>CM065590.1:509209326-511842475 GCA_033119425.1 Bufotes viridis
ATTTATAGCTTTTTAATTTTCTATTTACATAGCGGTATAAGGGATTTTTTATTTTATTTTTTGCAGGACAAGTTGTACCTTCTATTGTCCCCATTTTATATTGCATACTATGTCGTGGAACGCTACAAAAAAAAAATCCAAATGGGGTGGGATTGGAAAAAAAAAAGGATTACGGGTTTTGTTTTGCGGTAAAACTGACCAATTACCTTCATTCAACGGGTCAGAATGATACCACATTTATATAATTTTTTGTGTTTTATCCTAAAAAAAAAAAAAATTTAAACGTTGGTGAAAAATCTTTTTACTTTGCCCCGCCATATTCTAGCCCCCATAACTTTTATCGTTAGGTCTCTGGAGCGGTGCTTAGGCTCATTTTTAGCGATGCGATCCGTACTTTTCATTAATACCATTTTGGGGTGTGTATGACTTTCAATCCCTAATTTTTTTAGGGGGAGCTGCAGTGACAAAAAAAAAGCAAATCGGCAATTTTTTACCTGTTACGCAGCTCACCTTATGGGATAAATATTTCTATATTTTGATAGTACGGGCGTAGAGATGAGCGAACTTTAAAAAAAAGTTTGGCGTTCGGGTTGTGGTAAGTCGCGCATCCCGTTATGGATTCCACTATAGTGGATTTGATCCCGTGCTGAGCCACGCCCCCTGCACTGATCACATGACGGTGACGTCACCGCAGGTCCTTCGGCTGTTCAACAGTTCGGGTTGGTGGCAGCCACCCCTTATGGATTCCATATGCCGCTATAGTGGAATCCATAACGGGATGCGCGACTTACCACAACACGAACGCCGAACAACGGACTTTTTTTTAAAGTTCGCTCATCTCTATACGGGAGTTTTCAGACGCAGTGATGACTATGGTGTTCAATTTTATAATTTATTTAACATTTTTTTTTTATTATTGTTATTTTTTTTAATCTAGGGAAAGGAGCGCAATTTGAATGATTTAATTTATATTTTTAAAAACTTTTTTCCATTTTTTTTTTTCAATTAGGTGACTACAACCTGCAGCCCTCTTGTATTCTGTAATGACTATCTATCCATTAAACCCCCCTCCTTCCTGCGGTACGTGTATGCTGCTGGGACTCAAGGGGTTAAGAAAAAGTGCGAGCGGGAAATGCGAGGCAGCCCGGCACATTTATTACCTATGGGCATAAATTATACCTGAACTCCATGCCAGCTCCAAGCTGGCACATATTTCAGTTCTGGCACGTGGACTGCCTATTAAAGGGGGGTTCCGACTTTATTTGGTGGGGTTTAAACACTCCAGGGAGTCACCTTTGGCAGCATCTTCCATTTAAACACTCCAGGATGATCTGTATGAGGCGCTTACCCTAGGCCGGTGACATCACATTTATCAGCCACATGGCCTAGACACAGTTCAGCTCCAGCTGATCGGCAGGGGTCCCGGGTGTCAGACCCCCACCGATCAGATACTGATCAGTATAAAAAAGAAAAGTTGGAAAACCCCTTTAACAATTATTTCCTGTAACTCTCCATACCTGTTTCCTGAGCGAGGAATACAAATCGAACCCAGGAGGCGCCCCTCTCTTCTACAACCAGCAGGGTGAGGGGCTGGCACAGGAGCCCGGTCTCCTCCGTCACCTCCCGGCACAGACCCTCCACCAGGCTTTCCCCTCTCTTCAGCCGCCCAGCAGGGAGGTACCAGCTGCCCCAGCACTCTGCCTTGGCCTCCTGCATCATCAGCACCTCATTCTGGAGAAGAAATCACAGGTTCAAAGGGGTCCGTGTCTGCTGCAGAGCATGCACTCACTTAGGGGACTCAGGGACCCCCAATTGTGATTGACGGGGGGTCCCAATGGTCAATTATTCTGTGGATAGGTTATAATTTGATATGGTGCAAAAATCCCTTTAAGGGAAATTTCCCACTTCCACAGGCCAATCCTTAAGGCCTCTTTCACACGAACGTTTTTTTTGCGAGTGTACGGGACGTTTTTTACGTTCCATATACTATCCGTATACGAAACCATTCATTTAAATGGGTCCGCAAAAAAAACAAAACGGAAGGTACTTCGTAATCATTCCGTTTCCGTATTTCCGTTCCGTGATAAGATAGAACTTGTCCTATTCTTGTCCGCATCACGGACAAGCATAGGACTGTTCTATTAGGGGCCAGATGTTCCGTTCTGCAAAAAACGGAATGCACACGGATGTCATCAGTTTTTTGCAGACCACAAAACTATACGGTCGTGTGAAAGAGGCCTACATGTGAGACAGGACTGGGCGTCACCTTTGGCAGCTTCTTCCATATACCGCCCCGGGCGCCATGTCCTCACCTGTTCATTCACTAAGATGCCCATGACAATATAACATACGTTGTGCCTCAGTTTCATGGGTTGCGGGCTCTCGGGGGCCACATCGTATTTATCTGTAAGCGGGACAGCTCCTCCGTCTAGGACGGTTCTCAGCTCCTTCTCCGGACTGGAAGACATGTCTGAAACACGGAAAGAACACGTTCATTACTTACGCCATCACAGTGCGGGAAAGAGGGAGCCCCTCCTATATGCCGTGGTCAGCATATAGGGGGTTAAGCCACTGGAATCAGCATTGACAGCGATGCCGGCGGATACAGCTGCGCCCCTGCACTGATCAGACGCACTATTACGTCCTCGGTGCAGGGGGGCTCACAAAGGTGGGCTGTGTGTAATGCTCTGCTGGGATGGGCACCACAAATACTGGTGGCCACATGGAGAAGGAAAAGATAAGCGGCTACAAAAATCCTTGGCACCGCTTATCTCCCAGCATCTGTCTGGGTCGACTTGAGCCCGTACACATCGCCAGCTTTTAGACATTGGTCTAGTTTTCTGGATCTCGAATGGTCCGCCGTGTCCGGAAAAGCTGGGTGGCGCCTGATACAGCGATCACACTTTTTTTTTATCACCCAGGACTATAATGGTTGTCACTCCGTAATTGAGGAAGTCTTAAAGGGGTTGTCTAGGCACAGAAATTGATGACCTATCCTCAGGGTCAGACCAGAGGGGTCTGACTCCCGGCACGAAACTATGGGGTGGAAGGGTTAGACGTCCACCGATCTGAAATTGATGACCTATCCCAGTGATGGGCAACGTGCGGCTCTCCAGCTGTTGCAGAACTACAACTCCCAGCATGCAAAGCCTGTCTATAGCTATCAGCCTACTGCAGGGCATGGTGGGAGTTGTAGTTTAGCATCAGCTGGAGAGCCGCACTTTGCCCATTACTGACCTATCCTATATCTGTAGCCTGGACAACCCCTCTAAGCAGCGGTGTGCAACCTGTGGCTATGCTGCTGTTGTAAAAGTACAACCCTCAGCCCTGTGCATGCTGGGAGTTGTAGTTTCCCAGCAGCAGGAGATTCGCCGGTCGCAGATGAGAAGCTTAGCACACGGCTCTCAGCAGTCACATCCCGACCGTCTCATTCACATCTCAGCTGTCTCTCACCTCGTCTCTCCAAACCCGGAAGCACTGGGCAAGCTGCTCCCTGCACACATTGGTCACTGCTGATCTAGCCTCCTCTTCTGATTGGCTGATGTGAGATCAGGGAGTGGCTTAGTTTAAAGAGACATGACCCTAGTCTAGAAACTGCATAACTGAATGGGAAAAAATGTTTGTAAAAATGCAGACTTTTTTTTATGCAGACAACTTTGTAGTCGTTTTTAAATACTAAGGAAAAACCTATGGGAACACACCCCAAACAAACAAATGAGAGGTATGACAGTCCCAGTCTGATGTCGCGGTGGTGTAATTGTGCCTCTTCATCATTTTAGTGAATCTCCGGAGGGTAACGCATCAGTAACTGGGAGTGGCCTGAGATTTTATGTGTAATTCGTGCCAGTTTTTCTGGCGCAAATAATGGTGTTTTTATCCAGCAAACAGCAGCTTCTGCAAATTTTGAAACTTTTCTACTTCAGAACATCTGTTTCTGGGAAAGCTGGGTGATAACTAGAAGGCCATCATTACAGCGTGTATTATCCTGCTTTCTTAGACTCCTGGGGACGCAGTAAGGGTTCGGCTACACGGCAGCATGTGTCGCACGACACCAAAATACATGCGACTTGTCTGCCATTTGCTGTCGTACGATTATATTGGAGCTGGGATTCGGCTGTGAGAACGCAGACAAGTCGTGCACGACTTACATTAAAATCAATGGAGGAATAGTCATGCACAACTTGTGATTAGGGCAGCCACCTTTCTGGGGCGCACCACCAATGAGGCTAGGTGAGGCGATCGCAGCCTTTTCCGTTGCCTGTCCGCGTCCGCTGTCCGCATTTCACGTCCGCAAAAAAAATATGGCATGTCCTATTCTTGTCCGCAAAAAACGGTTTGCGGACCCATAGAAGTCAATGGGTCCGCAAAAAATGCGGATGACCAACGGAAGCCATCAGTTAGTCATCCGCATCCGGTTTTTTTTTGCGGATGGTTGCTTGGAAACCAGGGCACTTGTACAGGCACTTTAAGAAACTTGTTCAAGCTTTACGTTTTTTTTGCGGATCCGCAAAAAAAAAAAAACGGAAGACACACAGAAACACAACCTACAAAATTTGCGGACACACGGAACGGATGTGGATGTGAAAAAAAAGGAAGACGGATCCGCAATTTGCGGACAGCAAAAAACAACTGTCGTGTGCACGTAGCCTAAAAATCAAGGACAGTCCTGGCAAATTCGGGACAGTTGGTAAGTATGGGGGTCATTTATCAAACTGGTGTAAAGTAGAACTGGCCTAGTTACCCATAGCAACCAATCAGGTTCTTTCTCTTTCATAGGTAAGCGTAGTGTTATTTGGATTGTAGGGCTTATATTTTATGGGCCCAGAAGAGGGCAGCACATCATTGCTATACTGAAAACTTATCATTAGATCCGGGAATGTTTTCAGTTTTTTTTGCATGGCGTGAGGTTTAAAATGGAAGTTGCTTATGTCTGAATTGCATGAAATGAATGATATGTGGTCAGTTCCAGATTTGTTAATCTTGCTATTATGTGGTAATGATTTGTGTAAAGCTATAGGTTTAGTGGATTTGGTGTCCGCTATACGTCGGGACTTAGGTCTGCTAAACCCAGGCATATCCCCATTTTCACCCCGGCAGCCCCCCTGACAGGAGGATCGGAGCAGTTCATGCTCCGATGCTCTCCTTTGCCCTGCGCTGAATTGCGCAGGGCAAATGCATTTTCTGGAGTTCTGGTGACGAACCGGGCGCTTCTTAGGGCTGCCAGACGGAGGCTTCCGCCCAGCAATGAGCCCAGTGACGTCACCTTCAATGTTGGGGGGGGGGGTCTTAGCGCTGCCCTAGCCAATAAAATGGCTAGAGCAGCGCTAAAGAACGCCCGTCAGAGCCGGTGACGTCACCGAACACATTGCTGTGCGGAAGCCTCCGCCCGGCAGCGTGTTATTGTAAATAAAAGAGCCCTTGCCCTGCGCGATCTAGCGCAGGGCAAGGGACCGCATCGGAGCATGAGGAGGGCTGCCTGCGTGAAATTATGGGTATGTCAGGGTTCAGCTCTGAACCCGGATAACCCCTTTAAGTTTTTTTTTTTTTTATAGGAATCGCAAGAGGGCAATAAAAATGTTTTCCTTTAGACTACATTCAAATGGCCATAGTGTTTTGCAGTACGCAAATTGTGGATCCGCAAAACACGGATACCAGCCTGCGTGTCTTCTGCAATTTGCGGACCGCACATGGCCGACACCATGATAGAAATGCCTATTCTTGTCTGCATACGGTGTGCTGTCCGCATCTTTTGCGGCTCCATTGCATTGAATGGGTCCACGCCCATTCCGCAAAATTGCAGAATGGATGCGGGTACATTCATACGGTGAATGAGCCTTTACTGGAAGGTTTTTCTTACAGACACACAGATCTGGAGGGTGATGTTCCTGGAATCTTGCTCTTCAGACTTTGTACATTTTTCTGATATCGGGAATAATATTTTTAATGTAGGCCTCCAAAATATGGTTGAAAAATGGCTGCGGTGTCTTGAGGGCCATGTCATTAGAGGATGTTGGTCACCACCCTGGGTGGGCTGGTGTAATATTACATCCATAATGCTATGTTATTTGAAATGTTAATTTATTAATAATTTAAATATTTATGTTATTAAATCATTTAAGTTACCGTTAAGGGCTCATTCACATCACTGTTTAGCTTTCCGTTCTTCTGATCCGTCAGAAGAAGAGAGAGAGAAAACAAAAAACAGGATCCTGTAAAAAAAAAACAGATCCTGTTGCATCACTTGTCATCCGTTTGAGCCATTTCCATCTGAGATCCATTTTTTTAGATGGAAACAAAAGTATTGTGTGCATTTTTTCCCCGTGTAAAAAACGGATCTCAGACGGAAATGGCTCGAACGGATGACAACTGATGGAACAGGATCCGTTTTTTTTACTGGATCCTGTTTTTTCCCTCTCTCTCTCTTCTTCTGACGGATCAGAAGAACGGAAAGCTAAATGGTGATGTGAATGCACCCTAATAAACACCGCTGCCTTATTTACCAATACTTACCAATCTCATATTTGTTATTTTTAGTGGGTTTATATGTTTACTAGACATTAGGCCCGTTACAATAATGTACTGTTATGAGGGGAGGGGGGTATGTGGCCAACGCACTGTTATTGGGAGGGGGGGGGGGGGTTGTGGCTGACACTTATGGGGGATCTGTGGATGTCACTGTTATAGGGGATCTGTGGCTGGCACACTCTTATGGGGGGATCTGTGAATGGCACTGTTATGGGGGGGGGGTCTGTGGCTGACACTGTTATGGGGGTGGTATGTGGCTGACACTGTTATGGGGGGTATCTGTGGCTGACACTTATGGGGTCGTCTGTGGCTGACACTTATGGGGGTCGTCTGTGGCTGACACTATTAATGGGGGTCAGCTGTGGCTGACACTGTTATGGGGGTCTGTGGATGACACGATTATAGGGGGATCTGTGGATATCACTGTTATGGGGGGGTCTGTGGCTGACACTTATGGGGTCGTCTGTGGCTGACACTTATGGGGGTCGTCTGTGGCTGACACTATTAATGGGGGTCAGCTGTGGCTGACACTGTTATGGGGGTCTGTGGATGACACGATTATAGGGGGATCTGTGGATATCACTGTTATGGGGGGGTCTGTGGCTGACACTGGTATGGGGGGGATCTGTGGCTGACACTGTTATGGGGTCTGTGGCTGACTTTGTTATGGGGGTCTGTGGCTGACACTGTTATGGGGGGGGGATCTGTGGCTGACACTTATGGGGGTCGTCTGTGGCTGACACTGTTATGGGGATCTGTGGCTGACACTGTTATGGGGATCTGTGGCTGACACTATTATAGGGGGATCTGTGGATGACACTATTATAGGGGGATCTGTGGATGACACTGTTATGGGGTCGTCTGTGGCTGACACTTATGGGGGTCGTCTGTGGCTGACACTATTATGGGGTTCAGCTGTGGATGACACTGTTATGGGGGCGCTGTGGCTGACACTGTTATAGGGGATCTGTGGCTGACACTGTTATAGGGGATCTGTGGCAGACACTGTTATGAGGGGATCTGTGGCTGACACTGTTATAGGGGATCTGTGGCTGACACTGTTATAGGGGATCTGTGGCAGACACTGTTATGAGGGGATCTGTGGCTGACACTGTTATAGGGGATCTGTGGCTGACACTGTTATGGGGGGGGGGGGTTCTGTGGCTGACACTGTTTTGGGGGCGCTGTGACTGACACTGTTATGCCGGTGCTGTGACTGACACTGTTACGGGGGCGCTGTGCCTGACACTTTTATGGGGGGTCTGTGGCTGACACTGTTATGGGGGGGCCTGTGGCTGACACTGTTATGGGGGGTCTGTGGCTGACACTGTTATGGGGGTCTGTGGCTGACACTGTTATGGGGAGGATCTGTGGATGACACATAGCATCTTATGCTATGTGTCATCCACAGATCTCCCCATATGAGTAATAACGATCTTCTACATGGTAAGGCAGGCGGGCGGGCAGCCAGGCACTGGTAGCGCAAGTCACTACGTCATGCGCCTGCTTCATCCATGAAGTGGGCGGAGCAGGGGCGTCAATTAGTGACCTACACATAAGGGTCCATTCACACGTCAGTATTTTTACCTTTCCAGATAAACGTTCAGTTTTTTTGCGAATCCGTTTTTCTGTACAACCTTCCGTTTTTGTACTAAAGTGCATTCGAATCCGTTCCGTGTTTCCGTTTTTCCGTCTCAAAACAGAAAGCACATGGCACAGAGGGCTAGGTTCAATTTTTTTTTGTTTCCTGTAAACGGATCCGCAAAATCGGATGACATTTGGATGGTTTTGTGCATGTCATCCGCATTTTTGCGGATCCATTGACTTGAATGGACAACGGACCCGAAAAACGGACAGAAAGTAGGACAAGCTTAATTTTTTTTTAGGATCCGCATCCTGGAAAAAACGGAAACGGAACGGATTCCGTGATTCGGACAGCACCATGATTGGTGTCCACATTTTTGCGGAGGCAATTGAAATTAATGGATCCAGAAAAACGTTCCGATTTAATTCGGAACGGAAACGGAGTGTAAAAACGGATGTGTGAATGGACCCATAGACGGATGCTCTTTCTTCATTACCGCCGCGGGAGATGCAGAGCTGAGGATATGGAAATGAGCTACCTGCTTATCCCACGGCGGTTCCATCCTCCTCTATGTAATGCCCCGTTTCTTCTCTCCTGCAACTCACTGTGGTGCGGCCGAGTGGGGCATGCCTCCTGTGCTCTGTGTGAAGTCCGTGGAGTGTGTTCCGAATGCTCTGTGCACTGCGCATGCACACTTGAGTATTCGGCACACACGGACGGCAGGGACACAGGGCTTCTATTAGTATAGATTCCTGGTAAGTGGGGCTTGTGCTACCATGTCAGGGCCCCCCCAAATCAATACTTGGGGGACACATGGTGGCACAGTCCTCATCCCCCTGTGTATCTTTGTCTTCTCCTGCCTTTTCTCTGTCCTCCGCTGTTTCTCCCTGCTTTGGGTTCCATGGTTCTTACTATTCCTGAGATTGCTGCGCTCTGGAGCTCTCTGCGCTCTCGAACGGCAGGTCCGCAACATATGGGCACTGGCCATGTCCGCTCTGTATAAAGGATGCGGATCCATTGACTTGAAAGGCTATTTATTATTTGACTGCGGAAACGATGTCATTAGCAGGTGCTCACGCCCCCAGCAGTCTACGCCCCCCAGTGGTATTTAAACACCTGAGTGACTGTTTGGAAGAGCTGCTTACCCTGCTGTATGTGGCGCACGTGAGTATTCCTATGCGCCTTACCTTTCTCATCATATATCAGCATGTAGAGAAACGCATTTGGATTTTTGTTTTAGGGTAATTATTATTATTATTATTATTATTATTATTATATTTTGTTAGGGTATCTGGTATCTCCTGGGGCATAGCCGGTTTAGGCACAGGGACAGAGTGCACCTACCACACAGGTGGGTCTCTGGGCTGAGCCAGGATAGGGCAAGTCCAGGCCGAGCTTTCTTTTTTCTATCCACTCCCCTTTCCCGTGTCCTATATTGCTTCTAGTTGTATAGCAGCTTCTCATAAGGTTGGCTCGTTCTGAGCTGGTTTTAATCTTTATCGAGATTAAAAGTTAAGTTTTATTGGTGCGTGCCTTCTGTGATACATTTGCTTATTGCATGACCCAGATATATGGTATCATAAATCTAAGGATTCAATACGGTCAGGAAGTTCCTCCTCTCTCCTCCCTCCCTAGATCCTGCTCGCGGCCTGTGGTTCCCCCCACCACCCCCCATCCGCCCATGGACTGCTGCCTCCCTCGGCCGTCCTCGCTCCCCTGCCCCATTTGCAGCCACCACCATACTTATAGCTGCCCAGCTCTAAATTCTCCTTCCGCAAATGGCAGGGGGAGTGGCCGGAGCATCTCCTCTCCTACATAGCACCACTTACCTCCTACATCCAGTGATTTCTCCTCTGATGTAGACGTTCTCTTTCCTCATTTTCTCCATTCAGACCAGACCGCCATGATGATTTTTCAGCTCTCGTCTCTGCAGAGATTGACAAACAGACATTAGTTTTCCACCTTTCCATCATCTTCACATCTTCTGAACACCCCATCCTGCCACCCCCAATACTGTGCTCCCCAATACTATACTGCAAAAACACACAGTACCACACAGATAGTGCCCCTTCAATAATTATTGGCACACAGTGCTCTAAAAAAAATAACTGCGCCTAGTAAATAGTGTCCCTAACAGTGCTCTAAAAAAAATAACTGCCCCTAGTAAATGCTCCCCAGAGTGCTCCTCTCCCCCTCCCCATAGTGCCCCGCAAAATGTGCCAGTATAAAATACCCCATCTTAGTGCCCCCAGCACATGCCTCCATAGTGCTCCTCTCCCTCTTCCCCCTAGTGTCTCCCATAATATGCCAGTAAAAATGCTCCCAGCAGATGCCCCTATAGTGCTCCTCTCCCCTATATTGCGCCCCATATTGTGCCAGTAAAAAATGCCCCTTTAGTGCCACCAGATGCCCCCATCTTGCTCCTCTTCACCCACTGCCCTCATAATGTGCCAGTAAAAAATGCCTATTTAGTGCCACCAGATGCCCCCATAGTGCTCCTTTCCCCCATAGTGCCCTTATAATGTGCCATGCGGCTGTCTCTTCCGGCCTGTGTCCCGCGCTGTATGCTGCCCGGCTTAAGCAGCACAGTGTCTGCAGCCGGTCAGAGGAACAGGGAAGGGAGACGCCTCTGCCCCGTAGCAGCACATCCATCTGTTTTGCCATTCCCTGGATACAGATGAATATAGAGATGAGCGCTTCCACAATGGAAAGGCTCATCTCCTATTGCCCTACAGCCTCCACCGCCGCCCCCCACTTAGATCCAGGGCCGCGCCGCCTGAGGCGATCACCAAGGACTGCTTTCCAGTCGGTGCGCCCCTGTGACTACTGTGAAGGGGGCACAATATGGGCATTACTGCTGTCAGACCATCACCCAGGCAAACCTAATATTGTGCCCCCTAACCATGCGTCTTTTTATAGAACAACGCCCATCAGTATGCCAAGACTAATATTATTAATGACAACACTGTGGACAAATAATACTGCAAAGACCATGAACATGTATTACCAGTTCTTAATGACTTGATAATATCAGGGTGATGTTACACCATAGTGATACAATATAAGACCAATATCACCGCCATACAGTGACCATATTGTAGTAATAGATACAAGTCGTACACAAGTGAATACACAATAAGTACAATGCAGGTTATTAGCATGAGCTATTTGTGATCTTAAATTATGTTGGATAAGTAATTCTGTTAATCCTTGATTGTGTAATTGGGGTGGAATTGTGGTCTGATACTACAGATTTTAGGGTGTTCATGTGTTTTTTTTTTTTACATAAGTAAATCCGTTTGTCACAAACTTAGGGTGAGTTCACATCACCGTTATGGATTCCGTTTTTGTTTTCCGTTATTACATGGTTATAATGGAAAATTACGGAATCCATAAGACGGAAGTCAAAACGGAAGCCTTTAAGAGGCATTCCGTTTTGATCTGTCATAATAGAAGTCTATGGGCAGCATAACGGATCAGTCCTGGTTTTTTATTATGCTGGAGTCCAGTCGTGCATAATGGAAACCAGGACAGAGCTGCCAGTTTCATCCAGCGGTTGTGTTTTGACCAGCCACCCAGCTGTCCTCGAATGGTTGACTCAGTCTGCAGTATACGGGCACTTTGATACCCGTTTACCACCATTCTGTTATGCTGTGTGTTTCATGTAATTGCCTGCAGCAATGTTGAAGGGTGTCATTTGGGTATTGGACCACTGGGGGAGCTGGTGAGCAGTTTATATATATAGCTAGGCCAAGGCAGGCTAGTGCAGTGCAGACCCTGGAGTCTGTGAAGGCCACATGTCTCAGGCCTAGGCCAGTTCAGCAGAAGTCAACCTGGAGGCAATCCCTAGAGCAAGAGGTACTAAACGTCAAGAGGAGGTACTCTATAAACTGGAGATTCAAGGATATAAGCCAGAAGTAGGGCATTGGGGCCTTGAAGCATCAATTCCAGTCAGGACGAGTCAGGAAGAAAGTAAGGTTCACCTGCAATTCCAAGTCCTGTATTATCACCCTCTGTTTAACCTTGCTGGATGTAAGACCACTGCAATTTTGATTGTCTGCAAAAGGAACTGTTGGAAAGACTGCTTACTGTATCATCACTGTCTTCAGTAAAGTTTGAATTCTGTTTTCAAGTTACCAGTCTGCACCTCTGTTATTCCTACTGTAAATACGGTGTGCCACCGTTTACTGGCACTGGCGTCACGACATATCAGGGACTTAGCCATAGGCACGTTAAACTATAACACCAAGGGCACCTCACCTTCCACCTGGCTGTGTCCCTCAAGAACCCAGAGAGTGCCCCAGAGGAGCAGCGTGCCAGCCTCTCCATCACTGGCATTCCCCAGGTTAGTTCCACACATTGCCCTGACTTGGGGATGCTACATTTTGGCGTCACGAACAGGATACGCACGTTTTACGGACTGTGAGCAAAAACGTGAACTTTGTGCCTTAACCAGTTTGCCAAGTGACAAAACTCCTGTTTATTTGAAGTAAACTTTGTGGACCTAAAACGTACAGAAAAGTGTCCCAAAAACCTCCAGAAAGCGCTGTGCAGTGTTGCGCTATCAAGAGGAAGAAAATCGCCACTTCAAAGTGCATTTTTGTGGACTTTTATGCTGTTTTACTGCCGCTGCTTGCTGTCATTGAATTGATGCATCATGGCGCCCAAGATGGCCGCCTGAACTGTGGACTTATCTACTGCGCCATCACTACTCATCGCTGGCGGGAAAGCTTAGCGCCAGACTCTGCAGCGTCACCACTTTATTCAAATTTCCCAAGCTGGACTCCACCTACCTTGGACTTAGAAGAACGCAGACGCTGTTCCCCGTCGGAGCAAGTCCGAAGCTCCGCCCCTCCAGCCCGACGTCCTCGCGGGAAGGCACGCTGCGCAAGGGATTCCCGAAGACGTCCTTCCGGATCTCGCGAGATTTGGACCGCCTGCACCGGAGTAAGTACCAACTCCTGGGAGAAATAATCCGACACCGGAGAGGGGTCGCCTGGTTAGCAAGGCCCAAAAGGGGATACTGGACTCTGCCCATCGGTCACGCTCACCGGCCAGTAACCCCGCCGGCGCGACATCGGACCTATCGCTACCTCTTAAAGGGACCGCTCAACCAAATAATCTGCATCATGTCGGACTCAGAAGCAGCCGAGCAGCCTGCCCCCAGGGAGCCAGTAGCCACCAACGGTATTACGCCTGTCAACATGATGCCGCTGACGATGCCATACTACTTTGGGGCTCCATGGTTTCCCGTTATGCCGGGGAGGCTCATAATTTAAAAGACTTTCAAGACAAAATCCTAGCTCTGTTCGGCTCTATCCTATTAACCCGGAGCAGCAAATGGAGATTCTGTTAGCCCAGTTGGAAGGAGCGGCCCGTCGAGAAGTCATGTCCTGGCCCAGTTCTGAGAGGAGTACCATAGAGCAGATCTTTGACCGCCTCAGCACTACCTTTGAAGTCAGGACGGTGTCTGAAATAAAGATGCGCTTCTTCAGCAAGAAACAAAAACCTGGTGAGTCACTTCGTGATTTTGCTTTATCCCTCCAAGAGGCCTGGAGGGCTGTCATTCATATAGACCCTAGAGAGGTTGACACCCAGGATCAAACTCTGAGAGAACAATTTATTGCGGGTGTGAATAGCGAATCTTTAAAAACACAATTGAAAATGTTGTCGGCTCAGCACCCTAACAGTGTTTTCCTGGACTTTAAAGAACTGGCCATCAGTATTCTGGGACAACATCTGCCAACGGAACCAGTGGCCCATCCCGAACCTCCTGTCCGTAATCCTAAGCCAACGGATACCAGCCTGCCAGGGGCCAGCCAAGCCGCCCAGACTCCAGTTCCTGATACAGTGGCTGCTCTGATGGAACAGGTCAATTACCTCACTAAGAGCCTGGAAAAAGTCTGCAGGAAACTGGAAGAGTGGGAGAAACCCTTAATGCTGGAAGATGAACTCCTTTTGCCTCAAAAGCCTGGCCCCCTGCGTATCAAGAAGTTTATCCCAGAGATCCTGGAAGACGTTCAAGTGACCGGTTTAGGAACCGTAGCGACCTTCCTGTAATTACTGCAAGAAGTTGGGTCATACTGAATCTACTTGCTGGCAGTTAAGCGGGTCACCCTCGAGGCTGAGGACCGCCCCTCGGGAGGTAGAACAACAGGTCCAAGGGATCCAAACTGGATGCCCGTTATGTGGGGTCCCGTCCCAAAATAAACGTCCGGATCAATGGAGTGCCTTTTGAAGCGTTGCTGGACACTGGATCTCAAGTCACCACTATTCAGCAGTCCACCTTTAATCAGTTCTGGAGTTCCAGCCTGCTTACCCAGCCACCTGAGTCCTGGTTGGAGATAATTGCAAGCAATGGTAAGCCCATAAAAGTCCATGGATACTGGGAACCCACGCTCCAAGTGGGTGAAGCCACTTTACCACAGCAAGGAGTGATCGTGGTACAAACCGGGGATAAAGGGGCCACCCTGTGATTGTTGGGACTAATGTTTTCAAAAATTGCTACCCTGAGGTACTTGAAGCTCTCCATCAGTCCCTGCCTGCAGCTTCCTCCGCCTCCAAGAAGGTCCTCCAAAAGACCATCAGCGTATTGTGTGCTCAGCAGAGGTTTGCAAATGAAAAGGAGAGATCTGCACCGCCAGGATCGGTGATAATAGACCAGTGACTCTACCTCCAAACTCCCAAACCCTCTTGTGGTGCCGTGCTGTCCTGGGAGTCCAAGGCCAAGACTATCCGGCCCTGGTGGAACCTGTCCAGATGGAGAACTACCCATATGTGAGAGCTGCCAAGTGCCTGGCGACCGTCTCCCAAGGTAAAGTACCTGTCCGTCTGATTAACCTCAGCGATCATCCTGCTGTGCTTACTAAGCACTGTCCTGTTGCCCAGCTTTCCCAGGTTTCCTTCCAGGATGTCATCCGCCTGCCTGCCACTCGAGGACCTCTTCCTGCGGACGACTCTCCAGTGCCCTGGTGGAAGGAACTCCATGTCGGGGACGAAGCTACCCCGCAGCATCAACTAGAGGGACTCCTGAACCTAGTAAAGCAACACCATCAAGCCTTCAGTAAGCATGCAACGGACTATGGAGAGGTCAGTGTTATCCAACACACCATACCCACTGGCTCTCATCCTCCCATTAAAGAGAGGTATAGGCCCATACCACCAACTTCATACCAAACTGTTAAAGAGATGATCCAAGAAATGAAAGACTCAAACGTAATCCGGGACAGTCGTAGTCCCTGGGCTGCCCCCTGGTTTTAGTAAAAAGAAAGATGGTGGCATCCGGTTTTGTGTAGACTATAGAAAGATAAATCAGATCACTCACAAAGATGCTTACCCATTGCCGCGTATTGAGGAGTCTCTAACTGCTCTAGGCTCCTCCGCCTATTTCTCCACCTTAGATTTAACCAGCGGATATTGGCAAGTGCCCATGGCCCCTGAAGATAGGGAAAAGACTGCTTTCACCACCCCTATGGGCCTGTTTGAATTTAATTGCATGCCATTTGGACTGTGTAATGCCCCCGGGACCTTTCAAAGGTTAATGGAGCGGTGCTTAGGCCATAAGAACTTTGAGACGGTGCTGTTGTACCTGGATGACGTTATCATCTATTCTAAAACGTATGAGGACCATTTAAAACATTTAGCTGAGGTGTTTGAAATCCTTATTAAATACGGCCTCAAGATTAAACCGTCCAAATGTCACCTGCTGAAACCTGCTGTAAAATACTTGGGACATGTTGTAAGCGCAGAGGAGTCCAGCCTGATCCTGATAAGTTGGCTGCTGTCCGAAATTGGCCGGTTCCCACTACAGTGAAGGAAGTGAGGAGTTTCCTTAGTTTCGCTGGCTACTACCGGCGCTTTATCCCCCACTTCGCTCAAATAGCGGATCCAATCCAGGAACTCCTGAGGGGGCAACCAAAAAGAGCCCAAAGACTCCTGTCCCCATTGAATGGAATGAAGAGAGGAGGTTGCATTTCAGTTGTTAAAGAAGAAGTTGACTGAACCTCCTGTGCTGGGGTACCCAGATTACAGTAAGCCATTTCACCTTTACACAGATGCCAGTAAGAAAGGCCTGGGAGCGGTGCTGGCTCAGAGTGCAAGAAGGGAAAGAAAGGGTGATAGCTTATGCCAGTCGGTCCTTAAAGGGAGCTGAAAAGAATGATCAGAATTATAGCTCTTTCAAATTAGAGTTTCTGGCCTTAGTGTGGGCGGTAACAGAAAAATTCAAAGACTATTTGGCTGCCACTCCATTTATTGCCTTCACTGATAATAATCCTTTGGCCCACCTGAACACCGCCAAACTGGGGGCCTTAGAACAGAGATGGGCCTCCCGCCTTGCTAATTACGACTTCACTGTAAAATACCGGGCTGGCCGTTCAAGCGATAATGCTGATGCCCTGTCAAGGCTCCCCACTGAGATAGCACCAGATGACAAGCGGGATGCCTGGGAAGATGTAGAGATGCCAGCATTTTATAACAGGTTTGCTCAACAGGACCAAGCTCAAGCTGCCAACAGTGGAACCTCTGACCCACCATCCTTTGATAAGCCTGCATCCAGAGAAGAAAAGTGGATTAAGTTGCAATCAGAGAGTAGAGTTCTCGGTGAACTGCTGGACTTCTTCATCAGTGGCAGAACCCCTGAAAGAATTCGGCGAAAGACCGCAGACCCAGAACTCCTCAAATTGTGGAAGCAACGTCAACAACTGTTCCTTCAAAAAGGCCTGTTGCTGCGACGAAGCCTGGATCCAGTGTCAAATGACAGAGTGCACCAGATCCTCATCCCACGTCGTGATGCAGGTATGGTTCTAGAAATGTATCATGATAAGTCTGGACATTTTGGGGTTCAAAAGACTGAGGCCACTATCCGTAGGCGGTTCTACTGGGTTGGAATCAGAGAGGACATTGAGAGGTGGTGTCGGGAATGTACAGCCTGTGCCCTAAAGAGAGGTGAACATCATGATCAGAGAGCACCGCTGCACCCTATTATAAGTACCGCCCCTCTTGAACTGGTTGCGATTGACCACGTAAAGTTAGCACCCAGTCGCTCAGGAGTATGCCTATGCCATGACTATTATTGACCATTTCACTAAGTTTGCCGTAGCAGTGCCTGTGAAGGACCTGACAGCCAAGACGACCGCTGAATTGTTCTGGAAGCACTTCCTCCTGCCTTACGGCTGCCCAGAAAAGATCCTCACCGACCAGGGGTCTGCGTTTGAGTCTCATCTGTTCCAGGAGCTGTGCCGACTACACAATTGCCAAAAGGTCCGGACCACGGCCTATCATCCACAAGGTAATGGACTCTGTGAAAAGATGAATCAGACCCTGATTGAAATGTTGAGAGCCGTGCCTCCTGAGACCAGAGGAGATTGGCCTAACCTGTTACCACAGCTCATGTATACGTACAATAATACTATCCATTGTTCCACTGGATACACTCCTTTCTACCTGTTGTTTGGGCGTCAGGGTAAATTGCCTGCAGATCATTCCCTGGATGTACAAGTGCTGGATGACATTAATCCCCTGCCTAAAACTGACTGGGTAGCGGAACATCAAAGGCGCTTGCTTAATGCCAAAGAAATTGTCCAGGAGCGCATGGAAGGTGCCCGGGAGCGACAACAAAAGACTATGATTTGGCGGCCCATGCAGAGCCCTTGGCTGTGGGGGACACCGTGTGGTTGAAGAACAATCACCGTACCAGTAAGCTGGACAGTAAATGGGAGAGAACTCCCTATCTTGTGTCTGCCATCCCTAATGCTGAAACTCATACCTATGAGGTCACCCGAGAGGGTAAAGGTCCCCAAATTGTTCACAGAAACCGCCTAAAACTCTGCATGACAAAGGGGCCCACTGCTGGAGACTCCGGACCCCAGTCTCCTGTGCCAGGACTTTCTGCTCAGCCTGTGGAGCCTATGCAGGCTGTGGCGGATCTAGTCAATGATGCTGAACCACTCCATTGGTTCCTCACACCTTGGTTAAATTTGTTGGTGCCCGCTCCAGCACCTACTGTGCCTTCACCTCCCGGAAGAGCCGGTTCAAAATGTCCCGGATCCAGTCCCCCTTGTAGAGGATCCTCCGGCTCCTGTTGTTCCTGATCAGGGTCTCACTGGTGGAGACCCTCCTGTTGCTCCTCTCCCTTCTACCTCGGTGCTAAGGGAGGAGGAAACTCCTGTGTTGAGAAGGTCCACCCGGATGAACAGGGGCGTCCGCCAGTCCGTTTAGGGGACTTTGATTATACTGGTGGTGTCTCCTCCCGGGCAGTTACTACTGGAAATACCTTGCTTGACGTTTGTGCGCAAGAATGGACTCCTCCACGCGAGCCCTTGCCTGTGATACACCCCAGGGAACCTCTGTGTGAGCATCATCCTTTTAAGTTTGTGCCCAGAGATGGACTCCTGTGTGCGAGCCTCTGTGATATGTTTTTATGGACTCACTCATTGTCATGGACTATCCTGGTATTCCCTAACATCCGCTGTGCCAGGTCAGCGCCCCAGTTCCACTCTTTATCCTGAAGGAAGAGAACGCGCCCCTTGTCACCACGCTCCACCTTTTCCAGCTGGACCTGATATAAATTATGCAGATGTCATTCATTTGTGTTTATGTATGCCTGCATGTTTTCCTTTTGTCTTTCAGGAGATGAATCCAGCTGGGTGGACCCCTGTGGTGGAGTACGAGTCGTACTCAGTTTAAAGTTGTGGGGTATGCAGTATACGGGCACTTTGATACCCGTTTACCACCATTCTGTTATGCTGTGTGTTTCATGTAATTGCCTGCAGCAATGTTGAAGGGTGTCATTTGGGTATTGGACCACTGGGGAGCTGGTGAGCAGTTTATATATATAGCTAGGCCAAGGCAGGCTAGTGCAGTGCAGACCCTGGAGTCTGTGAAGGCCACATGTCTCAGGCCTAGGCCAGTTCAGCAGAAGTCAACCTGGAGGCAATCCCTAGAGCAAGAGGTACTAAACGTCAAGAGGAGGTACTCTATAAACTGGAGATTCAAGGATATAAGCCAGAAGTAGGGCATTGGGGCCTTGAAGCATCAATTCCAGTCAGGACGAGTCAGGAAGAAAGTAAGGTTCACCTGCAATTCCAAGTCCTGTATTATCACCCTCTGTTTAACCTTGCTGGATGTAAGACCACTGCAATTTTGATTGTCTGCAAAAGGAACTGTTGGAAAGACTGCTTACTGTATCATCACTGTCTTCAGTAAAGTTTGAATTCTGTTTTCAAGTTACCAGTCTGCACCTCTGTTATTCCTACTGTAAATACGGTGTGCCACCGTTTACTGGCACTGGCGTCACGACATATCAGGGACTTAGCCATAGGCACGTTAAACTATAACACCAAGGGCACCTCACCTTCCACCTGGCTGTGTCCCTCAAGAACCCAGAGAGTGCCCCAGAGGAGCAGCGTGCCGGCCTCTCCATCACTGGCATTCCCCAGGTTAGTTCCACACATTGCCCTGACTTGGGGATGCTACATTTTGGCGTCACGAACAGGATACGCACGTTTACGGACTGTGAGCAAAACGTGAACTTTGTGCCTTAACCAGTTTGCCAAGTGACAAAACGCCTGTTTATTTGAAGTGAACTTTGCGGACCTAAAGCGTACAGAAAAGTGTCCCAAAGACCTCCAGAAAGCGCTGTGCAGTGTTGCGCTATCAAGAGGAAGAAAATCGCCACTTCAAAGTGCATTTTTGTGGACTTTTATGCTGTTTCACTACCGCTGCTTGCTGTCATTGAATTGATGCATCATGGCGCCCAAGATGGCCGCCTGAACTGTGGACTTATCTACTGCGCCATCACTACTCATCGCTGGCGGGAAAGCTTAGCGCCAGACTCTGCAGCGTCACCACTTTATTCAAATTTCCCAAGCTGGACTCCACCTACCTTGGACTTAGAAGACGCATGAGCGCTGTTCCCCGTCGAAGCAAGTCCGAAGCTCCGCCCCTCCAGCCCGGCGTCCTCGCGGGAAGGCACGCTGCGCAAGGGATTCCCGAAGACGTCCTTCCGGATCTCGCGAGATTTGGACCGCCTGCACCGGAGTAAGTACCAACTCCTGGGAGAAATAATCCGACACCGGAGAGGGGTCGCCTGGTTAGCAAGGCCCAAAAGGGGATACTGGACTCTGCCCATCGATCGCGCTCACCGGCCAGTAACCCCGCCGGCGCGACATCGGACCTATCGCTATCTCTTAAAGGGACCGCTCAACCAGATAATCTGCATCATGTCGGACTCAGAAGCAGCCGAGCAGCCTGCCCCAGGGAGCCAGTAGCCACCAACGGTATTACGCCTGTCAACATGATGCCGCTGACGATGCCATACTACTTTGGGGCTCCATGGTTTCCCCGTTATGCCGGGGAGGCTCATAATTTAAAAGACTTTCAAGACAAAATCCTAGCTCTGTTCGGCTCTATCCTATTAACCCGGAGCAGCAAATGGAAGATTCTGTTAGCCCAGTTGGAAGGAGCGGCCCGTCGAGAAGTCATGTCCTGGCCCAGTTCTGAGAGGAGTACCATAGAGCAGATCTTTGACCGCCTCAGCACTACCTTTGAAGTCAGGGCGGTGTCTGAAATAAAGATGCGCTTCTTCAGCAAGAAACAAAAACCTGGTGAGTCACTTCGTGATTTTGCTTTATCCCTCCAAGAGGCCTGGAGGGCTGTCATTCATATAGACCCTAGAGAGGTTGACACCCAGGATCAAACTCTGAGAGAACAATTTATTGCGGGTGTGAATAGCGAATCTTTAAAAACACAATTGAAAATGTTGTCGGCTCAGCACCCTAACAGTGTTTTCCTGGACTTTAAAGAACTGGCCATCAGTATTCTGGGACAACATCTGCCAACGGAACCAGTGGCCCATCCCGAACCTCCTGTCCGTAATCCTAAGCCAACGGATACCAGCCTGCCAGGGGCCAGCCAAGCCGCCCAGACTCCAGTTCCTGATACAGTGGCTGCTCTGATGGAACAGGTCAATTACCTCACTAAGAGCCTGGAAAAAGTCTGCAGGAAACTGGAAGAGTGGGAGAAACCCTTAATGCTGGAAGATGAACTCCTTTTGCCTCAAAAGCCTGGCCCCCTGCGTATCAAGAAGTTTATCCCAGAGATCCTGGAAGACGTTCAAGTGACCGGTTTAGGAACCATAGCGACCTTCCTGTAATTACTGCAAGAAGTTGGGTCATACTGAATCTACTTGCTGGCAGTTAAGCGGGTCACCCTCGAGGCTGAGGACCGCCCCTCGGGAGGTAGAACAACAGGTCAAGGGATCCAAACTGGATGCCCCGTTATGTGGGGTCCCGTCCCAAAATAAACGTCCGGATCAATGGAGTGCCTTTTGAAGCGTTGCTGGACACTGGATCTCAAGTCACCACTATTCAGCAGTCCACCTTTAATCAGTTCTGGAGTTCCAGCCTGCTTACCCAGCCACCTGAGTCCTGGTTGGAGATAATTGCAAGCAATGGTAAGCCCATAAAAGTCCATGGATACTGGGAACCCACGCTCCAAGTGGGTGAAGCCACTTTACCACAGCAAGGAGTGATCGTGGTACAAACCGGGGATAAAGGGGGCCACCCTGTGATTGTTGGGACTAATGTTTTCAAAAATTGCTACCCTGAGGTACTTGAAGCTCTCCATCAGTCCCTGCCTGCAGCTTCCTCCGCCTCCAAGAAGGTCCTCCAAAAGACCATCAGCGTATTGTGTGCTCAGCAGAGGTTTGCAAATGAAAAAGGAGAGATCTGCACCGCCAGGATCGGTGATAATAGACCAGTGACTCTACCTCCAAACTCCCAAACCCTCTTGTGGTGCCGTGCTGTCCTGGGAGTCCAAGGCCAAGACTATCCGGCCCTGGTGGAACCTGTCCAGATGGAGAACTACCCATATGTGAGAGCTGCCAAGTGCCTGGCGGCCGTCTCCCAAGGTAAAGTACCTGTCCGTCTGATTAACCTCAGCGATCATCCTGCTGTGCTTACTAAGCACTGTCCTGTTGCCCAGCTTTCCCAGGTTTCCTTCCAGGATGTCATCCGCCTGCCTGCCACTCGAGGACCTCTTCCTGCGGACGACTCTCCAGTGCCCTGGTGGAAGGAACTCCATGTCGGGGACGAAGCTACCCCGCAGCATCAACTAGAGGGACTCCTGAACCTAGTAAAGCAACACCATCAAGCCTTCAGTAAGCATGCAACGGACTATGGAGAGGTCAGTGTTATCCAACACACCATACCCACTGGCTCTCATCCTCCCATTAAAGAGAGGTATAGGCCCATACCACCAACTTCATACCAAACTGTTAAAGAGATGATCCAAGAAATGAAAGACTCAAGCGTAATCCGGGACAGTCGTAGTCCCTGGGCTGCCCCCTGGTTTTAGTAAAAAGAAAGATGGTGGCATCCGGTTTTGTGTAGACTATAGAAAGATAAATCAGATCACTCACAAAGATGCTTACCCATTGCCGCGTATTGAGGAGTCTCTAACTGCTCTAGGCTCCTCCGCCTATTTCTCCACCTTAGATTTAACCAGCGGATATTGGCAAGTGCCCATGGCCCCTGAAGATAGGGAAAAGACTGCTTTCACCACCCCTATGGGCCTGTTTGAATTTAATTGCATGCCATTTGGACTGTGTAATGCCCCGGGACCTTTCAAAGGTTAATGGAGCGGTGCTTAGGCCATAAGAACTTTGAGACGGTGCTGTTGTACCTGGATGGCGTTATCATCTATTCTAAAACGTATGAGGACCATTTAAAACATTTAGCTGAGGTGTTTGAAATCCTTATTAAATACGGCCTCAAGATTAAACCGTCCAAATGTCACCTGCTGAAACCTGCTGTAAAATACTTGGGACATGTTGTAAGCGCAGAGGGAGTCCAGCCTGATCCTGATAAGTTGGCTGCTGTCCGAAATTGGCCGGTTCCCACTACAGTGAAGGAAGTGAGGAGTTTCCTTAGTTTCGCTGGCTACTACCGGCGCTTTATCCCCCACTTCGCTCAAATAGCGGATCCAATCCAGGAACTCCTGAGGGGCAACCAAAAAGAGCCCAAAGACTCCTGTCCCCATTGAATGGAATGAAGAGAGGAGGTTGCATTTCAGTTGTTAAAGAAGAAGTTGACTGAACCTCCTGTGCTGGGGTACCCAGATTACAGTAAGCCATTTCACCTTTACACAGATGCCAGTAAGAAAGGCCTGGGAGCGGTGCTGGCTCAAGTGCAAGAAGGGAAAGAAAGGGTGATAGCTTATGCCAGTCGGTCCTTAAAGGGAGCTGAAAAGAATGATCAGAATTATAGCTCTTTCAAATTAGAGTTTCTGGCCTTAGTGTGGGCGGTAACAGAAAAATTCAAAGACTATTTGGCTGCCACTCCATTTATTGCCTTCACTGATAATAATCCTTTGGCCCACCTGAACACCGCCAAACTGGGGGCCTTAGAACAGAGATGGGCCTCCCGCCTTGCTAATTACGACTTCACTGTAAAATACCGGGCTGGCCGTTCAAGCGATAATGCTGATGCCCTGTCAAGGCTCCCCACTGAGATAGCACCAGATGACAAACGGGATGCCTGGGAAGATGTAGAGATGCCAGCATTTTATAACAGGTTTGCTCAACAGGACCAAGCTCAAGCTGCCAACAGTGGAACCTCTGACCCACCATCCTTTGATAAGCCTGCATCCAGAGAAGAAAAGTGGATTAAGTTGCAATCAGAGAGTAGAGTTCTCGGTGAACTGCTGGACTTCTTCATCAGTGGCAGAACCCCTGAAAGAATTCGGCGAAAGACCGCAGACCCAGAACTCCTCAAATTGTGGAAGCAACGTCAACAACTGTTCCTTCAAAAAGGCCTGTTGCTGCGACGAAGCCTGGATCCAGTGTCAAATGACAGAGTGCACCAGATCCTCATCCCACGTCGTGATGCAGGTATGGTTCTAGAAATGTATCATGATAAGTCTGGACATTTTGGGGTTCAAAAGACTGAGGCCACTATCCGTAGGCGGTTCTACTGGGTTGGAATCAGAGAGGACATTGAGAGGTGGTGTCGGGAATGTACAGCCTGTGCCCTAAAGAGAGGTGAACATCATGATCAGAGAGCACCGCTGCACCCTATTATAAGTACCGCCCCTCTTGAACTGGTTGCGATTGACCACGTAAAGTTAGCACCCAGTCGCTCAGGGTATGCCTATGCCATGACTATTATTGACCATTTCACTAAGTTTGCCGTAGCAGTGCCTGTGAAGGACCTGACAGCCAAGACGACCGCTGAATTGTTCTGGAAGCACTTCCTCCTGCCTTACGGCTGCCCAGAAAAGATCCTCACCGACCAGGGGTCTGCGTTTGAGTCTCATCTGTTCCAGGAGCTGTGCCGACTACACAATTGCCAAAGGTCCGGACCACGGCCTATCATCCACAAGGTAATGGACTCTGTGAAAAGATGAATCAGACCCTGATTGAAATGTTGAGAGCCGTGCCTCCTGAGACCAGAGGAGATTGGCCTAACCTGTTACCACAGCTCATGTATACGTACAATAATACTATCCATTGTTCCACTGGATACACTCCTTTCTACCTGTTGTTTGGGCGTCAGGGTAAATTGCCTGCAGATCATTCCCTGGATGTACAAGTGCTGGATGACATTAATCCCCTGCCTAAAACTGACTGGGTAGCGGAACATCAAAGGCGCTTGCTTAATGCCAAAGAAATTGTCCAGGAGCGCATGGAAGGTGCCCGGGAGCGACAACAAAAAGACTATGATTTGGCGGCCCATGCAGAGCCCTTGGCTGTGGGGGACACCGTGTGGTTGAAGAACAATCACCGTACCAGTAAGCTGGACAGTAAATGGGAGAGAACTCCCTATCTTGTGTCTGCCATCCCTAATGCTGAAACTCATACCTATGAGGTCACCCGAGAGGGTAAAGGTCCCCAAATTGTTCACAGAAACCGCCTAAAACTCTGCATGACAAAGGGGCCCACTGCTGGAGACTCCGGACCCCAGTCTCCTGTGCCAGGACTTTCTGCTCAGCCTGTGGAGCCTATGCAGGCTGTGGCGGATCTAGTCAATGATGCTGAACCACTCCATTGGTTCCTCACACCTTGGTTAAATTTGTTGGTGCCCGCTCCAGCACCTACTGTGCCTTCACCTCCCGGAAGAGCCGGTTCAAAATGTCCCGGATCCAGTCCCCCTTGTAGAGGATCCTCCGGCTCCTGTTGTTCCTGATCAGGGTCTCACTGGTGGAGACCCTCCTGTTGCTCCTCTCCCTTCTACCTCGGTGCTAAGGGAGGAGGAAACTCCTGTGTTGAGAAGGTCCACCCGGATGAACAGGGGCGTCCGCCAGTCCGTTTAGGGGACTTTGATTATACTGGTGGTGTCTCCTCCCGGGCAGTTACTACTGGAAATACCTTGCTTGACGTTTGTGCGCAAGAATGGACTCCTCCACGCGAGCCCTTGCCTGTGATACACCCCAGGGAACCTCTGTGTGAGCATCATCCTTTTTAAGTTTGTGCCCAGAGATGGACTCCCTGTGTGCGAGCCTCTGTGATATGTTTTTATGGACTCACTCATTGTCATGGACTATCCTGGTATTCCCTAACATCCGCTGTGCCAGGTCAGCGCCCCAGTTCCACTCTTTATCCTGAAGGAAGAGAACGACGCCCCTTGTCACCGCGCTCCACCTTTTCCAGCTGGACCTGATATAAATTATGCAGATGTCATTCATTTGTGTTTATGTATGCCTGCATGTTTTCCTTTTGTCTTTCAGGAGATGAATCCAGCTGGGTGGACCCCTGTGGTGGAGTACGAGGTCGTACTCAGTTTAAAGTTGTGGGGTATGCAGTATACGGGCACTTTGATACCCGTTTACCACCATTCTGTTATGCTGTGTGTTTCATGTAATTGCCTGCAGCAATGTTGAAGGGTGTCATTTGGGTATTGGACCACTGGGGGAGCTGGTGAGCAGTTTATATATATAGCTAGGCCAAGGCAGGCTAGTGCAGTGCAGACCCTGGAGTCTGTGAAGGCCACATGTCTCAGGCCTAGGCCAGTTCAGCAGAAGTCAACCTGGAGGCAATCCCTAGAGCAAGAGGTACTAAACGTCAAGAGGAGGTACTCTATAAACTGGAGATTCAAGGATATAAGCCAGAAGTAGGGCATTGGGGCCTTGAAGCATCAATTCCAGTCAGGACGAGTCAGGAAGAAAGTAAGGTTCACCTGCAATTCCAAGTCCTGTATTATCACCCTCTGTTTAACCTTGCTGGATGTAAGACCACTGCAATTTTGATTGTCTGCAAAAAGGAACTGTTGGAAAGACTGCTTACTGTATCATCACTGTCTTCAGTAAAGTTTGAATTCTGTTTTCAAGTTACCAGTCTGCACCTCTGTTATTCCTACTGTAAATACGGTGTGCCACCGTTTACTGGCACTGGCGTCACGACATATCAGGGACTTAGCCATAGGCACGTTAAACTATAACACCAAGGGCACCTCACCTTCCACCTGGCTGTGTCCCTCAAGAACCCAGAGAGTGCCCCAGAGGAGCAGCGTGCCGGCCTCTCCATCACTGGCATTCCCCAGGTTAGTTCCACACATTGCCCTGACTTGGGGATGCTACATCTGGTTTCATGACAAGAAGTTACAGTCAATAGCTGTCTGCCAAACAATGGACTCTGACTCCCCCATACACATTCAGTTCAGCTGAGAATATACAGTATGTGTTGTCAATGCGGAGAGATGAGAAAGCTGCTGTCAGACACCTCTGGCGGCGGATCATCTACTGGCAGAACAAAAGGATTAGCCAGATCCTTCTCTCCGCTGATCAGTTTGGGGAGGATCAGGAGCTCCTCGTACACCTCTGACTAAGGCCTCATGCACACGACCGTTGTTTTATTCCGTGTCCGTTGCTCCGTTTTTCGTGATTTTCTGCGGACCCATTGGTTTTCAATGGGTCCGTGGAAACCTCGGCAAATGCACCATTTGTCCTCCGCGTCCGTGGTCCGTGATTCCAGTCCGTCAAAAAAATATAACCTGTCCTATTCTTGTCCGTGAAAAACGGTTCACGGACCCATTCAAGTCAATGGGTCCGTGAAAAAATGCGGATGGCCATCCGTGTGTCATCCGCGTTCCGTGTCCGTTTTTTTTGCGGATCTCTTGGCAGGCACTTGGGAAAAATTGTCAGCCTGTCTTTTGGTAAAATCCTTTGGGTCATGTCCGCTAAAAAAAACGGAAGACACACGGAAACACAACGGAAGGCAAAAACGGACACGGATCACTGAACAATGGAACCCCTTTTTGCAGACAGCATAAAAAAACGGTCGTGTGCATGAGGCCTAAAGTATATGGAGGTTTAAGAAATAATGGAGGGAGCAGTTTCCCTCTGTGACAAAATTGCTGAAAAAATGTCTGTTTTCATTAGATGCAGACCCCATATACATCGGTACAGAAGTGGCGGCGCACTACTTACTTGGACCTGTATGCCGGTTTAATTTCTTATCTCCCACACTTGACTGGCTGGAATTACAGGAGTCGTAGTTGGACAGAGTACTTGAGGGGGAACCAATGTCAAACTGGGCCGGCTGCGTAGACATTGTGGTATTTGGTGATGACATTCCTGAGTCTGGCTGCTTCAGCTCCATGTCTGCTGATGGATCCCTCGACAACACGCGGTGTTCCACGCTCTACAGAACATATGAAAATATGGGTAAGAAAAGGGTCATGTTGACTGAGAAAGCCCTGCCCAACCACAAACCATCATGGTCCAGAATATCAGGACTGCAATAAATGCATTCAAAATATTCAAAATGTTTTAAACCAGTAGCTGGGTCTAAATACATTTGTAATTAAATGCAATTTCAAGTTTACTATAGCCGATGAGTTATTTACTGAAATCTGTCTGCACAGCACCAACTGCTTTTTTTTGCTCTTTTTCTAATTTCTCTGTCCAGCTCACTGAGATGGAAGCATATGCTAAGTGCCATCCTTCAAATGACAACAGCTGCAGCAGAAAGAACACACCCCCTGAGAAAAGACATGCCCCCGAACTGCCAGCTTGAAATAAGACTACTTTTACACTACTGGTAGCCTTCTCCGGCAGGCTGTTCCAGCGGGGGAACAGGGTGCCGGATCAGTGCTACCGCTAGTGCACCTTGCCGCCGGAAGTCTACTCTGGCCCCATTCACTATAATGGGCTGGAGGTCCGACCGCAACACGTGAAACATGCGGAGAGGCGGCTGGAATAAAACTACAATATGCTGCAGTTTTATTCCGGCCGCCACTCGGCATGTTTGCCGTGCTGCTGAAGAACCTCTGGCCCGCCCCCATTATAGTGAATGGGGCCAGAGCGGACTTCTGGCAGCACGGTGCACTAGCGGTAGCACGGATCTGGCAGGTTGTCCTCCCGTCGGTACAGCCCGCCGGAGAAGGCTACCGCTAGTGTGAAAGTAGCCTAAATCTAGCAGTGCCGCTGGAGCATTGAATGGCAGAAGCTCTGGACTCATGTGAGGTACAGGACTGGTTCTGAGTTTGTTAGAATGAGTTTGTCATGTACTATATGACGTCTGATTTTCATTTTTTACATTATTTATGGGATAACCCCTTTAAGGAGACTTTGTTTTAAATCCCATATCAATAAGCTGCACATAGGAGTGGAGGACCTGGCACGTCTGAGCATTACACGGACTGCCCACTCATTTCCATTTTCACCATGCACTGCTTCATTTCACCTGAGGTGGCGCTGCTGGGGAAGTGAACACTTCATGCCAGGTTCTGCCATAGATTACAGCAGATCAGTGTCAGACACCTTGTGATCTGCTTATTTTTAGGGCAGCCATGTAACAGAAAGTTTGAGAACCCACTTCAGTATCTTACTTTTGTGTTGAGATGTTGAATCTCCGTACTCACTATCTCTCATGTGCGCCGTCAGTGCTATCACTCAGACACGGTGCCTTAAAGCAATCCTATATCTTCTTTCATTTTCGAATGTGTGCTAGATAACTGGATTCAGGTCGCTGTAAAGCCGAACGCCCGGCCCCTATGATAACACTGACAGAGCACAGCCAGCCAGCTGATCGTTTGGTACAGGACATATACAAATTTCACGCTTTCAACCCAAACTAATGGATGTAAAATAAGTCTCCTGGTAGTTTCCCTTTAAGAGCGCTATACACATGAACAGAAATATTCTACAAGTCAATCCTGAAATATAGCAATTAACCTAATTTCCCCCAAAATACCTTGTTTAGGTCACTGACCTATATACTCGTCTATCATAGAAGATAGTACACTCTACTTGCAAGGATATAGTACATTATTCATTAACCATTGAAAAACTAGCAAATAATGGATATAATGTACACGTATATCGTCCTCCAAACCATGTATTGATTGCTTATTATAACACACGAAAGACCTAAAATGTCAGTAAAAAAGCTACTTGTGCCTAAGGGCTCGTACACACGACTGTATGTATTTTGCGGTCTGCAAAACACGGATCCCCCCCCCCCCCAAAAAAAAACGGATCAAGTCCGTGTGACGTCCGTGTTACATCCATTTTTTTTATCCATTCTAACAATGCCCATCCTTGTCCGCAAAACAGACAAGGTCAGGACATGTTATTTATTTTTTTGCAGAACGGATTTGACGGAGTCATGCCGTTTTTTTGCAGCCCATTGAAGTGAATCGTTCCACATATGACCAGCAAAAAAAAATGAATGGACACGGACTAAAAATACGTTCACGTGCATGAGCCCTAATACTGATGGTTCAGTATGACCGACTGATGTATAGAGCCTGCACCTGGGCTACGCTGCATGGTGCCTAAAGGTAAAGGAAGACCACCACCCCATCCCCCATAACAGGAACATAAGTGAATAATGCATAGAGCGAGACTATGCCTCCAGTCTAAATTATTCAGAAACATACGTCATGAAGCTGGAGGTCCGGTCACCTTAGAGATAAAGCCAGACAGGTGAAATTAGCGGACATGTGTATTTGCAAGACAAACTTTCCATATATTATTTACAGCATGGAGTGCGCTGTCCTAACAATGTCTCACAATGAAAGATAGATAGATAGATAGATAGATAGATAGATAGATAGATAGATAGATAGATATTAGATAGATAGATAGAGAGATAGATAGATAGACAGATAGATAGATGATAGATAGATAGATAGATAGATAGATAGATAGATGATAGTTAGATAGATAGATAGATAGATAGATAGACAGATAGATAGATGATAGTTAGATAGATAGATAGATAGATAGACAGATAGATGATAGATAGATAGATAGATAGATAGATAGATAATAGTTAGATAGATAGATAGATAGATAGATAGATAGATAGATAGGGAGATAGATAAATATTAGATAGATATGATATAGATAGATATTAGATAGATAGATAGATAGATAGATAGATAGATAGATAGATATTAGAAGTATAGATCGATGATAGAAAGATCGATAGATAGATATAAGATAGATAGATAGATGATAGATAGATAGATAGATATAAGATAGATAGATAGATAGATAGATAGATAGATAAATAGATAAATCAGAATTATAGATAGATAAGAAGTATAGATAGATATAGAGATTAGAAAATAAATTCTAAACTTATTGGATTCATCACAAATATTTAAAAAAAAATCTTCTTCCAATTGAATCCAAAGGTTTGGCAATTGTCGACGTATACATTTGAACTTCAGTGCACTAGTGAGGGAAACAGGGCTGGAAGGATGAAGACAGAGGATCACATGACCCCAGACAGGGCCCGACTGGCCAGTTTGCCCACAATGCTTTGCAGTCAAACTGACAGCCAATCAGAAGGAAAGATATTGGCTGGTCTATCACACTGTATGTTAGCTCTGAGCTCAGCCACTGATGTGATGAGACATATCTGCCACGTCGTTGACAGACACCAATTAGACAGAAAAGCCAGCCATTTTAAGGTCTTGCAGGGACAGTGTAGGGATTGTGAAGAATATATATTTAGTTAGGTAGACTGAATTACTAGGTAGAAGGCCAGGTTTCATCTTTAGGGACAGGATAGGGGCAGTTAGTGTACTATGTGTCTTACAGTCGGAGCTGGTAGATCTATTCACAAATCATACCAAGTCATGTATACAGACTGCTGCACAGAAATCCTTAAAGAGACAACACAGTGTTTGTTTTTGCTTTTTCCCCCAAAAAACAGTTGCAATTTTTCTACAGTTTATATGTGTGCAATACACATATTTTAGTGCATCAACAGCAGCGTAATAGCGTATTTTTAATTGCACCCAGAGGATGTCCAATTAGACCTCTCGCTGTTTGCCATAAACCTGTTGCAATTTTTCTATAGTTTAGAAGTGCACAATTAAGTGCATTTGAGGGCGTCAATAGCAGTGTATAGTTTGGTTGCATTCAGGGGATGTCCATTTAGCCCTGTATTTTTTAATAAAAACCTGTTGCAATTTTTACTACTGTTTAGAAGTGCACAAATAAGCTTATTTTAGTGAGCACTCAGGGGACGTCCAATTGTGTTTTTCTCTGTTTCCCAAAAACCTACTGCAATTTTGCTACCATCTGTAAGTGAACATTGCAATAATAATATTTTAGTTCAGAACAAGCCACAGTGAGTGTATAAACATCGGCAAGCATCTGCCCCCAGTAAGGGACAGTTTTCAGGATGTTTTTACATTTAAAAAAACATAATAAATCTGACAGGGTGATGTGTTTTTAAACAGTCTGTTTTACTATTGCTGTCTTTGCATTAAAGTCTAAAGAGCTTGAGACACAGAGAAAAAAATAAATAAAAAAGAGAAAGGATAAAAATATTACTCCTAGAAGACCTCAGAGTGGCACACACTTATTTTCAGGCCAATTGAAGCACTATCATTTCAAATAGAATTGATTAAGACCCAATTAAAATTGTCTGACAGATTTGTTAGAGTCGGATGCAAAATGAATTTCAAGATTGTCAGATAGATGATAGATATGTACACTATATCAGATGTATAGGCAGAAAGATAGATAGATAGATAGATAGATAGAGTTGATAGATATTAGATGGATAAACGGGTAGATTGATAGATAAATCAGGCTCGGACTGGCCCACCGGGGAGGCAGGGAATTCCTCAATGGGCCCCCAGTCTTCTGCTCCAAGAGATAAGACGGAGGAGTAATTATTTCTCTTGTTTCTCCGGAGAGATAATTATTGTAGCCACTAGGTGGCAGTATCGCACAGTGATGCAGCCTCCTACTGGTGTAAATTGTACAGAGGGCCCCACAGTATCTTTGAAGCTTCCCTGGCTGCTGGCAGTGAAGGAGGAGAGAACATGTCTGGCCATCCTCCTGCACTCCCTGCTGTCAAAAAACTGTGGCTGCTGGAGAGAAGGACTCCTCTGCGGTGCTGGGCTGATTTCTCAGGTGTGTGACAGTAGTGAGCTGTAGAAGACTGTAAGGGGGAAATAGGGGATTTGCTTATTGCAGACACAGATCTGTGTATGTGTGCTGCTCTTTGCAGAGTTCAGAGTGGCATTGGGGGGACTCTGCCCTAGGTCCCCCAATGCCTCTGCTTTAGGTGCACCCCCATAAGTGCCCCAGCTCCAGATGCCCACCCAATGCCCCCACTCTAAATGCACCCCTAATATTGCCTCTTATCCAGTTCCCCCCTAATACCTCTGCTCCAGGATCCCCACTATTACCCTGCCTCAGGTGACCCTAATGCCTCTGCTTTAGGTGCACCTCCATAAGTGCCCCAGCTCCAGATGCCACCCAGTGCCCCCACTCAAAATGCACCCCTAATATTGCCTTTTCTCCAGTTGCCCCCTAATACCTCTGCTCCAGTATCCCCACTATTACCCTGCCTCAGGTGACCCTAATGCTTCTGCTTTAGGTGCACCCCCATAAGTGCCCCAGCTCCAGATGCCCCACTTTAAATGCACAGCTAATATTGCCTTTTCTCCAGTTACCCGTGCTCCAGGATCTCCACTGTTACCCTGCCTCAGGTGACCCTAATGTCTCTGTTTCAGTTATAACCCTCCGTTTGTGCCCTTTTCCTCACGTTGCTCCTCTAACACCTTTGCTTGGGCTTTGTTAGAGGTTATGACCTGCAAAGGAGGTTGGATTTATGACTGAAAAATTCTGCACAGTGCGTCATATTCTCCAGTATTGACAGGTATGGTTTACATGGCAGTAGTGATGATATTCCGTATTTACACTGCTGCCATGTAAATAGATACTGGTGGTGGAGGATTTAAAGGGGTTGTCCAGGTTTTCAAGTTATCCTCTCCACACCATAGGACATAACTATATGATTAGTGAGGTCCGATTCTGCGACCCCCCCACTAATCCCAGGAACGGGTCCTGTTCCCCCTTTTTATGGTGTGACAGGCTACACATACGCCCTGCTGCTTCATTCATTCTCTGTGGGACCACTGGAATTAGCCAGCGCTATACTCCGCCATCTCCAGTGACCCCATAGAGAATAGATGGAGAGGCAGGGCATATGCTCGAACTGCCACTCAGTCAACAAGATCAGTAGGGGCTCTACTCAGATCAGTAGGGGCTCCAGCGTTCAGACCCCCACAGATCACTTAGGTATCCCCGATCCTGTGGATAGAGGATAACTAGAAAAGTGGACACAGGCCCTTTAACAGGCGAGCATTTCGATTTTAGTTTGACACATATTTTGGGCCAGATTTGTTATTTTTATAAAAAAAAATTTTTTTTACACCCAAACAAAACCTTTATGGATAGGGAATGTGAAAAGGTCCAACAGCTATGACACGACAGGTGATAAGAGTCTGATTGCTGGGGGTATTACTGCTGGGACCCCCATGATCAAGGGAAAGTGGTCTTAAGACATTTATGCTTAAAGGGGTTAAAGGGTTTGTCTCACTTCAGTAAATGGCATTTATCATGCAGTTAATACAAGGCACTTACTAATGTATTGTGATTGTCCATATTGCTTCCTTTCAGTCACATTATACACAGCACATATCCATGGTTATTACCGCCCTGTAATCCAGCAGCAGTGGCCGTGGTTACACACTAAATGGAAAGGCTCGAAGTGCACATAGGCCAACACCTTTACCTATAGTGTGCAAGCACAGCCACTGCTGCTGGATTGCAGGGTGGTAATAACCATGGATACGTGCTGTGTATAATGTGATGGAAAAGAATCAATATGGACAATCAGAATACATTAGTAAGTACCTTGTAATAACTTTCTCTACATGATAAATGCAAATTGCTGAAGTGAGACAACTCCTTTAACCTCTTTAAGTGGGCTACACTTAATAGGGTTAGGCATAAATATCTTGGTGTGTGCATTGCGTGTTTCCTATGCGTGATTGGTGTGTGCTATATATGTTCTATGTATCAGTGGTGTATGCACTGGCGTACATATAGGGGTCGCAGGGGTCGCAGTTGCGACCGGGCCCGGCCACCTGTGGACCCCTGGCCCCTGCAGTAGTGCTCAGAGGCGGCTCTTCCATTAGGCCACTTATGCCGCCGCCTAAGACCTCACGCTGGTGGGGGCCTCGCTGCAGTGTGGGCCACACTGGGTGACACCAGCCTGATGGGGTATCACCCGCCAGAGTGGACCCAAGTTTCCAACACCACTATCACCCGCCCTCTTGTACTTGTGTCGCTGATCTGATCCTGTACTTGCCGGCTGTGCGGGCATGATTTCAATCACTTCGGCGCGCAATCCCGCGAGACCCGTGACCTCCCGCGAGGTGGGTCTCGCAGGATCACGTGCCGCAGGACGGGATTGTGCACCGAAGACACTGAACTTAACTGAGCTCATGCTCGCGCAGTTGGCAAGTACAGACTGTACAGGATCAGCGACACAAGTACGGGGGGGGGGGATATGGTAAACTACATAATGGAGGGCAGTCTGGGGGCAAAATTACTTAGTGTGGGGGCAAATTACTTAGTGGAGGGGCAGTGTGGCGGGCAAAGTACATAATGGAGGGCAGTGTGGGGGCAAAATTACTTAGTGTGAGGGCAAATTACTTAGTGGGGGGCAAATTACATAATGGAGGGCAGTGTCGGGGGCAAATTACATAATGTGAGGCAGTGTGGGGGGCTAATTACATAATATGGAGCAGTGGCGGGGGCAAATTACTTAATGTGGGGAAGTGTGGGGGCAAATTACATGATGTGAGGCAGTGTGGGGGGCATATTACTTAATGTGGGGCAGTGTGGGGGGCATATTACTTTATGTGGGGCAGTGTAGGGGGCAGTATTACTAATGAGGGCATTCTAGAAGGGAATTACTATTGGTGGGACTATGAGGAGAACTATTACTATGGGGGCACTGTTATTTCTTCAGGATAGTATTTGGGGGTATTGGGGAGCAGGGATGCTGGGGGAGGGGGGGACTTAGAGAATTGGGACTGTATATATAGTGTATTTATGCATGTGTACCATGTATATGGTGTATTTATGTGTATTGGATATATATGGTGTATGTGTTGTGACGCCGTGCGTCCGCCTTTGAGTAAGGAACCTGTTCTTGAAAATTTGAATCCCACCCCTGACCCCCCGTCTGCGATCTGTCTGCTAGACCAGGCTCTGGACCCGCCACTGGGACGGCGGCGACAGGGGGGGGGCTGGCTCAATTTCGCACCGGGGCCCCATGAATTGTGTGTACGCCACTGGGTGTATGTGCAGTATGTGTCATATGCATCAGTGGCATGTGATATATAAGTGTCTTGTGTCCCACATGGGTCCAATGAGTGATCGGTGTGCGCTGAATGTGTTTCGTTTCTGACTGACTTAACTGCAGGATATTCATATATGTCAAAGAAAAAAAGGTGGGGGGTTCAGTCAGCACAACCCTATATGCAGGTGCACATTGCTATGGCGAAATACACATACTAACGCAAAAACAAAAATGCAATGGCACTCTGCAACCAGCACTCTGCCCTGCCTCCATGCTGGATGTTGAATGAGGCAGTCTAGTTAGTCTGCCCTGGAGGCTGGTTTTAAAGTCAGTATAAGGGTCCATTCACACGTCCGCAATTCTGTTCCGCATTTTGCGGAACGGAATTGCAGGCCCATTCATTTCAATGGGGACAGACAATGTCCCACCCGGGTCCGCAATTGCGGATCCGCACTTCCGGGTCCGCAATCGCGTTCCCGAAAAAAATAGAACATGTCCTATTCTTGTCCGCAATTGCGAACAAGAAAAGGCATTTTCTATATAGCGCCGGCAATGTGCGGTCTGCAAATTGCGGAACGCACATAGCTGATGTCCGTGTTTGCGGATCCGTGGATCCGCAAAACACACACGGATGTGTGAATGGACCCTAAAACTGAGTCTGCTTTTATAGCGCCTACCAGTAGCCATTTGGCTCCAGGAGAAGTATATAGTGTGCTTAGCATGCATGTTGGTACTTGCATCCCTGGATCTGATTGAAGCTGTTATGGCACCAGACGTGGTTACAAGCAGAGTGTACCTGGCATGCATGCTGCACCTGCGCTCCCTGGATTTTGTGTGGCTGTCATGGCCCATAACAGGTAGGAACTAGTGTTAGGGACCACTCATGGAGGCGACCTTGACGTGGTGAGTAGCTTATTACGCTTTGGCCAAAATGTACACTAATGCCTCATTCAACATCCAGCATAGAGGCAGGGCAGAGTGCTGGTTGCAGAGTGCCATTGCATTTTTGTTTTTGCGTTTGTATATCCATATATGTGTAAATTCATGTATGTTTGTGCATTCTGCTGTGAGTGTCTGCCATCATTCTTCATCTTTATTATTTCTGTTATCACTGTAAGGGCTCATGAACTCGACCATAACATAAGCGGAACAGAACGGCCGGCCTCTAATCAAACAGTCCGTTCCTTGTCTGTAATGCTGACAATAATAGGACATGTTCTATAATTTTGCAGAACGGCCATGCGGACATACAGACACGGAATGCACACAGAGTCATTTTTTTTTTTTTTTTGCGGCCCCATTGAAGTAAAGTGAACGGTACAGACATCGAAAAAAAAAGTTAGTGTTACACTCGTGGGCCCTAAGTACCCCAGTCCGACACTGAGATACATAATTGATATATAGATCAGTTTTTGCAATAAATAGATATATAAGCATTTCACAAAGTATAAGGCTACATGCACACGACAGTGAAAAAAAATGTACATTAAAAACTGACATTTTTAACGGACTTTTATTTCACTGATGCCTTTCTGAAAAACGGATATTAAAAATGGCCCCATTCAATTGCATGGGGGCAGTCTGTCAGTAAAAAACGGACAAGATAGAGCATCTTTCTATTTCTTTAGGTCCGTTTTTCACTGACAGTCAAAAAAACTGCCGTGTGAATAACCCCATAGACCTCCGGTGGTCTTAAAACAGACTTGTGATGGCCGTTAAAAAAATGTACGTCCGTTTTTCACTGTCATGTGCATGTAGCCTAATAAATGGATGTATGGCTATAGATAAATAATACATAGATACAAATAGAATATAAAATACAATATAAATATACACTATTTCATAAAATAAGCTTCTCCTGGATAAATAAGATATCACATTATTATTGAACAATGATACAGATAAATCTGATACTGTTGTACAGTCTCTTGTGATTTCCTCAGCTGCCTTGACACTGGTTACAATAAGCTGTTACACACGGTTCTCACATGCTAATGGCCCCAATTACTCCTTGTTACATCTCTTCCTGCACAGGTGAGTCGCCATCTTGGCAGAAACTGGCATAGCATTCCTAGAATAACTATAATAAAGGTTCCTTACATTCCCCATGTCAGAGTCCAATGCTGGCAAGTTCAGCTCTGAAAGTTTTCCGGACGCTCCTTGTCCTCCGTCAAGCACAAGACAAATATCTTATTCTTTCAGAAAGGAAGAAGGAATCAAGACTTGCACAACCTAACACGCTCCTGCCCCATGGGAGCTCTGAAACTGTCTCAGGTCTTCTGAGAGTTGCCTTTGCAATAATTACTTTTACTGATAAGGGTTAGAACATTGCTCTACCATCTGCCAGACAGACAGGACTATGCCGCCAATCAGTTTTCATTAAAAACCTAAATACAATGTAATATTAGGCAGCAGGGAATAGTAAATACAGTAAATTCCGTTATTCCTGGCGTTCCAGAAATCCTGAGTTACGCTGAGTTACAAGGCATTTAACTGTGGCACTTCAGTCCTTCAGTACCATGGCACCTCCCTCTCTATACATACCATATTTACATCAGTGTATCAATGTGATGGTGGTTACAGGGATAATGTTAGGTTGGTCTCGAGGCATCAACCAGCCCACTATGAAAGGCCTGGCACCCAAGCCTTGCCATTGTGAATCTCAATTTTATAGTAGTTTTATTTAGACACTGCAGCTCTGTACATGCAGTAATCTAATAACAGTACCTTTAATACCACAAAATAATGACTAAATAATATTACTATTCTGTTACTGAACAAAACATACTATATAAAGATCAATATATATTACCACCATACAGTGACCATATAGTGGGAGGTACTAGGTTTACACAGGTCTCGGGCATAATAATAGTATTATAGGTACTATTAGGAGATTATTGCATGTATGGAGCTTATATAGTCTGCAGAACACCTGTGTAAATCTAATACCTACCACTATATGATCATTGTATTGTGGTAATATATATTGATCTTTATATAGTATATTTTGTTCAATCAACTGGGCGACGGTCTCTACAACAGACAAACAAACGCCAAAGCAGAGTCGTACAGAAATGAGTCAGAACCAGACTGGCTACACAGTACCAAACAAGTGACAGAGGGTGAAGACAAGCCAAGGTCAGAAGCACAGAGGAATCAGTACGTAAATGTAGGAACAGGGATCAAGGAACCTAGCTAGTGAGTCAAACAAGACTATCATTGGCACTGGTGTATGGCCAGAAAGTGATTTAAATAGAGCACCGAATCCCCGGATCAGAACCTGATAGGTCTATTGACTTAGGACTCTGTTAGTCAGAAACACTAGCACACAGTAATAGAGCAGCTGAGCATTGAGCACACTGCTAATCTGCCCCAGCACATGCCCGCTGCAGGGAGAAACAGAGTATTGCATCCAGTTACGAAGGATGCGGCTGAGTCACTAGGGTGCATGGTTTAGCATCATGTCTCTCCCGGCATGCTGAGGCTGAGGATCTCGCTGCTGGAGCCTAGACAGGTAAATTGTAATAAATAATACTGTTATAAGATTACTGCATGTATTGAGCTACTCTTTGGGCATTGTATGTAGGTATTATTTGAGAACTATATGATAATATTTACTTTGTGTGGCACTGCTACTGTACATTTTATCATTTTGACAGTCCATGCTGTTACCAGCACTGTATAGTAATGCTATTTTTGCAACTGTATTAATATGTTATGTGGGCAACATACGGCAGGGCACCGCTATACGGTTCTTTGTAGTACCAACAAAGAAAATCACACACGGCATTATGCAGTGTAATGCTGCACAGATTCTGGGGTATCAGCAGAATGGGATGTTTGTGAAGGTTGCGAAAAGGTAGAGAGTATGCTAAAAAAGTGAAAAACGAAACTTGTGTCTGGAAGAAGTCGTCATGGTGGTCTGGCCACTGTTCCTGTTTTATTGTTGTATGAAATGACCCGTATCTCTTTAGCAGATCCTGTCTCTACATAAGCTTCTGTTACACATACAGAAATGCACCATTTAAAGGGGTTGTCCACATTATTTTTTTATTTGTGGAAACTGCCTGAGGCCTGTTTACCCCTTAAGGACTGAGCCTATTTTCAATTTTTATTTTTCCTCCCCACATTCGAATAGCCATAACAATTTTTTTTTCTATTCACATATCCATATGAGGGATTATTTTTTGCGGAACAAGATGCATTTTTTTTTTATGCCCCAATTAAATTTACCATGTCTTGTATTGGAAAATCTTTGTAGGTTAAAATTGAAAAATAAAAATACAAATTTTTCTAAGGTTTTTGGGGTTTTGACATTACAGCATTCAATGTGCACTAAATATAACATGACATCCTTATTCAGCAGCTCAATACAATTACGGTGATACCAAACTTTTACAGTTTCTATATTTTCCTTTTACTTTAAAAAAAATCAAAACCTTAGAAAAAAAATCAAAACTTTCTTTGCGTCGCCATTTTCTGACAACCATAATTTTTTTATATTTCAGTCTACAGAACTATATGAGTGTTTTTTGAGGGACGAACTGTAGTTCTTATTGGTACCAATTTTTCTGGTAAGTATGACTTTTTGATCACTGGTATACAATGTTTTTTGGGGGCCAAATGGTTACGGTAACAGATCGGAGCCTCGCAATTTCACTGCCTAACCTCACAGATGCCGCTATTGCTTTTGAACGCAGCATCTGCGTGACTGTTCCCCCTCATTGTGGCCAGGTACCTGCTGTATTATACAGCCAGCACCCGCTGTGTATGGAACGGGCTCACCACAGCAGCCCGCTCCATACATTTCCCGGAGCATAATTTCTACTCACCTTCCCAGGCCCCTCTGTTCCAGCATTGCCATCTCTTCCTCCTCTCTGTACTGCAGCCAGTGACATATCGTTTTCGCTGCATTGGTGACTTCCCATACACTGCTGCTGCCAAACAATGGCGTCAGGGGTGTTTGACACGAGAACACTGAAGTAAGTAACTGACTGCGGCAGTGTACACAACGTCACCACTGCAACCAACACAATTATCACTGGCTGCAGCCTGCAGAAGTGGAAGGAGCGTCAGCGCTGGATCGGAGGGGGCTGGAAAGGTGAGAATAATTTTACAGTAAGATTAGTGCAAATGAATCTGCTATGTCTGCAACTGCTGTTCCCTCTGCACTCTGATTGACAGGGCAAGACGTCATAAGGTTTACAATGCCTGGCCCTGTCAATCAAACTGCAGAGGACTCAGCAGTTGCAGAGAGAGCAGAGCCTTTAGGTGTAACAGCAACGCCCCTATTGCTTCTAGAGGCTCATTTGCATATATTAAAACATCATTATTCTCAGCAATGTGGACACATATGAACATGGGACCAACACAGATGTCTTCAGCTGCCAAGTGCACATGTAACAGGTCAGCCAGTGTCATAGGTGCAGATCTGCTGATAGATGCACTTTAAAGGGATATGTCACCAGGAAATTCACTGTTAAACCAGGCATGATGCCTTCTAGCGATAGCTCAGCTGACTATACCGATACCTTTCCCTTAGTGATCCGTTCCCTTATTCTGGAGAAAAAGTACATTATTCCCTATGCAAATGGGCAGTTAAGTGCACCATGAACGGGTCCAAGCCACTCTGTGCACCCTTGCTCCTCCTGCTTCCTCTGCCAGCCACTCCCTCTCCTTGGTGAGGGCCTAGTTTCTGCATAGTCATCTTTCCTGGTCCTTTGCCCACCCCCTTTTTATACATGCTTTTTTAATAAGATGCGATAAAGAATTGTTTTTATCGACAAGTGCGAAGGAATGACCTCATTTGGGGTTTTACTAATGACGAGGCCGACACAGTCTGTTCCCTCGTGGAGCACCATCCTTATGGGCTGAAGAGTGAACAATATTGGTAAAGGTGGTGATCCTGAACCCCTCTGTTTGGTATGAGTACCTTTGTTTTTTGTGACTACTGCTCCGCGTTTCGCCTGTTATACTTCACAGTGTAACCTTTCTAATATACTGAACACTGGGCTTCCTGTCCTGTCCTCTGCCACCAGTCACCTCGTCCCCAGTCTCATTATTATACAGAGAGGAGGGAAGAGGTCAGAAGAAGTAAGAGCAAACTTTGACTGAATGATCAGACTACACAAGTTTTATTTGTAGTCTGTAACCATGGAAACACATAGACCTGCATAGGTGCTACATATGCAAAATGATAAAACATTTTTAACCCAAACCTTTTGCAAAGTTGCTTTAATATTTTTTTCTATTCTAGATGTATGGTAGCAACAAAGAACAAAAGAAAGTTAGTTGCAAAAGTATACATATAGTAGAGTAAGCCCTAGTTTACAACAAACAACGGAAGAAAACGAAAGCTCCAGCTATTTACTGTTCTGCTGCTTTTACCTGTATTACTACCACTTGCAAAGCTGTATAGGAAAACGAATTCTTTACAGCTGCAGGTACTGTAACATGTGTATGTAATAGTATCCAGTGCCAGGGAAAGTCATGTTACACAGCCCTCAACATTTAGACTCCTGACAGGCCCGCTGCCTTGGGACTAATGTACTTTCCATTCTATTCACAAGACATGGTGGACAGCTCATTAACTTCCTGTCCCCAATGCCTGGCAGCATCCTGTGCAAAATAGTAACCGAATCACCCACGCAGCTATCTCTGAGGAAATCAGATCGAGTTTGATTATGTTAAGTACAGATGTATTCAAGTTTCTAAGCAATCCTAAGGATATAGCTATGGCGCCACTTACAATAATTGGTTCATCTAGAGAATGCCATTATTAAACTGCATTCAACTATGAAAAAGATCCAGAAACGGTGCCACCCTGATCCGTAGGTTGAGTCTACTATTGCAATTCCCCCCCCAACCTAAATGAATAAGGGGGCCTGAAATTCCAGACACAGCCCATGGACAACATTAGCGGTTTATGGTAATTGAGCAGTTTGTGGATAATTTGGGGGAAATTTATCAAGCCCTGCATTCCAGAATTCTGGTTGCAGAATTGTACATTGTGACTTTTTAGGCCTTTTTGTAAAAAAAATAGAAAACAATTACAGCATTTTGCATTTTTTACACTAGTTCGGAAAAGTGGGTTTATCGGATTTAACAAAAGTATTCATTTTTAAAAAGTCATAAAGACTGTCAAACTCTCACTCTAGTAAATGGGTGGTGTAAAAAGTTGAGTAACATCTCAAGACAGAAGTACTAGGGAGCAATGGATTATGAGCTAAATACTACAGTATTTTGTGCCTAATATAAAAAATCTTGCACGACTTCCTTGATTTTGATGCTAGATTTTCTTATTTATTTTTTTATATTTTTTATAATGCTTTCATCAGTTTGTTACACCACCAGGGGACTGAAGTACCCTTATAACTTTTTGTTGTGATATTTCAATATGTCCCACATGATAAATCAAAATGCTACCTTTTAAGGTATCTGATTCCTGAAAGGCACCCCCATATGCCCGTGCCCCTCAGACACAATATACTTACCTTGCTCCCTGGCACTTGTGCCGCTCCTGGTCCCCGCACTGCTGCCGCTGCTTCTCCCCGTGTGCGGATGAAAACATCCTGTGTCGGGGGTGGAGGATGGGGGGGCAGCCAATGGCAGGCGGCGACGGGGATGAACCTCCCTAGCATAGCGGGTGACGCTAGTGAAGGTTCGTCGCCGCCTGCCATTGGCAGGATGTTTTCACCCGTGAACGGGAAGAAGCAGCAGCGGCCGTGCAGGGACCAGGATCGACGCGGGTGCTGGGGAACAAGGTAAGTATATTGTGCAAATCCATCATAAATCTGTTGCAAAGGCAACTCAACAGATAAAACAAAAAAAAACACTTTTCTGGTGCAAAACCTTTTATTATTACCAGCTTATACTTAAACACGCACAAAGTCTATCACACATCATGCGACATTTGCTGTATCCAGCACAAATTACGGCAATGCAGACTCCGGCCAAACTGACTTTAAAAATCCACTTCATCATTAATCTCTACCTGTGATTTAACCATTTTGTATTTTCAATTAAGAAGTTTACTAGTTTCCAATAAGAAAAGAGCATTGCATTGTGGGAGCTCAGATAATAGTAATCTGCATAACTGAGTCTGACATTTATGGAACAATTCATATACCATATTATTATTAGACTGGATTATAGATTCGTATGATTAATATTGGTGATCACAATCAGTTGTGGAAGGCTGATTAAATGATTTACTAATATTGTTGGATTCACACCTAAACTGTAAGATCATGGGTGGGGCTAAACCATTGACTGTTTCCAAGGATAACTATCAATTTTTTTTTTTACAGCAGCTTTGTGTATGAATGGAGAAAAAACATGAAAATTCTCAACTGCAGTTTAGACGAAACCCAACTATTTTTTAAGCAGAACTCTCAATGCTTCTTCTGGGGTTGTTCACTCTTTTTCAAGTGATAGGCCATAACTATCGAACCAGCATACCTGTACCTCCACCGATCAGCTATTCTGCAGTATCTATAGACCGAGAAGACAGCACCAGAACTACATAGCTCCATCCATCCTGTAGCTAGTTACATAGACACTCCCCTATCACTGCCCCTTACACCAAGCTAGTTTATAGCTCCTCCCACCAATCTATTTACATAGACACTCCCCTATCACTGCCCCTAACAACATCCAGCTAGTTCATAGCTCATCCCACCCAGCTAGTTGCATATACACGCCCCTATGTCTGCCCCTAACACCCAGCTAGTTTATAGCTCCTCCCACTGAGCTAGTTACATAGACACTCTCCTATCACTGCCCCTAACACCCAGCTAGTTACATAGACACTCCGCTATTACTGACCCCAACAACACCCAGCTAGTTACATAGACACTCCCCTATCACTGCTCCTAACAACACCCAGCTAGTTACATAGACACTCTCCTATCACTGCCCCTAACAACACCCAGCTAGTTACATAGACACTCCGCTATCACTGCCCCTAACAACACCCAGCTAGTTACATAGACGCTCCGCTATCACTGCCCCTAACAACACCCAGCTAGTTACATAGACACTCTCCTATCACCCACCCTAACAACACCCAGCTAGTTACATAGACACTCCGCTATCACTGCCCCTAACAACACCCAGCTAGTTACATAGACACTCCCCTATCACTGCCCCTAACAACACCCAGCTAGTTACATAGACACTCCCCTATCACTGCCCCTAACAACACCCAGCTAGTTACATAGACACTCCACTATCACTGCCCCTAACACCCAGCTAGTTACATAGACACTCCGCTATCACTGCCCCTAACAACACCCAGCTAGTTACATAGACACTCCGCTATCACTGCCCCTAACAACACCCAGCTAGTTACATAGACACTCCGCTATCACTGCCCCCAACAACACCCAGCTAGTTACATAGACACTCCCTATCACTGCCCCTAACAACACCCAGCTAGTTACATAGACACTCCGCTATCACTGCCCCTAACAACACCCAGCTAGTTACATAGACACTCCCCTATCACTGCCCCTAACAACACCCAGCTAGTTACATAGACACTCCCCTATCACTGCCCCTAACAACACCCAGCTAGTTACATAGACACTCCGCTATCACTGCCCCTAACAACACCCAGCTAGTTACATAGACACTCCCCTATCACTGCTCCTAACACCCAGCTAGTTACATAGACACTCTGCTATCACTGCCCCTAACAACACCCAGCTAGTTACATAGACACTCCGCTATCACTGCCCCTAACAACACCCAGCTAGTTACATAGACACTCCGCTATTACTGACCCCAACAACACCCAGCTAGTTACATAGACACTCTGCTATCACTGCCCCTAACAACACCCAGCTAGTTACATAGACACTCCGCTATTACTGACCCCAACAACACCCAGCTAGTTACATAGACACTCCCCTATCACTGCCCCTAACAACACCCAGCTAGTTACATAGACACTCTCCTATCACTGCCCCTAACAACACCCAGCTAGTTACATAGACACTCCCCTATCACTGCCCCTAACAACACCCAGCTAGTTACATAGACGCTCCGCTATCACTGCCCCTAACAACACCCAGCTAGTTACATAGACACTCCCCTATCACCCACCCTAACAACACCCAGCTAGTTACATAGACACTCTGCTATCACTGCCCCTAACAACACCCAGCTAGTTACATAGACACTCCCGTATCACTGCCCCTAACAACACCCAGCTAGTTACATAGACACTCCCCTATCACTGCTCCTAACACCCAGCTAGTTACATAGACACTCCCCTATCACTGCCCCTAACAACACCCAGCTAGTTACATAGACACTCCGCTATCACTGCCCCTAACAACACCCAGCTAGTTACATAGACACTCCGCTATTACTGACCCCAACAACACCCAGCTAGTTACATAGACACTCTGCTATCACTGCCCCTAACAACACCCAGCTAGTTACATAGACACTCCGCTATTACTGACCCCAACAACACCCAGCTAGTTACATAGACACTCCCCTATCACTGCCCCTAACAACACCCAGCTAGTTACATAGACACTCTCCTATCAGTGCCCCTAACAACACCCAGCTAGTTACATAGACACTCCGCTATCACTGCCCCTAACAACACCCAGCTAGTTACATAGACGCTCCGCTATCACTGCCCCTAACAACACCCAGCTAGTTACATAGACACTCCCCTATCACCCACCCTAACAACACCCAGCTAGTTACATAGACACTCTGCTATCACTGCCCCTAACAACACCCAGCTAGTTACATAGACACTCCCCTATCACTGCCCCTAACAACACCCAGCTAGTTACATAGACACTCCCTATCACTGCCCCTAACAACACCCAGCTAGTTACATAGACACTCCGCTATCACTGCCCCTAACAACACCCAGTTAGTTACATAGACACTCCGCTACCACTGCCCCTAACAACACCCAGCTAGTTACATAGACACTCCGCTATCACTGCCCCTAACAACACCCAGCTAGTTACATAGACACTCCGCTATGACTGCCCCTAACAACACCCAGCTAGTTACATAGACACTCCGCTATCACTGCCCCTAACAACACCCAGCTAGTTACATAGACACTCTCCTATCACCCACCCTAACAACACCCAGCTAGTTACATAGACACTCTGCTATCACTGCCCCTAACAACACCCAGCTAGTTACATAGACACTCCCCTATCACTGCCCCTAACAACACCCAGCTAGTTACATAGACACTCCACTATCACTGCCCCTAACAACACCCAGCTAGTTACATAGACACTCCGCTATCACTGCCCCTAACAACACCCAGCTAGTTACATAGACACTCCGCTATCACTGCCCCTAACAACACCCAGCTAGTTACATAGACACTCCGCTATCACTGCCCCCAACAACACCCAGCTAGTTACATAGACACTCCCTATCACTGCCCCTAACAACACCCAGCTAGTTACATAGACACTCCGCTATCACTGCCCCTAACAACACCCAGTTAGTTACATAGACACTCCGCTACCACTGCCCCTAACAACACCCAGCTAGTTACATAGACACTCCGCTATCACTGCCCCTAACAACACCCAGCTAGTTACATAGACACTCCCCTATCACTGCCCCTAACAACACCCAGCTAGTTACATAGACACTGCGCTATCACTGCCCCTAACAACACCCAGCTAGTTACATAGACACTCTCCTATCACCCACCCTAACAACACCCAGCTAGTTACATAGACACTCTGCTATCACTGCCCCTAACAACACCCAGCTAGTTACATAGACACTCCGCTATCACTGCCCCTAACAACACCCAGCTAGTTACATAGACACTCCACTATCACTGCCCCTAACAACACCCAGCTAGTTACATAGACACTCCGCTATCACTGCCCCTAACAACACCCAGCTAGTTACATAGACACTCCGCTATCACTGCCCCTAACAACACCCAGCTAGTTACATAGACACTCCGCTATCACTGCCCCCAACAACACCCAGCTAGTTACATAGACACTCCCTATCACTGCCCCTAACAACACCCAGCTAGTTACATAGACACTCCCTATCACTGCCCCTAACAACACCCAGCTAGTTACATAGACACTCCCTATCACTGCCCCTAACAACACCCAGCTAGTTACATAGACACTCCGCTATCACTGCCCCTAACAACACCCAGTTAGTTACATAGACACTCCGCTATCACTGCCCCTAACAACACCCAGCTAGTTACATAGACACTCCGCTATCACTGCCCCTAACAACACCCAGCTAGTTACATAGACACTCCGCTATGACTGCCCCTAACAACACCCAGCTAGTTACATAGACACTCCGCTATCACTGCCCCTAACAACACCCAGCTAGTTACATAGACACTCCGCTATCACTGCCCCTAACAACACCCAGCTAGTTACATAGACACTCCGCTATCACTGCCACTAACAACGCCCATCTTTTAACCTGTTTATTTACTCTATTTGCCTTATGGTTATGCACTTCTGAGTGTAGAAACATATCTGCTTAGTCTGAACTCTGTCTTATAGTATATATTGAGGGTGGCGCCTCTTTTGGACTGAGCAACGCCCAAGTACCTGGGACTTCTCAGCACAAAAGCAATTTAGCTGGTTCCTGCAATGCCCTAAAATAAGGAGACTGGTAAGTCTATAAGAGGCAGTATCTGTAGTGTTAGGGACCCTTGTGCGGAAGTCGCCGTGAAGTGGCACCTGGGCCTGACATACTTTTGATCAAAAATGTGCGCTAAGAGCTTCCTTCATTCCAACTTTTGGAATGAGCCCCTTTTTTTGTTTTTTCCTGTTAGTTTGTGATTTATTGTGCAGCCATCTTTTAACCAGTTTACCTAACAACACCCAGCTAGTTTATAGCTCCTCCCACCCAGCTAGTTACATAGACACTCCCCTATCACTGCCCCTAACACCCAGCTAGTTTATAGCTCCTCCCACCCAGCTAGTTACATAGACACTCCCCCATTACTGTACCGCCCATGGACATAACATCACAGGAAATAGAAAAGAACCGCATGGACATGGTCAGCCCAGAACAGAAGATAGGAGCAAGAAAGGAAAAAAACATTACAAAATCACAGCTACCTTCATAAATGATTATTTTACAGGATGTGGATGCTAACCAGAATACCCCCTTAAACAAAAGGCGTTTGTGTAGAAATATTACTCCAGTTTTTGTACAACACCCCCCTATTAAAGGGAGATTCTGACAAAAGAGAAGCTAAAACAAATTCATCTATGGTAATTCCCATAGCTAACCACAGCTACTTCTCAAAAGTGGTGAGAGCGCTGTAAAAATGCAAAAAGTCAAATTTTTTTGCACAAAGTATATTAAAAAGTTGTAAAAATGTTCACTATACAATAATGGTAGAGATTAGTAATCTCTACTCAGTACGTACATACCTGTGATGTGGTGGATGCGTCCTGTACTGGTTGACCAGAGTCTTACCGGAGATTATACTGGGCCTACAGGTTATTTAGTATATAGGTACCGATATATGTAATTCAATACATCGTGCATTTGGATGAATTTTTGCCACAGCTATGAAGGGGTTAAACAAACTACAAAATCTCTGCATGCACTGTGTATGTGACAAAGGACAGGAGAACAAATAGTAAAAGCCTTACCATATTTTCCACCGTCCTTAGATATTTAGCACAATGCATGTGTCCATTATATTCCGCCAGGTCAGCAGCTGTGTACCCATCGTGATCTTTGATCCCAAGTTTAACACCATTTACAACGAGAATCTGACAGCACTGAAATTAGAGAAATGAAATATATATTATCGGATAATCTTTATCACCGACTGTGGCTTTTCTACACAGTGCCTGCATTTCCGGTTATCGCCACCGGGGGGAGAGAAACAGAGACTAGGACTCTACACTGGATGGTCGGTCTTTCCACTATAGACCACAATGACTAAGGGTACTTTCACACTAGCGTTATTCTTTTCCGGTATTGAGTTCTGTCATAGGGGCTCAATACTGGAAAAAAACGCATCAATTTTGTCATAACGCACTCTGAATGGAAAGCTATTCGTCCAGTATGCATCAGGATGTCTTCCGTTCCGTCCCTTTTATGGTATTTGGCCATAGAAAAAAATTCCAGAACACTTGCCGGATTGGGCATTAATTTCCATTGAAATGTATTAATGCCGGATCCGGTACCAAGTGTTTAGGAAATGCATGTGCAGACCTTTAAAAATGTAAAAAAAATAAATACCGGATCCGTTTTTCCGGATGACAACGGAGAGACGGATCCGGTATTTCAATGCATTTGTCAGACGGATCTGGATCTGGAAACAAATGATATCCGTTTGCATACGGGTTTCCGGATCCTAATCCTGAGGACGGTGTAACCTAAGTCAGGCTGTCTAGACCTCCACCAGATCACAGCAGCTTAGGCTGGATGATAAATCTGTTCAGGGATAGACACTGTTATCTAGCTTTATTCCAAAGTTGGTTTACTTTTACAGCAGACTTGTGGCACAAGGGCACATCTTAGACCACACCCCTTTCCAGCAAAGTCCCACCCCTTTCTGATAAGGACCACACCCTTTTCTAAGTGTAAAAACCCTAGCTGTACCACTTTAAGATTTTTAGCACATACACATTAGTAAATCTGGGCCTGTGTATGGATTTTATAGGTAACTTGTCACTAAGAGCATAGATAGAGCCAAGATAAGAAGGATGTCTCTAAAAAAATGCTGCCACATTTATGACATATTCTACCTAATACCACCATCCTGGGCTCTAGGGGATATGTTTGATGGAAGGCTCCCCTCTGCCTTCCATGCCTTGTTCTTTGTGACCTGCATATGTAAATGGGGGAATTTTTCAATAATTCTCGTTGATAGAGGGCCATATTATAGTACTTATATTCTATACATAGGGGACGGTATTATAGCAGTCATATTCTGATCCAGAGGAGGCAGTATTATGGTAGTTATATTCTTGTACATAGGAGCAGTATTATAGTAGTTATATTCTTGTACATAGGAGGCAGTATTATAATAGTTATATTCTTGTACATAGGAGGCAGTATTATAGTAGTTATATTCTTGTACATGGAGCGCAGTATTATAGCAGTTATATCCTGTACATAGGAGGCAGTGGTGTTCAGTGTCAGACTGGGGAGCCTAGGGCCCATCAGTAAAATTCATTCTGGGGGCCAGTTATACAGATACATTAAAATATTGCCCATACAGAAGCAGACAGCAGCAAGACGTTACTAGGTGAAGCAGTATTATAGTAGTTATATTCTTGTACAAGGGAGGCAGTATTATAGTAGTTATATTCTTGTACAAGGGAGGCAGTATTGTAGTAGTTATATTCTTGTACATAGGAGGCAGTATTATAGTAGATATATTTTTGTACATAGTCGTATTATAGTAGTCATATTCTTGTCCATAGGAGGCAGTGTTATAAAAGCTATAGTATATTGGTTTACACAGAAGGCAGTATTATAGTAGTTATAATCTGGTGTATAGGAACAGTATTATAGTACTTTTATTCTTTGTCAATTTTCTTTTTATTGAAGACATGAGTATATAAAAGTACAACACTGCCTCGACAGCCACAGCAGAGGAGTCGCGGGCAGAGATGAATATATAATATAGCATCGACATGTCACAAAAACACAGTGAACAAAATCTAAGAATGTAATATGGGGGAACATTAGGAAAGGGAACTGGTCGTCATCACCATTATCATAAATACAGAATAAAACGAAGATCTGTGTGTGTTGGTTACATCCCATTTGAAGTACCATCTAGGGAGGCAACGGTGTGAGGCTTCGCATAGGTGTCAGACTATATTTAATGCACGGCTTCTGAGGTTCGGAAGGTTTTCCAAGGACTCCAGATCTTAATGTATTGGGCATGCTTCCTGACTTCCCAGCTAGCTAGCTCTTCCATCCTACTAATGTGATCCACTTTCATAACCCATTGAGAGTACAAAGGTGGGTCTCTGCAAAGCCATTTGAGGGGTATTAGGAGTCTGGCGGCCTGTATCAGTTGTGTTACCAGATCCCTTTTGGAGGGTGTGAATTCGGGAGTGGGAAGCCACAGGAGAACCAGTCCGGGGGTCAGGACAATTTTTACTTTCGTGACTTTAAGAATGGCCTCTGAGATGTCAGTCCAGAATTGTTTTACACTAGGACAAGACCAAAAGATGTGTAACAGTGTCCCTGACTCTTTGCCACACCTCCAGCATGTGTCCGAGGTGCTAAGTCCTTTTATATAAAGCTGCTTCGGTGTTTGATACCACTGGGTCATTACTTTATAAGAATGCTCCTGAACTCTGACACAACGTGAGAAGCCATGGGAGCCCGAGTATATACGACGTATCTCTGTGTCCGAGAAGGTGGTATGAAGGTCAGCCTCCCATGTCCTCAGATGCTGCGGTAGTTCACTATTCTGCGGTTTGTTCAGGGCTGTGTAAAGCAGGGATATTAGCCCACGAGGGGGGGATGAGTGTAGGAAGAATCTTTCAAACCAGGTTATTTCTGAATTGAGTGCCTTTTTATCAAGCAGCACCTTGCTAATCGAGTGTAACTCTACTGTTTCTAAGAAATTAGAGGACATCAGGGTGTCATTCAGTGGGTGCTGATCAGGTAAGGAGCTAGATGCTGCCTTCAAGAGGTCACCAGTGGTGTATTTACGTAGTTTGAGCCAGACTGGCGCTAAATGTGACACATTTGATCTTACAGCATGCGGAGCGAGGTCTGCTGGCATGAAAAGAGAAGGGTTGTTTAGCAAGTTGTGCTCCTTATAGTACTTTTATTCTTGTACATAGGAGGCAGTGTTATAAGATCTATATTGTTATACAAAAAAGGCAATATTATAGTATTTAGGGGTAGTACATAGAAGTAGTATTATTGTAGTTTTATTCTTGTACCTAGGAAGTAGTATCTTTAGCAGTTATATTCTAGTAAATATGGGTCAGTATTTTATATGTATAATTGTTCAAAAAGGGGCATATTTATAGTCATATTCATCTCCACAGGGAACAATATTATAGTAATTATATTCTTGCACATAGGGTGTAGTATTATAGTAGTTATATTCTTGTACATAGGGTGCAGTATTATAGTAATTATATTCTTGTACATACGGTGCAGTATTATAGTAATTATATTCTTGTACATAGGGTGCAGTGCTATATTAGTTATATTCATACATAAGAGGCAAATAAATAAAGAATAATGAAACCTCAAGTTCCCCGTTCTCTGCGGCATCGTGTAGAGGGGTTCCTCCAAAGTTATCAGTGCTCATGTCCCCTCCATGTAGAAGAAGCCAGCTTAAGACCTTGGCATGTCCTCTACTGGCAGCAAAGTGCATGGCAGTCGCTCCATCTGCATCTCGCTCACAAAGACTTATATCTGTAAAACTCATCTGAAAGGTGGAAAAGAAAAAAAAGATAACTAACATCTGAGAACAGGGATACATCTCTAGTATTCACAACTAGATGTAGATCATGTCCAAATGGGCACAAGTTAGGGCAATAATTCAGGACAACCTTCCCATGGACTGCCAACTGCAAACGGCATAAAGCCATAACCTTCACCTCCACATGATTACTAGGGGTTCTTTAGTGCTGGTTATACGTGAAAAAATGTGAAAAAGTTCAAGGGGTGTGAATACTTTTTCAAGACACTGTCCATCTTCTAGGTTTTTATTCACTATGCAGTGTCATTAGGGCTCCTTACTGCAATGCTTTTGTGGCACTGTATGACTTTATTATTTGTGCACTATAATGGGGTCAGAGAACAATGGATGGTACCTCCACTTGGCACCAACCAACCTAAGGTCAGCTCTGTTTTTTGTGATGAGGTAAGGGTACTTTCACACTTGCGGCATGGCTATCCGGAAGGCTGTTCCAGGCGGTGAACAGCCCGCCGGATCCGCCATGCCGCAAGTACCCGTGTGCTACAGTGCTCCCGCTCCGTCCCCATTGACTATAATGGGAGTGGGGGCGGAGCTAAGGTGCAGCACGGCAGTGCACGGCCAGAGAACGCCGGACTAAAAAAGTACTGCATGGGTACTTGCGGCATGGCGGATCCGGCGGGCGAATCAGCCTGCTGGATAGCCATGCCGCAAGTGTGAAAGTACCCTAACCAAACTTTAATTAGTAGGCAGTCTGGAGGAGCTGGTGGAATCACCAAGAATACAGAGGATCTCTGCCAGTCTAAACCAAAGTAAATAAAGCTACTTTCAGACCTGCGTTTGGTACGGATCCGTCTTGTATCTGCACAGATGGATCCGCACCGATAATGCAAACGCTTGTATCCGTTCAGAACGGATCCGTTTGCATTATCTTGAACAAAGTCAAAACCGATCCGTCCTGAACACCATTGAAAGTCAATGGGGGACAGATCCGTTTTCAATTGCACCATGTTGTGTTAATGAAAACTGATCCGTCCCCATTGACTTTGAGCAGAATAGAAGCAGAACGGAGCCAAACTGATGTATTCTGAACGGATCCTTATCCATTCAGAATGCATTGGGGCTAAACTGATCCATTTTGGGCCACTTGTGAGAGACCTGAAACAGATCTCACAAGAGAACCCAGAAACGGCAGTGTGAAAGTAGCCTAAGGCCCCTTTCACACGGGCGAGTTTTCCGCGCGGGTGCAATGCGTGAGGAGGACGCATTGCACCCGCACTGAATCCGGACCCATTCATTTCTATGGGGCTGTGCACATGAGCGGTGATTTTCACGCATCACTTCTGCGTTGCGTGAAAATCGCAGCATACTCTATTTTGTGCGTTTTTCACGCAACGCAGGCCCCATAGAAGTGAATGGGGCTGCGGGAAAATCGCAAGCATCCGCAAGCAAGTGCGGATGCGTTGCGATTTTCCCGCATGGTTGCTTAGCAACGGGACCCCATCTCTATTATTTTCCCTTATAACATGGTTATAAGGGAAATAATAGCATTCTAATAAAGAATGCATTGTTAAATGAAGAGGAAGGGTTAAAATAATAAAGTTAACTTACCTTAGCCACTTGATCGCGTAGTTGCGATCTGTCCTCTCTTTCCTGCATCAGCTAACACTAAGGACCTGTGATGACGTCACATCACATGGTCCAATCACATGGTCCATTTTACCATGGTGATGGACCATGTGATTGGGCCATGTGATGTGACGTCATCACAGGTCCTGTAGATCTTAGCTGATGCAGGGAAAGAGAGGAGAGATCGCGACTACGCGATCAAGTGGCTAAGGTAAGTTAACTTTTATTATTTTTAACCCCTTCCTCTTCATTTAACAATGCATTCTTTATTAAGAATGCTATTATTTCCCCTTATAACCATGTTATAAGGGAAAATAATCAATTCTCCAGAAGACCCGAAACCGGACTTCAGTGATGAAGTCTGGCTTCAGGTCTGGGTACCAAACATGGCGTTTTTTCTCACGCGCGTGCAAAATGCATTACAAACGTTTGCACCCGCGCGGGAAAATCGCGCATATTCCCGCAACGCACCCGCCTCTTATCCGGGCGTCAAACATGACGCCCGTGTGAAAGAGGCCTAAGAGTTTAGAGAATAATCTTAATTTTCAGGTCAACAATAACTGAATGCAATGGTCACTGTGGTATAAAGGGGTTGTCCAGAATTAGAAAAACATTACTTTTTTCTACCAAAAACAGCACCACACTAGTCCAGAGGGTGTGTGTGGTGCTGCAGCTTGGCTTCATTCATCTTAATGGGCAGTGCTGTTTTTGGAAGAAAGAAGCCTTAGACTACATTGACATGACCGTATTTTTGGTCCGCATTTTTTGCGGATAAGATGCGGATCCATTCATTAAAAAAAATAGAACATATCCTATTCTTGTCCATTTTGCGGACAAGGATAGGCATTGTTACAATGGGTCCGCAAACAAAACGGAGGCAACACAGACGTCATCCGTATTTTTTGCGGATCCGCGGATTGTGGACCGCAAAATACATACAGTCGTGTGACTGTAGCCTTATTTTTCAAATCTTGGTCAACCATTTAAAGGAACAATTCCAACAAAACTGATACACTGTGTTAAACATATCACAAGTCCTGAAGACACGAATCAGGACCTTACCTAGACAAAACACAATGGGGAGATATGTTTTTTACACCACAACAGTAAATGTCCCTCATAGTAACAATCTTGTTCAGTTCATTTAAAAGATAGCTTCACCTTCAAAACCAATTATTTTTATAGTTTGCCACTAGTGTTCAGCGAATCAAAGTCCTAAAAATGGACTTTGATCCGAATTTCAAGGAAAATTCGATTTGCCGCAAAGCCGAATTTCCTTGTGCTTCGTGGTAGCCAATCGATTTTCCCTGAATGGCGGTAAAACACAAAAAAAATTATACTTTCCTCATCCATTTGATCGAGACAGGCAGGTCGGCGCCATCTTGATTGAAGATCTCGCACGAAATCCTGTGCGCGGTGACGTATGAGGTCACCACGCCAGCTAACTAATTTCACACTAGATCTTCTATCAAGATGGCGACGGCCGGCTTTTCGCAAGCAAATGGATGAGGTAAGTATGGTTTAGTTAATTTATTACATTATTGCCGCGATCAGTTATGAACATGGAATCTGAGGGGTACAATGACGTGGAGCAGCGCAATCGCCGCTCCCTGTCATTGCACCCACTACTTACAAAGAAATGCGCTTTGAGATGAAGTAATTCATGATGAAACTAATTTTTTTGTAAAATTCCACGAAGAATCGAATATTTAAATACTTTGCTCATCTCTATTTGCCACCATCTGCTACAGAATGGAGCCTAAAACCTGAAACCTTTATATAAGGCTAAAATAAGAGCTGACGCATTTCGAGTGTGAAGAATCTAGACACATAACACTTACCAACCAAACAATGACTGTACTGTGGCCCATCTGAGCCGCTGCGTGTAATGAGGTCATTCCATCTGAGGCCCTGATATGAGGGTCGGCCCCACAGTCTTTGACCAAATACTGAATGACTTCCAAATGTCCTTCTTGACAGGCTAAGTAGAGGGGTGTGGCACCATTCCTTGTCTGAGAATTTATTGTGCTAGGAAACAATAGAATAGAGACAATAAATACAATAATTAAACATTTCAAAGATGATAACTTAGATCAAGAGCTTCCTTGGGGCAATATTTCTGTAGAATCAGGGCAGGGCTTAAAATGTCCTACAAATAATTTAGACCCCATTCACACAACCGAATCAGATATGGTGTGCTGTCCGCATCCGTATGTCCGTTCCGTAGCTCCACAAAAAAGATAGAACATGTCCTATTCTTGTCCGTTTTGCGGACAATAGGCATTGTTACAATGTGTTTGCAAAAAAAACAAAGCGATGCAACACGGACTTCATCTCTATTTTTAGCAGATCCGCGTTTTGCGGACCGCAAAATATATATGGTCGTGTGAATGCACCCTAAAGATTTACATGTTGAGAGTCATGACAGTTTGGTGAGGGTCCGCTAGCTAAGACCCTAGGGATCATGTTTACAGCCGGTAAAACTATGGTCATACTGAGCCCGCCACTTGTAGGTGATTCACATCCATGTGTTGTCCCTGTTCTTGCAACAAAGGAATCCATTGATTTGAATGTTTATTCACACATTCATGTTTTTTCAACACTGTGGGTCAATGGGGAAAAAAACTGAAGCATGCACCTCTTTGGTCCACGTTGTGGACCCAACAACCCCATTGAAATCTATGGATGCATGAAAACCACTGACAGAACATGGATAGAGTTGAGCGAACTTCTGTTTTAAGTTCGGCTTCCAAAGTTCGGGTTCAGGTTATCCAAGCATCCCGTTATGGATTCCGCTACCACGGACCATAACGGCATTTGGAACACGGGGTGAAGGACCTGGGGTGACGTCACCGTCATGTGATCAGTGCAGGGGGCGTGGCTCAGTACTGGTTGGATAAGAGGTCGTAGGCTACCACCTCTTATCTAATCCAGTACTGAGCCATGCCCCCTGCACTGATCACATGACGGTGACGTCACCCCAGGTCCTTAGTCTTGTCTAAGGTTCGGGTTATTGAAGAATCCCCTTATGGATTCCAAATGCCGTTATGGTCCGCGGTAGCGGAATCCATAACGGGATGCTTGGATAACCCGAACCCGAACTTTGGAAGCCGAACTTAAAGGGGTATTCCCATCTTATGAATCCTATTTTAAATTATGCCCCTTCTGACAAATATTATTTTACTAAATACTTCTTTTTATCTAAAATGAAGACCTAACAAGATATTCCACATTTTCTATTGTATTGTTTACAATGTGCAACCCATAGATACGGCCCTTCTCCAGGGCCGCGCTTGCGCAGATGTCACTTACTTTTCACCCAGGCGGCTTCTCTAGAACACGCACGCTAGCCGCGCATGCGCGTTCTGGCCAATTCCCGGCCGCGTCTGCTACAGAGCTGCGCATGCTCTGTATGCAGCACGGACTTCCGGGTAGAGGAGCGGCAGCGGCGGAGTGAACGGATCTACAGACTACCCCCCCCACGTGACATCACATATGGTCCGGACTACAGAGCGCACGGCGTCTTCAGTTGCTATGACGCCATGCGCTACCTCCTGCTGCCGGAATACAGTGATACACTCTTATAGACTATAAGAGTGTATCACTGTATTCCGGCAGCCAGGAGGGAGCGCACGGCGTCACAGCAACTGAGGACACTGTGCGCTCTGGTGCCCAGAAGGAGTCCAGGCGGCGAACCACAGTTCCCCCTCCCAAGTGCCGTCCACAGACTCCCCCCCGCTGATGGAGGCAGATGGGGGGCTGATGGAGGTATATGGGGGCACATGGGGGGCTAATGGAGGCACATGGGGGGCTAATGGAGGTATAAGGGGGGCTGATGGAGGCACATGGGGGCTGATGGAGGCACATGGGGGCTGATGGGCAAGGCACATGGGGGGCTGATGGGCGAGGCACATGGGTGGCTGATGGAGGCACATGGGGGGCTGATGGAGGCACATGGGGGCTGATGGAGGCAATGCGACTGAACCACTTAATATACTGCACTACTACATCGGTCTATTCCCCTCCCCCACCAGCAATGTGGCTGTCTAGCTACATACATTGCCCTGCTGTATATAGTAGACAGAAACAGAAATATACACCAATAACTAAAGTAAAATGCTACATCGACATACACAGCTCTGCTGTGTGAAAATGCTGCAGTAATGTGTATGCTGATGTAGCAGCTTACTATACTAGTATAAGTGGGTAGGTTTCAATCTATGATATACACAAATCATATGGATACTACTCGACTTGCTTGTGGGCTCATGTGTAGTGGTGAATTATTGTTTAGCTGCACAGAATGGGTTTGTAAAAGATTAGACAGGTTCTGTGTGTAAGGCTGTACTAGACTGCAGGACAGTGACCTTTTACTGTGTAAAAAAAAGCTCTAGGAGAGTGAGGATTCAACAGCAGAAGCTGCTTCCCAGAGACTGCAGGCTGCCAAAGAAGCTGCTTCCTAGAGACTGCAGGCTGCCAGAGAAGCTGCTTCCCAGAGACTGCAGGCTGCCAGAGGGATGACCATACTATCCACATAAACGAGCACGGCAAGGACTGAGCTCTCAGTGTGATGTCATGAGGAGGCGTGGCCGGCCTTCACTCAACTGCCTAAGCCCGCCCAGCCTCAGAAGCAGGAAACCAGGAAGTGAAATGTAGAGCTGCTGCTGGTGAGGACGAAATAGCAAGATGGGAATACCCCTTTAAAACAGAAGTTCGCTCAACTCTAAACACAGATAGTCCATTTTTCAATGATGCATTGCACAGAACATTGATCAAAAATTTGTTAAAACAAGGTTGATGTTTTCTTGTGGTTGATGTTTTTTCAACCATGTTGGCATAAGACATGTCTGCAAAATGGACACAGATAGGTGGATAAATGCTAAAGGAGGGTTAGCTTGAGGAAAGACAACCCCTACGATGAAGCCCTAATAAACAAAAGTTTTCTTAACCGGATAACCACTTAAAACCTGTAAAAATAAAATAACATTTTGTCATTGGGAAGCTAAATAGGCCGGCAATGACTCAAAGTATTACCATTCAAATAAAAATTGTATTCATGTTCTATCCCATGGACCACAAATATACTTGGGCAAAGGAGTTGTTTATTTCTGTAGCTAGTACAACCATAAAAAATCTAAATTAAAAATGAATTACACCTAAAGCTACATGGAAAGCTGACCGCACAGAACTAATAAAACAATACAGCCTAGTTGATTTTGCACGTAGTGCAGTTTTAGAACTTTCCACTAGATGCCGACATTTTACACTACACTCAGGCGGCAGGCACTAAACCAATTACACACATACTTTCTCAGATTAGTGCGGTCAGATGGCGTTTACCAAGCTCCCTATAAATGGCTGGGAATTAGATGAATAATACGGAAGAATGTAGTAGCTTGGCAGATGAGCTGCAAACCTCGAACACATAAACCATATACTTTCCAGTATTTGGAAACTGATTCTATGTAAAGTGAAAAGTTTATATTTCGCATGTTTTCACATATGTCCTGTCTAATAAGATAATCTGGCAAAGTTTTCAACCCTGAATGAAGGGGATTTTGATTTTATAGGGCTTTTTGGATTTATAAAAAGTTCTGCTACTTTCTAATAGACTTTGCATTTCAATTGCTTACAGTTTTCGAATGCTGTAAGTACAGTGTGGCGAAACCAAACTCGCCACTGGGTTTTGGAGGGGACAGATTGCCAGCCTCTTGCCCCAGGATTATGGCCCCTCTCATCAGCCCACGCTAAACTTAAACCACATGGCGATTTGACTGTGTTTATGGCATCTGAGCGCTGTTTGGATATATTGAGTGCTCAGACCTAAGCCATCTGGGGATATGTTGCATGTATATGTTTTATGTAGTAATTGTAACATTGTGTAATTTTATGTCCTTTTGCAACCATGTGCTCAATGGAGTCTGCCTCTATCCCTGGATATAATTGGATTATTTTCCCATTGTCTCCAGGAGAGAGGGCTCTGTAAAACCAGTTTGAACCAGAAAAGCCATGCTTCATTTGGTCAAATAGGACTTTCCCTTAACTTGTTAACCCCTGGTCTGATTCGTGTCATTTTTTAATATGTTGTTAACCTGAATGGATTGATTGTGAATATGTAGTTTTTAAGTGAATAGTGATGTCTGTCCTATTGTCCCCACATGTGTATTGGCGATTTCCCTTTGTCCTGAGAGATAATTGAATGACTCCTCAATTGTCTCCAGGACAGAAGACATTGTGTAGTCTCCTGCCTGTGATGATTACATTAACCTGTGTAGGGTAATTGTAACACAGGCAGAGGGGAGGGATATGCTGGGGGTGTCTGTATTGTCCCATTGTGTGTGATTGGCTGCTGTATCCCCTGTGTCGCAGTCTTCCTTCTGGTCCCCTAGGGGAGTGTCCACCAGGTGGGAGACCTGCATAAATACCGGGCAGGTAGCCCTCAATAAAAGTTATGAATTCCTGTTTAACCATTAATACGGAGCCTCGTCTCGTACTTGGGGGGAATTGCTACGTCAGAACGTTCTCTTGCCTGTTCCAGGAAAGGAGGACTTCGTATGGTTCCAGTTCGGTGGATTCCAGCGGTTGTGGGTTGCTGTGCTCTTCTCCAGGGGAATCGCCCGAACGGTATTAACCCTCACTATACCGGGTTATACCGTAACATACAGTATATCCAGTCTAGACAATCCTCTGCTGCAAGGGTCTCAGAATCTCAAAGTTTATCTTCACAAAATAGCTGACTGCAAGGAAACAGCGCTGTCATGGTGAATCCCTAGCTTGAGACTGGGGCTACATGGAGATCTTGGCCATGACACAAAATTTGTGTAGCAGTGTAGCCAGGGCCGGTGCAAGGATTTTTGCCAAGACAAGCGAAGCTACATTTTGGCGCCCCCCCCCCTCCCCCTCCATGATCACATTATTACCCCCTTGTGTGTCACCCCCCCCATGGCATATCATCCCCCCCTTGTCACATTTCTCCCCTTCCGTGGCACAGACTACAGACATTTGATTTGTCCCCCTCCCATCATGTCACCCGTGACCCCCCCCCATTAATGTTTTGTAATAATTATAAACAATATGCGCACTGCGCTCATCACCTGCCACCTACCATACGGCAGTCGAAAGTCCGTCTGGGCTGGCTGTGTGAGTCACAGTCACCAACAGCTGCTCCAGTCCCTGCTGCTGCCCTCCGCGGAGCCACTCGCCAGTCACACACCCCCTGAGTGCCCCCGTGACCATGTTGCTGTGCTGCCGCTCTGTGAGTGAGGACCGGGGCCGCATGGCACATACAGGCTGGGGTGGGTGGCCAGCGGTGCAACTCGCCACAAAGGATTTAAAAAAAAAAAGAAAAGTTAATTTTTCCGCCGCCCCCCTTCTCTGCGCCCTAAGGCAGCCGCTTGGTCTGCCTTATTATAGAACCGGCCCTGAGTGTAACCATTGAATGGAATAGGGTTGCAATGAGATTGCTGTGACAACACTGTTGGATTTTTATTGAGGGGTTGCGGTCACAGCCACGGCAACTTGCAAGTCGCCCTGCCACCCCATTCACTTTAATGGCTACACTGCTACACAGCGATCTTTGGTCAGACGAGCCTGAGACTAAGAACCCTATGTAGCCCCAGCCTAAAGCCAACCATACACACCAGACTGTTGGCTGAATGCTTGTTCAGCCAACAGCTATTTCTCTGGAATCCCCCACATATTCATGCTCGGCTTGTGGAGAACTAACCTCTACTGAAATCTCTGACAGCGACTCTTGTAAGGACTCAGGTGCACAACTGTTGCCTGTTTTGTGGTCCGCAAATTGAGGATCCTCAAAACACGGATATAGGCAGTGTGCATTCCATATTTTGCGGAATGGAACGTCCGGCCCATAATAGAACAGTCCTATCCCTATCTGTAATGTGGACAAGAATAGGACATGTTTTATATCTTTACGGATGCCACAAAATGGACAAACGGATGCGGACAGTAAACAGTGCGCTGCCCACATCTTTTGCGGCCCTATTGAAGTGAATGGGTCAGCATCAGACCCGCAAAAAATGTGGATCGGATGCGGACAAAAAATTAGTTTGTGTGCATGAGCCCTAAGACAAAGGATTGGCCATGTTAAACTTCAACATGGCGAATTCCTATTCTCCCTGACAACTGATTTTGAAGACCCCTCTACACATAAGACAGGGACTGTTTCTATGGACAAGAAGATCTGCAGTACTAATCCACCAGTGCCACTGCATATATGGCCAAATGTTATGTATACAAATGGTCCGTAAGTCTGGACAGTATACCGCCTCGACTGTACTGCAAAGTGTAGCTGACTGTGCTGCCAATACAACAGTATTAGGAAAAATGTATACAGGGCAGTGACTGTAATAAAAAAAATCACTCCCACGCGACCATCACAGAAAGCATTCTGTTGCTACAGTTTTGCAAAATTCTTCACTCGTATGTTCCCTTGACTTCCTGTTCTGCTTTCTGGTGCTAACTTTTCATAGGGTTATTGTTTGGCTCTAAATCACCATCAGCCAGGTTGCTGTAAACAGAAAAAAAAGAATAAAAAAGAATATTTCCATTCACTGACAGCAAGCTGAGAATTTGAAAATTACAAGAAGTTGAAACACAAAGGTGGGGAAACTATGAATCACTAGTAAAGTAGTATGAAAAAGTCACCAATTTTAGTGAAAGCATTCGTGCAACAATATTGTGTTTTGGGGGTCTTTACATCGTGCTTGATACTTTTCCGAATATTGCAAAATGCCACTCTTAATAAATCCCCCAGAAAGTTTCATAATTTTCCATTATACAATAATTAAGCTTTTTTTTTTTTTTTCACTTTTTCACAAACCCCATTTAGCCTCTTCCCAACATCCACAGTCCATGCATGGCAGATGCTGGTTCTTTAACCCTGGGTTCACACCTGAGCGTTTCACAGCGCGTTCCTACGCGCTGTAAAACGCTTAACAGGCGAAAACCCATGTTTCCCTATGGGCATGGTTCTCACCTGAGCGTTGTAAAACGCCCTACGCCCAAAGAAGTACAGGAGCTTCTTTGGGGCGTATTGTCGCGCGTATTGTGATTGACGCCAGAGTGGTCAATCACACGAACGCGCGTACGACGCACGTTTCCTATTTCCAAAAACGCGCTGTAATGCGCGCGTATCAAATACGCCCAAGTGTGAACCCAGGGTAAAGATTCCTGGTTACACAGCAGACATACACTGGCAGTGTCCACGATTGGACTCAACTCCAATCACAGACAATGAACCCTTCAGATGCTGTGATCGACGGTTGCACATGGTTGACGGTTGCACCTGGTCAGATGATCTCTGCAGCCCTCCAAGCCATAAGCGACAACAGCAAGGAGGCAGAGGAGCAAAGTGTAAGTAGCATATGAGGTCTTGTCTGGGATCTGTATTAGTTTTGGGAGACTGGTCTACATTCTGTATTTGGGTTTTGCCTTATGTCTGAATCTAGGGTGTTTGGGGGGTCTAAATTTATTTAGGGTGTTTAGGGTCTGTATTAGTTTAGGGGGTCTTCCCTGGGTCTGTATTTACAGCGCCTGGTGTGGAGGTCTGTATTTACTTAGTTGGTCTGAGGGTCTTCATATAGTGGCAGACATGCCATTATAAACTGCAGGAGATGCCTCCTTACAGTCAATGAGATGTCCCCATGCATTGCCAATAATGCCCCTATACCAGTGGTGGCGAACCTATGGCATGGGTGCCAGAGGCGGCACTCAGAGCCCTCTCTGTGGGCACCTGCACCCTAGAAAAAGTCTATGGTGTATCAATATGCCTTAGCCTTTTCCTGCCATACATCAGCACAGGGCACACTATGCACAGTAGGTTAAATTGCCGTGTTGGACTTTGAGATAAATACGTGGGTTTTGTGTAGCAGTTTGGGCACCCAGTCTCTAAAAGGTTCACTATCACTGGTCTATACAGTGCAAGAGATTCCTCATATTGTGCTAGAGATACCCCTTATGAGAGATGTCCCTATTAAATGCCAGAGATGTCCTCATAAAGGGAAGAGATGTCTCCACATGTTTTCACGTACATTACATGCTACTGTTCATTAAAAAATGTATTCTCTGACACTCCTTTTAGCTCATGGTAATAGACAGGCAGCCAGCACTGAATGGGACAATTGTAATACCCCAGAGTGGCATTACCATCTCTTCTGGACCCCCACTGTCTTTGTTGGTGCATCCTGTGTCATCATATATATAATTATTACCATTTCCTGCAATGTGTGTATGTATTTCCTTGCAAATGTAATGTTCAAGTGTAATCTGCCTGGTTCACCAGCAGGTGGCAGCAATCTGAGCAGAGATAGTTTCTCTGGGACGGAGCCTTCCTTCCATTTCAGCTCTCTCTAGAGAGGTAGGAGTTTTAGTTAGAGTGGGTCAGTCTTGTCTACCCTCCTCAGGGAGAGGTTGTGTGTCGGCCAGCGGAGCTCTGACTGCTCTGTTGGGCCTGCAGGCCCTGCCTGCAAAAGTCCTTTATGGTTGCTTGTCCCCTCCTGGGCTTGCATTGCCTCCCAATCTAAGGGAGCTTGATGCCAGGAAGAAGACCCTAGGATTAAAGAAAAAGTAAGAGACAGACTACAGACAGCTAAGTTCCAAGTACAGCAGAAGAGGAAAATTTTCCTGTTTAAGCCAGCCAGCATAGCAGTGCTGAGAGAGCTACAGTATAGCAAAGCTGAGATTGTTGCAGAAGTGTTTGCTGATAAAGTTGGAAGATTGTTCCTTGATGAAAGTTTATACCAAGTAAAGCTGTGTTCAACGTTAATACAAGTCTGAAATCAAGTTATTTTACAAATCCCTTAACTGTTAACCTTTTTTGCACCACTTTGTCTGAACACGTCTGGGATCCAAGGATATCCAGGTAAGAGCACCGTGACAAGTGCTAAAGCCACACCCAAGGGACCCTTACACCACTCTGGCAATCCTACACCTGGGTACCAACACCACTATACTTAAAGGGGACTCCTCGTTGCTGAAGTGCAACTGGCATCACGACAACTTGCTCTAACAGAGGGACATATATAGTAAAAACCTCTTAAAGGGTAAGGGATACCACAGACGTTGGCCCCTAAGGACGTTGCACAATGTGCATGAGCAATGCTGTGCAGTAATAAAGAGGGGACCAGCGCTATGGTTATTACCCTCACCTGGATGCATATATGGCTGTGTATGGGACTGTACCGGTGACAGGTGACATTGCCATACACAGCCCATTGTGACAGGGCTCACTTCATGTATCACTGTCATATTCCAGTATCTATACAGAATCGGATTTCCTATAACAAAGTCCTGGCTGCGGGATCCAGATAAACTCTATCTTGAGTTGTCACATTGCGCAGCCCACATATAGATAACAGGATGCCCTGATTTATTACCAGCTATTCATCAGTGCAAACGGACACAGCTCTGGTCAGGTTGTGTGTCCTGCTGATAGAGGTAATATAACTCATCTAACGGGCAAACCTATCAATATCACCTGTATGGAGGGATAAAAGGATGCGCTGACACTATTGTGCAGGTTCAATGCTAAGCAGTAGAGATGTGTTGTGTCCCGGCTGTAATCAATTGTCTTCAATTCATGGGATTCAGATAAGACTACGGACCGGTGTTTGCGTGCACAGTGTCAGTAAGGTCGCAGGCACAATGCAAAGCCGCATGCAGAGAGCCTGTATGGCGGCACTATGAGTCCTTATGATTCCATATTCATTTTCTGTAGAAACTCCCCTGTATTGTCCCCTGGAAGCAATCATTTTAGAAATGACTACCAGCTCGCCAGCACTACCCAGGGGTAAATTAAATGTATCATAGGCCTGGGGCTCTTTACCCATTTTGGGACCCCACCTCCATTTGCCCCTTCTATCCCCCCTTTCACGTTCCGTCCCATATTTATTTTTTCCTGGTACATACTAAAGAGAAAATATATCACTCATATAGTGTAACACGGTATACAATGGTCTGGTGGCACTTGTTTCTTATAGTTCTAAGCATTTCTTAGCCCAACATGTTGTACATATACACCATACTTAGTAATGTGCGCCAAATATTTTGGTAAGTTTCACACAATTTCTTCCAATTTTTGCTAATTTGTAATCTGGTCTTCCTAGAGAAAAAAAGAAAAAAGGCACAAAGCTGGCACACATGCAGTGCTCAATTACCTTTGAATGCCCATGCTCTCACACAAGAATGGCCAAACAAAGGACAACCTCATTTGGAGATTTGAAGCTTGCAGTAGCACAGACCGCATGTGTGTCCGTAGGTTCTGCCAGGGGTGGATTTGGCATTTCTGGATTTTCCTAGCAAAGTTATGTCTGGGGGCTCAGGATGCACTGCTAAGCTCCACTCTGTCGTGCTTCTAAGCTCTGCTCCCTCATCTAGTTAAGCTCTGCACCCATAGCCGCTAAGCCCCATTCTCAGCATGGCAGTGCAGCCTGGGCACTTCTAGAGCTCTAGAGCTGCGGACAGCCTTCTTCATCCCGGATCTCCTGGCAGGTATGTCGTCCCCTTTTCGTAGTTTTTCAACCAATTGCTTGGGGCTACTAAGAGAAGGAGGCCTTTGATCTCTGGGGCCCCAAGCAATTGCTTGGTTTGTGTGGTGGTAAAGTCCACCTCTGGTGAGAATACCCTGATTAAGAAGGGGGTTTGTTATGTAAGTGATTTCTCTATCACAGGGGTAGGCAACCTCCAGCACTCCAGCTGTTGTGAAACTACAACTCCCAGCATGCATACTTCCTCTGCTCTTCTCAGAACTCTCACAGAAATGAATGGAGCATGCTGGGAATTGTAGTTTCACAACAGCTAGAGTGCCGAAGGTTGCTGATCTGTGCTCTATCATAATGCCTCATGCACACGACCGTATGTATTTTGCGCCGCGCAAACCATAGATCTGAAAAATATGGAACCGGTTGTGTGCATCCTGTACTTGGTCCTTATTATTAGGGAAATCCCTATTCTTGCCCAGACAAGAACTAGAACATTTTATCATTTGCGAACTGTCGATATCCATGTGCTGTCCCCATTTTTTGCGGCCCCATAGAAATGCACAAAATAAAAATTGGATGCGGACAAAAAATAGGGTCGTGTGCATGAGACCTAATATGAAAAGTCACTTCGTTTAAAGGGACAGTACATTTCATTTTCTGCATTTTTAATATTGTTGATCTTGCCTGGGAAATGAGACTTTACCCGAGAACCTTCCTAAGTTGTTCTGCTGGGGGCCACTTGGGCCGTCGTCATTCCACGTCGGTGTATTTGTTACATCTGATTAATTTACTACAGGTAGGCCTCGGTGTTGCCATGGGGGTTACAACAATACAAGTCTGGAATACAAGCACTTGTTATCATGGACTGTCACTACCTGAGCTGATTAAGAATTAACAAGAAAACGACGCAGACTGAACTCACAGCATCAAGTTTAAAGAGCAGCTACCGCCACGTACTGCCTCCGACATGCAGATCATTACAAGTAATAACATGACAGCCGCTTAACAGACAATTACAGGAGCCAAGGCTACGACAATTACGCTGATAGTGTGTGGGAAGGGATGTGTCAACCTGATCTATGGGTTCATGGAAGAGGAGCAGCTCTATCACACAAGGATGGGAGAAGGCCCATTTCATGAATACCTTTAGATTCAATGTATGGATCAGATTCCTTCCTGTGAGGCTCAATGTAAGTTTTGAGAATGGCTTTATGGATCTCACAGGATCCCGTCACTGGCACTAGACAGTATATACAGCTCCGACACTGGACCTGGAGACCATGGTGGCTCAAATCATTAGTCATCAGTTCCATACCATGCCCTGCCTCCACCACAAAATATGAAGGAGATTTTTTTACATGCCCCTTTAAGAGATGCCCCATAGTGCTAAACTAGTTATGTGGTCAATGGGGGCAGAAACAAATGTTCAGTGACTGCACTCTTCTAAAAGACTGTACTAGTATGATGAATAAAATGTATTGCTACAACAAATGAAAAGTATTAGTCTATTCAAAGCAAGGTGTTTCAGGGTGCGCAGGACCACTTTATCAAGCCAAAGTCTAACGGGGTCATTTATCAAGAAGGTTTACACTAGTTTTTGATGTTAAAAAAGCCAAGAGACCCCATTTTGCAACTGATGGTAAATTCACTAACCGATGGTAAAGTCACTAACATCTATGCCTGCTTCCAGACGTAAATGCAGAAGGCCCAGGAGGAGCAAGTGGAGTATGGGATTGGTAGTAGCTCTGGCATTGATAACTGAACAAATGGATCACAGTGTTAATTGTCACACCGATACCCTCTAGGATTGTGCAGTGATAGGAGGGCACACCCCTTCATCCCTTAGGGCTAGAGTGACCACGTGTTCCGGATCGCCCGCGACAGTCCCGCATTTGGAGAGTCTGTCCCGGGTCCCGATCACCCTCATTCCGGGACAATGCAGTGTCCCGGAATGACCTGAGCCGCCGTCAACCGACGACCGCTGCTGTTGTGACAGTCAGGGCCGGTGTACCATGAAAAAGCATTAACTTATGAAGAAACATTAAGCAGCTGATTTCAGGGGGCGTGTCGCTCTGCTCTCGGCTCAGATTGGCTCACATTCAGGGGGTGTGTTCTACGCTCGCGCTCGGCTCAGCTCAGTAGCAGAAGCAGGTCTGAAGCCCGCGCGGCACGGGGGTTTAAGAGGCAGGGATGTATGAATAAACCTGAGCCCCCATGTTGCGCAGAAAACCGCAGGTCAATTCAGACCTGCGGTTTTCTGTGCAACATGAGAGAGGGCTCACAGGTTTATTCATACACCCGTGCCAACCCCGCGCAGTGGCAGTGGCACTGGGGATCAGAGACTGTCACGAAGAAAACCGCAGGTCTGAATCGACCTGCGGTTTTCTGCGCAACATGGGGGCTCACAGGTTTATTCATACATCCCTGCCTCTTAAACCCCCGTGCCTCCTCATAAACCCCCGTGCGCGCGGGCTTCAGACCTGCTTCTGCTACTGAGCCGAGCGCGAGCGCCGCATAGAACACACCCCCTGAATGTGAGCCAATCTGAGCCGAGAGCAGAGTGACACGCCCCCTGAAATCAGCTGCTTAATGTTTCTTCATAAGTTAATGCTTTTTCATGGTACACCGGCACACTTGTGCAGCAGGGGAGGGAGAGGTGTGTCCCTTCCCCTTCCTCTAATAGGCTGCCGGCCTAGTGCAATGATGTCATCGCGCCGCCTGACTCTAGCCCTGAGCCGTACAGTGCGGGAGGCGGGACACAGCCTGCATCACTCACATAGTCACATCGCGATTCGCTGCCAAGGAGGTAAGTATAAGTGTTTTGTCAATACTGTACTGGTGGCTACTGGGCCTGGCAGCCCATATGAGGCCCACCCACCCCCCCCACATGATGATGGGGGGGCCTAATATGGCTACTTTAACATGATAGTGGGGGGCCCTATGGCTACTGGCACATTATAGGGGGGGGCTATGGCTACTGGCAGTCTGGCACTTATAGGGGGGCCTATTGCTACTGGCACATGTTGATGGGGGGGCTCCGGCTTTTCTATTTCTTAAGAGATGTCCAAGTAGCCAGTTAATGTGTGCAGAAATACTGAAAAATGCACAGGCAGATATGTTTTTGCCAGTCTCAATTATAAGTTTGACGAAATGCACTTGTGAAAGTAAGTGTCCCTGAATGGCAGTTAGGAAATGTGGTCACCCTACTTAGGGCACATACTGGTGTTGGCACTCCTGCTTGGTGGTAGTTGGCTGCCCTTGGTGTTTTTGGCAAGGTACAAGGCAGGAGTGTGGAAGCAGATGCAATAGCTGGTCATGAAGTCGATGACCAGGCTAGTTACAGCAAATAAATAAGTCTTTCTTTACTAAAGTGCACATGCAAATAGGTATCTCCCAAGGAAGAGAACCATTTTGCTAGCGCCAGCCAGGGGTGGCTTAAGTGTATTATAGGACCATTTTGGGCCTACTCCCTCCATTTTCCTTGAACATCCCCTTTTTCACATTCCGCCCCGTATTTATTTTTTCGAGGTAAATATTAAAGAGAAGATATACCACTTGTACAGTATAACACACCGAGCTCCTCACTGTATATGCAGTATACAACACCCCACAGTATGCAGTATATAGTATACCACCCAACAGTATCCAGCTTAACACCCAACAGCATACCGTATATGGTATAAACCCCCCACCCCCTTAAAGTATATATGGTATACAACACCCCACAGTATGCAGTACATAGTATAACACCCCACAGTATATAACACTCCATAGTATACCTTATATAGTATAACACCCCCAGCCCCTCATAATATATACTGTATACAACACCCCACAGCATGCAGTATATAGTATAACACCCCACAGTATATAATATAACACTCCATAGTATACAGTATATAGCATGACACCCACAGCCCCTTAAAACATATACTGTATACAACACCCTACAGTGTGCAGTATATAGTATAACACCCCATAGTATAAAGTATGTAGTACCCACAGTATGCAGTATACAATATAATTCCCCATAGTATGCAGTACTCCAAAGTATGCAGTATACAGCATAACACCCCACATTATCCAGTATATAGTATAACAACCCACAGTATATAATATAACACACCGACACTATACCATATATAGTATAAAAGCCCCAGCCCCTCATAGTATATACAATATACAACACCCCACAGTATGCAGCATATAGTATCACTTCCCACAGTATATAACACGCCATAGTATAACGTATATAGTATAACACCGCACAGAATAGAGTATATGGTACCCCACAGTATGCAGTATACAATATAACACCCCACAGTATGACGTACTTCACAGTATGCAGTATATAGCATAACATCCCACAGTATATAGTACCCCACAGTATGCAGTATACAATATAACACCCAACAATATGCAGTACTCCACAGTATGTAGTATATAGCATAACACACCACAGTATACAATATACAGTATAACACCCTCTGTCGCCTTCTCCTGATGCAATTTCCACATAAAACAGCAAACCTCCTGTAGCAACATTCCTCATGGATGCTGGTAGGAGAAAGGACCTTTAATGATTTCATCGCCATGTGACCAGTAACATCCATATGTTGTTGGTCACATGGAAATACATCACATGTCCTTTTTTCCAGGGCTGTGGAGTCGGTAGATAAATTGTCCGACTCCGACTCCGACTCCTCAGATTTTGAAACTTCCGACTCCGACTCCTCGACTCCGACTCCTCTGTATTTAATATGCAAATACAAAGCTGTTCCACCAAGTTCTTCTAATCTCCTCTAGCACAGAGGTAGTTGAGCAGAAGCTGCTGCCTTCTCCTTTGTGTGCTGATCTTCTGCTGAAGTGGGAGGATCCAGGAAGGGGCAGGGGAAGGGCCATTTATTTTAAAACATGATTTTCCTAGTAGAATCCCATAGTCATGTTTAAAATTTAAGCTGACAATCTGAGTTTACATGTTTTATAGCCTTAGCTGAATGATAGCAGTTTTTCAAATGGTTTACAGCTTCAGTCTTGAACTATTGACTATCCATTCCCTTCACTTATACAAGTGACTCCAGTCCTTAATCAGTTATCAGTGAGAGGCGAGGATAACCATGGGTTCCCTGTAACAGCAGACCACAAGACAATGGAAAGTGTAAGTATTGCCGCTCCTTAAAGGGACACTGACAGGCTGATTTTCCAGCTAAAGATATATATATATACTGGTATTCATCAGAGAATTAGGAATAAAACTATACTAATGTTACCCCAGTTAAGCTGTACTTGTGTTTAAAAAACATTTTAATCTGTATGCAAATTCACTATCTTTGTGCCCAATGGGGCAGCGTCTCCTGCGGCTTTGTGCCCAGCCGCGCCCAGTACAGCTTCCCAGCGCTGTTCCCCTCGTTATTATTCACTGCACTGGCCTTTTTTTCAGGCTAGCCGAGCGCTGAATTCCTGCGCAGGCGCACGTGTAGAGTGCTGGCAGCAGCCTCGTCTGGCTATGCTGAGGCTGAGCCAGCTTTCTCTCTTCCTCCTCGCTACCTAGTCCTGTCTAGTGCTGCCAGTACTCTACATGTGCGCCTGCCCCTTGGGCACAAAGGTAGAGAATTTGCATATTGATTAAAACGTTTTTAAACACAAGTAAACCTCAACTGGGGGTAACAGTCGTCTAGTTGTATTCCTGATCCTCTGATGAATACCAGCAGATATATCAGCCTGTCAGTGTCCCTTTAACTGCACAGTAAAGCATATGAAAAGCGTGCTTCTTCACGGTCACTTAACGTCTTTGTTTAGCGGTAACGTGACGCACTGCATGCATTGGCCTTTATTCTTACAGTAGAGAAGTAATTAATTATAACTTTATCTGAATTGGGACATTTAAACTTGCTTTTTTTTTATTCCAATTTTTTTTTATTCCAATTTAAATCTAGTAGGAGTCGGAGTCGGAGTCGGTCCATTTTTTGCCGACTCCGACTCCAGGTACCCAAAATTGCCTCCGACTCCGACTCCTCGACTCCGACTCCGACTCCACAGCCCTGCTTTTTTCTACCAGCATCCAGTACCGGAAGTCAAATGAGGCAGCAATGGTCCAGGTTCAGTGAATGTGAGCAGACAGCCTGGACCCTCACACTCCCGCCTCAGGAAGTGAGGGATGCTCTCCTTCCTTGAAATGGTCATTTTGGGCAGCGATGAGCCCTACAGAGACATCATGCCTGGGTCTAGCACCCCAAACATCCCTCTTGGAAGTGGCTCCCTATGAGTCAAAATACAACTTTCCAAAAAGCTTTGGGATTTGACAAGTAAATGTAGCCAAGCCAGATATCCATCTTTAGGGTGCATTCACGTGACTGTAATTCTTGGTACACATCCGTTCCGCAATTTTGCGGGACCCTTCGTTGTTCCATTCCATCCATTGTTCCGTTCGTGGCCCTGCAAAACACTTACGGTCGTGTGAATGCGCCAATAGACAGTGTTTGCCCCTCATCAGTACCAACTAGGTTTCTGGCTGGCTGAATGTGATGCCTTGCTGACTAACTACAATGCACGGCTCTGTAGATTCTGGACCTTCTAGTTTCTTTTCTCTCTAGAGCACTTTTGTAGTAGAGTGGCTTGCTTGGGTAGCTGTAATATCAGAGATGATGGTTCTCTGAAACTCAGGCCTAGCTCTGAGGAGCTTGCACAACATAGGTCCTCTCTCTTCCTCAGCTAAGCACAGACTCTGGACTGACTAACCAGGTCCATCTCCTGGCAATCTTAACCCTGACTTATCTATACAATGCTGTTGGGAATACAAATTCTGCGAATCAGAATGTTTTATTTAACAATTTAACTTTACAACAACTTTTGCAGTGACCCTATTCTGCATGAATGACATTTAAATTCTACTACAATGAGGGACTAGATTTCAATCTAGTCGCAAGGACTGCTAAAAGATGCAACTAGTCAAAATTTAGGCGCATCCTCTGGCAGTCCGTGCACTTAAAGTCAAACCTATGCCAGTTCCGAGCTGGAAAAGATTTCAGTCTTACTCAGGAAAGTGGCAAAGGAATAGGGGTTGTTTCGATACCAAAATTTTGATTCGGTTTCGATACCATAAAAAAGTATTGAGATACTCGATACCATTCGATACCACACAAAAAAAGTAATAAAACCAAAAAAAGCCTTTTGCGTTCCGCATTTTATGAAAGTTCCGGCCCATAATTGTACAGTCCTATCCTATTTTTGGGTGGGAAAAGGTGACTAAAAAAAATGCAGTTTTTATTTATTTATTTTCTGTTATGGCGTTCACCGCATAGGAGATTTTTTTTTATATTTTAATAGTTTGAACTTTTCGGACATGGCAATATGTGATATGTTTATTGTTTATATATTTTATATGTAAAATTGGGAAAAGGGGTGATTTATACTTATTATTTCGGTGTTTTCTTTTACTGTTTACTTATTAACTATTACCCCTTAGGGGCTAGAAACTGGGATCTTTTGATCCCTTGTCCTTTTCACCCTAATAGAGCTCTATTAGGGTGAGTAGGACTTCACACTCTCCCTGCTGCCCTGTGCATAGTACACACAGCAGCAGGTAGCTTACCATGGCAGCCAGGGTTGAGGGGGTGGGCACACTGCACCACCAATGATAATTAACGTTTAATACAGAAGGCTGGGTGCTGGCAGCAGAATCACACAGCTGTCACCCCACCCAGCATCTATAACAGGAAGATGCGATCAGCGCCAGTTAACCCCCTGTTAACCTCCTGTATTTGTATTAAATGTTAACTTTCATTGGTGGCGCAGTGCGCCCTCTCCTTCTCTGCCGCTCTCTCCTCATTGGTGGCAGCGGCGGCACAGGGCAAGGGAGAGAGTGACTCCTTCTCCCCTGTGCTGCTGAGCGAACATGGCGCACACTGATAGCAGCGCGCTCCATGCTCTGTGATACTAGGCTGTGCAGTAGCGCATCCTAGTATCGAAAAATGTCAAATCCCAGTATTAAGGTTGATACCGGACAAAAGTATAGAAAGTCACAAACACAAGGTGATGATAGGATTCCCTCCAGTGTATAGTATTATTTCTTCTAGTGGGTACAGTGTAAAGTATTATTTCTTCTAGTGGGTATAGTGTAAAGTTTTATTTCTTCTGGTCGGCACAGTGTGTTGTATTATTTCTTCTAGTGGGCACGGAGTATTGTATCATTTCTTCTAGTGGGCATGGTGTTTTGTATTATTTCTTCTAGTGGGCATGGTGTTTTGTATTATTTCTTCTAGTAGGCACGGTATGTTGTATTATTTCTTCTAGTAGGCACAGTGTATTGTATTATTTCTTCTAGTGGGCACAGTGTATTGTATTATTTCTTCTAGTAGGCACGGTATGTTGTATTATTTCTTCTAGTAGGCACAGTGTATTGTATTATTTCTTCTAGTGGGCACAGTGTATTGTATTATTTCTTCTAGTAGGCACGGTATGTTGTATTATTTCTTCTAGTAGGCACGGTATGTTGTATTATTTCTTCTAGTGGGCACGGTATGTTGTATTATTTCTTCTAGTAGGCACAGTTTATTGTATTATTTCTTCTAGTGGGCACAATGTATTGTATTATTTCTTCTAGTGGGCACCTGTGTGTTTTATTATTTCCTCTAGTTGGCACAGTGTGTTGTACTATTTATTTCAAGGAGTATCACGTATAGTGTTATTGAATTACACCAGGTGTAGTCTATCATACTAGTCATCTCAGGGAGCAATATGTAAAGTGTTATTTATTACAGTACGTATAGTCTATTCTCTATTGGACTACATTTTTCAGGGGGAACAGTGTGAGGTAGAGTTGTTTCGATACCAAAATTTTGATTCGGTATCGATACCATAAAGTATTGCGATACTCGAAACCATTCGATACTACGCGAAAAAAATAAAACGCCAAAAAAATCTGCGTGCATTCCACATTTTATGGAACCGCCGGCTCATAATACAACAGTCCTATCCTATTTTTTGGGGGGACAAGGCGACTAAAAGAAAAATCGTGCATTTTTTTTTTTTTTACGGCGTACACCGCATAAAAGAGAATTTTTTAATAGTTTGGACTTTTGAGACACGGCGATATGTAATATTTTATTTATTTATTGTTTATATATTTTATTTGTAAAATTGGGAAATGGGGTGATTTATACTTAATATTTTGGTGTACTTTTTTTAAACTTTTTTTATTTATTTTTTACAGTTTATTTATTAACTTAGGGGCTAGAACCTGGGATCTTTTTCATCCTATTCAGCCTAATAGAGCTCTATCAGGGTGAATAGGATCTCACACTCTCCCTGCTGCCCTGTGTACAGTACACACAGCAGCAGGGAGCTGACTATGGCAGCCAGGACTTTAGCAGCGTCCTGGCTGCCATGGTAACCGATCGGAGCCCCAGCATTACACTGCTGGGGCTCCGATCACCGCCACCAATGAGGAGGAGGTGAGGGGACCCTGTGGCCAATGCCACCAATAATGTCTTTTAATACTGGGGACAGGGGGGCGGAAGAACTGGCCACCAATGCCTAGTAACGTCTCATATATAAATACAGGCAGAAGTAACATGCTGCTGGCACCCTGCCTGTGACAGAGCGCTGCGATGCGCGGCAATTAACCCCTCAGGTGCGGCACCTGAGGGGTTAATTGCCTCTGATCGCACTGCTGGGCCACAGCCAGGTGTCAGCAGCATGTTACTTCTGCCTGCATTTATATATGAAACGTTACTAGGCATTGGTGGCCAGTGCTCCCGCCCCGCCTCCTCCTCCTCCCGTCTCTCCTCATTGGCAGCACGGAACAGGGGGAGGGAGAGACCGCCTCCTTCTCCCCGTGCTGCCGAGGAGAACATGGCTGCGCTGAGAGCAGCGCAGCCACGTTCTCTGATACTAGGCTGTGCGGCAGCGCAGCCCAGTATCAATAAAATACTAATCCTGGTATCGAGCTCGATACCAGAGAAAAGTATCGAATGAGTATCGAAACTTCGATAACCGAAGCAACCCTAGTGTGAGGGACCTTTTTTGTTGAGCATCGTGCGTACTGCTGCTTATCATATTCTGGGGGCACAGACAGAAACTTGAATCCAATAATGAAGACAGCCACAATGTTCCTATAATAAAAATAATAATATATATAAGATAAATCCCACTGCTCCCACAATAGTCCCAGTGCCCCCATAGTAAATACGGTCACAGTGCTCCCATAATAAAGTCACAGCAGGCTCGGACTGGCCCACCGAGGAGGCGGGGGATTCCTCGGTGGGCAACCAGTCTCCTGCGTCCAAGATAAAATGGAGGAGTAATTATTTCTCCTTTCTTAGGAGAGATAATTATTGTAACCACTAGGTGGCAGTATCGCACAGTGATGCAGCCTCCTACTGGTGTACATTGCACAGGAGGCCCAGTAGTATCTTCTAGACTTCTGGGCCTGCTGGCAGTGAAGGAGGAGAGAAGGTGTCTGGCCATCCTCCTGCACTCCCTGCTGTTAGGACACTGTGGCTGCTGGAGAGAAGGACTCCTCTGCGGTGCTGGGCTGATTTCTCCGGTGTGTGACAGTAGTGAGCTGTAAGAGACTGTAAGGGGGAAATAGGGGATTTGTTTATAGCAGACTCAGATCTGTGTATGTGTGCTGCTCTCTGCAGAGTTCAGAGTGGCATTGGGGGGACTCTGCCCTAGGTGCCCCCCAATGCCTCTGCTTTAGGTGCACCCCCATAAGTGCCCCAGCTCCAGATGCCCCCCCCCAGTGCCCCCACTCTAAAAGCACCCCAATACTGAATCTTCTCCAATTGCCCCCCTAATACCCCTGCAGCTGCTCCAGGATCCCCACTATTACCCTGCCTCAGATGACCCTAATAACTCTGCTTTAGGTGCACCCCCATAAGTGCCCCAGCTCTAGATGCCCCCACTTTAAATGCACCACTAATATTGCCTCTTCTACAGTTACCCCTGCTCCAGGATCCCCACTGTTACCCTGCCTCAGGTGTCCCTAATGTCTCTGTTTTAGTTATAACCCTCCGTTTGTGCCCTTTGCTCACGTTGCTCCTCTAGCACCTTTGCTTGGGCTTTGTTAAAGGTTGTGACCTGCAAAAGAGGTTGGATTTATGACTGAAAAATTCTGCACAGTGCGTCATATTCTCCAGTATTGACAGGTAGGCTTTACATGGCGGCAGTGATGATATTCCATATTTACAGGCATCACTGCTGCCATGTAATGAGATACTGGTGGAGTGGTGGAGGATTTAACGGAGTTGTGCATGTTTTCAAGTTATCCTCTCCACACCATAGGGCATAACTATATGATCAGTGGGGTCCGCTGATTCCAGGAACGGGTCCTGTTCCCCCTTTTTATGGTGTGACAGGCCACACATACGCCCTGCTGCTTCATTCATTCTTTTTGGGATCACTGGAATTAGCCAGCGCTGTATTCTGCCATCTCCGGCGACCCCATAGAGAATGGATGGAGAGGCAGGGCATATGCTCGACCTGCCACTCAGTCAAGAAGGGGGATCAGTGGGGGCTCCAGCGTTCAAACCCCCACGGATCACTTAGTTATCCCCGATCCTATGGATAGAGGATAACTAGAAAAGTGGGCACAGCCACTTTAACAGGCAAGCATTTCGATTTTAGTTTGACACATATTTTGGGCCAGATATTTTCTTTTTATAAAAAAATCTTTTTTTACACCCAAACAAAACCTTTAAGGATAGGGAATGTCAAACAGCTATGACACGACAGGTGATAAGTGTCTGATTGGTGGGGAACTGACTGCTAGGACCCCCGTGATCAAGGGAATGTGGTCTTGGAGGGGTTGTCTCACTTCAGTAAGTTGGATTTATCATGTAGAGAAAGTTATTACAAGACACTTACTAATATATTGTTATTATCCATATTGCTTCCTTTTCTGGCTGGAATTATTTTTCCATCACATTATACACTGCTCGTTTCCATGGTTACGACCACCCTGCAATCCATCAGTGGTGGGCGTGCTTGCAAACTATAGGATAACGCACTAGCCTATGTGCGCTCCCGTGGTCCCGGCCACCAGAGAGGCTGACGCTGTTCAGAGCAGCACTCAAATACCAAGTATACTCTAACTGGAATGCTTCAGCCCATCCATGACCTCAGATCCACCTTGGTCATCCGATCAGCATACGAACACAAGTTGACGGCAGCATATCCAGAAGTGAACTTTATTCACAGTGGTTCCATGAAAAAATGTGCAATAACAGCAATAAAGTGCACTTTATTGGCATTATTGCACATTTTTTCATAGACCCGTCAACTTGTGTTTGTATACCATAATAAAGACAATCTCAGCAATCCATTACAAAATCAAGCCCAGTGCTCCCGTCATAAAGACAGAAACATTGACTCCATAATAAAGACAGCCATAGTATCCCCTTAGTAAAGATAATCCCATTGCTCTTATAAAAAAAAAAAGTCACAGTGCCGCCAAAGACAGTTACAGTGCCCCGTAATAGTCAGTCACAGTGCTCTCATAAGGGATAGTTAAAGTGTCCCTATATAAACTGATGCATTTTACTGGCTTTTTAGTTAAAACCCAACCCCTGCAGTGCCCTCAGTATATATATTATGCCCACATTGTGCCCCCAGTTGAAATAATGCTCCCCCAGTTGCTATAATAGCCCCCAAGTTGTGTCCCAGTATGGATATTAGCCCCCTAGTTGTGCCCCCATATATATAATGCCTCTGCCTTACCCCCACCCCCACTAGTGACGACATAAAAAATAAATAAATTATAAAATACTGTCCTGATCCACTAGAGACACCAGGACCTGACTTCCACATATGTGATGTCACGACACTGGAAGCACAGGTCCTAAATGCCCTTAATCCAGCGGTCCGGAATTGACAGGGACCCTTTCTTGGACATGAAACCACTGCAGCCACTCACTGACTTCAGCAGTCACGTGTGCATAAACAGCAAGTCACTGCTGAGCCTCAGGACAACCCCTTTAAGTAACCAATCTATTACTCTTTATTTCCATATAATATCACTAATGTATAACCTAAGGCACGTAGGACGATTAACTGAAGCAAGAAAACAAAGACATGGAAAAATCTGCAGATATAATTAGTGTTAATTTGTGCTTCGATCACCCAATCCTCCACACACGCACATGGACATAAAATCAACGGATCCATTGGCCTATTGAGCCCTTAATTGTGATGAAGATGGAATTTCAAGGGTTTGTAAAAGAAACTATCATCATCCACAGGAAGCATTGTGAAGAGAAAGCTCTCACCTAAGATTAATAATTTATGTGGTTTCTAAGCTAAAACGCCAGGTGACTAGTGCATTAGCAGGGTAAAAACATGAAATACAGCACATGATCACAAAAAGGTGACACGAATACACCCAGCAAGGAGCAAATATACAATATAACACTCAATGACCACCACAAAGCACTTGACAACCGACCACTCCAAGCATAAGAAGGCTAAAAAAGGCTTAAAAAATAACTGGGTCCACCAGATGAAATTTTTCAGTGAGTGGAGTGGTGGTCACGCATGGTATTACCACTTAATTCACAAAGGAGAACTTCAATCCTGTGATCAGAGGGGGTAACTGTGGTTGTTTGTGGACTAGCACCTTTAACACCATGAGGTCTTTAGATCCAGCATTTTATACACACAGGGAACTTGAGGAACCATGTTTTCAAGATCAGTGGCGATCCCATCAGTCAGACCCACAGTGATCATATATTTATTACCTATTCTGTGGATGGATAATTAGTGTTATTTGTAGGACAACCACTTTGTCAGTGGGGGTACAAGACACTGAGATATGAGTAGCTATTTGATGGAGGCATGAGGCCAATAACTACAGAGTTCCTTTAGTTGCCCTCTTCCTGCTTGTAACATAGACGGTGCTGACCTTTCCTTGTACTCGTCAACAAAATGATGGTTCTGTAGGGTCGACAAACATCTACTTTTGACCCTACAGATACACTATTTTCCTAAACTATTGTTCGCTGTTCCCTGAAACTCAAAGACAGGCAAAATAAGAGGTAAATTGTAGTACCACAGACCAGGGGGTTCTCTAAATTGTTTATTGTTATCCATTGTATTACACTGTTCCTTTTCTGGCAATCACTACCAGAAAAGAAGATATGGCAAGGTTGGCAGAAATGGAGTTAATCACCCTGTTCCTCCACCTTTGGAGGAGTGAGCTGGTCCTGCTTCCTACCAAGAGAGAGAGTTCCTGTGTAAGTACACAGTGGAGAGGACGCAGCCTGCATTGCTCCTACTCCTGTTATAGATTACTCTGGAGAGAACCATCACTAAATTGCCTTAGGTAAAGCATTGAGAAGATAAGAGACAGAGAGGGACGTGCTTTATTCAGCTTCTGCAGTCACTGCTGCAAAGTGAGGGAAAACGAGCCAAAGACACCCTCATCACCAAACTACCAGTAGGCCAGTATCAACTAAGTGCTGAATCACCACCAACCAACCTGCCTCAATATCCTTGCTGGTGCCAGAACAGAATTGCGTTGCACTTAGTAAAAAGACTTTGTTACCTTCAACTCTGGCCTCATTCTTCAGTGCTACAACTTTCACTGCAACGGACCCCAAGAAGTAACGGCTTGAGAGAGTACACTACACCATGGTCACTACCACGTCCATCCTCTACAACCGCTCCCACAGGGTCTCGCTGCGTAATTTGGCATCATGAACAAGATTTGCTTTTGTGCCTTCCTATCGTTGGCCTTACTGTGTGGCCCCTAAGAGAGATTTTGTTGCCTTGCTAGAGGAAATTCAATGGAAACTACAGCCACCTTGTGTTAACCAGACTCCAATAGGGTGTTTCACACTCACCATCACTTGCTATAATGGTCCAGAAACACTCCATTCATTACGCACCACCACAGAAGGGGTTAATAAGCCATCTTGGATCAGTGCTACAAGTGCTTACGCATCAAAGCACCACCCCTCCAGAGTCGGAAACAGAGAAGACACCCAGCAGTGGAGCAGGCAGGACGTGTCTGCCTAATGCTCTGCTGGGTGTGGAGGTCTGGTACCTTCAGCTGGGCTCCTGTTTATTATTTTATCAAAGGGCCTTTGGGTCGTAAGAGTTTTGTACCTGGGACAAAGAGTTTGCCTGTCATCAGAAGCGTCTTGTTGATGTGCTGAAGACAAAGATGCAGAACAATCTGCTACCTGTTCAAGATGGTGGGAAAAACACCTAGTTCGGAAGAATTGCTGCAGCCACTCTACCTAGTGAGCAAGATATGAGTGGAAGTGGAGAGAGATCGAGGCCCTATGCTCATTCCAATTCTACCAAACTCACAAGGTGGTCCAAGAGGGACCAGGGTCATGGCTCCCCTTGCTCCCAGAGTGAGAGACTGCCCACCAGCTGCACTTCCACCTCACCCACACGATTCTTTATCTGGCAGGGGACTACCCAAACCTGGCACTCCTGCTAGGGCCCAGTCCTAGAGTGCACCAAGAGTGAATGTCCCAGGCCCAGTGTTTGTGTGCTTCCTGTGCCATAGAAAGAACATAGAGGGGTTTAAGGGGTTTCTGGCACGTAACCCCAGAGAGGTCATTGGGGGAATTACTCTGTGTATGGGCAAGACTATACTGTAGTTTTGCCACCAGTGGATAGTGCTGCCTCAGAAATGTGTCCACAGCACTGTTGTAATTCACCAGGTGTGTGAGTTCCTGAATAAGTGAATTACAAGGAGCCACCCATGGGATGGGAGCTACACAGAGTAAGCATTCCTCTGAGAAGGAAGCAGAGAAATGAGTCTCTGCAATTGAAATTATGCAATGTGTAAAGGGCACTGAAGCAACCAAAGACTGTAGAAAAATGTTAAAGAAATTAGGAGCAGGTGTGAATGGAACATTGGATGAATCAGTATCTTACAAATTTTAAGGGGTGGTTGGAGTACCATAACAAATATGAAAATAAGCCAATAATGGCTAACCAACCCTTCAAACCAAAGGGTGGGTTCCATAAAAAGGTATGTAATTGGGACTAAGTAACTTGTTGGAGTTGTGGGAAAAAGGGGCATTACTCAGTCAAATGTCCCCAGAGAGGTCAGGCTACTGCCCAGACCTCTCAATGAAGTGACGGAAATCCTGTGAGTTCCCTCAACATTAACTTCCCCCTTGACACATCCCCAGGTTCACAACTAATCATCACATCCACATGTGAGGAAACGGGGAATAATTGACTTTTTGGTAGACACAGGAGCAGCCTATACCCTAATACAAGAAAAATATGTGCCTGAGGAGTTTATCTCCTCAGATTACATCTATTGTCAACTGGTTGAGGGAACGTCTGTTAAAGAGGATCTTTCATTACCCTAACAAATCTAAACTAAGTATACAGACATGGAGAGCAGCGCCCAGGGATCTCTTATCCCTGGGCGCCGCTCCGTTCTCCCGGTATGTCCTCCGGTAACTTCAACTCTTCGGCTCAACAGGGAGGAGCCTGCCCTTGTTCTCCCAGGCTATGAGCTGAACGCTGCGGTTGGTCAGCGCTACAGCCTGGAAGAAGGAGACGCCCAGGAGCGGAAGGGCAGGCTCCTCCCAGTTGAGCCGAAGAGCTGAAGTTACCGGAGCCTATACCGGGAGAACGGAGCGGCGCCCAGGGATAATAGTAAGTGCAGGGAGATCCCTGGGCGCCGCTCTCCATGTCTGTATACTTAGTTCAGATTTTTTAGGGTAATGAAAGGTCCTCTTTAAACTCCCACTAACAAAGCCTGTTAAACTTAACATTCATGATGCTTTATCTATTGTCACACATGTGTTGGTAAGCTCAGAAAGTCCATACAATTTACTTGGGACTGATGTGCTTAGTGCTATGAAAGCATCTGTGGATTTCTCTTCAGGAAAACCCCAAATCTCACAGCCCCTGTGCCTTGTGGGGAGTCGCTCTGGTAGATAGCGGTGCGGGTGCAGTACCGAGGCAAAACAAGGAGTCCAGAATGTGCAGTAAACAGTGTTTTATTCACACTTGCACAACATAAATGAAAAACAGTCTCTTGGTGATAGTTCACACATAACAGAAATAATGTGGCCAAACAAAACAGGCCAACACAGGGTTCAGTCACCTGGGAGGTTTAGGTGAGGGTTCACACCTAGCAGTCGGCCCAGCCGCCGGAGATTCCACCTTCAAGTTGCAGGGAAAAACACCACCTTGCTGAGCTCTTTCCTCCAGGTCAGAGAACTCCACAGGACTGTTAGCAGCTCCAGGACAATCACAGCTCCCAGCTGCTAAAGCTGGCTGAGTTTTTAAACCCAGCCCAAAACCAGGACTGGGTCGTGGGGAGCAGCCACCCACCCTACACTTTAGCTGCTCCCGGTAAGAGCCGGCCCGGATCGGCTTTGCAGCCATGCTATTTAAACTATGTCAGTAGCACTAGCTGCTGCTGACATTAACAAAAACGGCTCTCACCTCACCGAGGCTATGAATCTCGGTGACACATACCTGCCATCCACGACGGCACCCTGCACCTTACCACACACCCCCCCCCCTTTGTTCAACCCTGAGGGGGTGGACACATGTGAGGCAGTGGACGCGGGAAAGGGCATCTGCATTCCCCTGCAAGCGGCCTGCCCTATGTTCCACGGAGAACTTGAAGTTCTGCAGGGATAGGAACCACCTGGTGACCCGAGCATTCCTCTCCTTGGCCTGGCTCATCCACTTGAGAGGGGAATGGTCGGTCACCAGACGGAACCTCCTCCCTAACAGGTAGTAGCGGAGAGATTCGAGTGCCCACTTGATAGCCAGGCACTCCCTCTCCACTATGCTATACCTGGTCTCGGCGGGACTGAGCTTACGGCTCAGGAAGACAACGGGATGTTCTTCCCCGTTGACCTCCTGAGACAGCACAGCACCGAGGCCTACCTCCGAGGCGTCGGTCTGTACGACAAACTCCCGGTTGAAGTCGGGTGTCACCAAAACCGGGGACCCACAGAGGGCCGACTTCAACGCGGAGAAAGCCTCCTCCGCCTTCTCACTCCAGCTAACCTTCCCAGACTTTCGCCCCTTCAATAGGTCTGTCAACGGCGCTGCTATTGTGGCAAAGTGGGGCACAAACCGCATGTAGTACCCTATCATTCCCAGGAAGGACTTTACCTGCCTGGCAGTGACCGGTCGGGGCCAGTTACGTATGGCTTCCACTTTAGTTACCTGTGGCTTGATGACTCCCGCCCAATTACATATCCCAGGTATTTGGTCTCTTCTAACCCAATCGCACACTTCTTTGGATTGGCGGTTAGACCAGCTTTCCTCAGGGCATCCACTACCGCCTGCACTTTGGGCAAATGGCTTTCCCAGTCGGTGCTGTGGATGATTACATCGTCTAAGTAGGCCGAGGCGTACCGACGATGAGGTCGCAGCACAATATCCATTAACCTTTGGAAGGTGGCGGGGCGCCATGCAGGCCAAAGGGTAACACCTTATAATGATACAGGCCCTGCGAGGTAACAAAAGCAGTTTTTTCCTTGGCCGACTCCGTTAAGGGTACTTGCCAGTATCCTTTAGTGAGGTCTAGCACAGAAAAATAACGGGCTTGCCCTAAATTCTCAACAAGCTCGTCTACCCGGGGCATGGGATACGCATCGAACTTGGACACTTCATTTAATTTGCGAAAATCGTTGCAGAACCGCAACGTCCCATCCGGCTTGGGTATCAGGACTATGGGACTGGCCCACTCACTTTTCGACTCCTCAATGACATCGAGCTTCAACATTACTTGCACTTCCTCCGCGATGGCCCGTCGCCGAGCCTCGGGTACCCGGTATGGTTTTAACCGGATCTTGGCCTGAGGCTCAGTGACGATGTCATGTTGGATGAGAGACGTGCGGCCAGGGAGGTCCGAGAACACATCCGTGTTCCGACTGATGAACTCCCTGACTTCCTGAACTTGTTTAGAAGACAGGCTGTCTGCAATTTTACCGTGGTTACAGCTTCACAGGCCTCGAACTGTGGGGCTGGACCCTTCTCACCTAGAAGCCCTGGCCGGGGCTGTTGTCGTCGGCCATGTTCCTATCTTTCCACGGCTTTAGTAAATTCACGTGGTACACCTGCTCCGGCTTGCGCCGCCTGGCTGGTGTACCTTGTAATTTACTTCCCTACCTTCTCGATCACCTCATAGGGGCCCTGCCACCTAGCTAGGAACTTGCTGTCAAGGGTGGGTACCAGAACCAAAACCCGATCTCCCGGATTGAAGTCCCGTACCCGAGCCTGACGATTATACACCCTACTTTGGGCTTGTTGCGCTGCCTCCATATGCTCCCCGGACCAGCGGCAACACCCTTTCCATCCGTTCCTGCATCTGGGTGACATATTCAATGACACTTTTGTGGGGGACAGGTTGCTGTTCCCACGCTTCCTTGGCAATATCCAACAGGCCTCGAGGGTGTCTGCCATAAAGCAGTTCGAAGGGCGAGAACCCAGTAGAGGCCTGGGGCACCTCTCGCACTGCGAACATGAGATAGGGCAGAAGCAGGTCCCAGTCCTTCCCATCTCTAGACACCACCCTTTTAACATATTTTTTAAAGTTTGGTTAAACCTCTCGACAAGACCGTCCGTTTGCGGATGGTAAACGGACGTCCGCAATTGCTTTATACGCAATAATTTACACAGTTCCCTCATAACTTTGGACATAAAAGGGGTCCCTTGGTCTGTCAGAACCTCTTTTGGCAGGCCCACACGGGAAAACATTTCCATTAACTCTTTGGCAATGAGCTTAGCTGAGGTATGTCGCAGAGGCACCGCCTCCGGATACCGAGTGGCATAGTCGAGAACTACCAGAATGTGTTGGTGGCCCCTGGCAGACTTTGGTACAGGCCCAATTAGATCCATAGCGATTCGCTCAAACGGGACCTCAATAATTGGAAGAGGTACCAGAGGACTACGGAAATGTGGCTGGGGGCTATTTATCTGACAGGTCGGACAGGACTTACAATAATTTTCTACCTCCTTGAACACACCGGGCCAATAAAACCGCTGCAGTATGCGGTCCTGGGTTTTCTGCCACCCCAAGTGTCCCCCAAGAACATGTTGGTGGGCAAGCTCCATGACAAGCTTGCGGTACGCTGTGGGCACCACCAACTGTTCAACTGGCTCACCTCGGATTTGGTTCACCCGATACAACATATCCTGAAGAACAATGAACCGCGGAAACATTAATTCAGCCCCAGGTTTCTGGGGTTTACCATCAATTATTACAACACTTTCCCAGGCCCTGGTTAGGGTTTGGTCCCGGTGTTGTGCGGTCCCAAAATTATCTCCGGAGACGTGTAGGTCTGCCAACTCTGCCCTGGTGGCAAGTCCTCCATGTCTCCCACCATTACACTCAGTGGGGGTGTCTCCCCCTCTATTACAGCAGTGGTGGTCACCCCTACCGCAGGCCCTTCGGACTCGGGCTCCCAGGGCTCTGGCCTCCCACTGGAACCAGGCCACTCAGCTAGGGTTACCCCTGTCTCAGGGCTATTAGTCACTTTCACCTCAGGCCATAGTGACGGAAAACCAGGGAAGTCGCTCCCAATTATCAGTTCATAGGGTAGCTTTGAGGAGATCGCCACTTCACAAGTCCATGTGCCGGCCGCCGTGGACAGAGACATTACAGCCGTGGGATAGTCCTTTAAGTCTCCGTGTATGCACACCACACCAACTTTCCGGCCCGTATACTGGGAGGGCGGTACCAGGGCAGCACTTACCAGGGTTACTAGGCTCCCTGAGTCCAGCAGCGCCACTGCAAGATTATCACCGACTTGCACCTGGCACAGATGACGATTGTCTATTGTCTCGGGGTGCCGGTCGCACACAGTCTCCGGGCATACATGGAAGCCCGGTACCCATAATTAGTCTCCATGGGTTCTCCCCACTGTGGACAGTCGGCCCTCACATGGCCAGGCTCGTGACACCGCCAGCAGACTATCGGGCCGTGTCTACAGGGGGTACACCCGAGCAGGTTTCTCGGGTACCAGTCGTCGGGACTGGATGGGAGACCTCCGGGGTTTGACCGGCCCCTCCCAACAACACCCCCTTTCAAGGTTTTTGTGGCCTCATAGCGCTCCACCAGGTCGACCATGTCCAGGGCATTAGTGGGTGATACCTGGCCGATCCAGTGCTGAAGGGGGTACAGCAAGGCCCTCCAGAAGATGTCAGCCAGCAGACGGTCCAGCATAGCAGCCGGACTTAGAACCTCAGGCTGCAGCCACTTTTGCAACCTGTGCAGCAACTCATAATACTGCGGCCTGGCGGGTTCAGCCGTATTAAAGTTCCACTGGTGGACACGCTGAGCCCGGACTAACACGTTCACCCCTAGTCTGGCCAGGATCTCCCCCTTCACCGTGGGGTAATCAGCAGCCTGGTCATCTGGGAGGTCGAAAAATACTTGCTGGGGTCCAGACGCCAGGAACGGAGCGACGACCTCTGCCCACTGTTCTCGGGGTAATTTCTCCCTCACGGCCACCTTCTCGAACACTGCCAGATAGGTCTCCACATCATCCGAGGGGGCCATCTTAGGGATCGCCGCACGGACAGCTTTCCGGGCATCGTGGACATGGTGGGACGCTCCTGCAGCTTGCAACGCCATCACGTGCTGTAGCAGTAGCTGGTTGGTCTCCCGCTGCTGCACGTTAGCCTCTATGAGAGCTTTCACAGCCGCCTCCATTTTGTCAGGGAACACAGGCTGCAACTTTGCCGGCCGAATATAGGACATCCAGTCGTGCCCAGCAAAAACAAACTTCGGCGTTCACGCCAGCCTCACTGCGCATGCCCGCATCCGACACCAAATGTGGGGAGTCGCTCTGGTAGATAGCGGTGCGGGTGCAGTACCGAGGCAAAACAAGGAGTCCAGAATGTGCAGTAAACAGTGTTTTATTCACACTTGCACAACATAAATGAAAAACAGTCTCTTGGTGATAGTTCACACATAACAGAAATAATGTGGCCAAACAAAACAGGCCAACACAGGGTTCAGTCACCTGGGAGGTTTAGGTGAGGGTTCACACCTAGCAGTCGGCCCAGCCGCCGGAGATTCCACCTTCAAGTTGCAGGGAAAAACACCACCTTGCTGAGCTCTTTCCTCCAGGTCAGAGAACTCCACAGGACTGTTAGCAGCTCCAGGACAATCACAGCCCCAGCTGCTGAAGCTGGCTGGGTTTTTAAACCCAGCCCAAAACCAGGACTGGGTCGTGGGGAGCAGCCACCCACCCTACACTTTAGCTGCTCCCGGTAAGAGCCGGCCCGGATCGGCTTTGCAGCCATGCTATTTAAACTATGTCAGTAGCACTAGCTGCTGCTGACATTAACAAAAACGGCTCTCACCTCACCGAGGCTATGAACCTCGGTGACACATACCTGCCATCCACAACGGCACCCTGCACCTTACCACAGCCTGAAGAGACTTTGTGTGCACTTATGTTCTAATGACACTTAGTGCCTCCTCTACCTCTAAATTTACAGCCCTAGACTGGCTGTCTGAAGTCCCATCACATTTGTGGGCGACTTCTAAGACAGATGTTTGTAGACTGCCAGTAACTCTGGTAGTCGTGCAAGTGAAACCTGGCACTAAGCCACCATGTGTACGTCAGTACCCACTAAAGTCTTCACAGGAAGATGCTATTGCAAATGATCTAAAAGAGCTGTTGGGGAAAGGGCTAATAATCCATATAAAAGCCCCTTCAATACGCCCCTATATCCTGTGAAGAAGAGACAGACTGTGAAGGGTCAGCCTCCAGTCTACCGTATGGTGCATGATTTATTGTGGCAGGCGCAGCACTATAAAGTGCCTTTTGCGCTGTGGCATTAGAAGAATTATGATATCTCTGACTTTTACTCTAAGCAGACTGTCTATTACTCTGTAATTCCTCTAGCGCCGTTCTATGGAAGCAGTAGGTTTAAAGAGGACACCAAATTCTTGAAATAACTTTTTTAATAACTTTTCTTCATATATATATATTGTGGGGAGTCGCTCTGGTAGACAGCAGTGCGGGTGCAGTTTAGAGGCAAAACAAGGAGTCCAGATTGTGCATCAAACAGTGTTTTATTCACACTTGCACACCATAAATGAAAAACAGTCTCTTGGTGACAGTTCACACACAACGGAAATAACGTGGCAAAACAAAAACAGGCCAACACAGGTTCAGTCACCTGGGAGGTGTAGGTGCAGGTTCGCACCACGCTGTCGGCCCAGCCGCAGGAGAATCCAGCTTCAGGTAGCCAGGAACAAAACAACTCCTTGCTGAGCTCTTTCCTCCAGGACAGAGAACTCCCAGCCCTGTTAGCAGCTCCAGGATAATCACAGCCTCCAGCTGCTGAGCTGGCTGAGCTTTTAAACCCAGCCCAAAACCAGGACTGGGTCATGGGGAGCAGCCACCCACCCTACACTTTAGCTGCTCCCGGTAAGAGCCGGCCCGGATCGGCTTTGCAGCCATGCTATTTAAACTCTGTCAGTAGCACTAGCTGCTGCTGACATCAACAAAACGGGCTCTTACCTCACCGAGGCTATGAACCTCGGTGACACATACCTGCCATCCACGACGGCACCCTGCACCTTACCACACACCCCCTTTGTTCAACCCTGAGGGGTGGACACATATGAGGCAGTGGACGCGGGAAAGGGCATCTGCATTTCCCTGCAAGCGACCTGCCCTATGTTCCACGGAGAACTTGAAATTTTGAAGGGACAGGAACCATCTGGTGACCCGAGCATTCCTCTCCTTGGCCTGACTCATCCATTTGAGGGGAATGGTCGGTCACCAGAGCGGAACCTCCTCCTAACAGGTAGTAGCGGAGAGATTCGAGTGCCCACTTGATAGCCAGGCACTCCCTCTCCACTATACTATATCTGGACTCGGCGGGACTGAGCTTACGGCTCAGGAAGACAACGGGATGTTCTTCCCCGTTGACCTCCTGAGACAGTACCGCACCGAGGCCTACCTCCGAGCGTCGGTCTGTACGACAAACTCCTTGTTGAAGTCGGGTGTCACCAAAACCGGGGACCCACACAGGGCCGACTTCAACGCGGAGAAAGCCTCCTCCGCCTTCTCACTCCAGCTAACCCTCCCAGACTTTCGCCCCTTCAACAGGTCTGTCAATGGCGCTGCTATTGTGGCAAAGTGGGGCACAAACCTCATGTAGTAACCTACAATCCCCAGGAACGACTTTACCTGCCTGGTGGTGACCGGTCGGGGCCAGTTACGAATGGCCTCTACCTTAGTTACCTGAGGTTTGATAACTCCCGCCCAATTACATATCCCAGATATTTTGTCTCCTCTAACCCTATGGAGCACTTCTTTGGGTTAGCGGTCAGTCGGCTTTCCTCAGGGCATCCACTACCGCCTGCACCTTGGGTAAATGGCTTTCCCAGTCGGTGCTGTGGATGACTACATCATCTAAGTAGGCCGAGGCGTACCGACGATGTGGTCGCAGCACTATGTCCATTAGCCTTTGGAAAGTGGCGGGGCGCCATGCAGGCCAAAGGGTAACACCTTGTAGTGATACAGGCCCTGCGGGGTAACAAATGCGGTTTTTCCTTAGCCGACTCCGTTAAGGGTACCTGCCAGTACCCTTTAGTGAGGTCCAGCACAGAAAAATAACGGGCTTGTCCTAAACTTTCAACAAGCTCGTCTACTCGGGGCATGGGATACGCGTCAAACTTGGATACTTCATTTAACTTGCGAAAGTCGTTGCAGAACCATAGCGTCCCATCCGGCTTAGGTATTAGGACTATGGGACTGGCCCACTCACTTTTCGACTCTTCAATGACATCGAGCTTCAACATTAACTGCACTTCCTCCGCGATGGCCCGCCGCCGAGCCTCGGGTACCCGGTATGGTTTTAACCGGACCTTGGCCTGAGGCTCAGTGGCGATGTCATGTCGGATGAGAGACGTGCGGCCAGGGAGGTCCGAGAACACATCCGTGTTCCGACTGAGAACTCCTGACTTCCTGAACTTGTTTGGAAGACAGGCTGTCTGCAATTTTACCGTGGTTACGGCTTCACAGGCCTCGAACTGTGGGGCTGGACCCTTTTCACCTAGAAGCCCTGGCCGGGGCTGTGGTCGTCGGCCGCGTCCCTATCTTTCCACGGCTTAAGTAAATTCACGTGGTACACCTGCTCCGGCTTGCGCCGCCTGGCTGGTGTACTTTGTAATTTACTTCCCCTACTTCTCGATCACCTCATAGGGGCCCTGCCACCTAGCTAGGAATTTGCTGTCAAGGGTGGGTACCAGAACCAAAACCCGATCTCCCGGATTGAAGTCCCGTACCCGAGCCTGACGATTGTACACCCTACTCTGGGCTTGTTGCGCTGCCTCCATATGCTCCCGGACCAAGGGCAACACCCTTTCCATCCGTTCCTGCATCTGGGCGACATACTCAATGACACTTTTGTGGGGGACAGGCTGTTGTTCCCATGCTTCCTTGGCGATATCCAACAGGCCCCGAGGGTGTCTGCCATAAAGCAGTTCGAAGGCGAGAACCCAGTAGAGGCCTGGGGCACCTCTCGCACTGCGAACATGAGATAGGGCAGAAGCAGATCCCAGTCCTTCCCATCTCTAGACACCACCCTCTTTAACATATTTTTAGAGTTTGGTTAAACCTCTCCACAAGACCGTCTGTTTGCGGATGGTAAACGGACGTCCGTAACTGCTTTATACGCAACAATTTACACAGTTCCCTCATTACTTTGGACATAAAGGGGTCCCTTGGTCTGTCAGAACCTCTTTAGGCAGGCCCACACGGGAAAACATCTCCATTAACTCTTTGGCAATGAGCCTAGCTGAGGTATGTCGCAGAGGCACCGCCTCCGGATACCAGTGGCATAGTCGAGAACTACCAGAATGTGTTGGTGGCCCCTGGCAGACTTTGGTACAGGCCCAATTAAATCCATAGCGACTCGCTCAAACGGTACTTCAATAATTGGCAGAGGTACCAGAGGACTACGGAAATGTGGCTGGGGGCTAGTTATCTGACAGGTTGGACAGGACTTACAATAATCTTCTACCTCCTTGAACACACCGGGCCAATAAAACCGCTGCAGTATGCGGTCCTGGGTTTTCTGCCACCCCAGGTGTCCCCAAGAACATGTTGGTGGGCAAGCTCCATGACAAGCTTGCGATACGCTGTGGGCACCACCAACTGTTCAACAGGTTCACCTCGGATTTGGTTCACCCGATACAACATATCCTGCAGAACAATAAATCGTGGGAACATTAATTCAGCCCCTGGTTTCTGGGGTTTACCATCAATTTCAGCACATTCTCCCAGGCCCTGGTGAGGGTTTGGTCCCGGTGTTGGGCGGTCCCAAAATTATCTCCGGAGACGTGGAGGTCTGCCAACTCAGGACCTGGTGGCAAGTCCTCCATGTCTCCCACCATTACACTCAGTGGGGGTGTCTCCCCTCTATCACAGAAGTGGTGGTCACCCCTACCGCAGGCCCTTCGGACTCGGGCTCCCAGGGCTCTGGCCTCCCACAGGAACCAGGCCACTCTGCTAGGGTTACCCCTGTCTCAGGGCTATTAGTCACTTTCACCTCAGGCCATAGTGACGGAAAACCAGGAAGTCTCTCCCAATTATTAGTTCATACGGTAGTTTGGCGGAGATCGCCACTTCACAGAGTCCAGGTGCCGGCCGCCGTGGACAGAGACATTTCAGCAGTGGGATAGTCCTTTAAGTCTCCGTGTATGCACACCACCCCAACTTTCCGGCCCGTATACTGGGTGGGCTGTACCAGGGCAGCACTTACCAGGGTTACCAGGCTCCCTGAGTCCAACAGCGCCACTGCCAGGTTATCCCGACTTGCACCTGGCACAGATGACGACTGTCCATTGTCTCGGGGATGCCGGTCGCACACAGTCTCCGGGCATACATGGAAGCCCGGTACCCATAATTAGTCTCCATGGGTTCCCCCACTGTGGACAGTTGGCCCTTATGTGTCCAGGCTCCCGACACTGCCAGCAGACCACTGGGGACGGATCTGCAAGAGGTACCTCCCGGGCGGGTTTGGCCGGCCGCCGGGACTGGGGTGGAGATTTCCGGGGTTTGACTAGCCCCTCCCAAAGAACCCCCTGCAGGTTTCTGGTGGCCTCATATCGTTCCACCAGGTCGACCATCTCAAGGGCATTGGTGGGGATACCTGGCCGATCCAGTGTTGAAGGGGGTAAGGCAAGGCCCTCCAAAACATGTCAGCCAGCAGCCGGTCCAGCATAGCAGTCGGACTCAGAACCTCAGGCTGCAGCCATTTTTGCAACCTGTGCAGCAACTCATAGTACTGCGGCCTGGCGGGTTCAGCCACATTAAAGTCCCACTGGTGGACACGCTGAGCCCGGACCAACACGTTTACCCCCAGTCTGGCCAGGATCTCCCCCTTCACCGTGGAATAGTCAACAGCCTGGTGCGTCTGCCAAATCCAAAAAACTTGCTGGGGTCCGGATGCCAGGAGCGGAGCAACCACTTCGGCCCACTGGTCACGGGGTAACTTTTCCCTCACGGCGACCTTCTCAAAGACCGCTAGGTATGTCTCCACGTCGTCTGCGGGGTCATCTTTGGGATCGCCGCACGGACCGCTTTCCGGGCATCATGGACGTGGTGGGACGCTCCGGCCGCCTGTAATGCCATCACATGTTGTAGCAGTAACTGGTTGGTCTCCCGCTGCTGCACGTTAGCTTCTACGAGCCTTCACAGCAGCCTCCATGTTGCCAGAGATCACAGGCTGCAACTTTGCCGGCCTAATATAGGACATTCACTTTTGCTCAGCACAAAAACAAAGTTCGGCGTTCACGCCAGCCTCACTGCGCATGCCCGCATCCTCCACCAAATGTGGGAGTCGCTCTGGTAGACAGCAGTGCGGGTGCAGTTTAGAGGCAAAACAAGGAGTCCAGATTGTGCATCAAACAGTGTTTTATTCACACTTGCACACCATAAATGAAAAACAGTCTCTTGGTGACAGTTCACACACAACGGAAATAATGTGGCAAAACAAAAACAGGCCAACACAGGTTCAGTCACCTGGGAGGTGTAGGTGCAGGTTCGCACCACGCTGTCGGCCCAGCCGCGGGAGAATCCAGCTTCAGGTAGCCAGGAACAAAACACCTCCTTGCTGAGCTCTTTCCTCCAGGACAGAGAACTCCCAGCCCTGTTAGCAGCTCCAGGATAATCTACAGCCTCCAGCTGTTCCAACAGGTTCTACGAGTTTGGTTCACCCGATACAACATATCCTGCAGAACAATAAATCGTGGGAACATTAATTCAGCCCCTAGTTTCTGGGGTTTACCATCAATTTCAGCACATTCTCCCAGGCTGGTGAGGGTTTGGTCCGGTGTTAAGCGGTCCCAAAGTATCTCCCGGAGACGTGGAGGTCTGCCAACTCAGGACCTGGTGGCAAGTCCTCCATTACCTTACACTCAGTGGGGTGTCTCCCTCTATCGCTGAAGTGGTGGTCACCCCTACCCCGCCCGGGCCCTTCGGACATTCGGGCTCCCCAGGGCTCCCTGGCCTCCACAGGAACAGGCTACTCTCTCTGCTAGGGGACGCCACCTGTCTCAGGAGCTATTGGTCACTTTCACCTCAGGCCATAGTGACGGAAGAGCCAGGGAAGTCTCTCTCCCAATTATTAGTTCATGCGGTGGTTTGTTGCGAGATCGCCACTTACACAGAGTCCAGGACCTGCTTGGCACTGCCGTGGGCGTGAGTCATTTCAGCAGTGGGATAGTCCTTTAGGGTCTCACGTGTGCTGCACCACCCCAACTTTCCGGCCCGTATACTGGTGTGGCTGTACCGGGGCAGCTCTTACCGGGGTTGCCCAGGCTCCCTGGGTCCAACAGACGCCACTGCCAGGTTGTCCCCGACTTGCCTGGCACAGATGACGACTTGTCCATTGTCTCGAGGATGCCGGTCGCTTTGTCTCCCGGGCATACCCCATAGGCCGGTACCCATAATTGGTCTCCACGGGTTCCCCCACTGTGGACAGTTGGCCCTTATGTGTCCAGGCTCAGCCGACTCTTGCCAGCAGACCACTGGGGACGGATCTGCAAGAGGTGCCTCCCGGGCGGGTTTGGCCGGCCGCGGAGGACCTGGTGGAGACTACCGGGGTTTGACCAGCCCCCTCCCAAAGGAACCCCCCCTGCAAGGTTTCCTGGTGGCCTGCATGCTACGTTCCCACCAGGTCGACCATCTCAAAGGGCATTGGTGGGGGATACCACGGCCGATCCAGTGTTGAAGGGGATTAGGCAAACCCCTCAAAAACATGTCAGCCAGCAGCCGGTCCAAGCATAGCAGTCGGACTCAGTTACCTCAGGCTTGCGGCCGTTTTACGCCTGTACCTGTGCAGCAACTCATAGTACTGCTAGGCCTGGCGGGTTCAGCCACATTAAGGGTCCCACTGGTGGACACGCTGAGCCCGGACCAGCACGTTTACCCCCGGTCTGGCCAGGAGTCTCCCCCTTCACCGTGCCTGGAGATAGTCAACAGCCTGGTGAGTCTGCCAAGTCCAAAAAACTTGCTGGAGGTCGGGATGCCAGGAGCAGGGCAACCACTTCGGCCCACTGGTCACGGGGTGCAGCTTTCCTCCCACGGCGACCTTCTCAAGGCCGCTAGGTATGTCTCCCGCACGTCGTCTGCGGGGGTCATCTTTGGGATCGCCGCGCGGACCGCTTTCCGGGCATCATGGGCGTGGTGGGGCGCTCCGGCCGCCTGTAATGCCATCACATGTTGTAGCAGTAACTGGTTGGGAGTGCTCCCGCTGCTGCACGTTAGCTTCTCACGAGCCTTCACGGCAGCCTCCATGTTGCCAGAGATCACAGGCTGCAGCTTTGCCGGCCTAATATAGGACATTCACTTTTGCTCCAGCACAAAAGCAGGTTCGGCGTGCACGCCAGCACTCACCTGCGCATGCCCGCATCCTCCACCAAGTCATGGCGGAGTCGCTCTGGTGGGCAACAGTGCGGGTGCAGTTGAGAGCTTAGCATCAGGAGTCCAGATTGTGCATCAAACAGTGTTTTATTCACTTGCACACCATAAATGAAAAACAGTCTCTTGGGTGACAGTTCACACACAACGGAGATAACGTGGCAAAACAAGAAACAGGCCAGCACAGGTTCAGTCACCCTGGGAGGTGTAGGGTGCAGGTTCGCACCACGCTGTCTGGCCCAGCCTAGGAGGAATCCAGCTTCAGGTAGCCAGGAACAAAACACCTCCTCTGCTGAGCTCTTTCCTCCAGGACAGAGAACTCCCAGCCTGTTAGCAGCTCCAGGATAATCCACAGCCTCCAGCTGCTGAGCTGGCTGAGCTTTAAACCCAGCCACAAAACCAGGACTGGAGTCGTGGGAGCAGCCACCCACCTACCTTTAAGCTGCTCCCGGTAAGAGCCGGCGGATCGGCTTTGCAGCCATGCTATTTAAACTCTGTCAGTAGCACTGGCTGCTGCTGACATCAACAAACGGGCTCTTACACTGCAGGCTATGAACCTCGGTGACACATACCTGCACCATCCACGACGGCACCCTGCCTTACAATATCTTATATATTGTGGCAGGTAAGGTGCTGGGTATCATATGTGATCTCAGCGAGTACGCGTCTTCTCGGGTTGACTGGCCTCGGTGAGAGGTGAAGCTGGGTTTTGATCTGCAGCAGCTAGTGCTGTTTGACTTTGTTAAATAGCATGGCTGCAAAGCCGATCGGAGCGGCTCTTACTGGGCGCAGCTAAAGTAGGGTGGTGGCTGCTCCCCACGGTCAGTCCATGTTTTTGGGCTGGATATAACACTGCAGCCTGCAGCTGATGTCTGGAGGTGTGATTATCCTGGAGCTGCTAACAGGGCTGGGAGTTCTCTGTCCAGGAGGAAAGAGCTCAGCAAGGAGGTATTTTGTTCCTGGCTGCCTGGCTGGATTCTCCTGCGGCTGGGCCGACTAGCGTAGTGCGAACCTGCACCTACACCTCCCAGGTGACTGAACCTGTGTTGGACTGTTTTTGTTTGGCTGCGTTATTTCCGTTGTGTGTGAACTGTCACCAAGAGACTGTTTTCATTTGTGTGCAAGTGTGAATAAAACACTGTTTGTTGCACAATCTGGACTCCTTGTTTTTGCCTCTAAGCTGCACCCGCTTTGCCGTCTAGGCGACTCCCACATGCTGTGATCGCAGGTCGGGCATGCGCAGTCGGCGGCGTGGCGCGGCTGCTCGAACTTTGTCTTGCTGAAGAAGTGGTGTCTATATCAGCCTGGCGAAGTTGCGGCCGCAGTCCCGACTAATGGAGGCGGCTGCAGCCTCATGAGGCTAGCGTGCGGCAGCGGAGGCTCAGACTAACCAGCTGCATTCGCTGCGATGGCGTTGCAGCGGCGGGGCGTCCCGCGGCGTCCATGATGCCGGAAGCTGTCGTGCCAGCGACTCCTAAGATGACACCGGTGATGACGGAGACCTATCTGGCGGTGTTAGAAAGGTTGGCCGTGAAGAAAGCACCGAGAGCGAGAATGGGCGAAGGCTCGTCGCTCCGTTCCTGGCGTCTAGACTCCCAACATGCTCTGACTCGTCCCGGGCCGGAGCCAAGCAATGGCTGACCGCGGCTGTGAAGGTGGGATCACTGGCAGGAGCTGGGGGTGAATGTTTGGTCCGGGCTCAGCGTGTCCACGAGTGGGACTCTAAGCTGGCACCGACCTCAGGCAGGCCTGTACTATGACTTTGCTACAACGGTTTGCAGGAATGGCTGCAGCCAGGCACTTCTGACTCCCACTGCTGTAAACAGCGAGCATCTGTTAGCCGATGTGCTGGAGGGCTTGCTGCCCTCTCTCTCAGCACTGAGGTCGGCCAGGCTATCGCCACCAATGCACTGACCGACCTGGCTGGGCAGCTACGAGGCCGCCAGTGAGGCGTGCGAGAACCGCCGAGAGGGGCGGTCAGGCCCGGAGGCCTCTGCCCCAGTTCCGGCGATCCGAGCGGACAGCGCGGCCTATGCAGGAAGATGCCCCCTGCGGTCCGCCTCCGCGGTATGCTGGAGAGGTGTCACCTAGGCGAGCCAGGCATCAGGGCAGACTGTCCGCATCGGGATGAGCCGTGGAGGTGAACTATGGGGGTCGCCACTCCTTGTATGCCACGGAAGCTGTGCGCAACTGGCACCCGTGAGGTGCCCAAGACCATAACCACCTGTGTCAGGCCAGGGTGCGGAGATTACGCTGGCGGTGGCTCTGCTGCGACTCCCGGGGTTTGAGTCTCCTGGCAGGGCTGCCCGCTGTACGCGGCTTTACTGTGAAGTACTACTGGCCGTAGGGTCAGGGTCTGTGCATCCGGAGGACCTGGGTTCACCACTGCACTAGTGACTTTTTGTCCACGGCGGCTGGCCAGGCTGGACCCGCGAGGTAACTGTGGCTACTAAGCTCCACGCCGAACTGCCGCCCGGGAAGGACCTCCCGGTTTCAGTCAGCTGTAACTTAGTAGCAATAAAGGTATCTGGGAGGCCCGGGACAGAGTGACCCCGTAGGACGTGGCCTGAATACTACGCTAGGAAGGCCAGGAACCCTGGGAGCCCGAGACTGAGGGCGGCGGCGGGGCGACCAGTGCTCCAGCCGGTGGGGGAGACAAGCCCGATACTGAAGTGTAATGGTGGGAGACTCCGGAGGACTTTGCCACGGGGACCTGAGTTGGCCAGACCTCCTAAATGTCTCGAGGAAGATTTCGGGACCAGCTAGCACTGGAGGGACCAGGCCTAGGCCAGGGCCTGGGAGGAATGTGGCCGGAAGTGATGAGTGAGCCACAGAAGCCAGGGGCTGAATCCCATGTTACGATTTGTGTCACTGGGCTATGTTGCTGCTCGAGGTGAGCCCAAGTCGCAGGTGAACCTGTTGAGGCCCAGTTGGTGGCGCCCTGGCAGTATGCTAAGCTTTTGTCATGGAGCACCATGTTCTTGGACACGCTGGTGCTGAGGACACCCGGTGGCCGCATGCTCAGCGGACCTCACTGGCTGGATGTGGTCAGGAGAATGCCAGAAATATTGTGAGTCCTGTCCCAACCTGTCGTGCCCCCAGCCCCAAAGCCTCGTGGTGTCTGATACCTCTGCCAGTGGATGAGAAGTACCGGTGGCAGCTCGTATGGTTTGGTTGGGCTGCTGCAGAGCTCTGCCAGGAGCTTCTCGGCACTATGCGGCTGGTTCTCAGACTATGCTCACTCAGACATCGGCGTGCTGCGTGCTCATGCCTCAGCTGGAGCTTTCGTATGCCAAGGAGTATGGAAGTGTTTCCCGTGCCTGCCAGGCTACAGGCGAGACCAGAGCACCCATGTCCCAGAGAGTAATGAGAGGAACTGCGCGAGGTGTCGACAGTGCTCGCCAGTGCGGCGATCCGTTTGCCATCAGCAGGCAAACGATGCTGATTTGAAGGCACGGCAAACTCTAAAAATCATGTTAAAAAGGCAGTGGTACAGAATGGGAGAGGACTGGGAGCTACTAACTGCCTTAACTCTCCTGTTCGCATTGCGGGGAAGGCACTGCAGTACCTCTGCTGGGTTGCGCCCTTCGACCACTAGCTCTGTCTGGCTGGGCACCCTCAGGACCTGTTGGATCTCGCCAGAAGCTGTCGAGGAATTCTGCTGGCTCATCTCCCCACAAAGATGTCGTGGCTATGCAATGCAGGAAACCGGATAGAATGGTGCCGCTAGGTCGAGGCACACGGAGAGGCTCTAGGCCCTGAGCGGTGGCAAATCATATCGTCAGGCTGCGGTGCGAGCGCAATCGGAGAGATCGGGCTTGATTCTGAGGTACCACCACCCTTGGCGGCTGGGGCTCCTAGCTTAGATGGCAGGAGCTAGCTGGTGACGAAGCCTGGGGAGGCAGTACAGAAGTTGCGCCAGCCGAGGCGTGGCGAGCAGTGGCTGCCGATGGTCAAGCCGTGGGACGGGGACGACCGGCCGACCACAGCGGCCAAAGAACTCCCCAGGCAGAAGGGTCCAGCCGCACCGGAGCCTGGCTCTGTGAGAGCGGTAGCGACAACCTGCGGCTCAGGCAAGCGATTCAGAGAGTCGGCGGCGCTGCATCAGTCTGGGGACCTGGATGTGTTCCAGGACACTCCTGGCCGCCAAGTCTGCTCATCCAACGTGAGCATCGTCGCACAGGCCCTCGAGCCAGGTCCGGTGGAAACCATACCGGCTGCCGAAGACTCGCAGACGGGTATCATGAGCACGGATCAATGTTGGCTGCGAGTCGTGAAGGGTCGAAGGCGGTGGGCCGATCCCCGCGGTCTGTACCCAGGCCGGTGAAGGCGTTCTTGCATTCTCTGGCGACTTCGCAAGTTGAATAGTATCAAGTTGTGGTCAGCTCCTTGGCTTGAGTGGAAACGAGCTGGTGAGATTTGGGACAAGCCAGTTATTTTCTGTGCTGGAACCTCACTAAAGAGTGCCTGGCAGGTGCCCAGCTAGCAGTGACTTGGCATTTCGCATTTGTTACCCCGCGGGGCCTGCTGTACTGCGGTGTTGCCCTTTGACGCACGTAACGCCCAGCCACTCAGGTTAATGGACCCATGGACGCTGCGAGACCACGATAGATCATGCATATCGGCTCACGGGCTGATCGTGGTGCAATCCACAGCACCGATGGCATTGCAAGGTGCATGGCGGGTACAGTTGCCCTGAGCTGAACTATTGCTGGCCCAGCTGCTGTGCAATATCATGGGTTAGAGAGACAGAATATCTGGGATGTGAGTGGAGGCGGGTCAGTCGAAACCTCGGGTGACTGGGTGAAGGCCGTGCGCAACTGGCGTTGACCGATCCGCACCAGGCTAGTGTCGATTCCTGAGTTGTGGAGGCGCCCATGAGGTTTGACGCTTGCTTTGCCACAATAGCTGCGTATGACTGGGCCTGTTGACAGGAGGCCGAAAGCTCTGGGAGGGTTGGCTGGGTGGCGGAGGGAACTCTCAGCGTTGAAGTCGGCCCGTGTGGTCCCGGCTCCGGCGACACCCGACTCGAGCTGGGAGCGATGGGCTGGCTCGGCGCTTCGAAGGCCCAGGCACGATGCGGTACTGTGCGCAGAGGTCAGCGAGCATCCGGGTGGCTGCTCCTGAGCGTAGCTCGGTCCCGCCGGCCAGGCATGCGCTTCGGTGGAGGAGGGCAGCCGGCGCAGTGGGCACTGATGTCCTCTCGCTACCTGGGGAGGAAGGTTCGTCTGTCGACATTCATTCCCCTCAAGCTGGTGGTGAGTCAGGACGAGGACCAGGAATGCTTTCGCGGTCGCTAGGTGATTCCTATCTCTTCAAAATTTCCGCGATTTCCGTGGAGACTTTCCAGGAGCGAGGCAAGCTTGCAGGAGCATGACCCTGGGCTCTCCGTCGCGTCAAGCGCTGCGACGTCTGTCACCCCTCAGGGTTGTTCAAGAGGCTCGTGGGTGCAGGTGATAAGCATGCGACTGGCAGGTGCGTGTCGCCGAGGTTGCTGGCACCTCGGTGAGGTGAGAGAAGCCGGGTTTTTCGTCTGCAGCAGCATGGTGCTGTTTGAGCTTTGTTAAATAGCATGGCTGCAAAGACAGCCGATATCGGGCCGGCTCTTGCTGGGAGCAGCTAAAAGTAGGGTGGGTGGCTGCTACCCCACGGTCGAGTCCATGTTTTCGGGCTGGATATAAAAACGCAGCCAGCAGCTGTGTCTGGGAGTGTGGTTATCCTGGAGCATGCTAACAGGGCTGGGAGTTTCTCTTGTCCAGGAGGAAAGAGCTCAGTAAGGAGAATTTTGTTCCTGGCTGCACTGGCTGGATTGCTCCTGCGGCTGGAGCCCGACAGCGTGGACCCGGGCGCCTGCCTGCTCAGGCTGAGCTGAACCTGTGTTGGACTGTTTTGTGTTGGCTACGATTACTTCCGTTGTGTGTGAACTGTCTCACCAGGAACTGTTTTCATTACTGTGCGCAAGTGTGAATAAAACACTGTTTGTTGCACAATCTGGACTCCTTGTTTGCCTCTAAGCTGCACCCGCTTTAGCTGTCTACCAGACGACTCCCACAATATATATATATATATGAAACACTGCTGCTTCTGCAGTAAACAGTCCATCTTGCAAAACATGTGGCACAAAATAGGCCCGGTTCAACTCGTTCAATCTTGTCCAGTTTTACATAAAATGGTGGATGTATTTCTGTCTTTGACTCTATGCAGTTGCTCATTTGATTTGCGGTATGCTGTTTGATAGCAATTTGGTATTTGTTGCAAGCAATAGGTTTGGATTTGTACTTTATATTTTGCATTTGGTTTTGATGGAACTATTTGGCCTTTTACTTCCATAAAAACTGCTCTGGCTGGAACTATGGAGGTTTCCACACAGGCTCGTGTGTGACTGACTGTGGGTGGCCAGGAACTCTTCAGGCACGTGTGAGGCTGGCTCGTCGTTGGCTTACCTTTCCAGTCGCCTGTGGATCTTAACCCAGTCCCACGACCGCCGTGCATGGGATTCGTCGCCTGCGGGCGAGCCGGGATCTTCTGTTTGGACGCGTCGGGCAGTCCTCTCGCGTCTTGAGATTTCGGGGCTGCGCGCACGCGCCTGTCAGATCGCGCATAGGGGTGAATTCAAGAAGAACTTGGTCATCAGCCTGCCAGCCAATCGGCAGCGCTGGCGGGCTGATGACGTTTAAAAAGCAGATCAGGAGCCATTTAACACCATCATGTAGTAAATATAGATGGATTAAGTAACTATCTGTTCTCTCAGATTCCTACTGATCGGTTGGACCCGGGAGAGGAGCACTCTCTCTGATAGTTTTCACCAAGCACCACACACTGGCCCCCTGATCAGCCCCCATCACCCAAATTGACCTTGATCGCCGCTTTCAGCACCTGTCAATCGTCCAGTGAGAAGGAAAAAAGTGATCAGTGTAATACATACACTTTTTTTTTTTCACTAAGATTGACTTTGTTAGGATTTAGCTTAGGTTGGTCCCCTTTGGTGGGTGGTTAGCGTTAGCGTGAGCCCTTAGCACCACGATCACTGGTTGGCCGAGTTGGCGTGAGGCTAATCAGCGTTTGTGCTTTATAGTATCTGCAGAGGTGATCAGGGCTGGTCACGTGATCAGATCTATAATATTCACTAAGTGTCATGCTAGTTAAGCCCTCCACCCCAGGCGCTTGGTGTTTGCCCGATCAGGCCTGATCGGTCGCCCTACGATGCGTTCACCGCCCCACCCCGCCGCGGTGACAAAAATTTTTTTTTGTAATCACTGCACAATCCCTTCACAGCGCTGCGGTGAATAAAATCAGTTTTGATCTTTTTGCATCAGTCCCAGCAGACTGCTGCACATACCTTCACCCTCTCAATTGTAAGACAGGCTTGCTTTTTCTTGGGTAGTCTCAGGGAATACCCCTAAATTCAGACGCCCAAATGTCAAACAAGGGTATTCCTCTGAAAGAGACCTACAGGATTCTGACCCAGTCGGATGAGGAGGTGGAACCCTCATCTGGCGAATCAACGGGTCAGAATACCAACCTGTAAGCAGTGGCTCTCTGACCCAAAGTTCTGACGAGGAGGTGGAGGTCCCTGATAGAAGCAGGCGTACCCGGCCGTGTTGCTAGACCGCAGGTTGCGCAGGATCGCTTCAAGGGCAGCAGAGTGGGGCTGGCGCTGCCGAGTTACGTGGTGAGGCATGCCACCCAACAGCGCAGCCCGTCCTGGACCTTCTACCAGCACTGCCGTGAGAGCATGGTGAAGTGGCGAGCACCAGAAGGGCAGTAGGAAGCTGGTACGGTGGCACGTGCAGTAGTTTCCCCGTCGCAGCCACCGCGCAGACAGGCCCGTAGAGCCCTAGAGTCCCTGAGGTGCTGGCAAATCCTGATTGGCAGCCCCATCTTCAGCCGCACCAGTAGTTCCCCCTTTCACCGCCCAGTCAGGAGTTCGAGGTGGAAACAGCTCAGATAGGATCGGCGGCTGGGGTTTTTAGCTGTTTTCACTGCGGAGCTCTTTGACTAGTCAGTGGCAGAAACAAACGAGATATGCCACTCAATTTATCGCCGACAACCAGGAAGCTCTTATGCCCAGCCTTTCGGTGGGAAACCAGTCCGAGTTTCCGAACTTAGAACTTTCTGGGGCCTTCTCCTCAGCATGGGCATAGCCAAAACATGGATTGCGGTCATATTGGTCCACAGACCCAATTCATCACATGCCCATGTACTCTGCTGCCATGTCAGGACACGTTTGAGACCATCCTGCGTTTCCTGCACTTTAGTGACAACACCACCTCCGTCCCAGAGCACCCAGCTTTGACCGGCTCCATAAAATTCGGCCCCTCATAGACCATTTCAAGCCAGAAATTTGCAGATTTGCACGCCTACTCAGTATCACGTGAGGCAGAGTCCCATGGCACGTTTCACCGGGCGCATGGCTGAAAGCAGTACATCCCAAGCAGCAGCGCCCGGTATGAGGTCAGAATTGTATAAGCTCTGTGAAAGGGCCACAGGCTGCATCCGCACAAATTTCGGATCTATGAGGAAAAGATCAGACCCTGGAGCCGGTCGGTTGCTCCCTACGCTGTGGGAGCAGTGGGAAGATAGTCTGGGACTTAGTGTCACCCTTATTCGAGCCAGAGGTACCATCTTTACGTGGACAACTTTTACACAAGTGTGGCCCTCTTCAGCATTTGTTCCTAGAACAGATTGGCTGTGCGGCACTGCGCGACCTGAGATATTAGCTGGCCGCGTGACTTCTTACCACCCGACTTGCAAGGGGCAGAGGGCTGCACTGTGTAACTGACGAACTGCTCGCGGTGAAATGGAGAGACAAGCGTGAGCGTTTACATGCTCTCCTCCATTCAACGCGACACGACAGTACAAATTCAGCGGGCAACCAGTGTCGTTGAAAAGCCCCCTCTCAGTCCGACTATAACCTCCACACTAGGAGGGTGGACTAACGACAGATGTTGGCCCCTTATTTGGTTTCCCGAAAGACCAGGCAGCTGGTATAAAAGGTGTCTGTTTATCTGATTCAATTGGCTCTATATAATAGTTACGTTCTCTACAGTAAGGCTGGGAGAACTGGATCTTTCCTAAAATTCCCAGGAAGAGATGTGTAGGAGACCTCCTGTACCCAGGAGGTTCCGTGGCCCCATCCACCAGTGTAGTTAGCCGTCTACACGGCGGCACTTCCCTAGCGTTGTGCCGGGTACCTCAAACCAACCGCCACCGAAAAAAATGTCGTGTCTTCGTAGCAGGAGTGGAATAAGGCGTGACACCCGTTATTTCTGTCCTGACTGTCCTGACCCACCCTGCCCTATGCCTTGGAGAGTGTTTCCGGAAGTACCACACTCCAGTGTACACTTAGGGACCTAGGGACAGCACTACACAGGTAGTTTTTTTTTCCACTGAGGCTCTAGGGTCTCTCAGGACACTAGGTTTTGAGAGACCCTAACACATAGGGACGGTGCTGGTGTGCTTACAGCAGAAGTGTGAAACGGTGGAAACCTCTCCTTTCACTTGGGATACTTGGCGTATAATGTACTTCGCACCATCTCTGTGTGATTTACACTTTACACATTGTCCCATGGGAAAGGAGAGGTTTCTGCTAGGAAAATAAAGAGTGAAATGGTAAAAAAATAAAAAATTAAACAGGTAGCAAGAAAAAAATCTTGAGTTGGATTCAGGTTTTTATGTTCATGTTTTATAAAAGTTTTAAAATGTTCTGGTTTTATAAAGTTTGCAGCGTTCAAGTCATGTGCCTGCTGCCTGCCTGTTCTTCTTTTTTTTTTCCCCATAACCACCCTTTATTTTCCAGGTAGCACCAACAGACCAACGGACCAGCCGGCAGAACGCCGCAGCACTGATGTGAATTCTGAGAGAAGCATTGCTGCTATCAGAAGACACGTGAAGTCAGTGTATGCTGGCGCTGCAAAGGCTGAGATTTCTCCTCTGCAGGACAGTGCGTTGCCCTGGCATGTGAGGCTGAGGAGAGGAGTGTTGGAGTTCATATGCTTTGGCAAACACTTTGTCATCAAAAAATCTGGCAAAGATGTCTTCCTCCACACCGATGGATTGATCGATGTGAATGGAGAAATCACGTTTGCCAGGACATAGGAGCTGAAGTGGGTATGGATGTTTGGGCGGAGCCCCTATGTCCTGGCAATCGCCAGGCCCCTCTTTTTCTTGCATATTTTTGGCAGAGATTTTTCATCCACATCGATCGATGCGAATGAGGAAATCTGTGCCGTTCATTTTCTTTCAGCCCAGAGGCTGAACGGAAAAAATCTCATTACCCGTATGCTCCATATAAGGAGAATAGCAGAAACTCCTAATGCTGGCCATACGTGTAATGATTGCGGAGACCCTCAAATGCCAGGGCAGTACAAAAACCTCACATGTGACCCCATTTCGGAAGAAGACACCCCAAGGTATTCGCTGAGGGCATATTGAGTCCATGAAAGATTGAACTTTTGTCACAAGTTAGCGGAAAGGGAGACTTTGTGAAAAAAACAAAAAAAATCAAATTCCGCTAACTTGTGCAAAAAAAAAATCTTCTATGAACTCACCATGCCCCTCACAGAATACCTTAGGGTGTCTTCTTTCCAAAATGGGGTCACATGTGGGGTATTTATACTGCCCTGGCATTTTAGGGGCCCTGAAGCGTGAGAAGAAAAATGCGTAAAAATACCGTCCTAAAAGGTACTCATTGGATTTAGGGCCGAATTGCGCAACTTGGCTGCAAAAAGTGGCACACATGTGGTATCTCTGTACTCAGGAGAAGTAGGGCAATGTGTTTTGGGGTGTACTTTTACATATACCCATACTGGGTGTGAAAAATATCTCTGTAAATGACAACTTTTTAAAAAAATTATACAAAGTTGTCATTTACAGAGATATTTTCACACCCAGTAGAGTATAGGTAAAAATACGCCCCAAAACACATTGCCCTACTTCTCCAAGTACGTCGATACCCATGTGTGCCACTTTTGCAGCCAAGATGCGCAAAGGACCCTAAATCAATGAGTACCTTATAAGATTTCACAGGACATTTTTACGCATTTGGATTCCAAACTGCTTCTGACGTTTAGGGGCCCCTCAAATGCCAGGGCAGTATAAATACCCCACAAGTGACCCCATTTCGGAAAGAAGACACCCCAAGGTATTCCGTGAGGGGTATGGTGAGTTCATGTAAAATTTTATTTTTGGCACAAGTTAGTGGAATATGAGACTTTGTAAAAAAAAAAAAAAAAAATCAATTTCCGCAAACTTGTGCCAAAAATAAAAACTTCCATGAACTCACTATGCCCATCAGCGAATACCTTGGGGTGTCTACTTTCGAAATGGGGTCACTTGTGTGGTATTTTACTGCCCTGGCATTTTAGGGGCCCTAAGCGTCAAAAGCAGTTTGGAATCCAAATGCGTAAAAATGTCCTGTAAAATCCTAAAGGTACTCATTGGATTTAGGGCCCATTTGCGCATCTTGGCTGCAAAAAGTGGCACACATGGGGTATCGCCGTACTCAGGAGAAGTAGGGCAATGTGTTTTGGGGTGTATTTTTACATATACCCATGCTGGATGAGAGAAATATCTCTGTAAATGACAACTTTTTAAAAATTTTTATACAAAGTTGTCATTTACAGAGATATTTCACACCCAGTAAGGGTATATGTAAAGACACCCAAAACTCATTGCCTACTTCTCCAGTGCGGCGATACCCCATGTGTGCCACTTTGCAGCCAAGATGCGCAAGAGCCCTAAATCAATGAGTACCTTAGGATTTCACAGGACATTTTACGCATTTGGATTCAAACTGCTTCTGACGTTAGGGGCCCCTCAAATGCCAGGGCAGTATAAATACCCCACAAGTGACCCCATTTCGGAAAGAAGACACCCCAAGGTATTCCGTGAGGGGTATGGTGAGTTCATGTAAAATTGTATTTTTGGCACAAGTTAGTGGAATATGAGACTTTGTAAAAAAAAAAAAAAAAAAATCAATTTCCGCAAACTTGTGCCAAAAATAAAAACTTCCATGAACTCACTATGCCCATCAGCGAATACCTTGGGGTGTCTACTTTCCGAAATGGGGTCACTTGTGTGGTATTTTTACTGCCCTGGCATTTTAGGGGCCCCTAAGCGTCAAAAGCAGTTTGGAATCCAAATGCGTAAAAATGTCCTGTAAAATCCTAAAGGTACTCATTGGATTTAGGGCCCATTTGCGCATCTTGGATGCAAAAAGTGGCACATATGGGGTATCGCCGTACTCAGGAGAAGTAGGGCAATATGTTTTGGGGTGTATTTTTACATATACCCCTACTGGGTGTGAAAAATATCTCTGTAAATGACAACTTTGTATAAATTTTTAAAAAGTTGTCATTTACAGAGATATTCTCACACCCTGCATAGTATATGTAAAATACACCCCAAAGCATTGCCTACTTCTCCTGAGTCGGCGATACCATGTGTGCCACTTTTGCATCCAAGATCGCAAATGGGCCCTAAATCCAATGAGTACCTTTAAGATTTTACAGGGCATTTTACGCATTTGGATTCTCACGCTTTAGGGGCCCCTAAAATGCCAGGGCAGTATAAATACCCCACAAGTGACCCCATTTCGGAAAGAAGACACCCCAAGGTATTCTGTGAGGGTATGGTGAGTTCATGTAAAATTGTATTTTTGGCAAAAGTTAGTAGAATATGAGACTTTGTAAAAAAAAAAAAAAATCCATTTCCGCTAACTTGTGACAAAAATAAAAACTTCCATGAACTCACTATGCCCCTCAGTGAATACCTTAGGGTGTCTACTTTCGGAAATGGGGTCATTTATGGGGTATTTCTACTGTCTGGGCATTGTAGTACGTCAGGAAACAGGACAGGTGCTCAGAAAGTCAAAGTGCGGAAATTCACTTTTGCACCATAGTTTATAAACGCTATAACTTTTACCCAAACCAATAAATATACACTTATTGCATTTTTTTATCAAAGACATGTAGAACAATAAATTTAGAGAAAATTTTTTAGAGAAATGTAGTTTTATTTGACAAATTTTCCAACATAAAGTGAAAAATATCATTTTTTTGCAAAAATTTCATCAAAAAAAGTTAAATATCAAAAAAAGTAAAAATGTCAGCAAGAAAGAAATAGCACCAAATGAAAGCTCTATTAGTGAGAAGAAAAGGAGGTAAAATTCATTTGGGTGGTAAGTTGCATGTCGGAGCAATAAACGGTGAAAGTAGCGTAGCGCGGAATTGTAAAAAGTGGCCTGGTCTTTAAGGGTGTTTAAGGTAGGGGGGCTGAAGTGGTTAAAGGTACATTTTCTTTACCTCAGCAGTGTTAGCCCCCCCAATCAGAATTTTTGAACAAAACATATGCAGTTGGTTAGATCTTTGGTAGATCAGGTTAGATCAATTGTTGTTTGAGTTAGATCTCACACAGAAGTAGAGATATTAACAGTTATTTGCAGGGGGGCCTAACCCATAATCAGCCCCCCCTTATCAAAAAATTGACCAAACAATTAGCTATTTTGGAAGATATTTTTTAGATCCGTTATGATCAAGTAGTCATTTTGCTAGATCCTACATAATTACAGACTTATTAAGTGATTGATGAGGGGGGGCTAGCCCCCCCACATGCAATTTTCAGGTAAAATTTGATTTCTTTTTCTGCTTCTGTTAACACAATATAAATATAACTGTTATATGACATTCAGAAACATAAATCACATTAAATAACTCTGCTTTAGGCTTTAACATACAAACATATGAGCTGTATTAACATTATTTGGCAGGTCTAGCTATATATATGTGAGCTATATTAGCAACCTAGGACAGGTCTCAGCTGGCCAGCTACATTTAAGGGCAGTAAATGCTGTGATAAATACACCACAAGTGCCCAATCCACACACGCTGTTAAACCAACTACTTATAGATGCCACATCTTTTACTGTCATTGATCTTGCAAATGCTTTCTTCTCTGTCCCTTTACAGGAAGAATGCTGGCCCTATTTTGCTTTGACTTTCCGTCACAAGCAATATGCATGGGTCGTTTTACCGCAAGGGGCTGCCAATTGTCATGATATTTTCTCTACTGCTCTACATTCTGTGTTGCAGTCCTGGCAGCCGGCCTATCTGGACACTGTTCTTTTGCAATATATTGATAAACTGTTACTTTGTTGTCACAGTCCTGTTCAGTGTAAAGAGGAAACTTTATCTTTGCTTATTTTCCTCGCTGAAAATGGTTGCAAAGCCTCCAACGAGAAGCTGCAACTTTGTAAATCTACTGTGACTGTCTTAGGTCACTGTCTTTCCCCAGGCACTAAGCACCTGAGAGTTAGTGCAATTCAGCAACACCACCTGCCGAGAACTGCAAGGGCTCTGCGTGCCTTTATTGGCCTTGTCAGTTACTGTCGCCCCTGGATTAAGGATTGCTCTCAGATGATGCAACCACTACTTTTGTCATTAGCAAGAGGTATTTGCCTCAGGTGTAGTGACACAAAAACATGGGGACCGTATGCGGCCCATAGCATACTATTCTACCAGCCTAGATAGTATTGCTAGAGCACTACCCACTTGTTTCAGAGCTGTTGCTGCAGCCTCTGAATAAGTGCTTAAAACAGAAGTCTTGGTACTACAACACCCTCTTACAAGTACCACATTCAGTTGCTGAACTACTACACACCACCAAGCTGAAACATCTGTCTCAAGCCAGAATCACAAAATATGAGATGACACTACTCAGTCCCCACATTACCTTACAGCGATGTACCATTCTAAATCCAGCTACTTTGTTGCCAGTGGATTTAGAAGAGGAGAGGGAAGTGGGAGTAGTAGAAATGTCTGATCCAATTGCAAATCATGACTGTCATGAATTGATGATTGCAGAAACAAAAGGGTTACCAAATGTTACTGAAACACCATTAACTAACCCTGATGCTGAGTATTTTGTAGATGGCTCCAGATGGTGGAATGATGAACAAGGACACTTTATCAACGGGTATGCGGTAATCCAAGATGGTAAGGTAATACTAATTAATATAAAAACTACTCCCATCCTGTGCTTCTTCACAGGAGCCGGAATTGAAGGCACTCACTGATGCATGTACATTGGGTAAGGGACTGAGAATAAATTGTTACACCGATTCCAGGTATGCTTTCAGGGTAGCACATGACTTTGGTGTTATCTTGAAAACTAGGGGATTTCTGACTTCATTGGGCAAACCAAGTAAGAATTCAGAAGCAGTACAGAGCCAGCCCACGTGAAGAAAGATGATCCGCAAGCCTTGGGAAACGCTCAAGCAGACCAAGCAGCTGGTCTGCCACTCCTGACAATGTCTTTGCCAACTACGCCAGACTTATCGCTCTTGCAAGAACTACATGCTCAGATAACACCTCAAGACAAAAAGGTATGGATGGAGGCGGGGGTCACAGAGGCAGGAGAGCTCTGGCAGGTAAATGGCAGAACATGTTTGCCTCGGAGTTTGTATCTGTGATACATGATGGCCATTTTTGCACATGGCCCAACTCATTTGTCGAAAGGAGCTATGAGCGCACTAGTGTTAGAACATTGCTTTGCCCCTGGAATTCAGACCCTCTTTGAAAAGTTTGTTCAGGGTTGTCTTACATGTGCCAGACATAACCCTGGGAGGTTTGTAATGACCCCCAGGAAACACACTCCCAAACCTTTGTACCCGTTTCAAAGAGTGCAGGTGGATTACATACAGCTACCCAAGGTGGGCACATATGAGTATGTCCTTGTAGCCATTGATTTATTCTAAGGCTCTCCAGAAGCCTGGCCAGTAACTGTGGCTACGGCCAAAAACACTGCTAAGAAAATATTGTCAGAAGTAGTCTGCAGAGATGGGATTCCAGAGGTGATACAGTCAGGCAGAGGAATTCACTTCACTGGGGAGATAATGGCACACATACTGAAGACCCTAGGGATCACACAACCTCTGCACACTCCGAACAGCATAGAGACACTATAGTGGTGGTCCCAGATTGAATCACCCAGGTAGCACTGGCACTGCGTTTATTACTTTCTGTTCGGATGGCAGCACATCTTTGGCAGGAAAGAAGTGTCCGTCCCAGGCCTCCCATCACTGAAGTGTTTGTAATGATGACCAGAGGAGGACAGAAGTGGACCTTCCAGGCAATTCCAGGCCTACTCCAAGTGGCTACACTTCCAGGCCACACCACATTTCTCAAGGGATACGCCATGTTGATTGACAACACTGTCCAACCAAGGAACAGCAACGCCCAAGATGATGCCCACCTTCCTGATTCCACAACCGAGGACCACAGCTACGCAGAAACTTTTAGGCGCTCCTAGCGGTATGGCTGACCTACCGGCTCCTAGAGATTCCAACCCAGGAGCAGAAGAGTTACATCAAGTTGTATCCAGAACAATGGACAATGATGCATGGGACAGCAATGCTGCACCTACATCCACTTAGATAGTGTGTGCTTGTGTGCCTTGTGTGGTTTTAATAAAATGTATGAGTGCTTAGGAACAATGACAACTGCTAGACAGAGGAATCGACATGGTCTATGCAGCTAATCTGTATACTCTGTGATATACGGGCTGTCTAAGGTGTCATTTGTTTGCTTAGGTAGGTTAGTAGTTAGAAAAGAGATACACAAATGATACAATAGAGCTTTCAGAGGAAACATCTACTATGTGAAGAGATGCTTCAGCGCCCTCAGAAATTGAAACAAGAGGAGGGAAATGTTAAAGAAGTATCCAGCTTTACTGTGATTTATTTCATAAAGAACTTTTGTGTTTAAATTTCTGTGTGCCTATAAGAAGATGAAGATGGTGATGACATAACTTAAAACTAAAAAAGCTAGCAAGTGTGTGTTGAGATAAGATAAGCTGTGTACACAAGCAGTATGCTTTTAAAAGCAGAAGTCTCAACAATTAACCCTTTAGTAGCTTATTTGTGTACCAATCAGAAGTCAATGTTGGAACATTTGTAAACCAATCATGTCAATACTTTAAGAGGTTACAGCCTTGGCATGGGTATAAATAAAGGGCCTAGAACACTCCCAATTTAGGATCCTGGCAGAGTTTTACGCTGGGTGCGTTTTGGAAAAAGGAAACGCGCGTCATACGCGCGTTCGTGACTCTGGAGACCAATTAAAAAAGGTATATCTACATTTAACGCGCGTTTTACGCGCGTTCCCATTGAAGTCTATGGGTGCAAACGCGCAAAAAAACGCCCCAAAGAAGCTCAAGAACTCGGAGAAAAAATTACTTAACCCTCAGTTCACACTTGCGCGTTTTACAGCGCGTTCAAACGCGCTGTAAAACGCTCAGGTGAGAACCATGCCCATAGGGAAACATGAGTTTTCTCCTGTTGAGCGTTTTACAGCGCGTACGAACGTGCTGTAAAACGCGCAAGTGTGAACTGAGGGTTAAGTCATTTTTCTCTGTCTAAGTCATTCACGTTGAACACGTGGCTCCGTCCTCACGTGACTGACCCTTGGTCTGCCAAGACAGGGGCTTACTGCAAAAGCAACTCTAACATATAAGGATCCCATCAAACAGCTCCTCATAGCTCAGCTTGGACCCTTGCGTGGGATATGGGAAGGAGGAATTAGAGTTTCACTCCCATACAGCTCTTATTATTTCTTAATTTCTGAGAGAAGAACTCCTGAAAGCAGAAGCATGAATCTATACTATAAAAGTGGATGTCTTCCTCTATAGGCATCCAAGCGCCTGAACCATTTGACCCCAAATTTGGCAACTACTGTAGGTAAATCTTTGGGAAGGTTTGTCTCGTAAATGTCTCGTCCTTGGCAACAGGAGGGTCCTCAGCGACAGAACAGTTATAATTTCTCCATCTTCCTTCTAATATCTTCTCATGGACAACCATATGGTATCAGCCATATTGTTCTCTGTTATCAGCCACTATTAGAGGATAGTATACAGAGTATATACAGTATATACACATAATACAGAGCTGGTTCACTGTTGTACTCTGTTATTAGCCATTATCCTGTGGCGCATTCTCCAGAATCTAAAGCTTGCAATTTGCCAGTTTCTACTTTTTATGTTTTTATTTCCCAGTAGCAGGTGGAGCACTTTACTAGATTGTCCTACACCAGCATGTACTGTGGTGTGGTTGCCCATAGCAACCAATCACATTACTACTTTCATTTTCAAAGGGACCTTGCCAAAAAGGAGAGCAGATATCTGAGTTTAGATAAATCATCTCCCATTGCATTTTCTGCTTTCTGAGAACATATTAAAGCATAGTTGCCAACTGTCCCGAATTTGTAGGGACTGTCTATGATTTTTAAAGACAGGCCTGGCAAATTCAGGCTGTCCAGGGCTAAAAATGGGTTTGGCTAATGTTAACCAAGCGCATAAGTGGACATTCTCAGACGGGGTTGAGGCATTCCCCGGGTGGGTCTTAGATTCCACCTTATTATCCAACTAGAACATTGCTTCACAGTTTTCACATTAAAGGGGTTATCCAGGAAAATATATTTATGACTTATACTTAGGATAGGTCATCAGTATCAGATCTGCAGGGGTGCGACACCTTTGACCCCCACCGTTCAGCTGTTAGAAGAGGTCTTGAGCACCGCAGCCTCTTTCTAGGCCAGATTCAAGTCAATGGGGCTGAGCTGCAATACCAAGTACTGCCACTTTACGATGTACAGCGCTGTTCTTGGAAAGCTGATGGGAGCCTGCATCGCCGACCAGAGCTCCGGTGAGCACATTGACTTCCTGAAACTGCTGATCGTCAGAAACCCCTAAAAAGTTACCCCATTTTAGAAACTATACTTTCAAGGGGTGTAGTGAGCACTTTAGCCTAATAGGCAAAATAAAAAATGTTTTTTTTTCTAGTAAAATGTTGGTTTATCCCCAGATTTTTCATTTTCACAAGGGGTATCAGGAAAAAAATCACCCCACAATTTGTTACCTATTTTCTCCTGAATATGGCAAATCCCATATGTGGTCATAAACTGCTGTTTGGGTACATTACAGGGTTCAGAAGAGAAAGTGCACCATTTAAGGCCTAATGTAGTGTTTTTTTATAGCACTGGCTGACAACTGTAGAGGCTCTGAGGTTAAATAAAAAAAGAAATCCCCCAAGTAGTGACCCCATTTGCCAATGGTCTTTTGTGGGAGTTCGCTTTCTGTGGGATGAGTTGACATTTTCATTGGGATAAATCAGAGCGCCGTACATGTACAGCGCTTTGGTTGAACGCAATGTCCACTGTGCCGTAAATGTACGGCGCTTGTCCTCTATGCGTTAAAGTTTTTATTTATAACTGTTAGAGAGGAGCAACAACTGATATTCCTGACTACAGTGAAATCCTTTGGACCACTAAAGAGTTTTGAAAAGTAAAACCAAGAGCAAGACCAGTGGAGCAGTGGCCATGAAATTTTGAAAGTGTATTGGACTTGGCTTTTAAAGGGATTACCCCACAACTAATGTAAAAATGAAAATCAGATATCATATAGTACATTGCAACCTCTTTCTAACAAAGCTAGAACCAGCCCTGTACCTCCCATCCAGAGATCTCCCCATTCATTGCTCTGCTAGATTTAGATCAAGCTGACAGCTCAAGGGGAGTGTCTTTTCTGCTGCAGATAAGGAGGCGTGTCTCAGCTCTCCCTATCACAGCTCAGGGGGCGTGTCCATGCTTTCCCTATCACAGCTCAGGGGGCGTGTCTCAGCTCTCCCTATCACAGCTCAGGGGGCGTGTCCATGATCTCCCTATCACAGCTCAGGAGGCAGTTGAAGAAAGAAACTGAGCATGTGCGACCATCTCAGTGAGCAGGTCAAAGAAATAAGAAAAAAACAAACAGTAGGTGACGCTATACAGACACATTTTATTGAATAACTCAAAGGCTAAGCAAAATTTTTAATTACATGCAATTACAAAAGTGTTCAGATCCAGGTGCTGGTTTGAAAACTGTAGAATATTTTTCATGGGGCAACCCCTTTAAACCAGCTACTTCACAAGGCATCAGATACCCCTGGAACTCATGCTGTGGCAAAACTATGACTCCCAGCATACACACTTGCTTGCCTGTTCACAGAAATCCCATAGAGGTGAATGTAGCATGCTAGGAGTGCACCAGGTTGCTGACCTGCACTACAACTTCAGGATCTAAACTTAGCAAATTTAAAGTCTACTAAAAGTTAGGCCTCTTTCAGACAAACGTTTATTTTTTGCGAGTGTACGGACCTTTTTTTGCGTTCCGTATACGTTTTGTTTGTTTTTTTCTTATTTCTTTGACCTGCTCACTGAGATGGTCGCACATGCTCAGTTTCTTCCTTCAACTGCCTCCTGAGCTGTGATAGGAAGAGCTGAGACACGCCTCCTGAGCTGTGATAGGGAGAACTGAGACACGCCTCCTTATCTGTATATGGAACCATTTATTTCAATTTAGTGTTTCTGTGTGCATTCCGTTTCCGTATTTCTGTTTTTCCGTTCTGTGCAAAGATAGTCCTATTATTGCCCGCAAATCACAATCCGTGGCTCTATTCAAGTCAATGGGTCCGCAAAAAGCCGAACACATACGGAAATGCTTTCGTATGCTTTCGTATGTCTACCGTATCTGTTCTGTTTTTTGCGGAACCATCTATTGAAAATTTTGAGCCCAGTCCAATTTTTCTATGTAATTATTGTATACTGTATATGCCATACGAAACTGAAAAACAGAACCGAAACAGAAACACAACGGAAACAAAAACCTGAAAAACGAATCCAATAAAAACGGCCTGCAAAACACTGAAAAAAGCCATACGGTCGTCTGCAGAAGGCCTTAACTTCAGATTACAAAATGGCAGCAAAGAGGAGTCTCTTAATTGGCAGGAAGTCTCCAATGGCCAGGACGAAAACTGCATCAGGAGCTGCAGAGACACCTGAGCAAACTCTGGCCTGGCTTTCTCAGTAACAGATCAGACAGGTGGCTCTCAGAAGCGCAGAGTCTCCTGCCCAGACCCAGGCCTAAAGCAAGCTGATAGAGGCCAACGACAATCTGCTGACGAGTGGGTCTTCATGCATGATGCTGCTTTCAGTTATGACCCAACCATAGCCTATGCCTCACTTAGTTTAGTTGTGATTAGCAAAATGGAAATTCCCAGAGAGGTTCCTGTGGTGCTTTAAAGGGGTGTTCAGCAATAATTATCATTTATCAAATGCCAGCAGCCTTATTTGCTCCACACTGCATCTGTCCTCCATGCTGCCCCCACTGTCTTCATCTTCCAGTCCCCGCACTGTTTGGCCATGGGCATAGTCACATGCACTGCTCCAGCCAGTGACTAGCTTCATTGGTGACGTACTGCTTGTAGCCACATCACCACTGAAGCCAGTCATCGGCTGGAGCGGTGCATGTGACTATGCCCATGTACCGCCGGATGTAAGGCTGTAGGCACTTGCTAAAAATTTTTTACTGGAAAACCCCTATAAGGAGTTGCTGGGATTAGTTTATTCTTACAACTCCATTGACACCACAATAGATCCAGAGCAGATGGTGCAGTACCCAGTTGTTGTTTTTTTTAACTCTTTAGAAGCTTCAGGAATGCCTCTTCACTATTTGGATCTAAAGGCTGGTGCTCCAGTTAATCTCTTGTATAATGGAACCAGGATGTGCATGATAACATGCCATCTCCATGTGCCTGAAGCAACCATCCTCACTGGATGTGCAGCTGGAGCAGAAGTTTTTGCTCCACAAATTCCACTGATTGAGGGCTCACTGATTAATAAACCCTGATTAAGGGCTCATGCACATGAACATATTTTTGGTCCGCATCCAATCCGCATTTTTTGCGAGCCAGATGCGGACCCATTCACTTCCATGGGGCCACAAAAGATGCAGACATCAAACCCATGTGCTAGCCGCAACCATATGTCCGTTCCACGGCCCCACAAAAATAGAGAACATGTCCCGGACACACACGGCCAGTATCCGTGCTTTGCGGACCACAAAACGGGAACTGGGCCCTAACTCAGATGAAGCAATACCTTCTAACTGATTATAGCTTCCAATTACGTTATCATTTTCAATGATGATAGGCCAATCATTGCAAATGGCTGGCATAAATCTGGAATCTGCATGTTTCTTGCATGGACAATTGTATGTTGCCTCATCCAGAGCTCTATCAGGTAAAAATCTTTATGTCTATGCACCTGGCAATAAAACTGCCAATGTTCTTTTTTCAACTGGCTCTGTAATATGACTACATACCCTACCAGTTTAGCTGTTAGGTACTTAGGGGGTTAAAAATGAAATAAGTAGTGTGTAACTGCCGGGGTATATAAGGCTACTAGCGATCTCCCTGCAAACAAAAAAACAATGGCATCGATCAGAACTAGTGTTGAGCGAACTGATCCGCACAAAGTGGAATTCAATACGAATGTCAGGGAAAATTCGATTTGCTGAATTATCTAGTGCTTTGTGGTAGCGAATGGATTTTCCCTGAATGGCGGTAAAAAATAAAAAAAAATCATACTTACCTCATCCATTTGAGCTCGAAGTTTCGGCCGCCGCCATCTTGATTGAAGATGTCGTGCAAAATCCCATGTGCAGGACGTCATCACAGGCCATGCAAGATTTCACACTAGATCTTCAATCAAGATGGCCGCGGCCGGCTCTTCGCGATCAAATGGATGAGGTGAGCATGATTTCATTTATTTTTTCTTTATGTTACACTGTAATATCAATGTTAGGTGCGCGGCAGCTGAGGGGTACAAAGAAGGGGGGCTGTGACATCTCCGCTCCCTGTCATTACACCCACTACTGACAAAGAAATGCACTTATATATGCACTTCTATATGAAGAAGTAATTCGTCACAAATTTGGCAAGGCAGCCAAATCAAATTTTTGAATACCTAGCTCATTACTAATTGGAACCCTTGGAACAAATCCAATGAACACACAAACAGACAGACTGACATGTTATACCTAGGGAAATACAAACAGATAATATTATGGAGGACATGTAGGAACCCATTGGTAGCTTACTTTGGACAGTACTCTATGAGATGCTGTAATGTAGGGAGATCTCCTTTGGCCGCTGCATAGTGTACAGGGAGTGCTCCAGTATCTGTTGCTACCATTGCGTCATTCGTCCCAAATCGTAACAACCATCCAATTATTTCTTGGTGGCCAAACCTGGCAGCTAAGTGCAGAATAGTGGCACCAGAATTGTCCTTGTCCTGGAACACAGAAAAAAAATTATTATTGCATGCATTCTTACTGCAATTTACATTAATAGGATCAAAACGCATGCAGTTAAACTTAAAGAGGATCTGTCAGCTCCGAAACACCCCCCAAACTAGAGTGAGCGGTGTATAGTGTATGTGAGGCAGGGTCTGTTAATGTAATTTTTATCTCCATACTCACTTAAATTCGGATACTGTGTTCCAACTAACTAGCACATAATGGAGAGGACTCAAAGAGGAGTCCTCTTAATGCATTTTACTGCTGGTTTGTCAGAGTACAGTGTCAGAATGCATGTGATTAGGAAGATAACAATTACACAATCGTACTTAGCACCACTTACACTATACACTGCTTACTCTAGTTTGGGGGGTGTTTTGTAGCTGACAGATTCCCTTTAAAGTGTCCTTATCTCTACAGAAGCTTTCCCAAGAAACCTGCAGATTAACTAATTTGAAATATTATACCATAGAGTGTTATTTCTGTAGTACTGAGAAATGTTCCTCTGTACCTTTTACATATACATTTCAGTTATGTCTTACTACCACTAGTAGAGATGAGCGAATTTCATATTTTGAAATTCGTTCACACTTCGTCTGGTGGTAAAAGGTGAATTGCATTATGGATTCCGTTACCATGGACCATAACGCAATTCTATGACGGAATGCATATCAAAATGCCTTTAGAGGATTTCTGTTATTCATTCCGTCATAATAGAAGTCTATGGGCTGCAAAACGAATCCGTCCCGTTTCCGTTATGCAGGAAATCTGCTTAGTCCAGTTTTATGCTGTGGATTAACTATTAATGGTTGTTAGACATTCGTGGATTTAGTAGCTCAGCATTGGAACTCAAGCCACTCAGCCTCCCCTCCTCCCTAGGTTTGTCGCCTGGCTGGCAAATCACCAGCCTAGCCAGTATTACCAGCAGGAGGCCAGAGTCAGTATTTAATTTGTACCAGTTACATTATGTGCAGGTAATTTTCTGTATCCAAGGATGTATAAGATACCTCCTGGCTACTAGTAGGCTATATCTTAGGCTGTATAGCAGCTAGAGATATGAGCCAGATCTCCCGTAAAAGCAAAGCCTAACATATATCCTTCAGAAATCAGGTTGGGAGTGAGATCTGCAGGTATTAAGCTCAGATTCTTAGCTTTGAAACAAACCCAGCCCATATCTATAGCTGCTATACAGTCTGAGATATTCCAGACTGAAGTTGCCCCTCCCTGAACCAGTCAGTGTGGAGGAGGAGAGGGAGAAGCAGTAGGGGAAATGACAGGCTGCAGAGAGAGGAGAAAAGGCACAGATCATCTTTTCCTTGTGCATCTACACATGACCACATGGGAAGAGTAAGGCTTGGTTCACATTGGGGTTTTATTTCAGTTGTTTTACTCCATAATAGGAGTCAAGCAATGAAGATAATAGAAGTGGCCTGACAAACCCCAATAATTATAATGGGATTTGGTTTCCATTAGAAAACATGCCACTTACCGAACAAAAAAGTGCATCATGTTGCACTATTTTGTCCAATACTAGTGACGGAGCCTGATGTGAATGAAGCCCAACATTCTGTGCACGTTATCAATCCCCCCATCAATGGGAATGAAAATATGAGTGCTGGCCCATCTAATCACTTCTCTGTACCTACTTAGTCGGTTTTATTGATGCCAAGACCCAGAGGTTTTCCAGCATCCGGTGCACAAAGTCAAATTATTTACACCAAACATGTACATAGTACATAAATCAGTAAAGTTTACATTTCACACTATCCTTATCCTGTTCATACCTGATCTTTAGTGTAAAACATGCAGATAGCTTCTGTAGTTATACAAGTTACACATTACATTAGAAAACCTGTCACTTGCCGAACAAAAAAGGGCATTATGTTGCACTATTTTCTTCCATATTAATGACAGAGCCTCTGATCCTGATGTGAATGAAGCCTAACATGGACTTCTGTGCATGTTATCAATCCCCCCATCAATGAAAGAGCATACTTTTTTTTTTCCAGAAAAGGAATGAAAAGATGAGTGCTTGGCCACTGTTTTCTAGAGTCCGGTACAGTCAAATTATTTGTACCAAACACATACATTCATCAGTAAAGTTTACATTTCACACTGTCTTTATTCATATTCAATCTTTATCATAAAACATGCGCACTGCTTTTCTAGTGATACCAGTTACACATTACAGTAATAAGGACTATCACTAGAGAGGAATACTGTATCTAATAAATTTCTGATAATTGGAGAAGCTTTCCGTCAATTAGAAAAGACATTGGGGTCATAATTTAAGCGCATCCTCCAGTGTCACAGGGGATATCAAAGACTGGCGTAAAACACTGTTCTTTGATAAATGACCCCCATACAAAGTATTTTGCAACAAATTTATCAAATATTGGGTCACTGTCAAAAGGGTTAAAGCCATACTGTAATGTGATTCACTGTGAGACAAGGGTTAAAAGGGTTTTCAAAGACTTTAATATTGATGACCTATCCTCCAGATGTGGAGGCTCTATATACATCTTTTCCCCACAATAAAGGCTTGGCAGCAGTTAAATATTTTCTGGATTCCAGATCTAATGATCTTTGTGATCATAACCATTTCGTGATTCAATTACTCAATTTTTTATTCATTTATATAGTTACCCTTAGAGTTGAGTGAATATGAAAAGAGTCTATCAAATGAGGAGGTTGTATTGAAAGAGACAAAAAAAATGATATAAAAGATATATAATGCCAACTTTTAGATATACAGTCACGTGATCCAGAACCCAGGTCGCGTGAGAACTGGACCGGCAAGAAGGTCCTGTAAGAGGCACGCGCGTGTAAGAGCAAAGGATCACGTGAAAAAAAGGGAGATGATCACTTGACGTGTCTATGAGAAATATTCAAATAAATGAATAGATAGACAACAAGAGGAGGGGGGAAAAAAGATAGACAGGCATCACTAGTGCCAGAACGATCCTGCAAAAGAACTAACATACGATCCTCATATAAAATGCAACATGGGTGTTCGAAAAATAAACTAAATAAATATATAAATCAAAATCGTGGAGCTATTTCTATTTTTATTTAGTGAGGGCCACTTTTATCTTTTTCTATGGGAGGTGGCTAGGAACTCCCAATTTTTAATAAAATACACAAAAACATAGAAAAAATTAAAAAAATTAAAAAAAGGGCCCCCATGAGCAGATAATGGACTGATCAATTATAAAAAGCACGTTAATTCAACACATTTATTACATCCCAAGGGTGTTATAGTATTAACCCTTTAAGGACCGGAGGTTTTTTACTTTTTGAGTTTTCGTTTTGCGCTCCCTGGCTTCCCATAGCCATAACTTTTTTTATTTTTCGGTTCACATAGCCATATGAGGGCTTGTTTTTTGCGGGACAAGTTGTACTTTCTAACGCCACCATTTAGTATTGCATATGATGTAGTGGGAAGCGGGAAAAAAATTCCAAATCGGGTGAAATTGCCAAAAAAAAGCAATTCCACCACAGTTTTGCGGCTTTTTAAATTCCGACGTTTGATGTGCGATAGAACTGACTGGTTACTTTTACTCTACAGGTCAGTACGAATCCGGCAATACACTATATGTATAGGTTTTCTTGCGTTTTGATAGTGAAAAAAAAATTCAAAAGTGGGAAAAAAATCTGTTTTACTTTTTTGTCACCATGTTTTGACCCGTATAACTTTTTTGTAATTATATGTACGGAGCTATGTATGCGTCATAATCTTATCTTTTTATTGATACAATTTTGGGGTGTGTATGACTTTTTGATCACCTTTTATGTCATTTTTTGTGGAAAATGAAGCGACCAAAAATGGCGAATCCGCTATTTGGACGCTTTTTTCCGTTTTGCTGTTTGACGTATGGGGAATATTTTTTTAAATTTTTATACTATGGGCGTTTTTGCACATTGCGACACCCATGATGTTTTTTTTAAATTTTTTTAGTTTTTAAATTTTTATTTTAGCAAAAGGAGGGTGATTTGAACTTTTATGTTTTTTTTATTTATTTATTTAAAAATTTATTTTTTTTTTTACACTTTTATATAGTTCCCATAGGGAACTATAACTTACAATCATCTGATTGCGATTTTCATACATTCCAATGCAATAGCATTGGAATATATGAAAAAATTGCATATTTCCTATGAAGCCTATTACAGGCAAGGCTCCATAGGAAATACTACAGAGCAGCCTGGGTTTCATTCATAGAAACCCAGGCTACTACAGGCGCACTCCGGCTCTTCCGATCGCCACACGGGGGAGCCGGAGCGCAAACTGAAAGTAAAACTTTCTGTTTGTGCGCACTCAGATGCTGTGGTCAGGATTGACCACGGCATCTGAGGAGTTAAATGTCTGCGATCTGCATTGCTGCCAATAGTGGACATTAGCCGCGGGTGTCTGCTACAAGAACCATGCGGACACCCGCGGCTAAGGCACGCGCATGGAGCAGGAGCGGGCGCCATCTTAAAAGACCGGACACAGGACGTACGGGTACGTCCCGTGTCCTTAAGAGGTTAAGACTATAGATCCATCTTGACTCTTTTTGTTTTAAGATTCTGTTAAGGTCACCGCCTCTAATAGAGTGTTTAATTATTTCAATCATAGAGAAACATACTGATATGGTGTTGCCATCATGGCATAGCCATGCATGTCTTGCAAGTGGTTTGTCCCGTTTATTGCGTATATCGCCAATATGTTCAAGAATTCTTTTCTTGAACAGTCTGCATGTATTTTAATCCACATACACATTGTGCAAGATATACAACTCCAATTGTATTGCAATTTGCAACGGTGCGAGTTTTCAGAGTTGTAAAAGTATCACCCACAGCAATGAAAGAGCATGCTTTGCATTTGCCACACTTGAAAGTGCCTATCTTTCTATTAGATAACCAGGTGTTGTCTCAAAGTGACTATGTACAAGTGTATCTCCTACACTACGTCCTCGTCTGAATGTAATTACCGGAAGAAATTTTTCCAGATCTGGATCTGATTTGATTAGTGACCAATACCTTCCTAGAATCTCACAGATCTGTTGAGATTCAGTGTCATAGGTTCCAATAGTTCTAATCACTTCTTGTGGGTCACTTTTCTTTTTCAATTGAAGTAAAGAGTATCGATCTATGGAATTAGCAGCATTCCATGCTTCATAGAGACATGAATTGGGATATCCTCTTTGTTTGAAGCGATAAAAAAGTTTGGATGTTCCCTGTGTAAAATCGCAGAAACTGCCCCTTTGGTATACCTTTTTTAAGGGATCTGGGGTGAAAGCTATCCAATCTTAAAAGGCTATTAGTTGATGTTTTCTTTCAATACAAAGTTGTCTTTATGGAATTGTTTTCCCCCCTTTCGATACGTGTATCGAAAATTTTTAGGATTCCCGTTGAAGTTCAGATGTAAAATGCAGACCTATGTGATTAGAGTTCAATTCACCCATAAAGAGTTTGAAGTCGGTTTCTGTCCCAGACCACAAAGGAAGTATATCGTCTATGAATCTAGACCATAAGGTGATGTATCTGGTCCAATGGATTAGAGTCAGAGACTACTAAAGTGTCTTCCCACCAGCCCAGTAGCAAATTAGCTTAGACTGGTACACAAGGGCTACCCATCACGGTGCCCCAGAGCTGGTGGTAAAACCGATTATTAAACACAAAATAATTATGAGTGAATATAAAATTGAGTAATTGAATCACGAAATGGTTATGATTACAAAGATCATTAGACCTGGAATCCAGAAAATATTTAACTGCTGCCAGGCCTTTATTGTGGGGAAAAGATGTATATAAAGCCTCCACATCTAGAGGATAGGTCATCAATATTAAAGTCTTGGAAAACCCTTTTAACCCTTGTCTCACAGTAAATCACATTACAGTATGGCTTTAACCCTTTTGAAAGTGACCCATAATACATTAACTTTTTGGCAGTGACCCACCGGGTCACTGCGCTCTTGCCCAAGCAACCAATCAGAATTCAGCTTTGAGTTTTTCAGCAGGTTACTATGGTAAAACCTCCAAACCTTGGTTTAGTTAATTCTTGCATATGAGGCCCAATGAGTTTGTAATCAGCACATAACTTTTCATTCTATAAAAATCTTCCGATGCAGCCAAGAACTGTTTCATTTGCCATCTCATCTTATTGCACCACACTGTCCTGCCTGTTTATCCCGTCTCTCTCACACTCCATAGCGTTTTACACAAATTACCTATAATGCTTTTAAGCTATAAGCACATCACATGCTTTCACCATCCATCCAACATTGTGAAAGCCGATTAACAGCTGATTTGCATTTATTGTCTTATGTCTCATGCTGTAAAACAGCCCCGACAACAAACAGGCCAGAAGGAGTATATTGTCTACTGCTGGCCCAACAGGGTTTACTTCAACTGAGATGAGTTCAAAGAAAGGGAAATGGACTAGTCTAGTGAGAGTGCCCTAGCTGCCCCAAGGTGAAGTGAGCCACCAGGGAAACACCAGCTGAACGGGACGGACCTAAGTGGGCTCCGAGCAGTGAGGGTGACGCGAAGCCGCAAATTCCACGGCGCCCAGGGGGTTTGGCAAAGCTCTCAGCTGGTAAATAGCTGCAAAGTGCTCCTGTTATCGAAGACTGTACCCTTAGCTTGGCCTTGTTGAAGAGCAACCTAAATGTATTGTGCCCCCTCTCCTGTTGTCTCAGACTGGCAAACACGGGCAAAATATCAGTAAATGAAGGTAATTCAAGTGACCTTTTTCTTTAAAAGGACACTAAACCTCTCTACACATAAAAAAATCAATACATGCCTAAAAAAAAGCACCTCTTATGTCTGCAAGACTGTCAGCAAGCTGCAACAGCAAACAGTTTTGCTTGACTCTTGAAGACAGAGAGGCAACCCTTTCCTGCTGTCTTTGGCTGCAGACCGACCATGTGCATGACATCACAAAACCAGAAGTTCAGGGGAAGGGGCAGGGCTTAGTTCCCATTTACTATAATGGAGCTCATAGACTGTATAGTGCAGAGGGATCTGCAGGAGGGGACCAGTGAAGCTCGAAGGATTACATCAAGGATAGGTGAGGACTCTATGCTTACTCTCTTTTACAAATTTAATATAAAATTTCAGGTAAATTTAAAAAAAGACATGCAGTGAAGTTGGTGAGAAAATGCCACTTAGGCCTCTTTCACACAGGCATCCCGGATTTGCTCCGAATGCGTCCCGGGTGCATTGCCGGAAACCCGCGCGAGTAGTGATGCAATTTCAGTCAGTTTTGACTGCGATTGTGTTCCGTTGTTCAGTTTTTTCCACACGAGTGCAATGCGTTTTGCACGCGCGTGAGAAAAAAATTAATGTGCTACCTAGACCCGAACTTCTTCAATGAAAACAGCCCTGGGTTGGGTTAGGTGTTGTGCAGATTTTATTATTTTCCCTTATAACATGGTTATAAAGGAAAATAATAGCATTCTTAATACAGAATGCTTACTTAAATGTGGCTTAAGGGGTTAAAAATTAAAGAAAAATTAACTCACCTCATCCAATTGATCACGTAGTCGGGCATCATCTTCTTTCTTCTTCTTTGAGGACCAGCAAAAGGACCTTTGATTACGTAATCGCACTCACCTATCTTCATTTAGCATGACCTGTCCTGATGTCACTGCGCTGCCCTGATGTCATCAAAGGTCCTTTGGCAGGTCCTCAAAGAAGAAGAAAGTAGACGATCAAGTGGATGAGGTGAGTTAATTTTTAGTATTTTTTAAACCCTCAATCCACATTTTAGTAAGCATTCTGTATTAAGAATGCTATTATTAGGATGTTATAAGGGAAAATAATACAGTAACTTGACTTTAATCAATTTACAAACATTATCTTCCTGAATTTTATGATAGCCGTCTTGGCATATAACAGGTAGAATTTAGTGTTAGGTTCCCATCTTACAGAGATCGCCTTGACGTGTGGCAGACGAGCCCAAATAATTTTGTACAAAATGTATTTGCCAAGTATCTCATTTACAAAATAAGCATAGCATTAGCATTAGAATACTTTCTAGTACTATATTTGGTTTGCAGAGTGCTGTTGCATTGTATGCTTTACCTTTGTGTTTTCAACCATGGCGACGTGCACTTGCGCATTGCTATGTGCTGACTGACCCCCTTTTTTTCTTTGCAGTTTGCACAGAATGGCAAATGTAGGAAACTATAGCACACGATTTTGGAATGAGAACAAGGATTTATTTAGATAGATTTTTTATTTAGTAGTCCTTAATACAGTTTTGCATGGCATGTTACCCGGCTTTCCCAGGACCCTGAAAAGCAAACATAGCAAGCAATGGCACAGTTTGGAAATGATTTAGCTTCAGTTAGTATCCAGCAGTCCCTATTACAGCTCCACATGCTAAGTTACTCAGATTTTCCTGGAAGGAAAATATTGAATGCTATCACATAATTTGGGAGAAAGAAAGGCAATTTGGTTAGGTACATTTAATATTACAGCTCCATGGTATGTTACCCAGCTTGCCCAGGACACTGAAAGACAAATATAGCAAGCAATGGCACAATCTGGGATTTATTTAAGCAGATTTAGTATTCAGCAGTCCCTATTACAGCTCCATAATCTGTTATCCAGCTTTCCCGAGACTCTGATAGGCAATTCTGCCTACTTGTGGTACAATATTGAGGAATTGTCATTGCTGTTGTACACTGCAATTTCACGGAGATTCTTACCCAGCTTTTCCAAGCTCTTACATAGCAAAGCAGGCTAGTTAGTCTGCCATATGAGAGTAAGGGATTTATCAATGTATAACCAGGCAGGTCTGCCCAGGGGCGTACTGACCATAGACCATATATGGAAACTTCCCTCCTCATGGCTGCCTGCCGGGTACATAAAGATTTGATGTTTTCAGCATTAATTATTTAGGAGCATCAGGTACTTATTCACCTGTGTTATTTGGTTCTGCTGGGGCAGTCTTGCTGACACAGTCTACTTCTGTTGTCCCTACCTACTTGTGTTGTACCACCTTCTGTCAATTTGGATCAGCCTACAACATGGGGCCACTTTGGGCTGTGATGGAGGGAATATTGGTTACATAGAATACTGCAATCTATCATATATAGCATAAAAACAATAAACGCAGCTTTTGGTCAGCAATGCAGCTCCTACGTTTTTTCAATTAATTAGGCTGGGAAAGCTGGGTAACAACCGGGCCGCAGGGGCATGTGTGAGTGAGTGTGGGTGTCTGGATGGGTGCAGTAGTCATGCTCACGGTTTCCTGAGCCGACGTGCAATAACAGAAAGGGCGTACCGATTGTTCCCTTTGAGGGACACTCTGGTTCTGGGGGCTTGCTTCTCTCTCTCAATGAGACTGGTTAATCTCTCATTTTCCCGGACTAAAGGGATGCACTTTCTCTGCCATCACATATATATAAGTATATAATATCCACAGTATCCTCGGAGGAATACAGCCTATGAAAAGGGAGCCCTCCTGTCCTTTGGTTATGGTGGACAGCTTGTAGCTTAGTGTTCCCACCACATGCAGAGGAAGCTGTAGCCAGATAAGCGGTGACTACCTTCTTTACCAAAGCCCGCAATCCCTTTCTGTCAGCTAAACCTTCTATAGATCTTTTCCCTTCTGAGGGCTGGCACATAAGTTGTATTGTATACATACAGTAGTATGTATACAATTCTCCCCTATTTTGTATATAGACTATAATAAACACAGTTTCTGGGCAACGATTAGTATACTTCATGCCTAGTTAGGCCTCTAACATATCTCCACATTTATTGTTACACAGCTTTACAAATATCCTGAAAGGCAAAAGTGCCTTATTACACAGCAATATAGAAGGCAGTAATTATAATGGTATAATGAGGCAGATTTGCCTTTCAGGAGCTCTCAAAACCTGTAGAACAGTAATGGAGGCTGTGTAAACACTGCTGTCCTGAAGCTATATGTTTGTACAATGATATACATTACATATACTGCTTCTGTCCTTGTACAAGCAATTAGCAAAAAAACGCCTTGTACTGTGACCACTGTGAGTCAGTGAGGTACAGCTGACTGGTGTTACTATGTGTACTGGTACTATTGGTACTACACTGTATTTATTTCATACCAACAAAATGGCCCCACTCACTGTGTAGACAGTACCAGTAGGAAGCTAATCCCCCCCCCTTAAACATTCTAGTTCTTGTGCACTAGCATCAGGGGGGGGGGGGGGAAGACTTGGCTGCAGCCTGAGAGAAGAAAATGTTGATTTTCTATTATATCTTTGATGGTCTGCAATTGTGATATAGGATAGGAGAGGAGAAAGAAAAATAAGGAGATTATAGTGAATCTGGAAAGTCTTCAGATCCTTTCACTTTTTTCACATTTTATTATGTGGCCACTGAGGATGTATTCAAGTGGCCACTGAGATTTATGCTATTCATTGTGATACCGTACATCTGATTACTAGAGAGCCTGTAATTTGCCAATTTTTATTAAAATTCTATAATACTCTATACATAGAGCACTACACCTCCCAACATGACCCGATCACTGCACATGACATAATACAATTCTATTATACTCTATACATAGAACACTACACCTCCCAACATGACCCAAACACTTTTGAGTAGTGCACCTCTTAGTGAGGCTACTTTTGGGTAGTGCACCTCTTAGTGAAGTATCATTGACTGCTAGATATCCCTCTACAACACATAAAGACTTTTTGTCCAGTTCACAGACTTTAAGAGGGGGCATATCATTGGAATGAGAGAAGCAGGATGGTTTTGACGAACTGCCCACCTTCTAGATCACCAGCAGAGAGGATTATTTGATCTGCCAACAAGCAAGAGCAGCTCCCACAGTTTTGTTGTGCACCATCAAGATACAGGTGGCCCTTCCATTACACACCCCTGTCTCTGCCCGTACCATTTCCAGGTACACAGCAGAAGGATATTTGTTGTCCCTGTACCCATTAATTATCCTACCTGACATGAAGCCACCATCGCCTTCGTTTGCAGTGGTGTTGTGAAGGAGAAACCTGGGCTGCTATGGACTGGAACAATATCATCTTTAGCCATGAATTCAGGTTGTTTTTGGGATCCCATGAGGGTTGGGTTCTAGTACGGAGGCCTTGTGGTGAGCGCTTCAATCCCGCCTTTGCTGTGGAGCTTCAGACTGCCCCAACTGCTGGTATAATGATCTCAGGAGCCATCGCATAGGACAGTCGGTCACCCTTAGTAGTAATACGAGGGACACTAGCAGCTCAGTGATATGTGGGGCCACATGTGCTTCTCTCATGGCATTTTTCAGTAGGATAATGCATGTCCACACACAGCAAGGGTTTCCCAGGAATGTCTCCACCAGATGTCTCCACCAGATTACTCTTGCCCAGTTATCAGATCTGCAACATCTGTGGGCAAATGTGGTGCAGGATACCATACGCAACCTGTATGTCTCCATGGCCAACCGTATATCATCTTGTATCCAACAAGGTCCTTTCGCTTACATATATGATTTTTACCATCACACATAAAAAACTCCACTGCAGAATTCCATTCCCACAACTCCTTCTTGGTGTGCTAGGTGTACAATGAGTCTCTATACGCTACACCTCCCAACATGACCCAACTGAAAGCAGTATTTTGGGCAGATTAGAAGCACACAAGTGCATGTTCATCATATCCGTAACTGTGGCTAACAATAAATGATCACACAGAATGTCTTCACCATTTTGGGCAGTGTCAGCGTCTTTAACCTATAGTTACTTACATTCTCTGCTCGAATTACAGCAGCCTCTGACCAGGTGCGGTAACGTAAAGCCGGCAGCTCTGTGGTACTATCACTACTATCCAACAAGAAGTGTAGGGGCCATGGACAGAAGTCATCCATCTCTTCCGGGCCCTTTTACATCTAACCTTTAGGAACCTCAAACATTCCCTTTAAAGGGATTCTGTCACCACATATAACCCTATGAGCTAAACATGCTCATGTCCAGGGTTATAATAGGATCCCTAAGGTGGCCTTATAAACCCTATTTGTGGCTTTATTGTGCTAAAAACAGGTTTTACTAACCTGTCAATCCATGAATTAAGGTGCCCAAGGGGAGGTCCGTGGATCCATGGTGCCCGGCCTTTCTGTTTGCGAAAGCAGGAGGAGGGGAACGGAGGGAGAGGCGACGCAAAGGTGAAGAAGGCGGCGCTGGGCACCGAACGGCCGACACCATAGATCCACGGACCTCCCCTTGGGCACCTTAATTTATTGATTGGCAGGTTAGTAAAACCTGTTTTTTAGCACAATAAAGCCACAAATAGGGTTTGTAAGGCCACTTTAGGGATCCTATTATAACCCTGGACATGAGCATATGTTTAGCTCATAGGGGTTATATGTGGTGACAGAATCCCTTTAAATTAGGGCCTCAGATTTTATTTAAAGGCTGCCTGTAAAAATTCCTTCACATGCAAGAATAAAAGAAAACCCAAAAAGTCAGGTACAAACTCATTTTGTAGCACCCTGTCGACATACCACGTGCTAAGTGAAATGAAAGATACCACTGTCCAGACTGGCCTGACAAGTGTGCCAATATTTTTGGGAGCCAGAAGCACCATTTTTTCAAATTCTGCCCAACCTGTTAAAATACATCATGACCGACATTACAGCAAAATTACAAAATATGTATGAACAAATATTTTTGGATACAATAGTGGCCGTCTAAGGGCTCTTTCACACTAGCGTTTTTGTTTTCCGGCATAGAGATCCGTCGTCGGGTCTCTATGCCGGAAAAATCCTGATCAGGATTATCCCAATGCATTCTTAATGGAGAGAAATCCGTTCAGGATGCATCAGGATGTCCTCAGTTCAGGACCGGAATGTTTTTTGGCCGGAGAAAATACCGCAGCATGCTGCGCTTTTTGCTCCAGCCAAAAATCCTGAACACTTGCCGCAAGGCCGGATCCGGAATTAATGCCCATTGAAAGGCATTAATCCGACGTTTAGCTTTTTCTCAATGGTTACCATGGCAGCCAGGACGCTAAAGTCCCGGCTGCCATAGTAAAGTGTAGTGGGGAGCGGGGGAGCGGTATACTTACAGTCCGTGCGGCTTCCGGGGCGCTCCAGAGTGACGTCAGGGCACCCCACACGCATGGATCACGTGATCGCATGGATCACGTGATCCATGCGCATGGGGCGCTCTGACGTCATTCTGGAGCGCCCCGGGAGCCGCACGGACTGTAAGTATACCGCTCCCCACTACTACTATGGCAACCAGGACTTTAATAGCATCCTGTCTGCCATAGTAACCTCAAAGCATTTCGAAGACTGATCAGGATCCTGATCAGTCTTCTAATGCTTTAAGGCGACTTGCGTTCTGACAGATCCGGCGGGACGGAAGTGCCTGCCGGATCCTCAGAACGTAAGTGTGAAAGAGGCCTAAAGTGGAAGCTTGGCCTGGTGTCAGGATGTCCTTGCTGCATCAGGAATCAGAGAACAGCAGTGGATCAGGCATCTTTGGAATGGCAGTGGCGAGGTTTGTGTGCAAATTTTTTATTTATTGTCACCCTGCTGAGCAATTTTACATATATTTTTATTATTAGGGTCATGTGATCTCATTTAAAAAAAAAAAAAAAGTATGGAATGAGAGAACTGATGAAGAGATAATAAACAGCAGTGCTCTGCAGACCTCATGTTGAGTAACATCTAAGAGATAGAAGAGGGATGGGAAGCCGTTTCTGGAAACAAACCTAGCATTAATCCTGTGGGTAACTAGCTAGATAGTGGAGAAGATTGGTACTAATAATAAACGTACACATACCTCCCAATCGTCCCAGATCAGGTGGGACATTCCCGGATTTCAGTGGCTTTCCCGCTGTTCCGGTACACGGGAGGTATGTCCCGCTTTCTGGCAGCTGTCCTTGCTTCCATAGGAAGCAGAGACAGTTGTCTGTAATGATGAAGCAGAGAGCCGGCTCTCCACACCTCTGGTCTGTGTGGGGGCGTGGCCAGTCAGCCTCTGCACCGCCTCCTCCTCAGACCACAGCAGCCGATGTGCTGCTGCTGTTGCTAGGAACAAGGTAAGTGTGTGGTGTTTATTTTTTTACCTTTCTGTGAGGGGCACATAACAGGGCATATTGCTGGGGGCACAGCAGGGCATATTACTGGGGGCATATAATGGGGCATATTACTGGGGGCACATAACAGGGCATATTACTGGGGGCACATAACTGGGCATAAATACTGTGCGGTGGCATGAAGGGGAAATAACTACTATGTGGGGCATTAAGGGGACTAGTTGGGATTAGGTGCATAGTTATAGGGAAATGGGATATGCACACCCCAGTGTTGGGTGCTCATAGAGGACAGTTCGTCAACTTGTATTGATAGGAAAATCTATGGCACACCAAAGTTCTCATTAAGTGATGCTTTTAATGTATAACAAAAAGTTACATCATTCTGTGTTCATTTTCCAGGTGATTTAATACAATGTACGGCCATATAATCAGCCCCAACATTTCGGTCAGCTTGTGACCTTTATCAAGGGATCTGTGGCCCCATGTGCTGCTTGAGAGTCCTGGATGCGGATGCTGTTCTAAGTGGCAGTCCACATAACTAACGTTGCCTCCACAGGTTCTCCTTACAGGCCGTTTAAGTCTTCTCAAGAAGACAACATATACAAAGACCTTACCAAAGAATCTCCCCTGCACAAGAAACTACATTCTCTACTAAAATGCAGAGCCTTCAGGGAGAAGTCTTTAGAGGACCGCAAAGAATTCCTCAAGGAAAACAACAACTGCTTCAGGTGCTGCGCTACGACATCACACTTCGCCAGGAACTGTAAGGTCAGTGTGACATGCACAGAATGCTCAGGCATCACCCCAAGCAGAGGAGCATGACGGGAAGCAGATAGACACTGACATAGACACCGCAGTAGTCACTTTTCACTGTACAGAGATCTGTAAAGGACTTGCCGGAGGGAAATCCTGCTAAAAAATCTGCTCATCAGAGTTTACCCGGCCGGTCACTGGGGTAAGGCGATCAAGGTATATGCAATCTTGGATGATCAAAGCAATCGGTCTTTAGCTAAATCCATCTTCTTCGACACCTTTAACATCGTAGGGCCCGATTCTCGCTACTCCTTAGGGACATGTGCAGGTACAGTTGAGATGGTCGGGAGGAAAGCAACTGGGTACAAGGTAGAGTCCATAGATGGTCAGACCTGTTTGTCACTGCCAACCATACTGGATTGCAATCACATGCCTGACAACTGTTCTGAGATACCTACACCAGAGGTAGCAGCATACCACCCCCACCTGAAGCGTATAGCTCACCTGATACCAGAACTGGACCCAGAAGCCCCGATAGTTTTACTCCTTGGAAGAGACATACTATGAGTTCACATGGTTAGTGGACAGATTAACAGTTGCCAAAACGCTCCATACGCCCAGAGACTTGACCTAGGATGGGTCATCATAAAAGACGTCTGTCTAGGAGCACACAAGCCGACCTCAGTCAACAGCATGCTCACCAAAACACTTGAAAATGGATGTCCTTCCTTATTCCAGCCATGTCAGAGCAGTTTCCTGATAAAAGAATTGCCATACAGCGCTCCTGTGCCTTGTCCTTTTGCAGATACCTCCTGTGAAGACTACGCCTGTGATGGTGAGCAAGATCACTTAGGGTGCACAGTTTTCCACAGGACAAGAGGAGACAACAGGGTCGCAATGTCCATAGAAGACGTCTAGCTTAACAATGTCTTACTGTCTGGTCCAAACCTTCCAAGACTTCTAGAGGTACTTCTACGCTTCCACAGAGATTCCGTAACATTTATGGCCGACATACAACAAATGTTCCACTGCATCCTAGTCAAGGAAGAACATAGCAAGGAAGAACATAGAAACTACTTGAGGTTGTTCTGGTACCGCAAAAACGACCCCATTGAAGACATTGTAGAGTACTGAATGAAAGTGCACATCTTCGGAAATAGTGCTTCCCCTGCAGTCACTATCTACGGTCTCAGACATTCAGCCCGAGAGGGTGAAACAATGGGTCAGATGTCAGATCCTTTGAGCAAAAAGATTTCTACGTGGACGACTGATTGAAATCCACATCCACGAATGAGACCGCAATCAGTCTCTTGAAAAGGGCTCAAGAAATGCTCGTTCTATCTAATTAGAGGTTGCACAAAATTGCCTTCAACAGCCGGGAGTTAATAGAAGCCTTCTCACCCCAAGACCATTTAAGTGACCTAACGGACTTGGATCTTAGTACCCACTCCCTTCCCATGCAACGGAGCCTTGGTTTGCTGTGGGACTTAAAGGCAGACAAATTCACCTTCCAAATCAGCAAGGAAGAAAAGCCTTTAACACATAGAGGAGTTTTGTAGCGCCTGTTACCATCCAAGGTAACATTATGTTAAGAGACTTCACCACAGAGACGTCTGATTGGGATGATCCGCTTCCCATGGAGAAAAAGGACCTGTGGACAGGTTGGAAGAAGTCTCTCGAAGCTTTGACCAGCCTTCATGTGGCACGACCCAATGCTTCCATGCCATATACTGAAGTCAAGATCCAAAGACTATATATCTTCTGCGATGCTTCAGTCAAGGCAATTTCTGCCGTAGCATACCTACAGACTATTGATGTCAAAGAACAATGCCATATAGGATTTGTCATAAGCCAGACCAAAATGGCGCCACTCAGCGAACACATAATACCCAGACTGGAACTCTGCGCTGTTGTGCTTGCAGTGGAGTTGGCTGAACTTATAACTTCAGGAATGGACCTCGATAGGGATGAAGTTTTATACGGACAGCAAGGTAGTCCTAGGATATATCTGCAACGAAACCAGACGTTTTTACGTCTGCAATAGGGTGCTAAGGATCAGGAGATCCACTTGTCCTAAACAGTGGCACTACGTACCTACAAACCATAATCCTGCGGACAACGCGACTAGATCTGTCGCAGCAAGCCACCTTACAGACACTACATAGTTTACGGGTCCAGAATTCCTGTACCGGTCGATGTCTTGCAGCATCGGATCCGACTTGGTAGACCCAGATGCAGACGAGGAAGTCCGACCTGAAGTATCTGCTCTACGCACGGTGACTTCCAACCACCAACGCAAATCCTATTGTTTCAGCAGGTTCTGTACCTGGAGTTTGCTCTTTTGTGCTACAGCATGTGTAGCTCATATAGCTCAGTCTTACCAATCGACATCACCTGGAAGTCAGAAGCCCTGCAAAAGTTGGCATCACTGCAAATACGCATTTACCGCTCCTGATCTGGAGAAGTCCAAAAACATAATTCGCACTATACGACGTGAATGTCATGCAAAGGAAATAGACTACCTCAGCAAAGGCCAAACAGTCTCCAAGAATAACACCTTGATAAAGTTTGATCCCACCATTGACAAAAATGGGTTGCTAAGAGAGAAGGACCCAGTAGTGGCGTCTGTTGACACCGGACGGCGAGTGTTCTGTCCCAGCACTGGGAGATTCATTTCAGTATCATTACAGATCAATTATGCTTTCAGTTTGCTATTCCTGTTATTAGTTAGGTAACAACACCATCTAGCATTGGTAAAATGTATTACTCTTGTTTTCTTGTTAATAAAGACTATTGCTTTGTGGGAGGTGCTAGGCATTGTGGGTAGTGCAAGGCATTCTGGGAAAGAAAGGCCCAGTCTCCATGTTACAGACCATCAGCAGAGCTGTCTCTGCATTTCTCCTTCTTAAACCCCACCATCTTTGTGCAAGTATATCTGGGGAGTGACATCTACCACTATCTCATGGATATTATGCTATGCAGTGTTGTTTAGCTAGGTATAAGTGTTACTCAGGGAAAAAGTTGTTATACTGTTAGATGCTAGACATGCAATCCATGTATAGACAGCCATTTTGGACATCTGCTCAGTGTTATGCAAATGTTAGAATACATGCTGTTCTATGCTTTCTGTTGATACATGCTATGCTATATACTTATACATGTTCTTTGTGTCCTTATAGTTTTACCTCAAATACTCCTGTTTTGCCAATAAAAACAGTCCTCTTATTTGGAAGACAGGAATGGATACAATGCAAGCCAATGGGAGAAGGAGCTGTTGCCACATAAAAGGGTATTTCCATCTTGGACATTGGGGACATAGTGCTAGGATATGCCCACCTCTGCACCTATACTTAGAAAGGAGCCAACAAACTGCTGCCTTCTATTCATTTCTATGGGAGTGCCGAAAATACCTGAGCGGTGCGCTCGGCTATTCTCAGACGACAGACGTCTCATTGTAATAACAGGAAGCTCACCGCGCAAGTGCGGCCCCCGCTCCATTCGCCTCTATGAGGCTGACAGAAATAGCTGAGCCAGCTCTCGTTTATTTTCGCCAGTCTGTTAGAAATGAATAGAGGGCATCCTCGCATGAGTGGTACATCCTCCAGGACTTTGTGGGCTCCGTCCGTTCTAAGTATAGGTGCTGGTCCCAGAGGTAGGACCTGCACCTATCAGACACTGGGGGCATATTCCAGCGATATGCCCCTAATGTCTAATATGGGAACACCTCTTTAAAGAGACAATGTACCTAATTAATCTTTTGCCATTTAAAGAGATACTGTAGTGTACCTGTTGCCTTGAATTAAACTCCTGCCATCTTTGAGAGACTGTAACCACAAAGTCTGTTGGCTGTCAAAAGTCTGTTGTAACCATTAAAGGGGCCCTTTGGGACTATATTGATGGTCTATCCTGTCCATTATGTAGTGGACTCTGGTTACTGAATTGCTGTTCTCATTCATCTGAATACTCAATTTTCCTTTGCTGAAATCCAAGGAGGATACAGAAAGTTCCAAGTGCTCTTACTTGGCAGTTTCTATAATTTCTATAAATTTTCATTGTTATAACCACATAATCCAGAAGATGACCCCGATAGTTTTTTCATACTTGCTTCAACAGCTATTGGGTAAACAATCGTTTGGGTGACAGTTATCTCTCCCCATTCCCCCATACACATATTCATTTGGCTCAACTGAACATGTATGGTGTATTCAACGGGGAGAGGGGAGATAGCTGCTGGCAGATACTTCTGGTGGCAGCTTATGTCCCAGGAGAACAAAAGGATCGGCCGAAAATATTCATTCCGTCCGATCCTTCTCTCCCGGACACATTTAACTGACGGTCGACAATACCCTCATGCATGTGGGGGCCTTAAGGTGGTGTTCATTAAAAGAATAGCTGACCAAAAATCTTTCTGTATTTTGGTAACGTTTTACTTATCGGAGATCTTCATCTGCAGAGATAGTCAGGGTTCTTCTATGTTTTGACCCAGAAACACACGGTAACCAAATAGAGATGGTCGTGTTAATGGGGTCTAAAGAAGTTTTTTCAGACTGGCAAAAAGTTTCCATGGGGCCAGATGTAACACCCCAGAGTGGTGTTGCCACTTCTGCACCTTGCTACTATCCTTTATGGTCTAACCTTTATGTCACCTATATATTTATTTCCAGGTCCCTCAAGACTGTGCATTTATAATAATGTTATGTAACTGTTTATGGAATGTGCCTGGTTCACCAGCAGGTGGTGGCAAACACGGCAGAGCTACAGTTAGATAAAATGGAACTCAGCATTCCATTTCCCCTCCCCCCTCACCCCCCGATTTGGTCAGAAGTGTGCCATTCCTGCTTGCTGCCAGAAGGAGGTGCGGGAGTTCTGGTTTGTTCTGGTTGAGACTCCCTGTTGGAGCTGCCAGGATTCTAACCTACTTTTTGGCTGAACATAAGACTACAAGAGTCAAGTGCAGCATAAAAAGAAAACAAAGACACCAAGTTAGCTTGTCAGTACAGCAGAGTGAGAGAAAGATACAGCAGAGCTGAGTTTGCCTGCCAGTTTAATGCTAAAGCCTGCTGGAACCAAGACAAAGCCTGAAACTGTTTGGAGAAACGTTTATTCAAGTAAAGCTGCCATTGAACTTTATCTTAAGGTCTGGACTCAAGTTATTTCTTCAAATCCCTCAATTATTCCCCTATTTATTGCTTGGAGCCAAAGCCAGCTGTATCCAGGTAGGAGCACCTTGACACACATAAAGAGACTTTTAGGCCGCACTACACCTTTCAGCATTCCTACTACACCTGGGATGACATAGAGGGCCCTGGGGCGCGGCCACCCGTTGCACAGACATTACATAACACCTTAGAAGACCATCCAAGTTCCAGTGTCGCAGTTCCCTTTACAGCAGCTTCAGGTCCTTGCCAGATTAGAAGTGTGACATGATATCTACATGTAGGGCACCACTGCCAGCCAATCAATGGCCTCAGTGGTGATGTGTGCAAGAAGGGTGCCTGACCCCCAGCAGAGTCAGGAAGTGCAGACCTAGAACCGCAGCTCTCCAACAAGGTGAGTGATTTCTTTTTTTACAGCATGTCGGGCCCCCTGGCTATTCTTTTCCAGTCTCAGACCACCGCTGCAATTTTTGTCCGGCTGCCTTTCAGCATGTTTGCGTCTGTGGCCGGACCTGGCGGCACGGTGGGCTTGAGTTAGCACGGATCCGGCTGGCTGTTCTCTCACCGCAAGGGTGAAAGTAGCCTTAGAAAGGTTTTGTCAAAAGTGTCAGAACAATATAAATATGCCTTTAACCACCCTGCACAATACTATTATGTTGCTTCGAGTACCTAGTGAATGCAAAATAGCTTAATAGAATGGCACTGTGATGGCACAAGCTCAGGAGCTGGAGCTATACCATGAGGTAGTATTTTACAGCTAGGATCCTGCAGTGATTGCCGGGACCTGAGATATTGCCGGGACCTGAGATAACGCCGATCCCAGCATTTTAACCACTCGGATGGAGCAGTCAATAGCAACCTCTGCAACTAAGCAGAAGGGTTGACAACCGACCAGAAATTTGTGGACAGTTTGTAAAAATAGATTACTTTTTTCTGTGTCCGCGAAAAAAAAAAAAATACAAAAGCTAAAGATAATTGGTATGGTTGAGTATGTAATTGCCCATCTAGTGTCTCAAAAAATTTTAAATGAAAAATGTTCAAAAGGTCATGTGTCCCAATGTGGTATCAATAAAATCTACCGCTCTCCCAGCAAAATTAAGTGCCCTCACACTGCTCTGTTGGTAGAAAAAAAGTTGAGGGTGTGAGAATATGACATCACAAAGCAGGGGCGGACTGGGAACTTAAAGTGGCCCTGGAAAAAATACTAAAAGTGGCCCCGTTTTGTAGTCAGGTCCAAACTGATGGAAGGCCAGCAATACCATATTGTGGCACATTATACTACCCCAATAGCTAAATACCACAGTCCATCATAAAACACAGCCCCAAAAACTCCCACTGGCCGGCAGTGAGGAAGACCCAGGCGGCCCCCTGGGCAAATTTCCCTGTAAAGTCTATGGTCAATCTGCCCCTGTCACAAAGCAATTTCAAGAAAAAAACTAACGAAGGCTTTTTTTTTTAATAAGTAAAAGTGGTGGAATTGCTGCATTTTTCCACACTGTCATTTTTTTTAAGTTATACAAGACATTAGATGTACCTCAAAATTGTGTGATTTAAACATACTACTGGTACTGCAAAAAAGTATGGTTATGTTGACTGAAAAATAAAAAAGTTATGGCTTTTGAAATTAGTTAAAAATTGTCATGTCCTCAAGTGCCAAACTAGGCTGCGTCCTTAAGAGGTTAAACTGCTTTCACACTACACAGAAGCCCGTCTCGGTAGGTGGGATCTTAGGGGCTGTCGAGGCTCGCCTGACTTGGAGCTAAATCCGCACAGAGGATAAAGTTGTCCCTTGCAGTCTATATATAGTTCTCCCTCTACCTATCCCAGGTGTGTCACACTCACCCCGCTGGCAGACGATGAGAGAATCCAATGTATTATGGAGGAGATTAACCCTGAGCCTGCCAAGAGTTACTGTAACTATTGTCCACAGGGTAAACAGATCCAGAACAGGTAAACAGTGAGCATGGCCGGTGATATAAAAGGGTTGCATGGATGGATGGATGGATAAATAGATAGATAGATAGATAGATAAAAAAGGAAAATAAGAAGAAGCACAAAGTCCTGCAAGAACCTGCAACAAGATTCTTTGTAACGGAGTGCCTGCTTGCTTTTTTGGATCTTCTTGATAGATAGATAGATAGACAGACAGACACATAAGATTGATAGACGAATCTATGTGAAGAATATACACTAGCGGAAAATGAAAAAAGATAGAATAGATACAGTGTCAGACTGGGATACCTAGTGCCCACCAGTAAAATTCATTTTGGGGGCCCACTATACAGCGACATGCAAATATTACCTGCCCACAGAGAGGCAGACAGCAACAAGAAGCAAACAGATAATTGATTTTGGGGTTCTCTGCAACAACTTCAAAAGGTGGGTCCCAGGAAAGAGGGAACTGGCTGACCCGCATCTATTCCTAGAGGCCATCTAAACCTTCCAATGCGTCTATAATAATAAACTGGATAGTCTACCCACTTGTTATACTGTTATAGGTTATTTGAGATGCTGTGCTGGTCGACAGGGGACCCACCTTTCTCAGTGGCCCACCAGGGGATTCCCCTGTCCCCTGTGGGCCAGTCCGAACCTGAATAGATAGATGATAAATAGATGGGTGGATGGATGGATAGACAGATAAATAGATTTCTGGAGGAAACAGTTAACAATGACTACCAATATAGCCACAGTAAGGCTTTACTAGGTTACCCTATCTAGTTTTAAAGCAATTTGCCCCCACAGGCCCTAGGAAAGCTGAGCGCTAACCTCTATAGGTGACATATTGGAGCTCATACAGTTTACAAGTCTCACAGACTTTATGATGCATTTTGGCCACTGCTGTACCTGTATTTTCACAACTCTGCTGGTACCTGTGGCAGCAGAAATCTGCAGCCTGTGGTTATAAATGCATGCTGATTTTTGTAGTTCCACCCCAGCTAGGGGCATAGGTTGTACAGCAGCTATGAGGTTTATATGTTTAAAGAAAAACATTAATGCAAAACAATACATGTAACAAGTACAATAAATCAATATTTCATGTAAGTGCCTGGTGTATGCAACATGACCTACCTCAAAGTCACATCCACCCTGGGTCAGCAACCACTGCAGGCAGGCCAGGTTGCCTGTAGCTGCTGCATCATGCGCAGGAGTAGCGCCATTCCTTGCTCTAGAGTTCCCTTCCAACTGCACCTCATCCACTAAATAGCGCAAACATCCGACTTTCCCTCCACGAGCCGCATGATGAACAATAGAAGCCTCCATCGGATCCTTCAGATCAGGCTGCAACTTGCCTTCTGCATGGAGAGTCCTCAGAGTCTCCAGATCCCCTTGCCTAGCAGCTTGCAGGATCCTCTCCAGAGTCATTGTGCTCTGCAGGTCACCAGCAGATCCCATGTGCCCGTTGTAAATCACCTACCCATGGGCACCATCCAAGGGGAGAAGGAGCCACATCTGATGGTCACCACCAAGCTGGGATGATCTAGAAGAAAGGACTGCTTCCAGTAGGTCTTTATCTTGAAGAAACCCTAATTGTATCCTAAGTATCGACTGTCTGGGTCTTCCAAAAGCCAACAACCTGTAGGCTGCACATTTGCAGAAAGATATGGAAACTCACAGCCTGAAGAAGTCTTTTCCAAGTTCTCATAGACATGGAGCAGAGGAGATCAGAGCTGGCTTCTCTGTAGGAAGTTGTTGGGTGGTGAATGTAGCTTTTGGCACATGGCCCTCAAGTGAACCTAAATAGGGTGGTATTGTAGTGTGACCTCTTCTTCTGCTGCTGCTGGAAGGCTGGAGCTGGACATTCATCCCTCTGTGCCTCTCAGTTGCTTCTCCTGTGACAACTCCTCCTCCTCCCTTTCCCTGTCTACACAGCAGCAGACTGCCTAAATGAGTTTAGCCATTGTAATCCGTCCCTTCATCCTTCAGCATTCTTGATCCACCTGCTGTTCACTTACAGCTAAAAGGAAAGATAACATCAAGAATTTTACCTCTGTTCCTAAAGTTATAATAGGTCTACAAAACTGCAAAATAGTAACTTCATGGGGACATTGATATTAGCACAGCCTCTAGCATAAGGTGCTAATACTTGTCTACAGCCCTACCCTCAAGTGTTCCTCTTAGGCCTCATGCACACGACCGTACGTGTTTTGCGGTCTGCAAACCGCGGATCCACAAAACACGGAAGCTGCTCCGCGTTCCGTTCCGCAACACGGCCTATTGTAGAAATGCCTATTCTTGTCCGCAAAACGGACAAGAATAGAACATGTTATATTTTTTTTGCGGGGCCACGGAACGGAGCAACAGATGCGGACAGCACCCGGAGTGCTGTCCGCATCTTTTGCGGCCCTATTGAAGTAAATGGGTCCATGTCCGAGCCGCCACGGGGACCAAAACAACGTGTGCGTGAGGCCTTATAGAAGGAGAGTCCCGAACCCTCTGTTGTCCTAAAATATCTACAATGATCAAGGCACTATGCTGGGACAACTCGTCTCACAGACCTGGAGGTATACAATAGAATGAAATGAACCCTAGTAGTGGCATGTATTTGGTGCTGGAACAGGGTGGAGTGTGTTACAGCCCCAGCAATAAACCCAGGACCAGAATTGGTCATACTGTACTTAAAAAAAATCCGTCAAAAAAAGTCAAAAAGTTTCTATAAAGTAAATATATTTCATTATGTCAAAGTTGAATTACAGCCTGTTTATACTCCAGAGCTGCATGCACAATTCTGCAGCCCCTAGAGATAAAATCTCCCAGTACTGGTTGTTGTTTTTCACTCTTTACACCAGGCACTGTACAGTATTCTGATATTCTGACACTATTCTGGTGTGGGAATTAAGAAAATTTTCCCATGTATTATAGCAATTTGTCGACGTATCCAGTGACAACTGGCAGAATTGTGAATTCAGCTCCAGAGTATACCACAGGTGGAAATTCAGGATAATGACAAGATAATGTATGCACACAGTGACTGCAACAGCAGAATACTGAGTCCAGCTCTGGAGTATAATAGAGACTATAAATAAAGAAGAGTTTTCTCTGTGACCTGTACAGAGGTCAGGAGGGAGTAGATAAGCTGTGATATCTTCTATTGTGAATGGTGAATCCTGAGTGAACTATGTATAGCTGATATCTGTCATTCTAATCCTGCCAGTAATGATAAGCAGATAACTGCAGTAAAGTGATCTGTACAGACCAAGAAGTGGAGCCAATTTTAAACCTTAGTGGCCAGAGCGAAAACTGCATTTTTTTTTTATCTAGATAGTGACATGGAAAATAACATTGTAATGGGCAGTGATGGGCCCGCTGTACCAACTAACCAGTTTGACTTTGGGCTAAACCTAAGGGCGTGGTCCTTGTGCCCCCAGTATTTACCCTTTAACCCCAGGTAGCAAATCAGGTCACTACCTCCTCGAGTAGTCCTGGTGTAGTTAACAGGTGACCCACGGGGGTCAGGACACCGGTGCAAAGCACCAAGGGATAAGGCAAAACTCAGGAAACTAGCCCAGGTCAGGGCAAGCAGAGATTGTGCAAATCCATAGAACAGGTCCAATATTTGGGCAGGCCGCAATGGGTCAGAATGGAGAAGAAACTATGGCTAGGGCAGGCAGTGGAGAATCAGAATCGCCAGGCAGGCTAGGGGTCAGAGTAACTAAACACAACACCTTCACTGGTACAGTAGGAACTAGACACCCTCCCATTTAGCAGGCTGCTCTGTATACTCAGTGGCACTCAGCCATGGGCTGGGGAAACGTTTGGCCCTAAAGAACAGGTCGGGGGGCTTAAGCAGACATATGCAGCCTGTAGAACCAAGAAGGATGCTGGCAGCTGAGGGCTCCACTGGCAAAAAAAATCTTTAAAAATATGTTTAACAAAAACTTGAGTTACAGAACAACTAACTTTCTGATAACACGTTTCCTTTAAATGGAGAGTGGAAGATACAATAGAGCTGCCTCTCCATTCAGCCTCTGCCTGGAAGTGAAGGCCACCAATTTACGCTTTTTTTTTTACTGGCCATTGTCTGGGCCACTTCAGACTCCATTCATGACACAGCCAAGTATCCGCCAAATGCCTTGGTTGCCATGATGTGAGCCTCGGTTTATTCTGGAATGTTATTTGGATGATTATAATGATCCTTATGAGAAAATGGTCAATTTAAAAGATACAATGAATTGACAATAGTGAATTCAAACTGAAAACAATCTTTGATGGAATCATCGGTTTATTAACACAATGGAAGACATTCATGTGAAGATCCACTTTTCAGTTACTTTGGTGAAATCTAACATCTGTGTCTGTTTTGCGGTCTTCATATATACAGTATGTGTCCACTCACTGCTGTTCGACACTGTGTAGAAATCTATTCTGATCTGTTTCATCCTGGAAACTGTCATCAAGTAGATAGGTTGTTAATGGATCTTATTTCAGGTTCATTTTTAGTGAATTTCCAAGTCCTTTCTGATCATATAAAAGCTTGTTTTAACAATCCCCTAATATATCCTGTATTAGGGCATATGAATATAATAGAGTGGGGTCTGCTGCTTGGGAACCCCCCACTGCCAGCCTTGGTGGAGAGGTGGATCTCCCCTAGCTCATCTTTCAATTACATGGCCTATTGGTTTCCATAGACCCCATGTAATACTTCATATAACTTTAACCCCTTAAGGACCGGGCTTATTTTCACCTTAGGACCAGGCCATTTTTTGTAAATCTGACCAGTGTCACTTTATGTGGTGATAACTTTAAAACGCTTTTGCTTATCCAGGCCATTCTGAGATTGTTTTTTCGTCACATATTGTACTTCATGACACTGGTAAAATTAAGTCGAAAAATTTCATTTTTATTTATAAAAAAAATATCAAATTTACCAAAAATTTGGAAAAATTAGCAATTTTCCAAGTTTCAATTTCTCTACTTCTATAATACATAGTAATACCGCCCAAAAAAGTTATTGATTTACATTGCCCATATGTCTACTTCATGTATCGATCATTTTGGGAATGCCATTTTATTTTTTGGGGACGTTACAAGGCTTAGAAGTTTAGAAGCAAATCTTGAAATTTTTCAGAAATTTTCAAAAACCCACTTTTTAGGGACCAGTTCCTAATAGAAACCATCCAAAAATGACCCCATTCTAGAAACTACACCCCTCAAGGTATTCAAAACTGATTTTACAAACGTCATTAACCCTTTAGGTTTTACACAAGAGTTAATGGCAAATGGAGATAAAATTTCAGAATTTCGATTTTTTGGAAAATTTTCCGTTTGAATCAATTTTTTCCAGTAACAAAGCAAGGGTTAACAGCCAAACAAAACTCAATTTTTATTGCCCTGATTCTGTAGTTTTCAGAAACACCCCATATGTGGGCGTAAACTGCTGTATGGCCAAACGGCAGGGCACAGAAGTAAGGGAACGCCATATGGTTTTTGGAAGGCGGATTTTGCTGGACTGGATTTTTGACACCATGTCCCATTTGAAGCCCCCCGATGCACCCCTAGAGTAGAATCTCCAAAAAAGTGACTCCATCTAAGAAACTACACCCCTTTAGGTGTTCCACAAGAGTTATTGGCAAATGGAGATGAAATTTCGGAATTTTTATTTTTTGTTACCTTGCCTCAAAAAAAGTGTAATATAGAGCAACCAAAAATCATATTTACCCTAAAATAATACAAACAAAACTGACACCTTATCCTGTACTTTCCAAAATGGGGTCACTTTTTTGGAGTTTCTACTGTAGAGGTGCATCAGGGGGGCTTCAAATCGGACATGGTGTCAAATAACCAGTCCAGCAAAATCTGCCTTCCAAAAACCATATGGCGTTCCCTTCCTTCTACGCCCTGCCGTCCCCAAACTAGAGAATCGGGGCAATATATATTGAGTTTTGTTTGGCTTTTAACCCTTGCTTTGTTACTGGAAAAATTGATTAAAATGGAAAATTTGCAAAAAAATAGCTATTTTCGGACCGTTTTTATTTTTTGTTATTTACATCGTTGAACTGACAGGTTAGATTGTGTGCTATTTCTATAGAGCAGGTTTCTACGGACGCGGCAATACCAAATATGGCTACTTTTTGGGGGGTTTTGTTTCAGTTTTACATAATACAGCATTTTTGAAAAAAATGATTTTTTAGTGTCTTCACATTCTGAAAGCCATATATTTTTTTTATTTTTTGGGCGACTGTCTTATGTAGGGGCTCATTTTTTGCGGGATGAGATGGCGGTTTGATTGGAACTATCTTGGGGTGCATATGACATTTTGGTCGCCTGCTATTACACTTTTTGTGATGTAAGGTGACAAAAATGGCTCTTGACACCGTATTTTATTTATTTTTTTTTGTGTTCACCTGAGGGGTTCGGTGATGTGTTATTTTTATAGAGCAGGTTGCGATGAACATGCCGATACCAAATATGTATACTTTTTATTTATTTATTTAAGTTTTACACAATATTATCATTTTTTAAAACAAAACAAATTATGTTTTAGTGTCTCCATAGTCTGAGAGCCATATTTTTTTATTTTTTTGGGCGATTGTCCTATATAAGGACTCATTTTTTGCGGGATGAGATGGCGGTTTTATTAGTACTATTTTGGGAGGCATACGCCTTTTTGATTACTTGGTATTACACTTTTTGTGATGCAAGGTGACAAAAAAAGGCTTTTTTACACCATTTTTTTGTGGTTTTTTTTACGGTATTTGCGTGAGGGGTTAGGTCACGTGATATTTTTATAGAGGAGATTTTTATGGACGCGGCGATACCTACTATGTGTAGTTTATTTTTTTTTATTTTTTTTTTATTCAGTGATATGTATTTTTCTTATTTTTACTTTTTTTCACTTTTTTGAAATTTTTTTGACCCAGACCCACTTGGTTCTTGTAGATCCAGTGGATCTGGTGTCTATATAATACAGAACAGTACACTATATAGTGTACTGCACTGTATTTTTTTTACTTTTCACAGTCTGGTCAGACTTCTGCCTTTAGCAGAAGTCTGACCAGAGTTACTATACCATGGCAAGCAGGACGCTTCTGAAAGCGTCCTGCTGCCATGGTAACCATCACCCGCTGCCATTACAGAGCAGCGGGTGATGGGAAGAGAGGTGAGCTCCCTCCCTCTACTATCCTATCCCGTCGGGGGGGCCGCAAAGGTACGGCAGCCCCCCGATGGGAGAGGGAGGGAGCTCCCTCCATGTTAGCACCCTAGAAGGGGTTAAACTGCTGACATCTGCACCACAGATGTCAGCAGTTTATAGCAGGGGGTCAGCAATGTGCTGACCCCCTTCTATACCCACTAGACACCAGGGAAATGGATTGAAAGGAGGCGGGCGGGGGATCGCGCGCCGCCCACCCGCAGCACCGCCCGCAATCCCCCCCCCTGCACCGGGGGACACTAAGATGGCGGGGTGCAGGGGGGGGGTTAAAATTTAACCTTGGGGGCATATTTTAGTCTCTGATCCCCGCGGTCACAGACCGCGGGGATCAGAGATCGCACATAGCGCAGCAAACCGCAGGTCTGAATTGACCTGCGGTTTGCTGCGATCGCTGACATGGGGGGGTCACAGGACCCCCCTGGGCATTGTGCCAAGATGCCTGCTGATTGATTTCAGCAGGCATCTTGTTCCGATCACCGCCACGTGCGCAGCGGTGATCGGATATTCACAGGGCGTACATGTACGCCCTTGGTCCTTAAGTACCAGGACGCAAGGGCGTACATGTACGCCCTTCGTCCTTAAGGGGTTAAGAAAGACTTGCGGGACACTCTTCCTCCTATCTTCAGGGATCTATATGATGGGGGGGGGGGGGGGGTTTGTCAAAGCTGGACAACCTTTTGGATGCACATTCTGTACTCTATGCTGTATTAAAAGCCAATCAGAGATGACAGATCCATTAACAACAACTTGTTGATGTTTTCCACAAGATACTGCACAGTGGAAAAATGACATATCATATGACACCAAGATAGAGCTTTTTTTTATATCTTGAGTTGACAGTTTGTATAATTGCTCAGAGAACACTCCTTCAGATGCTAAAAGTATGGCATAATGACCATGAGAAAAGTAAATTGGATATGCACAGTTTTTCGGGGGTGCTTATTCAGTTGTGATATTACACATAGGTCTTCAGTACATCTGGTCCTTCACAGTCTTGGCTTTCAGCTTTTGCTTTTTCCATTGTTGATTTCTTTTTCTGGAGACCCTGGTAGCAGGTTATTGCAGCTGTGGTGATGGCCCCTAAATTGCCACCCACCGCCATCCAAAGGGAGTAGCCATATTCAAAACTAGGGAATCCTGGGATTTTCAGAGATAGCTATGGAAACATAGACATCAGACCATGAATACAAAACATACAGGCTTCCTCTATAAATTGGGTGAAGTCATTGAAAAAGGTACAGAGCGCTGATGTCACCCACTGGGCCATGCTCTATGCAAGGTCAAAGGGAACCTGTCATTAACTTTATGCTGCCCATACTAACAGAAGTATAAAGTACAAACAGGTGACTTTATTTCAGCGGTCTGTCATTTATAAGCTAAAAGTAAGCGGTTGACGAGAACCAGCATCACTATCATTGCAGACTGGGCCTAGAAAAGAGTCACGGCCACCTGAGAAGAGTCCTGGTTATCATGAATTCCTGCTCTCCTGCCCACCTGCTGACAGTCTTCTACCTAGTTTTCTCCCTTTCTCTCTAGGAGAGAACTGACAATTATACGCAGATGGGCAGGGAGAGCAGGAGATTATAATAACCAGGACTCTTCTCAGGTGGCCGTGACTCTTTTCCAGGCCTGGGCTGCAATGATTATGATGCTGGTTCTCAGCAACCACTTATGTTTAGTTCATGAATGGCACAACGCCGAAATCAGCATTTCTGTCACTACTTTATGCTGCCCTTAGTGATATCAGCATAATGTTGATGATAGGTTCCCTTTAAAGGATTAGGGTATGACCATACGGCGCGGTCCTGAGCCGTTCAGGGCGCAGCCGGCTGCAGTCGAGAACTGTGTATACATATTTAACTAATGAAGACCACCCAGTTTTCAGTGTTCAGGTGCTGCGTGGCCATTGACAATGCACACCAGCTATACAGCGCAATCTCCACTAGTTAAATAAGAGGCAACCTAATTGGTCTCGTGGTTCTTGACCACATCTAGCCGTGCCTCGTATGGATCACGACCAAGCTGTGTAGTTGTACCCCAAGAAGCGGGATCGTTTAGGAATCATAGGGTGTAAGATTTCAGGAAACGTCTAGCATTCAGCCTAAATGTTGGAGAGGGATAAAAGGGAAGCAGATTTACATTCAAATGGTTTTCTGAGATTTTGTTTTTACCTAGTATCTGATCGGTGGTGGTCCGACACCCAGGACCCCTGCCAATCAGCTTTTTTGAGAAGAGACCAGTGCTCTTGTGAGCGCCGCGGCTTTCTCGCAGTTTACCAAGCACATCGCCGTACATTGTATAGCGGATTTGCCTGGAATCGCAGCTCAGCCCCATTCACTTCTATGGGGCTGAACTGCTGCTAGGCCATGTGAATGATGAATATGATGTCACTAGCCTAGGAAAAGCAGAAAGAAGGCTGCAGAGCTTACAGGAGCACAGCTGCCTTCTCGAACACCCAGGACCCCCACCGATCAGATACTGATCTCCTATCCTGAGGAAATCTCGGAAAAACCCTTTTAATGCACTGTGGGTGAAAGAAACCTAGCAGGACTACCCTCGCTCCTAGACCACTTTGGGTACAGCGCTCATGAAGAGCTCAGGCCAATCACAGAAACAAATGTGCTACTGTTAAATAACTATACAATCATTGCAGAACAGGGCGACCAACCAACATATAAAATGTAATATAAAATTACCTTAAACCATGGGACATAGTATGTGGTATTGCATGTAAACCACCCTTATTCGTCAGAAAGAATTAGTGTCAACCCTTCAACCACCCACAGTGACCCTTCCCCCTGTAATCATTAGTATTAATCCCCAAGCTAAGTAGTTTTAGAGGTGTTGTCAGTGTATGTCAGTGATTTATGAAACAGTGCAGAGGCATATGATGGGTTCCTGCAGGGGTGCCGACATGTTGCCTTGATCATGGTATTTAGTCTCATGGCAAGAACCTTTGCCCAAAGTGGAGAACAGTCTAGCCATGGCTGTGTAAGAGCTTAACTATGAGGGGTGCAATGGTAGCAGACACTCCCAGGCCCTATACAGTGCATATAAAAAGTCTACGCACCCCTGTTAAAATGTCAGGTTTCTGTGCTGTAAAAAATGAGACAAAGATAAATTATTTCAGAACTTTTTCCACCTTTAATGTGACCTATAAACTGTACCACTCAATTGAAAACAAAACTGAAATCTTTTAGGTGGAGGGAAGAAAACAAAAAAAAACTAAAATAATGTGGTTGCATAAGTGTGCACACCCTCATAACTGGGGATGTAGCTGTGTTCAGAATTAAGCAATCACATAAAGTTCAGCTGCTCTAGTTAGTCTTTCCTGACATTTTCTTAGTCGCATCCCACAGAAAAAGCCATGGTCCACAGAGAGCTTCCAAAGCATCAGAGGGATTTCATTGTTAAAAGGTATCAGTCAGGAGAAGGGTACAAAAGAATTTCCAAGGCATTAGATATACCATGGAACACAGTGAAGACAGTCATCATCAAGTGGAGAAAATATGGCACAACAGTGACATTACCAAGAAGTGGACGTCCCTCCAAAATTGATGAAAAGACAAGAAGAAAACTAGTCTGGGAGGCTACCAAGAGGCCTACAGCAACATTAAAGGAGCTGCAGGAATATCTGGCAAGTACTGGCTGTGTGGTACATGTGACAACAATCTCCCGTATTCTTCATATGTCTGGGCTATGGGGTAGAGTGGCAAGACAAAAGCCTTTTCTTACGAGGAAAAACATTCAAGCCAGGCTACATTTTGCAAAAACACATCTGAAGTCTCCCAAAAGCATATGGGAAAAGGTGTTAAGGTCTGATAAAACCAAGGTTGAACTTTTTGCCACAAAAACAACACCGCACATCACCAAAAGAACCCCATACCCACAGTGAAGCATGGTGGTGGCAGCATCATACTGCGGGGCTGTTTTTCTAGCTGGAACTGGGGCCTTGGTTAAGATAGAGGGAATTATGAACAGTTCCAAATACCGGTCAATATTGGCCCAAAACCTTCAGGCTTCTGCTAGAAAGCTGAACATGAAGAGGAACTTCATCTTTCAGCATGACAACAACCCAAAGCATACATCCAAATCAACAAAGGAATGGTTTCACCAGAAGAAGATTAAAGTTTTGGAATGGCCCCAGACCTGAATCCGATTGAAAATCTGTGGGGTGATCTGAAGAGGGCTGTGCACAGGAGATACCCTCGCAATCTGACAGATCTGCAGTGTGTTTGCAAAGAAGAGTGGGCAAATCTTGCCAAGTCAAAATGTGCCATGCTGATACCTCATACCCAAAAAGATTGAGTGCTGTAATAAAATCAAAAGGTGCTTCAACAAAGGTTTAAGGGTGTGAACACTTATGCAACCATATTATTTTATTTTTATATTTTTTCTTCCCTCTACCTAAAAGATTTCAGTTTGTTTTTCAATTGAGTGGTACAGTTTATAGGTCACATTAAAGGTGAAAAAAGTTCTGAAATGATTTATCTTTGTCTCATTTTTTTACAGCACAAAAACCTGACATTTTAACAGGGGTGTGTAGACTTTTTATATCCACTGTAGATTGTGGCAGCCTAAGGGCTTGTTCCACCTCCCATTGTTTTCAATGGAAATCTGCACGGCCGTTCATACAGCAATGGATTATTTCTTTGCAGATTTCCAAAATGGAATACAAAATGCAAAACCTATATTGGCACAACAGATTTTCCATGTGAATTTTGTCATGTTTGCTGCATCAAAATCAACAAGGAGTCTGCTCTAAATCCGCCTCTTATTGTTTTCAATGAAGAATCCGTGTTGTAGTTTGTAGTTCATACTGTAGATTTTTGTTCTGTGGGTTGATACTTCACGAAGCCTAAAAACCACAACAAAATCTCGATCTATCTATCTATCTATCTATCTATCTATCTATCTATCTATCTATCTATCTATCCAACTTCCAAAAAGACAAAAAGAGAAACATTCCACGGCACTTCCAAGGAGTAAATGAAATAAAGTGTGTTGTAATCACCAAACAGCAACGTTTCAGTCCTATTACTGTGACTTTTCTCAAGCAGTGAAAAGTCCCAGTAAGGGTACTTTTACACTTGCGTTCGTGTGATCCGGTAGGCAGTTCCGTCGTCGTGTCAACTGACAGCATTTGTAGACGGATCCGGGTGCGGATCCGTCTACAAATGCATTGCAAGAACGGATCCGTCCCTCCGCTTGTCATGCGGACGGACGGATCCGTCCTGCAGTCTTTTTCACAGTTTTCCCGTTCTGCGCATGTGCAGACCGGAAGGATGGATCCATCCTTCAGTTTTTTCGCAATGCCGGATCCGGCACTAATGCAAGTCAATGCTGCGGTATTATGTCCGGCCAAAACGCCTGACAGTGACTGAACTGAAGGCATACTGATGCAAACTGAACGGATTTCTATTCATTCAGATTGCATGGGGATATGCCTGATCACTTCTTTTCTGGCATAGAGCCCTTTTGACGGAACTCTATGCCGGAAAAGAATAACGCAAGTGTGAAATTACCCTTAGAGGACAGAAACGTTGCTGTTCGGTGATTAAAACACACTTTATTTAATTTTACTCCTTGGAAGTGCCGTGGAATGTTTCTCTTTTTGTCTTTTTGTAAGTTGGATCGCTTCTACAGCCGCTGGCACCCTTCTACAAAGATTTCTGCTGTGCTGCTCACAACTTTTGGACTATCTATCTATCTATCTATCTATCTATCTATCTATCTATCTATCCATCCATTATCTATTTATCTGTCTACCTATCTCATATCTATCTATCTATCTATCAGCTATCTATCTAACTGCCAAAAAGACAAAAAGAGAAACATTCCACGGCACTTCCAAGGAGTAAAATTAAATAAAGTGTGTTTTAATCACCGAATAGCAACGTTTCTGTCCTCTCACTGGGACTTTTCTCAAGCAGTGAGAGGACTGAAACATTGCTGTTCGGTGATTAAAACACACTTTATTTAATTTTACTTGAAAGTGCCGTGGAATGTTTCTCTTTTTGTCTTTTTGGAAGTTGGATCGCTTCCAAAGCCGCTGGCACCCTTCTACAAAGTTTTCTGCTGTGCTGCTCACAACTTTTGGACTATCTATCTATCTATCTATCTATCTATCTATCAAAAAAATGCTGAGTGACACCCAATATAGCTAAATGTTTTCTAGAAACAGATACAACTTAGAAACAACTAAATTAACTTTTTTTTTTTTTTGTAAATTCTTTATTTAAGTTTTCACGTAAATATAATCTAAATTAACTTTTTAACAACTTGACCAAAAAAAAGACTCAAACAAGGATTCATTTTTATTGGGGATTTTTATGATTTTTTTTAGAGATGACAATGTCTATAAAACACTGTGGAATATGTTGGCACTATATGAATAAGGGTATACAGAACTGCGATAAGGTGTTGGGCAGTGACATACCTCATACTGGTGAACGTGATACACATAGATGCAGTATCTTATGAGGGCAGCCGAGGAGGACATTCCTGAAAGAGAATGGCGACATTAGACTCGTATATCCTGGTTCGGCAGCTTCAGTTCTTCTTCTATGGGCGACAGACACCCGGATAGATAAGATGACTGGTTTATTATGACAGCTGACAGCCTGGTAGAAGAATGGTGGATATGACCTTATCTTTCATAGGCAGGCACCATCGTGTCATGTCTCTGCTATGAGAAAGGCTCTGAAAGCATGCCATTTACATTACAATGGTGTCCAATAGGCTTCCTATACTGAGAATTTATACCCTCAGCAGCCATATGGTGTGCAGATTACTCCACGGCTGTTTGTCTCCTCTGAATGATGGGTGTTCTCAGTTACCATTTAGGGTTTAATCATATTGCGTTTGCAGTGTACAACAGATGATTCGGATGTATGACACTATTTAGGCATGTAGTGGAATATGTCACCCATAAGCTCTCAATTAAAAAAAAAATACATACAGATGTAGCAAAGGTAAACTTGCCACAAAATACACAGTTGTACAAACTTGAAATTGACGCTTGCCAACAAAAAGCAATGAGAAAGTCAAGGTAAAGTTTGTTGCAACCATGCAGTTAGCATGTAAAGTGTCAAGTTAAAGTTTGTTGTACCTGTCTATCTCTACAGCTGAAGCAGTGGGCCCATGATGAACATCTTGGACTGGCAGTGAGTCCTCAAATAAGCACACAAAGAAGAAAATATCCACGGCACTTCACTTCGGGAAGATGGTAAGCAGCGATCGGCGACGGCTGTTTCACATACTAGACTTGATCATGGATTTGGATTACCACTGAGCAGTCCGTACAGGTTTATAGGCACTACAGGTGAGTTGGAGACATGCCAACCAACTTTTTGGATGGTCAAAGAGGAGCACTTGCAGCTCATTTTGTAAAAGATCCGGTCACTGGCTGAGGCAGGTCATTGATGAGGCCAGTCATTGACTGAGCAGCATTTACAGCTATTTCAAGATATTTGCAGGAATTGAGGGGCAGAGGGGACCTGTCACCATCAGAACCGCAGTAGCTGGGGATCGGTAAGGTGAGTAGCAGTTCTTTCATTTTTTTTACTGCATGTGTAGCCCCTGGGACCGCTTTTTTATTTCACTTCAATATTCCTTGAAATAATAGCATACAAATGATCTGATTATAGATATGTTAAGGCAGGGGCGTAGCTAAAGACTCATGGGCCCTGGTGCAAGAGTTCAGCTTGGGCCCCCCTTCCCTCAGTACTTTGTGGCCAGGGGCAGGGAAGCACATAGTCTTCATGCTGCCTGAGGAGTAACTTGACCAGCATGCACTTTCTATTATACCAGCGTCTTCTTTTGTGGCTCAAGGGTCTTTGGGCCCCCCTCAGGCTCCTGGGCCCAGTAGCCACTGCTACCTCTGCACCCCCTATAGCTACTTCCCTGTTTTAAGGTCTAAATTGCACCAAATAATGAAGTTGACTTTAACCTCTAACCTCCGAGTCATTAAGGACACAGGGCTTACATGTACGCCCTGTGTATTTCCGATCACCGCCGCATGGCAGGCGGAGTGCCTGCTGAAATCATGTGACCCCCCCGTATTGGTGATCGCAGCAAACTGTAGTTCAATTTAGACCTGCGGTTTGCCGCATTTCTGGGTCATTCGGGTCTACGGCGACCCGATGACCCGGAATAGGAGGGTGATCGGTGGTGTAATATATACCACCAATCACCCACCATACATCCTGTGGGGAGGGTGAGTGGGCGGGGAGGCGTGCAATTCCCCGCCCGCAATACAATGTCTCCGATCCCCCCCCTCAATTTCAGGATGGCTGAGCGGTTAGCAGAGTGTCAGCTGTTTAACCCCTTCCATGCAGTGGTTTATAGGGAAGGGGTGAAAAGGGAGGGAGTTCCCACCCTCTACCATCGGGGGCTGCTGTGCCATTGCAGCCACCCAAAACTTGACCCAGAGGGAGGGGGCCCCCCTCCCTCCTTCCCCCACCAGCCGCTGCTCTGTTGTGGCAGCGGCTAATGGTTACCATGGCAACCGGGCGCCTTCATAGGCTTCCGGCTTGCCATGGTAAGGCTAAGATCAGGCTTCTGCTAAAGGCAGCAGCAGCCTGATCAGCCTGTGTGAAAAGTCACAATACACTACAGTACACTATATAGTATACTGTAGTGTATTATATAGGCATCAGACCCACTGGATCTTCAAGAACCAAGTGGATATGGGTAAAAAAAAGTGAAAAAAGTAAAAATAAAAAAAAATTAATTTCTTCTTATAGCCGCTCATTTATCACTGATAAAAAAAAATACAAATACACTACACATGTTTGATATCACCACGTCCGTAACGACCTGATCTATAAAACGGTCATGTTACTTTCCCCGCACGGTGAACGCCATAAAAAATAAAATAAAAAACTATAATGAAATTAAAATTTTGACCACCTCACTTCCCAAAAAAGGTAATAAAAGTGATCAAAAAACTTGTATGTACGCCAAAATAGTAGCAATCAAACCGTCACCTCATCCCGCAAAAAATGAGCCTCTACATGAGACAATTGCCCCAAAAATTAAAAAAATATGTCTCTCAGACTATGGAGACACTAAAATGTTTTTTTTCCTAAAATGTTTTTATTGTGTTAAAGCAAAATAAATAAATAAATAAATAACAGTACACATATTAGGTATCACCATGTCCATAAAAACCTGCTCTATAAAAATATCACATGATCTAACCCCTCAGGTGAACACCATAAAAAATAAAAACTGTGCCAAAAAAGCCATTTTTGTCACCTTACATCACAAAAAGTGTAATATTAAGCAATCAAAAAGTCATATGCACCCTAAAATAGAACCAAACGATCCTCTCATACCGACAAAAAAATGATCCCCTACATAAGACAGTCGCCCAAAAAATAAAAAAAATAATGGCTTTCAGAATAAGAAGAAACAAACAAACCATTTAAAAAAAAAAATGCTTTATTATGTAAAACTGAAACAAACAACAACAAAAAAAGTCATATTTGGTATTGTCGCGTCCGTAACAACCTTCTCTATAAAAAATACCATATGATCTAACCTGTCAGATGAAAACTGTAAATAACAAAAAATAAAAAAGGTTCCAAAACAGCTATTTTTTGTTGCTTTGACTCACAAAAAGTGTAATATAGAGCAACCAAAAATCATATGTACCCTAAAATAGTACCAACAAAACTGCCACCTTATCCCGAAGTTTCCAAAATGGTGTCACTTTTTGGGAGTTTCTACTCTAGGGGTGCATCAGGGGGTCTTCAAATGTGACATGGCAGCTTAAAATTATCTCAGTGAAAACTGCCTTCCAAAAAGCACATGGCGTTTCTTTCCTTATGCGCCCTGCCATGTGCCTGTACAGTAGTTTGCGTCCACATATGGGGTGTTTCTATAAACTACAGAATGAGGGCAATAAATATAGTGTTTTGTTTGGCTGTTAACCCTTGCTTTGTTACTGGAAAAAATGGATTAAAATGGAAAATTTTCCAAACAATTCTAACATTTCATCTCCATTTGCCAATAACTCTTGTGGAACATCTAAAGGGTTGACAAAGTTTGTAAAATCAGTTTTGAATACCTTCAGGGGTGTAGTTTCTAAAATGGGGTCATTTTTGGGTGGTTTCTATTATGTAAGCCTAAGCCTACATGCACACGGCAGTGGTTTTTTGCGGCCTCCGTTGCGTTTTTTTTGTGGATACGATGATTTCCCATTCATTTCTATGGATCCGTTAAAAATGCGGATGCCTCTTCAGTTGCCTGTCCGCGTCCGCTGTCCGCATTTCACGTCCGCAAAAAAAAATATGGCATGTCCTATTCTTGTCCACAAAAAACGGTTTGCGAACCCATAGAAGTCAATGGGTCCGCAAAAAATGCACATGACCAACGGAAGCCATCCGTTTGTCATCCGCATCCGTTTTTTTTGCGGATGGTTGCTTGGAAATCAGGGCATTTGGACAGGTACATTAAGAAAGTGGTTCAAGCCTTCGGTTTTTTTTGTGGATCCGGAAAAAAAAACGAAAGACACACGGAAACACAACCTACAAAATTTGTGGACACACGGAAAGGATGTGGATGTTAAAAAAAAAGGAAGACGGATCCGCGATTTGCGGACAGCAAAAAACAACTGTCGTCTGCATGTAGCCTAACAAAGTGACTTCAGACCTGAACTAGTCCTTAAAAAGTGGGTTTTAGAAAATTTCTGAAAAAAAGATTTGCTTCTAAACTTCTAAGGGCTCTTTCACACTTGCGCTTTTGCTTTCCGTCCTAGAGTTCCGTCCTCGGGGCTCTAGCATGGAAAGAAACTGATCAGGATAATCCGAATGCATTCTGAATGGAGAGAAATCCGTTCAGGATGCCTCAGGATGTCCTCCGTTCAGTATGTGAACGTTTTTTGGACGTTGACAAAACCATAGCATGCTGCGGATGTGTCTCCGTCCAAAAATCCGGAAGACATGCCGTAACGCCGGATCCAGAATTAATGCCCATTGAAGTGCATTAATCTGAATGCGGCATTAAGCTAAACAACAGTTAGCTTTTGTGAATGGTTACCATGGCAGCCAGGATGCTAAAGTCCCGGCTGCCATGGTAAAGTGTAGTGGGTAGGCAGGATAGAAGTATACTTACCGTCCGTGCGGCATGAGCGCCCCATGAGCATGGATCACATGATCGCATTGATCATGTGATCCATGCGCGTGGGGCGCTCTGACGTCATTGTGGAGCGCCCCGGGTGCCGCACGGACTGTAAGTATCTGCTCCCCTGGCTCCCCACTACTTACTATGGCAATCAGGACTTTAATAGCGTCCTGGCTGCCATAGTAACACTGAAAGCATTTTGAAGACTGATCAGTCTTCAAATGCTTTCAGTTGTCTTGCGTTGTGACGGATCCGGCGGGCATTTCTGGCGACGGAAGTGCACGCCGGATCCTCACAACGCAAGTGTGAAAGAGGCCTAAGCTTTGTAACATCCCTAAAAAAATAAAATAGCATTCCCAAAATGATCCAAACATGAAGTAGACATATGGGGAATGTAAAGTAATAACTATTTTTTGAGGTATCACTATGTATTATAGAAGTAGAGAAATTGAAACTTTGAAATTTTCTAATTTTTTCAAAATTTTAGTTACATTTGGTATTTTTTTTTTATTTAAAAAAATGAAATTTTTTTTACTCAATTTTACCAGTGTCATGAAGTACAATACGTGACGAGAAAACAGTCTCAGAATGGCCTGGATAAGTAAAAGCGTTTTAAAGTTATTCACACATCAAGTGACACTGGTCAGATTTGCAAAAAATGGCCTGTTCCTTAAGGTGAAAATGAGCCCGGTCCTTAAGGGGTTAAGGAGCAATTTAGTAATTTATTAATGAACATTTCCAGGCCAAGAAGAGGGGCATTTAAAGGCTATGTACACCTTTGGGGGCATTTTCTTTTATTATTGCATTGTACTCTTTTTGAGCTAAAAATACATTTTTTTAATTGTTTTTTTAATTAAAAATATGGCATCGTTTTGTCTGTACATAGCTGAAATGCTTTAGTAGTACTCTTTGGACTTTCTATCTTTTCCATCAGACCAGGAGCTGATGGGCTCCTTATCTCTGCTCTCTGACATTATAAACACTCATAATAGCTCAGTTCTTACCTTACTGATAAGAATGTGGCTTAAATAAGTTTTTATCACCTCTCAGTAGTTTAGAGGTTAATTAGATGACCTGCACAAAGTGAAAGTGAAAGTACCAGTCACACAACTAGAAAAACAGTTAACCCTTTGTGACAGAACAGCTGTCACGGACATTCCCGCGATAGGTGGCAGGAGATCGGTGAGACTGGCAACACGTGGTTTGATCTGACATGTTTTCCATTTGGATCAAATAACGTTTGTGTTGTTTCTGGTGCTTGCCACAACTTCTTTCCCCAGGTGTGGCTATTAGGGTCATTTAACCTTCTCTATTTATTGTTTCTTTCTCCCTCTATGCTATGCGGTTTATAGCTTCTGTTGGACTTGTGGTTAGCTTGTGTTTGGTTCTCGGCTGAGTTTCTGGGGATACCAAAGCTTCTTTGAAGATAAGTGTTTCTGTTCCCTTTTGTATTTTCTTTTGATACATGTGTGTGTTGCATTTCGCTGTTATTTGTTATTAAACCTGAGGGAGACTCCTGTTCGTCGGAGAAACAGGTAGACTCAGTCCTGACATTAGTTCCAGGGTCCTATAGGGTGAGATAGGATTCTAGGTGTACAATGTATGAACTTGCCTACCTTTGAGGCTTCTTCATACTGGTAGTCTGTCAGAACTGGAGTTAGGGTTTTCTCTAGGAGGTGTTCATCTTCCTTCCCTATTTTTCAGGCCTTAGGGTACTTTCACTCTAGCGTTTTGGATTGCGTTTGTGAGATCCGTTTCAGGGCTCTCACAAACGGTCCAAAACGGATCAGTTAGGCCCCAATGCATTCTGAATGGATAAGGATCCGTTCAGAACGCATCAGTTCGGCTCCGTTACGCTTCTATTCTGTTTTGGAGGCGGACACCAAAACGCAGCATGCAGCATTTTGGTGTCCGTCTGAAGAGGAAGAGCCTAACGGATCCGTTTTGAATTACAATGTAAGTCAATGGGGACAGATCCGTTTTCAATGACACAACATGGTGCATTTGAAAACGGATCCGTTCCCCATTGACTTTCAATGCAATTCAAAACGGATCCGTTTTGGACTTTGTCATTTCTCTTCAAAACGAATGCAAACGGATCCGTTCTGAACGGATACGTTTGCATTATAGGTGCGGATCCGTCTGTGCAAATAAACAGACGGATCCGCACCAAAGCAAGTGTGAAAGTACCCTTATTCCGGTATCCCCTTTCCCTCCTATGCTCGGTGTGGTGTTTTCCTCCCACACACGAGCGTGACAACAGATCAATATTATCAATAAAGGCCAGAATTTAATACTGCACTTTGTGGCAGTGGTCTATCAAAAATAGTCCTTACAATGCTGCCATTTTATGCGGCTATCACCACTGCTTAAAACTGACAAGTCTGTGGCATAGTGGGAGGGGACGGGGCCCTTGCAGTCCAACAGATTTACTATAATTTAAGGCAGGACTTGGCATAAGTTATAATGCAAATCTACACCAGTCCATCTTACTGCTGCATCTTCATATTTACCAAAACTGTAGTTGGTAAATGCGGGTCATTTAAAATAATACGGGTGAAGTCCGTGTTGCATATTTTTTTTCCCCGGATCCTTTATAACAATGCCTTTTCCTTTCTGAAAAACGGACAAGAATAGGACATGTTCTATTTTTTTTTGTGGAGATGCGGAATGAACATACGGATGTGGACAGCATGCAGTGTGCTGTCCGTATTTTTTGCAGACCCATTAAAATGAATGGGTCCGCGTCCGTTCTGCAAAAAATGGGTGGAGAGGTCATCAATATTTTACTACCAGAAAACCCCTTTAATTATCAGTGGTTGCCCTGCTCGCAGATTAGTCCAGTCCATTTATTACACAGACCTGCATTTTGATGGCCACCATGTAACATTTCTATTTGTGTGTAGAAATGGGGACAACCATATTCTATGGTCATCTTTAGTATACTAGGATTGCACCTGTACATGTGTTATACAGGAATACCTACCTATTAGAAAGTAAAGCCCCGAGGTCAGCCGCAGACATTGTAGTTTGGTGGATGTGTCTTGGCACCAGCTGAGGTTTTTGAATCCAAGAATTAGGAAGAAAAATGCAAAAACGCTCATTATACTGGAGATGATTATTAATGCTCTGGTGAGGACGATCGTAGCTGAAAACAAACCAAGACAAAGATTAATGTAGCAAGTGATCAGAGATACACGTGTAAAGAGCATCATCTAGTATATAAATTTGGGCTCTGTATAATGTGTCCCTACTTGTGCTGACATAAAGTATACAGTATAATAAGACTAGGGGCTCATTCAGACGCCTGTAGTGTTTTGCAGTCCGTAAATTGCGGATCCACAAAACACCGGTCCTTGTGTGTTTCGCATTTTGCAGGCCAAACATAACCGGCACTATGATAGAAAATGCCTATTCTTGTTGGCAATTGTGGACAAGAATAGGACATGCTCTATCTTTTTTGTGGGGCCATGGAACGGAACAACGGATGCGCATCTTTTCCGGTCCCATTGAAATAAATGGGTCTGCACCTGTTCCGCAAAATTGTGGAACGGATGCTGACCCATTCATATGGCTGTGTAAATGAGCCATAAGGGCGATTTAATAACCCCTATATCTGGTCATGGATCTGCCGCGGTTATGAAGAGGCACCGACTTCCTTGCGGTCTTACATTTAGGCCGTTTTCTGCACCACGCTCACTTTTTAGACCTGGTATGAGCAGGAAAAAGTTGCAGATTGCTGTGTAACTAACTGTTGTGCCCCAATCTGCACGAGAAATACCGCTAATATAAGTGTATTTCTGGATAATAAGTGACCCCTAAATAACTAAACCCATTGTATACCTGGTTTGAAGTTGCCTAGCAACTACTTGACTTCCAGTCTCGGTGACCACCATTAAGATACATGCACCCACCTGCCAACTGTCCGTTGTGCTCAGTGATAGATGAAGGCTCTGCTTACCTGGATGTGGGTTTAGATAGGAACTGAAAACATCACAAGTCCAGATTTTAACAAAGCGGTCCCAGACACATTCCCTCCAGAGACCTTTGCAGCGAGTGCTCAACATTACAGATCCTTTGCTATTGATCTGAGAGCAAATAAAAAAGATGTTTTAGTTGTAATAATGTTTTTTTTATTCCGTGGAAGTATTTGTTCTATATTACTTTGTTCTGTTGTTTCTGTTGGTGACCCCATTGAGTTAAATGGGCTCTCTTTTGGGGGTAAATGGAATCAGTGGGTAGGGATAAGCGAATCGACTTCGGATGAAACATCCAAAGTTGATTCGCATAAAACTTTGTTTGAATACTGTACTGAGCGAGCGCTCCATACAGTATTAGAATGTATTGGCTCCTATGAGCTGAAGTATTAAGTCTCACGAGACTTCAGGTAATAACTTCAGAAATTAATTTCTACTGTAAAAAACCTTTTACCGAACTTGGGTTCGGTTCCAAGGCACCACCTAGAACCGAAACCAAGTTCGGTATAAGGTTTTTTGCAGTAGAAATTAATTTCTGAAGTTATTACCCGAAGTCTCTCGAGACTTAATACTTTGGTTTATTGAAGCCAGTACATTCTAATACTGTATAGAGCGCTCGCTCAGTATAGTATTCAAACTAAGTTTTATGCGAATCAACTTCGGATGTTTCATCCGAAGTCGATTCGCTCATCCCTATCAGTTGGCATCAGTGCCCCCCACATTCTATCCAGTAAATTAGAAGGAAACCTGATATTAAAGGGGTTATCCGGATAAAGTTAATGATGACCTATCCTCAAGGTCGGTAGTCATTACCAGATCGCCGGGACCCAAATTCCGCCACCCCCGCTGATCAGCTGTTTCACGGAGCCGCTGCACTCACCGAAGCTCTGGTGAGCACTGCAGGCTCTCGGTAGAGACAGGGCCGTACATCATATAGTGGTTGTGCTTGGTTTTGCAGCTCAGTCCCATCGACTTGAAAGGGGCTGAGCTGCAACTAGGCCATGTCACAGATACAGTGATGTCTCTAGCGTAGGAACAGGCAGCGGTGCTCATGGAGCGACTGGCATCGTCTAATAGCTGATTAGCAGGTGACGAGGGTCCCCACTAATCAGATATTAATGACTTATCCAGAGGATGCATTCCCAGATAATCCCTTTAAAAGGGTTGTCCCATAAAGACAACTTATTGCTATCCAATTATAGGGAATAAGTGTATGATGAGCTGCGATCCGACGACTGAGACACACGCTGATCATGACAATGGAGGCCTGTTCTCCCCCGTTTAAATAGAGCAGCGGTCATGCATGCAGGGGTGTACCTATAGAGGGTGCAAAGGTAGCAGTGGCTACCGGGCCCAGGAGCCTGAGGGGGCCCAAAGACCCTTGTGCCACATATGAAGACACCGGTATTATAGAAAGTGCATGCTGGTCAAGTTACACCTCTGACTGGAGGGAAGGGGTTAGGTCAAGAATTTGGCATGGGGGGGGGGGGGATGTCGGTTAAATTATTGCCTCAGGCAGTACGAAGGCTATGTGCACCCCTGCCCCTGGCCACAAAGCACTGAGGAAAGGGGGGTCCAAGTCAGGGGCGTTGCTAGGTTAAAACATTAGAGGCCTGGGCCCTGATGTTTTATCCCAGGCCCCGAGTGTTCTGCCTGCCTGCTAGATACAACTGTATTGCCGTCCTCAGAAGGGCAATACAGTTGCATCTGTTGCACTGGAAAACCTGAAGGACCTGTGATTACATCACAGGTCATGTGACCAGTAAAACAGGCAGTGGTTGAGAAGGACCTGCGATGATGTCACCATCATGTGACCAGTACAGGAAAGGATGGCAGTGAAGAGGAGAAGTCCCAGGGGAAGAAACTGTGGTGATGTCTGTACATGAGTAGAGGTAAGTGAAGGGAGAGGCAGAGGTATGTATGTTGATGGTGGCTTTAGGAGGGAGTGATGTTATTTATATGAGACTGTATGTTGATAATGGCTGTGGGAGTGATGTTATTTACATGGGACTGTATGTTGAAGGTGGCTGGTGGGGGTGTGTGATGTTATTTACATGGGACTGAAAGTTGAGGGGGTGATGTTTACATGGGATTGCATGTTGGAGGCAGCTGGGGAGGGGGTGATATTACTTACTTGGGACTGTATATTGAAGGCGGCTGGGGAGGAGGTTATGTTATTTACATGGGACTGTATTTTGGAGGGGGCTATAGATAGAGAGGGATGTTATTTAAATGAGACTGTATATTGGAGGGGGGTGAGAGATGGTGTGATGTTATTTACATGGGACTCTATGGCGAAGGAGGGAAATAGTGTTATTTACATGGGACTGTATATTGGAGGGGCTGGAGGGAGGGGTGATGTTATTTACATAGGACTATATTTTGAGGGGGCAGGAGAGATGGTACGATGTTATTTACATGGGACTGTATGGTGGAGAGAGGAATATGACTACAGGGGGCACTGCAGAGGGCATTATAAACACTGGTGGCACTTCAGGGTGAGCATTATAACAGTAGGGGCAGTATAAATACTGGGCGCACTGTCACTGTAGGGGACACTATTGGCCTACTAATCACTACTGGGGGCTCTATAGGAGGGACTTATTGATCCGCACTATGGGGGCCTTATTACTACTGAGGGGTCTGTAGAGAGCTTTATTACTACTGGGGGAACAATAGGGGGCCTTATTTCTACTGGGGGCTCTGTGAGGGCATTATTAATACTGGAGGGCTCTTATAAGAATGGGGCAATGTAGGGGGCATATTACTTTATGTGGGGCAGTGTAGGGGGCAGTATTACTAATGAGGGCATTCTAGAAGGGAATTACTATTGGTGGGACTATGAGGAGAACTATTACTATGGGGGGGCACTCATTTTTCTTCAGGATAGTACTTTGGGGTGCTGGGGAGCACAGCGAGCAGCAGGATAACACTGTGGGGACTCCAGGTTGCGGGATGATGATAGAAATGTGAGGAAGCTAAGATGTCTGTGTCACACTCTGCAGAGACGAGGCAGATGAAAGAAGTTGTACAGACCAAATGAAGAAGATGATGACAGAGAAGATCTACATAAAAGGAGACGCCACCTGGAGTCCCTGGATGTGAGAGGTATGTGCTGCTGTATACCAAGTACAGCAAAATGCGGGGGAATGGGGGGGATGACTTAGAGAACTGGAGCCATATTCATTGGGGCTTGGGCCCCGGATCTTTTGAGACCCTAGCAACACTCCTAGCCCAAGCTAGACTCTTGCACCAGGGCCCATGAGACTTTAGCAATGCTCCTGCATGCATCTATTCAGCTACATGGGGTTTGCAGAGATAGCCGAGTTCTTGTAGGTGGCTGTCCCCATTAGTCCCCTTCAGTTAAAGTGAGCAGCAGACAAGCATGCCTGTCTGCTTCTCCATTCAAACAGGGAGCATAGGCCCCGTTCTCATGATTGGCGGGGTCCCAGGGCCCCAGTTATCAGACCTCAGAAACTTACCCCCTTATCCTTTGGATAGGGGATACATTGTCTTCATGGGAAAACCCCTTTAATTGTATTATTATAAGTCTAGAAGTAAAAGAATTGCACAAGATAGACATATTCAGGATAATAAACCCTTAGGCTGGGTTCAGACTTGCGCATATTTGATGCGCGCGTATTACAGCGCATTTTTGGCAATAGGAAATGCACTCTGGCGTCAATCACATTGCGCGCGACAAAACGCCCCAAAGAAGCTCAAGAATTTTTTTGAGCGTAGGGCATTTTTCAGCGCGTTCAAACGCGCTGTAAAGCGCTCAAGTGAGAACCAGGGCCATAGGAAAGCATTGGTTTTCATGCGTTGAGCGTTTTACAGCGCGTTTGAACGCGCTGTAAAACGCGCAAGTCTGAACCCAGCCTTAAAGGGACAGGGCTACAAACCAAGGCCCCACATCCCGAACACTGACACCGTGTACGTTCCTAAAAGTATCGCTTCCACAGTATTATTTATTTGAACAGACTGTATTATTTTTTTGAACATTTTTGCTAGTTTTCACAGGAAACAGTCAGCAAGCTTGTTGGCAGACACAACCCTAACAGCATAGCTGAGCCCATATAATGGAGTGTAGGGTACAAAAATGACATTATACATTGAGAATATGCTTTGTGCAGTCACTAAACTATCGTGGAATTATGGATGATTTCTCCTCTGAAGTTTACAGAATGATGAATTCAGCTCTGGATGTTCTTTGGGCAGGATGTGATTGTGAATCACTCACTTAATAGCAAATACATTAAAAGGGTTTGCTGTGATTTTACATTGCCGGCCTAACCTTTTATAGCATGATTTCTGGGCGTCTGACTTGTGTGGCTGTGTTGGGTGCTGCCGCTGAGATCATTCAGGTGAATCAGTCTATGCTGCAGTGCAAGACAGATCTACAGCTCAATGGAGGACACAGTGTGGGAATCTGCAGTAAATGAGCTATTGTGGCCCGGGGGTGATGGGGGTCACAGCACTTCCAGCTCTCACGTACCTACTGATGAGTACCCTAAGGAAAAGCCGTCAATCTAAACTCCTAGGAAACCTTTTACATTTGTAAATAATAAATAAAAAACAAACAAACACGCACATATATATACATTTAGAATAGTATCATATAGTAACATTTTATTCAATATTTATGCAAAAAGGTGTCCCAGCATTCATCTTGGGAGGTGCTACAGTATGTGGTTGAGCTATGGCCCAAATACATATGGATATAGTTTTCTTTTTGGGAAGAATATATTAAAAAATATACATAAAGAACAATAGGAGAGATTTTTGAAAATTATCTTAAAAACTATCTAAAAGAAAAGTTATTTTTGTGACCCACAGCAACCAATCACAGCACAGCTTTCATCTTTTAAAGGGGTTGTCTCATCTCAGACAATGGGGGCATATTGCCAGGATGCCCCCATTGTTTTATAGGTGCGGGTCCCTATATTGATAACGGAGCCCCGAAAGTGGTGGATGGCGCATGCGCAGCCGCTCTCCATTAATTTTCTATGGGGCCATAGAAAATAGCATAGCGCTGGCTTGGCCATTTCCATTGGGCCCATAGAAGTGAATGGGAGCGGTAGCCGGTCATGCACGGTGTGCTCCAATTCAGTTCTATGGGGAGAGCACTTGGTGATGGCCGGACCGGAGTCCTCTAGCCCCCATTTTGCGGGGTTCTGTTACCTGGGACCCACATCTAAAGACAATAGGGGCATATCCTACCTTAGATGAGACAACCCCTTTAAGGGCACTGTAAGGCTAGTTTCACATAGGCAGTAAAAGATCTGGCAGACTGTTCCAGCAGTCCCTGCATCTAAACTGAAGTCTATGGCATCTCCAAGCTACCGTAGATTGCAGCGTAGAAACACCACCTGCACCTAGGCTTAGGCGTAATCTTTTTATGCCAGAAAACTGGGGGTATGATAAAATCTCCCTACTGAGACCCCTCCAGACCATGGTGTCTGTGGTCCATGGTGGCTGCTGTAAAGCATCTCTCTAAATGCTGCTAACTACAACTCCAGGCAAGATGGCCGCCCTATAATCATGTTGAGGAAATAGAATTAAAAAAATCAGAAAATAAAAATGATTAGAGCAATAAAAGGATATTTGTCACTATCTGGAAAAAAAAGATAGGTGACACATTCCCTTTAAGAACTGCTCGTACACTGCCCATAGTACGTAGGGCACACACCTGCTCAGCTATCGTAGTCTGACTGAATACAAATTGTAGAAATCGACTTCAGAAAGCGACAATGATTCCCCGTTTATTTACCTGCCAGCAGTCGGTCATAAGCGCGGCGATGGTGCTCGCCATGGTGAATGATCCGCAGATGATCAGAAGAAAGTTTAACTGGTTGGCCATCACATAGACGTCTCAGGTTGGGCTCTCTGTCTGATACAAGTCACGGTCACGCCAGGCGTCTTGAGAAGCAGCCACTTGGCATTTAGATTGTTTTAAAGGGAACCTTTCCTTAAAGCAGGACCTATGGCGGGACCAAGCCAGCAGCCGCAGCAGCCATGCCCTACATGTTACATATGGTGTGACATGATGATCATGTGTCATTTTATAGGATTTCCCGGGAATATTATTCTATTCTGTTAAATTGGTTGCAGTAATTAATAGCAGAATCACCTCTTTTTTTTTTTTCTCAAGTTCTCGGCTTTTCCCCTTTAAGATGTCAAGCATAACCAATCTTTTTACAACCGGTTGATTAATCTCTTAGCAACAAAACTCCGAAGAAAATCCCAAGAGCTTACGTAAGACATGCACACCCGCTACTTCCAGGAGGAGGTGACCGTCAGGAGACACAATCCCCTATAGCACAGCAATAACCCTCCTTCAGTCTGTCAACAATTTCAAGATCTCTGCTTGCTGATGCTGAATAGAACAGAGTATTCTCATTTGGCACATGGTGGCCATTAGCAAGTAGGAAACAGGTTTCCCAGGATAGCTTTCACATCATTATAGTAATGCTAGCCATAAGACGCCAATGTCGTGGGACAACCACTTAAAGTGCCTCAGGCTGCATAAGCAGCTTTCAAGCCTCTTAATGTGAACAAAGATGTTTCCATTCATTGGTAGCAAGCAAAAAATCTCAAACATGTTGACACACAGAAACATCAAGTATACAAGACATTTTAAAGACGTCCCATTATACGACGACCCATACCAGTTTATTACCTGTTGTCCATAAATGCTGCTTAAGCATGGCATAATGCAGAGTTCTGTAGCTCTCCATTATTTCAGTTCCTCTGCTTGCTGTCAGTATATGGCGATAGTCTTAGGACAGATAATGTGCTGCACACACAGTTTGAGGCTTGTTCAGTAAAGAGATCTTGAAAACAGTAAGAATTGCATGTTAGAGGTATGTTAGAAAGTTACAGTCTTTTTCATCCTATAATAAATTACCGTAGCTTTATTTACAGAGAATTTTAAATTCCCCCTGTTATAATCTATTCCTCCACTAGGTGGCAGTAATAATGCCTCAATGAACAATCTCATCCGCTGTCCCCTAACTGTGCTGTTTATAGCTTGGGCCATGTTACAAACTTAAGACTTACAGATGCATCTCAATAAATAAGAATATCATTGAAAAGTTGATTTATTTTAGTAATTTATTTCAAAAAGTTAAACTCATATATTATATAGATTCATTACACACAGAGTGATCTATTCCAAGTGTTTATTTCTTTCAATGTTGATGATTGTGGCTTAATAGCTAATGAAAACCCAAAAGTCAGTGTTTCAGAAAACTAGAATATTGTGAAAAAGTTCAATATCGTAGACTCTCATGGTGTCACACTGCAATCGGCTAATCAACACAAAACATCTGCAAAGGTTTCCTAAGCCTTTAAATGTTGCTTCGGTCTGGTTCAGTAGGCTACACAATCATGGGGAAGACTGCTGACTTGATAGTTGTCCAGAAAACAGTCATTGACACCCACCACAAGGAGGATAAGCCACAAAAAGCCATTGATAAAGAAGCTGGCTGTTCACAGTGCTGGATCCAAGCATATCAATGGGAAGTTGAGTGGAAGAAAAAAGTGTGATAGGAAAAGGTGCAAACAGAACAGAGGTAACAGCAGCCTTGAAAGGATTGTCAAGAAAATGTCATTGAAGAATTTGGGGGAAATTCACAAGGACCAGACTACGGCTGGAGTCAGTGCTTCAAGAACCACCACACACAGACGTATCCAGGACATGGGCTACAACTGTCAACTTCCTTGTGTCAAGCCACTCATGGCCCAGAGAAAACCTCAGAAGTGTCTTACCTGGGCTGAGGAGAAAAGGACTGGACTGTTGCTCAGTGATCCAAAGTCCTGTTTTCAGATGAAAGTAAATTTTGCATTTCATTTGGAAGCCAAGGTCCCGGAGTCTGGAGGAAGAGCGGAGAGGCACACAATCCAAGTTGCTTGGGGTCCAGTGTGAAGTTTCCACAGTCAGTGATGCTTTGGGGAGTCATGTCATCTGCTGGTGTTGGATCACTGCGTTGTATCAAGTCCAAAGTCAGCACAGCCGTCTACCAGGAATATTAGAGGACCTCATGCTTCCCTCTGCTGACAAGCTTTATGGAGGCACTGATTTCATTTTCCAGCCAGACTTGGCACCTGCCCATACTGCCAACAGTACCAATACCCGGTTCAATAACCACGGTATCACTGTGCTTGATTGGTCAGCAAACTCTCCTGACCTGAACCCCATAGAGAATAAGGAATTTATGGGGTATCGTTAAGAGGAACAGAAGAGACACAAGACCCAACAATACAGAAAAGCTGAAGGTTGCTATTAAAGCAACCTAGGCTTCCATAACACCCAGGCTGATCACCTCCATGTTACGCCACATTGATGCAATATTTTATGCAAAAGGAGACCCGACCAAGTATTGAGGGCATCTACTGTACTTTTCAGTAGGCCAACATTTCTGTATTAAATATAATTTTTTAATTGGTCTTATATAATATTCTAATTTTCTGAGATACTGACTTTTGGGTTTGCATTAGCTGTAAGCCAGTATCATCATCATCATTAAAAGAAATAAACACTTGGAATAGATCACTCCAGGCTCGAACTGGCCCACCGGGGAGGCGGGGGATTCCTCGGTGGGTCCCCAGTCTGCTGCACCTGAGATAAGATGGAGGAGTAATTATTTCTCCTTTCTCAGGAAAGATAATTATTGTTACCACTAGGTGGCAGTATCGCACAGTGATGCAGCCTCTTACTGGTGTACATTGCACAGAAGGCTCCCGCAGTATCTTCTAGACTTCTGGGGCTGCTGGCTGTGAAGGAGGAGAGAAGGCGTCTGCCTCCTCCTGCTCTCCCTGCTTTCAGAAAACTGTGGCTGCTGGAGTGAAGGATTCCTCTGCGGTGCTGGGGTTATTTCTCAGGTGTGTGACAGTAATGAGCTGTAGGAGACTGTAAGGGGGAAATAGGGGATTTGTTTATAGCAGACTCAGATCTGTGTATGTGTGCTGCTCTCTGCAGAGTTCAGAGTGGCATTGGGGGGACTCTGCCCTAGGTCCCTCCTAATGCCTCTGCTTTAGGTGCACCCCCATAAGTGCCCCAGCTCCAGATGCCCCCACTCTAAAAGCACTGCTAATATTGAATCTTCTCCAGTTGCCCCCCCCCCCCCCCAATACTCCTGCAGCTGCTCCAGGATCTCCACTATTACCCTGCCTCAGGTGACCCTAATGCCTCTGCTTTAGGTGCACCTCCATAAGTGCCCCAACTCCAGATGCCCCCACTCTAAATGCACCACTAATATTGCCTCTTCTCCAGTTACCCCCTAATACCCCTGCAGCTGCTCCAGGATCCCCACTATTACCCTGCCTCAGGTGACCCTAATGTCTCTGCTTCAGTAAAACCCTCCGTTCATGCCCTTTGCACAAACGGAGGGTTGGACTTATGCCCAAAAAATTCTGCACAGTGCGTCATATTCTCCAGTATTGACACGTATGGTTTACATGGCGGCAGTGATGATATTCTGTATTTACAGTCATCACTGCTGCCATGTAAATTGATACTGGTGGTGGAGGATTTAAATGGGTTGTCCAGGTTTTCAAGTTATCGTCTCCACACCAGAGGGCATAACTATATGATTAGTGGGGTCCGATACTGCGACCCCCACTGATCCCAGGTACAGGTCCTGTTCCCCCTTTTTATGGTGTGGCAGGCCACACATATGCCCTGCGGCTCCATTCATTCTCTTTGGGACCACTGGAATTAGCCAGCGCTGTACTCCGCCATCTCTGGTGACCCCATAGAGAATGGATGGAGAGGCAGGGCATATGCTCGACCTGCCACTCAGTCAAGAAGGGGATCAGTGGCGGCTCCAGCGTGGACACAGGCCCTTTAACAGGAGAGCATTTCTATTTTAGTTTGACACATATTTTGGGCCAGATTTAAAATTTTTATAAATTTATTTTTTTTACACCCAAAGAAAACCTTTAAGGAAAGGGAATGTGAAAAGGTCCAACAGCTATGACAAAACAGGTGATAAGTTTCTGACTGGTTGGGGTCTGACTGCTGGGACCCCAATGTTCAAGGGAACGTGGTCTTAAAGGCGTTGTCTCACTTCAGTAAGGGTCCATTCACATGTCTGTGGTGTGTTGCGGATCCGCAACACACCCAGCTGGCACCCCCATAGAGCAGCCTATTCTTGTCCACAGTGTGCTCTCCGCATCCATTCTGTCCCCATTCAGAATGAATGGGTCCGCACCCGTCCCGCAAAATTGTGGAATGGGTGCCGACACTGAATGCGGATGTGTGAATGGACCCTAAGTTGGATTTATCATGTAGAGGAAGTTAATACCAGGCACTTACTAATATACTGTTATTATCCATATTGCCTCCTGTGCTGGCTGGATTAATGTTTTCATCACATTATACACTCGTTTCCGTGGTTACGACCACCCTGCAATCCATCAGTGGTGGGCGTGCGTGCACACTACAGGAAAAAGCCATGGTCCCGGCCACCAGAGGCCTGACGCTTTTGCCTATAGTGTGCAAGCATGATCACCACTGATGGATTGCAGGGTGGTCATAACCATGCAAACGAGCAGTGTATAACGGCCCCATTCACTATAATACGGCGGGTCGAAGGTCCGGCCGCAGCACGGCAAACATGCCGAGAGGGGGCCGGACAAAAACTACATTGGACTTCCGGTGGCACGGTGGGCTAGCGTTAGCATGGATGTGGCAGGCTGTTCCCCCGCCGGAACCTTCTTCTGGAACCTTCTACTTCAAGTGTGAAAGTAGCCTAAATTCTGCTACATGTATGTTTGTGCATTTTGCTGTGAGTGTCTGCCATCATACTTCATCTTTAATATTTCTGTTATCACTGTAAGGGCTCATGAACACGATTGTTGGATGTTTGGCAAATTGCGGATCCGCAAAACCTGGATGCTGGGTGTGTGCATTCCACATTATACGGAACGGAACATCTGGCCTCTAATAAAACAGTCCTATCCTTGTCTGTAAAATGCTGACAATAATAGAACATATTCTATAATTTTATGTAACGGCCATGCGGACATACAGACACGGAACGTACATAGAGTCATTTCCGTTTTTTTGCGGCCCCTTTGAAGTGAATGGTTTCACATACAGGCCACAAAAAATAAAATAATAGTACAGACATGGAAAAAAAATAAGTTTGTGTGCAGGAGCCCTAATGTGGGCCCCCAGAATCAGTTACACTGGTGGGCCCTAGGTTCCCCAGTCATCACTCTGTGTGCAAGGAATCTATATAATGTATGAGTTTCACTGTCTGAATTAAATTACTGAAATAAATTAACTTTTTAACTAATTTATTGAGCTGCACCTGTATACTATACAAACAGCCATTATTTCAGGTTGTCCCATACACCCAGTGGCGTATCTATCACGAGGCAAACAAGGCATTTGCCTAGGGCGGCACTTCCAATGGGGCGGCAAAATGCCCTGTTTGCCTCAGTGATAGAAATCTTTTTTGGCTGGCCGCGCTGTAGGGGTGCGCCGGGACCGCTACTCCCTGCAGAGCGCCGCCTCCTCCCAGCCTCCTCCCAGCCCAGCGCCGTTGTAGGTAATTATTATTCACTTCACTGAGAAGAGAAGAGAAGCGCCGGAAGACTCACACAGGCGCACTGGCAGAGGCATTGAAGTGCGCATGCGCCTGCCAGTGCGCCTGTGTGAGTCTTCCGGCGCTTCTCTTCTCAGTGAAGTGAATAATAATTACCTACAACGCGGCGCTGGGCAGGTAGGGAATCTGTTAATGACACTGGGGGGAAATCTGTGGATGACACTGGATGGGGGGAATCTGTGGATGACACTGGATGGGGGGAATCTGTGGATGACACTGAGAAGGGGGAATCTGTGGATGCACTGGATGGGGGGAATCTGTGGATGACACTGAGGGGGGAATCTGTGGATGACACTGAGAAGGGGGAATCTGTGGATGACACTGAGAGGGGGGAATCTGTGGATGACACTGAGGGGGGAATCTGTGGATGACACTGAGAAGGGGGAATCTGTGGATGACACTGAGAGGGGGATCTGTGGATGACACTGAATGGGAGGGGATCTGTGGATGACACTGGATGGGGGGATCTGTGGATGACACTGGATGGGGGGATCTGTGGATGGCACTTAAGGGAGGGATCTGTGGATGGCACTTAAGGGGGATCTGTGGATGGCACTTAAGGGGGATCTGTGGATGGCACTTAAGGGGAGGGATCTGTGGATGGCACTTAAGGGGGGTCTGTGGATGGCACTTAAGGGGGAGGGATCTGTGGATGGCACTTAAGGGGGGGGGTCTGTGGATGGCACTTAAGGGGGGGGATCTGTGGATGGCACTTAAGGGAGGTTTGTGGATGGCACTTAAGGGGAGAGTGGATCTGTGGATGACACTTAGTGGGATCTAGGGAGGGGTGTGAGGTCCTGGAAGGGTGTTTGGCTGTCGTTATTCACTTTTAAATACAGGAAAGGGTGGAGACTAAAAGGAAGAGCGGGGTTTACAGAGGAAGGGGTTTGGCCTTGAAAGGAAGGGGCGGTTCAAATTTATATTAGGGGGGTGCCCGAGTTTAGTCTCGCCTAGGGCAGCACAAAACCAAGATACACCACTGCATACACCATGACCCTTGTGTAGCTGTAATTCATTCGCATTTTTGTTATACTGGTTAAACCTACACAGACAGCTCAATGTATTGCCCAAATATGCAATTTGTGCACAGATGGAATATATATAGAAATAAAACATGAAGGAAGACACCTGCATCACACAACTGTCACTTCTGCCTCTTACCTGTAATGTATTTATATCTCCACTAGGGGGAGCAGAGGACTATGAATGCTATTGTTTGCAATGAATAAAGTGTCACTAAGGCGACTGCCACACAGAATGTTTTTTTTTATTCAGTTTGTAAAGCCAAAACCAGTAGATTTCAAATAAACAGGTGAGGTAATATACATTCTTTATACTTTCTCTCCTTATAAGATCCACACCTGATTTTGGCTTCAAAAACTGCATCAGGAAGCTTGTCCATGTGGCCCCTTTCACACGGGCGAGAATTCCACACCGGTGCAATGCGCGAGGTGAACCCATTGCACCCGCACTGAATCCGGACCCATTCACTTCAATGGGCCTGTGTGCATGAGCGGTGATTTTCACGCATCACTTGTGCATTGCGTGAAAATCGCATTATGTTCTATATTCTGCGTTTTTCACGCAACGCAGGCCCCATAGAAGTGAATGGTGCTGGGTGAAAATCGCAAGCAAGTGTGGATGCGGTGCGATTTTCACGCATGGTTGCTAAGGAGACAAAGGACGAGTTACCCGGGACCCCATTTACATTATTATTTTCCATTATAGCATGGTTATAATGGAAAATAATAGCATTCTTTAATTCAGAATGCTAAGTAAAGGATCCATTGTGGGGTTAAAAAAATAAAATAAAAGTTAACTCACCTCATGAGTGCGGAGTGCTTCCGTGCGTTTTCTGTCCATTCCTCTGCATCGCTAAAAAGTAGTGCACTCCTTTTTTGCGAGGTAAACTGTTGGATGCAGATTGCGGATCCCATTCAAGTGGAATGGTCCGGGTCCGCAGATGGTGGGCACACGTTCGGAACCGTGCATTGGTGCCCGCAATTTCCGGTTCGCAGCACAGGCAAGGCCAGCACACGGTCGTGTGTATGAGGCCTAAAGCCTCATTCACACGTCAATGTTTCACGGACGTGTGCTGTACATGTTCTCCACGGACAGCACACGTCTCTATTCATTTTAATGTGTGTATTCACACATCAGTGTTTTAGCACATTATATTCTATGGGTCCGTAAAAACCACAGATGCAATAAGGATGCCATCCGTGTTGCATCGGTGTTTCATGTATCATAGAGAAGAGATGCTTTGAAAATTATTTTTCAGCTGTTCAATGTCACTGAAACACGGATGCAACACGGACAGCAAAAAACGGACACACGGACCCTTCACGGACAGCTTCAGGGATGCATCACTGACCACCTGCTCACAGATTTGAGCGCAGACACAGACGTGTGAATGAGGCTTTAGACAGTGTTTGGTCAGTGATTTCCATCAGTGATTGTGACCCAAGACCAGAGGTAAGATATATGGCCCTATTCACAGGACCATAATTCTTTACGGATTGAATGCAGACCCAATCATTTCACATCGTATGCTGTCCACATACATATGGCCATGCCATAGTCCTTGAAAATAGATAGAATATGCCCTATTCTTGTCCGTTTGGTGGACAAAAATAGTTATTGTTACAATGGGTCCGCATAAAAACAAATACAACACGGGCATCATACAGATGTCATCTATATTTTTTGCGGATCTGCATTTTGCAGGCCACAAAATACATACAGTTGTGTGAATGCAATCTAATGGTAATATTTCCTCCTGTTATGTGGTTTTTACCCACATTTGGATTTGGTTCACAATCACTGATGGAAATCACTGATCAAATACTGACGAACACTGACTGTGTGAAAAGTCCTAATAAGGGCTCATGCACACAAATTTATTTTCTTTCCATGTCCGTTCAGTTTTTTTAGACTGTATGTGAAACCATTCATTTCAGCGGGTCCGCAAAAAAAAGAAAGCGGGAGGTACTCCATGTGCATTCCGTTTCCGTATGTCCGCATTTCCGTTCCGCAAAAAAAAATGGAACATGTCCTATTTTTGTCTGACATTACGGACAAGGATTGTACTGTTCTATTAGGGGCCAGCTGTTCTGTTCCGCAAAATACGGAATGCACACGGACGTCACCCTTTTTTTTTGCGGATCCGTTTTTTGCGGACCGCAAAGTACATACGGTCGTGTGCATGAGCTCTAATCGGTAGCATAAATCAGGAGCGTAAGTTGACCTGTGGTGCAGATCTGAAATCTACAGCATTTCAGTTTATGCTTTGGACCTCCAATGTGCAATGGAGAGGGTGAAATCCAAAGCCATGTCCGCCACAAAAACCACATGTAATTCATGCATTATTTGTCGGGGTTTTTTTTGCCACAAATTTTGCCTCATATCAGCGGTAAAATCGGAAGTGAACTTTTCCTCGGTATTTTACATCCCATATAAATAATATAAAAATTGGTGGTAATGGACGATTTTAACAATTTCAGCCTTAGGTCCTATTCACACAGCCGCAATGTTCGTCCGAACCCGTTCAGCAAATCTGCAGAACGGGTGCGGACTCATTCATTTTGAATGGGGACGTGATGGATGCGGAGAGCACACACTGTGCTCTCTGCATCCGCATTTGCGGAGCGCTCTGCCAATCTTCCGGCTGGCGGCTCTGCGAGAATATAGAGCATGTCCTATTCTTGCCCGCAATTGCGGACAAGTATAGGCATCTCTATAGGGCTGCTGGCAAGGTGTGTTTGCGGATCCGCAACACACTACGGACGTGTGATCATATGGAAATTTGACATGAAACAATCATTTATGATGGCCGACGGCAGGCTTCTGTCACCAAAAAATTTAATCTAAGAGGTTGGAAAATTTTGACTGTCGGCTAAAACTGCACATGTACGGCACGAGGAGCCGAATTTGCCTAATCAGCCGCACTTTTTGTGCTCATTGCTAGTTATAAGCTATGAATCAGTGACTCTAGCTAAACTACACTGGGGGTCATATAAAATGCACATCCCTCCACTCTTTGGTACAAAAAATGTTGCATGACCCCGTTTTGTTACTTTTTTTATTGTAAAATTTTGTCACACAGGTGTTTTTACTCCATTCTCGCCATTTGGGAGTGGTGAGGGAGTGGCGGGGGGCATCGCAGGGGTCAAGCCAGGACTGTGCCAGAGTAGCTTAGGCCTGCCCTGGTGCACTTAACTGCTAATCTGCATAAGGATTATATAAACAGTGGATCGCAAAGTGTTAAGTAGCATTACGTAAGCAGAGTTAGCCCTAGAAGCAATTGGGGGAGATTTATCATGGACCAGCATTTTATGCTGGTCTATGATCTCCCCTGTGCTGTCAGAGGATGCGTCTAATTTATGATTAGGTGCATCCTCTGACAGTCTACGCAGTTAAACAGAAGTCTATGAAAGCTCTGAGCTGCTTTTCTGTCTTCATTTACACCGAAAACTGGTGAAAAAGTAGATAAATCTGTGGGCCCCCTGCATACCTCCAAACATTTGAAAAACACAAAGAGGAACAATATGTGAGGTGTGCATAATGCACCACGGCAATTTTATTTCATACTAGGCCACGACTCTTAATTTCTCCCAAAACATGCACAACCAGCCCCATACAGTCCCCATAATGCCTCCACAAGGTAATTATTCCCCCTTTGTGCCACCACACCATAGTTATGCCCACATTGTGCCCCTTTCACAGGAGTTATGCCAGATATGTTCTTCCTCACAGTAGTTATGCCAGATATGTACCCCTTACAGCAGTTATGCCCAGATATGTTCCCCTCACAGCAGTTATGCCCAGATATGTGCCCCTCACAGCAGTTATGCCCAGATATGTGCCCCTCACAGCAGTTATGCCCAGATATGTGCCCCTCACAGCAGTTATGCTCAGATATGTGCCCCTCACAGTAGTTATGACCAGATATGTGCACCCTTCAGAGGAAGTAGGAAAAAAAAAAGCAGTAAATACTCACCTAGTTCCGCTGATGATCTGAGCTCCTCACAGCAGCAACAGGCAGGATTCTGTCACACATCGCGCTGCTATGTAGGAGGAGCAGAGACAGATTCCTGCCCAGCACGCTCTTCCTACACAGTCCAGCAAAGCGATGTATGCCAGTTTATCGTGCTGCTGCTGGGGAGTGCTGGCAGCTGAGCTGAATGGTGAAGCGGGGAGCGGACAGCTCACTGCTTCTCCATTAAAATCAGCTGAGAACAGGACACACCTCAGTAATTCGAGGACCGCGGGACAGCCTCGAAAATCCGGGACCGTCCCTCCGGATCTGAGACAGTTGGGAGATATGCCCCTAGCCACTCCCCTCCCTGCCTTCACCCACCGCGCTCCCTCCCCATCCTCACCACGCCCCCTCCCCGACATCACCATGTCCCCTTTTCAGAAAGTGCCGAGGATAGCGTAGAAATACAACTTGTGGCAAAATTTGTCATAAGTGGCATTTAAAAATTTGCAAACTCAGGGTTTGCAACTTTTTTTCCATCAGAAAAGTGGCATCGGGGGAATAATAAAGCTTCCCCATTGTGTCTGGCTGAACATTGAACAGTGAATTTCCTGGTGACAAACTCCCTTAAAATCCTCCCTCTTTATAACACAAATTACTGCCTGACATTAGGAGATGAATCCACTTTATTCCAATGTCTGGACCAATGTGGCAGTACATTGAATGCCTGCGGGGTCATAGGGACCCCACGTGGAGCCTGGGAGACGTTTCGATACTCTGCTGTGCCTCCTGCGTTCTCGTGCACAGGGCATTGCCATTCATCTGCTTATGAGGTCAGCACTCAATTCTTTTGTTGTGCTTGATGGGAACATATGGGATCTGCTGCGCCCAACACCTCAGAGACCGGATAGTGAACTGCCGCCGCATTGAGGAGATAATCAGCGGTGAATGCAGCCCCTGACAATACAAGGATTAGCTCTGGGATTCACTCAGGTCTAGAGAGGCTCCAGGAATGTAGCATGCAGCTGAGTGTGAGCATCACGCCTGCCGCGCGGCTTCAAGGAATGCACTTGACGCTGTGATGTGGACAAAAGAGCATTTACCCCTGAACTAGAAGATAATCCCCAGAAAGTAAAACCCCTTGAGCCGCCCTTCGTCAGGTATTAGGATTTCCATTCTGCCATTTATACGTTATATCTGAGTAGGAAAAGCTGGGAATCATTGATCCTGTCTACCACCCAGCTTTCCCAGATTCCTGAATGACATATCTGCCTGGTAGATTACTTGCTCCTGAATCTGCTTTCTGCACTCTAGGAAAGCTGGGTGACAATCCCAGCTGCAATGGTGGTCATGTTGGCTATCACCCGCATTTAGGCCCTATTCACACATCCGCAATGTAGTCCGCATGTATTCCGCAATTTTGCGGAATACATGCGGACCCATTGACTGTGAATGGGGCCGGGAACGATGCGGAGAGCACACACTGTGCTCTCCGCATCCGATTTTGCGGAGCGCGCCGCCGATCTTCTGGTCCGCGGCTCCGCAAAAAAATAGAGCATGTCCTATTCTTGTCCGCAATTGCGGACAAGAAGAGGCATTTTCTATGGAGTTCGGGCAATGTGCGGTCCGCAAAAATGCGGAATGCACATTGCCGGTGTGTCCGTGTTTTGCGGATCCGCGGCTCCGTGGATCCGCAAAACACTTGCGGATGTGTGAATAAGGCCTTAGGCTATATGCACACGACAGTGTTTTTTCTCGGCTTCCGTTCCGTTTTTTTTGCAGATCCCATTCATTTCTATGGATCCGCAAAAAAAACTGATGCCTCTTCCGTTTCCTGTCCGCGTCCGTATTTCGCATTTCACGTCCGCAAAAAAAATATGGCATGTCCTATTCTTGTCCGCAAAAAACGGTTTGCGGACCCATAGAAGTCAATGGATCCGCAAAAAAAACGGAAGCCACACTGAAGCCTTCCGTTTTTCCATCCGCATCCGTTTTTTTTGCGGATGGTTGCTTGCAAACCAGGGCACTTGTGCAGGTACTTTAAGAAACTGTTTCAAGCCTTCCGTTTTTTTTGCGGATCCGCAAAAAAAACGGAAGACACACGGAAACACAACCTACAAAATTTTCGGACACACGGAACGGATGTGGATGTGAAAAAAAAAGGAAGACGGATCCGCGATTTGCGGACAGCAAAAAAACAACTGTCGTGTGCATATAGCCTTAGGCTGTATGCACACGATCGTATCGCAGTCCAAAAATCGTGGTTCCGTCTGCATCCCGCAATTTTTGCAGTAAAACCTATTCTTGTCCATGAAATGGACAAGAATAGGACAGGTTCTATAATTTGTGGGCCGGCCGCACGGATGCGCGCAGCACAGAGATGACATCCGTGTGCTGTCTGTTTTTTTTTTATATTTGTGGACCCATAGAAATGAACGGCTCCGTGTGCAATATACAAACAATGCGGATCGGACACGAACCAAAAATACGGTCGTGTACACGAGGCCTTATAATGTGAAGCCAAAATCTTATGCGCAGACTATGAAAACATCCGCAGTGTAAACTGACCTGCATTGTGGATTTTAAATCCGCCGTGTGTCAAGGTATGCCGCAGATTTTTCCACCGTTAATTTCAAGCCTTTGCAATGCAGAGGGCAAAAGTTTTTTTGAAATCTGCAAGAAACCACACAAAATCCACAGCATAAATTCATCCTGAATGGCAGTTCCCTAAAATTAGATATAAGGCTACAGGGGTCAAGTCCTGGGAAATAAAGTGTGGGAACTCACCCAAGTGCCTCCGTGTAACGTCACGGCGTGCGGCGTACGCAAAGGGCAGGGGAGGTCAGGAGGAAGAGCAAGCAAGTACCGTATTTTTCGCCCTATAAGATGCACCTAGGTTTTAGAGGGGGACAATAAGAAAAAAATATTTTTTATTACACCTCAGGTCAGACCACCAATCAGACCCCCAATGTTAATCAGACCTCAGCTAACAGCCCCAGATAAGATGCCCAATATTAATAACACCTCAGATCACACCTCAGCTCAGACCCCAATATGAATGACCCCCAATCAGACCTCAGATAAGAGCCCCATGCCTTATATCATCCCCCAGTAGCCATATATCATCCCCCAGTAGCCTCATAGCAGCCCCCAGTGCCTCTCCACCAGCCCCCAGTGCCTCTCCATCAGCCCCCAGTGCCTCTCCACCACCCCCAGTGCCTCTCCACCACCCCTAGTGCCTCTCCATCAGCCCCCAGTGCCTCTCCATCAGCCTCCAGTGCCTCTCCACCAGCCCCCAGTGCCTCTCCACCAGCCCCCAGTGCCTCTTCATCAGCCCCCAGTGTCTCTCCACCAGCCCCCAGTGCCTCTCCATCAGCCCCCAGTGACCCCTCAATCAGCCCCAGTGACCTCTCCATCAGCCCCAGTGCCTCTCTATTAGCCCCCAGTGCCTCTCTATTAGCCCCCAGTGCCTCTCCACCAGCCCCCAGTGCCTCTCCACCAGCCCCCAGTGCCTCTCCACCAGCCCCCAGTGCCTCTCCATCAGCCCGCAGTGCCTCTCCACCAGCCCCCAGTGCCTCTCCACCAGCCCCAGTGCCTCTCCACCAGCCCCCAGTGCCTCTCCACCAGCCCCCAGTGCCTCTCCACCAGCCCCCAGTGCCTCTCCATCAGCCCCAGTGCCTCTCCATCAGCCCCCAGTGCCTCTCCACCAGCCCCCAGTGCCTCTCCACCAGCCCCCAGTGCCTCTCCATCAGCCTCCAGTGCCTCTCCACCAGCCCCCGGTGCCTCTCCACCAGCCCCGGTGCCTCTCCACCAGCCCCGGTGCCTCTCCACCAGCCCCGGTGCCTCTCCACCAGCCCCAGTGCCTCTCTATTAGCCCTCAGTGCCTCTCCATTAGCACCCAGTGCCTCTCCACCAGCCCCCAGTGCCTCTCCACCAGCCCCCAGTGCCTCTCCACCAGCCCCCAGTGCCTCTCCACCAGCCCCCAGTGCCTCTCTATCAGCCCCAGTGACCTCTCCATCAGCCCCAGTGCCTCTCCATTAGCCCCCAGTGCTCTCCATTAGCCCCCAGTGCCCCCTCCATCAGCCCCAGTGCCTCCTCCATTAGCCCCAGTGCCTCTCCATCAGCCCCCAGTGCCTCTCCATCAGCCCCAGTGCCTCTCCATCAGCCCCCAGTGCCTCTCCACCAGCCCCCAGTGCCTCTCCACTAGCCCTCAGTGCCTCTCCACCAGCCCCCAGTGCCTCTCCACCAGCCCCCAGTGCCTCTCCATCAGCCCCCAGTGCCCCTAAATCAGCCCCAGTGCCCCCTCCATCAGCCCCCAGTGCCTCTCTATTAGCCCCCAGTGCCTCTCTATTAGCCCCCAGTGCCTCTCTATTAGCCCCCAGTTCCTCTTTATTAGCCCCCAGTGTCCTCTCCATTAGCCCCCAGTGCCTCTCCATCAGTCCCCAGTGCCTCTCCATCAGCCCCCAGTGCCCCCTCCATCAGCCCCCAGTGCCCCCTCCATCAGCCCCCAGTGCCCCCTCCATTAGCCCCCAGTGCCCCCTCCATTAGCCCCCAGTGCCCCCTCCATTAGCCCCCAGTGCCCCCTCCATTAGCCCCCAGTGCCTCTCCATCAGCCCCCAGTGCCTCTCCATCAGCCCCCAGTGCCTCTCCATCAGCCCCCAGTGCCTCTCCATCAGCCCCCAGTGCCTCTCCACTAGCCCTCAGTGCCTCTCCACCAGCCCCCAGTGCCTCTCCACCAGCCCCCAGTGCCTCTCCACCAGCCCCCAGTGCCCCCTAAATCAGCCCCCAGTGCCCCCTCCATCAGCCCCCAGTGCCTCTCTATTAGCCCCCAGTGCCTCTCTATTAGCCCCCAGTGCCTCTCTATTAGCCCCCAGTTCCTCTTTATTAGCCCCCAGTGTATCTCCATTAGCCCCCAGTGCCTCTCCATCAGTCCCCAGTGCCTCTCCATCAGCCCCCAGTGCCCCCTCCATCAGCCCCCAGTGCCCTCTCCATTAGCCTCCAGTGCCCCCTCCATTAGCCCCCAGTGCCCCCTCCATTAGCCCCCAGTGCCTCTCCATCAGCCCCCAGTCAGTGCCTCTCACCAGCTCATAAAATATAAAACAAAAAAAACACTTACCCTCTCCTGCTCCTGGACGCCCCTGCTCCTCTCTTCCTGCTGTCGGCTGTGCTGTGAAGGCTGCGCACAGCGTGAGGTCACAGAGCGCCTCATGCCTGTGCGCAGCCCTGACAGCCGACAGCCGAGAACCAGGAAGCGGTAAGTACAAAGTCCCTGAAAAGGGAACGGCGTTCCTGCTGTGAAAAAAGTGCAGGAACACCGTTCCCATCCGTTCCCCCTGGACTCGAGCCCTGTAAGGCTAGTTTCACATGTGCGTTATAATATCCGGAAGGCTGCCGGAGATTACCATATGTGGCATGACCGGATATTACCGTTCACCACCGGAGCCCATTGACTGTAATGGGGCCCAGGGGAGATATGGACAGTTTCCAGGATTCAGATAGACAAAAACTAATGCATGCACCAGTTTTCGTCCTGCTGGATCCCTGCTTGGTCCCATTATATTCAATAGGGTCTGGCGGTGTACCAACCGTATCAAGCTATGCCGGATACGATGAACTCCGCCAGGCTGTTCTTCTACCGGATACCATAACACATATGTGAAGTTTGCCTAGCTAGGAAATACGTGAGCATTGTTTTTTAACATCGTTAAAAATGTGCAAGTAGGTCAGTGGCTACACCAGCCTGGAAAACTATAGTTAGGTGCGTCGCTGGAAGGATTAAGGCCTCATGCACACCAACGTATTTTGGGTCCGCGGCTCGGGCATATGTTGCGGCACGGACGCGGATCCATTCACTTGAGTGGGGCCACAAAAGATGCAGACAGCACTCCGTCCTTTGCTCCGTTCCGTGGCCCCGCAAAAAAAATATAGCATGTCCTATTCTTGTCTGTTTTGCGGACAAGAATAGGCATTTCTACAATGGGCCGCAATTTGCGGAACGGAAAGTGGAACAGCTTCCGTGTTTTGAGGATCCGCGGATTGCGGACCGCAGAACACCTATGGTCGTGTGCATGAGGCCTAACAATGATTGATTGTAGGTGTGGGGGGCACTCTAATATCTCGGGCTGTATATAATGACCACCAAATATGTGATACAGTTATAAATTTATTGCAATCAAACATCTTTATAGCAAAAATGCTAAACATTATATTGGATGGCCTGTATCTGTTGATCAACTTAAAAAGAAGCAAACAAAGGTCATAAAAAGCCTTAAAATAAATATTTTATAAAAAAAAAATTATATATTAAAAATGATATGTTAAAAACAATAAGTAAGGTCGACTTGATAAGGTAGCTGGTAATTTTGTCCTTGATGTTCCTTTAATTGCTGTCCAAAAGGTGGCGCTGTTTTTGATGGGAGAACGTAGGATAATTATCCTCCCATCAAAACAGCGCCACCTTTTGGACCTTACTTATTGTTTTTAACATATCATTTTTAATATATAATTTTTATTTTATTTTTATTCAAAATTTTTTTTTAGGCTTTTTATGACCTTTTAAGTTGATCAACAGATACAGGCCTTCCAATATTATCTTTATCATTTTTGCTATATAGATGTTTGATTGCAATAAATATATAATCGTATCACATATTTGGTGGTCATTATATACAGCCCGAGATATTAGATTGCCCCCCACACCTATAATCAATTATTTTTTAACATAATTTAAAACATTTTCTAATAATATCATTTTTAATAACTTAACAGAAAAAGGTGACACAAAGACTTATATTTGAGATCAGTGGTCTACAACCTTGGGCTCTCCTGCTTTTGCAAAAATGACAACTCCCAGCAGCTGTCAGGGATTCTGGAAGTGGTAGTTTCCCAACCACTGGTGAGCCGCAGGATGGAAACCGCTGTTCGTGGATATGACTGATAATAAGCATAAGATAATAATTACATAATTTGGTCACCACCCTTGGGTAATACTAACCTGCTATTAACGGGCACATTTTTCCACTTGGGCACAGCTATGATTAGTGACTGCAGCTTAAAGGGGTTGGCTGATCTGGGACACAGATGACATATCGCTAGGATATCAGATAGGTACTTCTATCTCCAGAACAGGGCCCGAAGTGAAGAAGGACACACAAGCACATGTGCGGCCTGCGTCCTGCATGTCCTAGCGATATGTCATCTTTTTCCCGGATAGGACAACCCCTTTAACTGTATTGTCTAATGCAATTCTACGGTAGTCTGCAGTTTCGTCCACCATGCTTCATACTGCAGCTCTGCTTCTTCATATTAGGATTTTTGCTACTGTATATATAAATACAAACACAGCAGGAAGTCAATATATATGTAAGGCTAGTTTCTCTGACAAGGACACAATAATTATGGACTACAAAAAACTAAACCAATAGTGATAATTGCTGATGCCAGTGAGGCTAAATAAGGTGAATCCTGGAGGTGGATTTTAAGTCTGAAAAATACAGAATATTAGATAAAAATAAATACTCTTCTCTCAATGGGAAGACCTCAGTCCCCTGTGATCTCCTCCCCCTCCCTGCTAAGGGGGCTTATCAATTCTATTAGCCTTGTAGAGTCTTGTCGGCACATGTAGAACATATTGCTGCCCTTTGTATTGGCCTGAGATTACAAAGGCGCATTAATCTCAGCTGAATTCCCTCACGTCCTTTCATTTCAGCAGATGCCATCATTGATACCGCCACCGACAGCTGCCCATGCACACAGCGCTGATCTGCCTATGGATATCAGCCACATGAGCGGCACCTATGATAATACAATGCTACTATTAACCAAGTAACATGTATGTCACTGCAAAATAAAAACTGTTTTCTTAAAAAATAAAATAGTTTTTTTCTATTTTTCTACTTTTGCAACTCTGTTTACTTTATTTATTTATTTCCCTTTTGTGTCATACTGCTTTGGAATAACTGCAGCTTTTAGGGCACTCATAGTACAACCAAGGCCTTATATTCTGTACCATGGGAGCAGATAATGGGGTCCTTGGACAGAGGAGGCCCAGTCCTGGTTGGCCCCATATCCTTTGCTATGTGGAGTAGGACTTCTCTCTACAGAAGAACTGCATCGTTAGCAGGAGGGGTAAGGATTATAAGATCCTATCCACATGTCAGTGATTCCATGGACAGCGCACAGATCCATTAAACCCATTCCATGAAAAAAAAAATGAGGACTGGACTAGTTTGTTCCATTAGTTACAACGCTCCCATTCTATTCAATGAGTCCGTGAAAACCAGAGACAGCACAAGGATGTCATCTACATATGTTCCATGTAAGGCCCCTTTCACACGGGCGAGTTTTCCCGCGCGGGTGCAATGCGTGAGGAGGACGCATTGCACCCGCACTGAATCCGGACCCATTCATTTCTATGGGGCTGGGCACATGAGCGGTGATTTTCATGCATCACTTCTGCGTTGCGTGAAAATTGCAGCATGCTCTATATTCTGCGTTTTTCAAGCAACGCAGGCCACATAGAAGTGAACGGGGCTGCGGGAAAATCGCAATCATCCACAAGCAAGTGCGGATGCAGTGCGATTTACCCGCATGGTTGCTTAGCAACGGGACCAGATCTTTATTATTTTCCCTTATAACATGGTTATAAGGGAAAATAATAGCATTCTTAATAAAGAATGCTTAGTAAAATGAAGATGAAGGGGTTAAAAATAATAAAAATTAACTTACCTTAGCCACTTGATCGCGTAGTTGCGATCTGTCTTCTCTTTTCCAGCATCAGCTAACAACTAAAGGACCTGTGATGACGTCACATCACATGGTCCAATCACATAGTCTATCTTACCATGGTGATGGAGCATGTGATTGGACCATCTGATGTGACGTCATCACAGGTCCTTTAGTTCTTAGCTGATGCTGGAAAAGAGAAGACAGATCGCAACTACGCGATCAAGGTAAGTTAATTTTTATTATTTTTAACCCCTTGATCTTCATTTTACTAAGCATTCTTTATTAAGAATGCTATTATTTTCCATTATAACCATGTTATAAGGGAAAATAATAAAGTCTCCAGAATACTCTACCCGAAACCGGACTTCAGTGATGAAGTCCGGCTTCGGGTCTGGTCACTAAACATGGCGATTTTTCTCACTCGCGTACAAAACGCATTACAAACGTTTGCACCCGTGCAGAAAAATCGCACATATTCCCGCAACGCTCCCGCCTCTTATCCGGGCGTCAACATGTTTGACGCCCGTGTGAAAGAGGCCTTACACTGATCCACTGCACGGAAAATCGATAAAAAGTTTGTGGGAAAAAAGTTGTCTTTTGAAAAAAATGCTGAAACAGGTCCTCCTGAGCTCGGACCCTTGCAGACGCAAAATGGACTGAGTTTCTGCAAAAACGATGCAGACATGTGAATAAGCACTAAGGCGGAGATTTATCAAGACCTGGAAATTTTCTGCACCGGTATTGATATCCCCTGCACTGCCGGAGAATGTGCTGAATTTATGACGAGGCGCCTGTAATCCGGTCACTATCCGGCGTACATGCTGGCTTTCAGACCAGAAGTCAGCATATATGCCGGAAAGCAGCCGGATTACCTCCAGATCCCATTACAGTGAATAGGTGCACAGTGGTACCAGTCTATACCGGATATGGTGAACTCTGGCAGTCTGTTCCTCCACTGGAAGAGACTGCGGGAGTTCACAGCACAGAAATCTTGTAGAAAGAGCATGAAAGGGGAAATAAAAACCAGGGGGGTTATTTATTAAGACCGGCATTTTCCACAATGGACTTAAGTCTCTCTGTAATGCTGGAGGAAGCGCCAAAGTTATGTGGAGACGCAGGCCTCTCCAAAAATTTGGTGTTTCCACCAGCATGCCATGCAACAAACTTAAATCTACACCAGCTCCCTTGCGGACATATGATGTAGCTGGATGCATGTGGCCAAGCCACGCTCACCCACATCAGCGAATGACTTTTGGAACTTGCAGTAAAATCATGTGGCCATTAGATACTGCTGGTGGAAGTGGCTTAGCCACGTGCGTTCAGCTGCGCCATCTGGCCATATCAATGCTGCAAACACTATTATAGCAGTAAACAATGGCGGTCATTTATTAAGACCATCATTTTGTCGTTTCTTTTACACTGGAGTTTCTGCTGAAAGATGCGCCTAATTTATTACTGCGCATGCTCCTCGTCATAAATTAGCCGCATCTTTGGTAGTCCTTGCACCTGTGGCATCATTTTTCAGCAACTTTTACGCCTTTTCCTGAAGTAAAATTAGTAAATTTGCCAGGGCCGGAGTTCCAGCACCCCCCACAAATGCCCATGCGTCAAATATTGTTGCACAGGCGTTTAAAATTTAAATTTACAATTTTATTCCAAAAAGAGGCGTAAAACTGTTAGTAAATGACCCCCAATGGGCTGCACAGCTGAAATGTCTTCAAGAAACAGCCCACACCTGTCCATGGTACTGCAACTCAGAACTATTGAAGAGGATAACTCCATTTCAGCATTTCATGCTGTGATGGTGACTGTAGTGGTGATGATGAAAGCTCTGATGATGACTGTATTGATGGTATCTGCAGTGATGATGATCACTGTAGTTATGGTGTCTGCAGTAACAGAGACTGCAGTGATGGTCATTGTAGCGATGGTGACTGCAGTGATGGTGACCATCCGATTCATTTTAAATTTCTTCAGCTATAAGTTGCAACCAAATGATACCATTATCCTCATATAGAGATTGTGTGTGTCCTCATGCAGGACTAGGTGTGTGGTTAATTCTAGTGCTCAGCAATGGAAGTTCTGTCAAAACACAGAGGGAGTCCATTCATAGACAGGAAAGGAGCAACAATGTAATTGTCTCTCCTGCAGTTATCACCTGTGTGCTCTTGTGTGGTGTCTGCAATGCATCTTACCTAAATAAGGGGGCGCAGTGTTGCCATTGCACAGAGACCATACTTTATTTCCTTGTTGTTCTACTCAGGACTTGTTCTCCCATTTAGCTGCTGTCGGTGCTGTTCCTGATAGCAGTGAATCGTCAGGTGCGCGGTCCCCAGCGCTCAGTGTCAAGGCTGAGTTGACGCTTATTTTCTAACACGCCCATGGCCTCTCTGTTAGGCCTCTTGCACACGAACGTGTGCGTCCCGTGCCCGTATTGCGGACCGCATTTGCGGATCCGCAATACACGGGCACCATTCCGTGGCCATTCCGCATCACGGATGCGGACCCATTCATTTCAATGGGTCCGCAAATCCGGAGATGCGGAACGGTGCGGAATGGAATGACGGAACGGAACACTACGGAAGCACTACGGAGTGCTTCCGCGGGGTTCCGTTCCGTACTTCCGTCCCGCAAAAAGATAGAACATGTCCTATCTTTTTGCGGAACGGTCAGATCGCGGACCCATTCAAGTGAATGGGTCCGCGATCCGCTGCGGCTGCCCCACGAACGGTGCCCGAGCATTGCGGGCCGCAATTTGCGGCCCGCAGCATGGGCACGGGGCGCACACGTTCGTGTGCAAGAGGCCTTAAACAGTGATTTTTATTTTTTAGATGGTTTTTATAATTGTTTTCTTTTTATATATAATAAAAAACATTTGGTTTAGGCCTCATGCACACAACCGTTGTTTTGGTCCGCGTCCGAGCCGTATATTTTGCGGCTCAGGCGTGGACACATTCACTTCAGTGGGGCTGCAATAGATGCGGACAGCACTCCGTGTGCTGTCCGCATCCGTTGCTCCGTTCCGTGGCCCCGGAAAAAAATAGAGCAAGTTTTGCGGACAAGAATAGGCATTTCTACAATGGGCTGCGTTCCGTTCTGCAATTCAGCTTCCGTGTTTTGCGAATCCGTGTTTTGCGGACCGCAAAAGACATACGGTCGTGTGCATGAGGCCTTAGGCTACATGCACACAACAGTTGTTTTTTGCTGTCCGCAAATCGGGATCCGCAAAAAAAAACTGATTGTCCACCAGTTTTTTTGGGAGGATTCCTTTGTTTTCATAGATCCCTTGTAATAAATGCCTATCCTCGTCCGCAAATGAGAAAAAAGTAGGACATGCACTACTTTTTGCTGAAGCGAAACACGGACAACGGACGTGGAACGCAAATGGATGAACTGTCAGCATTTTTTTGCTGACCTATTGAAATGAATGGGTTCCTGTGCTATCAGCAAAAAAAACTGAAACGGAAGCCGAGAAAAATAACTGTCATATGCATGTAGCCTTAAATTTACACTTTTTTTTTTCTATCCATGAATGAGGAATCCCCCAGGCACTCAATTAAGTCATTTGAGTAGGACATCACCAGTACGGGGGCCCTCTGCAAGAGAAGCATTTGTTTTTGTCTAGTTTTCTTTTTCGGTCTTTTTTTAACATAAACACCTTCCAATTTTTTGTTGCACATAAATTAGGACACCTCCTTCCATTAAACTGCTTGGGTGTTTTTTCTATCTTTCATGTTTCTTTCTTTTTTCACTAGTTTATCTTCTCAATCTGTTTTTGTTACAGATGCATTTAGAAACTCGCTGTCCTTCATTTTCTTTCTAAATTATAATTTAAAAAAACCTTTATCACAACATAACATTTTTTTTGCACATCTAATGTCTCTCCATTGGATAAACTCAGTTAGGCCTCTTGTGTTTCGCCCGTGGTTTTCATGAATCATTGCTAGAAGATGCTTTCAGCCTAGCAGTAGCTGTGAAACATGGAGGACACACGGACTGAAGATCGTAGAACCACGGATCAAATACGGATGGATCACGAACAGTGTCATGGATGAAACATTGACTGTTCTTTCATGGACATAACACAGATATGTGAATGAGGCCTCATTCACATTTCAGTATTTGATCAGTGTTTTTCATCCGTTTTTAAGCCAAAACCAGTGGTGTTCAAGTAGTACTGGAAATATGTAATTTACCATCCTTCTCTTTCTTGAATCCAGTACTGATACTGCTTTAAAAAAATGATTAAAATACGGATCAAGTACTGAAGTGTGCGGGATGTGACTTCTTTTGTTTCTTTTTTTTGGTTTGTTTCTTGTTTTTTATAATTATTATGGAAAATGTTATAACTTACATTATTTTTGTTACACAGATATCAGACAATCCTATGGTGGGTCTATTAAACGGACTACTTCCATCATTTTTCTTCCTTTCCCCTTTTTTTATTTTATTTTTTTTACTTTATTTATTAGGAAGAACCTGGGATAGAAGATTAGACAGATTCCTTCATGTTGTGCATGTGTCAGGCCGTGTTCTCAGCGCTGATACAACACAATCTGTCAAGAATTGTTTGCTCATTATTTCCACCAGCAAACTGTGAATGTGTCAATCACAGTGATGCTCAAATACACACATTACCCACTCATTAACACACACAGAAGGATTAGATAAATTATACAATGGGGAACAGAGAGCTTGGGTTGGACCCATCTGTTGGTCTTTTTGGCGCGTGCAAGTCTTGTGCCTGTATCTGGAGGTCTCCTGATGTGAGGCCACTTAGAAGGGTCATCGACTGTTTGCATGAAGGCTTGAGGAATCCTATGGGAGCTTCAAGTGCTTGGGAACTAAAAAGGCAGATGATCCTCTGCTACCGGCCTAATCCATCTGATACATAACGGTTTGGTTATTTTTGCTTATATGACGCCAACCTAGGCTGCAGCACTGTACACATACATCGATTCCTGACCCCAGAGGGGCTCATCCCTTGTACTGGAAGTAATTTAACTAATATAGATACATTAAAAAATATCATCAGACGCAGTTCCATAGCAGAAGTCTACATAGCAATACAATAATTTGGATATTAATGACCATCCTCATGATTTTCAAGACCTCTGCTTGTCAATGAATGGGAACATTCAGAGCATGGGCGTAGCTATAGGGGGTGCAGAGGTAGCAGTCGCTACCGGGCCCAGGAGCTTGAGGGGGCCCAAAGACCCTTGTGCCACATAAGAAGACACACAAAGCACTGAGGGAAGGGGCCCAAGCTGCACTCTTGCACCAGGGCCCATGAGCCGTTAGCTACGCTCCTGATTCAGAGGCTCTCTTTTTATCAACAAACAGAGCCATTTTTTGCATGGGCTGTGACTGGTATTGCAGGCGTGCTTTAGTTACTTAAATAAGAATGATCTGCCATATCGGACACAGCCCATACACAAAAGTGACTTTGTTTCCGGAAAAAGTCATGTTTTGACATTGCAACCATATTCCACAAATAATTGATATATTCCTCTATGTCCAGAGCAATATATTGTATTTACAGTTTATTACTGGGTTGGGAAGATAGAGTATACACAGTGTTATTGGGCTTAACATCTGCGCTGCATGGAAAGCACTGCCACATGCTGATTTATAGAATAAGGACCTTAAAGGTACAAATGCATGTGGCCAAGTCACGTCCCCCTTGAGACAGAATTTTGAAGTAAAATCATGTGGTCATTGGCTGCCATGGGTGGGCATGGATGGTTACATGCAACCAGTAGCACCGTCAGCCCAGTCCCAAAGTAATAGAGGTGAGGGGCGTGCCCCCAACCAATTAGACGTTCACTTTGTATGGAATCATCTATGGCCTATAGATGAGAGAGTGATCGTTGCCAATTTTCAGTGTAATTGACTAATAAAATACTCAGTCATAATGGATGCATCACAGCTGTAGTCTCCAGCTGGTGGATCTCTGACTGTTGCAACTACATGAACATGTTAGGAGTTGTAGTCTTGTAACAGGTTGAGAACCACATGTTTGAATCCTCTGCATTACAAAGTAAGGCTACATGCACACGACCGTTGGTGTTTTGCGGTCCGCAAACAGCGGATCCGCAAAACACAGAAGCTGCTCCACGTTCTGCGGAACGGAACGCGGCCCATTATAGAAATGCCTATTTTTTTGCGGGGGCACGGAACGGAGTAACGGATGAGGACAGCACACGGAGTGCTGTCTGCATCTTTTGCGGCCCCATTGAAGTGAATAGGTCCGCGGCCGAGCCGCAAAATGTGCGGCTCAGACACGAACCCCAACAACGGCCGTGTGCATGAGGCCTAAAAGTGTTTATCCTGTGGCAAAGAGCACACATATTGGAACGGATTTACCATTGGACATGTGGCAGAATTCTGGTTTAAACTGGCAGGAATTTGGGTGCAGAGTCCGTGTGCCACATTTATTAAATGTTGTAGTCACATTTTTTTATGGCCTCGGGGGAGGAAGGCTTGGCTTATTTGTGGAGGGGACATGGCTTAATACATGACAAATTGTGTGAATATTAAGGCACTCCATGCTGACACAAAGTAACTGAACGGTGGTAATAAATTATTAGGTTATGTATCATGAGCGGATTTTCTGAAGTCAGTTTTTCTGGGCTCTGTTGTACCAGTATTTACGGCAAAGTTATAAAATTCCGCAGGTCTTTAAATATGTTAAGTATGTTTTGAGATGTTACTCTGTGACCACTTTCACACCCACTTTTTAAAACTAGTGACAGCAGCAAAAAATATATATATATTTGTGCTGAAAAATGGTGTGTGCCAAAACTTTTTTTTTTTTTACACCAGAAAACATACAGAACTTTATAAATTCCCACACAGACGAGACAGGCTAAAGGTGCAGCATATTTATCATCCAGGATCAGCCAAGGTGATAAGTCTGCTGCATTTCTAGTTTCTAGTCTACGTTTGCACTTAGACACTTTTAGTGAATCTGACCCCTCGTGCTCCAGACATTGTACAGTACCCAGCCTTAAGGGGATTACCATCCACATTCACCGTCTAACATGTTAGAAGACATTTGTTGGGGAACTGGGACACTCTGTGGGTGAACTCCTCTATAGCTGAGAATCTCCAAAAAAGCACAGATTTTAAAGCTGCTTTCAGATTTCTGTGACGGAATCTCCTTTTTGCTACTTGCTAGAAAGCACTATACTCTCCCCAGTACCAAAGGGTATCAGGCTGTCTACATATCATCATTTTTGGGAAGATCCCTGCCATTGATGTATCTCTAGGGTGTGCAGAGAAAGCAGTCACTTCCATGTCTTAGTGCCTGGGGGAACTCAAAGGCCCTCCTGCCATATTAGTATTGTATATAGCACATGACTGTAGGTTGGGGTCTACACTACATATTTTGCATTGGGGACCAGAGAACTTCAAGTTACGTCTCTGGTCCTAACTCAAATCTTCCAAAAATGTTACCTTCTGACAGTATTATAGTTATGATCACTGCCTTTCATTTTTTCTTGAACCAATCATAATAATTTTATAATGAACAGTTAGCAACTTTCTAATGTATTTTGTGTTCTTCTGCATTTTTATGCTCTGCTTGCTGTCAGTAAATGGAAATATTCTTATTCCAGAATCTGAAAACGGTGTACAGACAGTATAGTTCTCACCTCTGAGAGTTTGCGAATTGCTTCCATTGTATCTTGTCTTGACAATCCTCTGTGAGCCACATACATCAGCGGGGCCAATCACCCTTTATTACTGCTACAATGTATCAATGCAAGAAAACATATGAGTCTGGGGTCTAGAGTGTTTAGCTCACAAATGCTTGTAGGGTTTGTGGTGTATGGTGACACAGTGTGAGAGGAATGTCACCACAGCTGCCCCCAACCCTGATCCTGACATCCAACTCTGCTTTACCCCCTCCCCTGACACTGACATCCTGGGAAAGTCTTCTCCATCCCTGCTCATACAATGGGGTCCACTGGGGGCTGTGCACAGATGGTGATCAGACGCCAAGATCTCTTTATAGGACTACAAAAGAGAAAACGTTATAATGTTAATACAACAAGGAACTTTTCTGCCCTTAACCAGTCTAAGCTTCTGCAATGGACTGGTGTGTGAGGATAGTGGGAAGCCAGGGAGGGGTTGGGAAGAGGTCCCAGGGGATGGATTGAAGGGGGATTATTAATGGGTATTGTCAGTTTGGGGGAAGGGGGACGCGTGCAGAATCTTTCAATTTGCATTTAGTCTGGGGAAAAGAGAAAACGGTAAATTCACAGCTATCTGTGTAATGATGGGAACTAATTCCCCCTGCAAGAGGGGGTGTGAGAGGAAAACGTTAAACAGTACAAGCAACAGGTTACACAGAAAGAGAAGAAAATGGGAAATCACAAAACTGGGAGACAAAATTAGATTAGATATTATACAAATCCATATATTAGAAATGCTGTATGTATAATAGCTGCGATAGAGAAGATGATGCTGTTCTTGGTTGTAAATATGTTTATACATTATATGTCCCATATTAAAATATCCATCATAATTTTTAATAGATAGATAGATAGATAGATAGATAGATAGATAGATAGATAGATATTCTTTGCATTTATAGCATTTTATTTGAAAGAGCGGGAGAGAGAGGTAGATATACTGGGGAAAAATGGATAGATGAGAGAGAAACAGTAGGACCATAGATAGATAGATAGATAGATAGATATCAGAGATAGCTGTGTGCAGCCAGTTTATAAATATACATCTTTATTACTACTACAGAGTGTTAATAGTATATCAGCAGATAACACTCCTGGAAAAGACTGCACTCACCAGATATAACATTGTGATATGATGATTACAGCAGATTTTTGGTTTGGTATACTGGAGTTCTATGAACGGGTCACTGGTGATAATAGCATGACTGTGGGAATGTAAAAAGCAGCCGAGAGGTCACAGGAGACATCTGTCTATAGACTGGAGACCCGCAGAACTCCAACCTCATGTGTACTGCTCATTACTATGTATGGGGAGTCACTTCAGAAAAGAACCAAGTGCAAAATCTATCTATCTATCTATCTATCTATCTATCTATCTATCTATCTATCTAGCTATCATTTGTTATCTATCTATCTATCCATCCATCTATCATCATTTGCTATCTATCGCTCATCTATCTATCATATTGTATTATCTATTCACTAAATTTAAGTTAATCAATCAATCTAGTCTTTATCTGTTCTATCATCGAGTAACAATCCATTTATTCCCATAATACTGTATTGGTGGTTCCAGAATTACTCACCATCTCCTTGGTTCTTGTGTTGACTTCTTTCCTCTTTGTAAGGTTACTTCTCTGGCTGCAATGTGATAATTCGGGGCAGGTATGAAGTATCAGGCAGGACCTCAGCCTCAGAGGATCTACTACACTCAGTGTCGGACTAGGGTGTTCACGGCCCACCAGTAAAATTTATTTTCGGGGCCCACCGTATGGATACATTCAAATATTACCAGCTGGAGGATGCTACCACATTGATTATTGGGGTTTCTGCAATGACTCTGAGAAGGTAGGTCCTGGGGAAGGAGGATACTAGGTTGATAGGGGTTGAGGTTGGTGGGGACTGTATAGAGGGTGAGGTTGGTTGGGACTCTATAGGGGTTGAGGTTAGGACTGTATAGGGGGTGAGGTTGGTTGGGACTCTATAGGGGTTGAGGTTAGGATTGAATAGGGGATGAGGTTGGTTGAGACTCCATGGGGGTGAAGTTATGACTGTATAGGAAGTGAGGTTGATGGGGACTGTATAGAGGGTGAGGTTGGTTGGGACTCTATAGGGGGGAGGTTAGAACTGTAAAGGGGTGAGGTTGGTTGGGACTCCATGGGGGTGAGTTTAGGACTGTATAGGGGGTGAGGTTGGTGGGGACTGTATAGAGGGTGAGGTTTGGTTGAGACTCTATAGTGGGGAGGTTAGGACTGTATAGGGGTGAGGTTAATTGGGACTCCATAGGGGGTGAGGTAAGGACTGTATGGGGGGGTGAGGTTGGTTGGGACTCTATAGCGGTTGAGGTTAGGATTGTATAGGGGATGAGGTTGGTGGGGACTCCATGGGGGTGAGGTTAGGACTGTATATGGGTGAGGTTGGTTTGGAATGTATAAAGAAGTGATGGAAGAAACAATATGTAGATGATAAAATCATGGGAAACTACAGAGGTGAAGACATGGTGGGTGACAGTAGATCATCAGGATAGATGATGGGGAAAATAAGAAAGATAAGAATGATGTCTGTAATACAAGGATAACATATTGTCTACAAAATAGGAATACTAATGTTGCAAAACTACGAAAGGGAAAGGATGATGGCAACAACGCCTGGACAATCAGAATATTGCTTAATATGGGTCATGAGATAATTGGTCATTATAGCAGTATTGAAATGAGAGGGTGAGCAGTACAATAAATAGTTAAATTAGATAATAATGAACGTGGAAGGTTAGATACTTGGAAACTATAGACAAATGATACAGCTAAAGAGGGGGGCAAATAATAATCCTGAGAGACAAATGTGAAGGTGCGAGAGACAATACAGAGAAGATTGTGCAGACTATACAGAAAGGAGAAGATACCAAATGATCAGAACATGGAGAACAGGAAAAGAGAGGGAGGATGATGAGGGTTATACAAAGAGAAAGTTGGTGTAGACAAAACAGAGGAGATAATAGAAAATATATACAAAGAAAAAAAATGTAGTGAAGAATATACAGAAGAAACAATGAAGAGGACAGGGCAGTGGATACGAGATGATGATATCTACAGAGAGGAGAAAGTGATGGGGAGTCTGGGTGTGACACAGAGAATGAATGATGAAGACTGTGTAGAGGAAAATATGCAGGAAGCAATACACAAAACACGAGGAACATGACTCCTTCGCAAGAGATAGTGGAGGAGACTATACAGAAGAGGAAGCCTGAGAGGACAATACACAGGACATGATGAACATGACTCCTTCACAAGAGATAATGGAGGAGACTATACAGAAGAGGAAGCCTGAGAGGACAATACACAGGACATGATGAACATGACTTCTTCACAAGAGATACAGTGAAATGTCTGACAGTGCTTCAGCAGCACTAAGGCAGTGGACAGCGACTATCATGTATAACCTAGTATGGCAGTATTACTACAGCTATCCCTAGTACTGCAGTATTACTACTGCCTCCCTTAGTACTGCGGTGTTACTACAGCCATCCCTAGTACTGCAGTATTACTACTGCCTCCCTTAGTACTGCAGTGTTACTACAGCCATCCCTAGTACTGCAGTATTGCTACTGACACCCTTAGTGCTGCAGTGTTACTACAGCCAACCCTCGTATTGCACTATTACTACAGCCACCCCGATTATCACAGTATTACTTCAGCCATCCCTAGTACTAAAGTATTATTACAGCCACCAATAGCACCACAGTAATACTACAGCCACCCCTAGTATTAATACTGGCACCGCTAGTACAACAGTATTACTACAGCCACTGCTAGTACTGCAGTATTACTACAGCCACCCATAGTACCACAGTATTACCACAGACACCCCTGAATCTGTGGTCAGGTAGGCACAGATCTTAACAACGGCCAAGTCCTGGCCCCAATATACCCTACCCCCCAACTCCCCAGTCATTATCCAGTAGATATGTTTCTTACACTTTTAGGGGTAGATAGTGTTTAGACAGTTTCAATTTTCTACACAATAAAAATTACGATGGAGAGAACAAGTCTTAGAGGAGCATAACACCCAATCTGTCTGTAAAAGACAGGTTGTCTCTAGAAGACTGAATCTAGCAAGGTGGACGGACTCACTCCAAGGCACCACTACTTAGAGAATGGACACTACATGGTCCATCTGCCTCAATTGCCTGGGTCATGTGATTATTTACCCCCTACTCTTTTCACCCACCTCAGTGGTGAATTCTACTATTTAGTAACAATGGGTAGTGATCCTATAACATCGATTGCTGCATTGCAGACCACAGACAAAGAGGGATTCCACTGACCCTACATATACATGAATACATATTTACAGTATGTATCTCTCATGTGTCTCATGAGAGACACAGAGGCAATTTCTCTGCCTTTTCCCCATCTGTCTGTTTGGCTCTGTCTATCTCTTTCTCTCTCTGCTTCTCTCTCATTATTTCTGTCCCAACACTCTTTTTCTCTCTCCTTGTTTGTTTTTCTGTATTTCTCCATGTGTACCCCTCCTCTAAATTGTAACAACAAATCTCTGTAATCCATATTATTCCTGAAACATACAATCTGGAAAGTCTTTAGCACTATTCAGTAAGACTTGGACCAGCAATAATACTTAATATCACTGGGGTACGTTGGTGACCTAATGCCCTATTCATTGTACCTATAACAGAATTAGCCTTAAATATCATCAAATTTACCCACCTACAAGCCTTTGTGTACTATGTGACCAGCTTTTAAAATGTATACAATTTAACTTAAAATACCCCATCAACCAATTGATTCATTCATAATATATTAGGCTGACTTTATACATCTAGTCAATTTTAATTTTACCAGTAAAGGACGATCACCATGAGGCACCTGAATGATAAAATATATAATACGATGACAATGATGATAGCAAGCACATTATTAAACTAGATTTTCTATGGATCCTTCTATAAAATAATATCCATAAACCAAACCACTAGAATTGGTAATGTCTTACCTGGAAAGATGAATGGAGCCGGCGTCATACACAAGCTCATACTCGAGGTCATTTCCTCCCACATGCTCTTCCATTGGTATATAAATGGTAAAAAGTTTAAACCTGAAAGTGTTGGCTCTTTTCAGGGTGATGAGTAAGACGTTGTAGAGAGCGATGAGGATAAAGCGAATCTATTAAATCTCTTTTCCTCCACTGTATTCACTGAGGAAAAGAAACTGTCAGATGAAATGCAGATTGTAAAAGTAAGTGCCCTGTCTGACCCAGAAAGAAGTAGAGCTGCATCTTAAAAAGATTAAAATTGACAAATTGCTGGAACCAGATGGCATACACCCCCGTATCCTAAGAGAATTAAGTAATGTCATAGCCAGAACCTTATTTCTGGGTCACTGTCACTAGTGGAGTACCTCTGGGGTCAGTACTGAGCCCTATTCTCTTCAATATATTTATTAATGATCTACTGTGTAAAGTAATTAACACTGATGAGGACAATATACTGCTACAGATCTGAACAGATTGAAGGCTTGGGCAGAGAAGTGGCAGAGGAGGTTTAACACTGACAAATGTAAGGTTATGCACATGGGAAGGAATAATGCAAGTCACCTGTACATACTAAATGGTAAAACACTGGGTAACACTGACATGGAAAAGGACTTAGGAATTTTAATAAACAGCAAACTAAACTGTAGAAACCAGTGTCAGGCAGCTGCTGCCAAGGCCAATAAGATAATGGGTTGCATCAAAAGGGGCATATATGCCCGCAATGAGAACATAGTCCTACCACTTTACAAATCACTAGTCAGACCACACATAGACACAAAAGACGACTGAGGGGAGATCTAATAACTATGTATAAATATATCAGGGGTCAGTACAGAGATCTCTCCCATCATCTATTTATCCCCAGGACTGTGACTGTGACGAGGGGACATCCTCTGCGTCTGGAGGAAAGAAGGTTTGTACACAAACATAGAAGAGGATTCTTCACTGTAAGAGCAGTGAGACTATGGAACTCTCTGCCTGAGGAGGTGGTGATGGTGAGTACAATAAAGGAATTCAAAAGGGGCCTGGATGTATTTCTGGAGTGTAATAATATTACAGGTTATAGCTACTAGAGATGGGTCATTGATGCAGGGAGTTATTCTGATTGCCTGACTGGAGTCGGGAAGGAATTTTTCCCTTAAATGAGGAAAATTGGCTTATAGCTCAATTGTTTTTTTATTTTTGCCTTCCTCTGGATCAACTTGCAGGAAAACAGGCCGAACTGGATGGACAGATGTCTTTTTTCAGACTTACAAACTATGTTACTATGTTTATGCTCATATTTCTGACAACCAAAATTCTAATATAAGTTTGAATATGATGCTAATAGAGAATGTGCTAGATTTTATATGATATAATATGAAGACACATGACCAGCAATGGTGATCTCTCACCTGTTAACATGTTACCTGAGAAAATGAAGGCTACCCACCCTGTAAACTAAACACTATGAACTATGTATGTATATATATATATATGTATAGAGCTGGAAAAGCATACATACAACCAGAGTCTACGGAGACTTTTTACTTTACATGGTCCAATGTAGCAAGCGATTTCCAGGAACAAAGCGTTCCTTCCTACGAACGTACATTAGCAATTATCTGAGTGCTCACTCAATATAAAGGGACCTTTACCCATAGGCAAAAATATAGCAACAGTTTTATAAAAAGTAAAATGCTAAACATGAATATGAATATCATTTAGCATTTAATACACAGATATATAGGAAAACTGGTGTCCATATACTGGAGGTAACTGTATGAAACTGTATGAATATTACCTTCAGATTCAATTACCTTCTGCACAAGTAGGGCGAGTCCTGAGAGGGTCTTCAAATTCTTCCCAGTATCAATGAAAGAGGTTGGACAAATATAACAATAGGGGATCGTTAAAGGGACATTACTTGAAAAAATCTATTAGCAGTAGAAATATCCCTTTATGGGTACACAATACCATCAGTTGTGTCTGAGAGTGCCAGACAGGAAAATGCTGCATGCTGTCTTTTTCTATCCAGCAAACTTTGACATCTGGCATCACAACTGATGCCACCAAATGCCTATGAACAATTCCATAAAAAACTGTGGTTCAGTTCTGGCTTTAATTTTCCTCCGGCATTCGTGCGCCATGCCAGAGAGAAACTGAGAGGGACATATGTGAAGGGGCCCATAAAAAACTTTAGAATCAGTTCTGGCATCAGTTTCCCTTTGGTGTTTCTGTACTTTGCTGGATGGGCCCTATTATGTAAAGCTGTTACATAATTTCAGCGTCATTCATAAACCCACACTCCATTCAAACCTACAAATCCCCCCCATTTCACCACTACCCACGTATCACATTTAAAGGGGTCCAGTAGGCTGAGCCGTGGGCTGTTGTTTGGTGGAATGCTTATAACTATGTAACTATGTAACTATCAATGTATAGAAATCTTGTTCTACACACCCTTTCCCTTTGGCTCAACATCTTTTTAAAATGAAGATGGACATTGATCCAGGGATTTGTTCCGTGGATCGATATCGCAGGATTACAGGTTGGACTTGATGGACTTTTGTCTTTTTTCAACTATGTAACTATGTACAGTAGATCTGATTGTGGTTATTCCTGGCCAAGGTGTCACATTGAAGCCACTCTGATTTTCTTTCTCTGCCTCCTTTTATCCTGCAAAACTGTTATATAGGGGAAACAAAATGAGGTTGACCACACAGTTCTGTCCATATAACCGCAGCTATTCAGTTAGAGAAGGTCACAAGTGCATCTAAAATTGTTTTACTAACATATTGGGTGGCTCACTAGTTGGTACAGGGAATAAGGGTGGCAAGTGTGCCATACTACAGAGTATCCAGTCTTTGCCACACAAAAAAAATACATAATATAAATGTATTTGCACTCAAGCGACCCACATGGTTACTCCCTATTACGTATTACCATTCGGTCCTATATGTTCTTAATAGTCACTTAATATAGTCACTTAACACACACTGGGTGGATATAAAGATGAGCTATTCCACCAAACAGTATAGTAATATTGAGACATATTTATCTATTTGCACCAGGACTATATTAGAATAACAAAAAGGGGCATTTCAGATTTATGCTTAGTTTGTGTTTGGTGTCTTTGTATTTTTATGCAGCATCTGAATTGTCTCACAGGTGTGTTTTATGCATTTGTAATAAAACATAAGGAATAATATACATGCATGTAGGTGGCATGAGTGACAATTCATTTACTTTTGTATACATCTCCTGTACAGAACTATGTGTCTCTATGGCAACTGAGCGCAAAGACACTCTGTGTAGTCTGATCCCATTGTCTCCTATCTGTCCCCTACTTCTTGCTAACCTACAAATTTTAAGAGACGATTAGGAATATGACATGGGGGTCAGACTATAGAGTCTGTAATCACTGAGGCATACACAGTAGGTCTGCACAGGAGCTGCATACACAGAATGGTTGATTTTTTCAGAAGACTAGTTAAACAGTTGCTTTAAGCTTTATTTTAAGTGCACTTAAACAAAACAAAAAAAGAAAAGAAAAATGGTTACAAAAGGTGAACATACAGTTCAAAACAAAAAGATTAAATACTAGAAGCCTAAAGCTAATTTTAGGGGCTCCACCTAGAAACCCTCCATCTTGATGTGAGCTAAAAAAATGTGAAACCCACATATAATACAAGGAACATAAAGGGTGTTGACAGTCCCCAAATAATGTGGATTCATCGCTGGTTACATTTGCACGTGAATATAAGGTGAGATTTATACACAGAAGACTTCATATGCAGAGGATTACACACACATCCCATCAGTTTTCTATTCTTGTTTGTCCTCAGATCTCACCCCCATCAGGTTCTCCCCCATCATCAGACAAGATTGGTGACCACAATAGTCCTCTTTAAACGGCCTAATTCAATCTGCTAAAAAGAAACTTTAGCTTCTACCTATATATCTGATAGCAATCTATGCACACCATTATTGTATCACTAATGTCTTACCTGGTGTGGGGTGGAAGAACAGCCAAGGGCAGACATAGCTTTGTAGGACATCAGCTAAGGAGCCATCTAGGACCTATTGATCAGGTTTGAGAGATGAGGTCTGAGACATAAGGCATGAGACATGAGAGCTAGATGGGGTGGGGTTGGATTTGGAAATATGCACCCAATTCCCCTCCATCTGTTCTGTCGCGTGTTGCTCTCGTGTCTCCTCATCCCATTGACCAAGCTCAGGGGTGGGCATCTATCTCATCCATACACAATACCCTCATTACTGGAGATTACACCAGGAGTCCACCGTTATCTAAGCTCTCTTCCTGTAGTAAACTTTAAATATTAATTGATAAAAAGCTGCAAAAATGCAGCCTAAGCCTCCAGCTGCTGAGGAATAACTGGTTATCTACTGGGATTTATATTTTACAACTGTGCACTTAAACACAAAGGGTTCTGTGAACGAAATGCAAGATGAATGGTAGATACACAGACATAAGGATGGATAGATAGATAGATAGATAGATAGATAGATAGAAGGAAGATAGATAGATAGATAGATAGATAGATAGATAGAAAGAAATAGAGGCAAAAAAAAGAAAAAGCTCAGCAGGAGTGTTAAGGCATAGATGGGTACAATCTCTTTAATACCTTCAGTTCTAGGTCTCAAAATGTCAAATTCTCAAAAAAAGGCAGCACTCCAGATAACATGAAGGGTGGTGGATCCACTTTTTATTCACCCCAATTATCTATTTATCGGTCTGTCTGTATCTATCTAACTATCTGTCTATCTAACTCACAAAGAAGAGGCAGCACTCCGAGTATGGTGAAGTGTGGTGGACCCACTTTTATTCACTGCAACTGCAGTTGGGGTCTCCTTTGTTAATTAGATGAATAGATAGATAAATACAGATAAAGAGATAGATAGATAGATAGATAGATAGATAGATAGATAGATAGATAGATACAGATAAAGAGATAGATAGATAGATAGATAGATAGATAGATAGATAGATAGATAGATAGATAGATAGATAGATAACATAGATAGATACCATACCATACCAGATACCATAGTCAAACCATGACTTTGTCACTGCTTGAAAAAGGTTCCAAAGGGAGAACCGAAACGTTGCATTTGGTGAAATAAACATGTTTCTATTTTTGGGAAGTGTGGTGGAATTTCCTTTTTCATAGATAGATAGATAGATAGATAGATAGATTAGATAGATTCTTTGCATTTATAGCATTTTCTTTGAAAGAGAGTGAGGGAGAGTGAGGGAGAGAGAGGTAGATATACTGTGGAAAAATGGATAGATGAGAGAGAAACAGTAAGATCATAGATAGATAGATAATAGATATGAGATAGATAGATAGATAGATAGATAGATAGAAAGAAAAAAAAGATCGAATAGATTGATTAGATAAATATAAAAAAACATTATAACACCATTAATATTTATTGTCAAGCTGGATGTGTGACACTGAAGACCCCACGAGAAAAGTTTGTGTTCTGCTGAAGCATCCCTTCTGCTATACTATCCATTACCACTTCTTCTTAAGATTGTACCAGAGAATTCTTATACCTTCCTCAGAATCACAGCTGCCATGTATATGGTGTGTTGTAGGCATGCGGTAGTGCCCTTTTTTCTTAAATGAGAATACTGGAAAGTATTGTGTACTGGAGCAGCACTGGATGTGAAGGGGACACATAGAGGTTCCCAGGGTATGGGGGAGGGGAGAGGTCTGTCAAGCTGTGGGATCACTCAAAACCCTCTGCACCAGGGAGCAGTTTATCCTCATTCTGGACAAGATGCCAATTGCCAGCATTCTGTCCTGAAGTTTCTATGATCCCAGAACAGTAGTTTGCAGAATAAATGTTAAGCCCAACCAAACTTTAGGACCAAAAACACAGCATGCATTGAATTAACATGATATGCTAATGCAACCTGCAATTACAGGAAATCGGTCCTCTTAGGTGGTATACCCCAAGGGTATCTAAGATTGAAGGGACTCACAAGCCCTTTAATTAGAATTTAACATGGCATAACATTTAAGGAAATTTATATAATTAATACAGTGTACATTCATTGGGGGGGGGGGGGGGGGGGCTGGTATGAATAAACATAAGAGAGTTGCCCCTGTATAAACAAATATTGTGGGGGTGTCTCCATAAGATACTTTGTAAAATTGTCAAATATTTGGCCTTGAAGGAGTGGACCAATGCTGTGAAGCAGCTTGGAGTGAATGTCTGTGATATAACATTTTTGGGGTACATGGATTTTAACAATATGCAATCAAAGACATGGGGGGTACCAAAGATTGAGACTCTGGAACCTAGTAGTGATCAACTTGGTTTTATTAAGATCTCTAAAAGGAGGACTGCCAGAGTTTGCCAGTATGAAGTGCCAGGAACAGTAGGTGTGGATTAATAATTAGGAGAGGTGTGAGAAGGATGGAAGAATTACCAGAGGGTGTAGGGAAGTGAAAGCAAATCAACAAGGTGCCGCCTGGAATCTAAGAGAAAGCATTTCACAACACAAGCTGAAGAAAAGGGACAGGAGCCATAGGAAGGTAAGTAAAGTACAAGTAAAAATGGCAGGAGAAGAGGAAGAATGCATGAAGTAACTGGAAAGACAACATTAGGGGTTGGCTGAAAGGGATCACGTTTAGTGAAGCTGATGAGGCGGAACAGAATATTTTACAGAGGAATATACAGAATAAAGAGAGAATGTAATAATATACCAGATAGGAAATCATGAGTTCATGAGTCTAAAGAGGAGCAGGATTAGGAGAAGATTAGATGATACCATTTCAAGAGAACATACAGTAGATGGATACCTGGTGAAAGTTGTGAAAAACCCTTTATAGAGCAAATTAGGACAATGAAGACAAGAATACAAGATATAACAATGAGGACATATATGGGACAATGGGAAAACTATATGAGGTCACATTGTGAAAAACATACAGTACAGGAAAGGTAGGTTGAGAAATCTATGAGGTTCCCTTCCAGTTTTATAGAATGTCTGAGGGGCTTTGAGAAGAATAGTGAAAAAAGCTGTTCCATGAAGAAGAATATTGAGGTGCAGACTGATAGGCAAGGTTAAGAAGACAATATTATATGCAGATTGGGGCAAAATAACAAAATACCAATATGTGAGGTCCACTTTGTAGAGCACCTTAGAAGACATGGGGTACAGGTTCAGTAGAAAACATGAGAGTCAATAAGAAACAAATATGATGAACTGATTAGGAAAATTCATCCACAGTACTACATTGTATGTATCAAGTCCAGTAATAGATGGAAAAGGACTTATCTAGCTTTTTAGGAGAAATGTGGTGAGTTAATTTGAGAACAGCATATGCAGGTAGGTAGGTGATCTGCTGGAGGTGGGGAGGAAAGCATAATATAGTTTACAGAGAAGAAATGTACACATTGAAGACAGCACACAGGATGAGAAGAGCTCTGATAGAAATGATAGAGAAGATTCAATGAATACAGGCAGCAGATATTTAGTGGATCCAATATAGTTTATAGCCATGGTGCAGAATACAAGATGACAAAGTGAGGAGGTGATAGGGTTGGAAATAGAAAAATGAAGGATCTAGGCTAAATCACAAGATCTAGATAGAGTGAAGTGGACACGTGAAGGAGTTCAGAGAGGAGGATACATGGAGAAGAATAGAATAGATGATACATAAGGGAGTCTGGATAGGAGGATACATGGAGAAGAATAGAATAGATGATACATAGGGGAGTCTGGATAGGAGGATACATGGAGAAGAATAGAATAGATGATACATAGGGGAGTCTGGATAGGAGGATACATGGAGAAGAATAGAATAGATGATACATAGGGGAGTCTGGATAGGAGGATACATGATGGAGGATATAAGGGTACATAATGGCAGCTAAAGAGAAGAATAAACAGCTGAGGCTATAGAGGAAGACACCTTGTGGGGGCTAGAGAACAAGACTGCATGGTGGAAGGTGGAAAAGAATGCTACACGATGGAGGCTGAAGAGTATACATACATTAGGCTGTTAAGGTTAGAGAAAAGGACACATGATGGAGTCTGGAGGGAGTGACACATACTGGAGGATAAAGAGAAGGATACACCATGGAAGCCAAATAGATGAGTTCAGGATGGGATCTGCAGAGAAATATACATGGTGGACACTTGAGAGGAGGAAAACTAGTGGACAAAAAAGGGGAAAATTCCAGCACCAAAATTCTTGAGTGATGGTTTCTTTATTTCCAGCAGTGGATATAAAACGGTTTCAATACATATCTTCACAAATCCAGTTAATAGTCAACGCGTTTCGAACAGATATAGTTCTTACTATTAACTGGATTTGTGGAGATATGTATTGAAACCGTTTTATAACCACTGCTGGAAATAAAGAAACCATCACTCAAGAATTTTAGTGCTGGAATTTTCCCCTTTTTTTGTCCATGTTAAAGACAGGTCTTACCTATTTTCCGTGCACCAGGGAATATCACTTTTGGATGATCATAACAGGTGAGCTGGATTTTTCCTGCTAGGTATACAAGAGGAAAACTAGTGGTCATTGGATGACAAGAGGAGGTTGATGAGAATGATAACTGGTTGAGGCTAACTAAGAGAATGCAAGCAGAGGTTGGAGAGGAGAATTCATAATGGAGGCTGGAGATTTTGATGCATGGTGAAGACTGGAAAGGAAAATGCAAGTGGAGGTTGGAGAGCAGAGTATGTAGTAGAGGCTGGGGAAGTTGGAGAGAAGGTTACAGGTGATGGCTATAAAGGAGTATACAGGGTGGGGGCTCTGGAGGTCAATACATGTCAGAGGCAGAGACCACACAGATAACAGAATACAAGTTGAGGTTGGAGCAGAGAATTCATGATGGAGGTTGAAGATTTGGGTGCAACCTGGAGGCTAGAAAGAAGAATTGAAGTGGAGCCTGAAGAGGAGAACAGGGGTAGAGGTTAGAGAGTGGGGTATGAAGTGGAGGCTGCTCTGTGCAAGCTACTATGAACTAAACATGGTGGAGGCTGGAACAGACAATACATTGGATTGTAGGACTACGTGATGGAGACTGGAGGGGGTAATTTAAGCAGAGGTTGGAGACAAGGATGTATCATGGAGGTTAAAGAACAGAATACTAGTGGAGGTTGGAGAGGAGAATTCATAATGGGCAGTACAGGTAGGAGCTAAAGAGGGAAATACAGATGGAGGTTGAAGAGTCTAGTATGCATAGGAGCCTTGGGGAGAGGATGCAAGTGGAGATTAACATGAAGGATACATGGTGGAGAGGAGAAGAGAGAGTGGACATTGGAAAGAAGAATACTGGGTGGAGGCTAGATAAGAGAATGCATGGCAGAGGCTGAAGAGGAGAATACAGGTGGAAGTAGACCAGGGTATGCGGTGGAGGCTAAGAAAGGAGGGGGATTCAGGCTAGAGTGAAGGGCACTCACTGGAGGATGGAGGAGGTTAGATAGAAGAAAGGTGAAGGCTGGAGAGAAGTATACAGGTTGGAGGCTTCAGAGGAGGGTAGGTGTACAGGTTAGAAATAGGGTGCATACTGATACTGAAGGCTGAAGAGAAAAATACATAGCTGAGGCTGGTGAGTACAACATAGGTTGAAGGCTAAAGATCTGGATGCACAGTGGAGGCTGATGTAGCGAATACAGTCTGGGTGGAAGCTGTAAAGCAGGTTGCAGGGCAGGACCCTGCAGGGTGGAGGCCCCGTCTGTGCAGATAATTGAAGGCACTCCCGGCACGTGCTGCTGAGGCTGAGGTGGCTCGTGCCTCACTGGCAGCGCGTGCAGGTCCAGGGCACTCAGCTGCCGGCACTCTTCTACTAAGGGTAGTTACTAAATATGGAGATAATAACAGAAAAAGAATAGAAATTAACCCTGTTCACTCCCTGCACCCAGTACTGAGCATCCAGCCATGTAATCTACAATAAAACCATCATCCAGCAGCATATTCTACAAACATCAATCGTTTTGCAGCATAAATCAACAAATAAGATGGTAGATAATATTAGTACCTGGTATGAGGAGGTCCCAGGTCCTCTCCTTCTGGTCAGTCTGAGGACCATTCATGAGAGATGTCCCTCCTATGTGCTGCTCGTCTCTACAGAACCTGGAAGAGAACCTAGTAAAACATGAGTGATACCAGCACCAGGAACATCCGAAAACAGCCACGAAACCCCCTGCTTTCCCTCCAGACCACTCGGGCACCATGGAGAACATGCATATCTAGGGCTAGAAAATAGTCTTGTCCAATCGATCTGATGCCCCCCTCCCCCTCCCTTGTCATCTATCCCCCCCCCCCCCCCCATATAATCATAAATTTATACAACAGATCTCCTTTGTCTCGTCTATAGCAGATGGAGCAGCCAAGCCAAAATGTGTTTATTTCTAAAGAGAACAAAAAAAAGATGCTGTGGAAAAAAGTTCGGATTGTGAAGCGTGTGAGCTGGAGGATGGGGGGAGGGGGTCTCAGGGGAGATGGGAGGGGGTGGCGGGGAATTTGAAGTGTGTCGGGCGCGTGCTGCTGCCCCAGTGTCACCTCCACAATACAACTGGTAGGAAACCAGAGGTGACCCAGATACGACAAGCCCCAGGATCTGTAATAGTAGTAAAATAATACATTTCTAATAAAACGATATATTGTGCAGTAATGGCAGCTCCTCTGTGTGCTGCACCTGGGAATACTGATGGGTCTATCATTACAAGTAACATGCAATGCAACAATGTAACAAGCCATACTATATAATGCAACAATATATCATAATGTAACATAATATCCGAGTGTAACACATATCATTGTCAATATAGTATGTATGGCATGCAACACATAGTGAAACATAATGCAATCTAGCATGTAATGGTCCAATGTCCCACAAGTCTGCACTGCAGCATGTAAACCAGGCAATGTCCATTGATATAGAGAACAGACACATATTGCTATTGTGCTCCAGTATAAGTCATCCTGACCCTATAGAACATATAGTATACTGTAAGGTCTAAGACATTACAATGCACTACAGGACATGGTAATATTACAGTCGGATGTTATAATACTATAGGGGCATGCTCCATGGCTGCAGCTCTGAATTCCTCTCTCTGAACAGTAGTAAATGTGGAATATAAGTACATATTACTACTTTCTGCTCCATATAGAGATGCTCCAGCACAGAAGGGATGCTATAAGGCTGTCCTGATTTTCTAGACATAAACTGAGTCTGCAGTCATCTGCTGTGTGCATTGTGGGAATACAGGATAATTACAGCTTGGGATGCTGTTTAGCTTCCCACTGTTATGGGTTGTATATAATCCCAAACCAAGCCAAACTCATGCACTATATCTCATAGGTTTTTATGGAGGACAAAGAGTGCCTTGTAAGTAGCAACAATCCAGCTATGACACCCTGCCAGCTGCTTGCTACTTTGTTACCCAAATTGGAAGGGGGGTGTCTAAACATTGACCCCCCAGATGGGGGACCCAAGCCAATATTTATTTCAATAGTCAAATCCCAACTGAAAATTCAAACCTAACAAGAGACAGGGGAGGGGGGAGGGCACAGAGGTGGTCCTGATGAAGGCAGGGATGGCATAGCCCTGGGTACAGCCAATCAGAGCCCTGGGAAGTGCACCAGGAAGAAGTGGAGGAGACAGAGGCCAGGTGCAGTTGGAGGCCTCTGTCCAGGTTATGAATGTCACAGTCATTTACATACAGAGATGTCACATCTGCTCTTGTTAAACCTACTGTTGGGCTGAAGGCTTCATATGTCACTATAACCCCCACCCCCAGATTTTAGGGAACATGCTGATTAAGAAACCACATTCTGTTTCAAATGCAGACAATATAAGAACACTTTGTATAAAACTCATTAAGGATTCAATCATCAATAATGTCTACAGCAGCCCCTCAGCCAATCACATGGCCTGTTAAGTGCATCCCCCATATGTCCCCATAATACAGTAGCTTGGCTTGGGGTGTAAGTCCCATGTGCAATTACCTGTCTAGGGGATTTGTCCTTTCCAAGCTGTTTGTTTTTTATTGTAAATATATTTATGCATTATATGTCCCATATTAAAATATCCATTCTATTTTTCCACAGAGAAGTGGATAGAATCTTTTAGTGGTGAATATATATATATATATATATATATATTTTTTTTTTTTCTTTTTCTTTTATAGATAGTATATTAGGTATAGTATACCACCCATCCATCTGATATCTAATTATATCCATTTTGTATCTATCTATCTATCTATCTATCTATCTATCTATCTATCTATCGTATCTATCTATCTATCTATCTATCTATCTATTTATCTATCTATTTATCCATCTATCATCTATCTACAGCATCTCTTTGTCTATTTATCTATTAATCTATCTATCTATCTATCTATCTCTGATATATATTTGTTATCTATCTCTCTCTATCTCTATCCCTCTTTCTTTCTATCTATCTATCTATCTATCTATCTATCTATCTATCTATCTATCCTTTCATATATCATTTGGACTGCTGTAACTTGTATACACAATACTTGTGTGCTGTATTAGAATACACACTTCAGAATACACATAAGCCACGTGTGTTCACAATGTTAACTACAGTCAAATCTTGTCTTGATGTGGGGTTTTTGCATATGAATGTTTTCCTCGAAACTCTTCCAAGGTGTTTTGCGGCAATACATTCCACCTTCCCCGGTACATTCAGTGTTAGGACAATGCCTGCAAACACATGTATAATCTCATTGTACAAGCATCTCTCTTTTATCTAATTGAATCCTTTTTTAATGATCAAAACTGAGGAATAAATAATTGTATGTACAGTCAGTATCTGTTTCAATTGCAGACAAATTCGAATGTAATAGTCATATTACACTTTATTATACATGAGAATCATGATAGATAGATAGATAGATAGATAGATACATGTGATAGATAGATAAATAGATAGATAGATAGATAGATAGATAGATAGATACATTTGGAGATAGATTATAGAGGGAGATACAATATGTATATTATTGTATTTTGCATTGCATTGTTATTTCCTTAAAACCTTTTATTACATTTAGAAATCCATGTATTATTTCTTTCTATGATAACTATAAATTTGTTTTTGCATACAAGTGGTGGAGTCGGTTACCTGTCCTGAACAGATGGCTCTTGGAATAATTGCACATAGAGGAGGGAAGAGAAGCGGGTGTGTCCCCCAGAGGATCTTTGTCCATCCCAAGGATGGGTGGAGTTTGCACCAGGAGCTTCCATAAATAGCTGAGCAGCATCCCATGCCAGACACTACCTCTTAGCAGTACAGTGAGATAGCACTGCCTGTCACTGAGCCATGGCACCCAGCATGATCATCACTGAGTCAGCTTCCAGCTACCAGCCCAAACCTGGGAAAAAGAGCAAGGAAGCCAGTCAGCTGAGAAAGGTGAGAGCCTGGATCCCTCATTGTATCTGTACTAACTTGTTCTTGTGATAAGTCTGATGATGAGAAATATAACTTGATATTAACCAAATGCTGCACTTTCTTCTGCAGACTTTAAAACCTCTGATGGAGAAAAGAAGGAGAGCAAGGATCAATGAGAGCCTCAACCAGCTCAAGACACTCATCCTGCCCCTGATAGGAAAAGATGTAAGTGCAATTATTACTATCATTTGATGCATGAAAATAATTTTCATACAGCAGCTAAAGAAATGCATACAATATGTTGAACTTTAGGTTGTAACCTTCTCATTCCTTCTTTCCCTTATAGAATTCCAGATATTCCAAATTAGAAAAAGCTGATATTCTGGAGATGACAGTTCGGTTCCTCAAGGACATCCCTCCAGTGCAGACACAAAGTAAGTACATGTTCTGTATCTGTCAAGAGAAGGTATAAAAAAAAGAAAAGAATCCAGTGTCCTAGTCTAGCTCCACATTTTTTCTAGGATCAGAGCTCCTAGCTGGAGCCTTGTAGATTCATACCTGCTAAATAATAGATCTGGTGCTTGGGTTGAGTTCTAACCAATTTGTGTTCTTTTATTTTAAGGTTCTACAGAAAAGTACAGAGAGGGCTACAGAGCTTGTCTAGAACGTCTCAGTGGGCTTCTCACTAACAGTCATGCCATAGCTGGAGAAACATGCACTCGCCTCTTGGATCATCTGCAGAAAAGCCCAGAGCTTTGTTTTCAAGATTGCACCAAATCCCCCAGTGCTAAAGTCAACAGCAGCATCCCAAGAATTGTCCTTCACCTCAACCCCAGGAGATCAGAAATCCTCTGCTCGTCTCCAAACCAGGTACCATCAAGACCACAAGCTCCAAGCACACCTCAGCCCACCAGCTCCATCTGGAGACCTTGGTAAAGACCAAGCATGGACTTATTCCACCACACAAAAGCTCAGCTGCATCTGGGGTACCGGGTGCAGACCATGCATGGACTTATGACTCAAATGCAAGAGTTCCTTGATAATTTATGACACATAATTTCCTTTGTAAATACGTTCCTTAACTACATAACCACTTGTTGCATGGAAGATTATTCTAAGCACTACATTGTGGGGTCATTTAGTCCTTTAAGGGGATTGAATAAATATAGGGGTACAAGAAAAACCCTGGTGAACCCAAAGGGTTTTTATAAATGAGTATGCGATTTGCATTATATAGTTTAACCACTTATCTACTGGAGGACAAGCTTTGCTGGCTTGTCTGCTGGCTGAAGGGTTAAAATATGGCAGGGCAACGTGCAACAAGGCTTTGTATATATGTATGATTTGCACTTTCTTTGTTTACAGACTTTTTTATGATAAATTTTTATATATTTTTGTTTCAAAATAAAATAAGAAAAAAAAAAGAATGGTATGGTGATCTGGTGTTTGTTTTTTCATGTTGTCACCCAGCTTTCCTGGTGTCCTGAAGGGTCAGTCTTCTTAGTTATATGCTTTACAGGAGCAGGTGGTGAATCTTTGAATAGTAGCTGTAAACAAGGACAAGATGATTGTCACCCAGCTTTCCCTGTAAAGGATACACAAGGAATGGCTGAACAATAGAAAATTCCTGTCTCATAGTATAACACATTAGGGGATATGAATGCCATGGAGAGGGTCCCCCCCCACCCACTTTGGTCCAGTGCAGACTTCTGCTCACAAAGAGTTGCTTCCTCTTGGCGGACCAAGCTGGTCCATGCATAATTAACTGGCCATTAATCTAAATGGCTGGCATGTAATACAAAATTTAGCATATTTCCCTAGTAATGACTGCTGATTGGGGGGGGGGGTTCTAAAGCCAGACTAGCAATGACCATTAGAAATTCAAAAAGGGTTCATCTCATGAAGGGAAGATCTACATTAATGAGGTTTTCTAGAACTTGAAGGGCTTTCCAGGATTTTTATTTTTACTGATGACCTATCCTAATCACTTGAATGGGGCTCAGCTGCTCCTAGGCCACGTCACCGATGAACATGACATCACTGGCCTAGGAAAAGTAGAGAGAAGGCTGCAGCAATCACAGGAGCACCGTTGCCTTCTCCAGCAGCTGATCGACCAGGGTTCCAGGTGTCGGACCCCCACTGATCAGTTAGGATAGGTCATCAGTAACTGATCAGTGGGGTTCCAACACCCAGAACCCTGGTCGATAGCTGTTTGAGAAGGCACTGGTGCTCCTGTGATTGCTGCGGGCTTCTCTCTATTTTTCCTAGGCCAGTGATGTCATGTTCATTGGTGACGTGGCCTAGGAACAGCTGAGCCCCATTCAAATGAATAGGATCGGTCATCAGTAAAAGAAAAATCGTGGAAAGCCCTTTAAGTTCTAGAAAACCCCATTAATGTAGATCTTCCCTTCATGAGATGAACCCTTTGAAAAACTTTGCTTCAAAAAGACTACTATGTAGTTGAAACACTGCACTTTCTTTCTTTTTTGTACATTTTTGAATGGACTAATTATGAATAAAGATCTTCTAATGGATATGATGCCGTCAACTTTGATTTGAATACTATCCTGTGGATAGGTCATCAGTAAGAAAATCTCAGAAAATCCTTTTAACTACTGATGAACTTTCCTTAGGGTAAGTCATTAATATTTGATCCATGGACCTCTTCCTTAGGCTCCATTCACACGACCGTATGTTGTCCCCAAAAAAACGGATCCGCATTTTTGCAGACAGCACACGGTCGTCTGAATGAGCTCTTAGACTGTGATGTCACGTCAATCACTGAACACTATTGTTTGCCATTGACGGCCACATCAGAGTTGTCAGGAGGGCTGGAGAGCACCTACTGCCATTATACTTAGTGTGGAGACACACAGGACCAACACCAGGATTCATGGTGGGGGGCACTATTAGCTACCATCGCTGTTCCCATCTGGTATTTATGAAGGGAACATTGACCGGCCTTCATTATGTCCAGGACATTATGGAACCAGTCCTGCTGCTGACAAGATAATGCCGCCCACACACTGTCCGCGCTACACATCGTGCTCTTCCGGGTCTCCAGCTGCTCCTCTGGCCGTCTCCATCACCAGATATCTCTTCCGTTGAGAATGTCTGGGACTGGATGGGGCGACTGATCTCCCAAGCACAGCAGCCAACAACCTCCTTGGCTGAATTACAGGATGAAAGATGAAAGAGCTTGGAGGAGGATATCCAGAATCTGTATAATCGTTACCATGCCAGAGTGGCAGCCTGTAACCCAACAAGGGAGATGTCCCAATTTTCATGTCACCCTGCCTTACCATACACATAGTGGCACCACCCTAGTTGTGTGTTGCAAACGCCACTAGCAGTTTATACCTATATTCTTCACATAGACGCATCTAACTATTATCTATCTATCTATCTATCTATCTATCTATCGATCTATCATGCCAGAGTGGCAGCTTGTAGTCCAGCAAGGGGAGATGCCACCCAGTATTAATGTCGCCCTGCCTCATAATCCCCCCTTACTGCAGAACCTAAAAAAAGACAAGCACCTCTTGCAGATCATACTTTGCCAGTCGGTGACTTTCGGGGCCTCTGTATGGAGGCTACGGAGGTCATGGCATCCACTAAGGCAGGGGTCATGTCTGGGTCACATATTCCATTTAAAACCTAGTCGTGATTTCCCTGTTCTTCACCCCCTTTGTTTCTTCAGCACAAAGTGCATTGCAGCTTCAGTCTTTCAAGGTGACAAGCCCTCCCACCCTCCACATGGTTTTATCCGTAGTTTTCAAAATCTCATTTTGTTATTAAAAAATAAATAAATAATTACAAATGCAAAAAGAATAAATGTACGGATGCTATTTCTATATTGTGCTGTTTTATCACAGCTTTATTTTTGGCGGGGTTGTGAGGCCAGAACTTATGGAATTTGCAGAGTTAATGCTGAGACGTGGTGCCCCACGGGTTCATCTCTCGGTTGGAGACTCTTGGAAGTTGGGTTATAATATCGTGCCCTCAGCGGCTTGCTGCGGCAGGCATACCATTTTTTTAGTTATATGTTATTATTCAATAAAGATGTGGCCAGTTTAAATCCCACATGAAGTGTCCGTTTGTTCTTTTGGTTGCGTCACAGCTTTAGTAAAATCCATAAAGTCTAATAAGTATTGTGTTTGCTATCGCCTGTATGTGATGCACTCAATTCGGCGGTCATGAGCTCAATCCCATTAAGTTTTTGAGGTGTTCTTTTTTCATTTTCTGCTAGTGTATATTCTTCACATAGACACGCTCGTCTCCTCCTGTCGGCCCCGTGTGCTAGGACTGCGCATGCACAAGATTTATCCAGCATACAGGGCCAGCCGGAGAAGACAAACGCTGGCCCTGTGAATCAAGGATGGCAGGGCATGACTTAAGGTGGGCGAACGGAGCTTCTAGGAGCAGGAGAAACGCCCCCCTGTCAACCTGCGGCTCTCCAGCTGTTGCAAAACTACAACTCCCAGCATGCCCAGACAGCCTACGGCTATCAGCCTACAGCAGGGCATGGTGGGAATTGTAGTTTTACAACAGCTGGAGAGCCACAGGTTGGCCAGCCCTGTCCTAGAGGCTAATTAGCATATTACAAAAGTTAAAATTGTGCAGTAACGGGGCATCCAGAAGCTTAAGATTAGGAGAGTTAGGCCTCTTGCACACGAAAGTGTGCGCCCCGTGCCCGTGCTGCGGGCCGCAAATTGCGGCCCGCAATGCACAGGCACCGGTCGTGGGGCAGCCGCAGCGGATCGCGGGCCCATTCACTTGAATGGGTCCGCGATCTGCCCGTCCCGCAAAAAGATAGGACATGTTCTATCTTTTTGCAGGACGGAAGTACGGAACGGAACCCCGCGGAAGCACTCTGGAGTGCTTCCGTAGTGTTCCGTTCCGTCATTCCATTCCGCACCGTTCCGCATCTCCGGATTTGCGGACCCATTGAAACGAATGGGTCCACATCCGTGATGCGGAATGGCCAGGAATGGTGCCCGTGTATTGCGGATCTGCAAATGCGGTCCGCAATACAGGCACGGGGCGCACATTCGTGTGCAATAGGCCTTAGGGTCTGCTGACATTAGCACATCGCTAATGTCAGCCAGTTTAATAGGATTAAATCTGGTGACAGAAATCCTTTAACTATCTATCTATCTATCTATCTATCTATCTATCTATCTATCTAACTATTATCTATCTATCTATCTATCTAACTATTATCTATCTATCTTTCTGTCTGTCGGTCTGTCTATATACTATCTATCTAACTACACATTATCTATCTGTCTGTCTATCTATCTATCTATCTATCTATCTATCTATCTATCTATCTATCCATCCATCTATCTAGTCTGAATTACACAAGTGTTCCAGACAGTATTTTATTGTAAATCACATTTACATTCACCTACAGATTGGTACTTGGTAGAAGACCTACACTTTTATTACCCATGTACTTACAGCTGCCACCTTGTGGATTATCAGGTGGTCATAGAAAAGTTTATAAAAGTTGCATATAAAGTAGAAAACCTCCAGGAAGACTGCTCATCTATAGACAGTCAGTATGTGGTCACTTCAGCTGCTGCTGTGTACAATGATATACGATGGACGATTCCAAGCTTTAGTAACTCCATTCTTGTAACCTTCAGTCTAGAAGTCTGAATGAATATAAACAAAGAAGCGTCACATTACCATAATTAAGGGGCCATTATTGCTACTATATCAGCAATCACATACACACACCCCTTCCTCAATGTAATACAATTGCAATCTTTTCATAGCTGGGGGCTGTAGAAAATTGTCTCCCATCCTCAAACAGGAGGCGATACCTACTCTCCAAAATCACAGGGTGAGGTGGGGAGGATTGTAAGTATCTAAAGGACTTTTAAAGGAATGCGTTATCAGAAAATAACTTCTTTTTTAAATCATATTTTTACGTTAATCATATTTATTGTTTTATCCATTTCCATGTCACTATCTACAAAAAAAACAATCACAAAATCCAGCAATTTCACACTGGCCACTAGGCCCAGGCTTGGACTGGCCCACAGGGGAACAGGTGAATATCATAGTTGGCCCCTGAGCTAGCTGGGCCCCTAGTCCCCCATCCCCTGCACAAGTGGCACATGACACAGTAGACTAATTGCACTAGATAGTCAGCATACAACTCTTCAGCCAGCCTATATTCATATAAAACTGGGTAGATTATTTAGCAAACTATCCAGATGACTATTATAGAAGTATCGGGTGGTTGAGACTATGTCTAGGTACAGAGGAGGGCCAGCATTGTCTTTGCCCTTAGACCTGCCTTCTAAAAGTCGCTGTAGGAACCCATAATTATTGTGTATCATCTTGCTGCTGTCTGCCGCTGGTTCAGCAGGTAATATTTCATGTAGATCTATTGTAGTTTTTCGGTCTGCAAAACACGGATGCCGCCCGTGTGCCTTCCGCAATTTGCGGAATGGTACGGACGGCCCTTTATAGAAATGCCTATTCTTGTCCGCAAAACGGACAAGAATAGGACATGACTTATAATTTTTGCAGGGGCCACGGAATGGAGCAGCGGATGCGGACAGCACACGGAGTGCTGTCCGCAACTTTTGCAGCTCAATTGAAGTTAATAGGTCTACACCCGAGCCGCAAAAAATGCGGCTTGGATGCGAAACCAAACCACGGTCGTGTGAATGAGCCCTAAAACTTTCTGTCTTTTGAGAACAGCAACATGGGCTATAGACACAATACACTTCTGACTTCTATAGGAGAGTTTTCTAGGCCTGCTCTGTGACCTGTGCAGAGGTCAGGAGGGAGCAGATAAGCTGTGATATCGCCTATTGTGAATGGTGGATCTATATAGAGATGTTACATGTGACTGTAATTCTCTCTGTGATGATAAGAACAGCTACTGAAAAGTTACCTGTACAGAACAGGTAATAATGACCTTATATCCTAATATTAGACCTGGGGGCCAGTCTGAGAATTGCAGGATTATATGCATATATTTTTTTATAAAACATAAATAGTAATATGGAAAAATAAAAAAAATAAAAAAAATCTAAAAAATTCTTAAAAAACATTTTTAAGAATAAAAATGTGATTTAAACAATTGGTCATTTTTGGATAACAGATTCCGTTTAAATGAGAAATGGTTTAAATGATATGAGGATATTTTAGGCAGATAGATAGATATTAGACTGATATAGAGAAAAAATATCAGAGAGAGAGATGAAATCGATAGATATTAGATAGATACATAGATATTAGAGATAGACAGATAGATAGATAGATAGATAGATAGATAGATATATTAGCTACAGTGCCCCACTTGTCCACTGGTTGGTTGTGCTATTGCAGCTCAGTACCTTTCCCTTCAATGGAGTTTAGCTGCAATACCAGACACAACCTATAGATATGTGTGGTGCTGTTTCTGTGTTTTCCAGTACTGTTATATTGCTAGCCTAGGCCTATATTGAAATGAATGGGAGCTGTGCTCCACTAACCAGTTTCATCCACTACAGAAAGGATCTTGCTGGGTAGTTTCAGCATCTTCCGGTGCCAGAGCTACTGCATAAGAGTTGATTGGTGGGGGTGTGGAGTAAAATATCAAAAAACTCCTCTCAGTTAGCTAAGTATGCCCATTAATATGGAAGTGGTGCCAACCAAATCTTGTCCTGCAGCCTCCAACAAACGGATATTTATTCCCATAATAAGATTGTATTATTGAATTGATGATAATACAATTCCCTAATAGAGTCACTAAAGCTGCAGCATGGTTTTAAGGCCTCATGCACACGACCGTTGTTTGTTTCCGTGTCCGTTCCGTTTTTTTTCACGGATAGGATGCTTCCTCATTCATTTCAATGGGTCCGTCAAAAAATGCGGATGGTCAACCGTTTTTGTTCCGCATCCGTGATCCGTGTTTTCATTCCGTCAAAAAAATAGTGCATGTCCTATTTTTTTCACGTTTGCGGACAAGGATAGGCATTTTTACAATGGATCTGCCATAAAAATCGGATCCGTCAAAAAAAACGGTCCGTCATCCGTTTTTTTTGACGGACGCAAAATTTCAAGGAGGAGCGGACGCGGAGGCAGGCAACGGTCGTGTGCATGTAGCCTAAGATAGTGGAGGGAATAAGGTGTCAAACACTGAGTCGATTTCTCCCATGTCTATTGTTTGGTCTCCAGCTCGTGTCTCGTCTTGCTCGGGAGCTGCTCCGTCTTTATGATGTGCTATTATCACAGTGAATCAGTCGCCTCCCGAATGTATGGAAATGCAATGACCACACACAGCTACAACCCGGGATAATGAGGGAGGGAGACAACAAAGACACAATGCGCACACTGTTTAGTAATGCCTTGGTGTGTCCTGCGTGTGACTATATTGGACATGCATTGTCCATATGATACACTCACCTCACTTATTGAGGGAAAGCAAAAACATAGGTGGGGTCACTTACCTGTTTATTACAGGACATAAGAGATTTATATCCTAGGCTGTCACTTCTTGTGTGCACGTGGGAATGACTAAGGTGTGAAAGTAAGCCTAAGGTTGATGCCAGGAGTTTTTGCATGAGGTTCTAGTGCAGTGACCGGGTTTGAGGTGACCTCCAACGCCATGCTGAGTTCCACAGACACCATCAAGGTGTCACCACATGTTGCTGCACTCTAGGATCGATGGTAAGGCATGGTGCACCCCAAGTGTAAAATAGGTCTAGAGAGTCAGGGTCTGCAGTAAACCAGTGTTCATCTTTATTGGAGGAACTCAAGTGCAAAAAAATACAGACAAAGCATTGAGCTGGCTTCTCCACTCTCCTCCCGGGCAGAAGAAGGTTTCATGCTGAGGAAAGACCTGAGCTAGCTCTCTCTCTCTCTCTCTCTCTCAGAAGACTGGCTCCCTGGCAAAGAGCTAATGGTCCAGAGTCTATGGCTCAGTATTCCCATCTCATCCTCTTCTTCTGGTCACTTATGCAGTCTGGCAGAGTCTCTTGTACCAAATAGTGGCGCCTATCTGCAGATTGGCAGAATCTCTCTTCTATACACGGGTCCCGATCTGCAACTAGGGGCTCTTACTGCCCCACTCATATACAGTTTCTATTTGAGCTAGAGCCTTCTAGTGGGATGGGGTGGTGGAAAATCATGGCCTAAACAGAAAGATTGTTGCAATTCCAGTCTGCCATAGACTTGTTAGAGTTTAAATACAAGTCTATGGAAATGACTATCCAGTTTTTCCAGACATAAAAAAGTCTTCAGACGTAAACTACAGAGCTAAACCAGACAACTAAACTAAACCAGACAAATTTTCTCTCCAAAACTTTGCATAGTACCTTATAGTAAGTGTGGAAGATTTCTAACTTCTCAGTGCATAAGTAGAAAGTCCCAAAGTCTGTCAGTATTGGCTGGCTATGTATTAAAGAGGACCTTTCATCACCCTAACAAATCTAAAGTAAGTATACATACATGGAGAGCGGCGCCCAGGGATCTCCCTGCACTTACTATTATCCCTGGGCGCCGCTCCGTTCTCCAGATGCCTCCGGTGACTCAGCTCTGCGTCTCAACTGGAGGAGCCTGCCCTTGTTCTCCTGGTGTCTCTTCTCCCAGGCTGTGCGCTGACCAACCGCAGCGCTCAGCTCATAGCCTGTGAGAAGAAAACCTCCCAGGCTATGAGCTGAGCGCTGCGGTTGGTCAGCGCTACAGCCTGGGAGAAGGAGACGCCCAGGAGAACAAGGGCAGGCTCCTCCCAGTTGAGACGCAGAGCTGAAGTCACCGGAGGACATACCGGGAGAACGGAGCGGCGCCCAGGGATAATAGTAAGTGCAGGGAGATCCCTGGGCGCCGCTCTCCATGTATGTATACTTACTTTAGATTTGTTAGGGTGATGAAAGGTCCTCTTTAAAGGATTTGTGTCATCTGAGAGATTGGTGGCATATTGATAGCACGTCTCCAGAACGGAACCCTCGAAGTGAGCGGAGAGCAGCTGGACATGCGCAGCTGCCCACCATTCATTTCTTTGGGAGTTCCGAAAACAGTTGAGCACTAGGCTATTTCCTGCAGTTCCTTTAAAGGGAATGAAGCAGTGGCGACACTTGCATGGTGCCCTCTCCATTCATTTGTATGGGACTCCTGAAACCAGCCGAATGCGCTCGGTCGGCTTTTTTTGAAACTCCCACAGAAATTAATGAAGAGCACACCTATCGGACTTTGATGGCATATCCTAGCAGTTTGCTATTAAAGTCCAAGCTAACATAACTCTCCACTGTGCAGCGCAAATACAGCGCAATAACAGTGCAAATGACCAGGATATATTGCAATAAACATATAAAACACAATTCAACAATATAAAACAGGTGTAAACAATGGTGTAAATCATAGTGCAAGGAAAACCATCCAAGTGCACTAAAGTAGTGGCTTTGCGTAGTAGCAATAGGGGCAAATGTCCACAAACGTCCATAGTCTAAAGTACCCTTGGGCATGTCTTAGGGCCCTATTACAATGCACAATTTTTGGGCCAATTATTGGGAATGTGCATTATTTCCTGTGAGAAACAAAGAATCGGACTTGTTGAAATCAAACAGCCCAATCCTTGTCAGGAGGCTCCCATATATATTAGATAATCCTGATGATCCTGATGAAATTTGTGAGTTCATATAACACCTGTGTATGACAAGCTATAGTCTTTGGCACACAGTGCAGGTTTGATGCAATTTCTCCATTTATATATATTTTTTGTATCAAAAAGATATTGTTATAGTCCTGGTTCAATATCTGTAATATTACTGCATTAGGTCCATATTATTGTCACAACTCCTAGACCACCCATGGTCCTACTGAGCTAAACATAGATCACCATAGACCATAAGGTCCTTAATTTTAATTGTCCTTCAATGTTAACAGGATCGGCTTGACCCCCCAGGCTCTAATACAAGAATGAACCTCATAGGTCCAGCAGAAAACAACCCTTTGGAACCAGTAATCAGTCAATTTCATAGATAAGGTCTATCGGTGCGTTTAGTAAATTTAGGCCATATCCATCATAGTCTCACAGCAATGTGGCTGACTGGCATCTCACATACATTACCATCTGATCTCATCTCTCCAGTTAGGTCTCATGCTCACAGCCCATAATGGATCTCCGTAATGTGGAACCCATAACCTGCCATTGGCTCATACTACACCTTCATACAGACAGACCTCCCGAGTGTCCCTCTTTTGGAGGGACGTCCCTTTTTTTGACCCAAGTTCCTCTGTCCCTCTCTTCTCCTTAAATGTCCCTCCTTTTGATCTGAGGGATAGACTTGCTCTTTTACCTTTACAATATTGATCCAGAAAGTGTTTATCTGGTTCCTATCTAAATATAAGACACCATCTTGTATATTATTTCATTTTTTAATGCAATTTTGATTTTAGAAATTTATATTTTGATAATTTTTGTGCTATTGTGCGTTAAGAAAACTGTATAGATATGCAGGAAAAATGGACTTTCATGCAATGAACTAAAGGTGTCCCTCATTGATAGTCCCAAAAGTTGAGAGGTGGTGTACAGAGGATGTGCAAAGCATGTATGTCAGGCGCATTTAACATGTCAAGTCTCCCCTACTGTTTTGTATGGGAGAATACAGTACTTCATGGAGGTGCCATATGACCCAGGGTTGGTTTTAAAGGGTGTCCAGAAGTCCTTGAATGGAGAAAGTGCAGTGGCTGGGACCTCTGGACCCCTGAGAGTAACATAAAAATGGTTGTACGTCGCCACCACAGACTTTGCAATTAACCTCTAGTTAATAAATGAAAGCAGACAACCCCTTGAAACCCATAGTATAGGGGAAAACTAACTGATCGGTGGACTCCAACCGCTGAAACCCCTACAGATTCTGAGAAAGGGGAACTCTTTGCAGCTGGCTGCAGGGAGAGTGCTGGGAGGACGGGAGTGGTGGTTGTGGCACTGATAGGAGTGGTCATTCACGGTGGCTGTTCTCACTCCAATGCTCCCTGGGGCTGTGCTGTGAATGGAGGACACACCCTTTCTTCCCTCGTGTGCAGTTCCCAGGGTCTCTGGAGCCCTGGGAGTAACATAAGAATGGCTGTACATCACCACCACAGACTCTGCAATTAACTACTTCACTACCTTAGATCACCTGGGGTGTTATCATCAACTCCTTCATTGTCTTAGATCACCAGGGTCTTTAACATTAACCCCTCAACTTGCCTAGATGAGAAGTGAATTTAGCTTTAAGTAACATAGTAACATAAGGCCGAAAAAAGAAATCTGTCCATCCAGTTTGGCCTGTCATCCTGCTAGTTGAGCAACTGTCTAAAATGGCCAGTGTGTGTGTGGGGGGATTCCACTATAATTGTCACCCATGACCCCATTAACTGTAAAATCGTCCCTGATAAGGTGGCAGAAGGTCTGTAATAATGGATCTGTAGCTGGGTCATGAGGTCCCTCAGCACAGGGTCCATGTGTGACCAGCGTCAGACTGAAATCCATTGGGTCCACCAGAGTAAATGATTCTGAGGGCCCACCCTCTGTGTATATAGGACCTTGAGGGCCCTGTTTTAATAGGGGTCCATTATTGTCAGAGCTGGGGCCCACCGGAGGATCCTCTGGTGAGCCAGTCTGACCCTGTGTGTTACCAATATAAGGTCAATGGTTATAAATATCTGTTGAGATCATCAGTTCCAGCCGACATGGCCATTAGTAGTAAATCTGATGGACCCATACACCAAACAGTGACCCTTGGCGACCCTTCCCCATATTAATGAAGTACGTTAGAAATTAGTACATAATGGAGCAGTAAATGGGAGACATTTGTAGGTCAATGTCAGAACCCAAACAACTGCACTTTCAGGTTCCTTGGGATTGTCTACCCAACCTGGCCCTGCATCAACAGGCCATAGCCTCCATGTGTGGTGACATGTCGTCAGGCGGCGGTGAACTGGAGACACACGCCTGGGAGGGAGGGTAGTCATTATGTCTCAGCCTCTTCATACACACTGTAGGGGAGCTGCCCAGACATGTGTAGAAGTAAGCAGGCCCCAGGCCCACTCCCACTGAGTAAGCAGTTTCACTTGGCGTTTCCCAGGCGAGGCCACAGGCAGGTGAAGGATTTGTAATGAGTCTGAATAAGCACTTCAGAAGCGTGAGAAAACATAGGGCTCAATGGCTTCGGATCAGTCCACACGTGTGAAGCGACTGCAGGTTCAACCGCCACCCCAGTGCCATATATAAATACATAGGCGGCACACTTGCTTCTCAGCTTGTTGCCATAGGATCTAACATAATTCATTCAGCAGCAAATAAAAGTCGCATGCTGTGCCCCTGTCAAGTTTTACAAGCTGCCTATTAATCTGCATCTATTTCTTAGGCAGCAGAGCTGAGTTTGTCATTTGGGAAGGTGATTTCCGATGCAAAATACTTTTTGTATCATTTCCTCAAATTTTTTAAATATTATGCTTGCTGTCAGTGAAGAAAAGCATTCTATGTTTTGATCATGTCCTGCTGACAGGGTGCGGTCCACTCCAGGTGCTGGCTGTCAGGGGGTGCTAGAGAAGCAATGAGCGCTTCCATCAATACAGATGGAAGCACTCATTGCTGGAGCGCCGACGCCCGTGGCCCACATACTGCGGCAGGGCACGGGAGCGCATAGTTCCCTGCCCCGCCGCCGATCACTGCCCACCATAGGCTTCAGGCCTAGTAGGCCTGAGGCCTATGCGGTAGTGAAATCCCGATGCAGGCGTGCGTGATGACTTCATCGCGTGCACCTGTGCCTGGACGCAGCAGTGAATTGTGCGAGCAAGCGCTTGGACATAGGTGAGTATTTAGCTTTTAGTTATTTTTTTTATTTTTTTTTCTTTTATGTGGCAAGTAACTTTGGGGGACACAGGAGGACATGTGGGGGGGGGGGAATATTATGGTGGGATACTGTGTGGGGCAAATAATTATGGGAGGGATTACTGGGGGGCAAATTACTAAATGGGGGCAATATGGGGGAAACTACTGTGTGAGGCAAATTACTATATGGGGGCAATTACTGTGTGGGGGGCAGTGTGTGGTACAGTACACTACTGTGTGGGGTACACTACTGTGTGGGAGAAACTACTGTAGGGGGGCAGTGTGTGGGACACTACTGTGTGGGGGGCAGTGTGTGGGACACTACTGTGTGGGGGGCAGTGTGTGGGACACTACTGTGTGGGAGGCAGTGTGGGGGACACTACTTTGTGGGGGGCAGTGTGTGGGACACTACTGTGTGGGAGGCAGTGTGGGGGACACTACTGTGTGGGAGGCAGTGTGGGGGACACTACTTTGTGGGGGGCAGTGTGTGGGACACTACTGTGTGGGGGGCAGTGTGTGGGACACTACTGTGTGGGGGGCAGTGTGTGGGACACTACTGTGTGGGAGGCAGTGTGGGGGACACTACTGTGTGGGGGGCAGTGTGGGGGAGACTACTGTGTGGGGGGCAGTGTGGGGGAGACTACTGTGTGGGGGCAGTGTGGGGGACACTACTGTGTGGGGGCAAGTGTGGGGGACATTACTGTGTGGGGGCAGTGTGGGGGACACTACTGTATGGGCGCAGTGTGTGGGACACTACTGTGTAGGGGCAATGTGGGGGAAACTACTGTGTGCTGCAAATTACTATATGGGGGTAGTGTGGGGGAAATTACTCTGTGGGGGGAAAATTACTGTGGGGGGATTACTATATGGGGGCAGCGTGGGGGCATTGCTATTGGGGAGGCACTGTAAGGGCAATTCTATTATTTCTGGGTACACTATACCGGGATTATTGCCCTGAGCACAATATATGGTGTTGTGTTATTATTATTGGGGGGCACTCTAGAGGACATTATAGCTGCTGTAGACACTATAGAGACATTTTGGGGTAATTCATCAAACTGGTGTACAGTAGAACTGGCTTAGTTGCCCATATCAGCCAATCAGATCTCACCTTTTATATTTAACAGCTCTTTTGGAAATCCAGCTCTACTATACACCAGTTTGATAAATCACCCCGATTATGTTTACTGGGGTCACTATTTTTTTCAGCAGTATAGTACCTGGGACATTGGGGAGCACAACGAGCACAGTATTGGGGGTGGCAGCAGGATGACACTGTGGGGACACCAGGATGGGTTAATGGAAAAACTGAGAAATCTAACGTGTCTGTATTATAAACTCTGTAGAGACAAGCTGAGGCTGAAAGAATTTGTCATGACGGTCTGGGTCAAACAGAGGAGAAGAGGAAAGAGAAGGTCTACATGACAGAAGATGTCACTGGATGTAACAGGTATATGGTCAAGTATGGGGGATGCCAGAGAAAGGACCCGCCCCGGATGCCAAACACCCTTGGCACGCCATTGCACAGATAGTGGGCTCATTGCAGTGTATGAGGGACATAATCAGGACAGACCTCCTTTGGTTCACCTCCCTTCAGCAGGGGTCATACGGGGGTTGGGGGGCTTGGGAGAGGGGGGGATGAGGCATTTCATAGCTCCCATTAAAATGAATGCACTGTTCATGCAATTCGCAGATGTACCAGGTCCTCCATACCAAGGAATGATCTTTGTACGTGGTTAATAGATGAAACCAGACAACCCCTTCAAACACACAGGATAGTGGACAACTAACTGATCGGTGGGCTCCAAGTGCTGGGAGAGTACTGGAAGGAGAGGAGTGGAAGTTCTGACACTGATAGGAGTGATGGTTCATGGTGGCTGTCCCTGGGGCTGTGCAGTGAATGGAGGGTGTACTCTTTCTTTCCTCGGGGTACACCTGGGACTCTTTGGGGCTCCTACCTGGTGTTAGGTGGGTTGCTCTTAATATTAGGTAGATGGGTGCAAGGCAGGAGGGCAGATGTAGATGCCAGCAGACAGGGCCGTATTTACCATATGCCAATCCCAGGCAAGTGCCTAGGTCACCAGAAAGTTGGGGGGTGGCACTGGCACTGCGTGTGGCCGCAAGTCTCCCTCCTAAACTAAATTTTATCACTGTCCTCAGAATGGCGGTGCAGCTATATACATGAGAGCCATGGCTCCATGCTCCGCCGTTCAACCTTATAGGCCTCAGGCCTATGAGGCAGTAAATCTCAGCGCAGGTGGGCGAGATGATATCATAGTGCCTGCTCTGGGACACAGTGTGGGGATGTCAGTGCGACGGCAGCTCACCTTCGTCCCAGCATCCTAGGCCAGAAGAGGCCTGCCTGCTGCATGCATTGCAGATGCTGGGGAACAGGATTGTAGGTGAGTATTTTTTTTCTTTACTGGGCACTTGGGGACATTGCTGAGGGAGGAGGGGGAATGTGGAGGACATCTCTACCTGGGCCACTGCTACTGGAGGAGCACTGCGGGGAACATTAGTACTGGGGGGATATTACTACTGGGGAGACATTACTGGAGGAACACTGTGGGGGACATAACTAGTGACATTACTACTGGAAGGCCACTGGGGGACATAACTACTGGAGGGGCATTGTGATGGACATAACTATTGGGGGTGGACCGTGGCGACATTACTACTGGGGGGCACTGTGGATGACATTACTACTGGGGAGGCATTGTTGGGGACATTACTACTGGGAAGGCACTGTGGGGGAAATTACTAGCGGCACTATAGCAGGCATTACTGGGGGCACTATAAGGGAATTTTAAATAATAGGGTCAGTATAAGGGGCATTACTGGGGCATTTTTTAATATGGGGGGCACTATAGGGGGCATTACTGGAGGCACTGGGAGCATTTTAATACTGGGGCACTATAGGGGGATATTTTTGCACATGGGCATAATTACTGGGGGCACTATAGGGGACCTTATTAATATTGGGGGCATTATAATGGCATTTTTTACTAGAAGTACAATAGGAGGGTATTATTGCTGGAGGCACTGTAGGGGCGTTTCTATTACTAGGGGCATATTAGAGGACATTATTTCTGAGGACATATGCATTATTACTGGGAGCACAATGGGGGTGGTATTCTTCTTATTACTGGAGGACATTATTGGGGGCATTATTATTGCTGGAGGCACTATGGGGGCATTATTACAACTTGGGGAACTATATAGGCATTATTAATAGTACTGGGGGCACTATTGTTTCAGCAGCAGCAGGATGACAATGTTGGGGCACCAAGAGGGGGAGTATGATGGAAAAGTGAGCAGTCTAAGGGTCCATTCACACGTTCGGCTGGCACTCCCCATGGAGATGCCTATTCTTGTCCGCAGCCGCGGACAAGAATAGGACATGTTCTATCTTTTGCGGAGCCGCGGAACGGAAGTTTGGGCCCGATGCCCGGAAGTTTGGGGCCGTTCTCTGCAAATGTGGAAGCGGAGAGCACATAGTGTGCTCTCTGCTTCACGTCCGGCCCCATAAAGAATGAATGGGTCCGCACCCGTTCCGCAGAATTGCGTGACGGATGCAGACCCATTTGCGGACGTGTGAACTCTGCAGAGAAAAGATGTAGCTGAAAGAATTTGTTGTGGCAGTCTGGGCTGAATGGAGATGATGAGGAAAAGGAACTTCTTCAACAGAGGAGACATTGATGCATGTAAGAGGTATATAGTGCTGTATTCTCCTGTATGTTCGGTAAAGCTGGCTCACTGCTTTGACCGCGTTTCACCTTCTCAGCCCCCTTCTCTATATTTTTAGACAAACTGGAGGAAGAGGAGGAGGACGAGAGCAGTGGTGTGCCTAGGGTGTTTGGAACCCGGGGCGGGTCCTTTCTCTGACCCCCCCCCAATACTTTAAAAAATTGTGCCACCTCACAATAGCATTGCCCTAATTGCACAACCGTCACAATAGTTATGTCCAGATACATGCCCACTAATAAAATCCACATTGTGCCCCCCTTAAAAACATATTCCTTATTCCTTCATTGTGCCTCTTTCACAGTAGTAATGCCCAACTGTGCCCCCTTCACAGTGGTAATACCCTCTTTGTGCCCCCATTATAGTTATGCCCCCTCATAGTAGTTATGCCCTCTCTGGGCCCCCTTCACATTAGTAATGCACTCTGGACCCCCTTTACAGTGGTATTGCCCATTGTGCCCCCTTCCTAGTAGTAATCACCACTGTGCCCCCTTCACAGTAGTAATGCCCACTCTGTGCCCCATAAGTTATGCCCCTTCACAGTAGTAATGCCCCCTGTGCCTCTTCACAGTGGTAATGTCCACTGTGCACCCTTCACAGTAGTAATGCCCATTGTGCCCCGTTCATAGTGTGGGGAGTCGCTCTGGTAGACAGCGGTGCGGGTGCAGTTTAGAGGCAAAACCAGGAGTCCAGATTGTGCAACAAACAGTGTTTTATTCACACTTGCACACAAAATGAAAAACAGTCTCTTGGTGACAGTTCACACACAACGGAAATAAACGTAGCCAAACAAAACAGTCCAACACAGGTACAGTCACCTGGGAGGTGTAGGTGCAGGTTCGCACCACGCTGTCGGCCCAGCCGCAGGAGAATCCAGCTTCAGGTAGCCAGGAACACAACACCTCCTTGCTGAGCTCTTTCCTCCTGGACAGAGAACTCCCAGCCCTGCCAGCAGCTCCAGGATAATCACACTCCTCAGACACAGCTGCTGGCTGCGTTTTATATCCAGCCCAAAACATGGACTGGACCGTGGGAGCAGCCACCCACCCTACTCTTTAGCTGCTCCCAGTAAGAGCCGGCCCGGATTGGCTTTGCAGCCAAACTAACTATAAATGTCAAGCAGCACTAGCTGCTGCTGACACATAAAAAATCCGGCTCTTACCTCACCGAGGCCAGGAACCTCGGTGACACGTACCTGCCGTCGACCACAGTACCTTGCACCTTACCACATACCCCCCTTTGTTCAGCCCTGAGGGGTGAACACATGTGAGGCAGTGGACGCGGGACAGGGCATCTGCGTTACCCTGCAAGCGGCCTGCCCTGTGTTCCACGGAGAACTTGAAGTTCTGTAGGGATAGGAACCACCTGGTGACCCGAGCATTCCTCTCCTTGGCCTGGCTCATCCACTTGAGAGGGAATGGTCGGTCACCAGACAGAACCTCCTCCCTAACAGGTAGTAGCGGAGAGATTCAAGTGCCCACTTGATAGCCAGGCACTCCCTCTCCACTATGCTATACCTGGTCTCGGCGGGACTGAGCTTACGGCTCAGGAAGACAACGGGATGTTCTTCCCCGTTGACCTCCTGAGACAGTACAGCACCGAGGCCTACCTCCGAGGCGTCGGTCTGTACGACGAACTCCCTGTTGAAGTCGGGTGTCACCAAAACCGGGGACCCACACAGGGCCGACTTCAACGCGGAGAAAGCCTCCTCCGCCTTCTCACTCCAGCTAACCCTCCCAGACTTTCGCCCCTTCAACAGGTCTGTCAATGGCGCTGCTATTGTGGCAAAGTGGGGCACAAACCTCATGTAGTAACCTACAATCCCCAGGAACGACTTTACCTGCCTGGTGGTGACCGGTCGGGGCCAGTTACGAATGGCCTCTACCTTAGTTACCTGAGGTTTGATGACTCCCGCCCAATTATATATCCCAGATATTTTGTCTCCTCTAACCCTATGGAGCACTTCTTTGGGTTAGCGGTCAGTCCGGCTTTCCTCAGGGCATCCACTACCGCCTGCACCTTGGGTAAATGGCTTTCCCAGTCGGTGCTGTGGATGACTACATCATCTAAGTAGGCCGAGGCGTACCGGCGATGTGGTCGCAGCACTATGTCCATTAACCTTTGGAAAGTGGCGGGGCGCCATGCAGGCCAAAGGGTAACACCTTGTAGTGATACAGGCCCTGCGAGGTAACAAATGCGGTTTTTCCTTAGCCGACTCCGTTAAGGGTACCTGCCAGTACCCTTTAGTGAGGTCCAGCACAGAAAAATAACGGGCTTGTCCTAAACTTTCAACCAGCTCGTCTACTCGGGGCATGGGATACGCGTCAAACTTGGACACTTCATTTAATTTGCGAAAATCGTTGCAGAACCGCAGCGTCCCATCCGGCTTAGGTATCAGGACTATGGGACTGGCCCACTCACTTTTCGACTCCTCAATTACATCGAGCTTCAACATTAACTGTACTTCCTCCGCGATGGCCCGTCGCCGAGCCTCGGGTACCCGGTATGGTTTTAACCGGATCTTGGCCTGAGGCTCAGTGGCGATGTCATGTCGGATGAGAGACGTGCGGCCAGGGAGGTCCGAGAACACATCCGTGTTCCGACTGATGAACTCCTGACTTCCTGAACTTGTTTGGAAGACAGGCTGTCTGCAATTTTACCGTGGTTACTGCTTCACAGGCCTCGAACTGTGGGGCTGGACCCTTTTCACCTAGAAGCCCTGGCCGGGGGCTGTGGTCGTCGGCTGTGTCCCTATCTTTCCACGGCTTAAGTAAATTCACGTGGTACACCTGCTCCGGCTTGCGCCGCCTGGCTGGTGTACTTTGTAATTTACTTCCCCTACCTTCTCGATCACCTCATAGGGGCCCTGCCACCTAGCTAGGAACTTGCTGTCAAGGGTGGGCACCAGAACCAAAACCCGATCTCCCGGATGGAAGCCCCGTACCCGAGCCTGACGATTATACACCCTACTCTGGGCTTGTTGCGCTGCCTCCATATGCTCCCGGACCAGCGGCAACACCCTTTCTATCCGTTCCTGCATCTGGGTGACATACTCAATGACACTTTTGTGGGGGACAGGCTGTTGTTCCCATGCTTCCTTGGCGATATCCAACAGGCCCCGAGGGTGTCTGCCATAAAGCAGTTCGAAGGGCGAGAACCCAGTAGAGGCCTGGGGCACCTCTCGCACTGCGAACATGAGATAGGGCAGAAGCAGATCCCAGTCCTTCCCATCTCTAGACACCACCCTCTTTAACATATTTTTTAGAGTTTGGTTAAACCTCTCCACAAGACCGTCTGTTTGCGGATGGTAAGCGGACGTCCGTAACTGCTTTATACGCAACAATTTACACAGTTCCCTCATTACTTTGGACATAAAAGGGGTCCCTTGGTCTGTCAGAACCTCTTTTGGCAGGCCCACACGGGAAAACATCTCCATTAACTCTTTGGCAATGAGCTTAGCTGAGGTATGTCGCAGAGGCACCGCCTCCGGATACCGAGTGGCATAGTCGAGAATCACCAGGATATGTTGGTGACCCCTAGCAGACTTCGATGCAGGTCCGACCAGATCCATGGCAATGCGCTCGAATGGGACCTCAATTATTGGGAGAGGGACCAGGGGACTTCGATAATGCGGCTGGGGGCTATTTACCTGACAGGTCGGACAGGACTTACAGAATTCCTCTACTTCCTTAAAGAAACCGGGCCAGTAAAATCGCTGTAGTATGCGGTCCTGCGTTTTCTGCCACCCCATGTGTCCCCCAAGAACATGTTGGTGGGCAAGCTCCATAACAAGCTTGCGATATGCGGTGGGCACCACCAACTGTTCAACTGGCTCACCTCGGACTTGGTTCACCCGATACAACATATCCTGAAGGACAATAAATCGTGGAAACATTAATTCAGCCCCAGGTTTCTGGGGTTTACCATCAATCATTACAACACTTTCCCAGGCCCTGGTTAGGGTTTGGTCCCGGTGTTGTGCGGTCCCAAAATTTTCCCCTGAGACATTGAGGTCTGCCAACTCAGGTCCCGGTGGCAAGTCCTCCGTGTCTCCCACCATTACACTTAGTGGGGTTGTCTCCCCCTCTACCGCTGGAGCAGTGGTCACCCCTACCGCTGGCCCTTCAGACTCGGGCTCCCAGGGTTCTGGCCTTCCAGTGGTACCAGGCCACTCTCCTAGGGTTACCCCTGTCTCGGGTCCATCAGACAGTTTTATCGCCGGCCACAGTGCCGGGAAACCTGGGAAGTCCCTCCCAAGTATCAGTTCATGTGGGAGTTTAGCAGCGACAGCCACCTCGTGGGTCCACTTACCAGCCGCTGTGGACAAAGTCACTAGTGCAGTGGGGTAATCTTTTAGGTCTCCGTGGATGCACAGGACCCGATTTTACGGCCGGTATACTCCGCAGGCCGTACTAGGGCAGCTCTTACCAGGAGACTAGACTCCCGGAGTCCAGCAGGGCCACCGCCAGAGACTCTCCCACCTCTACCTGACACAGGTGGTTATTGTCCTGCCCCTCACGGGTGCCAGTTGCGCACAGCTTCCGTGCATACAGGGAGTGGCGCCCCCATAGTTCACATCCATCGGCTCATCCCGATGCGGACAGTCGGCCCTGATGTGGCCTGGCTCCTGACACCTCCAGCATACCCGGGAGGCGGATCCGCAGGGGGTACATTCCGGGCAGGCCTCTCTGTCGCTGAGCGTCGGAACTGGGGCGGAGGCCTCCGGGGTTTGACTGACCCCTTCCCAGCAAGACTCCCCTGCAGGTTTCTGGTGGCCTCGTAACGCTCCACCAGGTCGACCATCTCCAGGGCATTAGTGGGGGATACCTGGCCAATCCAGTGCTGAAGGGGGTAAGGCAGGGCCCTCCAGAACATGTCGGCCAGCAGACGGTCCAGCATAGCAGTCGGACTTAGAACATCAGGCTGCAGCCACTTTTGCAACCGATGCAGCAACTCATAGTACTGCGGCCTGGCGGGTTCAGCCGTTTTATAGTCCCACTGGTGGACCCGCTGAGCCCGGACCAACACGTTTACCCCAATCTGGCCAGGATCTCCCCCTTCACCGTGGGGTAATCAGCAGCCTGGGCATCTGCCAAGTCAAAAAAAACTTGCTGGGGCCGGATGCCAGGAACGGAGCGACCACCTCGGCCCACTGGTCACGGGGTAACTTTTCCCTCACGGCTACCTTCTCAAAGACCGCCAGATATGTCTCAACGTCGTCCGAGGGGTCATCTTTGGGATCGCCGCACGGACCGCTTTCCGGGCATCATGGTCGTGGTGGGACGCTCCTGCAGCTTGTAACGCCATTACGTGCTGTAACAGTAGCTGGTTGGTCTCCCGCTGCTGCACGTTAGCCTCTATGAGAGCTTTCACAGCCGCCTCCATGTTGCCAGTAATTCCTACTTGTAGCTTTGCTGGCTTAATATATGCCATGCACTTGTGCCCAGCAAAACAAACAAACTTCGGCGGTCACGCCAGCCTCACTGCGCATGCCCGCATCCGACACCAAATGTGGGGAGTCGCTCTGGTAGACAGCGGTGCGGGTGCAGTTTAGAGGCAAAACCAGGAGTCCAGATTGTGCAACAAACAGTGTTTTATTCACACTTGCACACAAAATGAAAAACAGTCTCTTGGTGACAGTTCACACACAACGGAAATAAACGTAGCCAAACAAAACAGTCCAACACAGGTTCAGTCACCTGGGAGGTGTAGGTGCAGGTTCGCACCACGCTGTCGGCCCAGCCGCAGGAGAATCCAGCTTCAGGTAGCCAGGAACACAACACCTCCTTGCTGAGCTCTTTCCTCCTGGACAGAGAACTCCCAGCCCTGCCAGCAGCTCCAGGATAATCACACTCCTCAGACACAGCTGCTGGCTGCGTTTTATATCCAGCCCAAAACATGGACTGGACCGTGGGGAGCAGCCACCCACCCTACTCTTTAGCTGCTCCCAGTAAGAGCCGGCCCGGATTGGCTTTGCAGCCAAACTAACTATAAATGTCAAGCAGCACTAGCTGCTGCTGACACATAAAAAATCCGGCTCTTACCTCACCGAGGCCAGGAACCTCGGTGACACGTACCTGCCGTCGACCACAGTACCTTGCACCTTACCACAATAGTAATAATGCCTATTGTGCCCCCTTCATAGTGATAATGCCGACTGTGCCCTCTTCACAGTAGTAAAGCCCTCTATGCCCCCTTTATAGTAGTAATGCGCTCTGTGCGCTTTTATAGTAGTAATGCCCTCTGTGCCCCCTTTATAGTAGTAGTGCCCTCTGTGCCACCTTTATAGTAGTAATGCTCTCTGTGCCCGTTTATAGTATTAAGGTCCTCTGTGCCCCTTTATAGTAGTAATGCCCTCTGTGCCCATTTTATAGTATCAATGCCATCTTTGTGCGCCTTTAAAGTACCAATGCCCTCTCCTCTGTGCCCCCTTTGTAGTAGTAATGCCCTCTGTGACCATTTTGTAGTAGTAATGACCTCTCCTCTGTGCCCTCTTTGTAGAAGTAATGCCCTCTCCCCTGTGCCCCCTTTGTAGTAGCAATGCCATCTGTGCTATTATAGTAGCAATACCCTCTCCTCTGTGCCCCCTCTGTAGTATTAATGCCCTCTGTGCCCCCTTTGTAGTAGAAATGCCCTCTCCTCTGTGCCCCCTTTGTAGTAGTAATGCCCTCTCTGTGCCTCCTCTGTGTTAAAAAAAAAAAAAACAACAACAAAAAAACACAGTAACTACTCACCTTCTCCTGTTCCTGAAGCTCACAGTCCTCTGTCCCCTGCAGTCACAGATCACTCTGCAGCATGGTGTGGGAGGAGCTTAGGCAGATTCCCAGGCTGCAGGCTCCTCGCAGACCGGCTGGCAGTGCGATCTGTGCCTGCAGGCTGAATGGCGGAGCAGTGAAAAGTCTCCCTGCTTCACCATCCTGTACGCAACTGGCCTGAAGGAAGGGAGGAGCGCTGGAAGCTGAGCGGTGAGTGACAGGACCCAGCTCCCTGCGCTCCAGCAATGAGCGCTTCCATCTGTATTAATGGAAGCGCTCATTGCTTCTGGCACCCCCCTGAGAGCGGGTACCCGGGGCGGACTGCCCCCCATAGCACGCCACTGGACAAGAGAACATGGCATCGGGCACTGGCCACCACAGTAGGACAACTTCTGGAGAAGTATTCTGTACTGCTGAGGCAGTTTTGTGTATTGTGTTGCACTGTGGTATCGGATTTGTCCTGCATTGTAGTATTCGGTTCTGCCGCAAACAATAGCTACGTCCCTGCTGCCAGTGTTTACTCATTGTTGCCTATACATAACCATTTGGAATATACATAGTGCATAAGGAAATAAGTACTTCAACAATAAATCACATTTAAGATTAACTTTTTAGCATTAAATTAACCCTTGCAGTGATCCACAGGGGATTACTGCATGTGGTCCTGTCTTAAGAGAGCGACTAGCCCAGCATGCAACCTGCCGCTCCATTCTTTCTGTATGGGACTGCCGGCGATAGCAGAGTACATCGATCAGCTATCTCCAGTACACCCATAGAGAATGAATGGAGCAGCAGGTAGCATGCTCAGCCTGCTGCTTCATCAGGACAGGAACAAGGGATCGGTAGGGGTCTCTGCAGTCAGAGCCGACCGATCAGTTAGTTATCTGGATGGGGGAGATGTTTCATACTTGGCACAACCCCTAAAGACCCCTTTACACAGACCAATTTTGCAGGCGATTATCGAGGAGGAAGCGTTCCTTCCTGGCATGCGCCTGCTCATCACTAAAGTAGATCGCTGTATTCACATGCAGGGATCTCCTCCACAGTATAGGAAGGAGCGATCACTAATGTTGTTGCTCGTCCCCATACTGACTTGTTGTTTGCCGGCTGCAGGGGCTGTTTACACAGCATCGGCAGCACTTTTACATCTCCAGATAATCGCTAACGAGCGCTCATGGGATTTATCTGTCCGAGAATCGGCCTGTGTAATGGGCCATTTAGCCATATTCATTAGATAAATGTTAGCCAAACCCGCTGACACTATACAAAGTGTATGGGGACCTCCAGACTTCAGAAATTGGGAGAGATAAGGATCATGCAGTTGGATTTCACCTCTTGAGGTATTTGGCAATGGCCATTTTTTTTTACCACCTGGCCAGATGCCATCTTCAGGACACAGCTAGAAAAGTGAGCACATCATAGGAAGGATCGTTTTGGGGAAAGATAAAAAAAACGTGATATAAAGCTGTACACCTCTTCATGTTGTGCTGAGAGCACAACACCTAAAGCAGCATTTATAGTATATGTATTCAGCCACGGACTCCCTCCATATGCCAGCGATGCTAGATCGCACCGTAAGAAACAGAAGGAGCTTCAAGATGGCACAAACCAAGTAGTTATTCTTCAAACAGATGGTTTGATCTTTAAAAAGTTGTTACAACCGCTGTAATAACTGTTTAAAAATAAAATCAACTGTTTGTAGAATAACTACTTACCTGGTTTGCATCGTCTCCCGTCCTCCTCCTTCACGACACATGTATTCTCAGCCACACATGCATGTGTTTGGACGTGATGGGAAAGAGAGCTGACAGCTATCTAATGTGTACGGTCTTCTGTACGCTACACCCCAGGGTGTTATGTAACGAAATGAAGTCTAAAATTATTTAAAAAAGCAATGTACCTTAGGCTTTATCAGCTTGATTTACAAATAAACAATATCCTATAATTATATTTAGACATTAAAGGGTTTTTGCCATCACATGGGGGCATATCACCCCTGGGACCTGCACCTACAACGAGAACGGAGTGGGGAAATTAATGGAGAGTGCACTGCGCATGCGCAGCCGCCCTCCATTCATTTCAATAGGGCAGCCGAAAACAGTTGAGCGTTGGATCGCCTATTTCCGTCTGTCCCATAGAAATGATTGGAAGCAGGGGCCGCGTGTGCACGGTGCGCTCCCATTCACTTGTATGGGAGCAGCGCTTGGTGGTGGACGGACCCCGGGAAACCCAGGGGCCTCCAACAACGGCTCTCCCCGCTCCATTCTCCTTGTGCGGGTCCCACCTAGGTCATTAGTATTTGATCGGTAAAGGTCCGACACCCAGGACCCTTGCCGATCAGCTGATCTGAAAAGGCAACGACACTCCTGTGAGCCTTGCTTCCTTCTCGCAGCTTACCAAGAACAGTGCCGTATATTGTATAGTGGCTGTGCCTGGTTTCATCTTCAACCCCATTCACTTTTGGGGCTGAGCTGCTCCTAGGCTACGTGGCACATGAACGTGTCTTTACTCTGCGTTGAAAAAGTAGAAAGAAGGCTGCTGCTGCGAGCACTGCTACCTTCTCAAACAGCTAATTGACGAGGGTTCCGAGTATTGGACCCCACAATCAGTGCGGCATTGCATCTCAGTCCCATGCACCTCAGAAGAACTTTAATGCCAGACACATCCTGTGGGCAGGTGTGCCACTGTTTCTGGATGAAAGCAACCAAGATTAATATAACCCCTTTCTGCCCTGCACCGAGCTGACATAATATTACGGCGCAGTGATGACGCTGGCTCACTTGCGGGTGCTGGCTGTATAACACAGCAGAGATAAAAAAGCCAAGAAAATAAACAAAACTGCAGTCTGGTTTGGTCAACCGCTTTTTGTAAAAATGAGTCCACTGAACAATAAACTGATTGTAGAACGTTCTGCTATTGGGATCCTCTATGATTAGCTAATACGGCCATGTGGATTGCAGGTCATCATTGATATGAAGCTTTGTGCAGCACCTATTGATTTCTGGAGGCACTCTAGAGCTAATTTACCATTCTTCAAATACTGTATCATTGAGTTCTTTATTATTTGTTGATTCCTCAAAGGGGTTTGCATTAACCATTTATGATGGTAGCTGTAATTTTACTTTTTTTGCTCCTATTTTCCGTTCTGGGCTGTGGTCACATGACCATGTCCATGCAGTTCTTTCTTGTTTCCTGTGATGTCATGTCCATGGGCGTGTCAAAGCAGAAACAATGGCAGTGATGGGGTCGTGATTATGTAACTAGCTGGTACGAGGAGCTATGTAACTAGCTGGGTATTGTAAGGGGCAGTGATAGCGGAGTGTCTGTGTAACTAGCTGGGTGTTAGGGGCAGTGATAGCGGAGTGTCTATGTAACTAGCTGGGTGTTAGGGGCAGTGATAGGGGAGTGTCTATGTAACTAGCTGGGTGTTGTTGGGGGCAGTGATAGGGGAGTGTCTATGTAACTAGCTGGGTGTTGTTAGGGGCAGTGATAGGGGAGTGTCTATGTAACTAGCTGGGTGTTGTTAGGGGCAGTGATAGCAGAGTGTCTATGTAACTAGCTGGGTGTTGTTAGGGGCAGTGATAGTGGAGTGTCTATGTAACTAGCTGGGTGTTGTTAGGAGCAGTGATAGGGGAGTGTCTATGTAACTAGCTGGGTGTTGTTGGGGGCAGTGATAGCAGAGTGTCTATGTAACTAGCTGGGTGTTGTTAGGGGCCAGTGATAGAGGAGTGTCTATGTAACTAGCTGGGTGTTGTTAAGGGCAGTGATAGGGGAGTGTCTATGTAACTAGCTGGGTGTTGTTAGGGGCAGTGATAGCAGAGTGTCTATGTAACTAGCTGGGTGTTGTTAGGGGCAGTGATAGCGGAGTGTCTATGTAACTAGCTGGGTGTTGTTAGGGGCAGTGATAGCAGAGTGTCTATGTAACTAGCTGGGTGTTGTTGGGGGCAGTGATAGGGGAGTGTCTATGTAACTAGCTGGGTGTTGTTAGGGGCAGTAATAGGGAGTGTCTATGTAACTAGCTGGGTGTTGTTAGGGGCAGTGATAGGGGAGTGTCTATGTAACTAGCTGGGTGTTGTTAGGGGCAGTGATAGGGGAGTGTCTATGTAACTAGCTGGGTGTTGTTAGGGGCAGTGATAGGGGAGTGTCTATGTAACTAGCTGGGTGTTGTTAGGGGCAGTGATAGCAGAGTGTCTATGTAACTAGCTGGGTGTTGTTGGGGGCAGTGATAGGGGAGTGTCTATGTAACTAGCTGGGTGTTGTTAGGGGCAGTGATAGGGGAGTGTCTATGTAACTAGCTGGGTGTTGTTGGGGGCAGTGATAGCGGAGTGTCTATGTAACTAGCTGGGTGTTGTTAGGGGCAGTGGTAGCGGAGTGTCTATGTAACTAGCTGGGTGTTGTTAGGGGCAGTGATAGCGGAGTGTCTATGTAACTAGCTGGGTGTTGTTAGGGGCAGTGATAGCGGAGTGTCTAAGTAACTAGCTGGGTGTTGTTGGGGGCAGTGATAGCGGAGTGTCTATGTAACTAGCTGGGTGTTGGGGGCAGTGATAGGGAAGTGTCTATATAACTAGCTGGGTGTTAGGGGCAGTGATAGGGGAGTGTCTATGTAACTAGCTGGGTGTTGTTGGGGGCAGTGATAGGAGAATGTCTATGTAACTAGCTGGGTGTTGTTGGGGGCAGTGATAGGGGAGTGTCTATGTAACTAGCTGGGCGTTGTTAGGGGCAGTGATAGGAGAGTGTCTATGTAACTAGCTGGGTGTTGTTAGGGGCAGTGATAGCAGAATGTCTATGTAACTAGCTGGGTGTTGTTGGGGGCAGTGATAGGGGAGTGTCTATGTAACTAGCTGGGTGTTGTTAGGGGCAGTGATAGCGGAGTGTCTAAGTAACTAGCTGGGTGTTGTTGGGGGCAGTGATAGCGGAGTGTCTATGTAACTAGCTGGGTGTTGGGGGCAGTGATAGGGAAGTGTCTATATAACTAGCTGGGTGTTAGGGGCAGTGATAGGGGAGTGTCTATGTAACTAGCTGGGTGTTGTTGGGGGCAGTGATAGGAGAATGTCTATGTAACTAGCTGGGTGTTGTTGGGGGCAGTGATAGGGAGTGTCTATGTAACTAGCTGGGCGTTGTTAGGGGCAGTGATAGGAGAGTGTCTATGTAACTAGCTGGGTGTTGTTAGGGGCAGTGATAGCAGAATGTCTATGTAACTAGCTGGGTGTTGTTGGGGGCAGTGATAGGGGAGTGTCTATGTAACTAGCTGGGTGTTGTTAGGGGCAGTGATAGCGGAGTGTCTATGTAACTAGCTGGGTGTTGTTAGGGGCAGTAATAGCGGAGTGTCTATGTAACTAGCTGGGTGTTGTTAGGGGCAGTGATAGCGGAGTGTCTATGTAACTAGCTGGGTGTTGTTGGGGGCAGTGATAGAGGAGTGTCTATGTAACTAGCTGGGTGTTGTTGGGGCCAGTGATAGTGGAGTGTCTATGTAACTAGCTGGGTGTTGTTGGGGGCAGTGATAGGAGAATGTCTATGTAACTAGCTGGGTGTTGTTGGGGGCAGTGATAGCGGAGTGTCTATGTAACTAGCTGGGTGTTGTTAGGGGCAGTGATAGCAGAATGTCTATGTAACTAGCTGGGTGTTGTTGGGGGCAGTGATAGGGGAGTGTCTATGTAACTAGCTGGGTGTTGTTAGGGGCAGTAATAGCGGAGTGTCTATGTAACTAGCTGGGTGTTGTTAGGGGCAGTGATAGCGGAGTGTCTATGTAACTAGCTGGGTGTTGTTGGGGGCAGTGATAGAGGAGTGTCTATGTAACTAGCTGGGTGTTGTTGGGGCCAGTGATAGTGGAGTGTCTATGTAACTAGCTGGGTGTTGTTGGGGCCAGTGATAGCGGAGTGTCTATGTACCTAGCTGGGTGTTGTTAGGGTCGGTGCTGGAGCTGTGGTTGAGAAAGGAGAAGTGCATCATGGGTTTGGTTGGATACAGCTATAGGAAGTGCTACATACAGGTGTTATGCAGCGAGTGTGAACCACTGTGTCAACTAACAGATTTCACTTGAGATAATCTCAGAGGCCATGTTATATCCACTTTCCATGTATCCGATTTCTGCTAAAAAAAAAAAAAATTTTTACAAGATGATGAGTGCCATATCTTTCTGTTATTTTGGACATTATTTATGGACATATGAGTGTGTATGGGGGTATAAATGTTGTAGAGAAGGTTTCGGTAGTGCCAGTCTAGTTTATACTAGATTTAACTTTGGGTTAACCTAAGGGCATTATTCTGGTAGAACCCTGGTCTTTACCCTTTAACCCCTTAAGGACACAGGGTTTTTTCATTTTTGCGTTTTCGCTTTGCGCTCTATGCCTTCCAAGAGCCATAACTTTTTTATTTTTCCGTTCACATGGCCATATGAGGGCTTATTTTTTGCGGGACAAGTTGTACTTTCCAATGCCATCATTTAATAATGCATACGGTGTAGTGGGAAGCGGGAAAAAAATTCCAAATGGGGTGAAATTGCAAAAAAAAAGCAATTTCACCACAGTTTTACGGGTTTCTAAATTACGACGTTTGATTTGCGATAAAACTGACCATTTAGTTTTATTCTACAGGTCAGTACGAATCCGGCGATACCCAATATGTATAGCTTTTCTTGCATTTTGATACTGAAAAAAAATTCGCCATGTTTTGACCGCTATAACGTATTTGTAAATAAGTGTATGGCGTTGTATGGGGGATTATTTTTTGCGGGGCGATCTTAACTTTTAGTTGATACCATTATGGGGTGTGTAGGACTTTTTGATCGCTTTTTATTTAATTTTTTTTGAGGAACTGAAGCGTCCAAAAACGGCAAATCGGCCATTTGGGCGCTTTTTTCCGTTTTTCTGTTTACCGTATGGGAAATATATTTTTATATTTTTATACTATGGGCGTTTTCACACATTGCGACACCCATGATGTGTATTTTTTTTATTTTTTTTATTATTTTATTTTAATTTTGGGGAAAGGGGGGTGATTTAAATTTTTAGTTTTTTTTTATTTATTTTTTTATTTTTTTTTATTTTTTTTACACTTTTATATAGATCCCATAGGGACCTATATAAATCAGTTACCTGATTGCTTCTATCATAAACTCCAATACACTTGTATTGGAGTTTATGAGCATTTTACTACTTTCCTATGAAGCCCTATTGCTAACAAGGGCTCCATAGGAAATAGTAAGTGATAGCCTCAAGCTGAATGAAAGACTTGAGGCTATCCCTTACAGCGCTCCGATTCTCCCAATCACCACTAGGGGGAGCCGGAGCGCTGCCGAAAGTTTTACTTTCGGTTTTAGCGCGTGCAGATGCCTTGATCAGGATTGATCACGGCATCTGCGGGGTTAAATGATCGCGGTCGGCAGCGCTGCCGACCGCGATCATCAGCTGCGGGGGTCAGCTACAGGAATCAGCCGGACCCCCGCAGCGATGGTGCCCGCAGCGGCCAGGAGCGGGCGCCATCTTCAGGGACTGGACACATGATGCACCCATACGTCATGTGTCCTTAAGGAGTAAACCCCTACACAGGGATCTGGACTTCACTGCAGGGGAACTACCAGGCCACTATCTCCTTGTGTAGTCTCTGTGTTATTGATAGCCAACCCAGAGGGGTTACAGACACCAGTGCAGCACCTGTTTGTCAGGTGATCTCATGCAACACCTATAAATTGTTGTTTGCCATCGGCACATCACTGTGTGTAAACAGGGGATGTGCTGTCGACAATATGCAAAGTAGAAGGAGGAGAACAATTGGAATAATGATCAGTCGTCCTCCTTTCACTTTGCATCGAGCCATGCAACATGCCCTTTAAGTGAGTGCCAATCGATTTAGCATTATTTTTTGTGGCATCGGCCATGTAAGAAGATCCTTAGCCCTAGTACAGCTACACTATCTACATACCTACCGTAGAGCCTTTAGTCAGCAGAGTTGTCAGACCAGTTCTCCAGGAACCCCAGTTCTTTACCTCCCTAATCTCCCGCTGCTTCTCTGCTATGGCATGTGGTACTGGTACTACTTCAGAAAATAATACATTTGAGGCCCTTGCCCTATTCTTATGGCCTAAGTTCCTGAAATAATTTTTAAGGACTTTCTGCCAATCTCTAAATTTGTCCTTGGTACCAATGTGCACCTTGACTTTTGGGTCCAACCAGTTTCTCCCTGTAATTCATCAACCTGATCCGTCATACACAGTTTGATGATCTTGGTCTTTATGACACACTTCCCTAGCTGTACCCCGAAAAATTTAATTCCACACTACCGCCACCTGTCTGTTTTGCCTTGAACCCTTAATTCCCTTCTTAAAGCCTTTTTACATGGGCTGATGATAGGGGCAGCTGTCGGCAAACGAAAAATCTATATGGAAATGAACAATCGCAGTAGCGTTCTCTTGTCCTCATACACAGGGGATGATTGCTGCTTGATAATAGGACATTTATGGGAATGAACAGTTTGTTCCCGATAATTGCCCGCAAGGCATCCCATGTAAAATGGCCTTCACTGGAGTAGATATTCCTCTGGTTGTCAGATGAGGTGTCTTGGTACAGCACTCCTAATGCAGTGAGCCCTTGAGGAGCTGGACCAGTGGATGGGAATGGTAGTGGCTCTGACTATAGTATATGTTACAGTGGTTTCCCTCAGGCCATCGCTCCCTAGGGCCAGTACAGTGAGAGAAGGGTACACCCTTTCTACCTCCAAGGCATGTCTAATGGTAGTTGGGGTGCCCTTGATGTTGGTAGTTGTATGGGTGAAAGGCAGGGAGTCAATAAACCAGGCCAGAGGTAGAAGAATAAACATCTATTTTTATTTAAGTGCAAAATAGGAGTTGTAGTATATCCAACAATAGTCTGTACATCAGATTAGACCCCCAATCTCTATCAGTCCCCGGATCAGAACCGCAGTCTTCATCAGATCCCCAAATCAGACCCCAATTTACATCAGACCTCAGATCAGTCCCACAATCTTCATCAGACCTCAGATCAGACCGCCAATCTATATCAGACCCCCAATCTTCACCAGACCTCAAATCAGACCTCTCCTGCTCTGGACGCTGTCAGGACACAGCATAGCGGGCACCTGGAGAAGACCGGGAGCAGTTAGTAGTACCAGTTCTAGATGAGCTAAAATCACCGCTCTGTGGTCCTACTGTACTAATGAGCGCTTCCATAATGGAAGCGCTTATTAGTATTCGCTTTATAAGACGCACTACCATTTTCCACCCACTTTTGGGGGAAAAAAGTGTGGCATAAAACAAAAAATAGGGTATATATTTTCAAAATGTTATCTACATAGTGTGGAATTTTTGTGGAAATTGAAATCTGCATCATGTCAATTGTTTGGATTTTCAGTGTAGACTTTCCCCTTTGCAATGCAAAGGGTGAGATCTAGGACAAATCCGTGACAAAAAAAAGGAAGTAATATATGTGGATTTTGGTGCAGATTTTACGTTGGCACGTCTTTTTTTCCATTTTTAATGAGGATTCAGTGTCGAATAAACATCCAAACTTATCATTGAAAGTGGCACATGGTAGGTGGGGGCCCTGGAGATTCAAGTTACACTTCTAGAGGATAATGGGAAAAAATATCTGGGCTCTGCTAGAAGAGTGGAGAGTAGTGTAGAGGCATGGAAAAGACACATGGGTTGTATTATAGAGGCCAGACGAATTTATGGGCACTACCATAGGGCATTGCTATTTCATTATTGCATTGTGGGCTTGTAAACGTTTATGGCTAATTCTATGTGGTAAAAATATTTGAAAGAGACTGCAGCACTCTTAGGGTACTTTCACACTAGCGTTATTCTTTTACGGCATTGAGTTCTGTCCAATACCGGAAAATAACTGATACGTTTTATCCTAATGGCTTCTGAATGAAGAGAAAACCGTTCAGTATGCAACAGTTCAGTCACTGCACCTTTTTTGGACGGAGAAAATACCACAACATGCTGCAGTATTATCTCCGTCCAAAATTCTGGAACTTTTGCCGGAATGCTGGATCCGGCATTAATTTACATTGAAATGTATTAGTGCAGGATCCAGCAATAAAAATACCGCATTGATCGATCCGTTCTTCCAGTGTGCGCGTGCGCAGACCTTTAAAAATGTAAAAAAAAAATAACGGATCAATTTTTCCGGATGACAACCGGAGAGACGGATCTGTTATTGCAATGCATTTGTGAGAAGGATCCGCATCTGGATCCATCTACAAATGCTGTCTGTTAGCATACAGATTGCCGGATCCAGCAGGCAGTTGCGGCGACGGAACTGCCTGCCGGATCCTCACAACCCAAGTGTGAAAGTACCCTTAAGTCTAAATACTTTGTTCACCAAAATGTTTCGACCTTACATGGTTTTTTTCAAGCAACAAGTGAGGTGTGCATACATAGATATATCCCCTCCCAGAGTATCACATGACCATCTACATAATCAATATGCTAATCATATGTAACTTGCTGTGTATCTAAATATCAGAATCATTGTTCTGCAGACTTGCCTGTTTCAATCTGCAAAAATTCCATGATTATATAAGAATATTTGTAAACGATCACTGTTGAGAGAAATCTACACTGCGCATCTGTGAAGGAGCCTGCGTCTTGAACGCCAGTGCGCCTGCGTCCCTGTAGCTTAAGGGAAGGGAGGGATCTCGTTCTATTTCAGCTTCCAATGCACATTTGTCCATTACCAGGAATCATATTAGGGTCATATTAAGGCACTAATATGAGAGATGGAGTAACAGTCATGCAGTGATCCAGAGGTATGTGGGTGCTGGCGACTGGGTAAGTATCGTCTATAGGATGGGCCTAGGCATTGTGGGCGTTCTTTGTACTATTGATTATCCCCTTTAACCCTTTTCAGTAGTCCTCTGCGGTACTGCACTTGCACTATGAAATATCTACAAGATGGCGCCACTGTGACAGTATTATGTTTGGGCAGGGGCGTAGCTAACGGCTCATGGGCCCTGGTGGAAGAGTTCAGCTTGGGCTCCCCTTCCCTCAATGCTTTGTGTGTCTTCTTATGCAGCACAAGGGGCTTTGGGCCCCCTCAGGCTCCTGGGCCTGGTAGCGACTGCTACCTCTGCACCCCCATAGCCATGGGTTTGGTCCTGGTGTTTTGACAGTCAGTGAGCACAATTCAGGGGTGTCGATAGGTCTCAGAAATCAGAACTATATACCTTATCTTGGACATCAGAACTGATTTTGCAGATGTGACTCAGGATATAATAGGAACTCAGATATAGAAAAAAAGTCCTCCATGACTATAACTTTTTGAGTGCCAGCTAGTTGTGGCAGTAATCCCGACACCCCTGTACTATACCAATATAAATATTCTAAGCAATTCATCAATATCTCAATAGCCCTGATGTGTACGGCACTGGAATACAGAGGTGGGGCCTGGTACAAAATTGTATCCAACAATTATAGACTCTCTGTGCTGGGACTGGCACATGGGGGTGTTGTTATAGGAGTCTCCTCACTTTTAGATAGGTATTGGACAAAGTCACTAAATTATGGCGATATTCCCCATGTCTTAGAGGTTTCCCATTTCCATTTGGGTATGGGACCCTCTGTCTTCAAGGGAAATCAAGAGCTATGCGACTTTATTAATTCTGCAGCTCTCCACCTTGGTGGTCCATCAAAGACCCATTTATAGTACCTATACTGTCATTTTAGTTTGTAGCATAGAAGAGCTCAACAAGTGGTGGTTTAGGTTACATTGTATTCCCCTGGTCCTCTGCTCCTATCAGTAAAAGACAATGCGATGATCAAAGCGCAGTTTGCTGGAGGCCAGGTGATCTTCCCTAAAAAAGACTTGTGGTCAATAATAGACGTCTGTTAATGAGATTGTTCCACAATTGATGTTGGTTCAAAGGTTACAAAGCAATGATGATCCCATGAGTGTAACTTTTCACTGATAACGAGATGTTACCTGCGCCCAGCAGTGGAATCAGCTCAGCTTGTTATCAATGGAAATAAGAGGGGATATTTAGGGTTAGCTGTGTATTCACCTTGTGCTTTGATGATCTTACCTCCAGACTTCTAAGACCTCTGAAGACATGATCAAAGGCTTACAAGGAGATGGACATGCTAGCACAATGGAGCCACTCACTCCAGCAACATAGTTCTGTTCAGGTGAGGTTGATCATTATCATAGATGATGTGTAACCACAGACTTATCTCCTTCAATACTTCAAATTAATGGGATGTTTCTCCTTTAAAGGATCAGACAGAGATACCGAAGGGGAAATGTACAGTGACTGTAATAAAACGGTTGGTAAACTCTTGTGCTGTTGGTAATATAATAAATGCATGTGATAACAACAAACACAACTGTAATAACAAAATAAAACTCAATATTCATCAATTACTATACCATGTGAAAGAAGAAATATTCTACAGCAGAGTAAATAGACAATAGACAAAATAGGGCCCATTTGGCTGTACCTCTAGAGGGTGTTAAACTGGGCAATTACCAATAGTCCCCAGCTATTAGTCGGCCCCTAAAGACTGGAAAATACTAAAATCACCTATTCAGAAATGAATGAGATTCTCACTCAAGTCGTAAGAAATCCAAGTCGCGTGACCAGTATCGCCGTGTAGCCATACCCTTAGAGGGGTATTCCCATCCCAGATAATGGGTAATATTGCTAGTATACGCCCCTATTCTTTGATAGGTGCGGGTCCCAGAGGTGGGACATGGGCCTATCTCATAAACTGAGCTTGCAAAGTGAAGGAGGGCGCACTGCGCATGCATGGCCACCCTCCATTAATTTTTATGGGGCCTCCGAAAATACCCGAGCACTGGAGCGGTGCACTTCAATGGGGCCGATGGAAATAGCCCAGCATTCTATGCATATTTGTTTATTTTACTCACCACCTTCCAAGACCCAATTTCTTTTTAACTTTTCTGTTCATATAGTCTCATGAGGGCTTATTTTTTGCGGGACAAAATCTAAGGAAGAATTATTTGAATAGTGCGTATTTGTGCACTATATGGTGGTTTATGTGGGCTGTATATAGCAGATTGGTGGTATTATGTAGGCTTAAATAGCAAGAACTACTCTAGGTACTACTTTGTATGTTGCCCAGATTGCCATTTTCTATGCCCCTGTATGTAGTACTGCAGACGATGCACCACTCCCACTATTCATAATAATAATCTCTATCTATATAATGCCAACATATTCCACACAACTTTACAATCAGAGGATACATGTACAGACAATATCAGAGAGTAACAAACCAATCAACAACTTACAAACAGCTTACAATCTATAAGGAAGTGGCGCAAGAAGTGCTTGTTTTGTACAATGGTCCAGCCATCGCTTCTAATAAAACAAAAAGAAAACAAGATAATACATATAAAGCCAGTCACTGAGCCAGTATATATGTATATGCATGGATATGACATGCATATGAGTACATGGAGCGTGGGGGTTACTGCTAAATGAAGGGATCAGGTTCTCGGCAATAATGTAGAAGGTTGTGTAAATAGAGAATGAAGGTATAATAAGGAAAGTGAGAGTCCTGCCTAAAACAATGGGGATTTATCATAGACCAGCATTTTACGCTCTGTGATATCCCCTGCGCTGTTGGAGGATGCCACTGATTTATGACGAGGCACATGCCTTGTCATAAATTAGGCATATCCTCTCACCGTCCGTGAACTGAAAGTGAATTTGTCAGCTTCGAGCTGACGTAGATTTCCATCTTCTTTTAGACATGCTGGAACAAGGCAGACTGGTCAGGGTTGAGGGAAAGCTGCATGGAGCAAAGTACAGAGATATTCTTAATGAAAACCTGATCCAGAGCTCTCGGGACCTCAGACTGAGCAGAAGGTTCACCTTCCAAGAAGACAATGACCTTAAACACATAGCAAACATTCAACTCTGTAAATGTCCTTGAGTGGCCGAGCCAGAACCCTGACCTGAATCCAATGGAACATCTTTGGAAAGATCTGAAAATGGCTGTCCATCAACATTACCCGTCCAACCTGACAGAGCTTGAGAGGATCTGCAGAGAAGAATGGCAGAAAATCCCCAAATCCAGGTGTGCCAACCATGTGGCATCATACCCAAGAAGACTGGAGGCTGTAATCACTGCCAAAGGGGCTTCAACTAAGTTCTGAGTACAGGGTCAGAAAACTTATGTCTATGCTAGATTTTAGTTTTTCCTTTTCAATAAATTAGCAAAGGTTTCTAACATTCTGATTCCAGTTTCTCATTATAGGGTATTAAATGCAGAATGATGAGGGAAACTTGATTTTTTATTTTAGCACAACGCCACAACAAAATGCGAAAAAAGTGAAAGGGTCTGAAGACTTTCCGAATGCACTGTATATTAGAAATGCAAAAAACGGCTCATTATACAAAGATGAATCTTCAATTACATAAAACAAGAAAACCCCTTTAACCCCTGTCATGTCTCGTCACTGGCTACCTGTGCATTCATCTAACAGCTTTAGGGCGTATGGTATTGTTCTTGTCAGTTCATTAAAATGATCATGGTACTTTTTTGAATGCTGATCTTTGATCTCAGTCACTGACCTGAACAGTAAAAGACCTAAAACCTAAGACCTGTTGTCTCAAAGGGGATTTCCAGCTTCAGGGACTTTTTAAAAGACCCCTGCACTGTGTTCTACATCTTGACGTACACAATGTATAACAATAATTTATGAATATTCCTGAAAAATCATTGAAGCGCTATAAAACTAATAACATTAATCATCATATAATAAATATCTGCTTACAAACATGTACATAAATAAAGGAATAATGCAGATTAATCCATCTGGGCTGGGATTTCGAATAAAAAGCCTTATAAAATGAAAAAGCAAAGTGATTGTACGCCCTCTACTGGTTATTTGTAAAAACGCACTTCTTCTACCTCCATTTAGCCCTAGATTACACCTGAATACCGCACCTAGTGGCGACTCTTGGAAATGCTGGTGTACAATTTCTTTTATTTAGCTTCTGGAGGACACTGGTTCACATTAGGGAGATCAATCTGTAAGGAGTCTTACAGGCGCTGCTCTCTGGGAAAAGTATGTCAATGAGTTCTCCTCCAGAATAAAGAACGTTATCTCCATGGCGTCATCTATAGGTAGCCAACCTGTAATTCAACATCAGAACCATTTAAGAGCCTTAGGGTACTTTCACATGCGTTATTCTTTTCCGGCATTGAGTTCTGGCCTAGGGGCTCAATACCGGAAAAGAACTGATCAGTTTTATCCCAATGCATTCTGAATGGAGAGAAATCCGTTCAGGATGCATCAGGATGTCTTCAGTTCAGTCACTGCACGACATTTTGGACTGAGAAAATGCCGCAGCATGCCGGATCCGGCATTAATTTACATTGAAATGTATTAGTGCAGGATCCGGCATTAAAGATACCGCATTGAGGGATCCGTTCTTCCGGTCTGTGCATGCGCAGACCTTTGAAAATGTAAAAGAAATAATAACAATGGATCAGTTTTTCCAGATAACAACTGGAGACTGAGACAGATCCGTTATTGCAATGCATTTGTGAGACAGATCCGCATACGTATCCATCTACAAATGCTGTCCATTTGCATACAGATTGCCAGATCCAGCAGGCAGTTCTGGCGACAGAGCTGCCTGCCAGATCCTCACAACGCAAGTGTGAAAGTAACCTTAAACATGTTTTTTGGGTATTTTACGTAATCCATCCTTTTTACTATTCTGTTTAACCACTTCAGCCCCCCTAGCTTAAACCCCCTTAATGACCAGGCCACTTTTTACATTTCTGCACTACACTACTTTCACCGTTTATTGCTCCGTCATGCAACTTACCACCCAAATGAATTTTTCCTCCTTTTCTTCTCACTAATAGAGCTTTCATTTGGTGGTATTTCATTGTTGCTGACATTTTTACTTTTTTTGCTATTAATCAAAAATGACCGAAATTTTTACAAAAAAATGACATTTTTCACTTTCTGTTGTAATTTTTTTTTTTTTTAAAAATGACATTTCTATATAAATTTTTCGCAAAATTTATTGTTCTACATGTCTTTGATAAAAAAAAATCCAATAAGTGTATATTTATTGGTTTGGGTAAAAGTTATAGCGTTTACAAACTATGGTGCAAAAAAGTGAATTTCGGCATTTTGAAGCAGCTCTGACTTTCTGAGCGCCTGTCATGTTTCTTCAGGTGCTAGAATGCCAGGATAGTATACATACCCCCCAAATCACACCATTTTAGATAGAAGACACCCCAAAGTATTCGCAGAGGGGCATGATGAGTTCATGTATCATTTCATTTTTTTTCACAAGTTAGTGGAAAATGACACTTTCTGAGGAAAAAAATAATAATAATAAAGTTTCCATTTCTGCTAACTTCTGGCACAAAAAAAAAAATCTCCCACGGACAAACTATGCCCCTCAGTGAATACCTTGGGGTGAATACCTTTCGGGTACTTTCCGAAATGGGGTCATTTGTGGGGTGTGTTTACTGTTCTGGCATTTTGGGTGGGGCTAAATTGTGAGCAACCTTGTAAAACCTAAAGTGAAATCCTAAAAGGTATTCATTGGAATTTGGACCCCTTTGCGCACCCAGGCTGCAAAAAAGTGTCACACATGTGGTATCGCCGTACTCAGGAGAAGTAGGGCAATGTGCTTTGGGGTGTATTTTTATATATACCCATGCTGGGTGAGAGAAATATCTCTGTAAATGACAACTTTTTTAAAAAATGTATACAAAGTTGTCAATTTACAGAGATATTTCTCACACACAGTATGGGTATATGTAAAAATACACCCCAAAACACATTGCCCTACTTCTCCTGAGTACAGCGATACCACATGTGTGCCACTTTTTTGCAGCCTGGGTGCGCAAAGGGGCCCAAATTTCAATGAATACCTTTTAGGATTTCACAGGGCATTTTTACGCATTTTTCTTCTCACGCTTTAGGGCCCCTAAAATGCCAGGGCAGTATAAATACCCCACATGTGACCATTTTGGAAAGAAGACGCCCCAAGGTATTCCGTGAGGCGCATGGGGAGTTCATTTTTTTTTTTGGCACAAGTTAGCGGAAATTGACTTTTTTTTTTTTTTTTTACAAAGTCTCATATTCCACTAACTTGTGACATAAAATAAAATTTTACATGAACTCACCATACCTCTCATAGAATACCTTGGGGTGTCTTCTTTCTAAAATGGGGTCACATGTGGGGTATATATATACTGCCCTGGCATTTTAATGGTTTTCGCAATCATTACACGTATGGCCAGCATTAGGAGTTTCTGCGATTTTCCTTATATTGAGCATACGGGTAATGAGATTTTTTTTTTCCGTTCAGCCTCTGGGCTGAAAAAAAAAATGAACAGCACAGATTTCTTCATTCGCATCAATCAATGTGGATGAAAAAATCTCTGCCAAAAAATGTGAAAAAAAAAAAAAAAAGAAGTAAGGCCCCATTCACACGTCCGCAAAAATGTCTGCATCTATTCTGCGGAATAGATGCGGATCCATTCAGTGTGAATGGGGCCGGCGGTGATGCGGAAAGCACACTATGTGCTCTCCACATTAGCATTTGCTCCGCAAAAGATAGAGCATGTCCTATTCTTGTCCGCAATTGCGGACAAGTAAAGGCATTTTCTATATAGTCCTGTCAATGTGCGGATTCGCAAAATGCGGAAAGCACATTGCTGGTGTCCGTGTTTTGCGGATCCGCAAAACACATATAGATGTCTGAATGAGCCTTACAGGGGGGTGATTAGTGACAGGGGGGGTGACAGAGGGTGATCAGGGGTCAATCAGGGGTTAATCAGTGGGTGATGTTCCTGGTCGAGTTGACTTATAAAGCAGCTACCTATAGGTGGCACTAGGGAGCCTTTTTTTGTCTTGGAAAGCTAAATTTGCATAATTCCTGTTATTAAAATGATACCTTTGGTAGGGAGACAAAACCTCACATGAGGGTGCATTCCAGCTCCACATGAGATTTGCATATGTACAAATAAATTCTGTCACCAATTACAGAGCACTGTGCATATGAAATAGGGTTAAAGTGACAGTATAGAGCCGGAGAAGTTGAACAGACTGCTACATAGAGCAGCTTTGTGGGAAGAGGTTCAGTATTATTTGCAATTTGTTCATGTAAGTCCCTGCTCTTTCTATTCTCAGGAGTCCAGTAGGCGGTCCTACTCAGTGATTGGCAGCTCTCTCTGTATGCACGTTCATACATTCACTGACTGGGTGCATAGTAGTACCATAACTATCAGCCGAATGTATGATAGATGGGTACAGGAGGAGAGAGGACTCCGATCACGAGGATTTACACTATACAAGATGCTTCATCATGTAAAGAAAACAGATCTGTCTGGCACTCAATCAATCGGGCTCACGTGGAATATATTCACTCAACATCAGAACGGGAGAAAAGCGCATCCTTATTTTTCTCCCAGTATGTTTACTGATTATTGGTCTGCAGAGAGGACCTAGTTCTGTTCTGACAAGAAGGGAAGCCACCTATCAATAACTATGAAGATGCTTCATTAGTTCTTCTGCAAACCGGTGACCCTAAACACCATGTCGTTCCACCAAACAATGGCTAAAGAAGAAGAAAGTTGAAGGGGGAATTTATCATAGACCCGAGTTTTATGCCAGTCTATGATATCCCCTGCTGCCTGAAGATGCGCCTAATTTATAAGGAGGTGCAGACCATGCGCCTGAACAGAAGTGTATGGCTGCTCAGAGCTGCCATAGATTTCTGCCTTCATGTACGCCATGAAGATAAAATTCCGCCCCTTCTCACCCTCACCAGGCCCCCTTTTCAGGAAAGTGGTGAAGGTGTCATTTGGAAGGCCAAAAACATGGGTTTTGCAAATTTTTTACACTTGAAAAGTGGCACGGGGGGGGGGGATGATAGATTCAACCCAAGGTTTTGGGATGGCCAAGTCAAAGTCCTGATCTTAATCCAATAGAAATGTTGTGGAAGAACCTGAAGCGAGCGCTTCATGGGAGGAAACCCACCAACATAGCAGAGCTGAAGCTGTTTTGCACAAGGGGGTCACACCAGATACTGAAAGCAAAGGTTCACATACTTTTGCCACTCACAGACATGTGATATTAGATCATTTTTCTGAATTAATAAATGACCAAGTCTAATATTTTTGACTCATTTGATTTGGTCATCTTTATCTACTTTTAGCACTTGAAAAATGTGAAAATCTAATGTCATTTTAGGTCAAATTTATGCAGAAATATAGAAAATTCTAAAGGATTCACAAACTTTCAAGCGCTGTATGAACCATACTGCGCCTTTACTCTATTGTTCTCATCCTGAGGACTCCAAGCATATGCATTATACAAGTGCTGTAACGCTATCCATCCTGCCTTATCGCAGTGGCTTCTTATTGCATTACACTGCAACCAGGTTCACACAGAGCAGTATGGAAAAGTTTTTGATGCGATCACGAGGTCGGGAAGCTGCAGATCATGGACAGAAAAGATTACAGGGTCACAGGATGGTGATCGCTCACACCTTATCCGCCCCATCCCCATATCAGATCATAGGCTTGTATTATGGATCTATATTTTAGCCTAAGGTTGTGCTCACAGTAGTGTTTGAAATCCGGCATTGACTGATACATAGTTGGATACCACCATGTACCATCAGATCCCCATTGACTATAATGGGATCCAGCGTCGATCTGGCCACTTTTCTGGCATAAATGCCAGGTTTTGGCCATACAAAAACAGTTGCATGCAATGGTCTTTCGTCTGGCCAACCGCCGGTATTTGTGGCCGATCACGCAGCCGGATCAACATGCCACAGATGTGAACCTGGCCTTAGTCCACCATCCTGCTAAGCCGTAAAAGCTCACGACGAGCCCAAATTTCTCAACACTGGCTACATCAACCGGGACATACACAAACTTTACATACCACACTAAATGTATGGAATACACATAGTTATAAACAGAACCAGATGATCTTCTATTGGGCTCAGGCTCTGACCAAATAAGGGCTCCAGAAGGTCCAAAGGTAACTTTGGAGCCACTTATCACTAGGGTCTATGGAATAATTCACAAATAACCTATTAGATCTTATTGATGATGTTCATAATGATAGCAACAGATTACAATGCATGTACATGTTCTGTATACACGGGGGGCCCTCACAATCATACTCTTTGGTGGGGCCAAGGAACCACAGTCCAACATAACTTATGACAGCCCTTTGTCCTGGAGTATTCAGGTAAGGGTCAGAAAACCATGGTTGCTTTCTTTCAGGAAACAGCGCCACACCTGTTCATAGGTTGTGTCTGGTATTGCAGCTCAGCTTCATTGAAGGGAAAGGAACTGAGGTGCAATACCACACACAACTCGTGGACATGTTTGGTACCATTTTGGGAAGAAAACAGCCACGTTTTTCAAATGGACTATTCACACAGCGGATTTTGACGCTTTCAAAATCCATGGCATATGACACAGTGTCCGTGCCAAAATTCTGCATGTGAACAGCCCCTAATCCTGTACAAACCCCCATCAGCAGCTGGAGCAGGAAGAGCTCCACTTTTGACCACTTTGTATGAAAGCAAGCAATATTCTTGATCAAAGAAAATGTGACCCTAAAAAAGGAGCCCATGGCTTGTATCTTTGATCCATGATTAAATTGAAGAGTTATTAAGTATGATGCACTCATTTATTATTCCTGAAGGTTGATGGAACATGAATGTCACCAGATGAACATGGTGCTCCCGTTCTGCGTGGCAAGGTATGCCAGACAGTTGAGGATAATCAGGATGTCTTCCACCTTTTCATTGACCATGTACTCGGCTATGATCTTGCTAAGGACTTGTGGATCGTTCAGGGACAACATATCTTCATTTCCAGCCATCATCCTCTCCTTTACGATTCCGTAGGTGTTGACAAGATATTCTGCATAGTAGGGGTGAACTTTAGGATCATAGCCCAGCTTCTTCAACTGATCCATTGTTTGATGGTAACGTTGGTTCAACTCAGATCTTAATTGGTCATCAACCTTGCCAGTCAGTGGACAGGTGGTCACCTGAAACCAAGAAAGATACTTTAAAGGGGTTGTCTGGTCAACAATATTTCACATACTATATTAGTGAACTGTGCATTATTAGAGGGGATCCCTTGTTCAGGGAGCAGCTCTCGCTCTGAAGAACAAAGCACATGCATGCCTTACATGGACGACCCACTAATGTCAATAGGACTTGTGTGATTCGCCATTTCCCATGTTGAGGTGCTGTAATTTTGTATATCATTAGGTAGTATAGTTTAGGCTTGTGTAACCTGTGTGATCTTCTCTTTTATGTTAGCCACCCGGTATCCATAAAGACGTTGTTGTTCGTGGAAGATGGCGCAAAGGATCCTGCGGTCCAACTGAAATGCAATTTCTCCAACCATCCTCTTACACTGCTTCAGTTTTTCAGGCTCTGCAAAAGTTTCATTGTAAAATTAAGCAAATGATATACATTAAAGCTGCCAATATTTAAAGAGGTTAGGTCATCAATATCAGAATGGTGGGGGTTCCAAAACCCGGGACCCCTGCTGATGAGATGTCAGAGCCACAGCCTCTTCTTAGACCACTGTACATCTGCCAGGAGCCGGCTGCACTCCTCAGAGCTCCAGGGAGAGGCCGCAGTTGATCAGCGGGGTGCCGAGACCCAGACCCCCACTGTGGTGATAATGATGACCTAGTCTGAGGATAGGACATCATTAGCTTTACCTGGATAACACCTTATCCACTATTGCATTCACAATTCTTCTGGTTGGAAACAGTCAACAAGCGTGACAGGCCACTAATAGCTTAGCAACTATAAGGCCTCTTTCACACGAGCGTGTCCGGATTAGGTCTGGATGCGTTTCATGAAAACTGTACGATTTTGCAGGGAAAGCCATTCAGTTTTGCCTGCGATTGCGTTCAGTTGTTTAGTTTTTTCCGTGCGGGTGCAATGCGTTTTTCACGCGCGTAATAAAAAACTGAAGGTTTACAAACAACATTTCCTAGCAACCATCAGTGAAAAACGCAACGCACCCACACTTGCTTGCGGATGCAATGCGTTTTTCACGCAGCCCCATTCACTTCTATGGGGCCAAAGCTGCTTGAAAAAAGCAGAATATAGAACATGCTGCGGTTTTCATGCAACGCAGAAGTGATGCGTGAAAAAAAAACGCTCATGTACACAGACCCATTGAAATGAATGGGTCAGGATTCAGTGCGGGTGCTATGCCTTCACATCACGCATTACACCCGTGCGAAAAACTCGCTTGTGTGAAAGGGGCCTAAGACCGCTATATAGTGCCTTGTGTGAAGAAGACAAATCACCAGAACAAGCTGTGTACAAATGGAACCAGCAAGGAACCCTGGGAAATGTCAGCTCTAAAGTCTGCAGACTCAGAAGTATTACCCAATGCAGTGATTTGTATCCTGTAGACAGGTGATAAATGTCCATGACTCCTATAACAAGCTGGAGGAGGCAACACTTACCTAGATTTAGGCAGGGATCTGTTGTTGCTTCACATTTGGGATCTAATGTATGAAAATATGAAAATTAGTTTATAACTATGTTAGAAACCAAGGGTATAGTTATAGGGGGAGCAGAGGTAAGTGCCACACGTAGGCCCAGGTGAGGGCCAGCTCCCTTCCACTTGAGATAGCACTAGTATCATAAATGGCCCATGGTAGAGGAGATGCCGTTATAGATTTTGCATTAGAGATCAACAGCTTTGACCATTGCATAAGATGCAAGCAGATGTCATCAACATCTTAAATATCGGAAACGTTGCAAGAGTTGTACCATACGGCTTAGATACAGTACTAAGGGTACTTTCACACTAGCGGCAGAGTGATCCGGCAAGCAGTTCCATCGCCTGAACTGCCTGCCGGATCCGTCGATCTGGATGTAAACTGAATGCATTTGTAGACGGATCCGGACGTGGATCCGTCTCACAAATGCATTGCAAGAATGGATCCGTCTCTCCGCTTGTCATTTGGATAGACGGATCTGTCTTGTATTTTTTTACAGTTTTAAAGGTCTGTGCATGAGCAGACCGGAAGGACGGATCCGACATTCCGACAACTGATAAGGGATTTTGAACGGAGATAATACCGCATTATCTCCGTCCAAAACGCGGTACAGTGACTGAACTGAAGACATCCTGATGCATCCTGAACGGATTTCTCTCCATGCAGATTGCATTAGGATAAAACTGATCAGTTCATTTCCGGTATTGAGCCCCTTTGATGGAACTCAATGCCGGAAAAGAAAAACACTAGTGTGAAAGTACTCTAAAGCGAAGATCGAAGACTACTGGGGTCATTTATCAAACTGGTGTAAAGTAGAACTGGCTTAGTTGCCCATAGCAACCGATCAGATTCTACCTTTCATTTTCTAAAGAAACTGTCAAAAAAAAGGTGGAATCTGATTGGTTGCTATGGGCAACTAGGCCAGTTCTACTTTCCACCAGTTTGATAAATCTCCCCCATAGTCTTTTCTGTCACAGAAAAGAATTAGTAGGTGTGGGTCCTGTTACAGATTTGGCATTGGCCCCGGAGCCAGTACTCGATATTAAATCTTCTGGAAGGTCAGTCATCACTGGGGGCCACCCTTGGTGCACCCAGTTGACATATCACATTAACCTGCCACTCCCATGTGTAAGCCTTGTACATACTAAAGTCACCCCCAAAACAACATCATTCACTCTCCCTATGGGGCAGCTCCTTGACTTAGCCAAAGTGCTGCTGGGGGCCCATCCATAGCTATCCATGATCAGTAACACTCCAAAAAGTGGCTGTTGCAAAAAACTACAACTCCTAACTTCCAGACCATGCTTGGAGTTATTATTTTGTAACAGCTGGGGAACAAGTTGGACACTGTTGTGTTACATACATAAAGACATGAAAACAAAGTGGGAGTGGGTCTACTTTGTACATAGAATTGCACCTTGGGAGAGATACAGCTTGACACCAGGTCATATAGGGGTAACACCCTCTGTGGCAAGTGCATCAAATAAAGGACTGACTGAACATCTCTCTCACATTGGTCAAACCACCATAGTAAAGCCCAGGCCTACCCTTGGATTCTCTCTTTGACTTCCTTGGAGGGGACAGGTTTCGAATCTTCTTCTCGTGGTCTCTTAAGGTGTCACGAAGCTCCACATTCTCTTGCATGAGGCCCATCAGTTTACGAAGTTTGGCGTTCTCAATGAGTAGACGCTCACTCTCTGCACTAACTGAGTCTAAATCAGCCTTCGGGATGTCAACAGTTTTGTCCATGATGTTTTTCTCAGATGCTGCTGAAGACATTTTGATGGGTTCTCCTTCTGCTGGTCAGAACATACAGGAAGACAATATTCTGAGGAATGTTCCTAGGACATGCTTGATACTGCAGAACAGTGAGAGCTCTGTGAGGTCATCAACTGGGTCACAAAGATGGCCAGCCTGGCATTGAACACTGGACTCAGATCTGATCCTCTGGTTGCTAGGAATATGTGTCCCTAGCAACCAGTCTGTCTACACTCAGCTTTTTGGTACAAGGCAGAATTAACACTTGGGTTAGTACCCCATGATGATACAGAGTCGCCGTGACTTGTGGTACAGATGTAGTTTTAGTTGCAAGGAACCTTTCAAGTTCACAACTTTCCTTCCTAAAAGAAGGCAATGAAGTTATGTCATGGGTGCGATTTTACCATAGAGAGCGTGCAACTCCATAGACAACAGCAGCCATGAGAAAATCAGAGCATCGATGTTTCAAAAAGTAGTAGACGATCACAAGAATTCTAGCCAAGTTGGATTGTCGCACAACAGTTTTTGCACAATTTTACTGCAACTTGCTGACGGCCAAATGTCGCTAGTTTTTCCCCCCAGTTTTATGTTACATCATTATATAATAAAGAGCTACACAGCTTTCTCACATACTTTGAATCCACTATCATTTTCAAAATTCCTGCTTGCTGTCAGTGAATAGTACCAGCAAGTTCCTAATCTAGAGGCTGAAAAACTGTACTTACCTCGCAGATTATGTGCGGTTTTTCTGTGTGGATTTTCGTGTGAAAATACAGCAGAGTAAGGCCTCATGCACACGGGCGTGCGCGGACCGTGGTATCCCGGCCTGGAATCCAGCTGACAGCAGGAGCGTACGGCGTCATTGGTTGCTATGACGCTGTGCACTTCATGCCGCCGCTGGACTACAGCAATACACTCGTACGGGTGTATTACTGTAGTCCAGCGGCGGCATGAAGCGCACGGCATCATAGCAACCAATGACGCCGTGCGCTCCTGCTGTCAGCTGGATTCCAGGCCGGGATACCACGGTCCGCACACGCCCGTGTGCATGAGGGCTAATACTGTACAAGCAAATATCATGTACTCTTTTTTTCTGTGTGGAAATTGACCTGCCATATGGATTTTGAAATCCGCAACATGTCAATTGTTTGTGCAAAAATTTTTATGGATTTTACCCTTTGCAAAGGCCGTGCACTGGCCGTGTGCACTTTATTTGTGGATGCGGACCCTTTGATTTGAATGGGTCTGCGATCCACAAAATACAACAAAAGATAGGACATGAATTATCTTTTGCAGTGCGGAGGCATGGATCCTAAATCCCAAATCTACAAAGTGCTTCCGTGGGCTTCCAATCCGTGCCTTCACACTGCGAAAGAAAGGAGATATCCTATCTTCGGTTGTATCGTGCGGATTTTAGACCCATTCCAATCAATGGGTCCATATCCGCACCACAGCCAGTGCGGTATTGAGGGCGAGCAGTTTACTGTCCACAATATGGGCACTGAGCTCTTACGTTCATGTGCATGAGCCCTTAAGGTATGTCCATATGTACCACAAACTGTAATGGAAAAGTCTGTAGCAGTTTTTGCAGTGGTTTCTGCACCCTGTGTAATGGAGAGAGTGAAGTGCAATGACTTTTTGGCTGTAAAAATCACAAGTATATGAACTATATTTCTTTTTTTTTTCCGCAGAAAAGCTTCACCCTATCCCTATCACCCTACCCTGGACTTCACCCTATCCATTACAAAGGGTAAAATCCGCTGGAGAGATCTGGAGCATAAATTGACGCTGTAGATTTTAAATCTGCACTGCAGGTTATGGGAGGTAAAACCTGCCAAAATTAAAATGAAATTGAAAAACCTAAAATTATAATAAAAATAACGTTTTAATTTCATCTACTGTCTCAAAAATGCATGCCAAAATTTAAAAGAAAATTAAATTTCTCCACTTTTAATTTTCATTTCCAACTCCAGTGTGGATCATAAGTGCAAAAAATAAATGTAAAAATAAATAGTCTTTTTCATTTTAAATTTCCACTTTGTCAATTAATTCCCCTCTTCCTATAGTGGGTTTTTCATGTCAAAATCATAAATCAAATGAAAACACCAAATAGAAGCTGAAAATGGTAGATTGAGATTTCAATTTCATCTCTTGCAGGCATTTTCCCTGCCAAAAGTCAAATGAAAAAGAAAGCCCATTTGAATTTTCATTGTAGGCTACATTTACCCTCAGTTCACACTTGCGCGTTTTACAGCGCGTTCGAACACGCTGTAAAACGCATAACCAATGCAAGCCAATGCTTCCCTATGGGACTGGTTCACATTTTCGCGTCTTACAGCGCGTTCGAACGCGCTGAAAAACGCCCGACGCAAAAACAAGTACGTGAGCTTTTTTTGGGGCGTTTGTCGCGCGTTTTGGCCCATAGACTTCAATGGGAACGCGCAACGCTTGTATTTTGCGCGTTTTTGACACTGAAAACGCGCGTTTGAACGAGCGTTTATGAATTTGCAACATGCTGGAAAGGCCAAACTTCATATAGACAGGGATATTTGGTCATTGGACAACACTGCAGTCAATCACACAAACGCACGTAAAACGCGTGTTTACTATTGCCAAAAACGCGCATAAAAACGCGCGGAAGACGCGCGACAAAAATGCGTGGAAAACGCGCGTCTCAGAAATGCTCAGGTCTGAACCCAGCGTTAGGCTGGGTTCAGACTTGCGCGTTTTATAGCGCGTTCAAACGCGCTGTAAAGCGCTCAACACATGAAAACCAATGCTTCCCTATGGCCCTGGTTCTCACTTGAGCGTTTTACAGCGCGTTTGAACGCGCTGAAAAACGCCCTACGCTCAAAAAAGGTCTTGAGCTTCTTTGGGGCGTTTTGTCGCGCGTATTGTGATTGACGCCACAGTAGTCAATCACACGAACGCGCGTACGACGCGTTTCCTATTTGCAAAAACACGCTGCAATACAATATCAAATACGCGCAAGTCTGAACCCAGCCTCACACTAGCGTTTTGGCTTTCCCTTTCTGAGATCCGTTCAGGGCTCTCAGAACCGGTCCAAAACGGATCAGTTTTTCCCTAATGCATTCTGAATGGAAAAGGATCCGCTCAGAACGCATCAGTTTGCCTCCGTTCAGTCACCATTCCGCTCTGGAGGCGCCAATAGCGCCATACTATAGAAAATGTACTGATGCTAATGTTACATTATAAATGTGAGATTCTTAGCAAATAAATTTTGTACAAAATATATTTGCCAAGAATCTCACATTTATAAGGTAGCATCAGTACATTTTTGATAGTGAGTGGCGCTATTGTATTCACTTTATTATTTGTGTTTGCAGAGCGCTGTTGCATAGTTTGTTTTTGGACCCAGCCGTATGCCTTATTCACAAGTGAAAACAAAAAATCCTAAAACAGGGGCGTATTAAGGATGAAAGGGGTTATCCAGTAATTAATATTGATGACCTGTCCTCTCGATAGGTCATCAATATCAGATTGGCGGGCTCCATCAGCTACAAGAAGAGGCCTCTTCCTAGGCCATGTGACGTCACCATACATGGGTTGCATGGCATTGTTGCAGTTCGCAACAATGCGTATCTGTTTTTTTGCGGACAGTAGAGCATGTCTGCAAAAAAACGGACTGAACTTTGCATTTTTGCGGAGCCATAGACTTCAATGGGCCCACGTCCTGATTTTCACTGACAAGTATAGGACGTTTTATTTGTTTCGCAGGGCCGGAACAGAATATAGAAGTGAAATTTGTGGATCAGATGAGGAAACCAACATCTGGCCATCTGAATGAGCTCTAAGGCAACAACTGGTTCACCCAAAAAGAGCAATATTGAGTATGCAGTCCAGTGCAGTGGAATTGTACCTTTTGGCAGGTTCAAGTTCGGGGGTTTAAGTGAATTACGTCATGGATTCTGTTCTCATGGAATCCATAATGTGATTCAATAATACAAGTGTATGGCCAGAAGAATCGAACCCTCAAGGCTGGCCATACACTTGTATTATGCGGCATTGAATTACATTATGGATTCCATGAGAAATAGTGTTGAGAGAACTTGTGTTTTAAGTTCATCATACAAGGTTCGGGTTATCTAAGAATTCCATCATGGATTCCACTACCACAGACCATGACTTACAGAGGGGGACTGGTTCAAAACAGGCGTGAAAGAAACAATTTATGATAATTTGGAGAAACCAAACTTGGATAGAGTTAGAGGGGTGCAACATCTTTCGTCTGCCACTTACAATGCAGCTCTAATACCTCTCCTGAGGCTGTTTAACCACAGCTAAGGCTACTTTCACACTTGCGCTTTTGCCTGATCTGACAGGGATCAGCAAAAACGCTTCCGTTAGTGATAATACAACAGTCTGCATCCGTTATGGACGGATCAGGTTGTACCATCTTTAACATGGCAATCATGGACAGATTAATGGGGGACAGATCTGTTTTCTATTGTGGCCATGAAAACTGATCTGTTCCCATCCGTTTTGCTCTGCATCCCATGACGGAAAGAAAACCGCAGCTTGCTGCAGGTTGCTCTCCAGTATGAGAACGCAACCAAACGGAACAAATGCATTTTGGAGCCCTCCGTTCGGTTCAGGTCTGTCCCCATTGATAATGAATAGGAACAAAACGGAAGAGTTTTTCTCCGGTATTGAGACCCTATGACAGATCTCAATACCGGAAAATGTAAACACAAGTGTGAAATAAGCCTAATAGTTTCAGTCATGCACCTTACCTCCATGACTGAAGCACAAGTCCAGTATATAACGTGGGAGGATTCTCGTACGAACCGTTCTCAGACAGCCAGCTGGGTGACTAGTTCTAGTTGCCCTGATTTCGTACCACTGGTCGTCGTAGCTCTTAGTGTTTTTCAGGTGTTTTGCAAACACCTTCTCTGTAGGGAAAAAATGGTGCAATCTGATTGGTTGCTATAGGCAACTAAGCCAGTACTAATTTACACCAGTTTGATAAAGGACCCAATTTGTGAGCAGAAATGCTAAAAAAAAGAAAAAAAAAGTGAAAAACTGCAGGTACATCGACAAATTTATGTGAGGGGACCCTTAAAGTGGTTGTCAGATTATGACAACCTATCCCCTATGCATAGGATAGGAGATAAGTGTCTCATTGGCAGGGGTCTGACTGCAGGGGCCCCCACTGATCATGAGAACAGGGGCCGATGCTCCATTTGAATAGAGTGCCAGGTGCATGCACGTCCGTCGATCATTCAACTCTATGGGACTGGTGGAGATAGCTAAATACAAGCACTCAGCCATTTCTGGCAGCCCCACGGAGCTGGATGGAGCGTCCGCACACATGTATGACTGCCACTCCATTCAAATGGCCAAATAGGGGAGCAATCCCTTTAACCACATCAGCCCCCCCTAGCTTAAACACCCTTAATGACCAGGCCACTTTTTACAATTCCGCACTACACTACTTTCACCGTTTATTGCTCGGTCATACAACTTACCACCCAAATGAATTTTACCTCCTTTTCTTCTCACTAATAGAGCTTTCATTTGGTGGTATTTCATTGCTGCTGACATTTTTACTTTTTTTGCTATTAATCAAAAATTACCGAAATTTTTGCAAAAAAATGACATTTTTCACTTTCTGTTGTAAAATTTTTCAAAAAAAACTACATTTCTATATAAATTTTTCTCTAAATTTATTGTTCTACATGTCTTTGATAAAAAAATCCAATAAGTGTATATTTATTGGTTTGGGTAAAAGTTATAGCGTTTACAAACTATGGTGCAAAAAAGTGAATTTCGGCATTTTGAAGCAGCTCTGACTTTCTGAGCGCCTGTCATGTTTCTTCAGGAGCTAGAATGTCAGGAAAGTATAAATACCCCCAAATCACACCATTTTAGAAAGAAGACACCCCAAAGTATTCGCGGAGGGGCTTGGTGAGTTCATGTATCATTTCATTTTTTTCACAAGTTAGCGGAAAATGACACTTTCTGAGAAAAAAAAAAAAAAAAAAGTTTCAATTTCTGATAACTTCTGGCAAAAAAAAAAAAATCTCAGACGGACTCACTATGCCCCTCAGTGAATACCTTGGGGTGTCTACTTTCCGAAATGGGGTCATTTGTGGGGTGTGTTTACTGTTCTGGCATTTTGGGCGGGGCTAAATTGTGAGCCGCCATGTAAAACCTAAAGGTACTCGTTGGAATTTGGGCCCCTTTGCGCACCCAGGCTGCAAAAAGTGTCACTCATGTGGTATCGCCGTACTCAGGAGAAGTAGGGCAATGTGTTTTAGGGTGTATTTTTACATACACCCATGCTGGAGTGAGAGAAATATCGCTGTAAATTGTCAACTTTGTATAAAAAATTTTAAAAGTTGTCGTTTACAGAGATATTTTTCACACAAAGTAATGGTATATGTAAAATACACCCCAAGCTGCCTACTTCTCTAAGTACTGCGATACCATGTGTGCCACTTTTGCAGCTTGAATCGCAAAAGCCTAAAACTAATGAGTACCTTTTAAGATTTCACAGGGCATTTTTACGCATTTGGATTCCAGACTTCTTCTCACGCTTTAGGGGCCCCTAAAATGCCAGGACAGTATAAATACCCCACATGTGACCCCATTTTGGAAAGAAGACACCCCAAGGTATTCTGTGAGGGGTATGGTGAGTTCATGTAAAATTTTATTTTTGTCACAAGTTAGTGGAATATGAGACTTTGTAAAAAACAAAATTAAAAAAACAAAAAAAAACAATTTCCGCTGACTTGTGCCAAAAATAAAAATTCTGTGGACTCACCATGCCCCTCACAGAATACCTAGGGTGTCTTCTTTCCAAAATGGGGTCACATGTGGGGTATTTATACTCACCTGGCATTTTAGGGGCCCCTAAAGTGTGAGAATCCAAATGCAAAAAAATGGCCTGTGAAATCCTAAAGGTACTCATTGGTTTTAGGGCCCCTTTGCGCATCTTGGCTGCAAAAAATGTCACACATGTGGTATCGCCGTACTCAGGAGAAGTAGGGCAATCTGTTTTGGGGTGTATTTTTATATATACCCATACTGTGTGTGAGAAATATCGCTGTAGCGACAACTTTTTAAATTTTTTATTCAAAGTTGTCAATTTACAGAGATATTTCTCTCACCCAATATGGTATATGTAAAATACACCCCAAAACACATCGCCCTACTTCTCCTGAGTGCGGCGATACCCATGTGTGACACTTTTGCAGCCAAGATGCGCAAAGGCCCTAATTCCAATGAGTACCTTTAGGAAGGGCATTTTTACGCATTTTTCTTCTCACGCTTTAGGGCCCCTAAAATGCCAGGGCAGTATAAATACCCCACATGTGACCCCATTTTGGAAAGAAGACACCCCAAGGTAATCCGTGAGGGGCATGGTGAGTTCATAGAAGATTTTTTGGCACAAGTTAGTGGAAATTGATTTTTCATTGTTTTTCTCACAAAGTCTCCCTTTCCGCTAACTTTTGACAAAAGTTTAATTTTTCATGGACTCATTATGCCCCTCAGCGAATACCTTGAGGTGTCTTCTTTCCAAAATGGGGTCACATGTGGGTATTTATACTGCCCTGGCATTTTAGGGGCCCTAAAGCGTGAGAAGAAAAATGCGTAAAAATGCCCTCCTAAAAGGTACTCATTGGTTTTAGGGCCCCTTTGCGCATCTTGGCTGCAAAAAGTGTCACTCATGTGGTATCGCCGTACTCAGAAGAAGTAGGGCGATGTGTTTTCAGGTGTATTTTTACATATACCCATGCTGGGTGAGAGAAATATCTCTGTAAATTGACAACTTTGAATAAAAAAATTAAAAAGTTGTCGTTTACAGCGATATTTCTCACACAAAGTATGGTTATATGTAAAAATACACCCCAAACTGTGCCCTACTTCTCCTGAGCTGCGACGATACCATGATGATTCTGCAGCCAAATGCAAAGAGCCCTAAAACCAATGAGTACCTTTAAGATTTCACAGGACATTTTTACGCATTTGGATTCTCACGCTTTAGGACCCCTAAAATGCCAGGGCAGTATAAATACCCCACATGTGACCCCATTGTGGAAAGAAGACACCCCAAGGTATTCCGTGAGGGGCATGGCGAGTTTACAGAAAAAAATTTGGCACAAGTTAGCGGAAATGGTATTTTTATTTATTTATTTTTTTTACAGTCTCACATTCCACTAACTTGTGACAAAAAATAAAATTTTGCATGAACTCACCATACCCCTTACGGAATACCTTGGGGTGTCTTCTTTCTAAAATGGGGTCACTTGTGAGGTTTTGTACTGCCCTGGCATTTTAGGGGTCTCACTAATCATTACACGTATGGCCAGAATTAGGAGTTTTGCGATTCTCCTTATATTGACCATACGGGTAATGAAATTTTTCCGTTCAGCCTCTGCGCTGAAAGAAAAAAATGAACGTCTAGATTTTTCCATTCACATTGATCAATGTGGATGAAAAAATCTCTAAAAAATATTGCAAAAAAAGAGGGAAAAGCTATAAAGCTGCGATCGCTAAGGGACCCTAAGGCCTCATTCAGCGTCCGCAATTCTGTTCCGCAAAATTTTGCGGAACAGGAGTAGTGGATACATTCAATTCTATGGGGACAGACTTTGTCCCGCTCGGATCCATAATTGCGGATCCGTGGTGGAGATCCATAAAAGTATAGAACATGTCCTATTCTTGTCCGCAATTGCGGATAAGAAAAGGCATTTTCTATATAGTTCTGGCAATGTGCGGATCCGCAAAATGCGGAAAGCACATTGCTGGTGTCCGTGTTTTGCGGATCCGCGGATTTGCGGATCCGACCAAAACACATGCGGACATCTGAATGAGCCTTACAGGGGGTGATCAGTGACAGGGGGTGACAGGGGGTGATCAGGGGGTGACATGGGAGATCAGGGGTTAATCAGTGACAGTGGGGGTGGTGGGTGGGTGGGGGCGGTGGGGGGTTGTGTGGTGATTGGTGCACTTTGATATTTTTCTCTGGTGGTCCCAAGCAAAGGGACCACCAGAGAAGCGGGCAGCAAGCAGATCAGACGCTGTTCACAGAACAACGTCTGATCTGCGATTTTTTCTGCCATATACAGCCTGCCAGCGCACGATCGGCGCTGGCAGGCTGTAGTATAACTACATGCGAGCGCGCCGATGGCGCGCATTGCGCATGTGCGGGCGCGTGCTCGCGTCATCTCGCGTCTCGCGAGATGACGCGCCGATGCGTCGGATCAGAAGAGCCCGGCCGCCGCGAGAACGCGATCCTGCGTGCGGCGGTCCGGGAGTGGTTAAAGGGCATCTGTCAGCAGATTTGTACCTGTGACACTGGCTGACCTGTTACATGTGCACTTGGCAGCTGAAGACATCCGTGTTAGTCCCATGTTCCTATGTGCTCGCATTACTGGGAAGAATGATGTTTCAATTTATGCAAATGAGTCTCTAGGAGCAACGGGGGCGTTGCCCCTACACCTACAGGCTCTGCTCTCTCTGCAACTGCCATACCCTCAGCACTTTGACAGAGCCAGGTGTGATCACATTTACACAGCCTGTCCATGTCAATTAAAGTGCTGCAGAGAGCTGAGCCTCTAGGTGCAACAGAAACGCCCCCATTGCTCCTAGAGGCTCATTTGCATATATTAAAACATCATTTTCTCAGCAATGCGGGCACATAGGAACATGGGACCAACACAGGTACAAATCTGCCAACAGATGCCCATTAAGATCTAGCTAAACTGGTTGTCAGTCACCCAACTTTCCCAGATAGGGATGGATTCTATTTACTATTATTTCCATACTTTCTCATCAGATCCAGAGGACAGAGCTCTTCTAATATTAGTCTAAATTGTAAGGTAAGGAAGCTGTGAATGAGTACACCACAGCTCTGACTCTGCAGCAAGCAGAGGTATGGCACTTCCTTCCCTCCCAGCAGGGTGATGAGTAATGTGAATGCAGGTGGGAGGACTGAGCCAATGTCATCCTGGCTTCTCCTCCTCCTCCATTCCCTCCCCTTGGGTTCAGCATCCAGGAACAGTCAGACCCTTACAGCAGCAGCAAGCCCTCCACCAGCAGAGAAGGACAATGTCTCAGCACAAGGAGTCTGCAGCCTCGGCTCTCCAGATCTGCAGGTGAGCGTCAGGTGGAGCCCTGCAGCAGGACTGGGCCCTCCGCATGCTGCAGGCAGAACCGCCATGTCTGCAGTGCACGTGGGTGCAGCCGGCATTGGAAGTGATGCAATGGAGGGAGGGGAGGCAGCGGTGACTCTGCAGAAAGCAGGCAAGGCCTGGGCTGGGCTGGACAACCGCTGCTGTGCTCTAGTGCCGAGGGACCTGAAGGTGTGTGCTCACCCACTAGGTGGCGCTGTGCTAATGAGGGTGTCAGTGCAAAGGGTTACAGGTGAAGAGATGAAGGGGAGAGTGTAAAGTAGAACTGGTTAAGTTGCCAATGGCAACCAATCAGATTCCACCTCTCATTTTCCAAAGGTGCTCTGAAAAATGGAAGGTAGAATCTGATTGGTTGCTATGGGCAACTAAGCCAGTTCTACTTTACACGAGTTTGATAATTCTCCCCTGAAGTCTTTCCTGGGGGTCCATAATGATAGGTCTCTTAATGCCTATGTAAGGGGTCTGGCCAGTTTTTTTTACTATAGCTACAGGCATTTACAATTATAGTGAAAACATTGGGGGACATCTATAGAGAGCAACTTTTTACACCAGTCTTTGCCAAAGGGGTATTCCGGTTGTTTATCCACAGGAGAGAGGATAATTATCAGATCAGTGGGGGTCCTACCGTTGGGACCCCCACCGATCATGAGAACAGGGGCCCGTACCCCCTGGAGTCCCCCTGAAATAAACAGAGCGGCCGGACGGGTATGTGTGCAGATGCTCTATTCATTTCTGTGGGAAGCCTGGAGATAGCCAAACGCTGCAGGGGGTACGGGGCCCCCGTTTTTGTGATTGGTGCGGGTCCAAGTGGTAAGACCCCCACTGATCTAATAGTTATCCTCTATTCTGTGGATAGGGGATAACTTCAAACTACCGTAATACCCCTTTAAAGGGGTTGTCTGGGTTCACAGCTGAACCTCTGTATATCAAAACAAAAATCACAGAGAAAAGATTAAAAACATCCTGCACGATATATGACAAATATGCAACATCCGCATATTTATTTATCATATCGTGCAGGATGTTTTTATCTTTTCTCTGTGATTTTTTTTTTTCTAGTTTGTCGTAAACACTTTAGGGAGTGGCACCTTCAGGTGTGAATGCGCTCCTATCCTGGGAGTAGCATTCATGTGGACTTTTGCCCCACATGTCTTAAGGCTAGAGTCTAGCGGCAAGGAACTCCGGCAGGTGAACGACATGTCGTAGTTTTATTCCGGCCGCCTCTCGGCATGTTTGCTGTGCTGCCGCCGGAGCTCTGGCCCGTCCCCATTATTATGGGGGGCATGCGTGCAAAGTACCCTAATAAGCGACCTTGATTAGGTGGTACATATAGCGGTGCGTGCTCTTCCTTTCATTGATTGCTGATGCACACAGCAGTAACTAGGAGCAGCACACTATCCCTAGGTTCACACCTGAGCGTTTTTCAGCGCGTTCAAACGCGCTGTAAAACGCTCAACAGATGAAAACCAATGCATCCCTATGGGAGTGGTTCACACTTGAGCGTTTTACAGCGCGTAAAAACGTGCTGTAAAACACCCGACGCATAAGCTCGTTCAGGAGCGTTTTTTTGGGCGTTTGTCGCGCTTTTCCTCCTATAGACTTCAATGGGAACGTGCGTAAAACGCGCAATATGCCTTTTTTTATTGGTCTCCAGAATCACGAACGCGCGTTTCCTATTTGCAAAAACGCGCTAAAATACGTTTCTAAAACGCTCAGGTCTGAACCCAGGGTATATGTGCAGGGTCTGCTCTCCTGAATATAGATGCCCAACGGCATAGGTAGGTTTAGAGTAGGACCTGCCTGACTGAGACCACCTTGGCGTGGGTAGGCGGGCACAGATGTGTTTGATCAAAATATCTCGGCTGAGAGTCTCAGATTTTATCATTTCTGAGTGAGGGCTTAGTCCATATATAATGTTTGCATCTGTTGTGCATTATTTTCTGTTGTTTTCTGTGAACACGGCCAAATCCCCGCCGTTTCAGTTTTCGCTCAGGCAGCAGAAAGGCTAGGTGCACCCCTGCACAGTAGGCCCCCGTCCTGGTCACTGAGGCTAGCACATCCACTGCTCCTGTCAGCTATGGAGAATGGGCAAACACACCCCAGCACTATAAGGGCTCATGCACACGGCCCTAAGTATTTTGCGGTCGCAGATCCACAAAACATGAATCTCGGCCAAGTGCATGCCAGCATTTGTTAAAAAATGAATTGACCTCTTTAGAAATGTCCTATCCTGACACAGACCATAACTTTTTTTTTTTTCTATGGCCATGGAAACGACGCGTGAATGGGTCCACATCTGATCCACAAAAAATGCGGATCGAATGCTGACATGTGCATGAGCCCTAACTCTGCCTAATTATACAGCTCAACCTCATTAACTTAAGAGCTGCAGTACCAGACATTGCCTGGGGACAAGAGTGGTGCTATTCCTAGTTGACTTTTTTGGTTTCTCATACAATAATTTTAGGCTTCATAGGGAGCAGATACAAAAATGTGGAGAATCAGATTTTATACTTTTCTTTGCATTTAGATCCACTCCTATATGTTCACACGCAGCAGATTAGTTGCAGAAATGTACGTTTGAATGGGGTTTGTAAGAATCCATGATGGGGCTGCAGAGAGAACCCCATTCAGATGTAAGGAATGGATTTTTAGACTTCACAGATTTGTGAACATAACCTTATGGTACGTTCACATCTTATCCGTCACAAATGCCGGCTGTTGACCGGACATAAACCGTTGCAATCAATGGTTTTCCAACATTTATGCTGGAAAGTGGCTGGATCACCCCTGGACTCCAGTATAGTCAACTGGGGTCCGTTGGTGAGCTGCAGAATCCAGCAATGCTGGCGAAATCCAGCAGGCAGCTCTCTGACGGAACAGCCTGCCGGAGATATGAACGTACCGTTATTAGACACCCCGATCAGGCAGACGATTGTCGGGAGGGGAGCGTTCCTTCCCAGCAATCGCCTGCGGAGGAGACTGCTGTTATTACATGCAGCGATCTCCTCCTTAGCATGGGGAGGAGCGATCGCTATGTCATTGCTCATCCCCATGCTGTATAGTGGTTTGCCAGCATTGGATTGTAATTAGACAGCACGATCTGCTGTACTTGGTTCGGCGTACAGGGTTCGAGTTATCTAAGAATTCCGTTACCACAGACCATAACTTCTGGTCTATGGTAGCGAAATCCATAACAGAATTCTTAGGGTCCTTTCACACTTGCGTTCTGGGAAACCGGCAGGCACTTCCGTCCCGCCGGATCCGTCAGAACGCAAGTCGCCTGAAAGCATTTGAAGACTGATCAAGATCCTGATCATTCTTCGAAATGCTTTCAGGTTACCATGGCAGCCAGGACGCTACTGAAGTCCTGGCTGCCATGGTACTCCGCAGCAGTGTACTTACCTGCGCTGCGGCCACCGGGCACTCCTTTATGGCGTCACAGGTCCCCGTGGCGCATAGATCAATGCGCTGCCCAGACCTGTGACGTCATGAAGGAGCATGCTGCGGTTTTGTCAAAGTCCAAAAAACGTTCACATACTGAACGAAAGACATCCTGATGCATCCTGAACGGATTTCTCTCCATTCAGAATGCATTGGGATAATCCTGATCAGTATCTTTCCGTCCTAGAGCCCCGAACGCAGATGTGAAAGAGCCCAGATAACCTGAACCCGAACTTTGTACGCCGAACTTGAAACTCAAGTTCGCTCAACACTAATCCAGATTACCCATTGAACAAGCATTTATTTGCCTGTTCATCGGGCAATCAGCGGCAGTATTAGGCCTCTTTCACACGAGCGTGACGGATTGGCTCCGGGTGCGTTCAGTGAAACTCGCACCATTTTGCAAGCAAGTTCAGTCAGTTTTGTCTGCGATTGCGTTCAGTCGTTCAGTTTTTTCCGCGCGGGTGCAATGCGTTTTGATGTGTTTTTCACGCACGTCATAAAAAACTGAAGGTTTACAAACAACATCTCCTAGCAACCATCAGGGAAAAACGCATTGCATCCGCACTTTCTTCCGGATACAATGCGTTTTTCACTGAAGTGCTATTCACTTCTATGGGTCCAGGGCTGCGTGAAAAACACAGAATATAGAACATGCTGCGTTTTTCACGCAACGCAAAACTACTGCATGAAAAAAAAACGCTCATGTACACAGACCCATTGAAATGAATGGGTCAGGATTCAGTGCGGGTGCTATGTGTTCACGTCACTCATTGCACTCGTGTGAAAGGGGCCTTACACTGCCAGATCATCACTAACGAGCGTTGATACAAACATTGTAATGATCCGGTTGATTTTTGAGCAATTAATGGTTTCCCTGCATGTTGTTAGATTTCCATCCAGTGCTGTAACATTCAGATCTTGTAGTTTGATTGTACAAAAAGCATTTTGAAATCAGACCCATGTGTAACCGAATATTTTTGTATGTCAACAGTAATGAAATGGTGGGGCACTTTTATTGGGGTACTTTCACACTAGTGTTATTCTTTTCCGGTATTGAGTTCCGTCCTAGGGGCCTGTGTGAAAAAGATAAATACCGGATCTGTTTTTCCGGATGACAACCGGAGAGACTAATCCGGTATTGCAATGCATTTGTGAGACGGATCCGCATCCGGATCAGTCTACAAATGGTATCCGTTTGCATACAGATTGCCGGATCCGGCAGGCAGTTCCAGCGACGGAACTGCCTGCCGGAATCCAGCAACGCAAGTGTGAAAGTACTCTTAAGCTCATCGGTTTTTAGGAGTAAAATTAGACAGGTGTATTTCATTTGTCTGGTGTTTTTTTGGAGTATTTATAAAAATTCGCACAGCCGTTAATGAATTGGACTAGGTGTATTGTTATTAGTCTGCCCTCTAGTGGGTCTTTTTCTATTAGACAGGTTCATATTTGCTTAGCCTGGTCTAATTTATTTGCGCATGGAAAAGAAAAAAAATCGCATCTTTGCGAAGAAAAGTCTCATGTCTCCCAGAAAATGCGACTTTCAAAGTCGTACTTTACTATTGAAAACGGATGAAGAAAAGTAAGCCAGCCCTGGAGTGGAGTAGAAGTAAGACTGTTTTTGCAACAAATTCATGCACGCCTACATAAATTGGAAAAAAAGTCGCAAAAGTTAGAAAACTTCTGAATTGGTCTAAAAAATACAAATAGGCGCAATTTCAGTAGTAAACGTGACAAAAATATAGGACTGTCAAAAAGTACCCCAGATTGTTATACATCTGAGACTATTTCTGCATGCAGTGCCACTTTCTACCAGTAGAGTGCAACGTTAAGATGTCAATTAACCCCTTCCATGGTAAATAATTTTAGTTTCTTCCTTCCTGCCTTCAAAGAGCCATAATTTGAGTACAGGGGAGCTTTTGACGGCAGCATGTATATGAAGCAGGCTCAGCTGCGGAGCCCAGTCCATACTCCTGTTCCTTCCTCCATTATGAGATAAGCATACATCAAATGTCAGGAAGGTTAATTTTGGTGTCTAAATGTAAAGAAGCTGTCCTCCTAGAAAGCTGGCCAGGACAGGCCTTGGAAGATGACTAAGTATATAAGCCAAACCAGAATCTTCTCCATAAGGCTCCTTGCAGACGAACGTGTCCGGATGCGTTCAGTGAAAACTGCATGATTTTGTCATTCAGTTTTGTTTGCGTTCGCGTTCAGTTTTTATCGCGCGGGTGCAATGCAATTTACTGCGTTTTGCACACGTGTGATAAAAAACTGATCAAACAACATCTCTTAGCAACCATTGTGCTGCACTGTGGTATCTGGTTCTTCTGGGGCAGTATATTGTGCTGCACTGTGGTTTCTGGTTCTTCTGGGGCAGTATATTGTGCTGCACTGTGGTTTCTGGTTCTTCTGGGGCAGTATATTGTGCTGTACTGTGGTATCTGGTTCTTCTGGGGCAGTATATTGTGCTGTACTATGGTATCTGGTTCTTCTGGGGCAGTATATTGTGCTGCATTGTAGTATTTGGTTCTGCTGGGGCAGTATATTTTGCTGCATTGTAGTATTTGGCTCTGCTGGGTCAGTATATTGTGCTGCATTGTGGTATCTGGCTCTGCTGGGGCAGTATATTGTGCTGCACTGTGGTATCTGTATCTTCTGGGGCAGTATATTGTGCTGCACTGTGGTAGTTAGTTCTGCTGGGGCAGTATATTGTGCTGCACTGTGGTATTTGGCTCTGCTGGGGCAGTATATTGTGCTGCACTGTGGTATCTGGATCTTCTGGGACAGTATATTGTGCTGCACTGTAGTATTTGGTTCTGCTGGGGCAGTATATTGTTCTGCACTGTAGTAATTGGTTCTCCTGGGGCAGTATATTGTGCTGCACTGTAGTGCTGAATGCTGAGGATGTCTGGTCACATGACCCTCCTTGTGCATATCTTATGAAATATACAAAATGATACAAAATAGCATCAAAGGCTATATTAGTAAGTGCATAGTCCCCAAAAACCCTTTAAAAGAATACGTGTTGCCTCTCCTGAAATGACTGTTTTAGTAAATACTCAATTTTTCCATAAAATAAAGATTCTGGGGCATCTTTTCTTATAACTCTATGCCATTCCTCTGTTATCCCTCCTAGAAACTTATGAGTAAATTGGCAGCTGGGTGTAACCATTTCCCTTGCCAAAATGGTGGAAGTCTAAGGATACAACCACACGGTCAGGTTTCTGCGTGGGGGTTTGGAAGCCAAAATCAGGAGCGAGTCCTAAAAGGAGAGAAAATAGAAACGACAAAAACATCTTCTCTACTTTTTTGAATTCACTCCAGGTTTTGGCTTCCTGAGCATGTGGTCTTAGGCCTCTTTCACACGACTGTATGGTTTTGCGGTCCGCAAAAAACACGGATGATATCCGTGTGCATTCCGTTTTTTGCGGAACGGAACATCTGGCCCCTAATAGAACAGTCCTATCCTTGTCCGTGATGCGGACAATAATAGGACATGTTCTATCTTTAAACGAAAATACGGAAACAGAATGCATATGGCGTACCTTCCGTTTTTTTTTTTTTTTTTTTGCAGACCCATTGAAATGAATGGTTCCGTATACGGAACGCAAAAAACGGCCTGTACACTCGCCAAAAAAACGTTTGTGTGAAAGAGGCCTTACCCTGACACTTGCAGCACTGATTGGACAGCGTGAGTAACACCCAGTTGGCAGTTTATTAATAAATTTGTTGTAGGAATAACAGAGGAATGGAACAGCACAGTGTTCTAAGAGAAGAGGCTGCCGAACTCTAGAAGAAGTCCTCAGAAATAAGTGCCGCTCATCGCCTGCTCGACATGTTATAGAAGTGCTGCCCCCTCCTGTCCTTCTCCTGCGTTACATGAAGCAGGATGGATTTTTGGGAAAGTTTGGGAGCAGCGAGGCTTCCGTAGCACACAGCAGGGTGGGAGGGGTGAGGACGGAGACTGGGAGAAGTGTTTGCGTGACTCGGAGAAGGGTGATCAGCCTGATGAGGCTTAGAAGGGTCGTAAGTAGTTTGAGGCGATGCGGGATACTTAGTTCAGTAGACAGGAGGCCTCGCTGTGCAGTATGCAGAACACGACATATACGCTGCAGGCTACGTATACGCGGCACACACATAATGGCACCAGATTGCCGGGAAGTTCTCCACATAGTAGTCAGTGCTGTTAGACATGGCTCTGATCATCCCCTCACATTTCCCAGAGAGGTAATGTTAAAATGGACTTCTACGCTGGAAGGGGAGCACTACCTATACTGCCCTGTACATACAGCTCCACATAATAAAACCATATACTGTACTATATCTGTCTGAATAATTAATTTCCAGACACGGTCTTCATGGCGACATGACAGTTTTTTATATGAATCCAGCGTTAATAGATGCGACATTACCATTGCCATCTTCTGGTGACTTAATTAAAACACAAGTACAAAGGATAAAATGGCAGCCTGTGGCAGGGGTCAGCAGCCTCCGGCTGTATTGACACTATAACTCCCAGCATGCACACACTTGCACAACAGTTTTCGAAACTAAAGTAAGGGTACTTTCACACTTGCGGCAGAGTTATCCGTCAAGCAGTTCCGTCGTCGGAACTTCCTGCCGGATCCGTCGATCTCTGGATGTAAACTGAATGCATTTGTAGACGGATACGGATCTGTCTCTCCGCTTGTGATGCGCAGACCGGAAGGATGGATCTGTCCTTCAGGTATTTCTAATGCCGGATCCGGCATTCCGGCAACTGATCCGGAATTCTGGACGGAGATGATACCGCAGCATGCTGTGGTATTTTCTCCATCCAAAACACCATACAGTAACTGAACTGAAGGGAGTTCTCTCCATTCAGAATGCATTAGGAGAAAACTGATCCGTTCTTTTCCAGTATTGAACCCCGACGACGGAACTTAATGCCGGAAAAGAAAAACGCCAGTGTAAGTACCCTAAATGGAGCAGACTGGGAGTTGTAGTTTCACAGCAGCCGAAGTGCTGGAGGTTGCTAAACCCTGTCCTAGGAGGATAACGTCAATTGCAGTTTTATAGACAGTCTAACAATACTACCGTAAAAATCCTCTCAGACAATGGGGGCCTATCCTAACAATAGGCCTCCATTGTATGTGATGGCAAAACCCCTTTAAAGGGTTACATTAAGTTATCCCCTACCCGCAAGGGCCCCTATTTGCAGCCCCCCTGAAATGAACGTAGTGGCCGGTCAGGCATGCGTGCGGCTGTTCCATTCACATTCATTTCTATGTGAATTCCGGAGATTGCTGAGCGTTGTACTCGGTTACCTACGGAATTCTCATAGAAATGAATGGAGCGGCCATGCTCATGTCTGACCGGCTGCTCCGCTCATTTCAGGGGGCTGCAGAGGGTACAGGGCCCCCGTTCTCGTGATCAGTGGGAGTCCTTGCAGTAGGAGCCCTACCGATCTAATATTTATCCTCTATCCTGTGGACAAATAACCGGAATACCCCTTTAACCAGTGTCATATTGTCACATCTCTGACTGGATTTCCCCTTTGAATTCAAGGATTTACCAGTAAATTATTTTATAAATATTACATTCTGTTGTTACTCATCTGTTTCTGGGAAAGCTGGGTGACAGCCAAAGCAGTTATCATTACATTTTCCATATTGATTACCAGTTTCCTGAATAACATGTTGTACTGTCGGGGGCATAGCTTTAGGGGGTGCAGAGATGGCAATCAGACTCTGGCCCTGTGTCCCCCAAAGGGACTCCAGCATTGCCAAATGGTAGGTGGGTATGCAAGACAACTACCTACCTTCAATTTATACCGCCTATATTATGTTTATACTGCTAAGCTGGTGAGATATTATTTCTTGTGCTTACTAATATAATTGTTGCTCTGCTGCCATGTGGTGACAAAACTATGAATTCACTTTTGCATACTGAGTGATCATGTCACTTTCTGTTGAATTTGGGAGGTCCTCCTCAAGGGCAGACTGAGGGAAGAACGATTCTGCAAGTGAGAGGATTTGTTAGCTGCCCCCCTGACTGAGTGACTGACATGGCTCTCGCCGGGTATTTAATTGCAGTGCCTCCTCAGTAGAGTGTAGGCTGCGCACACAGGCCGGTTCCTGAGATGGCTATGTGTGGGCTGAGTGAGGAAGCATCGCTGTAGGAGAGACCTCCTGTGCAAAGAGGGCTCAAGAGTGGTGTCCTGAAATTAAGAGGGATCTCCGGGAATGAATCAAAATGGCCACCAGCAACCTGTCCTAGAGTATGAGCAGGACTGGCTGTCTCCACTTGCAGATCCACCTAGGGAGTGGGGGCCTCACTACACACTGCACTGCTCTGATAATGATGCGACCCTGCCTACTGTATGGCATCATGAGCAGCCTGACAGGAGCCCTCAAAAATATGTAGTATATGCAAGTACTAGAAAGTGGTGTGTAGTGAAGACCCCCACCCCACCCCAGGCAGCTCTGCAAGTGGGGGAAACCAGTCCAGTTCTGATTCTAGGACAGGTTGCTGGTGTTCATTTTAAATTATTCCTAGAGAACCACCAAAAGGGCAGTGTGTAAAAGGGTACTGTTAGAGGCTACGTCCATCTTCAGAGGCAATTTATTTTTATGATGGCATGTTGCTCATTTTTGGCTAAAAATAATTTTTTTTCAATTAGCCTTTATTAAAAAATATTGAGCCGTTCTGTCACAAAGGTTAACTATTTTCTAACTGTGTGATTGGAGGTCATAAACACTTTTTTAAGCCACATTCTTATCGGTAAGATAAGAACTGAGCTATTATGAGTGTTTATAATGTCAGAGAGCAGAGATAAGGAGCCCATCAGCTCCTGGTCTGACAGAAAAGACAGAAACCCCAAAGGGTGCTACTAGAGCATGGCAGCTTTGTACAGAAAAAAGACGGCATATTTTTAATAAAGACCAATTTAAAAATATATTTTTAGCTCAAAAAGAGTACAATGCAATAATAAAAAAAATGCCCCAAAAGGTGTACATTAGGGAAGAACGAATCGACTTCGGATGAAACATCTGAAGTCGATTCACATAAAACTTAGTTTCAATACTGTACCGAGCGAGCGCTCCGTACAGTATTACAATGTTTTGGCTCCGATAAGCCGAAGTTATTACTTCGTGAAATCTTGCGAGACTTCGGGTTATAACTTCAGAAATGTTTTTATACTGTAAAAAACCATTTCCCGATCCTGAAATTTAAAAAACGTTGGAACCGAACCTGAGTTTGGGAAATGGTTTTTACAGTATAAATCAATTTCTGAAGTTATTATACAAAGACTCGTGCGACTTCGCAAAGTAATAAGTTCGGCTCATCGGAGCCAATACATTCTAATACTGTACGGTGCACTCGCTCTGTACAGTATTGAAACAAAGTTTTATGCAAATCGACTTCGGATGTCTCATACCTAGTGTACATAGCCTTTAAAGAGGTTATCCAATTTCTCAACCCCCACATGTGCCGGGCCCCTTTACAGGTAATATACATACCCCGCTCCCTGCACTGCCGCTGTTTCTTCTCCCTGCACACGGATGAAAACAGCCAATCTATGTGCAGAGAGAAGCAGCAGCGGCGGTGCGGGGAGCACGGTAAGTATATTACTGGTGAGGGGCCCGGCACATGTGGTGAGGGCGTTTGAGAAATTGGATAACCCCTTTAACTCCATTCAGGGTCTTTAAAGATGGCACCTGCTTGCAAACGCAGTAGATGCGCTGGGTAGTAAATTGGTTTCTGCTGACCCTGAGAATAAGGCTACTTTCACACTAGCGTTTTTTTGTGGATCCGTCATGGATCTGCAAAAACACTTCTGTTACAATAATACAACCGCATGCATCCGTCATGAACGGATCCGGTTGTATTATGTCTTCTATAGCCAAGATGGATCCGTCATGAACACCATTAAAAGTCAATGGCGGGCGGATCCGTTTTCCTATTGTGTCAGAGAAAACGGATCCGTCACCATTGACTTACATTATGTGTCATGACGGATCCGCACCACATCGCGGACAGAAATGCTGCTTGCACCGTTTTTCTGTCCCCAATGGGGACGCAACCATATGGAAAGGAATACATTCTGGTGCGTTTTGTTCAGTTTTGTCCCCATTGACAATGAATGGGGAAAAAACTGAAGCGTTTTCTTCCACTATTGAGATCCTATGACGGATCTGAATAGCAGAATTGAAAACGCTAATGTGAAAGTAGCTTAGGAGTAACGGGTCAGTTTTACCACACAGGGAATGCCGTAAAGCAAAACCCATAACACTGTGGCATGTATCTGTTTGTAAATGACCCCCTAAGATTTTAGACATCAGAGGGTCCATGAAATGATACTTTGCACAGTATGAATTGGTATATTCTTTTATGCTTATATCCTTGAATATCTAAACAGTTTTACCATTGACGAGACCCTATATGGGATCTGTAATGGAAGCGATATTGATCGTTACCTGGCTTTTCTGGGAACTAATATAACTAAGAAATGAATAGGTCAAGAGCAAAAACCTTATATTAACTGTTTTATATTTTTATATATATATATATATATATATATATATCTCAGGGCTCGACAAATCCCAGGCGCCAGGTCGCCATGGCGACCAGGAATTTGGTCCTGGCGCCTGGGTATTTGTCAGCCCGTTTTCTCAGGTGCCCGGGCGCAGGGCCGACGCGGACTAGGAGCGCCGGCCCCCTCATGCTGCAGCCGCCCGAGCGCTCTATAGAGAGCCTCAGGCGGCTGCAGCACTGCCCGGGCTGGCGCGTCCATGAGGGCGCACCGCCCGGGCACAGCATGAAGAGAGGAGCTGACAGGAGGGGAGCGCTCAGCGCTCCCTCCTGTCAGTCCCTCATTGTAGCGTGGCCGAGCCGGTCCGCGGTACAGGAGCATCTGTCTCCTGTACCCGGACGGACTGACATGAAGTGCGCACACAGTGTGCACTTCCTGTCAGTCCGCCCGGGTACAGGAAACTAAAGCTCCTGTACCCGGGAGAAAGTGAATGACAAGGAGGGGGAGGGAGAAAGTGAATGACAAGGAGGGGGGAGGGAGAGGGAGAAAGTGAATGACAAGGAGGGGGAGGGAGAAAGTGAATGACAAGGAGGGGGGAGGGAGAGGGAGAAAGTGAATGACAAGGAGGGGGAGGGAGAAAGTGAATGACAAGGAGGGGGAGGGAGAAAGTGAATGACAAGGAGGGGGAGGGAGAAAGTGAATGACAAGGAGGGGGAGGGAGAAAGTGAATGACAAGGAGGGGGAGGGAGAAAGTGAATGACAAGGAGGGGGGAGGGAGAAAGTGAATGACAAGGAGGGGGGAGGGAGAAAGTGAATGACAAGGAGGGGGGAGGGAGAAAGTGAATGACAAGGAGGAGGGGAGGGAGAAAGTGAATGACAAGGAGGGGAGGGAGGGAGAGGAGAGGGAGAAAGTGAATGACAAGGAGGGGGGAGAGGAAGAGGAGGGGGAGAAAGTGAATGACAAGGAGGGGGAGGGAGAAAGTGAATGACAAGGAGGGGGAGGGAGAAAGTGAATGACAAGGAGGGGGGAGGGAGAAAGTGAATGACAAGGAGGGGGGAGGGAGAAAGTGAATGACAAGGAGGGGGAGGGAGAAAGTGAATGACAAGGAGGGGGAGGGAGAAAGTGAATGACAAGGAGGGGGAGGGAGAAAGTGAATGACAAGGAGGGGGAGGGAGAAAGTGAATGACAAGGAGGGGGAGGGAGAAAGTGAATGACAAGGAGGGGGGAGGGAGAAAGTGAATGACAAGGAGGGGGAGGGAGAAAGTGAATGACAAGGAGGGGGGAGGGAGAAAGTGAATGACAAGGAGGGGGAGGGAGAAAGTGAATGACAAGGAGGGGGGAGAAAGTGAATGACAAGGAGGGGGGAGAAAGTGAATGACAAGGAGGGGGGGAGAAAGTGAATGACAAGGAGGAGGGGGGAGAAAGTGAATGACAAGCGTGGGGGGGAGAAAGTGAATGACAAGGGGGAAAGTGAATGACAAGAGGGGGTGAGAGAAAGTGAATGACAAGGGGGAAAGTGAATGACAAGAGGGGGTGAGAGAAAGTGAATGACAAGGGGGAAAGTGAATGACAAGAGGGGGTAGAGAAAGTGAATGACAAGGGGATTGACAAGACGGACCCCTCTGCCCTCTCCTCCGGACCCTGTGCCCTCCCCTCCGGACCCCTGTGCCCTCCCCTCCATTATGGGGGGCCCTATATACTCGCACATTATGGGGGGCACTATGGAAAACAGGGGTAGGAACACTATGGGGGCATCTACTGGGGGCCCTATGTACTGGCATGCATTATTGGGGGGCTCTATAGAGAAGTGGGGGGGAGGAGCACTATGGGGGCATCTATTGGGAGCTTTATGACGCGGCTCCGCCTGGCTCCTAACTTTTTTAGCTGGCTCCTAGATTCAAAGGAAATTTGTCAAGCCCTGATATATATATTTGTTTTAATAAGGAGTTAGTTTACATATACTGTACATCATTGATCTTGTTTCCACTTGCAGTACCGCTTCCCACCAGCAGAGGGCCCCTTGCTTACAGATGTAGAACAGTCACTGGGATGAGGAATCCGCATACGATAAAATCTTTACTTCCCAGCTCCACATTTTACACCAGAATGTAAAGTAAACGAATGAAAAGCTATCGGGTAATGCCATTCTGTTATCCCTGTGCTACGGCTGCTAGACTGTGGGATAATTGAAATGAGCGTGGTAAACCTGTTCTCCACCTCTGACTACAGGGAGATGACGCTGTAAACCTCTGCGGCCATTACAATTAATAAAATACATATCCCCATATTAGTGATTATCAAGGGAGCTGCAAAGTAGATTCTTCCTCACAGTCCCTATAGAGCATTTAATGAGCTGATAGTAAATTACTAGTAATCTCATTTCAAAGACGCTCAATTCATATAAATGCCTGGGGAATAAGAAATCAAATCACCAGTTCTATGTCTGAAACTTGTCAACAGGGCGCACTTATCAAAATGAACCATTGTTAATTTATTAATACATTTACAGGAGGAATAAAAGAGGAATATAAAAAACAGGGTTCTAACAAGAGATGCACCTAAAAGGATGCTTCACTTGATCACTTGAGCCCTTTTGAAGCGTCTGATGGGTCAGAAGCTCTCAATGAGGGGCATGCTTTAGAATTAACGTATAGTACACGCTACGTTTTTACCCCATCTGGCACACTGACACAGCTCAGCAGTTCAGGGACATGCTATGTATCACGCTTGTCGCAAAACGGACAAGAATAGGACATGTTCTATTTTTTTGCAAAAAGGCCATGCGGACATATGGAAATGGAATGCACATGGAGTCATTTCCATTTTTTGCGGACCCGTTGAAGTGAATGGTTCCGCATAAAAACCACATAAAAAACGGAACGGACACGGACAAATAATACGGTCGTGTGCATGAGCCCTTAGTCATATAAAATCTGTTCTTCACACTGAAGTACGGATGAGTGAACTGGTTCTACCATTTCGGGATTTGGTTCAAAGTTCAGAATCGAACCCAAATGTTTTGTCATTCATCTTGGGTGGGGCGGGAGTAGGGGGGATGCGGTGTAGAGCGAGAGCGCCTAGTAGTCAAATGTGGGTTTCTCATCAACATACTGTATTTTTTGCTTTATAATACACACTTTTTCCCCCCCCAAAAGTAGGGGGGAAATGGTTGTGCGTCTTATAAAGCGAATACTAGATACTCGCTCTCCCTGGTCTTCTTGCTAGAGCCCGCGCTCCACTGTCCTGACCCCGTACAGCGTCAGGACGTAGTGCGCACACTATGACCTGACACTGCATGCAATCAGGTGACAGTGCAGCACGGGCCGGCGAAGAGGGGAGCGTGACCCCAGACCCATAGCGGAGCTGCGGCGCAGGATAGGTAAGGAAGTTTTTATTTTCTTGTGTTTGTGCGGATCCGTCTGTTTATTTGCACAGACGGATCCGCACCTATAATGCAAACGTTGTATCCGTTCAGAACGGATCCGTTTGCATTAGTTAAAAGAAAAATGACAAAGTCCAAAACGGATCCGTTTTGAATTACATTGAAAGTCAATAGGGAACGGATCCGTTTTCAAATGCACCATATTGTGTCATTGATACGGATCCGTCCCCATTGACTTACATTGTAATTCAAAACGGATCCGTTAGGCTCTGCCTCTTCAGACGGACACCAAAATGCTGCATGCTGCGTTTTGGTGTCCGCCTCCAAAAGAGAATAGAAGCGGAACGGAGCCGAACTGATGCATTCTGAACGGATCCTTATCCATTCAGAATGCATTGGGGCTTAACTGATCCGTTTTGGACCGTTTGTGAGAGCCCTGAAACGGATCTCACAAACGGAATCCAAAACGCTAGTGTAAAAGTACCCTTAGTCTGATGGGGGTCTGAAAGAAAAGGGCTGATCTGAGGTCTGATGGGGGCCTGACATGGAGGGCTGATATGGGGGTCTGATGTGATGTCCTGATATTTATGGGGTCTGATCTGAGGATTTGATATGAGGTCTGATGAAAATATTTTTTTCTTATTTTCCTCTTCTAAAATCTGGGGTGCGTCTTATCATCGAGTGCGTCTTATAAAGCGAAAAATATGGTATATGCATTGTTTAGGTGGTACTCTTGCTCATTATGGAGAGCCCATGGTACGCCATGTACACAGTTTTGTAGGCCAGATGATGCCCCACCTATGCCAAGTACATGTGCACAGTATTGTAGACCAGGCGATGCCCCTCTGGGAAAGATTAGTTTTCCTTAACCTATACAATGATGGAAGATGTTAGACATGATGATTTGCTTATATTATCGTTGTCTTGTATATTAACTGGTCTCCATAATAGAAATAGTACCTGCCCAGAGGTTCCCCCCTAAATCCTTGCAACTAGAAATCTTGTTCTCATCTGCTTTTCTCTAAGGGCTTTTCTCCTGAAAGAGTTAGTTGCAGATGTGAGGCTGGCTTAGCTATTTTTAAGATAAGTAATGTATTTAGATCACTGCCTGTATAAGATGCTAGAAAAAATAAATAGTTTATTTGGAATAACAGTAAAAGGGGGAAGCACCCAATGAACAGGCCTGTGTCCGAGTACAATAAACTCTCTACACCTAACTCCAATACCGATATGGGCGGTATGTACAGTATGGGACTAGATGTATGTAGAGAGAATAGTAGTGCTAAACAAGAGCAGGAGCCTAGTATATTCAATCTTTACACCAACTGAATAAGCTCCTGATGATACTGTTGTAAGAAACGCGTAGAGCCAGCACCTGTTTGACTGCTGCTTTAGTGCAGCAGCGTTGTACGCTGGTGTGCTGGGGTAGAAAGCACATCGTTATCTCTGCAGTATAAGACATCGTATGCATGTTAATCTGATACTAGCCGAGAGTGCTTATATTAGGCAGGAGGGTACGTCTGGGTCCCGGTGTAAATACTGGCCGAGACTGTGATGTAGGCGGCTTATAATTATCCTTCCTTTTCCGTACTCGGCATTCTTGTAGCTGGGACCACTCTGGAACCCCTGCTATACACCACATGAGCGTTGCCACTAAATACTGGGTGGCACACATCTCGGATGTGACTCGGAGTGCTCTTGTTTAGTACTACTATTCTCTCTACATACACCTAGTCCCATATTGTACATACCGCCCATATCGGCATTGGAGCTCGGTGTAGAGAGTTTATTGTACTCCGATACAGGCCTGTTTATTGGGTGTTTCCCCCTTTTACTGTTGTTCCAAATTATTATTATTATTTTTTTTTTAGCGTCCTATACAGGCAGTGATCTATTTCTAATAGAAGACGCACACCCACTCATTTTAACCTGTGTGAATTTGTTTTTAAGTAATGGAGTTACAGCAGATGCTCTGATTTACAAAAGCACTTCTTTGGAACCATTTATTTCCATGGGTCTGCCAAAAAAACAGAAGGTATTCCGTATGCCTTGAGTTTCCGTTTTTCCGTTCCGTTCAAAGATAGAACATGTCCTATTATTGTCCGCATAACGGACAAGGATAGTATTCTTCTATCAGGGGCCAGCTGTTCCGTTCCGCAAAAACGAAATGCACACGGACGTCATCCGTATTTTTGGCGGATCCGTTTTTTGCGGACTGACAAAGCCATACGGTCATGTGCAATAGGCCTTAGGCCCCTTTCACATATGCGTTTTTCCTTTCCGTCCTAGAGTTCCGTCCTCGGGGCTCTAGGACGGAAAGCTACTGATCAGGATTATCCCAATTTATTCTGAATGGAGAGAAATCCGTTCAGGATGCATCAGGATTTCTTTAGTTCAGTACTGACACGTTTTTTGGCCGTAGCAAAATCTGCAGGATTTTCCTCCGACCAAAAATCCTGAAGGCATGCCGCAAGGACGGATCCAGAATTAACGCCCATTGAAAAGCATTAATCCGGATCCGACTTTAAGCTAAACGTCGTTTCGGCGCATCGTTTACATAGCATAGCTATGTGATCCATGCGACGCAGAGACCCCGTGACGTTATTGAGGAGCGCCCCGGCCGCTGCACGGAAGATAAGTAGCTTCTTCCCCGGCTCCCCGTTTCTTTTCCATGGCAGCCGGGACTTTAGTAGCGTCCTGGCTGCCATGGTTACCTAAAAACATATTGAAGGCTGATCAGTCTTCAAATGCTTTCAGTTGTCTTGCGTTGTGATGGATCCGGCGGGCATTTCCGGCGACGGAAGTGCACGCCAGATCCTCACAACGCAGATGTGAAAGATATGACCTGACCTGGGCCCTTCATTCTCCCAGTCAGTATGATTTGATACATTCATATACCATACTTACATTTTTCGGGGGGGCAATCTGTAGTTTTTATTTTTGTGTGTATGACTATTTGATCACTTCTTATTCATATTTTTTGGGATGTGAATTGACAAAAAATGCGAATCAGCATATTGATTTTTTTTTTTTTCCATTACTGCATTCGCCATACGGGATAAATACATTTATATTTTATTAGTATGGGCCTTTTGGGACATGGTGGTGCAATTTTTATTATTACTAGCAGAAAGACCCGCCTTTGCATGGGTATATTTCATCTATTTCAATTAATGTTTGTGTGTGTCGTTAAAAGCTATTGACAGTATCCCCCATAACAGTGAACTCCACAGTGCCCAGCCTTCTTAAAATGGGACCTCCACAGAATCCCATCCCCCTAACTTTGACCTTCACAGCAGCCCGCCCCTTTAACAGTGAATTTCACAGCACCCCACTCCCTTGACAGTGACCTCCTCAGGGGCCCGCCCCCTTAACAGTGACCTCTACAGCACCCCGCCACTTAACACTTAACTCCATAGGGGACCGTCACCTTATCTGTGTCCTCCACTGTTCCCTGCCCTTTAACAGTGACCTCCACAGCACTCGTCCCTTTAACAGTGACCTCACAGTACCCTGCTGCCTTAACAGTGATCCACAGCAGCTGCTTCTTTAATGTGGCCCCAGCCCCCTTAACAGTGACCTCCAAAGTAGGGTTGTTGCGGGTATCGAACTTTTTATAATGATAGGCTATGGTGTCGCACTGTGACATACTGAGACATGACAGTCGCAAAAAATCCATCCAAGATGGATGCATATAGTTGTGCCCTATGTGTCGTGTAGCCGTAGCCTAAAGCTGACCTACAGCAGTGAAGAAAAATGGTTGGGTTGTTATGGAAACCTGGAGTAAAACTGTGTGTATGTGGAGACTAAGGGCCTGCAAGCTTCTATTGGCGGATAAGGGACATCTGACCGTGTGTATGGCGGTTGGGATATGAAGAGAAAGACTTGCAGGCTTGTATTGGCTAATGCAGGTAATTTTTTGGGAATATCTCAGTAACGGTACGTCCTAGAGAGCTGTGACCCCCACAAGGTTCTTTCCAGGTAGCAAGGGATGTGTACGCCAAGTTTCATTGAAATCGATGGTTGCGTTTTTGAGTGATCTCGGAACATGCATACACACATATACGTCCTTCTTTATATATATATATATATATATATATATATATATATATAGAAGATGGGGAAAGAGGGTGATTAGAATTTTTATTTTTTTTAAAACTTTTTACTTGAATATACGATCTTCAGATCAATGAAAATTCTTTGCAGTGTACAGGAGAAATGAAGTGCATGAAAGATTCATTGTGCTCCTGTGGAGCCCAGCCACCTGTAGGCCTCCATAATAACAAACTGTAAGGGTAAATGCACACAATCTGCACTGAAATCCGCATGTGTTCGCAGGGAAATTCGTGCGGTTAATCCGCATCAATTGGTGCGGATTTACGTGTGGATTTGCATGCGGATTTGGTGCGGATTATCCACATTCGGATTTTACTCTCCCCATTTAAGTGAATGGAGAAAATTCAGTCAGGAAAAATCAAATAAATTGACATGCTGCGGATCCGCACAGAAAAAATACGCATTGTGTGCATGAGAATTTCAAATTCTCATAGAATACAATGTACATGGCCTATGGTGCAGAAATCCATGTGCTTGCTGCCCCATTCAAATGACCGGAACTGATTTTCAGTCGCAGAATTTTCTACCACAAAATATGCAGTGTGTGAAAGCGCCGTAATAGACTTGAATTCTTCATAGAGACCATGACTATTACAAAGAAGGAACAGTTTTCCTGATCTCTTTGTGGGAAAGACATCCAAGCACCCGGAAAGCCACCTCAGATGTCGTGGTCACAATTGATCATGGCATCTAAAGGGTTAAATGTCTGCATCATCAATCGCAGACATTGCTGTTTGAAACAGCAGAAACCAGGCAGCTATGGTGCCCGCTCCGGAGCAACGCCATCTTTAACGACCCTGCCACCAACATATATAGTGTTATGGCAGTAGGGAAGTGGTTAAAGGGGTTTTCCAGGAGTACAGTATTGATGACCCAACCTCAGGTTAAGTCATCAATATCTTATCATTAGGGGTCTGACTCCTGGCGCTCACCCCGATCAGCTGTTTGAAGAGGCTGCAGCGCACAGCATTATACGTTGTATAATGACTGTTCTTGGCATATCAGCCCAGGCCCATTCCCTTAAAGGGGTTGTCGAGGTTTTTCAATATCCTCAGGATAGGTCATCAATATCAGATTGACGGGGGTCCGACACCTGGCACCCCTACTGATCAGCTGTACGGGGAGACGGTGCGCGCAGTGTGCACGTGCCGTCTTCCTTCTCTCTTTCTGCCCGCTGCTACTGTCCCATAGACCTACAGCTACGGACAGAAATAGAGGAGGGAGACTCTCTGTGCGCGCCGTCTCCCTGTACAACCGATCAACGGGGGTGCCGGGTGTCGGACCCCCGCCGATCTGATATGATATTCATGACCCATCCTGAGGATAGGTCATCAATATTAAAAAGCCCGGACAACCCCTTTAAACGGACTGAGTTGCACATAGGCCAAGTGAATGATGAACGTGACATCACTGCCCTAGGAAGAGGCCGCAGCCTATTTAAGTACTCTTGACAAATGGTTTTGTACTTATTTATTTTACTCAGTTATATAGCGCTGACATATTCCGCAGAGCTGTACCGACATTATCATTGCTTGCTGTCCCCTAATGGGGCTCACAATCTAAGGTCCCTATCAGTAAGTCTTTGGAGTGTGGGAGGAAACCTACGCAAACACTGGGAGAACATACAAACTCCATGCAGACGGTGGCCTTGGAACCCAGGACCCCAGCGCTGAAAGACACCAGTGCTAACCACTGAGCCACCGTGTATGTAATAGATTCTGATTAATGGAAAAATTCAGTCATCATTTTCAACATCTCATTTTTCTAATTAATTATGTAATATGTTGAAAGCCAATGTACACACTGGATATGTCCACGCTTACACAATATGAGGGTGTGGGTAAGGTGGTATTAGGTTGACCCCTTTCATAACCCCCAAAAGGAGGGCACCATACCCGGGACAGTGAGTGACGATACAACACACAATGGAATGGAAAACGTAATCTGTGTACCAGTGTCAGAGGACATTACAGGGAGGAGGTATAACTCCCAGCATGTCCAGGTCGGTATTATAGGATATCATCATCACAGATCCTTCAGCTCTTGCACTGTATCCCAGACATTTTTGGTAAATTATAAATCCCTTCTGGACTACTCTTTTAGGTTCTAGAAAGAGGACATGTCCAGGTAAAAGAGATCGTGTGGTCACCCTATTTGTAGCATAGTCTTTGACCGTAGCGTCTTGCTAAGCATAATCCAAAATGGCTGCTTTGACCATTTAGACTATCACATTGATATTATACACAAATCATCGTTTGTCACGCCGACGGGAGATCTGTGAAAAATATGTTCTTTCAGGCTGAATTTTATTCATCTATTGTTAGCCGCAATGCAAGTGTATGGCATGATCAGCTGGATGCGGACAATCAATAGCTACATTGTGCACGAATACTGTTATTTTATATTTTGTACCTCCCTAATTTATGAGCTTGGCACATGTATAGTAAAAAGAAATGAACAATCAGTCCGACCACCGATATTGTTTCTTTATGTGTATGGCTGACTTTAGATGACCATAAACTAGCCTTAGCCATGAGATATTTGCCTGCAGACCGGAATCTGCTGACAATATATGTATGGTGATCACATACTGTATGTAAGTAATAGCGGGCGCTGGCAAAGTAAGCTGGATCTGCCAGTGATCTGCAGATAAATATCTTGTGTCTGTGGTCAGCTCCAAACATTCCATACCCTGTAAGCACAGAGGCTTTGCTTCCGCTACTGGAGCAGCATCTGTCCCTCTGCACTTCTGGGTAGCAGCGCACGAACAGTTACAGCTCAGCAGAGCTTCTGCGCTTGCACTGCTACTCAGCGCTGTGGCACAGACACAAGATTGTCAGGGCTGGCTGAGATATCCGACCCTGTCAATCAAGCAGTGGGGGAGCATACTCAGCTTTGGGGAGACCTTGTAGCAGGTGTGGAATTTTGCTTGATAGGAAGACTTTATTCTTACAAATCTATTTGCTCATCTCTAGGTGTATGGCCACCTTTAGAATTTCCATATCTTGTAGTGCAGACTGAGAGGACTATAGGTTTTTTAGATTTTCCGTACATTATAGTGTACATTGAGATAATCATAGGTAGTGTAGACTGAGCTGACTGTAGGTTGCTTAAATGTCCCATATATTGTAGAGTAGGCTAAGGAGGCCATAGGTTGTTTAGACCTTACATATATTGTAGAGTAGGCTAAGGAGACCATAGGTTGTTTAGACCTTCCATATATTGTAGAGTAGGCTAAGGAGACCATAGGTTGCTTACTCATCCCATATATTGTTTAGTATGCTAAGGAGACCATAGGTTGCTTACTCATCCCATATATTGTACAGTAGGCTAAGGAGACCATAGGTTGCTTACTCATCCCATATATTGTAGAGTAGGCTAGGGAGATCATAGGTTGCTTAGACCTTCCATATATTGTAGAGTAGGCTAGGGAGATCATAGGTTGCTTAGACCTTCCATATATTGTAGAGTAGGCTAGGGAGATCATAGGCTACTTAGACCTTCCATATATTGTAGAGTAAGCTCGAGAGATCATAGGTTGCTTAGACCTTCCATATATTGTAGAGTAGGCTAGGGAGATCATAGGTTACTTAGACCTTCCATATATTGTAGAGTAGGCTAGGGAGACCATAGGTTACTTAGACCTTCCATATATTGTAGAGTAGGCTAGGGAGATCATAGGTTACTTAGACCTTCCATATATTGTAGAGTAAGCTCGAGAGATCATAGGTTACTTAGACCTTCCATATATTGTATAATAGGCTAGGGAGATCATAGGTTACTTAGACCTTCCATATATTGTAGAGTAGGCTAGGGAGATCATAGGTTACTTAGACCTTCCATATATTGTAGAGTAAGCTCGAGAGATCATAGGTTGCTTAGACCTTCCATATATTGTATAATAGGCTAGGGAGATCATAGGTTACTTAGACCTGCCATATATTGTAGAGTAAGCTAGAGAGATCATAGGTTGCTTAGACATCTCATATATTGTATAGTAGGCTAGGGAGATCATAGGTTGCTTAGACCTCCGATATCTTGTAGAATAAGCTAAGGAGACCATAGGTTGCTCAGATGTCCTAACCCTTATAATCTACAAGTAGTCTGAGATGACTCTAGATTGCTCAGACTTTCCATACATTGTAATATACCCGGAGGATTCTTAAGCATACATTGTAGTGTAGGGGTGATGTGCAATGTTATAGTAAGTTAAATATTACTTACCTCATAGGCTTTGCTTAATATTCTGCCTGAATAAGTGCAAAGGTGATATTTCTGGACTGCAAAACGTGTTTCATCTCATTCAGCTCATAGGATTCTCCTAAACTCCCAGACTGCCTGACCTCAGGACCCGTCTTACTTTTGGGGATGAGGCTCCCAGGTGTTAGACGCTTTCTGGAAGGACTTCTATTCCACTCCAGGTAAAATCTCTGCATTGACATTCCTCCTCCGCAGTTACTGCTCCCTGTGTGAGAAATGCTCAACAAAAGGCGATGGATCCCTGTGTTTGTACAAATATGCCATTTTGCGTATATAGTTCTGTGTGTACTGTAGTCACCAACGTTTGTCCAGTTGTCTGTAAACCCAGGAGCGCTCAGTACGATGTGGGTGTCAAGACTTCTGGGCATCAGCAGGGTGAGCGCTCACTTACCGCTCCTTGATGCTAAAGCAAGAAGGTAAAGTCCCTGCAATGACTGTTGTATGTATGTATATGTGTGGTCTCCTAACCTGTGCCTCTCCAGCTGTAACTACAACTCTCAGCATGCCCTAATATCTGCATGGCTGCAAAGTGGATTGATTATACTAAATTATTAGGACTATCAGGGTTTTTAGCCTTGGAATGTAAGCAAACATGTTTCAGTTCACTGACAGACAACTGAGATCTTGAAAATTTGAAGCCAAAATTAAAGCCGCTTCTTGGTTTCCTAGGGCTACTGTGCGCACTCCATATAGATCAGATGTCGTTTAGCCTTCATCATATGCCCAATTCTCCATTCCTCTGCTGGTTCCTGGAAGCTGTACATTTCCCTCCACATCCTTGCTGTTTGGACAGGCTCTTATTGGAGTGATGTAGGCCATGTGCTGATGACTGCCCTGCTCCTCCAGCTCGCCTCGTTCTATTCCACTGACACAAGTGAGCATCTGCAGGCAGGGGCGGACTGGGAAGTTAGTGGCCCTGGAAAAAAAACAACTGAAAGTGGCCCCATTTTGTAGGCAGGTCCCAATTAACAGAAGGCGGGGAAACAAAAGTAGGCAGGGTCAACAATACCATAGTGCAAAATTCCACCCCAGCAGAAGCAAATAACTCGGTGTAGCACAGTATACTGCCCCAAAAGCTGGTCCTCCGTGGTGGCCACCAATAGCTACTGTCTTCTGTCCTACTCCTCCAGTTTTCTATGGAGCAGGGGGCTTAGGATTTGAGGTGGAGGCCATAGCGGTTGAATTCAGTCGGGCATGTGTGGTCGCTGGCCGAGTACATGAATACCTGATTCTCATAGCATTAAATGGTTGTCCGGGTTCAGAGGTGAACCCGGACATACCCATATTTTCACCCAGGCAGCCCCCTGACAAGAACATTGGAACATTTTATGCTCTCCTTTGCAGAGAGCCCAGTGATGTCACTGGCACTGATGGGCGGGCTTTAGCACTGCCCTAGCCTGTTTAAAACGGCAAGGGCAGCGCCAAAGCCAGTCTATCAGATCCGGTGACGTCGCCAAACACACTGCTGGGCGTAAGCTTCCTGCCGGCAGTGTGTTATTTTAAATAAGAGGCCTTGCCCTGCGCCATCCAGCATAGGGAAAGGGAGAGCATTGGAGCATAAGATACTCCAATGCTAACATCAGGGGGGCTGCCTGGGTGAAAATATGGGTATGTCCGGGTTCAGATCTGAACCGAACAATCCCTTTAAGTACTGTTGAGTGCTCATTATGTACCCGGTCAGTGGCAGAGAGGAAGGCTTGGGAGGCCCCCTGGGGCATCGGGCCCCCGGGAAATTTCCCTTCAGGGTCTATGGCCAATCCGCCCCTGTCTGCAGCTACATTCCCTCCTCTCCCTCCTTTACTTACAAAGACCCAGCAGGCAGGGTCACATTAAGGCCTCTTTCACACGAGCGATTTCACAGGCAAAGGCCTCATGCACACGACCGTTGATTGTTTCAGTGTCCGTTGCTCCGTTTTTCGTGATTTTCTGCGGACCCATTGGTTTTCAATGGGTCCGTGGAAACCTCGGCAAATGCACCGTTTGTCCTCCGTGTCCGTGGTCCGTGATTCCAGTCCGTCAAAAAAATATAACCTGTCCTTTTCTTCAAGTCAATGGGTCCGTGAAAAATGCGGATGGCCATCCGTGTGTCATCCGTGTTCCGTGTCCGTTTTTTTTGCGGATCCCTTGGCAGGCACTTGGGAAACATTGTCAGCCTGTCTTTTGGTAAAATCTTTTGGGTCATGTCCGCTAAAAAAACGGAAGACACACGGAAGCGCAACGGAAGGCAAAAACGGACACTGATCACTGAACAACGGAACCCCTTTTTGCGGACAGCATAAAAAAACGGTCGTGTGCATGAGGCCAAAGCCATTCAGTTTTGCCTGCGATTGCGTTCAGTTGTTCAGTTTTTTCCGCGCGGGTGCAATGCGTTTTGATGCGTTTTTCACGCGCGTGATAAAAAACTGAAGGTTTACAAACAACATCTCCTAGCAACCATCAGTGAAAAACGCATCGCACCCGCACCTGCTTGCGGATGCAATGCGTTTTCCATGCAGCCCCATTCTCTTCTATGGGGCTAGGGCTGCGTCAAAAACGTAGAATATAGAACATGCTGCGATTTTCACGCTACACACAAGTGATGCGTGAAAAAAAAACACTCATGTACACAGCCCCATTGAAATTAATGGGTCAGGATTCAGTGCGGGTGCAATGTGTTTACATCACGCATGGCACCCGCGCGGAAAACTCGCCTGTGTGAAAGGGGCCTAACAGTGTGGCCTAACTATACATATGGGCACATCTCAGTTTCACAAAGTACCTGTGATGTCATCATCAGTATACAGCTTATACATTGCCTTCATATACAAGCCATTCAACCCACTGTAAATATTACTCAGTGCTCGGTGTCTCCAGTGGCATGCGGCACATATTGGTGGCATATCTTACCTGGCACACTTTAGTTTAGATTCTCAAAATTCAGTGCTTTTTGGATGTTATTTCCACCATAACTGGGTGAACTGGCGCCCATAGTAACATGACCAAACTGTACAGGATACGTAAATTCACGTAAAATGGGGGGTGGATATTTTTTTTTAAACCCTCTTACACGCAGGACCTGTGCGCACTGCGCTGATAAGAATGCAGGGCTGGCATTGTCTCTGCTTACATTTCCTGCTTTGTGCCAATGCACAACACGGTTAAGAACTAGCGATGAGCGAATTTCTTGAAATTCAATTTGGACAAATTGGTTGGGCGTTTCGATTCGTGCCTAAATACTTTTGACCTGAATTGAAAGTGCGCCAATTGCCCTGAAAAGTTGTGGATGACATTCTGGGGTCTCCTAGGATCGTATGCAACTCATTTAACTCAGCTTGGCGGCTGGTGATAACAAACAGGGGTTATGACCTGTGGATTCCCTGTGGGAAGTCCATAACCTCTTGAGGGTGTTAAGGGTATTTTAACGTGGATTTCTATGTGGATTCCACAGCGATAAAACAACTCCAAAAAAAACGCTTGAAAATCATCTCCATTGATTTCAATGGGAAAACTGCTCTCTGCTTGCGCTTTTAAAGACCGTGACGTGGAAATAATAAGTGACGTGTTCATTCTTGGTGTGGATTCCGCATCCAATCCAAATCCAAACTTTCCATTGAAATGGACAGGATCAAAAATGCGTCAAAAACCGCGTACAAAAAAGACCACAAGGACTCCTGAAGCAGAATCCACATCCGTTTTATATTTGGTACATAAGAACTGTGTGAACATACCCTGAGGTTGAAGAGCTCACAGTCCTTTAGACGCCTTTCCTTCAGTTTGCCGTTAACCTTTTTGCTAATCCTGGATGACCGCTGTTTAAGGTTTTAGTATTTTCTTTCCCTTTTCTTTGTTATAAAGGATACTGTATATTAATAAAGAGTGTGTTTTCTAATATGATTAACAAGTATAGCGATCATGATGCAAAAAATAGCAAATTCATGCTGATGCTATTTCTGTTCATACACTTGTGTCAGAAAAAAATACAGGAAGCCGTCTCCATCCGCAGCTCCGATAATTTGGCTACTGAGTTGCTATGGCAACTCTGGGGCGATGTGATTGGCTGCACTGTGGCCTTGGTTTGCAGGGTGCACCCAGTACCATTCATATCCCTGCACATGTGGTTGACCAGAGGCTGTGACGTAACTCTGACATCACGGCTACATACATATTCCCAATAAGCAGGGGACATCATTCATCCCCGGCCCTGGCTGCCTGCATGCTGCCTCACCACTGCTCTAGCTTCCTGTCTAGATGGAAGATGTCCTTACAAGGTAGTGTGCAGATCTTCATGTGGTTTCTCGCCTTACTGATTTTAATTTTGTATGTGACAGCTTTTACAATGTGATAATTGCATGATAAGACTACAGTTGACCATTTAGTTGAGGATGCTAGGAGCAGTAGTTCTATAATATTTGGAAAACAAGGCGTTGTCTGCTTTTTACAATCCCTTTTCATTAGGAGGCTGATCATAGGATTTCCTGCTCTTGGAACCCCCAACGATCTGCTGAGAAAGTGCTTAAGTCCACTGTAGCGCCACCAGAGGGGACACAAAGCATTACACAATGGCCACTCAGGCGATGGGACCCTTTCCTTCTTGATTGACAGGGCCTGACAGGAAGGAGATGGAGGGAGTAGGAGGAGCAAGGGTGCACAGAGCGGTTTGGACCAGCCCTCGGTGCACTTTCTAACCATATGCAAATGAGTGGCTAAATACTTTTTGTCCTGAATGAAGTACTGGATTGATAAGTGAAAGGTTTTTTTTTTTTATATCCACCTGATATAGCCCTATTGTGCCTGGTTTACCAGTGAATCTTCTGGTGACTGTTTCCCTTTAAAGGGATTCTACCATATGGCCATTTATAGCATAGACAGGGGATATGCCATAAATGTCCAATAGGTTTGGGTCCCTCCTCAAAGACGCGTTCCTGGCTGAAGAACTGGACCCACTGACGCGCACTGTCAGGAATAAAGAGGAGGGCGCACACACTGCTCTCTCCAGTCACTGCAATGGGACTTCTAAAAACAGCCTGGAGAACTTATTCGGCTATGTTAGGAAGTCCCATAGCAGTGAATGGAGAGAGCAGTGCATGCCCCCTCCTCTTCATTCCTGGCAGAGCAGTTTGAGGCCCCATTCTTGAGATAGTCCCTCCTCTAAGACCCGTTCCTATCGGTCATTTATGGCATATCCTGTGGATGTGCCATTAATGTCCAGATGGGACAACCTATTTAGGGGCCACTGCTTCTATGTTCCTGGTGTGCTCAAAGATCAGACCCTTAGCAATCACTTTGATTATATATCCTAGACATATGTCAATTTTCTCGTAGGAAATGCTCTTCGAGATGTAACCAGGCAAAATTCTACTTTTGCCTTGAATGGAGCATCCTTCTGAGGCTTGACTTACTCAAGACCCACCATGCCACGTCTTCCATGTGCAGGCCATTGTTGAAGCCTCTGCCTGGCCATAAGACATCATGTAACCTATAACTACATCCTCTCCATGCTAACTTGGCTTTTTCTTCGTAGACCAGGGCTGTTCTAGCTGGAAAAATGGTAGCCTGATACAATCTTGTGAGAATCGTGTCCATAAACTTACATATTGCCTTCTGAGCTGTAGATTTGTGTTACTCCGTTTTTTTTCCTTTTCTTTTGACAGGATTATGCGTCCGGATGACGCGAATATTGCAGGAAACGTGCATGGAGGAACCATTCTAAAGATGATTGAGGAAGCCGGAGCCATCATAAGCACTCGTCATTGTAACAGCCTGTCTGGGGTAAGAGTTTGTAATGTGGATACGAATGGTCCACAGACCAGGCATAGTTTTACAGGCTGACCCTGTTTACTAGGTAGACCTTTGAAGATAGAAACCCCAGAAGAAGAAGTAAAAGCCCCCAGTATTGCATCCAATATACTCTGGCTATCATTAGGCAAAATGCATTGTGGCATAGGCATTTTCTACCAATGCTAACCTTGGATCCTTTCCTTTCAAATAAAGTTCAATGAGACCATCTGGTCCCTCAGCTTGTCCGTGGGGAACTGCTTTCACTGCTCGCCATGACTGATAATCTTTATATAGCACTTTACATACAAAATCAGACGTTGCATACAAACTACTAAACATTTTAAATAGGAGTGAGGATCCTTACAATCTATGAGGAAATAGGGGTGACACAAGAGGTACAGTGCTTGTTTTGTGCCGCAGTCTGACCATCTTGAACTAAATAGTGTAGTACACATAAAGCTGTATGAGCCAGTCACCAGTGAGTATCTGTGTATGTATAGATATGAAGTACATTAGAGGTGAGGGGGATACAGATAAAGGAAAAATGTATATAGCTCCCATTAGTTTCTACGGGTTCACACAAAATATGGGCAGCACATGGATGTCTTCTGTGTGGCTGTACCATAAAGTATAGAACATGACCTATTCTCTTCCAATTTGTGGGCAAGAATAGCCATTTCTTTAAAATTGCGGCAGTATCTGTATTTTGCAGATTCGTGGTTTGCAGGCTGCAGAATAAATATGGTCGTGTGTATGAGACCTAAAGATAAATACTTTGAACAAGCCTTAATGTATTCAAGGCGTTGAGCAGATACCGCAGGATGCCCAAGGCATGAAAAAATTGTTTGGACCCATTGGACGACAACTGAAAGATGGGTGACAACCCATATTGCTTCTGTTACATCTTCCACATTTGATTCCACCCAACTTTTCTGCAGGGTAGCTGTGCCTAGGTATGCAGCGTTATGGATTGGGAGCACGCATTACAGTACGGTTATTTCCAGTTGGCTTTCGGTGGCCTGGGAAAACGGGGTAGCTGTAATGGTGGCCACACTGGGTGTAATAAGTGAATAGAGGCCTTTAACAACTTATGTGAAAGGGAGTCTGTCACCTCCGAAATCACTATCAAGGTAAGGATACCGCTATGTAGGGTAGGTGATCCGAAATATAACCCTACCTTTCTTTTAAAAATTTAGGTCTCTAAGAGTGAGTTCACATCATGTTTTTCCCATCGTTTTAACGTATACAAAAAACGTATACATTAAAGGGGTATTCCCATCTTACGATTTCAGCCTCACCTCAGCCAGCTCTGCTGTTAACTTCCTTGTTTCCTGCTGCTAAGACTGCGCGGGCTTAGGCAGTTGAGTGAAGGCCTGCCACGCCTCCTTATGACACCTCTCGCCGGCCACATCCATAAGCCGCGCTTGCGCACAAGAACTTCTGCGATGCCGTGTCCAGCCTCTCATTCAAATTGTGAACGCGCACGGCGCCGGGCGGCCAGGCATGCGCTGATCTATATTCTTTTGTGCAGCGTTTACTATAGAGGCTGGACACTGCAGCGCAGAAGTTCTTGTGCGCAAGTGCGGCCCATGGATGCAGCCGCGAGAGGTGGCCGTATCAATTGGATACCAAAGGTATAGGAGGGAACAAAATTTATCTAAATGCGTCCATTATGAATAATAGAATATATTTAGAAAAAGGAAGCATGGCACCAGTTTAACCTTTTTAGATATGATCATCAAAATGGGAATACCCCTTTAAACGGATGCCTCAGACTGATGCCATACAGTGGCATCCGTTCACCATAGAGTTCGTGGTGTGCTGCCTTGTTGTATTTTTAATTTTTATTTTTTTTTGCAACGTGCAACGCAAACAGAGGCATAAAACGTAATGGGAACCCACCCTAAAATCAGATGCAAATAAGGTCATCAGTGCACCATGGGCGGTGCCACTACATTTGGTGCACCTCAGGGGCTTAATTGCAACTCATAAGGCCCCTAGCTAAATAAGATGGGGCCCAACTGCCAAATGTAAGAAGATTAAAACAGCAGCATAAGAAGCAATAATTAAAGGTATGTATAACAGCACCATATATCAGAAAACCCACATTATAGCAAAAAGCTGCCACAAAAAGGTACAATGTTCTTGCGCCTGACTGCCCCCCCCCCCCCCAATCTCTGTGCTGTAGTTTCGCCCCTGGTGCACCAAGCTTGCTCTGTGTCATCACTCCCAGCTCTGAAATTTCAGGAATTGTCCATAAAACAAGGCTTGGATGCACTGGGTGACGTTCTAGCGGAGTGATGGTGCACCCAATAAAGCAGCACTTCCCGAAGTGCAGCCGCAACCTTATTTGCCTACAAGAAAAAAAAAAAGAAAAAAGATTTTCTGGGGATGAGAGGACTGGATTTTCATAACAAAATTATGGTTCTGTATCCGTACCCTACGTGGCGGTATGCTTACGCTGAAACCGATTGGTGGTGACAGACTACCGCTAACAACTTTGTCTATCTGATAGCAAAAATCTTCTCGGATGCCAAGAGGCAGTTCAGTTTCTCGCTATTTAGGATCTATGCTTGTTGTCGTTAAATGGGAACATTTTTACGTGCATTCAGTGACTTACAACCACCTCCATATTGCTTCTAGGGGAAAATATGATGCCTCCTAGACGCACCGCACAGTGTGACACAGTGTGCCAACAGTTTGATTATTTGGACCTATGGGGTTTCAATGCATGTGCTAATGATGTGTGCATGAACCCTAAGGGTGCATTCACACCACATATTTGTGTCCACATCCATTACACAATTTTGCGGAATAGAAGTGGACCTATTAATTTCAATGGGGCCACAGAAGATGTGGATAGTGTGCTGTCCACCTCTGTTCCGCGGCCTCACAAAAAAGATGGCGCATATCCTATTGTCGGCAATTGCGGAGAAGAATAGGCTTTTCTATCATGGGGCAGGCTGTGTGCGTTCTGCAAGATCGCTGTGTAGCCCCAGCCTTATCGTACAGCTGAGGGCTTTGTTACAATGTACCATTACAGACGGGCATTGCGGGGATTTCCCGCTAGATGACATTTTCTTCTCCATTCACACATAAAGTGAAAACTGATATTCAGCTAGGTCCTTTTTTGGAATGTTTATGTAGTTTATCTACATTCTGCAGAATGATGTGACCTATCAGATGAGCCTTAGGGTACTTTAACACTTGCGTTGTTGTATTCTGGCAGGCAGTTCCGTCGCCGTGATCCGGCAATCTGTATACAAACGGATACCATTTGTAGACGGATCCGGAAGCGGATCCGTCTCACAAATGCATTGCAATCCATCTCTCCGGTTGTCATCCGGAAAAACAGATCTATAGACCGGATCCGTCGTTGCGGTAATTTTAATGCCGGATCCAGCACTAATACATTTCAATGGAAATTAATTCTGCATCCGGCATTCCGGCAAGTGTTCCGGATTTTTGGACTGAGAAAATACTGCAGCATGCGGCCAAAAAACGTAAGAGGGACTGAACTGATGCATCCTGAACGGAATGATCTCCATTCAGAATACATTAGGATTAAACTGATCAGTTTTTTTTCCAGTATTGAGCCGCCAGGACGGAACTCAATACCGGAAAAAAATAACGCTAGTGTGAAAGTACCCTTAAAGGGATTGTCTCACTTCAGCAAGTGGCATTTATCATGTAGAGAAAGTTAGTATAACCTACTTACTAATATATTGTTATCCTTTTTTCTTCCTTTGCTGGCTTGATTCATTTTTCCATCACATTATACACTGCTCGTTTCCATGGTTACGACCACCCTGCAATCCATCAGTGGTGGTTGTGCTTGCACAATATAGGAAAAAGCGTCAGCCTCTCTGGTGGCCGGGACCTCGGGAGCGCACATAGGCTGGTGCTTTTTCCTATAGTGTACAAGCACGACCACCACTGATGGATTGCAGGGTGGTCGTAACCATGGAAATGAGAAGTGTATAATGTGAGGGAAAAATGAATCCAGCCGGCAAAATAAGCAATATGGACAATCACAATACATTAGTAAGTGCCTTGTATTACTCCTCTACGTAATAAATGATATTTGCTGAAGTGACACAACCCCTTTAACTGTGTCATTTCATCTGAGCGCCCACAATGTATTGCTCTGAGGTAACCGGAAACCAGAAGACTGTATCAATGGAGGGACAAAATGGAATTAAAAAAGCAGAACAAGATACAATAAAGTCTTGGCAAACATTCTGGTAGATTTAGACCATGGACTTGTGTAAATTATAAAATTATATTTATAATTATATAAAAAATAAATTATAAAAGTGGAGTTTTCCTTTAAAAAGTAAGTATGTGCATTTAAGCACAAGATAATCCTCCGTAAGTGACCAAATTAATTATATCTGACCTCATATTGAAAATTATTATTTTATAATTGAAGGATACCGATAGACCGCATGCATTTTTACATGTTAATTTTAAAACCCCTCCCCCACACCGCCATTTTAGGGATTGACTGTCATGGAACAAAAGAGACTTTTCAGGCTCAAATGTATTTGATAGCAATTGTTTTATATATGAATGCAGCATGGGAATTTTCTAGTGAGATTTCACTGTACCGAGGTCTTACCAGTTACAAGTACTGTCCACTAGATGGTGCTCAAGACTGATTTCTTTGGAAAATGTTCCATCCAGACAAGCAGATCACAAGCATTAGAAACAGGGTAGTAGATGCTTTAGGAATAGGCCATATGTACACGACCCTCTCCGTTTTGCGGTCCACAACCCACGGATCCACCAAATACGAATGCAGTCCGTGTGCTGACTGCATTTTTTATTTTTGTTTTTTTTAAGGACCCATTGTCTTCAATGGGTCTGTGGTCCACATTTTGCAAGCATGTTCTATTTTTTTGCGGGACTGACATACAGATAATCTGTGTGCTGTGCACATCCATATGTCCGTTCGGCAAAAAGATAGAACATGTCCTATGCTCGGCCACAAAATGCAGACCATGGACACCGCAAAAACTGTGGATGAAACACAGGCAGTATCCGTATTTTGCAGATACTGCAGATTTTTGTAGCTGCTGCAGAGCCCTCCAGAGCATCAATATGCAGAACCTCGATAGATTGCAGAACATCATAAGCCACACCATTCCACATGGCTCTATAACACGCACCCCAGCAGATGCAAAGTTAACCCTTTCAGTCCGGGGCGTTTTTTTCATTTTTGCATTTCCGTTTTTCAGTCCCTGCTCTTCCCAGAGCCATAACCTTTTTATTTTTCCATTTACATAGCCGTATGAGGGCGTGTTTTATGGGGGAACAAGTTGTACTTTATAATGGCACCATTTAATATTGTATACAATGTAGTAGGAAGCTGGAAAAATTCCAAATGTTGTGAAATGGAAAAAAAATAAACGCAATTCCGGTATAGTTTTATGGGTTTCATTTGTATCGCGTTCCCTATGCTGTAAAGCTGACCTGTTATCTTCATTTTACGGGTCAGTGTGATTACAGCGATATTTAATGATAATATTTATATTGTTTTTCTGGTGTTTTAATTCAACAATAAAATACACTTTGGATCACCATATCCAGACCCCATACATTTTTTATATTTCATCTATGGAGCTTAAATATTTTTTTCAGGGTCATCTGTAGTTTTTATTAATACCATTTTGAAGTGTGTGACTTTTTGATCATTAGCCTCAGATCGAGGTCCCATCGAGCCTAGGGAAGGTGAGTACAGCCAGCGCAGCGCTTCCCTCACCGCTCCCTGCACCTCCTGCATACTAATGATTGCTTTCATAATGGCAGCAGTCATTAGCATTCGGACTATAAGACGCACTGTCATATATATATATTTTTTTTAGTTTCACCATACACAATAAATACGTTTATATTTTAACAGTATGGGCGTTTTGGCATGTGGTGGTGCAAATAATCTTTTTTTATTGTTTATTTTTATTTTAATGGGGTGATTTGAATAGATTGTTAGACCACTTGTTCCATAGACTCCAGTGAATTACCATTACAGCCTATGGTATTGCACTATGTTCTTATGGAGCCCTGCTACCTACAGGCCTCCGTAAGAGCTACTGCTGTAGGATCGAGGGTATCGCAAAGAATAATACACACCTCACCTGCTGCACAACCTCATAATATACACGTCAGCTGCTGCACAAACTCATAGTACACACGTCAGCTGCTGCGGAATCTCATGGTACATACCTCAGCTGCTAAAGAACATCATAATACACACCTCAGCTGCTGAAGAACATCATAATATACACCTCAGCTGCTGCAGAACCTCATAATATACACGTCAGCTGCTGCCCAAACTCATAATACACACATCAGCTGCTGAAGAACATCATAATACACACCTCAGCTGCTGAAGAACATCATAATACACACCTCAGCTGCTGCAGAACCTCATAATATACACGTCAGCTGCTGCCTGAACTCATAATACACACATCAGCTGCTGAAGAACATCATAATACACAGTGCTAGAGTTGTTTCGGTACCAAAATTTTGATTCGGTATCGATACCATAAAAAAGTATTGAGATATTCGATACCACGCAAGAAAAAAAAAAAATGCCAAAAAAAGCTGCGTGCATTCCTCATTTTATGGAATGTCCGGCCAATGATACAACAGTCCGATCCTATTTTTTTGGGGGACAAGGCGACTAAAATAAAATGGCGAATTGTGCAGTTTTTCTTTTCTTTTTTTTTCTTTTATGGGCGTTCACCGCTTAAGAGGATTTTTTTAATAGTTAGGACTTGAGACGTAGTGATATGTAATATTTTATTTATTGTTTATATATTTTATATGTAAAATTGGGAAAGGGGGTGATTTATACTTAATATTTTGGTGTACTTTTTAACTTTTTTTTTTTTTTACAGTTTATTTATTAACTATTTCCCCCTTAGGGGCTAGAACTTGGGATCTTTTCATCCTATTCACCCTAACAGAGCTCTATTAGGGTAAATAGGACTTAACCCTCTCCCTGCTGCCCTGTGCACACAGCAGCAGGGAGCAGACTATGGCAGCCAGGCACAGGCGCGGTGAGCTGAGGACGCTGGTGCCTGCTGTCCTCAGCTCACCGCACCTGCGCTGAATACAGAGTGGCGGCACAGGCACGGGATTTAGCAGGGAGACAGTGCCGGAGGCAGGAGAGGATCGCTGCCCGGCACTGTCAATCAAAGAAAGAAGGGGCGTTGCAGCAGGTTGGCGCACGGAGCCTCTAGGAGCAGGGGCAACGCCCCCCCTGCTCCTAGAGGCTAATTTACATATTATAAAAAGACGTTTTTTAGCCTAAATATACATCAGAAATACATATAAAGCACATTATCAAGCTGATCTGACATTAGCACATAGCTAATGTCAGACCGCTTATAATGTGTAATCCTGGTGACAGAAACCCTTTAAGCACAGCCAGCAGCGTGATGTGATGGTGGGAGCCTGTCACCAGGGAAGAAGGTAAGTATGTTTTTTTTTTTTTAAGGCTGCAGACTGGGGGCAAAGGGCAGGAGGGGGGCCATAACTAATTTGAGGGGGCACCTAAGCTGGCATAACTACTGTGAGGGGGCCAGGGCGCACATATGAAGGCATAACTACTGTGAGGGGGCAGGTAATCTGGGCATGACCACTGTGAGGGGCACATATGTGGGCATATCTAATGTGAGGGACACATAATGTGGCATAACTACTGTCAGGGGGCACATATCTGGGCAAAACTACTGTGAGGGGGCACATAACTGGGCATAAATATTTTGAAGGGGCACATATCTGGGCATATCTAATTTGAGGGGGCACATAACTGGGCATACAGACTGTGAATGGACATATAATCTGGCATAACTACTGTGAAGGGACACATCTGGGCATATTACTGCGAGGGGACACATATTCTGGTCATAACTACTGTGAGGGGGCACATATTTGGCATTACTACTGTGAGGGGGCACATATGTGAGTATAACTACTGTGAGGGGGCACATATGTGAGTATAACTACTGTGAGGGGGCACATAATCTGTCATTACTACTGTCAGGGGGCACATAACTGGGCATAACTACTGTAAGGGGGCACATATTTGGCATAACAACAGTAGGGGGCACATATCTGAGTATAACTACTGTTACAGGAACAAAGGTGGGCATTAGTACTGTGTGGTAGCACTAGATTACCCTGCTATATGTTGGCATGGCTCAGTCTTACAGGCCAGAACAGCGCCCCCTGCTGGTTATTTCACAGTGTCAGTCGCCATCCCTTCCTGATGTGATTATTCTTTTTTTCTCCCCACAGGGACCTTGTCCTGGATCCAGCGGACATCACACCGACGCCAGCGACACCCTGGATGAGGTAGGACCAGATTTTATCAGGACGGGGTGAGTGTAGCCATTGGGCTTGTGGCTCTTTAGTAGTAAACTGGGGCTGAAATAGCCCTTAGCAGCGCTCTCAGAAATGGGGGGCATGAATCAGTTTCCCACTGGGGCCCCATGGATAGTGTGTACGCCACTGAGTATGTATGTTTTTTTTTTTTTACTATTCTTAACCATTTTGCTACCAGCGCTGTATATGTACTGCGCTGGAGCGATGTGTAAACATGGCACCCGCTCGCACGTGCAGCGGGCATCATGGCCGGCCGGTCTCTGCTGTTTCAAACAGCAGAGACCTACTGCCAATTACCGTGATCGGCAATAATGCCGGTCGCGATAATTAAAGGCTTTAGATGCCGCGATCAAGTGAGATTACGGCATCTAAGGTGTGAAAAACTCTGCGGCCAATGGGGTCGGTAGTTGCTTTTAATCATCTCTCTGACGAGACCCACAGCATTCATGCTGCAGTTCTTATTTTGGCCACCAAATGGCAGGCCAACATAACAAATGAGCAATTGATATTAATAAACTAATTTTAAACATGATTGTTCAAAATGAAAAATAAAAAAACTGATTTTATAGGCTCATATATGAGCTTCAAAATTATTACAAAAAAATATAAAAATTTTTAAAAAATATAAAGGTTTAAATCGCCCCCTTTACGTATAATAAATACCTAAATAACAAAAAATACAAACATTATGGGTATCACCGCGACCAAAAATGCCCGTACTATTCAAATATAAAAATATTTTCCTAATACGGCAAATGGCGTAATGGAAAAAAGGGTCAAAATGGCCAATTTGCCATTTTTTTTCATTGCTTCTCTTAAAATGTTATCAAAAAGTCACACGCTCCAAAAGTACAGATTGTCCCGCAAGGAATGAGCCCCTATACAGCTCAGAAGAGAAAACTATAAAAAAGTTATGGGGGTCAGAATATGGTCATTATAAAAAAAAAAATTTTTTTCTATGTTTACATTTATTTTTACACTATTTAGACATAAAAAAATCTATACATATGGGGTATCGTTGTAATCCTACTGACCCAGAGAATGAAGGGCATGGGTCAGTAATTTGCAAAAGGTACACCGTGGGAACAAAACACGTAAAATGGTGGAGGAATTTTTTCCAAATTCCATCCCATTTGGATTTCTTTTTTACCGCTTCCCACTACATTGTATGCCATACTTAATGGTGGCATTAGAAAGTACTACTTGTCCTGTTATTATCTCCCAGCTGGAGGAGAGAGTATTCACTGAAGGGGATAATTTACCGGTGGAGGTCTGATGCCTCATTGTATGACCATCTCATAACCACCTCAAATTGGAAAGAGCTAACATGTCCCACAAAAATAAGCCCTCATACAGCTATGTGAACAGAAATATAAAAAAGTTATTGCTCAAGGAAGATAGGGAAGAAAAATTAAAATGAAAAAACCTCCGGTATCCTAAGGGTTAAGATCTCTGCTGCTGTCAGTGAATAAGAACATTCTTGTTTACATTCAGAGGCTGAAATCTGAAAATCCTTTACAGAAAATGTGCAAGTCCCATTATTTTGTTGTCTGGTATACTTGGTGTGTTTTGTATCTGACACTTCAACTGTTTCATTCTAGGAGAAATGTGTTGCTGCTTTGGCTCGTGTGGAGCGCACAGACTTCCTCTCCCCCATGTGTATTGGAGAGGTGGGTCATGTCAGTGCAGAGATCTCCTATACTTCAAAGCACTCTGTGGAGGTTCAAGTTAACGTTATGGCTGAAAACATATTGACAGGTAAGATATGATTGTGCTACATTGGCCACAGTATTATAGTAGTTATTTTCTTGTACATTGGAGGCTAATATTCTTCTGACTTGTACACTATTTTGGTTATTGGGGTAACCTGTGAATGTGAGCACCTAATTCCGTCCAAACTGGAAGTGAGCGCCTGCTTCTACATTTATCTTAATATTATAGTAGTTATATTCCTGTACATAGGAGGCAGTATTATAGTAGTTATATTCTTGTACATAGGAGGCAGTATTATAGTAGTTATATTCTTGTACACAGGGGGCAGTATTATAGTAGTTATATTCTTGTACATAGGAGGCAGTATTATAGTAGTTATATTCTTGTACATAGGAGCAGTATTATAGTAGTTATATTCTTGTACATAGGAGCAGTATTATAGTAGTTATATTCTTTTACATAGGAGCAGTATTGTAGTTGTTATATTCTTGTACATAGGAGCAGTATTATAGCAGTTATATTCTTTTTACATAGGAGCAGTATTGTAGTAGTTTATATTTCTGTACTTAGAAGGCAGTATTATAATAATTGTGTATGTATGTATTGTATAGAGGACTCTGTATTATATTAGTTATATTCTTGTACATGGAAGCAGTATTATAGTAGTTATATTCTTGTACATAGGGAGCAGTATTATAGTAGTTATATTCTTATACATAGGAGCAGTATTATAGTAGTTATATTCTTGTACATGGAGGTAGGATTATAGTAGTTATATTCATGTACATAGGGGGCAGTATTATAGTAGTTACATTCTTGTACATAGGGAGCAGTATTATAGTAGTTATATTCTTGTACATAGGAGCAGTATTATAGTAGTTATATTCTTGTATATGGAGGTAGAATTATAGTAGTTATATTCTTGTACATTGAAGGCAGTATTATAGTAGTAATATTTTTGTACATAGGTGCAGTATTATAGTAGATATATTCTTGTACATAGGAGCAGTATTATAGTAGTTATATTCTTGTACACAGAAGGCAGTATTATAGTAGGTGTGATATTGTATAGATGACTCTATATTATATTAGTTATATCATTGTACATGGAAGCAGTAGAATAGTAGTTATATTATTGTACATGGAAGCAGTATTATAGTAGTTATATTCTTGTACATAGGAGGTAGTATTATAGTAGTTATATTCTTATACATAGGAGTTAGTATTATAGTAGTTATATTCTTATACATAGGAGTTAGTATTATAGTAGTTATATTCTTGTACACAGAAGGCAGTATTATAGTAGGTGTATTATTGTATAGATGACTCTGTATTATATTAGTTATATCATTGTACATGGAAGCAGTATAATAGTAGTTATATTATTGTACATGGAAGCAGTATTATAGTAGTTATATTCTTGTACATAGGAGGTAGTATTATAGTAGTTATATTCTTATACATAAGAGGCAGTATTATAGTAGTTGTATTCTTGTACATAGGAGGTAGTATTATAGTAGTTATATTCTTGTACACAGAAGGCAGTATTATAGTAGGTGTATTATTGTATAGATGACTCTGTATTATATTAGTTATATAATTGTACATGGAAGCAGTATAATAGTAGTTACATTATTGTACATGGAAGCAGTGTTATAGTAGTTATATTTTTGTACATAGGTGCAGTAATATAAAAAGTTATTTTCTTGTACATATTGTTACTATTATAGTTATACTAGTTTTGGATTTGCAGATCTACTGATTGGAAACACATAAGATGTCCTTGTATATGAGTCTGTGTTTCCTAGTGTTGTGTTGCCTGCCATCTTGATCCAGGTGCTTTTGAAAATGTGAAGTTTTTGTTTTTACCTTTTAATCCCACATTCCATTAGAGATCCGCAGCCTGTTATATAGACAATGGTGGCCGTCTACCATCGCACATTTCTTCAGCAGCACATGTCCATGCAGCAGCAGATATAAACGAAGCATATGCTGTGTGACAAGTGACTGTGGGGGATCACTGTGGGAGAGCGGCAGAGTTTGTACTGTGTTTGCGCAGATGATGTACCGTACTTCACACTCTATAGAAGAGTCCATTCTCTTAGTAATGACATACTGTGGGCTAAAATGCATCTTCTAAGTTTACTGTATGTTATATCACTGGAGATGTTTCCAGACAGCTCTACTTTATTATACCACAGTTGGAAGCACATCTGAATTCTACTTCAAATTCTGAGAAGATGTCAGAAAAGAACCACTAAACATTAGAGATGTTAATTTGCTTTTTTGACTGAAATTCTGTGTTTTCATTTCACCAGCTTTTCTTTTATGCCTTTTAAATACTTTTAAAGTGAACCAGCAGTATAAATGTTTTGAAGGTTTTCTTTATCTCCAGATAAACCTTTCCAATACCTGTTGCCACCACTAGGGGGCCAAAATTTATATAGCCCTTTTCAGATGAGGAGGTTTACAGCCTCCCCCTAGTGGTGGCAGCAGGCAGCCAAGTTTTTATAAGTGTATGTATGTGAATGGGGCAGGATTGATGTGCGGAAAAAAATTTGCCTTTTTTATGGCCTTAGTATTAACAGAAAAGCACACTTTAGTCAAATTATTGGCTCTTTACTCTGACCTATAGATCGAGGTTCCGAACAGGGGAACCCCCCTCTATGCTGTCCATGTAGAGCATATGCCAGGGGTTTTTCAAATTAGACAACCCCTTTAAAATAATATTAAAGCAGTATTCCCATCTCAACATTTGTGACCTATTGCTTGGACATGCCACAAATGCAGTATCCTAGTGGGACACTGCAAATTGTTAATTGTTGCTACAGTACTTAAAGGGATTTTCCAAGGGTTTTTAAACTGATGAGCCATCCTCTGGATAGGTCATCGGTATCTGAGACCCACCTGAGATCCCTGCAGATCAGTGGTGAGTAGTCATCAGTGTTCACAGTAGCGCCACAGCCTTATCTCCGTTCACCAAGCAGAGCGCCGTGTATTGTATAGCAGCTGTGCTTGGTATTGCTTCAATGGGGCAGAGCTGTACCTAGGCCATGTAACCAATGAACGGCTGATAGGTGGGGGTCCCTCCTGGTGTCGGACCCCCACAGGTCATCAGTAGCTGATCAATCTCTAGATAGGTCATCAATTAAAAAAAAAAATCTCCTAAAACCCCCTTTAAGCTACTGCTATTTCATGCAAAGTTGTGATTTATGGTTCCATACTTTTTTTTCTATGTTAAGTCTCATGGCAAGTGTACGGGCAACTATTTGTTCAACCTTTGTTTATCATTCAGGTTGCCAGGGCGCTGGACCCAGGTCCACCCCCTTTTTTGTTAGTTAGAGGAGTCTAGTCTGAGGAGAGTGGCAGACATATGTGATAGAAGTTCTGCAGACAAGGACTAGCAGTGAGACTTCAGTTTACAGTGTAAGGCTGCATGCACACGGCCGGGTCCCCAATATGCAGGCACAAGACGTGTGCTCCCCGCATCACTGATTCACCATTCTTTTTTGTGGTCACGGACCCATTCAAGTTGACTGGCCGTGTGCAGGAGGCCTAACAGCTCTATCACTTAAGTACTTCTGAAAGAAGGCAAACGGACAACTTGAGAAGGTCTAGAGTCCGCAAACCTGTGCAGGATAGTAAGGTACAGACTGTTTGTGGCAAGGGACCTTACCACTGTGAGAGGCATATAATGCTCAAGCACCTTCCACACTTTGATATGGACAGGCCATCCTTTTCTTTATATGCCGCCCTCAGTTTGGGAACTGTAGAAAGAGCTAAATCCAAGACTATAGCAGACCTCCAGGATGGCAAACCCATGGTGCTGATCATACTTACCTGGTCTTGACCACTCCACAGCTAGCTCTTCATCTCCCGGCTGTGCGGAACTCAACGTCCTGTTAACAGGGAGCAGATGACCACTGCTGTTTAAATGGGAATATTCCTTTTAAGTACGGTATATATTTTCCAACCAATCTTCCAGTAATATCATAACACCTGTACAGACAGAACTGCGGCGTGGGTTCTCTTCAGTGTCAGCAAGCAGAGATCTTGATAACTGTGATAAATTAAGTATATTTAATATTCTTATCTTTGACATTTGATACATCGTTTCCGTTTTGTCAGAATTTTGTTCTGTTTCTGCAGTCTTAGAGGTGCCCTCTCCGTCAACTTCCAGAATCACCCTAGACACCGCTGCCCTGCACTCGAACTGCGGGGATTGTGTGGGATTAGCGGCCTGTTCAATGTCTTTCTTATTCAGTGTAATATTTTTATCTCACGAGACACATTTCCTTTTCTATTTCTTCCAGCTCTTGCCTCACTTTTTCTCTCTCCAGATTACTCTATTCTCACATTTGACTATATTTTTCTTGCACTGCACAATTACGTTCAGCATTTAGGGCTTCTATCATCTATGTCAGGGATGCCCAACCTGCGGCCCTCCAGATGTTGTAAAACTACAACTCCCATCATGCCCTGCGGTAGGCTGTCCAGGCATGCAGGGAGTTGTAGTTTTGCAACAGCTGGAGGGCCGCAGGTTGGCCATTCCTGATCTATGTAAAGCATAAAATGCTAACTAAATATAAAAGTATTTTTATTTTGTCTGCTAATATGCCATCTTTTATAATCCAGCAAGTCTGATAGTCCAGCAGGTGTTTTCAACAGTAAGACAAGATGATCAATTAGAAAATTCTTAGGATTATAAATTGAAGTTCCCTTTGAAAAAACTCCTGTTTTTAACTGAACCTGGGAGAAGCGGTAGGTAGGCAGATAATTAGGTGAATATTAGACATACAGATAAAGAGCCTCTGCTGCTCTGATTAGTGGCGCAATAGCAGAGGCTCTGCTGCCGATACCGGAACAGTGGCCGTGCATGCGCTGCCACACTTCCGGGTAGCGGCGCATGAACAGTTGCTGCTCCAGTATCGATAGCAGGGCCTCTGCGCTTGCACCACTACTCAGAGCAGTGATGCAGGCATGAAATTGTTAGGGCAAGGCAAGATGTCTGTCCCTGTCAATCAAACGGCAGGGGATAGCTTCACCAGCAGCGGGGACAGGGGAAGAACTCTTTTTGAAGAAGGAATCAATTCAAACAAATCCATTCGCTTATTTCTAAAATACAAGGATTAGTAAAACATGGCTGCTTTCTTTTACAAAAAGAGGTCCCACCTGTTTAAGGATTGTGTCTGCTACTGCAACTCGCCTGCATTGAAGTGAATCAGATTGAGCTGCAATACCAGACACAACCTGTAGGGGTGGCAGTGTCTTTTAGAGAACAGCCACGATGGTAAATGCCCTTTAAGAGCAGGCCAGGAGGCATACTCAATAGCCCCCGCTACCACAATGTGTAATGTAAAACCTTACAATATATGGACTTTCCTGAACGGATTCTCTTAGCAGATGATTAGTATAGCATCATATAAAGTGTGTATGTATGTATATATGTATGTGTGTGTGTGTGTGTGTGTGTGTATATATATATATATATATATATATATATATTTATATTAGATTATATATTTTTTTCATACATATTCTTTTTTGGATTTGCGGTGCTTTCTCTCATCTTGACTTACCTTTTATTTCTCAATGTCCTCTTGTTTTAAAACACTTACTTGACCCCTTTAAGGAGAGAATTTTCCACACGTCGAGCTGCCGCAAAGTTTACTTTAATGTCCGACTCTCGCACAAGCTAAGACGGGGGGTGCAGATAGACTCATGCTAAACTCGTGAAGGTTCTCATAGATGAGAAGTGTTTTATTTAAAGCTCTGCTCGATTTAGCTCCTTTTATATTTTGCTTTCTTGCGTTTCCTCGGGACGTGGGTGGAAAAGAATGGAAATTGAAAGCCATATGACAAGGTCGGTTATTTCTACCTAGAGGAGAAGAACAATTTGATTTGATTTTAGCTCACTCGTTATCTATGGATGTGAGATGGAATAGAGGTAGATGAAGTATATCTCTCTATGGAGGAATGCCTATCATGATATCCATACGGCACAGACTGGGAAATTGATCAGCAGGGGGTGCACGTAAACTCCGAATGATCTCTCAGCTCTTTGAAACCTCAGTCTGAGGACTGTATTTTAAGAGTCATCAAGTTTTAGAGTAAGTATACTGCCATGTAGGGTTGGCGCCCTGAAACAAAGCCAGAACATTCTTGTGAAAATCTGATCGTGTAATCCTCAGAAATGCTTCTTTTTATGCAAGTATGTTTTCTGGTGCACCGTGCACCTTGGGCAGGGCTACTCTAATCGGTGCACCAAACATAGCTCCACCAGTAGTGCTACCCATGTCTTCTCGTCATGTTCGACAGTCTCTTAGATTTCAGAGCTGGTCGCAATGAGACAGGGGAAGCCAGGTTCACTAAAGAGAACGGTCCAACCCAGGGTGCACCCAAAACCTTATTTGCATAAAAAATATTTTATTGGGATTGAAGGAATGGCTTTTGACAAGAAAGGTATAGTTATGTTTCGGAGCACCTACCTTACATGCTGGTATGTTTACTTAGAGGACCTCCAAGGACAGGAACCCCAGAAGCGGGCTTAAAGAGGACTTTTCACTGGTCCTGACATTCAAATATTATTACCTGGCTTTATTAGTAGATGTCGGGGCGCTTTCCCCCCCCCCCCCTACTAATAAAGCCCTACACTGCCAGGTAATAATATTGTAATGTCAGGACCAGGCAAACATCCCAATATCATTAACCCTTTAATGACCGGGTAATTTTCCATTGTTTTTTCATTTTTGTTTTTTTACTCCCAACGCTTTTAAATTATTATTTTTTTCATTTACAAAGCCATATGAGGGCTTGTTTTTTGCAGGACAAGATTCACTTTCTAATGGCACCATATACAGTTGCATAAAATGTGGTGGGAAGCGAGGGAAAAAAAATTCCAAATGGAATAAAAATAAGAACACGATTCCGTCACATTTTTATTTCACAGTGCGGTAAAACTGACCTGTTGCTTTTATTTCCCGGGTCAGTTCGATTACAGCGATACCATATATGTATAGTTTTTCTTCCGTTTAAAACTAATAAATAATAATAAACTTTGGAAAAAAATAGATTTTTTCATTGCGATTAGGTATGAGCGAATTTCATATTTTTTAAGTTCGTGTGCTGGTTCGTGTTGTGGTATTTAGTGAATTGCGTTATGGATTCCGTTATCACGGACCATAACGCAATTTCATGACGGAATGCATAAGTGAATGCCTTTAGAGGCATTCCGTTATTCATTCCGTCATAATAAAAGTCTATGGCCTGCATAACGGATCTGTCCAGTTTACGTTATGCTGGAGTCCTTTTTTTGTATTATGTGTACGGATCATTTTTTGCGGGATGATCTGGGCTTTTAAATTGTATCGTTTTGGGATGTGAATGGCTTTTTGATCACTTTTTATTACATTTTTATGGGAAAAATATTTTTATATTTTAATAGTGTGGGCGTTTTCACTTGCGGCCCATGATGTGTATTTTTTATTGTTTACATATTATTATTTACATTTTGGGGAATGGGGAGTGATTTTTAAATTTAAATTTTAAATGTTTTTATTTTTAAAATGTTATTTCTTTTTTACACATTTTTAATAGTTTACAGGGGAATGAGCAATTATCAGATTTCTTGTCTCATAGACTCCAATGCATCCGTATTGGAGTAAATGAGAAGTTTACTATGTTTCTATGGAGCCCTGCCACAGGCAGAGGCTCCATAGAAACTAATATGCAGCAGCCTCCTGTCACACAGGAGGACCGGGGCTGCCGCATACATGCTGACGATATGACATCAATGACCCAGATGAGCCATCCCCTTTAAGGGCTCCATTTTTTGTAATCCAGCCCTGTATTAAGTTATGAAGTTAGACCAGGCATCCTCAAACTGCGGCCCTCCAGCTGTTGCAAAACTACAACTCGCAGCATGCCCGAACAGCCTACAGGTATCAGCCTACAGCAGGGCATTGTGGGAGTTGTAGTTTTACAACAGCTGGAGGGCCGCAGTTTGAGGATGCCTGAGTTAGAGGGTTAACAAGAGGATGCAGGGATTGGAGTCACACATGGCCTGTGATATCTCAGGAGGTCCATCAGTTCCTTCTGTGTGTGTGTGTGTATGTATATATTTATATATATATATATATATATATATATATATATATTTATAAATTTTTTTGGTGTGTACACAAAACTACTATGACACATTATCAAGCCCCAAACATTCCCACAGCCATAGCTTTATTGTCCAGTTATTTTTATTACTGCACCTGCATAGTTCTATTCTGAGGTCTCTCTGTTCTTGTCCTTGACACCCGGAGATGGTGTTGTCCTGGATGAGCGGTTTTCATGAACTCAGCATAGTTGGAGGTAGTGATAGGCAAGTCTTGATTACCACTTCCAGTGTGAATAATTTATAGTTCGTATCAAACTGCTTGGAATCTCCAGGAACAGAGAGAGTTGTCGGAAAAGCTGATTCATCCATTTTTTTAATTCTCTGAATGGCAGAAAAAATGTTGCTTAATTAAAAATGTAGTGTTATCTCCTCTATAACACATAAAGTGCAAAAGAAGGTGTAAGCAAAACTGTGGGAATAGTCTATGATGGGTGAATAGATAGATATTGGATGGATCGATAAAGAGATATGGGATAGATATGAGAGAGATTTTTATTTTAGGTTTTCTAAACAACTTTTTCTTTTCCAAATTGACAGAAAACATAGGGAAATATCAACATACAATGTAAAAGTGAGTAGTTAGAAATCTGGGTAAGGGAGAGTTCACATCTCATTTCATTTTCCGTTTTTCTGATCAGTCAAAAGAACAGTAAAAAAACAACAACTTTTTTTTCCCGTCTCAGAAAACTGATCTCGGATGAAAGTTGCTCGAATATATGCCAAATGTACAGAATGCATTTTTTAACAGGCTAGTTTACAGGTTGCATTTCATTCACAGGGGGGAAGGAACAGAGGTGAGGAACAGATGGTAAAAATATCCAATAGCTACAATCTAATATTTGCTTACAAAAGAAATAAGAAACATGCAAAGCAATGGAAACAATAGGTCAAGGGTTCAGATGAAGAGAGAGAAGGATCTGCCATGCCAGCCGAAAACATACCTCCCAATTGTCTCATGTTGGGAGAATTTGCCTTCTAGAATAGGTGTAATATTTCTTTTTAAAGGGGTTCTGCAAGATGATTTAAAATAGTTGCTTGTGACTAGGACCGGTTGCTATCATTTGCAGAGCTACCTAAGGGGGTGAGGGGTCCAGGCCTCACTACACTACACTGCTCTACAATAGATGGTAATGATGTGATCCTGCCTACATTATGCCATCATGACTGAGCAGCCTGACAGGATCACCCACCAATATGTAGTATATGCAGGTGCTAGAGCGTAGTATTTAGTAAGGCCCTTCCCCGCACCCCCCTAGGCAGCTCTGTAAGTGGAGACAACCAGTCCTGCTCACATTCTAGGATAGGTTGCTGGTGGCCATTTTAAAACATTTTAAGAGAACCCCTTTAAATTCTCAGGTTTTTAAGGTTGGGCTACATGCACACGAAAAAAATGGCCGTTGAAAACGAACACACAGTGGGAGAGATATATCAAGGCTGGTGCATCCATCCACCAGTCTTTATCTCCTTGCACTGGTGTGGCGGATGCTTCTTAACAAATCAGGTGCATCTCTGCCCTGCCGTGCGCCAGAAAGTATAGCTTCCACCACTTTCTTGCGAAAATTCAAGTAAATGTGGAAAGCCATGCCCCTCACGCTAAGGCACACACCCTTTTCTCAGCACTTCCTGCCATTATCTGCAACATTTTGACACCACAATAGTGGCGTAAAGAGCTTAAAGGGGTTGCCCGGGTTCAGACATAAGCTCCCCTTCACTTATTTATCATGTAGGAATGGAGCATCGGAGCATTGTAGAAAAACGTGCTGGACTATGTGTGCTTCTGTGGTCCCGGCCACCAGAGAGACCTACGCCTTTTCCTATATTGTTCAAGCGCAGCCACTGCTGCTGGATTACAAGGTGGTTGTAACCATGAAAACGAGCAGTGTATAATGTGATGGAAAATTGAATCCATCCAGCAAAGGAAGCAATATGGACAATCCTATTACATTAGTAGGTGCCTTGTATTAACTTTCTCTACATAATAAATGCCATTTGCTGAAGTGAGAGAACTCCTTTGTCTAATAAGGTGGAGGGGGTAAGGTTTAAATTTTTCTTTCTTTTTCTTCTTTTTTGAATATGTTTAATTAAATTACTAATAAAAAAATCTTTTAATAAACAATGTGATACCTAGGGAGCTGTCTGGCCTCTGGCTATATGGTGTACATTGTTATTATACATGCCCTTTACACTATAAGGTCGTGTTTCTTGTTTTTGGGGAACAAACAGGATGCTTACCTGGTGCTTTCTTTTTGGCTGCAGATCCACCAGTTCCCAAACACCTCTTCTGCCATCGAAGATGGCCGCACCGCTTCTCAGACTACCTGATGCAAACTGTACATTTGGTAGTCCTAGACGGCAGTGGTCATGTGACCAGTGCTGGCCAGACAGGAGCAGGGCTGGACAAGCAGGAAGTGTCTAGTGTACGTTAGGTAGTCTGACAATTGGTGCAGACATCTTGGATGACAGAGGAGGGGCTCGAGAAGTGGCAAATCTGCAGCTCAGAAATGACGCAAGTAAATGTTCTGTTACCCAGTTTTTCAGAATCCTACATCCTGTCCGGTTCGAATAATAGCATTTACATGTTGGCACTGCACCTGATAAAAATTTAAAGGGTCCAGACTGTCAACAGAATCTCTCAGCGGTGCAGCCTCAGGCTTCTGGCCTTTAAACTTTTTAAAAAAAATGCCCCCCAAAGGTGTACATAGCCTTTATTATTGCATTGTACTTATTTTGAGCTAAAAATAATTTTTTCAGTTGGTCTTTATTAAAATTAAGGAGCACTTTTTTCTGTAGAGAGCTGAGATGCTGTAGTAGCATTCTGTGGATTTTCTCTTTTCCGTCAGACCAGGAGCTGACGGGCTCTTATCTCTGCTCTGACATTATAACTCAGTATGACCTCAGTAGTTTAGAGATGAGGGCCATTACATGACCGGCACAAAGTGAAAGTACATTCACACAGCTAGACAACCCTTTGACAGAACGGCTCAATATTTTTTAAAAAAAGGCCAATTGACAATATGATTCTTGGTCAAAAATGACTAAAATGCATTCTTAAACAAAAAATCATATCTTCACTTAAAAGTAAGCTTTTGGTTTTAAAAATGTGTAATTTTTATCAGAAGAGCTTTTATGTTTTCAGTTTTTGTATTTTATAACCCTATGGTGCTCCCGTTCCTGTGTATTATGTATTGCAGCAATGTATAGGTTCATGGTTTCTCTCCCTCCTACATCTCTGCACCATCTCCCACCAGATGTGCGACTATTTGAAGGTGCCGTTTCCTTGGTAACAGACTTCAGGGTTGAGTGATTTTGAAGTTGGTGTCTTAGACTTAGAATGTGAAATCGATACACAGTTTGTCTTTTTTAATTACTTGTTCCTTACATGGTGAATTTGATTTTAGCTTTTATTATCTCTCATTTCTTATATGGGGGGTCAGGCTGCAGTGCTAGATATCTGGGCTGGTGCTGTATGTACCGACAGTCTTTTCCCCAGTGTTTTTGTATCTTTATGGTTCATACTCAAAAACCTGCATTTCAAAATGCAGTTATACTGTGATGACTTCCGTCCAGCCTCAATGCAGCGATCATTATTATTATTGTAGAGCTTGTAGAGCTTTACTGCCCATTGAGAGGGGATATGGGGTGGCAATTTTGTAAGCTGGATCCATAGACAGCTTGCATTTAGCTTCTAACTTGACATATAGCACATTGTCATCTTTGATACCGATGCATCATCATGACATGAAGGGTGATGTCATTAAAGGGGTTCTCTGGGAATGAAGAAAATGAAAATACGTAAATATTTCTTTATTATAAAGATATTCCCAAATACCTTTCATTAGTTATAATGGCTCGTTTTGTCTGGGGAGCAATGATTAGGAGAAACAAAATGGCCACTGTCCTATTAGTGCACACAAAGCCTGTCCTAATTACACAGCAGGACAAGTTACTTCACAACACTGAGGTAAAGAGCTGCCTCATCCTCCTCTCTGCTGTACTTGTCAGGGATTATGATCCTGAATATAGCTGATCAGATCTTCAGCTGAATCTCTGTAGAAATAGAGTTCATGAGGAGACATGAAGTGCAGAGAGGACGGACAGGAGAGACAGAGGTAATGTGGGGCTGTGGTAATGGAGACTGCCTACAAGAGCTGCTGCTCATTTGCCATATCTGCTCATAAACTCCATTCCTACAGAGATTCAGCTGATGACCATATTAAACTGTATTCAGGATCATTACCTGACAAGCAGAGCAGAGAGGAGGATGAGGCAGCTCTTTACCTCAGTGTTTTAAAGTAACTTGTCCTCCTGTGTGACTAGGACAGCTGCCATTTTGTTTCCCCTGATGATTGCTCCCCAGACAAAACAAGCCATTATAACTATTGTAAGGTATTTAGGAATTTATTTATAATTAAGTAATATTTAAGTTTTTTCATTTTCTTTATTCCCGGAGAACCCCTTTAATGTATGACATCATGTGTTTTATGTCATGCCATATTGGGTCTATTTATTTCATGACTGGTGTATATACAGTATATATACAATAGAATAGAGGGGTCTCTTAGTAAACTTTTTTTAGACCTGGCGTGAGCAGGAAAAAGTCGCAGATTCTATTTCTGTTTTAATAAATGACCCCCATAGTTCTTCTGGCAGTACCGTTCTCTCCACCTAGTAGCAAAGTGGACGAGAACAACCTGCATCGGGCCACATCCTCCAAAAGCTTTGTAGCAGCAAGGACCAGTTTTATAGAAAATGGGGCGCTGGGCAACATGCCCAACATAATACACCATAATAACCCATTCCACCATATATTCACAGATTACCAAAACAGGGGGAAGGAATGATAAAAGCCTCATTTCACTTCCACTTAGTGTATTTTGTACAGAACGTGGTAAAGATGTATTTTCCATAGAACATTTGTTTTTGTCAGCTTTGTTTATTGCATTTTTGTCTTGCCTTTGTCACAATACATCATCCTCTCTTTGCCATTACACATGTTGACACCTTCTGGCAGAAAACAAGATAACTGAAAATCTGTATATTGAACCAGTTCTTTCTCTCCTGTGTGACCAATCAAATAAAATTCCTCCCAGTGTGTCACGAAAATCACCGCAGGCACACAGCACGCCACCCGACAATGAGGGGGCAGTCACTGCACCTGTGACTGTAAGGGGGAACTCTGCTTCCCCATTCACCTACGCATTAGACTACCAAGGAGTTAAGGGGAACCTGTCACCGGGATTTTGTGTGCAGCGCTGAGGACATGGGTTGCTAGATGGCCGCTAGCACATCCGCAATATCCAGTCCCCATAGCTCTCTGTGCTTTTATTGTGTAAAAAAACGATTTGATACATATGCAAATGAACCGGACAGGACTCATCTCAGGTTAATTTGCATATGTATCAAATCGTTTTTTTTTTTTTACACAATAAGGCTGGGTTCAGACTTCAGCGTTTTACAGCGCGTTCCTACGCGCTGTAAAACGCTCAACAGGCGAAAACCCATGTTTCCCTATGGGCATGGCTCTCACCTGTGCGTTTTACAGCGCGTACACCACAGTGGTCAATCACACAAACGCACGTACGACGGGCGTTTCCTATTTCCAAAAACACGCTGTAATACGCACGACTAAAACGCGCGTATCAAATACGCTCAAGTCTGAACCCAGCCTTAAAGCACACAGAGCTATGGGGACTGGATATTGCGGATGTGCTAGCGGCCACCTAGCAACCCATGTCCTCAGCGCTGTACACAAAATCCCGGTGACAGGTTCCCTTTAAGCAACTCACAAAACATGTTGCACATCCACTTGCCGCCACCATCCGTCCGTTGCGGCCGATGGAATGCCCTGATACAGACACACAACACTCACGGGAACATACTGCATTCTAGCAAACAGACAAACCTCTAGCACACTGGCCCTCAATGGTAACACAGCAAAGTGGTAATTAGATGGTATGGACACATGTAGATCAACAAGGAACAACTTATTACATTTTAAGACTTAATATACCAAATAAATGCATTGCTGCAAGTTACAAAAACTTGACAAAAGGACATGCATATATGCAAACCGTATAGAAAACAAAATTTGATTGGATCTACGCTGGGAGCACAGCTGAAATCTGATCAGTCCTACATTAGATGTATCTCCGGATTCTGACCATGTGTGTCAGTTCATGAGACATCTTTAAGGGGTCAGCCCTTGGCTCTGTCATGAGTCATGTGACTAGAGGCTGGATAATGGTATTCACAAAAATCACCAGTGCTATAACTATTTTAGATCGTGCCATAACTTTTAATAGATGTCTCTTAGAAAGATATGACCAGCAGATTTCCCTTCATAATTTTATGAATCTAGGGTCATCAAACCTGCGTATGAAATATGTACAATTGGAACCAATATTTGATTCTAAGGTTCCCCAAAACCAAAAGATCGGGGACTTTTGACCCAGAGAAGCCTCTTTGTTCCCTGATAATATAAGTTATTTATTATAAAACATGAATAATGACAAGGCTGCTTTTACTGTATTTCCTGGGTCTATAGATCATATGCAGTCCTGTTTCCAGCAGTGGCAGTGGGCATGGGGATGTAGCCAATATATAAAGTTTATTATTTATCACGTACACAATGAACAAGAAACAATGACAGTGTGATGGAAATGGTCTAAACTGTAGTAACCTTTGGTCAAGTTGTGTATGCCCTGTAGTTTTAAGTCCGGACAGGTTCTGTTCTTTCTGTATTTCATATGATGTTGCTAAAGAATGCTAACTTTGAGATAAGATGTTGCACACACTTTTTAACTACTACAGTGCCGTTTGTATGGTCAGGAAGTATTGCCTTATATGAATAACTAATCAAATTATCAGTTTTGATTTCCACCCCCCTTGGCGGTGTGCCTTCTTTATCCTGCTAACCTATAAGACGGTATGTTTTGATAATAAACTTGAGAATTTGCTTGAGAACACGGCAGAGTCTGTGTCCTGTGAGTGTAATTCTCCCGAGCTCTTATATTCTTTTATCTAATCGGGAACCGTGCTAGGAGGGCAGAAAAACGCAGATTGCGCTCACAACAGTGAAATGTTTTTCTGCTCTCCCCTTGTATAGCAATGATACAAAGCATATACGTTTCAATATTTTGGGGGTATCAGACTTTTAATGTCTAATTTTGGCCAATCAAGTTCCTGATACATCGCCAAGCATTGTTACCGCTAGCGGAAAGAAACTTTCCGAAACCTCTGAAACCTCTGTTCTCCCTTTTGGACTGCGGTATCTTCTGCCTGACCTCAGCATTATAAATAGGTTATGGTCCAGGTGAGTAGGAACTTTAATTATTCTTTCTGCTCTTACCTGGCAATCATAAATGTCCGTCAGGGCCAGGAAAGGACATTGAATGACATGCTTCACAGATCATATTACTCTGGCCAGTGCTTTGCTATCCTTCATAACCAAGTTGTTATATTACTAGTCAAAAACAGTCTCAATCACGCCTGTATAAAATGCTTTCAGTATTCGTTTGGAGACCTTGAACTTGGCCTGTTGGTGCAGGAAATTTAGTCACTATCATGTCGACCAATTAGGAAGCCTTAAACTTTCCTCTTGTGGTCAAATGAAGTGGAGGGTTCAAGGTCATTAACTTTCATACACAGCACTGCTGCACACACCTAACAAGCATAGCTCTGCTACATATACATCTCTCCCACACAACAGGTCGATGTTAGTGTCAAGAAGAAGCGCACTCCTTTTACACCATCATCACCTGATTCCACATAGATGTCTACAGAACCTGTTCTATTAAACGCTTATACAAGTAGAGCCCCCCAACACAGCGGAGAGGGTGTCAGCATTAAGTTTGTGTTGACGTCACTGATTAATTTGCCCTTCCTCTGATCCGTCAGAACAATAACCCACAAAAAACGGATCCTGTCTGTGGAGAGGGTGTCAGCATTTGCTCAATAATCCATCAGTATTGCTAATGCGAAATAAAACAGGAGTGGATCTAAAACAGAGATGAGACGTGAATGGAATATTTGCATGTCTTCTGTGTTTTGTACCCACTCCTGCTTTTGGCTACCAAATCATAAGCCAATGTTGATGGGACCATACAGGCCTTACAGCCGCTACACAGACAGGATCTGTTGTGCGTCTCATTTTTCCTTCCTTCTGACAGATCAGAAGAAGGGTTCAAATAAATGATGATGTCTGCCAGGCCGAAAGGCAAAATAGTGGCCCAGTCAAGAAGTTGGGTGGATGGGAACAGCATGAGAAGTCTACAGAGTGGCCCTATGATATAGTGGTGAGGTGGAAGCAACGTGAGGAGATCACAGAGTGGCACAATGACAGTCTGGAGGTGGCAGCAGCAGTAGCAGCATCAGGAGAAGGCCACCGAGTGGCACAATGACAGTCTGGAGGTGGCAGCAGCAGCATCAGGAGGAGGTCACAGAGTGGCAAGGTGACATAGTGTGGAGATGGCAGCAGCAGCATCAGGTGACCACAAAGCGACCCGGTGACAGAGTGAGGAGGTGGGTGGCAATACTAGTAAGCGCTGACGAAGGTGGGTGAAAGAAGGAGCACTTGGCATCAGGTGGAAATCCTGGCTGAACCACGCCTGATTCATCTTGACAAAGGTCAGTCTTTCCACATTTCGGGTGGACAGGCACCGCACTAAACACCTACTCTAATGCCACACTTACTGGCCGGGCCAGACAGCTTTTCCAAGGTAAACTCGGCCAGTTGCGGCCACAAATCCAGTTTGGCTGCCCAGTAGTCCAGTGGATCTTCAATGTTGGGTTGCAGGGTGCTGTCCAAGTATGCCACCACCTGCTGGTTCAGGTTCTGCTCCAGGTCTACCTGCTGCTGCTGGTGAGTAGTTTCTTCACTATGCGGGTAAAGAAAGCTGCTCATCAGCGACTATAGACTTGGGCTGCTGCTGATGGAGCTGGTACTGCTCCTGCCACCCCACCCCTCCCCAGCAGCCATGGCAGTGGAACATGAGCGCAGAGGGCCCCCCCGGTCAGACTTGCAAGGGGATAGACGATGGTGCAGATAGGCCGCGGCCTCTAAGATCGTACACCCTCCTGCCTGCACTGCTCATACAGGCAGGGAGAAAGAGGAGTGTAAGGGTCCATTCACACGTCCGTAGTGTATTGCGGATCTGCAATACACCCGGTCGGCACCCCCATAGAACTTCCTATTCTTGTCTGCAATTGCGGACAAGAATAGGACATGTTCTATTTTTTTTCTGGAGCTGCGGACCAGAACTCCGGGGGCACGCTCCAGAAATGCGGATGCAGACAGCACACTGTGTGCTGTCCGCATCCATTTCTGCCCCATAGAGAATTAATAGGTCCACACCCGTTCCGCATAATTGCAGAACGGGTGTGCGGACACATTCACGGACATGTGAATGGACCCTAAAGGCACACGTCTCTCATTGATCCAGCAGAGCGCTGTATGAGAGCTCTGCTGGATTATAAAGGAAGTAGTTAGGGAATTCTGCTCTGCTGGGCTGTCCTGACTGGACTATAAGAGACAGGCACTTTTTTAGCAAGATTGCCTCTTATAGCACAAAAAATACAGTAAATACCCAAGTGTATTGTGGTCATCCAGCCACATGGCGGCAGTATTTTAATTACAAACCAACACAGGACACGCTAAGGTGTGAATGTATATGTGTGTATATATAGATATATATTTTCAAGTTATTCACAATAAATGGGTGTAGGGAGCTCACCAGAATTTACCCTAGTGCCCAGCCTGCTTTAACCACTTAGCTGTAATAAAAATCATTTACAAATGGCTGGCTGCCAGCAAAAATAGTAATATGCAATTCATTCAATCATACACAAATGTTTAAATAAAATATACAAAACTATATAAAAGATCATACCAAAACTGTTCAGTCACGGTTTCTGAATATACTCCTAATTGCGGAGCTCTCGCAAGAAAGAACTAACATTTCATGTAATGCAGTTAAAATAATATAAAAAGATTTTTTTTTTAAATATTTTTATCTTTTTAGATGATTTTCTTTTTACAACATTATATGAAATAATATTGGTTCCTTCTTGCGAGAGCTCCGCAATGTGTATATTATTAAAATATATATTTTTTTAGATAAATGCTTTAAAATATTACAGTAAAAATCACTTTCATTAATTTTCATTAATTTCCTTATGAAGTCACAAACCTATGAGTAACCCACGTGTAATATCTTCTTACCACGGAGTGAACTCTCTTGGGCAGTGGGAGACTGTGTTTTTCTCCTCCTGAGGTTTGGAGCTGAGGACAGATGGCAAATGCAAGGCAGCTGTTTAATTGAAGTGGGGATATTGCAGTTAATAAGATTAAGAAAAAAATCTGTTATCCAGGGAATTAAACCCCAATGGAAATAGATTTTTAGTGAGGATTGGAAGAAACCAGGGCTGTGGAAAGCTAACTGACCACCTTCTGGAAGATGTAATGGTGGCCATACCCAGTAGGTTGTCTTCACAAAGTAATTAAACCTTTAAGGGTCCATTCACACGTCCGTGTGTGTTTCACGGATCCGTAAAACACGGACATCGGCGATGTGCGTTCCGCAATTTGCGGACCACACATCGCCGGGACTACATAGAAAATGCCTTTTCTTGTCCGCAATTTTTTCAGGAATTCGATTGCGGACCTGGAAGTGCGGATCCGCAATTGCGGACTCGGCCGGGACATCGTCTTTCCCCATTGAAATTAATGGGTACGCAATTCCGTTCCGCAAAATGCGTATGACTGGACCCTAAAGGGAACTCGTCATTTTTCATGTTTTTACTAATTACGGTACTTTATAATATGTATTGTGTTCCAATGCTGCTTAGCAACTCGTTTTCTTCATACTTTGCTTGTCTGGTTATACAAAATTTTATTAAAAAATGTCCCCAGCGCTGTATGCAAATTATAAGAAGAGTCATGTCTTGCTATGTCTCTTGAGGAAGTCATTCTTCGTCTAAGCCGTGCATGAAAACCCTGCCCTTAAAACGCCCCACCCCATTCAAATCTTGCTACTTGCTGGTCTTCGTTCGAAAAGCCTGCGCAGTTATTGTAAGGTGGGATGCTGATGTCAGGAATACATTCTAAAATTTTACTGAACGCAAGGCAAAATGAGGCGAAGAATAGCAAAAGGCAATCACGTGTCAAAAGTAATTTGCATACTGGCGGGAAAACTATATAAAGTGATTACAAAGCAAAAGAACGGGTATGGAGATTAGAGAAAATGTCAATCCAAGGGGGAGATTCTTTCCGCGCCGGTCTTAATAACCCCTGCACTGCCGGAGGATGCACCACTTTTTTAAATAAGGCGTATTCTCCGGCAGTCCATGCGCCTAAGGGTTCATGCACACGACCGTTGTTTTAGTCCGCATCCGAGCCGCACTTTTTGCGGCTCTGGTGCAGACCCATACACTTCAATGGGGCAGCAAAACATGCAGACAGCACTCCGTGTGCTGTCCCCATCCGTTGCCCTATTTTGTAGCCCCGCAAAAAAAATATAACATGTCCTATTCTTGTCCATTTTGCGGACAAGAATAGGCAGTTATATTAATGGCTTTTCCTGCCTTTCTGCTAATTGCGGAACGCACATGGACGCCATCCGTCTTTTGCGGATCCGCAATTTGTTGATCGTAAAACACAACGGTCGTGTGCATGAGCCCTAAAACAGAGCTGCAGTATATTTCTGGCTTGATTTGCACCATTGTAAATGACGATAACTCTCTCTTAGCTGTTGGTCATGCCCCCTTTTAGAAAAGTGATCAATTAGGTTCACTAACAGTAAGGCAGTGCCCGTGTCATAAACAGAATACATTTCTTTAGGTCACACAACAGTGTAATGGAGCAAAAAGTGATGACTGGTTCCCTTTAAGGGGTTGTTCCATGGTGCAATATTACATTTCTCTGCAGAGGGGTAACTGGTGGTCATGGCCGCCATGTAAAATTTTGAATAGGGGGCCCCTCGAAAGCAGAGGACGTACTTTTGTAACATACACAAATGCCTGCAAGTGAACATATATACAAAAACATACCAATTTACACCCAGACAAAATAAATACAAAGATGTTGGTAAGTCGAAAGTTTGTATTTATACGTATCTAATCTTCTCCTGGAGGAATTAATTGAATATTCTGGTCAGTAGATCCCACTTAGGACTAAAATAAAGATTTTGGCCTAAGCCGCACCTTTTCTCTCCCTCTTGCCTCGTGCTAATGTTTGGAGAATACAATAAAATTAAGCCTCATCATAAACTGTGCTTTGTTCACTTAGGCCGAAGGAACGAGACATGGCTCATGGTTGCCACGGCAACCGGCCTGTCAGGATGGTTTTATTAAGGTCCAATGGTAATTCTTATTCCCAAAAGCACGTTGTCAGATCCGCTCTTAGTCAAAGTGCAGCAGAAATATTTTCCATATTAGTTCCTTGTACTGTTCACATAATGTGTAATTGCATTTAAATGCCTTGGATTTGGCAGTGATAGAGCTGTAAAACAGGAGGATCCACACACCGAGCCGAATCATAGCCCTGGTTAATTCCCACGCTGATGTCTTGCTGGGTTTTTATCTTCTATTGTGGTTGATACTGTATATATTACATACAATATTACCGCTGCTGAAACGACCCTGCCCCCAGAAGGGGGGCGTGATCATGTGGATTTATGATAGTAGCCAACATTAAGTATATAAAAAAAAAACATATTAAATATCGTTGAGTGAAATGGAATTAGAACATGGGTGGCAGCTCTGAAGAATGGTTAGAAGGTGGATGCAGCTGCTTTTCCATGAACGGAACCAGCAAAAGTGGCCCCATAAATAATGTCGGTGTGCATGTCCCCACAGACGGCCTAATAAAGCCCCCATGAACAGTGCCGTAAACGGGGTCAGCCGAATAAAGCCACCATAATGTGACCAATGCCAAAATGTGACCCCATAAACCAAGCCAGTCAGTGTCCCCATAAACAGAGGCAGAGAGTGCCCCCATCAACATGTTACACTGGAGAGCACAGGCCCTAATGTTTGACTAGTTGTTGTTGGCGTTTCTATTCACTAACAACATGCAGAGATCTTGAAAACAGAGAGAAGTTGTTATTAGAAAGCTGCAAGACTGTTCATTATATAATGATCTTCACTAAAAGGGGTTGTCCAGCTTTGGGGACTTTTTTTTAACATATACCTGCAGCCTGTTGTACCCGTCATACTCGCCTGCTCCCCGCTGCAGCCTTCTGGTCCTCATCCTCCAAATTTCGAGAAGGACGGGGTCACTGGTGGCACTGCAGCCAATGACTAGACTTGGGGGCACGTCATCCCTTACACAATGGGGTCGGAAGACCGCAGAAGAGAGCCAGGGAACCAGAACAGCGGAGTTCCCTTAAAAACGAGTCATAAACTTCAGAACTCCTACATTCAATTTTCTACATACAGAGTCAATATTGCTTTGCTCCATGCTTGAAATGTGTAAATGTGAATAATAGCTCATCCCCCGCTCCTGTGGGTGGCCACTGCGGCAGATGCGTAAAGCAAGCGGATATATATGACTCAATGAGACATTCTTCTATTCTTCTAAATTGGATGCTTAAATGCAGATGACTGTCTCGGAGAGGTCAGGATAGATGTCTTACCGAAGAATCTGATCACTATGGTAACATCCGATGGTGGGGATACTGAAATAACACCTCTTATTTTATCTTCAACTGAACTATTTCCCTTTGACCGTAAGATTTATGCTTCTGTTTTTTGACGACAAAGTATTTCCAGACTACTGCTATCTATCTAATGCTTATCTATCTATCTATCTATCTATCTATCTGTGACATGCAGTAGGCCACAGGGGAGGCAGTGCGGCTTGCTGGAGGCTAGGAGAAGATGAAAATAGTGGCGGATCAGGGTGGTTGTAGTCCTTCACGGTGGCTAACCCCTCTGCTTCTTGCTTCATACGGTGAAAGAAGGGTGCACGCTTTCTTTCCTCTGGGCACACCCTGGTATTAGGACTCCTGCCTAATAGTGGCAGGGGTTGCCTATGATGTTAAGTGTGTGAGGCAATGGGGTACAAGGCAGGAAGATAGAAGAACGGGCCAGCAGAATGCTGATGGAGTCCATGACCAGGCCCGCTTGGTTGCAGTAAAGTCTCTTTTTACTGAATAGATAGTGGAAGTAGTAGTTCCTGCAGCAGCAATAGACACAGTCCGAAGGTGTGTTACAAAGTAGGCCTCTCCTTATAGCAATAATGGTAGTCCTTTTTCTTGAGTCTAACTTTACAATCTTCACAAATAATCACAGGCGTGCAATTCCATTCTCATGCAGTTCTAAGACGCAGGGTGCAGATCTTCGATCCAGATGGACACAGAATCAATATACGCTTTCCACAGCAGTAAAGTCTTATTGCCATAAATGTGCGGTACCTTACAAGGGTTTTCTGAGGCAGCGGCGTACATAATATAGCAGCTGTGCTTGGTATCGCAGCTCAGCCCCATTCACTTGAATGGGACTGAGCTGCTCCTAGGCCGCATGAACGACGTCACTGGGGTGAACGATGCCTAGGGAAAGCTCAGAGGAGCGCTGTTGCCTTCTTAAACCACCGATTGGTTTTGAACTTCCACCAATCAGATACTGATGACCTATCCTGAAGATATTAAAATCTCGGAAAACCCCTTTAATGTCTGAATCCAGGACGGCCTTGATGGTTCTAGATCTTCTATGAATGTCTGTTCTCTTTCTCTCAGGGGTAGTCTCTCCGTTAAAAGGGTTATGCAGCCACTGATCAGCTGTTTGAAGATGAAGCGCATTTTTATATTTTAATAATTTGGGCGTTTTCTCTCTCTCTCTCTCTCTTTCTGTCTCTCTCTACTTTCTATTTTTGCTGCTTTAAAAGTGCAGGAGGCACAAACTGCTTTTTCATCATTTGTGTACCAGGCCTTAGGTCAGAATGCTGCTGCTTTGCACTCTTATTTCTATTAATAATTGCGCTTCTAGATAGAAGTTTTACGCCTTAATTTAATACATGGAAATCCTGACAGCAGCTCTTTATCAAGTAGGAAAATCTGAAACAAGCATTGCCTCTGGCAGCACCCCCACCTTCTCCGTCCCCCACACAGCCTTGTTCTTGGCTCAGTTTGTATTGTTACTATATATTATAGTTTTGCATAATTTCTTACTTACTAATGCGATCACTGAATAACAGTTGACAATTAAAATGTAGCATTTAATGCAGAAACATTAACATGGTAATAAAATAATTGACTTGTCAATGGTCCAGAATAATAATCTTAGTGTACTTTCCACTTGCGGCATGGCTATCCGGCAGGCTGTTCCGGCGGGTGAACAGCCCCCCCGGATCTGCCATTCCCCAAGTAGCTGTGTGCTGCCGCTCTGTCCCCATTGACTATAATGGGGCAGGGGGCGGAGCTACGGCACAGCATGGCAGTGCACGGCCAGAGATCGCCGGACTAAAAGTACTGCATGTCCGACTTTTTAGTCTGGCGATCACTGCCGTGCTGCGCCGTGGCTCTGCCCCCCGCCCCCATTATAGTCAATGGGGACGGAGCGGCAGCACACGGGTACTTGCGGCATGGCGGATCTGGCGGGCTGTTCACCTGCTGGATAGCCATGCCACAAATGTGAAAGTACCCTAAGATTTTCACAGAGTAGATAAATCACCACAGTAAAATTCAACAATTGATATATAACAGAGCTATTACGCTTATATTACACCTACAGATAATCATTAAAAAGCGTTCATGTGAACGCTCGTTAGTGATGATCTGGCAGTGTAAGGCTACTTTCATATCCGCACTTTGTATTCCGGATTTAAGATCCTAAAGAGGATCCCAAAACCAGAGTAAAACGCTTCTGTTCGATGTAATAAATCAGGATGCATCCTTTCCATTTGGATGCGGTTGTATTAAATCGAAACTGAACAAACTGGATCCGTTACTAAAAACAACGCAAGTCAATGGGTGTTGGATTAGTTTTTTGTTTTTGGATCCGAAAAAACTGATCCGGCACCGTTGACTTACAGTACATTCTTTTTAGTACTGGATCCGGTTTGGTCAGCTTCGCAGACCGGACACAAAACGGAGCAAACCAGAGCGGAATGCATCCTGATCCGTTTTGTCCCCATTGACAATGCATGAGGACAAAACAGAAGCGTTTTGCTCCAGTTTTGTGATCCTCTGCCGGATCTCAAAACTGGAATACAAAGTGCAGATGTGAAGGCAAACGCTTGTTCATCGGGTATTTGAAATCTTTTAGCAGGCTTAAAAATTCTTGTTTGTCGGCGGCAGATGATGCTGTGTAATGTGATGGCCTTAGCGATAGATTGTCCCCATACTATGGAGGATATCGCTGCATGCAATAGCAGCAGTCTCCTCCTCTGAAGAGCAGGAAATTGCTGACAACCCTGCATAATTTGCAGGTGTAATATAAGGTTTACTTTTCTAGCCCTAATGTTTGCCCTAACAAACGGAGCACCTGCCCCGAAAAGGGAAAAATCCATCCAGATGACTCGCCCTGGTACACCCTGAAAATCCCTATACACTGCCCCAATAATCTAACCATATGGCATCTTGCACTTAAAAGGGTTGTACAGGATTATAAAAACTTCCAAAAACAGGACCACATCTGTTGCAAGGTTGTGTGTGCTATTGCAAATTAGCACAATTGCCATCAATACTGCTGAGCTGCAACGCAAAACATAATTTATGGACAGGTATGGTGCGGTTTCTGGAGGAAAGTAGCCATGGTCTATAATCCATATATAAACCCCCTAAAGAGCTCTTCCTCATCTGAGCTGTTTGCAGTGCTGGGCACGGTCAGCAAAAATCCACTATAGGAGTTCTCCAGCGTCTATGAAAATCACTTGTAAGTGACATTTATAAGAGAAAATTGAAAAAAAAAAGTTTAAATTTGGTACTGTTTCCATGCCAGTCAGTGATGTTTCCTGCTGTTTCCTCCATGTGTGACCACAGGAAGCAGCAGGAGACCCTAATTCACTAAGCATGGAAACAGCCTCAGATTTAAAGTATATTAGATTTTTTTCAGCTTCTTCTAACCATACTTCCTCACTCCTAACTAGGCACAGTGTTGGAAAATCACATTCAATTAATCTCTTGCATAGAGCTTGGCCAGAAGTGACACTTTTACAAGAAGTAGTTAAAAAGCCTTTGTGCATTACTTTGCCTCCATTTGTTCTGGGCATTGGTAGCCTCCACTGGGAAGACCATGATGATACCTATCTGAGATCCAGACCACAAAGAGAAGAAAAAGATGATACCTGTCTGAGACCCAGACCACAAAGAGAAGAAAAAGATGATACCTATCTGAGACCCAGACCACAAAGAGAAGAAAAAGATGATACCTGTCTGAGACCCAGACCACAAAGAGAAGAAAAAGATGATACCTGTCTGAGACCCAGACCACAAAGAGAAGAAAAAGATGATACCTGTCTGAGACCCAGACCACAAAGAGAAGAAAAAGATGATACCTGTCTGAGACCCAGACCACAAAGAGAAGAAAATAATACCTGTCTGAGACCCAGACCACAAAGAGAAGAAAATAATACCTGTCTGAGACCCAGACCACAAAGAGAAGAAAAAGATGATACCTGTCTGAGACCCAGACCACAAAGAAAAGACCATAATGATACCTGTCTGAGACCCAGACCACAAAGAAAAGACCATAATGATACCTGTCTGAGACCCAGACCACAAAGAGAAGACCATAATGATACCTATCTGAAAATCATGCTAATTTGCATTCAAAGGGAATCCCTTGGAATTGTGGGGGTGTTCTTAGGCTGAACGGGGTGGGGCTTAAAAAATCTTTCAGTTTGTTTAATTGGTAAATATGTTATTGTTTGGAAAAAATTTCTTACAGGGGTTTTTTGGGCTGCAGATATTAATTAGCTATCCTCAGGATAAGTCACCAGTATCAGATTGGTGGACTACCGACACCCTGCCTTCCTCCAGTCAGCTGTTTTGGGCATCAGCCAGCATCAAAAATTATACAGGGGATGGAAAGCTGTGTAGTTTTCGACACCAACGTACTGCAGTTCAGCTCCCATTCAGCGCCCCGAAATTGTCATTAAACAGTGGATGGAACCTTGTGCTTCCAGTTCCTCCCATATCCTAAGGATAGGCCATCAATGACTAAATACCGGAAAGCCCCTGAAAATATAGTCACCTTATTTGTATTGCATACTTACCGACATTTGAATCCCCAAACTAGAACATTGGGAATGCCCCCAAAAGCCCACATTTGTATAATTGCCGCCCCTTTGTAGTTCCATTCACAGGACTGTCCCCCTAAGCAGAACTGTTGGCATGTATGGTATTGTGCAGTCATCGGTGTAAACTAGTGGGAGGTTTCGTTCTAGTTGCCATGGTTACCAGGGGCATGTCTTACTATAAAGACAATTGAAATGGGTCCAGTGATTAATAACAGTTGCAGTCACATTTAGTGTAACATTCTTCCAATCCCTGACCAGTATTCCTATCACACAAACCAGTGCAAGGAAGGACGCTAATGATACAATTTCATTCTTAGATTAATAGATGGGTTAATGAGCTCTTTTTATTATACTGTCAAGGGACATTCCTGCTTAATCTAAATTTATAATTGAATTTTAATTAAAACTTTAGTGAGCAGTGCAGATTTAATGAATGTGCCATCTAACACCCTGGGTACAGTGCCCAGGTACTAGAATTGCTGTAGCTGTATAACAGCACCCAAGAGGCTCAGGGTAGCAGTTGCTTTTCTAGAGTGGAGCTGAAAGAGGATGCCTGACTTTTTCTGCATGTATGCTGTGTGATAAGGATACATTTTTAATAAAGTTAGATATACTGTATGTATAATCTGCAATCCAATAATTCAGCATTTTTGGTAATAAGGCACAGATATGCTATGTAAAACCTTTCACAACCCTTTTTTTTTCCATACACCTGTATACTATACCTGTTTTCACTTAGAAAAATGTTTTTTTAAGCCTCTATAGAAAGAAAAGGAAAAGAAAAGAGGTCTTATCTAGTGTGCGTTCTAGTCTTTTTTTTTTTTTTTTTTCTTTTTAACTAGATAGGAAACCATAGTCTGTACTATTCCAGCCAGCAAAAAAAAAACAGATGACTTGCAATCCTGCAAAACAGGATTACATGCAATAGTTTTTGTTGTTTTTAAATGCATCCCACTGACACCCAGTTTTAACATGAATTTGACGAATTGCGGATAAATAGGCTTAAACAGGCTAAGTGATAAAAATATTTACGAAGTGTGATTTAAGTATAAGGTAAAACAGATAAATCACATACAAAATAAATAATAATCAATAACCTGCCTACAGAATACAATGGGGGAACTCCTGTCTCCACGCCGTACACATGGCCAACGCCCCATTGTGATACAAGAGAGATAGATAGGGACCTACATCATACCTAGCTGATGTTCTCAAGGGAAGCTCCCCCTTATTTGTCTTTGTGCACAGAGGTTTATACCTTTCAGCCCCTTCTCCTAAGGAAGTCTAGTGTGCAAGTACGTATGTCTCTGAGACGATCACTTAGGAATTCAACCTTCTCAGCGCAATTAAGGTTTTGTACATGTTATCTAACTATCTCTAACTTATTACATTACAAAGAATATCATTACATTGAATATAGAAGGTGACATAATAATTAAAGTGGACAAAACCAATCGGTACTTATATAAAATACCCTTGTAACACACAGCTATTCAACCAATTACAGGTTATACTATCCAAATTCCACTTTTTGTTTCTTAATTTGCCTTCCTTACATTTTTAAATGAAAACAATTGATATCAGGTTGCATACAAATTGAAAAACAGATCCAGTTTCTCCCTGCTGGAATAAAAAACAAAACAAAAAAAAAGAGAACGCACCCTAATCTAGTATCAGAAGACCAGAAGCAGGGGGATCACATGTAGCTTAGGGTCATTGTCATGTTAGATAGTGAACTTTCAGCTCAGTCTGAGGTCCAGAGCACTCTGTATCAGGTTTTCATTAAGAATATCTCTGTGGTTTTCTCCATTCAGCTTTCCCTCAACCCCGACCAGTCTCCCTGTCCCAAATGCCGAAAAACACCCCATGCTTCACTGTAGGGATGGTATTGGGCAGATAAGATAATGAACAGTGCCTGGTTTCCTCCATACATGACACTTAGAATTGAAGCCAAAAATTGTAATCTTGGTTTCTTCGGTCTATTAGGTGTTTTTTTTTTTTTTTTTTGCAAACTCCAGTTGGGCTTTCATGTGCCAATTACTAAGAAGATCATTTTTTCTGGCCACTCTGCAATAAAGTCTAGATTGGTGGAGTGCTGCAATGAAGTTTCTCCCATCTGCACACAGGATCTTTTGAGTTCAACCAGAGTGACCATTGGGGTCTTGATTGCCTCTCTTACCAAGGCCCTTCTCTCCCGACTACTGGTTGGGCAACCAGCTCTACAAAAAGTCTTGCTTGTTCCATACTTCGTTCATTTAAGAATTATGGAGGCCACTGTCCTCTTGGGTAGTTTAAGTGCAGCAGAATGTGTTGTATCCTTCCCCAGGTGTATGCCTCCACGCAATCCTGTCTCTGACCCCTACAACAGTTTTTTCTTTCTTATGCCTTAGTTTTTGCTCTGATATGCATTGTCAGCTGTAAGACCTGATATAGACAGGGCTATGTCTTTCCTAATCATGTCCAATCACCTGAATTTACCACAGGTGGACTCCAGTCAAGGTGTAGCAACTTCTCAAAATTCTGTTTTCACTTTCTCATCATAGAGTATTGAGTGCATATTGATGGGGGGGGGGGGGGGCCACTTGATATTTATTTTATTTTTTTAGCACAAGGCCTCAACATAACAAAATGAAAAAAAAATTGAAGTGGTCTAAATGCGCTGTACATGAATGTACTCATTCTGTGGCCTTGAACGTTCATATGGTCATGGACCTCATTAATGACTTGTAATAGTTTCATAGTTAACAATAGGGCAGAAGTATTCCAAAATATATACATTTATACATTTTCTAGAATTTTATATAAGGATTATTGATGATAATGTAAACATTTTTATCTGTATGTATTTTTTTTTGTAGGGGCAAAAAGACTGACCAACAGGGCAACTCTGTGGTATGTCCCACTTTCCCTAACAAATGTGGACAAAATCATTCAAGTACCTCCAATCCAGGTAATTGTTGATGTCTTCTCCTTGGCAACATGTAGCTCTCTGGTCTCCAAACTGCTGTTGTGGGACAAGAACCCTCATCATGCTCAGACAGTTTATAACCTCAAAGACACGTTTCTAAATGAAAAATGCAAGTCTAGCCTTTGCGTATGACAGAACCGCTTCAAACCTTCTCCCTTTGTTGGTGGAAAATACAGTTTTGTTCATCCTGAGCTTTCTGATTCATGAAGAGAGCGCTAGAACTGACACACAAGAAAAACAGTAGAGGAATAAGCAGGGTGGAGATGTATCTCTGCATCAGGGTTTACATTCTATGCATTCCATAGTTTTAGGACAGCTGGTGACAACGTTCTATATCCTACGGATGCACAGAATATTTTCTTATCCTTTATGTCGGTATTTGTTTCTTCATAAATGCTGCATCATCTTTAGACCGCTGTGGATTTATCATACACAAAGGTAATTCAGTATTTGGACCATGCTGTGGGTACAGGAAATTGCAGAACGGCCTTGGAAGAAATCCTTTGTGTAGCAGCTGCTAAATCGGATCCGTAATTGGCAGATCCATTGCTCCTAACACAGTAAATATTTCAGACTCAAAGGAGTCTCCAGAGATAAAATGGAGGACAATTATGTAACCCACAAAATGCTTACTGAGTAGTCGTCTTAACTCCTTCACCACTTGTACCAGCAAATATTTGGTCCTATCAAAAGTGTTCTATATCCACCAGGCTAGCTAGTTGTTGTTTTTTATTTAATAATTTAATAATTTAAATTATATTATTAAAGAACCAACACAAGTCCTCAACCTAGGTAGTGAGGGCCATAGATGGGCAAATGTGGTTTGTAGACCCCAGGAGTAGAGTTGAGCGAACTTCTGTTTTAAGTTCGGCGTCCAAAGTTCGGGTTATCCAAGCATCCCGTTATGGATTCCGCTACCACGAACCATAACCGGATTTGGAATCCATAAGGGGATTCTTGAATGAACCCGAACCCTGGACAACACGGAGGACCTGGTGTGACGTCACCGTCATGTGATCAGTGCAGGGGGCGTGGCTCAGTACTGGATTAGATAAGAGGTGGTAGCCTACGACCTCTTATCCAATCCAGTACTGAGCCACGCCCCCTGCACTGATCACATGACGGTGACGTCACCCCAGGTCCTTCACCTAGGATTCCAAATGCCGTTATGGTCCGTGGTAGCGGAATCCATAACGGGATGCTTGGATAACCCGAACTTTGGACGCCGAACTTAAAACAGAAGTTCGCTCAACTCTACCCAGGAGGGACACTTGTTTCATTCTATTCATTACATGAAGACTTTCCAACGAAAAATATCCTGCTATTTTATGGGGAGATTTCTCTCTTTCCTACATAAATTATGATTTTGTCCTATGCAAAACAGCGCCCCCAGAGGCTTCAGTTGGGATACACAATATGTATAAGCCAATACAGATTTGAATCCCCATAGCAGTCTTTACTGCAGCTTTGCTATTGATTGTGTATACATTATGTGACCACGTTCACCTCATATCATTAATAGTAGCTTTTATTTGATTGCTAGTAAAGAAGTAGAAGCTCGTCACATCAAGGTTGCTTCGTGGCCTTCTAGTTACATGGCCCTCATGCAACAGATTCAATTTTCCGTATAGCACTGGTCTTGCATATGAAAATATGAATCACATTTTTAGACCTCACATGTCCGTTCATGTCCTAATAGATTCTGGTAGACTTCTTCTCTGTTGACCTCAGAGCTTAAAAGGGTTATCCCATGAATAATGTAAAAAATGAAAATCATGTAATCTATGATTACCTCTTTCTAACAAAGTTAGAACGAGTAGGGGTGCACCACCAATGAGGCCAGGTGAGGCGATTGCCTCAGGCAGCGCCAGGTGGGGCAAGAGGGGGCAGCTGAATGGCCATGGGCTGAAGGGAAGGGGTTAGGTTAAGAAATTGGCATTGTGGAGTGGGGGCGCCCTTTCTGTTTTCGCCTCAGGCAGCCGAAAGGCTAGGTGCCTGAGAACCAGCCCTGTGCCTCACATGGATCTAGAGATCTCCCTATTTATTACTCCATTTGGCCTACTAGATTTGTTTCAAACTGGCGTGACCTTTATGATGCAGCTGGTGGCAATTAAAGGATGGAACAGGGTATGTGCTTCCGTCTCAGTGAGCAGGACAGAGAAATTAAAAGGAGCAAACAGTAGGTAGCGATAGATAGATAGATAGATAGATAGATAGATAGATAGATAGATAGATAGATAGATTTCAGTGAATCACTCAGCTATAATACATTTTCAATTACATGCAAAGTATTAAAGCGAACCTGTCACCTGCATTTCACTTAATAAACTATCAAAAGTACCTTATAGATCATCCTCATTGTGTTATCATACAGTCTTGTCCTGCTTTTCTGCCATGTATATGCATGAAAAAATCGCCTTATAAAGTTCTCTTCTCCAGCTCCACAAGTCACGATAGAAGTTACAGGATCGCGTTCGAGTCCGCTCGATAGACGGGATCGCGCTGCTACTGAGGCCGACGGCGCATGCGCCGCCTGTACAAGCGCGGTCCCGGCGACTGAACCAGGTGTCAATTAGACTGCATAGAGGCAGGGTTAGGGCAGGGGAGTTACAGCCTGGAGTGAGGGAAGGGCCGCCCCCTTGACTTCTATCGTACGTATGGAGCTGGAGAAGAGAACTTTATAAGGCGATTTTTTTCATGCATGTACATGGCAGAAAAGCGGGACAAGACTGTATGATAACACAATGAGGATGCTGTATAAGGTACTTTTGATAGTTTATTAAGTGAAATGCAGGTGACAGGTTCGCTTTAAGATCTAGATGCTGGTTTTAAAATTGTAGAATGTTTTTCATAGGACAACCCCTCTGTGTAAGATTATTTTGCGTTTATAAACATTAGCTAAAAGACTTGAGAAAAAAATACACCCATGAAACAAGAGGTTGTCCTTGGTAGTGGAAGTTAAAGTGTAACTACTATTCTATTTCTATTTGTGTAATGTGTGGGGGCAGTGATACTAACAATTTTTGCAATATACTTTAATTACTGAAATCGTACATTTCTTCTAGGAAAAATAGTTGTAAAGTGGCCAATTTTGAACCTTAGCAACGCTCCTCTGTCTTCTGTTTACATAACAGTGGAGACTTGCTAACACTGATTGTGTTATGTGAAGAGAAAACAGAGGAGCATTGTTAATGCTCAAAATGGGCCACTTTAGAGCTATTTTTCTAATAGAAATGTACAATTTCAGTAATTAAAGGATATTACAAAAATGGTCAATATCACTGCCCCTACACATTCCACAAATAAAATTAGAATGGCAGTTACACTTTAAAGGGAGTCCATTTGTTTATAGCATATTATTGAATACATTTCTATCTGACTATTCTATACAATGCATCTTAAAGATGTCTGTCACCAAAATTGGACGTTAAACACTGCTTACATGGCGCTCTAGCACAACTACCTACTGTTCTTTTGTTGTGACTTTCACCAGCTGAAAAAACGTTTAATCCATATGCAAATGAGGGCTCACAAGTTCCCAGGGGCGGGGTTCGTGGTGTAGGTGCCCAGGCCGCTCTGCCTTTTTTTCACATTACTCCTCCCCAGCCTCTTACTTGTCCCACCCTGTAAGTCCGTTGCATCATGCCCATTACCAGCTGAGATCCCGCTCATGCGCAGTTCACCGCCGGCCCGGCCATGAGCACTGTGATGCTCATTGTGGGCAGCGGCATCGATACATCCATTGCGCATGCGCCAGCGCAAAACTAGCGTCCAGTGCGCATGCCCGGGCCGGTGTTCTGACAGATCTCTATAGATTGCCGAAAGTCTATAGCGGAAGTCACGTGGTGCGCTGGACAAGCGCAATTCCACGAATCATCCCTGCAGCCTCCATTGAAGTACTTTGCGCACCGCGCGTGCGCGCAGAATTATGTGTATGGGGACGTCTTAAATTTACAGTCATCAGTCAGTAAAATACAGCATCTACATTAATCTGTACCCTTGCGGGCTCGCTTCGCTCGCCACGCATCGGGCACGCTTCGCTCGCCACGCAACGGGCTCGGCCTCGCTGCGCTCGGCATTTAGTAAGACTACCTCTATGCCGCCATTGATAGTAAATAAGGAAATGGATGGAAAAGAAAGAGACTATCCATCTCTTTCTTTACCATCCATTTCCTTCTTTACTATCAATGGCGGCATAGAGTTAGTTTTAATAAATGCCGAGCGCAGCGTGTGGCGAGCGTACAGATTAATGAGCGCTGGGGGGGGGAGCTGTATTTTAAGGGAGATGACTGTCACTTTAAGAAGTCTCTGTACCCTTAAGTGTGCGCACGTGCGGTGCGCGAACTACTGTAATGAAGGCTGCAGGAATGATTCGCGGAAGCATGCTTGTGCGCTAGCGCAGCGCGCCACGTGACTTCCGCTATAGACTTTCGGCAAACTATAGACTTTCGGCAGAACATCGGCGGTGAACTGTGCATGCGCTGGATCTCAGCCGGTACTGGGGATGACGCAACTGACTTACCGGGTGGGACAAGCAAGAGGCTGGGGAGGAGTAATGTGAAAAAAGGCAGAGCGGCCTGGGCACCTACACCACGAATCCCGCCCCTGGGCACTTGTGAGCCCTCATTTGCATATGGATTAAACAGCATTTTTTCAGATTGTGTAAGTCACAACAAAGGAACAAAGGTACCATTGGAATAATGGGTAGTTGTGCTAGAGCGCCATGTAAGCAATGTGTAACATCCAATTTTGGTGACAGACTCCCTTTAAGATGCATTGTCATACAGGCTTGGTTGTCAGAAGATGGTCACACATGTATAGAATAGTCAGCTACCAGATACGATACCAAATAGCAGAATCAGTTGATATAATATAAGGGGATTCAGGTGAAGGTCTTTCAAAAATTGGTCATAAGTTGTACTTGGGATTGGGTGAGGGAGAAGTCAAACCAGGTCTGAAGCAGAGGTCAAGAGTGGACCTAGGAGGACCTACGCAACTAAGCCCAATTGTCAGTGGTTTTAATTGATGGGACCTCACCATATGGCATTGGTCAGTAGGGCTCTTGGGCGTCATCTTCCATACACATTCAAAAACCTTGTCGATAATTAAACCATGTAAGAATATTATTCAAGCAGAAATTGTTTTAGTAGATTTACCCATTGAAGTTTGCTACAGCATCATTGAGAGAACCCTTTGGATTTTCCATGCAGATATGCTTTTCAGTGACTATGAAAAGGCAGCAGGGAACCCAAGCAAGTCAGCACTGAGGTTTAATTCTGTATTTCAGCCGGAAAATGGGCAAATTAATTGCGTAACTGAGCAGAGTAGAATGAGCAGGATTGAATTTCTGGGTTAAAGGAGAGATTTTCGACTAGAGGGCTCAATGTAATCTGTGTTTTGAGAGTCGTTTAGCTCAGTGTCTCTGCATTTGAAGGTTTGGGAAGCAAAACTCGGGGTGCTTTCACACTTGCGTTCTGAGGATCCGGCAGGCACTTCCGGCCCGCCGGATCCGTCAGAACGCAAGTCGCCTGAAAGCATTTGAAGACTGATCAGGATCCTGATCAGTCTTCTAAATGCTTTCAGGTTACCATGGCAGCCAGGACGCTACTGAAGTCCTGGCTGCCATGGTACTCCCCAGCAGTGTACTTACCTGCGCTGCGGCCGCCGGGCGCTCCTTCATGATGTCACAGGTCCCCGCGGCGCATAGATCAATGCGCCGCCCGGACCTCTGAGGTCATGAAGCAGCGCCCGGGGGCCAGAGTGCAGGTAAGAACACTTCTGCAGAGTAATTACAATGGCAGCCAGGACTTCAGTAGTGTCCTGGCTGCCATGGTAACCGCTCGGAGTTCCAGCTTAGACTGGGGCCCCGATTGGAACTGCTGCTGTGCATGCGCAGAGCTAAACGTCGGATCCAGCAATGCGCCGAAACGATGTTTAGCTTAATTACGGACCTAGATTAATGCACTTCAATAGGCATTAATTCCGGATCCGGTGTTACGGCAAGTCTTCCGGATTTTTGGACGGAGACAAATCCGCAGTCCAAAAAACTTTACAATACTGAACTGAAGACATCCTGAAAAATACCCCCTAGTACCCCTAAAAACAGTGATATAGCCATATAGTTCCCTGATATAGATTAGGGCAGCATGGTGGCTCAATAGTTACTACCGGTGCTTTGCAGCACTGGAGTCCTGGGTTTGAATCCTTTTAAGAGCAACATCTCCATGAACATTGTACATTCTTCCAATATTTGCGTAAGTTTCCTCAGGGTATGGGTCCATTCACACGTCCGCAATTCTGTTTCGCATTTGCGGAACGGAATTGCAGACCCATTAATTTCAATTGGGACAGACTATGTCCCGGCCGGTCCGCAATTGCGGATCCGCACTTCCGGGTCTACACTCGCGTTCCCGAAAAAAATAGAACATGTCCTATTCTTGTCCGCAGTTGTGGACAAGAAAAGGCATTTTCTATGAGAGTTTCGGCGATGTGCGGTCCGCAAATTGCGGAACGCACATCGCCGGTGTCCGTGTTTTGCGGATCCGTGGATCCGCAAAACACACACGGACGTGTGAATGGGGCCTATTCCTGTTGTTCCCACAATCAAAAAACCAAACCAACCCAAAAATGAAGAACTGTCTTGTGCTAACCCTTCCCTTGCCTTTCATTCCATTTCACACTGATAGGCTCTCCGTAGAGTGGGACATGATCCACCTGCAGTCACTGATGAGGGTTGGAGTATGAAGGGCCAGTTGGACATAATCCCAGAGATCTTGACCTAGATACTGACCTAACTTGGACAAGTATAAAAAGTCTGACAAACCAAAGAAATTATTTATTCTTGTGTATTGTCCCCATTCTTTTCTCCAGTGTAACTACTTTGAAGATCAGTGCCTTCTGCTACATCCACATTCAAATCCGAGACTGAATGCTGCAGATCTATGGACCAGTGAGGCTAATTTGGGTGTGGATACTTGCCAATGTTTTGCAGTTTTCATGCAGAAACCACTCCAAGAAAGGGACATGTTCCTTCTTGACGCTGTTTGGAAATCCATGCAGAATTAGTCCTCACATTTGAACTGCAATGCTGATTCACCTTGACAGCAGTGAGAGGTGGATGTCCTCTCTCAAAAGCCACAATGTGAATGAGCCTTAAATCTATTCTTATGGCTCTGTGTTGTGCCATTCCTTTATTGTTTTTACTAGAAGTTATGAATGAATTGCTATTAGCCTTCAGTAAGTAAAACAAGCATGTGAGGAGTGGTGACAGGTCCTCTTTAATGTCTCCTCATGAACTCCATTCCCACAGAGATTCAGCTGAAGTTCTTAGGGTACTTTCACACTTGCGGCATGGCTATCCGGCAGGCTGTTCCGGCAGGTGTACAGCCTGCCGGATCCACTATGCAGCAAGTACCTGTGTGCTGCCGCTCCATCCCCATTGACTATAATGGGGCAGGGGGCGGAGCTACGCCGCAGCACGGCAGTGCACGGCCGGAGATCGCCGGACTAAAAGTACAGCAGGTCCGACTTTTTAGTCCAGCGATCACTGCCGTGCTGCGCCGTAGCTCTGCCCCGCGCCCCATTATAGTCAATGGGGACAGAGCGGCAAAAGTGTGAAAGTACCCTTAGCTGTATTCAGAATCATCATCCCTGAGAGGAGGGATGCAGAGAGGAGGATGCGGCAGCTCTTTGGCTCAGAGTTCAGAAGCGACTTGTCCTGTGTGATTAGGACGGGTTGTGTGTGTACTAATAGGACGGCAGCCATTTTATTTCTCCTAATGAATGCTGGGGCGGGGCTTCTCCACCTGTCTGACAGCAGCCCTTGTCTCAGTGCTCACACATGCATCCCTTTGTAGCTCACTGCACACTGTTATCTCTACATAATTGCATATAGAGATAACAGTTGGTCCCAGCAAGTGTGATGTCTATCTGACAGATAGGATCGCTCCGCCAGCCGCAGTAGGAAACTTTTAGGTCCCACCTGAAGCTTTTCTACAGTCCTCTTTCAGAAGATGACAGCAGGCACTCGCAATCTGTATAATACAGGTCCAGGGCTATTTGCGCAAGCCCTGAACCAGTTATACTTTATCCTCGTGGCATAACTGTACAGAACTGCTTCAGAGCTGCAGCTCATGCCCTGAATCTGTTCTCTAGGAAGAACGTGGTGGCCGAGTGTGGGAACTATTACAAGAATACATGCAAGGTGGACAGGGACTGGAGCTAACATGGGAATACATACAGAGGTGACCAGGGATAGGGGTGAATATGCATACACTGGCCTCTATGTATTCCCTCCTAGTGCGCAAGCACGGCCGCCGCAAGTGCATTACATCGGTGGCCGTAACCCCTAAAAGCGAGCAGGGTCTAAAAGAAGGTATGATGAAAGAAAATGGGGAAGAGAGGCACAATATAAAATAGCATTTTATTAGAAAATGATTAAAAATACCATCATATACACAATAACTATGAGTAAACCCTATTAAGTATTTTTATTTTCTTAATTCCCAGAGAAGCTCTTTAACTCAGGCATAATCAGAACACTTACCTGGTTCCTGGCTTCATCATTTAGTTGCAGTGCTCCTAATTGAGCTCCTTGAGCTCCTCTTCTGTCATCCAAGATGGCCACATCGCTTCTCAGTGTATCTGATGCACACTGTACATCAGTCACCCAAGACACTTCCTACTTGTCCAGCCCTGCTCTTGGATTGGGCAGCAGAAAATGTCTTGGGCTACCAAATGGACTGTATGCACCAAGATGCCTGACAAGCAGCGTGGCCATTTTAGATGGTAGAATAGGAGCCCAACAACTTATGGATCTGCAACTGAAAAGATGAGAAGGAAGTTATCATATAAGTATTCTGTTTGTTCCCCAGTTAATGTGACTTTTTCCTTGAAAAGGAGGGTCGCTTTAAAGTGATCCTTTTGGCTGGCTTTGGGATACACTGGATACCAATAAACTGCGGCATTTAGCAGAGCGCTCTTCTGCCACTGGGTCTATGAAATGTTATTTGTATTGTCTTTAGATACTGGGGACTCCACTATTTAGGGCCTGCACAATCCCACCACACTTGACCTCCTTCCTTACATTTCTTCCATAACACTTCGCGTGTTCCCAGGGCGCGCATATGACGCGCGCTTCTGCCGCGAAGTGGCTGTTTTATGGAAGCGCAGAAGCGCGCGTCATATGCGCGCCCTGGGAACACGCGAAGTGTGTTCCCAGGGTAATAGAATATGGGTTGGATCGCGCGTGCTGCCACGCGATAGCCACGGCAGCCGACGTGATCGAGTAGGGCATTTTACAGCGCGGTCGTCCGCGCTGTAAAACGCCGACATGTGAACCATGCACATAGGGATGCATGGCTTTTCACATGTTGAGCGTTTTTCAGCGCGTATGAACGCGCTGAAAAACGCTCAGGTGTGTTCCCAGGGTAAATACACATCACAAACTTCACACTGTGGTATTTGGTCACTGTATAGTACTACTATTTGGGCCTGTATAACACTGTTTAACGCATGGCACTCCTATGTGAGCATGCATAGTGCAGCGTGCTTGCCCCTTAGGAAGGAGGCTATGTAGGGGCTGGAGAGGATAGGAGTGGTGGCGGTGGCTATGAGGGAGGTTGTAGCCCTCACAGTTGCTAACCCTGCTCTAGCGCTCGGCCAGGCTGTGCAGTTCTTGGAGGGGTGCAACCCTTCTTCCCCTCGGGGGACTCCTTGGACTTTTGGGGCCTCCTGCCTAGTGGGGTGTCCTTGATGTCGGGTGGGCAGCAGGAGAACAGGGGACCCTATCGGATGTGGAGACCAATGACCAGGCTTGCTTGGTTATAGTGAAATATAGTCTTTCTTTTACTGAACAGATGATGGGTGCAAACACAAGCGGTAGGCACAGTTCTCAAGTGTTTCAAAGAGTCATCTTTTCCCAAAGGTTGAGTATAGGAGAAGGCTACTATTAGAGTTGAGCAAAGCAAGCTTCGGATGCTTAATCGGAAGTCGCTTCTTTCAAAACAGGAATAATACTGTATGGAGATTCATCTCCATACAGTATTAGAATGTATGGGCTCCGATGAGCTGAAGTAAGTTATTCACGGAGTCACGAATAACATCGGTAGTTGATTTTAAAGTGGAAAAACATTTTAAAACTAGAAACTGAACTCTGCTTTGGTTCCGAGTTACTAGTTGGAACCGAAGCCGAGTTTGGTTTCAAGTTTTAAAGTGGTTTTCCACTTTAGAAATCAACTATTGAAGTTATTCGAAGTGCTTCATTGTTTCAGAGATTAGTTCTTAGCAAAGTTGCTTTTCTGGCATCTTTTCATACACAGGGGATGGTAGCTTCTTGGAAAATAATTCTTTTCTCTTGCTTCAGCTTGTCTGGCTTACACACCAGCAGCAGCATACATGTCCTCTCTTGGTCAACTTGCCAGGTACTCTATAGCCAGGGGAAAGCGGGGCGAGTCCACCACTTGGCAACTATTACTAAGGACTGCCAGTTAATAATTTCCTACCCATATACAGGTTTTTGGAATACTTAATTTCATAGTGGTCATATTAGCCTATTGTACCACTGAAAGTGCATAGTGAGCATCTCGGTAAACATTTTAACAACTTTAGCATTTAATTATAATGTGTTATATCATTAACCATTTGGTGACACATAGCATTAACTCTTTGGCAGTGAACTGTTGGGTCACTGCAGTAGCATTATGGCAGGGAGTAGGCCCCATATATTGTGTTCCAGGAGCCCCCACAGAACTTGATCTTGCCCTTTTGTTACCTGTAATGTAAAAAGTAATCAACACACAATTTAAATTCACATAATTTACAGTCAAAGGCATCTGGATGTGGTTTTCAAACCCCACCCACACATAGTGGAAACAATCAGTGCAGAATTGTGAGCTAAAGGAGATTTTCAAATTTGCAGTATGCTTATTCTGTTGTAGAAATGCTGCAGGTTTTCAGGATTTCAGTGAAATTGCATGAACGTAATATGGGTGACTTTTTTCTACCTGTATTATGGCCGCTAATCTCCGCCTGACCATATGACCTTATGCCCAGTATCTATGGTGGTGTTAGTTTGGGTCATTAGACCACAGTGAGTTTGTGATTTTGTGGCTGTAATACAGACCCATATTATGCATGTGTAAAACTAGCTGTGTACGGCTGCTTCGGTGGTAACAATGAACTTACCTTTTAGATTACTACATTCCATATTAATTTTCCTTTAAATATATGGCAAATTCTTCCTTAAAGAGGACCTTTCATCAAGATAAGGGTATAGTAATTCTTACCCTACCATGCTGGGCGCCCTCCACTGATGTACAATCCATGTTTATTTTCTCAAAATGACCCCCTGATCAGTGTATTATTCGCCCTGTTTCTTCAGCCGCCTCATATGCAAATGAGGCAGAATTTTGTACGTGGCTGCGACTTTTCTTTTGCCTGGGGAGTGGCTTTGTTTCTCCCTGGCTGAGAGCGCAGCCAATCATATCGCTCGTCTCTTGGGCAGGGAGAATCGCGAGAACTTGAGCTTCTAAACATCCAGACCGTCGTGCGCCATCATGGATTCCCCGCCGAGGATCTCGTCGGAAGAGGCAGCACCAGCGGCAGGGTAAGTAAGAGAATCACCCCTAGACATAGAGCAAATCTCGCAATCCTCGGCGGGGAATCCATGATGGCGCACGATCTGGATGTTTAGAAGCTCAAGTTCTCGCGATTCCCCCTGCCTAAGAGCCGAACGATATGATTGGCTGTACTCTCAGCCAGGGAGAAACAAAGCCACTCCCCAGGCAAAAGAAAAGTCACCGCCCCGTAGAAACGGGGCAAATAATACACGATCAGGGGGTCATTTTAAGAAAATAAACATGGATTGTACATCAGTGGAGGGCGCCCAGCATGGTAGGGTAAGAATTACTATACCCTTATCTTGATGAAAGGTCCTCTTTAAAGGAGTTGTCCAGACATAAACTTTTATTTTTCCCCTGTACTTACCCTGCCAGGCCTTGTTAGGCCCATCTAGTGTTGCCACCTCGCCAAACAAAAAACACTGGCCAGGTTTACACGGGTGAAAGGGGTGTGTGGTTTTGGGGACATGGTTTACCACGTTGTGTTATTTATGGTTCAATCAGGTTTTATTAAAAGGTATTTATCATATACAGAAAATAAATGCCAAACAAACAGGCAAAGGGAAATATGATTCTCAAAAACCCTGATAACACTGGGCATACAAAAAGAAATGGTACAAATGGATCACGGGCCTAGAAGGACAAGACAAAGACATAACACCAGGAGGGGGCAGGCAAAGAGGGTAGAAGAAGGAGAGAGGAGAAGGGAGGGGGGGGGGTCATAATAACACCGTATGTGAGGAATAATCGCCACTGTCTAACCAAATCATGAAACGGGGAGAGCTCCGAAACTGAAACCATGGTTCCCAAGTCTGTGTGAAAGCCTTTTCTTAAAAAAAATTCCACTTGATTATAATATAAAATGCTGTGTCAGCCTAATATGTGCTTTTATGGAGAAGCAAATAACCACCAAGCTGTAAAAAAATCTATCTGCTCCACATATTTCACTGCTGCCCCTGAACCATGCTGCCCTGTACTGGAGCTTACATTGCTCTGGTTTGTCAAATTGATTTGTTCTGTAAAACAAGCAAGATAAGTGTATTTGTTTTGTCTTTAACGTCTGATCTGAGGTCTGATGGGGGTCTAATCTTCAGTGGATGTGGCCTGATCCGAGGCTGATGGAGCTTGGGGGTCTGAGAGTCTGATCTAAAGCTGATGGAGCTTGAGGGTCTGATGAAGGTCTGATCTGAGATGTTATGAAGAATGGGGGGTCTGATTTGGGGGTCTAATGAGGATTGGGGGTCCTATCTGAGGTCTGATGAAAAATATATCTTTTTTTTTTTTTATTGTACTCCTCCAAATTATAGTTGTGTCTTATAGTTCAGTGCCTCTTATAGTCCGAAAAATACAGTATATAGATATATCTGTAGACACCAGTACATTATACATGGGAAAAATACTGTTGAAGTTTTTATCCAGAGAGAATCCTCCGATTTACTAACAGTGGGCTCTATGGCTTACTGCTTGGAGTTTCTGCCTAACATACAGAAGGTCTTGTGTTCAAGACCCCGCAGTGACAAGAAAAATACTGGCCCTTCAATGTGCAGGTAAAAATAAAATATTGAAACTTGACTCCTGCCACCACAAATACTTACCGGTCAGGTGGCAACCCTTTGCCCTCCTTCATAATCCCAGCCTAATGGTCTTGCGGTCAGTGCCATGTGGCTAGGGAATGGCCTGGGCGATGGGTTTCACCAACAGCACATGAGTTGGTCCTCTTACCTATACTAGGCTACCGTGTATGTGCCAACTTCTTTAAAGAGAGTGCATTCACTGGCCTTAGTTAGACAGTCTATAGAAGGAGGCACCAGGGGATGATGATGGGTGTAGTGGGCAGAGGTTTTGGCCAAGGGAAAAGTGTAAAGGGTGTATACTGCACTATTGAATGGGAAGTGTTGCGGCTGTAGCTCTGAAACACCCATAGCCCGGAAGTTCCTTGTAAACAATGGGGCTCTGCAGGAGCATGGGGTATGAAGAGAAGAAGTTGAGAGGTACAGTATTACGTTCAGTAAGAGAGCAGTCATGTTTTAGAGCATTTTTTATTGCTCCGCACTACCCCTTTACATTTTCAAGCAACCAAAAACATTTGATTATTTTAGAATTTCAAAATGTTAACAATTTGTTATGCAACGCCTGGAAAGCTGTCCATGTTTAACCGAAATTAAATCTCTTCTGTCCAAAGGAGATTTTATTGTTGAATGTTAGGACAGGAATTAATCTGGATCGCGAACATGAGTGAGGAACCAAATTCTTCTAGCAGAAATCTAAAATCCACATCTGCTCTCTAGTCCCAGTCTGATAATTTGTTTTTTTGGCCGACTAAATTCCATTTTTCCATCACAGCATTCACTTGATAGCTAAGCAGAAAAATACGCTTTGGTGGAAAATCGGATTAAATTTTTCCACTGCTGTAAACACAGGGGGTTTGTATATAAGAGCAAATCATCTCACATGTGACTCAATTATCACCACGTTTACATCCTGTGATGTATCTGCACATCTAAATTGTACTTTCCACTAGAGCTAAATATAGGTTTCATGTTCTCACAGCACCATAGTGTCCGGAGACATATACGAGGTGATCTTAGTCAAGCCATTGAGAACCTTTGTTGGAAATCTGTCAAGGGAAGGGGACTTGGTCTATTCCATTTATTTGTAACTGATTCAACAGTGAAGTATTCGTCCTGTTACGTGGATGTCATTTTATCACTTGCAATTAGTTATCAATCCAGTGAGATATCCAATTATATTCGGAAATTTGTGTGTATAGGTACAGTAACTCCAGCTACTATTGTGCTGCAAGACATCAATCAACATCTGAAACCACATAATGGGTCATTTTAAGACCTGCTCCTTCTGTCACCAAATTTCCCAAAATACAAACCGCCACAAACTCTGTGATGCTTTCTAAGAAAAAATGTTGGACCAAAGTGGACAAGTTTACACTTTGGTGGAGCTACCATTTAAGCAATTAGTCTTTTTACTCTCATTTGTTGGGGCTTCTCTCATGCTGTATATAGAAAAGAACATGACAGTTTTGCTAAATTTTGCATAAGAACACTATTGATTTGGGTACTTTATACATGAGGTTTGGGTTGATGATGTCACAGTAGCTTATACACAGTCGAGTCACATTATTATGACCACTTCCTACTTTCGGTGTCGGCATCGTGAAGCTCATGAAGAGTATCACGTGTGGTGAGCTGGCTTAGTTGGTATATAAGGTACCACGTGCCACTAATAAGAGGTGAACGTCATCTACGAAGGTGTGTGAGGGTGGACCAACACACTACAGTGGAGCAGATCACTGCCATAATGAACCAGGAGCCACCAGACGTGTCTAAAACAACAGTTCAGTGAACCCTACTGCGTAAGCAAAAGAATGGTCACTGCACCTCTGCTAACAAAGTTTGATTAGCAAAAAAGCCTTCCGTTTTCATGGCACTATTGGAATTGGATCAGCGCTGATTGGTAAAAGGTTGTCTTCTGATTCATGTTTCCTGCTTTATCGAACGGATGGATGTTGGTGTGTCAGGTGAGAAACATCAGAGAACAAACACCCCGCAACCAGGCTTGGACTTTTCCCACAGGGTTACAGGTGAATCCCCTGATGGGCCTCTGAGCAAGGTGGGCCCCTAGTCTCCCACCCCCTGCACAAGTGGCACATAACACAGTAGACTTACTGCACTTCATACATATATTCAATGTACAGCACCTCAACCAGCCTATGTTCATATAAAAAACATGATAGATTATTAAAGAAACTCCCCAGTGTATTATTATAGACATGATCAGAGCTGAGATGACTTCTAGGTATAGCGGAAAGCTACTGTAGCCAGTATCTTCTTCTCCCCAGGACCTGCCTTCTCAAAGGTGCTGCAGCGGCCCCCATATTCGATCATCTGGTAGCATCTTGTTGCTGTGTGGGCAGATAATATTTAAATATATATCTGTATGGTGGGCCCCCAAAATAAATTTTACTTGTGGGGCCTAGGCACCCCAGTCCGAAACTGCCTGCAACCATTGCTGGAAGAGCACAATCTGGTGGTGGCAGCGTTAAGATCTCGGGAATGTTTTCGGGGCATTCTTTGGGCCCGCTCATCGATGTGGAAGACACACTCAACCAATTTGGGTATGAATCCATCATTGCAGATCATGTTCACCCATACATGCTTATTGTCTTCCCTGGGGTGGATGGGATATTCCATCAAGACAATGCGGCATGTTACACTGCAAGAAATATCCGAGATTGGTTGAAAGAGCATGACTTAGACTTCCAAGTACTACCCTGGCCCCCTAATTGCCCAGACTTAAACCCAAATCAACATCTGTGGGACCACCTCGATCGTTGTGTTCACTTTATGGATCCTCCCTTACACACCCTCCAGCAGCTGTGGAATGCACTGCAGTCAGCAGATACCAGTGACAACCTACCAGGAGCTTATTGAGTCTCTCCCGGCCCGTCTAGCTGCTGTCTGTGCTGCACACGGCAGTTTCTCTGGTCATAATAATGTGACATGACTGTATGACTGCAGGCATTGCTGTTGTTAGGGGCTGCTACATAGTGACCCAAAGAGGAGGAGCGCTTTGTCTGACCCAATAGATCTTTCAGCAGGAACTTTCTGTTGCTGGGAGAGGTTACTGTGTTGGCAAAAGGGGCATGGCTTATGGGTATCTGGGTCATAGTAACTGGGATGTTGCTTTCTTTCTGTGGGAGATGCCTCATTCCTGCCTGCAGAAATTCTACCACTTAAAGAAATTTGGTAAGCTATTGGTGTATAATGCAATGTGGTGTGAGTAATGCATGATTGACATAGTTTTCAGTAAATGTGTGCCTTGTGTCCAGGGCATGAGTGTATGCCATGTTTCCATTGGTATGTGTGTGGCATGTTTCCAGCAGCTGAGTTCAAGGGGGGGGGGGGGGGGTCATGTGTTCTGCCTATGAGTGGGGTGTGAGGGGACCCACACACACACTTTCCCCAGGGCCTTCTGCAGTCATTGTCCACCCCTGGGTTTTTTGTCAAAGCATTAAAGTCAATTTGAAACATAAAAAGGGTCTCTCATCATATGGGAGTTTTACTTTTGTAGTAGTTTACTTCCGAAAGATTTTATTTTTTGTATAAGTGGTACTCTACTTAGGCCTCTTTCACACTTGCGTTGTTAGGATCCGGCGTGCACTTCCGTCGCCGGAAGTGCCCGCCGGATCCGTAACAACGCAAGTGAACTGAAAGCATTTGAAGCCTGATCAGTCTTCAAAATGCTTTCAGTGTTACTATGGCAGCCAGGACGCTATTAAAGTCATGGTTGCCATAGTAGTAGTGGGGAGCAGCGGAGCAGTATGCTTACCGCCCGTGCGGCTCCCAGGGCGCTCCAGAATGACGTCAGAGCGCCCCATGCGCATGGATCACGTAATCCATGCGATCACGTGATCCATGCGTGTGAGGTGCCCTGACGTCACTCTGGAGCACCCCGGGAGCCGCACGGGCGGTAAGTATACTGCTCCCCCGCTCCCCACTACACTTTACCATGGCAACCAGGACTTTAGCGTCCTGGCTGCCATGGTAACCATTCAGAAAAAGCTAAACGTCGGATCCGGCGATGCGCCGAAACGACGTTTAGCTTAAGGCCGGATCCGGATTAATGCCTTTCAATGGGCATTAATTCCGGATCCGGCCTTGCGGCAAGTGTTCAGGATTTTTGGCACGAGCAAAAAGCGCAGCATGCTGCGGTATTTTTTCCGGCCAAAAAACGTTCCGGTCCTGAACTGAAGACATCCTGATGCATCCTGAACGGATTTCTCTCCATTCAGAATGCATTGGGATAATCCTGATCAGGATTTTTCCGGCATAGAGCCCCGACGACGGATCTCTATGCCGGAAAAGAAATACGCAAGTGTGAAAGAGCCCTTAGAAAGGACAGAAAGAAGCCTTCTCATTATTGAAATCAATGTTATTCTGCTCAACCTGTGATGTTCTCCTCTGATATTTCCCTGGAAGGCTGGTGTCTATGCAGACAGATATAGCACAGCTGCGATGTTAACTTTAGTTTTTCTTTGAAGTTTTCCCACCTTGTTTTCTGCGTAAAAATGTGTTTTCTTCAATAGATAAAGTCACAAGGTTGACAATGTGTTATTTATAGTCTATTAGTAAAAATACCAGGCACACAAATGATTTCTTGAGAGAAATGTGACAGTACTACTGCTGTGAGTCGCTCAGTAGAAGAATCATCTGGTCTTAAATTTATCGGGAAGAAGTCTTTCTCGAATGCTAGTGGATATGGCGAGTGCATTTTATAGTCACTATAATAATAAACTTCCTTACTTCTCAGTCTGAGCTGCATGAACAAATGAGACAACCTTGCAAATTTAGACCAGCAACAGTGAACCTAGGACCTCTAGTTTGTACTACCTCTAGAATGTACATTGATGCAGTGTGTGATCAGTGGGCAACTGACCCCTGGGACATCTACACATCTACAAATCAGTAGAATAGATGCCCTTTCACTTAATATTCATCCAGGCACAGCAGCTCGTCCATCTGTGCTGACCCTACAGTTAAAACGAAGGGGGTGAATGACACCAGGACTGAATATTCTGATTCATGTAGGGCTTCATGGTCTAATCCCCACTGCTCACACATCAGTTGCCCATCTTAAAGATAGGCCATAACTGTATATTTCGGTAATGCCCTTTCAGTTTCAAATTTCCACACATCAACCAAATGAATAGTGATTCTCTAGAATATCCATTTGCCTGTAAGATCCACAGTCGTGATTTGGGTTGTCTTCCTGATTTATGGGATTGTCTACTTTTTTTTTTTTTTAATGGCCATCCGTCGTCTTCTACATTCAACTGTTCCAAGGTCTTTTCGTAATATGTCCCCAATAAAAAACTGTTTCCATCTAGTCATTTGTTCATTGAATACATTTGAAATGGTCAAAGGTTTTACTTATTCTCTTGAATATCGATAACATTCTCTTAACCAACTGGAAAGAAAAAGGAAGGCTGCTCCACCATTTCCCAGGAGGTCACTGAAGCAAACATCTAGTAGTACTAGAAGATGGAGTGATAGCCGGCCTCTGAATTTGAGCCATTATTGCTTCGTTTCTCCATGCTGTTACTCATAGAGGTCCTCATAGGGGGCCCTCCAATGATACCCAGATACTCTAACCGAACATATGGACAGGGGACGTCTCTATAAGACAACCCCTTTGAAAGATCCAACTATAACTAGTTGGTAGGCTCTTTCATTGATGAATACAATGCAGTACCTTGTCCTTTGGTTAAGATCCCCTTTTGTCAGTACATCTTTCGGGGAGAAAGGGGCCATCACCCTTGTAGCCACGGTCTTCTATTTTGTCACTGAAATTGTCTTCCATGTCAGATCTAACACCGATTGTTTAATTTGTAAACTGCACAGAATTTATACCTTTATCAAATTGTAAATTGAATTATTTTTTTAGTATGAAAAGCCAGAGCAAGAAGATGAAGGAAGGAAGAGATATGAAAATCAGAAATTAGAGCGTTTTGAAACCAAACAGAGGAATGGAGAATACATTGTGCCGGTCGTTAACCCAAGTAAGATATTTGTTTGATTTTCTATAAATCCACATATGATCTACATCACTGAAGAGCCACAAGTTTCTCTAGAACAAGGTTTCTAAATGTTCCTAAACCCTCTATTCAAATATATTACATCGAATTACTGTGCCCTCAGAACAATTATGAAAGCACCCAATGAGGATGGAGCATGTACTTCCTGAGGTACATGTATCACGGGTTTATAAAATAGGCATAAAAGCAGGGAAACTCAAGTCCTTTTTGTAAAGCTCCACATACCTGGGTCCCCATTAGTGCCCAAAACACCCCCCCACACACACACACAAACACAATATGATGCCTGTTTAGTGCCCTGCACACAGAACCGTGCCCCTTTAGTGATCCACACACAGTATAATGCCCGTTAATGTCTCCCCTTACAGTATGATGCCCCATAGTGCTACCACACAGTGTGATGCCTCTAAGTGCCCCACACACAGCACGTTGATCCCTTGGTACCCCGACACAGTATGATGCTGCTTTAGTATCCCTGACACAGCATGATGCTCTCTTAGTGCCTCCCCACACAGGATAATGAACTTTAGTGCCCCACATACAGAGCATTGTCCTTTAAGTGGTCCACAGATTATTATGCCCCATAAGTAGCCCCCACACAGAGTGATGCCCTCTAAGCACCCGCACATACACAGTGTGATGTCCCCTCCCAAAAACACAGATGCAATTAAAAACAGGACATGGCAATCCGCCACTTGAGTCTCCCTGCTCTGGAGATGGCATTACCACTGCTTCAAGGTCACCTGGTAAAACTAGTAGTGGAGCTTGTCACTGTATAGTGATCTTGTCAGTGGACGATCACAAGGCGCATAACCACAACCCGGTACAGGATGCAACAGAGTTTATTAAAGAGACAACGCGTTTCGGGGTCTTAACGACCCCTTTATCAAGTCTGAGGTGTCCCGATCAAGGTGTGGGGGGACAGCCGCTGCCTGGCTCCTTATGTAAACTGTTGGTGCCTTTGTGCAGAGATGGTGTCTGTATCAGCTGTATACATCTGTATCATGCCTGCACACCTTCACCGCCACGTGCAGCACCAGGGCAATACCGCTCCAGCCAGCTGATACAGATACCATCTCTGCACAAAGGCACCAACAGCTTACATAAGGAGCCAGGCAGTGGATGTCCCCCCACACCTTGATCGGGACGCCTCAGACTTGATAAAGGCGTCGTTAAGACCCCGAAACGCGTTGTCTCTTTAATAAACTCTGTTGCATCCTGTACCGGGTTGTGGTTATGTGCCTTGTAATCGTCCACTGACAAGATCACTATACAGTGACGAGCTCAACTACTAGTTTTACCAGTCTCCCAAGTGGGGAATCGGCCATCGCCCCAAGGACATTCGGACGTATCTGGCAGCACCAACCCGCCACCTGTATATTCCCCACAACCTCCCTCCGACATAGTTGCACCCAACTCTGGTGCAACCGGCATAGGTGATTATACGTACTCCACCTGTTTTTGGAGATAGGGGTTTTTTAAACAGTCTCACCCTATGAGCGCCTTTATCACCTTCTGGCCATAACCTGCCCAGGTGACCTTGAGTATGAAGTTTGGCAAACTGACATGTTAAGAAGTTAGCATCCTATGATAACACATGGAAAGTCACTTTAGTAAGTCCCGGTTAGAAGGTCACATAGTCTATATTTAGAGCACACAGCACATACTATTTAGATTGTTCACTTAAAGGGATTGTCCACTTTTAGTTAATAGTTTTTCTAACGTTCCACAGTTCTTTTTGAAAATTGAGGACGGGTCATTCTACAGTTGACACCATAATTCCACTTTTAGTTTCAAAAATGTTTCTTTATTTAAAAGAATAATAGCCATAGATGTAAAGCAGCATATGTGGAGTATACAAGCAGCACATCAAATATGGAACAGCTGATACATGTAGCATTAATATCACAATGTTCAAAAGTGTTTTAGAACATCAAAAGAGAAAAATAAAACAAAACAAATAGACAAAACAATAGTTAAGGAATGGAGATCACGACTAGCACAAAAGTAAAAGTTTCTGGTGTTACTTATACGGTAGAAGACCTATAGGTCCATGGACCAATATTAGGACTCGCAAAGTCTCCGGAACCTACAAAGTCATACATTGACGAAGGTCCACCGAATAGGAGGATGACATCCAAGGATCCCAGAGCCTTTCAAACGACCCGTATGTGTCTTGGCGGATAGCTGTAAGTCTCTCGTAAAGTAAGATCTTGTTAATTCTGTCAACCATTGCCTGGAAGCTTAGGTTTGCCGATCTCCATTTATAAGCAATATGGATCCTAGCCGCTAACAGCATATGTTGAGATAACTTAAATTTAGAGAATGGTAACCACGAAGGTTTATCTCCAAGGAGACACAGGGTAGGTGATAGAGGATAGGTACAGTTTAGCACAGAGGAGATCAATCTACAAATCTTGGTCCAGAATTGCTGAACCAGTGGACATGCCCACCAGATATGATAAACCGTACCATCCACGTCACAACCCCTGAAACATAAAGGAGACACTTCTGGATATATACGATGTAATCTATAGGGCACCAAGTATACCCTGTGGAGAACCTTAATTGAGGTCTCCGCCAATGTAATTTGCCACGAGGTCTTAGTCAAGGTCTGGGATCGCTGATGCCATCTAGATACAGAGAATTCCTCTTGGATGTCCCTCTCCCACTCTAACATATAGGACAATTTGATCCCCTCTGGTGTAGCGTTGAGTGTCCCATAGATTCTGGATAGTAACCCCCTTTTATACAATGAAAATGTGATGGATCTTTCGAAGGGGGTAAAATCCAAGACTAAGTTATTAATCTTCAAGGAGTGAAGGAAGGAAAAAATTCGATTAGCGTTATATGACTCATTATCTGGGAGGTTAAACCTTTCTTTAAAGTCAAGTAGTGAGATTAGTTTACCTTTGGTTAAGAATTTGTGAAGGTGAGTAAACTTATTGGAGATCCACCATTGGAAAGCGCCAGTGTGGAGTCCCGGTGGGAAAGCTGGGTTGCCAAACAGATGAAGAAGTGGTGTGTGTTTAGATTGAAGACCTGTCTTAAACCTAACAGACCGCCACAGTAACAATGAGTGATGAGACAACGGCGAGTTGGAGCGAATGACCGATGGCAGGGGCTGGTGTTCCAAAGCAGGGCTTTCCAGGTCCAGGGTGTGAAGAGTGATTGTTCCATTGACACCCATAAGGGTGAGCCTCTGGTTTCAGGTGAGTCAAAAATAATTGAGCCAGGCCTGCCGCCTTGTAGTACTTGTTAAAATCGGGAACTGAGAGGCCCCCTGGGCTTTGTGTCTACACATCGTGGACCTGGAAATTCGAGCGCGTTTGCCACCCCATATAAACCTCATTGTATCAAGTTGTAGACTGCGAAGATCACCGCTAGGGACATGAACCGGAAGGGTTCGAAACAGATACAGTAGACGGGGCAGAACTACCATCCTAACTATATGTATCCGTCCAATCCATGATACTGGCAGAGAGTTCCATGTTTTGTAATCCTCTCTGATCCTGCGATATAATGGAAGGTAATTAAGTTTATATGTCATATGTAGTTTGGAAGGTATTAGGGTACCCAGGTACTGTATATGTGTGGAAACTTGAGAGAAGGGAAAGTTTTGTGAGAGAAGGGATTGGAGTGAGGGGGGGGTGTTAAATAATAAAAGCTCAGATTTCTTCTGATTAATCTGGAGCCCCGAAGCTGCAGAAAAGGCCTTCAATAGTGTCAGCAAATTAGGAAGAGAGATGAGAGGGTTAGAGAGGGATAGTAGGAGGTCGTCTGCAAATAGGCTAAGTTTGCATTCAGTACCTCCCACCCGCAGGCCAGAGATATCAGGGTTATTTCTGATAGAGATAGCAAGGGGTTCCATGGCCAGAGCGAATAAAGCGGGGGAGAGGGGGCATCCCTGTTGTGTGCCTCTGAGGATTTGAATGGGAGTTGGGTGCGTTGAAGGGAGCTTAAGGTATGCAATAGGGGCCGAATATATGGCGTGGACGGCCTGTAGGAATGGACCACTGATTCCCATGTGTTGTAGAACAGCGTACAAGTAGTCCCATTTAACTGTATCGAAGGCCTTTTCTATATCTAGGGCCAGAACAGCTAGAGGGGTGTTCTTTTTGTTAGCCACCTGAATTACATTGAGAACTTTTCTGATATTGTCCGGAGCTTCTCTATCAGGAATAAATCCCACCTGGTCTCTATGTATGAGTGGGGTGGGAAGAGATAGGGTTAATCGGATCTAGTGGACAATGTCCAACAGACTCGAGAAACTAGAGGCGCCAGGGGATGGTGAATACGTTGTGATATGTAGATGGTTAAAATATGTAGAAGGTTAATATACAGAGGCTGCTCTAGGGTTCATCAAGCAGACTGGGTTGTCTGCAGGTTGTGCAATGTGTGGGGTGGGAAGAGATAGGAGGGCGAGTGGGTGTGAACCTTCACTTCGATCACGCCTATTTCCAGAACCCAAAATGAGCGCCAGTGTTTTAGTAGATAAGGGTATCTATAAATAACAGGGTATATTCCATAAAAATAGTCTTACTAAAAAGTAGTTGGTACATATACTACAATGACTAAAATTAGAATTAAAATTTAAAATCAAAAAGTCAAAGTAATCGTATATTTCAACTTACTTCACGAGGGGGTGGTTTACTAGGATAAGCATAAAACACCTGTAAACCAGTTACCCCCAGCCAGGATCGCTTCAATGATGTTAACAAATTGGAGGCAGCCAACTCAAGGGGGCTTCTGTACAATTGTCTTTTATTCCAATAAAATCCGGCTCAACGCGTTTCGGGACAGGCACGTCCCTTCATCAGGAGCTATAACATTTTGTGTGTGTATTAGGGGTATATATACCCCCAAGGTAATGGGAAACAAGTGAAAAAGACCGCCAAATGGGGAGGAGGGGCCGCAAGGATCGCGGCGCCTCGAGTGCGCATAACCGGAAGGGTGCGCGATGTTCATGCGTGTCAGCCTGGAGCGCATCTGTATCTTGTGCGCATGTCCAGGTTGTTGTCATTGCGCTCCGATCGGAGCGTTTCGGTAGCTTCTGCGCAGGTCCGGAAGTGTCATTGTATGTGCGTTCCACAGTGGAACGCACGTCTATGTTCCGGCCTGTGTTGGTCTTGCGATTAATGGGTAGCTCTGTACATATTCTATATATTGGCCCAAAAAGTAGGCATTTGTTGTGGGGCCGTATATAGAAGCCCTTACTATCGAGGATTGGGGGTAATGTCTTAAAAAATAAATTAATTTTTGTGTGATATAATCTGGAGGATTATGAGTGGTGGCGCTTTTTTTTATAAATATATAAAAAAATATTTATAATAAAGGGGATGTATTAAAATAGGTTGAAAAAATGATAATAATAGAAAAAATAATGATTAAAATAGTAAAAATTAGTAGAAATTAGAAAATAATAATAATAATAACGATAAAAAATATATTAAATGAATTTCGCTACAATTTCTGTAGGAATTACATAGATCTCAAAGCTCAAACAATGGAGGTAGGTAGGGAGTGGGTAAACCTATTTCTCTCGTTATCCAGGGATTGGGATTGGGTTTATAGGGCTATCGATTGTATATCGACTGACCCGGCCATGTTTGGGTTTTGTTGAGAGACTTGAAGTATTGAGGTGTTTTCATATTATATTGGGGGAAGGGATAAGTGCGATGTGGTGGACGTTGGTTCCCATCAGTAGATAGATTGGGAGTGATTGGTCGGGTATTTAATAGTTAACGTGTTCAAGTGTCTCGTTGAGACCGTAAGGAGTGAGGGTGTTAAGCTGGTATATCCAGAACATCTCCTTCCGACATAATTGCTGGAAGGAGGAAACTTGTTCTAGTGGGGTCACTTTGAGATCTGCGGAGTTACCCTCATGTAGTAGTGCAAAATGGCGTGATACACTGTGTGTCAAGATTTTCCTTTTGATGTTAGATCTATGTTCATTCATCCGTTCTCTGAGGGTTTGTGTGGTGCGGCCTACATAGTATAAATTACAAGGGCATTGAAGTAAGTATATTATGTTTCTGCTGGCGCAGGTCATTGGTTGTTGGAAAGATATTTTTCTTATAGGGTGCGGGAGGTGAAATTCCTTACTGGCAATGGTGATCATTGGGCAACATTTGCATTTTTGGCACCGCAACTAGAGGAGCTGTTCTGCTCCGGCTTCTTTTGTGTCTGTCCTATTTTATTTGGTTTGTGTTTTTGGGGACATGAAGGGGCCAGAATATTTTTAAAGTTTTCGCTCTCCGAAACGTGAGTCTTGGTATTTTGGGTATTTCTTTACCTAATATGGGATCTTTTAACAGTACAGACCAATGCTTGGTAAGTATTTGTCTAATTAGTTTGTGGTCACGATTGTATCTCGTTATCAGGCCGGGTTTAAAAGAGGTTTCTTTTGTGTCTTTTGTTTTTGGTTCAAGGCTTGATTTCTGATCTATTAGTGAGATCTTTTTCTTAGAATCTTTGATAAGTTGTGGGGGATAGCCTTTCTCGATAAACCTTTTACTTAGGGTATCTAATTGTTCTCTCATGGTATCGTTGTTAGTGCAGTTGCGTCTAATTCGTTTCATCTGGCTGAATGGTATATTAGTTTTCCATTTGTGATAGTGGCAGCTTTTGAAATCTAGAAAGCTGTTGGCATCAACGCTTTTGAAATGTGTGCTGGTGGAGATGATGTTATCATTACTGATCAGATTAAGATCCAAAAAAGCGGCGTGCCTATGGTCTGCTTCTAATGTGAAGTTGAGATTCCAATCATTAGTGTTGAGTGTGTCGATGTAGGTCCTGAGGTCATTAATATTTCCCTGCCAAATGAGGATGATATCGTCTATGTACCGTTTATAAAATTTGATATTAGGGTGTGTTAGCAAACCGTGTTGGTTTTCGAAAGCACCCATAAATAGATTGGCATATGAAGGCGCAAACTTTGTGCCCATTGCCGTGCCATTTACTTGGATATAAAATTTCTCCTTATATGAAAAGTAGTTATGGCATAAGATAAACTCTATGGATCTGAGAATAAAGTCTTTCTGTGCAGACGGCATGGTTGTATCGGTGTCTAAAAATGTTTTTGTCGCTTTTAGGCCTACTTTATGTATAATGTTGCTATAGAGTGATGTTACGTCTAGTGTGGCCCAAACGAAGTCATCTTGCCAGGTTATTTTTCTAGGGTCTGGATGAGATGTGTCGAGTCTTTAAGGTGGGATGGTAAAGTGTTAACATATCTTTGGAGGATGCCGTCTATATATTCGGATAGATTGGAGGTTAGAGAGTCGATGCCCGATATTATGGGTCTTCCGGGGGTCTACTAAGGATTTATGGATCTTAGGGAGGAAGTAGAAACGTGCGACGGCGGGATGGATTTTTTGAGATAGTTTTTTCTTTTTTGTTTAAAACACCTAGGGATGAACCTTGGTCTATAAGGTCATGGAGTTGGATTAGGAACTTTTTGGTGGGGTCTTCTGTGAGGGATCTGTAGTAGTATGTATCAGAGAGGATCCTGTTGGCTTCTTTTTCATAGTGATCGGTGTCAAGGATGACTATCCCTCCTCCCTTATCGGCATTTTTTATAACAATATCTTGGTTTTCTTTGAGGTTTTTTAATGCTTTTTTGAGGTTGTTACTCAAATTATCTGCTGGAGGTTCAAAGGATATGGATTTGGATTTTTTGGATTTTTTCTTTGGTGACGATGTTTTGTTAACGGAAAAAGCTTCTTTAAGGTCGTCTAGGACCATATTATAGTAGCTTTCTAGATGTGGACCTCTGCTCTCTAGGGGGTAGAACGAAGACTTGTTATTTAATGGCGGTTTGATGGTGTTGATAGGTTCTGGGAGGTGTGTTCCATAATCTTGTGTCTGTGTTGTTGCAGTGAGGGCGATATTGTCGTCTATTGGGTGAGGACGTAGGTGGTTGTTTGTGATGCAGTGTTTAATGCTAAAATGACGTTGGAGGGTGAGTCTTCTAATAAATTGGTTCAGATCTACAAATAGCTCAAATAAATCTGGTTTGTTGGTTGGGCAAAAAGAAAGGCCTCTACTTAGCAGTTCTATTTCATTCTCTTTTAGGGTGTAGCTTGATAGATTGAAGATGCCTCTACTCTTTAGGGATTCAAATTCTGAATTTATAATGGTTGAGTTTTTGGTCTGTGTTTTTTGTTTGAGGGTGGATCGTTTTCTACCACCTCTGCATCCTCTGTAGCGGGATTTGGTCTTTTTTTGGGGTTCAAGATTGGGCTGTAGAAGTTGGTGATTTTTAGAGGTTCTTGTGAAGATTCTCACGATCACAAATCCTCCATTAAAAAATCCAAAAATACCCATTCCCATACTCCCCCATCCCCCCACCCTTATACCCATAGGGGAAACTGACATATCTATATACAGTACACCCTCAGAATCCAATAAGCCATCACGATCCTACAATCCCACCAAAACACCTCTCATTTCTCCTGCCCGCCCACAACCTAGAAGTCCAGTCCACGTCTTAGACACACCACCAACCGTGACTAATCCAGACCTACCACCGGCTTTACAAAACAAGGATAGATCCCACTCCATATCCCCACTTAATATCACCACTCACTCAGTTAGTCCACCCTACCCCAGTCCTGACCAACATTTTTTAGACTTGCCCCCCAATCTAACAGAAAGTCCTCTTTTAGAACAGCTAACAATGTTCAACCAGACAGGACACTGGGGGCACTCACCATCCCATATACAACCCCCGCCCCGTCTAAACTTATCCAGCACACAGATTCTGCAAACACTCATTTCAACACCAGGGCCCTCTCATCTCCCATCACCCAAACCACAAGAACCTCTAAAAATCACCAACTTCTACAGCCCAATCTTGAACCCCAAAAAAGACCAAATCCCGCTACAGAGGATGCAGAGGTGGTAGAAAACGATCCACCCTCAAACAAAAACACAGACCAAAAACTCAACCATTATAAATTCAGAATTTGAATCCCTAAAGAGTAGAGGCATCTTCAATCTATCAAGCTACACCCTAAAAGAGAATGAGATAGAACTGCTAAGTAGAGGCCTTTCTTTTTGCCCAACCAACAAACCAGATTTATTTGAGCTATTTGTAGATCTGAACCAATTTATTAGAAGACTCACCCTCCAACGTCATTTTAGCATTAAACACTGCATCACAAACAACCACCTACGTCCTCACCCAATAGACGACAATACCGCCCTCACTGCAACAACACAGACACAAGATTATGGAACACACCCCCCAGAACCTATCAACACCATCAAACCGCCATTAAATAACAAGTCTTCGTTCTACCCCCTAGAGGTCCACATCTAGAAAGCTACTATAATATGGTCCTAGACGACCTTAAAGAAGCTTTTTCCGTTAACAAAACATCGTCACCAAAGAAAAATCCAAAAATCCAAATCCATATCCTTTGAACCTCCAGCAGATAATTTGAGTAACAACCTCAAAAAAGCATTAAAAACCTCAAAGAAAACCAAGATATTGTTATAAAAATGCCGATAAGGGAGGAGGGATAGTCATCCTTGACACCGATCACTATGAAAAAGAAGCCAACAGGATCCTCTCTGATACATACTACTACAGATCCCTCACAGAAGACCCCACCAAAAAGTTCCTAATCCAACTCCATGACCTTATAGACCAAGGTTCATCCCTAGGTGTTTTAAACAAAAAAGAAAAAAACTATCTCAAAAAATCCATCCCGCCGTCGCACGTTTCTACTTCCTCCCTAAGATCCATAAATCCTTAGTAGACCCCCGGAAGACCCATAATATCGGGCATCGACTCTCTAACCTCCAATCTATCCGAATATATAGACGGCATCCTCCAAAGATATGTTAACACTTTACCATCCCACCTTAAAGACTCGACACATCTCATCCAGACCCTAGAAAAAATAACCTGGCAAGATGACTTCGTTTGGGCCACACTAGACGTAACATCACTCTATAGCAACATTATACATAAAGTAGGCCTAAAAGCGACAAAAACATTTTTAGACACCGATACAACCATGCCGTCTGCACAGAAAGACTTTATTCTCAGATCCATAGAGTTTATCTTATGCCATAACTACTTTTCATATAAGGAGAAATTTTATATCCAAGTAAATGGCACGGCAATGGGCACAAAGTTTGCGCCTTCATATGCCAATCTATTTATGGGTGCTTTCGAAAACCAACACGGTTTGCTAACACACCCTAATATCAAATTTTATAAACGGTACATAGACGATATCATCCTCATTTGGCAGGGAAATATTAATGACCTCAGGACCTACATCGACACACTCAACACTAATGATTGGAATCTCAACTTCACATTAGAAGCAGACCATAGGCACGCCGCTTTTTTGGATCTTAATCTGATCAGTAATGATAACATCATCTCCACCAGCACACATTTCAAAAGCGTTGATGCCAACAGCTTTCTAGATTTCAAAAGCTGCCACTATCACAAATGGAAAACTAATATACCATTCAGCCAGATGAAACGAATTAGACGCAACTGCACTAACAACGATACCATGAGAGAACAATTAGATACCCTAAGTAAAAGGTTTATCGAGAAAGGCTATCCCCACAACTTATCAAAGATTCTAAGAAAAAGATCTCACTAATAGATCAGAAATCAAGCCTTGAACCAAAAACAAAAGACACAAAAGAAACCTCTTTTAAACCCGGCCTGATAACGAGATACAATCGTGACCACAAACTAATTAGACAAATACTTACCAAGCATTGGTCTGTACTGTTAAAAGATCCCATATTAGGTAAAGAAATACCCAAAATACCAAGACTCACGTTTCGGAGAGCGAAAACTTTAAAAATATTCTGGCCCCTTCATGTCCCCAAAAACACAAACCAAATAAAATAGGACAGACACAAAAGAAGCCGGAGCAGAACAGCTCCTCTAGTTGCGGTGCCAAAAATGCAAATGTTGCCCAATGATCACCATTGCCAGTAAGGAATTTCACCTCCCGCACCCTATAAGAAAAATATCTTTCCAACAACCAATGACCTGCGCCAGCAGAAACATAATATACTTACTTCAATGCCCTTGTAATTTATACTATGTAGGCCGCACCACACAAACCCTCAGAGAACGGATGAATGAACATAGATCTAACATCAAAAGGAAAATCTTGACACACAGTGTATCACGCCATTTTGCACTACTACATGAGGGTAACTCCGCAGATCTCAAAGTGACCCCACTAGAACAAGTTTCCTCCTTCCAGCAATTATGTCGGAAGGAGATGTTCTGGATATACCAGCTTAACACCCTCACCCCTTACGGTCTCAACGAGACACTTGAACACGTTAACTATTAAATACCCGACCAATCACTCCCAATCTATCTACTGATGGGAACCAACGTCCACCACATCGCACTTATCCCTTCCCCCAATATAATATGAAAACACCTCAATACTTCAAGTCTCTCAACAAAACCCAAACATGGCCGGGTCAGTCGATATACAATCGATAGCCCTATAAACCCAATCCCAATCCCTGGATAACGAGAGAAATAGGTTTACCCACTCCCTACCTACCTCCATTGTTTGAGCTTTGAGATCTATGTAATTCCTACAGAAATTGTAGCGAAATTCATTTAATATATTTTTATCGTTATTATTATTATTATTTTCTAATTTCTACTAATTTTTACTATTTTAATCATTATTTTTCTATTATTATCATTTTTTCAACCTATTTTAATACATCCCCTTTATTATAAATATTTTTTTATATATTTATAAAAAAAAGCGCCACCACTCATAATCCTCCAGATTATATCACACAAAAATTAATTTATTTTTTAAGACATTACCCCCAATCCTCGATAGTAAGGGCTTCTATATACGGCCCCACAACAAATGCCTACTTTTTGGGCCAATATATAGAATATGTACAGAGCTACCCATTAATCGCAAGACCAACACAGGCCGGAACATAGACGTGCGTTCCACTGTGGAACGCACATACAATGACACTTCCGGACCTGCGCAGAAGCTACCGAAACGCTCCGATCGGAGCGCAATGACAACAACCTGGACATGCGCTCCAGGCTGACACGCATGAACATCGCGCACCCTTCCGGTTATGCGCACCTCGAGGCGCCGCGATCCTTGCGGCCCCTCCCCTCCCCATTTGGCGGTCTTTTTCACTTGTTTCCCATTACCTTGGGGGTATATATACCCCTAATACACACACAAAATGTTATAGCTCCTGATGAAGGGACGTGCCTGTCCCGAAACGCGTTGAGCCGGATTTTATTGGAATAAAAGACAATTGTACAGAAGCCCCCTTGAGTTGGCTGCCTCCAATTTGTTAACATCATTGAAGCGATCCTGGCTGGGGGGGTAACTGGTTTACAGGTGTTTTATGCTTATCCTAGTAAACCACCCCCCTCGTGAAGTAAGTTGAAATATACGATTACTTTGACTTTTTGATTTTAAATTTTAATTCTAATTTTAGTCATTGTAGTATATGTACCAACTACTTTTTAGTAAGACTATTTTTATGGAATATACCCTGTTATTTATAGATACCCTTATCTACTAAAACACTGGCGCTCATTTTGGGTTCTGGAAATAGGCGTGATCGAAGTGAAGGTTCACACCCACTCGCCCTCCTATCTCTTCCCACCCCACACATTGCACAACCTGCAGACAACCCAGTCTGCTTGATGAACCCTAGAGCAGCCTCTGTATATTAACCTTCTACATATTTTAACCATCTACATATCACAACGTATTCACCATCCCCTGGCGCCTCTAGTTTCTCGAGTCTGTTGGACATTGTCCACTAGATCCGATTAACCCTCAAAAACTCTCTTTTTCTTTCATACTCTATGTATGAGGCCAGGAAGAATGTTATTAAGGCGCCTTGCTAGAATTGACGTAAAAAGTTTGGTGTCCAAATTTAACAAGGATATAGGTCTATAATTTGTAGGAGATAAGTGATCCTTTTTAGGTTTGGGAAGCACCGTGATACTAGCGGTAAGAAAGTCAGGGTGAGGCGTATTACCAATCATCAGATAATTGCAGAACTGGGTGATATGTGGAACCAGTACAGAGGCAAATTTTTTGTAATACAGGGCTGATAAGCCATCTGGTCCTGGTGCTTTTCCCAGTTTTAGCGAGTTAATTGAGAAGATTACTTCCTCTGAGATAATGGGTTTGCCTAGCTCCTGCAGCGCTTCGGGCGTCAGCTGAGGGAGTGGGATTGAAGATAGGAAGCTGTTATCAGCCAAATCTCGTCCAGTTCCCGATGTCGCATAAAGGTGTTGATAAAAAGCGTGGAATGTATCATAAACAGTATCCGGATTTGAGGATATGTGACCCGAACGAGAGCGGATTTGAAACACTTGGTTAATTTTTTGTTTAGCTTTCAGTTGGCGCGCTAGCATTTTGTCAGGTTTGTTTGCATATCTGTATTAATACGAAGCAGTCCATCGTAGGGCTTTTTCTGTATTATTCGACATAATCAGATTAATTTGCATTTTAGTGTCCTTAACTGCTTTTAGCAAATATAGAGTGGGTGACCTCTGATGCGCCCGTACCAGTCTGCTGAGCTTGGATTCTAGAGAAAGAAGAGCCGCTTGTCTCTCCTTTTTTAGATGTGACGCCTCTCTGATCAATCTGCCCCGCATAAAAGCCTTATGTGTTAGCCATACCGTTAGAGGGTCTACTTCTGGATTCACATTATCAGCAAAGAAGTTCTTCATGTCCTCCTGGAGCCGATCACGCACGGCTAATCGCGTCAGAAGCGATTCATTGAGTCTCCAAGAAAACAGGCGACTGGTAGGTGCAGACGGCCAGACATCCATCATAACCATGTCGTGGTTGGACCAGGAGGACACGATGTGTCTGCTGTAGGACAGAAAGGGGAGTAGAGAAGTGGAGAGCAGGATAAAGTCAATACGTGTATACAAGCGATGAGCAGGAGAATAATAGGTATAACCTCTCTGTGAGCCATTGTGTTCCCTCCACGTGTCTGCAATAGAAAGAGATTCCATAACTCTCTTGATAGTGACCCCTTGTGAAGCTGGACGTCGAATAGTAAGGGGTGCCGATCGATCCAGTAAGGGGTCTTGCACGAAATTAAAGTCTCCGCACCATAGTAATTTATCATAAGTGAGGGACTCAAGTTTTTGTTGCATATGGGTGAAGAACACAAGTGGCTCATCAGTAGGGGCATACACGTTCACCACACACCACACTTCGCCTCCATAGTCACCCACTGAAATAACATATCGACCATTGTGGTCCACAATGGAGTGGGATACCTGGAATGGAAAAGCATTTTTCAGCATAGTAATAATCCCTCTGCTCTTAGATTGAAATGTGGAGGAATAAAACCTCGTATATTGAGAATGAAAGTATTTAGGATGAGAGGTTGTGGTGAAATGGGTCTCCTGTAGGCAAATAATATCGGGTTTATGTTTGGAGTAAGAGGAGAACGCCGTCTTCCGTTTCCTCGGGGAATTAAAACCCCGCACATTGTGCGTTAAGACCTTACACATAGCTTCGGTGGGAATAGAGTATCATCAGGATGGACTATAAGGACTGCTACCGCACTTAATAATAAACAGAGTGTATGATCTCCAACATAAATAAGAAAATTAACAAACATTACGAGAACCAAAGCACTGAGGAGTGCAACAAAGCAAAACAAACGGCTGAACCTCAGATGTTCAGCAAATAGAGACTGGTCAATCGTGGCCACCAGGGAAGCAACAGGCGACCCTGGTCCCACCAATATGGACCCTGAAGAGACGGGCAACATGTAGGTCCGATTCGCTGGTTCCCCATGCGAAAACAGGTGAGCCATGCAGAGGAACAAAGGAGAAGAGTACATAAAAGGAAGGAAGGAAAGGAGGATGGGGGGAAGAGGGGTAGTATAAGGTGATAATCCACGTCGATATCCCAGATAATGGAAGGGCATAGCAAGTCACGGAGTTGCCAGTTCACAATGGTCCTCCACGGATCCAATTATCAGAAAACAACTGGAGGTAGTGCAGTCAGGATACAGGAGATCTGGATCCAGTCGCAACTGCTGAGGAGACTTTTGTCCACACTCTAGCCGGACGTTGGGGCCTGGGGGGCGCTGATGAGCCCTCTGGACGATCCACTGCGATGCCAGCCTTCTGTAATGCCTCGATCCCCTCCATCGGGGTGCGAATAGTGTGGGCACGTGCATTTAGCTGGAAGGAGAGAGCAAATGGGAACCCCCAGCGATATTTCACTTGAGCCTGCTGTAAGGCTTGGATCACAGGCCTCATTTCCCTGCGTTTCCGCAGCGTGGGCGGTGCCAGGTCCGCGTACAGGTGAACCGTGGAAGGGAGTCCAGGTAGGCATGTTAGGTTCCTAGCCGCAGCCAGGATCCTGTCCCTTATTTCCGGGTGGTGAAGTTTGAGGACTACGTCCCTTGGGGTATCCTGGACCCTCGGTTTCCCCAGAGATCTGTGGACTCTGTCCATTTTCAATTGATGAGGTTGTGCGTCTGGCAGTAATGCCGCAAATAGAGAGCCTATCGTGGCAGAAAGGTCTAGAAAGGACTCAGGTAGGCCCCGCACTCTGAGGTTGCCTCTCCTAGACCTGTTTTCCAGGTCCTCAATTTTGAGCTCAAGCTCTTGAAGTTGTGCCGCGTGAGAGTCAATGTCTGCCCTATCGGCCCCAAGAGCATCGGCGATTTCATCAGTTCTGGTTTCCAGGTCTGAGACTCTGTTGCTCAGGTCCTGGATCTGGCGGGAGAACTCCGCGACCGCCTGTGAGAGCTCGGTACGAAAAAGGGCTGCGATGTTATCGTAGAGCTCTGTCTGACCTGTGTGGACCTCATCTGGTGCAGGTCGGTGTCCACTGTCGGTGGAGGACGCCGGACTCGTCAGGGATGCGGCCTGGTCCGCCATGATGGATTGGCGCGTGCTCCTGAAGATCTCCGGTATGGTCTGAGACGGGGCTGGCGTGGCAGGAATTTTAGACTTCCCTTTGCCTCGTAACGGTTTCTGTGTCCCCTGCATTTAAACACCGGGCTTGTGGAGCCGAAAGTTCGGCGCTAATAGCGGGAATTAGTCAGCGGTCGGAGCGGAGCTCACACAGGCATGTCCTCCCTGCAAGCCGCGCGCATGCGCCTTCATAATTCCACTTTTAGATGTAACAGCTTTTCCTGTATTTGTCCACTGACCTAGGAGCCATGTCTAGGAGAAACGTTGCTGGTCTTTGAAGGGAATTTTTGTCAGGCGGCCCATTTAAATGGCTGTCAATAAACTACTTTTACATAGCTGCTGATGGTAGACTTCTAATAATCATCTGAATCTATTCATGTATATTGTTGGAGAAAAACAGGGCATCTGTTGATGAAAATGCTCAATGTGAGAAAAAGTCCCACCTGGAGAACCCCTTAATAAAATAAAGAATGAAGATATCACAGCGAGTCGGTCATTCTTCGCTAACCCCCACTGGGGTGGCTTCATGCGGTAACTGGAGATGAAATGTAGCGTTAAACGGCACTTGTTCAATTGAGTGGATTATCATGTAATACATACAGCTTCTGGGTGATACAAGGTGCACCCTCTCTGACCTCTTCATCACCCTAGTCCTGATAGGGCAGCATCTTCTCATTGATGGCCTACAGAATGCTATGGTGTCAGTAAGACGACGTCTTAGAACTGAAAGCATGCATTGGATTCCTTTATTCCTAGCAGAAAGGTATTGAGGCACCTTGGCAGCTATAAGTAATAATAATTACCACAGTAATTAGGAGAACTGAGCTTCCCTTGCAGAATAAAGTCCGCTCTAATATCCAGTTGCACTGAACGCGTTCTCTAGATTTCTTTTCTTAACCTTCCTAGTTTCTGGCTGAAGGCTGTAAGTCAAGAGATAAGTGTCTGTTCTGCTACAAGGGACTTGTCAAGTTGTTATGTCTGCAGCCTTAACTGCTGTATAAAAAGTGACTAGAAACGAATTGATCTAAGCAGTTTCCTTGCTTTCGAGAAAAGTCTGACCTTTATTTTTGTAGCTCCAGCCCTTCTTGGTTATGTTTGGTCCAAATCTATAGGCTCACTTCTGCCATTCAATTGAAGCCGCACAATATCCGGAAAAAAAATACAAGGATGCCAGGCAGGAGGCAATCAAAGGAGAAGCAAAAAATTATTTTAAGTCGGAGGAATGGCTTGAAGATGATAACACTTTTGAATGAATGATTTTGCTTTTCCTCTAAAGCAACTTTTCATTTCCTGTTAATATCACTTAGCTTTAAACTTTCAGCACGGACTAAGGATTTGGGTAGCCGCACAGATGTTGCTTAGCAACATTTCACAAGAGGTAAGCGGTCGACACCCTGACAGATTGCGCTGTGGTATAGAGGCATCACTAGCTCTCTCCATTTATTGATGGCTCCCAATGTTAACCAATCCAGCTATAAACAAAACCATCAAGCCCTATAAAAAATCTCCTCCTTATGTCTCTAACTCCTTGAAGGGGTTTTCCAGTTTGCATCAACATCTTTTAAAATAATCATTTATGAAGGTAGCTGTAATTTTGTAATGTACAGTAATTACAAAAACAAAATACAATGTCTTTGAATTCTATGGTTTTATTTATCAGGGCATTGGTTTAAAAAATACAGTCTTAAAAACGAGTTAAATAGAACCTGAGATGAACCCCAACACATGGGAAATGGCCAGTGTCATTATTTAACAAAAATGACGTAAAAATGGAAAAGTTGTGTACATAGTTTTTCACACATCATGAAAATATCTTGTAGGACCATCTTTAGCAGCAATAACTTGGTTTGAGGCCTTGGCTTTGACTGCGTCATTGCAACACCTTGATTTTTTCTTTTTTTTTCTTTTTTAGCCCATTCTGTTGTAGAAATCCTTGTGTGCTTGGGATCATTGTCCTGTTGCCTGACTAGGTTTTAGCAGTTGAATACGTGGCCTCACATTTAACTCTAGAATACTTGTCATAGAGAAGTGTCCGCCCTCCTCCACTGTGTTTGACATTTAGCTTGCAGTGTTTGTACCGATACATTGTGTTTGGTTTTTACCGAAAGTTGCGATGTGCATTATGGCCAAACGTCTCCACCTTGGTCTCACCAGTCCAAAGAACATCGTTCCAGAATTCTTGTGTTTTTGTTTTTTTCAGATGCAACTTTACAAACCTAGTCTTAGATGTAGCTCTGAGCATTGTCCACTCTAACATGAGATGAATTTTTTTGGGCATCCTCAGTATGGCACTCCAACACATCCATGGCAAGAATCCTTACAATTCTGTAGTAATTGAGATTTTCAGTGAAACCAGGTGATCTCGATTGTGGGTGTTCTAGGCTCCATTATCTGCATTAATAAGCTCCAGATAGTATTGAAGTCCAAAAAGGCCTATCATTTTGATTTGCTGCGGTTCAAAAAAAACAAGCCAAATAAAATGGATTGAAAAAGTTCGGTCCAACTCATTTAATTGAGATCCGTCAACAGTTCTGTCCTTTTGTGTTTTTAATGCAGCCGAGATCACGAGGCTTTAGGGAGCTGGGAGTTTTCTGGGAAGGCACTGGGCATGACGGGAGCTCCTTGCTCGTTAGTTTGGACCCGACTCCTGCAGTGAGCAGGGACAGTTACATAATGTACACAAATGCTAGATAACTTTTTTTTAAAATAAATTTAGATATTTAAATTTTTAATCCGAGAACATTATGCAGTTTATAGGTAGTCTTTAGCTATTTGCTTTGATTAACTGTTAATTTATGGATGTGCGATGAGTCCATGACACTTCTCCATAAGGCAAGACTTTCTTAGAGTCGCCATAAAACGTGTATGGTTTGTAGGAAAAAATAAAATAAAAAATCTTGTCTTGTAAACGGAGACATTAAATATAACAACAATCACGGAGGGGGCGAGCGTTGTTGGCGATCCTTGTGGTGTTTATTTTCTATGAGGACTCCGGTACACAGAAACCACATGAAGCCGATCTGATGTTCCAAATAGAGCACTTTATTACTTTGTACCTTGAGAGTGAAGTGGTAACCAGATGTCATATGCTGCTGGCGCCAGCGTTTATTGCTTTCTCAGTTCCTGTGGGTATTGACATTGGTAGGTAATACAAAAACTATTGGCAATTTATATAACAAGAAGACTTATCTTTACTAGATGGAGATTAAAATTGCCATTCCTGCTGCGCTTGTGGCTTATTACTCCGCTTTGTTGTACCTGAGGTTTTTTTTTTATTTGACACTTAAAAGGGTATTCCAGCTTTTTAATATCGGCTTAGCTCTCATTCACTTGTACAGGAGCAGAGTTGCAGTATGCTGGCATGGTCACTACACAGCAGATGGAGCCTTCTGCATCTGGCTCTGTACACGGTTTAGGCTTCATGCACACAACAGTTGTTTTTGGCTGTCCGCAAATCGCCGATCCGTCTTCCTTTTTTTTTCACCTTCACATCAGTTCCGTGTGTCCCCAAATTTTGTAGGTTGTGTTTCCGTGTGTCTTACGTTTTTTTTTTTTTGCGAAAGGCTTGAACCAGTTTCTTAAAGTACCTGTACAAGTTCCCTGATTTCCAAGCAACTGTCCGCAAAAAAAAACGGATACGGATGACCAACGGATGGCTTCTGTTTGTCATCCGCATTTTTTGCGGACCCATTGACTTCTATGGGTCCGCAAACAGTTTTTTGCGGACAAGAATAGGACATGCCAACGGAAAAGGCATCCGCATTTTTAACGGATCCATAAAAATAGAAATGAATGGGAAACCATCGGATCAGCAAAAAAAACAGAACGGAGGCCGCAAAAAACCACTGCCGTGTGCATGTAGGCTTAGTCTCTGGAAAACGCGGTGCTGAAAACAGCTGATTGGTTTCCTCCACACTCCAAAGACTTACTAATAGGGGACAGCGAGTGTTGATAATGTCTGTAAAGCGCTGCGGAATATGTCGGCGCTATATAAGTGAGTAAAATAAACAGGAAAATCTGGAACCTGTGAAATCTCAATAATGCCAGAAGGGTTTTCCGCTTTTGACAATCAATACTCATTAGAACTTTCCCTTGACATTAAGCTGATCAAAAAGTGCCAGTCACTCTGCTAGAGTTATTTCTGTCTGGGAGCTCAGGGGGTGTGTCCTTCCTCAGATAGCTTGCCTTTTCTGCTGCAACTCAGAGGCCATGTCCTTTATTACAGGGCATGCCCTCTCTGCTGCAGTTCTCTCCCTGTAACGGTCCCAGTTTCTAACGGTAGATATGGCTGGAGGGAGTGATGGGTGCCCTGCAGTGTGTTACCTTTGGCACTTGCCTTTACTATTGTTGATTGATTAGACTTTGTGATTTTCTGCACTTTGTAAGCTAGTTCACCCTCCTTATTGTATCTTATATGGCTTTATGATATTTTTTTAATATGAACTTTCAAAAATGATGGTAGTTTTATCATGGAATCTTGGGTCTAGTGCCTTTTTGTTTCATGATATTGCTCTCTTTGGTACGGTATGACCAGTTATATTTATTGGGGGCTCTCTTTTTGGTTGATATAGCTGGCGGCAGTTGAAGGATAGAACTGAGCATGTGTGACCACCTGAGCGAGGTTACTGAGGTGGACAGAAAAATGAGGAAAGGAACATACAGCAGATGGCGCTATACAAATGCATTTTATTGAATAACTCTGGGTCTATACTAAAATTTTATTACATGCATTACAAAGGTATCCAGGTGCTGGTTTGGGAGCTGATGAAGGCTGGACGGGCCGAAACGCGTCCGTGACCTGTATCTCTGTATATTTGAAATGCTATAATAAATCCTGAAGATCATTTGAGCACTCGCTGGGATATTCTTATCTATATTGCTGTTTAATCTCCCACGTGCGGGTGCGCTATTGGTTTGAGTGCCAGCCGCCTTCTACTCTATCTGCTGGTTTGGGACAAGACCTTTAACTGAAAAGTGCATAACTGGCTGTATAAAAATGTGTTTTCTAAACTGGACAATCCCTTTAAAGACATTTTGCTATATTAAGAAGACGATGGAAGCTTGGCTCTTGTAATGCTTATGTTTTTTCTGTTTTTCTGTAATTGCTTCAGACAGACAGAATAAAGGTAAGTGATTACTACGTGGATATTCTGCTGCTTGTTTGTTGTTGCTCGTGCAAATACAGAACAAAAAGTGTAATGAATGTCTCCTACTGTCCACAACAAAGCGGACACTTACATTGTAAACCATGGAGGAATCGGGTGAAGGTTGAGTGTTTTTTTTAAATGGGTCCACTTATTTGCTGACCTTCATTATTCCCCCAGTGTTATCGTTGACTACTTCTGCTTGGGATTCGTATTTTTGTGTCATAATTCGTCCAGCCGGCTGTATTTTACTAGACACTAGCTTTATGCTGGTTCATCTGTAACAACTACAGCTTTTAATACAAGATCTATTCATTCGCAAGAATTTAAGAAATAAAGCTGGTCCATGTGGTAATACACGTACAATACATAGATGTGACGGGTACCCACAGGTGGGCATACTAACCTTGTATTGTTGTGCTATTCTGGCACAATGCATTGATGGAGGTCTGGAAGAACCAGAACTCACCACGGTCATGTGGTTGGGATGGATGAGGGCTAGGTTCTCTAATTCTAGTGATCAGTGAGGGCTACAGTGGAAATCCAGCATAGGAACAGCCTTCCAAGGTTTACCATATCCGGCATAGGAACAGCCTTCCAAGGTTTACCATATCCGGCATAGGAACAGCCTTCCAAGGTTTACCACATCCGGCATAGGAACAGCCTTCCAAGGTTTACCACATCCGGCATAGGAACAGCCTTCTGGAGTTCACCATTTTCGGCTGAAAGCCCGCTGTTATGCCGGAAAGTGGACAGTTCCCTGTCTAATCCCATTGTAGTCAATGGGGATCCGGTGGTTTCCAGCATTTTCCAACTACATTGTATATGATGAACTCGGACAGGCTGTTCCTCTGACGTAACTACCGGCTGTATTTCATAACGCTATTGTAAACGTAGCCTTAGATTAGAAGGGGTCCAGCCACTATAGCCCCCACTGATCACTAGAAGGAGCACACCTAGTCCTCATCCTTCCCAACCATATGACTTCGGTAAGGTCTGTTATAATCTACCTGTTCAATTTCTCACCAATTTCAGGATTGCTTTGTGCTTCTAGTGAATGGGAGTAGTCTACGAGACCCAAGTCTTATAACAGCTGAAGATTTGCTACAGTCAGGGTCGGATTGGCCTAACAGAGTACCAGAGGATCCTCTGATGGGCCCAGTCCGTCACACAAAATAATAGGACCTAAAGGTCCGGAAGAAGTCAGAGCTGACATCCGAGCCAGTCACTCGCATCCTTGGGTCTACTTTTTCTGGGATTGTTCAGGACCTCAACAATGATATGTCCTTTGTGTACAATGATAGCGACCATGCAAGTGAGAGTGGAGGTGTACGTGTTCTGTACAGATGTAGAGGGGCTTTAGTATTGTCTTCTGGTGGGTTTAAGGAACCCTAGTCTAATACTGTCCAGATATAGCCAGTCTAGGCAATCCTCTGTAAGCATAACTACTCTTTCTTAGGTCTGTAAAGGGTTAAACTAGTGGGCGCGGAGAGGAAGGGTTTTCCTCCAAATCAGGCATCCTCAAACTGCGGCCCTCCAGCTGTTGTAAAACTACAACTCCCACAATGCCCTGCTGTAGGCTGATAGCTGTAGGCTGTTCAGGCATGCTGGGAGTTGTAGTTTTGCAACAGCTGGAGGGCCGCAGTTTGAGGATGCCTGCTCCAAATGCTCTCTGCCACATTGATATCAGATTATCCAAATGAAACCTCTCCTCACTCATTATGTGCTCTGAAATCTTTGTATTATTACAAATTGCCGTCTGTAAATGTGACCATTATCTCCTGTGTTTTGCGGAGATCAATCCTTAGCAGAATAGACGAGCGCTATCGGTGTTCTGGGACGATAGCATTCATGTTGATTTCCTCTCGTATTCCCTAATTTGTCCCTGGCCATTCTTCACGGTGCATGCACTGTAATTGATTCAGGTGAAGCCTATTCATGTAGCGGGACGCAGCATCAAACGCTGCACTCTGATGACATTAGTCCCTGAGGTTTACAATGGAGAATGAAATCCAGGCCTGACACACCGCCCCTCGGAGTGAATTACGGTAATCTACGCATTCACTGCAGCTATCACCCAGGGTTGTCAGGAGGTAGGGCATGTGTCTTCTCAAGCCTTTCGCTCAGCAAATTAGAGCAAACCATTGTATTAGCTCAGCCTCATTTAGCAGGATATGCTTGGTAGGACATTAGTGTCTAATATGGCTGCACTGAGAGTGTACCGCCTGTACCCGCAGGAACACTGGCTCTGTCGCAGGCATGGCCAACCTGCGGCTCTCCAGCTGCTGTCAAACTACAACTCCTACCATGCCCTGCTGTAGGCTGATGGCTGTAGGCAGTCTGGGCATGCTGGGAGTTGTAGTTTTGCAACAGCCTCAGGTTGGCCATCCCTGCTGTATTGCTTAGGCAACTTTCACACTCCAGTGTTTGATCAGTGGTTTCCATCAGTGATTGAGAGCCAAAACCAGGAGTGGAGGCTAAACAGAGATTAGGTATAATGGAAAGGATTTGCTCCTGTTTTGTATTTTTGACCCGCAACTGGTTTTGGCTCACAATCTCTGATCAAACACTGACTGTGTGAAAGCGACCTTAGCTTTGAGATAACATGGGGCAAATGGGTTGCCTGGGACCTACTTCCAGTCCTTCAGTCACTGTTCACTTGCTGTGCCTACCTCTGATATTCAATATATACGTCTCGTGCCAATGTTGATAATGCATTCATAATTCATTAAATTTGTTTCCAGGAGGAATAAGACAGGAATGGCACAATAAAGAATACTTTAAATGTTCAAGCTATGTGATTTCAGGAGGAATACAAGTGTGAGAGCTTACAGACCCTCAATAATGGGCATGAGCATAGTGCTAATGGGGTCCCAATAAAGGGACTCCATGTACAAAACCATGTAACAGTAGAGGCCCCTAGCAAAACTTGGAACTGGTCCCAGTCCACAATGAGCAAATGAGTTATTATCATGAATATGGTCTTTATTTTTCCTTTTCCAGGCTTCTTATGGGTCATGTTATATTCCACAGTTTCTCCCATTCTCTGCCTCGATCACTTTTCCTAATATCTTACTTGGCATCCGCAGCGGCTGTACCCATTTCCCCAGTAGTTGCCTCGCAGTCATCTCATATGACGTCTTGCCGGCAGAGGACATTGGTCACTACTTCATGAATGGCACTGGTCGCTTATTCAGTATTGCTAATCTAGTATAGTCAGTTAATAAATTGCTATGAGATATGGAACTAATGGTGTGGTCCAACTCAGCCACGCTAATGACGCTGTTACTCATTATGCCTAACCTTTAGTTCTCCTTATAATAATCTTAAAAAATTCCCCCGATCCATGAGTGGCATTGCCCGATGTCCTGAGGCTGACCGCGGTGTGCTTTGGGGGGGTCGCCTGCAGGTAGTCCAGGTGACGGCACACGTGACTTAGTCATGTGATCCCGTAACGGACTGACGCGTTGGTCCCTCCCTTCGTACTGCTGACGTCTCCGGCGTTTGCCCGGACTGCATGCTCGCTCATTTCCGGTCATGTGAGTCCTCGTGTCACTGAGTGAGCGTGGGTTGTAGTCTGGGTAACGGGGCATGCGCAATGCTGGATATGGGACGCGAAGGATGGCGCCTTCTTTTTCCACTTGCGGCTGTAAGTTTTTATGTTTAGATGCACCTTATTGGCTGCTTTTTAATTAGTATGGATACACACAGGTGATCACGATCACATACGTATGCACTATGGCACTTTATTTGAATATTATAATATTGGGAAGAACCCCCTTATATGCATTCACCTCCTATACAATGTATGATGTATCACTTCTTTTTTTATGTCTCACAAGCTGATTTTGTATATGCTATTTGTGAAAATATGTTAATGTTCACTAATTAACCCACTATGAATTGTGGGTATATAACACTGTTTTTGGACACCATTTGGTATGCTTGATAATGACTGCAAGGAGCAGTTGAAACGTTGCAATGGAAAATAAAGTGGGTCCGCTATTTGCACTGAACATTGGAGTGCTGCCTCGTATTGGAATATATTCGCCACAGGCTGCCTGGTCCTCGGTCAGAGGAATTGCACCCCTATTCATCCAGCTGTGCTGCTGATCTCTTTTGTGTTATATATAGTATAGTCAGCAGATACTCTGTATAGCCGTACTTTGACCGTAATGCTATTTGTTCCTCTGTCTTCTTTAGAAGAATACACCGTTGGATATAGTCAGTCCAGTCTTATTCATTTGGTGGGACCCTCAGATTGTACTCTGCATGGTTACGTCCATGGAGGTAAGTTCTTGGATATCTTACTGCACCAATGTAACACGTGTTGTAAAGGGACATTTTGACATTATTGTACAGTTTACATATTATCTACATAAAGAAATAAATAATTTTGTAAACAGAATACATTACTTATCAGGTACTGATCCTGAGTTACATCCTGTATTATACGCCAAAGCTGTACTCCCTATTCTGCTGGTGACGTGACTGTGTACATACATTAATTTACTTATCCTGTAATGATCCTGAGCTATATCCTGCATTATACTCCAGAGCTGCATTCCCTATTCTGCTGGTGGAGTCACTGTGTACATACATTAAATTACTTATCCTGTACTGATCCTGAATTACATCCTGTATTATACTCCAGAGCTGCACTCACTATTCTACTCGTGTGATCACTGTGTTTATACATTACTTATATTGTACTGATCCTGAGTTACAGCGTGTCTTATACCCCAGAGCTGCACTCACTATTCTGCTGGTGGAGTCACTGTGTACTACATTACATTATTTATCTTGTACTGATCCTTAATTACATTCTGTATTATACCCCAGAGCTGCGTTCACTATTCTGCTGGTGGAGTCACTGGTAAGGGGCTCAGACCTTACAGAAAATATATTTTTGACCCTGAGTGGTATGTGTGGCTCCCTTCTCTAGGATATCAGAAGGAATCAGGTGGACACAGTTAGTTAAAACAGTCCTCAACAGGCTTAGTGGTTACAGACTTTGTCTGGTCACAGCCTTAATTATGGACATCAAATTAATTGGCACGCTGTCTCTTTAAGTGGCAGCAGACAAATACAGCAATGCTGCTAAAGCAAATTTTCTCACATTCACTAATCTCTAATAAAACTATTCTGACACCAGTCTCTCCACTGTAAGGGTACATGCAGAACAGCAGATGTTTCAGTGTCTGTTTGCGGCTGACTTTCCAGCCACATGTGGTGACCATGTGGTTGCTCCATATTAATTGGTGGCCCCATTGCTGAGATATTTGCGGTTTTATTTTATGCAAATTAGCCCCTTGGCTCACCTAAAGCGCCACGTGTCCCCTGCTTTGAGTGACACGGCTAGGCAGTGTAGTCATAATCACACCATTTACGGAACTCTCACACAAGCGCGTTCATCTCTGGGATCGGCGCATGCACAGTGCAGGTCTGAAGCTTGGTAGGTGGAAGATATCTGTACTGCGCCTGCGCTGACGATGTCATTCTGCTCTTTCCCCACTGATGTAGATATCACCTTCTGTGCTGATGTGTTGTGCTGTCCGTGGTACTGTATTCTTCCTGCCACCAAGAATTGACCCCCAGTGTAGGACAACACATAAGAACCCACATTTTGCAATGCTGACATTCTTTTCTTCCGGTTACAGAGTGATGTTGTTGGCACATGTTCAGTACAGATTCCTACCACCCAGCAAGCTTCAGCCTTGTGCTAAGCATGCACCGATCCCAGAGGCGAATGCACAGATGCAAGAGTTCAGGGCCAGGGGTGGGCGCGCAGGCAGCAGGGAAAGTGAGCGGAGCTTAAGGTTAGAGCTTTACAACGACATGAAAGTCTTGTGACATTGCACATAGTGATTGTCAGTGGCGTCGCAATGCGGCACGCGACATACTGTAAAACTTCAGTCGGAAAAAACTTTAGCGTAAGGTTTCGCTCGACACTCAAATCACCTGAGACTTGAATGTGTGTTTCCAGCAAAATAACAGCTCTAAAATAGTCGTTTACCCCAGCGTTTTTGCAGGATCCATGACGCAGCGTTATTCTGTCTGCGATGGGGACGCAAACAAACGGAACGGAATGCATTCTGGTGCAGTCCGTTTTGTTCAGTTCAGTTTTGTCCCCTATGACAATGAATGGGGACAAAACTTAAGCGTTTTCCCCCGCTATTGAGATCCTATTACGTGACACATCGCCATGTAACCTTAGGTGCAATAGCGACACCATTGTTGCACCAAAGGGACTAATTTACATAAAATAAAAATGTAGATATCTCGCCAATGGGGCCACCGATCAAGATGGGGCAAAGTGCGTTGGATTTAGCTGCAAAGCGCGTATCTACCAAGTCAGCTGGGTTTATATGCACAACTTCCCCTTAACCGGGTAGGAAATATAGAAGGTACATGCCAAGAAATGGTCATGCCCTATCCTAGTCTGTAGTCATAATACTGTCTAAATATCTAGAAATCTGTCCTGCAGCTGATGTGACTTTCACACCATCTTAGTCTTTTGGCATAAGAATAGACTATAACACCCAGCGTTGGAACTGCTCTCAGCTGATTCTGAGATATTTACAAGGGAATGAGCTGGGATTGCTGCGCCAAGTGCTAATGTGCAGGTGTGCTAATTAACCGCTCATTAGCATATTTCGCATATTCGTCTCTGCTATCAGCCTTGATTCTGAGCTGATTGAATGGATTTTGCTTTGTACTTTCTTCTCTGTTGTGCTGTTGTCTTACACTCAGTTCACACTTTCGCGTAAAACGCCGCTTTTGAACGCACATAAAAACGCACAACAGTAAAGGAACCATGCATTCCAATGAGGGTGGTTCACACTTGCGCGTTTTTATGCGCGTTCGTAGGCGCCTATAAACGTCCGACGCATAAGCAAGTATGTTCGCGTTAATTCGGGCTTTTTTCGAGCGTTTGGTGCTAATAGACTTCAATGGGAAACGCGATAGGCGTGTTGTTCGGGCGTTTGTGCAGCGTAAAACGCGCCTATGGACGCGCGTTTTTCAAAATTCACACCTCAGATTGGCCAAACTATATAGGGAGGGCTGTTTGGTCATTGGCCAACTATGCAGTCAATCACATAAACGCGCGTCAAACGCGCCTACACTATTTACCAAAACGCTTGAAAAAACGCGCCTACACGCCAGTCTTGAACGCACCAAAAACGCTAGGCTTCAAAACGCTCAGGTCTGAACCCAGTGTTAGTTTTAAAGGGAAGACTTCCCTTTTGTAGGTTCTTCACTGGCACGATAACCCAAGGTCCTTGTAAAGCTGCCCATAGACGTTGGGTTGCTGTCAGCTGACCTCACCGTGAGCTACGGTCTAAGATAATTCGAGGTCTATAGAGATTATAGAAAACCAGTACCAGAATTACATCTGAGGGTTCTAATGGTCTCCAGAAAGCTTCCTATCAGCTAGAAGAACGTCTAATGAAAATAGCTGCATAAAGGGGTTGTCCGGGATTGGGGACATTGTTCTAAGTGTACAACGGTGACATAAATATTACACACATGCCTGTCCTACCTTTGCCACACATGTCTGATGCCCCGTTTTCATATCGCAAATTCTCAGCCGGAAGTACCTATTTTCTCATAGTCAGTGACGTACCGGGTCCCTGGCTGCAGAGCGAAGCCTCTTCTCCCGGTTCACAGGGAGCCCAGTGACAGCACCAACAGCCTCAGTAATTATTCAGATCGCAGGGAGGGGCGGTAACTAGGCTGGAAGACATTGCGCTAAGCCACGCCCCTCCAGTCCAGTGATGTCAGCGGGCTTGGCACTTTCTAATGAATGAAGGGGGTGGAGTATTAATGAGGGGGCGGGGTTACGGCAGAGATGATGGTTACCTGTAACCACGTGATGCTGCGCTGCGCAGGGACCCACAGGGCAGTGCGGCAGGAAGTTAGGCAAAGATAAATATAGATGTAAACAATGCGTGGGTGACTGTCGGAGCCCTGTAGAAGTGGGGAAAATACCTAGAAACATACGGGAGGAACTTCAATCAGCTGTTAATAGTGAGTACACTTTAAAAAAATATAAAAATTTGATCCTGGACAACCCCTTTAATCAATGTTGTACATGTCGCCATTGATTTCTTTGAGGCCCTACAGTGCCTCCATATGACTGTTTTCATACTGTGGGATGTGGAAGCCAAAAAAATCATACACCATGTACTATTGGAAGCTGTATTGTGGAGAATTGCTTCTTGGAAAGAATATAGGGGATTTTAGGTGGGTGTTTGATTCCCCCCTGCACTGCACCTCATCATAAATTAGGGGCATCTCCGGCAGTCCATGAAGAACTACTCCACTCCATGAGGGGAGCTTGTTTCCAGGCATAAATGTTAGTAAATTTGCTGTAATTCATGTGATGTGCATATTCGTGCCTATGACTCGATAGTTAAGGGCTTTAACTGTGGACACTTTTTCTTATCATTAATAAAAGATTTTTGATTCCATTTGCCTTTCTGTCAATATTCTGGGTATTACATTAATCTTTTTTTTTTTTCTTTTTTTTTTTTTAAGTCCAAGCTTTGTGAACATGGCCTGGGCCAGGGCCAGCTCTCCATTAATACTCAAACCTTTTACCAGAGATGGCCAAATACAGTCCATCTGACAATTATTCTATTAGCATTACATTGCATGTATATAAGGATGGAATAGAGGCTACTGCACCAACTCCCGCTGTAAAAACAGCTTGGTCCTGACCATATACATTCAATAGCGGTCGGCCAAACCATCATTCATCCGACAACTATCTCTCCTGACTTTCTCCATTCAGCCAAACATGTATGTATATTTAATGGAGAGAGAGGAGTCCGGCACTGCCAGACAATTCTGACAGCGGCTTATCTCCTAGAAGAACAAAAGGATTGGGCAAAAATATTCAATTAGCCCAATCGTTCTCTCCCCTGACATCGTCTATCAGGGGAGAGTTGGGACCCCCCCCCCCCCCTCAAAAATATTAGACAGTCCTCAGAACCTACCGTTTTCGGTGAGATTGAACAATGATACACTAATGTGTATGTGGGCCTTTAGGGCCACCTATATGCATGAAACTCTTCTGCCCTATGCAAAATCCATCCTTGTGAACACTCAGAACCTACTAGACTTCTACTCTCTGGGTCCAGATGCATTTTCCAGGTCTGATATTGCCAAAAAGTATTCTAGGTCCTGACCCCATAGGAATTAAAAAGCCCAACATTTATGTTACTGGAGGAAGCATATTCTGTGGCTAAAAGTTATCTCTTGATTCCTGGGATCTTGGGTTGGGGAGTGACTAATTGTATTATCCTTCGATGAGATTAGAGACAGCAGGTCCAGAAAAATGTCTCTCCCAATGATCATTACATTGTTTCTTATATCTCTTGATCCAAGAACTTTCAGAAACCTTGGAGGCAATTTATCATTCCTCCATTCCAGTTTTCTTGCATAAAAAAGTTGCATACCCCATGTTTGCGACTTTTTAAACGCCATTGTGACAAAATTATGTTGCAAGTGGCATATCTACTCCGCCCTCGACACTTTCCAAAAAGAAGGGCCGTGGGAAAGCGGGCCCGGCATATTTATCTTCATTTATACCAGTTGTCTGGCATACATGAAGATGGATATCAAGGGCAGCTCCGAGCTGCTATAGATTCCTGTTTAGGCGCACAGACTCCCGGAGTATGTGCCTAATTTATGACAAGGTGCATCCTCTGGTAGAGCAGGGAGATCATAGACCAGATGTCACTTCTCTGCTATCCGGAATCCCAGCGTGTCTGTTGGTTATATCTTCATTCTTCACCTCCTGCGTCTTAAAACTCAACATAAAGAAAACTGAATTTGTCTTTCCCCCATGTCACTCAGCCCCCTACCAGACCTATCTGTTACAGTTAATAGCACAACGCTTTCTAGTCTCACAGGTCCGCTGCCTGGGGATAACATTTGATTCTGCCCAGTCATTTAAACTCCAAACCCTCACCTTCACCTTCCACCTCCAATTTTAAAACATTTCTGATTCGCTCCTTCCTCACCCCTGAGTCAACTAAAATGCTAGTGCATGATCTCGTCATCTCCCACATGATCTACTACAACATTCTCCTCTGTGGCCTCCCATCTAGCGTTCCTCCAATCTATTCTCAACTTTGCTGCCCGGTTAATCCACCTCTCCCCTCGTTTCTCCTCTCTGCCAATCTCTTCACCGGCTCCCCATTGCCCAGAAAATTCAGTTTAAAATACTAACAAATACATATAAGACCGTCCACAATCTGCCCCCTCCTTACATCTCTGACCTTCTTTCCCGTTACATCCCCACACGTAATCTCCGATCCTCACTGGATCTCCTTCTTTCTTCACACAATTAACTACAAGATTTCTCACTGCCTCTCCCCTACTCTGGAACTCGCTATCCCAACACATCAGACTCTCCCCCAACATCCAAACCATCAAGAGTTACCTGAAAACCCACCTCTTCAGGAGAGCCTACCACCTGCAATAAGCATGCTGCCACCACACAGCCATGCAGCAGAGCGCTTCACAGCCAGTGAGGAAAGAAATCTCACCTTCTTCCTGGCTGTGACGCGCTCTGCTGCGATTGGGCAGCTCGCTGCCAGGGATAAGGAGACGCCCATTGAGAAACACGGCTGTCTCCTCCTCCCTGTACCGATGGTATGGATTAGCATATAGGGCGGGAAACCCAGAACGGGGGCACAACGGGGGAACGGTGCAGCCCATCGGAAAAAAAAATAAGTGTGAGGACATCTCCTCAACATGCCCTACAGTGCCAGGTACTTATATTGTAATGTCAGGACCAGTGAAAGGTCCTCTTTAAACCTCATCTGCCCCTTCTCTTCCCAAGTCTCCAATCTATCCAGATCCCTCTGTAGCAGAAAACTGTCCTCTTCAGTGTTAATTACTTTACACAGTTTAGTGTCATCTGCAAAAATAGATATTTTACTGTGCAGGCCTTCTACAAGATCATTAATAAATATATTGAAGAGAATAGGGCCCAATACTGACCCCTGAGGTACCCCACTAGTGACAGTGACCCAATCTGCGTGTGTACCGTTAATAACCACCCTCTGTTTTCTATCACTCAGCCAGTTACTTACCCACATACAGATATTTTCTCCTAGTCCAAGTGTTCTCATTTTATATACCAACCTTTTATGAGGTACGGTGTCAAATGCTTTGGAGAAGTCCAGATATACGACATCCATTGATTCGCCGCTGTCAAGTCTAGAACTTACCTCCTCATAGAAACTGATTAAATTCGTTTGACATAACCCATCCCTCATGAAGCCGTGCTGATATAGCATTAATTGCTTAGGCTACTTTCACACCTGCGCTTACCCTTTCCGCTATTGAGATCCGTCATAGGATCTCAATTGCGATGGGAAAAACGCTTCCGTTTTGTCTCTGTTCATTGTCAATGGGGACAAAACTGAACGAAACGGAATGCACCAAAGTGCGTTCCGTTTGGTTGCATCCCCATCACGGGCAGAATAACACTGCGAGCTGACCCAATAGAAAACTGATCCGTCCCCCCATTGACTTTCAATAGTGTTCATGAAGGATCCATCTTGGCTATTTTAAAGATAATACAACCGGATCCGTTAAAAACAGATGCAGGCGGTTGTATTATCAAAACAAAAGCGTTTTTGCTGATCCATGTGTGTGTGAAAGTAGCCTTATTTTCATTGAGGTACTCCAGGATAGCATCTCTTAGAAAACCGTTTACCTACGACAGATGTTAAACTTACCGGCCTATATTTTCCGGGCTCTGCCTTTGACCCCTCTTGATGCACAGTGCCATGTATTTTGTGGTGCTTTCAAATAAACAAATAATTATAATTCTGCATTAGTAATTTTACATTATGCTCCAGAGCTGCTTTCATAATTCTACTGTTTATCAGTAGTCAGAAAGCTTGTATATAAAGATCAATTCAGGAAATTTGGTGACTGTTCACTAAATATCATTGAATGTAATAACTCTAAAAACAAAGTGAAGGAGGAGAATATTGGTAATGAATAGCAAATTATATGCATTACAGCTCTTCAGAATGAAAAAAGACTCTCTCTAGTACCACCTATAGTTGACCATCCGGGATATCTAGTTCAAAGGGGTATTCCCGTTGTTTCCAGCTATCCTTTATCCACAGCATCAGAAAAACGGGGGACCATTCTCGTGAGGGGTGGGGGTCCTAAAAGTAGGACCAGGTAGGACCCCACCGTTCTGATGGTTATTCCCTATCCAGTGGAACACCCCTTTTAAAGAGGACCTTTCACTGGTCCACAGTTTACTAGGCAAATGTATATACATGCAGAGCGGCACTCAGGGATGAACCTACACTTACTTGTATCCCTGGGTGCCGCTCCGTTCGTCCGCTGTAGCCCCCGGTACCGGCGCTCGTGCTTCTGATAATTTTGCCTGGGGTGGAGACTTCTTCTTTTGCTCTGGGCGTCTCCTTCTCCCAAGGCTGGAGCGCTGGCCAATCGCAGCGCTCAGTTCATTTATCAGAAGCACGAGCGCCGGTCCCAGGGGCTACAGAGGACGAACGGAGCGGCACCCAGGGATACAAGTAAGTGCAGGGTCATCCCTGGGTGCCGCTCTCAATGTACAAAGCTTTACCTAATAAACTGTGGACCAGTGAAAGGTCCTCTTTAAGTCTATAGATGTTAGGTAATCAGCCAAAATAGAGAGACCCACTTTTTAGCATTGCCCTAGAGCAGTGGTGGCGAACCTATGGCATGGGTGCCAGAGGTAGCACTCAGAGCCCTCTCTGTGGGCACCCGCACCCTGGAAAAAGTCTAAGGTGTACCAATATGCGTTAGACTTTTCCAGCTATTTAGCAGTACAGGGCGCACTAAAACAGCACAGGCAGCACACTGAATGTAGGCAGGCTGTTATAGCTAGATGATAAAGTACATAGAAGATATACTATATTGGACTGTAGTATTCAGGGTAAATTGCCGTGTTGGCACTTTGCGATAAATACTGTAAGTGGGTTTCGGTTGCAGTTAGGGCACTTTGTCTCTAAAAGGTTCACAATCACTGCCCTAGAGATTCCTTACTAGCTGGATCTCCATAAGGAGAATTAGAACTTTAGAAGAAATAGCAAATTCTATATAATATATAGATCACCGCTGCAGCAGAAATCTACCAGGTGAAAGTTCTCTGCCATCAAGATTTGGATAATTTCTAAGTCCTGTAAGTGCAAATCTATCTACTTACAAGGAAAAGTTCTTTCCCATGAGAGGTAGCTTTTTGAAGGATAAGTGTTAAAAGGTTTCTGTCTCCAAGAGTGGTCGGATCTTACTTATTCACTTAATATTTCATCACTATTTTCTCCAGTTCACTCCACTTGGCGGAAGCAGTACAAGTACACTGTTCTTAATCTACAGCTGTCTTTGGATCAAAAGAGTGGTACATGTGATGCTCTGAAAGTAGTTCAGCTAGGGGTGGACTGACCATAGACCCTACATTCTTCTATTCCTGAAATTGTACAGTAACACATCTGTCACTAGTAATACCCAGCTGGCAATTATTTATTAATTTTTAGGAGCAATAACAGATGAACAGGGCAACAAATTGCTATGAGTAAATGCTCCAGAATTTCTATTTTGTGAGTCATGAGACATGTCAGGAGTGGTGCCAGATCCTCTTCTAACCGAATGTCCCACACTGATAATCTCATGACAGTGGCACCTCTCAAAGGGTGGGACATATTAGGCAGCAAGTGAGCTGTGAGTTCTTTAAGTTTATGTGTTTGAAGCAAGAACAACGGGCAAGTGTATGAATCTGAACAACTCTAACAGGGGCCAAATTGTGATGGTTAGATGACTAAGATTCAGAACTTCTCCAAAACAGCAGGTCTTGTGAGATGTTCATGGTATGCAGAGGTGGGCACCTACCAAAAGAGATCTAAGAAAGAGAAACCTGGTGACCAGGGTCCTGGACAGCCAAGACTCAAGCTTGAACTTTGGAGCCATAGTAATTAAATATAGAGATTTTCCTTAAAAGGCTGTTCCAGGAGTTGAATATTGATGACCTATCTTTAGGATAGGAAGATAAGAGACCGGCACTCGCTTTTAGATAATCTTGCTGTGATTTATTGTCCCATTCCAGTGACAGTGTTTCGGCATACAATCTGCCTCAGATCAGATGAAAAATATTTATTTTCTTATTTTTCTCCGCTAAAAACCTAGGTGTATCTTATAGGGCCAAAAATTCGGTGACTCGTGTGTAAATGTATAGCTTGTGGCTCCTGGTAGTCATACTTTTTTTTTCAGGCTCTTTGTGTCTGTAAGGTTGGCCACCCCTACATTAGTAACTGCACCCCTATACTGAAGCTAAAACTGATACACAAACACTCCCGACATGTTTCTCTGGCAATCCGGCCTCTTCAGGAGATCGAGCAGGTCTGTTTGTGGGGGGCAGGGACCACAATCAAAGAGCAACGGGGGTGTTGCCGTTACACCGAGAGGCTCTGTTCTCTCTGAAACTGCCGTGCCCTCTGTACCTTGACAAGGCCAGGCAGTGTTCATGTGTTCATGCCTGCCTAGCCCTGTGAATCAAAGTGCAAATGACGCTGCAGTTGCAGAGAAGCCTTAGAGGCTCATTGGTATATATTAAAACATAATTTTTCTCAGCAGTGCAGGCACATATAAACTGGGACCAACCCAGATGCCTTCTGTGCGTATTATCTGTAAAAAGAATGGAGAAAGTTGAATGTGTAGCGACCTGCTCCTCCCCACTGCTATTCTCTATACGTCTGAGGAATCCTGCTGCTCTAAACAAATCTTCAGGCGCTTGTCCCTTCAATGTCTGTGTGAAGCAGCTGTAAATTGGAAAATCAAAAAACCTGCAGAACTAGATATGGAGAAGATTGTATTACGATAAGGTGCCGTTCAGAGTAAAAGGACGCTTCGTGGATGTACGTGATGTATTGCTCCTCTGGATGCATTACTAAATCATGGGAACAGACACCTATTAAATTGCAAATTCAAATGTGGCGATAGCAAGGATGACAATACATCACTTATCTTGTACTGATTCTGAGTTACCGTCTGTATTACTGTATACTCCAGAGCTGCGTTCACAATTCTGCTGGCTTTAGATTTGATATCTTATAGCATTGTGTCAGAGCTGGATTTAGTGATTTGCATTCTGGGATGTATAATCTTGACATGTGACACTGTGAACAGTCTGTTGCCATAAAGTAATCATGAGATTATTATTTTTATTTTTTTTATTGTCAAGGTGGAGGCTATATACAAAAACGGTATAAATGGGACTGCATATAGTGAACATCTGTGCCTTGCCCACCCTGTGAGTCTCAAAATTCATTCTTTGTGCTCAAGTATGAGTCCTCAAGGGGCTACTGAATAAAGGGCTCACGTGGATCCTTAGGATATCACACCCTCTGTTATTAGCCCCTCGAGCAACCATTGGGTGGTAGGGGTTCACTAGTGGGTTCGAACTAGGATGGGTATTTGGGCAACAGAGATGTAGGGGGGATTTATCATAGACCAGCATTCTATTCCAATGTATTATATCCACTGCACTGTTGGAGGATATGCCTAATTTATGAAGAGGTGCACACCTTGTCATATATTAGACACATCCTCCTGCAGTCCGTGAAACTAACGTGAAATCTACTCCAGCTCGGATGTAGATCTGAGTCGTCTTTCACACCAGTAAACTGGCATAAAGGAAGATATACTGTATATGCTGGGCGACTGGCCCTGCCACCTTCCTGGGTTCACCAGGACTGCTGAGGGAAAGTGGCGGGGAAGCTTCAAAACACTGCTTGGGCCTAAAATTAGGCGCAATGGCATGTAAAAAGTTTTTGTGACTTTTTACCCCAGAAAACTAAGTCAGGGAGTGATAAATACCCCTCATTTAGTCTCTACTACAATCTCATAGTGCGTGTTTAGATGGATAGCCATGCCCATTGGGATCTAGCCGAAGATTGGCTCGGTGCTGATGATCACAGCTTTGAACCTTTTTTGGGCGGCAACCGCTTGATCTAAGGGGAGCTGTCATTATGTTCTTTAAAACAAAAAATATAGCAGCCTGTCTTTTAATTAGCCAGTGGTTCAAGAAAATGATCGTAGAAGTAAATTCTCAGTAATCTCCTTCCATGTGTGGTCAAAATGAATGTTTTATTATTTACTCATTTTTGGGGTTTTATTCTTCTAGGTTTTGTACCCGTGCAGACACTAAGTTCTGTAGTTGTCACTTACATTTGTGTAACTTGTGTACCATTGTGGACAGTTTTCTACCTCTGCCTCAAAACGCGAAGTAAATGCATTGGTTTGAAAAAAAAGTGTGTGTGTGTATGTATATATATATAAATATAGATATACACAGTACTGTGGTAGCGTTTTAGGCAGTTGTGGAAAAAATGCAGCAAAGTAAGAATGCTTTCAAAATATCATTAACCCTCATCACGTAGAAGACGCAGTGTTTGCTCAAGAAAAATTGCAGCAGATGAGACATCATGCTTCCCTTCAAAATAGGAAGATGTCAAGCAGCACCATCGGCTCAGAACTGGGAGAAACCAGTGGGACTCGGGTACTCTCATCTAGTGTTTGAAGAAGTCTGGCCAGAAATTACATTCATGGAAGAATTGCGGCCAAAAAGCGATGTGGAAACAAGGCCAAGCGACCCAACTATGCACAAAAACATAGATGCTGGGGTGCAGAAAAATGGCAGCAGATGCTCTGGACTGATGAGTCAAAGTTTGAAGTATTTGGCTGTAACAGAAGGCAAATTATGGGCTTGAGATTACAGGGTTGGACTGGCTCACTAGAGCACCAGATGATCCTGCGGTGGGCCCAGGCTCTGACGCAGTAGTGGACCCTAAAGGCCAATGAGAGAAAAAAACATTTGGAGCTACCTTTAAAGATAATCACATGCTTGTAGTTTTTTTGTCTTTGACTCAAAGCCTATTAGACATTATTAATGATATGGGTTTGGGTCCCAAGAATAATTTCCTCTAGTGCAACCAAGGAACCCCAGTCCAACACTGGGAGAGTACAATAATTAATGTCTGCAGGCAACAGTAAAGCATGGTAGCGGTTCCTTACAAGTTGGGCGTTTGATCAAGATTAATGGTGTACTCAGTACTGAAAAAATACAGGCAGATGTATTAGCTTCAATCTCATTCTGCCGAAGGATAACAACTGGAAACCTACAACCAATGTCCTTGAAGAAAAACAAGGCGTTCTGGAAGTGATATGGCCCACCACAGAACCCGGATCTCAACATAATAGAGTCTGTCTGGGATTACATGAAGAGACAGAAAGCTTTGAGCAAGCCTATAACCAAGTGTACAGTGCTGAATGATGGCACCTTTCTTTTTCTTTTAGCACAAGGCCACAACTTAACAATCTAGGGGCAGGTTTTGATATAATGACGACATTTTATTTTCACATGAGCACCTACAACCAAAGTCTGTGCTCTTTATGGTGAAAATAAAATCAGTTTCCATAGTAACCCTTCATTATCAAGCAGTTACTCTGCTTTAATTACACAGCTCCAGACAGTCATTTAAAGAAAGGCCACTTTTTTTCAGAACGGAATACATTTGCAGGTTTATATATAGAACATGTTCATAATACCTAATATATGATCCACTTTCTAATAGGAAATTATTCAATTGTAGAAATCCCAATGGGTTTTGTTTATTTATTTTCCAATTTTTATAAATCGTTTCCTTTTTTTATTTTTTATTTTTTCTTGCCTCTCTAGGAGGGATAATTGAAAATGAGTCAATGTTACGGTACATTACTAATCGACAGGGATAGATTTTGTTTTGGGAAATTATGTAGACATGAAGACCTTTTGATGCTTGAATCAATTACTTGTAATTGTAATAAGTGATTACTTGGGGTAACGTTTTATTCAGCATCATGTTTTGGACTTTAATTTGTTATGATGTGACAAGATAGGTTTCTTTTCTTTTTTTTTTGCAGTGGCTTAAAGGGAGTCAGTAATATAACTACAAGCATCGGCCATCAGAGCGTTGTAAAAGCTTTATAACCATCCCTGTATGTCATCTGCGTGTTTATTCCATGTCCAGGAAAAGCCCTTTTATTCCTATGAGAAACCGCTCCCAAGTGCCCATTGGGCGGGCTTTCCTTTTCAAAGTGCCCGCACCCACTGCCCTCTCTGCTCCTCCCATCTCCCCTGACGTCACAGCGATGCAGGAGAAGAAGCCTTGGGAAGTTAGGGGGAGAACAGACAGCGGGAAGGGCGGCAAGTGTGGGCACTTTGAAAAGAAAAGCCCGCCCACTGGGCACTTGGGAGCGTTTTTTCATAGGAATAAAAGGGCTTTTCCTGGACATGGAATAATGGTTATGGTTAAATGGTTAAAGGTATGGTTATAAAGCTTTTACAACGATCTGATGGCCGATGCTTGTAGTTATATTACTGATATTTACATGACACACTCCCTTTAATAAGGAGAGACTAAAGGGAAGCCATTGAGTATTGACAGTGTGGCCAGATTACTATAGTGTTTACTAATCCTTAGTTAAAGGATCTGGTCATTTCTTGATTGACCCCTTTATCCTTGCATCAGTCGCCATAAAATGCCTAGAGGTTGTAGATGGATGCTTCTCCCTCGGTAAATTGTATCCATTAGGGTACGGCCGCACAGTCAGGTTTCCTAATGCAGTTTTGGAAGCCAAAACCAGGAATGAATTAAAAAAAAGAAGTTGTATCTGTTCTCTTCTTAGTCCCTCCTGATTTTGGCTTCCAAAATCACATCTGGAAATCTGGCCATGTGGTCGTACCCTTGTAGTCACACAAACCATATATAATGCAGAAACCATTTGTACCATTTTTAAAAGGTTATTTTGTAAAAAACCAAGTTTATGTAAAGCTCTTCTTGGTGAGCAAAATGTATAATCTACCATTACGCACTGTAGCGCGAAAATGAATTTTAATATTATTATAGACCACACTTTGGGCCCTATTCTATTGCTGTATTTAAATGAATTGATTTGCTGCTACCGCTGGGGGAAGATGGTACTACAAGTGTACATATGTATCTTGTTTAAAACTTTGGCGTTAATGCACATGGCCATATTATGAGTCGATACAGCATGTACATTCATATGCCTCCACTTTTGTGTGGAGTCATATGGAGGATAAATATTGCTGCATTACAGAGGTATTCTCCCCTAGAGGCAGCATATGGCAGTACATGCCGTGCCTACGGCTTTGTAATATGCTGTATAACCATAGTGACCCTGAGTGCTGCCTTACAGGGTTCATGTAAGTGTCTCTGCTGTTATTCATAAGGTGTGTTTAATATGTTTTCTCCATCATTCTGCTTCAGTGGGATAATATTAATTCTTGTCTGATATGAAATCAGCAAGCCCCCTTGATCCCCCACCCCCTACCTTGTCGAATATCTGGTTTCTTCTAATAATTATCGCATTATGGGCTTATCTTTACTACTGGGATTGATAAAGTAAAATTAAAGCAATATTCTGTGTTAGTCATCGGAATATTCATATTTTCCATTGCTGGACAAAGTTTGACCTTTCGAAACGAAAAAGAAATCAATGTCCCATAACTGAAACCACATGACTTACATCTGCTCCACTAACTGCGACCAAGCAGCTTGTTTTACTCAGTTCAGCTACGTTTCAGCTTTTGCCAGAAATTGAATGTTATAAATTCTAGTTTGTAAAGTTTTTAAACATTGGTGGGAATTTATAATTTCCCTCCACGCCAATTTTCTACAGTAAACACCATTGCGCCTAATCTATCTCTGTAAAACGGATGTGAAGGGGGAGGGGGAGGAGTGTCGGTGGGGCCATCGGCCCCGGAACATTTCTGGTGTAAATGATGGCATAAATCTATGCCTGCTATGTGCTGGCATAGATTTCAGTTTAGGCGCACGGACGAATGGTGGATGTGCCTAATTTATGATGAGGAGGAGACATCAAACACCAGTCCTTGATAAATTGTCCCTATTGTGTGTAAAGCGTTGAGTGCATTATGCTCTATATCTGTCTGCGGTCTATACCCATCTATTTATAGCTGTCTAACTGTCTCATTTCTGTCTATCTTTCCATCTATCTAATATCTATCGATCTCATTTCTACAATGGTGTTTGACCACCACCATAGCAGAGCTGAAGCTGTTTTGTATGGAGGAATGGGGTACAATTCCTCCTAGCTGATGTGCAGGACTAATCGGCAATTACCAGAGAGGTTTAGCTGCAGTTATTGCTGCACATGGGTCACACCAGATGAAAGCAAAGGTTCACATAGCTTTACCACTCACAGACATGAGATATTGGATCATTTTCCTCAATAAAGGCTAATATTTTTGACTCCTTTGTTTGAATCGGTTATCTACTTTTAGGACTGAAAATCTGTAGTAGTTTTAGGTGAAACTTACAGAAATATAGAAAGTCCTGAAGGGTTTATAAACTTCCAAGCACAACTTTACCTATCTCAAATCTATCTACAGTAGGTCTGCCCATCCAGTGGCTAATTCATCCATCTATCTGTTTATTCATCCATCGATAATGTAGGCTTGATGTCTCTAAAGGGGTATTCCCATCTCGGCACAGGGACTTGCCCCTATTTTGAGAACAGGGCCTGTCTCCAAGCTGCTTTGACTGGACAGATGGCTGTGCATGCACATCTCTTTCCATCCACTTCTTTGGGAGTTCTAAAATAAGCAAGTGCACTTTTTCCGCTATATTCGGAGCGCCGATAGCAGTGACTAGAGAGAGCGTGTGCAGCCAACTCTCCTTTCTCTTGTAATACTTCAGATTTAAAGGGGTTATCCCATCAACAGATTTGATACTTGCCTGCGGCGAGCGCAACGTCCACTTCCTGGATTCTGGCTGGGCTGGCTCAGTCAGCTTGACTGACGTCTTCTCTCGGCCGATCCGCACACTGTCTTGAACGTGCACGCCGCCGCGCATGCGCCATGGTGACTTCTTCCTAGCCAGTATAGTACAGAGCCGGCGTGTGCTTTCGCGGCTCTGTACTATACTGGCCAGGAAGAAGTCACCATGGCGCGTGCGGGTTCAGGACATCGCGCAGACCGGCCGGGAGAAAATACAGTCTTCTGCGCGAGCGCGGCCACAGGATTCAGGAGAAGAGCGGTGGCCGTAACTAGGGGAGACCAAATGACAACAATGAGGTAAGTGGGGATGAATTATCTCAAGAAGGGTGGGAATTGGCTAATAAAATGTATTTACAAAAATGATCATTAACAGATTTAACAGTGATCATTATGATGGGAATACCCCTTTAATGCGCATGGCTGTATGATGAATCGATAATACATCACCTGTAGAAACCTATGAGCCCATACTGTACTCCCATGTCCCCCATTCTTGTCAGGAGTCCTATGGTATACTGTATATTGTTGCATTTTACATTGCCGGGGTTTTCTCCCCAACAAACGTGCCGAGTGTAACTTTTTCCTTTTTGTTTGTGTTCTTTTCTTTTAATATAGCATTTTAATTGTGTATAGAATGTCAAAACTGCAGTGATCATATGTCATTGCTCACAGGGGTTTTGGGGATTTTCTACTTATAGTCTGTCTGTAGGTTAGGCCCCCAATGAGTGGTCAGTGGGGGTTTAACCCAAAAGACTCACACCAGTCAGCAGAATGATAGGACACTGTGGTCCATTATTCTGCTTATCAGTGAGGTCCTACCTCACCCATCCTGCTTTCATAAGCTTTTCCGGTTTCTGAAAGAAAATAAGGTCCAAATTAGGGAACTTTTCTCAGCCCTCTGTTCAGTTGGTTGTGTGATAATGTGATATCAATACTGGTGATATGGCATGTGACCACAGCCATGGTCACAAGACATGTCTTCAGGATGGAAAATACGTTGGCATGCACAAGCGCAAACAGAGGACTGGGAGAAGCGGCGGCATAAGAAATGTCAGGAATCAATGCAAGACATATACTCAATAGCGTTGGGCGTGAATATTCGAATCGCGAATTTTATTTGCGACTATCGCCACTTTGAGAATTCGCGAATATTTAGAATATAGTGCTATGTATTCGTATTTGCGAATAGTGTTGATCGCGAACATTCTAATCGCATATTTATATTGCAAATATATAACATTGCCGATTTTCGCAATCAAGTAAATAATGAGTGGAGATCATGAATTCTCGAATTTATGGCGAATATTCGGCCCAAAATTCGCAAATTCAAATATTCCCTATGCCGCTCATCACTAATACTCAGTATTATTGCGGGGCATTTATCAAATCTGCTACACCAGTTATGTGCAGAGATGTTACGTACAACGTTTTGTGTCAGAATGTAACAGTTTTGTGACTCTTGGTGATCTGCGCCATCCCACTCCGCTTTCAGAAGTGGAATGAGAAGTTTGCCAGTAGATCTCTTTTTAGTGACATTTACGAAGGGCAACTTTTTAAAACGGCACAAAAAAGTCACAGCCAGTCACAACTCCAAGCCAGGTAACCCATAGGCGTAATTTTACTGGAATCGGCGCAACAAATCTGTAAAAATGATGCACCACATTCATACATTTGCCATAAGTTAGTACAGCAACTTAGGCTAGGTTCACACGACAACATTTGTCGCGCGGCAAATAGAGCACAACCACACTGCAACATTTGTCGCGCGACATTTTGTTGCATTAATGTCGCGCAACAATTTTTATAATGGTAGTCTATCGTGTCGCATTGCAACATGCGACATGCTGCGACTGTGGCACGACAGTCGCAGAAAAATCCATCTTGGATTTTTTGCGACTATCGTGTCGCAGTCGCAGCATGTCGCATGTTGCAATGCGACACAATAGACTACCATTATAAAAATTGTCGCGCGACAAATGTCGTCGTGTGAATCTAGCCTAAAACTAACTTCAAATGCACCTACAATGATAAATTCACCCCATTGTTTTTGAATTATTATTTTTTTTTAAGTCAGAACCCAGGAAACCTCTTTAAAGAGGATATGTTGTAAAATCAGACATCATATAACACACGATGATCTCTTTCTAACAAAACTAGAACCAGACCTGCACCTCACATGGATCCAGAGATCTCCCCATTCATTGCTCCAATTGCTCTGCTAGATTAACTTTAGGCCGGCAGCTCAGGGGGTGTGTCCTTTCTCAGGGGGGAAGTCCTTTCTGCTGCAGCTGATGGCGGTTGAAGGATGGAACTGAGCATGTGTGACCACCTTAGTAGGTGGACATGCACATAACTATACAGATTAAACACCAGGGGGCACCATTATAATGAAGTAAAGAGAATATCTCACAACTAGAGCATTTTTTGTAACAGAAAGTAAATTACAAAATGAACTCTTTTTTTTCATGCTGAATTATATTAAAATAATATTAAATGGAGACACAATCCCTTAAAATAAGTGTACATTTTTCTATCTTCTAACTTGTCATAGTGACGCTGAGCTCTGAGACCCTCCCCCTCGCCCCACAATCATCAAAATGAAGGGGCTTCTGGACCTCTACGAAGCACTGTTTTCCCAACATTTTTTTCCTCGACATAGACGTATTTTAGCTGTGGTTGCAGCGCTGGGCAGCTTTTTACTTTAGATTTACTGTCCCTTTAATACTCCCTGAGCTGCTGCAGTAGAGAGTTACTAAATACAACTGGAGAGCAAGATCCATTCTTTTGGCTTTTGTACATTACTAAAAAAGCAAACAAAAATCAGTTAATTGGAAAGTTATGGTCACAAGATGACTACAGCAGTGATGATATTAAAAACACATGCTGTATATCTTCAGGGGGGCTACCATATAGTATAGTAAGTATATGACACAGTATGGTTGTGGGCCCTTCATGGCTTTATTTCTTAGGCTTTTTTCACACTAGCGTTAGGCTGCGGTATTTATCCGGCCGCCTCTCAGCATGTTTGTTGTGCCTCTCCCGTCCGGTCCCATGTGCTGGATCCGGCAGGCTGTTCCCCTGCTGGACCAGCCTAATGCTAGTGTGAAAGAAGCCTTAGGCCCCATGCACACAACCGTATGTGTTTTGCATGTGCATGCCGCCATTTTTTTAAACCGCAACAATAGGACATGTTCTATATTTTTAGTAGGGCAACATACTGTGTGGACGGCACATGGTGTGTTGTCTGCATTTTTGCCACTCCATTGAAATTAATGGGTGCAGATCAGATGTGGACCGAAAACATAGCCGTGTGCATGAGGCCTTAATGGGTACCTATCGTTTCCAAAAATTCCTCAGAAATTGAGTAACCTGCATGCTTTGGGTCTAGTTCGCATGTGAATATCTCTCTCTGTGTCTCTCTCTCTATTCATTTATATGGTTGTTCAGAAAATAGCTGAGCAAGCGTTAAGTAGTAAAGCGCGTCACACGTACTGGTCATTAGTAGCAGATTCCACCTGACAGATGCCGCCTGTCAGTTTCACTCCTTTAATGGCAGGATGATTGTCATCATCCAATATTGATGTGCTGGCTTCAGGGAACTGGACTTCTTCAGAGACATTTTATATGATAAGGGACTGCGGGCGCTGCCAAAACTTTCTTTATATATAAGATTACAATGTGTATCCTGGACATGTCACAAATTACAATTGAAAAGAAGCGCCTTAAAAAAAAAAAGCAGAAAGCAGATGGCACAGGTCTTCAGGATTTCTGTTCCCCGACACCTTGTTCTGCTCTAATCTTTATTTGTGCCTGAGGAATTGCAGATAATCATAGTAACCAGAGATTTCTTTTGGGATCTGGTAACTATTGGATATGTTTTTAGACAACAGGGTCCACTTGTGACCTAAAGGCCCCCTCATAAGGCGTGCACCACCAATGAGGCCAGGTGAGGCAGCACCAGGAAGGGACAAGAGGGGGGCTGCGGAAGGCCATGGGCAATGAGCGCTTTCATTGTGGCAAAGGGGTTAGGTTAAGAAATTGGCATAGGGGGGTGGGGGTTTAGTTTCCGTTTTCGCCTCAGGCAGCAGAAAGGCTAGGTGCACCCCTGCCCCTCATACATTTATTGTGTTATCAGCCAAACACACCGAGAACGGGGGCTTTGGTTGGCAGTCCAATGTGTGTTTGGTGCACCTGACAGATGATGTTGGCGGAGAGAAGGATCGGGTGAAATGAATATTTTCGCCTGATGCTTTTGTTCTCCTGGGAGATAAGTCGCCACCAGATAAGTCGCTCCCCATTGAATACACATAAATGCTTGGCTGAACCGATCGTGTGTATGGGGGATCTGTAAGGGAGTCGAGAGAGAGAGATGGCTATGGAATGTGTATAGCTGTCCTTACAGAGAATGTCCATACATGTCTTCATAGATGGGTCAAAGCTCTGGGTTTACAGTTTTCAAATCCCTTTCATAGACTTCATATATTTAAGGGGGTTTTCCAACAAATTCAACACCCATCCACATGAGCGCAGGAGTTCCTGAGTCCCCTGTGTGAATAAGGCATTACTGCACATACTTGACCACTGCTCCATTGACTTTGAGACTATGAGACTGCCAGAGATAGCCTCGTACTGTACTCGGTAGTCCCATAGAGAATGGGCAGTGGTCACACATGTGCAGTACCGCTCCACAGGGGACTCGGGGTCCCATGTTCAGATAATCACAGGGGGTCTAAGCAACCTACCCCAGCCATTTTATATTTATTACCTATCCAGTGACTAGATGATAAATGTTCATGGACCAAACCCTTTGAAAAGCAAAATTCTGTATTCTTTTAGCCACCACTAGAAGACACTTAGGAGCATATATTATTAAAGGGGTTGTCCCTTTAAAAAAAAAATGTTCTTAATAGTGGGTTTAAAGAAAAAAATCATACCACCACCACCAATCCTCAATTGCTTCTATTCTAACCAGGGCATCACTGGTCAAGACTAGCAAGGGCCCGGTTCAGTGGGGGATCTGTGGAGTGTTAGTGCTACTTTTACTTTTCTATTTTTTAATCCACTCTTAGCCTTTTGAAACAAAAATGTAACTCTGTCTATGCAGGAGATTTGAGCACTTTATTAGAAAATAAGGGCGTTCCACCCACTGTAAAGAGATATTCTCATTATCAGGAGTGTTGCATGGGTATTGCTATTGCCTTTTAAAGGGTACCTGTCATGTTGAATATGATGTTTGAGCTGCAGGCAGCATGTTATAAAGCAGGAGGAGCTGGGCAGCTTAATGTTTAGTTCTATTGGAAAAAAAACAGTATAAGTTGTATTTTATACATTGAAATTCCTGTTCTTTCTGAATTTTTACATTAAGGAGGCGGTCCTATCAGTGATTGACAGCTCTTTATGTATGTACAGTCAGTTAAGGCTGTCAATCACTGATAAAGGCCATTACACAGTACTGCACCATGTGAACAGTTGTCTAACACAACATGCCATTTGCTAACAGAAACTGCAAGTCAATTCCTACTTATATGCAGACCTCTGCGGAATTAAAACCATCTGTGCCGAATGGGAGGAGTGCTGATACCAGTAATAAAGAAGAAAGATTCAACATGCGTATATCAAGGGGAGAAAAACAGAACTGCGCCTGTTTGTCAGAGTAGGTCCCACTCTAAGAGGTAACCTTGGCGTAGTGAGTGGGCTTATGCCTTATTTACACTAATGCCTCTTGTACAGCATACAGTATAGGGGGCTGTACACTTTAACCACTTCAGCCCCCCTAGCTTAAACACCCTTAATGACCAGGCCACTTTTTACAATTCCGCACTACACTACTTTCACCGTTTATTGCTCCGTCATACAACTTACCACCCAAATGAATTTTACCTCCTTTTCTTCTCACTAATAGAGCTTTCATTTGGTGGTATTTCATTGCTGCTGACATTTTTACTTTTTTTGCTATTAATCAAAAATTACCGAAATTTTTGCAAAAAAATGACATTTTTCACTTTCTGTTGTAAAATTTTTCAAAAAACTACATTTCTATATAAATTTTTCTCTAAATTTATTGTTCTACATGTCTTTGATAAAAAAAGTCCAATAAGTGTATATTTATTGGTTTGGGTAAAAGTTATAGCGTTTACAAACTATGGTGCAAAAAGTGAATTTCGGCATTTTGAAGCAGCTCTGACTTTCTGAGCGCCTGTCATGTTTCTTCAGGTGCTAGAATGTCAGAAAAGTATAAATACCCCCAAATGACACCATTTTAGAAAGAAGACACCCCAAAGTATTCACGGAGGGGCTTGGTGAGTTCATGTATCATTTCATTTTTTTCACAAGTTAGCGGAAAATGACACTTTCTGAGAAAAAAAAAAAAAAGTTTCAATTTCTGCTAACTTCTGGCAAAAAAAAAAAATCTCAGACGGACTCACTATGCCCCTCAGTGAATACCTTGGGGTGTCTACTTTCCGAAATGGGGTCATTTGTGGGGTGTGTTTACTGTTCTGGCATTTTGGGCGGGGCTAAATTGTGAGCCGCCATGTAAAGCTAAAGGTACTCGTTGGAATTTGGACCCCTTTGCACTCAGGCTGCAAAAAGTGTCACTTATGTGGTATCGCCGTACTCAGGAGAAGTAGGGCAATGTGTTTTGGGGTGTATTTTTACATATATCCATGTTGGGTAGAGAAATATCTCTGTAAATTGTCAACTTTGTATAAAATTTTTAAAAGTTGTCGTTTACAGAGATATTTCTCACACAAAGTATGGGTATATATAAAAATACACCCCAAAACACATTGTCCTACTTCTCCTGAGTACGGCGATACCACATGTGTGCCACTTTTTGCAGCCTGAGTCGCAAAGGGCCCTAAACCAATGAGTACCTTTAGGATTTCACAGGGCATTTTTACACATTTGGATTCCAGACTTCTTCTCACGCTTTAGGGGCCCCTAAAATGCCAGGACAGTATAAATACCCCACATGTGACCCCATTTTGGAAAGAAGACACCCCAAGGTATTCCGTGAGAGGTATGGTGAGTTCATGTAAAATTTTATTTTTGTCACAAGTTAGTGGAATATGAGACTTTGTAAAAACAAAAAAAAATATCAATTTCCGCTAACTTGTGCCAAATTTTTTTTTCTGTGAACTCGCCATGCCCCTCACAGAATACCTTGGGGTGTCTTCTTCCAAAATGGGGTCACTTGTGGGGTATTTATACTGCCCTGGCATTTTAGGGGCCCCTAAAGCGTGAGAATCCAAATGCGTAAAAATGGCCTGTGAAATCCTAAAGGTACTCATTGGTTTTAGGGCCCCTTTGCGCATCTTGGCTGCAAAAAAGTGTCACTCATGTGGTATTGCCGTACTCAGGAGAAGTAGGGCAATGTGTTTTGGGGTGTATTTTTATATATACCCATACTGTGTGTGAGAAATATCGCTGAAAACGACAACTTTTTACATTTTTTTATTCAAAGTTGTCAATTTACAGAGATATTTCTCTCACCCAGCATGGGTATATGTAAAAATACACCCCAAACACATCGCCCTACTTCTCCTGAGTACGGCGATACCACATGTGTGACACTTTTTGCAGCCAAGATGCAAAGGGCCCAAATTCCAATGAGTACCTTTTAGGAGGGCATTTTACGCATTTTTCTTCTCACGCTTTAGGGCCCCTAAAATGCCAGAGCAGTATAAATACCCCACATGTGACCCCATTTTGGAAAGAAGACACCCCAAAGTAATCCGTGAGGGGCATGGCGAGTTCATAGAAGAATTTTTTTGGCACAAGTTAGTGGAAATTGATTTTTATTGTTTTTCTCACAAAGTCTCCCTTTCCGCTAACTTTTGACAAAAAGTTTAATTTTTCATGGACTCATTATGCCCCTCAGCGAATACCTTGAGGTGTCTTCTTTCCAAAATGGGGTCACATGTGGGATGTTATACTGCCCTGGCATTTAGGGGCCCTAAAGCGTGAGAAGAAAATGCGTAAAAATGCCCTCCTAAAAGGTACTAATTGAATTTGGGCCCTTTGCGCATCTTGGCTGCAAAAGTGTCACTCATGTGGTATCGCCGTACTCAGGAGAAGTAGGGCGATGTGTTTTAGGGTGTATTTTTACATATACCCATGCTGGGTGAGAGAAATATCTCTGTAAATTGACAACTTTGAATAAAAAAATTAAAAAGTTGTCGTTTACAGCGATATTTCTCACACAAAGTATGGGTATATATAAAAATACACCCCAAACACATTGCCCTACTTCTCCTGAGTACGGCGATACCACATGTGTGACACTTTTTGCAGCCAAGATGCGCAAAGGGGCCCTAAAACCAATGAGTACCTTTAGGATTTCACAGGACATTTTTACGCATTTGGATTCTCACACTTTAGGACCCCTAAAATGCCAGGGCAGTATAAATACCCCCCATGTGACCCCATTGTGGAAAGAAGACACCCCTAGGTATTCCGTGAGGGGTATGGCGAGTTTACAGAAAAAAAAAATTTGGCACAAGTTAGCGGAAATGTTTTTTTTTTTTTTGTTTTTTTTTTACAGTCTCACATTCCACTAACTATGGGGGGGTTGTGTGGTGATTGGTGCACTTTGATATTTTTTCTCTGGTGGTCCCAAGCAAAGGGACCACCAGAGAAGCGGGCAGCAAGCAGATCAGACGCTGTTCACAGAACAACGTCTGATCTGCGATTTTTTCTGCCATATACAGCCTGCCAGCGCACGATCGGCGCTGGCAGGCTGTAGTATAACTACATGCGAGCTCGCCGATGGCGCGCATTGCGCATGTGCGGGCGCGTCCTCGCGTCATCTCGCGTCTCGCGAGATGACGCCTAGATGCGTCCGATCAGAGCTACAGGGCCGCCGCCAGGACGCAATTCTGCGTGCGGCGGTCCTGTAGCGGTTAATATTGCGCTCAGAAGCGAGTTTAATTAGATCTAAGCATAGCATTGTGGATGTGCGATCCAGTTCTGTTTTTCTCCCCTTGATAGATAGATAGATAGATAGATAGATAACACAAAAGGGATCAGCAGCACAGCTGGATGAATAGGGGTGCAATTCCTCTGACCACTGTCTAGGCAGTCCTTGGCGAATATATTCCTTCAAAGACGAGGCAGCACTCCAAAGTTCAGTGCAAATAGCGCACCCACTTTATTTTCCCATTGCAACGTTTCAACTGCTCCTTGCAGTCATTATCAAGCATGTATCAAGCATATACACTCACCTAAAGAATTATTAGGAACAGCTGTTCTATTTCTCATTAATGCAATTATCTAGTCAACCAATCACATGGCAGTTGCTTCAATGCATTTAGGGGTGTGGTCCTGGTCAAGACAATCTCCTGAACTCCAAACTGAATGTCAGAATGGGAAAGAAAGGTGATTTAAGCAATTTTGGGCGTGGCATGGTTGTTGGTGCCAGACGGGCCGGTCTGAGTATGTCACAATCTGCTCAGTTACTGGGATTTTCACGCACAACCATTTCTAGGGTTTACAAAGAATGGTGTGAAAAGGGAAAAACATCCAGTATGCGGCAGTCCTGTTGGCGAAAATGCCTTGTGGATGCTAGAGGTCAGAGGAGAATAGGCCGACTGATTCAAGCTGATAGAAGAGCAACGTTGACTGAAATAACCACTTGTTACAACCGAGGTATGCAGCAAAGCATTTGTAAAGCCACAACACACACAACCTTGAGGCGGATGGGCTACAACAGCAGAAGACCCCACCGGGTACCACTCATCTCCACTACAAATAGGAAAAAGAAGCTACAATTTTCACGAGCTCACCAAAATTGGACTGTTGAAGACTGGAAAAATGTTGCCTGGTCTGATGAGTCTCGATTTCTGTTGAGACATTCAAATGGTAGAGTCCGAATTTGGCGTAAACAGAATGAGAACATGTATCCATCATGCCTTGTTACCACTGTGCAGGCTGGTGGTGTAATGGTGTGGGGGATGTTTTCTGGGCACACTTTAGGCAACTTAGTGCCAATTGGCCATCGTTTAAATGCCACGGGCTACCTGAGCATTGTTTCTGACCATGTCCATCCCTTCATGACCACCATGTACCCATCCTCTGATGGCTACTTCCAGGATAAGGCACCATGTCACAAAGCTCGAATCATTTCAAATTGGTTTCTTGAACATGACAATGAGTTTACTGTACTAAAATAGCCCCCACAGTCACCAGATCTCAACCCAATAGAGCATCTTTGGGATGTGGTGGAATGGGAGCTTTGTGCCCTGGATGTGCATCCCTCAAATCTCCATCAACTGCAAGATGCTATCCTATCAATATGGGCCAACATTTCTAAAGAATGCTATCAGCACCTTGTTGAATCAATGCCACGTAGAATTAAGGCAGTTCTGAAGGCAAAAGGGGGTCCAACACCGTATTAGTATGGTGTTCCTAATAATTCTTTAGGTGACTGTGTATATATATATATATATATATATATATATATATATCAATCTGTTCAGCTTTTCCTGCTCTACAACATGGTGCCTGTAGTTTAAATTGCATTTTCATGGTGACAGGTTCCCCCCCCCCCCCCCCCCCAAGCTCTTTTCACTGCCACTGGCTGGGTACATAATTATCTGATGCTCTCATAGTTAATTAACGCAGGATAATGATGGAGATTAATACTACCGCAGAGCACAAATGGTGCAGAGGGACATGGCTACTTTAAGTTCCCAGTCCACCACTGCCCACCAGTTCCCGGAAATCTTGGATACTTCTTCCCATGCTCTACTGACTGTTCAGATCCTATTAGTTCTATGACATGACGGCCTTTTTCCCTTTATTATACACTCCTGACACAGTTGGCTCAACCTAATCCTAAAACGATCCACAGCTGTTGGTATATCCGGTACAGCATACATCTGGGACATTTCTGGAACTAATAAGATTCACTGATCATGATAATTCAGAAGCTCAATAGCGGAGAATGCAACATACCATTCGGGAGTGCACACCCCTCGCAGAACTAAAGCAAGAAGGGAATGCAGCTGCTTGCAATTCAGTGTTTTTGGATACAGTAGCTTATATTTATGATATATATATGCCACCAATTTAAAGTTTACCAGGTCAATATTGGGCATCTCAAGTGGTTCTTGATTTGTTTGGTTTGAGGTTAGAACATTGACATCACCAAGTTCTTCTCATAGGCTACTTTCACATATGCGTTTTGGTTTCAGGTTTTAAGATCAAGCAGAGGATCTTAAAATCTGACCAAAACCGTTCAGTTTTTATTACACATCAGGATGCATCTATTCCATTAGGATACGGTTGTGTGAAATTGAAACTAAACAAATCGGATCTGTCTAAATACATTGACAGTCACTGGGTGATGGATCAGTTTTTTTAGGATCCTAAAAAAACAGATCTGTCACCATTGACTTACATTGCTTTTAGTGACCGCTCCGGTTTGTTTTGTTTGGATTTCACACAACCGCATCCTAACGGAACGGATGCATCACCCATGCATGTGTAATCAAGACGGAACGGTTTTGGTTTTAGTGATGCAGTTTTTTTCCGTTTCGATGACCGGATACAAAACCGAATGCTGACGGGACGGAAGGCATCCTGAACGGATCTCTTTCCTTTCAGAATGCATGGGAACAAAACGGAACCGTTTTAGCCCGATTTTGAGATGTCGGATCTTAAAAGCGGAGTGCCAAAACTCATATGTGAAACTAGCCTTACACTGGCCAAAACCAAGGAATAAACAAACGCTGATCAACAGTGTGCAAGCAGCCTGATACAAAGTAAAAGGAGATGAACAATCGTTACTTATTATGATCATTCATTCCCCATTCACTCTGCATATTGTCAGTAGCACATCCCCTGTTTAGAAAACGATCAATCAGCATGAAAGAGGCAATCACCTGACAAGAGAGCATTTTGATAGTTTGTCAGGTGATCCGTGGCCCATAACACATACCAGTTATCTGGAATGAGTGTTCGTGGGAACATAAGTTCCCAATAATTGGCACGGTGTTAAAGGGCCCTAAGACTTTTTAAAGACTTATTCTTAGGAGAACCCCATAGATTCCATTTAGATTGGGGAACTAAGAATGGCAAACATTGGAGAGTATTATTATTGGGTTGCTGTGGCATGAAACTATTTAAGGAAGCGCCTATGGATTGCAATTACAGGTATAGCATTTCTTATTGATCCCAATGCATTCAACTTACCATCTAAAGATGATCTATTTTTTGGACCATCTATGTTTGTGTAAAGGGTCTCTTGACAATAGGCTTATTACATGGTATCCCCTTTCTGTGACCCTTAGCAATCAGCTGTAATCTGTGGGCGCACTTGCCCACAAGTGTTCAGTTCCCCTGCAGCGCCACCACAGGAGACATTGAGTGTGGCACAGATCCCAATGGATAAATGGATAGTCAATGTAATGCACAGCTGTGTCAAGTCCTCCACAACTAGAGACACTCTTTGTAGCCACTCTCTTCTCTGAATATTAGGTAAGGGCCCACAATGTGGAACTACTTCCCCTCTATTAACTCAGAATTCTCAAATAATGTATTGAAAATGCATTTTCTAAACCATAAAACCAAAGTTTTCCAATGGTTGAAGATTAGATTTGGGTTTTAACTAAGAGAAGCAGTGTTTCTGAAAAAAACAAAATAGACAATTTTTTTTATCCTTATGATCTCCCCTTTATCTGTCATATAGTGTACATATGCAGCTAAATTTACATCCTGATCTTCCTGGTTCATGAATGGAATAGTAGAAGGCAATGGGTGTGGAGGTTGTAAAGTCCTTATAGGCACAGTACTGGCTGCGATTAGTGGTTGTCACCTGGCAGCTACTACATGGATAGAATCTTAAAGACTAATTTTAGGGAGAAGTGTCTGGGGAGACTGAATGGAAAAAGTTTCAGCGGCTTTCCCATTCTTTTGAAATTTCTGCCAGGCCATTTACCGAGTCACTCTGCTTAGAAATTATATATTTATTGCTGTTATAAACATGGACCAAATCTGGATTCTGACATTCTGCAAATTACATTTCATCGCTGGTTAAATATTTTATTAAATTCCCTGCATATGTTTCCAGGATGTTTCCCTTTACAATATATTTTACAGCTGCACCAGAAATGACATTAAAAATATATTTGACAGCTAAATGGCATAGCACAGTGTGGAAGGGGGAGGGGGTGTCTGCTGTAACCCATTTAAATAGGCCAATTTTCTGGACCCCACAACTAGTTTTCCTATGTATAGTAATTGGGGACTATATATGGTTTAGGGAGATTTTTCCCATAGGGAACAAATTGCGTCTTAAAAGATTGTCCAGCTTAGAAAACTCATTCCTACAACTCATGGCACCTCTGTGGATCAACTGTTTGAAGAGGCCGTGTGGTGAGTGCCGTGGCCTCTTCCTAGGCTGGTGATGTCGCGTTTATCGGTAAGCTGGCCTAGGCACAGCTTGGTGCCATTTAAGTGAATAGGCCTGAGTTGCAATGCCAAGCATGAATCAGTACCAGGAATTCGCACCGTCGCATTTGCAATCGCGAAATTTGGCACACAGGTACGTCAGGTGTCCTGGAAGGTTTTAGACCGGGTCTCGGCTCTCTAGCACGTACCATTCTTGAGATATTCCCCAAAAATGCATTAGCCAATAGAAGCCTGATCACATGACCCTTATCAGCCAATAGAAGCTCACAGGCCCTTAGTCTCCACATACACACCTTTTTACAACAGGTTTCCATAATCACCCAGCCATTTTTCTTCATTGCTATAGGTCAGCTTTAAAGGGGCATGACACTGTTAAGGGAGCGGAGTGCTGTGGAGGTCACAGTTCAGGGGGCAGGTAGGGTGGCCAATCAGGCCACCCTCAAAAGATGGACTTAAAAACCCTGCCCCTAGGTCCCGCTAAGCCGCGCCCCCTCCCACTCCGCAGCCGACAGAGATTAAAAAAAGGTAAAAATCAACTTTTGTCAGCTGCAGGGGTGGCAGGGAGGGGGACTTTCTCCCTGCAGCTCACACAGCACAGTGCTGCTGTCTGAAAGAGAGAGCTGTTCTAAAGGACATCCCTGTGTCTGTCCAGGCCCTGTGCCGGACGGAGGACAAGTGAGTCTGAAAGCTGGACTGTCCGCCCTAAAACCGGACCTCTGACTACCCTAGGGGCAGGCTGCTGTAGAGGTCACAGTTAAGGGGATGGTCCGCTATGGAGGTCAGTGTTAAGGGACAGATTTCTGTAGAGGCCACTGTTAAGGGGACGGGGTGTTGTGGAAATCACTGTTAAGGCGATAGAGTACTGTGGAGGTCACTAATAAAGGGGTGGCAGCTGTGGAGGTCACTGTTAAAGGACCGAGCTGATGTGGAGGTCCTGTTAACGGGGCGGGATACTGTGGAGGTCACTGTTAAAGGGACGGGTGCTGTGGAGGTCTCTGTTAAAGGGGCAGGGAATGGTGGAGGTCACAGTTAAGGGGACGGTCCGCTATTGAGGTCAGTGTTAAGGGACGGGGTGCTGTAAAGGTCACTGTTTAGGGGGGCAGGGTGTTGTGAAAGTCGCATTTTAAGGGAACTGAGCTCTGTGGAGGTCACTGTTAAGGGGGCAGGTTATTGTGGAAATCACTATTGAGATGGGGTATTGTGGAGGTCACTAATAAATGGGTGGCTGCTGTGGAGGTCACTGTTAAAGGGGAGGGCGCTGTGGATGTTACTGTTAAGGGGGAAGGCATTTGTGGAGATACTGTCGATATCTTTTAACAACACACACACACAAACATTAAATGAAATAGATAGAATATACCCGTGCGAAGCCGGGTCCTTCTACTAGTGTTTTATATTTTTATTAATGATCTAATGATCCAACATTTTTTGGCACATCAGATCCCAGATATAGAACCTCATGGTATAATGTAAATGGGGCCAATTAACTTTCTGGATTAATTAATTTTAAATTTAAAAGGATTATCCCATTAATAATTAAAAAAAATGAAAATCAGACATCATATAGTACATTACAATCTCTTTCTAACAAAGCTAGAACCAGCCCTGTACCTCACATGGATCCAGATATCTCCCATTCATTGCTCATTGCTAGATTTATATCAAGCTGACAGCTCAAGGGGAGTGTCTCTTCTGCTGCAGCTCAGGGGGCGTGTCTCAGTTCTCCCTATCACAGCTCAGGGGCCGTGTCTCAGCTCTCCCTATCACAGCTCAGGGGCCGTGTCTCAGCTCTCCCTATCACAGCTCAGGGGGCGTGTCTCAGCTCTCTCTATCACAGCTCAGGAGGTAGGTAAAGGATGAAACGGAGCATGTGCGGCCATCTCAGTGAGCAGGTCAAAGAAATAAGAAATTAAGTGACACTATACATTTTATGTATCTCATAAAAATCTGTAGCTATGCTAAATTTGTAATTACATGCAATTTCAAAAGTATTCAGATCCAGGGGCTGGTTTTAAAACTGTAGAATATTTTTTGTGGGACAATCCCTTTAAGGTGTAAAAAAAAATTATTTTAGGTTTCCTTTTACTATTCTGGAAGCAGTCCAGGTAATTCAGATTATTTGTGTAGTTGTGTTTCCTGAGGCCTTCCTTGCGTCATACCCAGATCCATATGAATAATGTGGACTTCATTAAATAAACATGGTGTCTCTCCGTCTCCTATGGTAATATGTTGGAGCGGCTGTGATTTATAACTCTGGAGAAGGCTCGTCTAGGAGGGGGTGAAACAGTATTGTCCCAGGGATCTGATTTGTGAAGGTGGTTTTGAAATGACTATATCTGCGCACTACCTGTGATTAGCCGAGGTGTGAAATGGATCCGCAGACTGTCACACACAATCTGCACATATTCTCCTTCTCAGTCAGATCAGCTCAGCTACAGCTCTCACTGAATTACTGACATTTACTCGCTGCCAATTAACTTTTAATTGCTTTGTTTTAATTTTAACTTTTACTTAAAGTGTTCTAGTCGCAATTTAAAGGGATTGGACACTTTCTGGTTACGGTTGATCAATGTGTTTGTAAGCTGACTATATAAAAGCATATAGTATAGCATTATATTATATATGTGTATATAATATGTTTCATAAGCTATGCCCCCTTGTTTGCCAAGTATATTATGCTACCCTCACAGAGGTCTTGTTCATAAAATGGCTGCTAATGGAGGCTCATATGACCAGGCAAATCATCTATATGTGATGTCTCCTCCATTCAAATACACTGCCCCTGCTTTCTGCCCCTGCACTGTGGGGAGTAGTGCAGGTGTAGTGCATTTGAATGGAGGATGTGTCTGGTCACATGACCCTCCATCAGCGGGCATCTTGTGGACGGGACCTCCATTAGTGTTCATCTTGTGGACGGGACCTCCATTAGCGGCCATCTTGTGGACGTGACCTCTATTAGCGGCCATCTTTTGGATGGTACCTCCATTAGTGCCTATTTTGTGGACGGTACCTCCATCAGTGGCCAACTTGTGGACAGTACCTCCATTAGTGCCTATTTTGTGGACGGTACCTCCATCAGCTGCAATCTTGTGGATGGGATCTCCTTCGGCGGCCATCTTGTGGACAGTACCTCTGTGTGATATTCCTAACAAGGGCATGGCTTATGAAATATAGCAAACTGCTATAGTGCCATATATAAGAAGAAAAACTGCGGCACTCACTTTTGCAAATAGTCTTATTTATTAGCCGAACAAGACGTTGTTTCGGCTCAATACAAGTCTTTCCTAATCAGGCTAATAAATACAATTGATATCTGGGACCCAAAAGCCAGGGCTCAACCCTGCGAGCACCTTATGTTTGATGATGAGGATGATCCACAATAGGTTGTGCTGCTGATTCACTATTACTGAGTGCCATAAAGTCACCTCACATACACATTGGTCACCAGTTACCAGAAAGTGGCTAGTCCCTTTAAAGGGCTTCTGTCACCCCCCTTAACCCATTTTTCACTAGCTGACATTAGCTATTTGCTAATGTCAGCTGAGTTGAAATATATATTTATTACCTTGTCCGAAGTTGTAATTTACGTGAAAAAGCCACTTTTATTATATGCAAATGATCTTCGCTACCAGCAAGTTGGGCGTTTACTTGCTGGTAGCCGCCGCATCTCGACGAGTTATGCACGCCCCCTTCCTCGTTTGATAGACAGGGCCAGCGCTTTCTCCTCCTCGCACTGGCCCTGTCTGAAGATAAAATCCCGCGCCTGCGCCGTACCGCTCAGTAGTCGGCGCAGGCTCTCTGAGTGAAGGGCGCGAGCTTTGCCGCTCCGTCCTCAGTGCGCCTGCGCCGATTGCGTCACAGCTACACCCGGAAGGGAAGCGGGTGTAGCGGTGACGTAATCGGCGCAGGCGCACTGAGGACGGAGCGGCAAAGCTCGCGTCCTTCACTCAGAGAGCCTGCGCCGACTACTGAGCGGTACGGCGCAGGCGCAGATTTATCTTCAGACAGGCCAGTGCGAGGAGGAGAGCGCTGGCCTGTCTATCAAACGAGGAAGGGGGCGTGCATAACTCGTCGAGATGCGGCGGCTACCAGCAAGTAAACGCCCAACTTGCTGGTAGCGAAGATCATTTGCATATAATAAAAGTGGCTTTTTCACGTAAATTACAACTTCGGACAAGGTAATAAATATATATTTCAACTCAGCTGACATTAGCAAATAGCTAATGTCAGCTAGTGAAAAATGGGTTAAGGGGGGTGACAGAAGCCCTTTAATTATGTAATTTTCCTACTTGAAGGACGTATTTGATATTTACAGGGACTGATCCATAATGATAGCAGCATTGCTGCAGCTCTGTCCTACATCAGTTGCTCTACCTCGCACTGGGGTGACATTCAGGTGCAAACCATACTTTCAAGGTAAATTCTCCCCTTTCAATAAAGGAAGAATGAATCAATTCTAACAAATCGATTTGTCTCGTCAGCAGGACTGGTGGTGGTGCTGTCCCCTAAGATGAAAAAGCGTCCATCTGCCGCAGTATTGACAGGGCTGGACATTCTGCTCGGCCCTGCCTGTGCTGTAGCTCCAATTAGCAGAGCAAAGACACAGGCTCTGCTTCAGCTGCGACAATGCTGCTCAGAAGCTGAAGTAGAACCTGTGCTCTGGAGAGTGAGGGGAAACCGGAGTACCGGGAGGAAACATGAGAACATACAAACTCCATGCAGATGTTGTCCTTGGTCACATTCGAACCTAGGACCCCAGCGCTGCAAGGCACCAGTGCTATCGACTGAGCCCTGTATTTCATGCTGAATTATGTTAAAATAACATTTAATGGTGGCACAACCCCTTTATTTTGCCTACTGCAGTTTCTCTTTAAAGGGGTTGTTCAGCCAGAAGTATTGATAACTTATCCTCAGGATAGGTCATCACTATTAGACCTGTGGATGTCCGACTCCCGACACCCCCGCTGATCAGCTGTTTGAAGAGGAGACGACGCTCGTGAGAGGGCTACCATTTCTTCAAGATTACACTGCTCTTCTCCTTGGAAGTCTTGGCGGTGCAATGTAATTTCAAGTGCTTGCTCAATTGACTTGAAATGAACAAGAACTTGTAAACACCCTGCGCCACCACTGCTACCAAGATGACGCGCAGTGTAATATTGAAGTGGAAGTGCTTTGTATTAGCGCTGCAGCCTCTTCAGGCGAGGGTGCCAGGAGTCAGACCTGCACTAATCAGATATTGATGACCTATCCTCAGTTTTGGTGTTGAGCGAATCAAGCTTTGGATCCTAGATCCAAAGTCAATTCACTCCAAACTTCGGCTCTCCATACAACATTAAAATGTATGGGCTCCGGCAAGGCAAAGTGAGTTATTCCCAAAACCTCGCAAGACTTCAGTGAATTACTTTGGCCATTGATTTTTAAACTTTAAAACCATTTAAAAACATGGATCTGAAGTCTGCTTTGGTGCCGACTGTTACCTCGGTACCCAAACCTACTTCGGATCCATGTTTAAAAATGGTTTTAAAGTTTAAAAGTTAAATCCCGAAATTAATCACCAAAGTCTGTGAGACTTCGGGAATACCGAATTTGCCTCTCCGGAGCCCATACATTTGAATGCTGTGCGGGGAAGGATCTCCGTACAGCATTCAAACGAAATTTTGACCAAAGCGACTTTGGATCTATGATCCGAAGCTCACTTTGCTCAACACTAATCAAAATTAGTGGCTGCACAAGCCCTTTAATTCCTGTTATCATTTGAGTATTCATTAGGCACCCATAATGCATCATTTTCAGCTACTTTAGTAACTTTTTCCCATTGTGGGGATACTCCTACTTTTAAGTGGAATCTTTTTTTTTTCCCGCTGTGAATGTGAGCCTCTGCCAACTATAGTGGGAACTGCCAACTGCTCTGAATGCATTCAAGGCTTCACAAGGCGTTGTACTAGATATACAACAGTATTTTACTAATCCTGTACAGGTCCTTAGACTCATGCACGATGTTATCACTAGGGCAGGGCCTAAGGGGGTAGAGCATGGACTCAGATGACTGTTTCATTGGTGCTCTTTGAACCTGTGTCATGCTCCACCCCCCTCGTGCCCCCCTTAATTTAGATTTTATTTACCATTATTTTTATGCTTTGGTTTTCCTTTTGCTTTTAGGTGTTACAATGAAATTAATGGATGAAGTGGCCGGGATTGTAGCTGCTCGACACTGTAAAACAAATATCGTTACAGCCTCAGTGGACGCCATTAACTTTCATCGCAAGATTCAAAAAGGTTTGTCAACTTTTTCTTACAGTAGTGTTGGTCATGGCTCCAGTAACCAGTAATAACCTCTGTATTCAGGTCTTGGCCCACTCATGTATATATTCTATAAGTATAGTTGCAGGGGCCCATGAAGACCCACAGAAAAAAACAGCAAAAATGGATTTAATGCAATATATTTTACATCTAGGTTAAAGGGGTTGTCCAGGTTCAGCTCCCTGTTTTCACCTAGACAGCCCCTCTGATGTGAGTATTCCATGCTCTGATGCTTTAGTGCTGCCCTTGCCCATTATTGCCCGTGACATCAACAGACTCACTGCTGGGCAGAAGCCTCTACCTAGCTTTATCCATGGAGAGCCCGGTACATCACCGGTTCTCCAAAAGAAGCCTTTGCTCTGCGCGATTCAGCACAGTGCAAAGGAGACTGGCACTAATGGGCAAGGGCAGTGCTAAAGCCTGCCCATCAGTGTCGGTGAGGTCACTGGGAACGCTGCTAGGTGGAAGCTACTGCTTAGCAGTGTAATAATATGAACAAAAAAGCCCTTGCCCTGCGCAGAGCAAGGAAGAGCATTAAATGTTCCAATGCTCATGTCAGAGGGACTGACTGGCGGAAAATGGGGATATGTCCGGGTTGAGCTCTGGACCCGGACAACCCCTTTAAAGGAGTATTCTCGTCTCAGCCATTCATGGGTAAGATCAGAACACCCATCTTATGCAGAGTTACTAAAACAGCTGAGTAACTTTTCATAATTCTGGCCACCACAACCGTCTCATAAGACGGGTATTCTGATCTCAGCCTTTAGTGTCTGAGATTGGAAAATCCCTATCAGGATGATGCTAATATTGATTGGGCCTTTTATGATGACATTAGTTACCAGTCAGATCATTGATCTTTCTACATTGCAGTAGGAAATAGCAGACTCAATTAGATTGTTTTGCTGTGGACAACACTTCTTGTCACTAGGTGGTATCCAGTATAGAAGCCATCAACATCAGATCAGTGGGGGTCTGACTCCTGGCATCCTCACCAATGCACTGATTAAGGCAACCCCCTTAGTGAGTGCTTCTGCTAGAAGCTGTGGCAGTTACAGGGAGAGAGCTACAGCAGAAAGGACACATCCCCTGAGCTGCCAGACTGAAAATAATGTAGCAGAGCAATTAGAGCAATGAATGTGAAGATTGCTCGATCCATGTGAGATACAGGGCTGGTTATAGCTTTGTTGGAAAGGTATTGCCATGTACCGTATGATGTCTGATTTAGATTTTTTACATCAGTCATGGTATAACCACTTTAACCAGCTAAAACAATGTATACCACCGTACAGCTGCTATCAGGGTCAGACTGGCCCACCGGAGTACTAGAGAATCCTCCGGTGGGCCTAATCTCTGACAATAATGGACCCCTAATAAAACGGGGCCCTTAAGGTCCTATACACACAGGATGGGCCCTCAGAATCCTTTCCTCTGGTGGGCCTTCAGTCTGACGCTGGCCGTTATATTAACACGCAATAATTCCACCAATCTAGATGCCTAGGATTACACTACATTTTACCTCCAGATTACAGTTCTCTCTTTTTTAACTGAAATGACTGGAAGATAAATGTTCCCGGGCAATGTATGTTGATGGGTTCTCAGGCAAATATTGCTAAATTGCTTCCCACTGAGCAACAGAACATTTTCTATTATTAATGTAATTGTATTTTTAAAGAAGCCTGTAATTTCTATAAGACAGGGATTAATTTAGAAATCACAATTAAGAGCGAAAATGATTTTCCTCCTGTAATTAAAAGGTTACAGGAAAAGATGAGGCATATGCTAGGAAGCTTCTGAAGTGATTCCAGCTATGTTTCCGTCCAGAATGTCATCTTCTGGCTGCCAGCGCGCACCTAGATTGGATACGAACCAGCAGAGAGAGCAACTGGGGACTGTCAATCTGTTTTACTGTATGTGTGCAACTGACTGTAACAGATTTAAAAGCGTAATCCACGTACAAGACAGATTTTTCGCTGAAGACATCTGAATGTGATGTAGACTTGAAATGCGTTAGTATCGGAGATAATCATGTTACAGGCCACAAGTCACTTTAGTCAGAAGAGCCCTCTGAAAATAAGATAACAGGATATGTGTTTCTGGGACCCCAGTGATCAGCTGTAATCCAGGGAGAGCTTTAGACAAGTGCTCAATTTCCTTGCAGCGCCACCACAGGGGAAATTAAGTATTACATGGTGCTCATTGAAATCGGTGTCTGGTTAATGCATGGCTCATGCACACAACCGAACTTTGTTTCCGTGTCCAATCAACATTTTGTTGCGGATTACACGGACACATTCATTTTTAATGGGTCCGCAAAAAATGGACCTCACACAGATATCAACCATGTGCTCTCCGCATCCGAGTGTCCATTCTGCAAAAAGATAGAACACATTTTAATCTTGACTGCAAAATTCGAACCGCGGACCCATTGAAGTCAGTGTGTCTGCAAAAAAAACAGGAATTATACAGACGTCATCTGTGTTTTGCGGACTACAAAACGGATACAGACATGTGCATAAGTCCTTAGGTGGCACTCACATGACCATATTTTCCAATCGCATCCGATCCGAACTTTTGCAGATCGATGCAGACTCATTCATTTCAATGGGGCCGCAAAAGACGCGGACAGCACACATTGTTCTTTCCGCATCTGTATCCCTAATGCAGCCCCGCAAATTTTTTTCTTAAATTGGAACATGTCATATTCTTGCTCGTTTTGCGGACAAGAATAGGCATTTCTAACAAAGGACGGGACGTGCTGATTCACAAAATGTTGAACACACACGTCCGGGATCAATGTTTTGCAGACCACAAAACGGATATGATCGTGTGAATGCCCCCTAATTCATTGACATGTACGTTTCCTTGACTTGATATATATATAGTAACATAGTATATAAGGCCGAAAAAAGACATTTGTCCATCCAGTTCGACCTGTTTCCTGCAAGTTGATCCAGAGAAAGACAAAAAACCCTGTGAGGTAGAGCCAATTTTCCCCACAACGACCCCTCTCTAGTAGCTATAGCCTGTAATATTATTACGCTCCAGAAATACATCCAGGCCCCTCTTGAATTCCTTTATTGTACTCACCATCACCACCTCCTCAGGCAGAGAGTTCCATAGTCTCACTGCTCTTACCGTGAAGAACCCTTTTCTATGTTTGTGTACAAACCTTCTTTCCTCCAGACGCAGAGGATGTCCCCTCGTCACAGTCACAGTCCTGGGGATAAATAGATGATGGGACAGATCTCTGTACTGACCCCTGATATATTTATACATAGTTATTAGATCTCCCCTCAGTCGTCTTTTTCTAAAGTGAATAACCCTAATTTTGATAACCTTTCAGGGTACTGTAGTTGCCCCATTCCAGTTATTACTTTAGTTGCCCTCCTCTGAACCCTCTCTAGCTCTGCTATGTCTGCCTTGTTCACAGGAGCCCAGAACTGTACATGGTACTCCATGTGTGGTCTGACTAGTGATTTATAAAGTGGTAAGACTATATTTTCATCACGGGCATCTATGCCCCTTTTGATGCAACCCATTATCTTATTGGCCTTAGCAGCAGCTGCCTGACACTGGTTTTTACAGCTTAGTTTGTTATTTATTAAAATTCCTAGATCCTTTTCCATGTCAGTGTTACTGAGTGTTTTACCATTTAGTATGTATGGGTGACTTGCATTATTCCTTCCCATGTGCATAACTTTACATTTGTCAGTGTTAAACCTCATCTGCCATTTCTCTGCCCAAGCCCCCAATCTATCCAGATCCTTCTGTAGCAGAAAACTGTCCTCTTCAGTGTTAATTACTTTACACAGTTTAGTGTCATCTGCAAAAATAGATATTTTACTGTGCAGGCCTTCTACAAGATCATTAATAAATATATTGAAGAGAATAGGGCCCAATACTGACCCCTGAGGTACCCCACTAGTTACAGTGACCCAATCTGAGTATCTACCGTTAATAACCAGCCTCTGTTTTCTGTCACTTAGCCAGTTACTTACCCACATACAGACATTTTCTCCCAGTCCGAGCGTCCTCATTTTATATACTAACCTTTTATGAGGTACAGCGTCAAATGCTTTGGAGAAGTCCAGATATACGACATCCACTGATTCACCGCTGTCAAGTCTAGAACTTACCTCCTCATAGAAACTTAATAAATTAGTTTGACATGACCGATCCCTCATGAAGCCATGCTGATATGGTGTAATTTGCTTATTTTCATTGAGATACTCCAAGATAGCATCTCTTACAAAACCTTTAAACAGTTTACCCACAACAGATGTTAAACTTACCGGCCTATAATTTCCAGGCTCTGTTTTTGGACCCTTTTTGAATATTGGCACCACATTTGCTATACGCCAGTCTGGTGGAACATTCCCTGTCAGTATGGAGTCCGTGAATATCAAAAATAAGGGTCTGGCTAGGACATCACTTAATTCCCTTAGGATACGGGGGTGTATGCCATCCGGTCCTGGCGATTTGTCTATTTTAATCTTTTTAAGTCGCTGCTGTACTTCTTCCTGGGTTAGACAGGGCACTTTTAAAGGGGAATTTACTTTTACATTTTGCATTTCATCTGACAGTTTATTTTCCTCAGTGAAAACAGTGGAGAAGAAAATATTTAATAGCTTAGCTTTATCCTCGTCGCTTTCTGCAACTCCCCCCTTATTGCTATGTAGAGGGCCGACTCCTTCAGATTTATATTTTTTACCATTTATTTAATTGAAAAACATTTTAGGGTTAGTTTTGCTCTCTTTGGCAATTAATCTCTCGGTCTCTAGTTTGGCAGTTTTTATTAGTTTTTTACATATTCTATTTTTTTCCTTATAGTTTATCAGTGCTTCCTGGCTCCCCTCCTGTTTTAGTGATTTATGTGCTTTCTTTTTGTCATTTATTGCTTTTTTTACGGTTCTATTTATCCACATTGGTTTCTTCTTATTTCTTAACCTTTTATTTCTATAAGGTATGCATCAATCACAATTAGATGTTACGATGCTTTTAAAAATCTCCCATTTTGTGGTTGTATTTTTATTTTTGAGGACTTTGTCCCAGTTAATTGGGCCTATGGCCTCTCTTAGTTGGCTAAATTTTGCTTTTTTGAAGTCCGGTATTCTTGTTCCTCCCTGTAGAAACTCTCGTTTGAAGGATAATTGGAAGGTTATTACTTTATGGTCACTATTTCCCAGGTGTCCCCCGACCTGCACGTCTGTTGTTCTATCAGGTCTATTGGTTAATACTAAGTCCAGTATGGCCGTCCCTCTAGTTGGGTCCTGAACCATTTGGGAAAGGTAATTGTCTTTGGCTATTGCCAAGAACCTGTTTCCTTTATGGGATGTACAGCTCTCAGTTTCCCAGTCTATATCTGGGTAGTTGAAGTCCCCCATAATAACCACCTGATTATGGTTTGCCGCCTTGTTTATCTCGTTTACTAATAGATTTTCTGCAGACTCTGGTATATTAGGTGGTTAATAGTAAACTCCTATTAGTAATTTATTAATTTTTTTGGCTCCATTTATCTCCACCCACAATGACTCCACATTTTCGTGTCCCTCACAGATGTCTTCCCAGAGTGTGGGCTTTAGACAGGACTTTATGTAAAGGTAGACCCCTCCCCCGCTCCGGTTTTGACGATCCTTTCTGAACAGATTGTATCCTTGTACATTAACAGCCCAGTCATAGCTATCGTCCAGCCATGTCTCAGTTATTCCCACTATGTCATAGTCCTCCTCACACATCACTAATTCCAGTTCCCCAGTTTTATTAGTCAGGCTTCTGGCATTAGTATATCTAAAATAAAAAATGGAGTTTATTTTCTAATTTGTTTGAGTTAAAATTGTTTATACAGCACCTACGCAGACCCTTATATCTACATATAGTCTACTCTTGTAGTCATTTTTGCATAGTGTTCTGTATGGGTACCGGTGTATTTTCTCTTTCAAAACCAGTTATGATTGCCAACAATTGGGTACTTGTACAGAGGATTTTAGATAATGTATGCAATGCTGCAGTTTATATATATATATATAGATATATATATATATATATATATATATATATATATATATAATTTTTTTTTTTTTTTTCGTCACTCGACTTATATAAGAAAAATTGGCATTCACACACCATCCAATGATGGGTATTTTTTTATACAGAGCACATGTAATATGTATTATACAAAATATATGGTGGCACAAATGGGCATAACACAAACATAAAACTCTATAGTGATGTAAGTTCAGTTCAGTAGTACCATAAGAGGTCAATATATGTAAAAGCATCAATTTACTGACAAGACTGTCTTAGAACTCTAGGAAATTGTGACTCGTTGTCAAGAGCAGAAATTAAATTTTTTTTAACCCATTGTCTTAATAACCAGATAAACTCCTCAAAGCTCTTAGCCTTAATTCCCAGCAATACGTTCATTGTTTTGTCTTATTCAACTTTAGTCGCTGTGATAACTACTTTTCCTGAGGATTCTTGACATTTGGCAATTTTCCATTCTCTGTGAAGGTGCTCATTAGACAAAGTACAGTTAATATAATGAGACGCAGGTTTTCAAGTAATGAGAAGGAAAATTCAAGGCTCGGGCTGGTCTGACCGGTACTAATTAATTTGTTTTAATTATTGACATCTGTTCAGCCTTATCTTTTGTCGGGAAATGCAGAGCAACTACAGGCAGAGAATGTCTTGCAGTATATCGTATGTACGTGGTAATATTTCAGAAGCATACGGTAAATGTAGAGGCATTAATAGAGCAGCAGGCCCATAAGAGAAAGACAAATAGGATGGTCAGTAGGTGCTGCGTCATAGCTAAAGGACAGACGGACAGCATGACCATGTATATGCCCCTTGTTAAGTAATGATGGGGTGATTGTGGATAGGAGGGTGCTCTGTGTGTAAGGAGTATCAGACCTTTCCAAACTGTCTTTTTGGCCCATATACATGTGCTCTCGCTTTGAGATGGTGTAAGGAAACTGGAAAGAGCAATAGCTTTACTGTTCACACTTGAGGCATCAAGCTTAGCAGCTACAACAGTCTCACAAGAGTCAAGCTTACTTTCCTTTGTTGTGCATCACGCCCAAATTTTTAGAGCAGCATCACTGCAGCTGGAAAGTTGGGTGTAATCGCTCCTCCGGCTTCGCAGCATTGAAAATTACTGTAGTTGCTTTACAGGCCAAGCACGGAATCCTTGTAGGACATCACCATACAAACTGCGGTTGTGAGGTTGCGGTATCTCCTTCCTTGCAACTCACTGCACACACTCTGCATTGTCCTTTTATAAGCTACTGTTATAGTAATTTCCTTACCCTGTGCTCACAAGCACGTGTATCAGCCCCTTTTGTGTAAGGAAAGGCCGCACTATTCCAGTAATGAGATAAGATGCTTCATGGTTGAGATCTGGTGAGAGACTCCTCTCTCCTCCAGACTCCTTCTTTATTTACCTAGACCAAGGGATAACAAATAGGAAGTGGGCGGGCCCAACACCTGACCACTCCCTTCAGGTACAGTACAGTCATACAGGAAGTGATGACACACACACAGAAAGAATACCACAACATGTCTCTTAGTCACCACTAGGGGGGAATCTTGTCCAGCACCGATCAGTGATCAATGCTCAACAAGGCTCACCTGGATTCTTATGTGGGCCTACTTATAGGAACAGCGTCACCATCTCCAGCGGTTGATCAGGCACACTGGAAATAACGAATGCACGTTCCTTTCCGTATATTGTTCTCTTAATAAATGCATACACGCCAAGCCAATAAATCCGCCTTTTGGGCGGGGGGCCCCAGCCGGCATCTATCCGTTCGGCAAGAAAACACTGCTTGCTGCGTCTCTATATCCGCAGCAAGATATCCACTTCCAGTGGTTTACACACTGAGAGACACGATGACAATATTAGAAAACACATCATAATAAAATTTCCACAACACTACAATATCTCTTGCTCCTTCTGATGCACAACTGCAGTATTTATTAGCAGGCTGGCTGGTCTATATATTACAGACCAGACTTTGACGCATGCACACGACTGTATGTATTATGCGATCCGCAAAACAGGGATCCACAAAAAAAAAAAACAGATGGCATCCATGTGACATCCGTATTGCATCAGTTTTTTGTGGAACCAATGTATCAATGCCTGTCCTTTTCTGCAAAACAGACAAGAATAGGACATGTTCTAATCGCATTGCCAACACAAATCTTACTTTGCCCAGAAACCTGCCTTCTGCATCTTTTTTCTGTGAAACTCCCTAAATACAATCTAAAACTAGTCAAACACCTCCTAGCTGCCGCTAGAATTTTAGTACCAACTTACTGGAAATCAACCTCCCCTCCCTCGATTGAGAAATGGATTAGTAGAGTAGATTCCTTATACCGACTAGAAGAATTGGCTAGCTGGGAGACGAAAAGACATAATAAATTCCAGAAAATATGGTCTCGCTGGGCAACTTTTAGGAACTTCATAGCTTAGGGTGACCCAATTCGCTGAATAAACCTTGTGCTTAGACCAAAATTCTGACCTCGCCACAGACGGAACAAAGCCCCTCCTCTTCTCTTGTCCTTTCTGTAATGGTCAGTGACGAATGTGATGTCTTAACCAGTCACTGCAATCTGCAGTGTACTACCCTCCCCCTTTTTACCCACTTCTCTCCTTGTCCCCCCCCGTCCCCCATCCTTGTAATTGCTATTCTGTTATTTGACTTGAACTCTCATTCATGGTTTTCAGTTGAACAATCAACATCGTTCCATAACCTGGTACATGCGGCTTTGATGTAGTGTTTTGACCGCTGACATCCGTTTTGCTTTCTCCACTGCCTTTGTAACCTACACACAGTGCCTACTGGTGCAGTAGCGCCAACAACTGTAACTTATTGTTTTACTTGTAGGCTTCCTTCCTTTTTCTAATATGTACCATGTATAACTGCTGCTTTTGTTTATCACAAAAATCTTAATAAAAAGAACTTTGAAAAGAATAGGACATGTTCTTTTTACATGCAGAACAGACATACGGAAACGGAATGCACACGGAGTAATTTCCGTTTTATTTTTGCTGACTTGTTAAAGTGAATGGTTCTGCATACGGACCTCTAAAAAAACGGAACGGAAAGGGGGAAAAAAGTGTTTTTTGCGCATGAGCCCTTAGGGTAAAAGAGCTAGGAAGTGCATGTTGTCCTGGCACTAGCTTCGAGGTGATGCAACCTTTTGGCTAGCGCCAGTTACCTCCACTTGCTAGCTGTCTAACATGCAGGAGCTTTGCTGGCTCTGTTTCTATCAGCAGCCTCTTCCATCTCTCTCTGTCCTGCTTCTGGCATACACTGATAGCAAGACTCTGCCAGCCTCTCCCTATGTGGGCTTTGGTGGAATGCTCACTAGATGGGGGATGCCAGCGACATGCTTTTTATGCTGACCTGTTATTTGGCTCAGTTTGTGCTGCATCGCAGGCATTTAACCTTTCACTGTCACCAATGTACAGTGCAAAACACATTAACACACGATATTACCACTGTAAACCGTGCAATTCGCAATATAATATGCAATACCCATCAGTATCCTGCCCTAGGTAGATGACTCCAAGAGTCCATATGCGGTTACAGCCTACTTGTGACATCAGCCCACAGCAACTACACATTTCACTTAATAAAGAATGCATAGTAAAATGAAGTGGAAGGGGTTAAAAATAATAAAAGTTAACTTACCTACTTGATCGCGTAGTTGCGATCTGTCCTCTCTTTCCCTGCATCAGCTAAGAACTAAAGGACCTGTGATGTCACATCACATGGTCCAATCACATGGTCCATCTTACCATGGTGATGGACCATGTGATGTGATGTCATCACAGGTCCTTTAGTTCTTAGCTGATGCAGGGAAAGAGGAGAGATCGCAACTACGCGATCAAGTGGCTAAGGTAAGTTAACTTTTATCATTTTTAAGCCCTTCCACTTCATTTTACTATGAATTCTTTATTAAGAATGCTATTATTTCCCCTTATAACCATGTTATAAGGGAAAATAATCAATTCTCCAGAAGACCCGAAACCAGACTTTAGTGATGAAGTCCGGCTTCGGGTTGGGTACCAAACATGGCGATTTTTCTCACGCGCGTGCAAAACGCATTACAAACGTTTGCACCCGCACGGGAAAATTGCACATATTCCCGCAACGCACCCGTCTCTATATCCGCAGCAAGATATCCACTTCCAGTGGTTTACACACTGAGAGACACGATGACAATATTAGAAAACACGTCAAACATGACGCCTGTGTGAAAGAGGCCCTAAAGGGGTTGTCCCCACAATCTACAATTCTCAAACCAGCACCTGGATTTGAATACTTTTTCGCTGAGTTATTCACTGAAATCTATCTGTATAGCGCCACCTGCTCTTTGCTTTTTTCTAAATTCTTTGTCCAGCTCACTGAGATGGAACCATATGCTCATTTCCATCCTTCAACTGCCACCAGTTGCAGCAGAGAGGTCATGCCCCCTGAGAAATTGCATGCCGCTGGGGTTGCCAACTTGAAATAAAGAAGAATGAAGAGCTGTACTTGGCTGTCTCCTGCAGTCCCATAGAGATGAATGGAGTGGCAATGAGACCAAACCTGAATTCTTGTGATCATTGGGAGACCCAGCAGTAGGACCCCCACCGATCTAATAAATATGTCCTATTCTGTGGATAGGGGATAGCTTGAAATAAGTCTGCACTGAATAGCAGCGGCTTATGTCTTTACATTATACCTCACAGACTAAAGCCAAAATGGCTCCTATTCTCCTGTATTTCCTCTAGTGGAATGGTGCGGGTGGATAAGGATCTGAGAAAGCAGATCATGTACAAGAGTTGAGTGGATATATTTCTTACACAATGGCCATTCAGTGCAGGAAGAAAGAGAATGAACAAATCCGGTCTGGTCCCAGCAATGAAAGCTGACCTGATAGTTTCTCAAATAACATGTGTATAGCTATTTTTAACATATGTCGTCTGCCGCAGGTCAAGGTCATATTTAGCATCTCCATTATTTTTCTTCCATTGCAGGGTTTGCCTGCACTTCTTGATTCCCATAAAATGGCAGCGGATGCATTTAACCATTTGTGTTACAATTCATGCCTGTCTATTTGGCTGGCCGCACTTCATACAGTTCCCATCCTATGCCCTTGAACTTAATTAATATCATGTTGCATGTCCGTAAATTCTGATATTCTGGTGGAGATGCCACCCTTAGGGCCACAGCTACCCTGCCATCTTGTGCAGCCATTGCCCCTTCTGAAGTTGCCGCCACCTTACACGCCGGTCTCCCTCTATAGAGCCTCTAGCACCATGTGTCTGTACCCTGACAACTCATCCCCCGCAGGGCATAGACACTTTAGCTCTAGTTGGTTGACATGTCAGAGGGTTGAGACAATGTGGTCCCCACTGGACTGGAAGTGTGACATGCCACCAACATGCATGTCACCACTGACAAACAAGCAGTTGCCTTGACCACTGATCTTGTTGCCCCACGGTGGAGTAATTGCTAATTAAGTAATCAGGCCTCGCTGTATAACCCAACTTTCCCAGGATTCTTTGGAGGTTTCATACTGCATATTTTTTTCTCAATTGCGCAATATGTTAATGTTTTTTTTTTTGTTTGGATGGAAAATTGCCACCGCTAGATGTTCTAAGCTGGCCAAAAGTAAATTATACAGTGTCCTACAAAGTTCTTTTTGTATAGTAGCATTTTAAGACCATTTCCTGGAGTGTTTTTCTTTTTATACTTTTGGATTTTATTTTTTAAATCACCGCATACACTGGGTGTGGCACATTTTCAGTCTCCTTTATAAAGAAAATAACTTCTGGGGAAAAAAGGGTGTTGTGTGACTACAAAAGTCAACCCCAAAAACGTGTGCTGTCTTATCCTGTGATTTTGATCTTGGCTTTCTCCTGACCACTTCTTCTGGATTTATCCTTGACTGATTGCTGGTTACCTGACTCCTGAACTGCTCATTAGATTTTCCTCTATTTTGCCCTATTGTACTTGGTGAACTCGTTGTTCCTTTACATTATACGTTCCGCTCTGCTGGTCTGTTAGTTAGCGACTACTCTCTGGACATAACCTGGAGATTAAAGATTATGGACACCATTGGGGACAATTTTTTTTTTTTTATATCATTGCATTACCTTTCACTAAAAAGGCTTTATGCAGTCCTCTGGTTAGTAGAGTCTATAAACTTCAACAGGTTTTCACCAGAGCCTGCTATGAAGCAGGATAGACTTTGTTACTGTTAAAGGCTATGGACACTTTTGGGGGCAATATTTTATTATTGCATTCTACTCATTTGGGCCAAAAAAATCATTTATTTTTAAACAATTCTATAGTTTTTCCTGTACAGCCTTCATGTTCAATGCATCTGCAGACTTTTGATTCTCTTTCTCAGTGAACCAGTCCGAGATCTCCTCAACCTGTAGACCTTATCTGTACTTCCTTAACCGCTCATGAACAGTTTTCATAGCTAATTTAGCTTAAATCACTGGTTATGAGCTGTCGGGAGTTCAGAGCTGTAACTTTATTAACGATACAGTGTGAATTAGAAAGCAATAGTCTACAGATGCACCAAAACTAAAAGCTGTAGGGGAAACCCTGGTGAACATTTGGTAATAAAAACAATTGAATAAATTATTTTTGTCCAGAATCAGTAGAATGCAGTGATTAAAACCAAAGGTGTCCATAGCCTTTAGCAGCAGCCAGGTCTATCCTGCTTCACATCAGGCTCTGGTAACAACTACCTGTTGAAGCCCATAGACTACTAACTAAAGTGGCCTGCATAAAGTCTAACTATAAAAACCTTTTTGGAGGATGAGTACATTACAAGGACAAAAAATTGGGTTTGTGGTGATTTTTTTCATAAGGGGTAGATTCTCTTTCAAATACTAATTATTTCTTGGCAATGTTCATTTACATTATTATTATTTTCTTCCTGTCATGGAATTAGGGACAAGGAAAGCTGAATGAGCGGCCTACATTTCTGCTGCTTTAAAATAAGGTTTCAATTATTTCTGTAAATTGCCCCATTTTGAATCCATTGTGTCTGCGGGCCAGAGCAGTAGTAGCTTTTGAATATATAAAATATTGCATAAAAATGCTCTAAGCAAATGTTTAAAAGGACGGAAACATCACTAATTAAGTCTTCTCAAAATATCCTGCAGCTGCGTTTAATGGAAGTTTCCAACAAATTATTCTAATCCTCTCTTACATATTAACAAAAAAAGTATTGTATGAGAATCCAAAAATTAGCTTAAAGGGACAGAGCGCTGGAAAAGTCACTGTTGATTCCATGTGGCACACTTTAACTTTTTACAGAATACATTTCTTCTGGAGAGATACTGTAAACCTAGAGCACCTGGTTGTGATTCACTGATGTTTATGAGCCCAGGGGGAACAGATAGACATGAAATAGACCTTGCATGTAATGGAAACTTTGGAGCTCCTGCAGCCAGGAAAAACATATGTCCCATGATTATAAGGATTCCTGCCACTTCAAAGTTCTTATGTCACCAGAAAGGACAGAAGCTGTTCTCAGTCATGCTGGTTCCTCAAAAAAGAAAACATAGTAGACAAATGACAGTCACTAACAGCTAGAGTCAAAAGAATACCGGCCTTGACTGTAATGAGTTTGTACAGTGGGGAAATTGAACAAATACTCTTGTGGTCCCATCATCTAAGGGCCTCTTGCTTGGGAAACTGGGGCCCGAGGACTGTTATCTGGGCATTGTACGCCCCCTGTTTACTTCCAGAGGGTGAAAATGTCTGATCGCATTGGTGTGTGGACATTTTTGAGAGAAACAAATCCATGCATGTTTCCCGTGATTTTGCAAAACAGTATTTCTACCACTGTTTTATACCTAGTGAAGACTAGGAAGTACTGTGGTCAGCTGTCCCTGCTCATAATTTCCATTTGCTGCAGGTATCCCTGTTCCAACCCCTTCTAGGTTTCTATGGTATTCCACAAATTGAATATTACTTACCCCCACTTGCTAGCTAACTACCATGCTCCGTGGCTGGGGCACTCTATTGCAGTAGCTGTGGTGTTTTCTGTGTACTTCATGTGGTTCAGACCGCTGCTGCAGGTATATGACCATAAGGCCCTTTTAGCATTTCTACTTATTAACTACCAGAACATGTGGATGTGTCCTAGGAGTAACCATTACACTGACCTCTGACTTAGTCCAACTTTATATGCCAACATTATACAGTGCAGTTTCTCAGTATATGCAGTGCATTACACATAAACTACAGTTTGGTCTACATATATTACAACACAGTCTCACACTTGCATGCCTGCAGCAGCCATTGACGTCCTGTCAGAGAGTATATGATTCACATGGGCCTTATCCTGTGACGTCACCACTTGCACTATACATCTTACACATGGCATAAGTATTCAGGACTTTTTATACACAGCGGTGCATAGATTAGTGTCACACCGACCTCTCATGTATACATCAAGTAGTATATCGCATAAGTATCACATTATTAGGATTTTCCAGTCACTTCACAGTCCAACAGTACCACCTGGATAGTATTGTCACCATAACAGGGTCAACAGTAACCCATATCATTCGATAATTATATAATAACTGTACAATGATACATTATCTTGTAAGTGGGGTTTAGAGCATTTTCAGCCCTCTTACATGTAGGTTGATTAAGGCCTCATGCACACGGCTTGTTGCCGGTCATGGCCTGCTATATGTGCACCACATCACGGAAGGTGCGGTGCGGAATGGATCCGTAATACTTCCATGGGGTGCCGCACCCTAAAAATAGAACTTGTGCAAGACCGTGTGCAAGAGGCCTAACAGAGATGATATGTAGGAAGGTGCATCACGGGGGGCAGGCCGTGCACCGAAATAAGCATTTAGAAATTACTCCAGAAGAACAAATGGCACATATTCATGGGCTCTTCCTCAAAACGATCCTCAGAAGAACCACTCGCAACCCTAAACCTAAAGGCTAGCTCACTTGGAGTTTTTTGGTGCTGATTTGGGCATGTTTCTGCCTCAACATCACCTTCAAAAACTCCTCAAAACATTCTGCCTTTCATTTCAATGGGAATCAGCACTTTTTTTTTTCTACGTGGAAAAGGAAGCAGCAATCCCTATCTTAGGGCAAAAACTGCGTTGAATCTCCCATTGAAATTATTGGGAAGTTTCAAAATGCCGCTCCATTCATGTCTGCATATTTTTGTGCATTTTCTGTGCACCAGAAACCACGACCTGAAAATGCAGTGTTGTACCGAAGTAAACACCCATTGGTTAAAAAAACACATAAAAAAAATGAAGAAACGTGCGGTGAAAAAAAGTTGGGGAAAAAAACATGCAGCTTCCAAATTGAGTTTTGTAGATGGATTTTCAAAATCTAGGCCCCAGAAAATGCAACTTCAAATGCTACTTTTCACCACCACCTGTCTGTGTCCTGTGGCCTAACCCCCTCATCGGGAGCGCATACTCCCTAGGCTTTACCGCTCATCTCAGAGTTGTATCTCCCATCTTGTGGGCCATCTGTCCTGCACATCTACCCGTGTGTAAAGTTCTCCAATGCTTTTACTGCCTTTAAATATTTATGTCTTACATTTCATGTCTTCCCTTTCTAATTGAATCCCCATGTTTTTAATTATGGAAGTCGGCACCTACATGTTGTTTTCATAAGTTTTCTTCTCCCATGTAGCGAATCTTCAACGAATGCTTAAATTTTAATACAATAATGCAACTAAAGTGTAATGTCTGCCAGCAAACAGGAAACCAGGCGTCTTTTTGCTTCTGTTGTATCAGGAGATCGAAGGATTGTGGTGAGAGAAAGCGAGCAGCACAGATTGTTACAGCCATACCATGCAAGGAGCACTGTCTAAATCTATTAGAATGCCCTGGAGAAGGCTGGAGTTTTGGCAAACATTTCCAGCTTGACTCATTTTCTGTTATCAGAGCCGCATGTCCAATGTTTAGATGTTCTAAAGTTTCCTTATATTACTGATGAAAGCAGATTACGTCTCCGATCATCCAGCACGGTCAGGAAAAGAAAGTGTCAAATTATCAAATGTTCTGGATTATTGGATTTTTATTTCCATTTCCTATATTCCGATCACTATTGCAAGATGGTGCTTATTATACTAGTTGCCACTTCTTGACCCCAGGAGAAGATTATCAAGGGTAGAACCATTGCAAAGAAATAATTGCAAATGCATCGAACATAAAAATGAAACAAGATGTCTGAAAAATCCTACCAGTTGCTGCATACAGGTCCTAAAAAGACATGTGTCTCCATGGCTACAGACTACAAACACTATGTAGTCTGGGCCTGCAGCCTTGTGTTATCCTATTTCATCTACTGTCTTTCTTCTACTATCTGTAGAGACACATAGGTCTGCATAGGAGCTGTAGGCACAAAATGGTAGTAGACTTTTGAAGGGCATCAGTCAGCAGGTTTGTACCTGCGAAACTGGCCGACCCGTTGAAAGACATCTGTGTGGGTCCCATGTTCATATGTGCCCACATTGATGACGTTTTTTTTTTTTTATAAACTTTTATTCTGATCAGAATGCACATAGTAAAACAGCACATGAAAATGAAGTTTTAATATATACAAATGTCCCTCTAGGGACACCTAGAGGCCCTGCTCTCTCTGCAACTACCATTCCCTCTGTACTTTGACAGGCCCGGACAGTGTAAACGTGATCACACCCTGTTAATCTCCAAAACTGTAGAGGGCGCAGCAGTTCCAGAGAGAGCAGAGCCTCTAGGTGTAACGGCAACGCCCCTGTTGCTCCTAGAGGTTCATTTGCATATATTAAAACTTAATTTTTCTCAGCATCGCAGACACATATGAACATGGGACCAACACAGATGTCTTAAGCTGCCAAGTGCACATGTAACAGGTCAGCCAGTGTCATAGGTACAAATCTGCTGACAGAAGCCCTTTAACGGAGACTGTTTGCAAAGTTGCTTTTTATTTTAGATGCTTTGGAGCAAAGAAATGGTGTCAAAAGCGTACATATCCTCGAGTTATTTTACATCCTCAGTGTATAGGAGGAATATGATTGCTATAACGTGAAGCTTGGATGTTGTATGTTACTAACAAATCTTCTCGGCCTTTCAGGTTGCATCATTACAGTGTCTGGCCGTATGACATTCACTAGTAACAAGTCCATGGAGATTGAGGTGTTTGTGGATGCAGACACGTTAGTTGGTGACACCCAGGAGAAATACAGAGCAGTCAGCGCCTTCTTCACTTATGTCTCTCTCAGCAAAGATGCCAAACCTCTCCCTGTTCCACAGCTTGTGGTGAGTACTATGTCTGTTTGTGCCTTATACAGCGATTTCCCAGTTATCCTCTACTGCTGAGTTATCAAAAAATCTTTCAGCTATCTCGCATATCTAGACGCACATTTACTATACTGAGCTTTCCACTTTCGAGACATTGTTTGCAAAATTTTGGCACTTCTCATTTTAGACACTTTATTATTCAGCTGCACCAAGAAGAATGACCCGACATCCTCAAGTTTCCCAGTTTTAAACAAGAATGTGGGTCTGATCAGTTTTTGCCTATTTTATAGATACATTTATGAAGCGGCATCCACGTTGCTAGCGCAGAAAAGTGGCGCAGATTGGATCAATTTAGAGTTGATCTGAAGCTTTTGGTGGACAGATTTTCAGAACACGTGGATACTTTTTGCGGGCATGTGTACAAGTTTTTGGCATAACCTCAAGGCAACAAATAGGCTGTAAGAACTAGACTAAATAGTTTAACAATGCACCAGATTCAACCACAAATAAATTTGGCGCAGTTTAAGTCTGTTTACCCTCTTTAAAAATTACAGGGGATTAGTAAATCTGGGCCAATATTTGTTCCAATATGTGTCCCAGGTTTCTTAGATTCCTGGTTAGAAAATCTATATATCCCCATGCTCCTTTAAAAGCCAGGAGACTTCTATAAAAAGGAAAGACCTCGTAGACTTCCTGAATAGTAAACTAATCTGTATGTCTGTATACTACCAGTGGTGTCGTGACCACTAAGGGGCACTGTGGCTGGCACGTTAAAGTGGTACTGTACATAGCACTCGTTTGAGACATTGGCTCTGGCACTATTTGTGAGGCATGCTGGCTGTCATTGTTGTGGGGCCACTGTGACTGTTTTCAGTTTTGGGGGGATGTTAGTGTTATTGGGGCACTATACAACAGTGGCAAATTTCGCTTCTCCATTCCCAACCTGTGGCACAGGAAGAGCTTCAAGACCCTCATCTATCTATCTATTTATCTATCTATCTATATCTTTATCTATCATCTATCCATCCTGGACCTTGGCTGCAGGATTCCTCCACCTTCTCTGATATGGATTGGCCTGGGTTGGACTCGCCCTCCAAAGTACCATATGCTTTATTACTGAGCCCATCCTGACACAATAATGGACCCCAAAAGTCCAGCGGAAGATAATCTCAGTTATATTGGACAATTAACTGCCAATTAATTTTTGTCTACATTGGAGTCAGGAATATACATTATGGTGTACAAGTTCACTATGGATATCATTAGTTTAAATGCACTATGGTTGTCCCTAGTCACTGTTTCTGTCACTGTTATGTGTTAAAGGGCATTAGGCCGGGGGTGCTTGGGGCATGGCCTTACTTACATGGGAAAGTTATCTCTCTGAAGCAGTCCTTCAAAAGAAAGTAAGTTCATGTCTGGAATTTACCCACATGGGAAATTAAATGCCAGCTATGCTGGTTGTCACCCACCTTTTCCAGGTAAAGCTATGAGACGGCTAAATAGAACGTGATGGTGAACATCAATTAAAGAACTTACATTTACTGGTTTAGGCCTCTTTCAGACGAGCGCGCCCTGTGCACTCACACACACAGCATGATTTCCTGTTATGGACAATGCTCGTTTCGCAGGACTGCAAGGCATTATTATGATTTATAATGCTGTGTGTTTCCGCATGACCTCACTTCTACAGAATTATACTGACAGCATTATGTCAGTATAATTCTGTAGAAGAAGGGTCAAGCAGAGACACACAGCATTATAAATCATTATAATGCCGTACACTCCTGTGAAACGAGCAGTGTCCTTAATGGGAAATCGCGTTTTACTGTTTTTATTTTGTGAGGGAAGCGCCCTTTAGGGAATTGCTGAATGTTTTTTTATAACTCGAGAGATGTCAGTTTATGTCATTTGCATTTCATAAACAAGGGCAGATACTCGCTGGGATTATACATGGATTTATATGAAACAGGAGAGCTTAAAATGCAAACAGGCTATAAATACACCGCTGCAAGCTTCATTAAAATTCATTCCGCATTACCGAGAGTCCCTCAGGCCTGTATAGCAAGGACACATGAAATAAATGCAATAAGTGATCACACTCTCCACCAATGCAATATATGATCAATGACAGAATACTGGACATTAGTTCTTTAATATGCTTTTCACTTTAGAAGAGTAATCTGAAAATTGAACCGTCAGGAATTATCTGTACTACTATGATACTAGTAGACTAAAAAACTGCCCCCTATGTACATGAATCTAACTACTATAATACTACTAACCATGTTTAAGAACGTAACTACTATAATACTGCCCCAATGTACAAGAATATAACTGCTATAATACTGCCCCAATGTACAAGAATATAACTGCTGTAATACTGCCTCCATGTACAAGAATATAATTACTGTAATACTGCTCAAGAATATAAGTACTAGATTTCGGCCTCCTACAATCAAGAATGCAAGTAATATAATACTGCACGCTATGTACAAGAATATAACTACTATAATACTGCTCCTTTGTACAAGAATATAACTACTATAATACTGCTCCTATGTACAAGAATATAACTACTATAATACTGCTCCTTTGTACAAGAATATAAGTACTATAATACTGCTTACTATGTACAATAATATAGCTGCTATAATACTGTCCTTGATGTAAAAGATTATAACTACTAAAATACTGTTCCCTATGTAAAACGAATATAATTAGTATAATAATGCTCCCTGCGTACAAGAATATACTGGCAACTACTATGATACTGCCCCTATAAACAGAAATAAGATACTATCCCTATTAAGTAAATTGAGATATTGAACACGAATTTCCCTTTAAGTAAAATATGTGAGGGGATGTTTTCTTATTTGCTGTGATTTTGCATTTGGAAATTAGACATTGACATTGGCTAATGCTTCAATGTCCGTAGAAGGGAGACCGGTTGGCACCTCTAAATAGGACTTAATTATCCATTCATTAAATCTATAACACATACTGTAAAATGCATGCTGTAATCCATTTAAGAAATATCTAATTAAGCTGATAAGAGCCCTGAAAGGCTGACTTCTGTTACACGTACTTCACAAGTATCTGCACACCTCATAAGAATATGCTTTAGATGTAAAGGATTTAAGTGGATAGAAGAGGAGACATGCTTCATCACCCAAGAAAGTGCTAAAATTAATTAAATCATTACCATAGAGCTCCATCCAGGAAATAAAGAACAAAGACAACTAATGCACCCATTATTATCCAAAGTATTTGCGGTACTCTTAACAGTGTGGTAAGATCTTAACACTGAAACCTCCACAGTTAAAATGTAGTCGTCTGGGCCACTTATTGCTCCTATTAGTGATTGTAAGGGACAGCAACATGTCTTGTGCTTTCTTGTCCCAGAATGGTAGCGAGACGTGACATGACCCAATACTGATAGGGTGGGTGAGAGGTGGAATGAACTATCCTGGTGGAGATCTCCCACCCAACTAAACAGGACTTTAAGTATCTGGGCCACATATTTTTCCTACAAGTGATGGGAAGCTTAGACACCAAAAGGCCCTATGACTTCTTGTTCTGGGATGATAAAAAGTTTGGATAAAACACTGCTGTCAAGATGTAGGTACCTGTGGCTGTGGGATGCATCATTGGAGACCACAGGATCAGGTTGGCCTTATCCTCCTTGTGAAGCGTCAAGCTCCCTATCCACATATAAGACATTATCAAATAGATATTCCATCTCCACTGTAAAGGTTCTATTACACGGGGCGAATATCGTACCAATTCTTATGCATGTAAGCGAAAATGGTTGAGAATCATGTGATGTAATAAGTATAAATGATTGAAAGATGAGCGATAAATCGATCATTTCTCGCCCATCATGATCTTTCAGTATGCTGTAAAATTATCGTTCGTCGTTAATAGATCCGTTCGTATGATATGTTGTCATCCCGTTGCTATTGATCCACTGCATGACTTGGGGGAGTGGCAATAGGTGTGTCTTTGAAATTTACATTTTTTTCCCATTGGCTTCCTTGAAACGGAAATACGTTACCGGATGGGGAATGGGGCATACAATGGTTGGTACAATAGGTGGTTATCAGGTGGTGTACACCCATCACTACAATGTCATCCATTGTCACAGATTTTAATCCAATCCACCTGAAGACCAACCACCTCTTGACCAAGCATCTTTCCACCATCTTTACATGTAATAACAATGAACAATTTAAAAGCGAAAGGGGAACGATCGCAGGTACGAACGATTATCGATGCGTATAATAAAGCAAAAGTTTTGTCACTAATGAGTCGCTTCATCTTTGATCATGATGTGTAGGACATCTGCTAGTGTAAAAGTACCTTAAGGGATGAAAAGGTGTGGACACCAGACAGCTCCAGGCTTTCCTGTCCCATGTTGCTGTGGCGAGAAGTGACACAATACTAGTACTATAGGGTAGGCACCTTAAGGCTGTGGGGCCATGGTGGGAGATCATAGGATTATGCCCCATCCTCCTCCTCCTTAACCCAGGTAGAGCTCCCTCTATTATAATATGGTCAAAACAGTTTGTACCAAACTAGACCTTCCATTTATGGCCTTTTGTAGATCACCTTCCAGGAGACTCTAGCTTTTATTTTCCCACATTTCAAGAGGCTGAAAAGTAAATACGATTTGATCAAGCAGAGGCTTCGCTTTTGCGCATGGTAATTGATCGTCCATGAATGCATCAGGAATGGTCTGGTGTGATTTAAAGCAACTCCCTCCAGACTTCTGCAACTAAAGCTTGTTACCGAGCATAAATGGAATAATCCTATTCGTACTGGCAGTTTAGTTATTCTGTACTTTATAATCATTCTGCCCTTCCTATAATGGACATCAGCCCTCCATGTATTGACTTCAGACTACCTCAGACCCCCTTTAAGCACTGTAGCTAAACTGTAGCCACAGATCCCTAATAGAACTTGCCTAAAAAGCAGTCAACAAGCAAGTACTGAATAAATAGCAGGTAAGCATTACTATAAAGGGGTTGTCTGAGATTTTAATATTGATGGCCTATTCTTAGGATAGTTCCTTAATATCTGATTGGTGGGGTCCAGTTTCCATTACCCACACCTATCAGCTGTTTGAAGAGTCCGAAGCACTCTGAGGAGCGTTCAGGCCTCCTTATAGCTTACCAAGCACTGCACCGTACATTGTATAGCGGCTGAGGTTGGTATTGGAATGGGACTGAACTACACTTAGGCCAAGTGACCAATGAACGTGACGTCACTGGCCTAGGAAGAGGCTATAGCATTCGCAGGCACACTGTGGCCTCTTCAAACAGCCGAGTGCTGGGAGTCAGAACCCTGCCGATCATATATTAGTGACCTATCCTGACTGTGCCTTAGGCCCTCAAGAACAAAGTATTCTCGGGGCCCGACCCCTATATCATCAATAAAGTCTTAAGGGCCCTTTACATGGGCCAATAATTCTAAAGAGAATCGCTAACTAGCTTGCATAGGAACGCTTGTTAGCGACTATCCGGCGATGTAAATGTACTGCTGATTTGAGCAGACACAAAAATCCAACCCTGTGTGTGTGTGTGTATATATGTGTGTATATGTGTGTGTGTGTGTGTATGTATGTGTGTATGTGTGTATATATATATATATATATATATATATATATATATACACACACACACATACATACATTTTTTAACATTCATCTGTCATCCCAAGGCTTGATTGGAGCGCAATGTTATCTCCAAAGATGAGCTTCATTTACTTGTCAAGTGATTAATAAGTTAAACTGAAACAATTTTCATCTGTTTGAAAGTTTTTTTTTTTCTTTGTCCCAGAATTCCTTGCTTCAATTTCCTGATAGGCTCCACACATTAAAAAGATCACATTAGCTTGCACTATTTTTGGATATTATTCTAATGGAAAACTGGTCATTTTCTGGTTCTCATCTCTAATTATAGCCAACGAACATGGATCTAAGACCTCTGTGAAAAATGATGCAAGTGCATGACATTATTGCATAATATCTCTGAAATGAGGATATTCATAAATATTAAACATTGTCTGTAAGGGATATGGAACAATTGCTATAAATAAGAAACATTTGAGGACCCATTTGAGAACAAGGAGATATTGATTGAGACTTTTTTTAGCTTTTTTTTCCCCTTTTTTAACACTTAGCAAACTGTGCGTTTATTGAGAATGGCTTGTTCCTGGCACCCTACCAATGCCCATACACAATAGATAAATCATTGGAACCCTCTGATTTCAGCTGGATTTAAAGGGGCTGTGTCATCTCAGACATTGGTGGCATATCGCTAGAATATGCCACCAGTACCAGATAGGTGCGGGTCCCAACTCTGCAACCCGCTTCTGTCTAGAAAATGGGGCCCCCAAAGTGAACACACTTGCGTGGCATGCTGTCTTTTAATTTCTATGGGTGTCCCAAAAATAGCCAAGCTAGTGGGCTCGGCTATTTTTGGGAGTCCCATAAAAATGAATGGATAGAGCATTGCACAAGTGCGGCCACCGCTCCGATGAAGCACTTGGATATTTTTGGAACTCCCATAAAAATGAATGGAAGGCAGTCACGCATGCTCGGCTGTTCTCTGTTAAATTCGGGGGTCCCATATTGGAGATAATAGCGGGTCCCACCTATCTGACATTGGTAGCATATCCTAACAATATGCCACCAATGTCTGAGATGAGACAACCCCTTTAAGGTGTATGGAGGTCTCCTGAGTCATTCTGCTGTGAAGGGAAGGGGTCAGGCATATTTGATGTCAACATCTCCAATTCTTAATCCCTTATGTTTCATTCAGTGTGTTCATTGCACGCTAAAAGTGGCTTGTTTCTTTTCTGCCAGTATGACTATAGTGATATTAAATATATATATTTTTTGTGTATTACTACTTTAAAAAAAAAAGACAAAAAATAGCTTTGTGTCACCGTATTCTGACTTTAACTTTCTATATTTACATCTTCAGAGCTGTGTAAGGGCATTTGTTTGCTGGGTGAGCTGTAGTTCTTATTGGAGTTTATAACTTTATCACTTTTTATAAAATTTTATTCAATGGGCAGTGACCAAAAAAACGTCCATTTGGGCATTTTTAGTTTTTTCCATTACTGCAGTTAATTTTTAACATTTGGAAATGGGCTGTGATTTTAATTTTTAATACTTTTGCTTTTTATGTATAGTTTTAAAAACATTTAAAATTTTATTCCCCCTAGGGGAGTTGAATATGCAATCGCTGGGTCACTTATACCATTAGTACTGCAGTCTATGATGATTATGATGTGCCATAGGCAGGGCTTAATAGGAAGATTACACTAGCAGGTCTGCATTCAGCAATTGGAGGTTAGAGTGCCCCTGGCTGCCTTCTCATATTCCACAATTGCTATTGACTGAGGGATTACGTTTCCATGATTGAAGAAATCTGCCATCAGACACTGCCTGTAAAATGTGTCGCACAGTCACCACCCACCAACTATAGCTGATGCTCAGCTCCTTGGCCGCCACCCTATTTAAACTCCTAACATGTATGGCGGATATCACTAAGGGGTCTTAAATACTGACATGCCAGAGGGTTATTTTTCTCATTCTGAAAAGAAAAAAACATCCACACTTGGCCAAGGGAACCTATCACAATGAATGTGATGTCTGGTCTTTGGGCACCGTATTATAGAACAGGAGATGCTGAGAAGACTTGATATGTATATAATTTAGGCTACATGCACACGACCGTTGTTTGTTTCCGCGTCCGTTCCGTTTTTTTTCACGGATAGGATGCTTCCCCATTCATTTCAATGGGTCCGTCAAAAAATGCGGATGGTCAACTGTTTTTGTTCCGCTTCCGTGATCCGTGTTTTCATTCCGTCAAAAAAATAGTGCATGTCCTATTTTTTTCACGTTTGCGGACAAGGATAGGCATTTTTACAATGGATCTGCCATAAAAATCGGATCCGTCAAAAAAAAACGGTCCGTCATCCGTTTTTTTTGACGGACGCAAAATTTCAAGGAAGAGCGGACGCAGGCAACGGTCGTGTGCATGTAGCCTTAATGGGACAATATTCAGTAAAGCTTGTCATTTAGGAGTCTAGGGGTTGAACACTATATCTGTATGTACAGTCATACATGAAAAGCTGTGAGTAGGACTGCCCACTGGACTCCTAAGTCTAGAAAGTGCAGGGATTTAAATTAACCTCTTAAGGACTCTGACATCAGGGCGTACCTGTACGCCCTGTGTCCGTAAGAGGTTTATAGAATACATCTTTCCAGAAAACTCAATCTGCTCAGCTCCTCCTACTTATAACAGATTGGATGTCATGTTTATGGTGATGTTTAACGGGTTGTCTAATTTAGAAAACCTATTTCGATGTTGCCTCTTAGAGCATGCTGGGGTGTCCTCTATTCAGGATCCTCATCTCTTGACCAGAGTGGAGAGCGATTACAAAGGGCGTCTCTCACTTTGGAGGACCTGTCCTGCCCTCTATTACACAGACTGCCCATGGTTTTGAATGGGGACTGTGTAATGCTTTATTTCCCCTGTGGTGGTGCTTCAGGAAAATGGAACAGTTGCTGCCAGGTTTTTTTTCGCCCACAGATGACATCTTATTGCTAACCAGCAGAGTGAGCAGACTATTGTTCTTTTTACTAAGTATTGATTGTCCAAGCGCAAAAAACACTCTTCTAGTTGATGCTAGGAGAAGTCGTTAGTTGTACAGCTTCATGAGAGCTCGATCAAATTAGCGGTGTAACACCTACTGTAGAGTAATTGTGATGCAGTGATCCTACCACACTTATTGATAAGGGAACCTTTTGTCATGTTCATATTTGAAGTTAGTGGACAACCAGGTAATATATGGTCACATCAAGTCCTCCAATCTTCTCAACTCTGTCTAATCGAAGGCTGTCCTGTCCCGGGAACTTGCTTCTATGATGTCCAAATACTCCAATAGGTCACATAGAAAGGGGTATTTCAGATAGGATAACCCCTGTAAGTACCCTTGATCCTGTTAGATTCACCTGGTATCTTGCTGCCACTCTAGAATAAGCTTCCGGAGAGCTGTGTGCTGCTGCTGCTGTTGCTCTGGTTTCTGCATGAAAGATGTTTGTGTCCTGAGGCGATGAGGAGGAGGATGACGGAAAGATTAGGCCAGATTATTCCAGCGATGATTTTTGACCTAGAAATTACTTTAGGTGCCTCGGAGCTGAGGTAGTGGCATTTGTTAGGCTGCAGCTAGACTGTCGCTTTTGTCCTGTGTCTTTTAGTTAACAAGAATTCAGTTTGTCAGGACTTTTTTTTTTCCAGCTCCTCATATTTTGTTAGAAATATTAGTTGAACAGTATGATTACACCATTATTATCTTAATTTTCAATATCTGTACTAGATAGAAGACGATGCTTTCTATGAGTTGTTTTCAAAACAATGATATTGTCAATGGGCTGATAAGAGCCACACACAAAGGTATATAAACCCCATAGTGCTAGCAAAGGCCACCAGGATGTGGTTAAAGTGGACTGATCACATTTATGTTTTTCATGCATTACAAGAATGATGTTCTCGGTATAACTGTAATTAACAATAAAAACCCGTCATGTTGTAAATGTGCTTATAATGTGTAATAATTCCAAGCCTCGCAGTCCCAATCACAGCTAGCAGCTCTCCTTGGTCATTCCCACAAGTCTATGGAAAATTTGCTGAATGCCCAGAATATTTTGTCCATTGTACACTATTTTGCTGTCTGTACGGACTAGATGGACACTAGAGAAGAAGATACATGTTTTATCCAGTCTTAAAAGGTTTGTCCAAGGGGGAAATTGTTAGGACCCCTGGTGATCAGCACAGTGTAGGGGGTCACTATGAGCACCTTTTCGGAATAATAATTCAATTAAGAATTATTAATTATGGTCATAAAATAATTAACCATGAATTTTTCATAACTTCTAGAAATCATGACCTGGTGAATTGCAGATAACCCAATCGATACAATTCACATCTGAGGCCGACTATTTCCTCAGATAATAAGTTCTTTTCATGTGAGATGACATTAATGCTAAAGATGTAGTTTTGCATTATACAATAATACACAAGTATTATAAAAATATGCAGATTTATTGATTACAAGGTTCTAAAGTGAATAAACACAATGATATATGCCAAAAAATATATACGACATTGATATAAAGCATTACAAGCTTATAATACATGTGGGGAGAAGCAACTTGTCACATTATAACAAAGCTATTATTTGATTAGGATATCAAAACAAGAAGTTAAATTATATATATATATATCACTTCTGTTCAGAGGAAACTTCATGATATCAGGATGGACATGTCTAATCCTAGACACCAATATAGAATGAAGAATACATTCTGCCCCCCTCTAACCAACTACACCTCACATGACTTCAGGAATGGGCAAATCCATCCAAGGATATAATTTAGAAGAGATAACTGTATCCTTCCGCCCCATCCTGGACTATTTTCAGATGTATGACTTTGGTAAGACTATTAAGACAAACAACAGAAATGGGAAGAACTTGGAACAAGTCTTTCCAGTGGGAATTTATTACCTAGCTTGGCGGAGAATGCTACTATCAGTATATTTATATATGTATATACATACAATCATTTAATACTTTGCTAGATTATGAGTCTTGATTCTTCTGCAGGTAGAATGAAGCCTCACAATATCCTAAGACTACATCTCAATATGGAGATGATCAATTAATTAATGTGTTTATTTATTCGCCAATCTAGATGGTATGACTTCACCCACATTATCCAATTAGTCTTAATAAAATGAAATATCATTATTTATGTCTCTTACCAAGTCCTAGCAGGAATCACACTTCTGCTCCTAGGAAAGCTGGGTGGTCCATTATCGCATGTCTTACCATGACTCTCATATTGATAGACCCCTCTCTCTTGGGTGTTCTGGCTATGATGATGATCCTGATGCTCTATCCTGGAATGTTAGAATGTTCTTTGCTTGTTGGAACTTCCCTTATTCCAACAGTAATTATTCCAATCCTTATCTCATGTCACATCCTCCTGGATTAAGATCTTCCAATCATACGCACATATGGTAATGATCCTATGAGATCATATTTACCCATAATGCGACTGTGGAAAAAGTGTCATGATATCCATCTGTCTCCGGATGGCACTGTTGTGCAAGCGATTAGCGCGACACAATAAAGAGTTAACTATGGCACTCATATTATATACCTTTGACCTTTGTCGTCGTAAATTAGAGATAAGGATTAATGTGGACATTTTAAAATAACTAAAGACAGACCTCGAGGCGTCTCTCTGAATGTTTCTCACACTGTTGATCTATGGACCATAATGATATGAATGGGCCTTGTTCTCTTCAGACGGACATGTCTGGAGAATCCAGTATACGCCCTACAGATAAGCCCACATCTGTGGAAATAACTTTTAAAACAATATACACTGTATCCCAGTATAAACTTTTACACAGACTGAACTCTGCATGACCTCATGTTGGCCCGTTCAGCCATACAGCAAAACTTTGGTTCAGCCTGTTTCTTAAAGACAATGAGCATCTATTTTGGACTAATATGATCAGGTATCATATACACTCATGAAAATGCCTGACAACCTTGCCCCCTTTAGTGTTTATGAGCTTGTCAAAACAAATTGCTAGATCTGGAACTTTAGAAAGTCCCTTTCATTGTCCTGATCAGTGGGGGTCACGGAGGTCGGACCCCTATAGATCAAATTTTGATGGCCTATCCTAAGGATAGGCCATAAATATTACAATGCCAGAGAACCCCTTAAAAGGATGCTCTCCAGGGGCAAAACATTTTTGGAAAAGGGCTCAGAGTAGTTAAAAAAATAAAATAAAAGAAGCTATACTTGCCTCACTAAATCTGTGCCACCCCAGTTCCAACACTTTCCCAGTACCTGCTGGTCTCTACTTCCTAGCTAAGTTTCAATATACATGGGAAATGCCCACTCGCTAAATCTCTGGCCCAAGAGGTGATCCACGTGAAGCAGTGATAGGCTAAGCATATATTTCCTGTGTGTCAAGAATACCTTTAAAGGGTTCTCCAGGGCTGTAATAGATATGACCTTTCCTCAGTATTGGCGATCAAGGTAGGGGTCTGACTCCTTGAGCCCCACTGATGAGGACAATGAAAAGGACCATCTAAATTAACAGAACTAGCTCATGAACAGTAACGAGATGTGGCGCTCATGCGGGCCCCTACATCTCCAAAGTCTTAAGTATATGTCATCACTAAATCACAGGAACCCCTTCTTCTTGTATAGTAAGTAAAGTCTCATAATATACAGTACAATTTTGAAGTATATAAAGTAAAGTTTTATACAATTCATATACATTTATTTTCTGTGCATGGTAGTTATTGAAGGAAGAAATGAAGGGGTCTCCCATCATAGAGAACCACCCAACTGCACCACATGAAGCGCTCGCCAGCAAACTCATACATGGTATAATTGCACAAACTCACAAATTGCTACTTCTGTTTTGTAGCGGAAACCTTGTTACCCTGTCAAAATTTGACAGATTATAAAATGAGTCCTCCAGCTCCGAGCAGATCTTCAATGGATTCATTAGGGGCAGGAATGTAAATGAGCAATTTGTACAAGCTGATATTTCCAAGCAGAGAGAAGCGGGCAGCCTGGTCTGGCCAATTTATCCCACTGCACAGCGTGGACTCAGCTTTTAAGACAACATGTAAATTATATAATACAGGACCCTTAATATCTTTATAGGACTATAGAATAGCCTACAAAGCTGACAGGGAAGGTTATATGGGCATCAATTCCAAATTCAGGATTTTTCAGTCTCTGTCCTGGCTGAGATTTGTATACATCGTTATCCAGGAACATTCATATATCAGTAACTTGCATAGCAAGCAGTCAGATATAAGGACATTTGAATTTATCATACGTTTGTAATGGGTTAACATATTCGGCACTGACTCCAAATATAATTCACCACTGCAAAGATTCAGATGTAGCAGGGCTGAGCCGGTCACTACATTAGAGCTTTCACTGGTGATATTACAATGGGTTTTTTGGTTTTACTCAGGGGCAGACATACCATATGGGCAAACTGGGCAGGGGCTTAGAAAATAATAGTATGTCTTCTGTATATTAGATTAGTACATTAAGAACTCTGAATTCCTGAGAGAGCCCTGAATTAAATGGTTTTTGTATGGTGCGGTAGCACACTGACATTTTAATAATTGAAAACTGCACGGCTACTATACCGTTATTGCACAGGAGCCCTAATTTATTAGACTTGTCCTTGGACTACTAAAAATAACTGTAAAATGTGTTCCATAAGGATAGACGTAGTTCATATTTCCATCAAGAGACCAATCAGGATCCTTTCTTCGATTAGCTAAAATGGAGAGTCACTTTGGAGGAAATGGGCATTTACTGGGCTGTTTTTAAATATCCTATTCCCTTAACTGTGTCTGCATGCCCAGGTCACCCCCGGGAATGGTCATTCCCATTATTGGGATCCTTTGGGCTTACATGATCTGAGTTTATGGTATGTCTAGTCATTAAGCAATTGGGACAACCCATTTTCATTTTGACCTCAAGTGGGACCCCCTCTATAACCCATGGACATTATAGATAGGGACCCTCCCTATGACCCCTATTGGAGAACTCTAGTATACTCAGTTGATCACCAGGGCTTAAGGTGCCTGTACACCTCCAGTAGCTGTCAGTCAATGCTCTTTTGAGCATGTTTTCAGTGGCAACACATGAGGAAGCTACTGCCAGACATCTCTAGTGTTGGTTTATCTCCTGCCAGACCAAAAGGATCCAGCAATTCAACATGATATCTGTTGGGGGAGAGTTGGGAGGCCTCCATACCCATTATATTGAAATCTGCAGGTTCGGCCGACGATAATCTACTGTGTATGAAGAGCTGTTAGAAAAGCCAGGACCACAGCCTATGGTAAACACTGTCACGGCTTCATACAGCTCAAGAAGTTAAGGTCATCTTGGTTTAGGAAGAAATGCTCCTTCAAAAATCTTCTTCTTGACATTTTTCCAGCTGATTGATTTCACCAGCTAACTCCCAAACACATCTGCTGTTCTTGTTACACACTTCATCATAAGATCTTCCAAGTTCACTTGCCGTTGTAATCCCACTCAGCCCTGCTTCAAGGTTAGTGCTTTGTGTAGCTGTCTTGTTTGACAGCAGTATAAAGATACTGGGACAATGCAGCATTCACTCACTCAGCTCTGCTTTGCCATCACACTAATCCATCAAGTTCTGCTGTTTTAAAACATGTCATCATCTGAAAGTGAGAGTCACAAGTTCTATCCTTGTACGACTTCCTGCTCGATCATGGTCCTCATAAGTATAGCAGTCTTATTCACCATGAATCACAGCATCCACTTACTTGCCTCACAAGAAATACAGAGGGACAAAACCAGCAGCAATAAGTCATGCCTCTTCTAACCCCACCCAATCCCTATCCTTACATGCCAAATGCTCCCAAGTTCCCTTCGTGTCCCCACGCAATAGTAGTGCCCCATACACAGTATGAATACCCACTTAGTGCCGCCCACACAGTAAGGATGCCCCCTTAGTGCGCCCTCAAAGTGGTGATGCCCCCTTACTGTCCCAGCAATGTAAGAATGTCCTTAGTGCCCCAAGACAGTAGTTATGCTCCCGTACATCCTCTTAGAGAGTAATACCCTTTAGTGCCCTTGACATAGTATGGTGCTCCCCCACCCCACAGTATGATGCCCCTTAGTTCCCTCACACAGTATAATATTCACATCAATGTCCCCGACACAGCAGAGTGATCCTTTATGCCCCAACACAGTTTGATGCCCCCATACAGTATGAGTCCCTCACAATGCCCACACAGTGATACCTTCTTAGTACCTCCATATTCAGTACTGACCTACCCCATGCTTAGTGCAGCAGGTGTGATGATGTCACCACATAGCGCTTGCCTGCACTGGACCAAGAGGCAATTATTACTGAATCCCACCCCCTTTTATAAGCCCCACCCCTGACTGGTATGAGGAGCAAACTTTTATCCTCCACTTTGAAGTCTACTGTTCCTTTAAATAGACACTTAGAGGCTGCCATTAAAGACCAAGCAGAATTGAGAAGTCGCACCCTTTTTTTAAGGGGCAGGGGTCGAATACATGGTTTGTTTTTGGAAAATATTAAAATTGTACAGTGATTGTGGCTGAGACGAAGGAACGTAGGAGCTGTGAACATATCGTGAGATCTATGCTGCTGCCTATGTGTGACAAATGATAAAAATAGCAGCTCTCACCTCTAGGTGTCTTCAGACGTTTAATGAAGAACGTGAATGATTTAAGCTGGATGAGGAGACAGAGCTGCACGGTATAAGCAGCTCAGCAGGACACAGGAGTGTAAAAGGTTAAGTCCTCTATAGTACACTATAGTAGAGTTGTCACGATACCCAAATTTTGATTAGATTTCGATACCATAAAAAAGTATTGCGATACACTATACCATTCGATACCGCGTAAAAAACACCAAAAAAGCTGCGTACGTTCCGCATTTTATGGAATGTCTGGCCCATTATAGAACAGTCCTATCCTGTTTTTTTGGGTTTTTTTGGGGGGGGGGGAGGTGACAAAAAAATGGCGAATCATGTGTTTTTTTTTTTCTGTTACTGAGATAACCGCATAGGAGGTATATTTTAATAGACTTTTCGGATGTGGCGATATGTAATATGTTTATTTATTGTTTATATATTTTATATGTCATATTGTGAAAGGGGGTGATATTTGGTGTTTGTTTTATTTGTTTGTTTTTTTAATTATAACTTTTAGCCCCCTTAGGGGCTAGAACCCTTGTCCTGTTCACCCTAATAGAGCTCTATGACTTCACACTGTCCCTGCTGTCCTGTGCTTTGTGCACACGGCAGCAGGGACCCTACCATGGCAGCCAGGGCTTCAGTAGCTTCCTGGCTGCCATGGTAACCGACCGGAGCCCCGCGATCACACAGCTGGGGCTCCGATTGGAAGCTGCCACTGCACCACCAATGAACAGGTGGGGATCCTGTAGCTACTGCCACCAATGTTTTTAATACTGGGGTTGGGGGGTGGGGATGGGCGCACTGCACCAACAATGAAGATAACTAACCTTTTAATACAAATACAGGGGGCGGGTGCTGGCGGCAGAATCACATACCCGGCACCCGATCTCTATAACAGGAAGCTGCGATCCGTGGCAGTTAACCCCTCATGTGCTGCACAGTGGGGAGGGAGGGACTGCCTCCTTTCCACTGTGCTGCTGAGCAGAACATTGAGCGCGCTGAGAGCAGCGCACGCCATGTTCTCTTATACTAGGCAGTCTAGTATCAGTAAAAAGGCAAATCCCTGTATCGAATCAATCCGGGTACAAAAGTATCGATTGGGTATCGATAATTCGATACCCGGAGCAACACTACACTGTAGACTTGATTGAACCCAAGATATATAATATATATTTTATAATGTAATAAACTTTTTTATTCAAGTTATAAACAGCAGCTGATAACCCCATGACTAGGAGTTCGCTGAGAAGAGAATTTTCCCAGTTGCTATAAAAGTGTCTCAAAGGGAGGGGGTGGTCTAAAATAATAGAGAACGTATACTCGCCAGTCAGTCCCCCTCCATTTCATCACTGCTACTCCAGTCCTTACCTCTGCTGCAGCAGTCATATGGAGCTTATGGCAACATCACCACTGCAGCCAAGTCAGATTGGAAGTGAGGACCGGAACAGCGGTGGGATTCTTTTATTATTTTACTGCTGCTGTCACCTTTCCCCTTTGGGACACTTATGAACAACTCTGATACCACGTTAAGCTGGCCATAAACATAACGGTCATCTGTTTAGCCGACACCTATATATCCCGATCACCCTTACACAAACATGCTCAGTCTTATTTTTTAGAGAACAAAATGATAAAGTATGCTGAAAAAGCATCTGTCAGCATGATCCACCATGTAGTGGTAGGGTTTGAAGTGGCCCCAACACTACACTGGATTCTCTCTCTTTTTTTCTCTCTCTTCGCTCTGTCTCTGAGCCTAGGATCTGTGGCTCAGTCATCAGGGCAGCGTGTACCCGTCTCAGGGTCTTCTTCTGGTGACTTGTGCAGTCTGACAGAGTCTTTCCCTATCTGCATACCTCTAGGGGCTCTGACTGTTCTACTTTTATACAGTTTCTAACTGATCTAGAACCTTCTGGTGTGAGGAGTGAAGCTGGAGAAGCACAGCCTAACAGAAATAATGTTGCAGTTCAAGGCTGCCATAGACTTGTGTTGCGCCTCAATATAAGTCAATGGGAAGGACTAAGCAGTTTCCAGACTTAAACAACAGTCTGACAGAGCCAAACCAGAGGGTTAAAAGTTTACCATGTCTGAAGACTCAGGTCTTCATAGTCCCTTTTGACAGCAGTGGAAATTTACTAGCTTCTCAGTATACAGACTGGAAATTCCCAAAGTCTCTCAGTATTAGGTAACTTAAATTTCCATTACGGGTTCTGAGCTTCAAGTTCTGGTTCCACCAGTGATCAAGATGACCTCTGTCATTCTCCAAATTTAGAGATGAGCAAATCACTTTGTAAAAATTGATTTGTCTCATCAAGAAGAGTTCCGCACCAGTGACAGTGAGTCACCGAAGCTGAGGAAGCTGCCCCTGCCACATGATTGACAGGTTCATCTAATTTCGCACTGAGCACAAAGGTGGTCATTTATTAAGCTAAAAATATATCTGCAACTTCTCCTTGCTTACGACAAGTCTAAAATTGTGGCGTAGGTGGGGAAGGGAACAGGCCGGTAGGCTCGTCACATTTACCATTTTCTACACCTGTTTTAGGCGTAAAAAAACGGTCTGAATGTAAGACTGCAAGGTAGACTACTTTCACCCTCATGTTTTTTGCGGCTCCATCGTGGACGGATCCGTTCAGATAATGCAGCGGTCTGCTTCCGTTCAGAACGTACCAGATTGTGTCATAGAAAACTGATCCGTCCGTTTAGCTCAGTTTCATCAGACAGAAACCAAAACGCTGCAAGAAAAGGGGAATGGAGACTGAACTGATGCAAACTGATGCATTCTGAGAGGATCCTTTTCTATTCAGAATGCATTAGAATGCAAACTGATCCGTTTTGGACCGCTTTTGAGAGCCCTGAACGGATCTCACAAATGGAAAGACAAAACATGAGTGTGAAAGTAGACGTAGCTGTCCTACATTAAAAACTGGCGGAGGAAGTTATGAGGAGTTTCAATAAACGCCAGTCTCAATAGATGTGCCCCAAAGGCTTTGCTTCCACTTCTAACGCAGCAACTGTTCATGCGCCTCTATCCCAAAGTTTAGCGGTGCATGTACAGTTGCTGCTCCACTTGCGGAAGCAGAGCCTCTGCGATTTTCCACGAGAAAGATCACTCTCATCACTGCTAATATCATTTATTGTATTCCCTGTTAATAGATAGCATGCCAGTTGTGACAAATATCAACTTATGATGGGGTTCGGGGCAAAACTTTATCCCTTATGCCTTCAAACTCATGGACAAAAAAAATAATTTTTTTCTGCCTTAAGCTTTACCATTGCTGCTGGTTATAAATTTAAGAAGTATTTTCCATTGTTTTCCAGACCTGAAATCAGTCATAGTCTGCCAGGAAAATATTTGGCCCAACTCCTCAGACAGATGTAGCATTTTTGCCTTAAGGTATGAGGGCGAGCAGCTCTCCTCGGGGACAGAGTACAGATAAACCTCAGCTTTAATGGTGTGATTATTACATAGAGCTCATATTTTGGATTATTATAGTTTTTCCTTTCTCACATTCCTTGATCTTCCCACAATTTTCCATTTTCTATTTTTGAACAGAAGCAGCACAAGCCCAACATGTACCTCATTATCACCCTATTTTTTATTTTTGGAGCTGCTCTCCAGTGGTAACAGTGGTCTTATGTGGTGTTTTATAGCATATTCTCACATCTCCTAATGCTTCAATGAAGTCCGTGATTACTTCTATATTCTATTCAGCTGTATGTGATCCTAGGAAAGCTGGGCCACAGCTAACAGAGCCGCTACTACAGAGCCCAGAGGGTTCACATACAGCTGACCCATAGTTTCTGACTTTTCACAGTTTTTGGCACTTTCGCAAAATGTCTAAAAAGTGGCCAGGCCTTAGTGGGGAAAAATGACCTCTTATGGCCATCACATTTACAATAAATTGTAACTGGAATAAATTATAATTTACATCTTGATGAACTCTTAAAGTGTAACAGTCATGTTTTCATTAAAAAATCTATTTTAACATATGTTACATTATGCATAAAGCAATCTTTAGTTTCTTCACATACCACTGTTTTCCTTGAGGTTTTCCCGTAGTTACGGCTGTTTAAACATTTACAATATGAGGACCTTCTCAAGATGGCTCCTCTGCCAGTTCTCTGAGGCCAAAACTGCTTTCCCTCACTTCCCATACACACTTGCTGTAGCCAGCAGCTCCCTGCCAGCCAATCAGATTGGATTACTTAGAGACACGCCTCCTCACTCTGAAGCCTAATGCAGCCATGCAGTGTGAAGGGCCGCCCCTCCGTCTTCTGTTTATACTAAAAGGAAGACAGACAAGCCCTAGCAACAGTCTTTTAAGAGAGCAGTGCAAAGGGACAGAGGACATTAATGAAAGCTGTTATTATAAGGTAATTACAGATATTTTGACATTCATTGACAGACTAACCCAGGTATACATGCCTAGCTCTAATAAACTAGCAAATACAAAAAAATGACAGTTATCCTTAAACTGGCTTAAATCTGAAACCAAGTGCATCGTCTGGCCTCGGGGATACCAAATTTATTAAGAAGCCTGTGCCGCTTAATAAATTTGGAGCACTTTATGTCAACAGACTTTATATTAAAACTAGCCTATGTAACACCAGTCTCAGTATATCTGCCCCAAAAACTCTACCAGCAGTTCTGGAGAACAATACAGTCTGTGACTCTGGATGAGTGCAAGATAAATAATGTAATGTATGTACACAGTGACTCCATCAGCAGAATAGTGAATGCAGCTCTGGAGTATAATACAGAATGTAACTAAGGATGATTGCAACATAAACAAAACACTCATTTATCGGGTAATTTTATCTTTTGTGCAGCACAAAAGATCATTGTTTTCCAGTAGCAGATCGTGCTGTGTCAACATGCTCTGCTGCCGGGGAAAAATGAGCCAGTATGGGGAATAGCGATGGCATTAGCGATCACTTCTCCCCCCCATACTGTGGAGGAGATCGGTGCATGTAAATGCACTGGTCTCCTCCGCTAGCGATCAGCAGATTGTTGGGAAGGAACGCTTCCTTCCTGACAATCTGCTAGATCGTCACCCTGTGTAATGGGACCATAAGTAATGTATATACACAGTGCTTTCACCAGCAGAATAGTGAATGCAGCTCTGGAGTATAATACAGGATGTAACTCCGGATCAGTACAGGATAATTAATGTTGTGTATGTATATTTTGGCTCCACCAACAGAATCACGAGGGCAGCTCTGGAGGGTAATACAGGATGTAATGCGGTATCAGTACACAATAAGTAATGTAATGTATATACAAAGTTACTCAAATGCATGGAAATTGTAAAATTGTTGACGTATTTTTTTGCACTTTGCTTACTCCTTTGTCTTTAGACTTTAATGCACGTAGTATGTTTATCAGATTATATATTTTTTATCTTAATGTAGATTGAGACTGAAGAAGAAAAGAAGCGATTTGAGGAAGGAAAAGGCCGCTATCTGCAAACCAAAGCCAAGAGACAGATGAACACTCAGTCCCTGACCCAACAATAACGGCATCATCAAAGGATCTGCCACAGGGATCAGGAAAATAAAGCCTTGATAAAAGGGAACACTGGGAAAAATGATCACTGAGTATAGTGTAATGTGACGTAAATTATAATATTAACTTATTTTAGGCTCTACTATTGTTTCTGCACTCAGATTACACACGTCTATAGGTGGGAATGCAGTGTCTATGTAATGAGCAGTGGTGCAGTTTAGGATATTCAGTAGGTAGTAATGCACAGCAGTATACTGTAGGTCTATTCCAAATCCAGCGATTTGTCCAGTCTCAATGACAACATTTGCCTCTTGCTTTTTCAGATAATAAGACTAGATAATGTGCCCATAACAAGGGGATACATACCACAGAGGCAGACCATGCATCTGGTGTCCTTGGAGAAAGGGGGACAGCCTTTGTGGTCTCATCTTCTTTGCTGTTTAGGTGACAAGAACCTAGAGGTGCTGCATTGTAAACAAGGGGATGGGGTATTGGACCCAGGGTCATAGAAAGTGGGATGAAAAAGGAAGCAAACACCAGACTCTTCTGTCCAGAGTGGCAAACTCCAGCACCTTAAAGAGGTTGTACAGTATATATTTTTTTTTTATCCCCCCCTCTCCTCTTTCCAGTCAGCAGTACCTGTGGAGAAACCATTACTCACTTGCTCCCTGATGCATCATCCTGGTTCTCGGACTGTCTTCACTGGACTTGCAGTCCCCATCTGTCATCATATACAGGCTTATGTGTGTCGCAGTAGCCAATGACTGGCTACAGCAGTGATGTGTCCTCAAGAGGCACATGGCCATGCAGTGATGTGCCTGGGGACATCTCACCACTGAGGAGAGTCATTGGGTCTTGTGATGAACACGAGCCAGAACGTGTATGGATTTCTCCTCAGATACAGCTCTGTGCAACCCCTTTAATGGCAGCCTAAAAAAATAAGTTTATAGCAAAGTCATCCAAACAATATGGAAAAAAAAATGAAAAATGCGGATCCTTTTTTTTGCGGATTAACTGCAGACCCATTCACTTCTATGGGGCCCTTTTCTGCCATTCTATGGCTCCGAAAAACAAATAAAACATGTCTTATACTTGTCATTGAAAATCAGGATGTGGCCCCATTGAAGTCTATGGGTCAGCAAAAATACGGAATGCCCTCTGTTTTGAGCATGTTCACCACAGTTCAGCATGTCCCCATAAAAACGGATCCGCATTTTTGCGGACAGTATTCGGCCGTCTGAATGAGGCCTAAAGCTAACATTGGACTAAAGTATTGTCTATGGTAAAATTTAGAACTTTTTGATTTGTGATTGGTTGCCTCAGAACCGCTTGTCTCGTGAATGGATTAGGTCAGTGATGGGCAACGTGCGGCTCTCCAGCTGTTGCAGAACTACAACTCGCAGCATGCAAAGCCTGTCTATAGCTATCAGCCTACTGCAGGGCATGGTGGGAGTTGTAGTTTAGCAACAGCTGGAGAGCCGCACGTTGCCCATCACTGGATTAGGTGGTGGTAGTTCATATAGAACAATGTTACCTGCATTATTAGGTCAGTGGTTGTATCCGTGGGGACATGGCCAATGCTGACGGATGGAAACGTAGGGCTTAGGACACCAAAGCCAAAGTTCTTACAGGTTCTGTTTGTGCAAGTCTTAAAAAGGTTCTTAAGTTTTGCAGCGTCCAGTGAACTTTTAGCTCCCCTTGAATAGATGGATCCATGCCTGCACAGCTATTTCTGCATAGGGATTAGATCGGTGTACCCATTCAACCCTTCCACATGACACCATATGCAACTACAGCCATGTCTACATGTATGGAATCAGGGAATCTATTGGGCCTTTCTGATGCATGCAATACAATATTAATTTGTATCTATATGTCTTATCAGGTATAGATGTATCCTAGAAGGAACCTATTACTATAATAATGATCAGCTTCCAATTGGATCAAACTAAGCTTACATTTTTATATTGTTGGTCTGTCCTCGGGATAGACCACCAATATCTGATCAGCAGTTTCAGAGTAGCTGGTAACCTCAGCGCTGCGTCCATGGAATTCAATGTTAACTGAACTGCATAATGGACGGATCTGTGTGGTTCTGGTGCCGAGCTACTCTGAAACAGGGGTGCAGGGTGTCTGACCCCTGCTGTTCAAATATTGATCACCTTTCCCCAGGATAGGCCATTATTATTAAAATCTTGGACAACCCCTTTGATCATTTATAATAAAAGTTGTGCGTTTCTCTGCATGTTTTCAGTGAATAGCAACATCCTTGCTTACATTTTACAGGCTGAAAAAAAACACAGCTGTGTGTTTGCTACAATTGTATAACATCTAAGCAATGTATTGTGCACATTTTACCAACTTGAAATGCTGTGATAATTGGGCTTGAGAGAGATTTCTGCTGCTGACATATTTAGCAAATAGAGGCCTATGGAGACTAGATACAATTGTAATAATCCCTCAGCTGTTCGAAGTATTGGTTCTTTCTAGATTTTCAGCCTCTGGATATTAATAAGAATTTCCTTTTTCACTGACAGCAACCAGATATCTTGAAAATGGTGAAAAACCACACAGTATTTTGGAAAATGACTGAAGGTCTCATTATATACTGATTGAGCTTGAAAAGGAGATTTGTAGAAAGTGGGGCCTTGGTTTAGTCAGGACTGAGGAATGATCTGCAGCTCAGATTATATTTTTCTGAAGAAGTTGCTTTACTTTTCTGCTGCTGTATTGTGAGTGCTTTCTGGATTTTATCATGCCGTATCTGTGATCAGAGGTGAAATTATTTTCCTAAATAAAGTATAAAAGTGATCAGACCGTTTCAGCGATAGGATGATGTGTTATCCCCTCTGGGGCTGTCTGCTGCAGGAGATGGAGCGATCATAAAGGTCTGCACTACCTATTTATAATAAAATATGTATGGAAATGATTTAAGGACACATGATGAAGGATAAAAAGAATTAGATATTGTAATCATAAAGTATGTCACTTTTTATTGTTTTGTGTCCAATAGGGAGGGGTGCCAAGGGATGTTCCTATTATGTCTTCAATGTTTAAGTATAAATTTTTTTCTTATCCAAAATTTACATTAAAGGGGTATTCCTGAATTTTACTACTGAAGGCCCATCCTTAAAGGGTTGTCCAGTTTCATATATTGATGACCTATTCTCAGGAAAGGTCATTATCGGATCCACGGGGGTTCGACTCCCTGATCAGCTGCGAGCGCTGCGTTCTCTTCATGGTTTACCTTCTCGCTGTGACATTGCAGTGTTAAGCAGGTGTAATTACAGCTCCTCTGTCCCATTCACTTGAATGGGACAGAGTGTACCTACAACTGCTCCTTCCTATTCATTCGAATGGGATGGAGACTTTGTAATTAACCTGCTCGCCATTGCAATGTCAATGGTGAGCGGGTAAACAGTGAAGAGAGTATTGTAGTCTCTTCTAACAGCTGATTGGCGGAGGTGCCGGGAGTCAGACCCCCGTCGATCTGATATTGATGATTTATCCTGAGGATAGGTCATCAGTATAGGAAACCAGAAAACTCCTTTAATGATATGTACGATGTACGGGCATTGCGAGCGCCAATGGCGAAAACACATTCATCAGCACTTGTTTGCACCTGCCGGATTACACAGGACGATGCAAACTGTGAATTTTGGAGGAACAAGTCGGTCTGCCCTTATTCAATTCTATTTGTTATCAGCAGCACATCTAGGGATATACTGTAGATAATTGGGCATTTGTCATCGTGATGAAAGATGCCCATCACCTGATCAAAGAGCAAATGCTCTTTCATCTGATCTTTAGTTGCTCAGTTATACATGCCAATTATCAGGAATGAGCGTATGGACGCTTGTCCCCAAAAATTGGACAGTCTAATAGGGCCTTTAGGATAGGCTATCAATATCTGATCAATGGGGGTCTGACTCCCCATACCCCCACCAATCGGCAGTTTTTTTTTCTCCATTAGTTATAGAGCTGGAAATGCACAGCTCAACCCATTGAGTAGTAGATAGAGTTGGTGACTTCACGTCCACAGAACAGCTGATCAATGGAGGTCCAGGGTATCAGACCCCCGCTGATCAGATATTGTTGGCATATCCTATTCACTAGTAAAATCCTGGAAAACCACTTTAACGTCTCTGATTTAGAAAATCCATTTTCAAATACCCCTTTTAGAGAATTCTGAGTTAACAAAAGTCACTCCCCCTATTCAGAACCCCAATTCATCAGCCAAAGCAGAGAGCAGCTACAAGGAGTATCTCTCTGGAGGACTCATCACATCTATGCATTCCTCAGAGAGCCCAGTGATTATAACAGGCATCATGTTCGCGCTGCAGGGGGAATTGAACACTTGCAGCCAGCTTGCCCTGCAGAATAGACCTAATCACTGGGGGTCCTAGCAACAAGACACTCTGAAGGGGTGTTATATTCAGGGGCCCATGCTCATCACTTTTCTGGGCCTATCGGGAGCGGCATTGCCACCCAGCAAATTTAACATAACTTATGCCAGACCTAAATTATAGCTAAAATCTATAAAATCTCATAGTTACCATAGATTTGGCTTTATGGCGCACTAATGTGCGCTATTCGGTTAATTTATTAAAGGGTTTGCAGTTCTTGATAAAATAGTTCTTGCTGCAGTGCAAAGTAAATCAAGCCCCGCGGGCTCTACGTCCTGGTCCCGTTTCACACAAGAAAATACCTGGAGAAGCCTGATCAGCAAATCACTGCCGAAGGTAGGTGCTGCAGTCAGTGATCGGCGTGTCAAGATTGGACTAGGAAGCAGAGAACAATAGGGACCCAATAAGCATCTGAACAGGAGAGGAAGGTGATCAGTGAGGGGGAAGTAGGATTTCCTTTTTATTTTTGTTTATCCCATGCTGAGGCATTTCCAAATAACATTTATACCCTACAATCATTCCCCCACCTTCCCAGCCAACCCCTAAAGAAATTCTCCAGTAAAAAGTTGAAAATGCCACTTTTGCCAGGAGAAAAGGCATCCACTTCTCCTCCTCCCCACAAAGTTAGGGTTACCTTTTCCTGGATGATCCCAAGATCCATGAAGGTTTTCATACATGTGCCCCTTCAGCATAAAAGGCTGCACTTTTGGGTCCCAAGTAGCAGATGCCATCTGCCGCCCAGGAACTTTTACTGTCTATAGATCTGCAATCCAGCATAACCAAGTAAAACTGCTGGGGCACCTTCTCTCCAGGCAAAGGCAAGATTTTCAACTTCAGTTTACATTGCCTGTGAACCCTTCGTGCTGTGTAACATGGAGCGTCCTGGCACAAGGTGACACTTTCATGCAGTACATGCCACAAGAGAAAGATGCAAAGGGTAAATTATTTAAACCTATCAAATCACATCTAAAATCACTAGTTGTCACTCTGTGCTGTGTTTTTCTTCCTGTGACTGCCAGTTACGCTCCTTAGCCTCTATTTCAGGGCTGGCCAACCTGAGGCTCTCCAGCTGTTGCAAAACTACAACTCCCAGCATGCCCAGACTACCTACAGCTATCAGCCTACAGCAGGGCGTGGTGGGAGTTGTAGTTTTACAACAGCTGGAGAGTCGCAAGTAGGCCATACTTGCTCTATTTCCTTTTGTAACCAGTTCCAAGAAGCAGCTAAATAAGGCTGGAGCTACATGGTGATTGTCATGTAGCCCTAGCTTTAAGGTGCCCATACATATTAGAAAAAGTTGATTATTACACAGACGGCCGCATAGGCAGGTTTTCTGATGCAGTTTTTGAAGCCAAAATCAGGAGTAAATAAAAAAAGGAGAAATAAGTGTCCTTTACAGGTTCTCTTCTTTTATGATCCACTCTTGATTTTGGCTTCCAAAACGGTGTCAACAATCCTGATGGTGTGGCTGAACCTGTAAATGTATTCTATTGTGAGAACGGAGGAAGCTGGACACTTCTGGCGGTAGCCTATCTGCCGGGAGAACAGAAAGATCGGGCGAAAATATTCATTTCACCTGATCCTTGTCTATCCTGACCAGTGGCATAACTAGAAATTACTGGGGCCCACAGCAAATTTTTGAACGTATAGCTAGTCAAGATCGCTCTCTCAGACCAGGCCTGGCAGCCTCTCCATCCGTTTCCTACACGTATATACAAAAATTGGTGTCATTGTATAATACCGATGAAGGGGCCATGACAATAAAATCTTTTCGTTGTCCTCCTGGATGGGCCCCTTCTGAGTTTAGGCCCCATAGTAGCCACTTCCCTTGCTTCCACTATAGCTACGCCTCTGATCTTGACATTTGTCAGGGGAGGATCACAAGTTCCCCACACACATAAGAGTGGTGACCTAACCCGTCATTCTCATGCGACCGACAAAAGACTAATCTGTATGGCCCGCTTTACAAGTCCATTTTCAAATGGTCAGTATTTTTTTATCAGTATTTGTAAGCCAAAACCAGGAGCTGGGCCAAACCACAGAAGGATGGCACATCTTTCCATACTTTTATTACACTATACCAGGCATGTCCAAACTCTGGCCCTCCAGGTGTTGCAGAACTACAACTCCCATCATGCTCTTCTGTAGGTTGATAGCTGTAGGTTGTCCAGGAATGATGGGAGTTGTAGTTTTGCAACATCTGGAGGGCCGGAGTTTGGACATGCCTGCACTATACTATTTCTCTGTAAGTTCTACTCCTGGTTTTGTTTTGTTTTGTTTTTTTGTTAAAGATGCCAAATATTGACCATGTGAAAATAGCCTCACAATTGATCAAACTGGCCATACATGTTCAAAGACAAAGAATGAACAATCTTTCTGGGAACACTCATTCATTTTTAGGCAGTTTGAAAATAAAATGCTGCAAACTTAGAATACTATCAAAAATAGAACTGATAATAGTTTATTTTTATCAAATAAAGAAATGAAAAGTGAATGAACGAGAGAAATGTAAATCTAATCAACAATTAGTGTGACCACCTTTTGCCTTCAAAACAGTATCAGTTCTTATAGGTACACTTGCACACATTTTTTGAAGGAACTCGACAGGGAGGTTGTTCCAAACATCTTAGAGAACTAATCACACATCTTCTGTGGAAGTAGGCTTGCTCTAATCCTTCTGTCCCTCAATTTCACCATACGGATTTGGTCAGGATTGTGTCCTAAATGCTGATAAACACAGACAGGTACTTATCCATCATGTAATATCATCTGGGAGTTGTCTGATTGTCTCCAAATGTATTCTGCAGCAGGACAACGACCCAAGCATACAGCCAATGCCATTAAGAATTATCTTCAGTCTAAAGAAGAACAAGAAGTCTTGGAAGTGATGATATGGCCTCAACAGAATCCTTATTTCAATATCATCTAGTCCAGTGTTTCCCAACCAGTGTGCCTCCAGCTGTTGCAAAACTACAACTCCCAGCATGCCCGCACAGCAAAAGGCTGTCCGGGCATGCTGGGAGTTGTAGTTTTGCAACAGCTGGAGGCACACTGGTTGGGAAACACTGATCTAGTCTGTCTGGGATTACATGAAGATACAGAAGGATTTGTGCAAGCCTACATCCACAGAGGATCTGTGGTTAGTTCTCCAAGATGTCTGGAACAACCTCCCTGCTGAGTTCCTTCAAAAGCTGTGTGCAAGTGTACCTAGTAGACCTGATGCTGTTTTGAAGGCAAAGATAGTCACATCAAATACTCATTGGATTTAGATTTCTCGTTTGTTCATTCACTTTGCATTTTGATCATTTATAAAAATATTTACATTTCTATTTTAAAAAGCATTCTTCTGCAGCATTTTTTCCCACACCTAACTTAAGCTTTTGCACAGTACTGTAAGAGGAAATACGGATTGGGCATGCTCATTCCTTTTGTTCTCAAGGAGCTGGCTGGAAGTGGCCCTGTTCGGGATGCATGCTGTTCGGCTTGGCAGTTTGGCTGACAGGTATATCTAATTTATATGGTTTGCATTAGTCACAAAGTAATCTTGGTTTCATAGAATTATCTAGTTCCTACTCTATGTTTCTCACTCTCCGCTCCTCCATGGTTTCTCCTTTTGGGGACCTTTTTATATAAAGAGAAAGAAGACAATGGAAGAATGGAACAACACAAGGAATTATCCCTGGACTCTGGAGATATTACGAAATCCAAAATAACAGGATTTCAGTTTGTACAAAAACTGATTCCCTCACTTTCCAGCTCCCTTTATCTTGTCTAATACCTGAGACCTCATTTGATCCTTAACCTAGTTTTACACATGCTTACACTCGTGTCACTTCTCTGCATTTTTCATTCGCATCTTGTAGCCTTGATAACTAGTCAGGCTTAGAATGATTTCAGTGATCTACATTCCCATCACACTGACTGGACAGCTCCTGTTTGTCACAAGCAAAGAGAAAAATATCATGATTACATGCTTGTAATTAATAGACCATAATGCTGACTTAAAGGGCCACACACACCTATTTAGGTAAATGTGCCTGGATGATCTCAGCTGTTATGGTGCCACATGCTATGCATCACATTTATATGGTGTTTTAGAAATTTTTTATGCGCCGCTATACACTGCAGAACAGTGTAGTACTAAATTCTGGACTTAAAAAAACAACCAAGAGTTGTCATAGTTAAAAGTAAAGCATCTAACAAGATGCTTTAAATCTAGTTAGAGTGCAGGGGCCAGTAAGTGTCAGAGGGGCCCCAAGTGACTGTTTAGAATTTTCATAAACCACAGCAAATTGTTGCACACATTAGTTTGTGCTGACGTGCAATTGTCATTTCTCTGCATGTTGGTCCCTGGGATAACCTTACTGCAATGAGAAAGTGTCCCAAAACGCGTTGTGTTTGCCAATAAAGCATATCTACTGTACTGCTTTGTGGATTGAGGTAATGCCACTGTCAAGTCTCCGTTCTTCCCCTGTTTTCCCTCCAATGAGAATGTGAGACCCAAATTTTGGAATGGAAAATCAGCAATTTTAGACCATTCCTTTCTTTTTTTTATAGCTCCCAGACTGTAATAAATAAGGCAGTAATTTCAATATAGCTCCAAATAAGAGTTAGATGGAAATAAAAGGGGAGAAGGGAGCAGGGGCTATGCATCCCCACGAAACCTTGGTGACTCCTTGACTAAATGATGGCTCAATAACTGCTAAAATGGCTGCTGTACCTTCCTGGACCCAGCACCAAGACTGAACTCAGTTTTGGTTTTCGACCAGAGCCTGGGTAAACTCTATGGGGGAGATTTTATCAAAACTGGTGCAAAGGAAAACTGGCTTAATTGCCCATAGCAACTAATCGGATGCCACCTTTCATTTTTCAAAGGAGCTTTGAAAAATGTAAGGACGAATCTGATTGGTTGCAAGTTTACCTTTATAACCGTTTTGATAAATCTCCCCCTATAGTTGTAAAGAAGGTGAAAGAGGCCTGTTCCTCAGGCAGTATATAAATTGACTTTGATTCGAGTGGGTTGCAATCTCCAGATGCTTGTCCTAGTAGTGTCTCCAGACAAAAGCAGGAATGGTATCAATAGTCTATGAAAAAGCACAAAGTTAAATTATCTCTGACTAAAAACAAGCCTTTTCTTTGAAGTTTTATCCAAACTGAGTTTTGGGGGAATAAAAATCAATTAAGGCAAAATAATGCTTACAAAGAGCTGCCTCTGCCGCTTACCTGACTCCTCGCTATTGCTTTGATGTGGAAGGAATAGTTTCGGCAGCGAGATCAGTGACCTGGAAATTTACAAAATGTGTGGGATACGTAGAAAACAGACTTAGGCGAGAAGGAAGGAAGACAAAACAAAAGGAGTCTGGCTGGTTTCCCTCAAGGATGGAGCATATGTCTGTTACGACACACCTGCCTCATCTGCCATTAATATGAACTGACAATTCTGACAACTTGCTTATGATAGATCTTTTCTCATTCTGTAAGTAAGCAGAGGGTGATACAAGGGACAGGAAGCAACAACGTAAAATTATTGAGATTTCGTCACCGGAGAATCAAGTCAACTCTGGGCAGAACCACGTCTCTGACACCACGTCCATGCTTTCCAATGGGGGGGGGGGAGCTGTGACTCAATTTCAAGAATGCTATCATGGTTCGGGATGGGATTTTTGCTATCATGTCTGATCCCCATGACTATTTCTCTCATATCTCCCAATGCTTGAATCCCCATTTGTAGGACATATTAAACCACAACCCCTATCCACCCAGGAACGCCCACAAAACCTTCCAGAAATGTTATATTTGCATATATTATTCACAATAATGTTGCAGTTTTAACTAAACTCATAACTATGGAGCCCTAAACTTATATGTACGGCCAACATATTCTGAATAGCTTTACGTAGATTGTGAGCCTTGCAGCCCAGTATGGTTCACACATCTAAATTTTATATTTCAGGCTCATACTTGGGGGGGGACAGGAATTTATTAACACAGTTGTCACAAATTTGGACGCATGACAATTGCATTGAAAGTTGTGATTGTTGAAAGGGTAGTGCCACAAAAAATATGCTACATTTTTCAAGCCAGCACCTGGATCTGAATACTTTTGTGATTGCATGTAATTAGAGATGAGCGAATCGACTTTGGATAAAACATTACAGTATTGAAACGAAATTTTATGCAAATCGACTTTGGATGTTTCATCTGAAGTCGATTCGCTCATCCGTACATGTAATTAAACATTATATATATCCACTGATTTATTCAATAAAATGTATCTGTATAGTTCCACCTGCTGTTCGATTCCTTATTTTTCCCATCCACTTCAGGAGGTGGTCACACGCGCTCAGTTTAAATCTTTAACTGCCACCAGCCATATCTTCTGGTAGAGGCTGTGACAGTTACAATAACTTATCAAACATGGCAATGAAAGTGGGCGGAGTTTAAAAGGAAAGGTGTGGCATCCTGGAGATTGACAGATTTATTTGCACCAGAAATTGGCAAATCTAGGTGGCTCCTAACTGGCATAGGTTTCAATATCTGGTGCACGGTCAACCAAAGTTGCGCCAAACAATATATGCCCCATAATAAATTAGGTACATTTTGTTCCAATGCATTTTAGTTTAAGGCCTGTTTTACACTGCCACTAGAGCATTCCAGCATGCTCTTCCGTCATGGAATGCTGGTAGTAGGAATGACAAAAACTGATGTGAACAGTGTTATTTGTCTGGCCGATTCTCTGCATATTTGCCACGTTTCGGCAGGGTCCCCACCGGACCCCATTGTAGTTAATGGGGCCCGATGGATCTGGCAGGCTGTTTCCGAATGGAACAGTCTCCCAGATCTGAAAACGGTATATGAAACAATCTAATAAATGTCCTTCACAGTATTGTACCGTAAGATCAAAGTTAGCCCCCAGTATGTAAGCTTTGGCCTCCACAATAGAATGGTCTGGTGTTTGTTTCCTCCACCAAGTCTATTCTACGGCCCTTAAACCAATTGCTCAACCCTTCCTTGTTAATATAAGAACTTGTGACCTAAAAGTAAAAGATGGGACCACTGAAGTCAAATTCTGCAAGTGGCTTATAGCAGCCATATGATCTGCGTCTATAGTACATATACCATATCCGTATGTAGTAGTATAGTAGTCCCATCTGTGTCTCTGGTGCCTGAGGGGACCCAAAAGCACATGGTAGGTGGAAGGAGGGGAGGTTTAGATTTTGCAATGGGGCCTAGAAGCTTCAAGTTCCATTTCTGGATGTTGCCCTGTGCAGATTCAAATGCATGGCTTTAATGAACACTGGACAAAACTGATACTTGGTATTTTGCTTGGATAGACCTAGAGGTGTAGCTATAGGAGGGTGCGGAGGTGGCAGTCGCTACCGAGTCCAGAAGCCTGAGGGGCCCCAAAGACCCTTGTGCCACATAAGAAGACACTAGTATTATAGAAAGTGCAAGCTGGTCATGTTACACCTTTGGCTGGAGGGAAAGGATTAGGTCAAGAATTTGGCATGGGTGGGGGAGAAGGGGGGTGCCGTTTCAATTTTTGCCTCATGCAGCACGGAGGCTATGTGCTTCCCTGCCCCTGGCCACAAAGTACTGAGGGAAGGAGGGCCAAAAGCTAAACTCTTGCATCAGGGTCCATGAGCCTTTAGCTACGCCCCTGGATAGACCATGACACAACACAAATTTTAGAATCTCTTTAGCATGCCCATCAGACCCTGCACTACACATAACTCATTTAGAGAGATTTATTGGCACCAGTGGAGCAATTGCCCAAAGCAACCAATCAGACTTCAGATATCATTTCTCAGAGATCCTTTAGAAACTGAAAAAACTCAATCTGATTGGTGGGTATGGCCAACTGCTCCACTTTTTCTTAGTACCACATTTCCTCCATTGTATCATACTCGGAGTGTCTCGATTTCATAAGTTTACTCTATGCTCCTAAATAGACCGGAAAAGACAAGTCACTAAGATCTCTCATGTTTTCTGTAAAATAGTTCTTTGATTTCAAAAACTTTTACTAAGAAGGGAAACTTTTGTAAATTGAGTTCCCATAAGGCGCATAGCAACCATACTGTAGAATGTATATTCCGTCATTTCTATCTTGTTATTTATATATTCCAGGAATTCTAATCAAATTACCTTGGCAACAAGGAATCATCGCTATTAATATTGGGAATTATAACAGTTTCCATGGACCAAAACAACCATTAACCTATTCAGGATCAGACTAGAAAGGACTTATGGGTGTCCGCCTCTGTTGATGTCCTCCACATGTCATCTAAAGACCATTCGAAGAAGTTCTAGACATTCTTGATACCTTCCACCACTAACCCAATAATTTATATGCCAGACCTTTGTTTTTCAATGCTGGCCTTGTTCATTGGGATAATAAATTTAAACTCTAACCAAACAGAGTTGGGGTTGGGGTTGATTGAAAGAATGATTGCCCATTCAACACCTATCATGCTGAGCCCAACAACTGAGGGTGAGGGAGAATATTTTAAAAAATTCTGCCTTGTAGACCAAGAGAGCTTCTACCTCTCAAAAGTAGTAGTCATTTAGGAAATATATCTGCAGAGGAGTAACTAAAAGCTGGGCACCAATGCAAAATATATATCAAGGACTTACCACCTACCATTCATATAATACCATTGCCTTCTTATGTGATAGAGGGACCTTTGTGCTCCCTAAGGCGCCAGGAACACCATATAGTTACAACCTTGGCTATATAAGTTCGAGGGCTCATGCCCAGGAACATAAGGGCTCAGTGCCTGTATTGTGGACCCTAAATGACCGGTCTGCAATATACGGGTACTGGCCGTGTGCATTCCATGCTGCAGATGGGGACCCATTGACTTGAATAAGTCCGCGATCCTTCAGATACAGCCAAAGATTGGTAATCTCCTATCTTTTGCAGAGCGGAGGCAAGGATCAGAAGCCCACGGCAGACATGCCCTATCTTTTGTTGTATTTTGCGGATCGGGGACCCATTCAAGTCAATGGGTCCGCATCCATACCAGGAGTGCACATGGCAAGTGCATTGCATTGCGGACAACTATTTTTGGGCTTATGTTTGTGGGCATGAGGCTTAAAATGGAGAGAAAAGACATAGAGACATATTGACCTTCCGCCCTATAAGGGAAGAAACGTGAACAGATATCAAGTCACAGAGTCCAGAGATGGACATTGAAGGCAAGAACCACTGCCAGTAAAGGAGGTAAGGGGCTGGGCAAACTGGAAATGTATCCTCCTCTCCTCTGTATATTAATAGTGGTGCTGTTTTCTGGAACCAAAAAAAATTAGGTTAACTTCAAAGGAAAGACTTCAGAACAAGACAGGCATGAAGTGATAATAGAAGTTATTATGTGACTTTCTTCTGGTGAGTTGTAAGAGAAGTGCAGTTTTATGTAGCGGGCAGATGGTCGTATATGGTTTGTTGCATGCTCACAAGGGCCATAGCCATAGCTAACATCTCATTAGCGCCTAAAAAATTGATGCAACGCAAGTTATGTGGTAATTTGCTCATGTCTCTGCCTGATATACCACGCTCCTCATGAACTCACATTGTAATGCATCACTGGCCTGTGATATGCAAGCAGAGAACTGCAAATATCATTTCCAAGACAGGCAAAGGTTCAGATTGTTATAAAGTGATTTATATAGGTCAGCGACTAGGGAGACAAAAAAAAACAAGTCAGGTTTACCATCTTGGTTGTTTCTGACACCCAATTTTCATTATTTCCATGGGCAATAGTATAGTTAGAGGGGTAGCAGAAGAAGTAATTGAACCAAGGCCCTGGTGCCTGAGGGGTCCAAAGGCTACACAAGACATACATACACTCATATTATAAAAGTGCACATGGAAGGTGGGGAGGTCACTCATATGTGGCAGAGAGGCATTGGTCATCCTCAGACGCCAAAGCCTGGGTACAGCCTGATCTCTGCACCCCCCTATAGCAATGCCCCTGCCCCATGAAATGCTGATATCCCAGGCTCTTTAAGTGGAGTAATGGGGGGTTAACATGTTTTGCACAATTCAACAGTCCTTTGTAAACCTACTTATTACAAAGCCTGACAGCCTAATCACTGTGTCACACCATCTGCTTCCACATTTAATGCTGCCAGCTAACCCTTCAGTCTGAATCATGTAACAGAGCAAATAAAGATAATCTGTGTCACAGAGCTTACAGTCTAATTATCTTCCATTCTCAAGAAGACTCGTTGCCTGCATCACTGAAACTGGGCTCAGTCTTTTCCATTGCTAAATATTTAATGAGCTCTTTCTTATCGTACGTAAAATAACACTTTAACCATTATGGGACCTGGCGATGGCAGAGGCATACACAGCCGCAGAGAGAAAATAAGAGCAGGAAGGACAATGTGGGCAGAGAATAGAGATTCTAAACTCATCTGTAGACAGAGAGTCAAAAGTCTTCAGTCACCAGACACGTGTAAAATAGGGGGAACTACTGGGGCATATGGATCTCATTGTGGGTGCGTCCCCACTTTCCAATCTACAAGCCAGAGCAGGGAGTCACAATGTCAGGGGTTACTGCTTTGGTGGGCCGGATGCTTCTAAACTGTGGCGTCTTCCCGGCTTCACAGTAAAAATACTGAGCAACTGCTATTGGGAAACTACAACTCCCAGCATGCATACTTGCTCTGCTCTTCTCAGAACTCTCATATAAATGAACAGGGCATGCTGGGAATTGTATTTTCACAACAGCTGGAGTGCCGAAGATTGCTGACCCCTGTGCTAGAGCTTATGAGCAGCCGGCCCACCACACCAGGGTTCTCTCACAGAGAACGAGGCAACACTGAGCAGGTGTGTCCACATTTACTGAGGTGGACACAGAAAGCCTGCTAAAACAAAAACAGCAGATGGCGCCATACTAATATTATTCCTGGTTTATCTGAGGATAAAAGCATTTTTCTAAGTGTAAATGCAAAAAATATTTATAATTATGGGCTGACCTTAAAGGGATTCTGTCAGCAGTCTTGAATACTAAACTGATAATAGCACTAGGTAGGGTCTGGGGAGAGCAACACAAACATATCTTTTGTAGGGATTTTATCATCAGGATGAGTGTGAATATGAACTTTTATTCAGCTAAATTCTGCTCCTGCAAGTGTACTGAAGGTGAAGTGCTCTCTGAATTCAGGGACTTCACAGCCCCTCCTTTCTGCTCTGAGTGATCGATGTAGTGGTCTCCTGGTTGAATTCTACAGCTGTCAAGCAGAGAGGAGGGTCTGTGAAGCCACTCAATGAAGGCAAGAAAGAGAACTTCAGAGAGGGTGGAAAGCTCCTCTTCCAGTGCACTTGCAGGAGCTGAATCTAGCAGAATAAATGTTTATATTCTCACTTCTCATGAAAAAATCTCCACAAAACCTAGACAGCTGCAGTCAATGACTGGCTTCTGCAGTGATGTGTCCCTAAGCAGCACATGCGGGTCACCATGTCTATAAGCAAAGCAGGGCTAAACAAGCCGGGGATACGAAGATGACTGAACAGGAGGCAGAGCGCAGAATCGGAGTGGGGAGGAGCAAGTTGAGTTTTTTATTAGGTCTTACATGCTAGAAGCCGTATGTAAATATTGAAAATTGCCAGAAATAAACCCTTAAGCTTACATAAAATCCCCTTTAAAATGTGGCCCAGGCAATAAATATCAAGTGCCCTGTGTACTACATTGGTGCAGTTGCTTTCGTTTACCTGTAAGGGCCAAAATGTATTCCGAGAGTCTGCACAAACACTAAGTTGTGTGAGGATGCTCACCTATATTTATGGCACAGAATTGTTGATTGGATGGATTTAGCTGATTAGTGAGCCTGGAAACTGCAATCCCTACAGAGAACAGTGTGATTTCTGACTCATATCTTCCAGAATCCTTTCCAAAAACAGTCTGTACAAGGAGGGAGAAGATGTGTACAAAACAGACATAGTACATTTACAGATTTTAGCTGGTATCAGCAGTCAAGGGTACAGTTTGGTGAATATGTTCCTTGTCTATATGGAGCAGTATAGTTTTTATCGTATATAGGGACAGTATTATTTTAATTCTTGTAACATAGGAGGTAGTATTTTAGTAGTGATAGTTTTACATAGTGGTTGTGACATAGTAAATATATTCTTGTGAAGAGGAAGCAGTATTATACTAGATATTCTTATACCTTGGAGCAGTATTATAGTAGTTATATTCTTGTACATAGGAGCAGTATTATAGTAGTTATATTCTTGTACATAGGGGCAGTATTATAGTAGTTATATTCTTGTACATAGGGGCAGGATTATAGTAGATATTCTTTTACAGAGAAGGCAGTATTATAGTAGATATTCTTGTTCATAGAAGGCGGTATTATATAAGCTATATTCTTGTATATAGGAAGCAGTATTATAGTAGATATTCTTGTACATATTGTACATAAAGGCAGTATTAAAGTAGATATTTTTGTACATAGTAGGCAGTATAGTTATATTCTTAGACATAGGGGACAATATTACCATAGTTATATTATTGTACATAGAGGGCAGTATTATAGTACTTATATTCTCGTACATAGGAGCAGTATTACAGTAGGTATATTGTTACACATATTGCGGAGGATTATCATGTGGAAAAGCCACAGCGTAATACAGTATGTGCAAAGTGAATGACATTAGAGAAATCTCAGGTACTCTTTGCTTTTTTTCAATCATGTCAATTCTTTCTGCATATTTTTAGTGCAGAATTCCACTTTGCAATGCAAAGGGTAAGATTGGAGCAAAGCCACATGAAAGGCCACAACATATTCAGGAAACGCATGCGAATTTTGTGTGGATTTTGGAAACTGGCATGAAAATCCACACAAAATTTCTGTTTTAAAAGCCTCACAGGTACCCATATAGTAAACATAGTGGGCAGTATTATAGTTATATATAGTTATATTCTTGTATATAGAGGGCAGCACATCATGTGATCAGCTCTTCATCAGGGAAACTTCTAACAAATAGAGGTTTCTCAACAAAGACAACCCCTTTAACTGTTAGTTTATAGTGTCTATCAGTATAAAGCAACATAGCTCTATCAAGCTTATTCAGTGGAGAGAGTTGCGTCCTACTTTCTGACAAATTTATCTGAACTATGTAAAACATAAAACAGAGTTTGTGCCAATCACACCAAATTCTCGCTCTCATCTCTCATAGTTTTTTTTAGCGCATTTCAAACCATATTATCCAGGCAGCCAGTTTCTACAGAGGAAGCTTAAAATAGACTTATCGTCCTGTAACGCTTGAAGAGTTGAAATTTTCCCATCATCCTCTATTGTAAGGCTCATTAGATATCCGATCCTGGATTCCCCCGCTTTATCGCCAATAGGTTATAGGTCTAAAGGGTCCTGATTTAATCCTGAATGCTGCAGGCTACATTTATATGTAGTTGGACTTTAAACAGATAGACACCAATCATAAGAAAAGTCGCATGTATCACATTAAAAACCAGGATAACCTGATGAAAGCATTTGAAGATCCTTCATGTGTAAGTGAATTTATCTTAAGAATTACGACTAAAGGCTTTCCAATAGCTTTGTTCCTCTCCTTATCACCAAGAAACCATCCGTGAAATTAGATTCAAGTTTTTAAAAAATGGCTGCTTCTTTCCAGAACCGGCATCGTTCTTCTCCTTAGACCGTGTGTAGTATTGACAAACAGCCCCATTCTCAGCTAGACATAAATAATTGTCAATTCGAAGCTCACCTTTCCACATGGTCCATAGCTCCAAGTCAATGGAGCATGGGGGATAATGGGTTCTCAGGCCCCACCTTTGCATCTAAGCCCTAGTGCCAGTTGATAGACTGGTTTGCAGTTGTTAAAGGGGTTGTCCAGGCTACCGATATTGATGACCTATCCTCAGTGTGGGTTATCAATATCAGACAGGCCGGGGTCTGACTCCTGGTCCGCCACTAATCAGCTGTTTGAAGGGGCCGTAGTGCTCAGGCCGCAACCTCTCCAATCTTCACCTGCACGTCCTCCCTACTGTAGTGGTGGCGCAGGATAATTACAGCTGTCCATCCCATTGAAGTGAAAGGGATAGGAAGGGGTAGTTACAGTGCAACACTACTACAATGTAGATGGTGTGCAGGAAAAGACTGAAGAGGATGCAGCACTTGCACGAGCACCACGGCCCCTTCAAACAACTCATCTCCAGGGGTGCCGAGACATGGACCCCTGCAAATATGACATTAAATGTGAAATGTGCTTAGAAATACACTGATGCATTGCCTCTCTCCTTGATTGAGACCATACTACTAGTATCATATCTGTAGATAGGTGTAAATTAGGGTTTAAAAAGCATCTGCAGCCATCAATGATAAGTTAGCCATGCTCCTGGATCCTTATGTGCAATCACTGTGTGTCATTGTAAGCTCAGCTCCTGTATTTAGATTTTAGAACAGCAAGTAAATGCCTGATGTCTTACGTTGACAGCCATATCACCACTAATGGGTCTACTTTCTTGGTGATTCTAAGGTCCTAATATTTGTTTGTGAACGGGATGTTTTTTTTAAGGATGGGTATCCTGATGGGAGTTTGTCAATTCTCTCCAGCTGAGAAGGCATGGAAAGGTGACTAAACATACAAGTCTAAGGGAGTTGCTGGTTCGACTGTCTCCAATAGATTTCAGCATACGTAGTGAGCTCACCTATGTAGAAGTAATAGGGGGTTGGGTGGGATCCTGGGATGTAGCTCTCTTGATTGGTTTTAGAGGTGTTCTGAGCATTTGCACAGGGCACATCATCTGTCACATCTAAAAAAGGCACCACTAGCCTTGATGGTCTGAGCACCTAGAACTTGCATCCCCAATCCCACAATTGATTCCCAAACCAAACTTATGGAGAGGCAGCTCTTCTGGATTCAACAGTTTTCTATTGTGTATTGATTTGGCAGTGGAGATGAATGACTCAATTTGTACAAGTCAATTTAGTTCATCATGAGAGTTGTTCACCTGTGAGGGACTGACATCTCACCCAGCCCTGACAATCTCTCGCCTGTGCCACTATTCTGAGTAGTGGCGCAGAGGCTCTGCTTTTCCTTCAGGAGCAGCGACTGTTCATGCGACGCTATCTGGAAGTGTTCAGGCATGTGATTGTCAGGGCCAGGTTGAGATGTCCGGTCCTGTCCATCAAGCAGTGGTGGAGCTACGTCTGCAGCAGGGACAGTCCCACCCAGTTGAAGAACTCACAAATGCACGAATCAGTTCACACAAATTGAATTGCTCATGACTATTTGGCAGTGTTATCTAGCCAATTGTTCTGCATGTGTTATTTCACTACTGTACGGTATGCTTACCTGTGCACTGTATCATTATATTGCTACATAATAAATCCGAGGGGGAAGTCAAAAGAAGGTGCCGCACAAGGCACCGTCCAACCTCATGTTGGCCAACGAAAAACCAACATCTGGCCCTAGTGTAATTTAATGGAGACATGAGGAATCTAGCTTCTCCTTCTGCTTTGATATCAGGAGAAATTAAATATAAGTGCCATTTTCCATGCAGTTAAAGAGGTTTTCTGAGATTTTTATACTAATGACCTTTCCTCTGGATAGGTTATCAGTATCTGATCGGTGGGGGTCCAACACGCAGGACCCCCGCCGATCAGCTGTTTTGATGCGCGAAGATGGGGCTGAGCTGCTCCTAGCTCACGGGACACATGAACGGGAGTACCAGTTCCTTCTCAAACAGCTGATCAGCTGGGGGTACCGGGTGTTGAACTCTCACTGAACAGATACTTATGACCTATCCAGAGGATAGCAAACAAAATATGGCAGCACACTGCCAATACATGTAAACAATAGAACTGATCAGGCATATCCCCATGCATTCTGAATGGATAGAAATCCGTTCAGTTTGCATCAGTATGCCTTCCGTTCAGTCACTGTCAGGTGTTTTGGCCGGACATAATACCGCAGCATGCTGCGGTATTATGTCCGTCCAAAATGCCTGATCAGTTGCCGGAATGCCGGATTCGGCATTAATTTACATTGACTTGCATTAGTGCCGGATCCTGCATTGCGAAACAACTAAAGGACGGATCCGTCCTTCCTGTCCGCGCATGCGCAGACGGGGAAATCTGTGAAAAAGACTGCAAGACGGATCCGTCCATCCGCATGACAAGCGGAGAGACGGATCTGTTCTTGCAATGCATTTGTAGGCGTATCCGCACCCGGATCCGTCTACAAATGCTGTCAGTTGTCACACTGAACGGCGGATCCGGCTGGCAGCTCCGACAACGGAACTGCCTGCCAGATCATACTAACGCTAGTGTGAAAGTACCCTTACAGTGGTACTATATTCACTATACAGGAAAAATGGAAACTCTTCATGCATGAATATTGTAGGCTAAAATTAGGCCCAGGAGAGGCAGTTCTGTTAGTGTTAGGTATCCATCTGGAAAAGCCACCTTGACGCCAGTAGATGGGCCTGACATACGTTTGATCAAAAATGTGCGCGAAGACCTTATATTTTTAGTCTATAGTGAATATAGTACCACTGTAATCCAGAATAATCTCTAATCCCTAGTTCTGTTGTTTTCATGGATACCTGTGTGCTGCCGTATTTTATTTGCTGTTTGTATGTAAGATTTATAAGATGTGCACCTGTGAATTTTCTTGAACTAGCAAGAGGATAGGTCATCAGTATGAAAATCTCAGAAAACCCCTTTAACTGAATGGAAAATGTAATGGGATTTTTAATAAATGTGGAATTTTCCTTTTACAGTTTATCCGAAAATCTCAGACATCCAACATTTTGTCCATACTGGAAAACCATAATAAATTATAACTATTATAAGTAACACCTGTCTATAGCTCAGTCTACTGCAGTAAACAGTACAGTGGTCCCTCACCCTGGGTTCAGACCTGAGCGTTCTTGAAACGCGCGTTTTAGTCGCGCGTATTTCAGCGCGTTTTTGCAAATAGGAAACGCGTGTTCGTACGCGCGTTCTTGTGATTGACTACTGTGGTGTCAATCACAAAACGCGCGACAAAAGCCCCAAAAAAAGCTCAAGTGCTTGTTTATGCGTCGGGCGTTTTATAGCGCGTTCAAACGCCATAGGAAAGCATTGGTTTTCATGTGTTGAGCGTTTTACAGCGCGTTTGAACGCGCTGTAAAACGCTCAGGTGTGAACTTAGGGTCAAGTGACAATATTAATTGGTTCCAAGACGACCATCGTAAGTTGAGTAATCGGTTCCAAAGCCTCAAAATGTCATCCAAGATAAGAGCAATTGAAAATTTAAGAAACATAAGTAGATAACTAAGACAGATACAACAACTTCTTACATACCACAGTCAGGAATAGCTGATAACTAGCAACTAATCCAGCTATTTTACCAGAGAAGTGGCCTTGATTGGTTGGATCTGAGTCAGAGACATTGTATGTTGAGTCTAGTTTCAACTTACGATAGGTCAGAAAAGACCATTGTATGTTGAAAATATTGTATCCTGAGGCCATTGTATTTTGAGGGATCACTGTACCAGCATTTAGTGTAAGCTATAAAATGAGGGTAATTACTATCATAGCGACCTTCTCAAGTACCACCAGCCTATAAAAATGTGACACAAATTTTTTCATGGATAAAAGTAATCTATTTATACGGACTCTCCAGGAATTTCTGGATGGTTGGCAACCTTGTTCAACCCTCTGGCAATATGAAAAAGCCCATACACAACAATAACAGTATTGCTCCAAGGACATCAACATTTCATCTATCGACAAGGTAGGACAAATGTTAAATCAGGAAGCCACTACGTAGAAAGGAATCCGGGATGGCCTATATTTAGATCCAGGAAAACCGAGACTAAAATGATTTACATTACATTAATCCACCCAAGGGGAATTGGATCATTTCATCTAAGAATCAAAACAGAACAAAAAGAACAGTTGATTTTGTAAATGGAAAGGAGATGATGGCAGGAATGTAGGATGAGAGGGTTAAATTAGCAGAGGCTTTGAAGGTGAATATGGTGCTTCGCTTAAGGCAGGGAGAAATTGCTGAAATAGATAGAGCAAAGACAGATACAAGAAATGGGCTGTGTACTGAAGGGCAGATTGGGGTGAGTCTGAGCTAAAGACTTAGCCTTCCGAGGACCTTGGAGAGCAGGAGTAGACCTCAACATTGACCCTGTCCCAATGAAGTGTAATACACTATCCATGGACCATGTTCCTTTATGTTTCTAATACCAAGGTGATGACTATATGCAGGTCACAACTTTAAGGAGCAGGAGAATTATCGATAGCAGCCCGAATTCTTTCTTTCCCTCCAAGTTCAAAAGGGCTCTGGTATTTCCATGGGTAGATTTGAGTTACTAGATTGGAAGGTTTGAAGTTTAAGAGCAATAAGGATTATTAGTCTACAAATTCAGACAAAGAACCTTTTGTCAAACACACCAGGGCACAAAGGGTTAGGGCAGCAGAAATCTTTAAGGAGAACATGGTGTTCCATTGAAAAGAAGAGTATGGCAGCCAGGGGCGTAGCTAATGGCTCATCGGCCCTGGTGCAAGAGTTCAGCTTGGGCCTCCTTTCCCTCAGTGCTTTGTGTGTCTTCTTATGCGGCACAAGGGTCTTTGGGCCCCTCAGGTTCCTGTGCCCGGTAGCGACTGCTACCTCTGCAACCCCTATAGCTACGCCCATGATGGCAGCTCTGAGTTACCTGTGGACCTTGAAGAACAGAACTAGAGCTACACAAAGACTTCCAAGCATGGATGACACCTTGACCCTGCATTGTAAACTATTAACACCAGTTTAATTCAATCCTTTATAGTCCATACAATTTGCAATTTAACTGTGTGTATGGAAATCGAAGGATTAAAGGGGTTATCCAACACCAATAATGCCCAACAAAATGCCCAGGCACCTCATACAGGTTATACTTACCCCGCCACCGCTGAATCTCCCTGTTGTGTGGATCAAAACATTCGGCGGTGGCGAGGGGCAGGGGGGAGTTAGCAGTCGTTAGCCAATAGCAGGCCTCCTCGGGAACGAGCCTCCCTAGCGTAACCCTCCCCCCGTTGCCGGATGTTTTGATCTGTGCAACGGAAAGATGCAGCGGCGGCCATGCAGGGATGAGGAGCGGCGGGGTTAAGTATAACCTATATGTAGTGCCTGGGCATTTTGAGGGGCATTATAGGTGTTGGATAACCCTTTTAATGCATGATGCGTCTGTAGCCAGATACAAAAGGAAAACACAGAGTCTGAAGGGGTTAAACCAGCAGACCCTGCAGGTAAACTGGGTGCAAGCAATACAGACCCCACACACAAGCAATAAGGCAACTCTTCGGGACCTCTACCATGATGTCTACCAAACTGACCCTGCATCTTGGCATGTGGATTTGAAGACCACTACAGGGTCATCAACCTAAATTTTTATTTCTTTGGACAATTTATCCAAAAATCACGGCTATAAAGATGATAAGTAATATATGCCTATAGGTCAGCCATTAATTACCAGCATTTACTGTGAGCTCTAACATGCTGAGAATTGCAATCAAACTGACCTGCTTATGTCCCACCAGCCTAAAATAAAATCAAGGACACATTTAATTTTTTCCATGGACACTGGAAAAAAAAGTTCCTTATTTTGACAGACTGTCCAGGAATTTCCGCCCAGTTGGCAACCCTGGACCACTACAGGATCTGGAGCACAACTTCAAGGAGAGAAGATATGATTGACAGCAGTGCCCTCCTTCTCCAGCCACCAGTGCATGCTATCCCGTTTAACCCTTTCTCTGCCTTTCCTCTAAATCTGGGGACTGTGGCATGCCTAGAAGATGTGCCTCAAGCAGATGGAGAGTGGGAGGATGCAAGGACGTCCTGGCTGCAAATCTACACATCTGTAGGTAAAAAAGAAAAAAAAAAAAAGTTGTCAGATTGCAATTTTCCATCTCTGCTGAAGAAGAAGTGGCTGCTGGAGGAAGCAGTGTGAAGCATGCGCTGTCTATTGCCATCCTCTCAGACACACATCCAACCCAAATGATGAAGTGAGGGCTGGGTTGGGAGCAATGACAGCAGAGAGGGAGAGGGAGCCCATTGTTTCGGGTGGGCTGAGGGGCTGCTCCTGCACAGCTCCACAAAGGGATCTCTCCAGACCTCGCCTGTCTGTGGCACAATGCTCACCCCCGGGGGCTCGGGAAAACATCGTGGGGTGAGATTGCTGAGCCCGAGCAGCCTGCAAATTCACTTTGCGAGTGGAGAGCCTGCGATCGGATCCGCCGCCGACCCCCTGGGAGCTGTTATTTTGGTCCTTCTGCTTCCTGCCCGGGGACTCGGGGCTCTGCTATTTTAGGAAATGTTCCTCAAGATCGTGGGAATCACCATCCAGCAGGTAAGAAGGAGCTTTGACATCGCAGGGCTGCATGCTTCTCTTCCATATCTACTGAAGACCCCCCCAGGGCGGAGAGAGGTGAAGTGGGGTTCCTAGTCCTTAAAAACAGGGTCAGGCTGAACAAAAGTAAGGGGCCACAAGGAGCAGGAAGGATAAGGGTACAGGGTAGAAGGAGACCCCTCCTCATCCTGATATGGAACAAAGGGTGAAGGGTTGCAAGGACAATACATAAGGGTAGAGGGTGTAATGACCCACCCCCACCCCCAAATCATAGAAACTATCTGCAGAAGACCTTGGGTGGAAGACAAGTAGGGGGTCCAGGATTTTCAGTGCTTCAGGAAGCCTTGGCACAAAGGTAAATGGGTTTCTATGTAGAAATAACCTCAGGGTACACGGGGTAAAGGGGGACAGGAACCCCTGTATGTAGAAATAACCTCAGGGTGCACAGAGGTAAAGGGGGACAGGAACCCCTGTATGTAGAAATAGCCTCAGGGTGCACAGGGGTAAAGGGGGACAGGAACCCCTGTATATAGAAATAGCCTCAGGGTGCACAGAGGTAAAGGGGACAAGAACCACTGTATGTAGAAATAGCCTCAGGGTGCACAGGGGTAAAGGGGGACAGGGACCCCATGTAGAAATAACCTCAGGGTGCACAGAGGTAAAGGGGTAAAATAACCCCTGTATGTAGAAATAACCTCAGGGTGCACAGAGGTAAGGGGGTAAAATAACCCCTGTATGTAGAAATAGCCTCAGGGTGCACAGAGGTAAAGGGGTACAGGAACCCCTGTATGTAGAAATAGCCTAAGGCTGCACAGAGGTAAAGGGGGACAGGAACCCCTTGTAGAAATAGCCTCAGGGTGCACAGAGGTAAAGGGGGACAGGAACCCCTGTATGTAGAAATAGCCTCAGGGTGCACAGGGGTAAAGGGGGACAGGAACTCCTGTATATAGAAATAGCCTCAGGGTGCACAGGGGTAAAGAGGACAGGAACCACTGTATGTAGAAATAGCCTCAGGGTGCACAGGGGTAAAGGGGAACATGAACCACTGTATGTAGAAATAACCTCAGGGTGCACAGGGGTAAAGGGGGACAGGAACCCCTGTATGTAGAAATAGCCCCAGGGTGCACAGGGGTAAAGGGGGACAGGAACCCCTGTATGTAGAAATAGCCCCAGGGTGCACAGGGGTAAAGGGGGACATGAACACCCCACTATTTAGAAAAAGCTTCAGACCTCACAAAGGTAAAGGGGGCAGGAACTGGAAACAGCCTCAGGCTACAGAAAGGTAAAGGGGTACATTCATCCCCTATCTCTGGAAACAGCCTGGTGCTACACAAAAGCAAAGGAGAACAGTAACCCCTTACGCTTATCTGTAGACGTCAGGTTCAGCAATGGTGGAAATGGGCAGCAATCCCCAACCTTTACAAATGGCCTTAGATTCAGAGGTGACAGGCAAAGAAGGTGTCAGAACCATGACTGCATGAATAAAGAAGAATAAATAGCAACTAAAGGGCTCAATGACCCCAATCTTTGTATGCAGTCTACTGAGGGTACAACAAAGATTGGGAAACTAATGACCCCCAGTCCTTGAAAATCACCAGCTGAAAACCTTTAAGGTACAGAGTTTCCCTCATTTTCAGGTATAAGGTGTAAGAACCCCCATTCCTTTAGAGAGATCTTCCTCATTTTGACAGAAATTCTCCAAAGTGTTTAAACAAAGAAACTTCACCTTAGACAGCAGACATTGGATCCCTGCCTTTGTCATGTGTTATGTAAGACGGGGAGGTGGGTGGATGGCTCATGCCTGGCTATATTATTAGGATACGATACATTGCATTAGAATTACATCATGTCACATCTGATAAGAGGGGCTGAAAGACACATGCAATGCCACCCCACCCCCTATGCGTAGATAGTTTTTTTTTTTTTTTGTAATGCCTCACTGCACACGTGTAAGCTGCAAGCTTGTAAGCAGGGAGCAAGGAGTTAATGAAGAAGACACAATATGGGGTTTGCACGGAATACCCCCACGCGGTGCATGCTTGCAGGGGATGCCAAGCCCACGCTCTTCTAAATTGATATACTCTCAGCAGGGGAACCCCAACACTGTGACCAGGGTTAAATATTCAATGTTTGTGCTGTATCTCTCTCTGCTGTGCTGTTTCTACATATAGGTACAACTCAGTACGTATGGCGGCCAATTTACTGGAAGTCATACATGATTGCCTCATGTTTGCAGTCCCTGCAACACAATGCATCTGGAGATTCTTATATATCGGCAGATTTTATGATGGGGATATGGTGCTATGTGGTTCCTGGAGGAAGTATCACACTTGGAATTAGATACATTGGTTCCGCAACACCCTGAAGATTATAATGAAATTATAATAGAGTACCACACATGATTTTGGCTTAGATATCAACTCAACTGCATATGATGGGTTTGGATACATCAGCTAGGCAGCAAATGTTGAGGAGTGCAGTGCTGTGTGGTTATCTGAAAAGGTATCACACATGATGGGCTTCGATGCTCCGCAGAACGTAATGGAGAATGTAGTGCGGTGTTGTTTTACAAGAAAGTATCACACAAGGTAGACTTAGATACATCAGCTCAGCAGGACATGAAGGAGAATGTAGTGCTGTAGGATAGATACATCAGCTCAGCATGATGGGAATGTAGTCCTGTGTTGTTCTTCGAGAAAGTATCACCCAAGATAGACATTGACACATCAGCTCAGCAGAACATGATGGAGAATGTAGTGCAGTGTTTACCATAAAAGTATCAAACAAGGTACACATGTAACACTTAGATACACTATCTCAGCCGCATATAATGGGCAGCATACATCAGCTGGGCAGCACATGTTGAGGAGAGTAGTTCTCTGTGGTTCTCTGAGATACACACGATGGGCTTAGATATATCAGCTCAGCACATGATGGAGAATGTAGTGCAGTGTTGTTTACCATAAAGGTATCAAACAAGGTACACATGTAACACTTAGATACATTAGATAATGGGCAGCATACATCAGCTGGGCAGCACATGTTGAGGAGAGTAGTTCTCTGTGGTTCTCTGAGATACACACGATGGGCTTAGATATATCAGCTCAACACATGATGAAGAATGTAGTGGTTCTCTGTGGTTCTCTGAGAGAGAATATCACATGATGGGCTTGGATACATTGGCTCAAGATGGAAAATGTAGCGGTACTGCGTGGTTCTTCCCCCAACAGCATTTCAGAATAGGTAAATTTTCTCAGCAGAACATGATGGGTATTGTACTGCTGTGTATGGTGGGCTTAGATACATTACAGAATATATGCAATAACGATATATTATCGGGCAGACTATTAAGCTGTAGATGAAAGGACTGTTTTAGGGGTTGTCTGTTCCAGCTGGTGTATTCGGTGGGACATTATTCACGATGGTTGAGGCAGCGTATCAATAGTTTTATTTCCGAGGATATTTTTCTCCCGCCGCCTGTTCACATCAATTCTGATTTCCCAAAATAGGCTGCAGGGACTGTAAATGGACAAGACTCCCAGGAAATGACTAGAAGTTCTACTGACCCAAAGAAGATCTTTTTGACCTCAAATTCCTTTCACTTCTATATATAGAGGCTTCTGTCACTACAGGTCATATACAGAGAAAGAGTCGGCTGTAGCTTAAGCCTTCCACATCTGAAATTAGCCATGAAACCTAACAACGGTGGTTTAGGATGTCAACTCTAATCCAGAAGGTGCCAGATAGGCAAATGTTCTGCATTAGCAGGCATCATAAAAAAAGGATTTAAATACATTCTTCAGAAGCTGGTGGGGCATGATCCCTGGGTGCCGACTGCCCGTGCAGGTAATTTAGATAAAATATCAACCTGACTGATGTGATATAAAGGCACATTTTTGTATTTGTATCTGTTACAATAAATAGTGATTACTGGCAGCTCATTTTTGTTTGTAAAAATTGTGGTGCATCCTGGGGCGTGATGGGAGGTATATAGGCAATAAAATAGTGACTGGAATTGCACCAATTACGTAGCTCATACTGGGCCATTGCTCTGGTATCACAGTACGGATATGCTACAAATGACCACACTCTAAAGCCCCATTCACACAGTCAGTGTTTGGTCAGTGATTTCCATTAGTGATTGTGAGCCAAGACCAGGATTGGAGCCACCACAGACATAAGGTATAAGGGAAAGATTTGCTCCTGTTCTGTGTTTAGACCCACACCTGGTGTTGGCTCACAATTACTGATGGAAATCACATTTAGGGTGCCTTCACACACTGCTGATTTTTTTGCAAAATTTTCCGCAACAGAAAATCAGTTCCATTCACTTGAATGAGGCTTGCAGAACTCCATGTGCTTGCCGCCCAATTGAAAGAAACAGAATTAATTGTCAGTCATGGATAATTCTGCAACAACAACGCTGCGTGTGAAGGCGTAGTTTTTCTTTATCATTTACACCTGTTTCTAGGTGCAAATAATAGTAAATTTGCCAGGGCTGCAGTCCCGGCCTCAGCACGGCCCCCAACGTGCCCCTGCCCTTGTCACTCCCAAAACGTTCATTTCAATAGCCGCACTGCTACACAGTGATCTTTGGTCGTGCGACGGTCGTGGCCAAGTTCATCATCAGCAGCCCAAGCCTGGGGTTGCCGCACTGGAATAACGGGGATTACAACTCTCAGATCAGCTGCTGCCACGTATGTTCTGCAGTTTGCTGTCTATATGCCATGCGTTAATTGGATACATATTACCAGGATATTTATGTAGTAAATCTAAATCAGAACAGATGGCGCGATGCACCAGGACTTTCTCATGTCTGCTCTCCGAAACCTATGAGATTGTATCTGACATGTAGGCTTCATGCATTAACTAGATACATTTGCTGTAGACCAGGGATCAGCAACCTTCAGCACTCCAGCTGTTGTGAAACTACAACTCCCAGCATGCTCTTTCCACTTGTGTGGGAGTTTAGAGAGCAGCCAAGCAAGTGTGCATGATGGGAGATGTAGTTTCCCAACACCTGGAGTGCCGGAGGTTGCTGACCCCTTCTGTAGACACTCGTGGTTGGGCACGTGGCTGGCTGGGCATGTATCTGTACACTGATAAGCAGGGTCTTGGTTATATGTATATAATATATGGAGTATAATATGCATAATATAGATGCTGTCGCCCATTGCTGAGTAATCTGTATAAATGAGCTGCCAAATGGAGTGGGGCTTCAATGGAGCTGAGCTGCGCCTAGACCACGTTACCGATGAACGTGTCGTCACTGGCCTAGGAAAAGCTGCAAGAAGGCCATGGCACTACTGTGAGCGCCGGTGCCTTCTCAAAAAGCTGATTGGCGGGTGTCGGACCCCCACCGATCAGATACTGATGACCAATCCTGAAGATCAGTTAGAAAAATCTCAGAAAAACCCTTTTAAATGAGAATAAAGACCAGTTTACATGGTCCAAGGATTGGGACAGTTATTGGGTTGAGAGTGCGTATGATAATCGTCCTAGGTGCTGCTGATCAGAAACGCTCATCCATCAGATAATTATTAATGGGGCACAAAAAAATCATTATTTGCCCTGTCCTGTCGAAAAATGAACCTGTATGGGAACAAATGACCACAGTAACGATCATTTGTTTCCATACAGTAAGGGATAATTGCTGCTCAACGATTGGCAGTTAACCCAGAAGGCATATTTCCTTCCCAATAATTGCCTGTAATTAGCCCATATAAGAGAGCCTTATGGGAATGGGCTAGGTAATTAAAAAAAAAATGCAGCATTTTTAAAGCCCTTTTTTAAGCTGAAAAATCAGCAGCCAGAGGTTACATGTTGGTAATTCGGAAATGACTAAATGCCCTACGAATACTGCGCGGGTCATTTACCATAGCTCTACTCTAGTTTTTCAGTGTAGAAAAGTCAAATTTTGTTGCAGGTGTTGTTTCCGACACAATTTGCAGCTCTTTCTAGACTGGGTGGGGTTTGGGTATGAGGAGGAAGACCACAGGTGGAAGCTCCGCGTCCAGATCCGTTTTACATGTGCGGCAGAAAACTGGTGAAAATTATACCAGAAATCTACTCCATCTCCTGCTGGAGTAGATTTAATTTCTGGTGCACGAACAGTGAAAATAGGTTCGAGTCTCTTGATAAATTGGTTGGATCTTCCACCAGTGGGACTTCCACTGTCATGTGAAACACCGGTCTTGTAGTGGTGCTCTAAGCGGCATGCTCTGAGTGCGGCATTTTTATGATGTTTTCCCATAGGTTTCTTTATAGGAAACCAAAAATTTCAGAAAAAGTGTTGTGACTAAAAAAAAACATCCCAAAAAATGTTGGTTAAAACCCCAGAATTTTCAAGGAAGAGGATAAAAGGTAGGGTGGCGGCAGCCTATGTCTCTGTAAGGCTAGGGCTTCACAACGACATGTGTTGCACGGCAAAAAAGGTACATCTGCACATTTTGTAATGACAGCCTATGGTGTCACACTAAAATCCATGACAAATGCCGTTGTGTAGCCGAAGCCTAAACCATGGCATGACTGATCTACGGGCCACTACTGGGTGTGGTATTGCGGCATTACATAGTTATTTTGTATCCTTCACCATTTGATGCTCTTTTTTTGTTGTTAGTGAATGGAAATATTTGTGGTTTACATTCAAAGTGAAAACACATTAGCGTTCTTACCAAGAATAGTGGGTATGACCGACACACAGAGGAGATGATATTCGGGGAGAAAAGAATCAGGTGAAATAAATATTTTCATTTGATCCTTTTGTTCACTGTGGAGATAAGCCGTCTGGAGTGGCTTACTCCGATCTCCCCATAGAATCTACTTACATGTTCAGCCGAACCGTGTGTTTATTGGGGAGCCAGGAGGGAGTCGGGATAGGTAGCTGTCCACCGAAAAATTGTTCGGACAACAGCTCTTAGATGTATATGGGCAGCTTTACATATAGTTCAGTGTCCTCTTCAGCCTGGACAAGCCTCTGTAACCAGGGGCGTAGCTAACGAGCCCTGGTGCAAGAGTTCAACTTGGGCCCCCCGTTCCTCTGTGCTTTGTGTGTCTTCTTATGCGGCACAAGGGTCTTTGGGCCCCCTCAGGCTCCTGGGCCCGGGAGCGACTGCTACCTCTGCACCCCCTATAGCTACGACCCTGTCTGTAACCTACACAGCTGGGACCTTAGCTAGGACCTGCGCTAATTAATAAAACTGATAGCTCATGAAACTCTGTACAGTCATATCCTTATCAAACTGATATGAATATGACTTAACTGAGTATTTATGAGCTGTCAGGAGTAAAAGCCGTCAGAGCAGCTCCCTGATGGATTTACTGTGAAGCAGGGAGCAATAGACTGCAGATGTTGTAAAAGTGAAAGCTGTAGAAGAAAAACTGTGACAATTTTTTTTTAAAGGGGTTGTCCCACAAAAAATATTTTCAAACCAGCACCTGGATCTGAATACTTTTGTAATTGCCTGTAATTAAAAATATAGCATAGCCACTGAGTTATTCCATAAAACTAGAGATGAGCGAATTCCTGCTTATGAAATTCGTTCACACTTCGTTTGTTGGTAAAAGGTGAATTGCGTTATGGATTCCGTTACCACGGGCCATAACGCAATTCTATGACGGAATGCCTTTAGAGGCATTCCGTTATTCATTCCATCATAATAAAAGTCTATGGGCTGCAAAACAGGGGAGTCGCATAACGGAAATAAACCTATCTGTATAGCGCCACCTGCTGTTTGTTTTTCTCTTATTTCTTTGACCTGCTCACTGAGAAGGCCGCACATGCTCAGTTTCATCCCTCACCTGCCTCCTGAGCTGTGATAGGGAGAGCTGAGACATGCCCCCTTAGCAGCAGCAGAAAAGACCCTCCCCATGAGCTGTCAGCTTGATATAAATCTAGCAGAGCAATGGATGGGGAGATCTCTGGATCCATGTGAGGTACAGGGCTGGTTCTAGCTTTGTTAGAAATAGGTTGTCATGTACTGTGTGATCTCTTATTTTCATTTTTCACATTTGTCATGGGATAACACCTTTAATTAATAGAGCAACTGAAAAAATTACAAATATGCAATGATTAAAAAAATGCTCCCAAATGTGTCCATACCTTGTAGTATATCCCAGCTTCGAACTCTGAAGCCCCCGCCTGTCCTGGTATTGGTGAAGTCAACACAGAAAACTGGAACCCTTTGCCTTCATGGAATGCAAGATGGCAGTGGTCATGTGACTTGTTAACGTGACAGTTTCCTTGAGGTCATGTAGACAAGTTCCAACTGCAGAACTGTGGTATAGTAGACAACCCTTTTGCTGGTATAAAAGATTACTTTTTTATCAGGGGCAGACTGGGAACTTAAAGGGAACCTGTCACCGGGATTTTGTGTACAGAGCTGAGGACATCGGCTGCTAGAAGGCCGCTAGCACATCCGCAATATCCAGTCCCCATAGATTTGATACATATGCAAATGAACCTGAGATGAGTCCTGTCCCTGACTCATCTCCAGGACAGGACTCATCTCAGGTTAATTTGCATATGTATCAAATCGGTTTTTTTACACAATAAAAGCACAGAGAGCTATGGGGACTGGATATTGCAGATGTGCTAGCGGCCATCTAGCAGCCCATGTCCTAAGCTCTATACCCCAAATCCCGGTGACAGGTTCCCTTTAAAGTGGCCCTGGAAAAAATACTAAAAGTGGCCCCGTTTTATAGTTGGGTCCAAATTGATGGAAGGCAGGGCCACCAATACCATATTGTGGCAGATTATACCACCCCAACAGAGCGAAATACCATAGCTCATCACATAATACTAGCAGCACAAAATACAGCCCCAAAAACTTCCACTGGCCGGCCGTGAGGAGGGCTCAGGCGGCGCCCTGGGCATCGTCCCACCTGGAAATTTCCCTGTAAGGTCTATGGCCAATCCGCCCTTGCTGTTATGGGCCTTTTACAATTTTTTAGATAGATTGACGAACTCTTTTAATTCTTTAAAAAGGACATCTGGCAGCAGATGTTTACCCATGAAACTAGGTGACCTGTTGCATGTGTGCTTGGCAGCTGAAGACATCTGTGTTGGTCCTATGTTCAAAAATGTTGTTTAAATACACGCAAAAGAACATCTAGGTGCAATGGTGGCATTGCTGTTGCACCTACAGGCTCTGCTCTCTCTGCAACTGTGCGCCTTCTCCCATTTGACTGACAGGGCCTGGCAGTGTAAATGTGATCACGCCTGGCCCTGACTTCACCTAATGTCAATCAAAGTGCAGAAGTCGTGGCAGTTCCAGAGAGAGCAGAGCCTCTAGGTGTAACGGCAACGTCCCCATTGTCCCTAGAGGCTCATTTGCAATTATTAAAACTTCATTTTTTTCAGTAATGCAGGCACATATGAACATGGGGCCAACACAGATGTCTTCAGCTGCCAAGAGCACATGTAACAGGTCAGCCAGTTTCATAGGTACAAATCTGCACCGGCCCTGTGCCCTCCTGGTGTGGATGCGGACACATTGACCCTTTGACTTCAATGGGTCTATGATCCGCAAAACACGACCAAAGATAGGACATGTCTTATCACTTGCTGTTCGGAGGCATGAACCCGAAGAGCTTCGTAGTGCTTCTGTGGGTTTTTGAGATGTCCTATCTTTGTTCGTATCTTGTGGATTGCAGACCCATTCAGGTCAACCGCTTATGGTCCGCCATACTAGCACCACTGCCATACAGGCATGTGCATGAGCACTTCTAGGCAGAGATTTGTGCTGCTGGTGTGATTAGCATTGCGGAGACTGGGTATAATTGTAGTAAATACTCTGGTAGGAGACATATTCGGGATTTCAGCCGATGAACGAAAACATAAACGTTCCCATTTACAAACAGAAAATCAGAGAATGTGAAAAGTGATGAGGCATGGAGTACAGTGTATTATAAAGGTGTAGAACGCTTCCCATTTATTTAGCATTTCTGGCATATCCACAGGATATTTCATAAGTGACTGATAGGCGGGGATCTATCATTCTGTGACCTTCTTTCTGCCTCTAGTAAATGTCCCGGAGCATCTGTCAGTCACATATGACACACCTTGTGGATATGCTAGTCATGTCTAAGATGGGAATATCCCTTTAAGCAGTAAATGACTCATATCACCCTATAATTATGTAACCTAAGGCAGCTGTCCTGGCAATACCATAGCAAAATGGCGTATAGTCAGGCGAGATATCTGTGCATTAGAATGTGCCCCTGTAGTAGATGTGTGTACACAGATACCATAGGGCCCCATAGTAAAACTTATCAGCCCCCAGCGAGATTTCCAATGAATTTACTTTATATTATTTATTAGTGGAGGAACTTTTTAATAATAAAAAAGACTATGCTTTTGCTGACTTTCCAGGACTGTGGAACTAGCTCTTCATAAATATGGCGCTCATTCTGAACATATCAAAACTGGTGTAAAGGAAAACTGACTTCGTTGCCCATAGCAACCAATCAGATTCCACCTTTCAATTTCCAAAGGAGCTCTGAAAAATGAAAGGTGGAATCTGATTGGTTGCTATGGGCAATTGAGCCAGTTTTCCTTTACACCAGTTTTAAAGGGGTTATGTCATAAACTACTTTTCACCCTTTTTTTCATCAATTCCTTTAGCTCCTGTTTCTCCTTGGATTTTTTTTTTAAATTTACCTCATTTGCAGTTTTCTCTTATTCCCTATGCATGAACCCTGCTTCTTGGTTTGTCATATGACTGCCATCCCATTTCCTAGGGCAGTGAGGTGTGTCCTGACATCAGCAGATCATGTGACACTAACCACACCCCTTGTTCCCACCAATGACACGTCCTACGTCCTATATACAAGCTCTATTGCAGGACGTAACCAACAGAAACTGAATATCAAAACAGATTTCCCACAGGGTATAATGGTAGGTTAAAGCGGTTGTCCACTTTCTGGCTACTTGTGACCAATGTGTATGTAAATGACTATATCACAATTGCTAATATAGCCATTGTTGATATTGTGTGCCATTTGCTTTGTTTCATGAGCCATGCTCTCTTGTTAGGTATAGCTTCTGTGCTGTCCTGTCCATAAGATGGCCGCTGATGGAGGGTCATGTGATCAGGCCAATCGCCTCCATGTGGTGTATTCCCTATTGTAACACACTGCACCTGCTCTAAACTCCCACCTTTTAACGTGCAGAGGGCAGGTGCAGTGTGTTACAATGGGGAATACACCACATGGAGGCAATTTGCTTTGAGCTCCCCCTAGTGGTGGCTTCAGGAAATTGTGGGTGATTTATGACAGGAAGCAGAAGAAGGATCCCCTCACTGTGGCATGGTCTGCCTCCATGGTCAGCACTGTCTATGTGGTGTCTGTGGTCATGGCTCATATTCCTGTGCAGTAATGACCACATAGGTTATTATATATGATTATTTTCCATCCCTGATTATAATAAATTCAATGCCCATTGTTGACCCACACATCAACCCACGGATTGATTTCTCAGCCAAGCGAACATGCTTCACAGTCACTTGCAATCAACAAACAGATAGTAAGTGTCTTCAATCAAGTTTATCACATCTCAGAAGACTCTGAAGGGCCCTTTACACGGACGATGTTCAGGCAGATTATCGCTAATGAGTGTTCATACGACACTTGTTAGCGATAATCTGCCTGTGTAAAGGTAACGACAATGAACGAGCAAAACACTCCTTCATCAGGTAATAGGATTGTTGGTGCAGACACCGAAATCACCGTTTGTGGGCAGCAGATCGTACCGTCTAAACAGCCTCTGCTGCCGCCAAGCAATGATTCTGTATGGGGGCGAGCAATGGTATTAGCGATCACTCCTCCCTATACTGTGGAGGGGATCGTTACATGTAAATGCAGCTTTCTCCTTTACTGACGAGCAGGCCATTGTTGGGAAGGAACGCTTCCTTCTCGTCAATGACTTGCCACATCGGGCCCTGAGTTTTTATGAGCTGTTTCCATATGAGGCTGATCTGTTATAATGACTCGGGCTGATCTGTATAGAGGTGTTTTGTGTCTAAAATACTCAGGAACGGTATGAATACAGCTTTCGATTTGTGATATTTAAAGGGGCTGTATAAAGTTAGAAAAACATGGCTGATTTCTAGATGAAACAGTGGCACACTCTTTTCTACAGGTTGTGGAATTGCAGCTCAGGTGAAGCAGAGTTGCAGTACCACATACAAGCTGTGGACTGGTGTGGTGCTGTTTATAGAAGGCAGACAAATGGTAAATTTAGTGGCACCGCCTGGTGTCTTAAAGGGAATGTCAACTCATGAACACCATTTGATTACTTGATTAAAATCCCCTACATAACCAAAGAGTTCAAGAGGAAACAAGCCATCAACATTCACCACCTACGCATGCAACAGGTAAAGAGTTAGATTGGTCATTAGCTGACCACTGGGACCCCTCCAATTGCTAAGAGATTAGTCATCTGTCTCTTCTATTATGGGAGGCATGGAAACAGCTGAGTGAGAGTATATAGAGGAGTAATGTAATAGATCTGCCAACACCTTTAATACACATCCTCCACATCAAAGTCATCCTGTCCCTAAATAGTCCCCCATCCTATTTATTGGAGAGGGTTTTAACAGTTGTACACCACTGATGTAAAGGGAGTTTTGACCATGTTAAGCTGCTCACAGCACTAGGTAAGGAGAGCTGTGTAAACATACCTTTTGTAGAGCTTTTCTCATCAGGAGTAGTGAGAATATGATGTTTTATTCTGCCAGATTCTGCTCTCAAGTGCCCAGGAGGCGGGGCTTCTTTGTGAAGTGCTCTCTGTATTATGCTACATCACAGCCCCACCCCACTGCTCTGTGTGACAGCTGTAACATTCAACTAGGAGACTAGCACAGCTGTAACTCAAAGCAGAGGGGAGTCACTGTGAAGTGCAGAGAGCAGTTCATAGTGAAGCCTTGTGCACTTGAGCAGAATTTGGCAGAAAAAAACTTCATATTCAGACTACTCCTGATAATGAAAGCTCCACAAAAAGTATGTTTGTACTGTTCTCCTCAGCCCCTAGAAGCAATTTAGCTTGGTCAAAACTGACAACAGACTTCTTTTCATCAGTAACCTCTTGAAATGATAAAATCCTGCTACCAAAAGAGGGCTTTAAGGAGTTATAGTTATACAATAAAAATCAATAGTATAACAGTAGGGCATAAATCTCTTAGCTCCCCCTAGTGGTGGCTAGGGTTGGGCGATATCAAAAATATTGCCACGATAACGATATTAAGAAATTTATCGCGATAACGATATATATCACGATAAATGCCCATTTAGAAGAAAAAAACACTTGGAGACATTATACTGTATGGGGGGCCACAAGGAGACGTTATACTGTATGGGGGGGCCACAAGGAGACATTATACTGTATGGGGGCCACAAGGAGACGTTATACTGTATGGAGGCAGCCACAAGGAGACGTTATACTGTATGGGGGCAGCCACAAGGAGACGTTATACTGTATGGGGCAGCCGCAAGGAGACGTTATACTGTATGGGGGTAGCCACAAGGAGACGTTATACTGTATGGGGGCATAAGGAGACGTTATACTGTATGGGGGCAACCACAAGGAGACGTTATACTGTATGGGGGCAGCCACAAAGAGACGTTATACTGTATGAGGCAGCCACAAGGAGACGTTATACTGTATGGGGGCAGCCACAAGGTGACATTATACTGTATGGGGGCAGCGCAAGGAGACGTTATACTGTATGGGGGTAGCCACAAGGAGACGTTATACTGTATGGGGGCAGTGGCAGCTACAAGGAGACGTCATCCACAGATCCACTCCCCCCTTAAGTGCCATCCACAAACCCCCCTTAATTGCCATCCACAGATCCCTCCCCCTTAAGTGCCATCCACAGATCCCCCCCTTAAGTGCCATCCACAGATACCCCCTTAAGTGCCATCCACAGATCCCCCCCACCCAGTGTCATCCACAGATCCCCCCCCCCCATTCAGTGTCATCCACAGATCCCCCCCTCTCAGTGTCATCCACAGATTCCCCCCCCCCCTGTCAGTGTCATCCACAGATTTCCCCCCCCCTCTCAGTGTCATCCACAGATCCCCCCCCCTCTCAGTGTCATCCACAGATTCCCCCCCTCAGTGTCATCCACAGATTCCCCCCAATCCAGTGTCATCCACAGATTCCCCCCATCCAGTGTCATTAACAGATTCCCTACCTGCCCAGCGCCGTCCTCCCAGCCCAGCGCCGTTGTAGGTAATTATTATTCACTTCACTTGCCTGAGAAGAGAAGCGCGGAAGACTCACACAGGCGCACTGGCAGGCGCATGCGCACTTCAATGCCTCTGCCAGTGCGCCTGTGTGAGTCTTCCGGCGGATCCAGGGGGGGAGAGAGGCAAAGGGGCAATTGCACCCCCCGAAAATGTGGGCAGCAATGCGCCGGGTAGGAGGAGGCGGAGCCAGGGACGCAGACGCAGGAGCCGGCAATGATTTTTAATGTGCGGCGGGTGGTGAGTGAGGAAGGCGCCGCAGACAGAGCGCATGACGTCACAGAATACCGCGATTATTAGAAAACAGTGATATCGCAATATCGCTGTTTTCTAATATCGCGGTATATCGTAGCTACCGGTTTATTGCCCAACCCTAGTGGTGGCTGCAAGCCAATAAAACTTTATTATTTAGCTCCTTGACTCTGTGATGGGAAGCTGTTGATATGGCGCTCTGAAGGCTATAAAGACACATTACAATACAGGTTCCTGGACTTCTGTAATGACACAGGGACCGGTTAAAAGCTGGATATTCACTATAAAGAGGAATGTCCTTATTCCGCCTTTTAATGGCAGTACGGTTACAGATGAACTCAGAAAAGAAGGTGGCTGTCAGGGGTCTTTATGCCGTTGATCTAGCACAACTTCTAATACAGCGGGCTTTGCCTGCTCCGGGGATGAATGATCTAAGTACAATCACTATAGAGATAGTGAGTCACGACTCTGGAATTACTGTGATGGGCTGTCTGGTCAAGTCTGTCTGGTCATTTTCTCCTTGAAGCAGATAGAATCCGACACAGTGAAAATGAAAGAATTTTTAGATGAGCTGAGGACAGTAATGCCACTTAAATGGGTATTCCCATCTCAGCCATTTATGGCCAAAAACAGACCTATCGTTTGCGGCAGCCAGAGGTGGCTGGGGTTATGGAAACAACCAAGTGCGCTGTGTAAGAAATTCCACATTTAATCTTTTAATTAAAGCAAGCTTCCTGACCATATACCTTGAGGTGTCCCTCAGAGCAGAGATTGGTAAGGGTGGACAGGAGATAGGAGCAGGTCCGGCGAACCTATCTGATATTAGTGGCATGTCCAGGCCATATGCCACCAATATCTGAGATGAGAATACCCCTTTAACGCATAACTTATCAACAAAAGTGTTATGATGTGCTAAATTTATCAAACAGCGTGCAACGCTTGATAAATGTGCCTCAAATTACAGCAAACACAGAAATGCAACAGCACTCTGCAACCAGCCCTCTATACTGGAAGTTATCAGAGGCGTTAGTGTACATTTTGATCAAAAAGTAATAAGCCACTCGCCGCGCCAAGGCCGCCTCTATGAGTGGTCCTAACGCTAAATCCTACCTGTTATGGGCCACATAAAAATTTCACAGACACATAAAATTTCAAATTACAGCAAAGCAGACTCAAAAGGAAAACTGACTTAAAAATTCCCCTCACAATAAATGTTCCTCAATACTTTCGTAGAAACATGTCTGATAGGTGCCTAACATTAGCTCCAGTGCTAACCCAAGTTTGGTGAAGGTGTTGTTTCAGATTATACAAAACAGTGCCCCTCTTATCTGTGACTACCGTATGTTTGGTACTGCAACATGCAAGTGAATCAGGCTGAGCTGCAATACCAGATACAGTCAACGGACAAGCGCAACCTTATTTCAATCTCAAAAAAGCTCTTCTTCGAGGATGCTAAACAAAGCTCTTCCTGCTAAACCCCAAGAGAGATCCTTCAAGTTATAGCACAATATGATATCCTTTTCCATGGACATATTAAAGGGAATGTGTCATCAGAAAATGACCGGTTATTTAAATCGAGCTTTCATGTTAGGCTACTTTCACACTAGCGTTTTTCTTTTCCGGCACAGAGTGCTGTCGTCGGGGCTCTATGCCGGAACAAAACTGGTCAGTATTATCCCCATGCATTCTGAATGGAGTGAAATCCGTTCAGGATGCTTCAGGATGTCTTCAGTCCAGTATGTAAATGTTTGTTAGACAGGGAAAATACCGCAGCATGCTGCGGTATTATCTCCGTCTACAATTCCGGAACACATGATGGAATGCCGGATCCAGCATTAATTCCCATTGACTTGTATTAGTGCTGGATCCAGCATTGCAAATACCGCAACGACGGATCCGTCCTTCCGGTCTGCGCATGCACAGACCTTTTAAACTGTGAAAGAAGATCACGATGGTTCCGCACTTGCAATGTCTCCAAATCCGTCTTCAAATGCTTTCAGTTGTCATGCGGTATGACGGATCCGGCGGGTAGTTCCGGTGACGGAACTACCTGCCGGATTCTCATTCCTCACACCACAAATGTGAAAGTAGCCTTAGGCTTCTTTCACACTAGCGTTTTTGTGGATCCGTCATGGATCTGCAAATACGCATCCGTTACAATAATACAACCGCATGCATCCATCATGAACGCATCCGGTTGTATTATGTCTTCTATAGGCATGACGGATCCGTCATGAACACCATTGAAAGTCAATAGGGGACGGATCCGTTTTCTATTGTGCCAGATTGTGTCAGAGAAAATGGATCCGTCCCCATTGACTTACATTGTGTGCCAGGATGGATCCGTTTGGCTCCGCTTCGTCAGGCGGACAGCAAAACGCTGCAGGCAGAGCGGAATGGCTAGTGTGAAAGTAGACTTAAACATATTTTTAAGTCCTGCAGTTTTCACATTGGCCACTAAGCCTAATAATAGGCGCCACTTCTTGGTCTGTACAGAGCACCTTACTGCAGTTACCTGCTCATGATTGCAGGCAGGATTAGAGTGACAGGCATCACCTATGTATATATACATAGATAATAGAGATGAGTGAAGTTCTCAAAAATTAGATTTGGCTGCATCACGGAATTTTATAAAAAAAAATTTGCTTTGTGACGAATTACTTCGTCACAAAGCGCATTTCTTTGTAAATAGTAGGTACTATGGATAGTAGGATTGCACTGCCCCCGTCATCGAACCCCTCAGATGTTGCGTTCATCGCTGATCACTACATTAAGGCCTTTCAAGGGTCCATCAACAAAAAGAACATCATACTTACATCATCCATTTGAGTACGAAGAGGCCACAGTGGCCATCTTGCTTGAAGATCCAGCGCAAAATCTCACGTGGCGCATGATGACGTCATCACATTGCCCGGCATGATGATGTCATACGTCACCGCGCATGAGATTTTGCGCCAGATCTTCAAGCAGGGAAAATTGATTCGTTACCAAGAAGCAAGACGAAATTCATCTTGGAGGCAAATCAAATTTTTCCTAGAATTCGATCGAAGTCCACTTTGCGAACTTCGATTTGCTCAACACATACCCTCAGTTCACACTTTAGCGTTTTTACGCGCGTTCGAACGCGCATAAAAACGCACAACTGTACAGTACCCATGCATTCCTATGGGCCTGGTTCACACTTGCGCGTTTTTATGCGCGTTCGGACGCGCGTAAAAACGGCCGACGCAAAAGCAAGTATGTTTGCGTTTTTTGGCCCGTTTAACGCGCGTCCCCATAAACAGAGTTTAATAGGGACGCGCGTTAAACGCGCGATTCCTATTTTGTGCAGTGCGATTTAATTCGCGCGTTAAAAACGCGCGAATTAAACGCGCTGCACGAACGCCCAGGTCTGAACCCAGTGTAATAGATAACACAGAATCTACCGTTCACAAAGGGTGAAATCACAGTTTCTCCACTCCCTCCTGACCTCTGCACAGGTCACACAGCATGTCTAGAAAACTGTCCCATAGGAGTCAATGAGGTCCCCTCTATCTATTGTGTCTGTGGCACAGGCAAGATGGCTGCCTCCATAATCATGTGCAGAAAATAAAATAAAATATCTACAATCAAAACATAAAAACAGATTATTAAAAAAGGATATGTTTAACTATGTGGTTTTAACTGGAAGAAAAAAATTTCAGTGACACATTCCCTTTAACTGTCTGAAGACTAGATAGATAGATAGATAGATAGATAGATAGATAGATAGATAGATCAGTGATATCTCTGTATACACAGTCATAGGAATCTAGGCTTTGTTCACATCTCCGTTTTGTTTTTCGTTCTGATCTGGATGTAAAATGAGCATAACGGATGCTCTAAATAAAGGATCTGTTTTTTGTTTTGTTTTTTCTGTTCTTCTGACATATCAGAACGGCGATGTGAAAGAAGCCTTAAATTAATAAAATAAGAGTTAGGTCTCTTTCACACGAGCAGATGCCGTGCGGGTAATCCGCTGCGTGAAAAAGTGCCAAGCCCCGCTCCAGACAGCAGAGACACAGAGCAATAACATGATTGATAATGCTCCGTGCCTCTCTGTGACCATTTTACTACAAAATCACAGTGAGATAAAGTTGTCACCGTGATTTTGTAGCAAAAAGATCACAGAGAGGCACAGAGCATTATCAGTCATGTTATTGCTCTGTGTCTCTGCTGTCTGGAGCGGGGCTTGGCACTTTTTCACGCAGTGGATAACCCGCACGGCATCCACTCGTGTGAAAGAGCCCTTATACTTTTCCCTTAAAAAAATCTATATCAATCTTCTCAGCTCTTCCTGCTCTATATTATACTGCCTGCACCTCAGACACCAAGTTTAATGTGAAAGGTTTCCTTTAAAGATATAAACTAGTTCTGGGATTTAATTACCGACCAAATCTTGAGGTTTTCCTCCTGTGGGATTGGAGCTACTAATGCATTCTTTGCCATCAGTAATGTCTTCAAGAAGACCACATTACAATTAGCTTTCTCCAGAAAGACAAATGGCTAACTTGTGTCAGCCTGAAAATTATAAATGATAATGACCCGCAGTATAAAATCTAAAATGACATAATAACATTGTTTTTGTTTCCTCAAAGATCCATCCAACAGTCTGAGCTATTACCATAAAAAGATGGGTTTTCAGTAAAATATGTAATCACTTTATGAAGCTCTGAGTCGACATTGGGGACCCTCAACAATCCTGAGGATGAAAGGGCTGCAGCTCTGCTTTAGTGGTACTCCCATCCATTTGGCCGTTCAGGGTAATGCTCCATTCACTTCAGCCAGAGGTGCAGCCCCTTCAGATTCAGGATTGATGGCAGTCCCTGAGGTCGGGCGCCACTGGTCAAAAACCAGGAGCAGGTCTTAGGCCTCATGCACACGGCAGTTTTTGCGGCTCGGGTGCGGACCCATTCACTTCAATGGGGCCGCAAAAGATGCGGACAGCACTCCATGTGCTGTCTGCATGCGTTGCCCCGTTCCGTAGAACCGCAATAAAAAATATAACATGTCCTATTCTTGTCCATTTTGCGTACAAGAATAGGCATCTCTATAATGGGCCACCTGGGCCGTTCCACAAATTGCAGAAAGCACACGGACGCCATTCGTGTTTTGCGGACCGCAAAACACACAACGGTCGTGTGCATGAGCCTTAGGGACATGTCTTGAGAATACTCCTTTAATCCCCATTTTCACATATTTGGGACATAGGACATATTTGGCATTGTACAGAAAATTCCTCTATTCCAGCCCCCATAGATTTGATTGTTTCTGTTTTGGTTATTTTTTATATTTTTTTTTTCTCATTATATTTCAGTTCTGCCCTGAAAACAAATGGTAGTTTATCAATATTTCTGGATTTTCAGGTGCCTGATTAAAGGAAGTTCAGTGTATTTATGAAATGATATAACTCCAATCATAAGAAATCATCCCCTGGGAAATTATGATACGCATCTGTGCTGGAAGAAAGTGACAGATTATCACACTTTCCAGATTTTCAAATGAAGAAAATCATAGCTGTGGCTTACTTTTAAAAATTATTTTCATGAAGTCGAAAGGGAAAATGTGTTTTCTATGTAAACTCCGCTGACAATTGCAGACTTCATAGGCAGAAATCACCATAAGAGTGGCTCCCATTACGGTGCCAGCATAGTGCATCGTAAAGAATAGTGTCAGCAAATTGCCACATGTAACAAACACTAAGACCCCTGATAAATTCTGTATCAGACTCTATACAATGAATACATAGCATTCTGGCTTCTTGTGGCCACCACAAGAGGGAGCTCAACATATACAGATGTAGTAAGTATATACAGCTTCAATGGAAGCCATATGAACACTATTGTAGCAAGCTTCCCCTGGGGGTAGATGCTAGCTCTGGGCTCTCCCTAATTTCAGAGACTATTGGGCAATCTAGGAGAGTAGTAAGCAGGTGTGATACTTACATATATTTACTATATATACGACATTCTGTTTTTGCTATCTTTTTCTGGTGGCACAATTTTATCTCTATATATACTTATAGAATTGTACCACCACAGGCAAAATAGCTTAAACCAAATTTCTGCCTTAAATGTTTCTTTGCTATTCTAGTAGAAGATACTTTTCCATTTTGCTGTTGCTAGGCAACGTAACCTCTGCGGCAACTATAGAGACCAGCTACTCACACCTCCATCGCCCCCTCTGTCATATGATCTGGAGACACAAAACTTACTATTAATCAGTGAAGGCCATTATTTAGCTCTCAGGCACTTGAGACGCACATAAGACTTTAAGATTTTCTTATGCACATTCTTAATATGAGCTGTGCTGATATCAGTTGGTGGGGATGATATTTGCTCGCCATTCATTGTTTTACAATGATCCTCATGATCCACATTCTGTTTTAGTGTTTACTCCTGTAATAGATGAGCACATAGCAACCACTGGAGTCAAGGAGGAATTCTCGGGGAGTTATTGTGCTCAGACACTGCCTGGTCTATTCATAGCATCAAGTGTGAAATGATCTATAAATAGAACAAGTGAAATAAATATATATTTACTGTGCATATATATATGTATCGATATATATATATATATATATATATATATACAGTGGATATAAAAAGTCTATACACCCCTGTTAAAATGTCAGGTTTCTGTGCTGTAAAAAATGAGACAAAGATAAATAATTTCATAACTTTTTCCACCTTTAATGTGACCTATAAACTGTACCACTCAAATGAAAAACAAACTGAAATCTTTTAGGTAGAGGGAAGAAAAAATATAAAAATAAAATAATATGGTTACATAAGGGTGCAGTCCCTTAAACTAATACTTTGTTGAAGCGCCTTTTGATTTTATTACAGCACTCAGTCTTTTTGGGTATGAGTCTATCAGCATGGCACATTTTGACTTGGCAAGATTTGCCCCCTCTTCTTTGCAAAAACACTCCAAATCTGTCAGATTGCGAGGGCATCTCCTGTGCACAGCCCTCTTCAGATCACCCCACAGATTTTCAATCGGATTCAGGTCTGGGCTCTGGCTGGGCCATTCCAAAACTTTAATCTTCTTCTGGTGAAGCCATTTCTTTGTTGATTTGGATGTATCTTTGGGTCGTTGTCATGCTGATAGATGAAGTTCCTCTTCATATTCAGCTTTCTAGCAGAAGCCTAAAGGGTTTGTGCCAATATTGACTGGTATTTGGAACTGTTCATAATCCCCTCTCTTAACTAAGGCCCCAGTTCCAGCTGAAGAAAAACAACCCTGCAGCATGATGCTGCCACCACCATGCTTCACTGTGGTATGGGGTTCTTTTGGTGATGTGCAGTGTTGTTTTTGTGCCAAACATATCTTTTGGAATTATGGCCAAAAAGTTGAACCTTGGTTTCATCAGACCATAACACCTTTTCCCATATGCTTTTGGGAGACTTCAGATGTGTTTTTGCAAAATGTAGACTGGCTTGGATGTTTTTCTTCGTAAGAAAAGGCTTTAGTCTTGCCACTCTACCCCATAGCCCAGACATATGAAGAATACGGGAGATTGTTGTCACATGTACCACACAGCCAGTACTTGCCAGATATTCCTGCATCTCCTTTAATGTTGCTGTAGGCCTCTTGGTAGCCTCCCAGACCAGTTTTCTTCTCATCTTTTTATCAGTTTTGGAAGGTCGTCCAGTTCTTGGTAATGTCACTGTTGTGCCATATTTTCTCCACTTGATGATGACTGTCTTCACTTAGTTCCATGGTATATCTAATGCCTTGGAAATTCTTTTGTACCCTTCTCCTGACTGATACCTTTTAACAATGAGATCCCTCTGATGCTTTGGAAACTCTCCGTAGACCATGGCTTTTGCTGTGGGAAGCGACTAAGAAAATGTCAGGAAAGACCTACTAGAGCAGCTGAACTTTATTTGGGGTTAATCAGAGGCAGTGTAAATGATGGCAGGTGTATGCTGACTCCAACATGATTTTGAATGTGATTGCTTAATTCTGAACACAGCTACATCCCCCATTGTTTAAGTTTTTTTTTTGTTTTCGTCCCTTTACCTAAAAGATTTCAGTTTGTTTTTCAATTGAGTTGTACAGTTTATAGGTCACATTAAAGGTGGAAAAAGTTCGGAAATGATTTATCTTTGTCTCATTTTTTTACAGCACAAAAACCTGACATTTTAACAGGGGTGTGTAGACTTTTTATATATACACACACGTTCCAGTCACATTATTATGACCGCTTCCTACTTTTGATATCGGCAGCATGTAGCTCATAAAGGATGTCAGGTGCGGTGAGCTGGCTTGGTTGGTATATAAGATGTGTGATAGGCTGCGAGCAGACATATCCCTCATTCCTGTCATGGGTGAAAGGAGTGATTTATCTGAGATTTAAAAAGGGATGATTACTGGCCAAAGGTGACAGTATTTCTGAAACTGTGCAGTGTATTAACAGTTCAGGTGCTGCTGTGGTAAAAGTGTATGGTGTGTGGTCAAATGGCACCATTGTGAATAAGCCACGTGGAAACTGTGGAGCATCACGTGCCATTGATGTGAGAGGTAAAGGCTGTCTACAGAGGTGTGTGAGGACGCTTCAGTGGAGCAGCTCACTTCCAAAATGAACCAGGGGGCTAACAGTTTAGAGAACCCTACTGCGTATGGGGCTCCGAAGCAGACAGATGGTCATTGCTCCTTGCTAATGAAGTTGCATCAGTAGAAAAGGCATCAATTTTCGCAGCAGTATCAGAATTGGACCTTCACTTATTGGCAAAGGGTTACCTTCTGCTTCATTGAATGGATGGACGTTGGCATGTAAGGTGAGAAACATCAGAGAACAAACACCCTGCAACCATTGCTGGAAGAACACAAGCTGATGGTGGAAGCATTATGGTCTGGAGAATGTTTTTAGGGCATTCTCTGGGCCCACCAGTCCACGTGGAAGGCACTCTCAACTAATTTGTGTATGAATCCATCCTTGCAGATCACATACACCCATACTTGGTGATTGCCTTCCCTGGAGCGGATGGGATATTTCAGTAAGACAATTCAACATGTCACACAGCTAGAAATGTCCAACATTGGTTGGAAGAACATGACCAAGGCTTCCAAGTACTACCCTGGACCCCTAATTCCTCAGACTTGAACCCAATTGAGCATCTGTGGGACCACCTCGATAGTTGTGTTCGCTCTATAGATCCTCCCCACACACCGTCCGGCAGCTGTAGGATGCACTGCAATCAGCATGGCTCCAAATACCTGTGACAACCTACTAAGACCTTACTGAGTCCCTCCTGGACGGTCTAGCTGCTGCCCATGCAGCACACGGCAGTGACTCTGGATATCAGCTGGTGGTCATAATAATCTAAGCATGCCGCACAGAAACAATGCTTTCACAAATAGAAGTATTAATAGTTTATTTTTATTAGTGAACAAAATGCAGAGTGAATAAAGAAAAGACAAATCAACTTAATATTTAGTGTGACCGCCCTTTGCCTTCAAAATACCGTCATTTTTCTTAGGTACACTTGTTCAGCGACCCGCAGGAAGCGGATGGGAGTGGTAGTGGCTTTTATGATGATAGTAGTACTCGCAGTTCACAGTGGCAATCTTCCTCCGGCGTTTCCTTGAGGCAGTGCAGTGACTGGAGGGTGCACCCCAGTATTAGGGCTCCTGCCTAGTGGTAGTTGGGTAGCCCTTGAATGAATAAATTTGGATGGGTGCAAGGCAGGAGTCTGCAGCCTCACCCCTTTAACGGCCGCCATTCACCATTAGCCTTCAGTTCTCTTATGTACTGTTGTTCCTGGATGCATCAGTTTACACTTGGTGACAGTAAATTGTCATGAAGTTGTCACACTGCCTTCTCCTCTAATTTACTGATATTATGTGTCATTTCGGCTAAACGAGAGAAAAGAAATAGTGTGAGTGTATTTCGCAGCCAGCCTAATGGCGGCTGGAGCCAGACGTATTAATCCATAACAGGATGTGCTGTACGGACTCGGGAACTTGTCCCAATCGCCATTATTTTTTCTTCTTCTGTTAATTACTGCATTTGTGTAAGTGGCAATATTGTCAAGTGCTCAATCTGAATGCGGTTCATGCAGGGTGATTAATGGACATGCTTATCTTCCTGGTGACTACTTTGTGGGTTTGTGTTTTTGACCTCATCTGTCCTGAAAGAGCTAATGTATAACTAAAGGAGGCTGAGGCGGACATGTTGTGGTTCTTGTGATGCTGTAGCTGAAGATATCCTGAAGTTACAAGTGTCTAAAATTTCCCTCTAAGGGTCCATTCACACGTTCGTGTGTGTTTTGCCGATCCGCGGATCCACAAAACACAGACACCGGCAATGTGCGTTCCGCATTTTACGGACCGCACATCGCCGGCACTATAATAGAAAATGCCTTTTCTTGTCCACAATTGCGGACAAGAATAGGACATGTTCTATTTTTTAGGGAACGCAATTGCAGACCCGGAAATGCCGATCCGCAATTGCGAATGCGGGTGGGACATGGCGTCCCCCCATAGAAATGAATTTTGCGGAACAGAATTGCGGACGTGTGAATGGAGCCTAAATTGAATGCTTCTGTGGAATACTGTATATTTTCATTCAGCATATAGGACAATATTGACCACATCTCCCATGCAAACCAGTCACAAGGTAGCTTTTTTATTTCCAGAGCAAAAATAAAAGCTAAGTTCTGATTGATTGCAAAAGGACCAGTTTTTCCATGATACAGATTCAAATTAATAAGCTGTCGACATTATTTTCCACTGCTGGAATCAAATGTAATCTGTGGGCAACCTGGCAGAAAAGTGTTTAGTTTCCCTACAGCGCCTCCACAGGGGAGATGAAATATTACACATTGCCCATTGAAATGAATTGATGTCTGTGTATACATGACCATGCTGGGTCCACTACAGTTTGAGAAGCTTCTTGTAGCTGTTCCTCCTTAAAGGCATTTATCATGTAGAGAAAGTTAATATAAGGCACTTACTAATGTATTGTGATTGTTCATATTACCACCTTTACTGGCTGGATTAATTTTTCCATCACATTATACACTGCTCAGATCCATGGGTTACGGCCACCGCTGCAGCGCAGATAAGAGGAGGTCGGGGCAGTAGCTGTTGTGCATGCGTGCCTATGCACATTCCCACTTTCCCGCCAACCGCACAGGCTGGTGCTTTTTCCCATAGTATGCAAGCACGGCCACCATTGATGGATCGCAGGGTGGTGATAATCCCTGGATAAAAGTAGTGTATATGATGGAAAATGTATCAAACCAGCAATATGGACAATCACAATACATTAGTAAGTGCCTTGTATTAACTTAATATACATGACAAATGTCTTTTGCAGTGAGACAACCCCTTTACAGAGGACCTTTCACGGGTCCGTACATTATTATATCACTAGTGGGTTGTGTAGGGCATAGAGAAGTCATGTTACAGCGCTTACTAGTTTCTCTATGCGCTGCTCCGTTTGCCTGCTCTGCCCCTTGTACTGGTTTTCCGCCTAGTATGTAAATTCATATCCATTGGTACAGGGAGGAGGAGACAGCCTGTAAGCGCTGTGACATAACTTCATTATGCCCGATACAACCCACTAGTCATATCATGGGTGTAAATGTCCATACCCATGAAAGGTCTTCTTTAAGCTAGTGTTAAAGATGCCCTCAACCAGGGCTGAGTATGTTTGCTCTACTGCTCCAAACTAGTGGTAAGCCAAGGCTTTTATGTGCACGGAGAAAATGTCAATGACACGCACTTGGGGGTCAGTGCAAATTCTAATTTATTACAGGAAGTACAGCAGTTTATATAGACATCAGAGAGGCATTCCCTCTGAGGCATGTGGCATTGTTACATTGGCTGGGATATGAAAATATGAAAAGAGATAACACTTGGCATCTGCGCAGTGTGCATTGTTTTACTAATTCTGGTATGTAAACATCCAGCCATGGCGGCCATCTTGTAATGGAGTCTATACTAACAGCAGAGAAGCATATATGACGTAGCAAGAAGGCTTGGTTTCTTTGGTAGGATGGAACCTTCGCTCTCTGGAGGAGATAAGATTTTGTCTGAGAGCTGGAGTACATGGGAGCTTTCTTGGCTAAATCAAAGAATGATGTCCACATCTCTATCACTAAAATTCCCTAAAAGGTAATATGAAGATAGTTTTTCTAAATTAGACAATCCCTTTAAGTAGTTAAAAAAATGTGTTCAACTTTTTTTTGGAGCTATAAAGTTTTAGTTTAACAAAAATCATGGTCCACAGGCGGTTGTCACTCTGATTTTCTAATAGATATACTAATAGTAATAGATCTCTCAGCTCAGCCATTTCCAGCTTTATTCTTTCCATAGCTGCCTCCATTCGTTTCCTCACTGATTTCATCTCAAGTTATTTATCACTGGTGGTCCAGGTGGAGGAGGGACAGGCTGAGTGTAAGATCAAGCTCTAATTTTGGTTGTCCATTGCATAGCCTTTGCATTGGGGGCAGCAATTCACAACCAATTGGGTATGTGGAAGTTCTCATTTAGTGGACCCTTCCTTAGGGGAAGACTCTTTTAGTTTTGGAGCCCCACTTCCACATTGTATGCATGTGTAAAGTTGACCGTAGAGATCAGTTTATCAGCTGAAAGACATCTTGTCTGACTTGCATTAACAAAGGCCATAAAGGCTCCATAGCACAAATGAAAAAGAGCAGCCATTATGGTGCCTAGTGTTGCCACCCAGCACAGAAGACTGTTATGTTTATGTCCGCCTTCATCTACCTTTTACTTACTAGAATTGAAGACCCCATTATTTCTCCAGTACGTGGTTCATCCAGACCATAAATGGGACTGACTATGGCCACTTATCTCCAAGGTTGTCATAGCAGCTGCATTGGCAGCCTCTATGACATGTTACTTCTACGAAAAGAGGGAAATAAGTGACACTACTGGAGCCACATACCTCAGACATAACAATAGTGTCAGACTGAATTGAATCTAACTTATTTGGCCTAATGGAAAATGTCATTTATGGGTAAGGTCTATTAAAGGAATTTTACGGCAGTTTGAAATACATGATCTATCAATATCTAATCAGGGACCTCCAGCACCCCCGCTGGCCCAAGCTAGCCAAGCACAGCATCGTACATTGTATAGTGGCTGTACTTGGTACTGCAGCCCAGGCCCATTCACTTAAATAGGATTCATCTGCATATAGGCCTTGAACGTGACATCACTGGCCTAGGATGAGGCTCCCGTGGACATCCCAGCTGTATCAAACAGATGATTGTCAGGGTGCCAGGAGTCAGACCCCCCAGTGATCTGATATTGATGAGTATCAAACTCCTGGAAAGCCCCTTTAAAATCTGAAGAGGTCCTAGGTTTAGATGGAGAAATTATATTCTATGCCCCACTGACGGTAGACCCTATGTGGTACTGTCTCTGCAGAATACATCTATACAGGTAAAACGTTAACTTATTAGGTGAACTTTTCAGCACTTTTTTTTCTTGAGGAAACACGTCTTCCTACCCACTGACAAAAAGCATAATAAATCCATTATTTCTCAAGGTGATGTATTGAGCATGTTAAAATACATTATTCAGAATCCCGTTCTCATATAGGGAGATAGACATTCAATCTTTTTCTCATTTGGAGCAGCATGTGGGCTGTATAAATTCTTAATCAGAATCATATTATATTAAGCGGCCTGGATAGCGTTAAATCCACTTTAAGCGCCGCTATTATTAGAGACGAAGGTACTGAATCATTTATTTCTCACGTCTGATAAGACAGGCACCTCAAGAAATTGTTTTTAAAAAAAAAAAAAAAATCTTCCTCCAGATAAAAACTTTCTTTTTCCTCATTCTTAGGGAGCATTCACACAGCCGTATAAATGAATCCACATCCGTACCGCAATTTTGCGGAACGGGTGCGGACCCATTCATTTCAATGGGGCTGCAAAAGAAGCGGACAGCACACCGTGTGCTGTCCACATCTGTTGTTCCGTTCAGCGGCCCCGCAAAAAATATAGAGCATGTCCTATTCTTGTCCGCTGTTGCGGACAAGAATAAGCATTCTTTATACAGCGCCGGCCATGTGTGGTCCGCAAAATGTGGAACGCACACAGCCGGTATCCGTGATTTGCCATACAATGTGATATTATTATATGTGGAAATCTGTTTTAATAAATACATTCATTTTAATGTGTTGATAAAGTTACATCATTTTAATTATTAGTCATTTTTTTACCCTGTACTGTATTTGTCACTGCTGCTGCAAACGATGAGGGGTGGTCCGGCAATGACAGGGACACAAATTTGCTGTAATTCTCTGTTATCAGCCATGAGAGACTGATTGTCATGTTCTGTAAATGGATTAGTGATTGGAAGTCCCCATGTACATTCATTACATTACATGTAGGAGCAGTTAAAGGGTCACTAGTTTTCAAAAATCTTTTGATTTGTCAGCATATGAAAAGTTTTGATCGCTAGGAGTACGAGTGGGAGTAGTGTATTCATGTCCTATCCTCAGCATAGGTCATCAATATCTGATCGGTGCCAGTGGGGGTCAGACTCCCAGCACCCCTGCTGATCAGCTTTTTGAAGAGACCACAGCACTACAGTAAGCACTGCAGCCTCTTCCTAGACCAGCAGGGGTGGGATTCAAATTTTTAACAACAGGTTCCCTACTCCGCGGTGGATACGCAGCGTCGCGACACATATACGCCGCGTCACGACACGTTTACATATACATAGACCATATATATGCAGCACATATAAATACACTATATACATGGTACACATACATAAATACACCATATACACTACACACATATTGTCACATTTCTCCCCACATGGCCCCCTCCATCCTCCATGTTGTCACATTTCTCCCCACATGGCCCCCTCCATCCTTCATATTGTCACATTTCTCTCCCCCCCTGGCCCCTCCATCCTTCGTATTGTCACATTTCTCTCCCCCCCTGGCCCCTCCATCCTCCATGTTGCCACATTTCTCCCCACATGGCCCCCTCCATCCTCCATATTGTCACATTTCTCCCCACATGGCCCCTCCATCCTCCATACTGTCACATTTCTCCCCACATGGCCCCCTCCATCCTCCATATTGTCACATTTCTCCCCACATGGCCCCCTCCATCCTCCATATTGTCACATTTCTCCCTACATGGCCCCTCCATCCTCCATGTTGTCACATTTCTCCCCGGCCCCCTCCATGTTGTCACATTTCTCTCCCCCAGCCCCCTCCTTGCCATCTGTTGTCACATTTCTCCCCACATGGCCCCCTCCATCCTCCATATTGTCACATTTCTCCCCACATGGCCCCTCCATCCTCCATACTGTCACATTTCTCCCCACATGGCCCCCTCCATCCTCCATATTGTCACATTTCTCCCCACATGGCCCCCTCCATCCTCCATATTGTCACATTTCTCCCTACATGGCCCCTCCATCCTCCATGTTGTCACATTTCCCCCGGCCCCCTCCATGTTGTCACATTTCTCTCCCCCAGCCCCCTCCTTGCCATCTGTTGTCACATTTCTCCCCACATGGCCCCCTCCATCCTCCATGTTGTCACATTTCTCCCCACATGGCCCCCTCCATCCTTCATATTGTCACATTTCTCTCCCCCTGGCCCCTCCATCCTCCATGTTGCCACATTTCTCCCCACATGGCCCCCTCCATCCTCCATATTGTCACATTTCTCCCCACATGGCCCCCTCCATCCTCCATATTGTCACATTTCTCCCCACATGGCCCCCTCCATCCTCCATACTGTCACATTTCTCCCCACATGGCCCCCTCCATCCTCCATATTGTCACATTTCTCCCTACATGGCCCCTCCATCCTCCATGTTGTCACATTTCTCCCCCGGCCCCCTCCATCCTCCATGTTGTCACATTTCTCTCCCCCAGCCCCCTCCTTGCCATCTGTTGTCACATGATCACACTCACTACCCGTCCCTAACACGACCTGACCTGTCCTGACTCCTGTCTGTGGACTGTCAGCAACTCTAGGCAGCCTCTGCTCTGGCTGCTTCCTGCCGCTGCCACGCCGCTTACTCACCAGCAGGGAGGGCTGGCAGCCTTAGTCCTGGGGGAAAATCTAGTCAAGTGGCCCGTTGCACCACCGAATCAGCTCACCAGAGGGCTCTTTTCCTTGTGTCTAACCCGTTGCGTGATAGCGAGCCAAGCCCCATTCCGGACAGCAGAGACATGGAGCAGTATCATGATTGACTGATCTTTTTTTACTACAAAATCACAGTAACAACTTTATCTCATTGTGATTTTGTTGTAAAAAGATCACAGAGAGGCACAGAGCGTCATCAATCGTGTTACTGCTCTGTGTCTCTGCTGTCCGGTGCGGGGCTTGGCTCTCTATCACGCAGCGGATTAGCCTCACAGGATCCGCTCGTGTTAAAGATCCCTAACCCCAATGCATGGCTACAATTACCCAGTCCTAATAAAATCTGGTCCTACCTTATCCAGGGTGTCGCTGGCATCGGCGTGATGTCCACTAGATCCAGAACAAGGTCCCTGTGGTGATAGAGAAAAAAAAGAATAATCACATAAGGAAGGGATGGTGACTGCCCCTGTGATATCACCAGCAGGGGGCGCTGTGCTGGCCTGTAAGACTGAGCCATGCCAACGTATAGCAGGGTAATCTAGGACATTTCCCTAAGTGCTACCACACAGTACTAATGCCCACCTTGTGTCCCCACAGTAATTATGCCCACCTTTGTTCCTGTCACAGCAGTAATGCCCAGATTATGTGCCCCCTCACAGCAGTAATGCCCAGATTATGTGCCCCCTCACAGTAGCAATGCCCAGATTATGTGCCCCCTGACAGTAGCAACGCCATATTATGTGCCCCCTCACAGTAGCAATGCCATATTATGTGCCCCCTCACAGTAGCAATGCCATATTATGTGCCCCCTCACAGTAATTATGCCATCATTTGTGCCCCCTCACAGTAATTTCGCCATCATTTGTGCCCCCTCACAGTAATTATGCCATCATTTGTGCCCCCTCACAGTAATTTTGCCATCATTTGCGCCCCCTCACAGTAATTTTGCCATCATTTGTGCCCCCTCACAGTAATTTTGCCATCACCCCCCCACAGTAATTTTGCCATCATTTGTGCCCCCTCACGTTTATTATGCTATCATTTGTGCCCCCTCACAGTAATTTTGCCATCATTCCCCCACAGTAATTTTGCCATCATTTGTGCCCCCTCACAGTAATTTTGCCATCATTTGTGCCCACCTCACAGTAATTTTGCCATCATTTGTGCCCCCTCACATTTATTATGCCATCATTTGTGCCTCCCTCACAGTAATTTTGCCATAATTTGTGCCCCCTCAGAGTAATTTTGCCATCATTCCCCCCTCACAGTAATTTTGCCATCATTCCCCCCTCACAGTAATTTTGCCATCATTCCCCCCTCACATTGTGCCCCCCTCACAGTAGCTGTGCCCATCACCCATTCCCCCTCCCTTTGGTGTGAAGTGTTGGGAGCAAAACAAAGAACAAAAAAAAAAAGCATACTTACCTTCTCCACTGATGACAGGCTCGGCTCCCACACTGAACCTGCTACAGGCTGTGCAAGGGAAGACTGATTCCCGGGCTTTCACAGCGCCTCCCACAGCCAGCAGCAGGAAGTGCGGCCAGCAGGGGGAGCTCCTGAGCTGTGAAGCAGTGAGGTCTCACTGCTTCACTACGGAACGGCCCGGTGTGTGAGTGTAAGTTCAGCAGCGTGTGTGTGAGATGTGGTGCAGGGAGCTGCAGGACCGGATCGGGATCCCTGCTTCTCACCGGTCCTGCGAACCGGCTGTGATTTCAACAAACGGTTCGGCAGAACCGGAGAGAACCGGCTGGATCCCACCCCTGTAGACCAGGGATGTCACGTTCATCGGTCACAAGGCTTAGGCGCATGCTTAGTCCCATTTAAGTGTATGAGGCTGAGCTGCAATACCAAGTACTGCCACTATACACAGAAAGGCACTGTGCTTGTGCCACAGTGCTCAGTGAAATTCCACAGCCTCTGTAAAATGCCGATCAGTGGGGGTGCAGTGGGGGTATCAAAACGTCATCAATATCTTACTCCCAGAAAATCCCTTTAAAGGGGGCATAAATATAGGATTTCTTAGCCCCCTGTTGGTCGTGGTGGTTTATACTGCTGTAGCAATGATGTCAGTTAGGTCAACATACCTGATCGGAGCTTTTCAAGAACCAGGCATGTTATTTCTACAGCAATACAAAGATAAGTGACTGCCAGATACAACTGGCGCCGTTTATCTTTTGTAGAAAAAACGAAGGCTACTTTCACATCTGCATTTTTGCTGGATCCGGCAGGGATCAGCAAAAACTCTTCTGTAAGGCCTCATGCACACGGCCGTTGTTGTGGTCCGCGTCCGAGCCGCATATTTTGCGGCTTTGGCGCGGACCTATTCACTTCAATGGGGCCGCAAAAGATGCGGACAACACTCCGTGTACTGTCCGCATCCGTTGCTCTGTTCCGTGCCCCTGCAAAAAAAATAGAGCATGTCCTATTCTTGTCCGTTTTGCGGACAAGAATAGGCATTTCTATAAGGGGCCGTGTTCTGTTCCGCAAATTGCGCAACGGAATGCAGAGCAGCTTCCGTGTTTTGTGGATCCGCGGTTTGCGGACCGCAAAACACCAACGGTCGTGTGCATGTAGCCTTAGGATAATACAACCGGCTGCTTGCGTTATGAACAGATCCGTTTTGTTTTGTGTCCGAGAAAACAGATCCGGCACCATTGACTTACATTGTGTTTCATGCCGGATCCGTCTTGCTCCGCATCCCATGACACATGTTATCTTTTAAAGGAGTTTTTCAGTAGTACAATATTGATGACCTGTCCTCAGAGGGATCCAACTCCGACTCCTGGCACCCCCTCGCAGGGCCGGCGCGTCCTATAAGCGGACTAGGCCGCCGCGTAGAGCGCCCCTTGGCCTCATGCTGCAGCCGCCCGAGCGCTCTGAATTGAGCCTCAGACGGCTGCAGCACTCCCCGGGCTGGCGCGTCCATGAGGACGCACCGCCCGGGCTCAGCATGAAGAGAGGAGCTGACAGGAGGGAAGCGCTCAGCGCTCCCTCCTGTCAGTCCATTGTAGCGCGGCCGAGCTCTGTATGGCCGCGGGTACAGGAGCATGTGTCTCCTGTACCCGGCCGGACTGACATGAAGTGCGCACACAGTGTGCACTGCCTGTCAGTCCGTCAGGGTACAGGAATCTAAAGCTCCTGTACCCGTGGACCATAAAGCGCTCGGCCACGCTCATTACAGGCGAGGGAGGGAGGGGGAGAATGACAAGAGTGGGGGAAGAATGACAAGAGGGGGAGAAGAATGACAAGAGGGAGGGAGAAGAATGACAAGAGGGGAGGAAGAATGACAAGAGGGGAGGAAGAATGACAAGGGTGGGGGGAGAGAATGACAAGAGGGGGAGAAGAATGACAAGAGGGAGGAAGAATGACAAGAGGGGAGGAAGAATGACAAGGGTGGGGGGGGGGAGAGAATGACAAGAGGGGGGAAGGAAGAATGACAAGAGGGGGGAAGGAAGAATGACAAGAGGGGAGGAAGAATGACAAGGGGGGGGGGGAAATGACAAAGGAGGAGAGGGGTGAAGAATGACGGGGGGAGGAGAATGACAAAGAAAGAGGGGTGAAGAATGACGGGGGGGAGAATGATAAGGGGGCGGCAAACTTTTCTTTTGCCTAGGGCGGCAAAAATCCTTGCACCGGCCCTGCCCCCTCGAATACGCTTCCTAGGCCAATGACATCACGTTTATCAGTCACATGGCCTGAATGGGCCTGGGCTGCAATACAAGAACAGCCCCAATACAATGTACGGTGCTGTGCTTGGTAAGCTGCGCAGAGTCCGCAGTGCTCACTGGAGAGCTGCTGAGTCTTTAAACAGCTGCCGCCAACTGATCTGATATTGACGACCTATCCTTAGGTAGGTCATCAATACTGTACTCCCAGAAAACCCCTTTAAATCTAGGTCTATGTAGGGGATTTTTATGTATTATAGCACTGACCTATTCTGCAGCGCTTTACAGACATCACGCTGATCACAATGGAGCTCACAATCGGTAAGTTTCCTATCAGTGTGTCTTTAGAGTGTGGGAGGAAACCCATGAAAACACGGGGAGAACATACAGACTCCATGCAGATGTAGTTCTTGGTCGGTAAAGATTAACGTCTGATCTCTATAAACATATATGAAGGAAATAATCTACTGAGAATTTTGAGCATATTCAGATTTTTTAAAAATGGTGGTATAGCATTGAAATTGTGTGTCAAGATCCCTTTAAAGTGGAAGCGATCACGCCATTATAGAAAAAAAATGTTTTTTTTCTGAGCGATGTGGGTGACCTGCCTTTCTTTCAGAACAGATCTGCTTGCTCAGAAAATCAATCATGTATGCCTCGCTGCGCACTGCTCTATCTCTCTGAAAATCCGCCTCGTATCCCAAGTCACCGAATAAAACTTTTCTCGCTTCCCCATAGAGAACAGTAACACAAAAATGAGCAGGGCCCGTCCTCATCACATATCACTTCTGGCTTATGCAGTGTGCAGCCTTTTGTATATTTTGCATTAACTCCTTGTGGTCAGAGTTTTTTCTCTAAAAGACAACCTATCATTTCGACTGAATACTTTGGCATTCTAGCGAAATTAAGTTTCCTGCCTTTGGCCCAACTGGAAACCACTGAGTCACATTTTCCATGAACGATCTAATTGGAAACGTTTTGTTTCACATGCCTGACGTAAGGAGACCTTGTCTACAGATGGATTTTATAGACTTGCATTTTTATCATAATTGCCCGTTTTGGCCGCTCAGCACAGTGATGTGGAAACTGTAATTTTTCCATGTATGGGATTCTGTTAAATTTGAATAGTTTGTGGCTTATATTTTCCGTTGCAACCTTTAATCTGGCACACGAAGTTCTATGGATCTATTCCATTTCTAGGCCCTTAGACGTCCCTGACTCCAAGACAAATTCTCCAATTTGTAAAATCCCATGTATACAAATATATAAATTTTTATAAATCAATAACAGGAGTGTAGCCTTACTTGTGTATATACTGTCCATTAGGGTCCTACATCAAGGAGAAAGCCCCATTGCAAAAATTAAAATGTCCCTCTTCATGGCACCAAACTACCCATGCCAAAAGCTGTGTCATGCGGCCCGTGCAGTGACTGAAGGCAGAGCTTGCGCACAGTTGCAGAAGAGACGCGCCTGCACCACCATTCCTAATTATACTGTGGGGCAGTACTGTTATTAGTTTTGCAGCGACTGAAGACCCCAACTCCCCACACCCACCTGTACAGACCCCCTCTGGACTCTCAGCCAGCCATCAGAGCACGTCGAACGAGAAGGTGAGGACGAGTCAGGTGGGAGCAGTAGGTCTATGGAGGATGTGACTGGCGAGGTGTGGTAGATGTAAAAGTTATTGGACATGAGCCTATTTATTAATATGTGATTACTATCTCTGGTGCCCGTGTGAGAGGACTCATAATATTGCACCACAAGGCATTTCTAGAGAGAGTTTCCTGCATTCCACTCCTTAGTCTTGCTATGCCCAGAGATATGTCACCTTTACAGTAATGCTCACATGCTCTCTTCACAGTGGTAATGCCTAGATGTGCCCCCTTCACAGTAGTAATGCCCATATGTGCCCCCTTCACAGTGGTAATACCCAGATATGCCCCCTTCATAGTGGTAATGCCCAGATGTGCCCCCTTCACAGAAGTAATGCCCAGATGTGCCCCCTTCACAGGGGTAATGCCCAGATGTGCCCCCTTCACAGGGGTAATGCCCAGATATGCCCCCTTTACAGGGGTAATGATCACATGTGCCCCCTTAACAGTAGTAATACTCACATGTGCCCCCTTTACGGTAAAAATGCCCAGATGCGCCCTCTTTACAGACAAAATGCCCAAATGTGCCCCTTCACAGAAAAAAAATGCCCAGATATTTGCCCCTTCACAGTAGTAATGCTCACACGTGCCCCCATGGCAAAGCTACCTGGTTCTGGCCTGCAAAATTTATGTCTAGTGCTGCCCTCAGACGAAAAATGGTTGGGCACCACTGCCTTAGACAGTCCCCTCTTATTTATATTTACTATGACTGTGTCAAAGGATGAAGATAACTTGGGCTGTGGCCTCCTTCTCCGTTCACCACATAGGCTATGTATCTGCTATGTAAGCTTCCTACCATAAGGAACTATAAAACCAGGAAGGAACAGTGAAATCATTGAGCTAGTCATATGAAATAGAGAGAGGAGGGCAGGACGTGTTCTTCATGTGATCCAACATCATATTGCCCACTATGTTCTACAGGCAAGAGCTCTAAAGTTACCCATTAATGTAGTTAATGGTTCAGACATGGAAAGCACTGACAGACTGATAATGCTTTTTCAATTCTGCATCCAAGGTTGGTGGATGGAATTTGATTGGTTTATTTATATAGTGAGAAAGACTCCACCAGGATTTCTGCACAATCAGTTGACTACAGGACGGGTCTGGCCATAGACCCTACAGGAAAATTTATCAGGGGGCCACCCAAGCCCTTCTCATGGTCCCCGGTCAGGTACATAATGATCTGATGTTCTTGGCCAGCAGCTGCTCTCCTGAATACAACTGGACAGCAATATAGTTGAATACTGTGGCATGGGTGGAAATATTTTGTGCTACACTGTGCTATCTGGTGCTGCCTGGGTGTTATTTTGTCTTGCACTATGGTATTGCTGGCCATGCCTACTTCTGTTGCCCCTGCCTACTTCTATGGTATTGCTGGCCCTGCCTACTTATGGTGTCCCTGCCTACAACATGAGGACACTTTTAGTTTTTTTTCCAAGGCCACTTTAGTTTCCCAGTCTGCCCCTGGCTGACTGTCTTATTTGTATGGGGTGCTTCCAACCATCCCCGACAGATAATCTTGGAGGAAAGATGCATGGGACATGTTGAATTTTCCCACCCAATCATTTTGTTCTCTGGGGAGTTAAGCCACCACCAGAGCTGTCTGTCAGTAACTTTCTCCCCAAACTGAGCCTACATGTGTATGGAGAAGTCAGAACTCGGGAGAAAAAGCTGTTTTGTTCTGCCAAAGCTAATGTAGGTGTAATGGAACCTTAACTAGTGACATGACTTTCTTGACTTTTTTTTATTTCTTAGAGGGATAATAGGTGCTCAGTCACAATTCATAAACAGCTAAAGGAACATTTGAAAAACCAAAGTCTGTAGTGACATTGGTGAGGAAGACCTCAGAATGTTGACCTATGAGGAGCAACCATCACAGTTACAGTACACTGAGAGGAACATCCACCAGTGCTATGACAATAACAGAATTACTTTAACTTTCCAATTCTATATCCATCTTGATCTCGCCAGTAGCATATACCAGGGATCCAGAGAGGGCCCGAAGGCTTCTATCTTACCTAGGAGGCCACTGATATTATCAATGACACATGGTGCTGTAGGTTAGGACCATGTTACAGATTTTGTATTGAGACCAAGAGCATCAAGGAATACCTATACATTCTTGGGGCAAAATATATTTTGTCATACCCATGTTAACATAACCATTGTCGCATGCCCTAAGACTAAGAGTGAAATATTGGGGCGCAGGGTCATTAGCTCAGATTTTATATTGACCTCCACCAGTTCCAAATACTAGATTATAAACACCTCTTAGAAACCTAGGGTATTTCTTCCAAAGACTACTTCTGGTATGGAGATTTGTGTGATGCCAGAATGTGATTATTAAGATGTAAAGGTCACTTGACAGAAGTATCACTGCGCTCGGTTTATTTTTGTCTGTTGCATTCTGAAGCCCACACTTTGGTGAATCATCGTTTTATTACATTCTGTATGTGGAGAAAAAGGTGTTCAGACCGATGTTCAGGGCCTTAGGCTTCAAGATGAAATATCTCTGTAAAAAGACATTACAGATGCATAGTTACAGATCAGAGTGAGAGACTGAAGGAAATGTCTACAGCACTTGATGATAAGAAATAGCGCTTTCCTACAAGTGAAATTCTGTGTCCTGAGAGAGAACTTCATCCCTGAGGACAGCAGCTGTTAGGTGCTGATAGGATGGAGCTGAATGAATGGCTACTGATGGACGTGTTTTACAGCACCGTGTTCCTTTTTGGGTTTGACACTGCAGCCAAAAACATCCTTATACCTGTACAGATCCACCTTCTTGATTCTAGGGCATAGAAGCATATCAGAGTAGATATATATTTTCTAACAGGAGGGTGAAATGTTATGCCAGTTATATTCTTCCTCACAGTGAACAGTATTATAGTAGCTATATTCTTGTACAATGGAGCAGTATTTTAGTAAATATATTCTTTTACAGTGTTATAGAATTTTTTATTCTTATACATAGGAGCAGGATTATAGCAGTTATATTCTTGTACATAGGAGAAGTATTATAGTAGTTATGTTCTTGTACATAGGAGACAGTATTATAATAGTTATATTCTTGTGCATGGAGGGCAGTATTATAGCAGCTATATTTATGTACATAGGGACAGTATTATAGTAGTTATATTCTTGTACATAGGAGAAGTATTATAGTAGTTATATTCCTGTACATAGGAGCAGTATTATAGTAGTTATATTCTTGTGCATAGAGGGCAGTATTATAGCAGCTATATTTTTGTACATAGGGACAGTATTATAGTAGTTATATTCTTGTACATAGGAGAAGTATTATAGTAGTTATATTCTTGTACATAGGAAGCAGTATTGTAGTAGCATAACAGCCCTAACTTTTTTGCATCAGGCAATTTTGCCACACACATCTTTTATTATGGTTTGCATGAAGGAGAAAAAAATGCCCCATTTTTATATACCCATTTTGCATTAAATAATGAGTTCACTATATTTAACTGGTTATTATTATTACTGGAATACCAAATACTGTGTTGTGATATTTACTAGTAAATATACAAAAACATATTTATTGTTATGGGTTTTGTTCCTCTTTTTTAAGTAACACTAACTTTGTAAAACATAAAAGAAAAAAGTTGTAAAGTAAAAATTCCATTTTTATTTCATAACTTTTAGAAAAAATTATTGTTTCACGGGTCTAGATTGTATTTGACCACAGACCTTCTGTACAGCAGGCAGTAGACTTACCACTAGTCTACAGCAGTGTTTCCCAACCAGTGTGCCTCCAGCTGTTGCAAAACTACAACTCCCAGCATGCCTGCACAGCCTTTTGCTGTGTGGGCATGCTGGGAGTTGTAGTTTTGCAACAGCTGGAGGCACACTGGTTGGGAAACACTGGTCTACTGGACTTCTCTGCTTTAAAGATGAAATTTTATGTGCTTAAAAAGCTATAGTGTAACTATTTATGAAAAAAAGAATATACAATACATTTGGGGTTCAAATCCCACCGAGACCAGTAAAAAAATCTTTATAGTAAAAGTTATGACAGAAATATAGAATTTTTCCTTTCCAGCTTTTTGCTTTTATAGTAAAAGTTAAAAATTTCTGCAAAGTTATTGAAACATACTTAGTATGAAATATCAGTAAATAACAGTATTTGGCATCCCTGTAATCATAATAAGCTGTACAATATAGTGAACACATTATTCATGTTGATTAGTAAATAGTGCATAGTTTTTTCCTTCATTTCAGTAATATAGTATTTATTTAATTTTATGCCTGTGACGGAAATAGAGTTTTAAGCAAAGAAAATTCATCCCTTCCAACATGGCAGGTCTGTAGTGAAATGGTAACTCTTCTGTCTGTCATACTCAAGTTCTGGTGTTCAAATCCCAATAAAGACCTGTCAAATAATTTCTTTACTTAAAGTCTATGTGCTGGAAGAGGGCACATTCCCCAACCTATAGTGCAAGCCCATGTCTTCTACGAGACGAATATTATGAATACTTACAACACAGATCCAAAATGTAGGGTTGTGTATGAAGCATAAATCTAATCTGGTTATTCTCATCAACATTTTTAAGACCCTATTGTCCATTGATCAAAATGAAACCATACACTATGATATAGATATGATGCCTGCACCACTATATTATGTTAATAGTCTATCTACCTATTTTTATCTTACAGGTTGCCCAGACACAATGGACATATTGTTACTCTCCAGGTCATACTACCAGTAGCCTAACAACTTGTACCAGAAGATGCATTTAACATTATTGCTGTTCTCCATTTCTGATCCACTACTGTCTTCTCCTAATGGTGCCTTCACCCTCCACCATGAATGATGAGCAGAGACTGCACAACAACGCGGTAGCCTGGCTTATATGTTCAGGGATCTCACTTTTAGCTAATGCCTGGGGGATTCTCAGTATAAGTGCCAAACAGAAGAAATGGAAGCCTTTGGAATTTCTAATCTGCACATTGGCCGGAACTCATATTCTTAATATGGCCATACCCATCACCATGTACTCAGTGGTTCAACTACGAAAACAGCACTCAGACTATGAGTGGAACGAAGGGGTCTGCAAAGTCTTTGTCTCTACGTTCTACACCTTAAGCCTTGTCACTTGTTTCTCTGTCACCTCTTTATCCTATCATCGTATGTGGATGGTACGCTGGCCGGTAAACTACAGGTAGGTCTCTAGAATCCAAAGAAAAGACCTAAATTTCATGTTCTAATGAAGAAATATTTGGATATATCCAAGACTTCTTCCTATCAAGTAGTATTGTTGAACAGTAGATGTAGGGACCTCTAGCATATTGGAAATATCAGAGCTCAATATAATATGTCAAAGAAAGTGAGCATCACAATATCAATTCAAAAACGAGGGTGCTGCCCATGTGCACAGATACGTGCACTGAATTACAACAAGGAGCACTTGAAAAAAGAAATGGCGGCACACCAAAATCACATGATTAAATCACAAATTTTATTAATATCCAAAACATGATCACAAAAAAGTTAAAAACCATTAAAAACCAATATTTGATAAGAGTTGTATAAAAAGTATATGTGCCTTTACCTCCCTCCTTCCGCATCATATACCCCTAATAAGGTTCTAAAGTAGCAAACCAGTAAAGTGACTAGTACATATAAAGTGCAAATAGTAAAAGTAAACGTGGCAACTTGAAAATCAACATCAATTGATGTCTATTGAAAATGGCAAATATGTAAAAAGAAAAAATCTATAAACATACCCAAAAATTTGTGATGCATGAATAAAGCGCAAAATATTCAACAAGATCATTTGAAATAAGAGTCTCACATATCGGTTGTCGTGGAAGGACCAAAGCCCCACCCGCATTGCCGCTTCTGTGGCTTTGTCATAATTCACTAACTTTTGTGTATGTTTATATATATCTTTTTCAGATATTTGCCATTTTCAGTAGACGTTAATTGATGTCATTTCACAGTTGCCACATTCACTTTGACTTTTTGCGCATTATATGCACCGGTCACTTTACTGGTTTGGCACTTTGTCTCACTTAGATATCAGACCTTGTTATCGTTAGATGATGTGCAAGGAGGAGCAACACCATAACCCTTACCATTTCCCATAGAAAATGGAAGGATGGTCTTCACCTGTCATGCAAAAGATCCAAAGTCATATACTGTAGCCAAAATCACAATGAAGGTAGTGTCTAGTGTCAGTAGGCTGCCAACAAGACATTCCGGATTCGCCAAAGTATTTAGAAACTCTTTGTTCGTGTTGGAAGAAAGTCTATAAAAAATATCAAGCTTGTATATCTGTCATTCCTGGGATGAAAAGAGGGTAGCTCTTATTGGACTCATCTTTACTCTCATTACCACACCTTTGTGAGGGGCAGGGAGTTGCTTGCAGTCATACCTGTGCTAAGATATTGATGCAGCCTAAATGTCTCTCTGCCTCACATCAAATAACTGGTACTGTAAAAAATGTTCCTGTTAATGATTTTTCAGTTAGTCCCAGGATCTTCACGTTATACCTTAAGTATAGTGGGGAGGGGGGCAACCAACCCAAAAGTCATACTGTCCTTCTCTGTGTGGGGTAGGATGGCTGCCAGCATGCAACACTGGCCATTATATATTGCTAAGATAGAGGGAGAAAGGGTTGGTGGTATGCACTAACCCATGAGATGTGTGATTTTTCTGTATCTATTGTGAGGCCACTCCTTCTCTATGAGGCCACTCCCCCTCTGCGTGGCATGTTCTGCTCTGTGAGGCCACTCCTCCTCTATGAGGCTACTCCTGCTCTGTGAGGCCACTCCTCCTCTATGAGGCTACTCCTGCTCTGTGAGGCCACTCCTCCTCTATGAGGCTACTCCTGCTCTGTGAGGCCACTCCAACTCTATGAGGCTACTCCTGCTCTGTGAGGCTACTCCTACTCTGTGAGGCTACTCCTGCTCTGTGAGGCTACACCTACTCTGTGAGGCAACTTCTCCTCTATGAGGCTACTCCTCCAATATGAGGCTACCCCCGCTCTCTGAGGCCACTCCTCTATCAGGCCACTCCTGCTCTGTGAGGCTACTCCTACTCTGTGAGGCTACTCCTACTCTGTGAGGCCACTTCTTCTCTATAAGGCTACTCCTGCTCTGTGAGGCTACACCTACTCTGTGAGGCAACTTCTCCTCTATGAGGCTACTCCTCCAATATGAGGCTACCCCCGCTCTCTGAGGCCACTCCTCTATCAGGCCACTCCTGCTCTGTGAGGCTGCTACTGCTCTGAGGTCACTCAAACTCTATGAGTCTACTCCTCTGCCAACTGCAGCAGGGCTCTAGAGAAAAGAAGACTCTGGGTTTATAAACAGCATTGTTTATAATAAGACGACATAAAAGCATTATAATTAAGAACAGATTGTTCGCTTTTGATGATTCTTCCACTTCATATTGATTTTTGGCCCATAATGTGAGAATCATTAAATTACTCCATAAATTAAAATGTGGCGGCCAGTGATAAATATTCATTGATCTGGACCTTGTGCTGTGGCTGTCATTAGCCCATGAGTAATTACATGTCATCGGTGTCTGAGTTTATATTTGTTATTGGAAGGACAATATTATATTCCTGCTTTATGTTCGGGTAATGTGGAAAATCTAGATTAGGAATATGAGACTCGCCCCACATATAAGATTTCTCTATTGATTGTTCCAGTGGAATTGTTAATGTTATGTTGGTTACAACAAATAGTATATTAATAGATGTTCCGGTTATTTTATTAATAGTTACTATCACAAATTCCCATTTGTAGTGGATTTCCATCTTTATGTATGAGTGCCAGTGACCTGGAAAGCTTGTATTTTTTCTCTGACCTTCAGATCTACAATAAATTCATGGCTCGATGCCTGAATATATTTTCTCCTTAAGACTAGAGGGGAAATATATATTAGACATGTATAGAAGTGTATAGAATTTTATCAGGGAAGGTAAAATATAAAGCAAACTGCAGAGATGGAGTAAGTTGTCCCCTGCAGGTAGATAGAGAATTACATGAGGAGTGGGACCTTTTTCATTACATCTTGCCAAGATGTATTAGTATCGTTCTGCTTTTGGTTCCATATTGTATTTTATTGTTCCGTATTGCACCTTATCTGACTTGTCTCATTTTCATCTCTATGGGTTCCTTTTTTGCTTTTATGCTGTTTTTGTAATTTTGCCGAAATATCCTAGAAAAAAAAACACAGAATGTGCATTTTGAAATTCACTCCATTAACTATTATGAGCTAAAAACTGTGACGATATGGATCTGTTGGACCATGCTATGTATTTAAGAAAATCTCACATGTAAAAATAGAAATGGGTGTATGAATCTTCAAATTTATCGAGAATATTCTTTCGATTAAAATGGAATTCAAGGGATATTCCCATCTGGACATTGATGGCATATTCACAGGGGTATGTCATAGCAGGTCCCAGGGGTGTGACCCTACGGCTGCTTTCAAATTGCATTCTTTGACTGCATCATGTGAATGAACCCTGAGGCCTCTTGCACACGAACGTGTGCGCCCCGTGCCCGTGCTGCGGGCCGCAAATTGCGACCCGCAATGCTCGGGCACCGGCCGTGGGGCAGCCGCAGCGGATCGCGGACCTATTCACTTGAATGGGTCCGCGATCTGCCCGTTCCGCAAAAAGATAGGACATGTTCTATCTTTTTGCGGGATAGGAGTACGGGACGGAACCCCGCGGAAGCACTCCGTAGTGCTTCCGTAGTGTTCCGTTCCGTCATTCCATTCCGCACCGTTCCGCATCTCCGGATTTGCGGACCCATTGAAATGAATGGGTCCGCATCCGTGATGCGGAATGGCCACGGAATGGTGCCTGTGTATAGCGGATCCGCAAATGCGGTCCGCAATACGGGCACGGGGCGCACACGTTCGTGTGCAAGAGGCCTAAGGGTCCATTGACACATCCGTGGTGTATTGCGGATCCGCAATACAACCGGCCGGCACCCCGATAGAACAGCCTATTCTTGTCCGCAGCTGCGGACAAGAATAGGACATGCTCTATTTTCTTGCGGAGCTGCGGCCTAGAAGTTCGGGGCCGAAGCCCGGAAGTTCGGGGCTGCGGCATGGAAATGCGGATGCGGACAGCACACTGTGTGCTGTCCGCATCTTTTCTGTCCCTATAGAGAATAAATGGGTCCGCACCCATTCCGAAAAATTACGGGTGAGGACACTAAATGCGGACGTGAGAATGCAGCCTTATACTGTGAGCTGTAGATGCCGCCCATGAATAGGGTACAATAATCTGATAGTGGAATGTAATTAGGAATTCATACATATGAATGTATTTTTCATCCAAATATTTTTTTCCCCAAAAACACCAAAGAAGCCCATTAAAAGAAGTTCTGAAAACCTATGTATGGTGTTTGTAAACAAAAATCTACATGTGAAATGCAAAATTATGTTCATGAGTGAACATACAAAGGTAATCTATCACCAGTGTCTGCATACACACATAGCTGTGCTTCACCTGGTTATAATGCTTTTTTTCTTTTGTTGTTTCGAGGTATAATAATTTTTCTTAATATGCAAATCAGAGGGCGTCACTATTATTCTTGTTGAACCAAAGCTCCACTCCTTTCTGTGGCCAGCCCCTTCCCTGGCTGCTTTTCCACTGCCTGGCCCTGTCAATTAAAGCAGAGAGGGAGGGGCTGGCCACAGAAAGGAGTGGAGCTCAAGAACAATGGTGACGCCCTCATTGCACCCAAGGCCTTATTTGCATATTAAGAAAAAGTTTAATTACTGGGGACCTGAGCCTTTGATTAATGAAATAAAACAGCGTTTTATTCAGGTGAGCCACAGCTCTGTGTCTATGCAAACAGTTTGATAGGGAGTGACATTCGATTTAATACTATCATTGCAGTTAAGAGACATATATACTGTTTAATAGTCATTTTTACCTTTATTATCCTTAGGTTAAGCAATACAAAGAAGCAAGCAGTGCACACAGTGATGGGAATATGGATGGTATCGTTCATTCTCTCCACCTTACCCGCTGTTGGATGGCACAATCCCACTCAGAGGTTTTATGCCGGAGACTGCCGCTTTATTGTTACAGAGATCGGGCTTGGCTTTGGGCTATGTTTTCTCTTATTGATCAGCGGCAGCGTGGTGGTGGGGGTCGTCTGCATTGGAATCTCCCTTTTTCAGACCTTTTCTATACAAACTGGACAAAACGTTGACAAAAATAAATTTAACGTTCCCACTATTGTGGTCGAGGATGCTCATGGGAAACGACGGTCATCAATTGATGGATCAGAGCCCATTAAGACTTCCCTGCAGATAACTTACTTGATATCTGGGATTGTATTTATATACGACTTCCTAATGGGGTTCCCTATATTGGTAAGTACATCCTTACTCTTGTACGGTAAATGTTTTACCAGTTGGCAATGTCTGTCTAAAGTGTTTGATGCTTTTATTGAATTTGTAGATTGGCATAGGAAGTGGCACCAATTAGGTCAGTTGATGTGTGGATATCAGGACTGCCCTCATTTACTTTATTGCTATCATAAGTAAGAAGTGTATATAGTTGCCAACAGTCCTGGAAAATGGCTGGAAAGCGGGTGGAGAGGGGGCAGGTTTTTAGCAAATTTTTCACAAAGGGGGTGGTTTGAGGGCAATTCCTGGGTGTTTTCAGGACCAACAAGGGCTGTCATTCATTCCTATTAACTAATATGGGAGAGTATATCTACCTTATCTTCAAGTACAGTAAGAACCCTAAGTGTGGATTCTTTAGTTGCATGTACAATCTCCATCTTGGACTTCAGCCTCATCTCTAAATAAACATGTCGCTTTTAATTAAGAGAAGGAGTGTCCAAGATGCAGATTCTATATGCAGAGGGGAATGTGTGGGGAGGATAGGAGTGGTAGTGGTATGGACAGTAGTAGTTTTCACGATCCTCACAGTTGCAGGCTTTTCATGGTCCTCATTTCCAGGGCAGACAGAGTTGGGGCTGCAGATAGGAGTAGTAGTTGTTTCCTCCAGGGCACATCCTGGTTGGAATCTCCTGGCTGATGGAAGGTGGGGTGTTCTTGGTGTTGTGGTGCAGGTAAAAGATTAAAAGCCAGAGAGGCCCAAGTGCAGCGGAACAAGGTAAGAAGAGTTTTCACTGAAGTGAAAAGCTACCTAATACTTCCACACAAGATGGAGGCACAACTCCTAGTAAATCCTAGTAAAACAGTTACAAGAAGCTCAAGCTGAATCTTGAGTTACCTCCAGAGTTCCTTTGAGATACAATCCCTTACATAGCAATTCCCACAATATTCCAGCCAAGGGGTGCACTTAAATCCTATTTCTTCATCAGCGTCTACAATTCCTAATTGTGTGGTGCAGACTTTAAAAGCAGCAATGTGATCTGCCAACTTGTATGTAAGGGCATGCTTTACCTTCACAGACTGAATCTCGCACTCCCTCTTTCAGCTGCCCCAAAGTCTCAAGGGTTCTTCTGCTGCTTACAATCTCAGGGGTTCACTGAAGTATTCTGGGCATCAAACGAGCTGGTGATGACCTACAGAATTGGAAGTAGCGCTTTTAGCAGTTTCTCAGACTCAGGCTCAGACTGCATTAACTGAGTTAACAGAGGGAAGGCCAACCCCAAGGGTTCAAGTTCCACCTTCTTTTTGGAAGCAGCATCTCAGGTTTAAACAATGATTTAGCTCACAGTCTATGCAGATATTATAAGACAGTGTAAAACATTACAAAAGTGTATTCCCACTTGTGCTAAGAAGTTGAAGACGCAGACTGTTTAGGCCATTATAGGACCCGGTACCCTCTTATTAGAAACTCCGAGTAATCCATGTCCTCCTATGGGTCCTATAATGGCCTATACAATCAGTATCTTTGTCTTTGGCTGGACATGAAATGCATGAAATGCTGTAGACTCTCAAAGTCTTCCCCCTAAGGTGTCCCAGCCTTTCTCATGGCAGCCCAGTGTCCGCTGGCTTAAACAAAGACGACATATGATTTGTATAATAGTTCACCACATGCTAAAATGAGCAACCGCATTAAAATCAACATTACGTTCACTTGGAGTTAGACATAAAAGCTTTTCTGGCAAAGATTGTACAAACTTCCACCCACAGGAAAAGAACAATGAATATATATTATTGAATCCCGTCCAACTTCCCATGAAATGGGTGACATGTTTAATGCATTCACTTTTTACTAATTTTTTTCAGGGAGATGGATAGATAGATGGACAGACAGAAAAAAATGATAATTAGATACGGTAGATAATGAAATGGATAGATACACTACATGTCTTCAGACCCTTTCACAGTTATTCCCCATTAACCTGCACTCAGTACCTCATAATGGGAAAGTGAAAACAGAATGCTCATAATCTTTGCTGATTTATTGAAAAGAAAGAACGAGTATTTTGCATTGACATAAGTATTCGGATCCTTCACTCAGCACTTACTTGAATCCCCTTTGGAACTGATTACAGACTCCAGTCTTCTTGGGTAAGATGCCGCAAGATTTGCACATCTTAATTTGGGGAAATTTCTGCCATACTTTTCTGCAGATCTTCTCAAGCACTCTCATGTTGAATGGTGACCGTCGGCAGATAGTCATTTTCAGGTCTCCCCAGGGACATTTAATTAGGTTCACGTCAGGGCTCTGTCTGGGCCACTAAAGGACATTCAGAGAGTTGTCATTAGTCACTCCTGTGTTTCCTTGGCTGTGTGCCTAGGTCATTGTCTTGTTGGAAGGTAAACCTCCGGCCCAGTCTGAGGTCCCGTGCACTCTGGATCAGGTTTTCATTATAAATATCTCTGTACTTTGCTACATTTATCTTTCCCTCAAACCTGAGCAGTCTCCCTAAGGCTTCATTCACATCACTGTTGAGCCTTTCCGTTCTCCTGCTCCGTTTAAATGCCAAAGAACCAAAAGGACGGATTCAGCACATAACTGAGCCGAATGGAGCCTACAGTCCCCATAGAATATAATGGGGTCCGTTAGGTTTCCGCTCAGAAGATGATTTTGAAGCAGAGACAAAAGTTGTGCATGCAGGACTTTTGTCTCCGCTTCAGAAATCTTCCTTTGAGCGGAAACCTAACAGACCCCTTTACAGTCTATAGGGACCTTAGGTTCCGTTCGGCTCAGTTATGTGCTAAATCCGTCCTTTCCATTCCCCTGCTCCTAAACGGAGCAGGAGAACGGGAAGGCTGAACGGTGATGTGAACAAAGCCTTACCCAGCTTCATGAAAAACACCCCCACAGCAAGATGCTGCCTCTACCATGCTTTACTATAGGGATGATATTGGCAGGTGATGAGCAGTGCCTGGTTTCCTCCAGATGTAACAGCAGTTAGAATTGAAGCCAGAAAATCTTGTTTCTGACACCCTGAGAGTCCTTTAGGTGCATTTTTTGTACCTGTCTCCAGATCTGTACCTCCATACAATGCTGTTTCTAGGCTCTGTAGGCAGTTCTTTCTTCTTCATGGCTCGATTTTTGCTCTGATATGCATTGTCAGATGCAAAAGCTTATATAGACAGGGCTGTGTCATTCTAGATAATTTCCAATCAACTGAATTTACCACATCTGAACTCTAATCAAGGTGCAGAAACATCTCAAAGATTGTCCATAGAAGTGGGAGGCCATCAGAGAAAATTTTGTTTTCACTTTCTCATTATGGGGAATTCAATGCAGATTGACGGGGAAAACTTTTTTATTATTTATTTTAGCACAAGGTTGTACCATAACAAAATTTGAAAAAAAGTGAAAGGATCTGAAGACTTTCCAAATGCACTGTACTATATAGGTAGATAGACCCACTTTGCCAACCAACCAGTTTGACTTTCGGGTAGTCCTGTGTCTGTTATCCTGGTGATCCCCTGGTTTTTACCATTTAACCCCTATACAGGGATCTAGCCTTTGCTGCAGAGAGAAACCAGGTGGGTACTTCATGAAATAGTCCTGGTGTTGTCAGCTGTTAACCCCAGTGCCAAGCACCAAAGGATCAGGCAATACACATAGTCAGGAAACAAAGATCCAGGAAGACAGAGTATGTGAGAAACAGTCCGTGAAACAGTCCAGAGGTCAGGGCAGGCAGCTCAAGGTCAGTGTGGTGAACAGGCATGTGTCAGGTCAGGCGGCAGAGAGTCAGCATGCAGAAAACAGGCTGAAGTCAGTACACAGACAAATAGTTTATATCGCTTTTGCAGGGCCTAGCATGCAACTGAAACGAAAATAAACCTAAAGGATTGCTCAGGCAAGGGGTGGAACAAACAGCCCAGCATATATAGAAGGGCTAATGAGCTCATTAGTTCAAACAGCTCAACGCAGAGCAAAAAGGGGAATTAACCCTTGCAGTGCTGCAGGGTGAGGTTCAGTTAATAGGCACAGATACACACCTAGCAGCCAGGCTGCAGCCTGTATCATGGGACACAGGAGTCGGTACTTCATAGAATAGTCCTGGCATGGTTGGCTGCTAACCCCAGTGCCAAGCACCGAAGGATCAGGCAATAGACAGACAGTAAAATAGGTGCAGTAGATTTGAAAAAGATTTTGCCATTTTGTCAGTTCTAGGACTTAGAAAATGGGGGCTCACAGGCCATAAACAGTCGTTCAGTAGGTGTGCAGCTTCTTTTGTCAATAAAGAAATGTCACCGAGAGCCAAAAGGTAGCATGAATCCTCAAGGAAACTGCTCAGCATAATAAGACATGTACTAGTACACATAAGATGACCTCAACATTGTGTGCCTATAAAGGGAGTTCTTGTGAGTATCAGAAGTTCTTAAGATTGCTCAGAAGAAGATTTACCATATGTTTTAATTTCCTTCCCATCCCTGTCAAAAGCAATGGTATGTGCCGAAAATAAATCTGATGTCTACGGCCAGCTCTAGTCATACAGTCCCAGATTTATTGTATTAGGCACAACATTCGGAGCTGCTCTTATTTTTATTTTTTAACCTCATTATACAGGTTCTTTGCCAAGTACAGCACTTTTTACAGTTGCCAACTAGGAATGTAATTAACCTATTTTCATTCTTTATGTAAATGCCTGCTCCCTCTGTCATCATGTAATTCTCTCAAAGAACTGTTTGGCATCCAGCAACTGAGAAATTATCATTCAAGAAAACATTTAGCATAAGTATGTTCTTTAATGTGGACGATATAACATTTTCACTACTGGTTTATGATGGTTAAGTGGGCTGCCATGTGCTTGTAAGATCAGGATAAATCAGAAAAAAGAACCTTACATAACATTTCCATTAAAGGGGTTATCCAATTTCTCAAACAAACCCCCCCCCCCCATGTGCCGGGCCCCTCACAGGTAATATACTTAACCCGCTCCCTGCGCCGCTCCTGGTCCCCGCACCAAGCTGAACTCTAGCACCAGGGCCCATGAGCCGTTAGCTACACTCCTGATTGCGGGTGATGCTAGGGAGACTCGTCCCAGTCCCCGCCTGCCATTGGCTGCTCCCCCCGACACCGGATGTTTTCATCCGTGTACAGGGAGAAGTGGCAGCGGTGGTGCGGAGACCATGAGCGGCGCAGGGAACGGGGAGCTGTTTAAGAAATTGGATAATCCCTTTAACATGTATATCTCCTTGGAATCTATGCTATTCACTAGGGTTATTCTTAATACATTTGCATTAATAAAAAGGGTTTACTTCTGAAATAACGCAGTAGCACTTTACATCTGCAGCATGCTCTATGAGAGGGGTGCTCAACCTGTGGCCCTCCAGCTGTTGTAAAACTACAACTCCCATCTTGCCCTGCTGTAGGCTGATAGCTGTAGCTGGGCTCATGCACACGACCGTATTTGTTTTCTGTTTCCATTCCGTTTTTTTACAGGTCCTTATGCGGAACCATTCATTTCAATGTGTCAGCAAAAAGACAGAAATGACTCTGTGTGCATTCCGTTTCTGTATGTCCGCATATCCGTTCTGCAGAAAAATAGAACATGTCATATTCTTGTCCATTTTGCGGACAAGGGCATGCATTGTTACAAAGGATCCGCAAAAAAAACTGATGCAATACAGATGTCACATGGATGTCATCCGTTCTTTGTTTATCTTGTGGATTCGTGTTTTACATATGTACATATGATTGTGTGCCCTAAGACCTAGAGGTCTCAGTGTATACTTTTTTAGCCTATTTTATATCCCTATTGCATGTAAAATAAAAAGTGAGCACTTTTGTAACTAGTTCTCAGCTACATATGCTGCCCAGTTTTGTGTATACAGCTCCTATGCAGACCTATGTGTCTTCATGGTTACAAAACAGAAACAAAATCTGATCTTGCAGTTATATGTTACTCCCAGAGCTGTAGCCTAGCCTGAGAAAAGGTTCACTTTGGTAATCTAGCCAAGTGTCAGAGGCAGATGACCAGAAATACCCCCTAATTATGTCCCAGGTCAGTTCAGGACATCTGTCCCTGCTTCTACTGTCTGTTGGTTAGCAAGAATGAGGGAAGGAGGGACTGGAGTAAGGGACTGTAGGATCAGACTACAAAAAGTTTATTCGTAGTCTGTAACCATGGAGACACATACATTTATATAGGAGCTGTATGCACAACATGATAGTTTTTTTTTTTTTTTTATCAAGACTTGTGCAGTCTTATCAAGTGCAATCTTCAATAGTGGTGCAATCTACTTGGTGAGTGATCTTGGTCTTGTAGTCTTTTCTAGATTTGTATGTTTACTTGTGAACCAGGAAATATCAGATTGCAGCTGTATGGTCAAGCGTATGTAGGCCACATTGCACGCCAGGTCACCCCTGCATGGAGCATTGATTGCAATCATCTTGTATATTTTTTCATAATTTATTTAGTTTTATCCATAAACATTTCCACAGGCAGAGAAGTTGTGTATGGAACTGACCCTGAACATCTGCCGTGCATGTGATATTTCTATTCAGTTTCATGTATTGTGCAGATGTTCTTCCATTTCCAAGCCATGGGGTTAGCTCACAACAGCCCCTTTCCTGTTATCGCCTGCAGACATCATGGAGGGGGGGATCCCATTATTGTGCATCGTTCTGTTATTTATTGCACGTAAATATTAATGTTTGCCAAGTAAGTTACTGCTGCGGAGGGACTGTAGAATCGGGAATCAGCTTATTGTTGTGGGACCTGCGCTCTGTCAAGGGGTTTCTTAAAATAGACATTCCCTTTAATGACTCACACTAAAACGTAAATAACTTAAAAGCATTTTTTTCAATTCTTTTTTTATGAAAAATTTTCGGCAGTTTTTTTATTACAGGGCTTTAAGCCTAGCTGCAAATTATCGTAGTTTTAGTTTTACACTGAGTTTTGCTGTTCTAATGGCTTTGTATAGCATTTATATCTGAACTCCTGACAGATATGAACTTAGCTTTGATGAGTGTTTATGAGCTGTCAGGAATTCAGAGGTAAGGGCTACACAAAACCCTGAACAGAGCACGACTTTGTGTAAAAAATGGAAATAAAGATACTCTGCACACTGTGTAAAATGTAAATAAGTGTAGCCAGAATGCAATGACTTGCAAATCTTATATTTTTTTTCACAGTAGTTCATAGAACACGTATGAGATGTTGAAAGTGAGAAATTTTACCATTTCATGAAAAAAATTTAAATTTAAAATGAAAATTTGATGGCAGCAACGCATTTCAAAAAAGTTGGGGCAGGGCAAGGTCTACCATTGTGTAGCACCCCATCTTCTTTTAATAACAGTCTGTAAATGGGAAGTGAAGAGACAAATTACTGGAGTTTTGGGAGAGGAATGTTCTCCCATTCTTGTCTGATGTAGGATTCTAGCTGCTCAACTGTCCTGGGTCTTCTTTGCCAGATTTTTCGTTTCATAAAGTGCCAAGTATTTTCTATTGGTAAAAGGTCTGGACTGCCGGAAGACCAGTTCGGCACCCAGACTCTTCTTCTGCAAAGCATTGTCTTGCTGAAATATGCAAGGCCTTCCCTAAAAGAGACATCTGGATGGGAGCATATGCTGTTCTAAAACCTCTATATACTGTTCAGTATTGATAGTGCTTTCCCAGATGTGTAAGCTGCCCACGCCATTGGCACTAATGCAGCCCCATACCATCAGAGATTCAGGTTTCTGAACTGTGTACTGATAACAAGCTGGATGGTCCCTCTCCTCTTGAGTCTGCAGAACATGGTGTCTATGGTTTACAAAAAGATTTTAAACTTGGATTTCCATTTTGCCTCTGTCCATTTTCAATGAGATTTGGCCCACAGAAGATGGTGGAGTGTCTGGATTGTGTTGACATATGGCTTCTTCATTTCATGATACAGTTTAACTCGCATTTGTGGATTGAATGCCAAAGAGTGTTGACAGAAAGTGATTTCTGGAAGTATTCCTGAGTTTATGCAGTGATTTCCAATACAGGATCATGCCTGTTTTTAATACAGTGCCATCTCAGGGCTCGTAGATTCTTTGGATTCTCGTAGAATCTTGTAATGATATCATGTACTGTAGCTGGTGAGATATTCAGAGTCTTTGCAATTTTAGGTTGAGGAACATTTTTCTGAAATAGTTTCTTAATTTTAGATGCAGTTTTTCACAGATTGGTGAATTCCTGTCCATCTTTGCTTCTGGAAGATTGTGCCTCTCTAACACGCTCCTTTTCTACCCAGTTATATGACTTGTTGCAAATTGCTCCTTATTAGTAGCACTTACGTTTCAAGCCTTTTGTTGTCCCTGTCCCAACTTTTTTGAGATGTGTTGCTGCCATCAAGTTCTAAGTTAATTTTTTTATGAAATGGTAAAATGTCTCATTTAATATCTTATATGTGTTCTGTGATCTACTGTGAATAAAATATAGGTCTATGAGATGCAAATCATTGCATTCTGTTTTATTATTTATTATTCTATATTATATATGGCACACCCGGAGTATTAAATGGTGCCATTAGAAAGTACAACCTGTCCCCCAAAAAAACAAGCTCTCATATAGCCATGTGAACGGAAAAATAAAAACGTTATGGCTTTAGGGAGGCAGGTAGTAAAAAATGTCACCACAAAAATGGAAAATTGCAAGGTCCTGTTTGATCTGTGGAACTGCAACCCTCCAGGGACCATGACGATCAGCACTACAATGGGGGCTCTTTTTCCCCTTGAGTGCAATACTGGGTAAAAACATAAGAGGGTCTGCAGCCGTCGGAAGAGCATGGTAGCCCCTTTATTATGGTAACCACCCTCGGTCAACAGAACAATCACCGGTGCTCCCTTCCAGAATTTAACAGGACCACAAGCTTCCAACCCTATAGTCCTATTTTTTTATGACAGCTTCTGACCTTTCTGTTCCCTCTGCTCACCTAAGTTTCAGTACTTCCAGTCGTTTTCTTCCAAGTAAACTATAAAGACTCCAGCATCACTCAACAAGGGATTACAGCACAATGGGTTTTATCGGATTTTAGGGAATCCCATTTAAAGTCTAGATTAACCCGTCAATATTATGAGAGGTTTCTTACGGTTTGTGACTGTGGCTCAGGGTTGTTAATCTCCCACTAAACTCTCTGATTAAATCAGCTGCGTTACACCGCCCGGCTCTGATTCCACTAGCTGCTATAGTGGATCAGGTCCCCCGTCAGTCATCCGCGTCTTGGCATCTGAGCCACCAATTTGTAGATGAGTGATATATTAACCAAATTCAATTCCTGTCATATATATCATGTGCAGGCCAATAGTAGACAAACGGAATATAAAGGGCGGTGCTGTGGAGCGCTTTCACTTTTTTTCTTTCTTCTGACATCTTTTAAAGGGAACTTGTTGCATTAAACATGCTGCTCCACTTGTAGCTGTCACTTTTATAGAGATCTGTTGCTGTCACTGTTATGGAGGTCTGTGGCTGTCACTGTTATTGTGATCTGTGGCTGTCAGTGTTATGGAGGTCTACGGCTGTCACTGTTATGTAGGTCTATGGCAGGCATCCTCAAACTGCGGCCCTCCAGATGTTGTAAAACTACAACTCCCACAATGCCCTGCTGTAAGCTGATACCTGTAGGCTGTTCGGGCATGCTGGGAGTTGTAGTTTTGCAACAGCTGGAGGGCCGCAGTTTGAGGATGCCTGGTCTATGGCTGTCACTGTTATGGAGGTCTATGGCCTTCACTGTTATGGAGGTCTTTGGCTGTCACTGTTATGGAGGTCTATGGCTGTCACTGTTATGGAGGTCTATGGCTGTCACTGTTATGGAGGTCTATGGCTGTCACTGTTATGGAGGTCCATGGCCTTCACACTTATGGAGGTCTATGGCTGTCACTGTTATGGAGGTCCATGGCTGTCACTGTTATGGAGGTCTATGGCTGTCACTGTTATGGAGGTCTATGGCTGTCACTCTTATGGAGGTCTATGGCTGTCACTGTTATGGAGGTCTATGGCTGTCACTCTTATGGAGGTCTATGGCTGTCACTCTTATGGAGTTCTATGGCCTTCACTCTTATGGAATTCTATGGCTGTCACTGTCATATTGATGTTGTGTGACACATTTTAGCTTGTTGGTTTCGGGCACCAAAAAAGATTGTCCTTCCCCTGATGATAGTTCTTAAAAATTATTGATGGTTAGATTCTTGACAAAAGCCATTATAGCAGAGGTTTTAGGCCACATTCACAAGTGGTCGCTGATGCCTTTCTAAAAAAAATGGCCAAAAAAATCGGCCCCCTTAATTGTATAGGAGCTCTCAGGCCATGAAAATGGATACAATAGAACATGTCCTATTTTTTGACAGCCAGTTTTTACGTTTCTTTAAAAAATAAACGTATGAATACACTGATAGGCTGTCATTTTTCTGAAAACGGCAGCGTGATAGTGGTTAAAAAAACAGTGGTCACACGACTAATTTGATTGTGTGGATGTAGCCAAAGAATCCTATTTTATTTAATGCTAAGATCACTTCTCACATTCTCCGCAAAATAAAGATAAATATCATCAGCGATGTACTTAAAGGGGTCCTGGACACCACAGAGGCCGGCACTTTTGCCTATCGTGTGCAAGCACGACCACCAGTGATGGATTACAGGGTGGTCATAACCCTGGAAACGAGCAGTGTATAATGTGATGGAAAAATGAATCCAGCCAGAATAGGAAGCAATATGGATAATCACAATACATTAGTAAGTGCCCTGTATTCACTATATCTACATGATAAATGCCATTTGCTGAAGTGAGACATTACATTCTACAAGTGTAATCAGAAAAAATGTAATATTTTCACTATTCTTTATTTCCCACAATTCATGTCACCTTTCTATGAAAGTTCAGCCCTCCCCTCGGTCATGTTTAAAAAAGCCTCCCCCGCTCTGTGTCAGATCTATAAACCTATAGATAGAATTAATAGCGCTGCAAAGATGAGAAAATGTCAGGGCAAAAAGTTCATTCAAAACTCTACAGTCAGGATTTTCTGTATTTATAATCTAAAGATTTCTACCGGTTGTCAGATTAATAAAAAGAAATGAAGCCTGATCTAGATCTGAAGAAGATGGGGAGTGCATTCACCTGGAGCTGATCTTATAATGAAAGCTCACATCTATGACGTGAGTTACAGAATTTATCATCCACAGGCGTCAAGGAAAAATGCCATCTATTGGCTCAAATCAGTATTGCAACCAACTTAATTCACCTTAAAGGGGTTGTTCATCTTATTTTTTTATTAGTCAAAACTGCCGGGCAGCTGATAAAATACTAAAATCACTTACAATTACCTTTACAGTCTCCTCCGATCGCGTCACCGCTCTGTCCTCTCCCAAGGCCGCAGCCAATGACATATGGTTGTGGCTACAACAGAGACATCCTGCATAAAAGTGCAGCTAATTACCAGCCTCTGCAGTGTATGACACATGACCACTGATGCCAGTTATTGGCTGCAGTGGTCATGTGTTGTCCACACAATGTCACCGCTGCAGCCGAGGAAAAAGAGGCCAGACGTGAAAACCTGAGGTGCTGGATCTCCCAGGTAAGTACTGATGAGTTTATTATTGAAGGCTGATCCCCAGGGTTGATACTCTTCCTGTGTCAGTACTTTCTCCTTGTGTAGCTAAAGCTAGAGCAGTCCTTAAAGGACCATACACATTAGTTCTAAGTGGGACTGGTCAAAAATCGAATGCCTGTATGGCGCTTTGGACTGATGTGAGGGGGAGAGAAAGATCAGACATGCTAGATTCAACATGGCTGATCTTTCGTTCCTGTCTGAAGTAAGCTACTGCAAGCAGCGAATCTTCTCCACATTTTATATTATGGTGTCGTCGGTGTCAAATAGCTGTCGGCCAACAACTCTCTATTGAGGATTGCCAGCTTTAGTGGTTAATGGAATGTCATTTTGCCACTAAGTCACCCAGAACTTATAGAAATGCACAGACCCTGCTGTCTCCTTTTCTTCCCCCTCTCTTTGGGCTTGACAGCCTGCGCAGGAAACTCACTGTATGTCAGGTAAGACATATTATATTATGTGACTCCCCCGTTTCTGCAGGCAATGAGCCCAATAAGACATTGAAATTAAGGGTACTTTCACACTAGCGTTGGTGCGGATCCGTCTGTTTATTTTCACAGACGGATCCGCACCTCTAATGCAAACGTTTGTATCCGTTCAGAACGGATCCGTTTGCATTAGGTTTAAAGAAAAATGACAAAGTCCAAAACGGATCCGTTTTGGATTACATTGAAAGTCAATGGGGAACGGATCCGTTTTCAAATGCACCATATTGTGTCACTGACAACGGATCCGTTCCCATTGACTTACATTGTAAAAAAAAACGGATCCGTTAGGCTCCGCCTCTTCAGACGGACACCAAAATGCTGCAAGCTGCGTTTTGGTGTCCGCCTCCAAAACGTAATAGAGGCGGAACGGAGCCTAACTGATGCATTCTGAACGGATCCTTATCCATTCAGAATGCATTGGGGCTTAACTGATCCGTTTTGGAACGTTTGTGAGAGCCCTGAAACGGATCTCACAAACGGAATCCAAAACGCTAGTGTGAAAGTACCCTAAGATATAAAGTTGATCTCTGATTACATTTGAATTTTTTTGTTACTTGTCACTTGAAGCAGCTCGCAGCTTAATATGAAATATTGAATTATGATATGCTCTACCTTAGTCACATCCAAAGCTGCATTCAAAATGCTGATTGTTGCCCTTAGAAACAGGTTGCGGCTTACTGGACAGTGGCAACTAGAAATCAACAAAACAGTGGATGCAGCCCTGGCTGTAAATGTAGCATCTCACTTAGGTATGCTATGGGTACATGGTATAGTTGGAGAAGCAGGTGGCACTTTTATGGTGGCAGTCCAGCTGCTCAGTAAACCCAAGACTTTGTGGTGGGGAGGGGCGTCTAAGGGCTGAAACATAAATGGTCATTCATAAATGGTCTTGTGGCTTACTTACCACAGAGAAGGAGGACCTCAACTGCACTATGAGCGAATGGACAAAAGGCGCAAGTCACAACCCGAGTTCGGATACAAAGACTTTTAATTTAATTTGATTGACGACGCGTTTCGGGATACTCAGGACCCCTGTATCCTTATCGCCGCTGATGCTGTGTGCCAGCGCTGTGCCAACTAGGAGTACATAGGGGATCTGCTAACAAGCCAACGGCGATAAGGATACAGGGGTCCTGAGTACCCCGAAACGCGTCGTCAATCAAATTAAAAAGACTTTGTATCTGAACTCGGGTTGTGACTTGAGCCTTTTGTCCATTCGCTCACCGCACGAACATAGTGCAGTTGAGGTCCTCCTTCTCTAATTTTTACCAAAGTGGCGACTTGGCCCTCGCCCGTGGTTCACGTGGACACCATTTCGCAGCACCAAACCCGAATCCTTAACCAACTTCCACCAAAAGGTTGCACTAGAACAAGTGCAACCACACTGGGTGAGTAGACTCCATTTATCCTGGTTTGGGGAAAGGGACACCATTTATTCATTCTAACCTGTGAGCGCCTTCTCTCCTTCTGTGGCCATCCAATTACTTACCACAGAGGCAGGGCACATGACTTCTATGGTCTCTGAACTGCTATAGGGGAGATCAGTTCTGGCTGTATAAATAGATATGTAGTTAGCTCCCCCTAGTGGTGGCAGCATGCAGCCCTCCTCGTAATGTTTTGAGTCAGTAAAACCGAGCTTACCTATACAGATACACTGACAGAATTTTGAACCTACAAACTTAATAGTGGACAGTAAAGTTAATAAATTGGAGTAATATGGTCGAGGCACTCAGTAGGGTCCGTTCTGAGTTCCGCAAATGCTCTATTTGCCAGCCTGATTCCCGGAGCCGTTTCAGTATGTTGCATTACTTTTAGGCTGCGGTCGACATTATTTTGAGCCGCTCAGGTGATTGTAACACGAGTGTCTGTATACTCTGACCTGGGGTCCTTAACCCTTTAATAAAACATGAAAAGAGCATGGTTATTTCTGAAATGAATATGGTACAAGAATCCAGGGAGAGGCTGGACGTCTGTCTTCATCTCTCCACACGGATTATTGTATGCCATATTCGTCTTTTACCTATGTTACTGATAATTTTCTGGAGCATTACAAGTGAATTAGCAATGGCCTGTATCTCCTGTGCTAGGGATTGAGAAATGGAAGGTTGTGGCTACTAAAAAGCCAATGCTTCCCTCTACTGGTGAAGATTAGTATTGCATCAGGATCAAACACAGCACAGATTCCAACAAAACAAACTGTAAATAGGATAGAAGATGTGGCCCTGCATTTATCAGAGGTAGCAGAGCTGAATTATCCACTGACACTGCTTAGTTTGTTATTACATGAGTCAGAAACCTCCTGTATTCTGCCATAAAACTACAACTCTCAGCATGTTGCATTCACTTTATGGGAGTTCCAAAAACAGCTAAGCATATGTGCATGCTGGGATTTGTAGTTTTACAACAGCTGGAGTGCCAGAGGTTTCTGACCCCCGGCCTAGGGATTTACATAGAACTGGCGGTGAACTTATTATATAATCTTAAAGGGGTTGTCCAGCAGTGTTCGATATCGTATCCACAGCATAGTCATAAGGTTAAACAAAAAAAATGGTCCGCCTGCCGCCACCACTAAAAGGAACATAGGAAATTAATACAACATGGTGTTAAGAAGTGCGGACTGAGTGGAAAGTATCTAAGTGCTAACAAAGGTCCAGTAAAATCATTAAACCAGCATGAGCTCAGAGTATTAGCTAATTCTGTGTTTATCCAATTGATTTCTTTTCTTTGATATACAGGTTGTAAGTTTTGCCAGTTTGAAGTTTGACAAGTCAGATGACTGGATGGTCCTGGGTGTCCTCTGGTGTTCTGTAGTCCAAGCTCTTCTGCTGCCGATGTTCCTCTGGGCCTGTGACCGCTACCGGGCAGATGTCAAAGCTGTCTGGGACAAATGTATAGCAATCATGTCTAATGATGATGAAAACGAAGGTGAGAAAATGACCAGTGTAAGATATAAAAATATAAAATGATACCTCCAAGGTCCTGGAGACATGTAGCCTGCATTCATGTTGATCTAATTCCTTCTGGGGTATTTACAGCTTGGGTGGTGTGAGAAGGAGGGGTGCTCATGGGTGGTGATCATGGATTGCACTCTTGGGTGGTGCTGGGAAGTCAGGAGTAGTGCCTATGGGTGGTGCTTATTGATTGAGCTCATAGGTGATACTGTGAAGTCAGGAGTGGTACTGGGAAGTTATGAGTGGTACTTTTGGGTGGTACTCATGGTGCTTATGGATTGTGCTAATTGGTGGTGGTGGGAAGTTATGAGCGGTTCTTTTGGGTGGTGCTCCTGGATGGTGATGGGAAGTCAGGAGTGGTGCTCATGGATTGTGGTCATGGGTGGTGCTGGGAAGTCGTGATTGGTACTCTTGGTTGGTGCTCATGGGTTGTGTTCATGGGTGGTACTGGGAAGTCAGAAGTGGTGCTCACGGGTGGTGCTTTTAGATTGTGCTATCGGGTGGTACTGGGAAGTTATGAGTGGTACTTTTGGGTGGTACTCATGGATTATGCTTATTGATGCTGGTGGGAAGTCAGCAGTGGTACGCATGGTTGTTATTTATGAATTGTGCTCATGGGTGGTGCTAAGAAGTCACCTTTTTCATGAATAGTGCTGGGAAGTAACATGACATCTTCTCTATATCTATCTTCTATCTTATACAGACCACAGTCCTGATGGGGGCCTTCACTCTGATCTCATATATGAAAGACCCTATGACTACAATTATGGGGGTGACATTATGGCCATGGAACGTATTACCAAGTATGACTTTTCAGCTTTAGAAAGGGGCATCCCTCAGATGTATCCTATGAAGGAGACTCAAGAAGATAAAATGCACTATCTCCAGGTATGGTGACCTTCTCAGCAATAAAGTTATGCAGGCTAATTGACAGTGAATTGTGGGAACGCAAATAATATCCAGACATATTTTAGACTCTCAGTCTTGAAGATTTTCTTCCAAGAAGATCTGGGAAGAGGTCATCATAGATCTTATTACCATTGCCCATCCTAAAGTACCCTTTAAAGGAGCTTTATGCAAATGATGAAAAGTTCTGGAACTTAGTAACATGCTTTGTGTTTCAATTTGACACTATTTTCAAGTTCTCGGCTTCCTTTCAGTGAACATGCTTCTAAGGCTATCCTCACATTTGTAGCTTTCATTTATGAGAGAAGCTGCACCACTGTGGCAGATCCATCACACAGCAGACACCAACAACATCCAATGGACCTCAATGATTTGAGGTCCATTGGGTTTCCTCACAGTGTCTATCATTTTCCTGTAAGAAATTGCACTGTATGCTGTGCTGTTTTTCAGCCGAATGGAATCTGTGACACAAATGTGAACTTATTAAGTAGAAGTTGAAGAACATTTCATTATACGATGATCAGTCGTCATTTTTGGCCAGATTTCTTCTCTCTTGAGCACGAATAGCTGTGCCAATTCAGTTGGTTATAAAATTAACACATGAATATAATACATTTCATTATAAAAAATATTATACAGGCTCTCAGAAGTTATAGGTTCTCCTAGCTGAGATCCAGCTGGTAGGGGAGTTTTTTAGGGAAATACCTGACTGGGAAAAAGTTAACTTGCATGATAGCCACCTAACAGAACAAGTAAAATATTACAGTTCTTTATGGGATATCCTACAAATATATATCAGTGAATCGACTGTGGTATCCAATGGCTGGGTGTGAGGGGGCTATAAAATACAGCATCATATTTTCTAATGAGAATGTGTGGAGTCTGTCAGCAGGAACATGCCTATGTAATACTGTCCACTGTCAGTTAGGGTCTGTTCGCCTAAATAAACCTGAATAAAACACTGCTTTTTTCTAGTAATTCTTTAGCTTCATTGCCAATAATTTTAACTTTTAATCAATATGGAGATTAGATAAGTGCACTGGGGTCGTTCCCTATGCTCAGTGCATTCAAGGGCAGTGTCCTGAAACACACTTCTTAATATTGTAATTGTGTTTCATGAAAATGTGCTTGTGCCTGGGTTCCATAAAGTTGCACAGGGAGGGGAAGGTTCTAACAAAGTCTCCCAGGGCTGACTCTGCCCTGCACACAGAGGGAAGAGGAGAAGAGAAGAAGGAGGAGGAGAGTGTGATGTCTGAGGAAAATCTGCACCACAGCAGCCATTTTGCAGAGTTATCAAAACTCCAGAGTTAGTTCCATGTACCAGCCCACAGAAGCGAAAGATTACAGAAGATTCCAGCTGGATGCCCAGTTATGTAGGACCCCGTCCGAAAGTGGTCCTCCGAATCAATGGGGTTCCCTTTGTGCTTTATTGGACACCGGGTCTCAAGTCACAACTATCCAACATACTTCATTTGAGAAATACTGGGACCAAGACCAGCTGACATAGACACCAGAATCCTGTCTGAGCATTATAGCCAGCAACAGCAAACCTATGCCAGTGCATGGGTACTCTTCAAGTGGGAGGAACCACACTACCCCAGCAAGGTATTATTGTTGTGCAAGTCAGGGAAGATAACAACCCTCCCGTGGTCCTAGAATTGGATGTCCTTAGGAACTGTTATACTGAAATGTTTGAAGCTTTACACAAATCCATGCTTACCGCTTCACCTGCCTCCAAAAAGGTGATATAACAGACCATCCATGTATTAAGTGCAGAATAGAAATTTGCTAATGAGAAAGGAGAGATTTGCTGTGCTCGCATCAAAGGTAACCAACCAGTGATCCTGAAACTCAATACTGAAACACTCCTATGGTGCCAAGCCACTCTTGGAATCCAATGTCAAGACTACCAGGCCCTGGTAGAACCCATCAACCTGGAAGACCATCCTCTAGTCTGAGCTGCATGAAGCCTAGTGACTGTTTCCCAAGGTAAAGTGCCAATTCGTCTCCTGAATTTAAGTAGTAGTAGTATAACCTTTTAAGATGTAATTAGTGTACCAGCAGCCACGACTGAACAGTCTACTCAGAAGCTGAATACTCAATATCATACTCCAAATACATTATGGTGAAAAGAACTCCATATGGGAGATACTTCTACACCTGAGGAACAAATTGAAGGAGTCTTAAAAGCCGTGAAGGAACATCATCAACCCTTCAGTAAACATCCTTCCGATTATGGAGAGGTCAGTGTAATCAAGCACACCATCCCTACTGGTTCACACCCTCCAATCAAAGAAAGGTATCGGCCTATACCACCAACTATGTACCAATCTGTAAAATAGATGATCCAGGAAATGAAGGATTCAAAAATCATCAAAGATAGCCATAGTCCATGGGCTGCACCTCTAGTCCTTGTCCGAAAGAAAGATGGTAACATTCGGTTCTGTGTAGACTACAGGAAGATTAACAGCATAACCCACAAGGATGCCTACCAAGAATCGCGGAGTCCTTGACAGCATTAGGATTCTCAGCTTACTTTTCTACTCTGGATTTAACCAGTGGGTACTGGCAGGTACCCATGGCTCCTAAAGACCGTGAAAAAACAGCATTTACTACCCCTATGGGCCAAAAACTAATGGAACGCTGTTTAGGCCACAAGAACTTTGAAACTGTCTTGCTATACCTGGATGATGTAATCATCTACTCTAAATGCTATGAAGACCACTTAAAACATCTTGCCAAAGTTTTTCAAGTCCTCATCAAGCACGGACTCAAGATCAAACTCTCTAAGTCCTACCTAGTAAAACAAGAAGTCAAGTACCTGGGACATGTTAGTTCTGAAGGTGTCAAGCCAGATCCAGAGAAGATAGATGCAGTCCAGAATTGGCCTACTCCTACCACAATAAAAGAAGTGAGACGTTTTCTTAGTTTTGCAGGATACTACAGACGTTTCATCCCTCATTTCGCCCAGATTGCTAAACCAATACAAGAACTCCTAAGAGGACATCCCGAGAAGTACCAGAAAGCCCATATACTAATCGAATGGAATGAAGACAGAGATATCACTTTCCAACTCCTGAAGAAGAAGTTGACCGAACCACCTGTCTTAGGATATCCAGACTACTAACAGCTATTCCATCTCTACACTGATGCCAGTAAGAAAGTCCTGGGAGCTGTCCTCTCTCAACTGCAAGAAGGTAAGGAGAGAGAAAATGCTTATACCAGCAGATCTCTTAAAGGTGCCAAGAGAAAGGACCAGAACTACAGTTCCTTTAAGCTGGAATTCCCCGCACTCGTGTGGGCTGTCACTGAAAAATTTAAAGACTACCTCGCAGCAACAATATTTGTGGCTTATACTGATAACAACCTGCTGGCGCACCTCAACACAGCCAAGTTAGGAGCCTTAAGACAAAGATGGGCCTCATGTCTTGCCAACTACAACTTCGTGGTCAAGTACAGAACAGGAAAGTCAAATGAAAATGCAGATGCCTTATCCCATCTGCCTACCAGAGAAGATCCTACTGAACAGGAAGACATTTGGGAAGAAGTAGAGATGCCGGCTTTCTACAAACAATTTGCCCAACAACATGTTATTACCATCAAAGCTAAAGAAGTCCTCAACTTCCAACAGCAGAGAAATCCTGAATCCCAAGTTGAGAAGATTTTATTGGGTTGGAATGAGAGAAGATATTGAAAATTGTTGTCGAGAATGTTCTACTTGTGCCATTGGAAGAAGTGAGAGATATGACCAAAGAGCACCATTGCATTCCATTGTAAGCCAGTGGCCATTGATCATGTAAAGCTAGAAACAAGTCGTTCAGGATATACCTACGCCATGACAATAATCGATCACTACACCAAATTTGTAGTCGCTGTGCCTGTTAAAGACTTGATAGCCAAAACTGCTGCTATCGTTTTCTGGTAGAATTTCCTGTTGCCCTATGGATGCCCTGAAAAGATTTTTACAGATCAATGATCTGCCTTTGAATCCCAGCTGGACCATTAACTATATTCACTTCACAATTGTCAGAAAATGAGAACAACAGCTTACGGACTTTGTGAGAAAGTTAACCAAACCTTCATTGAAATGTTAAGAACTGATGGTCAACTCTACTACCTTAACTGATGTATCTTTATAACAATACCATCCATTGTTCTACCGGATACACCCCATATTATGTTTGGCAGTCAAGGCAGATTACCTGCAGATCTCACCTTGGATATACAAGTTCCAGATTCCATCATTCCTTTACAAAAAACAGATTGGGTGAGTGAACATCAAAAGCGCTTAGCTGATGCCCAAGAGATTGTCCAGACCTGCATGGCGAATGCATGCCAAAAGCAACAGAAAGACTATGATCAGTCTGCAAAAGCAAAACCCTTAAAAATTGGTAACCATGTGTGGCTGAAAAATAATCATCGCACTAGTAAGATGGATAGAAAATGGGAAAGAGAACCCTACAGCATCACAGCTATTCCTAATACTGAGACTGATATCTACGAAATCACCAAAGGGAACAGATCACCACAAATCGTGCATCGCAACCGTCTCAAGCTGTGTTTAAAAGAAGTGGTCCAAGAAGAAGCTTCAACCACAGAACAATTATCTGAAAAGTCACCTGATCCAGTGGAACCAACACAGTCTATTGTAAAACTATTATTAGATTCAGATCCCCTACACTGGTTCCTTACACTGTGGCTTAACCTGCTTGTTCCCACCAAGACTAGTACAGCCCCACTTCAGTCAGAATTGCTACTAAAGACTCCATTTCCCTTGTTCTGCAACGTTCAAGTCATATGCCCAGGGATGGACTTTGACGTACTAAAGCCCTCCGTGATGTTCTGCAACCATCATGCTTCATGCCCAGGGAATGGACTCATACCCTGTGAGCCACCTGAAAAGTTTCCTTTTTGTTTACATTATGGACTATCCTGGTCTTTACTGTTCGCTGTGCCAGGTCAGCGGCCCCAGATCCCCAGTTACAAGAGAAACTACGGCCCTTGTCACCCATGCTATATTATGATGCTCCTGATGTATATGCCTAACCCAATTCTCTTATAGACAATTCTGGGGTAATGGTACTGTGTGTATGCATGCATGCTCTTTTATATTTTCCAGGTGACGCATCATCGTGGCAAGTACGGCTTACATTAAAGCAGGGGGGAATGCAGAAACACACTGCCTAATATTGTTATTGTGTTTCATGAAAATGTGCTTCTGCCTGAGTTTCCATAAAGTTGCACAGGGAGGGGGAAGTTCTAACAAACCTCCCAGGGCTAACTCCTCACTGCACACAGAGGGAAGAAAAGAGAAGAAGGAGAAGGAGAGTGTGATGTCTGAGGAAAAGAAGCACCTCAGCAGCCATTTTGCAGAGTTATCAAAACTCCAGAGTTAGTTCCATGTACCAGCCCATAGAAGGGAAAGATTACAGAAGATCCAGGCAATCCAAAGAGAAAGTGAGAATATTGGCAAAGGAAGGTAATTGTCATTTATCAGGCTCTAGTCTCCTATGCATTAGGTGGAGAGATTCTAAGCTACCAGCTGCACACCATAACCAAAGACAGAAAGGCCACCTGTCAGGAGATAGTATTCCTAGAGAGGATACAGAAATGTATGACTATACAGTACAGCAGAAATAGTACATCCCTCCAGCCTGGAGAAACAATGGAGAAAGATTGATTCTTATAGAGGAAAACTTCCTCTTATGCAACTTTTGGGAACTAACCTGAGCCATTGTAGAAGTTGCCTTGCTGTAAATGACTTTTGCTCACATTGCTGACCTTTGGATCAGCTTTAGTAAAGTACTGGGAATTTGTTAAGAGAACTGGTCTCCTTATTGTGCGAACTTATCACCTATTTGCACCTTACGGTGCTGGTGTCACGAACACCAGGGACCCTGCCTCCAAAGCACCTAAAAACCCTTTCCACCAAGGGCACCTCAACCACCATCTGGCGGGAATCCCTGGACAACAGAGTGTTCCCCGAAGGAACTGGTGCTGTCCTTCCCATCACTGCACGCCGACCCAGGGAGGCTCTGCTAACTGTGAGTAAAACCAACTACTAGCCCCATCGGCCCACCGTAACTCACACATATTGCCCCTTCGGCCCGACACAAGCTCCTCTCCTTTCTCTGTCCAGCCACTCCCTCAGACCATTGATTGACAGGATAAGGCCTTAAGTATATCATCTTTCTTGAGACTGTATTCTCGCGCATGTGCCATTTGAAACAACATTGTTGCTTGTGCAGAGGCTGTAGTGTGCTGCGCCAATGTCGCGAATCTGCATATTAATTAATAGTTGAAATTCTTGGTAATGGAGCTACAGATATACTAAAAAAAAAAGCTGTGTTTTATTCAGGTGAGTAAACCCTTCTTATGGGATGTGTTACATAGTCATGTTCCTGCTGAAAGACCCCCGTTTTGTTGACAGACTCCCTATAATGAGGCCTGTTGGCTGCTTAGTAGCAATAAAATGTCTAAAACATCAAACCTCCCTCCCCTATGGCCCTTCAAAACAGAAATACTCCTCGGTGGGAGTGGGAACTATGTCCTGAGATTGAGGCGGGATGAAGTAGAATAAGCCTTGTTAGCACCACACAACCATCATGAGTAGCTGATGTTGTACACCTTGACCTTTGTGGCTTGCCCTTAAATCTTGCCCAACAAATATTTAAAGGAACACTTTAGGAAATGCTGATGCTCTGTGTTATGCCTAGCTCAAGACCTGAAGGTGCGGTGCCAGGCTTCTCCTCTCTGACCATATACTAGGCATAACATAGAGTACCAGTTTTCCTGGGGTGTTCCTTTAAGGATTTGAATGCATAGTGAAAACATAAATCCAAAGACTAAACCATGATTCTATCATCTAATCCCAATAGAAGATTTCACATGATTATTTTTTTATTTGACCTTGTCGGATTCTGCTCGAATTTTCATGTTGCATTCAGTCTTGAATTCTTAATCTTGAATGTCTCACCATTGTGTTCTTGTTGTTATTTTTAGTATACTTGATTATTATGCTGGGCAAAATGAAGAATGGCAGCACAGAGGGATTTAAGAATTTGCACGTAATATTTTTATGTTTTCAGAATTCTAGTTATTTCTACAATTATGTTGCTGATTTGGTTCAAAAATTGGTATTTTTATTTCTGCTTTGTTTTATCAAGGGAATGACATTGTTATGGACTATTTGCTTGCACTTTTGCTGCCTTGTGTGTTGTGCTACTTCTTTTTTTTTGGACACCATCTGTCAATCTTCAGTAACTACTGCTTTCTAAATTTCTGATCTATTTCTAGTCTACTTCTTACCCTTGATTTATTTTATTACATGAAGTAGCTTCAAGTGCAAACAAACCCATACCCATCCATCTCTTTTGCGTACCTCATCCCCGTCTACTGCAAAAAAAAAAAAAAAAATCTCCAGAGGCTTGTAAAATCTTGCTGATGGTGGAAACATTAACCAGAATTTTCTTTACCTTCAGGGCTTTTAAGCTTCAATTTATTAATTCAACATGTGCAACTTTTTTTATTTTACTCTGCATGCATTGATGTGCCACTGTCTTATCATTTTACATCTGGCTTGAGTTACTTAACTAAAATGTGTCATTACCATTTAGCTAAAGCTCTAAACAAATGCAGAAAAGGGAAAAAAATAAACTGCTTACATAAAATAATCTTCTGCTGGTTAAAATTGGTCACATTAAAAGGGTTTTCTGAGATTTAACTACTGATGGCCTATCTTCAGGATAGGTCATCAGTATCTGATTGGTGGGGATCCGAAACCTGGGAACCCCAAAGATTAGCTGTTTGAGAAGGCACCAGCACTCCTGTGAGCAAGGGTCCCTGGAAAATATTGGAAAGCCCCTTTAACAGAATAATGTTTTTTTGCTAACCATAGATGTGCACAGTTAGTGGGCGTAAGGCCTGCTAAAAATTTCACTAGAAATGTGTTAATAAATGTAAAACAAATTTTAACATTTTGAACAAATATTAACATATTCAGTATACCAGAGCAAAATCTTTGCTTAATGGGTTATTCCAGGAGTTTCATATCAATCAATGGTCAGTGATTGATTAGAAATTTTCATCAGTGATTGTGAGCCAAAACCAGGAGTCAAGCCTACACAAACAGAAGAGATCATAGAAGGATTTGCACCTGTTTTGTGTTTTTGACTCACAATCACTGATAGAAATCACTAACTAACTGACCAAACACTTACTGTGTGAAGGCGACGTTACCCTGGCCGATCAGCTTTTTCAGGACACTGTGTAGAGGCTGTACCTGGTTACTGCAGTGGTGCTCCTATTCACTTGGTCTGATATGATCTGATAGGTCATTGGGACTAAACTCCTGGAAAGCTCCTTTAATGTTGAGTTGGTCTACCCTTCAGATTTTTTTTTAAATGTTGCCATAGCATATAAAATATAGATAAACAAGTTGATCTGTAAGGTAATAAAAATAAATAGAAAGGTCCTTATCTCTAGTCCATCAATGAGCGCTGTAGGATCTTCTAGGGATAGGTTCTCCTCCCAAAAACACTAAATGTACCATTTACTCAATCCACTCTGCACCTTTCAAGGATTGGGGTGATACAAAAGTAACAAACTTCCTCCTTTCCTCTGTGTAATTAGTCACCAGCATACTTTCTCCCGGTAGCAATTTCTTCGCCTTCACTCAAAAACTCAAATTCATATGATACTAAAAAATAGGAATCTCCGATAGTGAAGCAATACCACAACAGATAACCCAGTATACACTTAGTCCTGTTTACAGAACTGTAGTCCTAATCCCCTCCTACACATGCCGAGCAGGCATGTGTTCTCAGTAGGAAGAAGGGGAGAAAGCTGCTGCCAGAGGAGTCCGTCAGCGACTAAAATGCAGAGAACGAAAGGATCAAGAAGTTGAAGTTCCGAATGCCCAATGCCTATCTCCCCTAAATGTGCCATTGGGGGAGAATCAAAAGGAAACAGATTAGATGTTTGGTTGACCAAATTTGCCAAAATATGCTAAATATTTATAGAAAAAAAAATATTGGCTGAATGATGTAGAATTTCAGGGGAGCAGTTTTATAACGTATAACTCTATAATTCTTTCCTTCGTCATAACGCCTTTCGTGGTATTTTGTAGCCAAAGGAGAGGACAACACTAATGTAAACAGTGATCTGTTACATACTTTGAATTTGGATCAGGTGCTTAGAATATGGATCTAACTCTGCAACAGGGCCTTCCACATACCATGTGCCATAAATAATGCTGGTGTCTTCTTATGCAACAGAAGGGACTTTTGGCCCACTCAAGCACCAGGAGCTGGGGGTGACTACTACCCTGTCCACCCCCTACATCCATGCCCCTGCTATGACTAGGTAGATTTTGGTCTCTAACCTTACTAACATCTCCTAAAATACTTTGTGATTCTGTGGATGCCCACAGTGTCTGTCTAACTTTATGTCCCATTCCCATCTATAAAAAAAATATCCCAATAACCAAAGGGCCATTTGACCACAATCTTATAGCATTATTTCGTGCTGGGCTATGCTCATGTTAGTCAACATCCTTTCTACAAATACAAAAGTATTCATTATGATTCACACCAAGCCATGATGTTTTATGAAGACTGCTTGTTCTTTTACATTAATCGAAAGTGTACTTGTCCCAATGAAGTGAAGGCCTATGTTAATTTCTCCTGCAATATTTCCCCTAGGTCCCTCCAACGAGACGCTATTCCCATGATGAAACAGATATTTTTACAACGGGTCAGATACCGGCGTTCCTTCACGGCTGGGGATCCGCAGAAGACATTGCTGCTATTTCATTCTTTACACTGCCAAGACGTGAAAGACGCAGTAGCCTGATAATGTACCATGAAGACGCCAGCTTGCCCTATCGAAAGTGCCGAAAAGCCTCTGAGAGCCTCATTTCACTTAAACACTTTACCCTGGAAGAACTCTACAAAAATGACTTTAAGTGCTTTAGCAGAGAAGAAGTGGTCGGTTTTATCGATGACACTCCTCTGCCAAGTCCAAGGAAAGGTCCTATAAGGTCTTCTTCTATTGCTCTTATTCCTGATGCTCTACAACATCCCACACTTACTCATTTTACCCTGACAGACTTTGAAAGAGAGCCACAGGTATTACGGAGATTCTCCCCTCATGGAAAAAGCTGTACTTTAAATGTACCTAGTCATCATAGACATCATGATGACCATAAAAGGTTCTATACCGAAGGCCACCGAAGAACCCGTAATAGTCAAAGACATGTTCAGAAGGCTGAATCTAAGAAACTGGAGGAGGTAGCCTCCAAAAATATCTCTGGTGACTCAAACAATTGCCAGACGGGGCTAAGTAATACCTGGACTGGACAGGACCAACCCAACAAGGTAGAAGATAAAGGGAGTACAAACAGCTTTTTAAGTTTACCTTCCACATCATCTGGTTACATAACGTTTCATTCAGATTCCATTGGATCTACGTCTTAGGGATTTAAATTTTTTGCAGTTTTTAGACTTTTTGGTCAAGGACAGGTACTTTGTTTCAGGGTTTACAATTTCTCCTTTTCTTGTATTTTAATACCCGGAACTGGAAACAGCACCAAAGAAGAGAACTTGTATTTTAATAAGCTCAACGGAAACAACTTTTTAGCTTTTTCTGATTTTCTTAGGGACAAAAAAAAAAATTCAGGAATACAGATTCACAGATCATAATTCGTTTGGGTTCTCCTGAGCAAAAACAGAAAATAAAAACATGGAAAACAAACTGCTAAATACATATATTTTGTAAGAAAAAATAATGCAAAAACAATAATACATCCAATTCGTTGTACATGAAAAATGTGGCTTAAAATGCATTATCTCCTTACACGTCATCTTCAATAAATATATTATGCATGCTTAAGAACTTCCTCTGTCCACTGTCTATAAGTGATTTTTGATATACATTTTAAGATTTTTTATTTACTGAATGAACTTTGTTTTGTGTGGGTTATGCTAATGATTTGATGAAAAACTTTTCATTTGAAAGAAATTGAAAAAAATTTCAATATTGTACCTCTTATGTATAGTATTCTTTGTACTGTATCTTTTTTAAAGGGGAGAAAATAATTTGCTTTATATAGATTTTGTAATTCAAAAATTCGGCATTGTTTAAACTGTTTTTTATAAGTGGGTCAGCAAAGCCGAAGCCTGTCCATTTTTTATTTCTAGTTTCCAAAATATAATTTACAAAAAAAAATTACTGACTAAAGGTACTTTCACACTTGCGTTTTGAGGTTGCGGCAGGCAGTTCCGTCGCCAGAACTACCTGCCGGCAATCTGTATGCAAATGGACAGCATTTATAGACGGATCCGGATCTGTCTCACAAATGCATTGCAATAACGGATCCGTCTCTCCGGTTGTCATCCGGAAAAATGGATCCATTATAATTTTTTTTTTACATTTTTAAAGGTCTGCGCATGCACAGACCGGAAGAACGGATTTCTCAATGCGGTATTTTTAATGCCGGATCCGGCACTAATACATTTCAATGTAAATTAATGTCAGGACCGGCATTCCGGCAAGTGTTATGGAATTTTGGATGGAGATAATACCGCAGCATGCTGCAGTATTTTCTCCATCCAAAAAACGTGCAGTGAATGAACTGAAGACATCCTGATGCATCCTGAACGGATTTTTCTCCATTCAGATTTTTCTCCATTCAGAATGCATTAGGATAAAACTGATCAGTTGTTTTCCGGTATTAAGCCCCTAGGACGGAACGCAAAGAATAACGCTAGTGTGAAAGTACCCTTACGAGAGAAATCCACTAGGTGTGAATTATGATCTGCATGCGCGTTGTTGTAGCAAAAATACGAATAAAAATTATAAAAAGAACAAAATGATACAGCTGATTTACAGGAACATTGATTGAACGTAACCATGATTCATGTTCTTCTGTGACCTGGAAAATCTCTTCCTGAAGGTTCCTCTGGTTCCAGTTCAGGAAAATAATGTTGATCGTTTTCTCTTTTGTACTAGATTTAAAGGATGTGAGCACTTTTGCAATCAAAATTTTAATTTCTCTGAAGCATCTAAATAAAAAATAAAAAATTAGCAACTTTGCAAAAGTCTTGATTAAAAATCTCGTGCATATTTTGTGTACAGCTCCAATACAGACCTATGTGTCTCCATGGTTACAGACAACAAACAACTTTGTGTAATGGGATGTTGCTGCCATATGTTATCCTTTTTCACCTGCCTCCTCTTGTATTGTCTGTAGGTGAAGGCATAACTTGAAGCTCTTGGGCTCCAATGCAAAATCTTTTACAGGGCATCCACTTGCCATGCACCATTTATAATACCTGTGTCTTCTTGTGTGGCAGAGGAGCTTTTGGCCCCTTCAGACTATAGAGCCTGTATGCAGCCACCATCTCTACAGCCTCTATAACTATGACTCTGTCTATTGGTAAATAAGAAGGGGCAGAGGAATGGCAGTAACATATGTCTGAATATCTGACTACAAGGAATTTGTTTGTAGTCTGTAGCCATGGAGACACAGATCTGCATAGCGGATGTGGTATGACATTCATATGTGAGATTATTTGCAGTGTTGCTTCTCTTTATGTCTGAGATGCATTGGTGCAATAAAAACATTGGTTTAAATGTATACATACTCCTAAGAAGCCAGTGATTGGATCAAGGTGTTGCCAATATGTCAGGGATATTTTCTTTGGATTGGGCTGCTTGTATGTAAAGGTGGATCTTAAATGGATTGTCCGCAATAGAGCTATTGATCTATATCGGTCATGAATCAGATCAGTGGGGGCCTGACACCCAGCACCCCATCAAGCAGCTGTTTCAGAAAGCCACGGCACTAGAAAGTATACAGTGTATGGAGGTGGAAGTCCACAGCGCAGTACACTGTGTAGTGGCCATTCTGCGTACTGCAGTTCAACTCTATTTCATGTGCAGGAAATGGCAAAGTAAAGCCTCATTCACACGTCAGTGTTTCACGGATGTGTGCTGTACATGTTCTTCACGGACAGAACACGTCCCCATTCATTTTAATGTGTGTATTCAGACATCAGTGTTTGAGCACAGTCTGTGGGTCAGTGTTTTTAGCATGGATGCATGTTCTATTTTGCCCGTGTTCAGGGATCCATCACATCCATTATAGTCTATGGGTCCGTGAAAACCACGGGTGCAACACGGATGCCATTAGGAAGAGATGCTTTGAAAATAATTTTTCAGCTGTTCAGTGTTAGTGAAACACGGATGCAACACGGACAGCAAAAAACGGACACACAGACCCAACATGGATCCTTTACAGACAGCTTCACGGATGAGCATGAACGTGTGAATGAGGCATAAACAGACACATCTGCTTCTGCCAGTACCAGAGGGTCAATATATGTAGCCCCTTTAAATCAAAGTTGAACATAATGTCATATTAACGTAATCATGACTTTGTATTTCCATTTGGTATTTTTACCCCCGACCACACTGATCATCCCAAACAGTGTTTGTGCAGGCAGGAAAGGGGAATCCTGTTTTGAAGGAACGCTATTCCAGGGGCTTTGTGGCTGCAGAAGGGGAACGCTTTTGAGGGCTATTTCGTAGGCATTGGGCTAAAGCCAAAATGCTGGTCTTGTTTTAATGCCTATAATCTAAGCTTGCTTTTTAACAAGACCAGGTTTGTGGCACTAGCCCTGGTATATTGCAAGTTACAGCCCTTAGAAATAGGTCCCATTGAAAGCTGCATTTACCTGCAGCTTTCACTCCCGTCCCAATTTCTAATAGCTGTGTTTCTCTGTGACTCTCAGCTAGCACTATGATCTTGGTCCTTTTTAAAAGCTTAGATTGTCATCTTGCAAACAAGAACATACTCACATCTGTAGATGTGATCTCAGCCTGCCTGGAGAAGGGGGGCAGTGGGAGAGTGCTGACAAGCTACAGGAGGAAAGAAAAAAGATTCTCCTTGTTTTACTTGCACATGACCACGAGGGTGAGTAACGTGTGCATTTTATCAATCCCCTTTCACCCATCAATCCGAGATCTTACCTGCTCTCTTATTGTTACATTTGGGTGTTGTTGTTTTTTTCAGAAAAGAATTGTGAAGATGAGCACTTGTTCATCTAATCACTCCTATGTGCTGTTCATCAGCATCATGACCCAGACCGTTAACAGTGTCCGGATCATGGCATCAGATAAGTTGCGCCATACGTTTGTACCCCACACACACAAACATCAATATAGTTCCTACTTTCCACTGTCCTTATCCTGTCGATATCCTATGTGTAGTGTAAAATATGGCAACCGCTTCTCTAATGATACCCATTGCACACTACAGTAATAGCGAATATCACTACAGAGGAATATCTATTATGTTTCTGACAGATGGGAAAGGTTTCCCTGATTCAGAAAATATTTTCTCTCACTGGTGATCGTTTTCAAATAGTTTTACAAAACAAGCCAGTATGACAAACCAGGCCAAGCTAGGATCCGGCACAGGGCTGCATGGTTCAGGGGCAGCACTAAAGTAGGTATAGGATATTTTTTATCTCCACCCCCCCCCCAATAAATAAATAAATGAATGTTGTGTAATACATTGTACGTATGGTTTTTATAAAAACTTGCAATATATACTGGAGAGTGAATCTGGATCGCACATCCTCAACACTATGCTTTTGATATAACGACTGTCTCAGCATAATTACGTGGCGTATCCGCCCAATTTGTAATACATTGTATGCTGTGCAAAAGAGGCATTAGTATACAGTTTGATCAAAGAGCATAGGCCCACTTACCGCGACAAGGAAGCCTCTACAAGTGGGAAACTACTCTAACCTATAAATGGCGCAGCCATGTGCGGCGACCACTGGCGCCCCAGCACCGCAGCAGACGGCGGGACCCAGGAGCCACACAGCAACCCCACTGTGCAGCAAAGCCTCCTTGGCTCTGGGTCCCACCGCCCCACCAGCACAGCACTGAGGCAGCAATGGCAGACACGCAGTACTGCATCATGTGAACGAGTGCAAAGAGCTCACCCAGTCACGACCCTCAGGAAGTGCATCTGAGAGATAGTAGGAGCTTATAAACCCCTTGCAACTAAGGCTAATTAAAAACACCTAGTCCAAATGGGGAGGAGTGCTGACCCCAGAGGGGGGGGGAAAAGAAAATAGACAATTGCAATATATACTGGTTTATAAAAACTTATATTTTATAAAAACTTGTCCCGCAAAATCCAAGATTTGATACAGCTAAATTTAAGGAAAAAAAGCTATGACTGATGGAACACAGAGGTGGTGTGGGGGGGGGGGGGGGTGTTGCAGGTGAAATGTTACCGGTCCTTAAAGGGGTTGTCTCCCTTCAGCAAATAGCATTTATCTAATAGATGAAGTTAATACAAGGGTATTAAATTCAGAATATTATTAAGGGTATTAGCCACCACTGTTGGATTAAAGGGTGGTTGCGCCATATTCTTTCCATTTTGTTACTATGGATTTAACAGTACCCAGTGGGATGTTCCAAGTTTCGTTATTTTTTGTAACCCAACCCTGATGTGTACTTCATAACTTTGTCTGGCCCATTGGAGAGCCCCTTGGTCTTCATGATGCTTGCTTAGTAGTGTAGACTCTGAGTGCACGCAGGGGGACCTTATTTAACTAATTCTATGACTTTGGAAGTTGGGCTTGGACCAGACCTTATTTAGGAGTTTCATAGGAAAGGGAATGAATACATATGCATTCACAACTTTTCTGTTTTTATTTTTTTTTTTAACTAGTTTTTTTTTTTCATTATATTGTAACTATTTAGACTATTTTGTCAGGTCTGTTACATGGAATGTAAATTAAAATCCATTTTATACCAGGCTGTAATGCAACAAAATGGGAAAAACATCAAAGGGGAGGGGGTAGTGAATACTTTCACAAGGCACATTGTATATTAAGTACAGTTCCTTCTGACAGGAGCTGGATTATCAGATTTTTTTAAACTTTTTTTTCGCTTTTAATTGCAAATTATATTCTCATTAATGAGATGCCAACATGTTAAATGTTAAAGGGGATCTACATTAGTGACGCTGACATCATGTGCCCTGTACATTGTTGCAGGTTATTTATTTACATTTGTCAAAGAGGTAGAAATCTGCAATAACATGGATTCTTCTAGTAAATGTATTTGTAGGAAACTCTGTGTGCAGCCATACATAGGAATGGCATCTTCTGCTGTCATCAAAGGGTCATCTCACCTTTGAAGGGGTACTCCATGTTTATTTCTTTAAAAATATTTAAGAAATAGGTTGCTCCATCTAGACAGTTATTTATTTATTTATTTCTTTTTTCTTTTTTTTTTTTAGGATGTTAGAGAAGAAGATAATTTCCAAAACCCACTTTTTAAGGACCAGTTCAGTTCTGAAGTCACTTTGTGGGGCTTACATAATAGAAATCCCCCATAAATTACCCCATTTTGGAAACTACATCCCTCAAGTTATTAAAAACTGATTTTACTAACTTTTTTTTTTTTTTTTCTTTTAATCTTTATTTACTTTTTCTTTATATCAAAAACAGTATCATAGTAACAGGAAAAATTACCAGGTATTGCCCCGCCCCCAACCACCCCCTCAAGCATGCCCAAAAAACAAAAAAAAGGGGAAAAAAAACAAAAAAAAACAGAAGCCTCCCCCTTTATTCATTCCACCAATTCCATATCTTAACAAATTTTACATTGGACCCTTTTTGTTTATAAAGAATCTGCTCGTACTTTTTAACCTTATTAACTAGGTTTAACCATGTTCGATGATCTGGGGAGTGCGAGGCAAACCACAAACTAGAGATAATGAGCCTAGCTAAAAAAGACACTTTAACCAGAAGATGAAGTTTTGAAGACTGACAGACTATCTCAGAGCAATCACCCAGGATCCATACTCCAGGCACAAAAGGAATCCAGATTTGGAGTTTTTGTTTTAGGGTTGTTTAAACCAGATGCCAGTACTCCTTCACTGGAGGACAATCCCAGAACATGTGTAAGTGGTCAGCACCAGGGCAGTCACAACACGGGCAATTAGAAGTCCTAAGTCCTCTCTTCTGTAGCCACAGCGGTGTTATGTATATCTTATGAATAATGTTAAACTGTACTACAGTATGATTAAAATTATGTGAAAGATAGGTTGTATTCTTCAAAATATTTTCCCATACAAATGGAGCAAATTTTTCAAGTGTAGTAGTCCAGGCTTTTTGTCCTGGAGAGTGGCGCTCAAAAAAATAAGATTTAATTAAGTGTTTATAACACTGTGAAATTTTAACTTTCATATGTGTTCCTTTTTTTTGTAATAACCTATGAAGAAAGGGCGGAGCTTCTATATTAAAAAAAGTGCTTGTCTGGAATAGAAGAAAGTGCAAAACATAACTGAAAATATGGGTACCATGCTACCTCACCCAGGTTTTCCTTTTGTGTGAGCTCCAGAAGAGACAAAGTTTGACCATTTTTTACCACTTGACTGAGGTATTGAATATTTTTTGTCCTCCAGTAGTGGATAGCCTCCTGGTTCAAAAGTGTATAAAACCTTTTATTATGCCATAATGGAGTACAAATCAGTGATGCTGTAACTTTACACCATTTTCTAATCATCTTCCAATCTCCTATAGACAAACTAGAGAAGAAAATGTATTCTCGTGCATTCTTAAGTAGATAGCTAGACTCCAATAGTGTAAAGAAATCTGAAAAACCTGCTTCTCTTACTAATTTAGTGCATAGGGGACTATTTTTCCAGTCATTAAAAAAACATAACTGTGAGGCAACAAAGTATCCCTTAAAAAACGGGAGATTTAGGCCCCCCTGCTCATACAACATGGAAAAATAGTCCACCTTCAGTCTCACACGTTTTCTCCCCCATAATAGATTGTTGATCATTCTTTCTATAATCTTGAAGAATTTATCCTCAATCCAAATGGGGGAGTTTCGGAGTACGTAAAGTACTTGGGGAAGTACCACCATTTTGATTAAAGAGATCCTATCTGCTCTAGTAAGCGGGATTTTCTGCCATACTTTAATTTTTGATCTAATTTTGGTCAATATTGGTATCAAGTTAAACTGTATATAATCTTGAACTTTGGCGGTCACCGTAATCCCCAAGTACTTCAATGACTCAGAAACATTCAAACCATGGACTCTAGTTTCAGTAGATAATTCATCCAACGGTAAAAGGCAGGTCTTAGCCCAGTTAACTTCCAGGCCTCGCTATAAGCATCAACAATCTCCATAACCCACGGTAGTGTGCTTTCTGACTGTTGTATAAAAAACATAACATCATCAGCATACAGAGAGATTCGGGCCTCCATTCCCATAACTCCAAACCCTAACGTCCTCGGGTCTTGTCTAACTTTAGCCGCCAGAGGTTCAATGTAAATGTTGAGGAGCGGGGAAAGAGGACATCCCTGACGGGTTACTCTCTCCAGTGGAAAGCTCCCCGTCAACACATCATTAATCCTCAGCCTGGCCACAGGGTCTTTGTATAGCAGCTGTATCATTGTAATGAATCTAGGGCCAAATCCCATTCTTGCCATCACCCTCCAGAGAAACCCCCACTCCACCCTGTAAAAGGCCTTAGTGGCCTCGAGAAACAGGATGGAGCGGGTACTGTCCGAGGGGGACTGGATGTTAGTGAAGAGACGATGTAAATTATAATGTGTACCCCTCCTGGGCATAAATCCATTTTAATCAGGATGGATAACAGACGTGATTACCTTAGAAAGTCTATTAGCAAGGACCTTGGAGAGTAATTTAACATCAGTATTTAATAAGAAAATTGGTCTATAAGAATCCAATTTCCGTTGATCTTTATCATTTTTTGGAATTAACACTATCAGTGCTTCCGCCATTGAATTGGGGAGAACACCTCCCTGCAATGCCTGAGTAAATACCTCTACAAGATGTGGTAAGATAGTAACCCCATATTTTCGGAAAAACTCATAGGGGAGACCGTCCATGCCCGGCGCCGAATTTCCTGATATCATTTTAAGTGCCCCCTGAATCTCTTGTAGAGTCACATCCCTATCTAAAAGAGTCCTCTGAGAGTCTGTTAGTACTGGAAGAGAAACAGTATCCAGATATCGATCCATAGAATTAGTAGATATGGTCTGGACTGACCTATACACTTGGGAAAAATAGTCTAGAAAAAAATTTCTAATTCCCTCCGGGTACAAACAGACTCTCTATCGGCTCCAAAAATGGAAGTAATATCCTTTTTTTTATTATCCTGTTGTGCAATAATTCTAGTAAGTAATCTACCTGGTCGCCCAGATTCTACAAAATATTTTTGCCCTTTAAAGAATAAACTATGTTGAGCTTTTTCAAAAAGAAATTCCTTTAGGGCAGAACTTGCTTTCTGCATCTCCTCCCTATAGCATTCTGAATGTTGTGCAGTGAATTGCTCAGTCGCCCTCTTAACCAATTCTAGACAGTTATTGGATGTCATAGTGTGGGGTCCTCTACTCAGCACGCATCTCTGTAAGCCAAAGCGCGTTCACTCTGATGCAGAAGGCATTTACGTATTACATGGACGTCCATTTTTCTACAGCAGCAGGACCCACGACAATCAGCTGATTACCATCACAGCACTTACATTCAAGGGGTTGTCTAATTAAGACAACCTCCTTAGTGCACAGACATAGAGAAAGGTATTATTACTCACACCCACTGTAGGACCCTCCCCACTAAACTGATACAACATTTTTAAAGGGGTTGTTTACCCCGCGACCTTTTCTGCAGAACCCTCAACATGGCCAGACCCGCACTGAGAATCATACCCAACCTCTTCCACTGGGTTCTCCCCCACCTCCACCTTAGCTTCTAGTTCTCCCTGGGTCAACATCCGGTTTTACTAGGGTCACACCGCCGCTGCGGCCAATGACTGGCTGCAGCAGTGAAATGTCACCCATGCTTCATATCACTGGGCCACATGTTAAAAGTGAAACCACATGAGCACACTAAACATGCTGAGATCCAGTGCATACATGCTGTTGATGACAAAACGTGTTGACTGTTCCTATGGACATCCAAAAGAATAGTGAGTGCAGCTCTGGAGTATAATATAGCCTGTGACCTTTGAGATCATTATCAGAAAAGTAATGTATGTATGTACACAGCGACTCCAGCTGTAAAATAGTGAGTGCAGCTTTGGAGTATTAGGGTAAAGCCATACGGCGTGGCCATGCAAACCGTACTGGGATCAAATTAACTTATTAGAACCAAAAGGTTTACTTGGTGTTATATGATAATAGCAGCAAAACTGTGCAACCATTAACAATGAAGAGTGAAAAAACAATTTGGTTCTAATTAGTTAATTTGATCCTGCTGTGGCTTGTAAGGCTGAATGGTACATACCAGTCGCAGCACGACCACCCGTGTGGCTGTACTGTAGTACAGGCTGTAAATCAGGATCAATATAAGATAAGTAATGTATGTACACACTGACTCCAACAGCAGAATAGTGAATGCAGCTCTGGAGCATAATACAAGTTGTAATTCAGAATCAGTATAAAATTAGTAATGTAATGTATGTACACAGTAACTCCCCCGACAGAATCATGAGTACAGCTCTGGAGCATAATATGAGATGTAACTCAGGATCAGTACAGGATAATTAATGTAATGTGAGCACAAAGTGACTCCACTGGTAGAACACCTTGAGAGAAGGATCGGCACTCACTTGGTAGTAAATGTTATTTCTTTTCTGGTCACATGGGTACAATATAGTATATTGTATATTATATATTATCACTATTTTATATTACTATATTACCACTATATTGTATCCATGTGAGAATAAAAGAAATAAGATTTACTACCAAGTGAGTGTCGGTTCTTCTCTCAAGATATCCTGTGGCGCGCCTCTCCCTGACAGAAGCACCATGCCTTCGGGACAGAGTGCCGACTGAAACTTTTGGGATTCCACTGGTAGAACAGTGAGTGCAGCTCTGGAGTATAACACAGGTATAAATCTAACTCAACTTTTTAATGTAAATTACATTTATATATAAACTGTAAAATGGTGCTCACATGTGGACATTGCCTTTAGGTTCATATAAGAATAAGATGGAACATCATGTATATTGCAGGTGGTATACACCATCAAGTCCCTATCACGTTGGAGTGGTTATATAATTCTACGTTATGCACCAGACATATAGATGACTCTTTGGTTATACTGCAGAGAAGAACCTTTAAGGAGTGTAAGTAAATACCCGTTCATGAATACCCGTTCATGAAGACCAAGACATATGATAGTGTCCTCATATTTTTAACCTGTGGTATAAAGATGGATCAAGTTCAGTTTTATATGACACTTCACAATCTTTACTGACTATATATTGTCCAATAGCTGTTTTTGCAAAAACATTGCCATTATACAGATGTCCTATGGACAACTGCAGATAGCACATGGTGAGCCAGATGACAAACTTTGCTCTGCTGCATGTGTAGTGTGATTGAATGTAATCCTATAAATCCATTGTTCAGCACAGAGCCCCTGTTATGTTAATGTAGGGATTTTCTTGATAAAGGACATACATGCTGTCTCTGAAATTTCATGCATGACTATGACCTGATCACTTTGTATGACGCATGTGTGTGGATGTTATGTAATATCAAGATTAAACGTTAATATTATGCATTTTACAAGACATGTTTTCAAGTGACTTCTGCCATTATATGGAGTTTTCATGACTTTTATCATAAAGTAACAGATTTTTTTGCCCCTATAGGGGACTTGAACCTGTGACCTGATTTGATCACTTGTATTATGCAATACGTCTCTATCACAGTATATAGGGATTATTACTAGCACGCTATTGGATGCTGCCAGAGGCGGGGTATAAAAATGGCAGATATAGAGCCGTCAGAAGAGCCCGCTGAGATGCCATGACAATTGCTTGATACCCTGGGAACACAATTGATCCCTATCTGACTAACCACTCAGATACCACATCCACTATTAACTGTAGCATCTGAGGAGTTGAACTACCAGGATGGGAATTATCTCCAACCCCAGCAGTGATAGCAGGGTGTCAGCTGTATAAGGCTAATTTCACATCTGCGTTTTCCTTTCTGGTATAGAGATCCGTCATAGGATCTCAAAACTGGAGGAAAACGCTTCACCAGAATGCATTCCGTTCCATATTGTTGCGCTCCCATGCCGGACACAAAATCACTGCAAGCAGTGTTTCTGTGAACATACCGGATCCGGCATCAAAAACCATCTAAGTCAATGGTGCCAGATCCATTTTTTCGGATATATAATGTCAGAGAGCAGAGATAAGGGGCCATCAGGTGAGCCGGCAGATGGAGCAGAGAGAAAATTCTGATTTTTCTATTAGAGCATCTCAGCCCTGTACAGAAAAAAGGGCTCCATATATTTATTAAAATGGATTTTAAAAATGGCTATAGCTTTTAAATGTGCTGCCCGTCTTTTTGCAGGTCTGTCAGCAGAGGGCGCTGCTACATCATGTTCTCTGCTGTAAACTGCAATCACCATATGTGGTATCAGTGTTCATAATCGAAAAAGGCATCCTACCCTGAAGAAGTAGAGTGACAGGGCCAAATAAATGGAGCAGACACCCACCCTAGCGGTTGTTTATTAAGGAGATCCAATAACACAGAAGGGACTTACCATGTGTGGCTTACACATGGTTCTCATACGTCAAGCAATATTATCTGACCAAGGCTACATTAATACAGCCATAACCGTTTTTCAGGCAGCACATTTCCCGGGGGCCATTGTAAAAAATGCCTAAACTTGTCTGCAAAACGGGTAAGAATAGGATATGTTCTATAGTTTAAGGCATGGGCGCACAAATGCAGAGAACACAGATGACATCAGTGTGCTGTCCGCATGTTTAACGGGCCCATACAAATGAATTTGTCCACTTGCATATTTGATGTAGATTAAAAACATGATTGTATGAATATAGCCTAAGACTTATTTAGACACAGAATGAGTCAGGATCTGTTATGTGGAAAATTGACGATATTGCAAGCAAGTTCACCGACACCCGCGTTGCTCCTGATGCCCGCCGCGATGCTAGAGAGGCTCGTCCCTGTCACGGCCTGCTATTGGGTGCCCCCCCCCCCCATGAACAGATGTTTTGATCTGTGCGAAGGCGGGTGGCACCCAATAGCAGGAGATTCGCCCACGTCACGGCCTGCTATTGGCTGACCAGTCCCAAGACTCCCCCGTTGCCGATCTTATTATCTGTACAATGGGGAGATGCAGTGGCGACCCCTTTAATCAGTTTTGTCTGTGATTCCATTCAGTATTCCAGTTTTTTCTATGCGGATACAATCAGTTTTTGATGCATTTTTCACATGCATGCAGGGCCGGTGCAAGGATTTGTGCCGCCCTAGGCAAAAGAAAAGTTTGCCGCCCCCCCCCCCTTATCATTCTTCACCCCCCCTCCTTTGTCATTCTCCCCCCCCCCGTCAATCTTCACCCCTCCTCCTTTGTTATTCCCCCCCCCCTGTCATTCTTCCTCCCCTCTTGTCATTCTTCTCCCCCCCTCTTGTCATGCTTCCTCCCCTCTTGTCATTCTTCTCCCCCCCCTCTTGTCATTCTTCTCCCCCCCCTCTTGTCATTCTTCTCCCCCTCTTGTCATTCTTCTCCCCCCTCTTGTCATTCTTCTCCCCCCTCTTGTCATTCTTCCCCCCTCTCTCCCCACCTGTAGTGTAGCGTGGTCAGCGCTTTATGGTCCACGGGTACAAGAGCTTTAGATTCCTGTACTCTGACGGACTGACAGGAAGTGCACACTGTGTGCGCACTTCATGTCAGTCCGGCCGGGTACAGGAGACACATGCTCCTGTACCCGCGGCCATAAAGAGCTCGGCCGCGCTACAATGGACTGACAGGAGGGAGCGCTGAGCGCTTCCCTCCTGTCAGCTCCTTTCCTCTTGCTGTGCCCGGGCGGTGAGCCCTCATGGACGCACCAGAGCCCTCATGGACGCATACAGAGCGCTCGGGCGGCTGCAGCATGAGGCAGGGCCGGCGCTCCTAGCAGCGCCCCTTGCCAAGGGGCGCTCTGCGCGGCGGCCTAGTCCGCTTATAGGACGCGCCGGCCCTGCATGCATGAAGAAAAACTGAAAAATAAAGGTACAGCCACAAGTAGCAGTCGTGATCCAGTTGTTTCAGCCATGATGCGGTCAAGAACCATGTGGCCAATTAGCCCGTATCTCCTTTCATTTAAGTAATGAAGACCGCTCTGTATAGTCGGTCTTCATTGTTAATGGCCACTTGGTATTGAAGGGTATTGCACAACCATTAACAATACATACTGGCTATACAGTGCAGTCTTCATTAGTTAAATGAAGGACAGCTGCAGCTAACTGTCCTTGCGGTTCTTAACCGCAGCACGGCTGCAACCCAACCTTATCATGGCCACTCTGTGTCGCCGTACCCTAAGGCCCCTTTCACACGGGCGAGTTTTCCGTGCGGGTGCAATGCGTGAGGTGAACGCATTGCACCCGTACTCAATCCGGACCCATTCATTTCTATGGGACTATGCACACTTCTGCGTTGCGTGAAAATCGCAGCATGCTCTATATTGTGCATTTTTCACGTAACGCAGGCCCCATAGAAGTGAATAGGGCTGCGGGAAAATCGCAAGCATCCGCAAGCAAGTGCTGATGCAGTGCGATTTTCCCGCAAGGTTGCTAAGAGACAGGACCCGATCTTTATAATTTTCCCCTATAACATGGTTAATACAGAATTCTTAGTAAAATGAGGATGGAGGGGTTAAAAATAAAAAAAATTAACTCACCTTATCCACTTGATCGCGTAGGTGCAATCTCTTCTTCAATTATTAGCTGCCATCTAAAGGACCTGTGGTCACGTCACATCACATGGTCCAATCACATGGTCCATCACCATGGTGATGGACCATGTGATGAGCTCAGTGACATCATCACAGGTCCTTTAGCCGGCAGCTAATAATTGAAGAAGTGATCGCAACTACGCAATCAAGTGGATAAGGTGAGTTAATTTTGTAATTCTCCGCCATGCTCCTCATCCACAGTCAGTTACCACATGCAAATGAGGTTTTTTGGTTTAGCGAACATAGGATTTGAGTATCAATTCCATACCCTTTTCAAGATCTCTACATCCGGAGGCTGTATAAGCAGAAAGACCTAATGCTGAGTAGCAAGACCAGTGTGTAAACAAGTAACAAAGTTGATACATTTTACCTGAATTGATACATTGTAGTAAACTATGAGGGCAGAAGTCACAGAGATTGTCTATACACAGCTGGATTTCTTGGAAATGCTGCAGCGATCCCATTCATTTTTTTGGGATCACTGCTGCTCAGCGATTCCGGCCAAAGATATCACACGACCAGCGTCGCCGTGTCGCCCTTGCATTAAGCAATTGCACACAGGTGTCGGTGAACACGCATAAGATCCGCATTAATTTCAATTAGGATTTATGTGCGTATCTGCAGCATATATGCATTAAAATACGCAATGAATAATTGCGGCTTTTGGTGCGGATTTGATGCGGTTTTGCCTCAGATGTCACTCTTCCATTGGAAACAGTGAAATCCGCAGCTAAAACCGCAAATATAATTGACATGCTATTTAATTTGCAATCCACGTGGCAGGTCTGTCTCCGCAAGAAAAAATCTGCAAAGTGTCCTTAGGCCGCCTTCATACGCTGCTGAACTGTTTGTGACTGATAATCAGCTCAATTCACCTGATTGGGGCTTGCAGAAATCCATGCGGTTTCTCCCCCATTAGAATGAATTAAAAGGATTTTCAGTTGCATAAAATCCTGAGACTGAAAATCAGTTCTATTCATTCCAATGGGGGAGAAACCGCATGGATTTCTGCAAGCCCCATTTAGGTGATTTCCATTTGCGGAATTTTCTGCCTGTTAGCTGTGGGAAGTATTAGGCTAGGTTCACACGACGACATTTGTCGCGCGACATTTTGACGCACTATTGTCGCGCGTTTTTATAACGGGAGTCTATGGTGTCGCATTTTGACATGCAACATGCTGCGACTGCGACAGTCGCAAAAAATCCATTCAAGATGGGTTTCTCTGCGACTGTCACGTCGCAGTCGCAGCATGTCGCATGTCGCAATGTGACACCATAGACTTCCATTATAAAAATTGTCGTGCAACAATAGTGCGACAAAATGTCGCGCGACAAATGTTGCAGTGAAGTTGTGCCCTATTTGTCGTGTAAGCCTAGCCGTAAGTACGTTCACACGACGACATTTGTCGCGCGACAAAAAGTAGCACTATTGTCGCGCTACAATTTTTATAATGGGAGTCTATGGTGTCGCATTGCGACATGCAACATGCTGCGACTGCGACGCGACAGTCGCAAAAAATCTATTAGGCTACGTTCACACGACAATTGTCGCGTGACAAAAAGTCGCGCGACAATTTGGGAACCACTACACTGCAACATTTGTAGCTCGACATTGATGTCACATTAATGTCGCGCGACAATTTTTATAATGGGAGTCTATGGTGGTGTCGCACGTGCAACATGGGACATGTTGCGACTGCGACACAACAGTCGCAAAAAATCCATCCCGGATGGATTTTTTCCGACTGTCATGTCGCAGTCGCAGCATGTCGCATGTCGCAATGCGACACCATAGACTCCCATTATAAAAATTGTCGCGCGACAATAGTGCGACTTTTTGTCGCGCGACAATTGTCGTCGTGTGAACGTAGCCTTAAAGATGGGTTTTTCTGCGACTGTTGCATCGCAGTCACAGCAGGTCGCATGTCGCAATGCGACACCATAGACCCCCATTATAAAAATTGTCGCGCGACAATAGTGCGACAAATGTTGCAGTGAAGTTGTGCCCTATTTGTCACGCGACTTGTTGTCGCGCGACAAATGTCGTCGTGTGAACGTAGCCTAAGGGGTACATTTATTAAGACCAGCGTCTAAAATGCCCCTGCACCGGCCTCTACATAACTTTGGCGGATCCAGTGCCGGTCACAATGTAAGACAGCTTCCTAGCCGACTTATATTTAGACCATTTTTATGGCTAAACCAGGCGTAGAAAATGATGACTGAGACGGGCCTCCTGGGGCCCCCTTCCCTGCCCACTCCGCGCCCACTTTTTTAGACCTGGGGGAGTGGGGAATAAGTCGCAGATTCTGCTGCAATATGGTGTACGACAGAATCTGCACCAGATATACGCCACTAAAGCGGCATATATCTGTCCTGAAATGACCCCCTATGTCTATATGGGCTGCAAGTACATAAAACTGGGGTAATTTAAATTAGCAAATAAAATAACACTGCATCTTAACATAGACAAGAAAGTGCAAGGAGAAGCAGGCACCGCATGAAAATTGAAACACCCCTCTTTGTTGGCCACTTCTGTCCCTGCAAATATCAGATTTGGTAAGGATAGGGTTTAAAGCACCCAAGCGTTATCCTGTACTGGACAAACCAATTTCCAGGGTAATGGGGAGGTGTGGTGGGGCCAAAGTCATGGAAGGGAAAGGGCACAAATACAATATTAAAACCAAAAAAACACCAATTATTTTATCGTTTATCTATCTATCATCTTTCCATCTGCCTATCTGTGTATTTATCTATCTGATTGGCTGTCTGTCTCTTTGTCCTTCTGTTATCTAATGACAGTATCTATGTATCTATAACCTCATATATCTTACTTTCTATTTATCATGGTATATCCATCTATCCATCTGCTATCTATTTATCTAGCTGTCTGTCTAACTTACTCACTTGTATCTATCTTAGGGGTGTTGGGAATGTGCAGTGTGATGCAAATCCTGGAGAAAAAAAGTGAAAGGGATGACATACCAAACTGACCAATTATCTATTTATTTCTTTATGTCTATATTATATACCTCATACACAGTGGCGTAACTAGAAATGACTGGGCCCCACAGCAAATTTTTGAATGGGGCCCCCTCCCCCAGAATTTTTTTTACAACCCCTTTCTTTCATGCCGCCCCCTTTCCTGTGGCTAGTAAAGATCGCTCTCTCAGACCAGGCCCGGCAGCTGTTCCATCCGTTTTCTACACTGTCTATACTGCCACTGGATATAATTTCATTGTGTAATAATGTTGAGGGGCCCTGACAAAATCTTTTCAGTACTTCTCCTCCTCTTGGATGGGCCCCTTCTGGGTCAGGGCCCCAAAGCAACCGCTTCCCCTATAGTTATGCCCCTGCTCATACAATATATCTCACATCTGTCTACCTATAAAGACCATATCTAATATATCTCATATAATCTATGTATGTCTCTCACATCCATCTATCTATCTCAAACCATCGTGGATTGTTTCTATTACATCTCTCACAATAGTTATCCCTGATCTTACATAAATCGTGCTCCAGCCTAATCTCTAGATCTCCTTGCAGGACTCACCAGATTTGTTTAAAAAAAAAAAACATGCAGCATGGCTGCCAATCTGCACTGGTATCTGGCAGTATTTAGGCACACTGTAATCACTGCATAACGTCATGTGCTGTTAAAAGCAATGATTATGACTGCCTCTACTACCTCCACAGAGGTTATTCTGCACCTTCCCCAGGATCATGAATGTTTAGCTAACTAGTAATAAAAACCCCAATCTAATACCACAGCATAGACATCTAGATCTGCCATGCAGGGCTCTGGGAAAGCCGAGTAACAGCTCCACTGGTGACTGAAGGGTAATCTTCTCACCTGGCTTCCCCACGGAATAGAATTTTATAAATTGATAGAAAACATATTTTTGTGACCTAAGGCCTTATTCACACATCCGCAAGTGTTTTGCGGATCCACGGAGCCGCGGATCCGCAAAACACGGACACACCGGCAATGTGCATTCCGCATTTTTGCGGACCGCACATTGCCCGAACTCCATAGAAAATGCATCTTCTTGTCCGCAATTGCGGACAAGAATAGGACATGCTCTATTTTTTTTGCGGAGCCGCGGACCGGAAAATCGGCGGCGCGCTCCGCAAAATCGGATGCGGAGAGCACAGTGTGTGCTCTCCGCATCTTTCCCGGCCCCATTCACAGTCAATGGGTCCGCATGTATTCCGCAAAATTGCGGAATACATGCGGACTACATTGCGGATGTGTGAATAGGGCCTTAATCTTATTTATTTGGAGGTGCAGTTTGGGGGTAATTGCTCTTCACCAGTTGTCAGTAAGTTGGTTCCACCTGATGAAGTTGTCCTGTTTGTTGCTGAGGAGACACTTCAGTTATTATTCTCTTGTATTGTGTTCTCAAGAAAATACGGATTTCTCAATGTATTTGCCCTTTAACTTTTTTGTCTAGGAAAATGTCTTTACAAAAGCCTTGTTAGTTAAGGGTCCACAAAGACCCCATTGTGTGTAACTCACTGCCCTGCACCGAGTGACTCCACTGTTATGATAATGGAGCTCAGCTTCCTCCAACTTCGGACTTTCTGTCCATGAGACTGAGCTCGGGTTAACAATCACTAGTTTGGGTTGATTCCCCCCATAGTCCTGGTTGTCCCCTCCTGTGACTGGATGGGAGCCAGAACCTTCATATAGGTCTGCAGCTGTATGGAGCTCAGCCTTAACTGGGGATAGATTGCAAGCTCTTTGTCATGGTGGGAAGATGACATCTCCCGAAGCCCCTTCTCATAGTGAATAGCAGGGGGCGTAGCAGCAATTCTCCTCGCCCTAAGGTGCCCGAAAATCCCAGGGATTTGCCATAAAAACTTCATTTTCTCCACAGATACACAAGAGTGATTTATACTTGTCAAAAATACACGAATTCTTCAAGAAAGTGAACGTTTGAGACAAAGTCAAAAGAAGAATTCACCACATGTAATGGGCATGGATGAGGATAGATAGATAGATAGATAGATAGATAGATAGATAGATAGATAGATATAGATATAGATAGATAAATATGAGATAGATAGATAGATAGATAGATAGATAGATAGATAGTAGTTAGATAAATATGAATAGATAGATAGATAGATAGATAGATAGATAGATAGATAGATAGATAGATAATAAAAATAGATATAGATAGATAGAAATAGAGATAGATAGATAGATGGATAGATACATATAAATCGATATGAATAGATAGATAGAAAGATAATTAATGGATAGATAGATAGATAGATAGATAGATAGATAGATAGATAGATATGAATAGATATATATAGATAGACAGATAATAGATATGAATAGATAGATAGATAGATAGATAGATAGATAGATAGATAATAAATAGATAATAAATAGATATGAATAGATATGAATAGATAGATAGATATTAAAATATATATTTAGATAGACAGATAATAGATAGATAGATATGAATAGATAGATAGATAATAGATAGATGATAGACGATCTCCTCCCAGGACCCTCTCCCCTGTGTATACTCTGTGGCAGGGACCTGGCTGGGTGATAGGGGCTTTCTCTGGGGAGTGCTCCTGCCTTTGTCATGTTAATCCTGGTGGGGGGCTTCAGTGGCAGGACAGATGTTTACCTCCTGACAGCAGACAATGGCCGCGGCCTCATGTATGACAATGAAGCCGGAGCCTTTGTCCCCATTCAGACCTCTTCTTCCAGAGCTGCACCACAAAGAGAAAGCCTCTACTAACAATGTAGCAGATAAAACTACTTTCCCTTTTATTATGTCCATGGAGAGGTTGAGTAAGACAATGTGATGTTAATAAGCCCCCAGTCCCCCTCTTCAGCTCCTCACATCAAATGCACAGCTTAGGGCTCAGCCATTGTCCCCAAACCAAACCCAGGGCCCTTAAACAACTCTATAGTCAACTCTATAGAAATCCTCTGCTGTCTGTTTGATCTGAGATTACATTGCTGAAAATGGACACGTGCCCTTTAAATCCCTTCACCTTATAGATTTCTTCCATATTTTCATCGCCCCCTTTACATTGATATCAGACTCCATGCTGCAGGTTTGTGCACAGCAGAGCTGAGGTAGTGCCAGGTATTAGAGCCTAGGGGGGACTTCCATCGGAAAAGGCCACACTCCCATCTTCTCGCTCCAGGCAGGATTTTCAGGCTTTTTTCCTGTTAAATTGAACATTTTGAGTCCACAGTAATCCCGGGAGCTTCATAAAGGAGACCCCTGAGGGTAATGGGTGGAGAGGGACAGGGGGGAGCGGCTGTTACTTCATCTGTTTTGATACATTTAGAGATTTGATATTTTGTATTTAATTAATAGTTTCACATTTAAATGGTTTTAAAAATAAATATAAACTTTCTAAATCACCAACTTTTCTATTACTATTCTCGCTTTATTCCCACTAGCAGTTCTAGTAGTATTAACATTATTCTACTAGTAGCAGTATTATTACCTGGTTTACTATTGGTAGGATTAGTATACCAGCAGTACTAGGGTCAGTGTGCCACCAATTACCAACAGAGGTATGGTTAGATTATTATTATTAGGTTAATATACTACTTGGTAGGATTCATATGCTGCTAGTATTATTACCAATACTGTTACATTATTTATTACTAGTAGTAGCACTATTATAGGCAGAACTATTGCTACCTTTTCCAGTAAAAGTAGGGTTAGTAAACCACTAGTATGGTTAGTAAGTAATAGTACTATTAGCAGTCTTGTTATTAGCACAATTACTACTCCTATTATTATTACTAGAAGCAGTGCTGGCCACTATTATTAGTAGTAGCAGTTGGAGTCGTATATTATTAGGACTGTTAGTTGTAGCAGAAAGGTTAGGTGTAGGATAATAGTATTATTGCCCTTATAAACACCAGAAGTAGTGATGGTAGTACTAGTAGGGTGAGGGTTAGTATAGTATTATTTAGTAGTAGTGCTGGTGGTGGTAGTAGTAGTGGTAATGATAGTACTAAAAGAATGAGGGCTACTACACCTATACTTCTATTATCATTAGTAATTGCAGTAGTGATGTAGTACTAGTAGGGTAAGGGTGAGGATACTACTATTGTTATTGCTGTCCTTGTTATACTGGTTTAGTATTACATTCATTATTATTTTCTATCATCTTTCCATTATTCGGTTATTTATTTTGCATTACTCAGTTATTACTCCTTGTGGTCTGGTAGGTATTTCCTTGTATAACCCCCCGGGGCAGGCATTTGGCAGTGAGTATGAGGTGTGTCTGCGGACCTCGCTCCCATAGCATCTATGTGTACTGGTGCCGACCCCCAGGATCGGTAGGTGAAGCAGAATAATGTTTAGATGGTACTCTGTGTGCTAGATGGTACTCTGTCCTGGGGCTCTGGGACAGGCTGCAGGCTATGTGGAGGACCGTGGAGAATTGTAAATTTGCTGAGACAAGCTGATTACAGGCAGAAGCTGTGCTCCTGGAGAGACCGTGAAACCGCAGCAGCCCCATGCAGAGGCCGCAGGCGGCGCCCTCCCTGAGACCACAACCTCCGCACTAATGGGACATGTCACCAATTTTCCACTAGTTAATGTCAGAATGAACTGAAGGCAGAAACAGAGGAGGGGGCGAGGAGAGGAGAGGCCTGCCTATTATTTATGGCACTGACTGAGGGCAAAAGAGGAGGGTGCCTCAGGGAGTCCCAGAATGTATGTCTGTCTGTCTGTCTATCTATCTATCTATCTATCTATCTATCTATCTATCTACCCATATCTATCTATCTATCTATTATCTATCTATCTATCTATCTATCTATCTATCTATCTATCTATTATCTATCTATCTATCTATCTATCTATCTATCTATCTATCTAATCTATCATGTCACTTATGTAGTGTAATAACCTCCAGTTTCTCTTCAGTCTTTTTTTACTGAGTTAAAGAATCAGGATTTTCCTCTCTTGTGATCAGTAACTGAGCGCTGCCCATCTCAAAACTATACAGTAAATTCAGGAGGCACTCACAGGGTTCAGGAGGCACTGAAAGGGTTCAGGAGGCACTAAAAGGGTTCAGGAGGCATTAAAGGGGTTCAGGAGGCACTAAAGGGTTTAGGAGGCACTCACAGGGTTCAGGAGGCACTCACAGGGTTCAGAAGGAACTCACAGGGTTCAGGAGGCACTCACAGGATTCAGGAGGCACTCACAGGGTTCAGGAGGCACTCACATGAAACAGAGGGGGCACTCTTAGGGTTCAGGAGGCACTCATAGGGTTCAGGAAGCACTCACAGGATTCTGGAGGCACTCACAGGAGACAGATGGGGCACTCTCAGGATTCAGGAGGCACTCATAGGGTTCAGGAGGCACTTACAGGGTTCAGGAGGCACTCACAGGATTCAGGAGGCACTCACAGGATTCAGGAGGCACTCACAGGATTCAGGAGGCACTCACAGGGTTCTGGTGGCACTTCAAATGAAAGAAAACTTATAATGTCCAGCTCACCTTGACAGCTTGATTTCCCCGTGTGCCTTTGAGCCTAGGTGGAGACCCTGAAGTAGAAATCCAAAACAAAGGAAAAAGTGGCTCTGGCACCAAGTATGGGATAAAATCAGGTTCCTTCTTTATTGGTGCATATTCACACACAGACAGACTCCATGGCAATTGCGACAAACGTTGACGCGTTTCGGACTAAACGTCCTTAATCGTAACTCACAGAATTCAGGAGGCACTCACAGGAGACAGAGGGGGCACTCTCAGGGTTCAGGAGACACTCATATGGTTCAGGAGGCACTTACAGGGTTCAGGAGGCACTCACATTATTCAGGAGGCACTCACAGGATTAAGGAGGCATTCAGAGGGTTCTGGAGGCACTCACAGGGTTCAGGAGGCACTCACATTATTCAGGAGGCACTCACAGGATTAAGAAGGCACTCACAGGGTTCAGGAGGCACTCACAGGGTTCAGGAGGCACTCACAAGATTCAGGAGGCACTCATAGGGTTCAGGAGGTGCTTACAAGATTCAGGAGGCATTCACAGGTTTCAGGAGGCACTCACAGGATTCTGGAGGCTCTCACAGGGTTCAGAAGGCACTCACAGAATTCAGGAGGCACTCACAGGGGACAGAGGGGGCACTCTCAGGGTTCAGGAGACACTCATAGGGTTCAGGAGGCACTTACAGGGTTCAGGAGGCACTCACATTATTCAGGAGGCACTTAAAGGATTAAGGAGGCACTCACAGGGTTCTGGAGGCACTCACAGGGTTCAGGAGGCACTCACATTATTCAGGAGGCACTCACAGGATTAAGGAGGCACTCACACGGTTCTGGAGGCACTCAAAGGGTTCAGGAGTCACTCACAAGATTCAGGAGGCACTCATAGGGTTCAGAAGGCGCTTACAGGATTCAGGAGGCACTCACAGAATTCAGGAGGCACTCTCACAGGAGACAGAGGGGGCACTCATAGGGTTCAGGAGGCACTCATAGGGTTCAGGAGGCACTCACATTATTCAGGAGGCACTCACAGGATTAAGGAGGCACTCACAAGATTCAGGAGGCACTCATAGGGTTCAGAGACACTTACAGGGTTCAGGAGACACTCACAGGATTCAGGAGGCACTCATGGGGTTCAGGAGGCACTCACAGGATTCAGGAGGCACTCGCAGGATTAAGGAGGCACCTACAGGGTTCAGAAGGCACTCAAAGGATTCAGGAGGCACTGGTGGGGTTCAGGAGGCACTTATAGGGTTCAGGAGGCACTCACAGGATTAAGGAGGCACTCACAAGATTCAGGAGGCACTCATAGGGTTCAGAGACACTTACAGGGTTCAGGAGGCACTCACAGGATTCAGGAGGCACTCCTAGGGTTCAGGAGGCACTTATCGGGTTCAGGAGGCACTTACAGGGTTCAGGAGGCACTTACAGGATTAAGGAGGCACTCACAGGGTCCTGGAGGCACTCACAGGGTTCATGAGGCACTCACAAGGTTCAGGAGGCACTTACAGGGATCAGGAGGCGCTTATAGGATTCAGGAGGCATTCACAGGTTTCAGGAGGCACTCACAGGTTTCAGGAGGTACTCACAGGGTTCAGGAGGCACTCATAGGGTTCAGACACTTACAGGGTTCAGGAGGCACTCACAGGATTCAGGAGGCACTCACAGGATTCAGGAGGCACTCCTGGGGTTCAGGAGGCACTTATAGGGTTCAGGAGGCACTCACAGGATTCAGGAGGCACTCATGGGGTTCAGGAGGCACTCACAGGATTCAGGAGGCTCTCACAGGGTTCAGAAGACACTCACAGGATTCAGGAGGCACTGACAGGGTTCAGGACCAGCTTAGAATTCATCTTAACAATGCGCAAGTTCGATGACTCTTTACTTTTCTTTGCCATAACTTCTGATAACAGGACATTGTTATAAGGTGTTTTTTTCACTAGTGCTATTGACATAATATTAAAGCTTATCATTGATATGACCACTAGGGGCGCTATTGCAAGAGTGATTATTAGCTGCTGGTAAGGAATTGTAATATTACCTTTCATTTTGCACTGGAGGAATAAAACAGACCTTCTGCTGGTATGGCACCTGTGAGTATGTAAGTGCATATATAACATAATGTACACGTACTAGCTATAGGGCACAAATAACACAAACTATTTACGCTCTTAACCCTGTTGCATACATGCTACCAGGTAGTGGACCTGAAAAAACACCATGGTGTCTTTGTACCAGACAACACATAAACCATAATTTCCTTCAAGGAATTGTCCATTTTTGGAAAATAAAATTTTAGGGCATTTTAAGTTCAAGTGGAATGAAGATCACTTATTGGTAAAGAGATCAGCTACTAAAATTGTCTGAGGAGTATTGATTGTAATGGGGCTGTGTAATACCTTACCATGTAATGGCTCTGAATGAAGATACTTCCCCATGTTCCCCCATAGAATACTTTTGATTACTGAGGAATCACTGTCCACATTCAGGTCCATTTGACCAGGGACATAGAGACAATAGGAAAATGGGGTCCCAGTCCCTTTATAAATTCCCCATAGCAATGCATAGACCCCCCCACATACACCCAAATCATTATGTCATTTTAAAATACATGACCAAACCTATTTGATTCATAAATTTTAGATTTTATTTGACATCATATATACAATTTGCAGTATAAAAAATAGAGCTATTCATATAATATACATAGAATATCTAATCTCACTGAGCTATGGCCGGCATACACCAGATTATTACAAATATTCTTATAAAGAACAGAAGGATTTCCCTCAGAGGAGTGGGCTCTATGGGTCTGGGGGATCACCAGGGTCTCCACACATTCTGCACTGGACATCTGCTGCCACCGGGGTTCAGGATCTCAGGACTATGGGTTATGGACAGTGCTGGCCGCCCACTGCTGCCGGGGAGAGGTGCTGGATCAAGACATGGTGACTTGACTTTGTTGGTCTGATGACTCCATGAACTTGGGTATGCCACATTTTCAGGGGTCTTCTGGTGGGAGATGAATCTAGTAGGAGAGGCAGAGTTGGAAATGTGGTTGCTGTCCTTGGTGCTGAAACAAGTCATCTGCAAGACCAGGGGCTGGTCTTTGACTAGGGAGAGTTGTCCCATGTGTCCACCACACTCCTCAGACTTTAGCAGGAACTGGCTCACACCGTTCAGACAGTTTGTAAATCCAGCTTGATATTCTGAACTTCTGAAGACTGGAAGACCTGCTGGATAGGGACATCACTGGTCAACTTCAATGTTTAAAAGCAGGGGTGGTTGTAGCTAGATTTAAAGATAAGGTGATAGATAGATAGATAGATAGATAGATAGATAGATAGATAATATATTAGATAGATATGTGACAGATAGATAGATAGATAGATAGATAGATAGATAGATAGATAATAGATCGGATAAATATGAGATAGATAGATAGATAGATAGATAGATGATATATAGATATGAGATAGATAGATAGATAGATAGATAGATAGATAATGAGCAGCACCACACTTAAAAAGAAAAGGAGTGCCAGCGGCTGTCGGGTGGATCCTCTGTCCCAATACTGTATATAAAATAAAAGATTCCACTGCACCTCCAAGTAAATTTGTGCATTTATTTACACCAATGCACTGCTTGAGAAAGGTTCCATAGAGAGGACCGAAACATTGCATTGGTGTAAATAAACGCACAAATTTACTTGGAGGTGCAGTGGAATCTTTTATTTTAGATAGATAGATATATAGATAGATAGATAAAGAATAGATAGATATGAGATATAGATAGATAGATATTAGATAGATAGATGATAGATAATAGATAGATAGATAGATGATAGATAGATAGATAGATAGATAGATAGATAGATAGATAGATATTGGATAGCTAGATAGATACATAGATAGATAGATGATAGATAGATAATAGATAGATAGATAGATAGATAGATAGATACACATGTAGATATTAGATAGATAGATACATAGATAGATGATAGATAGATGATAGATAGATAGATAGATAGATAGATATGAGATAGAACTTAAAGCACCCTATATTAAGTTAAGGCCCCATTTACCTTGTACAGAGTTCTGCAGGGTTTTCAGGTATTTCACAGTAAGTTCTAGAATATCTGCTTTTTCTAACTTGCGTTTTCTAATCTGCAATGGATAAAAACATGATATTTAACATAAACACTTCTGCCTGCCATATACCATATATACCATCTATATACCATATAGACCATCTATATACCATCTATATACCATATATACCATCTATATACCATCTATATACCATATATACCATCTATATAACATCTATACCATCTATACCATCTATATACCATATATACCATCTATATACCATCTATATACCATATATACCATCTATATAACATCTATACCATCTATACCATCTATATACCATATATACCATCTATATACCATCTATATACCATATATACCATCTATATACCATCTCTATTGGAGCATTTCTCAAATAACAGAAAACAGATGACTTACATTCTGGGAGTAATTCTTCTCCAGAAGGGTTTTGAGCTGTTCCAGGGACACATTGATCCTGGCTCTTCTCTTTTTCTCCATCAATGGTTTGGAGACCTGGAAGATAAGAGAGACATTAGCGGTGGTCACAGGTACTATAATACCAGTCATACCAGCTGGAGGGGAGGCTGCCATATACTGGGATGATACTGACCTTCCTGAGGCTGCTGGGCTCCCTGGACTCGGGATGGGTCACCATGGTGGAGATGGTTGACTGTTCTCTTGGAAGACAAGATGTAAGTGTGATGGAGCCTCTGAAGGAATCCCCATTTATACACTCCAGTCTTTTACATCTGAATAGGACACTTGACCCATGGCCTCTGGCCATCAAAAGACAAAAGACTCACTCCAATGTCCAATCAACCATGAACCCTTTCACAGCTCAATAATTGAAGTAACATTAGTTTCATAGAACCTGATTTACAAAGGAGATTCCGCTCTGCTGTCCTCAACAGACATATATAAGGATAGATAGATAGATAGATAGATAGATAGATAGATAGATAGATAGATAGATCCCAGAGAAGAGGCAGCACTCCTGAGTTAAATGGTGATGACCCAATTTATTGAGATATATAGATAGATAGAAGAGATAGATAAATAGACAAGAGATAGATAGATAGATAGATAGATAGATAGATAGATAGATAGACATGAGAGAGATAGATAGATAGATAGATAGATAGATAGACAGATATAAACTAGATAATGAAGCAGATGATAATCACACTTGGATGATAAATGGATTATATTTTAAAACATATAATTAAAATAGGGGATGAGACAGATCGATCAATAGATAATATTCTACAAAATATTCAGACATAGGGCATGAGACCCCCTGTTCATATGAACCTCGGTGTGGCAGCCCCCACAGGGCATGTTCTCCAGCTGGAGACCCCCACAGTGCACTAGGGATATGGTCATTTGTCCCTTTCTCCACTGGTTTCACGCTCCATGCTGGTCTGCAGCTCCTCTCCATGCTCAGGGTGCTGACTAATAATAGCAATTTTCTGCTCCCTGTAAATCGGAAGTAAAAGATGATCTTATGTTCCGCTTCTGATTGAGACATAAGAAACATACGGTGCAATTATTAACCCCTCACCCTCCACAGGCTCCCCCAACAGCACACTGCCCCTCCACCAAGTCACTGGTCTGAAGTCTGTACAGAGCACAGGAGCTGTGTCCACACTGGAGTGATCTATCTATCTATCTATCTATCTATCTATCCATCCATTATCTATCTATCTATCTATCTATCCATCCATCCACTATCTATCTATCTCTCTATCTATCTCTCTATCTATCTATCTATCTATCTATCTATCTATCTATCCATCCATCCATCCATCTCTATCTATCTCTGTATCTATCTATCTATCTATCTATCTATCTATCTATCTATCTATCTATCCTATCTCTATCTATCTAATCTATCATGTATTATTTAAGTAATATCTGTCTCCATCAGTTTTTCCCTATACTGGGCTGACATGTAGGATGTTTGCAGGGGCAGTCCATCTGCTGTCAGTGTCCTCTCAGCTGTATTCTTCTTCCAAGCGAGTGTGGAGAATCAGGGAGAATAGGCCGGAGCCTGGAGGAGGTGCAGGAATTCTCTTCTCTTCTCTGTACTCCCACAATTTCACAATTCCTGAGGGGCATTCACTAGGAGATGGGGATTTTCTTGTAATCGATGTGAAAAGGCTGTTTTATGTCATTTATGTAATTATGTTTTTGCTTCAGTTTTTCAGTCCATTTAGGGGAAAAAAATATATTCACCATTCACAGACACCAGGATGTTCTGAATAATTTCCATTTCTTAAGGGCTCATGCGCACGAACGTTTTTTTTTTTCTGTGTTCGTTACGTTTTCTTTTTTGCTGAACTATTCATTTGAGTGGGTCCGCAAAAAAAAACCGGAAGTTACTGTGTGCATTCCGTTTCCGTATGTCCGTATTTCCGTTCCACCAAAAAATAGAACATGTCCGCATTACGGAGAAGGATAGGACTGTTCTATTAGGGGCCAGCTGTTCCGTTCTGCAAAATTCGGAAAGCACGCGGACATCATCTGTATTTTTTGTGGATCCGTTTTTTGCGGACCATAAAATACCTACGGTCGTTTGCATGATCCCTAACTCTCAGCTCTAGGGGAGGTTTTCCTGGTCAAAAGTGGCAGAATTGTTCAAATTGCTTAACAAACTTAAGAATATGTCAGGAACAAAATTTGACTGATGTGTTTAGGCCCTTTTTTTTTTATTTTACTTTTGATAAGTGCCTATACACAAAGGAATGGGTTGTGCCATAGGATAGGGGATAACTACCTGATCAGTGGGGTCCGACTGCTGTGTCCTCCAATGATCCCAAGAACGGGGTCCTGATCCCCTGATTTGATGGCGCAGCAGGTCGGGCATGCTCCATTCATTCTCTATGGGACTGCTGGAGATAGTACCATGCTCGGCTATTTCTGGTGTTCTCAGAGAATGAATAGAGCAGCAAGGCGCATGCTCAACCTGCCACTCCAGCAGATCAGGGGAATGGAACCCCTATTCTCAGGATCATTGGGGATGCCAGTGGTCATAATCCTACCAATCAGTTAGTTATCCCCTATCCTGCGGATAAGAAAAACTTCAAAACTTGGCTCAACCCCCCTAAATGGAGTCATACAATGCGCCAGATTTATTAGTTTGGTGCAAATATTGATCCAATGTAAACCAACCAGTTTCAGAAAACATGTCTATCAGCGCGTCTCACTGCAATATATTTGGCACATCTTCTGCCTGTCTCATCTAGTTTTATGCTCTCTTAAAGGGGTTTTCATGGGAGATTCATTATTTTTTTAAAGCTCTTAATGGACCAAACCAGAGTTGGATCAGCAGCAGTGGGGTATCGGTGAGTTTGGCTTAGGCCGGGTATACATCACCGTTCTCAGGGGTGCACCTATCCTTTCTGCTGCATGAGTCGAAAACTGAAAAGGCACCTGTTCGAACCCCCCCCCCCCCCCACACACACACACCCTCCGAACCCAATGCCGATTTCTTAACCTAACCCCTTTGCCACAATGAAAGCGCTGATTGCCTATGGCCCTTCAGCTGCCCCCCTCTTGCCCCTACCTGGCGCTGCTGATCGCCTCACGTGGCCTCATTGGTGGTGCACCCATGACTGTTCTGACAGATCAGGAGAATGGAGCAATAAACGGTGATGTGAACCTGCCCTTATTTTTTTTATTTTTAACCCTTGTTTAACATTTCCACAGGAAGCTTCTTTAAATTTAGAAGACACGAATACATCTGCCTCATTGTTTGTTCTGATGGAACAGTCCTGAATTTAGGACCATAGAAGGTTTACTTCCACATTTCCCCGCCATAGCAGAGTTAGCCTCCTGCTTATGTTCTACTCAAGGCCTTTGTGGCCAGCAGTTAATAGGTGTAATTCAGCAGTACAATAAGCCAGCACCTCTATGCATTAGAACAGTGCGGTGCACAACACAAGAGACTCAAATTAACAAATTAGCAGAGCTGCAGAAGTAATTTGTTATTTAATGATGGTCTGGCTGTGCCTGCAGGGGGAATATCACCAGCCTGCCACCGGTCATTTGCAGTTAAAAGGAACAAAACAAGACTGGACATTATGGCAGGATCCAATGCCCCATGCAGAATATTGCCCCATAAACTGAGTATTGCTGGCATATGTCCTCCCTATATTCTGCTGTATATAGACTGTATACACAGCCCTGTCCTATTAAGGGTTCGTTCATAGAAAGTTTCAGCGGGGGTCCTTGTTCCTTCTTTGAAAATAGGACTTTTATATTTACAGCCTATACATAATAGAAATCTGAGATTAAAAAAAAAAGTGTGACATTACACAGAAGTGTGAGGATCGCACAACATCCTAAATGTACATTCTTATATTCTCATTGCAGAGCCCCAATTTAGGGTCCACATTAAGGTCACCATCTGCATTACTGAACTGAACTTAGATCTACATAGAATCCCATAGAACCCTAAGGCCTCTTCCACACGGGCATCATGTTTGACGCCCGGATAAGAGGCGGGTGCGTTGTGTGAAAAACGCAAAATATAGAGCATGCTGCGATTTTCACGCAACGCAGAAGTGATGCGTGAAAATCACCGCTCATGTGCACAGCCCCATAGAAATGAATGGGTCCGGATTCAGTGCGGGTGCAATGCGTCCACCTCAAGCATTGCACCCGCGCGGAAAACTCGCCCGTGTGAAAGGGGCCTAAGGTGATCTGGAATGCAGGATGGCCCTAGACGAATAATATAAAATATTAGAATGTGGCCATATTACACCCATCTGAAGCTACCAGTTTGGGACATCTTTATGCATGTGTTGCATAGCTGAGACAGTTTCTGAGACAAAAAACAATATCCATATAAGACTGATATAGATGATAGATAGATACATATATATATATAGAGAGAGAGAGAGAGAGATAGATAGATACAGACAGACAGATAGATAGATACAGATGATATGGATATATATCCCTAGCCCTATAAAGAGCTTTCCCCCTTTCCTCCCCAGGCTTAAATCCTAAATAATTACTACTTTCCCTTTTATTGTGGATCCTGACCTCAGCCCCTGCCCCTCACTGCTGTGTGCCCCCTGGCAGGATGACATTAGACTGTGGAAAATTGCAGGAGCACTCCCAGCCTTTTTAAAGGCTCAAGTCTCTTGCTGTCATCACTTTCTACTGAACTATTCTCTCTGGGGCACCACAAGTCCCAGAAGTGCAAACTTCTGGGTAAGCACAAATTACTGCAGGCACCACTTTAGATTTCCTCACATCTCCTCACATCAGTAGAGGGCTCCATTCTATTTGTTGCACCATAAGTCCCAGCAGTATTTGTAGCAGCAGAGCCTCCTCTATACCCACCAGGGTTTTCTTCCTTCTTGGGCACCACAACTCTCAGCAGAACCCCCTGTTTTGTTGGGAGTATTTGAAGTCCCAGCAGAATTACCCCTCCTGCTTAGGGCACTGCAAGCAGTGAATGGATTTCTCCCTGGGTTAGCACAGGTTTACAAGGTATCCTTTCCTGGCTGCTGGAGCACCACAAGTCTCAGCAAAACAGAATGCCCAAAGGTCTTAGAAGAATAACCAGTCCTGTCTGGGTACCAGAACCTGTCCATGGGCCAGCACAAGGTCTAGTAAGGAGTTCTCTCCTACCAGGTGCACAACTTCTTGGCAGAATGACATATACTTCTGGGACACTACAAGTCTCAGCATAATAACCTGTCTTGATTAGGGTAGTATAACCTATCCTGCCTGGGGCATCCCATGTATTGGCAGAATAACCCACCTTGTTCGAGGCAGTATAACTGTCAGCAGCATGTCCATTCCTGTCTGTAGCACCACAAGTCGCAGCAGAATTTCATGTCCTGCCCGAAGCATTATACCTCCCAGCAGCAAGACTACTCCTAGCTGAAGTACTAAAACTCCTAACAGAATCCACAGCTGCTGCTTGACCTCACTTGTCTGGAGCACAACAAGACCCAGCAGACCAGCACCCACAGATGCAGGTGAAACTCGAAAAATTTGAATATTGTGCAAAGTTCATTTATTTCAGTAATGCAACTTAAAAGGTGAAACTAATATATTTGATAGACTCATTACATGCAAAGCGAGATATTTTAAGCCTTTATTTGTTATAATTTGGCTGATTATGGCTGACAGTTTATGAAAACCCAAAATCACAATCTCAGGTACCCTTTGCTCAGGGGGTATAGATTAATTATCTGACTAGAGTGTGACACTTTGAGCCTAGAATATTGAACCTTTTCACAATATTCTAATTTTAAGTTGCATTACTGAAATAAATGAACTCTTGCACGATATTCTAATTTTTCGAGTTTCACCTGTACAAGAGCCTAGGCACGCGTCTGCACCCTGCACCTTCCTGTATCCACACACTCATCCCCGGAGAATTTCTATAGACTTGTAAAAGTTGTTTAAAGTTTTTGTGACTTGGAAGAACAACAAAGACTTTGTAGGAAAACTGTACTGGAGTGAATGGTAAATGGAGACAAATGCTTAGAAACAGGACTTTGTGAGGACGGCCAGTCTGAATAGGTCCTGAGAGGGAGCTGGGCTACTTACTGATAGGATTACTGGGCATTGTGTGCACTCAGGACAATGGGGCTTGTGGCACTTGGGGAGCCCACACTTTTGTCCCTATACACATGACATCTGACACTTGGCCACTCTGAATTGCTAAGTATCTGCCATGCATAACTAACCCAATAAGCAACAAGAGGGGGGGGGGCAATTAACTGTATTTTGGAGGGAAATGTGAGGAATATAGAGAAATGATAGAGAAAGAGCAAAACTGGTTGAGTGGCAGGAATGTGTATTCAGTAATGGGGGCATTAAAGCTATGGAGCTAATTAGAGTCTAATTAGAACATGTTAATTCAAGCTAAGCCACCACGGGGCCCATATTTAACAGGTGAATGTCCCCTATGGATCACATAAGAAGAATTTCCATGTAACAGCATCACAAGTAAAAATAAATAAATACATTATAAACAAATATAAATAAACAAATTATACAGTAAATATAAAAGTATTTCCTTTTTTCTGAGAAAGCTGGGTGACAACCAGTTTGGTCACCATTAGATATCCCAATGATGTTGTCACGAAGCTAACCATAGGCTCCTGAAAGGCAAAGGTGTCTTATAAAACAATAATGCCTTAGGCCTCTTGCACACAAACGTGTTTTCTTTCCGCGTCTGTTTCTTTTGCGGACCGTATGCGGAACCATTCATTTCAATGTGTCTGTCTGCAAAAAAATGAAAGGTACATTCCGTTTCCGTATTTCCGTATATACGTTCCGTTAAAAGATAGCACATGTCCTATTATTGTCTGCATTACGGACAAGGATAGTACTGTTCTATTAGGGGCCAGCTGTTCCGTTCCTCAAAATGCGGAATGCACACGGACGTCTTCCGTATTTTTTGCAGATCCATTTTTGCGGACCGCAGTATACATATGGTCGTGTGCAAGAGGCCTTATTCACATATCAGTGTTTTGGTCAGTGATTTCCATCAGGGATTGTGAACTAAAATTAGGATTGGAGCCTCCACAGGCATAAGGTGTAGGCCTCATGCACACGAACGTATTTTCTATCCGTGTCCGTTCCGTCTTTTTGCAGACCGTATACGGAACCATTCATTTCAATAGGAAGTTAGGCCTCATGCACACGACCGTATGTATTTTGCGGTCCGCAAAAAAACGGATCAGCAAAAAATACGGATGACGTCCGTGTGCATTCTGTATTTTGTGGAAAAGAACAGCTGGCCCCTGAAAGAACAGTACTATCCTTGTCCGTAATGTGGACAATAATAGGACATGTTCAATTTTTTATAGAAATGGAATGCACATGGAGTAACTTCCGTTTTTTTTTGCAAACCCATTGATATGAATGGTTCCGCAAAAAAAAGCGAAACGGACACGGAAAGAAAATACGTTTGTGTGCATGAGCCCTTACTCCGTGATTTTAAAATACGCAGCATGTCAATTTATTTTATTTTTTCTGACCGGATTTTCTTTTCAAGTTCATCGGAAAGCTGGGTGAGAATTTTTTTGGGAAGGATTAGGGTAATTTTACGTACAGTTTCTTCATCGTGGATTTTGGTTTGGAGTTGCTGAAAATGCTTGGAAGGCATCTCCTTTAACTTCAATAGGAAGACAGCGTGTAAATTTACGCAGCGCTGTTCTTTTCCGCTCTAAGTTTTAAAGACCACAGCCTGGAAAAAAGAAGTGACGTTCAATCTTGGTCCAGATTCTGCACTGAATCCACATTTAAAATTTCCATTGAAATAGACAGGATAAAAAAAACACATCAAAACCAGATAAAAAATGCACCAAAAACTGTGTCGAAATTGAAAAAAAAAACGCATCGACAAAAGGAATCCTGAAGTGCATTCTGCATCCGTTTTTTTTTTTTTTACCACACAAAAACTCAATGGGGGACATTTATCAATAAAATACTAACATTAAAAATCAAAAGTGATGATTTGTTTCACCTCATATATCAAAAGACGCACGCCTCATTAAAAATGTGACTTTCTTATATATAACCTTATTTCTTTTGATTTGCGACATTTTAATGCCAATAGCGCAAAAATACAACTTTTTTAAACAAAAATGCGCCATTTCAGCCAACCCTGCTAGATCACACTTGTGACATTTGAAACATATTTGCGACATATCCTGTGGTAAATTGCGACTTTTGTCTCAGACTTGGGATGTTTTTTGTTTTGTTTTTGTTGAATGCCAAATTACTGACAAAATCCTGCTGTTTCACTCATTTATATTAGATAAATCCGTCTTGTTTTAATACTCACCTATCGCTCGTTCCTACGACAAGTTGGTTTTCTTTTTATAAATTGACAAAAAGTCGCCTTTTCTGCCATAAATGCGACTTTTTACCCTGGGTTCACACCTGAGCGTTTTACAGCGCGTTCAAACGCGCTGTAAAACGCTCAACAGATTAAAACCAATGCATCCCTATGGGAGTGGTTCACACTTGAGCGTTTTACAGCGCGTTTGAACGCGCTGTAAAACGCCCAACGCATAAACAAGTACTTGAGCTTCTTTTGGGGCGTTTGACGCGCGTTTTGTGATTGACACCACAGTAGTCAATCACAAGAACGCGCGTTTTACGCGCGTTTCCTATTTGCAAAAACGCGCTGAAATACGCGCGACAAAAACGCGCGTAAAACGCGCGTTTTTAGAACGCTCAGGTCTGAACCCAGGGTTACACAAAACACCACCACATAAGCTGGCTTTATTGTCCGCAACAATTTGAGCCATTTCTGCCAATAAGAGGATGATAAATGAGGCGTAATATGCACTAATTTGATGCATTCTTTATGGTGAAAATTATGGAGAAAACTGTTTGGACATATTTGGTACAAATCAAAATGTCATTCTTTTTGGCGCATTTTACCCCATAATTCTGATGTAATATGTAACATCTCCCAATGGGAACATATTAATTAATTTAGTTATTTTATGCTACTGACATTAGTTATTGTCAGTGACTACAAGAAACTGAATCTGGTCAGTGATGTCACCCTTTCAGCTTGTTACATCATAAGACATCAGCTACGATCAGAAGGATTTGATCAGTAATGTCCATAAGCACATAAGGTGGGGGGAATATAAGCGGCGGTGCAATGTCTGCCAGAACAGTAGTGGCGCAGTGTCTCTCTCTACCCCATAGAGGAAGGGGGTGCATTAGAGGGGAACTCTTTTCTATCTTCTAATATAAGGCCTGCTTCTAGTATATCAGTGGCCGAGAGCTGGAAACAACTGATATATGTCTTTTGTCCGTACACAGGTCCAGCGTCTATACACTAATAGCGCTAGACAGAAAAACATACAGTCAGTAACATGCAGTGTTTTTCTGCCCATCTGTAGTTTGACATGTTCCGTCATAAGTGATGTGCCTAACGTATGTGAACGATCCCATAGAAAACTATGGGATAGGTTCTGGTTTAAGTTACTCTCTGGCATTTTCTGCTTTATGCTGGAGGGGAACTGAATTAGATTGCTGAATATATGTAAAGGGCTACTGTGGAGGTTGTACAAATGATAAAAAAAATAGTGAACAGAGAGGAAAATAAACATAAAAAAAACATAGAAATGTAAAACGTATTCACTAAACTATTCTATATATTTATTGTTGCTTAAACATGCAGTTTAGGCCTCATGCACACGACCGCATGTTTGGTCCGCGTCCGAGCCACATGTTTTGCGGCTCGGGCGCGGACCCATTCACTTCAATGCCTTGCCTTGTGCTGATTTTGAGCTAAAAATAATTTTTTAAATTGGTCTTCATTACAAATATAGAACCTTTTTTGTGTACAGAGCTGAGATGCTGTAGTAGCAGCCAGTGGATTTTCTGCCTTTTCCTTCTATGTTTATAATAATGACAGATATCATCATATATCTGGGCGTCGACCTGTGCATGTGCACAGATCCATAAGCACCTTGCTGAGATTGGGCATTACAGCGCCTGATTGGCACATCAATATAGGCGCCAAGTTTTATGATTGCTCGGAAGCATATGCCCATATTTAGAAGAACCTTGTAAGTGTTTATACATGATTAAATGGCTGAACACGTGATCTAGATTGACTTTATGATCTGCGCGTGGTTTATTGCACCCATGCACTGTACAGAGGGCAAACATGTATTGATATGGTATGAAATACATTTTTTTACAAATGTCTTTATATAATGTTCTTACTCGCTGGTATGAATGCACTAATCCTTTTATTTATGCAATGTTTATGGGTATATTGCAATCATAAATGGCATAATAATTGATTAATGAAGTCCTGAAGTTGTACTCTTGTACACATCTGATTGCTTGAAAAAGGCTGAAACATTGTGTTTCGGGTCAATAAAGCGGATCTATCACCCTTTCACCTTATCTGGAGTGCTGCCTGATTCTTCTATTTCTAGATAGATAGATAGATAGATAGATAGATAGATATTTAATGCAGGAATGTGAGCAGCGCAGCATTAATAGTGATATAGGGGTGCCAGCAGTAGTGGAAATGATTCAGCTTCCAAAAATATAAAAGCAAAAATTCCACAGCACTTCCCAAATGTGTATCAAAAAGTATATTTCAAATCACCAGACAGCAACGTTTTCGGTCTGAGAAAGGTCCCAGTGAGTAGACCGAAACGTTGCTTTCTGGTGATTTGAAATATTGTTTTTGATACACATCTGGGAAGTGCTGTGGAATTTTTTCTTTTCTTTTCGATAGATATGTAGATAGGCAGGCAGACAGAGCGATAGAGAAAGATGGGTGGAGGAATGGATGGGCAGGCGGGCAAGCAGACGGACAGATAATCAGACAGCCATAGACAGCCAGATATATGGCGCGGTATCCGGACATTTCCATAGCACCAGCTTTGATGAGCCAGTCCTGCCCTGTAATTGCTGTGGCTGCGGCTCTGTCTCTTTATGAACAGGCTGCTGGGCACAGCACGCTCCAGTTTCACCTCTTTGAATGAAGTGAATCCAGATTCCCCCCATTGAAGCCCGAGCACAATCATTTCCAGAGATGATGTGTTGCTTTGTGCGGCAGCAGCTCCATTGTGTGGGGCGTCCAGTGACCTCCCATTGTCAGGATAACTAGGGGTCTTGTTTAGGGCAATTTGTTACCTAATGATGTTCTTCCTTGTCATAAACTGCTCTGCTCCTCCAGGCCTTTCATATGGGGCCCTGTGACTGATCAGCAGGCTCCTTGTTATGCTGATACAACAAGCCCATACACTGCAGCCTGAATGACACTTCACAAAGGGAATTTGTTCTCAAAGTCACATTTTATTGCACTTCAAGGAGAAGATGGTGCATACTGGACCCAGCCGCAGCAGTCACAAGAAAAGCAATTAAATTGACTTAGGGAACCTGCTGCTCGTTGGCTGTGGTGGGACTACAAGTGCCAGAATGGTTTACAAGCCTCTTCAGGTGAGCTGATAACAGACGTGCCATGTGACTGGGCATGGGCTGGCACTAGTGATGTCATGTTGCCCAGTGTAATGATGTCATCCAATCTGTCTCAGGGTGGGGAACTTCTCAGTCCTGCCATCTCCTAGGGGAAGAATGAGGTGTAACTATGTTACTCTATGTAAGGATAGCCTCTAGTAGTCAAACAGGCAACACAAAAATCAAAAGGATTTTCCAGTTCTCTGTAAATAAAGCTTAAAGGGGTCGTCCCACAAAAATATTCTACAGTTTTCAAACCAGCCCCTGGATCTGAACACTTCTGTAACTGCCTGTAATTAAAAATTCAGTAAAGCCCCTGAGTCATTTAATTAACTGTATCTGTATAGCGCCCCCTGCTGTTCGTTCTTTTTCTTATTTCTCTGTCTTCCTTTCTGAGGTGGACGCACATGTTCAGTTCCATCTAGGGCTGCAGCTATCGATTATTTTAGTAATCAAGTATTCTATCGATTAATCCAACGATTAGTCGAGTTCTCTAATAAGAAAACAACTATTTAAAAGAACATTTTCCTTTTAAAAACTCATCAGCTCCCCCCAGTGCCATTAGATACTCCCAGTGTCATTAGATACCCTCAGTGCCATCAGTTCCCCCCATGCCATAAGCTCCCCCCAGTGCTATTAGCTCCCCCCCCCAGTGCCATCAACCCCCTCCCAGTGCCATCAGCTACTCCCCAGAGCCATCAGTTCCCCCAGAGCCAACAGTTCCCTCAGTGCCATCAGCTCCCCATGCCACCAGTCCTCCATGCCATCAGCTCCCCTAGTGCCATCAGATACTCCCCCTCCTAGCCATCTGTCCCCGGCACCAGTGAAATTAAAATACTTACCTTTCCTGTAGGGGCGCTGCCGACACTCCTCAGCTCTTCCAGCCTCTTCTTCATGTGCTGCACTGTCCTCCTGACGTCACACAGCGTCACGTCATAGTGCATTTAAGCGCGCACTATGTCCTGACAATTTGTGTACATCAGGAAAGTGCAGCCGACGGGAGACCACGGAGCAGTGAGTAATAGCAAGCGCTTTACTCGCGCTCCATGGTCACATGGCACAAACGAATCCTCGATGCAAAACATCATCGAATAATCGGTTCATCTCTAGTTCCATCCTTTAACTGCCTCCTGAGCTGTGGTATGGAGAGAGCTGCAGCGGAAAAGACACGCCCCCTGAGCTGCCCGTTTGATATAAGTCTAGCAGAGCAATAGTAACAATGATTGGGGAGATCTCTGGATCCATGTGAGGTACAGGGCTGGTTCTAGCTTTGTTAGAAAGAGATGGTCATGCACTTTATGATCCCTGACTTTCATTTTTTTACAATAATGATTGAATAAGCCTATTAATCATTGTATAATAAGAAGTTGTGCAACTTCTTAATGTATTTAGTGTTTTTATTCCTCGTCATTTAAATTTCTCTGCTTACTGCCAGTGAATGAAAGCATTCTGGTTTACAGGCAAATGCTTAAAAGGGTTGTCCAGAATTTTACAAGTGATGGCCTATCGTCACTCTCTGATCGGCTGGAGACTTTCTGAATGCATTGTACATTCTGAACGATGGCAGTTCAGCGATGACGGATCACTGCGGGGCTGAGAGTGCAGGAAGGTGAGGAGAAGACAACCAGGCAGCCAAGACCACTGATGTGACTGTCTTCTCCTTTCCTTCCTTCGGTTGGGAATTACAACTCTCAGCATGCCATGACAGCTGCTGACGTTCAGGACCTGCTGAGAGTTGTAGTTTTTTTTTTTTTTTTTTTTACAGCAATGTTCCATTCCTTCTTAACCCCTTCCCACCTTGTGACTTTGTAGTTCCCGCAAAGCATGATGATGGTGTGGGCACAGGACCTGACGACATCTTACTCTAATGACTGCACCTTTTAACCCCTCAGATGTCATGGACTAATATAGATAATGTAGTATTTTTTCTATAAAAAAAAACTCATGGTGCATGGCATTAAAATAATTTAAAAATGATGGTGGATATACTATTTCTTACTCATTTGCCCCTCCCCCCAAAACAATGTAAAAAAAAAAAAAATCAATCAATGATTTACCCCAAATGGTGCAAAACCTGCAAAAAACAAGATATTAAATAAATAAAAAATGCAAGGTTCTTAAATGCAATGACACAAAAAAAAAATTTCATTGCCCACCCCCAATCTTATATTCAAGTATCAGTGTGTAACTGTATGGTGAGCCTCCAGAGCTAATTCTACTGGTGGGCTCTAGGACACCCCCCCCCCCCCCCGTCCCACACTGAGCTGCAGTAGAGGCTGCTTCTCACAGCAGAGGGTTTGTTGCAGTTGAATTCAGTGTCTACATGCATTGGCATCGTGTCCCTTCATTCCTATGATGATGGGTATGATGGGCAAAATCATTTCCTTGCAGCAATGGTCACCAGTTATAGTCAATGTGAATAAAAACCATGCCTTCATCCACGCTCTGCAAAACTCAGCGCCTGTGGGGTCTGTCCTATTATTTCACCCGTGTGTCCCCTCTGTAACACAGAGTCCTGATTTAACCGGTGTCAACTTCTACAACAGTCAATTAGATATGGAGCTGGCTGGCATCCCTCTGGCTTTGTGCAACATATGGTGTATACGGTTCTGCTTGTGAGACCAGGAAAATTCACAGAAAAGATCAGAATTAGTAATGGTCAGTAATGGTGTGAAAAGATGATCAATTAGTGTGTCAGGATCGTGCAAGGCCTTCTCCGCCCAGACATTCACCCCCCGCACCACTGCCTCTACGTCTACATCTGAGGGATAGCCCCTAACCTGTCGTGGCACTACACCAAAATATTAGGAAACTGCATAAATAGCTATACCCTAATCAGGAGAAGTACCCAAGCCTATGAATGGACCATTCCTGTGCAAAAAATGAGCGATTTGACAGATTATTATTTATTTGTGCTATTTATTGAGTTGTCCCATCAGATCAGCTGCCAAATCCGAGGTGATCATCAAGAGATCCTTACTAGAGAAGGGACTGTCCAGTTGCAACATGTTCAAGAGAAGATCTTTGGTTTCTGCATGAAGGGTCAATGGTTGTTCCTTTTTAGCATCTCCTCATTTTTTGGGGAAATATTAGATGAATGTCGGCCAAGGCAGCCCATTCTGGTGGAACTGATCAACCATCAAATGTGTGTGGAGGCCTCCCAACGCTCCACTAACAGGAAGTGTTGGCAGAAATAAAGATCAGGCAGTTGGGGTTCAACATGCCTGATCCTTTTGCTCTCTTGGAAGATAGCAGAGGCCTGAGGAGGTGGTGGGTGGTGTCCAAAGGGATTTTCCACATATTGGGATGCTGGAGCTGTCTTACTCATTCGTATTGCTGAGGATCTGTCCAGTCTACTCTGTGCACCGAAGACATATGGTGAGCTGGGACTTATTTTTCTATGAATCATGAGGTTTTTTGCCTTCCTCTGGATCAACTCTGCAGGATAACAGGCTGAGGCTACTTTTACATCAGCGTTTTCCCATTCATTGGGGACAAAACTGAACTGAATGGAACGGAATGCACCAGAATGCATTCCGTTCCATTTTGTGCCTTCCGATACCTGACAGAAAAAAGATGCTTGCAGCATTTTCCTGTCCGGCATGGGATGCGAAGCAAGACAGATCCGGCATGAAACACCATGTCAGACACAAAAGAAAACGAATCCGGCGCCCATTGACTTACTATGGTTTTAGTGCTGGATTGGCCATATTAAAAATAATACAACCGGATCTGTTCATAACAGATGCAGCCAGTTGTATTATTCTAACGGAAGCATTTTTGCTGATCTCTGCTGTATCCAACAAAAATGCAGATGTGAAAGTAGCCTGAACTGGATGGATGGATGTCTTTTTTCAGCCTTACAAATTATGTTACTATGCCTTATTTGGGCTCTGTAGGATTGTATTATTTGGCCACTATATGACAAACCATTAGGGGTACAACCTAAGGCTTGCCCTGGTGTTCAGGACAACCAAGCTACGTCATCATGCTAATGTAAAGGAAGACAAATTTAAATGACATTTATTGCAATTTATTAGTTCATTATATGATTATTATTATTATGTTTATTTACACACAATACGCTATACATTCATAAATTTACAACCTATCCACCTTTCATGAACTTTATTAGGAAACCACCCCTTGTACAATGTGAAGTCACTTAAGGAATATACTGTATATAGGCTTTCATATCACCAGGGTCTCCAGCATGCATTTGTCGGTTGCTGACATGAGTTTGGTGGGTAGAGGTTGTTTGGACACGAAGAAGAAGAAGAAGTAGAACTTGTTCCATGTATATCTTGGGTTAAGATCTGTTGTCCCCTTATCACTGCTTCTTCATTTAAGGTTGTGTTTCCTGATGATTCTTTCCTTTGATTGTTTCTAGATTCCAAGGTGCTCATGCTATTTTCCACCCCATAATGACTTGGGTGTAATGCTATTGACTTCTTTGGTAACTCTGGTAATGTAAGACTAGTTGGGACTTGGACATTTTGAATGTGGCCACCATAAGTCTGAGCATCAAGGACATTGAGGTGATCTACAAGCAGCAGTCCAAGTTTCTCTTGTGAAGTCTTTGTCCTCATTAGATAGGAACTGAGTTTGTTCAGACAGCCTTTGAATCCTTCTTTATACTCAATGATCCTTTCTTGATCCACTGGAGCCATTCCTGCAATGAGTAGATTAATTAGCACATCATTGGACTGACTAGTAAAGGCAGGTCACTTACAAGACAACAGATACTGCTGCCCTGATAACAAGTCATGGCATATCATCAATGCTGCCTTGAGTATTAGATTTTATCTTCCTAATTCCCCGCTTCCTTCTCCCATTTTGGTATAAGTGGTCACCAGATACATCGGGCACTGCTTATTTCAGATGAGAAAAATAGTTTTAGGTACATCAAAATTTTTCTTAATAGCTGGCTTCATAACATGGACCAGTAGTCACCCTAGACACAAGACTGACAATAGAACCACAGATTAAAATCTCAGGTTTATATGCAATTTCACTCTTTTTCCAACAGCCTCTATCTCCAAATCTCCTCACTTCCTCGTTCTCGCGGAATATTAACTTACCTTCTTGTCTCATACTTAGCAGGTTCTCGATGTGTTTCACGGTCAGCTCCAAGATATCTGCTTTCTCCAACTTCCTCTTCCTCACCTGGACAGAAAAACAAACGTAGTCAATTGCTGGTGAATAATCCAGAGCTATATGACTGTGTGGATTATGTATGTGATACGTGTATGGATTTTAATGCATAACTATAAGGCCTCATGCACACGGCCGTTGTTTGGGTCCGCGTCCGAGCCGCATATTTTGCGGCTCGGCCGCGGACCCATTCATTTCAATGGGGCTGCAAAAGATGCAGACAGCACTCCGTGTGCTGTCCGCATCCGTTGCTCCGTTCCGTGCCCCCGCAAAAAAAATATAGCATGTCCTATTCTTGTCCGTTTTGCGGACAAGAATAGGCATTTCTATAATGGGCCGCGTTCCGTTCCGCAAAATGCGGAACGGAAAGCGGAACAGCATCCGTGTTTTGCGGATCCGCGATTTGCGGACCGCAAAACACCAACGGTCGTGTGCATGTAGCCTAACCCTGGGTTCACACCTGAGCGTTTTACAGCGCGTTCAAACGCGCTGTAAAACGCTCAACAGATTAAAACCAATGCATCCCTATGGGAGTGGTTCACACTTGAGCGTTTTACAGCGCGTTTGAACGCGCTGTAAAACGCCCAACGCATAAACAAGTACTTGAGCTTCTTTTGGGGCGTTTGACGCGCGTTTTGTGATTGACACCACAGTAGTCAATCACAAGAACGCGCGTTTTACGCGCGTTTCCTATTTGCAAAAACGCGCAATTTTGGAACGCTCAGGTCTGAACCCAGGGTAAAGCTACAATTTTTATTGGAAGCTGGACTTTAACATTTTTCAATTGAGTTGACTTACGGCCGAGTCTGGGCTATGTCCGCGCCACCATAAGAACAACACAGGTGAGCGCTGCTTCTTTGTACTTTTGAAATCCAGAGCTATAGTATCAAAGATTATTATCATACAGGTGACTATTCCAGACTTATTGCAAGTTAGCAAAAGTAAGAACTAGAACAAGGTTCAGCTTCTTCGTCTGTTCTCAGAACTCCCATACAAATGAAGAGAGCATGAGCTAGGAGATTGCACAGTAATCCTCATTCTATGGATTATTTTACCACAATGTAGGTCAATGTAGGTACTGTATTATAACAATGATCCAGAACTAGAACAATACATTATAACACAGTATAGGTAAGTTCTCAATTCATCAAGAGCTAGAACGTGTTATCATAGGTTCACTGATCCTATCCCATAGGTTCATAATGCCAGGCTGATATCCAAAGCTATACCACTGTAGTATCATGCAATTATCCAGAATATATGTAACACTATACAGTGGGTCAATAATTCAGAGTTAGACCATCTTATATTACAGTTTTGGTTGTGCAAACAGACCTAGAACATTATCCTAACACAATGAAGGTCTATCATCCTTAGGTATTTATATTCACCAGGGATCAGCAACCCCTGGCACTCCAGCGGCTGTGCAACTACTACTTCCAGCATGCACATTTATTTGGCTGTTCTTGTAACTCCCATAGAATTGAAAGGAGGATTCTGGGTGCTGTAGTTTCTGAACTGCTGGAGTGCCGGAGGTTGCTAATCCCTGTTATACAGGATGTAGGGCTGCGATCATACATTATTACATTGCATCATAACACAATGATCCAGATACAGAACATACTATTATAACACAATGCAGATTAATGACCAGAACTGGAGCTGCTTATCTCCACACAATGTTTAATAATGTATAGATACCCTATAACAATCACTCCAATACTTACATTATAGCTGTAATGCTTTTCTAGTAAGGTTTTCAGTTGTTCCAAAGAATTGTTAATTCTGGCTCTTCTTTTCTTCTCCATAAGAGGCTTGGACATCTACAAAAAAGGACAGCATCATATCCTCCCTCCTGCTCACCAGGTCATATTTCGGTACTACATAGTGCAGCGGCGTATATCCTACCTTGTTGCGTGCCAGCTTCACCTATGTTACATCCACTCCACTAATGAATTAGTCCCCACTGTTTCTAAGCAGTTCTGGTTCCCTCCACTTTATCTATAGTCCTAGGCTCTCTTTGCATTTCAATGATACATTCTGCAAAAGAAAAGTCTTTCTGTTCCAATCATGCAGAAACTCGCATTACTGTACAATGAGGACTGAGCTCCTGGACTACAATACAGTATAATTGTCCTGTACATCCAATCATGAACTAGTAAAGTGAATACATATATAATGCACAAGACAAGATGCCCTAAACCTCGTGTACTGTTTGTGCAAAGGTGACCATACATGTTTGAGGCATGTTGGTCAAATCCACTCATTTCGGTGGAACCAGCCAACCATCTACCTGAAGGTGGATATTGAGTGAGATAAGGATCGGGCATTTGGATTTCAACATACCCAATTTTTTTTGTTCTTGGGAAGAAGAGCAGCCACCAGAGGTATCTTTCGACCTCTTTTTCCCTCTCCCCAACCTGACTGTGTGTGTGTATGGGGAGGACAGGAGAGACAGCTGTCAGCCAAGCTTAGGCCCCTTTCACATCAGCGTATTTGCTTTCCGTCCTAGAGTTCCGTCCTCGGGGATCTAGGACGGAAAGATACTGATCAGGATTATCCTAATGCATTCTGAATGGAGAGAAATCCGTTCAGGATGCATCAGGATGTCTTCCGTTCAGTATGTGAACGTTTTTTGGATGTTGACAAAAGCATGCTGAGGATTTGTCTCGGTCCAAAAATCCGGAAGACATGCCGTAACGCCAGATCCGGAATTAATGCCCATTGAAGTGCATTAATCCGGATCCGGCCTTAAGCTAAACGTCGTTTCGGCGCATCGCCGGATCCGACGTTTAGCTTTTTCTCAATGGTTACCATGGCAGCCAGGACGCTAAAGTCCTGGTTGCCATGGTAAGTAGTGGGGAGCGGGGGAGCAGTATACTTACCATCCGTGCGGCTCCCAGGGCGCTCCAGAGTGACGTCAGGGCGCCCCACACGCATGGATCACGTGATCCATGCGCATGGGGCGCTCTGACGTTATTCTGGAGCGCCCCGGGAGCCACACGGACTGTAAGTATACCACTCCCCCGCTCCCCACTACTACTATGGCAACCAGGACTTTAGTAGCGTCCTGGCTGCCATAGTAACCTGAAAGCATTTCGAAGACTGATCAGGATCCTGGTGTAGGGGTGTAGCTTACAGCTCATGGGCCCTGGTGCAAGAGTTCATCTTGGGCCCCCTTTCCTCAGTGCTTTGTGTGTCTTCTTATGCAGCACAAGGATCTTTGGGCCCCCTCAGGCTCCTGGGCCTGGTAGCGACTGCCACTTCTGCACCCCCTATAGCATGCCCATGTACAGCGCTACAAAACATACAGCGTAATGCAGCACCACATACCTCTTACATCCAGTGATGTCTCCTCTGATGTAGACGTTCTCTTTCTTCATCTTCTCCATTCAGACCAGACCGCCATGATAATTTCTTTCAGCCATCTCTCGTCTCTGTGGAGTTTGACAAACAGACATCTTTGTTTCCTGCTTTTCCATCATCCTTCCACCTTCTCAACACCCCAATACTGTGCTCCCCAATACTATACTGCAGAAACAGGTAATCCTCCTGAAAATACTAGTAACCAGATAGTGCCCCCTTTAATAAATATTGGCACACAGTGCCCTAAAAAATAACTGCACCCAGCAAATAGTGTCCCTGACACTAATAGTATAAGCAAAGTATCACCAATAGTAATAATTATCTGCCAGAGTGCATAGTGTTAACAGTAATAGTAATAATGCCCCTATTGTGCTCATACTAGTAATCATGTCCCCCATAGTCCCCCAGTAGTAGAACTTCTCCTTATTATGAGTGCCAGTATAAAAATGCCTCCTAATATGTGCCACTACAAAAATAACGCTTTTTAATGTGTGCCAGTACAAAAAGAGTCCCTAGTAATGTGTGCCAGTACAAAAAATACCCCCTAATGATGTGTGGCAGTACAAAAACTACTCCCTTATAATGTGCACCAGTACAAAAATACCCTCGTATAATATGTGCCAGTACAAAAAATATACCCTTATATTGTGCGCCAGTACAAAAAATATCCCCTTACCTTTCAGATCAGACCCCCATATCAGACCTCAAAACATACTAGGGACCAGGTTGAGAGGTTGGGCCATACTGGTGTGTGTAATGGGGGGAAGGGGGGGCATGATGGGGACCAGGAATGTGAGGGGGAACCATATTGGTGACTAGTTATGAGAAGTAGAGCCATTCTGGGGACCAGGAGTGAGAGGAGACTTTCTGCTGGGACCAGAAATTAGTGGGGAGTCATGCTGAAGACTAGGAATGAGAGATAGAGCTATAAGGGGGGCAAGTAATGCAGATCAGAAATGAGGGGGAGGCATGCTGTGGACTAGGAATGAGAAGAGAGCCATGTGAGAGACCAATGACATTGGCCTGTGTCTGCAACCACTCTGCTCTCCCTGGTGGACAGGGGTGCCATTCTGGTCACCTGCTTCCCCACTCCCTGACCCGCCGACCTTCCTCATCCTCTTCCCCACAGACTCAACCGCTACAGCAGCCAGGCTGTTCCTCCTTGCATGAGGCAGCCTGCTTTTTTCCAGCAGTGCCTCTCACTGCCTATAGGGTCCCCACCCGCTTCTTCTAGCTCTTAAAGGGCCACTGAGCGCACAACTCCTCCCATGCCTGTGGGACAGTGTCCTGTAAAGGTGTGCTGTTCTAGGTTTGTCAGCCCGTGTAATGACCTGTCTGATGTCTGGATTTGACCCTTTGCTGTCTGACCTGACCTCTCCCATTCTGGGACAGGAGCAGCCGCTTCCTCATCTCTATGACCAGTGCTCGTTGATCAATGTATACAGATTGATGGTGACGGCAGGGATGATAAAAGCGTCCCTCTACAGGGAGCATCTAGCAGCTGCACTATTAGCGTGCAGCTGTGATCTCTGCACACATGCTTTAAAACGTCCATGAAGAGATATCTGCTGACTGCCTGGACGTATATAGTTAAAAGGCGGTCAGCAAGTGGTTAACATTTGATATCCAGGGGAGGACTGAGTGGTCGGGCACTTTGGACGTGGTCCGAGGGCCCGGCCGGGAAGGGGGCCCGCGGCGGTGGCGGCAGATCACAGAGAGATGAACGTTTCCATTGTGGAAACGTTCATCTCTATAGTCATCTGTATTGCCGTCCTCAGGACAGCGATATAGATGGCTGTGCTGTGGGGCAGGGGAGGGAGAGGCGTCTCCCTTCCCTGTTCCTCTAATAGGCTGCCGACACAAGGCCCGCAGCCTATCAGAGGCCGGTGAGCTGCTGACACAGGCCGGAAGAGGAGGTAAGTAGAAGTGGTTTTTTTTTATATATACCAGACTATGGGGTGGGGGGTTACAGAGGCACTTGTTACTGGCGTATGTGGTGGGGGGTTAAAGAGGCACTGGTTACTGGCACATGGGGGGTGGGGGTTAAAGAGGCACTTGTTACTGACACAAGGGAGGTGGGGGGTTAAAGAGGCACTAGTTACTGGCACATGGGGGGTGGGGGTTAAAGAGGTACTGGTTACTGGCACATGGGGGTGGGGGTTAAAGAGGCACTTGTTACTGACACAAGGGAGGTGGGGGGTAAAGAGGCACTTGTTACTGGCACATGGGGTGGGGGGTTAAAGCGGCACTTGTTACTTGCACATGGGGGGGAGAGGCACTTGTTACTGGCATATGGGGGGGATTCACTTGTTACTGGCACATGGAGGGTGGGGGGTTAAAGAGGCACTTGTTACTGGCACGTGGGGGGGGACATGGAGAGGCACTTGTTACTGGCACATTATTGTAGGGCACTATGGGGGCTTCTACTGAGGCCACAAAGAAGGGGTATTTTATATGAGGGGCTCTGTGTGGTACCAGGATTATCCGGATGGTTTATCTGTTTCTGCAATATAGTATTGGGGGTAGTAGAATGATTTGTCCAGAAGATGGGAGGATGATGGAAAAGTAGTAAACTAAGATTGTTTTTTGTTGTCAAACTGCAGAGACGGAAAATGGCAACAAAATAGTGCTCAGGTCTGAAAGGAGAAGACGAGGAAAGAGAACATCTACATCAAAGGAGATGTCACTGGATGTAAGAGAGGTATAGGGCGCTGTATTTCTGTAGTGATGGGATCAGGAGCGTAATGATCGCGGTGCGACCGTGACCGGGGGGTGGAGGTGGTATATGGTGTGACTGGAGGCGGAACATGGGCGTGGCTGGAGGTGGGACATGGGTGGGGCCTGGAAGGGGGCCCTTGATTTATTTTGCCAGGTGGCCCTGAGGGTTCTCAGTCTGCCCCTGTTGATATCTACTTAGCAGCAAACAACTTAGGGGGACATCTATGTAAGACTGGCATTTTACTTTTCTGCCCACTTTTTTAAAAAACTGAAAGCCCCAAAAATATGCTACAACTTTTTGATGCCAGTTTTCTGGTATAAAGGGGTTGATAAATTTCCCCCTTGGTGTTGGAGGGACTCTGCTCCATTCTTTTGAAGTTTCGCATAGCACTGATCTGATCTTTCGCCCTGTCTGGCTGTCCTGCTACTTCACTAGAGGATGAGAAGAATTGTCAGACAACTTTATTCACATAGTTAACAAGTCCTTTGGCTAGCTAGGGAGCAAGTAAACAGAAAAGACCCACAAAGATCACGTCTGCTGGTCCCGTGAATTCTTTGGATGCATTCCCCTATTATTCTTCCCCGCCCACTCCACTCCCCTTTTTCAGTCACTTTGCAAAAGTCGCGTGAGCGGGGTAAAGCTACAGATTTTGTCGCAAAACACCTATGCAACAGAATCTGCAACCTAAATACGCCACAAACTGGTGTAAATCAGATAATAAATAACCGCCTTAGACTTTTAAACGGATCTAAACTGTCAGCACCAAAATCGAGAAAAATGGTCAATCTAGTGATTCCGTTCTCTTCCGGAATCTGTAGCTACATCTATGGCTATCCAGCTTTACCATAACAGCCTCCCATCGGGGGCTGCTCTGCCATTGCAGCCACCCGATACTTGACCCAGAGGGAGGGGGCCCCCCTCCCTCCTTCCCCCATCAGCCGCTGCTCTGTTGTGGCAACGGCTGATGGTTACCATGGCAACCGGACGCCTTCACAGGCTTTTGGCTTGCCATGGTATAGCAGATCAGGCTTCTGCCAAACACAGCAGCAGCTTGATCAGACCCACTGGATCTTCAAGAACCAAGTGGGTCTGGGTAAAAAAAATGTTAAAAAAAGTAAAAATAAAAAAAAATGAATTTCTTCTTATAGCCACACATTTATCACTGATAAATATGGCTCTCAGACTATGGAGATACTAAAACATTATTTTTTTTTTCTAAAATGCTTTTATTGTGTTAAAGTCAAATAAAAAGTATACATATTATGTATTTCCGCGTCCGTAAGAACCTGCTCTATAAAAATATCACATGACCTAACCACTCAGATGAACACCGTAAAAAATAAAAATTAAAACGGTGTAAAAAAATGATTTTTTTGTCACCTTACATCACACAAAGTGTAATATTAAGCGATCAAAAAGGCTTATGCCCCCCATTATAGTGCCAATCAAACCGCCATCTCATCCCGTAAAAAATGATACCCTACCTAAGACAATAGGTCAAAAAATAAAAAAACTATCACTCTCAGACAATGAAGACACTAAAATATGATTTTTTTTGCTTCAAAACTAGTATTATTGTGCTAAAGTGAAATAAATAAAAAATAGTATACATATTATGTATCGCCGCGTCCGTAAGAACCTGCTCTATAAAAATATCACATGACCTAACCCCTCAGGTGAACATCATAAAAAATAAAAAATAAAAACGGTGTAAAAAAAGCTATTTTTTGTTACCTTACATCACAAAAAGTGTATTATCAAGCGATCAAAAAGGCGTACGCCACCCATTATAGTGCCAATCAAACCACCATCTCATCCCACCAAAAATGATACCCTACCTAAGACAATAGATCAAAAAATAAAAAAAACTATCACTCTATGAAGACACTAAAATATGATTTTTTTTGCTTCAAAACTAGTATTATTGTGCTAAAGTGAAATAAATAACTAAAAGTATACATACTAGGTATCGCCACGTCTGTAAGAACCTGCTCTATAAAATTACCACATGATCTAACCTGTCAGTAAATAACTGTAAATAGAAAAAAATAAAAATGGTGCCAAAACAGCTATTTTTTGTTACCTTGCCTCAAAGAAGTGTAATATAGAGCAACCAAAAATCATATGTACCCTAAAATAGTACCAACAAAACTGCCACCTTATCCCGTACCTTCCAAAATGGGGTCTTTTTTTTTTAGTTTCTACTCTAGGGGTGCATCAGGAGGTCTTCAAATGTGACATAAAATGCAACTTAAAATGATCCCAGTGAAATCTACCCTCCAAAAACCATATGGCGTTCCTTTCCTTCTGTGCCCTGCAGTGTCCCCGCAAAGCAGTTTACGATCACATATGGGGTGTTTCTGTAAACTACAGAATCAGGGCCATAAATATTGAGTTTTGTTTGGCTGTTAACCCTAGCTTTGTTAGCGTAAAAAAATGATTAAAATGGAAAGTTTGCCAAAAAAGTGAAATTGTGAAATGTCATCTCCATTTTCCACTTATTCTTGTGGAACACCTAAAGGGTTAACAAAGTTTGTAAAATCAGTTTTGAATACCTTGAGGGGTCTAGTTTCTAGAATGGGGTCATTTTTGGGTGGTTTCTATTATGTAAGCCTCACAAAGTGACTTGAGACCTGAACTGGTCCTTAAAAAGTGGGTTTTTGGAAATTTCTGAAAAATTTTAAGATTTGCTTCTAAACTTCTAAGTCTTGTAACGTCCCCAAAAAATAAAATGGCATTCCCAAAATCATCGATACATGAAGTAGACATATGGGGAATGTAAAATAAAAACTATTTTTGTAGGTATTACTATGTATTATAGAAGTAGAGAAATTGAAACTTGGAAATTTGCAAATTTTTGCTAATTTTTGGTAAATTTGGTATTTTTTTATAAACAAAAATGTTTTTTTTTTTTACTCCATTTTACCAGTGTCATGAAGTACAATATGTGACGAAAAAAACAATCTCAGAATGGCTTGGATAAGTAAAAGCGTTTTAAAGTTGTCACCACATAAAGTGACTCATGTCAGATTTGCAAAAAATTGCCTTATCCTTAAGGTAAAAAATGGCCTGGTCCTGAAGGGGTTAAAATGACTGTGATACTCAGCTCCTTCTAGACATTTACTGGTGCGTTTACAAACATGGTGAAGTCAAGAGAATGGTCCAGGAAGACAAGAGAAGAGGTGATCTCTCTTCACAGGAAGGGCAATGGCTATAAGAAGATTGTAAATATGTTAAACATACCAAGAGACACCATAGGAAGCATCATTCGCAAATTCAAGGCAAAGGGCACTGTTGAAACGCTACCTGGTCGTGGCAGAAAGAAGATGCTGACTTTGCTGTGCGCTACCTGAAGCGCAAAGTGGAGAAAAGTCCCCGTGTGACTGCTGAGGAACTGAAAAAAGATTTGTCAGATGCGGGTACTGAAGTTTCAGCTCAGACAATAAGGCGCACACTGCGTAATGAAGGCCTCCATGCCAGAACTCCTAGGCGCACCCCCTTGCTGTCTCCAAAGAATAAGAAGAGTCGACTGCAGCAGTGGCGTACCGCCAATATAGGCAGGGAACGCCACTGCTTGGTGCCGCCCCCTCGCAATCGTCTGTCAAAACCAGGACCAGGATGCACACCGGCATATCGGCGCAGACCGATCCCCCCCCCCCGTCACCGCCGAGTTCCCGCGCTTACCTGAGCCCTGGCTGCTGACCGTCTGTGACCTGATCCTGACCTGTGTTATCAGGATCAAGTCAGCCAGCAAGTTACAACTAACGCGCTCCCTGGCCAATCAGCGCAAGGCACACTGTTGAGGCAGCGGCTGATTGGCCAGTTTGCGGGACATGGGCGGGAGAATGACGTCGCCACTGTCTGACTGCATCTCACACAGTGGACACGGAGTCACGGACCGACGGTCGGACCCAATCCCAGAACAGCCGCCCGCCCCGCAGCCAGCACCAGTCCTGGACGGAGCCAGCAGGAGGAGGATTGGGATAGATGCACTGGGGCTGGGGAGCCGAGCTGCTGGCGGCACCCTGAACAGGTTGCCGTGCTGTGCCTGGCCCTGGCTCAGTGAGAGAGCAGAGAGTGTGGGTATGTAACTAAGTGTCAGTCACTGTCAGACTGACACTTGAGTGACCTGTCTCTGAGTCTGACACATGGATGATTATGTCTGTCTGTGGAAGTTGCCCAGGCTGCCTGCAGGGGCAGGCAGCAAGAGAGAGGAGGGGTGGGATTCGGGAAGGAGGGGGGGGGGGGACAGGACAGCCTTCTCACTCCAGTCCAGTCCTGTTGTCCTCTAGGCTCTATGAGCCCCAAAATGCCACCCAAATGCCCAAGAGAGGGGGGGGGGATTCAGGTGTGAGTCCACAGTCAGGAAAGTGCCAAGCTGTACTCATACAGTATGAGACTCACCTGCCTTCCCCCCAGGTCCACTATGACCCCCCCCCTTTCCTGAGTCCTCTATGAGCCCCCCAATGCCCCCTAAAATGCAGTAGGAGTCCTTTTTGAGCCCCAACCCCTAAAGTCCCTACAAAAATGCCCAGGTGGGGAGGAGTAGGAGGAAAGCACACTGTCCTCTATTAGCCCCCTCTTCGGAGTTCTCTATGAGCCCTACCAGCAAGTATACATTTATTTAATGGGGGTGTGGCATGGGAGGAGCCAGGACAGGAGATGGGAGGGCGGGGTTAAGGGGTAGGTGGGAGGGGCCAGGGGTGGGTAGTGGGTGGGGTTAAGGGGGCCCATTTCAGATTCTTGCTATGGGGCCCAGTGATTTCTATGTACGCCCCTGGACTGCAGTATGCCAAAAGTCATGTGGACAAACCACAAAAGTTTTGGGATAGTGTTCTGTGGACTGATGAAACAAAATTAGAACTGTTTGGGCCCATGGATCAACGCTATGTTTGGAGGAGGAAGAACAAGGCCTAGGAAGAAAAGAACACCTTGCCTACTGTGAAGCATGGCGGGGGGTCAATCATGCTTTGGGGCTGTTTTGCTTCTACAGGTACAGGGAAGCTTCAGCGTGTGCAAGGTACCATGAATTCTCTCCAGTACCAGGAGATATTGGATGAAAATGTGATGCAGTCCGTCACAAACCTGAGGCTTGGGAGACGTTGGACCTTTCAACAGGACAATGATCCCAAGCATACCTCCAAGTCCACTAGAGCATGGTTGCAGATTAAAGGCTGGAACATTTTGAAGTGGCCATCGCAGTCACCAGACTTAAATCCGATTGAGAACCTCTGGTGGGACTTAAAGAAAGCAGTTGCAGCGCGCAAGCCTAAGAATGTGACTGAACTGGAGGCTTTTGCCCTTGAAGAATGGGCGAAGATACCCGTAGATCGCTGCAAGACACTTGTGTCAAGCTATGCTTCACGTTTAAAAGCTGTTATAACTGGAAAAGGATGTTATACTAAGTACTAAGATTGAATGTCACTTGGGGGTTGAATAAAACTGATAATGATGTGAGCACAGAAAAGACATTTGTGGTTATTTCATTATAAATGTTATGTTATATTTCTCTGACTTACAAGTGCCTCTTTGATTTAATTGTAAACAAGATGACTGAAATGATCAAAATCAATGTCAAACTGGCCAAAACACTCAATTTCAGTGGGGGTTGAATAATTTTGAACACAACTGTATATAGATATATATATATATATATATATATATATATATATATACATATGTATATAACAACTGGGTTGACACCCAACTTTCCCAGGGTCCTATACAACTCATAAATTACTTAAAAACTGCTGCTCAGGAGTTTGAGAAAGCTTGGTGGAAAGAGGAGTAACTTGAAGCTCCATGGCAGTGACCCAATGCACAATCTGTGCCAAACCTCCCACTTGCCATATATAATAATGGTGACTGCTATCCCTGCACCACCTACAGCTGCTCGGGACCTGTATCTACTAATTTTTAGAGGTGTTTTATGGAAGGAAATTATCGCCATTAGGTTCTCTGATGGTGGCCCTTTCATGGTGGGAATAGGGCTCCCGCCCCTTTAATAAGACAGTCCTGCCCAGCGGTGCTTAGAAGTTTCTATTAAGGTTGAAATAATGCACTTTTTCTAATCTGGGCCATGACCTTAAAATGTACATTTCAAGAAGTGTGGATTATCTTAAAATCCTCCGTAAAATTGCAGCTAATCTGCCTGGTCATGGTTTGGGTGGGCTCAAGAAAGAGGCAGCAGACTCCCCCCAGCCCGGCCATTCAGCCCTCCTTTCTTGGTTCATGTTTTCGTCCCTCCATGATCCAAATACTCACAAAATCCCAATTTTCTGCCTCTAATTCCCGCAGCCACCCATCTTTAGCTCGAAGCTTCATGGTACATTGTGCTTCTGCCTATAATTACTGCCGAATAGCTTCATCACAACTAAGCGGCCATGGTCTATTATACAGAGCCTCAATGCAGAAAACGTGCAGACACTGGTGGAGTGACTTTATACAGTGACCCATCATACATCTCTATATACTACATTTATATACACGCTGGTGGATAGCTGAGTGACTTTATGTCAGTGTATGAGCGCAGAATACAGTGACCCAGCATACATCTCTATATACTACATTTATATACACGCTGGTGGATAGCTGAGTGAGTTTATGTCAGTGTATGAGGGCAGAATACAGTGACCCAGCATACATCTCTATATACTACATTTATATACACGCTGGTGGATAGCAGAGTGACTTTATGTCAGTGTATGAGGGCAGAATACAATCACCCGGCATACATCTCTATATACTACATTTATATACACGCTGGTGGATAGCTGAGTGACTTTATGTCAGTGTATGAGGGCAGAATACAGTGACCCAGCATACATCTCTATATACTACATTTATATACACGCTGGTGGATAGCTGAGTGACTTTATGTCAGTGTATGAGGGCAGAATACAGTGACCCATCATACATCTCTATATACTACATTTATATAGACGCTGGTGGAAAGCTGAGTGACTTTATGTCAGTGTATGACGGCAGAATACAATCACCCGGCATACATCTCTATATACTACATTTATATACACGCTGGGGGACCTATATACAACATTTATATAGACGCTGGTGGACAGCTGAGTGACTTTATGTCAGTGTATGAGGGCAGAATACAATCACCCGGCATACATCTCTATATACTACATTTATATACATGCTGGTGGATAGCTGAGTGATTTCATGTGAGTGTATGAGGGCAGAATACAATTACCCAGCATACATCTCTATATACTACATTTATATAGATGCTGGTGGATAGCTGAGTGACTTTATGTCAGTGTATGAGGGCAGAATACAGTGACCCAGCATACATCTCTATATACTACATTTATATACACGCTGGTGGATAGCAGAGTGACTTTATGTCAGTGTATGAGGGCAGAACACAGTGACCCATCATACATCTCTATATACTCCATTTCTATAGATGCTGGTGGATAGCTGAGTGACTTTATGTCAGTGTATGAGGGCAGAACACAGTGACCCATCATACATCTCTATATACTCCATTTCTATAGACGCTGGTGAATAGCTGAGTGACTTTATGTCAGTGTATGAGCGCAGAATACAGTGACCCATCATACATCTCTATATACTACATTTATATACATGCTGGTAGATAGCTGAGTGATTTCATGTGAGTGTATGAGGGAAGAATACAGTGACCCAGCATACATCTCTATATACTACATTTATATACATGCTGGTAGATAGCTGAGTGATTTCATGTGAGTGTATGAGGGAAGAATACAGTGACCCATCATACATCTCTATATACTACATTTATATACATGCTGGTAGATAGCTGAGTGATTTCATGTGAGTGTATGAGCGCAGAATACAGTGAACCAGCATACATCTCTATATACTACATTTCTATAGACGCTGGTGAATAGCTGAGTGACTTTATGTCAGTGTATGAGGGCAGAACACAGTGACCCAGCATGCACCAGGGCCCATGAGCCTTTAGCTACGCCCCTGTCTCTATATACTACATTTCTATACACGCTGGTGGATAGCTGAGTGATTTCATGTGAGTGTATGATGGCAGAATACAATCACCCGGCATACATCTCTATATACTACATTTATATAGACGCTGGTGGAAAGCTGAGTGACTTTATGTCAGTGTATGAGGGAAGAATACAGTGACCCAGCATACATCTCTATATACTACATTTATATAGACGCTGGTGGATAGCTGAGTGACTTTATGTCAGTGTATGAGGGAAGAATACAGTGACCCAGCATACATCTCTATATACTACATTTATGTAGACGCTGGTGGATAGCTGAGTGACTTTATGTCAGTGTATGACGGCAGAATACAATCACCCGGCATACATCTCTATATACTACATTTATATACACGCTGGTGGACAGCTGAGTGACTTTATGTCAGTGTATGATGGCAGAATACAATCACCCGGCATACATCTCTATATACTACATTTATATACACGCTGGTGGACAGCTGAGTGACTTTATGTCAGGGTATGAGGGCAGAATACAATCACCCGGCATACATCTCTATATACTACATTTATATAGACGCTGGTGGATAGCTGAGTGACTTTATGTCAGTGTATGAGGGCAGAATACAGTGACCCAGCATACATCTCTATATACTACATTTATATACACGCTGGTGGATAGCTGAGTGAGTTTATGTCAGTGTATGAGGGCAGAATACAGTGACCCAGCATACATCTCTATATACTACATTTATATACACGCTGGTGGATAGCTGAGTGAGTTTATGTCAGTGTATGAGGGCAGAATACAGTGACCCAGCATACATCTCTATATACTACATTTATATACATGCTGGTGGATAGCAGAGTGACTTTATGTCAGTGTATGAGGGCAGAATACAGTGACCCAGCATACATCTCTATATACTACATTTATATACACGCTGGTGGATAGCTGAGTGACTTTATGTCAGTGTATGAGGGCAGAATACAGTGACCCAGCATACATCTCTATATACTACATTTATATACACGCTGGTGGATAGCTGAGTGACTTTATGTCAGTGTATGAGGGCAGAATACAGTGACCCAGCATACATCTCTATATACTACATTTATATACACGCTGGTGGATAGCTGAGTGACTTTATGTCAGTGTATGAGGGCAGAATACAGTGACCCAGCATACATCTCTATATACTACATTTATATACACGCTGGTGGATAGCTGAGTGACTTTATGTCAGTGTATGAGGGCAGAATACAGTGACCCAGCATACATCTCTATATACTACATTTATATAGACGCTGGTGGATAGCTGAGTGACTTTATGTCAGTGTATGAGGACAGAATACAGTGACCCAGCATACATCTCTATATACTACATTTATATACACGCTGGTGGATAGCTGAGTGACTTTATGTCAGTGTATGAGGGCAGAATACAGTGACCCAGCATACATCTCTATATACTACATTTATATACACGCTGGTGGATAGCTGAGTGACTTTATGTCAGTGTATGAGGGCAGAATACAGTGACCCAGCATACATCTCTATATACTACATTTATATACACGCTGGTGGATAGCTGAGTGACTTTATGTCAGTGTATGAGGGCAGAATACAGTGACCCAGCATACATCTCTATATACTACATTTATATACACGCTGGTGGATAGCTGAGTGACTTTATGTCAGTGTATGAGGGCAGAATACAGTGACCCAGCATACATCTCTATATACTACATTTATATACACGCTGGTGGATAGCTGAGTGACTTTATGTCAGTGTATGAGGGCAGAATACAGTGACCCAGCATACATCTCTATATACTACATTTATATACACGCTGGTGGATAGCTGAGTGACTTTATGTCAGTGTATGAGGGCAGAATACAGTGACCCAGCATACATCTCTATATACTACATTTATATAGACGCTGGTGGAAAGCTGAGTGACTTTATGTCAGTGTATGACGGCAGAATACAGTGACCCAGCATACATCTCTATATACTACATTTATATAGACGCTGGTAGATAGCTGAGTGACTTTATGTCAGTGTATGAGGGCAGAATACAGTGACCCAGCATACATCTCTATATACTACATTTATATACACGCTGGTGGAAAGCTGAGTGACTTTATGTCAGTGTATGAGGGCAGAATACAGTGACCCAGCATACATCTCTATATACTACATTTATATACACGCTGGTGGATAGCTGAGTGACTTTATGTCAGTGTATGAGGGAAGAATACAGTGACCCAGCATACATCTCTATATACTACATTTATATACACGCTGGGGGACCTATATACAACATTGGAAGTTTAGGAAATGTGAAATGTGCAGCAGACACTGGTGCATAGTTGAGTAATTTTATGTGAGTGTATGAATGCAGAATACAAGGACTCAGCATACATTTATATATATTACATTGATATAGACACTATATACAACAATGGGAGTGTAGGAAATGTGTAGACACTGGTGGATAGCTGAGTGATTTCATGTGAGTGTATGAGTGCGAAATACAATCACCCAGCATACAGTATGTATTTGTGTAGTAGCGGCGCCGGCAGTGCAGGATCTTGCAGTTTGGTTCTATTTACTTGAATGGGTAGAAGCTGTAATATCCTGCACCACCACTACACCATGCACTGCGACACCTTCAAATCATCGGCTCAACCCCCGACCTGATATTTAAGTCCATCAATATCCTGAACCTCAAAAACCCCTTAAATTTGAATGTGTCAGTTTGTATGCATTTCTATGTACATGCAGGGGTGCACCACCAATGAGGCCAGATGAGGCGATCGCCTTAGGCAGCACCAGGTAGGGGCAAGAGCGGGGCAGTCGATGGCCCATGGACTGAAGGGAGGGGGTAAGGCCTCTTTCACACGAGCGTGTCCGGATTAGGTCCGGATGCGTTGCGGATGCGTTCAGTGAAAACTGTGCGATTTTGCAGGCAAAGCCATTCAGTTTTGTCTGCGATTGCTTTCAGTTTTTCATTTTTTTCCGCGCGGGTGCAATGCGTTTTGATACATTTTTTCTCGAGCGTGATAAAAAACTGAAGGTTTACAAACAACATTTCCCAGCAACCATCAGTGAAAAACGCATTGCACCCGCACTTGCTTGGGGATGCAATGCGTTTTTCACTGAAGCCCCATTCACTTCTATGGGGCCAGGGCTGCGTGACAAACGCAGAATATAGAACATGCTGCGATTTTCACGCAACGCAGAAGTGACGCGTGAAAATAAACGCTCATGTACACAGACCCATTGAAATCAATGAGTCAGGATTCAGTGCGGGTGCTATGCGTTCACGTCACGCATTGCACCCGCGCGGAAAACTCGCTCGTGTGAAAGGGGCCTTAGGTTAACAAAATTGGCATTGAGGAGGGAGGGGCGCCATCTCAGTTTTCTCCTCAGGCAGCAGAAAGGCTAGGTGCACCCCTGTGTACATGTACTTATTTGTACCTGTGCATATATTGTACATACATGTGTATATGTCAGTGTGTATGTATGTACTAGAAGCATATATACACATTTATTTTTATATATTTATATGTTTGCGTCTGTATGTGTCCATTTTTATATATGTCTATCTACAGTATGTGGATGTAAATGTGTCTGAGAATCTTGCACCTCAGTGGTCCCAAGGATGGCGGATTATTGGATATATGTTACATATAGATGCATTTTGATCACCGTGTATGTACCCTGCACCCACAACTATGGTCACAGACAGACAAAAACTTCCCTGTAGAAACTTCTCCTGCAGCTGTGACTGTTGGGAGTCCTGATTTATTCTGTGAGGGACCTGTTCCCAGGAGCTGCTGCCCCTATTGTAGGAGAGTGTGTCGAATCTCTTAGGGGAGCGTGGAGAAGGAGGCGGTCTGGCCGATTTCCACGCTTCAAGCCTTGTTCACACCACAAATCCCCAGCACATTGTTCTCTCCAGAAGCTTTTCGCTTGGCGGCTGGTTTTGCCACAGATGCATTGAGAATAGTTTTCATGTGAACGTTAGATCATTCCATTATTCTGCCATTATTCCTGGCCACAAGTGACAGCGGCCATAAGACAGATCTGCCTATTGTACTTGGGATAACCTCCTCAAAACTTTTAAAGGAATCAAGGAAATATTTAACCCCTTTGGGGGAACGATCAGGGATTAGGACACCATTCTGACACCGTTATGGGCCTTCAAGGGACCAACACGGAGACGTAAATTCTCATTACAGGAGATTATAATGTGCAAATATAAAGCCGACAGCCACCCGACATGAAGATAATGGGGGTCATTTACAAAGAGTGTTTTATGTGTACCCTTTGCGCTGGCAGAGGATGCGCCTAATTTAAGACAAGGTGTTGGCATATGTTGTCATAATATAGGCGCATCCTCCTGCCGGGTGCGCCCATTGTGAAAAACGACTTTATTCCCTGAGCGGAGTAGTTTTTCGGCTACTTTCATACTATAAACTGACATAAATGTAAGTAAATATGCTGACCTGGCCCCCGACATGCTCCTGCCACTCCCAAATGGCAAAGACGGCGCAAAAAAGTTAAAAACTGCTTAAAAAACTTTAAAAAGTTACTGCAAAAAGTAGCATGGTGCGCTTTGTAAATGACCCCCAATGTCTCCAGTCCAACCTGAATTTAGCAGTCAGAGTGATAATCTTTAAACCTATTATGGTGAAACAATGGCTTCAGACCAGTGAAGACTATTAGTCCAAAAACTAAAGCCAAGTTCATCCAGATCTCCCTGTTTCATGAAGGAAAAACAAGAACTGCAGCACAAAAACTCAAAAATGACACCATACTAAACTATCTTTATCAAATGGGTTGTGCAACCCCTTAACATTTTTACCAAAAGTTTACAATATTATAAAAAAAGATAACATCACAAACTTAGTAATACTCACTTTACCTGGTTAAGGTGTGCTGCCATTTTTACATTCTCAGTAAACACCTGCTACATATAATCGCTAGAAGGCAATCACTGGCTGCAGCAGAAACCACTGAGGCAATAACTGGCTGCAGCAGAAACCACTAAGGGAATCACTGGCTGCAGCAGAAACCACTGAGGCAATCACTGGCTGCAGCGGACACCACTGAGGCAATCACTGGCTGCAGCAGACACCACTGAGGCAATCACTGGCTGCAGCAGAAACCACTGAAGCAATCACTGGCTGCAGCAGAAACCACTGAGACAATCACTGGCTGCAGCAGAAACCACTGAAGCAATCACTGGCTGCAGCAGAAACCACTGAGGCAATCACTGGCTGCAGCGGACACCACTGAGGCAATCACTGGCTGCAGCAGACACCACTGAGGCAATCACTGGCTGCAGCAGAAACCACTGAGGCAATCACTGGCTGCAGCAGACACCACTGAGGCAATCACTGGCTGCAGCAGAAACCACTAAGGCAATCACTGGCTGCAGCAGAAACCACTGAGGCAATCACTGGCTGCAGCAGTCACCACTGAGGCAATCACTGGCTGCAGCGGACACCACTGAGGCAATCACTGGCTGCAGAAGACACCACTGAGGCAATCACTGGCTGCAGCAGAAACCACTGAGGCAATCACTGGCTGCAGCAGTCACCACTGAGGCAATCACTGGCTGCAGCGGACACCACTAAGGCAATCACTGGCTGCAGCAGACACCACTGAGGCAATCACTGGCTGCAGCAGAAACCACTGAGGCAATCACTGGCTGCAGCAGAAACCACTGAGGCAATCACTGGCTGCAGCAGAAACCACTGAGGCAATCACTGGCTGCAGCAGAAACCACTGAGGCAATCACTGGCTGCAGCAGAAACCACTGAGGCAATCACTGGCTGCAGTGGACACCACTAAGCTCACCTCTTAAACAAGTGATTAGCTCACATGTCACACATCGATACATCACCAGTGTGTAGAGACCCGCAGAGGACCTGGGGAGTGTCAGCATACTCATATGAATATTGTATTTCATTGTAAGCATTTGGTGAAAAATAGACAACCCTTTTACAATTAATGTTCAGAGTTTCAGTTTGGGGTCCAAAGAACTAAATCTGTTCAGGAGATTGATTGATATATGATATATATTTGGCTACAGGCAACCCCCACTAGAGGGAGCTAACTGTATATGAATTTATATAGCTAGTATTACCCTCAAAAGGAGCCATATAACTCTGTAAGCCCGGGGTAGCTACATGCAGCCACTATGACAGTCTGATGGCAAACAGAAGCAGTGAAATGCCACTTCCTCTCCCACCAAGGATCTCATAAAAATCATATAACTTTTCTCTATGTGGGGTACACTTCCTGCTATTAGATTATAGGTAAAAGAAGGAATGGTCTATAATGAACGGATCTATCAAACAGATATAAATAGATGGATGGATGGATAGATAGATAGATAGATAGATAGATAGATAGATAGATAGATATAAGATAGATAGATAGATAGATAGATAGATAATGAGATAGATAGATAGATAGATAAAAGATAGATAGATAGATAGATAGATAGATAGATAATGAGATAGATAGATAGATAGATAGATAGATAGATAGATAGATAAGGAGATAGATAGATAGATAGATTAGATAGATAGATAGATAGATAGATAGATAGATAGATAGATAGATAAGGAGATAGATGTTGATAACAGTTTTGTAAACAGATATAGATAGACTGTGGAGGAATTAATGGGGCATAACTATTGTGTGGGGGCACTAACAAGGCAATCTTCTGTGTGGGGGTACTAAAGTGGTATAACTAACTTGAAGGGGGCATAGCGACTGTGAAGTGGGCATCAATGGGGTATTCCACTGTGTGTGGGCACTAAGAGGGCATAACTACTGAGTGGTTAAGGGGCTGTATGGTGAGCATGGACAGTCTGGGGGGGCAGGGTGCGGAAAAGTTTCTTGGGAGGGGGTGCTGTTGAAAAATTGCTATGGCGCCCAGTCTTTTCTAAGTACTAAAAGAAACAATAGGGGGCACACTGCTCCAAGTGGGTCATAAGATCACGTTAAAATTACTAGTTTAATAAAATACATATATTACATAAATAAATACAGTATGTTAATTGCATAAATAAATACAGTATGTTAGTTCATATGTGCAACCTTCTAGCAAGTGCAAAAAACTTGTGCAAAGTAGTAAACAGTGTCAACTTCAATGGTTCAAAATTTCAAAAGTGATATGGAAGGAAATTTGCTCCAAAAACCACAACAGTTCACTCACACTCCAAAAATTCTGCCGTGTGGCTCAATTAGTGTTTGTAAATAGATTAGTGTGCCAATACGCTTCTAGTAGTCCACCGTTAACCAGCTGCCAATATGTCTTTAAGGTGCTGCCGTGCTTAAATTGTATAGAGTGTCTCGTGCACTATTGGAACAAGGTGCAATATACTCCTGCCACCAAATCCACTGTTCAATATTGGATAATGATTGTCAGTCCCAATGCAGCCACCGCACCATTCACAGGCTCCGCTAGGTATGCGGCTTTGTTTAGGCTGAAAAGTAGTTGGCAGTGTATAAAATTGATGCATTCCCACGGTAGCTATAGCTATACCGATGTCTCCTTACCTCCTTCCCGACGTGTAGTGATTCGATCTGCTTCCGCGTGCATGCAACCTCTCCGTACCACTGGCGTCCCACGTGGTATCGGTCCTAACGTGGCGTCCCACGTGACTGGAGGTTACGGGAGCACTAGAGGGATAGGAGGGTAGGTACTTGCTGGATCCTAGCGCCTGCTATTGTCTGTCTGTACAGGAGCTTGCGCCTATCTGGTGACAAAATAAAGTATGTTCAAGGTCCCGACTCTGGTAAAATTTGTATAGGTGGTCAGTATTCCCAGACGCGTTTCGGGATTGGTACAGACAGACAATAGCAGGCGCTAGGATCCAGCAAGTACCTACCCTCCTATCCCTCTAGTGCTCCCGTAACCTCCGGTCACGTGGGACGCCACGTTAGGACCGATACCACGTGGGACGCCAGTGGTACGGAGAGGTTGCATGCACGCGGAAGCAGATCGAATCACTACACGTCGGGAAGGAGGTAAGGAGACATCGGTATAGCTATAGCTACCGTGGGAACGCATCAATTTTATACACTGCCAACTACTTTTCAGCCTAAACAAAGCCGCATACCTAGCGGAGCCTGTGAATGGTGCGGTGGCTGCATTGGGACTGACAATCATTATCCAATATTGAACAGTGGATTTGGTGGCAGGAGTATATTGCACCTTGTTCCAATAGTGCACGAGACACTCTATACAATTTAAGCACGGCAGCACCTTAAAGACAGATTGGCAGCTGGTTAACGGTGGACTACTAGAAGCGTATTGGCACACTAATCTATTTACAAACACTAATTGAGCCACACGGCAGAATTTTTGGAGTGTGAGTGAACTGTTGTGGTTTTTGGAGCAAATTTCCTTCCATATCACTTTTGAAATTTTGAAACATTGAAGTTGACACTGTTTACTACTTTGCACAAGTTTTTTGCACTTGCTAGAAGGTTGCACATATGAACTAACATACTGTATTTATTTATGCAATTAACATACTGTATTTATTTATGTAATATATGTATTTTATTAAACTAGTAATTTTAACGTGATCTTATGACCCACTTGGAGCAGTGTGCCCCCTATTGTTTCTTTTAGTATTTTTCAACATTGGGCCTTGGGTGAAAGCCATTGGGTGAGCACCTGCGCATCATTGTCTGGTAACAGAGTGTAGCCACGCACAAACAATTTTGTCCCTCTTTTCTAAGTACGCCCTTGTATGTATCAGATAGATTAGTTTGAAAATAGATAAATGAATGTTTAGCTAGACAGACAGAAGGATAGATGTTGATGACAGATAGGTAGACAGACAGACATAAACAGATATGAGATAGATCGATAGAAATAGATACATGGATAGATAGATTATAGATAGACATATACCAAGCAAGCTTGTTGATCCCTGTTCCCTATGTTTGGTAGGGGACCCATAGTTGGAAAGATGGGGGAAAAAAAATCCCTGTAAAGGGTTAATCTACAAATTCTATTGGGCTGCTCGGTCTGCAGAGTATCATGTATAGAGATAAATCTTCGGCTGTGACATCATATGTGTTGTATCCGGATATTAATGAGAAGTAGATTAACATAAACACATGTAAAAGTTGTCTCAAAGGCAGTCATTTTCTTCCTTCTGCCTCAATGTAAACTATTTATTATTTGTTCCACAAATTTACACTTAAAAAGCATTTTTAGGAGGTGATTTCTTTTGGAGTTTTGTCTTCTATGGTCTCCCATGGCCTCCTGACCCGTCAGTCAGTCCAGCGCTTTACACCCCCTCCATACATGAGCACCACCACCTCTTTCATCCTTCTTCCTTCAGATGCTTCCCACACTATACTCAACCTCCTTCCCTCCTCAATCAAAGACAAGTGTGGGTTTAAGGGGCATTGTCTTCTGGGGGTAACCTAGAATTCTTTAAGACAGTGAGCTCTACTCAACTCTGCTTCAAAACAAATACCAGCCATCTGCAAAATGGAGGCTTCTGTAGAAGTATCTGTGAGGGATGGAGGCCGCCACAGCTTTTACATGTACCTGAGGTCATCACATATGATAGATAGATAGATAGATAGATAGATAGATAGATAGATAGATAGATATAGACAAAATTGTTGGTTCCCTTCCGTTAAAGAAGAGAAAACACATAATGGTCACTGAAATAACTTGAAACTGACAAAAGTAATAATAAATAAAAATGTACTGAAAATCAGACATTGTTTTTGAATTGTGGTTCAACAGAATAATTAAAAAAATTAACTAATGAAACTGGCCTGGTGTCTTCAAACTTGTAATCATTTGAACAGATTGCTCACTGGGAGTCTCGTTCTCCTGGCCGATTTGAGGAAATATGGGGTCCCTGGAAAACATATCGGAATTTCACAGATATTTAGAATGTAGGTAACACTGCCTTTGTCATGAACTTTTGGTAGTACATGTGCATTCTCTCCCCAGTTTTTACAGATAATCGGATTCTCCTGCTTCAGCGAGATCACTGGTGGCTGATCTTCATATATTTCACCTATTATTACCCCTTCCCCTTACCCTCGCCCCCCCCCCTCCTTTTTCCCCACCATTCCCTTCTCCCTTTAGTTTTATGCTTTGTAACCCCCTTCTTTTCTTTTCATGTCCTGTTACTCACTTACTCTTTCATCATGCCCTCCATCACCTGTTGGTGGAGAGATGTTACCTAGCTACGCCTGGGCCTTATATCTCTGAAGAAAGTCTTATTGAACCTATGATTAAGTCCTCTATGGAATAAAAGGTCCGGGTGTTTGTTATTGTTCCAAATTGTATAAAAAATGGGATGTGACATGTCATTGGTTCAGTAGTTTGTACTTCATTAAACCTGATGCATCTTAATAAAAAGAATTTTAATACGAAAACAAACGTATTCAGTCAGTCCGCCTATTTAAAGGGTTAAAGTAGTCACGGTGCTGTTTGGTGTCATGGTGTGTACCACACTGAACATGGACCAAAGAAAGCTAAGGAGAGAGTTGTCTCAGGAGATTAGAAAGAAAGTTATATGCAAGCATGTTAAAGGTAAAGGCTATAAGACCGTATCCAAACAGCTTGATGTTCCTGTTACTAAAGTTGCACATATTATTCAAAAGTTTAAGGTATACAGGACTGTAGCCAACCTCCCTGAACATGGCTGCAAGAGGAAAATTGATGACAAACAGAAGAGACAGATAATACGAACAGTAACCAAAGAGCGCAGAATAACTTCCAAAGAGATTAGAGGTGAACTGCAAGGTCAAGGTACATCAGTGTCAGATGACACCATCCCTCAATGTCTTAGCCAAATTGGACTTAAAGGGTTTTTCCCATCTCAGACAATGGGGGCATATCGCTAGGATATGCCCCCATTGTCTGATAGGTGCAGGGCCCACCACTGGGACCCTCACCTACAATATGAACGGAGGGCACACTGCGCATGCGCAGCCGCCCTCCATTCATTTCTATGGATCCACCAATGGTAGCCGAGCGCTGGCTCGGCTATTTCCGTCTGCCCCATAGAAATGAATTGTAGCATAGGCCGCGCATGCACGGTGCGCACCCATTCACTTCTATGGGAGCAGCGGAGAGCAGCGCTTGGTGGTGGACAGACCCCGGGAAATCCAGGGTCCTCCAGCCACAGCACTCCCTGCTTCGTTCTTGTTGTAGTTGCGTGTCCCAGCGGTGGGACCCACACCTATCAGACAATGGGGGCATAACCTAGCGATATGCCCCCATTGTCTGATTTATGTGGATGATGACCAAGGAAAAAACCACTGTTGAAAGCAAATCAGCGAGACTGGAATTTGCCAAAATGCTAATTAACAAGGCCGCCACAATTTGGATAGATGAGACAAAACTGGAGATTTTTGGCAAGTCACATCAGCTCTATGTCCACAGATACAAAAATGAAGCATACAAAGAAAAGAACATTATATATACTATCTCGGTTATGTTTTGGGGCTGCTTTGCTGCATCTGGCACAGTGTCTTGAATCTGTGCAGGGAATAATGAAATGTCAAGACTATCAAGGCATTATGGAGTGAAATGTGCTGCCCAGTGTCAGAAAACTTGGTCTCAGTCGTAGGTCATGGGTTCTCCAATAGAATAATGACCCAAAACACACAGCTAAAAACATCCAAGAATGGCTACGAGCAAAGCATTGGACTATTCTGGAGTGGCCTTCTATAAGCCCTAATCTAAATCCTATTAAGCATCTGTGAAAGGAGCTGAAACATGCAGTCTGGAGAATTCACCCTTCAAAACTGAGACAGCTGGGGCCGTTTGCTCATGAAGAGTGGGCCACAGGTGCAGAAGTATCATTGAGAGATACAGAAATTGTTTGATTGCAGTGATTGCCTCAAAAGGTTGTGCCACAAAATATTACGTTTTTGTCCAGGCCATCGAATCACCTCAAACAGATCCCTCAATTAAAATTTAACCTTTACTAACCTGATTAAAAGCACAAAAAATCCCCAAAAACAAATATAAAGTAAATGATAGATCCAATATATAAAAATGCTCCAAGTAGTCCTGGAGGAAGTATTTAAATGATAACCGGTGGGGACACTGTACTGAATCGTACATGGTCCATCATACTCATAACCAGCTCATATGGTGGGGATCATGATGTCCAGGCCACTTTTGTTAATTTCGAGTTATTTCAGTGACCATTGTGGGTTTTCTTTCTTTAACAGAAGAGTACCAACAGTTTTCTCCCCGTGTGTAGATAGAGGCGTTTATCTAAACAATATACACAAATGGAAAATGAAAAAAAAAAACACCTGGAAACCAATGTGACTGAACTGAGGTTGACAAAGTATAGACTTCTAGAATTGCAGGGTCAATGATCACACAACCAAGATGGTGCGCCCTTTTTTTTGGGTTCTGCAGAGGGTATATAGTCAGGCAGGGTGACATTAATACTGGGTGGCATTTCCCCTTGCTGGATTACAAACTGCCACTCTGGCATGGCAATGGTTAAGCAGATGCTGGATATCCTCCTGTAGTCATCCAAGCTCTTATAACTTGGGCTCATAGTTCATCTAAGGTGGTTGTTGGCTGCTGTTAATGGGAGATCCGTTACCCTATCCAGTACCAGCCACTTGATGTGGGAGAGATCTGGAGCTGGCCAGGGGAGCAGCTGGATTCCCTGGAGAGCATGTTGTGTAGTGCAGGCAGCGCGTGGGCGGCATTATCTTGTTGGAACACCCCATCTCCTGAGTCAAAAAAGGCAGCAGGACGGGTTTCATGATGTCCTGGACATAAGGTAGGCTGGTCAATGTTTCTTCCACAAATACCAGATTATGTGGTTTCCAGTGCTCCTGCAAGCACCGATGCGTCCATCATTAGCACCAAGGCAGATCCTACTTTCATCACTGAACACTATCGTTTGCCATTGATGAGCAATTCTTAGGAGGGCTAGAGAGCACCTACTGCCATAATACTTAGTGTGGAGACACACAGGACCAACACCATGTGCCACAGTGTGGGGGTCTGTTCCCATCTGGTATTTGTGGAGGTAACATTGACCAGCCTTCGTTATGTCCAGAGCATCATGGAACCAGTCCTAGTCTTTTTAGACTCAGCTTTGAGACATAGTGTCCCAAGAAGATAACACCCGCCCACACACTGCCCGCGGTACACATCTTGTGCAGTGCACACGGGCGTAGGAAGCGGGGGGGAACGGGGGGAACGGGGGGGGTCGGATCCCCCCCAAGAAATAATGCGGGGGGGACGGGTATGCCAAAATCCCCCCCAGCTTTCGCAGGGCAATGTGTGCAGCGGTGGCGGGGCACAGGGAGATGAACGCTTCCATTGTGGAAGCGTTCATCTCCATAGTCATCTGTATCGCCGTCCCCAGGACAGCGATACAGATGGCTGTGCTGCGGAGCAGGAGAGGGAGAGGTGTCTCCCTTCCCTGCTCCTCTGATAGGCTGCCGTATCAGATGTTGGTACAGGCGGCGCGATGATGTCATCGCGCCGCCTGTGAGCCGTACAGCGCGGGACACAGGCCGGAAGAGGCCTGCATCGCATCGCTGTGACGGATGGAGGTAAGTATAAGTGTCTTGTTTTGTGTGTGTTTGTGTTTTTTGTTTTTTTTTAACCGGACCCACTGGCCCATAAGGAGGGGAGGGGAGGGGAGAGATTTGTGGCACTTGGGGGGGGGGGGAGAAATGTGGGTGTGGCTTGAGGGTGGGCGGACACAGGGGCCCCATAAGTGCTGTCCTCCCCAGATTTTTGGGGCTTCCTACGCCCCTGGCAGTGCATCGGCCTGCAGGAAATGCATGGGGAGGTAGAAAGGATGGGAGTAGTGGCAGTGGCAATGAGGGTGGTTGTAATCCTCACGGTGGTTATTCCTTGCTTGAGCACTCTTCAAGGCTGTGTGTGCAGTGATGAGAGTGGCACGACCCTTCTTCCCCTAAGGGCACACCCTGGACTTTGGGGTCTCCTGTCTGGTGAAGGCTGAGTGCCTTTGATGTTAGAGGTCCTCAACCTTCTACAATAATTCATTGCTTCTTTCCCTCAGAGGTTGGTTCATAGCAAAGTTGCTTTTCTGGCAGCTTTCCCTCACAGGGATGGTGTTTTCATGGAGAAGGATACTTTTGGCCTACTTTGTAGCAGAACACACCTAAAACAGGTCCTCACTCTGGTTTGCTTACTCAAAGGTTCTCTAACCAGTGGAAAATGGGTCCAGCCCCCTACCCGGTAACTAAGAACTGCAAGCTAACTATTTCCTAGCCATATTCATCCTTTTGTAATACATAGCGCACAGTAAAGTTACATTAGCATTTTGCACCAGTGTACGTTTAGATTCAACATCTAAGTAAACATTTTAATAACTTTAACAATGAACCACAGCATTAACCCTTTAGTAGTGAACCAGCAGGTGACTGCATGTGCTCATCAGGGTCTTCAGCAGCTCCCCTGGCCAGCTCAAAGACCAGATCTTTTCCCCATTGAGAATGTCTGGGACTGGGTGGGGTGACAGATCTCCCATGCACAGCAGCCAACAACCTCCACGGCTGAAGGTCCTAGTAGGCAATTGCCCAGTAGTCAAACTGGGCAATTACCCAGGGCCCCCATCTTCTAAGGGATCCCCTGCTTCAGTGCTTCTGAACAGCTCTGGACTCTGGCAGTGTAACTGAAGAGTGGGGAAGGAGTCCCTGCTCTAACTCCATATATGGCTGTGTCCATATATGAAGTCAGTGCTATAAACATGAAGGGTGAATCCCCAAGCATTGTCAGTATGCTTGGGGACACCCTGTGCATTCAAGTCTTATTTAGACTGTTAGAAATGTTTCTGCTGGGATTTGAACTCAAAACCATCTACATTAAAGGTAAGGAACTTACCCACTGAGCAATAGAGCTCAATGTTAAACTGTTGCAGAAAAACCTCATAGTATGTTTGTCATGTATTTGGTATTCATATACAGTAGAAGTATAATTTTATATTTTTTTTTAGTAATTGTAAAAAAAATATATATTGCACAAAAAAAATATGTAATTACAAAAAATATATATATATAAAAAGATACCTCTGATATATATGAATGCATAATACATGGGAAACTACTACTGAGGTTTTTAACTATAATATATTTACAGCAGTTTAACATTATGCTCTATAGCTCAGTGGTTAAGTTTCTTGCCTTTAAAGAGGACCTTTCATCACCCTAACAAATCTAAACTAAGTATACATACATGGAGAGCGGCGCCCAGGGATCTCCCTGCACTTACTATTATCCCTGGGTGCTGCTCCGTTCTCCCGGTATGTCCTCCGGTGACTTCAGCTCTGCGTCTCAACTGGGAGGAGCCTGCCCTTGTTCTCCTGGGCGTCTCCTTCTCCCAGGCTGTAGCGCTGACCAACCGCAGCGCTCAGCTCATAGCCTGGGAGAAGAAAACCTCCCAGGCTATGAGCTGAGCGCTGCGGTTGGTCAGCGCTACAGCCTGGGAGAAGGAGACGCCCAGGAGAACAAGGGCAGGCTCCTCCCAGTTGAGACGCAGAGCTGAAGTCACCGGAGGACATACCGGGAGAACGGAGCAGCACCCAGGGATAATAGTAAGTGCAGGGAGATCCCTGGGCGCCGCTCTCCATGTATGTATACTTAGTTTAGATTTGTTAGGGTGATGAAAGGTCCTCTTTAATTTAGATGGTTGTGAGTGCAAATCCCGGCAGAAACAAAAATAGAGGCTAAATAAAACTTAAATGCACAGGGTTAAAAGTTTTATTTTATTGACAAAAATTTAATAGAGCAAAATGTAAAATTTTATCAAATAACACCTGTGTTAATCCATGCCACCTTTTTAACCACATCCCGATTGCCTAACGCAGGGATACGTCCTGCGGGCAGCTGGGATGTTCCTCCTTGTCGCGCTGGTGCGTCATCTCGCGAGAGGCGAGATTTCCTCTGAACGCGCGTTCACAGGATCGCGTCGGGAGGAAGTTTAACTACAGCCTGCCAGCGCTGATCATGCGCTGGCAGGCTGTAGATCTTAAAAAAACGCCATCTAAATCGCATATCAGACGCTGTTTTGTAAACAGCGTCTGATATGCCTGCTGCCTGCTCCTCTAGAGGTCCCTTTTGCTTGGGACCACCAGAGGACACAGGCAGCTATGTAAGTGCACCAATCACCACACACCAACCCCCACCCCCCCCTGTTACTTATTAACCTCTTATTAACCCCTGATCACCCCATATTAACTCCCTGATCACCCCCTGTCACCCCCATGTCATTGATCACCCCCCTGTAAGGCTCCATTCAGACGTCCGTATGTGTTTTGCGGATCAACGGATCCGCGGATCCGCAAAACACGGACACCGGCAATGTGCTTTCCGCATTTTGCGGATCCGCACATTGCCATGACTATATAGAAAATGCCTTTTTTTGTCCACAAGAATAGGACATGGAAACCCGGAAGTTCGCGGCCGCAGCTCCGAAAATGCTGATGCGAGAGCACATAGTGTGCTCTCTGCATCACCGCCGGCCCCATTCACACTGAATGGGTCGTCATCTATTCCGCAGAATTGCGGAATAGATGCGGAAATTTTTGCGGACGTGTGAATGGGGCCTTACTTCGCAAGCACTCCTATGTCCTTTCCCCTCTCTTTTTTTTTTTTTTGCACATTTTTTGGCAGAGATTTTTTTCATCCACATTGATCGATGCGAATGAAGAAATCTGTGTCGTTCATTTTTTTTTTCAGCCCAGAGGCTGAACGGAAAAAAAAAATCTCATTACCCGTATGCTCAATATAAGGAGAATAGCAGAAACTCTTAATGCTGGCCATACATGTAATGCCAAAAAAAAAATCTTCTATGAACTCGCCATGCCCCTCACGGAATACCTTGGGGTGTCTTCTTTCCAAAATGGGGTCACATGTGGGGTATTTAAAGTGTCACACATGTGGTATCGCCGTACTCAGGAGAAGTAGGGCAATGTGTTTTGGGGTGTATTTTTACATATACCCATGCTGGGTGAGAGAAATATCTCTGTAAATGACAACTTTTTAAAAAATTTTTTACAAAGTTGACAATTTACAGAGATATTTCTCTCACCCAGTATGGGTATATGTAAAATACACCCCAAAACACATTGCCCTACTTCTTCTGAGTACGGCGATACCACATGAGTGACACTTTTTTGCAGCCTAGGTGAATAAAGGGGCGTAAAGTCCAACGAGTACCTTTAGGCTTTACAAGGTTGCTCACAATTTAGCCCCGCCCAAAATGCCAGAACAGTAAACACACCCCACAAATGACCCCATTTTGGAAAGTAGACACCACAAGGTTTTTACTGAGGGGCATAGTGAGTCCGTGGGAGATTTTTTTTTTTTGCCAGAAGTTAGCAGAAATTGAAACTTTATTATTATTTTTTTTCCTCTGAAAGTGTCATTTTCCACTAACCTGTGAAAAAAAATTAAATTATACATGAACTCACCATGCCCCTCTGCAAATACTTTGGGGTGTCTTCTTTCTAAAATGGTGTGATTTGGGGGGTATTTATACTATCCTGACATTCTAGCACCTGAAGAAACATGACAGGTGCTCAGAAAGTCAGAGCTGCTTCAAAATGCCGAAATTCACTTTTTTGCACCATAGTTTGTAAATGCTATAACTTTTACCCAAACCATTAAATATACACTTATTGCATTTTTTTTTATCAAAGACATGTAGAACAATAAATTTAGAGAAAAATGTATATAGAAATTTTGTTGTTTTTAAAAAAAATTACAACAGAAAGCAAAAAATTTCATTTTTTAGCAAAAATTTCTGTCATTTTTTATTACTATCAAAAAAAGTAAAAATGTCAGCAGCAATGAAATAGCACCAAATGAAAGCTCTATTAGTGAGAAGAAAAGGAGGTAAAATTCATTTGGGTGGTAAGTTGTATGACGGAGCAATAAACGGTGAAAGTAGTGTAGTGCGGAATTGGAAAAAGTGGTCTGGTCATTAAGGGTGAATAAGCTAGGGGGGCTGAAGTGGTTAATATGTGTAGCCAGTATTTTTTGTTGGAAAAGGTGGCAACCCTAACAGCACCTCCGCTCAGGACCTCAATAGGCCTTCTCACTGCAGCAGCCTCAGTCAGCCATATAAACATCAGGGCTCACTTTGGAAAAAAAAACATTTTTCTTTTAATAGCAATATTCTGACCCCCCATAACCTTTTTATAGTTATGTCTACAGAGATATGTGGGGGCTCATTTTTTGAGGAACATTCTGTTGTTTTTGGCAATACTATTTTGGGGTGTGTATGACTTGATCACTTTTAATTTAATTTTCTCGGTAGATAAAGTGATGAAAAAACTGCAAATTTTCCTTTATTATTTTCTCTGTTACATCATTCACTATATGGGCTAACTTTTTTTATATTTTAATAGTACAGGCGTTTTTGCATGCGGCGGCACCACCCATAATGTTATTTTTTTGTTTATTTTTTAATTTGGAGAAAGGGGGGTGATTTACATTTTTAAGTTTTTTTTTATTTTCAAAACTATTTTTTACTTTTTTTTTTTTCTTTTTTTTCTTGTAATTTGCTTTCCGTCTTGGGATGCGGAGCAAGACGAATCCGTCAGGACCCACAATGTAAGTCAATGGGGGCGGATCCTAATGGGGACTAAATCTGGTACAATAGAAAACTGATCCGTCCCCCATTGACTTTCAGTGGAGTTCATGGCTGATCCATCTTGGGTATGTTAAAGATGGTACAACCTGATCCGTTCATAATGGATGTAAATGGTTGTATTATAAGTAACGGAAGCGTTTTTGCAGAACCCTGCCGGATCCAACAGAAACGCTACTGTGAAAGTAGCCTAGGGTTACTTTCACATCTGCGTTTTCCTTTCCGCTATCGAAATCTGGCAGAGGGTTTCAAAACTGGAGGGAAACGCATTAGTTTTTCATTGTGAATGGGGACAAAACTGGACAAACCGGACAGATGTGCACCAGAATGCATTCCGTTCCAGTTTGGTGCGTTCCCATGGTGGACACAAAACCGCTGCAAGCAGAGTTTTTGTGTGCATCATGGGATACTGATCAAGACAGAGTTTTTTCAGACAAGAAAACAACGGATCAGGCGCCCATTGGCTTACAGATAATACAACCGCATTGGTTCTGAATGGATGCAGACGGTTGTATTATTCGAACAGATGCGTTTTGCTGATCCCTCCCGGATCCAGCAAAAACTCAGATGTGAAGGTAGCTTAAGGCCTCATGCACGCGGCCGTTGTTTGTTTCCGCGTCTGTTCCATTTTTTTTCACGCATAGGATGCTTCCCCATTCATTTCAATCGGTCCGTCAAAAAATGCGGATGGTCAACCGTTTTTGTTCCGCATGAGTGGTCCGTGTTTACATTCTGTCAAAAAAATAGAGCAAGTCCTATTTTTTTCACGTTTGCAGTAAAGGATAGGCATTATTACAATGGATCTGCCATAAAAACGGATCCGTCAAAAAAAAACGGTCCGTCACCTGTTTTTTTGGGCGGACGCAAAATTTGCAGACGGAACGGACGTGGAAACAAACAACGGTCGTGTGCATGAGGCCTTAGGATAAGGCCACACAGAGGTTTTTTGTAGACGGTTTTTAGGAAGATCTTCCTGCAGGATTTTCAGCCAAAAACAGAAGCGGATCCGGCAGGAAAGAGAAGTATAAATCCTTTCTTTATATTTCCACTTCTGACTTTGGCAAAAAATTCTGCAGGAAGATCTACCTAAGAACCTAAGATACTTCATCACTGACAATCTTCCGCCGAGACTAGATCCCATTTCCTACAGCTCCTGTGGATATACCTGATGGAATATCCTGACGTTGTTTCATGTGGGAAAAGCAGCGCCAGAGATAAGCAGCGCCCACAAAGCATTGGAATCTGCCAAAAATCAGTCACAGGCAAAAGTTACATTCAGACCTTCTATAAATATGCTTATGCTTACCTTTTCAATACCTCTGTTTACTGTTACTGACTAGAAAGTGTCCTGTCATGTAAGGACCGCACAGAGTAAGACATCAGTAGTATTATTATTATTGTTTTGGGACACAGAAGTTTTAAGTTACATTCCCATTCAATGACAGTAAACTGGTCTTTTTTTTTTTTGCATTTTATTAGAAGTTCTTTTGGCTGCAAAATCATTCACCTCAACATATCCTGACGAAGTTAGGTAGGATAGCACAGCGCTGCACTACCGAAATCCAACCAGCAGGTGTCGCTCCATCTGTCCGATCACCTCCTAGTTTGCGTCTTCTAATTCAGAGAGCGGACCGGAAGTGCACGGCCGGGTTCCTCTTTGCCTCCTCCAAGATGGCCGGCAATGGGCTGTTAGTGGAGGGCAGAGTGAGTTTGCTGAGTTTCTTGCTCGGGGTGTCGGTCATTTGGCTGCCGTTCATCACCAGCAGGTACACGGAGCCGGGGGAGACTCTGCTGGGCAGCACGCCGGGGAGGATAACGCTGCTCGTGTTTGTAGCCCTTGTGAACGGGATCCTACTGCTGCTCTACCGGGCTCATCTCTACCAGGTACAGCATGGACGGGAGGAAGGCAGGGGCATGTGGAGGGTGGTGCCGGTGCCCTCATGGCCTGGCATAGTGGGATGTAGACCCAGTCACTGCCCCTGTGCAGTCTATGACAACTACTACTCGTGGTGGGCTCCATGGTACAGGGTTACTTTCTAGTGTCACCGTTGTGGGACTTAAAGGGCTTCTCCACTTTTTGCAAAGATTAAAGGCGTCGACCCACAATTGACGCCTATCACTTATTTTCAGGATAAGTGATACTTTTCTGATGGATGACAGCTGGGACCCCCACCAATCAAGAAAATGGGGGCGCCTGAGTAGTCTTCTTCCTCGTTTCAACATATGTTTCCCGGTAGTCACCAGACTCCTGAATCTACCTCTTTATGTGAGGGTGGCTATATACGCTCCCGATCTAGACGGCAGGTTGGGTGACAACCTCTTATAAAAGCTGTAATGGCAGCCACGTTGCCAGTTTACCCTCCTTTCCCAGAATCAGAGGATGGTCCTCGGTGGGCAAATCCTTTAGTGTTTGATAGATCCTTTGCTCTCCATCTTGGTTTTTAATAATTTTATATATTTTTCACTTCCAAGAGAGCAGTGCATTTGTGGGAGCTCAGCTGGTCTAGGGGTGGCCCGCCGAGGTCCTCCTCCTTTCCAGGTTCAGCTCTTTGAATCTCCCATTAATGGGTAAGGGCTAATAACATTGTGATCAGCCCGGGAAACACCGTCCGTGTGTCGGCCGCATCTCCCAGGCCGACCGCCGCTCCCCTGACTGTATCATAGTCATTTATGATAGTCTCTGAGTGCGGCTCTGTTGTACGGTGCTGACATCATCATGTGAGTACAGTACAGTAGCCCCACAATCAGATATGAACTGATTGTATCGTAAATTACTGTGATGCAGTCTGTTCATCAGGGGATCTGCGGTCGATCCGGGAGAGGTAGGCGACCCATAGACCGTGTTTCCCGGACCAATTGTGGTCGTTGGCATGAGCCCTGAGAATGTATTGCATGGTGGTGGTGAATCGTCCAGGGCAGGAGCTGGCCTTCAGTGTATTTCTGCTCTGACTTGTAGAGGGGTTAACACCTCCTGCTCTATCATGTCTGTGCCCTGTAACAGAACATAAAGCCATCTGGACATCCCCTCTAAGTGCTGGCTATTTAGAGTTCAGGTCAGCACCGAGGAGATTTCAGCTAAGAGGATTCCAGCGATCAAACTAAGAGGAGCTGACAGCAGAGCGGTGGGGGACGCGAGCGTGTCACTTGTGATCACATCATCTGACATCACTACTGTTATCTGTGCCCGCAGGTCGCCATCCGAGCTGCCTTCTTAGGCTTTGCGTTTGGTTGTGGCTTATTGGTGAGCATCACCCAGTCACCATGGAGGCACTTTGGGTGGTAAGTAATAATGATCGATCACTTTCCTTTGACCTGTCACCGCTCCTGACATGCCTGTTTTAATAGCTTCATGCATTTCCCATGTAATAACAATTCTGGAGCCTCTATTCTTATGGCTCTGTGTGGTACCATTCCTGTATTATTTCTACTAGAAGTTATGAATGAATTGCTAGCAGTCTGCAGTAAGGGTACAGAGGGGTGGTACAAGTTGGGGTGTGTCCCTGCACACTCTCAATCTATCCAGTCAGTGCTGCCATTGTCAGACTGTGCAGGTACACACCCCCAACTGGTTACCACCCCTCTGTACCCTTACTGCAGACTGCTAGCAATTCATTTATAACTTCTAGTAGGAATAATAAAGTTATGGCACAACATAGAGCCATAAGAATAGAGGCTCCAGAATTGTTATTACACAAGGAATGCATGAAGCTATTAAAACAGGCATGTCAGGAGAGGTGACAGGTCCTCTTTAAATGGCAGAATGTAGCTTGTCTTAAAGTAAACCACAAATATGTGGGGGGAAAAAACTTCCTGATAACTTCTGGTCTGAAGATCTAATCTCTTGAAACAGGCCCCACGCCTGAACTGCTCAGAGATTCCGATGACATCTCCGCTTCAAGTGTCTGTCGGGAGCCGCAGCATTATGGAGGCTGTATGTGGACTCAGATCGTCATCTACTTTCTACGTGGCCTGGACAGTGGCAGCCATGTGTAGACATTGATGTATTTGTTGGTTTGGATCCACATGAAGTCACCGAATGTGCTGACGGATGTCAGAAGGGAACCTGATGTGATCAGAATCTCTCAGTAGTGCAGCCTCGAGCTCTAGGCCTGTAACGTCAGTCTAGTGTAAATTAACATAGAAGGTATTTAATAAAAAATAAAAAGTCTGAGAGCTTTGGGTGCCTGCAGTGCAGATGACTCCGAGGACAGTACAGTGCGTGTTACATGCGCAGTGAGGCAAGGCGTACGGTTCTTAGCTTCACCCAATGCTGCCCGAATTATCTTGGGTAATAGATGAATTCTTTTACTAAAATGTCCAGGGCTGGCTGGTTCCAAAGATAAAACCCAACTGTAGGAAGGGGTTTCCCAGGATTTGGTCCCTTTTTAATTATCCCCCTAACATGTGGTACCCAATAAAAGAACTATATCCACCAGCGCACTAGCTCCATGCACCGGATCTTCTGGTCCCCAGCTGGGTTACAGATGGGGTCACGTGTGCCGTTACACCCAATGACCAGCCCCAGCAGTGACCTGTCCCCAAGCGGCACATGACCCAGCAGTGGCGTTCCGCTTTGGGACACGTCAAAGCTGCGCCCTGTCATTGGCTGTAGCAGCACACGTGATCCCATCTGTACCACGACCAGAACATTGCTGAAATGGAGGCAGGGAGCTGGACAGGAGCAGTGGGGAGCACTTCAACCAATGGCATTTATCATGTAGAGAAAAATATTAATGTGTTGTGATTGTCCATATTGCCTCCTTTGCTGGCTTAATTTATTTTTCCATTACATTATACACTGCTTGTATCCAGGGGTTACGACCACCTTATAATCCAGCGGCGGTGGACGTGCCTGCACACTATAGGAAAAAGCAGCAGCCTATGCGCACTCCCTCAGTCCTGGCCAGCGCCTTCTCCTATAGTGTGCACTGCTGGATTACAGGGTGGTCATATAACCCCTGGTTCCGAGCAGTGTATAATGGGAGGAAAAATAAATCAAGCCAGCCAAGGAGGCAATATGGAGAATCACAATACATTAGTAAGGGCCTTGTATTCATTTTGTTCCATTTGCTAAAGTGAGACAACCCCTTTAACTCCAGACACAGATGAGTTAAGTGTGATAAACCTGCTGCTTGTGGCCGTGTGAGATCCTGTTCTGACCTCTGCTACAACAGGACTGCACAGCATTAGAATGATTTATAAGGCTGTGTGTCCCTGAGACACCTGGAATCTATTGAATTACACTGACATAATGCTGTCCAGGTCTCACCGGTACTATAAATCACTGTAATGCCTGTCAGATCAGCAATTTTCTCCCATTGAACTCGCTCGTCTGTGTCGGGCCTAAGTATGAAAAGCTACGGGGGCTAATTAAAAAGGGACCAAATCCCCCCAAAAAACCCTTTAAGGACATGCTAGTGTTTTAGAGCCCCAAATCTAGTGACAGGTCCCCTTTAATTTACACTTAAAGTGACCCTACAGTTTGGAAATATTCTGACATTTCAGATCATAATAATGGACGGTCTATGAGCTGGGACTCCATCAATAACTAAAAGTGGCCCTAAACATTTTTATTTTCTGGAGTGCCTTTTCGCTTTACCTTTTAGCTTATGGATCTCCAAGCCAAAGTTGACTACACCGCTAACCATCAGTGGGGAAGTAATATGCCCAGAGACCCCTGTGCTAAAAGCCAAAGGGACACGTTTCTATGTGAGACGTCACTGAACACACCTTTATGACTTTTCCTAGAGACCTGCCAGGAATGGTTATCAGTATAGGACCCCTTTAAGACATGTATAATTTAACCCCTTTGCCAGACACCTTGTTTTTTTTTTATAGTTTTAAAGCTGAAATTCTTCTGATTTCTCGCCCTCTGCCTGTCTCTTGTTTCCAGGTACATGTGCTCGCTCGCATTCTTCCACTACTCCGAATATTTAATAACTGCGATGAACAATCCTAAGAGCCTGTCTCTGGACTCCTTCCTGCTGAACCACAGTCTGGAATATACACTGGCCGCCATCTCCTCCTGGGTAGAGTTCACTATAGAGCAAACCATTTATCCAGGTGAGTGTCCTTGTTGGGTTAGGAACTGACCTGCAGAGTCATATGTTGTTAGGTCTGTCGGCAAACTGCTGGCACAGTTTACGGCAGCCTGTATTCTGCATCTGGATAAACATAAAGCCGCCTGTATCTGCTGACAAGCTTGTGTGTATAATGTGACCCTGCAGCCACTTGATTCTTCCTAACCTACAGATGGTAGTAGAGTGGATGGAGTACCATATGGCTGCAGGGTCAGGCTACACAGGGTTTGTGTGCAGTCTGTGATCATAGCGACGTGGGTGCCGGGGAACAAGGTACATACAATCTGTGTGAGGGGCCTGGGCATATGGGGGGGGGGTATTATAAGTCTTGGATAACCCCTTTAAGAGGACTGATCAGGTCTCCCAACACTGATTTTTTTTTTTTTTTTATATTTTACTTGAAATAACAATTTTGAAGAACGTTTCTTAAAACTTTTTATTGTTCCCTTCCTCGGTTATTCTGGCTGAAAATGTTTGACTAAATTAAGAATTGGGACTCACTATCCCCCTTGTCAGTGGTGTGCTCTTAGGCTGGCTTCACACGTCCATTTAACACGAATGTGAACTGTCCCTGGTAACCTGGGCTGGAGAGCAGGAGCGCACGGCGTCATTGGTTGCTATGACACTGTGCGCTTCCTGCCGCCCCTGCTGTACAGTGATACACTGGTATGATCTATATGAGTGTATTACTGTACTTCAGGGGTAGCAGGAAGCGCACGGTGTTATAGCAACCAATGACGCCGTGCGCTCCTGCTCTCCAGCCCAGGTTACCACGGACAGTTCACGTCCGTGTTAAACGGACGTGTGAAGCCAGCCTCACCGTCTGACTCTGTCCAGTCAGTGCTGGCAGTGTCCCTGTGTAGGGTCACACCCTGTTGAGGGAATAGGTAATGCCCAGTAGTCAACGATTTTACTCATTCCCAGGAGGAATACAAGAGGGATATCACAGCAATGAATTCTTAGGCCTCTTTCACACTTGCGTTGTGTGGATCCGGCGTGCACTTCCGTTGCCGGAAATGCACGCCGGATCCGGCACAACGCAAGACAACTGAAAGCATTTGAAGACTGATCAGTCTTCAAAATGCTTTCAGTGTTACTATGGCAGCCAGGACGCTACTAAAGTCCTGGTTGCCATAGTAAGTAGTGGGGAGCGGGGGAGCAGATACTTACAGTCCGTGCGGCTCCTGGGGCGCTCCACAATGGCGTCAGAGCGCCCCACGCACATGGTCACATGATCCATGCTCATGGGGCGCTCTGAAGTCATTGTGGAGCGCCCCGGGACTCAGGAGCCGCACGGAAGTTAAGTATGCTTCTCCCCTGCTTCCCCACTACACTTTACCATGGCAGTCGGGACTTTAGCTTCCTGGCTGCCATGGTAACCATTCACAAAAGCTAAACGTCGGGTCCGTCGATGCGCCGAAACTACGTTTAGCTTAATGCCGGATCCGGATTAATGCACTTCAATGGGCATTAATTCTGGATCCGGCATTACGGCATGTCTTCCGGATTTTTGGACGGAGACGGTTTTTGTTAACGTCCAAAAAACGTTCACATACTGAACGGAAGGCATCCTGATGCATCCTGAACGGATTTCTCTATTCAGAATGCATTGGGATAATCGTGATCAGTATCGAAGACGGAACTCTAGGACGGAAAGGAAAAACGCCAGTGTGAAAGAGGCCTAAGAAAAGAAATGCAAGAATCTGCTAAAGAACGCATCAGGACAGCTGACATGTGAGGGATAATTTGCCACAACTGGAATACAGATACAGAACAGATCTGCCGGATTGGCTGTGGAGGAGACAAACTTTTTTTAGACCAAAAATTATGTTTAGCCCAAAATAAATAAAATGCAATACTACTAAACAAATGTCCTCAAAGGTATCCATAGCCTTTAAGAGTAGTTGTAAAGAGGATCCATTTTTATATTTCATATACACTGGAGCAATAAAAAAATATATAAATATCCTTTAAATGCAACATGACAGATCCCCACTGAAGTGCTCGCCCATCAGTCCCGTGGTTTGTCGGTGCTCTTCTCTATCCTGACTGTTCTCCTCTATCCTGTTTTGCAGAAATGAAGCAGATCACGTGGCTGAGCGTCATCGGGCTGTTCATGGTTCTCTTCGGGGAGGCCCTGAGGAAATCTGCCATGCTCACAGCCGGATCCAATTTCAATCACATTGTACAAAATGAGAAATCTGAAACGCACACTCTGGTGACCAGTGGTGTTTACTCGTGGTTCAGGCACCCGTCCTATGTAGGCTGGTTCTACTGGAGCATTGGGACCCAGGTAAAGGCTTATTGTTTACCCCAGATGTGTTATACCAGCTTGTGCGGGTTGTGTTGGATAAGGCCTCTTTCACACTTGCGTTCTGAGGATCCGGCAGGCACTTCCATCCCGCCGGATCCGTCAGAACGCAAGTCGCCTGAAAGCATTAGAAGACTGATCAGGATCCTAATCAGTCTTCGAAATGCTTTCAGGTTACCATGGCAGCCAGGACGCTACTGAAGTCTTAGCTCCCCGGGGCGCTCCACAATGACGTCAGAGCGCCCCATGCGCATGGATCACGTGATCCATGCGCGTGGGGTGCCCTGACGTCACTCTGGAGCGCCCCGGGAGCCGCACGGGCGGTAAGTATACTGCTCCCCCGCTCCCCACTACACTTTACCATGGCAACCAGGACTTTAGCGTCCTGTGTGCCATGGTAACCATTCAGAAAAAGCTAAACGTCGGATCCGGCGATGCGCCGAAATGACGTTTACCTTAAGGCCAGATCCAATTTAATGCCTTTCAATGGGCATTAATTCCGGATCCGGCCTTGCGGCAAGTGTTCAGGGTTTTTGGCCGGAGCAAAAAGCGCAGCATGCTGCGGTATTTTCTCCGGCCAAAAAACGTTCCGGTCCTGAACTGAAGACATCCTGATGCATCCTGAACGGATTTCTCTCTATTCAGAATGCATTGGGATAATCCTGATCAGGATTTTTCCGGGAAATAGAGCCCCGGCGACGGAACCCTATGCCGGAAAACAAATACGCAAGTGTGAAAGAGCCCTTAAAGGGGTTTATAATATCACATTTAGTCACTATGGAAAGCTGACTAAGGGCTCATTGAGACGACTGTATGTTTTTTATGGTCCAAAAATTGTAAAACACGGATACTGACCTTGTGCATTCTGCATTTCGTGGAACGGAATGGCCAGCCCAATGATTTGTGGACAAGAGCAGGACATATTCTATCTTTTTTGCAGGGCCTCGGAGCGGAAGTACGGATGCGGACAGCACACGGTGTGCTGTTAACATCTTCTGCGGCCCCATTGAAATGAATGGGTGTATATATATACGGTTGTGTGGATAAGCCCTAATACACATAAGATTGCTGTAGGTTAAGCCATTGTCAGGGAGCGTCTTGAAAGGGTTTTGTGTTCATGCATTACACCAGGGTTCAGCAGCCTCCGGCACTCCAGCGTTTCTGAAACTACAACTCCCAGGATGCTCTATTCAGTTCTATAGGAGTTACAAGTGCAGCCAAGCCGGTGTGTATGCTGGGAGTTGTAATTTCACAGCAGCTGAAGTGCCGGAGGTTGTTGACCCCCTGCATTACAAATACAGCCCCTTCATTTCTGTGGGAGCTGTGTAATGCTTTATCTATCCCATGGAGGCTCTACAGGGCAATTGCACACTTGCTGCCAGGTTTCCCCACAGATGACAACTGATCTCTGGGAATCCCAGCAGCCAGGCAGCATGCGACGAGCTTATTATCTGGTGACCGTCAGGAGTGCACATTTCCTTTACTGCTGCCCTCCATTCACAGCTACAAGTTCAGTGTCGGCTCTTCCGGACCACTCTACCGATGTATTGTTTTATTGATGTCTAGGAATGAAACATCTGCATTTGTAATGTGAGTTTCCTGTAATTAACTAATAATACAGTGGTTTCCTGTAACCTGCAATTTCCCTTACAGCTATTAAGAACATTAATGTTACAGTAATTATTGCTTAGTTATACGGTAAAGACAATTATAAATGCAGGTTGCAAAATACTACCGTAGGGACATAAACTAATGTACTTCCCCTGTGTATGATAATATAACTACTATAGTATAGCCTTTCATGTACAAAATATAATTATTTTAATACTGCCCCCTATGCACAAGAATATAACTAAAATAATACTGCCCCCTATGCACAAGAATATAACTACTATAATACTGCCTCCTATGTACAAGAATATAACTACTATAATACTGCCCCTAGGTACAAGAATATAATTAGTATAATACTGCGCCTAGGTATAAGGATCTAACCACTACTGTATAATACTGTTCTGTGTACAAGAATATAACTACTATAATACTTCTCCTATGTACAAGAATATAACTACTATAATACTTCTCCTATGTACAAGAATATAACTACTATAATACTTCTCCTATGTACAAGAATATAACTACTATAATACTTCTCCTATGTACAAGAATATAACTACTATAATACTTCTCCTATGTACAAGAATATAACTACTATAATACTTCTCCTATGTACAAGAATATAACTACTATCCCTCAGAGTTTGTTTTGCTAGTGTTGGCCCTCGGGGTCATCGCCATAGGGGAGGCTGCAGTATAACGTTCTGTGATGATTAGTTCGATTTGGCGAAATAGACCTGTGAAATTTTCATATTGCCTGTTGACTTTCTCATAAATATTTATGTGAACTATGTCTGTTCTTTACATGATGGCTTTCTTGACATGCCTAACCATTTTGTTATGGTATAAAGTGCATCTGTATTTTCATGTTACTCTTTTCCAATAAAAAGAAATTTGGCAAAGAATATAACTACTATAATACTGCCTCCTATAGTAGTTATATTCTTGTACATAATTCTGCTCCTATGTACAAGAATATAGCTACTATAATACTGCTCCTATGTACAAGAATATAACTACTATACTACTGCTCCTATGCGCAAGAATAGAACTACAATTCTGACTCCTATGTACAGGAATATAACTACCATAACACTGCTCCTATGTACAAGAATATAACAACTACCGTATAATACTGTTGTGTACAAGAATATAACTACTATAATACTGCACACTATAGAGAAGAATATAGCCAGTAACGTATATATCATTTTTAGTCTCTATCTACAATTCTCTTGCATTTTGCAGGTTCTGCTGTGTAATCCAGTCTGCCTAGTTGGCTACACTCTGGCATCCTGGAGGTTTTTTCGTGAGCGAGTCGAGGAGGAGGAATTTTCGCTAATCCACTTCTTTGGGCAGGAGTACGTGGATTATAAGAGGAATGTTCCCACAGGCTTGCCATTTATAGGCGGCGTCAAGGTGGAGCCGTAAGATGGCGCTACAGCACATGGTGACGCACTTCCTGCACTGAGGATTCACGTGGCAGCTTCTCTCCCAGAGACCAGCACATGAGGCGGAGAACGAGTAGAAGCCGAACTTAATCCTTTTCTTTAAATCATGAGGATTCATTAAGGGCTCTGAAGATTCAGTCCACATGGAGCAAATATATATTATTATTATTTTTTTGGGGGGAGGGGGGGGGGTCGAACTTTGATCCTAATGGTCTGAATAGTCCTTTCTGGAATCCTATATAATACAGGGAGGGGTAACAAAACCTTTTTTTTTTTTTTTATATTTACAGAACATTTTATATATAAAATATTTAAAGGACATTGGTCTGTATGTATGAAACTCATTCTTCTATCTAGATCATTCATATGCATGGCTGTTACACGTCAGCTCTACAGGCCCACGTGAACACGCCTCAGTCCGGGGACGTGGCCGACACGATGCACACATGGCTCTTCACTTCTAGCGGTTGACCTAGTGGCCATTCTGTGCACTGTGTAGATCAGGCATGCTCAACCTGCGGCCCTCCAGCTGTTGCAAAACTACAACTCCCAGCATGCCCCAGCCTACACCTATCAGCCTACAGCAGGGCATGGTGGGAGTTGTAGTTTTACAACAGCTGGAGGGCAGCAGGTTGAGCATCCCTGGTCTAGATACATCCCTCAGACCTGAAGCAAGCGTAGGCCTGGTGTAACTCTTCTCTAAGTGAAAGACAGGTTGTGTTCGATTATAATATCCCATTTGGATTGGATTTAGAGGAGTACTCCTTTGGATATGCCATCACATCATAGGCCCTTCCCCCAAAGATCACAAACCCTTTCTGATTACTCCCTGCACAACTATGCTTCTGGCCATCTAATGTGCAGGCTTCATCCAAGTGAATGGCGCTGGTGTACTTGCCGTGAGTGAATGGGAATACCATTGTGCAGGGAAATTATTTGTAAATGGTAGGTAAAGGGTTATTCCCTAGGCTATACCGTCACTCTGTTGTAGGGGCCCAACTTCTGGGTCTCCCACTAATCCCGAGAATGAAGGGGCAACAATCCCGATTGCTCTTAGAGGCTCATTTGCATATAATAAATCATCATTGTTCTTCTGCAATGCGGACATAGATGAATATGGGACCAACACGGATGTCTTCAGCTGCCAAGTGCACATGTAACGGGTCAGCCAGTGTCATAGGTATAAATCTGCCCTTCAAAAATATCCCGTTTGCGCAGGATAGGTGAAAGTGTCTGGGTCTCCCTCTACTAACTAAAATAGAGGAGCCGGATGTGCATGTGCCCGGCCACATCATTCATCTGTGTAGGACTGCTGAAAAGAAGCAGTGTGTCATGCTATCTCCATCAGTCAGGCACCTATCCTGTGGATGTGATGAATCTTGGGAAACCTTTTTATGGCGTTTTTTGTATTAGGGCTCATGCACACGAACGTATTTTCTTTCCATGTCCATTCCATTTCAATGGGTCTGCAAAAAAAAACTAAAGTTACTCCGTGTGCATTCCGTTTCCGTATGTCCGTATTTCCGTTCTGCAAAAAAAATAGAACATTGCTTATTATTGTCCTCATTACGGACAAGGATAGTACTGTTCTATTAGGGGCCAGCTGTTCCGCTCCGCAAAGTACGGAATGCACACGCATGTCATCTGTATTTTTTTGCGGACTAGAAAATGCATACGGCCGTGTGCATGAGCCCTTATAAGGAGGGGATGGGCACAGCTCATACTTACGCTGAGGTGATGGTAAAATATTGACTAGTCTATACACTAAAGCCTCATGCACACAAACGTATTTTCTTTCCGTGTCTGTTTTTTTTTTTTTGGCGGATAACCATATGTGGCACCATTCCTTTCAATGGGTCTGCAAAAAAAAAGGTACTTTGTGTACCTTCTGTTTAAGTATTTCCGTTCTGCAAAAAGAATAGAACATGTCCCATTGTTGGCATCGGACAAGGATAGGACTGTTCTATTAGGGGCCAGCTGTTCCATTCCTCAAAATACAGAATGCACACACGTCATCCGTATTTTATGTGGACCGTAAAATGCATACGGTCGTGTGCATGAGGCCTAAGGCTGTAATACGGGCGCATTTCATACTGCGGAGTTCTGTTCAGTAGATTGGCAGAATATTCTGGGTATCCAAACCATGTGCTATGATTATAAGCTGTGACCTGGGATGGGTGATGCCAGTTCAGATCCTGGCGCATGAATATAATTATGGTAACTTTCCTCTACTGCTGTGGTAAGGAGATTCTGGCATGGTTGTCCTGTAGTCCAACGCGCAGGGAGGATGCCAGTCCTGTCAAGTCCTCCTGCGAGGTAGGACATAGAGCGCCAACCCGTGAACAGATAGGATTACATGTACCTATATGCCAGCACCCTAACCCTAATACACGAGGAGTGGTCCCATCAGTTTAGCAGCTTCACAGTTGCTGTTGGGAATAAGGGGGCGTTTCCACCTTATTTTCTGGGTGGCTATGCTGTAGCACTGCTATGACCTTTATGTGTTCAGACCACTCCTGTGGAGAATTCAGTATTAAGCAAATGTAGATTATACATTCATAAATAATGGGGGGGCTCGTGTTTGCTCAAGTGAAACTAGTTTTGCATATTAGAGAATTGCATAAATAATTCCATAAAACACATTTATTCAAATTATTGGCAAGCATTCTGGTAGTGGAGAAATGCACAGGACACCGCTGCCCTGCTCTACAGCTAGCAGTGATATAATGCACCCTCCCAGGCTGGACGTGTAGCGACGTCAGACTGTGGCTATGATCACGTTACTGCACGCAGTTAGGAAAAATCTATGGGTTAGGGTCACACCTCCATTTAGGTGCTCCAGCAGAGAACAGCCTGCCAGGGATCACCCGATCAGGCCTAGCAGGATATTACCACATGCTGGACCCCAGTGAATATAACTGGGATTCAGCAGGGCTGCTGGGCTACTCCGTTTTTATCTGGACGAAACCCGGCACTCGTGCCAGAAATATGATGGGTGCGGCGGTAAATGACAGTATCCGGCTAGGCTGGATATGGTGAACTCTGGCGGGCTGTTCTCTGCTGGAGCAGCTAAATGGAGGAGTGAACCTACCCTTGGCTTGTCGAATTTCTTGGTGCAGTTCGGAAGTGACTTTTCCAGCACGGAGTTTAGTGTAATTAGCGGATGACTGCAGCATGTCAGGGGGTCTTTTTTTTTGCATCTAACGCATGTTGCAGATCCTAAATCACATGAGGCTCACAGTAAAATGACCCCCTTTATGTCCACATATATCGGTGCTTATGCCATGTGAAATCCACAGCCCATGTGTGTGAATGCGGTTTCCTTACCCATGTATACATGTACAGCAGTTTCTGACAGCGCAGTGGAAGGGTAAGCGGCGTGGCACTTATTTATTTTAAGTAGAAATGTGAGGATTAGCCTCATCCAATGACCATGGTGACAAGGCTAATTCCAACGTGGATCAGTTGCAGCACAAGCTGCTTATCCTTTGCTGAACTGATTTTGCACAGAATTTAAGTTGTTTCTGGTCTTCTCCATTCATATCCAGAGCAGTTTTCGAAATTCTGTTGGTTGTCCCCAGAAACAGACTGAGCGCCTGAAACGGCATGCTTTGTGGTAACAGGAAATCGGGACAATTTTCAATATAACTTTGGATGTGAATGGAGAACCAAACCAGTAACTCAGAATTTACAGAATTCCCATAGATTTCACTTTAAGAGGGAATTCAGTCAGAAATAATAGAGTTATGGTCGTACCCTGCCCGGCCTGCAGTATGGCCCCCCTCCCCTGTGCTTTTCTGTAGACAATCAAATCTCCGAATACTTTTTAAGGATTTTTTATTTTTTTTAACACAGGTCACTGGAATCGCTGCTCATGTATAGTTTTGATTTCTGTTTTTTCTGAATAAAGTTCACTTTAACTGTCGGACTTGGGCCCTGGATCTTCAGCCCGTGATTACACAGCGGTAAAAGATTTTAGTTTGTATGTATATAATAAATGTATATGTTGTACTAATAGCTATTCTGCATGTGTAAATAGTAACATTATACTGACCGTAAAATAAATTATACCGCTTTACACATTTCTTCTCGATTCAAACCATGTTTTATATGATTTTTCTTCTCCACCAGCAGCCTAAGGGCTCATGCACCCGAATGTGTGCACCCCTTGCTGCAGACCGCTAATAGTGTTCCGCAATGCACGGGCACCAGCCATGTGCCTGCTGTTTGCGGATGCGAACCCGCAATCCGCAACATTCAGTCTGCATCGCAAAAAAAAAAATGTTGAATTTTTTTTGCAGTGCGGAGGCACCGACCGTAACCCCACGGAAAGTGCTCCGTAGTGCTTCCGTTCTGTGTTTTCGCTCTGTACCGCAATACGGGCATGGGCCATGCACGTTCCTGTGCATGAGACGTAAGGCCTCATGCACACAACCGTTTGTTTTCTGCTGCATTTACATAGCTCGTCCCCATACAGGGGGCAGATTTACTATTACTATAGAACTGTGATGGCTAAATTCCGGTACTCCAACTGTGGTAAAACTACAACTCCCAAGATGCATACTTGCTTGGCTGTTTTTCAGAACTCCATAGAGATGAATGGAGCATGCTGGGACTCGTAGTTTCACCATGGCTGGAGTGCTGGAGGTTAGCCATCACTGCTCTAGGAGGTGTAAAGGCTCAGGCTGGATGATACATTTGGTATATGGCTAGACACTTTTGTCATATGCGTTCTGCATTCCAGTTTTTAGATTCGGCAGCGGATTTCAAAAACGTGGCAAGACGCTTCCGTTTTGTCCACATTTATTGTCAATGGGGAAAAAACATAACAAACCAGTTCCGTTCCGGTTTGTTCAGTTTTTTTTTTGGACCGGACACCCAACTGCTGCATGCTGTGGTTGTGTGTCCAGTCTGGGAAACTGAACAAACCAGGGCTGACATGAAAATCAATATAAGTCAATTGTGCCGGATCAGTTTTTTTTTAACTTTTTCGGGTTTTTTCTATTTAATAGAACTGGATCCGGACGAAACGGAAGCGTTTTATTCAGATTTTGAGATCCTGTGCCGAATCTTATAACTTGAATGAAAAACGCTACCTCTGTACCAACTATTGGCTTACCTTGAGACAGAATTGTGGCACACTTTTGGCACTAAATGTCACATCTTAGGCGAAACCCCCTTTCCTGCAGAGCCACATCCTTTTCAGGAAAATTGCGCCACTATATAGACAGTTTGTAGCCACAGACACATTAGTAAATCTGTTTGTTTGTGGGCAAGATGATTTCTGTGTCCACAAGAATTTCTCTCACCCAGTGAATAAGTGTCTGCTTGTTCATGGGGTGATCGGTGGCACCTTTACTCGGGCTGCTTATCTTGAACAAGCTTTTATAAGAACATTAATTCCCGATAAATGGACCTTAAAGGGGTTTTCCCATTACAACAACGAAATTTCTGGCCAATGCGGGTTTTACAGCTGGGGTGTCCACCAATCATGAGAACAGGTACATGTGTTCCCCCATTTAGATGGAGCGTCAAACACGCATGTGCGTTACCGCTCCATTCAGCTGCTAGAGATGGCCAAATGCTTGTACTCCTGTCTGCTGGTCCATTCTTATGGGGAACACGGGCCTCCATTTTCCTGAGCTGCAGAGGCCCCAGTGGTCAGACCCCAGCCGATCAGATACTTATCCCTGTCCTGTGAATAGGGAATCAGCAGTTCCTTCCTATGTTCTACCATGATGTACAAAATAGGAGCAAAGTGAAGTTACACAATCCGTGTGTCCAAAGCTTTACATTTCTAACAGAGGTGCAGAACAAATCACATGTAGAGGAAAAGTCCTTTTATATAACATTAACAGGTATATGTGGGACTTTCAAATATTCTGGATTATCAGATGGTCACAGAAAAGTATATCAAACTAAATTGCAAGAGTAGAGAATATTTGTGTCTAACATACAATAAACCATCACGTTACCATCATGTTAGTAAATCTGTGCTCAGCTTAGTTTTCTAATGTACATAACAGATCCATAAGTTAAGTATCCTGCACCCATGTGCTATGCCAGGATTGAGCAGGTACAGGAGTAGCAATGTGCTATGCATAGCTCCTGCCTGCGCTTACTCCACTTAAGCCTGGCATAGCACAGTAGAGTAGGGTCTCCGGCACTGATGTCCTATGCATAGCTCCTGCCTGCACCCAGTCCACTAAAGCCTGGCATAGCACAGTAGAGTAGGGTCTCCGGCACTGATGTCCTATGCATAGCTCCTGCCTGCACCCAGTCCACTAAAGCCTGGCATAGCACAGTAGAGTAGGGTCTCCGGCACTGATGTCCTATGCATAGCTCCTGCCTGCACCCAGTCCACTAAAGCCTGGCATAGTACATTAGAGTAGGGTCTCCAGCACTGATGTCCTATGCATAGCTCCTGCCTGCGCTTACTCCACTAAAGCCTGGCATAGCACAGTAGAGTAGGGTCTCCGGCACTGATGTCCTATGCATAGCTCCTGCCTGCACCCAGTCCACTAAAGCCTGGCATAGCACATTAGAGTAGGGTCTCCGGCACTGATGTCCTATGCATAGCTCCTGCCTGCACCCAGTCCACTAAAGCCTGGCATAGCACATTAGAGTAGGGTCTCCGGCACTGATGTCCTATGCATAGCTCCTGCCTGCACTCAGTCCACTAAAGCCTAGAATAGCACATTGATGTGGGGTCACCTCTATGTGCCCACTCCACTAAAGCCTGGAATAGCATATTGATGTAGGGTCTCCTGCATTGTTGTCCTGTGCAGGGCTCCTGCCTGTGCCCGCTCCACTAGAGCCTGGCATAACACATTAGTGTAGGGTCTCTGGCACTGATGTGCTATGCATAGGTCCTGCCTGCGCCCAGTCCACTAAAGCCGGGAATAGCACATTGATGTGGGGTCACCTCTATGCGCCCACTCCACTAAAGCCTGGAATAGCATATTGATGTAGAGTCTCCTGCATTGTTGTCCTGTGCAGGACTCCTGCCTGTTCCCGCTCGACTAGAGCCTGGCATAACACATTGGTGTAGGGTCTCTGGCACTGATGTGCTATACAGAACTTTCAGCAGCACAGGCAGGAGCCCCGATGTGCTGTCTTGTCAGTATTGAGCTCACTGCCGTGCTTATCCTTGCAGAAATCTGTACACAACATACAGTACAAAGCATATGGATTCTGTAAGAGCAACAGTAAAAAGCACTATAGACAGGTCTGAACCTCACCCTTGTAAAAAAAAAAAAAAAACACCAGAATAAGTGCAAGCAGATTTTTTCCACCTGCAATTTTTGCCACTTTGTGGTGGCATTTTTTGTGCACAGTTGCTCAGATTCAGTAATGTGCCGGAGCCAAAAATCTGTCTGAAAAGTAGCGAAACATGGAGCAATTTGGCATAACTTAGAGTTTGTATACTTTTCCAAAATGCTCAACAAGGGGATGGGGCCTGAGATGCACCAAAATTGTGCCACAATTCTGGTGTAAAGATCTGGCGCAATGTAAGCCAACCAATAGTTGGTATAGACAGAGAAATGTGTCTATCCCTGCCGCAGATTTATCATCCGGCCTGATCCCTAGTGATAAATGATGCAGGTCTAGACCTCCTGTCTAAGCTCACACCATCTATAAGATTGGTAAACCAGGGTCAGTATGTCTTACCACTAACGTTTCCTTCATGGCATTTTGACTCTAGAGAAGGTGATGTGAAAAAGCCAAGAGCTCCAGCAGTTTTTTAAAAGAAACCATAAAGGCAATGTGAGGAGCAAAAAAGAAATGTGTCCTGATTTTAATATTTCCCATAGACCCTAAGCTAACATCTGGAGCTGAGGATTTTGCCACATAAAACACTGCAAAAACCACAAGTGCAAGAAAGGTGACTAAAAATGCAAAGTGCAGAAGAACACCACTAAAATCCACATGTAAAAGGCATTTGATACCCCCGACATTCTGCATGACCATATGGACCAGAGGATTGATCAGGGATAAACTATTTCAAGACCATATTATTTTACATTGTTCTTGAGGTTCTTTACCTTTACTTCATATACTGTTCTATGACTGTCCAGTAATCCAGAATATTGGATAATCTGGAAACTAGCTAATTCAATAAAATATTCTATATCCACACAGGTCCATACTGGTTATGTTACATACAAAAAGCTTGGTGCTATGGGGACATGCATCAGCGGGCAGTCTGCGTCCAGAGTTCTCAAATTTGGGTGGGGGGTTAGATCTTGATTTTAACAATTGCGGAATGCATTTAGTGCTCAGATAAGTAAGCTCTAGATGTCCCTTTAACCCTTGAATGACTATCCAACATAAATCTCATGGTCAACTTCTTGCATGCTTTACTTTTCATGTGCTTAACCCTTTCCTGTTTGGCGTGTTCTGCTTCAGCCTGTAGTATTCTTTACTTTTTAACAACGCGTCTTCACACATTTTCAGCTCCAGTGGTTTTTCTTGTTGCTCTTCAGAACAGTCGTCCCTAGGAGGAAAAATTATAAACGTATTCAACAAGTTTAGTAGTTATCTAGCAAAAAAAAATCCTAGAAGCATTATTTCAATGTATGTATGTAGCTGTGGTAAACCTACGGTACTTAAGTTACTTGCCTCTGTTTTTTGTCCTCCACAACTTCAGTGGATTTATGTTGATAAAGAACCAGTCAAGAATTAAATATTTTTTTTTTAGAAAAAAAAAGTCAGAATGGCAAAAAAAAAAAACACAACAATCCATAAACTCTCACCGCTCCCGTTTCAACACTCCCCTGATGGGAGTCTACATCCTGGTTCCTCTTGACACACAGGAAATGACTGCTCAGCCAATCAGTGGACGCAGCAGTGAACTTCCTTGCCATTGATTGGCTGAGTGGTCATTTCCTGTGTGTCAAGAGGGACCAGAAGACCAGTGGAGACCCAGGAAGCAATGGACCTTTCCTGGCACATAATGTAATAATAATACGTGAACAGTACAAATTTTAAATGGTAGCATTTGAGCTTTGTGTGACCCTTCATTTACAGCCCTCACCATTCTGTCTGGAGAGTCTATCAGCATCACATTCCAGTCTGGCCTTGTGATATGGGAAATGGACTTAATTGACTAGTTGGAGTGAAGCCATATCTAGCATTCTAGTAAAATGACCACGTTGTTTGGTTATCTGTCTGACTTATTCCAGATCTTCTTTCCAAGCACAATGCCCGGAGGACACAGTAATCCAATTCCTTCCAATGTTCCCATGGGGCTCTTAGTGAGCCCCAAACTGAAGCTGTCAGTGGAATGCATTGCTTTCTGATCAACATTAGCAGGCACATTTTTAAGTTGAGAATTTTGTAAGGCCCGCGAACAATGTTACAGATATCCAAATGGCCCTCTGTAGCAAAAAGCGATGATGAAGACATACAGGGTAGATATAAATGTATAATCTTTACCTGATGTGTAGTTCTAGCCATAAAGACTCCTCAAATATTTTCTCTGATACATCATCCTTCTGTTCTTTCGGCTCTTTCAGTCTAGATGGCATAAATGACATATATATCAATTTATTGTAGAGACAAATGAGCCACCTGCCTAGAAGAGAACAGTTAGAGAGGACCTGTCACCTCTCCTGACATGTCTGTTATAGTAACAATTCTGGAGCATCTATACTATCACTGTGTTGTGCCATTCCTCTATTATTCCTGCTAGACATTTATAAATAAAGGTACAACTTGGTGTTACCAGGCGTGTGTCCCTGCATAGTCTGATACTGGCAGCACTAATTCGACAGTGTGGAACTGTGCAGGGATACCCAGTTGTACCAGTAATAACATAAGAATGGCACATCACATATTCATAAGAATAGATGCTGTAAAACTATTGCATGGAGAATGCAAGTAGTAACTAAAACTAAAGAGTTGACAGGCTCTCTTTAAAGGGGAAGTCCACTTTTGGCAAATAAGAGGACATGCAGACACCTCATTGACCATCATCTGGAACACACTCAAAGTTGAATAGCACAGACTTAGGCCTCTTGCAAGCGACCGTTGCCGTATTGCGGCCCGCATACGGCGGGTTCCCAATACACGGGGTACTGGCCGTGTGCATCACGGATGCGGACCCATTCACTTGAATGGGTCCGCAAATCCGAAGATGCGGAACGGAAGCACTTCCGTTCCACAAAAAAATAGAACTTGTTCTATCTTTTTGCGGAACAGATGAATCGCAGAGCCCATTCCAATGAATGTGTCTGCAATTCACATGTGGCTGCCCCACGGTCGGTGCCCGTGCATTGTGGACCGCAATTTACCGCCCGCAGCACGGGCCCGGCCAGCACACGTTCGTGTGCAAGAGGCCTTAAAGAGGTTTTCCCCATAATCAGCACCTATCTACAGGTTAGGTGATAAGCATAGGATCACTGTGGGACCAGTCAAGAGTGCCTCATTTCAATGGTCACAGATATTCACTCAATTTAAAGTCTATGGAATTGACAGAGGCCAGGTCCACATCTATGGTGAAGACTTTATCAAGATCAGTGGAACAGCCAGTTGTCAGACATTACTTTTATGACACTGAAATCATACCTGGGCTCTAAGCGCTCTTTAACCTTGGCAATGGATCGTACATATGGCGCAATCTGCTTGGCAATTGTGGTTAAGTAGCTGTTTTCTTGCTTTAGTAGCTGGAGGTCATGTAGTTGAGCTGTCATTACAAGCAGAACATTGGTTAAAGATCAAACCATTAGTCTGGAATCAAACACAGCGTTTTGCAGCATTTTTATCGACATTTTCTTTAGGCCTGACGTTACTTTTGCACAATAAAAACACTTGTAAGGTGTTAAAATCATAACAAAATCAAGGACCCAAGACCATGAAAGAAATGCAGACGCCGACATGCCCGTAACATGTGAATAAACTCTAATTGAGTATATATATATATCTTTTCATCCAACAAGGGACACCATCTTACCTTCATAAATCTCCTGCTCATTTGCAACCCTCTGATATGTTTCCTCCCATATCTAGAATAAAGAACAGAAAAATTTCATATAGTACCTACCTGTATGTATCAAGTGTAAGACAGCTTGTCCAAACTGCAGTGTCATGTACTCACCTCTTCGAATGCCGTCCTCATCAATTCTACAGATGAGTATTCAGAGGCAATCTGAACATCCACCTGCAGAGATTTCTGTATGATATCACTCATTGTGTCAGTCTTAATAAGGGAATGGTGTTTAGTGAGGTCCCGATGCAGGTCCTGGACCTGGTCCTTCAGGTTCTGGATCTCCAGCTGGATTGTCTAAAGGGAAAATTACATCTGATTTAGGCATCATGCACATGACCGTATGTATTTTTTGGTCTGTGTTGCATCAAATCCACAGTCTACATCATGTATGTAAAATGAACCACATATAAAATTAAAAAAAACACTGACAGAATTGCAATTTTTGCTTATCTCACCTCCCAAAAAATGAAATAAACAGAAATCTAAAAGTTTTATGTTTCCCCAAAATGGTACAAAAAAAACTACATTTTTTCACACAAAAGCAAGCCCCCACACAGCTCTATTGACTGAAAAATAAAAATGTTATGTATTAGTATATGCCAATACAAAATACAACAACAAAATGATGATGAAAAGTAGTAAAACATGAAAAACGACAAATTTGTAACACCACAATCATGTCACCTTCAGATTAAAGTTATTGTATATACTGAATGATGAACTCCATAAAAAAACACTGATGTATTTCCAATTTTTACCCACTTCACCTCCCAAAAAATGCTATTAAAAAGCCATATCTGCACAATTAGTACCAATAAAAAACTACAGCTCATCCCACAAAAAAACAAGCCCTTACACAGCTACAGTAGGTTGATGGAAAAATAAAAATGTTATGGATGTGAATAAATAGTGATGAAAATATGTGATTTTTTTATAATGTAATTTTATCATAAGAAGTAATAAAACATGACAAAACCTAAATAACTCAGCTATCACCATATTTCAACCCACAGAATAACGTTATATAACATAATATCATGTATACTGCATGAAGAACCCAAAAAGTCATATGTACTCTAAAATAGTACCAATAAAAACTACAGCTTGTCCCACAAGAAACAAGCCCTCACACAACATAGTTAACACATCAGATATACCACATGGTGAACCACATAAAAAAAACCACTGAGATAACAGATAAAAAGTCAAGTGCCCCAAAGTGGTACAAAAAAACGTCAGCTTGTCCCGCAAAAATGAACCTTTAGAAAGCTTAGTCAATAAAAAACTTAAAAATGTTATGGCTTTTAAAAACCATTTCAGCAAATTCCATGTTACAAAATCCTGATGCTGCTCATTCCCATCTGAGCCCTGCTGTGTCCCCAAACAGCCATGTATGACCACATATTGGATACTTCCGTACTAAGTCAAAATTGCCTAACAGGTTATTTGGTACTTTTTCTCCTTTTAACCCTTTCAACAATGAACAATTTGGGGCTAAAGCAACATACTATTGGAAACAATTTTAACTTTTCATTTTCACGTTTCAATGTTAATAAAGTCTATGAAATACCTATGGGGTCACAACTATCACTACACCCCTAGCTGGATTCCTTGGGAGTGTAGTTTCAAAAATGGGGTTATTTCTTGGGGTTTCCATTGTACTGGTACCTCAGGGTGTTGACATGGCACCCAAACCCATTCTAGTAAAATCTGGGTTTCTAAAGCCAAATGGTACTCTTTCCCTTCTGAGCCTTGCTGTGTACCTAAACAGCAGATAAGACCACATATGGGGTATTGCTGTGCTCAGGAGAAATGGCGTGACAATTTTTGGCGTGCTTTTTCTCCTGTTTTATTGATTTTCATGCACCTATCCTGATACATTCTGTGAAACACCTTTGAGGTCAAAATGCTCACTGCATCCCTATATTAATTCCTTGAGGGGTATAGCTTCCAAAATGGGGTGTTTTGGGACTCTTGCTTATGTCTTAGCACCTCAAGGCCTCTGCAATCTGAAATTGTGTCTGAAAAATGTACTAAATATATGGGGGCCACAAAATCCACCAGGTGCTCCTTCAATTCTGAGGTCGGTATTTTAGCCAATTAGCACTCTAGGACCAGATATAGAATAAATTCTAAAAACTGTAGAATCAGGGAAATAAATGTAGGGTATAAGTTCTATTTTATTATCTGCTGTGTTCTAAAAAAAAATGGATTAAAATAGAAAATTTGCAAAAAATGAAATTCAGAGCTGAATTGGTCACAAAAAAATGGGATCTGGAGATTTTCTTGAGAATGTGTAAAACTGCTGCTAAACTTTAACATCTCCAAAAAAAAAAAATAGTACGACTGGACAATGATGCCAAAATAAGTTGGACATATAGTAAATATTAATTATTAAGCATTTTGTGAGCTATAACTATCTGTTTTAAAAATAGAGGAATTCAGATTTAGAAATTTGCTAATTTTGAAAATTTGTATAAAATTTGGGATTTAATAAATAAAAACAAAATATATCAAATTAAATTTGTTACTAACCTAAAGTACAATGTGTCATGAGAAAATAATCTCAGAATTGCTTAGATAAGTAAAAGCATTCCAAAGTAAAGTGACACGTCGGATTTAAAAAACGGGGCTTCGTGCTTAAGGGTTTAACGTTTTTTTTTCTGTATAGGTGATCAATATCTGATTATTGTGGGTCCAACAGCCCGCACCCCGTTAATTAGCTTTTCCTGCAGCCTCTAGCCTTGGAACTAGGACTGCGAATGAAACAGAAAGCACAGCAAAGTGTAGTGGTCGTGCCAGGTTATTGCAGCTCAGATCCCATTCATTTCAGTGGGAACTGAACTACAGTAACCCAGCAGGACCACTACACTTTTGAATGGAGCTGTCTGCTTCCTGCTCCATTCAAAAGCTAGTCCTAGTGCTAGAGGCTCCAGGTATGGAGTGTCGGGCCCTCACCGATCAGATATTAATGACCTATCCTGAAGATAGGTGATCGATATCAGGAGCCTTGGAAAACCACTTTAAGTGCCATTTGAATGGAATGGAGAGAGGTTTAAAATATTGGTAAGTATGCAATGGTAATCATCTAGCGTCAAAGCTAAGTATAAAGGCAATGAGTATGTTATAAACAGAATGGGGCTATCACCTACCCTGTACATGTCTTCAAAACTACGGCAATGTTTAGTAAATGGGTTGTCCTCTCCTTCTGCCAGCAGGACTTTGGTGCTGATATATCGATGCATGGTAGGTTTACGAACGATTGTGCCAGTGATGGATATTTTGTCACAGGAGGATGTACATCCAGGCATTGTTATAGCCTTGGAGCACTGACTGCTGGAAATCCAAAAATAATGTACAAGTGATTTTTATATACATATATATTAGTTACACTTTGAAATCATAATTTTAACTCATATTAGTAGAACATCATTATCTCATACAAACCATAAAATATCCATTGATTGGGATGGTGTCATAGATGTACTATAACGTACACTAACTGTTCAGCCAAACTACCAGATTTGAGAAATCATTATTGGGGTGAAATCTATCCAACTAGACCACGTCGGTACCATAAACAATTCCCAAGATTTATATGCGGTAGGTTCTCATTTAAAACCTGTGGCTACAATTGCTTAGAGAGATTTCAGATTTTCCATGTGCACCTAGTCAGGGGCCAACTTGAAATTGTGGGCCCCGATGCTTAATCTGTACAAGAGTTCTGTAACCAAAAATGGTCAATTTATAGTACCGGTGCCCTCCTACCTGAGGTCTCTGATGCACATTGGAACAATCACACCCCACATGTCCGTGTTAACCCATTAAAAACCCAATTACCTGTACTGGTTGACTTTGGCTGTGCTTTGTGTAAATCCAGCCTTGGAGCTAGTGCAACTACATGTAGACAATGTGTCTCCTCTTAGCTTCCACCTTCTATCTGCGCTTCACATAAGATGCTTGATCCTAATGTGACATTCACCGGCCTAAATATATATATATATAGACGGTGCTAAAGATTTGAGCTCTAAGAGTTCCCTGAAACTCTGATATAAATAGTGCCGGCCAGAGCATGTGCTCGCAAGTTTGTCAGTGACCCCGGCATGCCGCTAAACACCCAGGTGCAAACACAAAGGGTGCATGTGACCCATTGACTGTGGAACGCGTGAGCACAATGTAGATTAAAAAATGTTGCTGGTCATCTATCAGGAGTAAAAGTGTAAAGTGAAAAATTAGATATAATACATTTTAAAATAAGACAGTGTCATTTTTATATACTGACTTGCATAGATATCCCACCTATGCAATTCAGAGTAGCTGTCTGCAGAAAACCTGAGCACTATAATATTGCCCCTGTAAAAATTACTGTTACAAAGTGGATGTGGATCCACTGTGGCACTTAAACAAATCTGTCTTGGGGGCTTATAGAATTGCATCCCCTGGTCTTCACCCTTTAACCCCTTTTGGGGAATCACCAGGCTGCTATCTCCTAGAATATTCTCTGTACAAGAAGTAAATGCCAAATCACGGGGGTCACAATATGTGGGGCCACTTTTAGGTTTTTTTCCAGGGCCACTTTAAGTTCTTCGTCTACTCCTGATGATATGTAAGACAAACAATGCAGATGAAAAATATTTGTCCCTGTGAGTGTGTCTTTTTGTCCCTGTGTGTATTTCAGCGTCCCTGTATGTGTGTATCTGTCCCTGTGTGTGTGTGTGACCGCCCCTGTGTGTATTTGACCGACCCTGTGTGTAATTGAGCGTCCCTGTATGTGTGTATCTGTCCCTGTGTGTGTATGTGTGACCGCCCCTGTGTGTATTTGACCGACCCTGTGTGTGTTTGTCCGTCCCTGTGTGTGTGTCCTTGTGTATGTGTCCCTGTGTGTGTGTCTCCATCACCATGCCCACAGTGTTCCTATGTCTTGACGCAGCTGCATCAGAACATTCTGTGCGGGGCAAGAAGAAGATGAAGGAAGAGGAGGCAGTGCCGCCAGCATGGAAGAGGTACAGGGAGACGCACTAAAGGTCTATTCACACATCCGTAAGTGTTTCGCGGATCCGCAAAACACGGACACCGGCAATGTGCGTTCCACAATTTGCGGACCACACATCGCCGGCACTATAATAGAAAATGCCCAATCTTGTCTGCAATTGCAGACAAGAATAGGACATGTTCTATTTTTTTGCAGAAACGGAAGTGCAGGTGCGGATCCGGAAATGCGGGGGCAGACAGCACATAGTGTGCTGTCCGCATCTTTTTCGTCCCCATTGGAAATTAATGGGTCCGCACCCGTTCCACAAAATTGCAGAATGGATGCGGACCCATTTTGCGGACGTGTGAATGGAACCTAAGGACGTAGGTAACACTACCACATGATCTACACTAGTGTTATCTGTGGTTTTACATAGGACTGCAGGTAACACTACCACATGATCTACACTAGTGTTAGCTGTGGTTTTACATAGGACTGCAGGTAACACTACCACATGATCTATACTAGTGTTAGCTGTAGTTTTACATAGGACTGCAAGTAACACTACCACATTATCAGCACTAGTGTTATCTGTGGTTTTGCATAGGACTGCAGGTAACACTACTACATTTTCTATACTTACATAGCACCACTGTGTTATCTGTGCTGTCACATAGGACTGCAGGGGACATATACTATATTATTCAGAGATTTATCACTGTGTAAGGGGGCCCACTGAGACTTTATCGCCCAAGGGCCCACATGAACCCGGAGCTGGCCGCGATAATACTGCTCTTTATGTACCAGAATATAACTACTATAATACTGCCTCCTATGTACAAGAATATTACATTATATTATAATACTGCCCTCTACTATAGTAATTCTGTTAGTTGTGACATTGGAGTAACTGCTTAGAATGAGAGCCCTACAGTTCTGTGCCACTGCCTTCTCTCTCTGCAGTTACTCTTGTATTCCATGTCAATTATTCTAGAAAATATCACTTCATGCAGAGCCTAACCTTGTCACAACCAGGCTGCCTGCTGGTCATTAATCCATACAGCTGTTTCCAGTCTTAGTGACAAGGACAAGATTAGTTAACGGCCAAGAAGCAAATATAAGGCTACTTTCACACTAGCGTTTTGGCTTTCTGTTTGTGAGATCCGTTCAGTTTTGTCCTAATGCTTTCTGAATGGAAAAGGATCCGCTCAGAATGCATCAGTTTGCCTCCATTCAGTCACCATTCCGCTCTGGAGGTGGACACCAAAACGCTGCCACTCTGCAATAAAGCCCAACTCTATGGCGCACGGCTTATTGTCGTCCTATATACAGATACTCCAGTCTCTGCTGTGGAACTCCGCTTGTGAGAGCCCTGAACGGATCTCACAAACGGAAAGCCAAAACGCTAGTATGAAAGTAGCCTTAGGGTCCATTTACATGTCCGCACAATGGGTCCAGATCCGTTCCTCAACGTTGCAAAACGGATCCGTACCACTGTGTGCTGTGCGTATCCGCACTTCCGTTCCCCATCCGCACTTCCGTTCTGAAAAAAAATAGAACATGTCCTATTCTTGTCTGCAGACACGGACAAGAAAAAGCATTTCTATTTAAAATGCCGGCCATGTGCGGTCCGCAAAATGTGGAACACACATGTCCGGTGTCCGTGTTTTGCGGATCCGCAATTTGCAGACCGTTAAACACTTGCGGACGTGTGAATGGACCCTTAGACTACAGTGTTTTGATCCATCACATACAATTCTGATTAGCAAAACATTGAACTTAAGGCTGTAATGTAACAAAACACGAAAAAAGTCTATCTATATAAGACGGTGGACCCCCACAAGTGTTCCTGAAATAAATAAAAGTTTGGAGTTTACCCTGGACATGGGCATTGTAAAAAAGCCATCTGTCCGATCGTATTGGGCTGCGAGTACTGTCCACTCAACCCCTGTGTTTGCAGCAGTTATGTCCTGAAACCATTATGAAGCCCTAATGCGGTTTATTTATTTTTCGGACAATTCTCAAGTCCCCCCCCAGAACTGACCCAGCCTATGACCTCCTAAATAAATTGAGACCCCTTATTTCCTTCCTTACGGTTTTATTCTTAAAATTATATACTACTGACAAAAATCTATCCGTCGATGAATCCCTTTTTAGTTTTAGAGGCCGCCTTTCCTTCCGTCAGTTTATTCCCTCCAAGCGTGCCAGATATGGGGTAAAATTATCTAAGGTGTGCGAGAGTGCAACCGACTACACCTGCGTTCTGTCTGTATATGAGGGCAGAGACTCCCAACCTAACCCCACAGGCTGCCCCGAAAATATTGGGACATCGGGAAAAATTGTGTGGGATCTATTGGCGCCATTCTTGCACAAAGGGTACCACGGGTACACCGATAATGGAATGAAGCTTTTTTTTTTTCTCCCCATAAAACACAGTTTTTTCACCCCAAAGTCTGTCTTATGGGGCGAATACTAATAAAGCGCTTCCATTTTGTAAGCGTTTCATTAGTGCCGGAGGACCGGGAACCGGTGAAGGATCTGTACTCACCGCTTCCTGGTCCTCCGCTCGGCTGTCTGCTTTGCAGGGCTGCACACCATGTGACCTCACGCTGTGCGCAGCCTTCACAGCTGACAGCCGAGAACCAGGAAGAAAAGAGAGAGCGCTGGTGGTGAGGAGCAGGAAAGGTAAGTTATTATATAATTTTTTTATTTGCGCTGATGGCTGACATGGAGGGACATGATGGCTGACATGGGGGCATGATGGCTGACAATGGGGGCATTATGGCTGACATGGGGGGCTGATGGCTGACATGGGGGCATGATGGCTGATGGGGTGGTGAGGAGCGGCGGCATCCAGGAGCAGGAAAGGTAAGTTATTTTTTTTTAATTTTATTTGCGCTGATGGCTGACATGGGGGGGGGGGGATGATGGCTGACATGGGGGCATGATGGCTGACAATGGGGGGCTGATTGCTGACAATGAGGGGCTGATGGCTGACAATGAGGGGCTGATGGCTGACATAGGGGCATGATGGCTGACATAGGGGCATGATGGATGGGGGCTCATGGTGGGCATAATAGCTGATGGGCATGATGGATGGGGGCTGATGGCTGACATGGTGGGCTTATGGCTGACATGGTGGGCTTATGGCTGACTTGGGAGTTGAGCTGAGGTTTGATTAACATTGGGGGTCTGATTGGGGCTTTAACCACTTCCCGACCGCCTAACGCACAACTGCGTTCTCGCGGCGGTCGGGCTGTTCTGGGGCGCCGCAGATGTGCGTCATCTCGCGAGACGCGAGATTTCGCACATATTCGGCCGCGCATGCGCAAATCGCGCATTGCACAAAGTTTAGATGACCTGGGTCATCAGCCTGCCAGCCAATCGGCATCGCTGGCGGGCTGATGACTTTTAAAAAAACGAATCGCAAGCCATTTAACCCATCATATTTGTAAATATGATGGATTAAATGGCTTCTGTGCTCTCTCCTGGGTCCTTTTCGTCGGTTGGACCCAGGAGAGAGCACACCTCTACAGTGAGTACACCAAGCACCACATACTAGCCCCTGATCAGCCCCCCCATCACCCAAATTAACCCCTTGATCACCCCTCTCAGCACCTGTCAATCATCTAGTGAAAGGGAAAAAAGTGATCAGTGTAAACTGTCACTTTTTTTTTCACTAGGATTGACTGTTAGGTTTAGCTTAGTTTAGGCCCCTTTGGTAGGTAGTTAGCGTTAGCGCCAAGCCCACCGCACCACAGTCACTGGTTCGCTGATTAGCGTAGCGCTAATCAGCTTTTGTACTTTATAGTATCTGTAAGTGATCAGAACTGATCACGGTCAGATCTATAATAGTACTAGTGTCACTTTAGTTCGCCCTCCACCCCAAACGCAGTGTTTGCCCGATCAGGCCTGATCGGTCGCCCACACCTGCGTTCACCCACGCCCACCCCGCCGCAGTGACAAAAATTTTTTTTTGTAATCACTGCACAATCCTTCACAAGCGCTGCGGCGATAAAAAATCAGTTTTGATCTTTTTATCAATCGCAGCGGCTTCTGTACTCGCTACCCTCTCAATTGTAAGACAGGCTTGCTTTTTTTCTTGGGTAGTCTCAGGGAATACCCCTAAATTTAGTATCCCAAATGGCAAACAAGGGGTATTCTCCTGAAGAGGCCTACAGGATTCTGACCCAGTCGGATGAGGAATGGGAACCCTCATCTGACGAATCTAGCGGGTCAGAATACGAACCTGTAGAGAGCAGTGGCTCTCTGACCCAAAGTTCGGACGAGGAGGTTGAGGTCCCTGATAGAACCAGGCGTACCCGGCCCCGTGTCGCTAGACCGCAGGTTACGCAGGATCCGCTTCAAGGGCAGCAGAGTGGGGCTGGCGCTGCCGGATTACGTGGTGAGGCATACACCAGCAGCGCAGCCCGTCCTGGACCTTCTACCAGCACTGCCGTACAACATGGTGAAGTGGCGAGCACCAGAAGGGCAGTTGAAGCTGGTACGGTGGCACGTGCAGTAGTTTCCCCGTCGCAGCCACCGCGCAGACAGGCCCGTAGAGCCCCTAGAATCCCTGAGGTGCTGGCAAACCCTGATTGGCAGCCCCCAACTTCAGCCGCACCAGTAGTTCCCCCTTTCACCGCCCAGTCAGGAGTTCGGGTGGAAACAGCTCAGATAGGATCGGCGCTGGGGTTTTTTGAGCTGTTTTTCACTGCGGAGCTCTCTGACTTAGTCGTGGCAGAAACAAATCGGTATGCCACTCAATTTATCGCCGACAATCCGAATTTAGAACTTTTCTGGGCCTTCTCCTCAACATGGGCATTACAAAAAAACATGAATTGCGGTCATATTGGTCCACGAACCCAATTCATCACATGCCCGTGTACTCTGCTGCCATGTCCAGGACACGTTTTGAGACCATCCTGCGTTTCCTGCACTTTAGCGACAACACCACCTCCCGTCCCAGAGGCCACCCAGCTTTTGACCGGCTCCATAAAATTCGGCCCCTCATAGACCATTTCAACCAGAAATTTGCAGATTTGTATACCCCTGCACAAAACATCTGCGTAGACGAGTCCCTTGTACATTTTACCGGGCGCCTTGGCTTCAAACAGTACATCCCAAGCAAGCGCGCCCGGTATGGGGTCAAATTGTATAAGCTCTGTGAAAGGGCCACAGGCTATACGCACAAATTTCGGATCTATGAGGGAAAAGATCAGACCCTGGAGCCGGTCGGTTGCCCTGACTACCTGGGGAGCAGTGGGAAGATAGTCTGGGACTTGGTGTCACCCTTATTCGGCAAGGGTACCATCTTTACGTGGACAACTTTTACACAAGTGTGGCCCTCTTCAAGCATTTGTTCCTAGAACAGATTGGCTGCTGTGGCACCGCGCGACCTAGTCGCGGGGCTTCCCAACGGCTCCTTACCACCCGACTTGCAAGGGGGAGAGGGCTGCACTGTGTAACGACGAACTGCTCGCGGTGAAATGGAGAGACAAGCGTGGCGTTTACATGCTCTCCTCCATTCACGCAGAACACGACAGTCCAAATTGAGCGGGCAACCAGTGTCGTTGAAAAGCCCCTCTCAGTCCACGACTATAACCTCCACATGGGAGGGGTGGACTTCAACGACCAGATGTTGGCCCCTTATTTGCTTTCCCGACGAGACCAGACGCTGGTATAAGAAGGTGTCTGTATATTTGATTCAATTGGCTGCCTATAATAGTTACGTTCTCTACAGTAAGGCTGGGAGAACGGGATCCTTCCTTAAATTCCAGGAAGAGATCATTTCGAACTCCTGTATCCAGGAGGTTCCGTGGCCCCATCCACCAGTGTAGTTAGCCGTCTACACGAGCGACACTTCCCCAGTGTCTTTCCTGGTACCTCAACCCAACCGTCACCCGAAAAAGATGTCGTGTCTGTGGCAGGAGTGGAATAAGGCGTGACACCCGTTATTTCTGTCCTGACTGTCCTGACCACCCTGCCCTATGCTTTGGAGAGTGTTTCCGGAAGTACCACACTCAGGTACACTTAGGGACATAGGGACAGCACTACACAGGTAGTTTTTTTTCACTCAGGCTCAAGGGTCTCTCAGGATACTAGGTTTTGAGAGACCCTAACACATAGGGACGGTGCTGGTGTGCTACAGCAGAAGTGTGAAATGGTAGAAACCTCTCCTTTCACTTGGGATAACGTGTATAGTGTACTTCTCACCATCTCTGTGTGATTTACACTTTACACATTGTCCCATGGGAAAGGAGAGGTTTCTGCTAGGAAAATAAAGAGTGAAATGGTTAAAAAAAAAAATTAAACAGGTAGCAAGAAAAAAAAATCTTGAGTTAGTTCAGGTTTTTATGTTCATGTTTTATAAAAAGTTTTACAATGTTCCGGTTTCATAAAGTTTGCAACGTTCAAGTCATGTGCCTGCTGCCTGTTTTTCTTCTTTTTTTTTTCCCCTAACCACCCTTTATTTTCCAGGAAGACCAACGGACCAACCGGCCAACGCCGCAGCACTGATGTGAATTCTGAGAGAAGCATTGCGCTGCTGTCAGAAGACACGTGAAGTCGGTGTATGCGGCGCTGCAAGGCGAGATTTCTCCTCTGCAGGACAGGTACGTTTGCCCAGGCATATGAGCTGAGGAGAGGTGTTGGAGTTCATATTCTTTGGCAAACACTTTGTATAAAAAAATCTGGCAAAGATGTCTTCCTCCACACCGATCGATTGATCGATGTGAATGGAGAAATCACGTTTGCCAGGACATAGGAGCTAAGTGGGTATGGATGTTTGGGCGGAGCCCCTATGTCCCTGGCAATCGCCAGGCCCCTCTTTTTTCTTGCATATTTTTGGCAGAGATTTTTCATCCACATCGATCGATGCGAATGAGGAAATCTGTGCCGTTCATTTTTCTTTCAGCCCAGAGGCTGAACGGAAAAAAATCTCATTACCTGTATGCTCCATATAAAGAGAATCGCAGAAACTCCTAATGCTGGCCATACATGTAATGATTGCGGGAGACCCTCAAATGCCATGGCAGTGGAAAAACCTCACATGTGACCCCACTTCGGAAGAAGACACCCCAAGGTATTCGCTGAGGGCATATTGAGTCCATGAAAGATTAAACTTCTTGTCACAAGTTAGCGGAAAGGGAGACTTTGTGAGAAAAAAAAATAAATAAATTCTGCAAACTTGTGCAAAAAAAAAAATCTTCTATGAACTCGCCATGCCCCTCACAGAATACCTTGGGGTGTCTTCTTTCTAAAATAGGGTCACATTTGGGGTATTTTTACTGCCCTGGCATTTTAGGGGCCCAGAAGCGTGAGAAGAAAAAGGCGTAAAAATGCCATCCTGAAAGGTACTCGTTGGATTTAGGGCCCCTTTGCGCATCTTGGCTGCAAAAAAGTGTAACACATGTGGTATCGCCGTACTCAGGAGAAGTAGGGCAATGTGTTTTGGGGTGTATTTTTACATATACCCATGCTGGGTGAGAGAAATATCTCTGTAAATGGACAACTTTGTATAAAAAAATGGAAAAGTTGTCATTTACAGAGATATTTTACACCCAGTATGGGTATATGTAAATACACCCCAAACACATTGCCCTACTTCTCCTGAGTATGGCGATACCCCATGTGTGCCACTTTTGCAGCCAAGATGCGCAAAGGCCTAAATCAATGAGTACCTTTAAGATTTCACAGGGCATTTTTACGCATTTGGATTCCAAACTACTTCTCTCGCTTTAGGGGCCCCTAAAATGCCAGGGCAGTAAAAATACCACACAAGTGACCCCATTTTAGAAAGAAGACACCCCAAGGTATTCTGTGAGGGGTATGGTGAGTTCATGTAAAGTTTATTTTTTGTCACAAGTTAGTGGAATATCAGACTTTGTAAAAAAAAAAAAAAAAAAATAAAACATTTCAATTTCCGCTAACTTGTGCCAAAAAATAAAAACTTCCATGGACTCACTATGCCCATCAGCGAATACCTTGGGGTGTCTACTTTCCGAAATGGGGTCACTTGTGTGGTATTTTTACTATCCTGGCATTTTAGGGGCCCCTAAAGCGAGAGAAGCAGTTTGGAATCCAAATGCGTAAAAATGTCCTGTAAAATCCTAAAGGTACTCATTGGAATTAGGGCCCCTTTGCGCATCTTGGCTGCAAAAAGTGGCACACATGGGGTATCGCCGTACTCAGGAGAAGTAGGGCAATGTGTTTTGGGGTGTATTTTTACATATACCCATGCTGGGTGAGAGAAATATCTCTGTAAATGACAACTTTTTAAAAAATTTATACAAAGTTGTCATTTACAGAGATATTTTCACACCCAGTAGGGGTATATGTAAAAGACACCCAAAACTCATTGCCCTACTTCTCCAGCTACGGCGATACCCTATGTGCTACTCTGCAGCCAAATGCGCAAAGGGGCCCTAAATCAATGAGTACCTTTAGATTTCATAGGACATTTTTACGCCTTTAGATTCCAAACTGCTTCTGACGTTTAGGGGCCCCTAAAATGCCAGGGCAGTAAAAATACCACACAAGTGACCCCATTTCGGAAAGTAGACACCCAGGTATTCTCTGATGGGCATAGTGAGTTCATGGAAGTTTTTATTTTTGGCACAAGTTAGTGGAATATGAGACTTTGTAAAAAAAAAAAAAAATCCATTTCCGCTAACTTGTGACAAAAAATAAAAACTTCCATGAACTCACTATGCCCCTCAGTGAATACCTTAGGGTGTCTACTTTCGGAAATGGGGTCATTTATGGGGTATTTCTACTGTCTGGGCATTGTAGTACCTCAGGAAACAGAACAGGTGCTCAGAAAGTCAAAGTGCGGAAATTCACTTTTTGCACCATAGTTTGTAAATGCTATAACTTTTACCCAAACCAATAAATATACACTTTTGCATTTTTTTTATCAAAGACATGTAGAACAATAAATTTAGAGAAAATTTTTTAGAGAAATGTAGTTTTATTTGATAAATTTTCCAACATAAAGTGAAAAATATCATTTTTTTGCAAAAATTTCATCAAAAAAAGTAAAATATCAAAAAAAGTAAAAAGAAATAGCACCAAATGAAAGCTCTATTAGTGAGAAGAAAAGGAGGTAAAATTCATTTGGGTGGTAAGTTGTATGGCCGAGCAATAAACGGTGAAAGTAGTGTAGTGCAGAATTGTAAAAAGTGGCCTGGTCATTAAGGGTGTTTAAGCTAGGGGGGCTGAAGTGGTTAATCTGAGGTCTGATTAACATTGGGGGTCTGAATGCTGGTCTGACCTGAGGTGTAATGGAAAATATTATTTTATATTTTTTTATATTTTTCTTATTATTCTCCTCTAAAACCTAGGTGTGTTTTATGGGCCAGTGCGTCTTATAGGGAGAAAAATATGGTCCTCAAACCAGCGATTGTCTGAAGCAGAGAGAAGATACCATGACCACACAGAGGAGAAGCCAGCTGCTGCAGACGGGACCAGAGCCAGGTGAGCTGCAAGGGGGGTGGGGGTGCCAAAATGTATCTTCGCTTTTGTTGGAAAAAATCCTTGCACCGGCCCTGTTCGAAGGCTTTCAGAACGCCGCTTCCCTCACGCCGTCCCTGCCACTACCAGCAAGACATATCCTCAGAAACTATGCCGGGTGTGTAGCAAACACGGAAGGAGGAGGGACACCCGAATTTACTGCCCCAGTTGCCCATCACAACCAGGCCCCTTCAATTACCCCTGTTTTGAGACATCCCATACGGTTGCTAATTATTAATTTTATTTAATACCAAAAAGGGTGGGTGGGGGGTCTTTTCAGGAAGTCAATTTATTCTCATTTTCTGTTTAGTTTGTGGGCTTTCCAGGGAGGAAAGGATCCTTTTGGGATGGGTTGTGGAGCTAATTTATTTTTCAGTCATTGCAACAAATTTTACCTTTTCTGATTTTTTTTCTTAATTTTCCTAATTTAATTTTTTATGACTATGTCCTGCCACACAAAGCTGTAAATTCCACACATTACTGTATCATGATATTGGCATGATCTTTTTTTATTTGGAGGATCTCTAATGATTGAGTTGTTCCTCACCAGTACACTAAGGCCCCTTTTACACGAGCGAGTTTTCCGCGCGGGTGCAATGCGTGATGTGAACACATTGCACCCGCACTGATTCCTGACCCATTCATTTCAATGTGTCTGTGTACATCAGCGTTTTTTTCAGGCATCAGTTCTGTGTTGCATGAAAAACACGACATGTTCTATATTATGCATTTTTCACGCAGCCCTGGCCCCATAGAAGTCAATGGGGCTTCAGTGAAAAACGCATTGCATCCGCAAGCATTTTTCACTGATGGTTGCTAAGAGATGTTGTTTGTAAGCCTTTAGTTTTTTATCACGCGCGTAAAAAACGCATCAAAACGCATTGCACTCGCGTGGAAAAAACTGAACAACTGAACGCAATCGCAGACAAAACTGAATGAACTTGCTTGCAAAATGGTGCGAGCTTTACTGAACGCACACTGAACGCATCCGGACCTAATCCGTCACGCTCGTGTGAAAGAGGCCTAAGGGCATTATTAAGATTATTTTTTTTGTGGACACCCCACAATACATATAGAAATATTGACATAGTTTCTGGACACTGTCCTTTTATATATTCTGTAGATGACTAGTTGTGTACACAGCAGTTTCTACCTTGCCGGGCAGGAGCCTGTTATGGTGCACCGCGTCACTAAGCAAGTTCGTCTCTTATATAGGGATTGATGGGGCTAAAGAGACGTTGTACGACCAGTCACTGTCCGTGAATGCCAGCTTGTCATTATAGCCCAGGCATGTCCAAACTCCGGCCCTCCAGATGTTGCAAAACTACAACTCCCATCATTCCTGGACAACCTACAGCTATCAACCTACAGAAGAGCATGATGGGAGTTGTAGTTCTGCAACACCTGGAGGGCCAGAGTTTGGACATGCCTGTTATAGCCCTATCGATGTTCTTGTATCTTGTGAACAAACTGAAATTTGCAACATAGTTGGAGACATTTTGCTCCGTTTTCTTGAACTTGTTGCCTTTCACTACAGTTCAGTTTTTTTCCTTTTTTTCAGTTTTGTGAGACATAGTCATATATACATAGTCATATCTATAAGTGCACAGCTTCACTTCTCATCTGTACGCGCCACAACGATAAGAATGTGGCGGATTGCTAAGACAGTAACACAGTTACCCATCTAAAAATATTTTTTCTCCAATTTCCTGTGAAAATGTTATTAACAATTTGAATAGAACCATATGTACTCATTATTTCATCCTATAATAATTTTGCACTCAGCATGCTCGCTACACCACTAGATGCATGCTTTAAGGGATCTAGTTTTTAAAATGGGGTCATTTATAGGGGTTTTCTATCATTTTGCAGCTCAATGCCATTACATGTTTGCAATGGGGCCTGAACCATTTTCAGTTTAGTATCTTAAAGGCCCCAGGTGCTCCTTTATGTTTGGGCCCTGTCCTGTGTCAAGACATCAGAAATATCTCCATTGTGGCCCTAATCTTAAGACAGGAGAAATGGGGCGATACATTTTGTGGTGTACTTCATCATTTTCATGCAAAAAACTAGGGGGCTAAAAGCTCACTAAACCCCTAGATATATACCTTAGGGGGCCTAGTTTTCAAAATGGGGTCATTTATGGGGGTTTTCTATTGTTTTGGCAGCTCAACACCATTACAAGTGTGCAATGGGGCCTAAAACATTTTCAAGAAAATTTTGTGTTCTGAAAGCCACTGGGTGCTCCTGGATGTTTGGGCCCTGCCGTTTGTCAAGACATTAGGTTAGGGCCACAATAGGAATATTTTTGAAGACAGGAGAAATGGGGTGATACATTTTGGGCTGTACTTCTTAATTTTCATGTGCTCTGTAGAAAAAAATCTGTCTTTAAATTGACACTTTTGTGTAAAAAATGAAAATGTTATTTCTTTTCACCTTCTTAGCATTAATTTCTTTAAGAGACTAGAGGGTCAAAAAACTCATTACACCCATAGATGAATACGTTAAGGGGGTACAGTTTTCAGAATGGGGTCACTTTTGGGGGGTTCTATTATCCTGACACTTATAAGCCTCTGCAAACTTGGCTTGTTGCAGGAAAAAATATGTACTTAAAATTTTTTTTAATTTATGTTAAAATGGTAAGTCTCCTAAATTTAAAAAAAAAAGTTAAAGTGCAGCCAAAATAAAGTAAAGATGTGGAAATATATTTCTAATAAAAATATTGAACAGTATTTATGTATGTATATTGCAGTTGAAAATATGCCAATTTTTACAACGTTTTTTTAATAAAGATACGCATATTGTATCGGAAATTTTTTACCACCTAAGGGTCCTTTCACACTTGCGTTCTGAGGATCCCGCAGGCACTTCCGTCCCGCCGGACCCATCAGACACGCAGAATACGCCTGAAGCATTAGAAGGCTGATCAGGATCCTGATCAGTCTTGAAATGCTTTCAGGTTACTATGGCAGCCAGGACGCTATTAAAGTCCTGGTTGCCATAGTAGGAGCGGGGAGCGGTATACTTACAGTCCGTGCGGCTCCGGGCGCTCCTGAATGACGTCAGAGCGCCCCATGCCCATGGATCACGTGATCCCATGCGTGTGGGGCGCCCTGACGTCACTCTGAGCGCCCGGGAGCCGCACGGATGGTAAGTATACTGCTCCCCGCTCCCCACTACATTTACCATGGCAACCAGGACTTTAGCGTCCTGGCTGCCATGGTAACAATTGAGAAAAAGCTAAACGTCGGATCCGGCGATGCGCCGAAACGACGTTTAGCTTAAGGCCGGATTCGGATTAATGCCTTTCAATGGGTATTAATTCCGGATCCGGCCTTGCGGCAAGTGTTCCGGATTTTTGGACGGAGCAAAAAGCGCAGCATGCTGCGGTATTTGCTGCGTCCAAAAAACGTTCCGGTCCTGAACTGAAGACATCCTGATGCATCCTGAACGGATTTCTCTCCATTCAGAATGCATGGGGATGATCCTGATCAGGATTCTTCCGGCATAGAGACCCGACGACGGATCTCTATGCCGGAAAACCAAACCGCCAGTGTGAAAGGACCCTAAGTAAAGTAAAATATGTGATGAGAAAAGAATGTCAGAATTACTTTAGGCCCCTTTCACACGAGCGAGCAGCATGTTCTAAATTCTTCGTTTTCACTCAGCCCTGGCCCCATAGAAGTGAATGCAGCTGCGTGAAAAACGCATTGCATCCGGAAGCAAGTGCGGATGAGGTGCGATTTCCCATCCCCATCATGTCCCTGTGCTGCGTGACGGTGACCCGATGGCAGGGAAGGAAGCCTGAGCCCTTCTTTAGGCATCGTGGCTGCCTTCCCTGTTAGGATTCATGCACACGACCGTATGTATTTTGCGGTCCGTAAAAAATATGGATGACGTCTGTGTGCATTCCGTATTTTGCGGAACAGAACAGCTGGCCCCTAATAGAACAGTACTATCCTTGTCCATAATGCGGACAATAATAGGACATGTTCTATTTTTTTGCGGAACGTAAATACGGACATACGGAATGCACACGGAGTAACTTCCGTTTTTTTTTTAAGTGAATGGTTCCGCATATGGTCCGCAAAAAAAACCTGAACGGACACGGAATGAAAATACGTTTGTGTGCATGAGCCCTTAGCCTGTCAGATTCAGCCCCCTGGATCTCACAGGCAAGCACCGTGTAATACACTTACAGCCAATGCATTACAATACAGATGTATTGTAATGCATTGTAGAGGGGATCAGACTCCCAAAAGTTGTGGGGGAAAAAAAATTGTTAAAATAAAGTTTTGCATAATAAAAAAAAAAAATGTTTTAAGTAAAAAAAAAAATACAGTGTTCTTTTCCCATAATTAAGTAATAAGAAAAATGTAAAAAATAGGAAAAAAAGAGAAAACTAGACATATTAGGTATTGCCGCGTCCGTATTGACTGGCTCTATAAAAATATCACATGATCCACCCTGCCATGTGAACGCAGTAAAAAAAAAGAAAACTGTGCCAAAACAGCCATTTTTTTTAACCTTGCCTCATAAAAGTCAAAAAGTCTAAAAGTCTTATGTACCCCAAAATAGTACCAATGAAAACGTCACCTCATCCCGCAAAAAATGAGCCCCCACATAAGACAATCACTCAAAAAATAAAAACCAATGGCATCCGTAAACCAATTCATTGAAATCTGCGCTGCAAAAGCCATATGGTGCTCTTTCAATTTTGAATCCTGCCATGTGAGGTTTATGTTGCTGTGTTGCAATAAAAAATTAATTAACATGAAAAATCTGCATACAGAATGAAATTTTAAAATTTCGTCATTCATTTTCCTTTAACTCTTGTGGAACACTTAAAAGGTTAACATAGTTTTTAACATCAGTTTTGAATACTTTGAGGGGTGTAGTTTCTAAAATGGGGTCATTTATGAGTGGTTTCTATTACCTGAGCCCCTCAAAATCACTTTATATCTTAATTGGTGCTTAGAAAAATGGTTTGGTGAATTTTGTCAAAAATTTGAAAAAATGGCTTCTAAGTTGCTAAGCCTTCTAACGTCCTAAAAAAATGAAATGACATTTGCAAAATGATGCCAACATAAAGCAGACATATGAGGAATGATGACTGATAACTATTTTATGAGGCATTACTATCTGTCTTAGGCCTCTTTCACACTTCGCCGGAAGTGCCCGCCGGATCCGTAACAACGCAAGTGAACTGAAAGCATTTGAAGACTGATCAGTCTTCAAAATGCTTTCAGTGTTACTATGGCAGCCAGGACGCTATTAAAGTCCTGATTGCCATAGTAGTAGTGGGGAGCCGGGGAGCAGTATACTTACCGCCCGTGCGGTTCCTGGGGCGCTCCAGAATGACGTCAGAGCGCCCCATGCGCATGGATCATGTGATCCATGCGATCACGTGATCCATGCGCGTGGAGCGCCCTGACGTCACTCTGGAGCGCCCCGGGAGCCGCACTGGCGGAACTCTATGCCGGAAAAGAAATACGCAAGTGTGAAAGAGCCCTTAGGCTTCGTGCACACGGCCGTTGCCCAGCCGTGGCCGTATTGCTGCCCGCAAACAGCGGGTCCGCAATATGCGGGCATCGGCCACATGCTTCCTGCATCACAGATGCGGACCTATTCACTTGAATGGGTCCGCAATCCGGAGCTGCGGTGCGGAACGGAGGCACGTGACCCCACGGAAGCACTACAGAGTGCTTCCGTGGTGTTTCTATCCGGACCGATCACGGACCCATTCAAGTTGAATGGGTCTCGATCCATCCTGGCCACCGCAGAGACGTTGCCCGTGCATTGGGGACCGCAATTTGCAATGCACAGAACGGCCGCACAACAGCTGTCTGAAGTAGACAAATTCAAATTTAGAAAATTTTCCAAATTTGGGGATTTTTTTTATAAAGGAAAAATATATTGACTCAAATTTACCACTGTCATGAAGTACAATGTGTCATGAGAAAACAATCTCAGAATAGCCTGGATAAGTATAAGTGTTCTAAAGTTATTACCACATAAAGTGACACATGTCCGATTTGTAAAAAATAGCCTGGGCAGGAAGGTAAAAATTGGCCTGGGGTAGAACTGTTGAAAGGGCAACTTCCGGCGCCTCTACAGTTGTCAGCACAAGATGCATAAATCACTACATTGGGCCTTAAATGTGCATGGTGCTCTTTTATTCCCAGGCCCTGTTGTATGTCCAGGCGAAAGATTAGGGCCACATGTTGGGTGTTTCTAAAACCAGGAGGCTTATTATAATACTAATAGGGCCCACTTTTCACACTGACATACGCTGGGCACAACTTATTGGGCACTGAAATGGCACATCTGTGAAAAAATTGCAATTTTTCACTTTGCACCATCTGCTGTGAATTAATGTTGCAATACACTTTTTGGGTCAAGATGCTCACTATGCCCCCTGATAAATACTGTGAAGGGTGCGATTTCTATAATGGGGTAATTTCCTAGGGGTTTCTTTTTTTTGTTTAACCTCAGAGCCTCTGCTGTTGTCGGTCAAATCAACAAACTAGGCCTCAAATGCATATAGCGCTCCTTCCGTTCTGAGCCCTGCAGTGTGCCCATAAAGCACTTAAAAACACAGGGGGTGTTGTCATATTCAGGAAAAAATGAGTAACAAATTGTGAGGTGATTTTCACCTGTTACCAATTGTAAAAATAAAAATGTGGGCCTTTCTTGTAAAAAAAAATTACAATTAATTAATTAATTTTCCATTTTCACAGCCAAGGTTTTCTAAATTCTATAAAATACCTGTTGAGCCAAGGTGCTCACTACATTCATTTTCAAATTCCTTTGGGGGTATAGTTTCCAAAATGGGGTCGCTATTGGGGGTTTCGAAGTCTGTACTTATGCAGCATGGCACCTGAAAACTATTCCTGTGAAATCTGTGCTCCAAAACACATACAGTTGTGTTCAAAATTATTCAACCCCCAATGCCTTAAATGTTTTTAGGGAATTTAGTGTACATTTGTAATTGTGTTCAGAATGAAATCTTACAAGGACTTTTTAATGAACCAAATGCAACTACAATGACATCAATTGTTTTTGTAATACAGTCTTAAATGTTTTTTTTGTGATTTCTTCATTGACACAATTATTCAACCCCTTAAAGACGACCACTCTTAAGAACAGAGGTTCATTCAAGTGTTTTTGATCAGGTATTGAAAACACCTCTGGATGTCAAGGAGCAGCAATCAAGCATAATAAGCCCCAATTAGGCAGATGTAAAATGACTGTGATACTCAGCTCCTTCTAGACATTTACTGGTGTGTTTACAAACATGGTGAAGTCAAGAGAATGGTCCAGGAAGACAAGAGAAGAGGGGATTTCTCTTCACAGGAAGGGCAATGGCTATAAGAAGATTGCAAAGATGTTAAACATACCAAGAGACACCATAGAAAGCATAATTCGCAAATTTAAGGCAAAGGGCACTGTTGAAACGCTACCTGGTCGTGGCAGAAAGAAGATGCTGACTTCGACTGCTGTGCGCTACCTGAAGCGCAAAGTGTTGAAAAGTCCCCGTGTGACTGCTGAGGAACTGAAAAAAGATTTGTCAGATGCGGGTATTGAAGTTTCAGCTCAGACAATAAGGCGCACACTGCTTAACGAAGGCCTCCATGCCAGAACTCCCAGGCGCACCCCCTTGCTGTCTCCAAAGAATAAAAAGAGTCGACTGCAGTATGTCAAAAGTCATGTGGACAAACCACAAAAGTGTTCTGTGGACTGATGAAACAAAATTAGAACTCTTTGGGCCCATGGATCAACACTATGTTTGGAGGAGGAAGAACAAGGCCTATGAAGAAAAGAACACCTTGCCTACTGTGAAGCATGGCGGGGGGTCAATCATGCTTTGGGGCTGTTTTGCTTCTACAGGTACAGGGAAGCTTCAGCGTGTGCAAGGTACCATGAATTCTCTTCAGTACCAGGAGATATTGGATGAAAATGTGATGCAGTCCGTCACAAACCTGAGGCTTGGGAGACGTTGGACCTTTCAACAGGACAATGATCCCAAGCATACCTCCAAGTCCACTAGAGCATGGCTGCAGATTAAAGGCTGGAACATTTTGAAGTGGCCATCGCAGTCACCAGACTTAAATCCGATTGAGAACCTCTGGTGGGACTTAACCGCTACAGGACCGCCGCACGCAGGATTGCGTCCTGGCGGCGGCCCTGTAGCTCTGATCGGACGCATCGGCGCGTCATCTCGCGAGACGCGAGATGGCCGAGGACGCGCTCCGCACATGCGTAATGCGCGCCATCGGCGCGCTCGCATGTAGTTATACTACAGCCTGCCAGCGCCGATCGTGCGCTGGCAGGCTGTATATGACAGAAAAATCGCAGATCAGGCGTTGTTCTGTGAACAGCGTCTGATCTGCTGCTACTCCGCTTCTCTGGTGGTCCCTTTGCTTGGGACCACCAGAGAAAAATATCAAAGTGCACCAATCACCACACAACCCCCCACCGCCCCCACCCACCCACCACCCCCTGTCACTGATTAACCCCTGATCTCCCATGTCACCCCCTGATCACCCCCTGTCACCCCCCTGTCACTGATCACCCCTGTAAGGCTCATTCAGATGTCCGCATGTGTTTTGCGGATCCGCGAAATCCGCGGATCCGCAAAACACGGACACCAGCAATGTGCTTTCCGCATTTTGCGGATCCGCACATTGCCAGAACTATATAGAAAATGCCTTTTCTTGTCCGCAGTGCGGACAAGAATAGGACATGTTCTATACTTTGCGGATCTCCAATTACGGATCCGCAATTACGGATCGAGCGGGACAAAGTCTGTCCCCATAGAATTGAATGTATCCACATTTCTGTTCCGCAAAATTTTGCGGAACAGAATTGCGGACAGCTTGAATGAGGCCTTAGGGTCCCTTAGCGATCGCAGCTTTATAGCTTTTCCCTCTTTTTTTGCACATTTTTAGAGATTTTTTCATCCACATTGATCAATGTGAATGGAAAAATCTGTGACGTTCATTTTTTCTTTCAGCGCAGAGGCTGAGCGGGAAAAAAATTCTCATTACCCGTATGGTCAATATAAGGAAAATCGCAAAAACTCCTAATTCTGGCCATACGTGTAATGATTGCGGAGACCCTAAAATGCCAGGGCAGTACAAACACTTCACATGTGACCCCATTTTAGAAAGAAGACACCCCAAGGTATTCCGTGAGGGGCATGGCGAGTTCATGTAAAATTTTATTTTTGTCACAAGTTAGTGGAATGTGAGACTGTAAAAAAAAAAAAAAAAAAAAATACCATTTCCGCTAACTTGTGCCAAAATTTTTTTTCTGTGAACTCGCCATGCCCCTCACGGAATACCTTGGGGTGTCTTCTTTCCACAATGGGGTCACATGTGGGGTTTTATACTGCCCTGGCAATTTAGGGGTCCTAAAGCGTGAAAATCCAAATGCGTAAAAATGTCCTGTGAAATCCTAAAGGTACTCATTGGTTTTAGGGCCCCTTTGCGCATCTTGGCTGCAAAAAGTGTCACTCATGTGGTATCGCCGTACTCAGGAGAAGTAGGGCAATGTGTTTTGGGGTGTATTTTTATATATACCCATGCTGGGTGAGAGAAATATCACTGTAAACGACAACTTTTTAAATTTTTTTATTCAAAGTTGTCAATTTACAGAGATATTTCTCTCACCCAGTATGGGTATATATAAAAATACACCCCAAAACACATTGCCCTACTTCTCCGGAGTACGGCGATACCCATGGTGACACTTTGCAGCCAAATGCAGAGGCCTAAAACCAATGAGTACCTTCTAGGAGGGCATTTTTACGCATTTTTCTTCTCACGCTTTAGGGCCCTAAAATGCCAGGGCAGTATAAATACCCCACATGTGACCCATTTTGAAAGAAGACACCTCAAGGTATTCGCTGAGAGGCATAATGAGTCCATGAAAAATTAAACTTTTTGTCAAAAGTTAGCGGAAAGGGAGACTTTGTGAGAAAAAACAATAAAAAATCAATTTCCACTAACTTGTGCCAAAAAAAAATCTTCTATGAACTCGCCATGCCCCTCACGGATTACCTTGGGGTGTCTTCTTTCCAAAATGGGGTCACATGTGGGGTATTTATACTGCCCTGGCATTTTAGGGGCCCTAAAGCGTGAGAAGAAAAATGCGTAAAAATGCCCTCCTAAAAGGTACTCATTGGAATTAGGGCCCCTTTGCGCATCTTGGCTGCAAAAAGTGTCACACATGTGGTATCGCCGTACTCAGGAGAAGTAGGGCAATGTGTTTTAGGGTGTATTTTTACATATACCCATACTGGGTGAGAGAAATATCTCTGTAAATTGACAACTTTGAATAAAAAAATTTAAAAGTTGTCGTTTACAGCGATATTTCTCACACGCAGCATGGGTATATGTAAAATACACCCCAACACATTGCCCTACTTCTCCTGAGTAAGCGATACCACATGTGTGTATTTCTTGCAGCCAAGATGCATAAAGGGCCCTAAACCAATGAGTACCTTTAGAATTTCACAGGCCATTTTTATGCATTTGGATTCTCACACTTTAGGGGCCCCTAAAATGCCAGGTGAGTATAAATACCCCACATGTGACCCCATTTTGGAAAGAAGACACCCGTAGGTATTCTGTGAGGGGCATGGTGAGTCCACAGAATTTTTATTTTTGGCACAAGTCAGCGGAAATTGTTTTTGTTTTTTTAATTTTGTTTTTACAAAGTCTCATATTCCACTAACTTGTGACAAAAATAAAATTTTACATGAACTCACCATACCCCTCACAGAATACCTTGGGGTGTCTTCTTTCCAAAATGGGGTCACATGTGGGGTATTTATACTGCCCTGGCATTTTAGGGGCCCCTAAAGCGTGAGAAGAAGTCTGGAATCCAAATGCGTAAAAATGCCCTGTGAAATCCTAAAGGTACTCATTGGTTTTAGGGCCCTTTGCGCACCAAGCTGCAAAAAGTGGCACACATGTGGTATCGCCGTACTCAGGAGAAGTAGGGCAATGTGTTTTGGGGTGTATTTTTATATATACCCATACTTTGTGTGAAAAATATCTCTGTAAACGACAACTTTTAACATTTTTTATACAAAGTTGACAATTTACAGAGATATTTCTTTCACCCAACATGGGTGTATGTAAAAATACACCCCAAAACACATTGCCCTACTTCTCCTGAGTACGGCGATACCACATGAGTGACACTTTTGCAGCCTGGGTGCAAAGGGCCCAAATTCAACGAGTACCTTTAGGTTTTACATGGCGACTCATAATTAGCCCCGCCCAAAATGCCAGAACAGTAAACACACCCCACAAATGACCCCATTTCGGAAAGTAGACACCCCGAGGTATTCACTGAGGGGCATAGTGAGTCCGTCTGAGATTTTTTTTTTTTTGCCAGAAGTTATCAGAAATTGAAACTTTTTTTTTTTTTTTCTCAGAAAGTGTCATTTTCCGCTAACTTGTGAAAAAAATGAAATGATACATGAACTCACCAAGCCCCTCCGCGAATACTTTGGGGTGTCTTCTTTCTAAAATGGTGTAATTTGGGGGTATTTATACTTTCCTGACATTCTAGCACCTGAAGAAACATGACAGGTGCTCAGAAAGTCAGAGCTGCTTCAAAATGCCGAAATTCCCTTTTTGCACCATAGTTTGTAAACGCTATAACTTTTACCCAAACCAATAAATATACACTTATTGGATTTTTTTATCAAAGACATGTAGAACAATAAATTTAGAGAAAAATTTATATAGAAATGTATTTTTTTTTGAAAAATTTTACAACAGAAAGTGAAAAATGTCATTTTTTTGCAAAAATTTCCGTAATTTTTGATTAATAGCAAAAAAAGTAAAAATGTCAGCAGCAATGAAATACCACCAAATGAAAGCTCTATTAGTGAGAAGAAAAGGAGGTAAAATTCATTTGGGTGGTAAGTTGCATGACGGAGCAATAAACGGTGAAAGTAGTGTAGTGCGGAATTGTAAAAAGTGGCCTGGTCATTAAGGGTGTTTAAGCTAGGGGGGCTGAAGTGGTTAAAGAAAGAAGTTGCAGCGCGCAAACCTAAGAATGTGACTGAACTGGAGGCTTTTGCCCATGAAGAATGGGCGAAGATACTCGTAGATCTCTGCAAGACACTTGTGTCAAGCTATGCTTCACGTTTAAAAGCTGTTGTAACTGGAAAAGGATGTTGTACTAAGTACTAAGATTGAATGTCACTTGGGGGTTGAATAAAACTGATAATGATGTGAGCACAGAAAAGACATTTGTGGTTATTTCATTATAAATGTTATGTTATATTTGTCTGACTTACAAGTGCCTCTTTGATTTAATTGTAAACAAGATGACTGAAATGATCAAAATCAATGTCAAACTGGCCAAAACACTCAATTTCAGTGTGGTTGAATAATTTTGAATACAACTGTATGGTGCTCCTTCTCTTCTGTGGGGTGTTGCCATATTCAGGAGAAAATGGAAAACAAAATGTGGGATACTTTTTCTCCTGTTAACCCTTGTGGGAAAAAAAAATGGATACAAGTAAAATATGTAATTTTTTATTTTCATGGCCAACTGTTTAAAAATTCTATGGGAGTGTAGTTTCCAAAATGGGGTCACTCTTGGGGGTTTCCACTGTAGGAGAACCTCAGAGTCTCTACAAATGCAGCATGGTGCCTGAAAATTATTCCAGTGAACTCTGCGCTCCAAAAGCCATATAGTGCTCCTTCTATACTGTGGGGTGTTGCTGTATTCAGGAGAAAATGGGTAACAAAATGTGGGACGCCTACTCTCCTATGACCCCTTGTGAAAATGAGAAAATTGGACCTAAAGCAACATTTTCTTGTAAAATGTGTAATTTTTGATTTTCACAGCCAAGGGTTGCTAAATTTTATAAAACGCTTCTGGGGCCAAAGCGCTCACTATGCCCCTTGAAAAATTCCATGGGGGCTATAGCTTACAAAATTGGGTCACTTTTTTGTGGTTTCTACTGTAGGGGGTACATCAGGGAGTCTTCAAATGCGACATGGTGCCTGAAAATTATTCCAGTGAAATCTGCCCTCCAAAAGCTATATGGTGCCCCTTCTCCTCTGAGCCCTGATGTGTGCCCCTACAGCAGTTTATCAACACGTATGGGGTATTGCCATATTCAATAGGGTGTAGTTTCTAAAATGGGGTCACATTTTAGGGGTTTCCACAGTAGGGGTACCTTGGTACTTCTTCAAACGTGACATGATTCTCGAAAACTGTCAGTGCTAAATTCATACTGCATATTTGCTATAGTGCAAATAACTCAGCTAATCCTTTAATAAGGATCTTTTTGGAACATGCAACTGCTGTAGGCTTAAAGGCTATGGAAACCTTCGAGGCAATTTTTTTATGATTTTATTTTACTCATTTTGGGCTAAAAATAATTTTTGCAGTTTATGTCTATTAAAAATGTTCAGACATTTCTGAGATACAGGGGTTAAAAATCTGTCTATTTTCAAACTGTCAGTTTGTTTTTTCTTTGAATCCCATCATCTGACAGCTCATGTGTAGCTCTTCTGATCTTCTGGCGGCAGAAAGACTCATTATAGCTCACTTCTTATCAAACTGATAGGAATATGGCTTAACCCCTTTGGGACACATGACGTACCGGTACGGCATGTTTCCCGAGTCCTTAAGGACACATGACGTACCGGTACGTCATGTTTCTTAACGGCGATTGCGGCAGTGAAGGGGTTAATACAAACGGGATGCCCGCTGAAATCATTCAGCGGGCATCCCGACACTAACGCCGAGGGGGTCATGTGACCCCCATGATCGGCGATCGCAGAAAACCGCAGGTCAATTCAGACCTGCGGTTTTCTGCGTTCCGGTCCATTCGGGTCTCCGGTGACCCGATGAACCGGAAAAGAATGGTGATCGGTGGTGTAATATCACACCACCAATCACCATTCTTGAATTGTGTGCGTTGGTGGCGGTAGTGGCTGCTGATTGGTCCGGGGAGAGAGGCGGGTGATTCAAACACCCAGCGCTCCTCTCTCCCCTCCTCTTTCTCCCGCTGCTGCCGACGTGCCCGCACCTGCCCGCACTGCTCCAGCTCTGCTTCTCCTCCATCCTTGCTCCCCCCCTGCTCCATCCAGAACCCTCCTGCACCCTCCAGGTAGGTTAGGGTCAGTGAGGGAAAGGTCTATTTAGGCAGGGCTAGGAAGGAATAGTGTAAGTTTTAGGGAAAGAAAAAAAACATTTTTTTTTTCAGTGCCTCTGGTGGTTGGGGTCCACAGACCCCTAAAACCAACCCAGGGGTTCTGACCCCCCCACCCGCCGCCCTCCTCCGCCACCTACCTCCACCTACCTCCACCACCCTCCGCCACCTACCTCCACCACCCTCCGCCACCTACCTCCACCACCCTCCGCTGCCACCCCCACCAGCCGCCCTCCTCCGCCACCTACCTCCACCACCGCCGTCCTCTTCCGCCACCTACCTCCACCACCCGCCTCCACCACCAGCCGCCCTCCTCCGCCACCTACCTCCACCACCGCCGTCCTCCTCCGCCACCTACCTCCACCACCGCCTACCTCCACCACCAGCCTCCCTCCTCCGCCACCTACCTCCACCACCGCCGCCCTCCTCCGCCACCTACCTCCACCACCGCCGCCCTCCTCCGCCACCTACCTCCACCACCCGCCGCCCTCCTCCGCCACCTACCTCCACCACCCTCCGCTGCCACCTCCACCCGCCGCCCTCCTCCACCACCCGCTGCCCTCCTCCGCCACCTACCTCCACCTCCGCCGTCCTCCTCCGCCACTCTTTTTGTAATTCTTAGTACGCGAACACCCGCCCCAACACACACGCACATTGAATAAAGTTTGACACACACGCACATACACGCACACACACCATGGCCCACCGGATGTTCTCAGTGGAGGAGGCATACGCCCAGATGCTCTCCGACACCGAGAGCGCCAGTGAGGATGACGATGACCCCACCTTCCTCCTGTCATCTGCATCCTCCTCATCATCATCTGATGATGATGAGCCCCCAAGGCGGCGGAGACGCCGCCAGGTGGAGCCAGGGGCCCCACATGCTAGGGACCCTGTGGCCCACACCAGTACGAGCAGCCCTGGGGCTCGTACTGGTTTCCCGGCCCACCAAATAAGCGCACCGGAGCCCCCACCGGTGAACTTAGCTGGTGTCCCCCAGTGGACTATGAACCTGTGATTCCGTATTTCGTTGGCAATCCTGGAATCCAGATTCCCACAGTGGGGTTCACTGAAATAGACTATTTCAGTTTTTTTTTCAGTGACCCGCTGGTGAATCTGATGGTGGAGCAGACGAATCTGTACGCCCAACAGTTCGTCACTCAGCACCCAGGTTCCTTTTGGCTAGGCCCGGTGGCTGGGCGCCAGTCAGTGCAGCCGAGATGAGGAGTTTTGGGGCCTCGTGCTGCACATGGGCCTAGTGCAAAAACCAAGCGTCAGGCAATACTGGAGTGGGGACGTCCTCTACCAGACCCCACTGTACAGTATGGCCATGACGCGCTCAAGGTTTGAGGCCATCCGGAAATGCCTGCATTATGCAGATAATGCAGCATGTCCCCCAAGGTGATCCCGCCTATGACCGGCTGTACAAGATACGGCCGATCATCGATCACTTTGGGGCCGCATTCGCGCAGGCCTACGTACCTGGAAGGGAGGTCGCGGTTGATGAGTCTCTCGTTGCGTTCAAGGGGAGACTCAGTTTCCGCCAATACATTCCCACTAAGCGGGCGAGGTATGGCGTCAAAATGTACAAAATTTGTGAGAGTGCCTCAGGGTACACTTACAAATTTCGTGTGTACGAGGGACGAGATTCCCGTATTGAACCCCCAGAATGTCCCCCCACTCTGGGTGTTAGCGGGAAACTCGTGTGGGACCTTATGTACCCACTACTGGATAAGGGTTACCACCTGTACGTGGATAACTTTTATACCAGTATACCCTTGTACCAGGCCCTCTACGCCAGATCCACGTTCGCTTGTGGGCCCGTGCGGAAAAATCAGTGCGGCCTCCCTGCCCACCCCCTACAGGTACCTATCCCCAGGGGTGAGACCCGTGCCCTTACTTGTGGAAACCTGCTGTTGGTCATGTATAAGGACAAGAGGGATGTCCTTATGCTGACCACAATCCACGGTAATGGCACCACCCCAGTCTCTGTGCGAGGATCCTCGGCAACAGTCCTCAAACCCGATTGTATCGTCGACTACAATCGGTATATGGGTGGAGTTGATCTGTCTGATCAAGTTCTCCAACCATATAATGCCATGCGGAAAACCCGGGCATGGTACAAAAAGGTTGCGGTCAACATGGTGCAGGTTGCCATGTACAACGCTTTTGTACTATGCCGAAGCGCTGGCAGCACAGGGACTTTCCTCCAGTTCTATGAGGCAGTCCTCAAGGACCTGATCTTTTCAGACCGGGAAAGAGCAGGTCGGAGTACCTCGGGAATTGGAGGCGCCCGGGTCAAAAAAGATGCAGAGTGTGTCACAAGAGGGGGATTCGGAAGGACACCACCACTCAATGTGACACTTGCCCCGATCATCCGGGCCTCTGCGTCATCAATTGCTTCAGGGAGTATCACACTTCCATGGAGTACTAAATTTTTATAAGTCCCGACAGTCCCCTAGAAAACATAAAAAGTATGGCTCTAAGACTTTGGAGGCACATAAACATTTTTTTTTTCCCAAAAATATTAGTTTTAGTGCAGGCATCCTCAAAATGCGGCCTTCCAGATGTTGTAAAACTACAACTCCCAGCATGCCCAGCTACAGGTATCAGCAGGGCATAGTGGGAATTGTAGTTTTACAACATCTGGAGGGCCGCTTTTTGAGGATGCCTGTTTTAGTGTCACCTAAGTCTGAGAGCCATACATATTGGGCATCGCCGCGTCCGTAAAAATCTGCTCTATAAAAATAAAATTTTACCTAACCTCTTTGAAAAACTTCTTAAAAAAAAAAAAAAAAAAAACTATGTCCAAAAAGACATTTGTGTTGTTACCTAACATTACAAAAATTGTAATAGCGAGCGATCAAAAAGTTGTATGCACCCCCAAATAGTGCCAATAAAACCGCCATCTCATCCTGCAAAAAATGAGCCCCTACATTATATATTCCCCCCCCCCCCCCCCCAAAAAAAAATGCAGCTACCAGGCTATTTAGATAGTAAAATTATATTTTTTTTTTCCTAAAATGATAATCTAGTGTCAAATCTGAATAAATCAAAAAATGTAGACATATTAGGTATCGGCGCGTCCGTAATAATCTGCCCTATAAAAATAACATTAGAACCAACCCCTCGGATGAACGGCGTTAAAAATAAAAAATAAAAACAGTGTTAAAAAAAGCCATTTATGTCTCCTAACACTACAAAAAGTGTAATAGCGAGCGATCAAAAATCGTATGCACCCCAAATAGTGCCAATAAAACCGCCAACTCATCCTGCAAAAAATGAGCCCCTACATTATATAGTAACCACCCCCAAAAAAATGCAGCAGCCAGGCTATGGAGATAGTAAAATTATCTATTTTTTGTTCCTAAAATGATAATCTAGTGTCAAATCTGAATAATTCAAAGAAAGTAGACATATTAGGTATTGGCGCATCCGTAATAATCTCCCCTATAAAAATAACATTAGACCCAACCCCTTACAGGAGCGGTGTTAAAAAAAAAAAAAAAACTGTGCAAAAAAAACAATTTTTGGCCAAAATTTCCATTTTAATCCATATTTTCCAGTAATAAAGCAAGGGTTAACATTAAAAAAATATATATTATTTATTGCCCCAATTCTGTACTTTGCAGAAAAACCCCATATGTGGTCGTAAATGGCTATATAGCCACAAGGCAGGGCACAGAATGAAGGGAACGCCATATGATTTCTGGAAGGCAGATTTTGATGGACTGGTTTATTTACACCATGGCCCATTAGAAGTCCCCTGATGTAGCCTAGACTAGAAACTCCAAAAAGTGACCCCATCTAAAAAACTACACCCCTCAAGGTATTCAAAAATTACTTTACAAACTTTGTTAACCCTTTAGGCGTTCCACAAAAATTAATGGCAAATGTATTAACAATTTTAGAATTTCAATTTTTGTTATATTGCCTCAAAAAAGTATAATATAGAGCAACCAAAAGAAAATTTACCTAAAATAGTCCCAAAACAACAACCACCATATCCTGTAGTTTCCTGGATGGGGTCACTTTTATGGAGTTTCTACTCTAGGGGTGCAGCAGGGGGCTTGAAAGGGTACATGGTGTAAATAAACCAGTCCCATAAAATCTGCCTTCCAAAAACCATATGGCGTTCCCCTCCTTCAATGTCCTCCCGTTTGGCCAAACAGTAGTTTAGGACCACACATGGGGTGTTTCTGTAAACTAGAGAATCAGGGCAACCCATATTGAGTTTTGTTTGGCAGGTAACCCTCACTTTATGACTGGAAAAAATGGATTATAATGGAAATTTTTCCAAAAATTCCAAATTTCAAAACAGTTTCTCCATCTTCCACAAACTGTTGTGGAACACCTAAAGGGTTAACAACGTTTGTAAACCCAGCTTTGAATACCTTGAGGGGTGTACTTTCTTAGATGGAGTCACTTTTTGGAATTTGTATGCTAGGAGTGCATCAGGGGGCTTGCAATAGGACATGGTGTAAAAAACCAGTCCCGTAAAATCTGCCATTCAAAACCCATATGGCGTTCCCCTCCTTCAATGTCCTCCCGTTTGGCCAAACAGTAGTTTAGGACCACACATGGGGTGTTTCTGTAAACTAGAGAATCAGGGCAACCCATATTGAGTTTTGTTTGGCAGGTAACCCTCACTTTATGACTGGAAAAATGGATTATAATGGAAATTTTTCCAAAAATTCCAAATTTCAAAACAGTTTCTCCATCTTCCACAAACTGTTGTGGAACACCTAAAGGGTTAACAACGTTTGTAAACCCAGCTTTGAATACCTTGAGGGGTGTACTTTCTTAGATGGAGTCACTTTTTTGGAATTTGTATGCTAGGGTGCATCAGGGGGCTTGCAATAGGACATGGTGTAAAAAACCAGTCCCGCAAAATCTGCCATTCAAAACCCATATGGCGTTCCCCTCCTTCAATGTCCTCCCGTTTGGCCAAACAGTAGTTTAGGACCACACATGGGGTGTTTCTGTAAACTAGAGAATCAGGGCAACCCATATTGAGTTTTGTTTGGCAGGTAACCCTCACTTTATGACTGGAAAAATGGATTATAATGGAAATTTTTCCAAAAATTCCAAATTTCAAAACAGTTTCTTCATCTTCCACAAACTGTTGTGGAACACCTAAAGGGTTAACAACGTTTGTAAACCCAGCTTTGAATACCTTGAGGGTGTACTTTCTTAGATGGAGTCACTTTTTTGGAATTTGTATGCTAGGAGTGCATCAGGGGGGCTTGCAATAGGACATGGTGTAAAAAAAACCAGTCCCGCAAAATCTGCCATTCAAAACCCATATGGCGTTCCCCTCCTTCAATGTCCTCCCGTTTGGCCAAACAGTAGTTTAGGACCACACATGGGGTGTTTCTGTAAACTAGAGAATCAGGGCAACCCATATTGAGTTTTGTTTGGCAGGTAACCCTCACTTTATGACTTGAAAAAATGGATTATAATGGAAATTTTTCCAAAAATTCCAAATTTCAAAACAGTTTCTCCATCTTCCACAAACTGTTGTGGAACACCTAAAGGGTTAACAACGTTTGTAAACCCAGCTTTGAATACCTTGAGGTGTGTAGTTTCTAAAATGGGGTCATTTTTGGGTGGTTTGTATTATGTGAGCCTCACAAAGTGACTCCAGACCTGGACTGGTCCATAAAAAGTGGAATTCGGGAAATTTCGGAAAAATTTCAAAATTTGCTTCTAAACTTCTAAGCTATGTAAAATGACATTCCCCAAAAAATAAAATGACATTCCCCAAATGCTCCAAAAATAAAGGAGACATATGGGAAATGTAAAATCATCCCTTTTTGGGGGGGGTATTACTGTGTATTCTAGAAGTAGAGAAACTGAAACTTTAAAATTTGCTAAATTTTCCAAATTTTTTGTAAAAATTGTATTTTTTTATGCAAAAAAATTGACTTTTTTGACCCAATTTTAGTAGTGTCGTGAAATACAATATGTGACGAAAAAACAATCTCAGAACGGCCAGGGTAAGTAAAAGCGTTTTAAAGTTATCCACACTTAAAGTGACAGTGGTCAGATTTTGAAAAAATGGCCTGGTCCTTAAGGTGAAATAGGGCCGTGTCCTTAAGGGGTTAAATAAGTGTTTATGAGACCAGGAGATCAAAGATAAGAGCTACACATGAGCCATCAGATGACGAGATTCAAAGAAAACACAAAGTGACAGCTTGCTAATAGACTGATTTTTTAACCCCCTGTATTTCAGAAATGGCTAAAGATTTTTAATCAAGACCAATACAAAAAATGATTTTTGGCCCAAAATAAAAAGGATGCAATAATAAAAAAATGCCCCCCAAAGATGTACATAGCCTTTAATGTAGTAGTCCCATAAGTTCCCATTACCTGTTTGAAATAATGTTCACAGCTTATCTAGCCTTCTGGTAAGTGTCTTTATAAGGCTCCTTTCAGACAAGCGAGTTCCACGCATTAGACTGGCAGAATGAGTATGTGGCAGCTCCCCTCCTGATCTCCCAGCACTGACGGGGTCTCATAGCATTATATTGATTTGTGATGCTATGAAACCCTTACAGTTGTGGAATGTATTGGATAACACTGACAACATTATTTTAATGTTATCCAATAAATTCCAGAACTATAAGGCCTCTTTCACACGGGCGTCATGTTTGACGCCCGGATAAGAGGCGGGTGCGTTGTGGGAATCTGCGCGTTTTTCCTGCGCGGGTGCAAACGTTTGTAACGCGTTTTGCACGCGCGTGAGAAAAAGCGAAATGTTTGGTACCCAGACCCGAAGCCGGACTTCATCACTGAAGTCCGGTTTCGGGTCTTCTGGAGAATTGATTCTTTTCCCTTATAACATGGTTATAAGGGGAAATAATAGCATTCTTAATAAAGAATGCATTGTAAAATGAAGTGGAAGGGGTTAAAAATAATAAAAGTTAACTTACCTTAGCCACTTGATCGCATAGTTGCGATCTCTCCTCTCTTTCCCTGCAGCATCTAAGATCTATAGGACTTGTGATGACATCACATCACATGGTCCAATCACATGGTCCATCACCATGGTAAGATGGACCATGTGATGTGATGTCATCACAGGTCCTGTAGATCTTAGCTGATGCAGGGAAAGAGAGGACAGATCGCGACTACGCGATCAAGTGGCTAAGGTAAGTTAACGTTTATTATTTTTAACCCCTTCCACTTCATTTTACAATGCATTCTTTATTAAGAATGCTATTATTTACCCTTATAACCATGTTATAAGGGAAAATAATAGCGATCGGGTCCCGTTGCTAAGCAACCATGCGGGAAAATCGCAACGCATCCGTACTTGCTTGCGGATGCTTGCGATTTTCCCGCAGCCCAATTCACTTCTATGGGGCCTGCGTTGCGTGAAAAACGCACAATATAGAGCATGCTGCGATTTTCACGCAACGCAGAAGTGATGCGTGAAAATCACCGCTCATGTGCACAGCCCCATAGAAATTAATGGGTCCGGATTCAGTGCGGGTGCAATGCGTCCTCCTCACGCATTGCACCCGCGCGGAAAATTCGCCCGTGTGAAAGGGGCCTAAGGGTTACATAGCATCTTAAATCAATATAATGCTATGGGACCCCGTTAGTGCTGGGAGGTCAGGACAGGAGCTGCTGCATACTTACACTGCGAGTCCAATGCGTTGAACTTGCTCGTCTGAAGGTGGCCTAACTCATGCTGCTACAGTATACTCTGTCCATACTACTATTAAAGGGGTTGTCCGGGCTTTTACTGTTGATGACCTATGCTCAGGATAGGCGTTTGCATGTGTCGTCTACCTTCTCTCTTCCTGTCCACTGCTGCTGTCTATGGTCTTTGGCATAGACAGCAGCAGTGGACAGGAAGAGAAACAGGAACGGCACGTGCCAACTGCGCATGCCGTCTCGTCATACAGCTGATCGGGTGGGGTGCCAGGATAGGTCATCGATAGTAAAAGCCTGGACAACCCCTTTAAACAAGACAGAAATATAGTATTGGGAGAAATTTATCATTTGCAGTGTTTTTTGTCAGTTTTAAGCCTGTCTTTGGTTTGTGCGGGTGCATCTAATTTATGAAATGGTGCACAGTAGTAATTGTGGTGTAAGCCTTTATCTTTTAAAGTACCTCCAGGGCTTGCCGGGCCTAGAGTTGCAACAATTTAGCAACTTTTGTGAATGTCGCAGACGATAAATGAGAAATGATCTGCAAAAATGGCCTTAATCCCACATGTGAAAGTGGCATGGTGTGGTGCAGGAGTTGCACAATTTTGCACAAAAACTATTTAACATCAGAAAACTAGCATACCAGATTTCATAAATGTCTCACTATGTAGTCATATGGACCCAATAACACATACTAGGTGAACATATCAATTCCCCTAAATTAGGCATATCCATCCATAATACCATGCTAGTAGGTGTGACCATTCTTCTAGAAATCATATTATCATCATCAGCCAACTCCAAAATAAATGCAGCATAAAATGCCTAATAATAGGATAAATAGAGCTCAGGTTTGCTAACCTTCCTTTTAATTTTTTCTGGAGAACTTAACAGAAAATCACAGACAGCCTAAATTTTTTATGGACATATGCTCCGCCCCTTTTTAGAGACCATGTCCCCATTCCTTGCCCTCAAAATGTCCTAAACATAATGCCCTTGAATCACAGTCACCCCAGAATTAAAGGGGTTGTCCAGCAGTTAAAAAATAAAATATGTCAGCAGCATGTGGGGGGAAAAAATCTCCGCAATTCTCAGTTGTTACATCTCCACTACTCTAGTCTGAGTGCTTTGTTGCTATTGCTGCAGTGGTGATGCCTGTGACGGACTGGACTTTCTGACATCATTGGTTTAGCCATGTAAACAAAACCTGACAGAGATATAACAGGCAAGTACAGTGTCAGTGATGTGCACAATGATGTGCCAGGGTATGGCATGTGACCACTGCCACCCCTGCCCTACAGGGAAATTTCCTTGTAGGTTGAAGCTCACAAGGCTGCCCGAGCCCTCATGGCTGCTGGCCAGGTACATAATGATCTGATGCTCTCAGCATTAATGTAGGAGTTTCAGATACTGATGCACCTGACCGACAACTGCAGGTGCCCTTCTGAATTCAACTGTATCGCCATCTTCAGGACAGTGATACAGTTGAATACTGTGGTGAAGGAGGCAGTATTTTCTGCTCCACTGTGGTATTTGGTTCTGTTGGTGCAGTATTTTTTGCTGCACTACAGTATTGCTGCCCCCACCTACTTATGCTGGCCATATCTTCCTTATGTTGACCTACATTCTGTCAATTTGAACTCTCCTACAACATAGGGCCACTCTTAGGCCTCTTTCACATTAGCGTTTTAGCTTTCCGTCCTAGAGATCCGTCCTCGGGTCTCTAGGACGGAAAGCTACTGATCAGGATTATCCCCATGCATCCTGAATGGAGAGAAATCCGTTCAGGATGCATCAGGATGTCCTCAGTTCAGTACTGACAAATTTTTTGGCCGCAGCAAAATCCGCAGCATGCTGCGGATTTTGCTCCGGCCAAAAATCCTGAAATCCGGAATTAATGCCCATTGAAAGGCCACTTTAGAGTTCCCAGTCTGTCCCTGGACAGTGTTTCTTCAAAATGCGTAACAATTCTCTATTGTGTTTGTGAAATGTTCCAGTACATCTTATACAGTAGTTCTCTCCCCATCCGTGGGTACCAGCCTATACCCCATCAATGATCATCTCTAAGTTTTTTGGCCCTTTTATATGCTTTTTATAAAAGGGGCATTAGGGTAGCCTCTGTGTCTAAAACATCATATTATCTCATAACGTGTTCGACCTTGCTACAATTTCTTTTGGATCGCAAGTATTTACCAAATGGAATGCGGCTTTGTAAAGGAAGTGGATTGTAGCTATTCCGGTGGAGGATGCTGTTTGTGAAGGTAGGTTTTCTGGATATGTTGGTGTGGATATGGCCAAAAGAATCCAGTGAGATTTGAAAGGGTTTGTGCCATTTTCACCAATTACTCTAGCTCCCATTTCTCCTTGGATAGTTTTTTTTTATTTACCTCATTTGCAGTTTTCTCCCATGTTTGAATCCTACTTCCTGGTTTGTCATGTGACTGCTGTCCCATTATGCCTTATGACAGTAATATGCGTCTTGACATCATCAAATCATGTGATACTAAACATACCCCTCATTCTTACCAATGAGGCTTCCTATGTACATTATAAGGCTCCAATGCAGGACGTAACAGCAACTGAAAATCAAAACTGATTTGCCACAGGGTACAATGGTAGGCTAATAACTTTTTTAAAAAGGCAGTTTTGATAAATGGTAGTATATGGGGAAAGTGATATAACAGCAATACCTGTTGGGTGGGATACATTTTGTAAGGGATCGACTTTTCAGGGGGTGACGATCACAGACTTCTTCGCCAGACAACGGATTAAATGTCCAAATGATGCTTTTATTTGGCACCAGCACAAATATAAACGATACAAAATAAACACCTGCCCATCTAGTCACTTGCTAATATAAAATAACGTCCTTACCTCTCTTGTAGAGCACCGTTCACACGTGCAAGTTGGTCCGGCTTTAGGGTACTTTCACACTAGCGTTTTGGATTCCGTTTGTGAGATTCGTTTCAGGGCTCTCACAAACGGTCCAAAACGGATCAGTTAAGCCCCAATGCATTCTGAATGGATAAGGATCCGTTCAGAACGCATCAGTTCGGCTCCGTTCCGCCTCTATTCCATTTTGGAGGCGGACACCAAAACGCAGCATGCAGCATTTTGGTGTCCGTCTGAAGAGGCGGAGCCTAACGGATCCGTTTTTTTTTTTACAATGTAAGTCAATAGGGACGGATCTGTTGTCAATGACACAATATGGTGCATTTGAAAACGGATCCGTTCCCCATTGACTTTCAATGTAATTCAAAACGGATCCATTCTGAACGGATACAAACGTTTGCATTAGAGGTGCGGATCCGTCTGTGCAAATAAATAGACGGATCCGCACCAACGCAAGTGTGAAAGTACCCTTACTCAGCCAAATAGTTCACCCAGGGAAGTGATCAGGCGACGCATAGCCTTGTGGCCCCTCAGTCCTCCTGACTGAGACCACACAGAGTCTCGGCAGGTCTCTGCTTCGAATTCACTCTCACTCCCCAGTCTGAGAGTCTGGGATGGGCTTTTACTTCCCACTAACGATCCCAGGTGGATTACATCTGGGGATCCCTGATGCTAGGGGAAAACCTTACCTGGAATGGGGTGGATTGGAAAGGTCTCACTACCAACCTACTTTCCCAATCCAAATAAAATCCAGCCCATACAACAAATAAATAAAAATAGCTCCAGCAACTATGCTTGCTGAAGCCAGCACCATTCTGGATCTTACATACCTCACCCAGTTGAGGAATCTGAGTGAGATATATCCCTCTTCCGGGACTTTACCATACCCTTCACTGTTCACATCACCACAATTTACATATCTCCCAACTTTTGAAAATCGAAAGAGAGACAATATGTGTGGCACGCATCGAGGCAGTTTTTTTCATAGTAGTCCACGCCTCTAACTCCACCCAAAGCATAATTACTGAATCCTTGACAGGTCCAAAAAACACAAAAATAACTAATTTATGGTCTAATAAACAGGAAGAAACCATAGAGACACTTTAGTAAGAAGCAATTTAGTAAATTTATTAGGTCCAAGAAGGTAATTTCTCTTTTTTAAATCCCATAAGTGAACCTTATCTCAATCTCATTAGTGTTCAGAATGCTAGCAAAATCAGTGAATAGTGCCTCATCCCCTTCCCTACAAAAAAGTACATTGTGTATATAAAGACCCCAAAAAGAAATGAGTGATTAATAAATTGCGAGTTAACACAAACTGCAATAAAGTTAAAAACAAATTCATTGTGTTCGTGAAAGTGAATCCCCCTTGTATTAAAAAAATCTCACCGCCTTAATCCCCAATTTGCGCTGGATGTTACTGTATAGAGATTCAGGGGGTCAGAGGCGGACTGGGAACTAAAAGTGGCCCTTAAAATAAAGGTAAAAGTGGCCCCATGTTGCAGGCAGGTCCAAATTGACAGAGGGTGGGGCAACATAATTAGGCAGGGCCAGCAATACCATAGTGCTGAGAAGTATACTGCCTTAGCTGAACCAAATAACACAGTGCAACACAAAATACTGCCACCTGTGCCACAGTATTCAATTGTATATCTGTCCTGAGGACGTCGATACAGTTGAATTCAGGATGGTGGCTGCTGGCCAGGTGTCCAAGAGAGAATCAGATAATTATGAACCTGGCTGGCGGCTGTGAGGAGGGCTTGGGTGGCCTTCCTAGGCATCGGCCCACGGGGGAATTTCCCGGTAGAGTCTATAGCAAATATAGCCTATATTAGACGTATTTCTGGCGCAAAGTTTATTTGTGCCGCAATGCACAACTTTTCCACGCTCACGCCAGGTCTAGAAAAGTGGGCGTGGCATTGGCCATAACTTTGGCAGATCCACCGCCAGTGCAGGGGCTTATTAAGACTGGTGTCTAAAACACCAATCTTAATAAATAACTCCCTCAATGTCTAAGCTAGCAAGTAAAGAATCCTTGGTGACTGTAATCTCTTGTATCTGCGCCTCATCATAAATTATATGCATTCTATCAAGACCTATGCAGCACACGCCAAAGTTTACAAATCAGGGTCTTTATGCTCAAATTCTGCCCATTCTGGCTTGATTGGCGTTCCTGAGGACGGCGAACGTCATTACAAGCTGGGACAAAATCTTGCGCATGTGCCTGGAAAGAGGTTGACTGCAATGTTCTTCTTTGCACAGGAAGTCTTTTGTGTGCAATAAAATATCTTACCCTGACAAGCACAAATTCATTAGTAATACCTGCAGTATTGTCCACATACAGTCATGGCCGTAAATGTTGGCACCCCTGAAATTTTTCAAGAAAATGAAGTATTTCTCACAGAAACACATGTTTTGCTATAGACATGTTTATTCCCTTTGTGTGTATTGGAACAAAACCAAAAAAGGGAGGAAAAAAAGCTAATTGGACATAATGTCACACCAAACTCCAAAAATGGTCTGGACAAAATTATTGGCACCCTTAACCTAATATTTGGTTGCACACCCTTTGGAAAAAATAACTGAAATCAGTCGCTTCCTATAACCATCAATAAGCTTCTTACACCTCTCACCCGGAATTTTGGACCACTCTTCCTTAGCAAACTGCTCCAGGTCTCTTATTGGAAGGGCGCCTTTTCCCAACAGCAATTTTAAGATCTCTCCACAGGTGTTCAATGGGATTTAGATCTGGACTCATTGCTGGGCACCAGAACTCTCCAGCGCTTTGTTGCCATCCATTTCTGGGTGCTTTTTGACGTATGTTTGGGGTCATTGTCCTGCTGGAAGACCCAAGATCTCGGACGCAAACCCATCTTTCTGACACTGGGCTCTACAGTGCGACCCAAAATCCGTTGGTAATCCTCAGATTTCATGATGCCTTGCACACACTCAAGGCACCCAGTGCCAGAGGCAGCAAAACAACCCCAAAACATCAATGAACCTCCCCCATATTTCACTGTAGGTACTGTGTTCTTTGTAGGCCTCATGCCGTTTTCGGTAAACAGAAGAATGATGTGCTTTACCAAAAAGCTCCATCTTGGTCTCATCTGTCCACAAGACGTTTTCCTAGAAGGATTTTGGCTTACTCAAGTTCATTTTGCAAAATGTAGTCTTGCTTTTTTATGTCTGTGTTAGCAGTGGGGTCCTCCTGGGTCTCCTGCCATAACGTTTCATTTCATTTCAATGTCGACGGATAGTTCGCGCTGACACTGATGCTCCCTGAGCCTGCAGGATAGCTTGAATATCTTTGGAACTTGTTTGGGGCTGCTTATCCACCATCCGGACTATGCTGTGTTGACACCTTTCATAAATGTTTCTCTTCCGTCCACCCCCAAGGAGATTAGCTACAGTGCCTTGGGTTGCAAACTTCTTGATAATGTTGCGCACTGTGGACAAAGGCAAATCTAGATCTCTGGAGATGGACTTATAACCTTGAGACTGTAGATGTTTTTCCACAATTTTGGTTCTCAAGTCCTCAGACAGTTCTCTTCTCCTCTTTCTGTTGCCCATGCTTAGTGTGGCGCACACAGACACACAATGTAAAGACTTAGGGCCAGATTTAACATTAGCTAAAGTCACTTTAATGGAGTGAAAAAGTCGCAAAAAAATGCGCAATCGGTAAAATTGCGCATTTTTTTGCGACTTTTTCAAGCTCTGCACTAAGCTCTCCAGTTTTGTGAAAGTGGGCGTGTTGTCTTATGTAAATGAATCTCTAGACAGATTTACTATTGCAACCATTTAAAAAGTCGCAAAAAAGTCGCAAAAAAATGCGCAATTTCACTCCAGGGGGGACCATGCTTATCTTATGCGACTTTTTAATAGAAAATGCGACTTTTTTGTAAAGACGTGCGACTTTTGTAAAGCCGCTTACTGAAGGATAAACTGCTACCGTCAATCCACATTTATCACAGTATTAGAGGACCATTAATAAATCTGACTGAGCCAAAAGTGACTTTGGGCAGATGTAAAAGTGGAGTACGATGTAAGTGTAATGATAAATCTGGCCCTAAGTGAACGTCTCTCCTTTTTATCTGCTTTCAGGTGGGATTTTTATATTGCCCACCCCTGTTACTTGCCCCAGGTGAGTTTAAAGGAGCATCACCTGCTTGAAACAATCCTATTTATCCACAATTTTGAAAGGGTGCCTATAATTTTGTCCAGCCCATTTTTGGAGTTTGGTGTGACATTATGTCCAATTTGCTTTTTTCCTCCATTTTTTGGTTTTGTTCCAATACACACAAAGGGAATAGACATGTGTGTAGCAAAACATGTGTTACTGCAATACTTTTCTGTGAGAAATACTTCATTTTCTTGAAAAATTTCAGGGGTGCCAACATTTAAGACCATGACTGTATATCACGAGAATTGTTTTCTTTTAAACCAGATAAACACTTACATGCATCCGTTTCCATGTCCTAGGGCGCAGCACGTGCCGTTCACACTGCCGGCACGCCGAAGGTTGAACATTAGCAGGGGCTCCAGACAACGAGCAAACTCGGCTGCATAGTCTGTATTGATCTGCAATTCACACCAAGACGTTTACTGCAATTTCCAACATTGTATAATGTAAAGTTCTGTAGCTCTCTAATATACTTTATTTTACAGTTTCAAACTATTTAAAGGACCACTGCTTGCTGTCAGTGAATGGAAACATGCTTTTCTTTTTTACATCCAGAGGCTGAACTCCTGTACAGATGCAATGCTTCTCTTAGCTGATTGTTTGTTTCAATGGTATACAATATACAGTCTGGACAAGTTAACCCACCTTGCTGCTCTGTGATGGCCGCAAACGATGTGGAAGTTTCACAATTTTCTGCAGACGTTCCATTAGTTGCTGTGAAGATGTATATGGGATTAGTTCTAGAGGCATGCACTGTGATGTGATATGACAGTCTGATTCCCTCTTCAGTTTATGCATATACTGTATACATGTGTACTCATGATATAACTTACATAGCCAAGGTCCAAGAACTCGGCCTTGTTAGCTGAGCCGAGGAACGCAGAACATGTGACCAGATGGACCTAACACAGACAAAAAGAAATGTTTAAAGAAGTACCCCTGCCTGGAGGCAGAGAGTCCCCTCCCGGACCCCTGAAGCTAAAAATCAATCTTATCTATAGTGTGCTAGCACGACCACTGCTGCTGGATTGCAGGGGGGTCATAACCATAGGAACGAGCCGTGTATAATGTGATGGAAAAATGAATCTAGGCAGCAAAGGAAGCAATATGGACAATCACAGTACATTATTAAGTGCCTTGTATTAACTTTCTCTGCATGATAAATACCATTTGCTAAAGTGAGACAACCCCTTTTAAGGAGAAGACCCATTTTTGATATGTGTCACTTTATGTGGTAATAACTTTGTAATGTTTTACTTATCTAAGCAATTCTGAGATATATTTTTTGTGACGCACTGTACTTCATGTTAGTGGTAAATTATGTTCGATGTTTTATTTTTATTTATAAATTTTTTTTAACTAAATGAACATGTAACAGATTGTGCACTACCTCATAAAATAATGATTAATTAACATTCTCTATATTTATATTTATTTTTTTAGGATGTTAGGAGGCTTAGAATTTTAAAAGCAATTTTTCAAAATTTCAAAAAAAAAAATCCAAGATCCATTTTTTAAGGACCAATTTTCAAGTGATTTTGAGGGGCTTACATAATAGAAACCAACCATATTTACATCATTTTAGAAACTTTGTTAAACCTTTAGGCCTCTTTCACACAGACAAAACGGATTGGCTCCGGATGGGTCCAGGGTGTGTCCAGTGAAACTCGCACCATTTTGCAAGCAAGTTCAGATGTGCTAGCAGATGTGCTAGCCTGGAGAAATGTGCTATTTGGGGGGGGGGTTAGAATGAGAGATGTTCATGTGCTGGAGAAATGTGCTATTGGGGGGGGCCTTATTGTTTTTCGCCCCAGGGCCCATTTCACCTAGGACCAGCCCTGTACGCAGGAGTACCTAGAGCCCTAACTCTAGGTACTTCTGTCACCGACTGTTGCGGGGACGTCCGTATGTCTCGGTACGTCCATGATAGTACCCCGCCCCCCTTTTACTGGTGACCTCCAGGCACCCAGGACTGACCTTATACGGTGAGACCTGTGAAAAGCTTTCCCTCAACGACTGGCATTCACGTCAGATGCTGGTACCCACATCCTTTCCTCTGGTCCATAACCCTTCCAGTGGACAAGATACTGAAGAGACCTACGAAGGACTCGAGAATCAATAATCTTGGCAATCTGGAATTCCAAACTACCGTCCACCATGACAGAAGCGGGTGGCAAGGAAGACAGCTCCAAGGTTTCCACACATCTCTTCAACAAGGATTTATGAAAAACATTATGTATTTTCAGAGCCCGAGGAAGTTCTAAACAAAAAGCTACAGGATTAATAATGGCACTGATCTTATATGGACCAATAAATCTTGGACCCACCTTCCAAGAAGGTACCTTCAATTTAATATTTTTTGCGGAGCATTCAAACATTTCCTGTCAGCCATACGTTTATACTTTTTGCCCATATTCATCAAGTTATTTTGAATTCTCCGCCATATTGTCACGACATGCTGAACCTATCAAGTTGCCAGCGGCAACCGCACGTGAGGCTGCCACGTAATATCCCACACGTGCGGCAACCAGAAACCATGCCACTGGCAAGAGCATGCGAAACCGCAGAACACGACCAAACCACAGGTGGTGGCACACCTGTTGCCAACGGCAACTGCACGTGAGGCTACCGCGTAATAGCCCACACGTGCGGCTACCAGAAAATAACCGCCGGCAACAGCAAGCCACCAAACCAAGTCACGACCTAACCACAGGTCGTGACACATATGGGATGTTAATGATGATGAAAAACTTTCTTTCTCAGGGATACCTGAAGTCTCTAAACCAGAAAATGTGCCAAACTGCGGGTGAAACCCATATGCCCCAAAAAAAGGCGACTTCCCAGTGCATTCCTGTCTACGATTATTTATGGCAAACTCTGCCAGAGACAAAAACGAAGACCGCTCCTCCTGGTTCTCAGAGACAAAACATCTCCAGACAAAAGTCTCCAGACTCTGATTAGTGCGCTCCGTCTGTCCATTTGACTGAGGATGAAAAACTGAAGAAAAAGACAGTTGTACCCCCAGCCGAGTACAGAACGCCTTCCAGAATCTGAACACAAACAGTCCCCCGATCCGAGACCAAGTCAGAGGGAATGCCATGAAGTTTCACAATCAACTACCACCAGAATAACTGTCTTTCCTGACGAATTAGTCAGATCCATGATAAAATCCATAGATAAGCGGGTCCATGGTCTGGACGGGAAGGGGAAACGGAAGTAGAGATCTGGAAGGCCGAGTATGTGTCACCTTAGCATGTGCACAGATACCACAGGCCGATACATACTCCTCAACACACTTACGCAACCCCAGCCACCAGAATCTACGAGAAATCAGGTCGGCAGGGGGCAGTCTACTCCCAGGGTGTCCCGTAAGAACTGTACAGTGATGTTCCTCAAACACCATGTGCAGCAATTTTGCTGGCACAATTTCCCACAGGGGCAGCAATCCGGTGCGTCTTCCTAAGCCTATAATGCTTTCACTTCAAGGTAAGGGTATAGAGCGGATATAGGATCTGGATTTTCAAAATCACCACCTCCAAGAAAACTATGTGACAAGGCATCTATTCTTAACCCCCGGACGATAAGTGACAGTGAAACTGAATCGAGTAAAAAACAACGACCATCTAGCCTGCCTCGGGTTCAGGCCGACTCCTGGTAGGCCAGATTTTTGTGATCAGTGAACAGAGTGATTGGATGAATCGCCCCTTCCAACCAATGACGCCACTCCTCAAAAGCCAACTTAATGGCCAGCAGCTCTCTGTTACCCACATCGTAATTTCCCTCTGTGGCAAACAGTTTTTTTTTTAGAGAAAAAGGCACATGGACGCCATTTACCTGGTGACGGGCCCCTGAGATAAAATTGCTCCTGCCCCCACCTTGGACGCATCCACTTCCACAATGAAAGGTTGAGAAACATCCAGCTGCAGCAATATAGGGGCAGAAGCAAAGCACTCCCCTTAATCACAAAAAAGGCTTGCAACGCCGAATCAGACCACACTGAGACATCCGTCCCTTTCTTAGTCATATCAGTTAGAGGTTTTACCACTGTCGAATAGTTCTGAATACATTTTCGGTAATAGTTGGTGAACCCCAAAAACCGCATAAGAGCCTTCATATTTTCAGGACTATCCCAGTCCAATACCACACGGACTTTCTCTGAATCCATTCGAAAACCCAAAGATGACAGCAGGTAGCCCAAAAATTGCACCTCGTGTACAGCAAAAACACACTTCACTAATTTTGAGTACAACTTATTGTCCCTAAGGATCTGCTACACCTGTCTAACGTGATCCTGATGTGTCTCTACGTCTGGAGAATAAATTAGTATGTCATCTAAATATACGACTAGAAACCTCCCCACCAAGTGAAGAAAAATGTTATTCACAAAATGCTGGAAAACCGCAGGAGCATTGGTCAACCCAAAAGGCATAACAAGGTTCTCAAAGTGACCCTCTGGAGCAGGGCTGGCCAACCTGCGGCTCTCCAGCTGTTGTAAAACTACAACTCCCACCATGCCTTGCTGTAGGCTGATAGCTGTAGGCAGACTGGGCATGCTGGGAGTTGTAGTTGTGCAACAGCTGGAGAGCCTCAGGTTGGCCAGCCCTGCTCTGGAGTATTAAAAGCCGTCTTTCATTCATCCCCTTCCTTGATCCTGACTAGATTATATGCCCCCTCTTAAGTCTAACTTGGAGAACACCTTGGCACAAACAATCTGGTTAAATAAATCAGGAATCAAAGGAACGGGGTAAGGATCACTGACAGTAATCCGATTGAGTTCATGGAACAGCAGGACTCCGAATGGAAGGAGCTCTAAATGGCTTTTGGAGGACAGATTTTGTTGAAATGGTTTTAGGGCCCCATCGCATTTGAAGGAACCCTGAGTTACCCCTACAGTGGAAATTCCCAAAACCTGACCCACCAGCGTGGCGGATTGGCTCCGGATGCGTTCAGGGTGTGTTCAGTGAAACTCGCACCATTTTGCAAGCAAATTCAATCAGTTTTGTCTGCGTGGGTGCAATGCGTTTTGATGCGTTTTTTAACGCATGTGATAATAAACTGAAGGTTTACAAACAACATCTCCTAGCAACCATCAGTGAAAAACGCATTGCACCTGGACTGCATCCGGATGCAATGTGTTTTTCACTGAAGCCCCATTCACTTTTAGGTGGCCTGGGCTGTGTGAAAAACGCAGAATATAGAACATGATGCGTGAAAAAAAAAACGCTCATGTACACAGACCCATTGAAATGAATGGGTCAGGATTCAGTGCGGGTGCAATGTGTTCACATCACGCATTGCACCCGGGCGGAAAACTTGCTCGTGTTAAAGGGGCCTTAAGGAATTTATATAGGGTCCTGTGAGAATTTTGAGCCCACTGGTGTTTTTCTGAATTTAATACACAAAGTGAAAATTGCTAACTTTTCACAATTATGCCATTTCAGTACCCGATATATTGCGCCCAGCTTGTGTTGCCAGAGACATTCACCCCCTAAATTATTATGCTGATTCTCCCGGGTAGGGTATTACCCGCATATATGGCCATTATCTGCTGCCTGAACACATGGCATGACTCAGAAAGAAAGTATCATCATTTGGCTTTTGGAGCACAGATTTTGCTGGAATGATTATCGGGACCCATGTTGCTTTTGCAGAGTCCCGAGGTACCAGTATAGAGGAAGAGGAAGCCCCAATAAGTGACACCATCTTGGAAACTACACCCCTCAAGGAATTAAGTTATGGGTGCAGTGACCATTTTGATCCAACTGGTGTTTTTCAGAATTTAAAGGGGTTCTCTGACTTCTTTATCTGATTGGTGGAGGTCTGACACCAGGATCCCCGCTGCACTGCTGTTTGAGGAGACTAGTGTTGCTGCGAGTGACGCTGCCTCTGACCAGGTACCAAGCACCGAGCCATATGTTGCATAGTAGCCGTGCTTGGTTTCGCAGCTCAGCCACATTCACTTGAATGGGACTGAGCTGCACCTAGGCCACGAGAGACCAATGCACGTGACTTCACTGGTCTAGGGTAAGTCTCCTTCAATAGCTGACCTGCAGGGGTCCCGGGTGTCCAGAGGATGGGTCGTCAGGATAAAAAAGTCAGATAACCCCTTTAATACACGGAGTGAAAATTGCTGATTTTTCACAATTATGCCATTTCACTGCCCAATATATTGTGACCAGCTTGTGTTGCCAAAGACATTCACCCCCTAAATTGTTATGTGGTTCTCCCGAGTAGGGTAGTTCCCCACATGTGGCCATTATCTGCTGCCTAGGAACATGGTAGGGCTAAGAAGAGAAGTAACACCAAGCTACTTTTCAGCCTGCTTTGTCAAAACGTTGTAAAACTTTGAGAACTGACCCTATTTCGGAAACTACAGCCCTCAAGGAATTTATCTAGCAGTGTAGTGAGTTTTTTAAATCCACAGGTAGTTTTTTTTTTTTTTTTTAAATGTATGTGCTGTGGGCTATCAAAATTGTGTATAAATTAGTTTGTAAAATGTTGTCAAATTCATGGAAAATTTAGGCAAAATTATTTCATAAAATTTTGAACATATTATTTCATACAAAATTTGGTCCAATTTTTTTATATATATATATATTTTTTTTTAGAAAATCCATGAAAAAAATTCTTCATATTAGTACATAACATTTTGGACAGACAAATGAGTTCATTAAAATTATGCCGGTCTGATTTGTCCATAAAATTTTGATGGACAAATTAGTTGATAAACTTTGTGTTTATATTACTTCAGAATTTTTGTGGTGAAATTAGGTCATAACATTTTTGGCAAACAAATTACTAAAATTTTTGTGGCACACCAATTTGGTACTAAAAATTGTGGGGTACCAATTATTTCGCAAAATTTTAGCAAACAAATTCAGGAACAATTAGTCAAATTAGTCAAACTTTGGACAGAAAAATGTGTTCATAAAAATTTTGGCAAATTTGTTCATAAAAATTGTTGTGCACCAATTACACACAAAAAATGTAGATACAATAAAGTACTAAAAATTGAGGCAAGTAAACAAAAGCTATTACTAGAAAAAGCATGCAGCAAACTTTGAGGATATACAGTAAGTATAAGATGTGTGGAGTACATTACAGATACATTTGCAGTTTTCAATCTACATCATCCAATTTACATTAAAGGAGGTAAACAATTACCGTAATATTCCAGGGACGTGTGGTATATCTTAAATGAATTATTAATGCACAGATTAGGTTGTGTGGGGCAGGTTTTAATATGGTAAATTGTATCCCTTCTGATCCCTCCCTAGCTCCACACAATTTTTGCGGCAGTGCTTTCTGTCCATTCACAAATTCTAACTTTATAAGCATAGCCCAATAGACTGTCACACAGTTTGTCTATTTTCGCACCATAACTTGCCCTCTTGCTCGGCAGGTACTGGCGGAAATGCAGCCTCCCTTTGAAGTGAACGAGCATCGACTGAAATAAATTTAGGAGTGGTATACAGCTAGGAAAATGTTTGATCAAATGATCAAAAAAGAAGCCAAAGCTTACACAAGCGATCAAAGTTGAGGTGATCTTGTGGAGGCAATGGCAATTATCACTACAATGTAAATAGTTTTATATGGTCCTGTTTATGGAACAGTGGAATGTTATATGGGATGTTGCTGTTCCAGTAGTCCCAAATTCTTGGCTTCTTGATTACTATCATATATAATACAAAGCCCCAAAATTTGGCCATTTCCGTTCTATCTACAGGGTTCCACTTAAAAAGTAGCTGAAGTTTAGGGAAATAAAGTGCTCTGCAAGCAAAATGGTCGACTTAAAATTAAATCGATTACATCAGAAAAAAATCTGCTTAAGGCCCCTTTCAGACAAGCGTTTGTCACGCTCGGGACTGGCAGCGCGAGTATGCATCAGCTCCCGTCATGTCCTCTCAGCACTGCCGTGGTCGCATAGCATTATATTAATTTATATATGCTTTGCAACACTGACATAATGCTGTCAGTGTTATCCAATACCTTCCATACCTCTAAGGGTTACATAGCATCATAAATCAATATAATGCTATGCGACCACAGCAGTGCTCAGGAGTTCAGGACGGGCGCTCTCTCTGACACACGCTGCGATTCCAATGCGTGGGACAGGGGCCTAAAAAAAACGAATTCCCTGAGTTGGGCGGGGTCAAATTGTATGCCTGAGTTTCTAGAGAATTAAGGAATTTGGGGAACATAAGTTTTAGGCCCCTTTCACACGGGCGAGTTTTCTGTGCGGGTGCAATGCGTGAGGAGGACGCATTGCACCCACACTGAATCCGGACCCATTCATTTCTATGGGGCTGTGCACATGAGCGGTGATTTTCACGCATCACTTCTGCGTTGCGTGAAAATCGCAGCATGCTCTATATTGTGCGTTTTTCACGCAACGCAGGCCCTATAGAAGTGAATGTCACATCACATGGTCCAATCACATGGTCCATCTTACCATGGTGATGGACCATGTGATTGGACCATGTGATGTGACGTCATCACAGGTCCTTTAGTTGTTAGCTGATGCAGGGAAAGAGAGGAGAGATCCCAACTACGCGATCAAGTGGCTAAGGTAAGTTAACTTTTATTATTTTTAACCCCTTCCTCTTCATTTTACTATGCATTCTTTATTAAGAATGCTATTATTTTCCCTTATAACCATGTTATAAGGGAAAATAATAAATTCTCCAGAATACTCTACCCGAAACCGGACTTCAGTGATGAAGTCCGGCTTCGGGTCTGGATACCAAACATGGCGATTTTTCACACGCGAGTGCAAAACGCATTACAAATGTTTGCACCCGTGTGGAAAAATCGCGCATATTCCCGCAACGCACCCACTTCTTATCCGGGCGTCAAACATGACGCCCGTGTGAAAGAGGCCTTAGAGCTCATGCACACGGCCGTTTGTATTTTGAGGTCCACAAAAAATAGATCAGCAAAAAATACGGATGACATCCGTGTGCATTCTGTATTTTGTGGAACGGAACAGCTCGCCCCCTAATAGAACAGTACTATTCTCATCTGTAATGCTGACAATAATAGGACATGTTCTATTTTTTTGCGGAACGGAAATATGGACATATGGAAATGGAATGCACACGGAGTAACTTCCATTTTTTTTTTTTTGCGGATCCACTGAAATTAATGGTTCCACATGCAGTCCTCAAAAAAACCAGAACGGACACGGAAAGAAAATACATTCGTGTGCATGAGCCCTTAGGTGTTATCCATGTTGGGTCATCAGGGGCAGCTGTGGTGTCAGTCCCTCCTTGGGAGAGATTGTTCTGAGTAACTAACGGATGACAAGGAGGACATGAGGAATGGTGGGTCATCCTCACTGGCGGACACAGTATCAGAACTGACAAGTTGGCGCCTAGTTGGTTCATCACGATCAAAATCATCCGATTTCAACACCACAATTTTTAGTACTTGACATTACTCGAAAATGTCCAAAACAATGTAAAAGTGGAAGAAGCCTCTGCCATTTTCATTACTGATACCGTTCATGGCAGCATCCATCACTAGATTGTCATTTGTGACTGTTAGCAGTGACAGTTTGATTCCATGTCGTAAATATACGGCATGACACGCTAACGTTTGGCTTGCCATATAGTAAATTTACAGGAAAGTGTTAATGAACCATTATTGCCCTATCATGGTTCAAGATTGTTACACAGTCCCTCAAGTTACAATATTAATTGGTTCTAGGACGGCCATTGTATGTTGAAACCATTGTAAGTTGAGTAATTGGTTCCAAAGACCCAAAATGTCATCCAAGATAAGAGAAAATGAAGTTTTAAGAAAAATAAGCAGATAACTAAGACAGATAAAACAAGTCCTTACATATACCAGTCAGGTACAACTGCTAACTAGCAGCTAATACAGCTACTTTACCAGAGAAGTGACCTTGATTGTTTGGATCGGAGGCATTGTATGTTGAGTCTAGTTTTAACTTACGATGGGTCAGAAAAGACCATTATATATTGAAAATATTGTATCCTCAGGCCATTGTATCTTGAGGGACCACTGTTTTTCTTATCAGCACCGTGCACGTCTAAGGCCTCTTTCACACTTGCGTTCTGAGGATCCGGCAGGCACTTCCGTCCCACCGGATCTGTCAGAACGCAAGTCGCCTGAAAGCATTTGAAGACTGATCAGGATCCTGATCAGTCTTCAATATTCTTTCAGGTAACCATGGCAGCCAGGACGCTATTAAAGTCCTGGCTGCCATGGTACTCTGCAGCAGTGTACTTACCTATGCTGCGGCCGCCGGGCGCTCCTTCATGACTTCACAGGTTCCCGCGGCACATAGATCAATGCGCCGCCCGGACCTGTGACGTCATGAAGGATCGCCCTGAGGCCGCAGCGCAGGTAAGTACACTGCTACGGAGTACTTACCATGGCAGCCAGGACTTCAGTAGCGTCCTGGCTGCCATGGTAACCGATCGGAGCCCCAGCTTACACTGGGGCCCCGATCGGAACTGCTGCTGCGCATGCACACGTCTAAACATCAGATTCGGCGATGCGCCAAAACGAACGTTTAGCTTAATTCCGGATCCGGATTAATGCACTTAAATGGGCATTAATTCCGGATCCGGCGTTACGGCATGTCTTCCGGATTTTTGGACGGAGACAGATACGCAGCGGTTTTGTCAACGTCCAAAAAACATTCACATACTGAACGGAAGACATCCTGAACGTATTTCTCTCCATTCAGAATGCATTGGGATAATCCTGATCAGTATCTTTCCGTCCTATAGCCCCGAGGACGGAACTCTAGGACGGAAAGAAAAACGCTGATGTGAAAGGGGCCTTAGGCTTGGTTTACATAAAAAAACAAAACTTATAAGTTAAACGGATGCCTCTAACGGATGCCATACAGTGGCAGCCATCACCACAGAGTTCCATTGTAAAAAAAAAAGTATATGTTGCTATACATATATATTTTTTTTTTCTGGACTCTGCATGATGGAAAAGTGTAGTGTACTGCGCTTTTGCATCCTTTTTTCCCAATGTATACATTAAACATAAGGCAAAAACGTGATATGAACCCAGCCTAACAGATATTACAAGGGGTCTCTTACTTGTAAGGTAGGTAGAAGGGAGGCGAGGTGAGAGAGTTGATCTTTGAAGGCCTTCTCCTTCTCTTCATATTGGCTTCAAACAGGAAAAAAGGAGATGAGAGTTTAACACACAACAGATCTTCCTGCTGGAATGACTACAGTATAAAGCTGTATAGGCACATTCGGCCTACAGCTATTCTTCACGACTTCCCATACACCTGAATGCTCAGCTCAGCCAAGCGTGCATGTGTTCTCAGTAGAAAAGACCTCTGGCACTGACTTATCACCAGTGACAACAAAGGATCGGAAATGTTGAAATCGGACATTCCAGATCTATCTCTCTGTACTATACACATTAAATAGTGTGCTAATCCCACCAATGTCAGCTGGTGTGGCCGACCGCTAGTGGCTCTGTTCACATTTGTGTCATGGTTTCTGTTTAGAAGAAGCGACAATACAGTGGTGGATTGATTGTTTGACAGATCTTAGTGGACCCTACTGACCTACAATTAGGTCCATTGTCTTAATGTCTGTCATTTTGTCAGAAAAATATGGTTGCAAGCTGCTGTGAAATCCCCCTACAACAGCTTGTCTTCTCATTTATCCTATCAGATGGACCCTGCCCAGAAAATGCCATGTATGTACATGTGATAGAGAATACCGTAAACGCTTGTGTGGACCAATGTGGAGTTATGTGGTGAGCCCTTCAGCAGAAACCATCAGACAGTTCTCACCACTGAACAGCTTTCAGAAGGATCTTCTTGCGTTCTGCCAGCTTTTCCTGTAAAGATTCAAAGGGTCAAAAGACTGAAAGACGCTAGAAATGTCAAGAGAAGTCTGTGAAGAGGTTCTGTCATGTTCAGGGCCGGTTTTAGACAAAATGTGGGCCTGGGCAAAATCAATAGTATAGTCCAAACCCTATATTTTAACAGGAAAAGTAGGGGGTCGTCTTTTATGCCCAGTTGTCTTATACGCCGGAAAATTCGGTACTAAAAACACAGTTACGTTCTGTAGATTCCGGCCCTCCCTCACAGATTTACATCCCATAAAGCTCCTTACACAGTTCTTCACCCTCAAGGCCCCAGAATACGCCACATGCCCCCTCCCCTCACAGCAATGAGTTCCCCTTACTCACAGCATCTGAGAGTCTTAAAAACCGGAAGAGAAGGATTCCTCTTCAGGCGCGCTTTCCCTCAGCAGAGATCAGGTAAACACCCTGTTCTAAAAATGAGCCGCAGCCTGTACTAGGCTTTCAGGCTCATTGTTAGTATTTCCCAGTTCAGGTCACTAGATGGCAGCACTGAACTGTGATATAGTGATTTCTATACAGCATAATGGAGCAATTTACATCTGATGATTATAAGTTGTGGTCCACTTGGGCGACTTAACAAAAAGTAAAAAAAAATTAAAAAAAGTTTTGAAAATATAAAAAAAATAAAAATTAAAATCACCCCCATTCCACAACAATAAAAAGAAACAAGAAAAAATAGCATTATGGGCATCGCTGCATGTGAAAAAGCCCATACTATTAAAATATATAAAAAAAGGTTCGCCCATATGGTGAATGCAGTAACAGAATGCAGTTTTTTTCATCACTTTATCTCCCAAGAAAATTGAATAAAAAGTAATCAAGTCATACACAACCCAAAATGGTATTTTGAAAAATGACAGAGCGTCCCGCAAAAAATGAGCCCCCACACATCTCCGTGGACATAACTATGAAAAAGTTATGAGGGTCAGAATATCGCGATGAAAAGAAAAATTTTTTTTATGAAGCTTGCTGCAGTGAGCGGGCCTATAGAGGTCCCGAGCGGGGGTGCTGTTAGCGTTGCCACCTTTCTCAACAACAAAATACTGGTTACACAAGTTAAAAAGCTTGGTTTGGGTTAATACGTTTTGCTCCTTTTTTTTCTCAATTAAATCATATTTTTTTACTGTTGGGGACAGCCTGTGTATTTAAGTTTTATTTAGCCTCTATTTTTAAAAAGTTTCTGTGGGGATTTGAACTCATAACCTTCATACATTAAAGGTAAGAACCTTAACCATTGGGCTATAAGAGCTCAATGCTAAATCATGGCTGAAAAACCTCATAGTAGTTTCTCTTGTGTTAGAAAAAAAACACATAGAAGTCTCTCTTGTATTATACATATACTTCTATGAGGTTTTTCAGCAATGACTTAGCATTGAGCTCTATAGCCCAGTAGTTAAGGTTCTTACCTTTAATGTAGATGGTTGTGAGTTTGAATCCCCACAGAAACATTAAAAAAAAAAGTCTAAATTATATTTATATACAAAGGGTGTCCCTAAGCATAATGACCATGTTTGTGAACACCCCTTTCATGTTCATAACACTGACTCCATATATGGAGTCAGAGCAGGGATTCCTAAGCTGGGAAAGTCCCCACTGTTCAATCTTCTGCAGGGGGAAGGCATACTGCGGTATTTTCTCCGGCTAAAATTCCAGAACACTTGCCGGAATGCCAGAAATGTATTAACGCCAGATCCGGTACCAACTGTTCTGGGAAAACAGATCCGGTTTTCCGGTCTGCACATGCGCAGACCTTTAAGAATTTGATAAAGATGACACTGGAGAGATGGATCCGGTATTTCAATGCATTTGTCAAACGGATCTGCATCCGTATCCGGAAACGTATCCAGTGACGTCTTCTTTGATGTAGATGTTTTCTGTCCTCGTCTTCTCCTTTCAGACCTGCAGACCAGACCGCCATGTTGTCTCCATTTTCCATCTCTGCAGTTTAACAAAAAAAAATCTTAGTTTACTACTTTTCCATCATCCTCCCATCTTCTGGACAAATCATCCTACTACCCACAATACTGTGCCGCTGTGCTCCCCAATACTACACTGCAGAAACAGATAATACCCCTGGTAATACTAGTACCACACAGAGCCCCCTATATAAAATACCCATTCTTTGTGGCCTCAGTAGAAGCTCCCATAGTGCCCCATAATAATGTGCCAGTAACACGTGCCTCTCCATGCCACCACATGTGCCAGTAATAAGTGTCTCTCTTGTGCTTCCCCCCATGTGCCAGTAGCCCCCCCCCCCCCGATATGTGCCAGTAGCCCCCCCCATATGTGCCAGTAGCCGTACCTCCTTATGTGCCAGTAGCCGTCCCTCCTTATGTGCCAGTAGCCGTCCCTCCTTATGTGCCAGGAGCCGTCCCTCCTTATGTGCCAGTAGCCGTCCCCCTTATGTGCCAGTAGCCGCCCCCCCTTATGTGCCAGTAGCCGTCCCTCCTTATGTGCCAGTAGCCGTCCCTCCTTATGTGCCAGTAGCCGTCCCTCCTTATGTGCCAGTAGCCATCCCTCCTTATGTGCCAGTAGCCGTCCCTCCTTATGTGCCAGTAGCCGCCCCCCCTTATGTGCCAGTAGCCGTCCCTCCTTATGTGCCAGTAGCCGTCCCTCCTTATGTGCCAGTAGCCGTCCCCCCTTATGTGCCAGTAGCCGTCCCTCCTTATGTGCCAGTAGCCGTCCCTCCTTATATGCCAGTAGTCCCCCTTACGTACCAGTAGTCCCTCTTATGTGCCAGTAGTCCACTTATGTGCCAGTAGCCCCCGCTTTTGTGCCAGTAGCCGTCCCCCCCTTATGTGCCAGTAGCCCCCCTTACGTACCAGTAGTCCCTCTTATGTGCCAGTAGTCCACTTATGTGCCAGTAGCCCCCCTTATGTGCCAGTAGCCGCCCCCCCTTATGTGCCAGTAGCTGTCTCCCCTTATGTGCCAGTAGCCTCCCCCCTTATGTGCCAGTAGCCCCCCCTTATGTGCCATTAGTCCCCCCTTATGTGCCAGTAGCCCCCCCTTATGTGCCATTAGTCCCCTTATGTGCCATTAGTCCCCTTATGTGCCAGTAGCCTGTCCCCCTTATGTGCCAGTAGCCTGTCCCCCCTTATGTGCCAGTAGCTGTCCCCTTATGTGCCAGTAGCCCCACTTATGTGCCAGAAGCCCCCCTTATGTGCCATTAGGCCCCCCTCATGTGCCATTAGTCCCCCTCATGTGCCATTAGTCCCCCCTCATGTGCCAGTAGCCCCTCTTATGTGCCATTAGTCCCCCCTTATGTGCCAGTAGTCCCCTTATGTGCCAGTAGCCGTCCCCCCTTATGTGTCAGTAGCTGTCCCCCTTATGTGCCAGTAGCAGCCCCATTAAGTGGCAGTAGTGCCCCCTTATGTGCCAGTAGCCCCCCTTATGTGCCAGTAGTCCCCCTTATGTGCCAGTAGTCCCCCCTTATGAGCTATTAGGCCCCTTCATGTGTTATTAGTCCCCCCTCATGTGCCAGTAGCCCCTCTTATGTGCCAGTAGCTGTCCACCTTATGTGCCAGTAGCAGCCCCCTTAAGTGCCATTAGTCCCCCTTAAGTGCCAGTAGCCCCAAGAAATGAAAAAAAAAGAACACATACTTACCTCTAGCAATGCTATGCAGGCCTCTTCCGGCCTGTGTCTCAAGCTGTACCGCTCCGGCGGCGCGATGACGTTATCGCGCCGCCTGCACCGGCCTCTGATAGGCTGCCTCTCCCTCCTCTGCCGCTGCACGGAGATGAGCGCAATGGAAGTGCTCATCTCCTGATGTCCCCTGCCGCCGCGTCTGCCCTGGGGACGGGCCCCCTACTGGCCACGGGCCCTCGGTCCATGCCCGAGTGCCCTAATGGTCAGTCCGCCCCTGCATGCTTGTATTTATTTCTAGGTTCTTCACCATTGTGCATTGATATGATTATTATGCGACGGATTATTACTTGTGATATGCCTAGTTCACCAGCAGTGGCAGTGTAAATGGCAGAGCTATACTTAGAGAGAATAAAACTCACTGTTCCATTCTCCCCCCTCTGGGCAAAAGTGGGCCAATCCTGCTTTCTACCAGCAGAGTGGGGCTGCAGTTTCCAGTTAGTTCTGCTGCGAGTTCTAAGCTAGTCTGGACAGAAGTAAGGTGCCTATGTCAGCCAGAGCAGCCTAAGCTCTGCTAAGCATGGAAGCAGATGTCTGTAAACCATAGGAACCAGAGGAAATAGTTCTTCGGTCACCATAAGAGAAATCAGCAAGAGGAATAATTCTTCGGCTGAAGTTTTACTGAGTGTCAGGAGGGAAATAACATTAAACTGCACCCCATCCAAGGATACCAGAACAGACCTAAAGTACAGAAACCAGACTTAAACAGAGTTTAGTGCAGCACAGAGAAAGAAAGCCAAGTATTAAAGCAAGCCTGTCAGTACAGCAGAGAGAAAGCAGAGTTATTGAGTTTGCCTGCCAGTTTATGCTAAAGCCTGCTGGAACCAAGACAAAGCTTGAAAATCGTTTGGTTGAAAGTTTATTCAAATAAAGCTGCCGTTGAATTTCACCTCATGGTATTTTTCCTTCATCCCTCAATTGTTCCCCTTTTCAATGCTACGGAGCCAAAGCCTGGGGTCCCGCTGTATCCAGGTAGGAACACTGTCACACATAAAGAGACATATAGGCCGCACTACACCACTCGGCATTTCCAACTAAACCTGGGACGCGATAGGGCCCTGGGGGCAGCACGTTGCACTAGTACTACTACTCCTGTCGGAGATCGCTGCTGTATACATTCCCAGTATACCTGCATGCTGCTGAAAAGACTATTGATTGACGTCTCTTCTTCATCTGCGCTGTTCCGGACCTCTTCAATCATGGCCTTCAGTAGGATAATTGCCTCTCTGGTTGATGTCTGCAGCTCCTTCACAGTCTGTATTAAAGATCCAAGACTGTAAATATATAGACTGGGCATGTATACAATGGATGAATGACACTAGATAATAGATCAATACTTGAGATCTCTACTGCAAAGGTGCAGTACTGATATTGCATGGTGGGTTGTGTTCTGTCACCGTGTGGGTCTGTGTCACCTTAGGCCTTTATAGAGGATCAGTCAACCGGTTTTAATAAATACTTAAATGCCAAAAATAACAAGAACTTTGTAATGTGCCCTTCCTCTTTTATTCCTCCTGGAAATGTATTAATAAATTGATGATGTGTTGCTATTATTCCCCTTGTCAATAGGTGGTATCCCTACATACACTTACACTGTCAAACCTGATTGAGCAGAGACGGGGATGCAGAGGTATCAGCATCACCTAGACCTACTTAAGAAGACAACAGTATTATAAATGGCATATGGTAGATGGGGACCCTGTGTATATTAATTTATGTATGTAGCAAACAAAAACATATGCCAGCACACCATTACATATGCAAACAATAGAACTAAGGATTAGGGATTATTCTGAATTAAAGTGGTACTATACTTACTATACATAAAAAATCTAAGCTCTTTGTGCATATTTTTAATCAAACATGTGTCGGGCCCATCTACTGGCATCAAGGTGGCTTCCGTAGATAAATATTGCTGGTTCCTACATCGCCCTGAACATTGTTGCCTTGGATTAGGCCCGGTGAGGCTGTTCTGTTAGTGTTAGGTATCCATCTTCAGAAGCCACCTGGACACCGGTAGATGGGCACGACACACGTTTGATCAAAAATGTGCGCAAAGAGCTTCTATTTTTTTATGTATAATATGTATAGTACCACTTTAATCCAGAATAATCCCTAATCCTCAATTCTACTGTTTGTATGTGTAATGGTGTGCTGCCATACATTTTTGTTTGCTGTCTACATTGTAGCTTTATGGATGTGCACCTGTGACTTTGGATGTGCTAGTCTAAATTTTCTTGCTGTATATATATATATATATATATATATACACACACACAAGGCCTTGAAAAAGTATTTACTACTTAAAAATACCCCTTAAACGTTTCCATAGTTTTTCAGATTACACCATTACACCCACTTGCTACTTTGTGTTGGTCTATGACATAAAATCTCAATAAAATACATTTATATTTGTGGGTGTATCTGAAATGTGAGATTTTCTTTTTATATGCCTGAAGTTTTTAAATAAAAAGTTAAAATAAAAGGTTGTGGGAGTAATGTGAAAAATGTGGAAAAGTTCAAGGGGTATGAATACTTTTTTAAGACACTGTATATGCCATTGTATCACATGATTTCACACAGCTGTAACATGAACTGCATTTTAGGATTTGACTTGAAAATGCAACTCTCAGGTCCCCCATGTAATATTGGTGGGGGATGATTTCTTGGTTTTGCACCAATAAAACAGATGCTAAAAGGCCTTGTGAAACCAGCCAAAGTTCTAGCACACAAAACTTATAATACTGCCATTAGCCCTGAGGACCAATAGGAAAACCTAGAAGCAGCTGCTGCATCCACACCCTCTAAAGCAGGCATCCTCAAACTGCGGTCCTCCGGCTGTTGCAAAACTACAACTCCCAGCATTTGTTTATTTTTTCAACAGCTGGAGGGACGCAGTTTGAGGATGCCCGCTCTAGAGCATAGTAACTTACCTTTCCCAGTTCCACCTTACTAGTCAACTGTACACTTCCTCCTTCTCAGCTGCTCCTGCTCCAGGGATGTCTTCATTCTTGACCCAATTCAACAAGGCCGCAACAGAGAACAGGGCACATTGTGGGGATGGATTCCTTGCCTGGTAATTGTGGTACCTTCCCTTTCCTGGCTCTTGTTCCTTATGGGGCTGACTGACAGGGTATTGTCCTCTGCCTTGTTCCTGAATATTGCTCGTGCCTCGCCCCTGGTATTGTTCATTGGGTATCTGTTGTTCTACTCCTGGCTCTGACCATTGGCTCTATTGCTGACTTTGCTCACATCTTGTCTTCTTGTATGATTCATCTTGACCACTATTTTGGCAATGACCCAAATTTCTGTGACTATTCTGGGGACCGCTACCTGAGGATCTAACCTGGCAAGTCCATATCTTTTTGCAGTGGTTAAGGGTGAAGAACAGACAGGTTCCTTAGATTCTGCACCACAGTCTGGGCAGTGCCAAAGATACTGCAGTTTAGAAAATCCACATGTCTGCTAAGAGACATTACAGCTTCCACTTACCATAACAGCGTCATCCAGCTTCTCACATCCTTGCATGTAAGCTGTTTCAATGTCAATGCAGTGAGCTCGACTTTCCCTGTTGAAAACCCATAAACACACTATGAAATATATTATGGTCGGAACCACAAATTATGGAGACAGGAACAATAAATAGTCAATATGGGCCTCATAACAAAGTATAGTATGGGCTCCCATGACTGGAGAGCCTGGCATTTATTCACTGCCTTTTCCGGACAAAAAAGTTGTATGGCTCTTAGACTGGCGCCTGTCTTTGCTTATTTAAAGGCTATGTACACCTTTCATTTTTTAAATGAATGCATTTTACTTAATTTTGGGCTAAAAATTATTTTTTCAATTGGTCTTTGTAAAGAGGGACTATTAATTATTAATATTTATGCAAATTCCTAAATAGGCATGTCATCTACTGATAACTCCGCCTATTTATACCTTAAATTACTCTAACTATCGCCCAACACTGGTCACTGGCTATCTGCGTGCGCCTTACTGAACTAGCTACCGCTAGTAAAACACGCTACACAGTAGGTACAAATAACACACGATATTTCTTACTACCTACGGTACAGTAAATAATGACGCATACAATACAGTACATACACAGCACTAAAAGTACAGTACTAGCTATACTACATACAATCCCAATTCCACCCCACAACACTAGCTAATACAAAATATACACACACACACACTTTAGCCGCCCAACCCTGTCTGACACTATACTATCCCTTAGGGAATACAAAAGGTTGAAATAGTAAAGGAGTTCGTACTGCTGAACAATATTGAGCAGCAGCAGTACAAGCAGTCACTGGGCAGTGAGGGGTTAAGGGACTGTGCTGCAGGGGTACGGAATTTGCAATACAGCTGGTTAGCTGAGGCTGGGTAGGTAGGGGTTAAGGTGTTTTGTAGGCGTTGGTGGATAAGGGGTTAATGCAGGGGAACAGGGAATATTGCAAGTAGGGGTTAAATAGCAGTGGTAAGGGGTTGGTGGACTAGTGTAGGGGGTGAAGGGGTTAAATGGTAGTGGTATAGGGTATGAATGCAGGGGCAATAAGGGGTTCTGGCAGCGTTGGTGGGATAGTGGGTGGTGATAGGAGAATATGGGCAGGTATAGGGTTAATATAGGGAAATATGGGCAGGTAGGGGTTAATATGAAAATATGGGCAAGTAGGGGTTAATATAAATATGAGCAGGTAGGGGTTAATATTGTTGGTGGGATAGTGGGGGTGATACTCAGCCCTCCAGGGATGCTTGTTTTTCCAGGGGATGAATCTTCTTAGTGAGCGGCTCGGGTCAACTCTTCTAACCCAGTGCAGGGGCCGCTGGATATTTATATCTGGCGGCCCGCACTCCCGAGCCACCCGCACTGTGGCGCGCGTGCGCGAGCAACAGGCAAAGACACGTGGGCCGGCGCGGTGACATCAAATCACCGTGCCGGCCCACGTGTCTTTGCCCGTGGCGCACACAGGGCCGCGCCGCTCGCTGACAGGCGGGAGAAGTCTTTGATCTCCTGCCTGTAGCCCTTTGCATTCCAGGCAGCGCGATAGTAATCGCGCTGCCGGTATGCACATAATAGAAGGAGGGGAGGTTTCTATTGAATCTGAGTGCTTTGTAGTCACCAGGATGAGTGGACCCTTGTCCGGTCATTCTGGTGCCCTTAACCAGATTGCATCAGTGTGAATGCTTGGGGCACATTCACACTGATGCACCTGGTTTCAGGTCACCCAGGGGACATTTAAAGGGGCCTATGGATCAGGGGATTATATTATATATATATATATATATATATATATATATATATATATAGGGGACATAATAAGGGGACATTACTATAAAGGGGGCCAACATGGGGCACATAAGGGGGCACATTCCCACAGGGGCAGCAATGAGCCCCTGGGGAATACTAAGGGCAGATGTTCGTAGATGCTGGGCACATCTGCGCACATCATCCTATAATTTGCCTATTTATAGATATGCATATACATTATATATGCATGCATGTGTTCGCATGCATATACATATATATATGCATATATTTCAACCCTTCCTCAACTGTCTTTATTAAAAATATTGAGCCGTTCTGTTACAAGTTAATTGTTTGTCTAGCTGTGTAAATCATACTATTTACTTTCACTTTTCTAATAACCCTTATCTCTAATTTACTAAGAGGTTATAAACACTTATTTAAGCCACATTCTTATCAGTAAGATAAGAACTTTGCTATAATGAGCATCTTAGCTATGTACAGAAAAATGGACTCCATATTTGTAATAAAGACCAATTTAAAAAATGATTTTTAGCTCAAAATGAGTACAATGCAATAATTAAAAAATTGCCCCAAAGGTGTACACAACGCCTTTAATGTCACTACTTGTTAGAAGGGTCTTTTGACAATTAGCTGATCACAAGTTGTGCCCTTGCTGGAACCCTTAGCAGTCAGCTGTAAAATATGGGAGAACCTGGCACAAAGTGATCAATTTCACAGCGGAGCCACCACAAGATATAAAAAGCATCACACTGTGTCCATTCAAACAGAGACAAGTGAAGAGGATTCTGAACAGAAAACCCCATCTATTAATGGGGTTGTCAAGTCTTGGAGCCAACAACTCCTTTGGTCTAGACCTGTGCCCCTGAACATAAAAAAGGAAGACTCACCTGTCCACCGTCCCGCTGCTGCTCCATTACCAGCCCTCTAATCCCTGCAGGACCAGGAAGCGGCAGGGTCCAGTGACCACTGCAGCCAATCACAGGCTTCAGCACTCACAGAGGCTTAAATGATACATCATTGCTTTGACATAGCATCCAAGCCTCAGTGACCACTGAGGCCTGTGATTGCCCACAGTGGTCATAGGACCCAACTGCTTCCAGGAACCGCGGAGACTGCAAGTGGCTGGGAACGGAGCAGCGACTAGACCGCGGACAGGTGAGTCTTCTTTTTTATGTTCAGGGGCACATAAAGATAATCATGTGTGGATCCTCACCTAGTCAAAACGTTTTGGGATTTCATTCCTGAATGCCATCCACTTTTGCAACTGATTCAGCAACATAATGTAGGTCTAGACCAAAGGGGTTGCTCCAGTGCGGACAGCCCTTTTAACTCAAAAGTTTTTTTTTAAAGTGAACAACCCCTTACGGGCCACTGAATACTAGCTACACTGGTAGATACAAGCTTCTATGTAAGTTACCTTAAACTGATTACCTGCCTGCATGAAGAATTCAAAGCCATTGTAGTCCACATCAAAAAATCACAGAATTTCCCATCAGATCAATCTCACAACCAACACTATCAATTTCCATTAAATATGATATTAGTTAACTTCCATGCCATTATACTTGCTTTTAGATAGATGGATAGATAGATAGATAGATAGATAGATAGATAGATAGATAGATAGATAGAATGATTACTTACACTTGCATATCACGGAAGCAGTTGATGCAAAGCATAGATTTGTTCTCTGTAGAAAACATGATGTAGGGTTCCTCGTGTAAGGCTGTTGGAATAAATGTTTGGATAATTAGAATGATATAATTAGAAACCATATATAATCGGTAATAGATATCAGAAATGAACGGCTCCTTCTAATCATTTTGGACCACTGAGCACTGCAAATGTTGACGTACTCTGCACAAGGCCACTCGATGGGAGAGAACTATTATCATTTATCGATGCAGGAACCAAAATTGTGCTCAGCCTGACTTAAGTCCATCAGAAAGCGTGGTGAGAATGACCAATGAAGGTAGGGCACTGAATGGACAGGTGTTTTATGGGGTTCCTACACTATCCTATCCCCCCTTACCAGCGGTGGTATACAAAGAAGAGAGGGGCTGCATATCAAAAATCTAAATGATTGGAAGCCCTGGGGTTTGTTTCTTTCTTGACCTTCTTACCATGACATCTGACAACTTGTTTGATACCTAGGCAGCTCTTCATATCATGTAACATGAACATTAAAAGGGGCTGTCCAGGATGACTGCTTTCTTCCAACAGCGGCACACCTATCCATAAGCTGTGTGTGCCGCCACATCGCACTCCCGGTCACTTCTACTGAGGTGCACTGCAGTACCAGACACAACCCATGGGCAGGTGTGGCGCTGTTTCTGGAAGAAAACAGCCAAGGCCTTTCATTTCATTTTAAGTGCTTGTATGACATGTAAGTGACTTACCACATTTCTTGTGAATATCCTTAGCTCGTTTACTTAGAGGCACAATCTCATGGCAGGAGAACATTTTAGCTATATGGGTCTCATCTCTGCACTTGACACACAGGGGTTGATTACAGGTGTTGCAGAAATACATCATATCACCATCCTAGAAGAAGAAGAAGGCAATAGGGGCATATATTACTTCGTACTCATCGGGTCAGACAGCACCTGATATTACTGATATTATCCATTGCAGTTTCCTAATATAGTCTGTGTGTTTCCAATATTATCATGACTATTCCCAGCGGCAGAAGAGGAGAAGGGGGCCGATTTTATAAGAAGTAGGGTACTTTCACACTTGCGTTGTTTGATTCCGGCAGGCAGTTCTGTTGCCTGAACTGCTTGCCTGATCACCTAAACTGCATGCAAAGGCATATCACTTTTTCTTACTGATCAGGCATTTTTCAGACTGAGCAGGTCTGAAAAATGCCTGATCAGTCAGAAAAATGCATTGCAATACCGGATCCGTTTTTCCGCTGTCATCCGGAAAAAGGGATCCGGTATTTATTTTTTTCGCATTTTTAAAGGTCCAGACCGGAATGTCGGATCCGTCATTGCGGTATTTTTAATGTGTTCCTGAATTTTGAACGGAGATAATACTGCCGCATGCTGCGGTGTTATCTCCGGCCATAACACAGTTATATAACACAGTTATATAACACAGAATATAACTGAAGAAGGTTTTTTTCGGGATTGAGCCCTAAGGACGGAACTCAATGCCGGAAAAGTTTAACGCTAGTGTGAAAGTACCCGTAGTGACCCTTCCACTCCTTGGATTATGTTCATAAAGGGTTGTGTGTTATGAAATCATGAGGGAAATCAAGAGAAATGGGAGTTCATAGACGTAGATGTCAAAGTCCACAGCTGTACAGATTATTTTAAGTCAGGAGAATGCTGATTTTGCAGAAGAAAGTGACTTGTCCACTCGTGATAAGTGATTGGGCAGTATTAATAAATAATGAAGAAAATAAAGACAAACAGGAGATAAGATAGAGGAAAGAACAAGATCTACAACAGCACCAGTTATTTCAGGTGAAGAATATGTTGATTTTGAAGGAGAAAGTGACCTGTCCACTGGTGATCATGTTAGTGATCGGGGTAGTAATAATAAATTATGAAGGCAATAAAGACAAGCAGGAAGTAAGATACAGGAAAGAACAAGATCTAAAACAGCACCAGTTATTTCAGGAGAAGAACATGCTGATTTTGGAGAGGACAGTGACCTGCCCATTCATATTAGTGAGGACATATATATTTGCGACAAAGGAGGAAAAGAATGGTAATCAGGATAGTCAGGTGTGTAAGTTGAGGATGCACACTGAAAGTACAAGAAGCAGATGGTCTCAGCGGTACAGAGTATTTCAGTGTTTGCTCATCTTGTGGAAGGCATCAACCTGTCTAGTCATGAGATTATGTTCAGGAGTCATTGGCTGCAAGTTACAGAGGCAGATGTGAGGGAAAAAAAGTGATAAGCGGGGGGTCACAGTCATCTACCAGAAGGAGCACATCCCCCTAGCCGTACACATCATATATGTCCTTAGGTGTAGAGATATAGTGGGCCCCATTCATGGAGAGATATGCACTCATGAAACATTACCGATACCAGTCCATCGTGACGGTCATAAATCCACCATCTTCTTATGATCCCTGGACTAGTAAAGATGCAATCCGTCTCAGCACTCTCGCTTCATGAGATTGAAGTGGAGGTCACTAAGCAGAAGGTGACACTTTTCCTACACTGCAGGTCATTATAAGAGACACACACTGAATTAAGACTATTCAATTAAACATTGACTGACAGCCGAGCAGAGGAGTCGAGTTGTGGGGATGGTGGATAGGGAGCGTGTAGGACGCTGGATGACTTATCCCCTGGTTGCTCACAGATCAGAGGACCCCAGTCAAGTTTTTTGTCACCCCCAACCCCACATACGAGGACTCTGTAACTGATCTATAACACGTGTACTCCACAAGGTAAGTCATAGCCATATCATAGGGGGATCAGGATCAACATGGGTGTCGGGGGGCCTCAATTTAGACTGTGGACTAGGGCATCAAAATTAATCTTTGTATAGTAGTAGTGTGTAGTAGCAACTCTAAAGGGGATAAACTGCTTGCTGTTAGTGAGTCGTACTATTGGGAGTGCTTTTTTGTTCACAGCTGAGAGTTTGTTACAGTGTATTCATGTAGGCAATACTTTCAGCTAAACACACATAGGCACACATATTTTTCCTATGGCAGGTTGATAGCTCTTACCTGGACAGACACATTGTAACAAACTCACAGCTATGCAGGCAGGATTACAGCAGGATAGGATTTTAGACTTAGAAAGTAAACAATAGATCTTCTATTCACTGACAGCAAGTAAATATCTTGGTAAGAAATTGAAATACATTAGTTGCGTAACTTTTCATTATATTACGGTTTATTATAGGTTATTACCATCTGATGAAATGATGGCATATCACCAGGACATGATGAATAAAGGGGCTACTGCAATTCATCCCCTTTCCCTGCACCGTGGTACTCCCAGCCACTTTGCTGTACAGGGAACTGCAGAATTGTTCCATTTACTTGCAGTTTCCTGCGATGCCAGGCGGCATGGGGTGACCCTGTTTAGGGAAAAAAATTAAGGGCCTCCAAATCTAGACTACCACTCCATCACCTTCATTCTCAGAATGGGTGGGGGTCCCAATGGTAGGACTCCACCAATAATAAAATGATGACATACCCTAGCAATATGACCACTTTAAAGGGGTACTCCAGGAATTAAGAAAATGAAAATACTTAAATATTACTTTAACATATATATATATATTCTCAAATACCTTTCATTATTTATAATGGCTCATTTTGTCTGGGGAGCAATCATCAGGGGAAACAAAATGGCCGCTGTCCCATTAGTTTACACAAAACCTGTCCTAGTCACACATGAGGACAAGTTACTTTAGAACACTGAGGTAAAGAGCTGCCTCATCCTCTGCTCTACCTTTCAGGGATTATGATCCTGAATACAGATTATAAAAACTTTAGCTGAATCTCTGTGGAATTTAGTTCATGAGGAGACATGAAGTACAGAGAGGACAGACAGGACAGACTGTGGTAATGTGGAGCTGTGGTAATGGAGACTGCATACAGGCGCAGCTGCTCATTAGCCGCACCTCACCCTTCTCTCATGTCTCCTCATCATCTCCATAGTGCATTACTGTAAAGATCGCCGTTTAGTTTCATTCCTATGTTAACAACAAAATGCTTTTTTATAGCTCACATCAAAATGTTCCTGCACTTTCTGCTGTTGCTCCCGCTGGTGGCTGGGGAAACGGACATTTCGACATGCACATCATGTGGTGAGTAGCATCACTGTGAATAATTGCTGTGATTGCTTCTAGGAACTATATAACTATAAATCTATCTTCTTATAATTGGCCTTTGTAAGCAAAAAAGAGGGACAGATGACATAAGAGGGTGACAGAACGCTGTAAATAGGAGACCCTCTAGGTGGACGTAGACTAGGGCTACATGACGACTTGTAGTTGTGCGACATAAGAATGTTGTGCTACAACCTCACAATTAATGATAGTGAATGCGATTTCATTGCGACCTAGAAGGTGCCATAACAGCAACCCAACATAAGGCAGAGGGCAATCCTGTTGGATTTCTGCATGACCACAATTACTTTCATTAGCATGATATCCAGGATGACTTCTCCTCAGGGTAGGCCATTAATATCTGATTGCCACGTGTCCAATACCCCACAGCCCCATCAATCAGCTGTTTCAGAGTACCTACGGTGCCACCGCCCCATCCATTGTGTAGTAGACAGCGCTGCTCCCATTCACTTCAGCTGTTTAGTTCTGGGGCCAACTTACAGTTCCACAGCTACCCCAAAAGGGGTGTCAGATCCCAGCAGAACAGATAATATAGGCCATCAATAGTGAGATCCTGGACAACCCCTTTAATGTCGAACAGCCACAAGTTGTCGACTATCCCTGGCCTAATTTGGGAGGTAGCAATGAGATAATGACTGGTCCTTAAAAATGAGGTGGAATCATGTTGACTACTTTCTCCCCAAGCATCTTTGAGCTTCACGCAACATCTTGTCACACAGCATGGGAGGGTTTGTGAAGGTATAGGATTACTGTAGCCGGGGCTCCGTTACTGACTTTTTTCCAATGCTGGAGTTGGAGCTTGAGGAAAGGGTGGCTTAAAGAGTAACTGAACTTTTTAATAAAATTATAATAAGATGTCCCTAATGCCATAATAGCACTTTTTCTAATATACTTTTTAATGCTTTTTGTATTTTTTTTTTAATACACTTTCTGTACACCGCTGACTGCTCAGTGGTGTACGGAGATTCCATTTTTTTATTCCTTTTGGGGGGAAGGGGGGGGGGTGTATGAAAACTACAAAAGGCATTAGAAAAAGTGTTACTATGGCATCAGGAACATCTTATTAAAAATTTTTAAAAAAAGTTTAACTGCTCTTTAAACTTAGGGGGACTCTGGCTGGCACTTATGGAAACCTTTTGGCCATGTCTTTGCAGGAACAAACTGATAGTTGGAGGAAGATAAAGAATAGTAGATGCTAAGAAAAAACTTCCAGTAGATGGAAAATATGAAGTTACATATGTCTGGGACAAACATATATATCTAAGAGAAAAGGAAATAATATAAGGGCAGACCAGATTAACCATGCAGTCTTTTTCTGCCAGAATTCTTCTATGTTTCCTATATGTTACTGTTGTAGACGCTCATATAGGGGGGCTCTGGGGGAATACTGGTGGTTCATGTGGGCAGCAGGGTTGCTAACCGTCCAGAAATTTCCAGGCAGTCTGTAAAAGTCTGTGGTTTTTTTGAGGCAGGTGGTATGTGACTAGATTATTTTGGTGGTAATCATCATTTTACAGCTCACAGTAAATGGTGGTGATGAGGTGTTCTCAGTATATTGAGCTACAGACATGTATTACTTATCACCTTTATCATTCATTATGGTTTTCCAATTTGTCAGTAAAAATGTTAGCTGTCTGTGATTTTGTGATAAGTGTAGAAAATTCTGTTTGGCAGCCCTGGTGGGTAGGGTTGTACCTATTTTTTTTCAGTCTATGAAGTCAGGTATATAGCTATAGTGCAATGGTGAGAGTTACATCTGGGCCCTAGTGCCTGGGAAAGGAGGAGACAAAAGACAGGTTATAACTTATAAATAAATGGCACAAGATAGGTGGGAGACCCTTCTAAAGATTTTGCATTGGGCCTCAGGAGCTCCAGGCTATGCCTCTGTATAAAATAGTCACCTAGTCTTAGAAGTTATTCCTTCTCTCTTAGGCCCTATTCACACGTCTGCAATGTTCGTCCGCACCAGTTCCGCAAATCTGCGGAACGGGTGCGGACCCATTCATTTTGAATGGGGACGTGATGGATGCGGAGAGCACACACTGGGCTCTCCGCATCTGCGGAGCACGCCGCCGATCTTCCGGCAGGCGGCTCCGCAATAATATAGAGCATGTCCTATTCTTGCCCGCAATTGCGAACAAGTATAGGCATCTCTATAGGGCTGGTGGCAAGGTGTGTTGCGAATCCGCAACACACTACGGACGTGTGAAATAGGCCTTACAGGACGGAGTGCAAAAGTAGATGGAGCAATGTGCATGTAGACTACACAATACTCTAATAACAGTTCTTTAATCTTTCTGTCATACCTCTATACTAATGCCTCTAAGTTGTGCCAGGGAATGCATTGGTTGTCCATCAACTCAATGTAAACTTATCACTCTCACCCACAACGTTCTCCATTGTGCTGTACCCTCCTATATTTCCTACCTCATTACTTCTTCTACCCTGACAATGTAAGACTAGCCTCCTCCAAAATCTGAACATTCCACTCCCATTTCCAAGACTTTTCTCGTGTTGCACCAATTTTCTGGAATACGCCACCTTGGTCCATCGGATTCCAAGATCCACAATTTTAAGAGTGGTCTATCACATTCCCTAATCACACTCCTCTCCTCTAACCCCTTTGTACACATTTCCTCAGTAGTGATGGACGAACATCGGCCACCAAATACTTACTAGAAGTGAACAAATAGTCTCACAACATGGACAGTGACATACCAGAGGGGGATCAATGGAAAAAATTCCCACAAAAATATGTATTTTAATCATGGGCCATTTTTATGCATCTTAAAGGGAAACTCTAAAAAATGTGCCCTAGAAATTTTTTATTTGAGGCCATGGGAGTATGGGCCCCAAAAATGAGGCATTCACCTGACAGAAAAGAACAAGTAATTATGTGGCTGGAGTTATATTAGGCGGTCTGTGGATAACAATTTTACTGTAGGCCAGTGGAGTACAGGCCCCAAACATTAGGCATTCACCTGACAGAAAAGGCCTTTTATGCCGCTGTATATACATAAGACAAGGACCATTCTTTGTTCTGGGTGGTGGCGGATATGTGTGGGCTGGCATGAGGAAATTCAATTAAGGCCTCTTTCACACTAGCGTTGTTTCTTTCCGTCCTAGAGTTCCGTCCTCGGGGCTCTAGGACGGAAAGAAACTGATCAGGATTATCCCAATGCATCCTGAATGGAGAGAAATCCGTTCAGGATGCATCAGGACGTCTTCCGTTCAGTATGTCAACGTTTTTTGGACCTTGACAAAAGCGCAGCATGCTGCGGATTTGTCTCCGTCCAAAAAGCCGGAAGACATGCCGCAATGCCGGATCCGGAATTAATGCCCATTGAAGAGCATTATTCCAGATCCGGCATTAAGCTAAACGTCGATTCGGCGCATCGCCGGATCCGACGTTTAGCGCTGCGCATGCGCAGCAGCCGTTCCGAACGGCGCCCCAGTGTAAGCTGGGGCTCCGATCGGTTACCATGGCAGCCAGGACGCTACTGGAGTCCTGGCTGCCATGGTAAGTACAACGCAGCAGTGTACTTACCTGCGCTGCGGCCGCCGGGCGCTCCATTATGACATCACAGGTCCGTACACTGCTGGTAAGTACACTGCTGCTGAGTACCATGGCAGCCAGGACTCCAGTAGCGTCCTGGCTGCCATGGTAACAGTGAAAGCATGTTGAAGACTGATCAGGAAACTGATCAGTCTTCAAATGCTGTCAGTCCACTTGCGTTCTGACGGGTCCGGCGGGACGGAAGTGCCTGCCGGATCCTCAGAACGCAAGTGTGAAAGAGCCCTAAACGTGGTCGTCACAGGTGTTGAGTTGCTCCAAGATCCATGCCTCATTTCTTTTTAGAAATGTGAGGTAGTCCACACTGTCGTAAGCTAGGCGAGTGTGCTTGTCGGTCACGATCCCACCCCCCCCCCTACTGTGCTGAACGTCCTTTCAGACAGGACACTCGATGAGGAGCAAGCCAAGAGTTCCATGGCAAATTGTGCTAGCTCTGGCCACAGGTCAAGCCTGCAGACCCAGTAGTCCAGGGGCTCCTCGCTTCTCAGAGCGTCCACATCGGCCGTTAACCCAATGTAGTCAGACACCTGTCGGTCTAGGCGTTCCCTGAGGCTGGATCCGGAGGGCGGCTGTCGATGGGTTGGCTGCAAGAATCATCTCATATTCGCCCTCTTCTTGCAGGCGTGATAGCATTGGTACCCCCAACTATTTCGTTGTGGGTGGAAATTCCTCCGCCAGCGCCCGCAACAGCAGAATGCAGCATCTCTCAAGCAAGGCCTGGAAATGCTGCATTCTGCCAGCCCTCTGTGATGCTGGTAACATGTCTGCCCTTTTGTGTTTGTACCGGTTTCTAAGCACGTTGCCACCCAGTACTGGTCCTGGCCCTTTATGCTTTTTATATGGGGGTCCCTCTTCAAACACTGGAGCATGAAGGCCCCCATTTGCACTAAATTAGGAGCGGTGAAGCACCCTGGCACCTGCTCATTGCTCAGGAGAATGTCGTCCTCGGTCTCCCCGCCCCCAGCCACGGACAACACCAGGGATCCTCCTCAAAGCCTGCTCTTCTTGCTCCTCCTCCTCTTCCTCTCTTGGGGGCACCCACATGACGTCCATCGACACGTCATCATGGTCATCTTCACCACCACTGATTTGAGATCTAGGAGTAGGCAGCAACAGCGGGGACCTCCCTCCTTGGCCTGATCTGGGTACTGTCGTCAGACCGCTGGGTGGCGGCCGTTGCTACCCCCTCTTCCTCTTCCTCACCCGATGCCAAGAATGGCTGTGCATTGGTAAGGTCTGGGGAAATAATTCCTCGAGTGGAGGGGCTATGTGGTGGTGTCTTTGGGGGTGCACACAGCAGAGAGTGAGGAGGGTGCAGATACAGAGGATGAGAAGGGTGCAGTAGTGGAAGGCTGAGTGAGCCACTCAACCAACTCTGGTGCGTCCTTTGAAGTAACGCACGTATCGCACGCACCTTCTCCAACCTCCCACTTCCACCCTTACCCCTACCACCCCTGCGGAATGGCCTGCCTATTCCTCTGCCTGTCATTTTTAAAATGACCCTGTGCCTAAGTCCCTAGAGAAGAGCAGTGGTTGTGGAAGCAGGTATATCGCAGCCCTCAATCAGCATTTTGTGGAAGCAGGTATATCAAACCCCTTAATCAGTATTTGGTGGAAGCAGGTATATCAAACCCCTTAATCAGTATTTGGTGGAAGCAGGCATATCAATCCCATTAATCAGTATTTTGTGGAAGCTGGTATATCGCAGGCGTCAATCAGTATTTGGTGGAAGCAGGTCTATCAAACCCCTTAATCAGTATTTTGTGGCAGCAGGTATATCGCAGGACTCAATCAGTATTTGATGGAAGAAGGTATATCAAACCCCTTAATCAATATTTGGCCCTATTAGCTAGTGTTTGGTGTCCCTAACAGTCTGTCCCTGTTCCACAAAGCAACCTCTCCCTACACTGGCAAAACACAGAATGTAAACTGGCCATTTATAGGGTGGAGTCCATGTGCTGATACATCTCAATTGGCTGTTCTGTCCCACCTGATGGATCTGTCATGGGTCAAAGTTCGGCGCAATGCAAAAGAATATGGTGCATGCGAATATTGCCATATGTTCGCATGTTCAGCGAATCGCGAACGCGCAAAGTTCGCCACTAACCGACCGCTGGGCAAACCGCAAGGCCATCTCTATTCCTCAGAACCTTAAAACATCATTCAAAATTTTCCCCCTAAATTCATTGCAGACTAAAGACATACATACTGGCAGGCCACTGGCTGATGCATACTTAACAACAGGGATGCTCAACCTGTGGCCTTCCAGCTTCTGAAAAACTACAACTCCCAGCATGCTGTAATATATGTAGGCAGGCATGCTGGGAGTTTTAGTTTTACAACAGATGGAGGGTCACAGGTTGGGCATCCCTGGTTAACAACATTGCAGTTGGTAAATTAGGGACAAGTAGACCCTACCACCCGAAATGATTCCAAACCATATGGGACCACACATTTATGGGTGGGGCTTACAAAAGCCACGCTCATATTCAGCCTGGGACGGTCTGAATTTGCAGGGACTATCAGTGGAAATTAGGTACAATCCCTGCAAATTCAGGACTATTGGCAAATATGCTCATGCAGCTTTATGTGTATTATCCTGCTATATATGTATAAATGCTGTCTGGATCATTGTACAAATCAAGCACAGGGTCCTCATGCCTCTAGTTTGAATTACAAAGTGGTGGCCCAGTGGTATTATATCAAAATAGAAAGAAGCCATTCGTACCCTCATCAGTGCCCGCTACTGTTGTTTCATTGCTTACAAGTCCCTGCTGCTATCTACTTCCTGGGTCCAGCTCAACATGCAGGCATTTCTAGGGTGTCAAACCGGGCCAGGAAGTGCAGAACAGCAGGGTCCCATAAGTGTCAGAATGGCAGCAGTGTAAGTATGGTTTCCATTTTAATTATTTTTGTAATACTGCTGGACATCCCCCTTAGTTGGTTACTCTATATTGTCTAATTGTATCTGTATTTCTATCCTCTGATTATAAAGTTCTTGAGAATATGTTGGGGCTATGTAAATAAAGATAATTATTATGTCATTAGAAAACTGTCCGATTTCCAAGAAGAAGGAGAACATCCTGAACCTACTGGCTTGCTGGAATGATGACACTGAACCCCCTATACCCGACCCCATCATGGTGCCTTATATCCACGGTTACAGAACCTGCAAGGAGATCAAGCTCTTTGAACCAAATGCAACAGGTGACTCCTTAGATGTGATTACAACCACTGTATCATGGTCATATCTAGTGTTACAGATTCTCAGGTATCACTTCCTAACCAGTGCAAGCTGCCTGCTAGAATTACTTGTACCAGATATCACAGACCTATTTAAGGAGCCATTAAATCCAATCCAGATGAGTATAATGTAATGTTTGCTGCTATCAGTAATTTCAAATAGTTGTTCAATGAACCTACAAGAACTTCCCTCAAGATCATTACTCACATCATCTCCTGTGTGGAGAACCTCCAGATACATATGTGTGACTGATAATACCAGCGTTTCTTAATTCATTATTAATGTAATGTATCTAAGATGCCTTTGTTATGACAGATGGGATATATACCTTGACGACTACTGTTGGTGAATCCTACCAGACCTTCTGTGATATGACAACCCACGGTGGAGGCTGGACCTTAGTTGCTAGTGTCCATGAGAACGATGTGTACGGAAGGTGCACTGTGGGGGATCGTTGGTCAAGCCAACAGGGAAATCGGCCTGAAAGCCCACAAGGAGATGGCAACTGGGCAAACTATGCCACGTTTGGTTCTCCTGGAGGTGCAACCAGTGATGATTACAAGGTAAAAAAAATCTACATTGTAGTCTATAGCCTACAGTTGGGAAGCATGTATCCTGGAAAGATTAGTTTCTTCTTCCCTGAGTTTCGCATATGTAATATTTGACCCAATATCTAAACATGAATTGGCTAATCACAACTTGACCCATCTTGCATCGTTCCAGAAGCTGGCAAGATGGGCCGGTGATGCCTACAAAACTGCTTAAGTATGCATTTTTATTCTATAATTCACAATGGGCAGACTTGGGCTACTATGGGCCACCAAGCTGAGATTGGCGGTCACACCACCCAGCATGTCGATGTCACTTACAGTGTAAGGCCTCATGCACACGACCGTTGTTTGATTCCGTGTCCGTTGCTCCGTTTTTCGTGATTTTCTGCGGACCCATTGGTTTTCAATGGGTCCGTGGAAACCTCGGCAAATGCACCGTTTGTCCTCCGTGTCCGTGGTCCGTGATTCCAGTCCGTCAAAAAAATATAACCTGTCCTATTCTTGTCCGTGAAAAACGGTTCACGGACCCATTCAAGTCAATGGGTCCGTGAAAAATGCGGATGGCCATCCGTGTGTCATCCGCGTTCCGTGTCCGTTTTTTTTGCGGATCCCTTGGCAGGCACTTGGGAAATATTGTCAGCCTGTCTTTTGGTAAAATCTTTTGGGTCATGTCCGCTAAAAAAACGGAAGACACACGGAAACACAACGGAAGGCAAAAACGGACACGGATCACTGAACAACGGAACCCCTTTTTGCGGACAGCATAAAAAAACGGTCGTGTGCATGAGGCCTAAGGGGAACTTGGCTGATCTACTCACAGATTCACTGAGGCTTATCTTATGTCCAGTAAGTTGGAAAAAGCACCAACTTTTGTTCCTTGGGTGCAGACTGATTGACTGAATGTTACTGACACCCATAGGCTAGACGTGATTTGCTTAGCTGACCTCAGATGTCCTGTTGGTCCAGCAGCGTGACCAATTTAAGTGTCTAACCCTACTGTGTGTGTTTTTGTGATCTTATTAAGAATGCAGGATATTATGACATAAGGGCTGAGGACCTGAGCATTTGGCACGTCCCCAATGACACTCCATTGTCCCGATGGAAGAATTCAGCTCTTCTGAGATACCACACTGAGACTGGCTTCCTTCCTGGAGAAGGTGGAAACCTCTTTCAGCTCTACAAGGTAATACGGACACCATCCTCGTTACTGATGCAACACAGGACATATCTTTGCTGTAGATGTTAAATATGATTACCCTTCATAATTATCTCTACATATTTAAGCAGATGACACATGGGGAAGGCAATGCTTTGCTATAGCTTATCATAACTGATTCCAAACTTGTCCATACCTAATTTCTCTAATCAGAAATACCCAGTGATGTACAATGCTGGAAGCTGCCTAACTAATAATGGTCCTGACGTTCCTGTTGTATACGACTTTGGAAGTGCTGTAACAGCAGCTAACTACTACTCACCATTTGGTAGAGGTAAGGAAAACGGTCACCTACATAAGGTAATGTTAATGCCATCTAATATACTCCATTCACATCCAAAATCCTGATGACTTCCCCTTGTAGGCCACCAACGTTATGCAGATGGTCTCACCCAAGTAATAATATTAATGTTGTGCAGTTCTTGTGCATGAAGACTACTGCACAATGTCTGGTGTAAAAAATATATATTCCAAAAAATCAACCACAAGAACTGCTTCTGGGAAGAAACTGAACCAGCAGGGGGAGTAGTAAAATGTAAAGTTATGCAGTCCCAGATCTAATAGGCCAACTAATAAATTTCAAATGCATGTAAGGATGAGGTAAGAGGTCACTCTATCTGGACAACCCCTAAATGCATTAGTGTATTTCTTGGCCAAACTTGCCATCTTCAGCAGGACCCGATGACAATCTGATGTGGGGTGCTGACTCTCCCCCGACAGATGATGTCATTAAACAGGATGGGGCAATCTGAATTTTTTCACCTGAGTCTTTATTTCCTCCCGGCAGTAAGCCAACCCTAGAAGTGTCTGGCTGTGGCTTTCCCATTTCTCCTCACTGAAAATACGTACGGGCATGTTTATGGGGGAGTCAGGAGAGAGAACTTTCGGCCAAACCATCATTGGGTGTATGGGCAACTTTGGGTGTATAGAAACTTTTGGGTGTACGGGCACCTTTAGAAGCCACTCCAGAGATATGATGATTACCATGGTTCTGGGTTCTCCCACACCATATACAGCAGCTCCAATATAATGGCCTCCTGATTTTTCCCTGATAGGAGATGTGGGGGAGAGATGGATCTGGCATGTAGAAGTTCAAGATGCATGTATGTTTAGAGCGGATATGGGAGAAATAGCTATCAGCAGGTATTTCATGTACCACCAGAATACTGGAATACATGACATCCCAGAAATGGTCGAAGCTACCCCATCTAGGTCTGTGCCAGTCTTCCTGTATGTGTGACACTTCAAAGCACAATTGGGGTCATTTATCAAACTGGTGTAAAGTAGAACTGGCTTAGTTGCCCATAGCAACCAATCAGATTCCACCTATCATTTTTGACAGCTCCTTTGGAAAATGAAAGGTGGAATCTAATTGGTTGCTATGGGCAACAAAGCCAGTTCTACTTTACACCAGTTTGATGAATGACCCCAAATGTTTTATGTGTGGAGAGAAGATAATTTCATGAGACTCCTTTCCTTTCTCTTCTGCCCTTTTCACAGCTGAATTTATTTCGGGTTTTATCCAGTTTCGGGTATTTAACAATGAGAAGGCAGCGCTGGCTTTGTGCCCAGGAATGAAGGTGACCGGATGTAACCCAGAACATGTATGTATTATTCTCTAGTGATAACTATAAATGTAAACCACAAATGGAGCAGATTTGGAAGACTGTCATAGTTACCCTTAGCAACCAATCACAGGGCAGCTTTCAATTTTCAAAAGTGCTATGCCCAGCATATGTGACCGCATTATTTACAACCCATGCTTGTATTTGCAGCATTGCATTGGAGGAGGGGGATACTTCCCAGAAGCAAGCCCCAAACAGTGTGGAGATTTTCCTTCCTACGACTGGGACGGATATGGAGCAGGCAGTGGATCCAGTTGCAGCAAGGAAATCACAGAATCTGCTGTTCTCCTCTTCTATCGCTAACCAGCTGTCTGTACTGATCCCCTCACATCTGTACTGATAAATGCTGCTATATGGATAAACGGTACAGAATAAAGCTCTAGATTAGATAAAGCAGTAGATGTCTCCAGACTCATTTTGGGAGGTGAGTACAAGCAGCAGCCTTTCCAGTGTATGAGGCTGGCCTCTGCTCAAACAGGAGGTTGGAAATAGGGTGGGTAGATGTGACGTGCATCGAGTAGTGAAAGGTCAGTTTGTTTACTGCTGGTGACGTACCAGACTTCTCCTCACTATGCTAGGTGGAGACTTCCACCTAGCAGTGAGCCCGGTGACGTCACCTACACAGAGGAGTGGTCTGTAGCGCTGCCGGCGGCTGTTTTGGAGTTGGGTACTATGCTACTTTGCCTCTGGCAGCGCTATAAACTCATCTGTGTAGGTGACGTCACCGAGCTACCTGCTAGGTGGAAGTCTCCACCTAGCACAGTAAGGAGAAGCCCGGTCACCAGCAGTAAATAAACAGACCTTGTGCTGCGCGATGCAGTTCAGGGCAAAAGGGGACCATTGGAGTAGGGAAATGCTCCAATGCTCCACTCATATAGAGTAAAAAAATAAAGAATAGCTTATATCCAGTTCACCCCGGACAACCCCTTTAACTGATCACCACTGCTGGGTTCCGGCTCCATCAGTTTTGCAGGTCTTGGGTCTCCCAGCATCAACATCCAGTTTGGCATGGCTGCTGCAGCCAACGACTGGCCCCAGCAGTGATGTGTCACCCAATGCGTCATATGACCAAGTGACAAGACACATGGGTGAAACATCACTGCTGAGGCCAGTCATTGGCCGCGTGACCTGTGTTAAACCGGATACTGACACGAGGAGAACTGAGACCTGCAGCATCCAAGTGGGAGCGATGGAGCCAGAACCCTAACAGAAAGTACCTTTTCCCCAGATGGTCCAAAGCTATAATGGATCCTCTTAGGTTTTACATACCTGCCTTTTGCTCTCCAGGTCACAGTTGGCACACTGTACAATCTCTCCGGAGTCAGCTGAGCTGTCCACGAGGAACTTCAACAATCTGTCCACTGGGGGCAGAGCATTGTTTCCCTTCACTATAGACTGGTGCCTGCAGAATGCAAACATACGGAATGAGATTTACTCAATCAAAATGCCTCAGTAAACTAGAGTACATGCTTTACACCACATTTATGAACAGTTTTAGACATTTTTTTTCACCTCAAAAGGTGCTGGCCTATGTGCACTTGTAAGCCATGTACCGGGGTGGGCTCCCCCGGATACAGTGAAGTCAGGAACGAGGAAAACAACTCCACCACCAGCTTTTGCCAAAACAGAATTTTACTTAAACGTGGTAATGAGCACAGCCACAAATGCATGGTAAATTTACCTACTGGCGGGCTTAATAAACTGCCACACCTTATCTGTTATTACCCTAAAAAACAAGAATAACTGTATGGGTGCGTGGTGTGGGGTAGCCTGCGGTACAGCACAACAGCTTACAATCTTACGGTGCTCTACAGTATTCCTAAGTCTCAGCTCCCTCTAAGATGGCTGCTCTGTTTCTCTTCCTCTCCAGGCTCTGTGTAACCCCACCTCTCATGAATATGGAAATATATGCAGTCTGTAGCTGTGTTTAGGAAACAGCGGCATCTTGTAGCCAAACAGCAGAATGTCAGTCCAGATCATTTAATTTAATCTACACAAACAGTGTTCAGACAAGGAGAGCTGTTTCCCCATCTCACATGCCACCCCACTAGAGGTTGTTGTCCTCGGCAACCCTTCCCATACAAACTCATCCTGGGCATAGCGCTGTGGGGGCACACCAGCATTGGGTCTGGTTGACCTTCCCAGAGTGATACGGTCAGAAGCACTGGGGACATCAGGCACCTATAATGCGGGAGGAGCTGTCGACTGCTCAACACTTTCCCTGGATGGCAAACTGGCCACGGCTGGAGCCTCTGTGGGTACCAGGGTGGGACAACCCACCATTCCTCCTCCTCCTCCTCTAAGGGGATTTCCTGTGTACTCTGAGCAGGAGGAGGCATCTCATCCATGCACACGGGCTCATCAAAACTACACCACCTCAACATGTTACGGTGCAAGTTTCGTGAGGGCCCCCCAGTCCCTACTGGCTTTACCTCATAGACAGGGATGGCAGGGTTTACCTTCCTCTTCACCGTGTATGGGACCGCTTCCCACCGCCTATCCAACTTCCCAGACGGCCGGCGCATACCCATCCCTCTGCACTGGTCTTGAGTTAGAGTGTACCACTTGTCCCAGGCGCTCCCCCACAACCTAATGGATGGCTCTTAGTCGGCAGCGGTGCTCTTGCACCCAGGCGGTGGTAATTCTTGGTGGTGGCTCCACCAGATCAGGCATGTGGAGGTCTTCAATCTCCCGTCTGGCTCTCCTAAACATGAGCATATGTGGGGAGTATCCGGTGGTACTGTGTACCCTGTTGTTATAGGCCCACATCACTTCAGGTAGGAACTCAAGCCACCGAGCCTTTTGGCTGTCCTCCACAGTCCGCAGCCTCTGGAGCAAGGTGCGGTTGAACCGCTCGCATGCCCCGTTTCCCTGGGAGTTATTCGGGGTGGTGCGGGAACATTCGATCCCATACAGTTGATACAGCTCATTCATCAGAGTACCCTGAAAACATGCCCCCTGGTCCGAGTGCATGCTCTGTGGACACCCGAACACCTGTATAAAGTATTTGCAGACCACTTCAGCGGCCGACTCTGCCGTCTGGTCTCTGGTGGGTACAGCCACCGCATACTTTGTGAAATTATCTGTACGAGTGTCCCGAGGTAGAGTACCTAATCTGTACAAAAATTGACCATAAGAAGCTCTAGGGGCGCTGAGGTCCAGATGGCCTGGACAGGAGCCTGCTGTTCAGTACTCTTACTCAGCCCACAGGGTCGACACTTAAGACATGCCTTAGCCATCTTGTCTGCCAGATCTGGACAGTACACCAGCCATTGGAGCCACTTCCGAAATGGCCACCCCTCTCATAGGCTTCCGGGGCGGCCTCCGGTCCCAATGACATGGGGATGACAATTTGTTGCGGGTACTGCAGCTCTGACTGTAAGCATATGGTCCGACGCAGGATGCCCTGGGTAACAGTCAGCTAATCCCACTGCCTCAACAACTTTTGGCCCTCTGGAGTCAGACAGGCCTGATCTTGGTCCGGACCCATTCTTTCACTTTCCACAGGTCCGGGCAGCTTTTTTGGATTTTCTTCCAATCAGCCAACGTCTTTCCCAGCACCATGGGCATCCCGGACGCCACCCCACCTAAATGTACTACGTCCTAGAACATGGGTAATCAACCAAGGTAAGGAGTTTCAGTGTCCTCTAGCTCCTCATCGGTACTCTGAGTCGACAACCCTACAGCCTGACCGGAACTTGATGCGGTATTGGCACTTAGAAAGGCGAACCAACCTCCTCTGCTCAAGTGCACTGAGCTTGGCATTCTCCAGATGTGCTAACGGGTTATTGTCCATCATGAAGGTCACCTGTAAAATACTCTAAACTTTTTGGTCATGGCCCACACTAGGGCCAGTAGTTCCCATTTAAAGGAGCTATAGTTGTCAGGGTTGCGCTCTGACTCCCTCAGGCAATAACACGTGTGGCCCCAGACCATGTAGACTACCGTCAGTGTACAGCAGGAATGGGGTGTCAAACCTCGCATAAGCCAGAATCGGGGCACTGGTCAGCGCCTCCTTCACTGCTTCAAAGGCCTCTATTTGCCGGGGTCCCCACTCGATGGGATGATTCTGTGGGCCCCCCCACAGTGCCCCTTGATATGCCCACACCTCTCGTAGTGTACGTGGCTGGGGCCACTTCTGGACAGCCTCCACCTTGCTGGGGGCCGGCTTTACCCTTTCCTGGGTGACCAAATTTCTCAACTATTCTATCTTCTGTCTAAACAGTTGGCACTTCTTGGGCTTGATCTTGAGCCCATGGTCTCGCAGCCGTCCAAGGACCTGTCGCAGCTTCTGGAGGTGATCCTCAAAGGAGGCCCCAAACACTACTATGTCATCCAGGTATATCAATATCAAATCGAAGTTGAGATCCCCAGACAGTGCTCCATCAACCGCTGGAATGTTCCTGGGGCATTGGACAGGCCAAATGGCATCCGGTTGAACTTGTAGAGTCTCATAGGTAGGATGAAGACCGTCTTTGCTTTATCCTTCATGGCCACCGGTACCTGCCAATACCCACTGGCCAGGTCAAGAGTCAAGAAGAGTCACATGACTCAGGGTGGACAGCGACTCCTCAATCTGCGGAAGGGGGTAGGCATCCCAGATGGTCTGGGCATTTAGCTTTCGATAATCCACGCAGAACCAGAGACTCCCATCTTTCTTCCGCACCAAGACTACTGGAACAGCCCAAGGACTTTGACACTCCTGGATCACCCAGTTTTCAAACATACTGGCCACCATATCCTTCACCTCCTGGTACATTTTAGGTGGGATTTGCCGGTAAGGTTCCCTGATCGGTGCAGCATCGCCAGTGGGGATTTCGTGCTCGATGGCGGAAGCACACCCGAAGTCCTCATCATGTCTTGAGAATACCTCCTGAAATTCCCAAAGGGTGTCTTCTAGCAACTTTTGTTGTACTGGAGTCAGGGTCTTGCAGTCCACCCCCATCCGGGCCATGATCACTCGACCGTTCCTCTTCGGACACATAAACTTTGGCCAGCAAGGTATTCGCAGGAACGGTTAACTCGCAGTCTTCAACATTAAGGCAGTGTACAGGCACACATCCATCCTTCACAAGTAGTGAGGGCCCAGGCTACCAGTGGGCGAGTCTGCATTTCCTCTTGGTAAATGGGCTGGATCAGGACCTCCAGTCGATTCAGTTGTTGTCCAGCCCCCACCGGCAGCATCAATATTTGTTCTTGTCGAGATGGGATCTCAACTACAGCTCCTTCCCATCTGCTGTAGAACCTTCTAGGTTGGCCGGTGTGTGGTGGACCGTTGCCAATACTTTGGCCCTACTTTGGCATAGAGTTGATGGTCTAGGTCTCTCAGCACATTGATACCTAACGTCACATCATCCCTCTCCAGGATGAATGGTCCACCAACATGACTCTCTTCTTGCCGTCATATTGTTCAAACAGTCGGACCGGCATTCATACTATCCCTTGGACGTCCATCTCTCTGTTATTGGCAAGCTGTCAGCATGATGCTCCCATCTTCTGGCTCCATCATATGTCCAAAGTGTCTTTTGAAGAACTCCAGATGCATAAGGGTGCACTCCGACCCTGTTTCAACTAGGCAGCGTACCTTCTGGCCTTCTAACTCGGCCTTCTTTAACAGGGCTGCTGGCATACAGGTCGTGTTCCTCACCCATAGGGCTTAGTTTCTGCTGTACCGCCACAGGACGCCCAGTTACTGCGGCGGTGAGAAGTTTAACGTCGGCTCAGACTTCATCTGTTCTGGGCACTCTCTGGCCATATGGCCGTACTGTCGACAAGCCCAGCAGAGGGGCCCTCTTTTTAGAGCCTCCGCACATAAATTACTCTGGGTGAAGTGGCGCGGGGCACTGAGGTAATTTCCGGAGGCTGGGGTGATCCTACCTTCATCCGATGCACTTCCAGCTGAAGTTCTCTCAATTCTGTCCTTAGGGCCCAGACCACATAGAAACATATAATGTGTCGGCAGATAAGAACCATTTGGCCCATCTAGTCTGCCCAATATACTGAATACTATGAATAGCCCCTGGCACTATCTCATATGAAGGATGGCCTTATGCCTATCCCATGCATGCTTAAACTCCTTTACTGTATTTTCAGCTACCACTTCTGCATAAAGGCTATTCCATGCGTCCACATCCTTTAAGGACTCTGAGTCTTCAGATACAGACCGACCTAGCATGGGTGCTACTCACAACTTTCGCCACCACAGGCATGTGCTCCTCCTCTCTCTCAACGGCAGCTTGGTAGATGCTGTAGAATGTCATGTCAGGCATCGTCCGGGTCATACCTTGCAATTTGTTTGAGAGCCCCACTATGAACTGGTATCTTAGTACTGGGTCATCCCCCAGAAGGCTCCAATGGCCTATGGGTCTCGCCGCTGTATTTCATTTAACGTCTCCTGTAGGGCATTGGAGAACTGCATCAGGATCTCACCCTCTTGCTGTGGTCGGTTGAAGAACTGGCTCCTCAGCCGCACTTCTTTAGGGATGTACCTTACTGGGGCTAGCATGGCAGCGGCAAGCTGTATCAGCGGTGTTGGGGCAAGTTGGTCTTGCACTGGCGTACCCTGAGCTGGGTCCTGGACCGGTGCCATTGGAGCCGGGGGAAGGTCTCCAGCCGCGTTTCCGTCCAGAACGGTCGCTGTATCCTGCCGACTACGCCAAGATGTTAGCCATGTAACGGGGTGGGCTCCCCAGGATACAGCAAAGTCACGAATTTTACTTAATCGTGGTAATGAGTACAACCACAAATGCTGGAAGCATCCAATGGATTTACATACACCTAGCCGGAAGACTGAGACCCTTGTGCTGCACAGCACGGCGCCCTCCGATGGATGCAAGAGGAAAGCGTGGTAATTTACCTACTGGCGGGTATGACTTAACTGCCACAGCTTATCTGTTATTACCCTAGAAAACAAGAATAACTGTATGGGTGCATGGGGTGGTCTAGCCTGCAGTGCAGCACAGCAGCTTACAATCTTACAGTGCTCTACAGTATTCCCCCTCTTGTAGCACGTGCCTGTTATTCCTTCTGAGCAAAACGTCAGCCTAGCTTGAGTTTGTGGGAAATTTATCATCTCTCCAATGTGAAATGTTACTTTAAGTTATGGAGTCCTTGCAATGAACAATAGCAGCACTTGTGGCCTGACACAAACAGAAATCCTAACTAACTACAGACCTGGACTCAGTCTCTAGGCGCCAACACTGTAATGAGGTAAGTCCACGATCTTACCAACCCGGGTCTGCTCTGCATCCGCTGGTGGCTCTGAACCGAACAAAAGTCTCACCAACAAGCATGTGGTCCCATATTGTATGTAGCTTTGCTCCTCAGCTCTCATCAGCGTTCCTGAAAGCAATCCAGTTCCTCTGGACAGGATCAGGGTCTTGGACACGATCAGCTTCACTTAGCTGCCGCTCTGGTCACTGAGGGATGCTCTCACACCTGGATGCCGTTGAATCCTCTGCTCACAAAGTTCCTCAGTCGCACCTCCCTCTAAGGTGGCTGCTTTCTTTATCTTCCTCTCCAGGATCCGTGTAACCCCACCTCTCATGAATATGGAAATATATGCAGTCTGTAGCTGTGTTTAGGAAACAGCAGCATCTTGTGGCCAAACAGCAGAATGTCAGTCCAGATCATTTAAAGGGTAACTGTCATGTTTTCATCAAAAAATCTAATTTAGCATATGTTACTGCTGCAGCAGCATTATGCATAAAGCAATCTTTAGTTTCTTCACATACCACTGTTTTCCTTGAGTTTTTCCCTTAGTTACAGCTGTTTAAACACTTACAATATGAGAACCTTCTCAAGATGGCTCCTCTGCCAGTTCTCTGAGGCCAAAACTGCTTTCCCTCACTTCCCATACACACTTGCTGTAGCCAGCAGCTCCCTGCCAGCCAATCAGATTGGATTACTGAGACACGCCTCCTCACTCTGAAGCCTAATGCAGCCATGCAGTGTGAAGGGCCGCCCCTCTGTCTTCTGTTTATACTAAAAGAAAGACAGACAAGCCCTAGCAACGGTCTTTTAAGGGAGCAGTGGAAAGGGACAAAGGACATTAATAAAAGCTGTTATTATAAGGTAATTACAGATCTTTGGACAATCATTGACAGACTAACTCAGGTATACATGCCAAGATTTAATAAACTAGCAAATAGGAAAAAATATGACAGTTACCCTTTAATTTAATCCACACAAACAGTGTTCAGACAAGGAGAGCTGTTTCCCCATCTCACACACTCCCACGGTCCTGGCCACCAGAAAGGCTGGCACTTTTTCCCATAGTGTGCAAGTACGACCACTGCTGCTGTATTGCAGGGTGGTCTTAACGCCTGTATAGGAGCAGTGTATAATGTGATGGAAAAATAATTTTCTCTCCCTGATAAACACCATTTCCTAAGTGAGACAACCCCTTTAAATCTGGACATAGACATCAGATACAGTATGTGACAGCAGAACCTGCCAATTTTAATAGTACCTACCAATAATCAATCATATAAATATAACTGTACCTCAATATCTCTTGTAGGATCGGAGAGATTGGACTTTAAGCTCTTTTATCCTTAGTTTTCCTTCCTGAGATAAGCAGTGTCAGAAAACCCGCCAGCTGCTTATCTCTCCCTTCAAAAAAAAATAACATATCCATTTGCCCAAGCCAGGGACAAATCTGGAAAGATTGCAGTCAAACGCTAACATATGTCTATGGTCATGTTACATACTATAAATCAGATTGGCAAATCTTTCACTCACTAGGAAGGCTCAGTGACATCAACTATGTAGACCCAATTAGTCGTCACCAACATTTATCGAGAAATTCCTTTGATCTGGCATCTGGTAATCCAGGCAGTCCCACATTTGTTTCCAGCACATAACTGTAATAGGAGTTTGGACTGGAAGCAGAAGACTGAGCAGAGAACACCTACTGTGAGTCTGAAAATCTAGGACCCACCAGAAAATTTTTTAACTTTTCTGCATCTCTAGACTGATGTTATTAGAATGATCCTGTTCGAATTCACTGCTCCGAGGCGAGTGCCACTAAAATTTGGACATTTCCTAAGTTTAGCCATTAAAATGAAGGGAAAAAAAACCCTGAAATATTAACAAAGGAAATAAAATATTGCCTGCACTGCACCGCCATCTGGTGGTCATCTGCACTTTCTTCTTCTTTTTTTTATTACTTTTTAATACTGTATATAGGTTTCAAACATCTTGAAATTATGTTGGCATAGGGGTAGTCCATCATCCTCAGAACACAAGACATAGCTTGCATGCTCTTTACACAAGTATAATCCTAAACTCATAGAGTATACAGTAAATGGCTGTTCACCATCCTCTCTTAACCAGGGTGTAGACCCGCTACGAACAGCATCTATGGCCCTCATGACCCTTGCCTGTCCGTATATACATGGGATATAGTGAGGAGCTGATGACGGAGGATCGCCTCTAATGAGTTGATTTAGGAAGTGTCTCTCTGGCATACACACCCTAGAAATAAATGTACCAATCTCTACTGACCAAGTAGGGATTTCAGAGTGCACCCTTCCAATTTCGAAATCTCAAGCGCAAAATGTTTTTTTTCTAAATCTAGAAATCAGTTTATATATTTAAAGGCCCCTGTACACCACCCGATGGAGCAGATGATTGTCGGGAAGGAAGCGTTTCTTCCCAACAATCGTCTGCTCGTCAGTGGAGGAGACACATTTACATGCAGAGATCCCCTCTACAGTATGGGGAGGAGTGATCATTATTGCCATCGCTTGTCCCTATACAGACTTGCTTATTGCCAAGCAGAGGCTGTTTAGACGACACGATCTACTGCCGACAAGCGGTGATTTAGGTGTCCGCACCAACGATCCTATTACCCGATGAATGAGTGTTTCGCTCATTCATCGGATAATCAACTGCTACTTTACACTGGCAGATCATAATATTCTGCCTGAACATTGGGCAGTGTAAAGAGGTAAAGATGAGCGAATTTATGAAATTCGTTCACGCTTCGTTTGGTGGTAAAAGCAGAATTGCGTTATGAATTCCGTTACCACGTCCAATAACGCAATTCTATGACGGAATGCATAACGGAATTCCTTTAGAAGCATTCCGTTATTCATTCTGTCATAGTAGAATTCTTTGGGCTTTATAACGGATCCGTCCCATTTCCATTATGCAGTAGAGGACTCCCCTGCATAACGGAAACGGGACGGAGCCTATAGACTTCTATTATGAATTGCGTTATGGTCAGTGGTAATGGAATTTCGCAGCCCATAGACTTCTATTATGAATTGCGTTATGGTCAGTGGTAATGGAATCCATAACGCAATTCTGCTTTTACCACCAAACGAAGCGTGAACGAATTTCAAAATATGAAATTCGCTCATCTCCATAAAGAGGCCTTGATTTTTGAGATTTAGTGTCAGTAATGTTCAGTGCACATTGCAGTAGAAGAAAATGTTCCTCCAACCTCCAATAAAACATAGAAGTTTACTGTCACATTTCTAAAAACATTGCAAGTAAAAACAGAAGACGCCTACACATTTTGAACATAGAGTTTATTGTTCTAAGTCATGGCACCTTGCACCTTGAGCCTTTCATCTGCAGTAAACTGAATGTAGTTGTCACGGACGTTCCCGTGACAGGTGGCAGGAGATCAGTGAGACTGGCAACACGTGGTTTGATCTGACAGGTCTCTTGGTGGATCAATAGGCGTATGTGTTGTTTCTGGTAATGGGCACACCTCTTGCCTCAGGTGTTGCTTATGTGGTCATTTAACCTTCCTTATTTATAGTTGCTTCTCCCACTATGCTGTGTGGCTTATAGCTTTAGCTTCAGTTTCAGTTTTGGATAGCTGGCATGTTTATCTCGGCAGAGTTCCTGGTGCTTCCATTGCAACTTTAAAGTTAATTCTTTCATTTCCCTTTTTGTATTTTGGTTTGAGTTCTGTGTATTGCTTTTTCCTGCCGTTTGTATTAACCACTTAAGCCCCCCTAGCTTAAACACCCTTAATGACCAGGCCACTTTTTACAATTCTGCACTACACTACTTTCACCGTTTATTGCTCCGTCATACAACTTACCACCCAAATGAATTTTACCTCCTTTTCTTCACACTAATAGAGCTTTCATTTGGTGGTATTTCATTGCTGCTGACATTTTTACTTTTTTTGCTATTAATCAAAAATTACCGAAATTTTTGCAAAAAAATGACATTTTTCACTTTCTGTTGTAAATTTTTTTTAAAAAAACTACATTTCTATATAAATTTTTCTCTAAATTTATTGTTCTACATGTCTTTGATAAAAAAAAGTCCAATAAGTGTATATTTATTGGTTTGGGTAAAAGTTATAGCGTTTACAAACTATGGTGCAAAAAAGTGAATTTCGGCATTTTGAAGCAGCTCTGACTTTCTGAGCGCCTGTCATGTTTCTTCAGGTGCTAGAATGTCAGGAAAGTATAAATACCCCCAAATGACACCATTTTAGAAAGAAGACACCCAAAGTATTCGCGGAGGGGCATGGTGAGTTCATGTATCATTTCATTTTTTTCACAAGTTAGCGGAAAATGACACTTTCTGAGAAAAAAAAAAAAGTTTCAATTTCTGATAACTTCTGGCAAAAAAAAAAATCTCCCACGGACTCACTATGCCCCTCAGTGAATACCTTGGGGTGTCTACTTTCCGAAATGGGATCATTTGTGGGGTGTGTTTACTGTTCTGGCATTTTGGGCGGGGCTAAGTGTGAGCCGCCATGTAAAACCTAAAGGTACTCGTTGGAATTTGGGCCCCTTTATGCACTCAGGCTGCAAAAAGTGTCACTCATGTGGTATCGCCGTACTCAGGAGAAGTAGGGCAATGTGTTTTGGGGTGTATTTTTACATATACCCATGTTGGGTGAAGAAATATCTCTGTAAATTGTCAACTTTGTATAAAAATTTTTAAAAGTTGTCGTTTACAGAGATATTTTTCACACAAAGTATGGGTATATATAAAATACACCCCAAACACATTGCCCTACTTCTCCTGAGTACTGGCGATACCACATGTGTGCCACTTCTTTGCAGCCAAGATGCGCAAAGGGGCCCTAAAACCAATGAGTACCTTTAGGATTTCTACAGGGCATTTTTACGCATTTGGATTCCAGACTTCTTCTCACGCTTTAGGGGCCCCTAAAATGCCAGGACAGTATAAATACCCCACATGTGACCCCATTTTGGAAAGAAGACACCCCAAGGTATTCTGTGAGGGGTATGGTGAGTTCATGTAAAATTTTATTTTTGCCACAAGTTAGTGGAATATGAGACTTTGTAAAAACAAAATTAAAAAAAAAAAAATCAATTTCCGCTGACTTGTGCCAAAAATAAAAATTCTGTGGACTCACCATGTCCCTCACGGAATACCTTGGGGTGTCTTCTTTCCAAAATGGGATCACATGTGGGGTATTTATACTCACCTGGCATTTTAGGGGCCCTAAAGTGTGAGAATCCAAATGCATAAAAATGCCCTGTGAAATCCTAAAGGTACTCATTGGTTTTAGGGCCCCTTTGCGCATCTTGGCTGCAAAAGTGTCACTCATGTGGTATCGCCGTACTCAGGAGAAGTAGGGCAATGTGTTTTGGGGTGTATTTTTACATATACCCATGCTGCGTGTGAGAAATATCTCTGTAAATCGACAACTTTGTATACATTTTTTATTCAAAGTTGTCAATTTACAGAGATATTTCTCACCCAAGCATGGGTATATGTAAAAATACACCCTAAAACACATTGCCCTACTTCTCCTGAGTACGGCGATACCACATGTGTGCCACTTCTTTGCAGCCAAGATGCGCAAAGGGCCCTAAAACCAATGAGTACCTTTAGGAGGGCATTTTTACGCATTTTTCTTCTCACGCTTTAGGGCCCCTAAAATGCCATGGACAGTATAAATACCCCACATGTGACCCCATTTTGGAAAGAAGACACCCCAAGGTATTCCATGAGGGCATGGCGAGTTCATAGAAGATTTTATTTTTGGCACAAGTTAGTGGAATATGTGACTTTTTAAATTGTTATTACTCACAAAAGTCTCACTTTCCGCTAACTTTTGACAAAAAGTTTAAATTTTCATGGACTCATTATGCCCTCAGCGGAATACCTTGGGGTGTCTTCTTTCCAAAATGGGGTCACATGTGGGGTATTTATACTCACCTGGCATTTTAGGGGCCCTAAAGTGTGAGAATCAAATGCATAAAAATGCCCTGTAAATCCTAAAGGTACTCATTGGATTTAGGGCCCTTTGCGCATCTTGGCTGCAAAAGTGTCACTCATGTGGTATCGCCGTACTCAGGAGAAGTAGGGCAATGTGTTTTGGGGTGTATTTTTACATATACCCATGCTGCGTGAGAGAAATATCTCTGTAAATCGACAACTTTTGACATTTTATAATTCAAAATGTTGTCAATTTACAGAGATATTTCTCCACCCAGCATGGGTATATGTAAAAATACACCCCAAAACACATTGCCCTACTTCTCCTGAGTACGGCGATACCACATGAGTGACACTTTTTGCAGCCAAGATGCGCAAAGGCCCTAAAACCAATGAGTACCTTCAGGATTCGAGGCCATTTTACGCATTTGTCTTCTCACGCTTTAGGGCCCCTAAAATGCCATGGCAGTATAAATACCCACATGTGACCCCATTGTGGAAAGAAGACACCCCAAGGTATTCCATGAGGGGCATGGCGAGTTCATAGAAGATTTTTTTGGCACAAGTTAGTGGAAATTGATTTTTATTGTTTTTCTCACAAAGTCTCCTTTCCGCTAACTTTTGACAAAAGTTTAATTTTACATGGACTCATTATGCCCCTCAGCAGAATACCTTGGGGTGTCTTCTTTCAAAATGGGGTCACATGTGGGGTATTTATACTGCCCTGGCATTTTAGGGCCCTAAAGCGTGAGAAGAAAATGCGTAAAATGCCCTCCTAAAAGGTACTCGTTGGAATTTGGGTCCCTTTGCGCATCTTGGCTGCAAAAGTGTCACACATGTGGTATCGCCGTACTCAGGAGAAGTAGGGCAATGTGTTTTAGGGTGTATTTTTACATATACCCATGCTGGGTGAGAGAAATATCTCTGTAAATTGGCAACTTTGAATAAAAAAATTTAAAATGTTGTCGTTTACAGCGATATTTCTCACACCCAGCATGGGAATATATAAAAATACACCCCAAAACACATTGCCCTACTTCTCCTGAGTACGGCGATACCACATGAGTGACACTTTTTTGCAGCCAAGATGCGCAAAGGGGCCCTAAAACCAATGAGTACCTTCAGGATTTCACAGGCCATTTTTACGCATTTGGATTCTGACGCTTTAGGACCCCTAAAATGCCAGGGCAGTATAAATACCCCACATGTGACCCCATTGTGGAAAGAAGACACCCCAAGGTATTCTGTGAGGGGTATGGCGAGTTCACAGAAAAAAAAAAATTGGGCACAAGTTAGCGGAGATTTTTTTTTTTTTTTTTACAGTCTCATATTCCACTAACTTGTGACAAAAAATAACATTTTACATGAACTCACCATACCCCTCACGGAATACCTTGGGGTGTCTTCTTTTTAAAATGGGGTCACATGTGGGGTTTTTGTACTGCCCTGGCATTTGAGGGTCTCCGCAATCATTACACGTATGGCCAGCATTAGGAGTTTCTGCGATTCTCCGTATATTGAGCATACGGGTAATGAGATTTTTTTTCCGTTCAGCCTCTGCGCTGAAAAAAAAAAAATGAACGGCACAGATTTTTCATTCGCATCAATCAATGTGGATGAAAAATCTCTGCCAAAATCAGTGACTGCGGTGCAGTGGGCTGGGCGCTAACTAACTGGTGGTGATAGGGGACCCTTATGCCCCATTCACACGTCCGCAATTCTGTTTGCGGAACGGAATTGCGGACCCATTCATTTCTATGGGGACAGACTTTGTCCCGCTCGGATCCGGAATTACGGATCCGCGCTCGAGTCTGCACTTCCGTTCGCAAAAATATAGAACATGTCCTATTCTTGTCCGCAATTGCGGACAAGAAAAGCATTTTCTATATAGTTCTGGCAATGTGCGGATCTGCAAAATGCGGAAAGCACATTGCCGGTGTCCGTGTTTTGAGGATCTGCGGATCGGATCCGCGGATCGGATCCACGGATCCGTGAATCCACGGATCCGCAAAACACATATGGACGTCTGAATGGAGCCTTACAAGGGGTGTGATCAATGACAGGGGGTGATCAGGGGTCTAGATGGGGTGATCAAGGGGTTAGTAGGTGAGGGGGTGGGGGGTTAGTGTAGTGTTTGGTGCAACTTTACTGTAGTTACCTGGTCCTCTGGTGGTCGATCCCAGCAAATGGGACCACCAGAGGACCAGGTAGCAGGTATACCAGACGCTGTTCACAAAACAGCGTCTGGTATACATGTTTGATGCGATTTATATCGCATCTACAGCCTGCCAGCGATTGATCATCGCTGGCAGGCTGTAGTCTAACTCTCCAGACGCGCGTTCCTGTGAACGCGCGCGCGTCTGCGCGCGCGTTCACAGGAACTCACGGGTCTCGCGAGAGGACGCGCCGATGCGTCCACTCAGAAGATCCCGGCCGCCCGCAGGACGCAATCCTGCGTACGGCGGTCCGGGAGTGGTTAAGGCCTAAGTGAGACTCCTGTTCGTCCTTCCTTTTGGAGGAACAGATTGTCTCAGTCCTGACATTAGTACCAGGGTCCTATAGGGTGAGTTAGGACATTAGGTATTCCTGTGTATGAACTCACCTACCTCCGGGGTCTGTTCATACTGGTAGTTAGTCAGGACTTTGATTAGGATTTTACTAGGAGGTGTCCTTCTCCTGTCCCTAGTTCTTTCCAGGCCTTATTCCCTCACCCGTTTCTCTCCTATGTTCAGTGTGGTGTTTCCCTCCCACACCCGAACATGACATTAATGAGGTATACATCCAATGTAAAGTTTCAGTGTATGCCACTGTACAGACATACATCATTTATAGGGTCCCATTTTAAAAAAAAAGTGTACGTGTTTTGCAGTGACCCTCTTTACAAAAAAATGCAGTCTTCTGTGCTTTCCTATACAACTAAAATAGGCCATACCAAAATGCATACTTTTGATTTCTTATGTTGTCCTGCCACCTGCTGGCCAACATAGGAATTGCAGCTCTAATACGCCGGGTCTCTTCACAGAGACACAGCCTATTAGAATTCATTACCAGCCTTTCCAAACACTGCACGTTTTCACCCTTTAGAAGCCATGATTACACTTGATCACGGCATCTAAAGGTTGTAATGACCGCGATCGGCAGAGACCCACCGGACATGGCACTCGCTGTTTAAACATCGCTCCAGTGCCGTACATGTACGGCGCTGGTAGCGAAAGGGTTAAGGTCAAAATGAGTACAATGCAATAATAATAATAAAACTGCCCCCAAAGGTGTACATAGCCTTAAGAAGGCCATACACATTTGATAGAACTTGGTTGATGGTTGAATAGCAGTTGAGCAAACAATCATCTGGTGAACATTCATTTCACAGACACATTTTAGTCCACATTGGCTGTTACAGATGTTCAAACGATGGGTGAAAGATCTTTTTCGGAATGTTCTGTCAGGATAAGACGACTACCGTCACACATCCCTAAACTTCCCAGACCCATTTTAACAATGCCTATTCTTGTCCATAAACCAGCCAAGAATAGGACATGTTCTATCTTTTTTGCCGGGCTGCAGAACAGACATATAAATGTGGACAACACACGGTGTGCTGTCCGCAATTGTTGTGGCTCCATTGAAATTAATGGGTCCACATCCGATCCGCAAAAAATGTACGGTTGTGTAAATGGGGCCTTAAGCTCAGTGAACACTGCCCTACATTTAACATATACAATGGAAAAAGCTCCTGTGTATACGAGGTCTGACAATAAAGTATGCAAACTCATGCCACTAAAAGTGCCACATACCTCATTGCTGAATTTCACTTTGGCTGCCTTTAAAGTAATCTCCTTGGGAAACTATTCACTGGTGCCAGCGCCTCGTCCACGCTTTTAGAACTGGTTTTGTGGAATGGCTTTTAGTGATGCTGTCGTATTACCTTCCATTATGCACTTGGCAGCTTCGTCGTATTGGTAGACCCATGTTTCATGACCTGTGATGACACAGCCCAAAACGTAATCTTGACTCCTCAAAAGTTCCCGGAAAATTTTACTCTCCTTTGCTTGTGTTCATCTTACTGTTTCTCTGTTGATGTTCACTTGCTCTGCTCCTGACAGTTAGCCAACGATTTTCGTGCCCAGTTTGACAAACTTTTGCAATGTTTTTGTCAGTTCTGAATGTTGTTAGTCATCCCGATCTTTCTTCATCACTGCCTTTAAGCTGCATTTACATGGCAGATGTTCTGGGCGATGATCTGGAACAAGCATTCCTATGAACCCAATAATCTGGCCGTGTAAAGGTGTCTCATATGACCAGAAGAATAAATGAAATGCTTCCATCCTGACAAATGGCTTCTCCACACAGAAAAAAGTTCTAATCCTCTTGTAAACTGCTGTTTTCGTAATAGCATTAACCCCATAAACTTGCAGTAACATCTCCCTGATTTCTCTTCCACTCTTGCCAAGTTTACCGAGAACTTTTACCACTTTTCTCTGCTCTCATTCAAGCTCCGGCCTTCTTCTGACGGTATTCAGAAACACGCAGAGACTTTACTAGTCGCCAATCAGAATGAGATTGTTGTAGGTCTACGAAAACACAGCTTGTAAAGGGCTGATATGATAAGGGTATGAAACCATACTTGAGTTTCTGTATAGAGAGCCTCGACAAGCTCACGAGGGGGAGCCTGTGAACTTTATTGTCACACCTCATATGTCACGTGTATGCCTAGGACTCCATTCACCTGATGGAGACCAAAACAGTGTCTCTATGGCCTTGGTCAAGTCAGAATGCCGTAGTATACCTGCCTTTCAATCGGACCCTTTGGGTGACATATGCCCCTGGGGTGCCATAAGTCAGAGGTCGGGAAATCTTCCTGACGTATACTGCCAATGAAAGGCTCGGTGCAGTGTGCCCTGCGCCTAACTGTGTCACATAGCTTACTATAGGGCACATAAACATGGTTGTAAATGCAGCATGTGAATGCCTGTGTGACAACAATACGGTATCAGGATCAGCACAGTCCACTTATCGCCCGCTGTCGTCTGCCCTACAAGCTTTTGTTCCGGAATTATGGCTGAGCTAAAAGTAGCAGCACTCCACTTGCAGCTGTTCAGAGCGAAAGCTCCTGAGATCCACTATATGTCAGGTCAGGAATGAATGCAGAGTAACAAAAGTATGCCTATCTGCGCCGCTATTTGACCTTTATATCATCCGGCAGCTGAACCAACACATCTCACTCCACTATCTCTTTTGTAAAAGTCATCAATGGCAGCAGCATCCTATATACTGGGGTCCATCTATAACAGACCTGACAGCACAATACACTGAGTATAACTAGATGGAGCAGTATAGCGCAACTGTCTCAGAACATATGAAAGCCAACGTGAGACATTTCCCCCAAAACCCTCCTACAGTGTATGACAGCTCAGAGCTAAGAGCTTCTTGGTCTCTGGTTGTATGTACTTTATGGATGAGGAGGTCCAGATCCATACCCACCAGCAGAGACCTGAGGCTACACTTGAGGCTACATCTGTGGAGCATACCATATTTGTACCATAATTTGTGACATTTTAAGCTTCTTGCGCCACTTCTCTGAAGTGGCAATAAGAAGGAGACTACTTAGCAGGGGTGGAGGGAATTAGTGTGGCCCACCAGATTTATTATAACCTACCCCAGAAACTGGCGTAAACTATAGCTCATGATTTCTGGTGCATGGAGTTCCAGAGATGTGACTAATTTATTAAGAAGCATTGGTCTTAATAAATTAAGCACATCTTACTCCTGCGCATGGGGATCAAGACTAGATATGGGAACAGCAGGCTTGATAAATGTCCACCAATGAGTTTTATGGCAACTGCAATGCATGGGTGACAATGGTCAGAAAAGTGTCAATAGACTATTTCAGTCTCCAGTAAGAGTGGTGCCCCTTCCCCAGAGACCAGGTAGTGACATGGGAGCTGCATACAGAGCCCTATTTGTGTGTATTGTGTATTGCTTGATATCCTGCCTGGTCTAGGCTTCATATCATGCACCAAAGATCACGAAATCCCAACATTCTACTGACAATGACATGACTCTGCTGAACCTGTCTCAGTCAACACAGCAAAGCTGTGTGCCGAAAAACTGCAGCAATCTTGTTAACTTTCTAGACCTACCCATTGCTGCTAACACAGCTAGTCAAAATGTAGCAGCGTAGGTAGGAACCAAGTCATCCAGGAAACTTAATTGTTAAGTCTAGATCAGGGGTGCACAACCTGCGGCCCAGGGGCCACATGCGGCCCTCAATACCATTCTGTGTGGCCCCCAACCATCTGGTAACAGACATGTATGTCTATGACTTGTGGCTGCTCACATGTATCTTTCATGTATTCTCCCATTAGGTGGGATTACTAAAAGTGTATCTAGACATTTATAATATATGCTCAATATTCCATAAAGTATATCAGTTGGTAATACCCCTTTAAGTTTTATTTCCGGCCCTTAGAATTGGTTCAGGCTCACAGTGTGGCTCCCAAACAGTAAAGATTGTGCACCCCTGGTCTAGATGGATATATTGCCAACATCTCATCAGGACAGCTTTGTGGCCTCTAAATAAAAACAATAATGTTTCTACTCACTGCTAGCAAGCAGAGCATTTAAAAAAAATAATGCACCAATTCTTTATAAAATGATGTTTTAGAACCAAGGCCTCTATGCATGGTCTTAGTCTAACAATGTCCTTGCTCTGAGTTTAAGTCAGCTTCATAAGGGGGTCTGGCAATATAATATAACAGGGCCACATAGGCTAGGATCGGGACAGGATGAAGCTATTAAGTACACCCATTATTTCCCTATTTTCACTATCTCTGTTTGCAGCCAGTGAATATGTATTGCTCTGTTTCTTGGATTGTGATTTGAGAACTGTTGTGGTTTCTTTCATGATCACTTACCCACATAGAGGACATGTGAGCCGGTTGTCTACAGCCCGACCACGGAGGCAGTTGGCGCAGAAGTTGTGATAGCAGTCGAGCAAGCATGGGTGCTCATACTGCTCATGGCACAGGAAACAGGCAAGCGGATGACAACTGGCCTTGTCCAGGTCGTGTAGATTTTCTAGAGGAGAGAATATCCCTCCGGACATGTCTAGGATGGCAAAAATATACAGACACATTAACTTATGTATTTAAAGAAGATTATTCCCTGTGTGCAGCATGTTATACAGCAAGAGAAGCTGAGCGGATTGATACTCTATGCTTAAGAGTCCAGTGGGCGGTCCTAATCCGTGACTGATGGCTATGTATGCACAGTCATACAGGGAAGGCTGTCAATCACTAAGTAGAAGTGATAGACTTCTACAGCTTGTGCTCTCATCCCCCGTTGTGTTTGCATACTTACATGGGTTGTTCACTCCGGAGGCCTTTCAGGCAGAACCCCCCCCCCCCCCCTTACCGATTGGCTGCAGAGGTAATGTGTCCACCATGATTCATGTCACTGGGTCAAATGACACACCAGTCATTGGTTACAGTGGCCACGTGACCTGCATCAAACTGGATGTTGACGTGGGAAGACCGGAGAGCTCCAGTGGCCGCAGGAAGCTGGAACCCAGCGGTGGAGATCAGGTAAGTATGATTCCCTCCACTGGTCAAGCGACATTGGGGGTCTGTCCGAAAGGCTCCTGAGAGTGAACAACCCCTTAAAAGTGTTTGGTTTAGAAAAGTCATTTTAAATTAACCTGTGAGAATCTGTGACTTAACACTCCATTTATGACCCTCATCTATTATGCAGCTACAAACCAAGGCTCTCTCTGGAGGATCCAACACCTCTGTGCATTACAAGGACAGCCCATTGATTTCAATGGGAACTGTGAAATGCTTCTTTTGTCCTGTGGCGGTGCTGCAGGGGAGCTGAACACTTGCTGCTGGCTTCCCTCACAAATAGGCTGGGAACACACCTAGGCGTTTCTGAATCGCGCGTATGACGCGCGTTTTTGGATGCGCGTTTTTGTAACTAAGAAACGCGCGTCATACGCGCGATTCAGTGATTCTCCCCTATGGCATCATTGTCCATAGGCGCGTTAAAACGCCCCAAAGAAGCTCATGTACTTGTTTGGCGTGGGCCGTTTTACAGCGCGTTCAAACGCGCTGTACAACGCCCAAATGTGAACCAAGCCCATAGGGAAGCATGGCTTTTCACATGTTGTGCGTTTTACAGCGCGTTTGAACGCGCTGTAAAACGCTTAGGTGTGTACCTAGGGATAATGAATGATTGGCGTCTGATCAGCAAAACAAGAAAACAAGTACAAAGTACAGCATATGAGTATAAATTAGTATATCCATTAATATTACACAGCCGACGTCTAAACAATAACGATACAGTTTATGGGAGGTAAAACTGCCAAAATTAAAATAAAATTGAAAAACCTAAAATTATAATTAAAATAACTAGAGATGAGCAAATTTCCGCTTATGAAATTCGTTCACACTTCGTTTGTTGGTAAAAGGTGAATTATGTTATGGATTCCATTACCACGGACCATAACGCAATGCCTTTAGAGTGTCATGCCTTTTCATAAGGATATAAACATTTATACATTTACTAGTGTTATAACGTGTATTCATGGCCTATAAGAAGCCATGTTGAACTTATATTCACCCTTCTGTATGAACCTTCATTGTGTAAAAGAAAAAAATATGGGTTCAAGGAAAGATCCTTCCTGGCAGATGTGGGCCTATCTAAGGGAGTAATTTTACCCTATCACTAGGCCATGAGCCGACATGAGGTTCTTCCTGGCGCTCGTCTGTCATCTTTTTATAATGAGATGTATTAATGAGACAAACATAATGTCTGTCTGTTTATGTAGTGAATTGCATTTAGTCTTGACACAAGTTAATCGATAGATCACATATGTGTTGTTTTCTATTTCATATATTGGTTTTATTTTGTTACATGTTATAATCGTATACTAACATATATATATCCTGTGTGTGTATCACCAGAAGCGTGTGATCCTGAGGTATATGGGAATGCATGCTGAGTTAAACTTCTCTTAATAAGAAGTTGCTGATGGAAAGTTGTGTTATTTTCGTAAGATAAGGCACCTGTGAAATCCAAAACCCACACATTTGTTGCCTTACAAATTTCTGGGAATTTAAGTTTTAATTGCTTCAAGTGTCAGGGGGTATGCCTCCCTTTTTGATGTATGTCCCAGGTGGTGGATGTCTACCACTGAACATAAAGTCACATTATATAAAGTTAACTCCTAAAAGCTTGACATTTATAGCTTATACAACATTGCCGCCTAGGTATCGGCAGGTAACATAACATGTTCACCACAAAATATTTTGGGTAATGTATGATCTCATAGTATCATTACCATATGTGCACACCCTCTGGTTTGGTTGGAAGACTGTTATCTAAAGGGGTGTATGCTTTTGATAAGTCTGTGAATATTAATCATAGACGGTATGAGAGAGGAAGCTAAAGAAAAAGAAAAAAACTACAAACAAAGCATTAAACAGACACGTGGATTTGATCCGAGACCCCGGGAACCCTCTGGAGAGCTGACCGTCCCTCCGGAGCCCTACTCACCTTTTGACCCTTGGTAACGTATATCTTGCTTATTGCTTGCGGTATTGATAAGTTACTCAGCCCTATATATTTTCAAAGATCCCCAATTGTGGATCTGTAATTGATAAGGCTCCTGATCAAGTCTGACCATTCTCTTAGCAAAGATGCATATTGTTAATGGAGCATCAGACATTGGTACTTAGTCCTTGGGAACTTTGTTATTCCCTAGCCTTATACCGAGCTGGTAAAATTTATGGTGCCGCCATATACCTCAATTGGTTAAAAGGTGATAGAGAGGGGTACTTTTCTTTAATTTGGATTGTTGCATATCATTGCATTGATTGGCGATATTCAGTATTGATTGAAAGTAGCGGTATTATATTGCATTGTCTATCATTGTACAGGTTGTATCATTGGTTTTGTATCTAGCACTTATGTATAATAAACTCACATATATTTTTGCATAGATGATGGTACCTCGTTTTCTTTCTAGTTGCACAAAATAATTAAGGTTCTCGTCAACGAGCTGAGAGGTTATTATGTCGCCCTCTCCTCAATAGGATCAATAACTTTGATATTTTTTCCTTTGATCCTTTCTTTTGTTTTTTTTGTATATAAAGCATTTTTGCGCTTTATATCCGCGACAAGAGGCATTCCGTTATTTATTATAGAAGTCCATGGGCTGGAAAACGGATCCGTCCCTTTCCGTTATACAGGGGAGGACCCCCATCTAATAAATGGTGCCCTCTTTTTGAGGAGTGAATTATACTAGGATTATGATTATATCATCAACTCTGCTGCCCTGTTAACCCCCTAGATGCCGTGGTGCCGTATCACCCGCAGCATCTATGGAGTTAATCCGCTCTGCCATACTTGAGTGGGGACATTTTATACTTTTATAACCTCTCTGAGACAGGTTAGTTGAGACCGTCCTTGCCTTTTCTGTTCATGTGCCCGAAAACTGACCGCTGGCCCCAGGGGCGGATTAAGTGCATGATAGGCCCGGGGCTGCCTACCCAACTTGGGCCCCGCTGCGGTGCTTCGTGAGCGCCACAGTCTCTTCCTAGGCCATATGACATCTTCAGACTAAAAACAATACCTCGAATTACCCCAAATTGCAGCAGCAATGGGGTAATTTTAATGGGTCCGCAAAAAAAACGGAAGTTACTTAAAAAATAAGACTGTCTAAAACAATATTTTTACTTCTAAAAACAGACACTATAGTAAATGTGCCCCTTTGATCTTTCACCACACTTAACGGGAATATCCAGGACTTAGATGCTGGTGACCTGGGTCATCAATATCAGATCCGTGCGGGTACAACACCTGGTAACCCCCACTGATCAGCTGTATCGGAGGGGCGGCTTGCGCCAGAAACTATACAGCGGACAGAGCCGGAAGCAGAAGGATCCATTCACTGTGTAGTGGCCGTGCTGGCGTACTACAACTCGGCTCAGAGTTAAATGAGTTGTGCACCTTTGAGGGTTTTTTGGCAAACCCCACTCTTGGTCAGGCCTGAGGGGCAACTCTCCTCGCCCGCAGTTTGCTGCTTTCTCAGGATATAAACTTCTGTTTTGACGCCACTGCAGTCGGTGTCGCTAGCAATTGGCTGCAGCGGTGTCAAAGTGGAAGTTTGCATCCTGGAAATGCAGCGAAACAGCTAGGCCAAGGAGTGAAGGAGCGGCGAGCCAGTGCCGGGAAGCAGGTAAGTATGCTTCTCTTCATAGGTCTGCCTGAAAGGGGAGGGGGCAGTTCCCAAACCCCCACCCCCAAAGGTGCACAATCCCTTTAGGTGCAAAAGTACTAAGAAACAATGGAATAGAATGTTTAGGATCTCTGTTTGCTGTCAGTAAACGGAACATCCCTCTTTAAATTTAATTAGTAAAAAACCTGTCCTGCTGACACAGCAGCAAGGGTCTTTTTAAGAGAGTTCTCTGAAACACTTGAAAGAGTCATATCTCCAAAGACAATCCCTTAAGAGTTGATTTTGCCAGGATAGGTCGCAGCCAGACGGGCATTACCCCTGCAACAGTCGCTGCGAGGGAAATGCTGTAGATATTTTATGGGTGTTTGACATGAAAATACCCCTTTAAGGCCCATTTACACAATGCAGATTATTGCTCCACATCAATGGAGCTAAACAAGCACTGATCGACTTGCTATATCGTCGACTGGAGCTTGTTAGCGACAGAAAACCTGCCACTATAAATGGACTTTAAAGAGTCTCTGTACTTTCACACAATTTCACTTCATTTAATGGAGAATGGTGTAACAAGCAAAATTGTAAATCATTTCCACCTGGAAAAAACTGTAAAGTCATGGCCACTAGGGGTCGCACTTCCACCTAATTTGCTGTCCACTGCCTGTTGTCAGGCAAGATCGGTCCCTAGTAACAGACACACAGAAGATAGCTCACAGGAAATGGGGGCGTGTCAGAGCTAGCTGAGCATCTGAGCCTGATAAAATAACTGCTTCTACACAGCCTCTGAAGTTTATAGGAGCCTCCTGTGTGTCCTTATCTGTTCTGTGAGCTCTGGAGCTGAAAACAAACATAGTGGGAGGTAAGGGAAAGGACGTCACAGCAGTACATTGCTGGCAAATTCCACAAGAAGTAAGATGCCCCTGCTTCTGAGTGAAATGCATCTAGCTGTGCAACTGAAAAAGAGAATAATATGGCTGAAATAGACGAGAAGCCCAAAAAAGATCTGTTCCTTCACAGTTCTGATTATACAGAGAAGCACAGCCATTATGCAAACGTTTTTATAAACTTAGATACGCTTTAAGTTTAAAATGATCAAGAAAATAGATAAAATTGTAAGAGACTCTCAGCTATGAAAAATATTAGTATTAGTATGGGTTTGCAATGACTGTGTTCCTATGCAAAGAAAGCAAGTGGAGATCTTGAAAACAGTGAGGCATTGAGGCACACAATAAGTCAAAAAGTTGCAGAACTTTTCATTATACATTGATTAAACAATATTTTCATAAAACTGGGAAGTCGGTTCTTCATTCATCCCCCTGCCAGGTTACGTGATCCTGTTTAATGGGCATTCCCGGCACAGTGTGACAATTAGAGCCCAGGCACATCACACAGGGACGACCGCAAAATATGTTACCGGCTTTATCTATCATGGAGAAAAAAAGCTTCAAGGACAGGCCGCTGATCTAGCGTGCAGTACAACAAAATCACTGCAGCTGTTTAACCCCTTGTTCCACCAACTGCAAAAAGTAGTGGGAACCTTTCATGTCTAGGGGTGTATATTAAGAATATACTCAATGCACAACATAATTCAATGAACAACACTGAACAACATTTTTTTTAAGAAATGGTTTAAATAATTATTGTAATAATGAAAATCGTCTGCCGCCTAATAAGAAGGGTTAGCTCACCTGCAGATATGTGAGAGGACGGTGGGTGAATGGTGGTAGCGCCCGGGCTTTGTCCCTCTCTGTCTGCTTCCACTTGTCGGAGTAGAATGGAATGACAGATATGCAATGGCTTTTCCCAGGGCAGAATAGATACCAGTGACGTGCAGACAGTATCTAAGCTGACAGTCCTCTGCCAAGAACACATATCTTCCATAAACTTACAGTTCGAAGATAGAGTCTATAAACGTGATCAAAATGCCCCTAAAAATATCACCAATTAGTATAATTCAATGGTGAAGGGCCTGGCAAACACATAACTACAGGTCAATACAATGGATGTACCACCGTCTACCTAGAAGCAGGTGTCTTTCCATAGTCTGGGAAAGCTGAAAGTGGGATCTGCAGTTCCAGGATTTAGAGGAGGGCGGTGAGGAGGCGAGATGTGGGCATGCTGCCTACCAGCACTACAAAACATTCAGAAAAAAACAGCACTACCTACCTGTTACATCCAGTGACATATCCTCTGATGTAGATGTTCACCCTCCTTATCTTCTCCACTCAGCCCAGACTGCCAGGATGACTTCTTTCAGCCATGTCGCATCTCTGCAAAGTTTGCAGAGTTTGAGTACAGTGATACAGTTGAATTCAGGAGGGCACTTGCAGACTCCGTCTGGGTACATGAGTACCTGACACTCCAAGCATTAATTTGTCAGTATAGTATTCATACTGCTGATAGTATATGTCAGTTATAATGCCGATAGTATATGTCCGTTATAATGCTGATAGTATATGTCCGTTATAATGCTGATAGTATGTGTCAGTTATAATGCTGATAGTATATGTCAGTTATAATGATGATAGTATATGTCAGTTATACTGCTGATAGTATATGTCAGTTATAATGCTGATAGTATGTCAGTTATACTGCTGATAGTATGTGTCAGTTATAATGCTGATAGTATATGTCAGTTATAATGATGATAGTATATGTCAGTTATAATGCCGATAGTATATGTCCGTTATAATGCTGATAGTATATGTCAGTTATAATGCTGATAGTATGTGCCAGTTATAATGCTGATAGTATATGTCAGTTATACTGCTGATAGTATATGTCAGTTATACTGCTGATAGTATATGTCAGTTATAATGCTGATAGTATATGTCAGTTATACTGCTGATAGTATATGTCAGTTATAATGCTGATAGTATATGTCAGTTATAATGCTGATAGTATATGTCCGTTATAATGCCGATAGTATATGTCAGTTATAATGCTGATAGTATGTCAGTTATACTGCTGATAGTATATGCCAGTTATAATGCTGATAGTATATGTCAGTTATACTGCTGATAGTATGTGCCAGTTATAATGCTGATAGTATATGTCAGTTATAATGCCGATAGTATATGTCCGTTATAATGCTGATAGTATGTGCCAGTTATAATGCTGATAGTATATGTCAGTTATAATGCCGATAGTATATGTCCGTTATAATGCTGATAGTATATGTCCGTTATAATGCTGATAGTATGTGTCAGTAATAATGCTGATAGTATATGTCAGTTATAATGCCCATAGTATATGTCCGTTATAATGCTGATAGTATGTGCCAGTTATAATGCTGATAGTATATGTCAGTTATACTGCTGATAGTATATGTCAGTTATACTGCTGATAGTATATGTCAGTTATAATGATGATAGTATATGTCCGTTATAATGCTGATAGTATATGTCAGTTATAATGCTGATAGTATATGTCAGTTATAATGATGATAGTATATGTCAGTTATAATGATGATAGTATATGTCCGTTATAATGCTGATAGTATATGTCAGTTATAATGCTGATAGTATATGTCAGTTATAATGCTGATAGTATATGTCCGTTATAATGCTGATAGTATGTGCCAGTTATAATGCTGATAGTATATGTCAGTTATACTGCTGATAGTATATGTCAGTTATACTGCTGATAGTATATGTCAGTTATAATGCTGATAGTATATGTCAGTTATAATGCTGATAGTATATGTCAGTTATAATGATGATAGTATATGTCAGTTATACTGCTGATAGTATATGTCAGTTATAATGATGATAGTATATGTCAGTTATACTGCTGATAGTATATGTCCGTTATAATGCTGATAGTATATGTCAGTTATAATGCTGATAGTATGTGCCAGTTATACTGCTGATAGTATATGTCAGTTATACTGCTGATAGTATATGTCAGTTATAATGATGATAGTATATGTCAGTTATACTGCTGATAGTATATGTCCGTTATAATGCTGATAGTATATGTCAGTTATAATGCTGATAGTATATGTCAGTTATAATGCTGATAGTATATGTCAGTTATAATGCTGATAGTATATGTCCGTTATAATGCTGATAGTATATGTCAGTTATAATGCTGATAGTATATGTCCGTTATAATGCTGATAGTATATGTCCGTTATAATGCTGATAGTATATGTCCGTTATAATGCTGATAGTATATGTCCGTTATAATGCTGATAGTATATGTCCGTTATAATGCTGATAGTATATGTCCGTTATAATGCTGATAGTATGTGTCAGTTATAATGCTGATAGTATATGTCAGTTCATACTGCTGATAGTTTATATAAGTTATAATGCTGATAGTATATGTCAGTTCATAATGCTGATAGTATATGTCAGTTATAATCCTGATAGTATATGTCAGTTCATACTGCTGATAGTATATGTCCGTTATAATGCTGATAGTATATGTCAGCTATAATCCTGATAGTATATATCAGTTATAATCCTGATAGTATATGTCAGATATACTGCTAACATAAAAAAAAAAAAATATCTTGATTTATATAGTGCCAACATATTCCGCAGCACTTTACAATCAGGGAGTTCATGTACAAATAGAGTCATAAACAAGATGGCGACAAACAACTCAACAATTAAAGGGAATCTGTCATCTGCATATTACCCATTATTACCCATTACCCTTTTTCCCATTAATCCAGGTGTAATAAATTACCTTATTTTGATATGTCGTCTTCTTTTAATTGTGTGTCTTGTATTTTCTTCAAAAAAACGCTTTATCCCATATGCAAATTAGGCTGTAAGGAGCCCCCTGATGTGCCCGGCCCGCCTAAATTTGAAAAATAGGAACACCTCCAGCATGTAAAATCGCCTTCCATGCCCAGTGACGCTGTTGCCCTTAGTTGCCACGATCGCACAGGCGCAGGCAATAGCCGGCACTGCGCCTGCGCGAGATTTCGGGATGTTTCTGGCAGAGAGCAGAGGTAGAGGGGGAGGGGGGTTTTTTGCACTTAGCATCACCTCTGGAAGGCAACTCCAGTCAGGCAATCAGAATAACTCCCTGGATCAACGACTCATCTCTAGTAGCTATAGCCTGTAATATTATTACGCTCCAGAAATAAATCCAGTCCCCTCTTGAATTCCTTTATTGTATTCACCATCACCACCTCCTCAGGCAGAGAGTTCCATAGTCTCACTGCTCTTACCGTAAAGAATCCTCTTCTATGTTTGTGTAGAAACCTTCTTTTCTCCAGACGCAGAGGATGTCCCCTCATCACAGTCACAGTCCTGGGGATAAATAGATGATGGGAGAGATCTCTGTACAGACCCCTGATATATTTATACATAGTTATTAGATGATTATTTTGATAATATTTAAGCAGGGGCGTAGCTAACGGCTCATGGGCCCTGGTGCAAGAGTTCAGCTTGGGCCCCCCTTCCCTCAGTGCTTTGTGTGTCTTCCTATGCGGCACAAGGGACTTTGGGCCCCCTTAGGCTCCTGGGCCCGGTAGCGACTGCTACTTCTGCACCCCCTATAGCTACGCCCATGTATTTAAGGGTACTGTAGATCCCCCGTTACAGTTATTACTTTAGTTGCCCTCCTCTGAACCACCTCCAGCTCTGCTATGTCTGCTTTGTTCACTTACTAATGTATTGTGATTGTCCATATTGCTTCCTTTGCTGGCTGGATTCATTTTTCCATCACATTATACACTGCTCGTTTTCATGGTTACAGACCACCTAGCACTGGTGGCCGTGCTTGCGCAATATAAGAAAAAGCACTAGCCTATGTGCGCTCCCGTGGTACTGGCCACCAGAGAGGCTGACTCTTTTTCCTATAGTGTGCAAGCACGACCACCACTGCTGGATTGCAGGGTGGTCTGTAACCATGGAAACGAGCAGTGTATAATATGATGGAAAAAAGAATCCAGCCGGCAAAGGAAGAAATATGGTTAATAACAATACATTAGTAAGTGGCTTGTATTAACCTCCTCTACATGATAAATGCAACTTACTGAAGTGAGACAAACCCTTGAAGGCCAATAGATTGGAGCATGGTGAGGAGAAGATGGTGGTCTACAGTGTCAAATGTTACAGAGAGATCAAGGAGAATTAGTAAAGAGTAGTCACCGTTGCATTTAGCTGTCAGGGGGTCATTGGTCACTTTGGCGAGGGCAATTTCTGTAGGATGTAGTGTGTGAAAACCTGATAACCTGTAATGGATCAAGGAGAGAGTGGAGAGATAGCGGTTGAGGCGAGTGTAGACCAGACACTCCAGGAGTTTAGAGGTAAAGGGGAGATTAGAGACAGGTCTGTAGTTAGTTGCGCAGGACAAGTCAAAAGAAGTTTTTTTTTAATAATGGGGTTATGACCGAATATTTGAAGAGAGGAAGATGCCAGAATAGAGAGGTTAAGGATTTTAGTTAGGTGAGTAGTGACAGCTGGTGAGAGACTGGAGAAGGTGTGAGGGAATAGAGTCAGTACTGCATATGGTAGGACGAGAAGAAGAGAGGAACCTGGAGACGACTTCTTCTGTGACTGGGTCAAATGTGGAGAGTGACCCAGAGGAGATACGGAAGGGAAGGGGACTGATGACACTTAGAGGCTGGGAGCTGATTTCCTGCTGGATATTTTCAATTTTCTCTTTGAAGTAGGTGGCTAGATCTTCAGCACAGAGGTCTGTAGTAGGTGCCTGCACTTTTGGACTGAAGAGGGAATGAAAAATGCCAGAAGTTTTTTGGATTATTGGATAGTGAGGAGAACAGGGTCGTGAAGTAGGTTTGTTTAGTGAGGCGAAGGGCAGAGTTATAAGTTGTAAGCATGAATTTGTAATGGAAGAAATCTTGTGGTTTGGAAGTTTTTCTCCATAAGCGGTCGGCACTTCTGGAGCATCACTGGTGGAAGCGAGTTTGAGGAACAAGCCAGAGTTGCTTTTGTCTCTGTTTAGAGGTTATGAGTGCAGGGGGCGCTACTTCATCCAGGACACTTCTGGGGGTGTCTGTAAGTTTCTTAGTGTTAATTGCATGTAGATTTTTGAATGTGTGATAAGTAGGAGTGTGATGAGATGGATAAGGAATTGTGACAGTGAAGGAGAGTAGGTTGTGGTCAGAGAGCAGGATAGGAGAGTTAGTAAAGTCGTAAATGGTGCAGAGCCAGAAAAAGACCAGGTCAAGTGTGTTACCATCTTATACATCTGAGAGTTTGAAAGTTGGAGGTTAGAGATAGAAGCTGAGAAGCAGACGGGGAGATAGCGCTGTCTTTGGGGATGTTAATGTCACCCAAAATGAGAGTTGGTAGTTCTGAAGACAAGAAGTGTGGCAGCCAGGCAGCAAAGTGATCAAGGAACTGGGTGGGTGAGCATGGAAGTCCGTAAATAACTGCCACTCTGAGAGAGAGAGGATGAAAAACTGAGGGTGTGGACTTTAAAAGATGGGAATGAGAGTGATAGTACTGGGGGGATGACTTGGAAAGTGCATTGTGGGGACAGAAGTATACCTATTCTACCGCAGTGTCTGTTGTCACAGTTGAGCAGATTTGAGTTCGGGGTTTAAGTGAATTACATAATGCATTCCGTTTTGCGTGCCGTCATAATACAAGTGTATGGCCAGGAGAAGGGAACCCTCAGAGCTGGCCATACACTTGTATTATGCGGCACGCTGGCATTGAATTACGTGATGGATTCCATGAGAACGGAATCCATTATGTAATTCACTTAAACCCTGAACCCGAACTCGACCCTGCCAAAAGGCAGGTTGGCTCAACTCTAGTTGTCTGGTTGTAGTTCATGATGTCAGATTGCTGAATCCAAGTTTCATGAGGGCCAGCAGGTTAGGAGAGATAGGGGTTGAAATTAGAAAATGGTGGGCCGGGGTTAGGGGAGATATCCCCTAAAGTTAGAAGCAAAAGTATTAAGACAAACCGCAGATGGCTGTGTGATTTGTAAGAATGCTTATTGAGCTGCTCCCTGGGAAATGAGATAATCCAGGAAGGTGAATAAAGCATGGGAGCTGTATATGGGAGAGGGAAGGAGAGAAGGGCTGATATGGAGGGAGTGAAATTAAGCACATAAAGTGCAAAGAGCACATCATAAAAAGGATAGAGAGACAATGAACCTAATTGTTGAAAAGGAAGAAAGTATGCAAGGCATCTTTCACATTTGCATTAAAACAGATTTGGGCTGTACCGTGCATTGCCGAGGATTTATCCGGCCCCATTCACTATAATCGGGACCAGTGGAGATCAGGCCGCAACCCACCAAATATGCAGAGGGGCGGCCGGATGAAAACTGGTGTGTGCAGTGGGATTTGTCCAGCTGCCCCTCGGCATATTTTCCGGGTTGTGACCAGATCTCCGGCGGTCCCCATTATAGTAAATGCGGACAGATGGATTTGGCAGCCTGTTCCTAGCCAGAACAGCCTACCGGATCTGTTTAACGTGAATGTGAAACCAATTAATCAGTTAAAGGGGTTGTCCGGGTTCAGAGTTGAACCAGGACATAACCCCTTCCTCACCCCTCTGAGTGGAGCACCGGAGCATTTCAAGCTCCGATGCTCCCATTTGCGCTGCGCTGATGAGTGGTTCAAGGGCTTTTCCGTCATATCCGGTGCTGTACCGGGCTTCCTCACAGTATGCTAGGCGGAGGTTTCTGCCTACCAGTTAGCCTGGTGACGTCACCGGCATTAATGGGTGGTCTTTAGCACTGCCATAGCCAGTAAACCAGCCTAGGACAGGGCTAAAGACTGCCCATTAGTGCCGGGGATGTGACATGAAATGCTCTGATGCTCATATCGGAGAGGCTGGAGGGGTGAAGAATGGATTATGTCCAGGTTCAGCTCTGAACCTGGACAACCCCTTTAAGCAAGACACATGAGAACAGATGCTATGTGTAGGTAAACAGAGTTTGTTAATACGGCTGATAGTGACAGTGATACATCAGTGTTCGGTCAGTGATTGTGAGCCAAAATCAGGATTGGAGCCTCCACACACATAAGGTGTAATGGAAAGATCTGTTCTGTGTTTAGAGCTACACCTGGTTTGGGCTCACAATAACTGATGGAACTCACTGACCGAACACTGACGTGTGAATGAGGCTTTACACTTCCACACTTTTTCAGTTCTACTAGGTATAGGATAAGTAATGTAATGAATGTACACAATGACTCTACCAGCAGAATAGTGAGTGCAGCTCTGGAGTATAATACAGCAGGTAACTCAGGATCAGTAAAGGATAAGTAATGTATGTACACAGTGACACCACCAGCAGAATAGTGAGTGCAGCTCTGGAGTATAATACAGCAGGTAACTCAGGATCAGTACAGGATAAGTAATGTATGTACACAGTGACACCACCAGCAGAATAGTGAGTGCAGCTCTGGAGTATAATACAGCAGGTAACTCAGGATCAGTAAAGGATAAGTAATGTATGTACACAGTGACACCACCAGCAGAATAGTGAGTGCAGCTCTGGAGTATAATACAGCAGGTAACTCAGGATCAGAAAAGGATAAGTAATGTATGTACACAGTGACACCACCAGCAGAATAGTGAGTGCAGCTCTGGGTATAATACAGCAGGTAACTCAGGATCAGTACAGGATAAGTAATGTAATGTATGTACACAATGACTCTACCAGCAGAATATTGAGTGCAGCTCTGGAGTATAATACAGGACATAAATCAGGATCAGTAAAGGATAAGTAATGTAATATATGTACACAATGGCTCCACCAGCAGAATAGTGAGTGCAGCTCTGGAGTATAATACAGGAGGTAACTCAGGATCAGTACAGGATAAATATTGTAATGAATGTACACAATGACTCTATCAACAGAATAGTGAGCGCAGCTCTGGAGTATAATACAGGATATAAATCAGGATCAGTAAATGATAAGTAATGTATGTACACAGTGGCTCCACCAGCAGAATAGTGAGCGCAGCTCTGGAGTATAATACATGATATAACTCAGGATTAGTAAAGGATAAATAATGTAATTTATTAAGTCTGACTTCACAAGTTATGTTGATTATTTTATACGTAAACTGTAATATGGGGTCTTGAGCTGGATATTCCCTTTAAGATACACTTAGTGTTCAGTGCACTCTCAAACTTTGGATCCCGGTGACTACTCCTGCGTTATATCCGGTGATATATAAGCGCGTAAGTAACGCAGGCAGCAAGAGCGACTACAGTTCTCTCCAGTCATGCGTATTAGAGACCATCGATCCGCTCGGCACTCGACTGCGAAAGGAGCACCTACATAGCGCATGCGTGGCGGCTTCCTCTTCCTTTCAGCCATCTGAGGTCGCCATGGCTCCTTTGGTCAGTATCGAGCTCGTCACGTTGTATCTTCGGCTTGGGCCTTTGTGCGGCCGGTGGCGGCCCCCAGCTCCTCGCTGCTTTCCTGCGGTACCGTGACGCTTCCGCAATGAACGCTCTTGACGCTCTGGGAGTGTGACGGCGGAGAAAAGCAGCGTGAGGAGCCGCGGCCTGGGCGCAGCCTGTACCGGGTGCGGGGGAGGGGGCGGCGGGGCCCATGGCTGCTAGATGTATGGGGCCCAAGAGCTGTAGGGAAGAAGTGATGTGTTGGGGTTACCAGCAGGGGGGGCCCCGGGGGTCCACAGGCCTCAGCCCCCCCCCCTCCTTTAATAGAAGTGATAATGTACAGAGCTCCACAGCCAGTCTAATGATCTGTTATATACATTATAATGTACAGAGCTCCACAGCCAGTCTAATGATCTGTTATATACATTATAATGTACAGGCTCCACAGCCAGTCTAATGATCTGTTATATACATTATAATGTACAGGCTCCACAACCAGTCTAATGATCTGTTATATACATTATAATGTACAGGCTCCACAACCAGTCTAATGATCTGTTATATACATTATAATGTACAGAGCTCCACAGCCAGTCTAATGATCTGTTATATACATTATAATGTACAGGCTCCACAACCAGTCTAATAATCTGTTATATACATTATAATGTACAGAGCTCCACAACCAGTCTAATGATCTGTTATGTACATTATAATGTACAGAGCTCCACAACCAGTCTAATGATCTGTTATATACATTATAATGTACAGGCTCCACAGCCAGTCTAATGATCTGTTATATACATTATAATGTACAGAGCTCCACAGCCAGTCTAATGATCTGTTATATACATTATAATGTACAGGGCTCCACAACCAGTCTAATGGTCTGTTATATACATTATAATGTACAGGGCTCCACAACCAGTCTAATGGTCTGTTATATACATTATAATGTACAGGCTCCACAACCAGTCTAATGATCTGTTATATACATTATAATGTACAGAGCTCCACAGCCAGTCTAATGATCTGTTATATACATTATAATGTACAGGCTCCACAACCAGTCTAATGATCTGTTATATACATTATAATGTACAGGGCTCCACAGCCAGTCTAATGATCTGTTATATACATTATAATGTACAGAGCTCCACAGCCAGTCTAATGATCTGTTATATACATTATAATGTACAGGGCTCCACAACCAGTCTAATGATCTGTTATATACATTATAATGTACAGAGCTCCACAGCCAGTCTAATGATCTGTTATATACATTATAATGTACAGAGCTCCACAGCCAGTCTAATGATCTGTTATATACATTATAATGTACAGGCTCCACAACCAGTCTAATGATCTGTTATATACATTATAATGTACAGGGCTCCACAGCCAGTCTAATGATCTGTTATATACATTATAATGTACAGGGCTCCACAGCCAGTCTAATGATCTGTTATATACATTATAATGTACAGGCTCCACACCAGTCTAATGATCTGTTATATACATTATAATGTACAGGTCCCAGCGTCTGGCACAACCAGTCTAATGATCTGTTATATACATTATAATGTACAGGGCTCCACAGCCAGTCTAATGATCTGTTATATACATTATAATGTACAGGGCTCCACAGCCAGTCTAATGATCTGCTATATATATTATAATGTACAGGCTCCACAACCAGTCTAATGATCTGTTATATACATTATAATGTACAGGGCTCCACAGCCAGTCTAATGATCTGTTATATACATTATAATGTACAGAGCTCCACAGCCAGTCTAATGATCTGTTATATACATTATTATGTACAGGGCTCCACAGCCAGTCTAATGATCTGTTATATACATTATAATGTACAGGGCTCCACAACCAGTCTTAACAAATTTTCTTGAAATCTAGGAGCCAGCTAAAAAAAGTTAGGAGCCGTTTTGTTTTAACCTTATAAAGCTTTATTTTATTATTAGTTATAATAATAGCAGTAAAAATAAAAAGTATGATGTAAAATTTACATTATACTTTTTTCCTTTTTTTTTTTTACTATTATAACTGTTATTATTATTATTTATTATTACTATTACTGCCATTAGAGTAGAGTAACCCTGGACTCCAGATTCCAGAAGTCAATGGCACAACATAATCAACAGAAGGTGCCCACCAGCTTTCCTGACTAGGATTCCAGGCAGTGCCACCTTCACTACACTGCAATGTTCATGTCACTTTATGCCAGTCACTTGGAGAAGCAAGGCCCTTGTCTTCATTGTAGAACTGCCCTCAATGTCAACTCATGCCAGGTCCCTAAAACCGGTCTGCATATTCTAGGAGCCTTGGTTATGCCAACTCATGCATCTTTTCCAATACTCCAGGAGCCATTGTGCCACCTCATGCTTCTTCTTAATCTGATACCAGTCCCTGAGTTGTTATGCCCTGCACTGCTCTAGGTGTGAGGACCTAATCTATAGTAGCTCCTTTCTGTCAGTGCCAGTCTCTATCCTCCACATGGGATCTGCCATCTACCTGCATAGAAGCGGATGAGGCAGCCGATCTCTGGCTCCTTGCCCTCCTCCTACACCCTGCACAGGTCTCGGAAGCCCAGCTGGAAGAGGTAATCGTTCTGCACCAGCAGCAGCTTCTCGTGCGGCTGCTCTCCCTGTGGAGCTGCATGTACAGGGTGCCCTGCGGCTGGCCATGGCTCCGAGGCCAGGCAGGGACGGTGACTGCAGGCAGCGGCTCCGTGCTCAGCTCTTCCACAGAGAAGGAGGAGGAAGATACGGCCCGCAGTGAAAGAGCTCCAATCCCTGGCACACAGCGGGGCTCAGGAGGTCCGTGTTCTCCGGGTGCAGCCCATTCGCCTCCTCGGTGTCCCAGCAGTCCGTGCCCGGGCTGCTCAGCTTGTGAGGTGTGCCCATCCAGGTTCCAGACAGAGCCCAAGAACACTTCAGGACACTTGTTCGCTGGTGCCTGCCTCAGGGGCCTGGCCCAGCACCCTCAGTACCCCAGATCAGCTGCCTCCTGAGGCTGGGGGGACGAGTGGAGCTCGTAGATCTGCAGGCAGCCCCTCCGCGCACCCATTACTTCTTCTGCAGCTGCACCCACTGCCGGTGCAGCGTGAATTGTCCCTACCCTGTGAGCTTTCCCTACCCCACCAACTGAGCATGCTCAGTACAAGTAAAGTCCCGCCCACAGCCTAATTCTCCCTTTAGTAAAAACCTCAAATCTACATTAAGTTGTACCCTCGCGGGCTCGCTTCGCTCGCCACGCATCGGGCTCGGCCTCGCTGCGCTCGGCTCTTATAAAAACTAACTCCATGCCGCCATTGATGGTAAAGAATGAACTGGATAGTAAAGAAAAGGGAGAATAGGCTGTGGGCGGGGCTCCACTTCCACTGAGCATGCTCAGTTCGGCGGTAGGGAAAACTCACAGGGTAGGGACAATTCACGCTGCACCGGTACTTCAGCAGGGTCTTCCTGTCCAGGCTGCGGATGCCAGGCCCCGTGCAGGAAGAGCCGGGGGCGGCGGCCGTGCTCAGCGGGTTCGCTGACAGATTCCTCCTCAGCTGCCGTCTCCTCCTCAGCAGCAGCATGGAGCTGACGCTGGAGCTCTGGCAACCGGGGGCAGCACAAGTGTCGCCCGCCCTCCATCCCCGGCCGCTTCTTCTCCCCCAGCGGTACGATCCCATCTACCGCAGGCTGGCAAATACCCAGGCGCCAGGACCAAATTCCTGATCGCCATGGCGACCTGGCGCCTGGGATTTGTCGAGCCCTGGTCTAATGATCTGTTATATACATTATAATGTACAGGGCTCCACAACCAGTCTAATGGTCTGTTATATACATTATAATGTACAGAGCTCCACAACCAGTCTAATGGTCTGTTATACACATTATAATGTACAGCTCTCCAGCTGTTGCCTGGACAGCTATCAGCCTACAACAGGGCATGGTGGGAGTTGTAGTTTTACAACAGTTGGAGGGCTGCAGGTTGAGCGTGCCTGGTCTAGAGCATTATTACTTGTTCTTCCCATGGTTATACTAAGGGGCAGTGGGCACAGCATTCTTATAATACTCCATACATTATAATACATGGCGCTCTTGGCGGTTACCGTCAGTGTGTTCTAGGCGGATAATCTGTGTTAGTAGTCCGGATCAAGGACCCCCTTTCCTGGAAACTTGGCCGAATCTAATTACCGCTTGTTCTTGGTTTCTGTAGAAAAAGTCCACAACAAAGGGCAGCAAGAAGAAGAAGCAGCTGCTGAAGTTCACCTTGGACTGCACACACCCTGTGGAAGATGGCATCATGGATGCTGCTAACTTTGTGAGTACAGCTTGTTCCCAAGGAATGCCTAAAAGACCTTTCTGCTTGCTGTCAGTGAAAGAACACATTGACTTTCACACCCTGTGCAGAGTCCTGCTCTCAGCCGAGCAGGGGACATTTGCATCCAGTCTAGCGAAGCAGCCTGATACATTGTAGCAAACCACCAGAGATTTGTGCAGAGGCTGATGTGTTTGGCTCACAGAGCACGGTCTAGACTGGATACAAGTGCATTTGCCTCAGTATGTGCCTCTGAGTGTAAAGGAGTGTCCCCATTCACTGACAGCATGCAGAATTGAAAATTGTAAGGAATTGAAGCACAAACTATCAGTCAGTAAAGCAGGCCCTACCTGGGACAGGCCGACCATCTGATGTGTATTAGGGGGTCCCTATGGATCAGATCTGCGATGGATAAGCCGCGCAGTTTATTTGAATCTCCCTGGAATGTCCTCTAATCCGTGTTGGCATGTGTGCAAGGTTTTGGGAGACTCTGTGTACACGCATCCTGCTGAGCTTTACTGGTGGTTTCCATATGGGAAATCTGCAGCTGCCTTCTGTGCACACATCTTAGAGGGGGATTTTTACCCTTTATCCTCTAGACCAGGGATGCCCAACCTGCGGCCTCCAGGTGTTTCAAAACTACAACTCCCATAATGCCCTAATACCTGTTGGCTGTCCAGGCATTCCGGGAGTTGTAGTTTTGCAACAGCTGGAGGGCCGCAGGTTGGGCATCCCTACTTTAGAGGGACTGGTCCATAAGGGCAGCCTCTGTCCATATGGAAGTGGTAGAGGCTACCCCCAACTTCTGAGCTGCTTACAAGCCCCGGCTGTGGTGCACTGGAGCTGTCCATGTATTTGTATGGACAGTCAGTTATCTGAACGGCTGCCATGTAATCCGCAGGGGTTATACCTTCCCTTCTCCTATGTTGTAAATGGGGATGGGGTGGCTCTTCCTCTTTCGCTCTCTCGGGCTCTGCATTGCCGTTCAATTCTGAATCTTCATAATGCATTACAGGAGCAGTTCTTGCACGATCGCATCAAAGTGAATGGGAAGGTTGGCAACCTAGGTGGTGGTGTTGTCACCATCGAAAGAAGCAAGAGCAAAATCACAGTGATGTCGGAAGTACCATTTTCCAAGAGGTGAGTGATTTGAAGAGCAGGTCTTCTCTATTCTCACCAGGTTCCTGGTGGTTTTTCAGCATCTCATTATTGAATATACACTGCTGACCCATATTATACATGTACTTGTTCTAGATAGTTTTCCATCCGGATACGATGCGTGCGCACATTATATACAACACACATCCTTCGCTGGTCACGTGGTGATGTCACACAGGTTCTTCTCCGCTGTACAGCCGGCAGAGTGTAATTAGGGGGGTGGCCTTCTGTCCAGGGCCCATGGCAGCTGTGTGGTCTGCTTCCATTGGGAGTATGCAACTGGCTCTCTCATTTATCCAGCAAAGCGCTGTAGTGCGACTTGTGCATACATTTTTTTGCCGGAAGTTCCTCTTAGCATTTTTGAGGAGTATTTTTATTCAAGGAGGAGTATGAAATTTGCTGTAATTCAAATAAGTAATTTGTAGGCCTACATAACGTCATGAGGCTGCTATTTATGCAGGGAAACCTTTACTAGTCTACTCTAAAACTGTCCTCCGTGCATAGATGGCAAATGTAGACTATTTAAAACTTATCTGACATTATACACTAAACCTAACGCCAGAGCCACCATAGCAGAGCCATACACAGTGCCCATATAACACTGCCATACACGGTGCTACCGTATCTAGTGCCCCCTAACCGAGCCATAAACACTGCTCCCAAGACTATTCTAAACTTGGTTGGCTATAACTGCTCAGTTCCTGCTGTGCACTAAGAGGCGTAGATCCATTAGTGCCCACAGCACCTCTTACAAGAAACTGGCTACATTGGCACATGTGTCCTCTACAGTGCCCTAAGTGGTGTGGGAAATGCCCTGCAGCCTGCCCAAATTACTAGCAGCCTCCTTACTAATAACAAAGCACGCTCTGCTCTGTACTATATGCACACTCCATTTAGAGCTCTGCTGTATGGATATTACATACACAGCTCTACTATATACACATTACATACACAGCTCTACTCTATGCCTGTTACAGATTGCTCTACTATATACACATTACATACACAGCTCTACTCTATGCCTGTTACAGATTGCTCTACTATATACACATTACAAACGCAGCTCCACTTCATGCTCAATACACATAGATAGCTGTACTATATGCACATTACATACACTGCCTGTTATATGCACATTAGCTGCAGAGCTCTACTACATGCAGTTACATAGATGACATCAGTACAGGTCCTGTAACCATCCGTTTACTATGGAGCTGCTCCTGGTAAGCAATGTGTCACAGTGAGGGGAAAGTGCTGGGCCTCGTACACCTCGGGCTAGAATGGGGGGGTTGTGCCAGACCCTGCAGGCTGCTCATGCAGCACTCTTGACTATAAAAAGACTCATAATGAGGGGTTAATTGCCGCGGATCGCAGCGCTCTATCAGAGGCAGGGTCTGGGCAATGTGCTTCTAATTCCTGCGTTTGTAATATCTGAAACGTTATTATCATCATTGGCCAGTGCGCCCTCAGCCCCTCCTCCTCCTCTTCTCTCATTGGTGGCCAGTGCGCCCTCAGCCCCCCCTGTCCACAGTATAAAAAACATTGGTGGCCAGTGCGCCCCCATCCCTTCAGTATTAATATCAGGTCCCCTCACCTGCTCTCTTCTGATCGGAGCTCCAGCAGTGTAATGCTGGGGCTCCAATCGGTTACCATGGCAGCCAGGACGCTACTGATGTCCTGGCTGCCATGGTCAGCTCCCTGCTGATGTGTGTACTATGCACAGGGCAGCAGGGAGACTGTGAGATCCTATTCACCCTGATAAAGCTCTATTAGGGTGAATAGGACAAGGGATTAACAGAGCCCAGGTTCTACCCCTAAGGGGGAAAATGGTAATAAAAAAAATAAATAAATAAAAAAAAATTTAAATGGTAAAAAAGAACACCAAAATATTAAGTATAAATTAACCCTTTTGCAATTTTACTTATAAAATATATAAACAATAAATAAAAAAACATATTGCAGTGCCCAAAAAGTCCAAACTATTAAAAAAATTTTTTTTTAAAGCGTTGAACGCTGTAACAGAAAAAAAAAATCCAAAAATTAAAATGCGCAGAATATCGGTATAAAATATCGGCTATCAGCCTGAAAGTTCACAGAATATCAGTATCTGCTCTAAAAAATCAATATCGGTCGATCCCTAATTTTAAGACATTATTATCAGAATAATAAGGGATCAGGCATCCCCGTCGATCAACTGGTTGAAGAGAAGGCCGTGCGCCGTCCAAGCACAGCCTTCTCTTCATTGTTTCCCTACTCGCCGTTGACTTCACAGTGGCGTAATTACAAGAAGCCTTCCTGTTCACTTCTATGGGACGACTGAACTTGCTTGCAAAATGGTGCGAGTTTCACTGAACGCATGTGGAGCCAATCCATAACGATTGTGTGAAAGAGGCCTAAGGAAGCAGGCGGGGGGGGTCTGGCACTGCTGGACCTCTCTGACTGCAGAATATAAGACAGGCACTTTTTAGCAATTTTTTATTTATTTTTTTCTCTTACTAGAAAGTGCATCTTGTAGTGTTTTTTTGTTATTTACTTTAAAATTTAAAAATAAAAAATCATCTTATAAGAATAAATGCTTTATGGTGTTATTTTCTGACACCCGGAACTTTTTTTTTTTTTTTTGCTGTCATTTGAGTGGTGTGTTTTTTGTATGGGGAGAGTTGTAGTTTTCATTTGTACCATTCTGCATGATAGATTAGGAAAAGGGAGGTTTCCTGAATTTTTAATATTTAAATACAAAAATACATTTTCTTTTTTTTTTTTTTAAGGGCTGCCGCCACAATGTAGAGTGCATGCCGATAGACATTGTATGGGGTGCAGCACTCCTCGGTGCGGTTACCAGGGGTGCCAGTCTGATACTGATGACCTGTCCTAAGGATAAAAAAAATATGGAAACGGCACCTCCTGTCCCAATTTGGGGATAAACATACCACTGATAATTGTAAAAATCTATGCTATACACAGATGGGAATCCTGGCTCGCCGACTTGATGAAAAAAGTCTGGTGTTTTTTTTCAAATGGCAGAATAATCACAGCGACGTTTAGACTAAGGATAGGTCATCAGTATCATGAAACGGGACAACCCCTCTATGTCCTATATATTTTCTAGGTCAGGCTGTATTTGTTTAATCGCACTAACCACAGCAAAAGCTGATTGTGTCAGTAATCAATTGTCAGGGTTTTTCCCAGCGCTGTGGCACTGTGCCTTTAAAAATCGGAACAGGAGAGGTTTGTGCTGCCCATTTGTTTATATCAGATGATCTCCTGGATTAGATACCATGAGCATTTGATTTGTCAGGAATTCAGAGATAAGGGCTGTATATCCAGTTGTCAAAAGAGCAACCTGATGGCTCTGTAAAGCTGAAAGTAAGATAATTTGCAGAAAGGCTGGAACTTTACCCTGTAGTACAAAAACTGTTGAAAATGTATAAAGACCAATTAAGGGAAAAAACATAAAAATAAATTTTTGGCCCAGAATGAGCAAAATGCAAAATTGCACCCAAAGGTGTTCGTAGACTAAATCGGTATTATGATGGGGACTATGGGCATAAACATGGGCCTGTCTGGCAGTGGTCTGTAATACCAGATGCTGCCTCTGATAAAGAGTGGCGCTTTATCTCTCACTGAGAGATTTGTGGGGTTTTTTTTGTGTTTTTTTTTTTTTATGAAGACTTCCTGTAGTTAATCAGTAAATTATAAAATAAATCTTATTTTTTTTAATAGGTACTTAAAATACTTGACTAAGAAATACCTGAAGAAGAACAGCCTGCGAGATTGGCTGCGCGTGGTTGCCAACAGTAAGGAAAGCTACGAGTTAAGATATTTCCAGATCAACCAAGATGAGGAGGAGGAAGAGGATGAAGATTAAACTTTTAGATCTGGATATGTTTTGTATTACCCACAATAAACATGGGAACTCATTGGGTTCTATCGGCATTTTTTTATTTTATTTTTTTACAGCATTTTCATCACACTAAGGGCTCGTGCACACCTTGTGCTGGCTGGACTCGTATTGCAGTCCACACACAGCGGGTCCCCAAATTACGGGCCCCGGCCATTCTTGTACCACATCACGGATGCGGACCCATGGGCAATTTGTGGTCCGCAGCACGGGCCAGGCTGGCACAGTCGTGTGCATGAGCCCTAAGCATCAGTTTATATGGGGAGAAAAAGTACTGTATTCATTGTAGTCACTGAATTTTGCGGAACGGGTGCAGACCCATTCATTTCAATGGGGTTGCAAAAGATGCGAACAGCACTCCGTGTGCTGTCCACATCTGTGATTCTGCTCTGCGGAAAAGATAGAACGTGTCCTATTCTTGTCCGCAGTCGTCTGAATGGGCCCTAAGTGTGCCTGTATTTATATATACAGCAATTTCCATTTCATCCGCCATGACGGCATACAGAGAGATGACCCTTGACCTCTATAGGGGCAGGAACACAGAGTTTAAAAAGCCACCACCCACACACACCCTCAGTTTTTCCTGTCCCTATGGGGCACCTCACAGTATGTCCTCCTGGTGGAGGTGGAAACAGTTTTTTTTATTTTTTGCTATAGGGGTTGTTTCTTTTAATCCTTTTTTTTTACCTTCCCTCCCGGTTTCAGGGCTGAGGATGGTTGTAACGTTGGGGGATTCTCGTCACTCATTAAGGAGTGTCCTGCTTTCCCCCACTAGCATCTACACTCGTGGTCGCATACCTCCGGTCCCGGCTTCTGACCGCGCGCTGCGTTGTCACTTCCGGGTAGGGGAGGTTTGGGGGTATCCTTGCCTCTTTCAGAAGTGGCCTGTGTTCCCCCTCCAAGTGCGCAGGTCTCCCTCCCTCGGGGAGGCTCGCCGCGCTTCATTTTTTCTGAATCCGGCACCAGGTATACCGCGTTCATGCGTTCACTTCCGGGTGGGCGGAGCTTAGGCGGTGACGCGTGCAGGCGCACGCTTATGACGTCAGACGCCGCTCACTGAAGCGGTCCAGTTCAGAGCTGGGATCCTTCTCAGACACAGAAGGAGCGAGGCACCAGTGCGACGTCTAGATGTCAACCTCGGTCACCCCTACTGCCCAGTTGGATACTGGGGACCCATCCTCGGCTACTCCAGGCGGAGTGAAAGAGCCCAGAGTCAGAAGTAAAAGTATTAAATGTGCCACTTGTGGGAAAAAACTGCCAGACAGTTACGAAAAGAAGCTTTGCAAATCATGTATATCTGATTTAAAGAGGAGCAACCTTCCTTTTTATCGGAAGTCAAGTCTCTTATACAGAATGAAATTAAATCCTCTATCGCTTCCCTCAAATCTTCTGGACCGCCCGCGAAGAAGGCCAGATCTTCTGTTCCATCCTCCTCCGACGTGGAGGACATGGAGGAAGGAGCCTCTACTTCTTTCCAGGGTAGTAACGAAGCCCTGTCAGAAGGAGAAATTGTGGAAAGTGAGAGGAAATATTTTTCCTCTTCTGAGGACATGAATGACCTTCTTTCTGCTGTCAGATCCACTATGGGCATTGAAGATGTCCCTAAACCAAAGTCGGTACAGGATGAGATGTTTGGGGGCCTCAGAACCAAGTTGACAAAGGTGTTTCCTATTAATGGAAATGTCAGGGAAATGATTCTAGACGAATGGTCTGATCCTGAGAAAAAATTGGGCTTGTGCAGAGAATTCAAGAACCGTTTACTTTTTGACCCCTCTGAGGTTAAGCTATTTAATGATGTTCCCAAAATCGACATCCAGGTGGCCAAGGTGGTTAAAAAAACATCCCTGCCCTTTGTGGATTCTTCACAGTTGAAAGATCCTATGGAAAGGAAGGTCGACTCACTCCTCAAAAGATGTTGGGAAACATCTATGTTTGATATAAAAACTAATATTGCGGCCACCTCCGTATCTAGAGCCATGTATATATGGCTCAATGAGTTAGAAGAACAAATCAAAAATGGAGCACCTAGAGAGGAATTGGTTAATTCCCTTCCGTTACTCAGATCTGCAACAGCCTTCTTAGCAGATGCTTCGGCGGAGACGGTGAGCTTCGCCGCTAAAGGAGCAGCCTTGTCCAATTCGGCAAGGTGTGCTCTATGGATGAAATCCTGGGGAGGGGATAGAACCTCCAAATCTAAGCTGTGTTCTATACCCTTCTCAGGGGAATATGTCTTTGGTCCGGTCCTTGACACTATCCTGGAAAAGGCAGCGGATAAAAAGAAGGGGTTCCCGGAAGAGGCAAAGAAAAAACCTTTTCGTCCCTTCAGTTCGCAGTCAGGTTCATATAGGGGAAAAGGTAAAACTGGCCGCTGGAGCCATCCTAAAGGGGGAAGAGGAAGAGGTACCTTCACTAGCCCCCAAAACAGGTCAGAGAAAAAGTGACGCCAGAGTTGGGGGAAGGTTGAGGGGTTTTCTGCCTGCTTGGATGTCAACAACTCAGAATCCGTGGGCAGTAAACATAATCAAAGAAGGATACAATATCGAATTCACCTCAACCCCCCCAAGGAAATTTCAGCTTACATCCCACAGTCAGGGAGTTCGGGAAAAAATTTGGAAAGGTGTGGTAGATCTATTGGAGGCAGGGGTAGTAGAGAAGGTTCCTATATCAGAGTTAGGACAGGGGTTTTATTCAAGTATGTTTCTTGTAAAAAAAAAAACCAACGGCTCTTTTCGTCCTATAATAAACTTAAAGTTACTAAACGAGACCATTACCTACAGAAGATTCAAGATGGAATCGATATCATCTACTACACCCCTAATAGAACAAGGAGCCTTCATGACCACCATCGACCTAAAAGACGCCTACTTTCACGTCCCAATTCATCAAACCTCCAGAAAATATCTCAGATTCGCACTAAGATCCGACAGGGGTTTAATAGAACATTTTCATTTTACAGCTCTACCCTTTGGCATATCATCTGCGCCAAGGGTTTTCACGAAGCTGATGGTCGAGGCCCTGTCCCCCCTTCGGTTAAGTGGCATAAAATTTTTTCCCTATTTAGACGATTTCCTTATAGTCGGCGGGTCAGAATCAGTGGTGACAGCTCTAACCAGCGAGTTCATTCAACACCTATCGTTGCTAGGCTGGATAATAAATACGAAAAAATCCTGTCTAGAGCCATCCACAAACATAAGGTTTCTGGGGTTCATGTTGGACTCGGTCAATCAAACAACCACCCTTCCACTTCAGAAAGTAGACTCAATCAGGGAAAGGATTGGGTCCTTCCAATCTCAGAGACAGTGCTCAATCAGAAGAGCCATGAGTCTCTTAGGAACTCTAACTTCCTGTATTCCTGCAGTTTCATGGGCACAGGCACACACCAGGGTGATGCAGTCCTGGATTCTGCAGGTCTGGGACAAGAAACAATACTCTCTAGACAAGAGAGTTCAAATCCCATACAACGTAAAGTTAAGTTTGAATTGGTGGAAGAACAGGAGGAGTCTGGTAAAAGGAGTCACTTGGGTAAAAGACCCAGTAGTCACGATAACGACAGATGCAAGCAGTCTGGGTTGGGGGGCTCAGGTGGCCTCAGAAAACCTCCAGGGTACCTGGCCAAGAGACATCGCATGCAGATCATCAAACTACAGAGAATTGCGGGCGGTCTGGGAAGCAATAAAAGGCTTGTCAGTTTCCCTCAGAGGAACCAATTTAAAGATCCTTTCAGACAACACAACAACTGTCGCGTATTTAAAACATCAGGGTGGCACAAGATCCTCAAGTCTGGGAGGTGTCGCTCGGAAGATTTTTCAGTGGGCCGAAGGAAACGTCTTATCAATCTCAGCGGTCCACATAAAGGGGACAGACAATTGTGCAGCGGACTATCTCAGCAGAACAACCTTGGATCCAGGAGAATGGTCCCTAAATCAGGACATATTTCTGAAAATTTGCGAAAAATGGGGAACCCCACAAATAGATCTCTTTGCTTCAAAAGCAAACACAAAAGTGGCAAAATTCTGTTCTCTAGATCCCAGGGGAAACCCATGGGCAGTGGACGCTTTTTCAGTTCCCTGGACTTGGGAGAAAGCCTATGCGTTCCCTCCCTGGCCAATGATTTCAAGGGTCCTTCAGAAGATCTCAAGGGACCCAGTCACGGTGTTTCTGGTAGTTCCATACTGGCCAAAAAGGAGCTGGTTCGCCAGTCTGAAGGCGATGGCGGTAGAGGATCCCTGGATAATTCCTCCCCTAAAGAACTTATTATACCAGGGCCCGATTCTTTACGAGAATCCCAAAGTACTAAAGCTGTCAGTATGGATCCTGAGAGCGAGATCTTGAGAAGGAGTGGCCTTTCTGAAAGCGTGATAAACACCTTAAAGCTGGCCAGGAAGAAGGTCACCACAGCAATTTATCTAAAGATTTGGAAAAAATTCTGCTCCTTCCTGGGGGATGTCTCTCCGAATTCTTCTCCTCCCTGTATTCAAAAAATCTTAGACTTCCTACAGAGGGGGCTTGAGATCGGGCTTAGACCTAGCACATTAAAAGTACAAATTGCTGCACTAGGAACTTTCTATGACCAGGACATAGCCAACCATAGGTGGATCAGGCGCTTTACTAGGGCAGCCTCCAGACTAAGACCCTCCCTTTCCCCAAAGATTCCTCAGTGGGACCTAGGTTTGGTTCTTTCAGGATTAACAAAGCCTCCCTTTGCTCCAACTACCAATATTTCTCTCAAGCATCTCTCTCTTAAGACGGCTTTCTTAATAGCCATTACTACAGCTAGGAGACTGGGAGAGATCCAGGCTCTCTCATGTCGTGAGCCTTACCTTTCTATTTATCCAGATAGAGTCGTCCTTAGGTTGGATCCGGGGTTCTTACCCAAGGTAGTTACGGATTTCCATAGAGAACAGGAGATTATTCTGCCATCCCTGTCTCCCGAGTCAGCTAATTCGTTGGAGGGTTGTTCACAGCTCCTAGATGTAAGGGATTCCATAATCCAGTACCTAGAGGTCTCTGAGGACTTTAGGAAGGATAATAACCTCCTTATTTTATTTTCCGGTCAAAATAAGGGAAAAAAGGCGTCCAAAGCTACAATTGGTCGTTGGATAAAGGACACCATTTCCTGTTATTACTCTATAGCCGGCAGAGAATGTCCTACTAATATTAGGGCTCACTCTACGCGTGCCATGGCATCCTCATGGGCTGAGAGAGCAGGAGTTTCTATAGAAAACATTTGCAAAGCAGCTACCTGGGCCAATGCAAGTACTTTCATTAGACACTACAGAATGGATGTGTCTGCTTCGGCAGACCTATCCTTCGGCCGTAAAATTTTACAGGCTGCGGCCCCACCCAAGATCTAGTTATCTGGTAGCTCTCTCTGTATGCCGTCATGGTGGATGAAATGGAAAAGCCGTATTAGACTTACCGGTAATTCCGTTTCCTTGAATCCACCATAACGGCTGGTATATTCCCCCCCCCCCCCCTTTTTGCTGTTCTTAAAGTTCTCAAATTGAGTATGAAGTAATACTCCAAAAAAAAAAAAAAAAAAAAGAAAATAAGTATAATAAAATTTTTGTGCACCCATTGGTAATTTGTAAACACTGAGGGTGTGTGTGGGTGGTGGCTTTTTAAACTCTCTGTGTTCCTGCCCCTATAGAGGTCAAGGGTCATCTCTCTGTATGCCGTCATGGTGGATTCAATGAAACGGAATTACCGGTAAGTCTAATACGGCTTTTTCAAGTACAGCATTGTCACTGCTTCCTTACTGAAAGTTTCAAAATCTAACTTGGTGCCTGGTGGTAGGGAAATCCAAGTATTGCAGGCATGGGAAAAAAAAATCCTCTTTTCAGACCTGGATCCTTAACCCTGGGTTCACACCTGAGCGTTTTACAGCGCGTTCAAACGCACTGTAAAACGCTCAACACATGAAAACCAATGCTTTCCTATGGCCCTGGTTCTCACTTGAGCGTTTTACAGCGCGTTTGAACTCGCTGTAAAACGCCCGACGCATAAACAAGTACGTGAGCTTTTTTGGGGGTGTTTGTCTCGCGTTTTGTGATTGACACCACAGTAGTCAATCACAAGAACGCGCGTACGAACGTGCGTTTCCTATTTGCAAAAACGCGCTAAAATACATGCGACAAAAACGCGCGTAAAATGCGCGTTTCAAGAACGCTCAGGTCTGAACCCAGGGTAAATGTATCTTCTAGTCTGGTCCTTGTAGTCTGTGGTGGGCAGCCTAAAGTTGACACAACCTCTGGGTTGCTTGTTGCGCCCTGCTGTGAAATAACCCTGCCTGCTTGTGTTTTTATTTTTTTTATTTCATTTTTAGTCAAATAATTTGGATTTTTTTTGCAGTCCAGGTGATCTGAGATTATTGGAAATTTACCGCAATATAATTGATTGAATGAAAATCAGTATTCTCTACCAACCAACCCTGTAATCCCTATGCATATAAGCTGATGTGACACTTGTTTTCACATCAGGGTGTTGCCATTGCACTTAGGCTCTGTTCATCTTCATTCCCGGCTGTGCCCCCACCGCTTTGGCGGTCAGCACCAGGCAGTGACGATGTATTCATGCCTGGTCCTGAAGTTTCACAATAACTCATTTGGCACCAAGAGGCTAATTTGCAGATTATTCTCAGAATTGGATAAAGATGGGAGAAAAAAAACCTTACAGTGTGCTAACAAGCACATGTCAGATGGATTCATATGAAGGTATGAAATGACAGATTCCCATTAAAGCCAAAATTTCTTTTCCTTTAAAGGGATTATGCCATGATTTATGTAAGAAAAAAATAAAATAAATCGGACATCATATACTATTTGACAATCTCTAACCTGGCTAGAACCAACCCTGTACCTCGCATGGATCCAGAAACCTACCCAGCCCTGACTCTGCTTACAGTAATTCTCTTCAGGCTAGCAGCTCAGGAGGCATGTCCTTTCTACTGCAGCTTTCTCCCTATAAAACCCTGCCCTGTGTTCGCCCCGTGCCATGGTGCACACCTACTAATTTCCATGGGTCTAAAATCTTCATGTTGCAGACAAAGGAGATGTTCTATCTTTTGTGGCATGTCCGCATGGACACAGCAGCCCTTCCATGTGCTTACCGGGTCCACATGGCCATGGCGCAAAAGGACATCTTCTATCATTGTCTGTAAACTGACTTCCTGACAGTCGAGTTGCATTATGGCCTTCAACTAATATCCAATATGTGCAGCACAGAGTTAATAAGTCTTGGCTGGTTGTCACAGGTATCTGGAGCCATGCTGACTGCAGCACACCCTACAGCTGCTGAAGGGTGTCTGGGGAGGATCCATAGACCGAACACAACAATTGAGGTTGTCCCACAGATGCTCAATTAGGTTTAAGTCTGGGGAATTGGTGGGCCAGTGTAGTACTTGGAAGTTTTGGTCATCCTCTTCTATTCGTGTGACATGTCGCATTGTCTTGCTGGGAGATCCCATTTGCCCCAGGGAGGACAGCATGTGTTTGTGGTCTGCAAGGATGGATTCATACCCAAATTGGTTTATAGTGCCTTCGACATCGATGAGCAGGCCCAGAGAATGGCACATTCTCCAGACCAGGCATCCTCAAACTGCGGCCCTCCAGATGTTGTAAAACTACAACTCCCAGAATGCCCTGCTGTAGGCTGATACCTGTAGGCTGTTCAGGCATGCTGGGAGTCGTAGTTTTGCAACAGCTGGAGGGCCGCAGTTTGAGGATGCCTGCTCCAGACTATAATGCTTCCACCATCAGCTTGTGTTCTTCTAGCAATGGTTGTAGGGTGTTTGTTCTCTGATGTTTCTCACCTGACATGCCAACGTCCATCCATTCGATGAAGCAGAAAACGTGACTCATTGGAGAAGGCAACCCTTTGTCAATCAGTGGAGGTCCAATTCCGATACTGCCGCAGAAATTGAAGCCTTTTCTGCCAATGCAACTTCATCAGCAGAGGTGCGGTGACCATTCTTCTGCTTCGGCGCCCCATCCGCAGTAGTGATTGCTGAACTGTTGTTTTAGACACACATCTGGTAGCTCCCTGGTTCATTTTGGCGGTGAGCTGCTCCATCGTAGCGTTTTGGTCTGCTCATACACCTTTGTAGCTGACTATCACATCTCATATCAATGGCACATGGTGCTCCGCAGTTTCCGCGTCGCTTGTTCACAATGGTGCCATTTGACCACTCACCATACACTTTCCCCACAGCAGCACCTGCACTGTTCACACACCACACAGAAATACCGCCACCTTTGGCCCGAAAGCCAATAATCATCCCTTTTTACAACTGATAAATCGCCCATGACAGGAATGAGGGATATGTGTGCAGACAGCCTATCGCACAACTAATATACCCGCCAAGCCCTCTCACAAAACGTCACTTCCGTCATGAGTTACTTGCTGATGATGTTGAAAGTAGGAAATGCTCATAATAGTTGACTGTGTGTTACCTTCATGATAAATTCCCTCCAATGACCAATGTGTTCATGAATGTTCTTAAGGCAGGATTTCATTTGCTTGAGTAGCTTTTGACAAAGGGCAAGAACGTTACCATTTTGGAGAGGTCTTTGATCACTATAAATAGGCAACTGTACAGGTGCCTCTAAATAAATTAGAATGTCATTGAAAGGTTAATTTATTACAGTATAGCAATTACAAATGACAAAACAGGTGCACGCTGCGGTCTTACTAAGCCCTCAAACTGATGTTAAAATTGAGAGGTTAGTCAACATGTCCTACAGTGGAGGATATGTCTTAAGCCCGAGCACCACGCCAAGGTCTCTCAAGTAGCTCGAGACCTAACACTCACCTACCTGTGCCATATGGGCAATACCAGGGGCCAGTGGGCAAAATTACAGGAATGTATTAGGCCGACTCACAGCAGACTCCTCAGTGGATGGAAAACAGGCTACATTTACATGGGAGTTTATACACCTCCAAAAAATTCTATATACACAAACCAACTGAAAGTTGCACCTGTTTTGTCATTTGTTATTGCCATATTGTTATATTATTTATCACATCCACACTATTGCCATCTTGTGTAGGATGTCTATTGTGGTACTTGTGGTCCGCTGCGGGCATCCTCCACCGTATGCATTTTTGCTGGGGATCGCCATTAGCAACGGGCCACAAGTGCAGGATCTGCTCCCCTGTATATAGATGCACAACTGCATCTTGGGTAGAGCACATCCTGCTTCATGCCACCTTTCAGTTGGTTTAATTTATTAAGAATCACAGAAATAAACGTGGCCTAAATGGGTGGGACTGCTCCAAACCCCAAACACTGTGGCGTGTTTCTAACTGGGGGGGCAGTTCCTCCGCATGTGGTTCACAGCAAACGGCTATCCCCAGCAAAAATTGCATACAATGGAGGATACCGGCGCGAACCACAAGCACCACACAAACATCCTACACAAAATAAAACATGTGCGGATGAAAATATATAAACACATAACTATGCTTAATACCTGTTCAGACCTTGTTCACACACCATAGGTAGTCTAGTGGTAGGACCCCATGTCATGCTGAGATACCGTGAAGTGGTGCTTGAAGGGGCTCCGATATGTTCCTGATTGGAAATATTGGCGAATCTCTCAGCTTTTAACACCAGAGTGAGGGATTAGCCAGTGTTGTCAGTTGCTTATCCATTGGTGCATCTTTTTTCTGTGAGTTATGTGTTTATATATTTTCATCCGCACATGTTTTATTTTGTGTAGGATGTTTGTGTGGTGCTTGTGGTTCGCGCCGGTATCCTCCATTGTATGCAATTTTCGCTGGGGATAGCCGTTCGCTGCGAACCACATGCGGAGGAACTGCCCCCCCAGTTAGAAACACGCCACAGTGTTTGGGGTTTGGAGCAGTCCCACCCATTTAGGCCACGTTTATTTCTGTGATTCTTGTTTTATATGTATTGAATGTGCCATTGCATATGGCTGGTAAACATTCTGTTGCACCTGGAAGCCGGTGTCACATGGTCTGTTGTAGGTGTAGCTTGCGGCCTCATTTGTTCCCCATTGTATTGTTGGTCCTGCAGTGCAGGGGAGTGGGATGGGGCTGTAGGCTGCTTAATACCTGTTCAGACCTTGTTCACACACCATAGGTAGTCTAGTGGTAGGACCCCATGTCATGCTGAGATACCGTGAAGTGGTGCTTGAAGGGGCTCCGATATGTTCCTGATTGGAAATATTGGCGAATCTCTCAGCTTTTAACATCCGAGTGAGGGATTAGCCAGTGTTGTCAGTTGCTTATCCATGTGGTGCATCTTTTTTCTGGTTTAATTTATTACAGCAATTCAATTAAAAAGTGAAATATATATTATATAGATTCATTACACACAGAGTGATCTATTTCAAGAGTTTCTTTTAGGCCCCTTTCACACGGGCGAGTTTTCCGCGCGGGTGCAATTCGTGAGGAGGACGCATTGCACCCGCGCTGAATCCGGACCCATTCATTTCTATGGGGCTGTGCACATGAGCGGTGATTTTCACGCATCACTTCTGCGTTGCATGAAAATCGCAGCATGCTCTATATTGTGCGTTTTTCACGCAACGCAGGCCCCATAGAAGTGAATGGGGCTGCGGGAAAATCGCAAGCATCCGCAAGCAAGTGCGGATGCGTTGCGATTTTCCCGCATGGTTGCTTAGCGACGGGACCCGATCTCTATTATTTCCCCTTATAACATGGTTATAAGGGGAAATAATAGCATTCTTAATAAAGAATGCATTGTTAAATGAAGAGGAAGGGGTTAAAAATAATAAAAGTTAACTTACCTTAGCCACTTGATCGCATAGTTGCGATCTGTCCTCTCTTTCCCTGCAGCATCTAAGATCTACAGGACCTGTGATGATGGACCATGTGATGTGACGTCATCACAGGTCCTGTAGATCTTAGATGCTGCAGGAAAGAGAGGACAGATCGCAACTACGCGATCAAGTGGCTAAGGTAAGTTAACTTTGTTATTTCAACCCTTCCTCTTCATTTAACAATGCATTCTTTATTAAGAATGCTATTATTTCCCCTTATAACCATGTTATAAGGGGAAATAATAAATTCTCCAGAAGACCCGAAACCAGACTTCAGTGATGAAGTCCGGCTTCGGGTCAAGGTACCAAACATGGCGTTTTTTCTCACGCGCGTGCAAAAAGCGTTACAAACGTTTGCACCCGCGCGGGAAAAACGCGCATATTCCCGCAACGCACCCGCCTCTTATCTGGGCGTCAAACATGACGCCCGTGTGAAAGAGGCCTTAATGTTGATTAATGTAGCTTACAGCTAATAAAAACCCAAAGGTCGGTATCGCCGAAAATTAGAATATTGTGGAAAAATTCAGTATTGTAGACTCATGGTGTCACACTGTAATCATCTAATCAACACAAAACATCTGCAAAGCTTTCCTACCTCCACAAGGAGGATAAGCCACAAAAGCCATTGATAAAGAAGATGGCTGTTCATAGTGCTGGATCCAAGCATATCAATGGAAAGTTGAGTGGAAGGAAAAAGTGTGATAGGAAAAGGTGCAAACAGAACAGAGGTAACAGCAGCCTTGAAAGGATTGTCAAGAAAAAGCCATTCAAAAATTTGGGAGAAATTCACAAGGACCAGACTACGGCTGGAGTCAGTGCTTCAAGAACCACCACACACAGACGTATCCAGGACATGGGCTACAACTGTCACATTCCTTGTGTCAAGCCACTCGAGGCCCAGAGAAAACCTCAGAAGTGTCTTACCTGGGCTGAGGAGAAAAGGACTGGACTGTTGCTCAGTGATCCAAAGTCCTGTTTTCAGATGAAAGTAAATTTTGCATTTCATTTGGAAACCAAGGTCCCAGAGTCTGGAGGAAGAGTGGAGAGGCACACAATCCAAGTTGCTTGAGGTCTTGTGTGAAGTTTCCACAGGCAGTGATGGTTTGGGGAGTCATGTCATCTGGTGTTGGATCACTGCGTTGTACCAAGTCCAAAGTCAGCGCAGCCGTCTACCAGGAATATTAGAGGACTTCATGCTTCCCTCTGCTGACAAGCTTTATGGCGACACTGATTTCATTTTCCAGTAGGACTTGGCACCTTTGACCACTGAGGAAGGGGTGGAGAGCACCCTGAAACGCGTCTGGGTATCGCAAACACTCCAACGATCTATTGAGCACCTCTATTGCATGGCCATGCATTACTGTTGAATTCCAAGGATCATCTTGTCAAATTCTAACAATTATACCCTCTGGACTTATACCATCACACCGCTCCCCGGGCCAGTCTTTGTAAGTGTTATCGCGAGATTGTGACGTCACCAACTCTGGAGCCCGACGCCGGAGCATAGTGAGGGGAAGCAACTACAGCATCGAGATACAGGAAACGCTGCTGCTCCCACAATGTGTATCAAACGGATCTAATATTGCGCTACATTACAAGGGAGGTAAGATCCATCCATATTACCTGCCAAGCATTGACTGTTTAATCAAGCGATTTTGCAATACTGAGCATCAGGAACTATATAAGAGCACCAGGTGTATATCACCTATATAAGAATTACCCAGTGTGGACTTGATCCTAGTATCCAAAGGCCTTTGCACAGAGACTATTTTTTATGAGGCGATTTTTTTGGAATTTCATTTGATGAAATTTGGATGATAAATGAAGCTGAGAACGCTTTAACAATACTTTCTAGGCCCGGTGACGTGATCGTATTATAGTGAAGCTGTCACAGACGGATTCACTAGCTACTACAATCCTTTTTTTTTTCTATTTTTAATTTATTCATGGTTGGACGTAATTAAAGTAGTTTTATTATCTAAGTTGTTTTATCATTAAATATTTTTGATGCCGATGTTGAGAGTGCTGACTCTCTCTTATTTATCGCATATATTCTTTTAGGGTTTGGCATTACCCTGTTTCGAGTTTCTAGCACCCATCATAACCCACCTTGTAGTGAGCCAACCCTACCACTATTCTCCAGGACTTGGCACCTGCCCACACTGCCAACAGTACCAATACCCGCTTTAATAACCACGGTATCACTGTGCTTGATTGGCCAGCAAACTCGCCTGACCTGAACCCCATAGAGAATAAGGAATTTATGGGGTATTGTCCAAAGGAAAATGATGCAGACGAGCCAAAGTCCGCTATTACAGCAACCTGGGCTTCCATAATACGTCAGCAGTGCCACAGGCTGATCGCCTCCATGGTACGTAATTCATGCAATAGGAGCCCCGACCAAGTTATGAGGACATCTACTGTACATACTTTTCAGTAGGCCAACATTTCTGTATTAAAAGTAATTTTTTTAATTGGTCTTATATATTATATAAGGTATATAGGTTCTTCCCTGCTTTCTCCCTGTGCCCCAAACCTCTCCACAATGAATAATGGACAGGGAAAAGGTGATCCTTCACTGAAATAAATAAAACTGCAAGCATGCTATGGAAGCTGGGAAAGCCGTCTCCGTATGGAGGCCCTGTACTGACAGAAGGGCGGAGTAGGGTATAAAGTTCATCAGAGGCATTATTCCATATCTTGTATACGTCTTACAGAATAATTCCCATCTCAGATATTTATGGCATGTCTACAGGATGGGCCATAAATGTCTGATAGATACAGGTCACATGAACAGGAATCCACCAACCCTCCTGGTGAGCCAGTTGCTGCATACAGGCAGAGAGGAAATTCACACAATTTAATTTCATTTAATACAGAATTGTGTAACCAGCAAATTTCTAAATCACTTCACTTGAAGGGGTTATCCAAGACCTATAATGCCCCTCACACAGATTGTACTTACCTCGGTCCTTCTGATGCCGGGATGGCCGCCGCCGCCGCATCTCTCTCAGGCCATGACAGGAACGAGCCTCCCTAGCATCGCGGGTGATGCTAGGGAGGCTTGTTCCTATTGTGGCCTACTATATTGGCTGCCCCCCCATCACCGGATATGTCTCTGAGGGAGAGGTGAGTGGTGTCCTGGGATAGCCCATAACATCCTCATAATGGGAGTTGTAGTTTTGTCCTACTGTGTACCCCTTCATGTAATGTACATTGATGCCCTACAATAACAGCCTGGACATGCTGGAAGTTGTAGTTCTCTCCATAATATCCACTGATAATGTATAATAACAGTCTGTTAATGCTGGGGGTTTTAGTTTTCCCCTCTTATACCCTCTCCCTGTAATGTCAACTTGTGTTCCATAATAACAAGCTAGACATGCTGAGAGTTGTAGTTCTCTCCTCTTTTACCCCACCATGTATTGGCAGCTAATGTTCACCTCTTTTACACTGCCACCAGTAGTTCCAGCAAACTGTTCCGGCAGAGAACAATCTGCCAGAACTCTCTGGATCTGGCATTGCTAGAGGTTATCGGACTGCCTGCCGGCCCTAATGTACCCAGAGAGCATCCGGCAGGTTGTACTTTGGAACAGCTTGCTGAAACGACTGCCAACAGAGTGAAACAGGCCCAAACTGGTCATGATGAGACTTGTAGTTCTCTTAACAATTATAATGTTCTGCAGCTGAGGTGTATATAAAGGTTTGTTCACATCTGCGCTAGTGACGTTCGCTGTTTTGCTCTCTCAGGAGCACACCAACGAAAATCACAGTAGTGTCGGATGTAGGTCATCCGGACATGGGGGCCCAATGATTTTTATTTATGCCTCTGCTAGTAACAGAGACTCATAAGATGGCTGAGAAGAAATGGGGGCGTGTCACAGCTAGCTGAGATCTTGAGCCTAAAAAAAGAACTGCTTCTACACAGCTTCTGAATTCACAGGAGCATTCTGTGTGTTTGTGTCATTTATTCCATCTTATCTGTTCTGTAAGCTCCGGAGCTGAAAACAGACATAGTGGGAATTAAGGGAAAGGACGTCACAGCAGTACAGTGCTGGCAGATTCCAAAGAAGGGAGACACCCTATGCTTCTAAGAGAAATGCATCTAGCTGTGCAGCTAAAACAGCAAATAATATGGCTTAAAAAAAAAAAAACACTAGGGAAGCCGAAACACAGCTGTCCCTTCACAGTTATGATTGTACAAAGAAGCACAGCCATTATGCTAACTTTTTTTTTTTTTTACTTTTTTTACTTAGGTATTATATAAGACCAATTAAAAAAAAGATTTTTAATACAGAAATGTTGGCCTATCTGAAAGTATGTACAGTATATGCACTCAATGCTTGGTTGGGGCTCCTTTTGCATGAATTACTGCAACAATGTGGTGTGCCTGTTGTACTGCTGAGGAGTTATAGAAGCCCAGGTTGTTTTGATAGTGGACTTTAGCTCGTCTGCATTAAACCAGGTATTGGTACTTTTGGCAGTGTGGGCAGGTGCCAAGTCCTGTTGGAAAATGAAATCAGCATCTCCATAAAGCTTGTCAGCAGAGGGAAGCATGAAGTGTGTTGACTTCGGACTTGATATAAGATAGTAGACCAACACCAGCAGATGACATGGCTCCTCAAACCATGACTGCCTGTGTAAACTTCACACTGGACCTCAAGCAACTTGGATTGTGTGCCTCTCCGCTCTTCCTCCAGACTCTGGGACCTTGATTTCTAAATGAAATGCCAAATTTACTTTCATCTGAAAACAGGACTTTGGATCACTGAGCAACAGTCCAGACCTTTTCTCCTTAGTCCAGATAAGACACTTCTGAGGTTGTCTCTGGGCCTCGAGTGGCTTGACACAAGGAATGTGACAGTTGTAGCCCATGTCCTGGATCCGTCTGTGTGTGGTGGTTCTTGAAGCACTGACTCAAGCAGTTTCAAGGCTGGGGTTATCCCTGTTGCTTGTGCACCTTTTCCTACCACACTTTTTCCTTCCACTCAACTTTCCACTGGTATGCTTGGATACTGCACTCACACTGTGAACACCCAGCTTCTTTAGAAATGACTTTTTGTGGCTTATCCTCCTTGTGGTGGGTGTCAATGACGTGGACAACTGTGAAGTCAGCAGTCTACCCCATGATTGTGAAGCCTACAGAACCAGACCGAGGGAACATTTAAAGGCTTAGGAAACCTTTGTAGGTGTTTTGCGCTGACTAGCTAATTACAGTGTGACACCATGAGAGTCTACGATATTGAACATTTTCACAATATTCAAATTTTCTGACAAACTGACTTTTGGGTTTTCATTAGCTATTAAGCCACAATCATCCACACTGAAATAAACGCTTGAAATAGATCGCTCTGTGTGTAATGAATCTATATAACATAGAGTTTCACTTTTTGAATTGAATTACTGAAATAAATTAACTTTTCGATGATATTCGAATTTATTGAGATGCACCTGTAATAATGAGTTATAGTAATTGAGGTGGGAAAGGATCAGGGCACCAATGAGAGTTTTTGCTGTTTCCAAAGAGTCTAGAGACGTTTTTTTTAGGTGCAGGCAGCATGAGAAAAAAAATCTGTGTTAAAAATAACACAGAGACAGTGGGCATGCTGCCAAGTCGTTATTGTAGTGCCACATACTAGGATGGAGATATCAGGATTAGGTAGGTTTGAAAGATTCAGTTTCAGATAGAGAGAGGACATGATGGAGACAGCAGACAACAAAGAGAGCCGTGTCTTTAAGGCTAATAGATTGGAGCATGGTGAGTAAGAGATGGTGGTCTACAGTGTCAAATGCTGCGGAGAGACGTAGAAGAATGAGGAGAGAGTGGTCACTGTTGCATTTAGCTGTCAGGAGGTCATCTATCACTTTGGTGAGGGCAGTTTCTGTAGAACTTAGAGTGTGGAAACCAGATTGTAATAGATCAAGGAGAAAGTCAACAGAGGGTTGTGGATGAGGTGAGAATAGACCAAGCGCTCCAGGAGTTTAGAGATGAAGCAGAGATTAGAGACAGGTCTGTAGTGAGCTGTGAAGAAAAGGTCAAAAGATGTTTTTTTTTTTTTTTTTTTTTTTAATATAATAATGGAGCTACAACCGAGTGTTTGAAAGATGAGGGAAGATACCAGAAGAGGAAGAGGTTGAAAATTTCAGTAAGTTGAGTAGTGACAGCCAGGGAGAGAGCCCAGAGGAGGTGTGAGGGAATAGGGCTCGCAGTGCACGTGGTAGTGCGAGAAAAACAGAGAATCCTATTATATTATGAAGCAGGTAAGTAGTGAAGGATTTTAAGGATATGGCCACACCAGGTGGATTTCTCCCTATGGATTCTAAAGTGTCAAATCTGTGCTGAATAAATTGACGTGGATTTAAAATCAGCACCGCAGGTCATTTTATGCTGTGGAGGACAACTCTTAAAATCTCCTCCAGGAAACTTCCCTCCTGTGTAGAATACCCTAAGGTTATATGCACAAAATATAGACATTTTTTGCACAGTTTTTCATGCGCATTTCTGTCAGTTTCGACAACAAATCCCCACCAAAAACTGCATGTGTCACTTTATTTTATTGTGGTTTTGCAGCAGATCTCACCCTTCCAAAAAAATGCAGAAAAAATTGACAAGCTGCAGATTTTAAAATCCGCACAGGTCAATTTCTACGTGGGGGAAAAAAGCATAGTGAACATGGGATTTGTCTAATCGCATACACTTTGCTGAACTGTATTATGCTGCTTATTGTACATTTCGATTTCCTGTAAAAATGTAGGGAAATGCTGACAATATTTTTTGCAGCCAGCAGATGTCGCTGTGGCAGCATTCAGGAGAGTGGTTTATATTTGTGATATTTGTGTTGTAATCTCTCTCAGTGGTGGTCGCTCTGAAATCTAACCACTAAGGCCCCTTTCACACGAGCCATTTTTCAGCGTGGGTGCAATGCGGCATGTGAACGTGACTGAATCCTGACCCATTCATTTCAATGGGTCTGTGTACGCATCAGTTCTGCGTTGCTTGTAAAACGCAGCATGTTCTTTATTCTGCATTTTTCACGCAGCCCTGGCCCCATAGTAATGAATGGTGCTTCCGTGAAAAACGCATTGCATCCGGAAGCAAGTGTGGATGCAATTCGTTTTTCACTGATGATTGCTAAGAAATGTTGTTTGTAAACCTTCAGTTTTTTATCACGCGTGTGAAAAACGCATCAAAACGCATTGCACCCGTGCGAAAAAAAACTGAACAACTTAACGCAATCGCAGGCAAAACTGACTGAACTTGCTTGCAAAATGGTGCGAGTTTCACTGAATGCACCCTGAACGCATCTGGACCTAATCCTCCACGCTCGTGTGAAAGGACCTATTGAGGCTGAAGAGCCCACTGCATTCTGGGAACACTCTTTGCTGATCAGTATCCAAAAATGGGTTTGTTCATGTTACCACCACAAATTGTTCATTTCTGCATTTTTTTACCCAGTAACTCAAACGACAAGTCCGCGTGTCAAGGTACCCTAGCCTCTGAAGCGAACCTCCATATTTTGACACTCTGCAAATGTAACATCTATACCTGTCTAATATTCCATCCTTTTTGTGAAGTGAAGAAAAGAAAATCTGTTGCCTGGAAACCATCAACAAGCAGGGCAAAACATTTCAGCACATCAAACCTTTTTTTTTTAAACTAAGAAATCAAGATAACATCTAGGGTTGTAACAAGAATGTACAGGATCTGCAAAGCAGCGCAATTACTTAAAGGGACCTAAACCTTTTGCTGAAACCATGGTAGTGCAGCAGCGCTTCTCAGATCTGCACCTTCAGGTTTCTCCAGCTATCCGCATGCAGAGTAAGGCCTCTTTCACACGACCGTATGGCTTTTTAGGAGGTTTGCGGGCCGTTTTTAATCCGATCAGATTTTCAGTTTTTTGTTTCAGTTGTGTTTTCGTTTCGGTTCCGTTTTTCTGCTCTGTTTTTCCGTATGGCATATACAGTATACAGTAATTACATAGAAAAAATTGGGCTGGGCTTAAAATTTGCGGTAGATGGTCAGGCAAAAAACGGAATGGATACGGAAGACATACGGATGCATTTCCGTATGTGTTCCGTTTTTTTGCGGACCCAGTGACTTGAATGGAGCGACGGATCGTGATTTGCGGGCAATAATAGGACATGTTCTATCTTTGCACGGAACAGAAAAACGGAAATACGGAAACGGAATGCACACGGAAACACTTCTGTTTTTTTTTTTTGCGGAACCAGTGAAATGAATAGTTCCGTATACGGACCGTATACAAGCTCATCATAATACACACCTATAACACTCGGTGAACTCCGATTATGCAGCTAGTTTTTCTAATGTCAGAAAACGACAGCATCCAGTGTTTTTTTTTCCATACTGCATGCAGTTTCTATAGCATTTTTAGCAACTTTTTTTTTCTAAACAACTGTGTGGAGCTGGAGTTTTTACCACAAAAAAGAAAAATCACCAAAAAAGATCTGTGCAGGCACTGAACCAGTAGTAAATGCTAGAAGAGTACAGCACAACAGTGAATGCAGCTCTGGAGTATAATAGAGGCTTTAATACAGCATTAGTGCAAGATAAGTACTGTATTCACACAGTGACTGCACCAGCAGAATAGTGAGTGCAGCTCTGGAGTTCAATACAGGATGTAACTCAGGATCAGTACAGGATAAATAATGTAATGTATTTACACATTAACTCCACCAGCAGAATAGTGAATACAGCTCTGGAGTATAATACAGGATGTTTCTCAGGATCAGTACAGGATAAATAATGTAATGTATTTACACATTAACTCCACCAGCAGAACAGTGAATAGAGCTCTGGAGTATAATACAGGATGTAACTCAGGATCAGTAAGGATAAATAATGTAATGTATGTACACATTAACTCCACCAGCAGAACAGTGAATAGAGCTGTGGAGTATAATACAGGATGTATCTCAGGATCACTAAGGATACATAATGTAATGTATGTACACAGTGACTCCACCAGCAAAATAGTGAGTGCGGCTCTGGAGTATAATGCAGGATGTAACTCAGGATCAGTAAGGATAAATAATGTAATGTATGTACACATTAACTCCACCAGCAGAACAGTGAATAGAGCTGTGGAGTATAATACAGGATGTATCTCAGGATCACTAAGGATACATAATGTAATGTATGTACACAGTGACTCCACCAGCAAAATAGTGAGTGCGGCTCTGGAGTATAATGCAGGATATAACTCAGGATCAGTACAGGGTAAATGTAATGTATATACACAGTGACTCCACCAGCAGAACAGTGAGTGCAGCCCTAGAGTATAAGTAAATATATTTGTACAGTGTTAGCCAGTAAATAGAAGATACAATAGTGGTTGATACTTTTAATGGCTAACTGAAAAGATGATGACACAATTGCAAACTATCAAGACTACTTAGGCCTCTTCAAAGACGCCTGAGGAAGAGGCATAAGTAGTCTTGAAAGCTTGTAATTGTGTCATCTTTTCAGTTAGCCATTAAAAGCTCTAAGTATAATACACATTATCACTACTGTGACTTCACCAGCAGAACAGTGAGTGCAGCTCTGGAGTATAATAAAGGATGTAACTCAGGATAAGTACAGGATAAGTAAAGTAATGTATGTACATAGTGACTCCACCAGCAGAAAAGTGAGTGCAGCTCTGGAGTATAATATAGGATGTAACTGAGGATAAGTACAGGATAAGTAAAGTAATGTATGCATATAGTGAGACCACCAGCAGAATAGTGAGTGCAGCTGTGGAGTATAATATAGGATGTAACTCAGGATAAGTACAGGATAAGTAAAGTAATGTATGTACATAGTGACACTACCAGCAGAATAGTGAGTGCAGCTCTGGAGTATAATACAGGATGTAACTCAGGATCATTATGAGATACGTAATGTAAATACAATGTGACTCCACCAGAATAGTGAGTGCAGCTCTGCAGTATAATACAGTCTGTAACATAGGATCAGTACAGGATAAGTAATGCATTTAGAAAGTGACTCCGCTTGGACAAATAAGTAGTTTCTGGACTCGTATCCATGAGGAACTTTCTAGACGACATAAGGTCCAATTGGACCTCTGCTTTATGCAGGCAATACTGAGTTTTTTTCCCCCTAGTGACTTAACGCCCCACCAGATACGAACTTGTTTGGAGGGTTTTATGGCCGCAAAGGCCTTGATAGTTAAATATTGGGGCACTAATAATAGTCCTAGTTTGTCTGAGTGGTTGGCTCTGATGAACACTATTGATGCCTATGGCAAAATAGCAAGAAAATCAAAGTGGAGCTAGAATGGGTGGGACTTCCGCTCCTCAACCCCCAGTTACTGGTAGCACTGATATTTTATACAAAAGTGTTAATAAAGATCTGGTCGGACCCCACAACAGTGAATAAGGGTGGGTGGGTGGTTAATTATAATATTTCTATGTATAATTACAAAAAAAAAAAAAAAAGAAAGTGACTCAGCTTTTCACGTAGATTCTCAGCTTTTTTCACGTAGATTAGTGATACAGTATATATGTAAAGTCATGTTTAAAGGTGAACATACTCTTAAATCTACAGCTCGTGCTATGTCACGCTATAGAATTTAGACAGAATCTGAACAAAAGGCGATGATGTAATTAGTTGCTGTATGTACATTGTAGTATTTTTGCACTTGTTCATGGAGAAGTCAATTATACTTGTCACGATTCATATTCTTCTTTGTGGTGCCAGGTATATTTTCTATTAATGTTGTGATCATTCCATTTATATTCAAATAGGAGAAGCGGCCTTAATTTTAGAATCTTAGATTGAGCGCAGGATGACAGAATCCTCAGCTTTGAACATCAGTGACTCCATTTTATTACATATGAATTACATTACAGAGAATTGCTCCAGGCGGCTTCCAGAACATTGGTGAGGTTAAAACATGTCAGCGCATAGATAAACACAATGAAAAATGTCCGAGGACTGTTCCGGAAGCAATTTAAGCAGAGCTCTGGATTGGAAGAAAATGTTTCAATTTTCCTCCGTGAACGCTTTATATCCCTTTGATTTAGAATTATTCAATATCTCGTATCCATTGCAGGGCTAATGAAATTTAGGCTTTGAAAGTGGTTTGGATTTGATGGTATTTCTCATAGTGACTGAACAGAGATCCTGTGCTGGAAACCGCCTTAAGATCATTTCCTTGAAGAACATTCACAATAAAGGATTTATAGGAATGCGCCAAAATGACACAAACGGGAGTGATTACCTCCAAAACCAGTCTCAAAGTAAGCATAATGCCACGCGCGGGTAGGTTCCCCAAAATGTAACATCCCTTTCGTGTTAAAATCCAATCCTAAGGCCTTAGGCACGTGACTATAGGTGTTTTGCGGTCCACAATCCGCGGATCTGCAAAACACGGAAGCTGTTCCGCGTTCCGTTCCGCAATTTGCGGGAAGGAATGTGGCCCATTGTAGAAATGCCTATTCTTGTCCGCAAAACAGCCCCATTATAGTGAATGCGTCCGTGCCCGAGCCGCAAAATATGGGGCTTGGACGCGGACCACAACAACGGTCATGTGCATGAGACCTAATCCTGAGATTTTTTTTACATATAAGGTTTTCAGTGCACCATGGGCGGAGCCACTCTGTATGGTGCACCAATGATCCGCCATCCAGGCTTCCTCTTGTTTAATTGCAAGCCCCTAAGATTTCAGAGCTGGTAATGATGACGCAGGTGCACCGAATGTAGGCATCCTGTCCATGGTGCACCAAAAAACGTATTTGCATAGGATTTAAAAAAAAGGAATTTCTGAGGAACAGAGGACTTTAACAAGAAAGGTTGGTTATGATTCCGGGCACTTACCCTATATGATAGACAGGGCCAGCGAGTGCTCTCCTCCTCCTGCTGGCCCTGTCTGCCCATGAAATCCCGCGCCTGCGCCATAACATTCCTTATTCGGCGCAGGCGTTCTGAGTGAAGGACGCGTGCTTGCCAGCTCCTTTCTCAGTGCGCCTTGCACTGATGACGTCAGACTACACCCGATGACGTCATCGATGCATGCGCACTGAGGAAGGAGCTGGAAAGCACACGTCCTTCACTCAGAACGCCTGTGCCGAATGAGGAATGTTACGGCGCAGGCGCGGGATTTCATGGCCAGCAGGAGGAGGAGAGCGCTCACTGGCCCTGTCTATCAAGTAGAAAGGGGGCGTGTTTACAGGCTGAAGATGCGGCGGCTACCAGCAACTAACCGCCCAAGTTGCTGGTAGTGAAGTCATTTTCATAATATAAAAGTACGATTTTTACAAAAATTACAGCACAGAGAAAGGTAAGAGTGATAGCAAATAGCTAATGTCCGCTACAAAAAATTGCTAAATGGGGGTTGACAGAAGCCCTTTAATTCATGTGCTGGATCGTTTTCTGAATTATTGAAGCCTCCACCCCACTTGGTGCTCCCATCCAAAAAATGGCTGCAGATGGAGGAGCTTGTTCCCAAACACATCATCATGCCTCCTCCAATTTAACACAGTGCACTTGACTCCTGATTTTAAGGCTATGCATGCACAAATGCCAGGTACACTGGGGAAGGGGAATTTATCATTCCCCCCAAAGCCAGTCTTCTGGCATCCAAAAAAGAAAAAACACCATTGTGCCTAAATTTAGGTGCATGTGGCATTTCTACACTGCCCTTTTCTGAAAAAGGGGCAGGGTGAGGACAGGGCCAGGGCATAAAAAAAGACTGTACTCTACGTCAGTTACGAGCTGGCATAGATTTCAGTTCAGGTGCATGGACTGCCAGAGGATGTGCCTAATTTACAGGCACTTGAAAAAGTATTCATATCCTTTGAACTTATCCACATTTTTTCACATTGGATAGACCAACACAAAGTAGCAAGTATGTGTGAAGTGAAAAGAAAACGATACATGGTTTAGAAAAATTTTAATAAATAAAAATCTGAAAAGTGTGGCGTGTATTTGTATTCAGTCCCCTGCACTCTGATATCCCTACAATAAATCCAGTGTGACCAATTACCTTCAGAAGTCACCTAACTAGTAAAAAGAGTCCACTCGTGTGTAATTTATTCTCAGTATAACTACAGCTGTTCTGTGAAGGCCTCAGAGGTTTTTGAGAATATTAGTGATCAAACAGCATCATTAAAACAAAGGAACACACCAGACAGGTCAAGGATAAAGGGTCAGGGATAACGTTTTGGAGAAGTGTAAAGCAAAGTTAGGTTTTAAAACAAATATCCCAAGCATTAAACATCTCACGGATCACTGTTCAATCCATCATCCAAAAATGGAGGAACACATCTGCAAACCTGCCAAGACATGGCCTCCACCCAACTGACAGCCCAGGCAAGGAGAGCACTAATTAGGGAAGCAGCCAAGAGGCCTACAGTTATTCTGGAGGAGCTGCAGAGATCCACAGATCTCCTCCTGGGAGAATCTGTTCACAGGATAACTATTTGTCGTGTACTCCACAAATCTGGCCTTTATGGAGAATGACAAGTAGTAAGCAAGCCATAAGAAGTCCTGTTTGCAGTTTGCCACAAGCCATGTAGAGGACACTGCAAACATGGAAGAAGGTGCTCTAGTCAGATAAGATCAAAGCTGAACTTTTTGGCCTAAATGCAATGTGTGGTGGAAAACTAATACTGTACTTTATCCCTGAACACACTGTTCTGTTTCAGTATCTTGCATTGTGTATTGGTATGCTCCTCTCTTCTCCTCCCCCGTCTGTTTCAGCTTTTAGTTAGTTTGGCCTAGCCACTCCCTGTTTTCCTCTCCCAGTCATGCATTGCTGTTAGTGTGTGCTCTACTTTCTGAGGAGAATCTCCATCTTCTTAGCAAGGAGAATATTATTGGCATAATTATTTTACCATCTGGATTCCCTGTTACATCTTGTAATACAATCTCCAGATTAAAAAGATACTTGATTAACTCCTGGGTGTCTGATGCGTAAACTGTAAGTGGAGAATGTCTGATTCAACAAGTCACCTCAGTGCGCATAGAGGCTGCTCTCTCACAGATGGGTGATTGTGTAGAGCTGACATTTCGAAACGCCACACACACCATCCCAATTGGGAAACATGATGGCGGCAGCATCATGCTGTGGTAATGCTTTTCTTCACCGGGGACAGGTAAGTTGGTCAGAGTTGATGGGAAGATGGATAGAGCTAAATACAGGGCAATCCTGGAAGAAAACCTGGTAGAGGCTGCAAAAAAACTTGAGACTGGGGTGGAGTTTTCAGCAGGACAAAGATACAGCCTAAACATACAGCCAGAGCTACAAGGGAATGGTTTAAAGGGCAGCAGAAGTGATGATAAGCGCTTCCATAGGAGCACTATAGGGGCATCTATTGGGGGTCCTATATACTGGCACATTATGTGGGGGCACTATGGAAAGGGGGGAGGAGCACTATGGTGGCATCAAATGGGGGCCCTATATACTGGCACATTATGGGGGCACTATGGAGAAGGGGGGGAGCATTATGGGAGCATCCACTGGGGGCCCTATATACTGGCACATATTATGGGGGCATCTACTGGGGGCCATATATACTGGCACACATTATGGGGGGCACTATGGAGATGTGAGGGGAAAGGAGCACTATGGGGGCATCTACTGGGCGCCCTATATACTGGCACGCATTATGGGGGACACTATGGAGAAGTGGGGGGGAAGAGCACTATGGGGGCATCTACTGGGGGTTATACACTGGCATGCATTATGGGGGGCACTATGGGGGCATTATATAGGGGCATTTAATACTGGCACCCATTTTAGTGCCACTATGGGGGGAGCATTATGGGGGCATTTATGTGGGGCAGTCTATAGGGGCATTTTTTACTGGCACATGATGGAGGACACTATGGGGGCATCTTCTAGGGGGCACTATATTGGAGTATTTTATACTGGCACAAATTAGAGGGGGACTATGGGCATTTAAGCTCAACTGAGGGCACTAGGTGTTTTTTGGAGGGGCACACAGTATAAGTCTCTGGAACACATGAGGGCACTCTAGGGACATTTGCTCTACTGGGGGCACTAAGAGGAGCTTTTTTTTTTACTGCCACACAACGGGGCATTTTTTGTACTGGCGCACATTATAAGGAGGGGTTTTTCTACTGTCACACATTATGAAGAGAATTATTACTACTAGGGACATTATGGTGGGCTTTATTACAACTGGGGGATTATGGTAGCATTATTACTTCTGGGGCACAATTACTGTTAGGGGCACTATTACTACTAAGTGTACAGTATCCGCTTAGCACGTTTTTTTGGGGGGGGGCATTATGTTTACACTATTAGTGTCAGGGACACTATTTTCTGGGTGCAGTTATTTTTAGGGCACTGTGTTCCAATAATTATTGAAGGGGCACTATCTGTGCAGTACTAGTATTTTCAGGGGGTTTATCTGTTCCTGCAGTATAGTATTGGGGAGCACAGCGTCTAAGTATTTGGGGTGCATGATGGAATGTTGAGAAGGTGGAAGGATGATGGAAAACTAGGAAACTAACATGTCTGTCTGTCATACTCTGCAGAGACGAGATTTTGTTGAAAGAAATTATCATGGCGGTCTGGTCTGAATGGAGAAGATGAAGAAAGAGATCATCTACATCAAAGGAGACGTCACTAGATGTAAGAGGTTGTGTGCTGTATTAGGTTACCTTCACATCTGCGTTAGTGATTCTGGCAGGCTGTTCCGGCTAAGAACAGCCTGCCGGAATTCACTGTATCTGGCACTGCTGGATGCAGACGGAATGCCCGCCGGCCCCATTAACTATAATTAACTATAATGGGGTCCCGCAGAGATCCGGCCACAGTCTGGCAAAAATGCTGAAAATCAGTGGGACACAAACCGCTGCATGCTGTGGTTTGTGTCTGGCTGATTTCTTGCATTTTCTGACGGATTAGATGGCCGGATCGTACAACCACAGGTGTGAAAGTAACCTTACCCTGTATGATTTGTATTGCTGTAAGTAATGTTAGGATGGAATAGGTTAGGTTGAGAATTTTCTATGGGGGGTCGGGGGGCCGAGGCACATTCTCTGCACAGGGGCCCTCTGCTGTCTGCGTCTGCCCCTGGGCTCAGTCAAAGTCCAGACCTAAATCCCATTGAGGATCTGTGGCAAGACTTGAAAATTGCTGTTCACAGACGCTCTCCGTCCCATCTGAATGAGCTTGAGCTATTTTGCAAAGAAAAATGGGCAGAAATTTCGGCCTCTCGATGTGCAAAGCTGGTAGAGACATACCCCGAAAGACTTGTGCCTGTAATTGCAGTGAAAGGTGGTCCTACAAAGTATTGACTCAGGGGGCTGAATACAATACACTTTCCAGATTTTTATTTATTAAAAATGTTGAAAACGATGTATCATTTTCTTTTCACTTCACACATACATGCTACTTTGTGTTGGTCTATCACATTAAATCTCCCAAAAATACATTTAAGTTTGTGGGTGTAATGTGAAAAATTGTGTAAATGTTTAAGGGGTATGCACATCGTCATAAATTAGGCTCATCCTCCAACAGCACAGGGGAGATCAAAGACTGGCATAAAAATGTAGTGTGTAATAAATTCCCCTCAGTGTGTTTTACATATTTGGTCACATGTGCAGTGGCCCGAGAGGAGCAGAAGAGGAGGATGGGAGCAGTAGTGGCTCCGGCTGTAACAGTCAATCATGGTGGCTTTCCTCACACAGTTGCTCCTTAGGGCTGTGCAGTGAAAGGAGGGTGCACCTTTTTCCCTTGGGACACACCCTGTTCTGGGGCTCCTGCCTGATGGTAGTTGGGGTGCCTAAGTGTTTGTATCGGTGCAAGGCAGGGCAAGTGGGGTGCAATGGCCAGCATATGATGTAGGAGTCAGTAACCAAAGCCAGAGGTAGAAGAATAACCATCTCTTTTACTTAAGTGCAAAATGGGAGTGGCAGTACCTACAATTATAGCAGACACAGTTTCGAGTGAACACAGTGCAATCCTCTCCCAGATAGTGATGTATGGATTTAGGTAATCCCAAAAAAACAGAGAAGGTTCCAGCTCCACGTGCAATTTCTTTAATTTAGCTTCCATAAAAATGGACATCAATGGCAGACATCAAGACTTGATGAAGGGTGAGAAATGATGTAGCCCGAAACGCGTCACAGTACTTGTTTTCTGCCATTGATGTCCGTTTTTATGGAAGCTAAATAAAAGAAATTGCACGTGGAGCTGGAACCTTCTCGTTTTTTTTTGATTATCTGAGACCGTTGTCCGGGTCTGTTTTTCCTGTGTCTCCACAGTGTGGGGGAGAGCTCCGGTGATTGTTTATTTTTCATGGATTTAGGCAAGGATGGGAGCTATGGTCCTCTCTCCTCTCTATTTGCCTATAGTTTCTCTCAAGTAGAACCTTTGGCGGGCAATAGAACTTGTGCAATAATGATCGCTCACCGATCAGGCGCTGCTGCTGCTCTCCCCCCGCCACCTGATGAGCTACATTGTGTGTAATTATGACAAGTGCCCTTTTTATTTACTTAAGCCCCTGCCCTTCAAAAGGTCTGTGCAGGACCCTGCTAGGTACACATTACATAACAATACAATACAGTAGATAACAAACCAATACCCCTGCTCTAGGGTACCACACAAGCCCTTCACTGTCCGAGCAGTCTTAGTTTCAATCATCTAGAAAATGGCCCAGAATAAAGATACATTAGTAAGTGATATCAGTAAATGTGTATCAGTAAATTCTCTATAATTCTCCTTTATTTCTATTAAGCCTCATTCACACGTCAGTGTTTCACGGACGTGTGCTGTACGTGTTCTCCACGCACACCACATGTCCCCATTCATTTTAATGTGTATTCAGACACATGTTTTTAGCACGGATGCATGTTCTATTTTGTCCGTTACGTCCATAATAGTCTGTGGGTCTGTGAAAAACCACAGATGCAACACGAATGATTCACAGATCATTAAGAAGAGATGCTTTAAAAATTATTTTTAAGCTGTTCAGTGTCAGTGAAACACAGATGGCACACGGACAGCAAAAAACGGACCATCCACAGATCCCCATAACAGTGTCATCCACACATCCCCCATAACAGTTTCATCCATAGATCCCCATAACAGTGTCATCCATAGATCCCCATAACAGTGTCATCCATAGATCCCCATAACAGTGTCATCCACACATCCCCCATAACAGTTTCATCCATAGATCCCCATAACAGTGTCATCCATAGATCCCCATAACTGTGCCATCCAACAGATTCCTCATAACGTTGTCCTCCACAGATCCCCCCCATAACAGTGTCCTCCACAGATCCCCCCCATAACAGTGTGCCATCCACAGATCCCCCATAACAGTGTCATCCACACGGACCCAACACGGACAGCTTCACGGATGCATCACTGACCACCTCACGGATTTGAGCACGTACACGGACGTGTGAATACACTGTAAGACTGTCTTATTAATTGATGGATTACATGTCAGCACTATTACCATTTCTCTGACACATATTCTACCCATACTACCCGAGCCATAAGGTGTTCATTAATATTCACAAGAGTTATGAATTATTATCATTACTTAAACCTAGCTTCATACAATTATGAAATCGTCCCTGGGCTCCTGAATCCTTCTGCGCAGTCACTGTGTGCACTCATCTATTTGTGCTCCAGACTTCACCTGCCATCAAGGGGTTGTCGAGTGTTTAGTACTGATAGCCTATCCTCAGGATCAGTTTGTGAGGGGCCCGACTCCTGGTTCCCGGTAAGTAATGCAGCCGCTTCCTAGAGGCCCTCCGCTTGGCTTAAAACAATGTATCAGTTTTGCCCGTAGCACATCTTGGATGGGTATACACGTTGCTACGTTGTTACTTTTTAAAAATGGCAAAAAAAAAACATTTACAAACGTGTTTTTACAACAATTGCATATACAGGTGAAACATGATAAAGGACGTCGGTCAGCAGATTTCTACCTACGAAACTGGCTGAACTGTTGCATGTGCGCTTGCAGCTGAAGGCATCTAGAGGCACCTAGAAACTCTGCTCCTTCTGCAACTCTCCACTTTGGTTAACAGGCCATACAATGAAAACATCATCACGCCCCTTTTATCTGCATTTCGGAAAAGTGCAGAGAACCACAAAAAGTCGCAAATTGTATATTTTCTGCTGCAGCTAAGGGGGCGTGTCCCAGCTCTTCCTATCAGAGCTCAGGAGGATGGAACTAAGCATGTGCGACCATCTCAGTGAGCAGGACAAATAAATAACATAAAAAACAAACAGCAGGTGGCGCTATACAGATACACTTTATTGAATAACTCAAGGACTATACTACATTTTTAATTACATTCAATTACAAAAGTATTCAGATCCAGGCGCTGGTTTGAAAACTATAGAATATTTTTCATGGGACAACCCCTTTAACCACCTCAGCCCCCCTAGCTTAAACCCCCTTAATGACCAGACCACTTTTTACAATTCCGCACTACACTACTTTCACGGTTTATTGCTCAGTCATACAAATTACCACCCAAATGAATTTTACCTCCTTTTCTTCTCACTAATAGAGCTTTCATTTGGTGGTATTTCATTGTTGCTGACATTTTTACTTTTTTTACATTAACAAAATTTTTGCAAAAAAAACGACATTTTTCGCTTTCTGTTGTAAATTTTTTCAAATAACACTACATTTCTATATACATTTTTCTCTAAATTTATTGTTCTACATGTCTTTGATAAAAAAAAATGCAATACGTGTATATTTATTGGTTTGGGTAACAGTTATAGTGTTTACAAACTGTGGTGCAAAAAAGTGAATTTCCGCACTTTGACTTTCTGAGCACTTGTCCTGTTTCCTGAGGTACTACACTGCTCAAACAGTAGAAACACCCCACAAATGACCCCATTTCGGAAAGTAAACACCCTAAGGTATTCGCTGATGGGCATAGTGAGTTCATGGAAGTTTTTATTTTTTGTCACAAGTTAGCGGAAATGGAATTTTTTTTTTTTTAAGTCTCATATTCCACTAACTTGTGACAAAAAGTAAAATTTTACATGAACTCACCATACCCCTCACAGAATACCTTGGGGTGTCTTCTTTCTAAAATGGGGTCACATGTGGGGTATTTATACTGTCCTGGCATTTGAGGGTCTCCGCAATCATTACACGTATGGCCAGCATTAGGAGTTTCTGCTATTCTCCTTATATTGAGCATATGAACGGCACAGATTTCTTCATTCACATTGATCAATGTGGATGAAAAAATCTCTGCCAAAAAATGTGCAAAAAAAAAAAAAAGAGGGGAAAGGTCATAGGAGTGCTTGTAAAGCTGCGATCGCTAAGGGACCCTTAGGCCTCTTTCACACGTCCGCAATTCTGTTCCGCAAAATTTTGCAGAACGGAATTGCGGATCCATTCAATTCTATGGGGGCAGACTTTGTCCCGCTCAGATCCGGAATTGCGGATCCGCACTTCCGGATCCGCAAAAATATAGAACATGTCCTATTCTTGACCGCAATTGCGGACAAGAAAAGGCATTTTCTATAAAGTTCTGGCAATGTGCGGATCCGCAAAATGCGGAAAGCACATTGTCCGGTGATCCGCAAAACACATACGGACGTCTGAATGGAGCCTTACAGGGGGGTGATCAATGACAGGGGGGTGATCAGGGAGTTAATATTGGGTGAGCCGGGGTTAATCAGTGACAGGGGGGGGTAGTGTGGTGTTTGGTGCAACTTTACATAGCTGCCTGCTCCTATGGTGGTCCCAAGCAAAAGTGACCACCTGAGGAGCAGGCAGCAAGCCACAAAGTTTAATATTACATTTTTATGTAAATATATATTTTTTTACATTTTGATCACTTTTCTTTTTAAATGTACAGCCCGCTGGCAAACGATCAGCGCTGGCAGGCTGTACAATAACTTCTTCCCCGCCTCCTGCAGTCTCGCGAGATGACGCGCCGGCGCGTCAAAGAGGAACATCCCGGCTGCCCGCAGGACCCATCCCTGCGTTAGGCGGTCGTGAGGTGGTTAAGTATGCATTTTTGAGTCCCAAACTGCATCCATGAAATAACAAGTGGGGGTACATGTATGAGAAGAATACTTGCTCAAGGAGGTGACGATCGGCCGAACAAGCTCTCATTACCAATCATTGCTCCATGTAAGGAGGGCAGTGACAAACAAGTAAACGCACAGTCCGTGTTTAATCTGTGACATTATCCATGATCCATCCATGTTTTATTTGTGGTTCCAAGATTTTCAGTCTGTGTGTCATCTGATTGGAGGTGGTGAGCCAGCGATCGTTAACGGGATTTCCCCATTCTCAGACCCTGTATATTATGTTGGAACCACATCACCCTCTGTTTACACAGGGAGATGTCCCTCTAATAAGAAAACTTTATTGACCGCACAAAGCGCCAGCCTATGTACTACCACAGTCTCGACCACCAGAGGGGCCGGCATTGTTTCCTATAGTATGCAAGCATGGCCACCGCTGCTGGATTGCAGGGTGGTCGTAACCCCTGGATATGAATAGTGAATAATGTAATGGAAAAATGAATCAAGCCAGCAAAGGAGACAATATGGACAATCACAATACATTAGTAAGTGCCTTGTAGAAACTTTATCTACATGATAAATGCCACCTGCTGAAGTGAGACAACCCCTTTAATGCACAGCAAATTTGCACTGAGACTTTGTGAATTTCCAGTTAGTGTACTGATAAACTAGTAATTTTCCACTGTTATCATAAGGGACTATGCAGAGCTAAGTTTTGGAGGGAAATGCCAGAGACAGTGAACTTTTGACTGTCTAGTTTTAGCTGTGTCAGACGGTTGTTTATGACTGAAAACGTCTTGGTCATTGCCATTTACTTGTATTGAGGCCGAATACAAGTTTATGGCAGCCTTTATTTGCAACATTGTTTTTGTTGGGCTGTGCTTCTCCAGTGTTACCTGTCCGACTAGAAGGTTCTATATCAGATAGGAACTGTATAAGAGGCTGTTAACACGTGTAATTTTGGCGTGGAAATTTCAGTGGCGGCCGGGTGGATTCTGCCTCCCGCTCATTTCAATGGGAAGCGGCGCCGGGGATCACAGAGCAATGTTTTAAAGCCGCAGCCACGCCGAAGGGACATGTCCATGCTTACTGCAGCTTTGAACCCCCACTCTGTGATTTTCAGCGCTGCCTCCCATTGCAAACAATGGGAGGCAGAAAGGATGCAACTACTGGAAAAAACAGTGTGAATGGCCCCAAAAGGTAGAGCACTCAGAGCCCCCAGTTGTCTGCAGATAGAAAGCAGTGGTTAGTAGGAGACATCCAGACTGCATGAGTGACCAGAAGATGCTGAGATACCCTGCTTGACAACTGAGCCTCAGAGCCTGTGCCACTAGCCCTTTGACCAGGGAGCCAGCTGAATGACTGAGCCACATATCCAGGGGCCACCAGCCTTTGGCCAGGGTACGAGTCTTCTAAGAAAGAGATGGAGAGCTAGCTCAGGCCTTTCCTCTTCTGCTAGGGAGGAGACTCGAGAAGTATATTGTCTGTATTGTTTTGCACCTGAATTCCTCCAGTAAAGAAGCACACTGGTTTATTGCAGACCCTGTACCCCCACTGGGGTACACCACGTCTTACCATTCCCACTGGAGAGCAACAACACATGAACCGTGTCCAGGGGACCCACCGTAGCATTGGGCCCACCCCAAATCCGGCCACTGAATACACCCCTATTATCATCACTGTAGGGTGCTACCAATCAATTCAGTGGTTAATACTATAGTTTATGTAAACCTGACCAGCTGGAGTACAATGAGCAGCAACTAAAGTTCCCCGAGAGAAAAAAGAATCCTATCTCCACAAAGCATACAGACGAGAAATATGTAAAATGTTTCCACTATATTTACCAGCATGCTCCACTTCTACAATGATATGCGCACTTACTCAACCAAATGCCAATTAATATAATGCTCAGAAGATGGAGGAGGTTTAAAGGCTATGTACACCTTTGGGGGCAAGTTTTTTTTTATTATTGCATGTATCCAAGGGTCATTGACCTACCTGTAATCCAGCAGTGGTGGCCATGCTTGCACACTATAGCAAAAGGCACTGGCCTCTCTGGTGGCTGGAACCACAGGATTGCACTTGGCACTTTTTCTTCTAGTGTGCAAGCACGACCACCGCTGCTGGATTACAGGGTGGTCGTAACCATGGAAATGAGCAGTGTATAATATGATGGAAAAATGAATGGTGTAAAAAAAAAAGAAAACTTTGGCAGAATGGTGTTTGTTTCTACTTCCATCCCATTTGAAATTTTTTTCCCACTTCCCACCACATTTTATGCAACTGTATATGGTGCCATCAGGAAGTGCATCTTGTCCTGCAGAAAACAAGCTCTAATACGGCTATGTGAATGAAAAGATAAAAAAGTTATGGCTTTGGGAGGGCATGGAGTAAAAAACGAAAACAAAAATAAATGGAACATTTTCCGGTCACTAAAGGGTTAAACTAAAGTAAAAGCAATGGCTTGCACATCCACATGCCATGCATTGATCTATTGTTTCTCAGCATAATAATAAACTGTACACGAAGCACGTCACAGTGGCCTTTTTCAAGTGGGTCCCTACACTAAATTGGCGCAGCACTACATGGGGACCACCGCACCTGCCGGCGACACAACCCAACAACGTCCCTGCTGTCCCATGTGAACATATCTCAGAAAGCCCATTGGCCCATACATTTTGATCAAAATGTATACTAATTGCCTTGTGTACAGTTTATAAGTAAGGCACATGAACGTATTTTGTTTCCGTTCCATTTTTTTTACAGATAGGATACAGATCCATTCATTTCAATGGGTCCACAAAAAATGCTGACAGCACACCGTGTGCTATCCGCATACGTATGTCCGGTCCGTAACCCAGCAAAAGAAATAGAGGATGTCCTATTCTTGTCCGTTTTGCGGACAAGGATAGGCATTATTACAATGGATCCGCAAAAAAAAACGGATGCCATACGGACGTCATCCGTTTTTTTTGCCAATCCGCAATTTGCGGACCACAAAACACATATGTTTGTGTGCATGTAGCCTAATGCTGAGAGGCAATAGACTGGTGCATGGCATGTGGATGTGCAATGCAGATTTTTTTCTTTACAGTCTGGTCCCTTTAAAGGGCATCTGTCAGCAGGTTTGTCCCTATGGATGGTACTGGCTGACCTGTTACATGTGCTCTTGGCAGCTGAAGGCATCTGTGTTGGTCCCATGTTCATATGTGCCCGCATTGCTGAGAAAAATGATGTATTAATGTATGCAAATGAGCCTCTAGGAGCAACGGGGGCGTTGTCATTACACCTAGAGGTTAAGCTGACGCGATCTCTGCACTTTTATTTTTTTCATACTCGACCACGCCTATATTACAGCTGGGGATCGGTTAGGAGGGTGTAAGTCCTTTTGTTTTTTTACAGCACGTGGAGCATCTGGGACAAATCGTTTCTTGCACTTCAATATCCATTTAAATATTAGCACATAAATCATCAGATTATGGATATTTTAAAGTCTAAATTGCACCAAATAATTAAGTTCTGGTCTAATATACAGGAAGAAACCAGACAGACACTTTAGTAAGGAGCAATTTAGTACATTTATTAATGCACATTAATCCTAATTCCCCTCAAAAAGAGGGACATTTAGGCCCCTTTCACACGGGCGAGAATTCCGCGCGGGTGCAATGTGTGATGTGAACGCATTGAACCCGCACTGAATCTGGCCCTATTCACTTCAATGGGCCTGTGTGCATGAGCGGTGATTTTCACGCATCACTTTGTGTGTTGCGTGAAAATCGCAGCAGGTTCTATTTTCTGCGTTTTTCACGCAACACAGGACCCATAGAAATGAATGGGGCTGCATGGAAATCGCATTCGCAAGCAAGTGGTCCTTTGGCAGGCCTCGTTCACACTTCCGTTTTTCACTGACGTGTGCTGTCCGCTTTTTCTACAGACAGCACGCGTACCCATTGATTTAAATGTGTCTGCTCACATTTCAGTATTTTTGTTACTGACCCACAGGGACATGCACTACTTTGATCCGTGATGCGGACCAAGCACGCCCATTGAAGTCTATGGGTCTGTGAAAATTACTGTATCCGTGTCGCGTCCATTTTTCACTGAAGACTAATAGGAGATTCTTTGGAAATTAATTTTCAGCTGGGCAACGTCAGTGAATTACGGATGACGCACGGATAGTAAAAACAGACACACAGACCAGCCACGGATGAAACGTACGCTTTTTTCACGGACGTGACACGAGGCCTTAGCCTTGGATACGACCATGTTACACATGTCTAGATGCCCACCAAATATCCTGCCGGGGTCTTCTCATCTTGTTGGCGTGCATTTTCAGTTGTCGGGCCTGGTAGGGGGCATCGGCGTGGATTTAATGATGGAAGATCTGCAGTGTAATAACCAGCAAAGTGGAGATTTACATGCTGAGGGGAATCTGCGAGCGTACATTGTGCAGATCTGGGATCCGTCAGTTCTTCCTGCGGCTTTTCACCATGGGTTTCACTTTCAATGGGGCAAAATCCACCAGGAAAGCCGCATGTTATTCGCGCACATTCAGCCGCAGAGTTGCAGTGGAAAAATCTTCGCCATGTAGAGGCACCCTGGAGCGTGTTCACACAGATGGTTTTTGTCATGGATTAGATGCATATTCCACGCTCAGTATCATCCTCCTCTCTGCTGTTATAGAGAATACGGATCATATGGCTGCTGAATTCTCTATCTCCACAAAATTTCTTTGCAGAAAAAAAAACTATTGATGTGTCAATTTGTGAGGCAGATTGTGCTCGGAAACCCAGTAGGCACATGTGAATGATCCCCATTGGAATAGCGCTTATCCACGTGCAGACCCACGGCAGTTCATCCTCCGATCCTTTCCGGCGTGAACAGGCCTACATAAAACAAGGGGGGAACTGGATCTCCAGGAACAACGGGGGTCATTTGCGACTATTTTTTCGACTAAAAATATTTTTTAATTGGCCCCGCAACAATATTTGGTCACAGAGCCGGTTTCACCCCGTGTCCAGTGGTTGGGTGGGTAGAGGTGGAGCGGGGGCGTGTCAGCGCTGGAACTCCAGCCCCAGCTAATTTACTAACATTTACAGGCGTGAAGTTGCCTAGAAACGATGCCAGCCGGGGGCAGGAGTAGTATTTTCGTCAGGCGCAGAGAATGCCATAGATGCGCCCAACTAATGACCAGACACATGGGGTTCAAGTCGTTTTTTCTTCAGGTGCAAGGACTGCCATAGAGGCGACCAATTTATGACCAGGTACCCGCCTCATCGTAAATTAGACAAACTGACTGCAGCACAAGGAGAAACTAAGACCGAGGCCAAAAACCGTCTTAGGCCTCTTTCACACTTGCGTTGTGAAGATCCGGCGTGCACTTCCGTCGCCGGAATGCACGCCGGATCCTGCACAACGCAAGTGAACTGAAAGCATTTGAAGACTGATCAGTCTTCAAAATGCTTTCAGTGTTACTATGGCAGCCAGGACGCTACTAGCGTCCTGGTTGCCATAGTAGCAGTGGGGAGCGGCATACTTACATTCCGTGCGGCTCCCGGGGCGCTCCTGAATGACGTCAGAGCGCCCCGCGCGCATTGATCACGTGATCTATACACTGGGGCGCCCTGACGTCATCCTGGAGCCGCACGGAATGTAAGTATGCCGCTCCCCCTACTCTTTACTATGGCAATCAGGACTTTAGCGTCCCGGCTGCCATAGTAACCATTGACAAAAAGCTAAACGTCGGATCCGGCGATGCGCCGAAACGACGTTTAGCTTAAGGCCGGATCCGGATTAATGCCCTTCAATGGGCATTAATTCCGGATCCGGCGTTACGGCATGTCTTCCGGATTTTTGGACGGAGACAAATCCGCAGCATGCTGCGCTTTTGTCAACGTCCAAAAAACGTTCACATACTGAACGGAAGACATCCTGATGCATCCTGAACGGATTTCTCTCCATTCAGAATGCATTAGGATTATCCTGATCAGTAGCTTTCCGTCCTAGAGACCCGAGCACAGAACTCTAGGACGGAAAGCTAAAACGCAAGTGTGAAAGAGGCCTTAGTAAATGTGTCCCAATATCTGTCACATCTGTGGTTGTAGAAGAGATAATGTAGTTATACAGAATATAAAATGTGACGATACGTAGATAAATATAAGACACAAGACAGCGAAAGATAGATAGAGAGATAGATAGATAGATAGATAAAAGACAAATGATAGATAGATAGATAGATAATAGACAAATGATAGATAGATAAAAGACAAATGATAGATAGATAGATAAAAGACAAATGATAGATAGATAAATGATAGATAGATATATAGATATAAGACAAATGATAGATAAATGATAGATAGATAGATAGAAGACAAATGATAGATAGATAAATGATAGATAGATAGATAGAAGACAAATGATAGATAGATAGATATAGATAGATAGATAGATATAGATAGATAAGGAGATAGATATAGATAGATAGATACAGATAGATAGATAAGGATATAGATAGATAGATAGATAGATGGATAGATAGATAGATAGATAGATAGGTAGATAGATAGATACCCTTCACTGATTTTGGAGTGATGCCTCATCATTTGCTTTTGTATATCGCCTGTGGATTTTCTTTACCTAAAATCTAGGAGGGACTGCACCCTTTTTCATTCATGCTGTGCTGCTTCTCTTTGTTAGATAGATATAGGATAGATAGATAAATGAATGAATAGATAGATATATATTAGATAGATAGATATGGGATAGATAGATAGATATGGGATAGATAAATAGATATGAGATAGATAGATAGATTAGGCGTCATGCACACAACTGCATTTATTCTGTGGACCACAAATTGCGGATCTGCAAGCTATGGATACTATCTGTGTTGCACCCGCATTTTTACGGATCCATTGACTTCAATGGTCTACCTGTAGCCAAGTATAGGACACGTTCTATCTTTTTGTGTAATGGACATATGGATCATCCGTGTACTTTTTGCCTCCATATGTTGGTTCAGCAAGAAGATGGAACCTGTCCACAAAATGCGGAAGGATTCAATGAAGTCAAGCAGACCACAAAACAGACACGGCCGTGTGCATGAGGCCTACAGACAGATATTTAGACAGACTATCCTACTATTGTCCGCAAATCACGGTCCGAGGCCCCATTTAAGTCAATGGGTCAGCAAAAAATACGAAACACATCCGTATTTCATCCCTATTTTGCGGATCCATACTGTAGAAATGCTATGCCCAGCCCATATTGCTCATGTGTTTGGTGATTGATAAGTTACTGTTTCCGATCGGCAAAAAACGGATCGCATATGGATACGTTTTGTGGAATAACGGAATGGAAGAGGACTTAAATCAGAGAAAAAAAAACTCAGATGCAGAACAACGGATCCGTGAAAAACGGACCGCAAAACAACAACGGTCGTGTGCATGAGCCCTAATAGACAGATGTTACATAGATAAGTAGATATTAGATAATAGATAGATACAGTAGATAAATAATAGATAGATAACATAGGTATTGCGGTTGTGTAATATGAGTAGTTGTGGATGATGGGAGTTGAACTTTGTTAGGATGAGTGCATCATACATACTGTGAGGACTTCCAGGAGGAATAGTAGAAGGACCCTGACAGGACTTGCTGCAGATGATTTACCTCAGCAGAATACATAATACATGATAATGCATCTATTGTCCCCATCGCCTCCATTAGCAGAGCCCCCAGCCCCTCTCCCGCTGCACTAACTAGTCCTGAACTTGGTCACCTCTGGCATCACTACTAACTAGTTGTGCCAAAATTATGGGATGTGGTTGCCTGAGCAACCAGACTGGACGTCACAATCTGGGCATGTGTATTCCATTTTTGTCTCTTTCTCTCTCTCTTTTATTTTCAGGCAGAGGGAGAGACAGGAGGGGGGACATTATTTCCCTAAATAAAAGAAATTAGCAGCCATCTTTCCTAAAAAAAAAGCCTCACCCCTTGTGCACAGCCTTTATCGGTGCCTGCTCGCGAGCCCCCCTCCTGGCATCCCATGGGTTAATAGCCGGGGTGCGAAGAAAAGGGATCACGATTGCAATATAAACTGCAGTCAATCAGGGGGAGGGGGCCATGAGAGGGCCACTGGGGAACGAAGAGGATCCGATGGAGGAGATGGAGAATGAAGACATGTCAGGTAAAGCCGGCGTCAGGCTGCATGCGGGGACCGGGCGCTGGACGGGTGCCTGCTGCGGGCGGTGGGTGGCAGAGGCCGGCTGCAGACCAGGAGGGCGGGCGCGGAAACCCGGCGCTTTACGATTGTTCTGTAGTTTAAAGTTTTGCGCGGTGGGAAAATCCCGTGCAGAAGGGCGCCAAAGAAAGAAAGCTGGTGTCTGTGCCCCCCTTATCCTGGGGTTTCTGTGCCCCCCAGTATACTGGGATTTCTTTGCCCCCCCCCCAATTATACTGGGATTTCTGTGCCCCCCAGTATACTGGGATTTCTATGCCCCCCAGTATACTGGGATTTTTTTGCCCCCCCCCATTATACTGGGATTTCTGTGCCCCCCATTATACTGGGATTTCTATGCCCCCCAGTATACTGGGATTTCTATGCCTCCCCCCCCCCCCTTATACTGGGATTTCTGTGCCCCCCATTATACTGGGATTTCTGTGCCCCCCAGTATACTGGGATTTCTGTGCCCCCCAGTGTACTGGGATTTCTGTGCCCCCCCAGTATACTGGGATTTCTTTACTGGGATTTCTATAACCCCCTGGTATACTGGGATTTCTCTGCCCCCCATTATACTGGGATTTCTGTGCCCCCCAGTATACTGGGATTTCTGTGCCCCCCGGTATACTGGGATTTCTGTGCCCCCCGGTATACTGGGATTTCTGTGCCCCCCATTATACTGGGATTTCTGTGCCCCCCGGTATACTGGGATTTCTCTGCCCCCCATTATACTGGGATTTCTGGGCCCCCCATTATACTGGGATTTCTGTGCCCCCCAGTATACTGAGATTTCTGTGTCCCCCAGTATACTGAGATTTCTGGGGCCCCCATTATACTGGGATTTCTCTGCCCCCCAGTATACTGAGATTTCTGGGGGCCCCATTATACTGGGATTTCTGTGCCCCACATTATACTGGGATTTCTGTGCCCCACATTATAGTGGGATTTCTGTGCCCCCCATTAAATTGGGATTTCTGTACCCCACCCATTATACTGGGAGTTCTGGGCTCCGCATTATACTGGGATTTCTGGGCCCCGCATTATACTGGGATTTCTGTGCCCCCCATTATACTGGGATTTCTGGGCCCCCCATTATACTGGGATTTCATTGTGTCAATGCAAGAAGCAGAGGTGTATGGCTGTACAGCAGATACCTGCTTTGTGCTCCTGTATGCATGTCATTGGTGCGCTCATCAGGTCCCTGGGTGGCACTGGTTATAGCTGTGCATTTGTCTCAGCATCCTCCTAATTAGCAGTGGTGCAGTCTGTCACATCAGCGCCCCCCTGACTCAGACCCGCGTGCCCCTACTGCTGATAATGGAGCATGAGATCAGATTAAAATGCTGGGTTGTGTTGTTTTGCAAGCATCATCACCATCATCACCATCATCATCGGTGCATTGTTAAGCCATGGTGATCTGCGACATCCCTGGTCCTGTCCCCAGGCGCGTCTGGTGTCACCATATTAAAGGCGATCTCGTTTCTCTATACAATTTGCTGCATCACTTCTTGTGTGGTCCCGTGCATCCTGCGCGCCTCGTGCTGTTTTATGAGCGTGCAATCTATTTGCTTTGTTTGAACGTCTATGATATTTCCATAGGGTCCTAGAACGGCAATGGGTAGAAAGTCAATCTGATAGACAATGATATTAGGAGTAGTGGGTTGTCTTCCTGGGTTATATATCCACGCCTGTGTTTCCCCTCCATGTGCGTAGATGGATAAAAAAAAAACTAAAACTGTAGACCCCTATCAAGAGTCAGGAAAGAAATTCAGGATTTCAGGGATTTGTGTTCACATCTACGTCTTTGGTTTGGACTGTGTGGGGTAAAATAGGGTTGTGGCCCTTTAAGTTTTACAGCGAAGGGTTAAAGTTTTATACTGAGCTTATTAGGTGGCTAATTGCTGATGATTTATTATATATCTGGATAATGTGGAAAAGGTAGGTTTGGGCTGATTGGGGGCCTCTGTGTAATTGGCCGCTCCCCGTGTGCTATAGGTACGGCATTGAAATTCTATTGTGACGTCACAGGCCTGTAAGATGGGAGGATGTGTGCGGTCACGTAATGTCTGGCTGATATTCCTGCAAGTTGTAGAAGTCGTTGGGTCGTCTTCTTCTGTCACCTTGTTAGAAATTTGTGTTTGATTGCCTCTTCCTTGTATCTGTTTCCGGGAAAGTTGGGTGACTGTGAGTGTACGGGCCGTTTTTTGCATTCCGTATATGGAACCATTCATTTCAGTGGGTCCGCAAAAAAACCCCAAAAAACCCGAAAGGTACTCCGTATGCATTCCGTTTCCGTATTTCCGTTTTTACATTCAGTTCAAAGATAGAACATGTCCTATAAGGCTTCATTTACACGTCCGCAATTGTTTTGCGGATCTGCAAAACACGGGCATGAGCGATGTTCGTTCTGCAATTTGCGGACCGCACATCGCCGGCACTATATAGAAAATGCCTTTTCATGTCCCCAATTGCGGACAAGAATAGGACATGTTCTATTTTTTTCAGGAACCCGAATGCGGACTTGGGAGTGCGGATCGGCAATTGCGGACCCGGGCAGGACATCGTCTGTCTCCATTGAAATGAATGGGTCCGCAATTCCTTTCCGCAAAATGTGGAACAGAATTGCGGACGTGTGAATGGAGCCTTATTGTCCGCATCACGGACAAGAATAGTACTGTTCTATTAGGGGGCCAGATGTTCCGTTCCGCAAAAAATGCACTAGGCCTTAGTATGATGGACCCCAATTCAGCTTTCCCAGCAGTTGCTGCTGTTTTTCAGAAAGCCGTATCCGCTATTACAACAAACCCAGCTTTTCCAGACTCCTGACTCATACATTTCTCAGGAGATGCGTATCTTAAAGGGAAGCTTCCACCATAAAAATGCAGTGTGATCTTCCGGCAGCACCTTATAGAGCAGGAGGAGCTGAGCAGACCTATATAAAGCTTTATAGGGAAAAAAATTAGTAAAAATGTACAATTTATTCATTGAAATTCCTGCTCATTCAGGGCTTTGAAGTCCAGGAGGCGGTCCTATCAGTGACTGACAGCTATCTGTGTATGCACAGTCATAGAGGGAAGGCCGTCAATTACTGATAGGACCGTCTCCTGGACGAATTTTTCCCCCCGATAAAACTATATATCAGTCTGCTCAGCTCCTCCTGCAGCTCAGACACCATGTTCTACCTGACGGGAACCCTATAAAGATGAGTACGAGAGACTGTTTCCCTCCATAACCTCTAAAATAAGCCACTGAGACATCCTTTTCTTTAAAATTGTTAGAACATTGGCCCTTATTTATCAAAACTGTCTAAGGTCTAGTTCACACAGCAAAGGCAAAATCCGCTGCTTCTTCAGCTATTATTATCATTTCAATGTGAATGCCGAGGACCCGCTTGGGTTTCCAGAGGTGTCCATCTGGATACCACACCAAGTTGTGGTTGTGGCTATAAACTGTGGCCCTCCCATTGAGAACAAGGGAAGCAGATTCAGCGCTGCTTTTGGGCAGCTTTTTGGTAGGGAATCTGCACCAAATTCTGCCAGCACAAAAACAGGACTGTGGAGTCCGTAAGCCTGACTCCGACTGCTACATACTCCGAACTCTTCCTCCACCACCAGCCCAAAGGCTGTCCGGGCATGCTGAGAGTTGTAGTTTTGCAACAGATGGAGGCACATTGGTTGGGAAACACTGTTATATGCCCATTTATTAATTTATTAACCCTTGTACAAAGGAAAAGGAAAGCCGTTAGCAACCAAATTCCAGCTTACATTTTTTTCATTGCTATCAGCAACTGCGCTGCTGTTTCTTTGTACAAGGTTTAATAAATCTCCCCTGTGACTGAATTATGTGTTATTTATTTCATTGTTAGAATCGGTATCGGTGAGTACTCAAATAAAAGTATCGGTACTCGTAAAAATGGTATCGGGACATCCCTAATTATAACTATTGAAAGTAATAATTAGTAATAATAATAAAAAAGAAACAATATTTAAGTATTTTCATTTTTAATTCTTGGACCCCCTTTAAACCATGTTTATTGGAATACAGTTTCGGAAATTCCTGGCATTTTCTAAATTCCTGGAAGTAGATATGTAATGCAGTATGGGGAACATTTACTTAGTCCACTGGCGCTTGATGTGCCTAAATTACGTAGGAATGCGCCGGCCTCTACATACCTCGGGCCCCGGCTGTGCGACTTGCTTAAATGTATGCCAGCTCCCTTGCTGTCATTTTTTACGCCAAAAACAGGCATAATACATCATTAATGAGATGGGCTGGCCAGTCCGCCCCCCTTCCCTGCCCGCGCCATGCTCCCATTTTCCCGCCACATTGGAAAAGTGGCGTGAGTGGGGAAAAGTTGCAGATTCGGCCACAAATCCCCTTTGTAGCTAAATCTGTGACAAAAGTACGCCAAAAACTTTGCGTACTTCTCATCATGAATGACCCCCTTGTGATTCCTAACTGGAGCTGTGAGCTCTGATTACTTTCATAGACGAAAACCTTCCACTCCATCCTCAGAGGCTCACAATATTGGGGGCCCTCCAGCTGCACAAGGTGACTAGAGGGGAGGCCAAGCCTAAGGGGCTTCGAGGGGTTGGCTCCTCTGACACATTGATGGCATAACTCTAGGGTATGCCATCAATGTCGGATAGGCCACCCTCTGTTCGCGGCTGTAGGACTTCTGAAAATAGCCGAGCACTGGCACAGCTATATCCGGAAGTCCCACAGCGGTGAATGGAGCTGTAGTCCAATAGTCACATTCACTTTATGCGGGTCACTTTCTCCATGTGCTCACAGCGTCCTCTCCAGTGAAGAACGTGCGCCCAAACTCCTAGCCCACCCCAACACATCACTATCAGTCCCCCCCAATCTTCATGCCAACATGCGCCCGACTGCCCTAGCATGGACCCGATCATTTTATTCATCTGCCCAGGGCAAGCATGCTCAGGCATATAGTGCCCTGGGGGGAGTCTGTTTTGTATCCGGTTACTATGGAGTTTGGGAGCACATTCTTCACTGGAGGGAACGCCGTGAGCACATGGAGGAAGTGACCCACAGCCCAAGACCCACAGCCCAAGACCTGCCAGGCGCTGCGCGGTGAGAATCTCGCGCCGCTGCAGGACTGTTCCTCCTCACTTCAGAGCGGTGTGCCGAATGGTCCGGCTGCCCACTCAAACCGACCAATAACAAAGCACCCTGATGTAAGGAGCTTTGTTATTGGTCGTTTCAGGCACAGGCTGCAGCGCTCACAGCTCTGATGAAAGGCAGGGAAAAGCCTAAGGCGTATTGGTACGTCTGTGACGCTTGTACAGGCGTTATTACAACCTCTGCTGGGCCCCATAGCAGTCGCATGGTCTGCCCATGGTGGGTATGCTCCTGACTTGTGCTAATGACTGAAGCGATAATTAGCCCACAGGATAGACTCCTAGAGCCTGTGACGTCATGGAGTGGTGTATGATTACATCACATTAGTGTGACCACAACGACCACCTTTCATCATTACACTAGTGAACTGTATACCCAGCGATGGCTCAATATAATCAGAATCGGTTCCATATGTCATCAGTATCTGATCGGTGGGGATCCAACACCCGGGACCTCTGCAGATCAGCTGTTTGAGAAGGCAGCGGCACTCGCAGTAGCACCGCTGCTGTCTCACAGCCTTTCCTAGGCCAGTGATGACACGTACATCAGTCACGTGGCCTACGTGCAGCTCAGCCTAAGGGTCTATTCATGCGTCAGTATTTTGTAATCCCCATTGCGGAACGGAATGCGGACCGATTCATTTCAATGGCCCCATTTATATGCGGATCCGAAAAATAAAAAAATAGAGCTTGTCCTACTATTGTCTGCAAAATGTGGTCCATGATCCTATTGTAGTCAATGGGTCCGCAAAAACGCTGATGACATGCGGAATGCATCAATATGTCATCTGCATTGTCATCCTCAATTGCGGATCCGTTTCCAGGAAATACGAAAAAAAATTTTTTTACTACCTTAGCAACATACATTCCTCCTTCCGTTTTTTTTTTACTTATTAAAGTGAACGGGGCTGAGCTGCGATACCAGGCACAGCCGCTATACAGTGCGCTTGGCGAGCTCACAGGAGCGCCGGTGCCTACTCAAACAGCTGATCGGCGGGGGGTCCCGGGTGTTGGGCCTCCACCGGTCAGATACTGATGACCTATCCTGAGTCTCGGCAACTATTCCTCCCAACTTCCCCATGTACTTGCTTGGATTGGCCGACTGCGCTTGTGTTCTGAATGTGGAGAGGAGAATAAGCAGAATCCATGGGTAGCTGCTTATCTCCCTTGAGAGCGTAATTCTCTCCCCTGACATTTGTCGCCGGTGGATTGTTAGGACACCTGCATACACATTAAAGAGGACCTTTCATGGGATTTTTTCTTTAAACGAATACCTTAGTATAGTATGTAAACCACCTGCAGCATGTGCCATTGTTTTTTTTTGTTTTTTATTTATTTTTGTCAGATTGCCCCCTCCGTTGCGCCTCTATGCTGTCCTCTGTGTTCTGGCGCCAAGTATGCTAATTAGTTGTATCGGTAGAGCAGGGGTACACAACCTTTTCTGTTTGGGGGCCACATTGTCAGCCTTAACCAATTCCAAGGGCCGAAAATAAAACTTAAAGGGGTATTACCAACTGAAATACTGTATTTTTGGCATATTGAACGCACAGTATACACTATAAATGTCTACAGTTCTAGGATTCCCATCTAATAGGAGAATACATGAGAGATACATGTAAGAAGCCATAAGACATAGACCTACATGTCTTTTACCTGATGTTTGGGGGCCACACAGAATGGTATCGAGGGCCGCATGTGGCCCCCAGGCCAAAGGTTGTGCACCCCTGCGGTAGAGGAAGGAAGAGACTTCAGCTCTCCTCAGTGGGCGTCTCCCTGGCTGTGACGTCGGTCAATCGCAGTGGACCGCTCCCCCACCAGGGAGAAGATGAGCTGTTCTTGTGAGATTTGGTAAATCTTTCGAGAACACGTTATGTTATCGAGTTTAGCGCTGTGATGGTCCTGGCACATTCTACATAGTGACACATTTGGCAGATGAAATATATATACTAATGACTAATGTGATTTCTATGACTGATGAAGGATATGTTACCTGGAAATCAAACCAATCAGAGGGGCTCATGTTGATGATGGTCAGGGGCACTCAAGGTGCTGCTGTATGAATTGGTTTTTGCACTCATTTCATGGGAATGACCTTTGATGTTGGTGTGACTTTTGAGTCCTCAGTCCTCCCATTGTTGTCAGTAAGGGGGTCCAGGAGCGGGGTCTTTTGACTACTTTATAGCTCATTTCAAAAAATACTAAAATGGATCATTGTTTTTAACTTATTTTGTCCAAAAGTCTGCACTGTCCCTTTATACCACTTCTCCTGGTCAATATTCCATTGACCTTCCAATGGCTTCTAGCAACAAGTGCCACCAAGTTAGTAGCGTACTACCATAGAGGCACATCATGCCACTACTATGGGACCTATGGCCAGAAGAGAATTGAACTACTCCTTTTGCCTTTCTTCACGAGATCATAGCGTAACATAAAAATAAAATAAGACATACAATAAAACAATTCAGGTTACCTACAGCCGCCACTAGGGGGGCTTTCTGCCGACAAATTTGTAGCTCTTCCAATAATGTTCAAGAGGAACGGTATGAATCCATATGCAGAAAGCTTCCCCTAGTGGCACTGCAGGTAGCCAGAATTAAAAGGGTTAACCCGAAATTTGATATTGATGGCCTGTCTTCAGGATACCCCCACCGATCAGCTGTTTGAAGAGCGCCGTACATTGTATAGTGGCTATGGTTGTATTACATGCATTTGCGCCTAGGCCATGTGACCATATACAGTGACGTCATTGGCCGAGTATGAAGCCTAAGCGTTCCTGCACCTCTTCGAAAAGCTGATGGGCGGGGGTCCGACTTTTAGGGATAGGTCATAAATATCAAATTTCGGGATATCCCTTTAACTGTATCACTTTGTGAAGAAAAGCAGGGCGTTTTGAACACTGTACAAGAAAAGAAGTACTTTCCCTTTAATTAAGGGTACTTTCACACTTGCGTTGTTGGATTCCGGGATGCAGTTCCATCACCGGAACTGCCTGACGGATCCGGCAATCTGTATGCAAACGGATACCATTTGTAGACGGATCCGGATGCGTCTCACGAATGCATTGCAATACCGGATCCGTCTCTTTGGCTGTCATCCGGAAAAACGGATCCGGTATTTATCTTTTTCACATTTTTAAAGTTCTGCGCAAAACCGGATCTGTTTTTCCGGAACACTTGGGAACAGATCCGGCATGAATGCATTTCAATGGAAAATAATGCCGGATCCGGCATTCTGGCAAGTGTTCCGGAATTTTGGACGGAGATAATACTGCAGCATGCTGTGGTATTTTCTCCATCCAAAAACCGTACAGTGACTGAACTGAAGACATCCTGATGCATCCTGAACAGATTTCTCTCCATTCAGAATGCATTAGGATAAAACTGATCCGTTTTTTCTGGTATTGAGCCCCTAGGACGGAACTCAATACCGGAAAAGTTTAACGCAAGTGTGAAAGTACCCTTAAGAAGTAGTTTTGTGATGTTCACTGTATCTAGCTGCGGTAAAATTCTAATTCTTTGGACACACATGACCTCTAATCTGGAGCTTGATTTTTCTGGTTTGTAAGTGACCTTTATTGTTCTGACAGTACAAACGTGCACGATGGACTCCGGCTGATTGATGAACGTTCTGCTAAATTGTCTAGACTGAGATCAGGAGACATATCTAATTAATATACAGGATGGGCCTGTGTCATAAGACGCCAGCTGCAGAACGGATCCGGAGGAACACCCACAACTGTAATCACAGGACAAACAACAAAAATGACACAAGACGACTCTGCTGAACTATTCCAATGGACATTTATAATATGCCAAAATGTTACAGTATGGGACACATTTATCAGTGTTGTCCTTGCACCTGTTTTCCATGCAGTGCACCATGCACAGTGCCTCCAGCGCTGTAGGACAGATATGCAGGGACTCCGCGCGCTACCACTCAGCCTCCTGTACACATGGCCTAAAGGGGTTATGCCATGAGTATTGTCAATAAATGAAAATCAGACATCATAAAGCATATTTTTTTTACAAAGCTAGCATCAGCCCTGTACTTCTGATGGATCCAGATCCACCTCAGCAGATGTTCTGCTGTATATATTTCAAGCTAGTAGCTCAAGGGGTCATGTCCTTTCAGCTGCAGCTCTCTGGTAAATCAGGTTGGTGGCAGTTGAAAGATGGAACTGAGCATGAGCGACCACCTCAGCCATGTAACTGAAGTGGGCGAAATAAGAAAAAGGACAAACAGCAGGTGGCGCTATACAGATACATTTATTGAATAGCTCAGTGGCTGTACTAAATTTTTAATGTCAAGCAATTACAAAAATATTCAGATCCAACTGCTGGTTTAAGAAATATAGAATAATTTTCATGGGACAACTCCTTTAAATTTCACATGTATTTTGGTTTGTATTCTATGGTGAAATACATGAGAAGACGGCAACAAGCCTGCGTCAATATGCCCCCATTTTTCTGTGCCAATCCAGGTCAAGAAGAGAGATGTCCCTTCTTGGCTTGGTTTCTGCACAGATGCCATGATGTCGACACACAGATGGTTGCGATCTGTCTTCTCTCTTCAAGCTTCAGCTAACAGCTAAAGGACCTGTGATGACGTCACATCACATGGTCCAATCACATGGTCCATCTTACCATGGTGATGGACCATGTGATTGGACCATGTGATGTGACGTCATCACAGGTCCTTTAGCTGGTAGCTGAAGCTTGAAGAGAGAAGACAGATCACAACTACGCGATCAAGTGGCTAAGGTAAGTTAAGTTTTATTATTTTTAACCCCTTCCTCTTCATTTTACTATGCATTCTTTATTAAGAATGCTAATATTTTCCCTTATAACCATGTTATAAGGGAAAATAATAAATTCTCCAGAAGACCCGAAACCGAACTTCAGTGATGAAGTCCGGCTTCAGGTCTGGGTACCAAACATGGCGATTTTTCACACGCGCGTGCAAAACGCATTACAAACGTTTGTACCCGCGCGGAAAAATCGCGCATATTCCCGCAACACACCCGCCTCTTATCCAGGCGTCAAACATGACGCCCGTGTGAAAGAGGCCTAAACGCAGAAGTAACAGAGGCCTAATTCAGTTATCGTTTGTCAGAGAAATTCCAACCACTAGATATCGCATTGGAGACTGACCCATGCCTCTGCAGGTAATGGCGAAGCTTTTCAAAGCCACTTAATGACTCTGGTGACCCTCAGGATGAAGAGAATGAGATGTGACAATTTTTTCCTTGTGTAGGACGGGAAGTTTTTAAAGTGCTTCAGAAATACCTGGGCTTGATTGCAGAAGAGCAGTCATTACACAGAAATTGTTCAAGATACTCTTTTCTTTGCTAATGCCAAGGCAATTACGCTGTCAATTAGACCTTCACCGGTACTCAAGCCATGGCTGTGCGGGTGATTTGTGGTAGTGTGATCAAGCCACTAAAGCAGGAACAGACAAATTGCTGTAGACGTAGCGCGGAGCTGATCAGTTTGAGAGCCAGTTTAATTTTTTAGGAGCAAAACAAGAAGAACTTTCTTAGACGTCAAGAGACAATAACCCAAAAAGTTGGGCACCAGGAGGAAAAAAGGGCCCCATTATTTGGCCATCATATGTAAAACATTATCCTCATGTTAACAAACACCTTCAGCTTGGTCTAAAGTGTTTACCAGGGTTCCGGGATTGGAAAAACATAGCTACTTTCTTCCTAAAACTACGTCACAGCTGTCCACAGGTTGTGTATGGTATGGCAGGTCTGCGCCTTTCACTTCAATGGAACTCAGCCGCATTACCCGGACAATCCATGTACAAGTGCGGCTTTATTTTTACAAGAAAGCTGCCTCCTTTTCTAATAGTGGACAATCCACAGACACCTTCACTGTTCAATCCAAAGAATCCAACATGGCTGATTTGTATCTACGCCACTTCACTGAGGATGTAAACCTTAGGGGGTCTGAGAAAAAATCAACAAGACAAGTCAGTGGGTCTGGTGACCCTCATAAACATTGGACTTTATTAAGATTGGCACTTCTTACACCAGTCTTAGCAAGAACTACCCAGGAGTAAGATGCTCAAACCTTTTTAAGACGTGTAGGCATGTTAATAAATTTTGTGAATGTTCTAGAGGTCTTTGGCCAGAAAATCAAATCTATGCCAGCTATTTAAAAAAAACCTTGATGTTACTATGGGACCCCTGAATAGAAGTGACCTATTCCAGGTAGGTCTTGACCCCACTTTATTGCTTGGCTGGAACCTAGAGGTATGTGGTTTTCTCGGGTGCTACAATGTCAGTAAACAAGCAGAAGTTGCATTTACCAAGACCTTCTAGCTCAGGTGCTTATTTTTATTTATGGCCACTGACCTCTATGTACACCACTTTAATGGACCTCTGTAGCTGTTCCCCACAGAAAAGGTTTTATAACCTACCTAATCAATAAATCATCAAGGGACCACATGTTTTACAGGACGTTATTTTCCCGCCTCCTGGCATTCTCACAAGGAAGATTTCCACTTGGCATAATCGTTGTCATTGTAGTTGGAGTTTATTAGCCAAAAGCTTGTCTTCTGCTACACAAACAGCCTCTGGAAGGAAGAGAATGGGGTATAATTAAAGTGACCCTTCAGTTCAACAAGAAAAACTTGCATAAGTTGGGGTATGAACACAGCACTGCGCTCGTTTTCATTTTTTCCACTGCAGATCCACTAATTCCAGGGCTCTTCTTCTGCCATCCAAGATGTCCACACCACTTTTCAGACTGAAGCACACTGTGCGTTCGGTAGTCCAAGACACTTTGTGCTTGTTAAGCCCTTACCCTGGTTTGGCTAGCACAGCTCATGTGAGCAGTGCTTTCCACTCTGAGGGCAGCAGGAAGTGATTTGACATCGAAATGCACAGTGTACATCAGGTAGACTGAGAAGCAGGGCAGTCATCTTGGAGGGAAAAAGAGTAGCCTGGCAATAGGCATATCTGCAGCTGAAAAAGATCACCAAGTAAGTGTTCATTTGGAAGTTCCTCGATTTCCTGATCTCAACACAGGGGAGCCATTCAGATGCTGTGGTCACAATTGACCATGGCATCTGAGGGATCAAATGTCTGGTCGGTGTTATCGGCGATCACATACATTAGCTCCAGATGTCTGCTGTTTAAAACAGCAAAAACTCAGCAGCAATGGCGCCCTCTCAGCATCTGAGCAGTCACCATGTTTAAATGCTGGACTTCCAACGTACAGGGGTTTAGAAAGAGGTTAAGAAAGCATTCTACTTGCACTTTTGGCTACTAAAAAAAGGAAATGGTGCCTATTATTAGGCCTAGTGGGCAGTGCAAAAACTGCAGAACTTAGGATTTTTTTAAATATAGAGACATAGAAAAATAAATAAACCATCACCCAAAAATTCTTTGAAAATATGTTTAAGAACTTGATTTAAACAATAGGCCATTTTATGCTGAGACACTCTCTTTAAGGGTCCATTCACACGTCTGTGAATGTGTCCGCACTCGTTCCGCAATTATGCGGAACGGGTGCGGACCCATTCATTCTCTATGGGGCAGGAATGGATGCGAACAGCACACAGTGTGCTGTCCGCATCCGCATATCCGGAGCGCGCCCCCAAACTTCCGGTCCGTGGCTCCGGAAAAAAATAGAACATGTCCTATTCTCGTCCGCTATTGCGGACAAGAACAGGCAGTTCTATGGGGGTGCCGGCCGGGTGTATTGCGGATCCGCAATACACTACGGACGTGTGAATGGACCCTAAAGAAAATGACATCACTACTTTCTTTGCTGCGACCTGGAGTTGGGCTCTTACCCTTGCCTATTCCTCGTTTCACACCAGCCATTATGGCATAAGTTCCAAAGTAAACCGAGGTTACGTAAATGAGTGCTTGACCTAAATCGGGGCCGGTTTATTGATATGTCTACTAAAAGAATAGCAAGACTCAAAGGGAGATTTCTGAAACTGTCAAAAGAAAAAATGTCTTTGCTCATACCAAAAAATCCTGGTACATTTTTATGTTCTTATACTGCTCTTGGGGAAAAAGAAAGCTGTACTGTGATTGGTTACTATGAGCAATAGATCTGCCTTGTGTCTATTTGCCAAATTTAAAAGGGCTGTCTGACCCCCAAAACAATTTTAATTATGGCCCTAAAAGCTATTAGCATAAAAAAGATCTATTCGCCGGCGTTCCGTTCCTCTAAGGCCACTGAATGGCTGCCCTTAGTCCATTAATGGCACCTAAACTTTTTTTTTTATAGACTTTTGTTTTCAGTTTGTGAATATAGTCCTTGTGACAGATGCAGTTTAATATTTTAATGTGCGGTCCGCGTTCTGCCTTCTGCATTGCATTAGGCATGGCTCCAGTGCCACAGAGGATGCGGTGTTTGTAATTTCTGACCTTGAATCCTTGCGAAGACTGTAAAACGTCTTTCCTCATCCTCAATAATTCGACTGCCATCTTTACAGCTTAGGCCTCTTTCACACTTGCGTTCTGAGGATCAGGCAGGCACTTCCGTCCCGCCGGATCCGTCAGAACGCAAGCTGCCGGGCGCTCCTTCATGACGTCACAGGTCCGGGCGGCGCATTGATTTATGCGCTGCGGAGACCTGTGACGTCATGAGGGAGCGCCTGGCGGCCGCAGCGCAGGTAAGTACACTGCTGCGGAGTTCCATAGCAGCCAGGACTTCAGTAGCGTCCTGGCTGCCATGGTAACCTGAAAGCATTTCGAAGACTGATCAGGATCCTGATCAGTCTTCAAATGCTTTCAGGCGCAGCGCATAGATCAATGCGCCACCCGGACCTACGACGTCATGAAGGAGCGCCCGGAGGCCGCAGCGCAGGTAAGTACACTGCTGCAGGGTACTTACCATGGCAGCCAGGACTTCAGTAGCGTCCTGGCTGCCATGGTAACCAATCGGAGCCCCAGCTTACACTGGGGCCCCGATCGGAACTGCTGCTGCGCATGAGCAATGCTAAACGTCGGTTCCGGCGATCAGCCGAAACAACGTTTAGCTTAATTCCGGATCCAGATTAATGCACTTCAATGGGCATTAATTCCAGAACCGGCGTTACGGCATGTCTTCCGGATGCTGCGGTTTTGTCAACGTCCAGAAAAACGTTCACATATTGAACGGAAGACATCCTGATGCATCCTGAACGGATTTCTCTCCATTCAGAATGCATTGGGATAATCCTGATCAGTATCTTTCCATCCTAGAGCCCCGAGGACGGAACTCTAGGACGGAAAGGAAAAACGCAGATGTGAAAGGGGCCTTATACTCACTTAAAGAAGGGGTCACTCATATTTGTCACTGTGGGATGCCATTTGCATTTTTTTTATGTTGAATTAATTGAATGGAAGTAAAAATAAAATATATGAACCTTTTAAATATCACATCCAGATGAGGTGAATGTGAACTGGACTGGTCTGCAGTACCAGGCATTGCAGCCTGGATAGACGAGCATGCGTGCCTGTGTAAACTCCTTCATTATGCAGATCCCAAGAGTTGGATCAAACAGAGGCTAAGGAACTATAAAATAAGGCCCCATTCACACATGGACACATATCCATTTTGCAGGCGGCAAACCATGGATCTGCAAAACACGGACATTGGCAGTGTGCACCCATTGACTTCAATAAGTCCGCAATCTGCAATTTACGGCCAAGTGCTTCCGTATGCTGCCAGATCCGTTAAAGATAGTCTTTAAGCAAAATGCTAGGCTGATCACATAAACTGACCCAGTTGTTTTTCTAGAATCAGTATTGCACCCTTAACAATTACCTAATGATGGCCTGTCCTGAGAATAGGCCATCACTTCCTAAAGGCTGGACAACCCCAGTGTTTTCTCAGGGTCTTGGTCACCAGTTTATGGTGCCCTAAGATGTAAAACTGTTGAATGACCCATTCTACTGCTGATGTTTGGCGCTCAGATGCCCGTATGCACACTTGGTAGCCCAATAGTCAGATAAGATTCCCCTTGGTGGGTTATTTCTGTTTTTCCTTGACATTTCAGATTGGGGAAACAAAAAGTAGGGATGCTGGCCACATCAACCTTATTCTTGTCATGATTTTTCTTGTGAAGTTAAGAAATAATTTGCAATAATTTGGTTGCTGTGGGCAACTGTTCCACTTTTTGTTGGGCCTAACCTTCATAATTTTCAATAAGACTTTTTAAGGAAATAACTGACTTCTGAATGCTAAATGATGTAGACCTTCAGTCTCATTTGTGTTTACTTTGTTAGTTTTTTTTGTAATGCTTTTGACCTTTTATTTGGAAAAAAACATCAAACGTCTTTCATATTCAAGTTCTAAAGGCGGAAGTTCTAAAGTGGTTGTCCAAGTTATTTTTTTGTTTCTTGTATGTTTCTAACTAAGCAAATATAAGGGATTTTTAATTCACTTACTTAATCTCCAGTTGCCCTGTTCTCCTAGTTAGCTGAGGTCACATGACCTTTAATGTCAGCTTTGTTTCCTGCTCCGATGAGGTTCCGTGCACAGAACGTTACTTTGGGATGTGCTGTTTAGGGCGACAAGACACGCTCCTTCACTGCCGATCTGCTGGCTGAGCTGTTTGCCCTTTCTCTCCCCTCCCACTGGATTCAGTAAAGTTTAACCCCTTCTACCATCAGCAGCACAGACTCAGGGTTGGGGGCTCTACCTTAGATGTTGAGCAGCTGCTGGGTTTCCTCTTCTCCGAGCACTGAAGAGATAAATGCTGTGGACAGGATCTTCCCTCCCTCCTCACCCTGCAAACACAGAGCTGACAAAGACTGGAGGAGTCCTCTCCTCTGTACTTTTTTGCTGGCTGTGAGGAAGTGTTTGCAGAGCATTACGCAAGAACAAGTAGGGGGAAGATCCTTTGTGTATCAGCAATGCCATTGTACTGTACTTGTAGTCCCACACATACAACATAAGTATCCCAGCAGTCAGACTGCAGACAGGGCAGCACTTTTATTCTCTCCCTTTGCAGAGCAGAGGAAGGGGAACGGCAGTCTTTGTCGACACCCACAAATATTCATGAAGAAATGCTCAGAGATTGTTGTTACACGCCCCCACAGTTCTGCAACTGCATGTCAACAAAGGGGCCAGAACAGAACAAGGGAGATATTTTTTTTTGCCTAAAACTTGTTTAGCTTATGTATATATTGCTGACCATTAGATTTACAGTGCTGTATTTTATTTTATTTTTTTATAATTCCAGACAACCCCTTTTAATGCTTGTGAAATGTCTTCCTGCTCAAAAGATGAAAATGATAATAAAGCTTGGTGCCTTCTCTCTGTTTAGAGGAGGAAGATCGGGGTATGGAGGCCATAGATGACTTCTTTCCTGAGGAACAGGTCACCATTCAAAAAAGGAAAAAGTCCAAAAAGTCTAAGGAAAGTAAAGTGACCAAGACAAAAAGAAGGAAAAAAGAGGTAAGAGAAGTTTTATGACGAGATGTTTGTGAAAGATCTATGTATCTATTCTTCTATCCATATTTATTTATACATTTATGTATTCTGTATTTCATCAATATCTATCTATCTATCTATCTATCTATCTATCTATCTATTTCATATCTATCTAATATCTATCTCTCTATCGCTCTATCATCTATCTATCTATCTATCTATCTATCTATCTATCTCATATCTATCTCATATCTATCTATCTATTTCATAGCTATCTAATATTTATCTCTCTATCATCTATCTCTCTATCATCTATCTATCTATCTATCTATCTATCTATCTATCTCATATCTATCTCATATCTATCTATCTATTTCATAGCTATCTAATATTTATCTCTCTATCATCTATCTCTCTATCATCTATCTCTCTATCATCTATCTCTCTATCATCTATCTCTCTATTATCTATCTATCTATCTATCTATCTATCTATCTATCTATCTATCTCATATCTATCTATCTCATATCTATCCTAGCAACTCATTTTTCTCCTTATATTTCTGTCATACATTTTCATATCCATTTCTTATTAAGGACTGATTACATTTTGGAGCTAAAATACCCCCAGTTAGACCATACTATTGTCTCTGGTCTCTGCATTCTGTTGCATGTTGGAGCTTTATTAGGCGAGCCTGTGAAATAAGACTGCTGAGACCCATCGTTTCGCTTGGGTGCGTTTGTAAATGAAGGGAGCTATTTATTAAAATGTGTTATATGGCAGCAAATAAATGTAAATGTGTTGCTGTTTCCAAGGACACAAAACCATAAGCACAAGTCATGGTTTATCTTTTATAATTCTGTCTAACTGTGCGCCGATCTACTCATCTGTAAATTTACTAGTAAAAATTAAACGTAATTCAGAATAGGAGACTGTAGATAGGAATGCGATGCATTGTAGACGTACAGCCTGGCACCTGCTGTTCATGAAATAATTTTTTTATCTTTGTTTTAATTATTTCAATGTAGAGAATGGAGCTGATTTAAAAACAAAACAATTTGCCCTAAGGCCTCTTTCACACGAGCGAGTTTTCTGTCCAGCTGCGAAGGCTGCAGCAAACGCATAGCATCCAGACTGATTCCTGACCCATTCATTTCAATAGGACTGTACACAGGATTGTTTTTCGCGCATCATTTCTGCCTTCAGGAAGATTCCCAGAATGTTCTATGCATTTCTCACGCACCTCTGGTTCCCCAAGTGAATGGGGCTTCAGTAGAAAAATGGATGCAATCCAGATGCAATGCGTGTTTCAGTTTTTTTTTCTCCTGTGAGTGCAATCAGTTTTTGATGCGTTTTTCACACACTTAAAAAAAGAACTGGAGAATTCCAAACCACATCTCTTAGCGAGTGTCCGGATGCAATGCATTTTTCACTGAAGTCCCATTCACTTCTATGGAACCAGAGCTGCGTGAAAAACGCAGAATATAGAACATGCTGCAATTTTTCCTGAACACATAAATAGGGCTGCAGCTATCCACTATTTTTGTAATCGAGTACTCTAATAAAAAACTAAATAAAAGAAAGTTTTTCTTTATAAAGACTCATCAGCTGCCCCCCCTTGTGCCACCAGCTGCCCCCCCCCGTGCCACCAGCTGTACCCTCATTGCCACCAGCTGCCCCTCCCCAGTGCCACCTGCTGCCCCCTTAGTTCCATCAGGCTCCCCCTGAGTTCCATCAGCTGCCGCCTCAGTGCCATCAACCCCCCTCAGTGCCATATCAGCTTCCCCCCCAGTGCCATCAGCTGTCCCCCAGTGCCACCAGCTTGCCCCCCAGTGCCACCATCTCCCTTGTTAGCCATGTCCCCAGTGCCAGTGAAATAAAATACTTACCTCTCCTGTAGGGGCACCGCTCCACAGCTCCTTCATCTTCTTCTCCCCGGGCTGCACTGTTGCCCTGACATCACACAGCGTCAGGACATAGTACACGCTTACTTGCACTATGTCCTGACAATGTGTCAGGATACAGTGCAGCGCGGTGCAGGCCGGCAGGTGACCACAGAGCGGTGAGTGATAGCAAGTGCTTCACTTCTGCTCCGTGGTCACATGACACAAACGAAACCTCAATGCAAAAAATTTGCATCGAGGATTTTTTTTGTGTCGAATTATTTGATTCAATCGAGTAATCATTTCAGCTCTACACAGAAATGATGCATAAAAACGGCGCTTATGTACACAGACCCATTGAAATGAGTTAGGATTCAGTCTGGATGCTATGCGTTTACTTCATGCATCACACCCTGACAGAAAACTCGCTCGTGTGAAAGAGGCTTAATACTGTCCTTATGTACAAATATTTAACTAATATAATGCTGCTCTCTATGAACAATGATATAACTACTATTATACTACTTCCTATGTATAAGAAAATAACTACTGTATTATTGCTCTTATGTACAAGAATATAACTACTATAATACTGCCCCTATGTACATGAATTTAACTACTATAATACTGCCTTCTATGTACAAGAATATAACTACTATAATTCTACCTCCATGTACAAGAATATAACTATTATGATACTACTTCCTATTGTGGTGATCTGTACAGTAAAAGTCTTGGAAGGGGTGTATATCTCACCCAGGTTCCTCAACTGGGTAGAATAAGTAACATCCAGGAAAATGGCACTGGCTTCAGCGAACATAGTTGCTGGAGTTATTTGTTGTGTTAAAGTACAAGGGCTGGATTTTTTTTGGACTGAGAAGGTAGGTTTGGTAGTGGGACCTTTCCAGTCCACCCCCTTTCCAGGGCATGTTTTTCCCCTAAGCTGAGGTGATCGTGAGGCCTGCTGTAATCAAGGAGGGATATAACCAATCCTCTGTGTGTCAGTCTGGGGAGAGAAGACTTGGAAACAGAGGCCTACAAAGGCTCTGGGTGGTCTCATCCAGGAGGGCTGAGGGCCACGAGGCTGTGTGAAGCCGGAACTCTTCCCTGCTAGGACTTGTGTTTGATGAGCGAACCTGCTAAGGGTTGGAGCCTAAGACACTGTGTATAAGCTGTGCTTAGAGGTGAGTCAGCAAAAATAATTTTGTGTTAGTTACAGCCCAGACGGGCAGGTGTTTATTTCATTTTGTTTATGTTGTGTTGAGAGAGAGCGATCCCTTACACTATGTATAAGAATAGAAATATAATGCTGCCACCTATGTACAAGAATATAACTACTATAATACAGTCCCTTATATACAAGAATATAACTGCTATACTACTGCCTCCTATGTATAATAATATGACTACTATAATACTGCCTCCCTATGTTCAAGAATATAACTACTATAATACTGCTCCTATGTACAAGAATATAACTACTATAATACTGTTCCCTATGTACAAGAATTTAACTACTATAATACTGCTCCCTATGTACAAGAATATAACTACTATAATACTGTTCCCTATGTACAAGAATTTAACTACTATAATACTGCTCCTTTGTACAAGAATATAACTACTATAATACTACTCCCTATGTACAAGAATATAACTACTATAATACTGTTGCCTATGTACAATAATATAACTACTATAATACTGTTCCCTATGTACAGGAATATAACTACTATAATACTGCTCCCTATGTACAAGAATATAACTACTATAATACTGTTCCCTGTGTACAAGAATTTAACTACTATAATACTGCTCCCTATTTACAAGAATATAACTACTATAATACTGTTCCCTATGTACAAGAATGTAACTACTATAATACTGCTCCCTATGTACAATAATATAACTACTATAATACTGCTCCCTATGTACAAGAATATAACTACTATATTACTGCTCCCTATGTACAAGAATATAACTACTATAATACTGCTCCCTATGTACAACAATATAACTACTATAATACTGCTCCCTATGTACAAGAATATAACTACTATAATACTGCTCACTATGTACAAGAATATAACTACTATAATACTGCTCCCTATGTTCAAGAATATAACTACTATATTACTGCAAACTTACGAAAAAAGTTAATTCCGCCTCCGGATAAAGCAATGGAATCCTTTATTCAAGAATAGTCATACAATCCAGGTATGCCACATAGGGGGTCATTTATTAAGCTGAAATACTCCTACGTTGCGCCGCAATCTGCAGCTTCTCCCCTGGTCTAAAAATGTGGGAGTGGCGGGGGAAAGGGACAGGCCAGCAGGCCTGTCTCATTCATAATTTTCTACGCCTGTTTCAGGCATAGAAAAAGGTCTAAATGTAAGACAGCTAGGAAGCTGGCTTACATTTAGAATTGGCGGAGGATCCACCACAGTTATGAAGAGGCCTGCGCGTCTTCAAAGCTTCGGCAGAACCACCGCCAACTTAGGGGTTTATTAAGAATGGTGTCTAAAACATCGGTTTTAATAAATGTGCCCCAGAGTGCACAGAAAAATGCATCTCCTGTGATATGTTTCAGATGTATATAACATCCTTAGGCCTCATGCATACAAACGTATTTTCTTTTTGTGTCCATTCCGGGGGTTTTTCGGACCGTATACGGAAGCATTCATTACAATCAGTCTGCAAAAAAAAAAAACGGTGCATTCCATTTCCGTATTTACGTTCTGCGAAAAAATAGAACATGTCCTATTCTGCTCTGTAATGCGGACAATGATAGTACTGTTCTATCAGGGGCCTTGTCCGTAAAAAAAAACGGAAAGAAAATACGTTCATGTGCATGAGCCCTTAGTTGTAGCAAGCTGTTGTGAACACGAGTGGTGCTTATATCTAATGCTGGGACGGATCCCACTGGCCTCAGACACAACAGACACAGCAACTTACATAGGAAAAACTAAAGTGGAAACCAAAATAAACAGAGAAAAAAAAACACGCCAAACCAGGTCAAAATCAATAGTGTAATATAAAATCTTGCTTGTGGTTTTGTGCATTAGGTACACAAGTATCCAATTTGAATATCCATCAAGCTTCGGTATTCAACCCTTTCACTACCAGAGGTTTTTCATTTTTCTTCCCTATTTTCCTTGAGCCATAACTTTTTTTACATTTCCGTTCACATAGCTGTATGAGGGCTTATTTTTTGCTGGATAAGTTGTACTTTCTAAAGCCACCATTAATTATTACATAAAATGTAGTGGAGATAAAAATGGGAAGAGTAGGGCGCCACATGTGCGGTATCAGTTGTTTAAATGTAGGTTAGAAGGCAAGAGTTTGCTTACCAAATAGTGTTGTCAGAAGTCCCAACGACTGTAGATTGCACTGCTGGTTATTTAGGATCCCGACTAGTGGGCGGCTGTCCTAGGCTGCGGCCGTGGTCTTCTGTGAGGCTTGGAGCGATCGCCAGGTTAAGTAGGTAGTTGTGAAAAGTTGGTTCAGTATCTTGGAAGGCGCTGCCAGGACTTGGATAGGTAAAACATCCGGAGCGATGTCCATAATAAAGAATAATCTTTTATTTGCAGTATAGTCTACGCGTTTCGAGGGCTGAATTACCCTCTTTGTCGGGACTGTATACACTAGCAGGATTACAATACATTTAAAATGAGAATTTTTGGTGCGCAGGCTAAGGGGAGGATCGCGGGCGTGTTCGGGTTGGGTTGATTGACATTTCCCTCCCTGTTACTCATCACAAAGCAGTAGCGTATGTTTAATTGAAAACAAATCAATAAATAAATGTATACTGTCTGTCTATGTATATTTCATGTGATTTTTTTTTTAAGGCAGGCGTCTGCTATTTCAGAGGTGCAGAGGTCGCCCCGTGTCTCTCCAACAATGGTGTGTGCGCGTATACCTGGGGTCTCGGCACTTCTGCCCAGCTTACCCGCGAGTAGGGGACAACTCTTCCACCAAAGTAAGGGTCACTCTGTGTCTCCTTAGCTATAGCAAGTCTGCGGGTAGCGGGCAGCGGGTCTTCTGTGGCACTCAGGGTGTGGGCAGCTTTGCCTGACACGTATTGCGAAGCGTACTGCGGGGCACTTCATCCACGAAGCACCTCTAACATTGCAGCACAGGCACGATGTGGGCACAGGGCGTGATGGTGCCACGGCTTCTGACTGTGCAAAGCCTAGTGGAAAACTCTATATATAAGGTATTAAAGGATATCTCTGGAGTTGTGTTCCGCATATGCTCATATGTATGTGTGTGTGGTTGACAATCTAGTGCAGCTTGTCTTATAAAATTGACAGCCTCACAGATTGGCAATCAAGTGACGTTTTCCTCATGAAATTATAATTATATAAATATGGTGGTGGCCGGAGTGTGTGTGTTCTCTACCGTTTGATGGGTTTTGTTCCAACAACATTACGTTTGCGGCAAAACTGACCCATGCCCTTTATTTCCTGGGTCAGTATTCACCGTATTGGAAATTTTTCAGTCGTGGTGATACCCATGATGTTTATATTTATTGTTATTTAGCTATTGATTTTTTAATTAAATGGAAAGGGTGGTGATTCAAACTTTTATATATATATATATATATATATATATTTTTTTTTTTTTCTTTCTTTTTTTTATATGTAAATATTTTTAAAAAAAATGTTGTGATGATTTTGAGGCTCAAATATGTTTTAAAATGTTTTATTTTGTTCTGTCAGGGATTTTTAAATGCGATTTAAACTGAATATTGCTAATTTCTCATCCTGGCCTGCCATCTGGTGGCCAAAATAAGAATTGCAGCATGAACACTTTCAGGCTCGTCAGCGAGGCTGAAAATGTTCAGCGCAACTACCGATGCCCCAATTGGCCACATGGGACATCGGTGGGAACCCCGGAAGCTTGAGCTTCTGGGTTTTTGCTCATTTAGATGCAGTGATCAGCATTATTGCTGGTCATGGTAATTAGCCGCAGATCTCTGCTATTTGAAACAGCAGAGATCTGCCGGCTATGGCGCCCGCTGCACGTGCGAGCGGGCGCCATGTTTACATATTGCTCCAGCACCGTACATGTACGGCGCTGATAGTGGTAATAGGGTAATAGGGTTAATAGTCTACGGCAGGGGTCAGCACACGGCAGGGTCCAGGCGTGGTGAAACTACGACTCCCAGCACACTTGCTTGGCTGTTCTCATAACTCCCATAGAAGTGAATGGAGCATGCTGGGAGTTGTAGTTTCACAACAGCTGGTGTGCCGAAGGTTGCTGACCCCTGGTCTACGTACAAGAATATAACTACTATAATACTGCCTCCTATGTACAAGAATATATCTTCTATAATACTGCTCCTTTGTACAAGAATATAATTACTATAATACTGCCACCTATGTACTAGAATACAACTAATATAATACTACATCCTATGTATAAGAATATAACTACTACAGGGCTCCAGACTAAAAAAAATGACAAGGAGCCATTGGCTCCTAATCTGAAAAAGTTAGGAGCCAAATGAATTTTTTAGTCGCCAAATGTAAAATACATATTATAATAAAAAAATAAGACTTGTCCCTACAGAGCGGGGGAAGTGGGCTGGGGTGACAGTACACAGTCCGGCATGCTGCCCAGGTGTGTGGCACGGCACAGTAGGGGGCATTCCTTGCGGATCTTCAGCATGTAGGGCCCCTGTGAACACTGAACAGAGTCGTTTCCACTCTGGGGTTCACCTGAACCCCTACTTCTTTGGTGTAAGAGCGATTCAGCCTCAGCTGGCTGAGCAAGGCCTTCAGCTGAGCCCACCGGTAGTTTATTATCCAGGCAGCCAAAGGGAAGGGCAGACTTCATGGGCCCCCTTGTAGGGAGGCTAATCCTGTAGGGCCCCTGGGTTTGTAGAGGGCTGCTGCCAGTAAGTTGGCCCATCATAGTTCAGGAAGGGAGGGTACATGATTCCAGCCATGTCAGATCAGAGTGTCCTGCAAGGAGCAGGTGGGCTGCGCGGCTGCCCCTATATCAGCCTGTTAGGCCCCTTGCAGACGAGCGTTCCTCACGCAGTGAGTCCGCAGCGGAGCTCCGGCCTGACCTTCCTGCACTCACGGGATTCACATAGCATTATACTGATTTATGATGCTATGTAACCCTACAGCTCTGGAATGTATTGGATAACACTGGCAGCATTATGCCAGTGTTATCCAATACATTCCAGAGCTGTAAGGGTTACATAGCATCATAAATCAGTATAATGCTATGTGAATCCCGTGAGTGCAGGAAGGTCAGGCCGGGCGTTCGTCTGCAAGGGGCCTTATAGCAGGCTCCTTACTTTAATGACCGGCAGCCCTGCAGCCTAACCCCTTCACTACCAGCCACACCAAAGCCTCCCCAGCATGGTGACATCTCGGCACTTACTGACAACTAGACTGATGGCACCCCGGTCCCTCATACGCACGTGCACCAACAGATGGGACTGGTCCCAATCGCACTTCGAGTTTACACCTGAGAAACCCCCTCCCCCACACCTCAGCATAAAATTGGAGGTAGGTGAGGGATTAGCGGCAGCATAAAATTGTTGGCGTGCAGAGAGAGAGAGTTGGGGGTGGGATACTGGGCAGCGGCAGCCAGCAAGTGAAGTCTTAGTGGCAAGCTAACCTGTTGGAGAGAGCAGTCGGCGTGGAGCGGTTTCATGAAGACAAGCCTCTGCAGGGTTCAGCGCGGTAGAATGGGGGTGGTGTGAGGGGAGCAGCAGCAGCCAATGGCAGGGCAGCCCGTGGATACCATGACCAATCAGCAGCCTCCTCACTAATAACAGAGCTCTGTACTGTGCGAAGCTCTGTTATTGGTGTCTGCTGCATGAAATCCCGGTTCTTCTTAAAGTGGCAGAGCAGCGGAGGGACTAGGCGCAAATGGCGACAAGACTACAAAGTCTTGTCGCCATTTTGCATTTTAAAGTCGCATTGGCGACCATTTTGGTCGCCATCTGGAGCCCTGTACTATAATACTGCCTCCTATGTACTAGAATATAACTACTATAATACTGCGTCCTATGTACAAGAATATAATTATTGTAATACTGCCTCCTATGTACTAGAATACAACTACTATAATACTACATCCTATGTATAAGAATATGACTACTATAATACTGCCTCCTATGTACAAGAATATGACTACTATAATACTGCCTCCTATGTACAAGAATATAACTACTATAATACTGCCTCCTATGTACAAGAAAATAACTAATAAGTGGGTTTTGGGTTGCAGTTTGGGAACTTTATCTCTAAAAGGTTCGCCATCACTGCAATAGATTGTCCTTGGCATCTATCCTAAAAAACCTATATTTGGGTCAATAATTGTCAGAATAATACTAATTATATCCCTGCACTTAGTTATACTCTTGTAAATAGGAAGTAGAATCATAGTAATTATATTCTTGTACATAGGATGTAGTATATTATAGCTATCGCACAGTGCCAACACAATTTCCCTGAATACTACAGTCCACTATAGTATATCTTCCATGTACTTTATCATTTAGCTATAATAGCCTGGCTGCATTCAGTGCGCTGCCTGAGCTGTTCATAGTGCGCCCTGCGCTGATGAATGGCAGGAAAAGTCTATGGCATATTGGTACACCAAAGACTTTTTCCAGGGTGCAGGTGCCAACAGAGATGGCTCTGAGTGCTGCCTCTGGCACCCGTGCCATAGGCTCGCCACCACCGATCTGTTACTTTGATTTCTGGAACCATTGGGTGCTTTTACCGTGTAGTCAAGATGCAGAAACATATTTTTACGGCACTTTCTTACTGGTACCTTTTATTCTTTATAGCCTTATGCTTTCACATGTGGAATCTGGAATCTGTCAGACGACACAGCTTGTTTGGTATTAATTTTTTCTGTTGGGTTGGTTGAATTCCTGAACCTTTGAATGCCAAATGAACAGAAGAACCTTGTACTCCGAGATAACAGTTTCACAGCATGCGCCCCTTTTCACCCCAAGCATAAAACAGTGGACGTTCCATTCCGTTGATTCTGATTGGCTGAGTAATTCTTATTCCGTGATGTCACCACGCCTATCTTGTTGATGTCACAGGTTCCAACCCAAGAACCCAGGCCAGTCTCTAACTACAATGTGCTTCTCTCCAGTTCCTGCCTCCTACAGAAGCATGGAAGGAATGAGAATTTCCTGTGTCAGTGATATATAGAGTCTGCTTTTAGTGAACACATCACCCCTTGATAGCCCAGAGTATCACTCTGTCATCAGATAAGGAATTGATACCGTAAAATGGATTTTTAATTGCAATTATCGACATGACAAATGTTTCATTTCCGAATTTCTGCTAATTTAAGAAATTAAAGATTGTAATGACTGAGCCCAGCCAGAAGAGCATCAGCATTGCGTATCGTGACAGATTTCTGAGGAATGTTCTGCTTGTTCTTCTCTTTTTCCACTGATTTTCGGAGTGTAATGATGCTCATTAGTAAACACTGATTAACATATGACATAGTGACTACAGTATCACATGGGGGTCTTATTTGTATCTGAACAATTAGATTTCTTTCATTGTGGAGTCTATGGCATTTGCAATGGTCTTTGATGCCGCCTTTCAGAGCTATGAATGTCCGTTTTCAATCACCAGTTGGGCTTTCCTGTGGGAAGCTTGTATTGGCCATAAAGCCCTGATTGGTGGAGTGCTGCAGTGATGGTTGACTTTTTGGCAGTTTCTCCCATCTGCACATGGGGTTTTTGGAACTCATCCAAAATGACCATTGGCTTCTTGGTCATCTCGGTACCCTTGATTGCCTAATGTGGTTGGGCGGCCACCTCCAGTAAGAGTCATTATTGTTCCAGACTTCTTCCATGGAAGCCTCTGTACTATTGGGAACTTTTAGTGCAGCAGAAATGTTCTTGGACCTTTCTCCAGACCTGTGCCTCCACAAAATACTGTCTCTGAGCTCTACTGGCAATTCTCATGGCTTGGATTTTGCTCTGATACGAATTGTCAGTTGTCAGACCTTATGTAGACAAAGGGGGGTGGGGGTCCTTCCAAATTGTGTCCAGTCAACTGAATTTACCCCTGGTGGACTCCAATCAAGATGTAGAAACATCTCAAAGATGATCAAGAGAAATAGGAGGCCCCATAGCTACATTTCAAGTTATCGCAAAGAGTCTGAATACTTATGTCCATGTGACATTTTAGTTTTTCTCTTTTAATAAATTTGCTAAACTTTCTACAATTCAGTTTTTACTTTCTCATTATGGGGTACTGAATGCAAAAATATGGGGAAAAACTTGATATTTTTTTATTTAGCTCAGAGGCACAATATAATCACATTTGTTCTTATTTAGTATCCTGCGTCTATTCCAGTACAATTATACAATGAGAGGAGTTACTTGTCCTGTGTACATCCAATATATGCAAGACATGATGTTTCCAGTAAAGAATTCATTGACTGCAATGCAGTATCTCATTTACAATTTCTCCCTTGTGGCACAACACAGCATTCCCAGTACACAGTATGTGAAAGCCTTCCTCCACTTACCGTTAAATCAGGGAGCGGACAGTCCAGGGCAAGGATTCAGCATATCCTTTATTTCTTTCTGGTTATAGACTTTATTGCCAAATCCAATCTGTTGCAACTTTTAACCAATCCCCTAATAGAGGCCACCCCGAAATAGGAGAAGGAGCAGAATCATGGAGAGGTGGGCAGGAGTCAAAGGGCATTGGCATAACTTTCATAGAGATCATAAAAAACAGTGTGTAGGTGTTAAAGGGGTCTCAATGGGGGCATATAGCTAGGGTATACCCTGATTGTCTAATAGCTGCAGGTCCCACCACTGGGACCCGCACCTATATCGAGAACGGAGCGGGCCAAAGTGGTGTCTGGAGGACTCCGATCCGGCCACCACCAAGCGCTCTCCCCATAGAAATGATCAGAAGGCGGCACTCCACCAATTTGGGGGCTGGGACCTGGACCTATCAGACAATGGGGTCATATCCTAGCGATATGCCCACATTGTCTCAGATAAGACAACTCCTTTAAATCACCATTGTCTTCATCCTCCCCTGGATTACTTTATGATCAGAGATGCTGACCTTTGTCAGCTTCAGGTCATGGCAAGGTAGCACCACCCACTAAATGCCAGGTAGGATTAAACCCATTTAACCCCCCCCCCCCCACACACACACACACACACCTCCACTGCACATATTCCCTTAGACCTCTTGCACACGACCATATGGCTTTTTCAGTATTTTGCAATCCATTTTTAACAGATCCGTTGTTCCTTTTTTTGTTTCCGTTTCTGTTCCGTTTCTATTCCGTTCTGTAGTTCCGCAAAAAATCTCTGTATGGTTTACGTATGCGATCCATTGTTTGCAGATCGCAAACAGAAACATAAAATTTTTAATCATTAATGTAATGTACAGTAATGTGTTTTAACAGTAAACATATGGACAAAGTAGGCATGGATCCGCAAAAAACGGAAGACATACAGATGTGTTCCGTATGCATTCCGTATTTTTTGCGGACCCATTGACTTAGATGGAGCCATGGATCGTTATTTGCGGGCAATGATAGGACAAGTTCTTTCTTTCAACGGAACGGATATACAATGTGGGGAGTCGCTCTGGTAGACAGCGGTGCGGGTGCAGTTTAGAGGCAAAACAAGGAGTCCAGATTGTGCAACAAACAGTGTTTTATTCACACTTGCACACAAAATGAAAAACAGTCTCTTGGTGACAGTTCACACACAACGGAAATAACGTAGCCAAACAAAAACAGTCCAACACAGGTTCAGTCACCTGGGAGGTGTAGGTGCAGGTTCGCACCACGCTGTCGGCCCAGCCGCAGGAGAATCCAGCTTCAGGTAGCCAGGAACAAAATACCTCCTTACTGAGCTCTTTCCTCCTGGACAGAGAACTCCCAGCCCTGTTAGCAGCTCCAGGATAATCACACTCCCCAGACACAGCTGCTGGCTGCGTTTTATATCCAGCCCAAAACATGGACTGGACCGTGGGAGCAGCCACCCACCCTACTCTTTAGCTGCTCCCAGTAAGAGCCGGCCCGGATCGGCTTTGCAGCCATGCTATTTAACAAAGTCAAACAGCACTAGCTGCTGCAGACAAAAACCCGGCTCTCACCTCACCGAGGCCAGCAACCTCGGTGACACGTACCTGCCATCACATATGACACCTTGCACCTTACCACATACCCCCCTTTGTTCAACCCTGAGGGGTGAACACACGTGAGGCAGTGGACGCGGGACAGGGCATCTGCGTTGCCCTGCAAGCGGCCTGCCCTGTGTTCCACGGAAAACTTGAAATTTTGAAGAGATAGGAACCACCTAGTGACCCGAGCATTCCTCTCCTTGGCCTGACTCATCCATTTGAGGGGGAATGGTCGGTCACCAAACGGAACCTCCTCCCTAACAGGTAGTAGCGGAGAGATTCGAGTGCCCACTTGATAGCCAGGCACTCCCTCTCCACTATACTATACCTGGACTCGGCGGGACTGAGCTTACGGCTCAGGAAGACAACGGGATGTTCTTCCCCGTTGACCTCCTGCGACAGTACCGCACCGAGGCCTACCTCCGAGCGTCGGTCTGTACGACAAACTCCTTGTTGAAGTCGGGTGTCACCAAAACCGGGGACCTACACAGGGCCGACTTCAACGCGGAGAAAGCCTCCTCCGCCTTCTCACTCCAGCTAACCCTCCCAGACTTTCGCCCCTTCAACAGGTCTGTCAATGGCGCTGCTATTGTGGCAAAGTGGGGCACAAACCTCATGTAGTAACCTACAATCCCCAGGAACGACTTTACCTGCCTGGTGGTGACCGGTCGGGGCCAGTTACGAATGGCCTCTACCTTAGTTACCTGAGGTTTGATGACTCCCCGCCCAATTACATATCCCAGATATTTTGTCTCCTCTAACCCTATGGAGCACTTCTTTGGGTTAGCGGTCAGTCCGGCTTTCCTCAGGGCATCCACTACCGCCTGCACCTTGGGTAAATGGCTTTCCCAGTCGGTGCTGTGGATGACTACATCATCCAAGTAGGCCGAGGCGTACCGACGATGTGGTCGCAGCACTATGTCCATTAACCTTTGGAAAGTGGCGGGGCGCCATGCAGGCCAAAGGGTAACACCTTGTAGTGATACAGGCCCTGCGGGGTAACAAATGCGGTTTTTCCTTAGCCGACTCCGTTAAGGGTACCTGCCAGTACCCTTTAGTGAGGTCCAGCACAGAAAAATAACGGGCTTGTCCTAAACTTTCAACCAGCTCGTCTACTCGGGGCATGGGATACGCGTCAAACTTGGATACTTCATTTAACTTGCGAAAGTCGTTGCAGAACCACAGCGTCCCATCCGGCTTAGGTATTAGGACTATGGGACTGGCCCACTCACTTTTCGACTCCTCAATGACGTCGAGCTTCAACATTAACTGTACTTCCTCCGCGATGGCCCGTCGCCGAGCCTCGGGTACCCGGTATGGTTTTAACCGGATCTTGGCCTGAGGCTCAGTGACGATGTCATGTTGTATGAGAGACGTGCGGCCAGGGAGGTCGAGAACACATCCGTGTTCCGACTGATGAACTCCTGACTTCCTGAACTTGTTTGGAAGACAGGCTGTCTGCAATTTTACCGTGGTTACTGCTTCACAGGCCTCGAACTGTGGGGCTGGACCCTTTTCACCTAGAAGCCCTGGCCGGGGGCTGTGGTCGTCGGCCGTGTCCCTATCTTTCCACGGCTTAAGTAAATTCACGTGGTACACCTGCTCCGGCTTGCGCCGCCTGGCTGGTGTACTTTGTAATTACTTCCCCTACTCTCGATCACCTCATAGGGGCCCTGCCACCTAGCTAGGAATTTGCTGTCAAGGGTGGGTACCAGAACCAAAACCCGATCTCCCGGATTGAAGCCCCGTACCCGAGCCTGACGATTATACACCCTACTCTGGGCTTGTTGTGCTGCCTCCATATGCTCCCGGACCAGCGGCAACACCCTTTCTATCCGTTCCTGCATCTGGGTGACATACTCAATGACACTTTTGTGGGGACAGGCTGTTGTTCCCATGCTTCCTTGGCGATATCCAACAGGCCCCGAGGGTGTCTGCCATAAAGCAGTTCGAAGGGCGAGAACCCAGTAGAGGCCTGGGGTACCTCTCGCACTGCGGAACATGAGATAGGGCAGAAGCAGGTCCCAGTCCTTCCCATCTCTAGACACCACCCTTTTTAACATATTTTTAGAGTTTGGTTAAACCTCTCAACAAGACCGTCTGTTTGCGGATGGTAAACGGACGTCCGTAACTGCTTTATACGCAACAATTTACACAGTTCCTTCATTACTTTGGACATAAAAGGGGTCCCTTGGTCTGTCAGAACCTCTTTTGGCAGGCCCACACGGGAAAACATCTCCATTAACTCTTTGGCAATGAGCCTAGCTGAGGTATGTCGCAGGGGCACCGCCTCCGGATACCGAGTGGCATAGTCGAGAACTACCAGAATGTGTTGGTGGCCCCTGGCAGAACTTTGGTACAGGCCCAATTAAATCCATAGCGATTCGCTCAAGCGGTACTTCAATAATTGGCAGAGGTACCAGAGGACTACGGAAATGAGGCTGGGGGCTAGTTATCTGACAGGTTGGACAGGACTTACAATAATTTTCTACCTCCTTGAACACACTGGGCCAATAAAACCGCTGCAGTATGCGGTCCTGGGTTTTCTGCCACCCCAGGTGTCCCCAAGAACATGTTGGTGGGCAAGCTCCATGACAAGCTTGCGATACGCTGTGGGCACCACCAACTGTTCAACAGGTTCACCTCGGACTTGGTTCACCCGATACAACATATCCTGTAGAACAATAAATCGTGGGAACATTAATTCAGCCCCTGGTTTCTGGGGTTTACCATCAATTTCCAGCACATTCTCCCAGGCCCTGGTTAGGGTTTGGTCCCGGTGTTGTGCGGTCCCAAAATTTTCCCGGAGACATTGAGGTCTGCCAACTCAGGTCCCGGTGGCAAGTCCTCCGTGTCTCCCACCATTACACTCAGTGGGGTTGTCTCCCCCTCTACCGCTGGAGCAGTGGTCACCCCTACCGCCGGCCCTTCAGACTCGGGCTCCCAGGGTTCTGGCCTTCCAGCGGTATCAGGCCACTCTACTAGGGTCACCCCTGTCTCGGGTCCCTCAGATACCTTTATTGCCGGCCACAGCGCCGGAAAACCGAGGAAGTCCCTCCCAAGTATTAGTTCATGTGGGAGTTTAGTAGCGACAGCCACCTCGTGGGTCCACCTACCAGCCGCTGTGGACAAAGTCACTAGTGCAGTGGGGTAGTCTTTCAGGTCTCCGTGGATGCACAGGACCCCGACTTTACGGCCAGTATACTCCACAGGCCGTACAAGGGCAGCCCTTACCAGGAGACTAAACTCCCGGAGTCCAGCAGAGCCACCGCCAGCGAATCTCCCACCTCTACCTGACACAGGTGGTTATGGTCTTGCACCTCACGGGTGCCAGTTGCGCACAGCTTCCGTGCATACAAGGAGTGGCGACCCCCATAGTTCACCTCCATCGGCTCATCCCGATGCGGACAGTCGGCCCTGATGTGGCCTGGCTCCTGACACCTCCAGCATACCACGGGAGGCGGACTCGCAGGGGTATCTTCCGTACAGGCCGCTCTGTCGCCGGACGTCGGAACTGGGGCAGAGGCCTCCGGGGTTTGACTGACCCCTTCCCAGCAAGACTCCCCTGCAGGTTTCTGGTGGCCTCGTGCCGCTCCACCAGGTCGACCATCTCCAGGGCATTGGTGGGCGATACCTGGCCGACCCAGTGCTGGAGAGGGTAAGGCAAAGCCCTCCAGAAGACATCGGCTAACAGACGGTCGAGCATAGCAGTGGGAGTCAGTATGTCTGGCTGCAGCCATTTTGCAACCGTTGTAGCAAGTCATAGTATTGTGGCCTGGCGGGTTCAGCCACGTTAAAGTCCCACTGGTGGACACGCTGAGCCCGGACCAAAACATTCACCCCCAGTCTTGCCAGGATCTCACCTTTCACAGTTGGGTAGTCAGCTGCTTGGTCATCTGGGAGGTCAAAAATACTTGCTGGGGTCCAGACGCCAGGAACGGAGCGGCGACCTCTGCCCACTGTTCTCGGGGTAATTTCTCCCTCACGGCCACCTTCTCGAACACCGCCAGATAGGTCTCCACATCATCCGAGGGGTCATCTTAGGGATCGCGGCACGGACAGCTTTCCGGGCATCATGGGCGCGGTGGGACGCTCCTGCCGCTTGCAGCGCCATCACGTGCTGTAGCAGTAGCTGGTTGGTCTCCCGCTGCTGCACGTTAGCCTCTATGAGGGCTTTCACAGCCGCCTCCATTTTGTCGGGGATCACAGGCTGCAACTTTGCCGGCTTAATATAGGACATTCACTTTTTCTCAGCAAAAACAAAGTTCGGCGTTCACGCCAGCCTCACTGCGCATGCCCGCATCCGACACCAAATGTGGGAGTCGCTCTGGTAGACAGCGGTGCGGGTGCAGTTTAGAGGCAAAACAAGGAGTCCAGATTGTGCAACAAACAGTGTTTTATTCACACTTGCACACAAAATGAAAAACAGTCTCTTGGTGACAGTTCACACACAACGGAAATAACGTAGCCAAACAAAAACAGTCCAACACAGGTTCAGTCACCTGGGAGGTGTAGGTGCAGGTTCGCACCACGCTGTCGGCCCAGCCGCAGGAGAATCCAGCTTCAGGTAGCCAGGAACAAAATACCTCCTTACTGAGCTCTTTCCTCCTGGACAGAGAACTCCCAGCCCTGTTAGCAGCTCCAGGATAATCACACTCCCCAGACACAGCTGCTGGCTGCGTTTTATATCCAGCCCAAAACATGGACTGGACCGTGGGGAGCAGCCACCCACCCTACTCTTTAGCTGCTCCCAGTAAGAGCCGGCCCGGATCGGCTTTGCAGCCATGCTATTTAACAAAGTCAAACAGCACTAGCTGCTGCAGACAAAAACCCGGCTCTCACCTCACCGAGGCCAGCAACCTCGGTGACACGTACCTGCCATCACATATGACACCTTGCACCTTACCACAACGGAAATAGAATGCATGCGGAGTACATTCCGTTTTTTTTCGCGGAACCATTGAAATGAAAGGTTCCGCATACGGACCACAAACGAAATCCGCAAGAACGGAAATGGAAAAAAAACCCGTTCGTGTGCAAGAGGTGATGGTAGGTGAGGTGGTCTGGGATAATTAATGAGGGATAAAACAACCCTCTGTGTATGAGAGGAAGTGACCCTAGAGGAATTAAAAAGGAAACCTGCAGAGGCTCTGTGTGGTCTTAGCCAGGAGGGATGGGGGGCCACGAGGCTGTGTGAAAGCCTGAGTTTTGGGGGGGGTCCAGCGACGCCTGAGGAAAGAGGTTCACACGGTTAGAGTCGGTAGGACTCTTGGACCAAATCCCCCCAAAGTATTGGTGTGGTCACAGCCAGGAGGCTGCTGGACCGTATGGCTGAGAAAAGCCAGATCTCACCCATGTGTGAACTGCGTCTTAGAGGTGAGTTAGGGAGAAGACCTATGTATTAGGTAGAGCCCAGACGGGCAGGTTTTTGTATTGGTGTTTTGTGGACCTAGAACCTCATATGACCCAGTAACGTTAACTGGGTGATCGTCTGTACTGCTGAAGAGACAAAATAAAGCACCCTGTGGACTTTGAACCCCAGGGAAGTCTGTCATTGCCGACCCCCGGTGAGAGAGCAATCCCTTGCAGTATATATATATATATATATATATATATATATATCCCCATGAAAAATCAACGCAGCACTGTTCTTATGAAAAAACCGTCTTTATTCACACATGTGACACAAAATAAGCAACGTTTCAATCCCCTTCCGGGATCCTTCTCAAGCCAAGTGCGCACTTGGAGTGCTGCGTTGATTTTTCATGGATATACATGCCTGATGTCAAGGGTGAGACGCGTGCACCTGATAAACCATAAAAGCGAGTGCTGCCGGAATTATTATATTGTATGTATGTATGTGTATACATATATATATATATATATATATGTCCGAAAATATATATACTGTATATATATATATATCTATAGTTTTTTTTTTTATTGGACTCTGCAGGATATGAAAATATGGTGTGCAGTGGTTTTTTATTCTTTTTTCCCCAACGTATACGTAAACGTTAAATGGATGGCAAAAACGTGATGTGAACCCACCCTAATACTAAACCACTGGAGATAAAAATGTACTAATAGACAATATTATATTTAAAGGGATTGTCCAGAATTTTCAGTTTGGCTAAATCAGCGCTGTACATAAAGAATATGCAGGGACATCTCCCAAGAAGGAGGACCATCTCGTCAGTGCCGCCTATTGGAAGGGGCTCCCTTTGAGTTCCATGGAGCATTGTAAATAAGTCTCCATACAGAACTGGTCTCTTCAGGAGATTCAGTCCCCCACCTAAGCTGCTTCCAAGGCATTGCACTGGGTCAGCCAGTTTCCTACGCCATACTGATGAGGGGCCAGCACCATTAAACATGGATATCTGGACTGGCTACATATGGATATCTGACTTGGCTATATTCACTTGTCAAATCCCAAGGCTTGCTGGAAAGTCGGATATTGACTCATAAGGAGTAGGGTTGTCATGATACCATTTTATGGAACGTCCAGCCCATAATAAAACAGTTCTATCCTATTTTTTGGGGGGACAAGGTAGGGGTGGGCGATATAAACGATATATGATATTATCGTCATAAATTCGGGCAACGATATAGATTTTAGCTATATCGCCATATCACAATAGATGACCACGGAGCGGTAGTGAATTGAAGAAGCTTCTCACTCACCGCTCCGTGGCCTCCGGACTCTGCATCGTGCTGCACTGACCAGGGCCTTGTGTGCACACATCATCAGCGCGCTGGCACCTTGCAGGAAAAGTAAGTATATTAGCAGGGGCCCAAATCTACTGGGGGGGTTGGGGTGGGGCTCGCTGGGTTGTGGGGGGGTGGATGGCTATGGCATGGGGCTGATGGATGATGGCAAATGGCAATTTAGTATACATACAGAAGAAAATAATATATCGCAGTATATCGTTATATCACACATGCTTCAAATTATATGGCGATATAGATTTAAGGCCATATCGCCCAGCCCTAGGATAAGGTGAAATTGGCAAATTGCGAGTTTTTTATTTTCTTTCTCTTACGGCGTTCACCGCATAGGAGATATTTTTTCATATTTTAATAGTTTGCACTTTTTTGGGCGTGGCATTATGTAATATGTTTATTTTTTTATTCTTTATATATTTCAGGGTACTTTCACACTTGCAGCAGGACGGATCCAGCAGGCTATTCAGCCTGCCGCATCCGTCCTGCCGCAAGTGGCCGTGCACTGCCGTGCTGCCGCTCCGTCCCCATTGACTATAATGGGGCGGGGGCGGAGCTACGGCGCAGCACGGCCGGAAATCGCCGGACGAAAAGTACTGCAGTACAAGTAATGCAGTGCACGGCCACTTGCGGCAGGACGGATGTGGCAGGCTGAATAGCCTGCCGGATCCGTCCTGCTGCAAGTGTGAAAGTACCCTTATATGTAAAATTGGGAAAGGGGGCGATTTAAACTTTTAGTATTTTGGTGGTTTTTTTACCTTTTTTTTTTTTTTACTTACTAACTATAAGCCCATTAGGGGGGATAAAACCTGGGATCTTTTGATCCCTTGTCCTATTCATCCTAATAGAGCTGTATTAGGGTGAATAGGACTTTACAATCTCCCTACTGCCCTGTGCATAGTGCACACAGCAGCAGGGAGCTTACCATAGCAGCCAGGGCTTCAGTAGTGCCCTGCCTGCCATTATAACTGATCGGAGCCCTGCGATTACACTGCTGGGGCTCCGATCGGAAGCTGCCACTGCACCACCAATGAGGAGGAGGGGAGGGCAACCTGTGGCCACTGCCACCAATGAATATACCAATGAGGGGGCGTCTATGGCCACTGCGCCACGATGATTATACTTTATAATACTGGGGTTGGGGGGGGCACACTGTGCCAACAATGAATGTAAATAACACATTCATTTAAGTGTAGGCAGCGGTATCACATACGCGGCATCCGCCTCTATGACAGCTGCTGCACTTAAATAAATGTGTTAATTATATTAATTGGTGGCACAGTGGCCACGGCCCCTCCCCGCCTCCTCCCTTCTATCAGTCCATTGGTGATAGCGGCACAGTGGGGAGGGAGGGACTGCCTCTTTCTCCCCTGTGCTGCTGAGGAGAAATTGGCGTGCTGAGAGCAGCGCGGGCCATGTTCTCTAATAGATACTAAGCTGCGCAGCATAGTATCATTAAATAGTAAGACCCAGAATCGTATCGATCCGGGTCTAAAAGTATCGATTGGGTATCGAAACTTCGATACCCAGTGCAACTCTAATAAGGAGCCAATTTCAAAAGGTGGCGCTGGCGAGATGGTTCTCTGTCTTGGGAGATACCTCTGTGTATATTCGTTTCCCATGGAGTATTGCTAATGAGTCTCCATACCTGGGAGTACTTCCAGGAAGTCTCCATACAGGACTGGTCTCCTCAAGAAGATTCAGCCCCCTGCCTAAAGTACATATAGAAAAACCAACTGATCTGCCCCTGACACTCCTTTCCAGCACTGTTTCCAGTTCAGCTCCCTTCGGTCCCCAGTTTATTAACTTCTGGAAAGGGCCATGTTCTCTGGTGCAGCCATTCACTGGCCTCAGTGGTGACATGGCCACAAGCGAGGGTATCTGTTTTTGTAAGGGTATCTGCCACCCATGGGCGTAGCTATAGGGGGTGCAGAGGTAGCAGTTGCTACCGGGCCCAGGAGCCTGAGGGGGCCCAAAGACCCTTGTGCCGCATAAGAAGACACACAAAGGACTGAGGGAAGGGGGCCCAAGCTGAACTCTTGCACCAGGGTCCATGAGCCGCTAGCTACGCCCCTGCTGCCACCAGTTTGCCCTCAGGTAGGACAGTATAAAACTTGAGAAAGAGTCGAAGCTGTTTAGAGCAGCCTGCAGAACCTTGTCCCATAAGTCCCTTGTCATGACCTGATGAGTCTTTGCTGATCCTTCCACCTGTGCTGTATTTTTAGCTTGTTCCTTCCCTAGGATCCAGACAATGAGAGACTTAGGGTTGGAATGCAGGGAGCCGAGCCGGGGGAAGCAGCGTTTGTCTGGCAGGGGAATCCCACCGTCTATCCAAGCTTAATGTAAGATGACAGTGCTGCTAAGAGCACATTTACACCTGTGGTAGAGAGTATATTGCTGGCACAGCAGTGAGAAGCACTCCGAATACAAGGACTGGGACTGGAAGCTGCTTGTTTATATACTGTGCGTTGTGCCAACATTAAAGGGGTTTTCCAAGTGTGTTTTACTGATGACCTATCCTCAGGATAGGACATCAGTATCTGATCGGTGGGGGTCCGCCGATCAGCTGTTTGGGAAGCCACCATCGCCACTGCCTTCTCTGTAATCACTAAACACAGCGGCGTATTAGAGTTCGTGGTACCACGTTCACTTCAATGGGGCTGAGTTGTGTCTAGGTTATGTGGCTGATGAAAGTGACATCACTGGCCTAGGGAAAGCTGAGAGAAGTCTGTGGCGCTACTGCGAGCGCCACTGCTTTCTCAAACAGCTGATCGGCAGGGATCCTGGGTGTCGGACCCCCATCAATCAGGTACTGATGACCTATCCACATTAGTAGTAAACACTTGGAAAACCCTTTAAATGTTACTTCAACATGTAAAACTGGTTGCTTTTGTAATTTACCTTCTGTTACACAAATGCTCCAATTGTGAGATATTCTCTTTACTTCCTTATAATGGCGCCTCCTGGTGTTTATTCTGTATATTAATATGTATGTCCATCTGCTGTCCTTGATGAGCATGGTCGCACGTGCTCAGTTTTATCCTGCCTCCAGCTGTATGCTACTGTTAGAAGCTGTGACAGTTACATGAAGTGAGCTGCAGCATGGACCTGCCCCCTAATCTGTGATGGGGAGAGAGGTGTAGCAAAAAGGGCACACCCCTAAGCAGACAGCCTGAAAAGAATCTAACAGAGCAATCGGATCAAAGAATGGGGATATCTCTGGATCCATGTGAGGTGCAGGGCTGGTTCTAGCTTTGTTATATATATGATCCCTGATTTTTTTTTTTTATGTCAATTATGGCATAACCCCTTTAAGTAGCAATTCCATAATGTTATTATAAGACGATTCATTTGCAGGTATAAATGAATTCGGGGCATTTTGAATTCCCCTTGGCTTTCCTACTTATCCTCAGACATTGAGGGGGTCATTTATTACGACCACTGTTTTAGACACCAGTCTTAACTCCCGCGCTGGTGGTGGATCCGACGAAGTTATGCAAATGTGCCAGCCTCTACGTAACTTCGGCAAGTCCACCGTCAGTCTAAATCTACTCCATCTTCCTTTCTGGCGTAGCTTTAGAACATTTTCTATGCCTAAAACAGGCATAGAAAATAATGAATGAGACGGGCCTGGCGGCCCATCCCATTCCCCGCCCAGTAATTGACCCCCTAAGTCTCTATATGTGACATATGCTCATGGTAACTGCAGAGAATTGGAATGACCAATACTGGGCTCTGCTTTTCCTCCTGTTTCTAGTATTACTATTCTCTGTGTCAATGGTACTTGTCTCCTATCACCTTTCCAATGAGGGTTGCTAGAATAGACAAATTATTAACAGGGGCATGCCTAGTTGTCAATTTTTTCATATGCAGTATTTCCAGGAGGAATAACATAGGAATGAGAAAAAGATGTTCGAGAATTATTAATTCATGGGAAATACAAGTAATTAGCGAAACGCATCAGGAAGCTGACAGGTCCTCTGTTCATGTGCTATCATATTGATGTTATATACTGCTCAGCTGCCTTTATATATATGGTTGTATATGGTTTTATGGTGTAATTCTCTATATAGTGGAATATTGAATACTGGGATGCGCAACCAGTTAAAACTTTTTGGGTTGTTTTTTTTATTGCTGTTTGTTGAAGTTACTATTACGATAGATTGGTTCCTGAAATTGTCTAATTCTTATAATGGAAAAAAAGGACATATTAAAGGGGTATTCCCATCTGGGGCATTTATGGTATATTGATAGGATATGCCGTAAATGTCTGATAGATATGGTTTCCTCCTCTGGAACCTGCTCCTATCTCGGGGCCCCGAAGTAAATGGACACAAGCCGCACATGTGTGGCCACCCTCCATAAACCACTCTGGGAATTCGGAATTAGCCAAGTACCAGTTTGGCTATTGTCGGACGTCCCATAGCGGAGAATGGAGAGGAAGTCATATATGCTCAATGTGCTCTCTTTATGGCAGGGACTCGTAACTGAGATAAGATCAGGTCCTAGAGGTGGGACCCACATCAATAAGACATTTATGGCATATCCTTTTGATGTGCCAAAAATGTCCAAAATGTGACTACCCTTTAACCCGTTCAGGACCCTCTTCATACATGTACGGTGGAAGTCCGGTTCTTAAAAATGGCGCCTCTCTCGCGAGAGCAATGGGTGCTATAGCCGCTATGTTTGCATTTTTTCTTTAATAACAGCAATCAATGCTAATGTCTACGATCGGCAATAACACCAATCACAGACGTTTAAAACTTATGTAGATGCTGTGGTCATTTGTGGAAGCTTTCCCTGCGTTGCGCTTCCTCGGCTTCAACAGCTTCCCCGTGTGTAAATCAAGGAAACTGTTGCTTCTGTATAAAAGCCATGGTCTCTCTGAATAAGTTCAGGCAAGGCTCCATAAGAACATAGCGAATCTGTAAAACATTTCAATTGTAATCTACTGCAGTGTATTGAAGAAGATTGTTATTAGTGTATTGGATTGCTTATTATAGCCACTTAGGGTGACGAAAAAGTAAAAAAAAAAATAAATACAAAAAAATTCTAACCACCCCACTTTCCCCATAAAAAAATAAAACATCGTAGGCATCTCCAAGTTCCAAAATACCCACACTATTTAAATATAAATGTATTTATCTTGTACGGTGAATGACGAAAAAAATAAATCAAAATGGCCGATTTTCCATTTTTTTCTACGTGGTTCACCTCCCAAAAATGTCATAAAAAGTGATCAAAAAGTCATACGCCCTCCAATATCAATAAAAAACCTACAGATTGCCCCACAAAAAATGAGCCCCCCACACAACTCCGTAGACGGAAATTTAAAAAGTTATGAAGGTCAGAATATGGCGATGAAAAGAAAAAAATGTTTCTGCTTTTACTGCGTAGGGAATGCCATGAAAACACCCATAAAACTGTGGCAGAATTGTGTTGTTTTTTTTTTTTCCCAGTTCTACCCCATTTGGAAATTTTTTCCAGCTTCTCACCACATTTTATGCATTTTGTCCCACAAAAAACAAGCCATACGGCTATGTGAACAGAAAAATGAAAAAGTTCTGGGAAGGCAGGGATTAAAAAACAAAAATGCAAAAAAATCGCAGGGTGCTGAAGGGGTTAAAGAAGATTTTATTTTTCTAGTTTTGGCTGCCTCCTTGTCAGGAATGCGGTTAGAAAGTCTTTTTGAACCTGCACAACATAGCAATTATCTTAGCTGTCCAAAATTCTAGCACGGGGCACATTTTTAGGGAATTTAGAAGGGATGGCTGCTGGTGACCCGTAAAGGTATAAAGTCAATCCTTTTGCCCAGATTATCCGCCACATTGGGGGTGCACACTTCTCTATTCATACTCTCTGCTTCATATGTAGATGAGGGCCCTCTGCTGTTGATATACGGGCACCCTCATCCTTCTTGGATTTCAGAATTCACCTTCTCTTCCATTTGTAATTAATTCTGCAGACTTATCTTCGAATAATTCTCTGTAATAAGATTTCTAGTGAGGAATTCATTCAATGAAAGATAAGTTGAAGTCTAATTATTCCCTTGTCTGAATTCTCCCCTGGAAAGATTTTCTTTTGTAAATAATATTTTCTGTTTCAGATGCTTTGTCGTATTTTTTTTTTTGTGAATAGTATCTTCTGTTCTACCGTGAAACATGTCTTCATCTTCTCTGACCTTCAAGATAATTACCGAGCAGAAGTAATTCCTAAGTGGTGCCATTGTATCAGGTGCCTTACAACAATAAATGCGCAAGTAAGGCTCTATTCACACTGCCTTGACAAAGTCCATTTGCAGGGGTGTAATTAGAAAAGGTTGGGCCCCATAGCTAGTCAAGACCACCCACATTCACCATACACACCCCACCCGCTCAATCATGTGAAAAATATGAAAGTAAAATGCGCTGGACAGGAGGAGGAGTCAAGAGTTTACATTATGCTGACCAGGCCATGTTCCATGTTCTCCCCAACAGCAGGCATCGCACCTGCTGAGCTGAGTAGGTGAGCACAGGCTGGAGAATGATCCCCGGCCTGCGCGCTCCCCTACTCAGCCCAGCAGGTGTGATGGCGCCACTGCATCGTGCTCGCTGGTGGTGAGAGCACTGGCCAAGGAGTGAGGCCCAACCTGTAATGGATGACAGACATAGCAGCCTGACTTGGGTAAATTTCGGGACCAAAAGTGGCTGCTGCATCTGTCATTTATTGCATCCGAGGCCTCGACTGTGCACAGTAATCATTATTGGCAGATGAGGCCTAGGCCTGTGGGCCCCGTAGCAATCACTACGTCTGTTACGGTGATAATTCTGCCCCTGTCCATTTATTGGATGTGCTGGTACCCTCTGGCAGACGTGTCCTTTTCCCTTCCATCGAGCCGGTATGTGTTGGTGTACTTTTTTTTTTTTTTTTTACTGTACGGAATAGCAGAGTCTTTTGTGTTATTTCATACAAAGACAACCAGTAAAAACATATCCTATTCATTAACATAGGGGCCTATGGGTGACATGTGCCTCTGTATGTCTACGTATTGTCAGGCAGGGCAGACTGGCCATAGATCCAGCAGGGAAACTTAATGGTGCTGCCTGAGCCCTCCTTGCGGCTGACAACCAGGTATGTAATATGACGCTCCAAGAGTTAATTAATGATGGAAGCGTGAAGTACTTGTGTACTCGGCTGGTGGCCACAGCTGCTCTCCTGATTCCTGAATTCAACTGTATTGCTGTCCCGAGGATGGCAATACAGTTTAATACTGCGGCAGGCCACTGGATCCCTTATAGGTCACAGGTCATTACTATGGTACAGGTAGTTATAAAGCAGTGACATCATTGTGACCACCTGTGTCAAGTCTCAGGCGGCACGATGACATCATTACTACTGCAAAAGCCTGAAGTCTATGAGGCAGCAGAATGGCACAGGTCGTTGCTTAGTGATGACCTCATGGTGATCATCTCTGTCAGGTCTCAGGCGGCACGATGACATCATTACTACTGCAAAAGCCTGAAGCCTATGAGGCAGCAGAATGGCACAGGTAGTTACGAAGTGATGACATCATCGCGACCACCTGCGTCAGGTCTCTGGAGGCACAATGACATCATGCTACTGCCTGTGCCAGGACATAGAACTCTCAATTCACTGTCCGGAAGAGGATTGGGGCCTGCACCCCAGACCGCGACATAGGACTGGACTCAGATAAGTATTCGATTTTTTTTTTTTACTTGAGCGTACAGGGCACTATAAAAGGGTATTAGTGGGGCCACTAGAGTAATGGACACTATAGGGTTATTGCTGGGGGATTATTAATCTTGTCATACTATAGGGGACATTACTGGGGACACTATGGGTGTATTTGTAAAACTGGGGACACTATAGGGACATTAATCCAAAGGTTGCTAAATCCCAGGAGTTTCCATTAGCAACACATCACAGATGACACAAGAACATGGTGCCAAGTCAGAAGGCAGAAGGTGTAGTCAGGCAGCATACAATCAGCAGCATTATATAGGCAGAGGTCAGTATATAGGCAGCAGGCAAATGGACGTGGTGAGATTTTAAAAAAATTGTATCGGGAACTTAAAGCAAACCAAAGAACACCTTGGCAGAACAGGACCTTGCTGCTTAGGCCCAAAGTGGACAGGGTACTTTAAGAGGTTTGCAGCAGAGACAGAGGATGGAGGAAAGCAGTGGTGGCCGGGGAAGACATGCAGTGCCAGGAGGGAATTAAGAGGGCACCCTAAGCATAAACATTTTCCTGAATTGTGCCCTTTTCTCCCCAAATGGCAACAATTCCAGAAAGTAGCCAAGAGGGAGTACTAGGTACATTCCGTAGGTTAACAAGACAAACGATACACATGTAGGGGAGTATGGTGCAACTACAAAGGGTTTTAAAAACAAAATAACATGCTGACTACTTGTGGAAGCCACTAGGGGGCGTATAGGAGCTTGCTGCATATCCTCTCATTGAGTTCAGTATATACACAGTATGCAATCAGCTCCCTCTAGTGGTGGCTGCGGGTTTCTTAAACCTACAGTTAAAACCAGAAGTTTACATACACTCTATAAAAAGACACATATGCATGTTTTTCTCAATATCTGACATGAAATCAGAATAAACCTTTCCTGTTTTTGGTTAATTAGGATTAACATAATTATTTGCCAAATGCCAGAATAATGAGAGAGAGAGAGTATGTTTAAGGCATTTTTATTACTTTCTGCAATGTCAAAAGTTTACATACACTAAGATTACTATGCCTTTAAACAATTCTGGACTGCCCATATGATGATGTCATGTGTTTGGAAGCTTCTCTTAGGTTTGTTGAGTTAATTAGAGACACACCTGTAGATGTATTTAAGTGCACACCTGAAACACACTGCTTCTTTGTAGCATCATGGGAAAGTCTAAAGAAATCAGCCAAGATATCAGGAAGAGAATTGTGGACTTGCACAAGTCTGGCTCAACCTTGGGTGCAATTTTAAGATACCTGAAGGTGCCTCGTTCATCTGTACAAACAATTAATACTCAAGTACAAACAAGATGGGAATGTCCAGCCATCATACCTCTCAGGAAGAAGACGTGTTCTGTGTCTCAGAGATGAACATGCTTTGGTCAGACATGTGCATATCAACCCAAGAACAAAAGCAAAAGACCTTGTGAAGATGATGGCAGAAGCTGGTAAGATTGTGTCAATATCCACAATGAACCGAGTACTGTATCACCATGGGCTGAAAGGCCACTCTGCCAGGAAGAAGCCATTACTCCAAAAGAAACGTAAAAAAGCCAGATTAATGTTTGCAAATGCGCACAGGAACAAAGACCTACATTTTTGGAGACATGTCCTGTGGTCTGACAAAACTAAAATTTAACTTTTTGGCCGTAATGACCATCGGTACGTTTGGAGGAAAAAGGGAGAAGCTTGGAAGCCTAAGAACACCATCCCAACTGTGAAACACGGGGGTGGCAGCATCATGTTGTGGGGTTGTTCCGCTGCAGGAGGGACTGGTGCACTTCACAAAATAGATGGCATCATGAGGTAAGAAGATTATGTGGAAATACTTAAGTAACATCTCAAGACATAAGCCAGGCAGTTAAAGCTTGGGCAGAAATGGGTATTCCGAATGAACAATGACCCGAAGCATACTGCAAAAGTGGTTACAAAGAGGCTTAAGGATAACAAAGTCAATGTGTTGGAGTGGCCATCACAAAGCCCTGATCTCAATCCTATTAAAAATGTATGGGCGAAGCTGAAAAGGCAGGTACGGGCAAGGCGACCAACAAACTTGTCTCAGTTACACCAGTTTTGTCAGGAGGAATGGGCCCAAATTTCCGACCAACTATTGTGAGACGCTTGTGGAAGGATATCCGAAACGTTTGACCCAAGTCATACAGTTTAAGGGCAATGGTACCAAATATTAATGTAATGTATGTACACTTTTGACTTTGCAGAAAGTATTAAAAATGCCTTAAAACATCTCTCTCTCTCTCTCTCTCTCATTATTCTGGCATTTGGCAAATAATAATAATTATGGTAATCCTAAGTGACCAAAAACAGGAAAGGTTTATTCTGATTTCATGGCAGATATTGAGAAAAACATGCATATGTGTCTCTTTATATAGTGTATGTAAACTTCTTCTGGTTTCAACTGTATGTACAGTAGATAGAGATCCAACCCTATATAAATCAGCAAAATAAGAAAAGAAAAAAAGATTTTGTGGCTAGACATTGCATAATATTACACACGGTTATGTTTGATGTATGAAGCGGTAATATAGTGCCCAGACACTGCTATTGGCTCTTACTGTACTTCCATGTACCCCTATTTGATATAGACACACACATATACATATATATATTTTTTTTCCCCTCAAAGATGGCATTGAATTACAGCGGTATAACCCTCTAGAAGTATTGCTTTCAGGCGAGAGGGATGCACCATAGGGCGGCACACAGATTGCCTGTGGCTCTATGGTGCAGAAGCCACCGTACAGGGTGCACGTACACAGTTGCAGATTATAATTGACCTAATGCAACCAATCAATATTTTTTAGTGAATTACTGTACTTTCCGATCGTTGTGGCTCTGCACACATTTCCCCTTACTGCAGTGTTTGCAGAATATCCCAGCACCACTCGAATGCAGAGAAGTACTGCAATCAGACTGCTATTTCTCTGCTGGTAAGAAATATTAAGCAGAAAACCATCTGTTAGTATTTTTGACGTGGAACAAAGTGAGCTGCTATCAGTGAATCTCTACCTCCCCCTCCCCCGCCATCATTTGTTGCCTCTACTCTGTGCCAGAATAATTAGTATGATGGCTTTTTCTTAAAAAAAAAAAAGGAATCCAACATTGAAAATACACTTTACGTTATTTTAATACTGTGGGGGAAAAACAAACATCATTGACTAAATAGGAATTCGCTCTCAGATTAGCGCTAATGGTGCTAAATCCGCAGGTGGATCCTAAATATGTAATACAATATCCGAGGGCAGTGATGGCTGACCTCCAGCACTCTAGTTGTGGTGAAACTACCACTCCCAGCATGCTCCATTCATTTCTGAGGAGTTCTGAGAACAGCCAAGCAAGTGTACATCTTGGGAGTTGTAGTTTTACCACAGCTGGAGTGCCGGAGGTTAGTCATCACAAGCCTAGGGTCAGCCTCAAATCTCTGCCACGGATTCTGCAGCAAATACACGTAGGATTTTCCACGGTGTGAACATACCCTAACCTAAAGCCTCCGTGTTCGGTCAGTGATTTCCATCAGTGATTTTGAGCCAAAACCAGGTGCGGCTCTAAACACAGAACGGGTGCAGATCTTTCCCTTAGGCCTCTTTCACACGGGCGTCATGTTTGATGCCCGGATAAGAGGCGGGTGCGTTGCGGGAATATGCGCAATTTTCCCGCGCGGGTGCAAACGTTTGTAATGCGTTTTGCACGCGCGTGAGAAAAATCGCCATGTTTGGTACCCAGACCCGAAGCCGGAATTCATCACTGAAGTCCGGTTTCGGGGCTTCTGGAGAATTTATTATTTTCCCTTATAACATGGTTATAAGAGGAAATAATAGCATTCTTAATAAAGAATGCATAGTAATATGAAGTGGAAGGGGTTAAAAATAAAAAAAGTTAACTTACCTTAGCCACTTAAGATGGACCATGTGATTGGACCATGTGATGTGACGTCATTACAGGTCCTTTCAGATCATAGATGCTGCAGGGAAAGAGAGGAGAGATCGCAACTACGCGATCAAGTGGCTAAGGTAAGTTAACGTTTATTATTTTTAACCCCTTCCACTTCATTTAACAATGCATTCTTTATTAAGAATGCTATTATTTCCCCTTATAACCATGTTATAAGGGAAAATAATAAAGATCGGGTCCCGTTGCTAAGCAACCATGCGGGAAAATCGCAACGCATTCGCACTTGCTTGCGGATGCTTGCGATTTTCCCGCAGCCCCATTCACTTCTATGGGGCCTGCGTTGCGTGAAAAACGCACAATATAGAGCATGCGTGAAAATCACCGCTCATGTGCACAGCCCCATAGAAATGAATGGGTCCGGATTCAGTGCGGGTGCAAAACGTCCTCCTCACGCATTGCACCCGCACGGAAAAATCGCCCGTGTGAAAGGGGCCTTAGGCCTCTTACACACGAACGTGTGTGCCCCGTTCCCGTATTGCGGACCGCATTTGCTGATCCGCAATACACGGGCACCGTCCACCGTCTGTGGAGGATCTAATACTGGTTTTGGCTCACAATCACTGATGGAAATCACTGACCAAAACACTGATGTGTGAATGAGGCTTAAGAATCCAGTGTGTCCTGTATACTAATGAAAAATAATCAGTGCGATATTCCAAATTTGGGTGGAATGTTACTAAGGGCCCATTCACACGACCGTAAATTTCTATCCGCATCCGCTTTGCAATTTTGCGGATCGGATGCAGACCCATTCATTTTAATGGGGCCGCAAAAGATGTGGACAGCACACGTGGCCCCGCAAAAAAAGATAGAACATGTCCTATTCTTGCTCATGTTTGAGAACAATAATCTGCACTTCTATAATGGAGGAGGATGTTGTGTCCGCAAAAAGGGATGCAGTCGTGTGAATGAGCCCAAATAATTTAGAGGTTTTTTTTATGACGTCATGTCTTGATCGCAAGTACCCCTTTCCAGATTCAAGTCTGGTCTGTCTAAGCTACGCGCAAACTTTGCTAGGGGAAGGTGCTGTTGGCTGTAAATTTTCCCTGCAGCGGGCACTACAGGCAAAATGCAGTATTACATTCAAATAAATGGCTCAAGTCTAAAGATATATTCACATGGCATTTTTTACAGGCTGAAAAAAAATGACATTTCTTTCACGGAAAATCAGTGTAAAAATCCGTGCTTGTATTTCAATTTTGCATGCACGTACACGGTACATGACATATATTTGATGTGTATTTTCCACCTCTCAGTGTTGATAACCCATGCAGAATACGCCATTTTTTTTATATGTGACCTGGATTTCAAATCAGCAGGGCAGCTTGTGTGGTGTTTATTTACCATTGCAATCAATGAAATTGAGTTTGGTATTTCGGTGCAGAATACCAAACGCCAATATACGCATGCAAAAAAAACAAAACAATCTTTGTGTTAACGTATCCTAGCAGAACAAGCACCAGTTTTGTTACCTATTCGGGCTCATAGCGGGGGTCCTAGGGTGGGGGCATGGGCATTAATTTCCCAAACAGGACATAGAACCCTGCATTGTGCTTGTATGGCTGCCATTACCGTATCCACCAGGGCTGTGGAGTCGGAGTCGAGGAGTCGGAGGCAATTTTGGGTACCTGGAGTCGGAGTCGGAGTCAGCAAAAAATGGACCGACTCCGACTCCGACTCCTACTAGATTTAAATTGGAATAAAAAAAAATTGGAATAAAAAAAAGCAAGTTTAAATGTCCCAATTCAGATAAAGTTATAATTAATTACTTCTCTACTGTAAGAATAAAGGCCAATGCATACAGCGCGTCACGTTACCGCTAAACAAAGACGTTAAGTGACCGTGAAGAAGCATGCTTTTCATATGCTTTACTATGCAGTTAAAGGGACACTGACAGGCTGATTTACCGGCTAAAGATATATCTGCTGGTATTCATCAGAGGATTAGGAATACAACTAGACGACTGTTACCCCCAGTTGAGGTTTACTTGTGTTTAAAAACGTTTTAATCAATATGCAAATTCTCTACCTTTGTGCCCAAGGGGGCAGGCGCACATGTAGAGTACTGGCAGCACTAGACAGGACTAGGTAGCGAGGAGGAAGAGAGAAAGCTGGCACAGCCTCAGCATAGCCAGACAAGGCTGCTGCCAGCACTCTACAGGTGCGCCTGCGCAGGAATTCAGCGTTCGGCTAGCCTGAAAAAAAAGGCCAGTGCAGTGAATAATAACGAGGGGAACAGCGCTGGGAAGCTGTACTGGGCGCGGCTGGGCACAAAGCCGCAGGAGACGCTGCCCCATTGGGCACAAAGATAGTGAATTTGCATACAGATTAAAATGTTTTTTAAACACAAGTACATCTTAACTGGGGGTAACATTAGTATAGTTTTATTCCTAATTCTCTGATGAATACCAGTATATATATATATATCTTTAGCTGGAAAATCAGCCTGTCAGTGTCCCTTTAAGGAGCGGCAATACTTACACTTTCCATTGTCTTGTGGTCTGCTGTTACAGTTAACCCATGGTTATCCTCGCCTCTCACTGATAACTGATTAAGGACTGGAGACACTTGTATAAGTGAAGGGAATGGATAGTCAATAGTTCAAGACTGAAGCTGTAAACCATTTGAAAAACTGCTATCATTCAGCTAAGGCTATAAAACATGTAAACTCAGATTGTTAGCTTAAATTTTAAACATGACTATGGGATTCTACTAGGAAAATCATGTTTTAAAATAAATGCCCCTTTCCCTGCCCCTTCCTGGATCCTCCCACTGCTCTATCTTCAGCAGAAGATCAGCACACAAAGGAGAAGGCAGCGGCTTCTGCTCAACTACCTCTCTGTGCTAGAGGAGATTAGAAGAACTTGGTGGAACAGCTTCGTATTTGCATATTAAATACAGAGGAGTCGGAGTCGAGGAGTCGGAGTCGGAAGTTTCAAAATCTGAGGAGTCGGAGTCGGAAAATTTATCTACCGACTCCACAGCCCTGGTATCCACGGCTTTTGTTACTCTGCTTTCCCTGACCGCTAAATGTCAAACCTGTCGTTTTATAGCGACATATCCCCTAATTGCATATTACTGCATAACTAAGTGGGTTCACCGTTTAGGAGTTTATGAAAGTTTGGTAATAGTATTAATGGGAGCTGTAATGGTGGCCGTATCGCTTGCCGCCAAATTCATACAATGCTCCCTTCAAAAGCGGCTATGTTTCAATAATATATGAAAAGGGCACAAAAAGCCAAATTTTCCACTGAACTGAATGGGAACTGCTGTTTTTATCAGCCTGTATTGGTCGCGCTGTAAGTTGTCAGTCGTCGTATCTGTGCTTCCTGCAAACCTGTGACTTTACAATAGAATCGCGCTGACAGTGAACTATGTAGTGGGGACCATCTAGTTGAACATTTTTCCAATATATTGGGGGGCATTCACTAAGACGGCTTATTAGTTGTCCGCCCTGCACTGTCATAGTATATGGCTGCTCCTCGTCATAAATTAGGCTTATATATGTATATGGCAGTCTGTCCACCTGTCTTAGAAACTGCGCATAATTTTCCATCTTTTGGTGAAAAAGTTGTAAATTTGCCTCTGGCCCTGCTCTGCCCCATTCTACCCATCTGTTGTACTTGGCGTAAAAAACGCCAGTGCGACAAGATATTGTGTTAAAATAGTTGCAAAAATGCCCTTTACGATTATTTTTACGCCAGACGACCTTAATAAATGATCCCCATTGTATTATGCAATCCTGCAGGGAGAGAGCAGCGCGTTTCAGTACAGTACAGGCAGTACATGTGAATGGGCATTTTGCTCTTTTCTTCTCGGTGTGAGGAATGTTGAGACAGATTCCGCTGATTTCACATTTTCAAAAAATCCTGGAGCTTGTAAAGAAAAGGAAAAAAGTGGAAAATGAATAATTTGAAACATATGGGGAGCTGAGCAGAACAGTAAACACAAATCCCGGGGAAACAAAGACGTCTGTGAGCCTGTGAAAATATACAGGGGCGTTCTCAGGCAGGTCACCGAGGAGAAATCCGAAATTTGAGTTTTATTGTGCGCTGGTTATTGCCAAAGCATAAAAATATGACATTGTTTGGTCCTAGACTGGGGCAACATGGCGGCATGAAGATTGTGATGTCATATTGCGGTATAGCATGAAATGTTTGTGGCGTCATGACTCTCACAAAAAACACTGATGGATTCTGGGTCACCAAGGACATGCCATACCATCATGGACCACAAAGCAAGTCATTCGTGACTGCAACGTGCCTGCGACATTTCTGCAATTTCTTTTTTTCTACAGCCAAATTTTAGGTTTAAAATTGTTCGCAACAGAGTGTTACAGACAAGTCGCATATATTTTCAGTTGCCCGACTTTTCTGAGACTTGCTATTCCCTAAATCAGGGACGCTCAATGTGCGAAACCTTTTTCAAAGATTTAAATTTTTTTTAAAAGTAGTAAAAAAATAAAAATAAAAAAAACCTTTACAAGTTTGGTATCGCCGCATTCTTATTGATCTGCAGAATAAGGATGTCGGGTCATTTTTAGTGCACAGTGAACGTTGCGAGGTCAAAAGCCCAAAAACCTTGTCGGAATTCTGTTTTTTTACAGTTTTGCCACGCAAAGAGTTTTTTGCCCGTTTTCCAATAGGAGATATGGTAAATTAAATGGTGGCAATAAGAAAATTCATCTTGTCCCGCAAAAAAAATAAAGCCCTCATATAGCTATGTGAATGGAAAAATAAAAAAAGTTATGGTTATTGGAACGTGGGAAGGAAAAATCCAAAAAGGCCTCGAACTTAAGGGGTTAATACACTGTAAATCCTCCTTAACACATGACTGCAAGACCACGCCACACAGAGTTTGCTTATCGCTGGTAACCACAGATACACATGGGTCTGAATAGAAACTGTAGGCACAAAACGGTAGGAGATTGTATATCAGATTTATGAAGGAGGAAGGAAAACTGATGGTAATGAAAAGCCTTGGCCGCATCCTAAACATATGATATGTCCGAGCCTCCAGCTATCCTCTCACATCACATCACATTTTTCCCATCCGTTAACATATAGAAAAAACGTATACTTTAAATGGATGCCTTAGACTGATGCCGTACAGTGCAACCATTCACCGTAGAGTTGAATTGTAAAAAAAAAAAAAGTATACTTTTTTTAACGGGCTGTGCAGGATACACGTTTTTTTTAACGTATGCAACAAACAGAAGCATAAAACGGGATGTGAACCCACCGTAAGCAGCAATCTCCCAGCACAGGACTGTGACATCACAGGCCCACCAGCTGAGCCGTCAATCACACTACAAATCCCACCACATTCAGCTCCTCCAGACAACACAGAAGTGCACGGCTGTTCTTCCTCGATTGTTTCCCATCTCAATACAATGCGTTTTGTGTATTTTACTCCTGATAAACCCCTTTTAGTGCCATGTTGTTATTTTTGACCATAAAGACCTTCATAAGCTTTGTGTTTTACAGGTTCTAGCAGTTGAATTACGGTACATGTTTTAAGACCCATAAAAATATGTGCGCCCAGATGACAGTCAAGCACTAAATGGGTAATAGAATATCATTTAGGTAGAGCCGTGGCAGAAGAGACGAAGGGTGAATAGAATCACGTGATGCCGACATTTTATTGTTATACCATGAGATCTCTTCAATGTGAAGTTTTTGTATTTGCTTATTTGCCTTTTTTACGTTGGATGCTCCTTCAGTCATACATTGTAGGCCTACTACATAGCTGATGTCCTCCAATGTTTAGGGTATCATGGTGCCTCAGCGGGTAGTCCCAGTGCCTTATGTCCTTGGGGTTGTTGATTTATAGCTAACATGTGCACGGAGTTTGTAAGTTCTCCCAGGATCTGACCCTGCAGGAGGGCTGGCTTATGGAAGACGTGTGTTCATTGATGATTGCGGAGGAGAGCATAGGAGTGTGGTACCGTAGGAGTGCTCTCCGGCATGGAATAAGGACTCTGGCTATCTGAGGGAGCTTCATTCTATAGGTACTCTATGGCTGCTTGTGTATGGAGCCTTCGTTGCTGGTATTCTACTGGGGCTCTGTCAGAGATCATTTATGCTACTGTGTCCATTTTGTATGTAACATAGTATTTTAGACCGAAAAAAGACATTTGTCCATCCAGTTCGGCCTGTTTCCTACAAGTTGATCCAGAGGAAGGCAAAAAAAAACCTGTGAGACAGAAGCCAATTTTCCCCACTTAACGGGAAAAAATTCCTTCCCGACTCCAATCAGGCAATCAGAATAACTCCCTGGATCAACGACCCCTCTCTAGTAGCTGTAGCCTGTAATATTATTACCCTCCAGAAATACATCCAGTCCCCTCTTGAATTCCTTTATTGTACTCACCATCACCACCTCCTCAGGCAGAGAGTTCCATAGTCTCACTGCTCTTACCGTGAAGAATCCTTTTCTATGTTTGTGCCCAAACCTTCTTTCCTCCAGACGCAGAGGATGTCCCCTTGTCACAGTCATAGTCCTGGGGATAAATAGATGATGGGACAGATCTCTGTACTGACCCCTGATATATTTATACATAGTTATTAGATCTCCCCTCAGTCGTCTTTTTTCTAAAGTGAATAACCCTAATTTTGATAACCTTTCAGGGTACTGTAGATCCCTCATTCTAGTTATTACTTTAGTTGCCCTCCTCTGAACCCTCTCCAGCTCTGCTATGTCTGCCTTGTTCACAGGAGCCAGAACTGTACACCGTACTCCATGTGTGGTCTGACTAGTGATTTGTAAAGTGGTAGGACTATGTTCTCATCACGGGCATCTATGCCCCTATTGATGCAACCCATTATCTTATTGGCCTTGGCAGTAGCTGCCTGACACTGTTTTTTGCAGCTTAATTTGCTGTTTATTAAAATTCCTAGATCCTTTTCCATTTCAGTGTGACCCAGTGTTTTACCATTTAATATGTACGGGTGACTTGCATTATTCCTTCCCATGTGCATAACTTTACATTTGTCAGTGTTAAACCTCATCTGCCATTTCTCTGCCCAAGCCTCCAGTCTATCCAGATCCCTCTGTAGCAGAAAACTGTCCTCTTCAGTGTTAATTACTTTACACAGTTTAGTGTCATCTGCAAAAATAGATATTTTACTGTGCAGGCCTTCTACAAGATCATTAATAAATATATTGAAGAGAATAGGGCCCAATACTGACCCCTGAGGTACCCCACTAGTTACAGTGACCCAATCTGAGTATCTACCGTTAATAACCACCCTCTGTTTTCTGTCACTCAGCCAGTTACTTACCCACATACAGACATTTCTTCCCAGTCCGAGCATTCTCATTTTATATACTAACCTTTTATGTGGTACAGTGTCAAATGCTTTGGAGAAGTCCAGATATACGACATCCATTGATTCGCCGCTGTCAAGTCTAGAACTTACCTCCTCATAGAAGCTGATTAAATTCGTTTGGCATGACCGATCCCTCATGAAGCCATGCTGATATGGCGTTATTTGCTTATTTTCATTGAGATACTCCAAAAAAGCATCTCTTAGAAACCATTCAAACAGTTTACCAACAATAGATGTTAAACTTACTGGCCTATAATTTCCAGGCTCTGTTTTTGGACCCTTTTTGAATATTGGCACCACATTTGCTATGCGCCAATCCTGTGGAACATTCCCTGTTATTATAGAGTCTGTAAATATCAGAAATAAAGGTCTGGCTATGACATCACTTAATTCCCTTAGGATACGGGGGTGTATGCCATCCGGTCCTGGCGATTTGTCTATTTTAATCTTTTTAAGTCGCTGTGTCTGTGAAAAATGGAGAACGCACCGATGGCTTCTTTTTTTTTTTTTTCCATTGAATGGGCGAGTCTGATCCAGATTCGGCACATGGATCCGTTGAAAAAAAACATGTGTGAGTAGCCCCATTGACTTGTATAGGTCAGTCTGCTATAATTGTAAAACTGGAGACCATACAGAAGAAAAGTACGGTTGTGTGAAAACAGGCAGAAATAATAATGGCATAATTACTTCCAGGCTATTGAGGGAGATTTATCAAACTGGTGTAAAGTAGAACTGGCTTAGTTGCCCATAGCAACCAATCAGCTTCCACCTTTCATTTTTAACAGCTCCTTTGGAAAATGAAAGGTGAAAGCTGATTGGTTGCTATGGGCAACTAAGCCAGTTGTACTTTACACCAGTTTGAGTAATCCCCCCCAATGTGTTGAAATAACGCCACCATTAAGTGCCAAATGACCACACAAGCTATGTGGTGCCACGTAGTACCCAAGTAACAATGCCACAGTAATACCACAGCCTGCATCGTCATGTCTGATCTTCTGTTTGAGAGAGAACATGAAGCAGGTTTAGAGTAGACAACATGGTGGAGGTCCCAGGGCATTGGCTCCGTCTCTTCTCTGGCCTTGGCCTCTCTGGTCGGCACTGTATGAGGGGTCTGTGGCTTGCATTGTTTGGGTGCTCGGTGGCTGAGATTGTATAAGAGCTTTATGTCTAGGAATATTTTCTGTGTGCTGGTTTCATGGATGTGATGAGCATCTGGTATGGACTCTAGAGCAGATTGATCAAACTAGAGTAAAGTAGAACTGGCTTCGTTGCCCATAGCAACCAATCAGATTCCTCCTTTCATTTTTCAGAGCTCCTTTGGGAAATGAAAGGTGGAATCTGATTGGTTGCCATGGGCAACGAAGCCAGTTCTACTTTAGGCCTCTTTCACACGAGCGTGTCCGGATTAGGTCCGGATGCGTTGCGGATGCGTTCAGTGAAAACTGTGCGATTTCACAGGCAAAGCCATTCAGTTTTGCCTGCGATTGCGTTCAGTTTTTTCCGCGCGGGTGCAATGTGTTTTGATGCGTTTTCAACGCGCGTGATAAGAAACTGAAGGTTTACAAACAACATCTCCTAGCAACCATCAGTGGAAAACGCAACGCACCCGCACATGCTTGCGGATGCAATGCGTTTTTCACGCAGCCCCATTCACTTCTATGAGGCTAGGGCTGCGTGAATAACATGCTGCGATTTTCACGCAATGCAGAATTGATGCGTGGAAAAAAACGCTCATGTACACAGACCCATTGAAATGAATGGGTCAGGATTCAGTGCGGAAAATTCGCTCGTGTGAAAGGGGCCTTACACTGGTAAATACCCCCCTTTGGTTCTTGTCCTGTAATGGGGTCGGCGATAAGATGGTGCTCTGTGGCTGCTACGCTCTCTGTGGCTGGTTGGCACACGACACAGCATGGGACCACAAGCTACATGTGGCTCCTGAGCTGCTGGATAGAGACCTTAGAGCAGGACTCGTCAGCTTTTGCAATAGCTACAGAAGCACAGGTTGGACATCGCTATAGAGGCACTGACTGTGGCTGACATGTTTATCAGGGCGCCGACTATAGCTGCCAAGTGTGCATATGTCATAGTGTGCCAATAAAATAGTGGTTTTAAAAAAAAAAAAAGGAAGGTCAAAAAAGATAGGGAAAATTGATAAATAATTTACATATGAAATCTGAGTCCAGAGATTATTTGTATCTAGGTACAGTAATAAATATTAAAGATTCATCAGCCGCTCTCATGCTGTGCAGCCGCTCTGTGTCCAGTCATCAAAGAACAACGGCAGAAACATTCAACCAGATTCAGTCTGATGTCCGATATATTTAGGTAAAAAATTATATATTACTCCTGAAAATAATTTTGAAAAATCGCCATGGACTGCTACATCTGTATTTATTTTGTTCTACCAATAATACTAATAAAATACAACATATTAACCATAATTAAATTCAATTATTGCCCATGGATTGAAGCATCGGAATTATTTTACATTTTAATAATAATGAAGTAAAAAATGCTAGCAAAAATAATTTAAAACTAATTAGTAACATGAATATTGATCTATTTTGCTTTATACTATGAGTTATTATTATTTAAAAGATAAAAACTGGTGATAAAAATTTAAATAATAAAAATTACTATGGATTGGATCAATATTTGTTATGCTGCATAATTCTGTAAATGTAAAAAGTTAATAAAATGATTAAATACATTTAAAGAATTCAGCATAAAATATATATATATATATATATATATATATATATATATATACAATGATATTGGAAAAATTCAGCATGAGTATTATTTTTGTTGCATGATAATAATAATAATAATAATTGTGTAAAAAAAAAAAGAAGATCGGAATAAAATATAGAATTAGAAAAAATAAACTGGCTAGAATCTTGTCACAGGAGAAAATGGCATTAATGCTTTGTCCAGATTCTCCTCCTATTCCATTTTCTTAATGACTTCCTCTTTTCATTTTAATCTTAGATTCATGTAACTGAAAGCTCTTGTTATGCAGCCGTATAATGGAAACGAGAGGGGTGGGAGGGGGAGAGCACAAAGAGTGAAATCATTTCAACCTGTACAGAGTCAGTTACCATGGAAACCAATTATTCAATGGCTAAATTATAACTGTTTATTACAATCATCTTGGGGGGGGATTTCACATCACACAGACGTCCAGAGATTTTTATTTAAATATTGGAATGGGGAAATTTTGTAGAAAAGAAAAATGAACAAAGCAAAAATAATTGAAATTTATTCTGAATCTACAAACAGAGGGAAGCATGCGGATTGGAACATTAGATCGTTCTTGAAATTGTACCTATAAAATATTGATGCAGAGCTGGAGAAGGATTCTGTTTAATCCACCAAAAATATTTTAAATATTTATATTATTACAAAAAAAATATATAAAATATATTGATATTAAAAATATAAAAATATCTTCATCCACAATTGCAGGATATGTGTAATGTCTTCAATAGAGGCAGGGGTGTAAATTGAAGGCCCTGGTCCAAATGCAATATTTGAGGCAGGGAACCCACCTTGTTTTTTTTGTTTTGTATTTCGGGCCCCCACCTTTGACGTGTGCGTTACTTGGCAGAGTAATCTTTGGGTCCCCTGACTCCAGGGCATATAGAAAATACAGAAAACATATTTAGTACTCATTCAGATGGCCGTATGACGTCCGCGAAAATGCTGATCGTTTATTTTTGCGGATTTATTGCAGACCTATTCACTCCTATGGCTCCCTTCTCTTCCGTTCTACGGCTAAAACATGTCCTATACTTGTCAGTGAAAATCAGGACGTGGCCCCATTCAAGTCTATGGGTCCGCAAAAATGCGGAATGCAATTCATTTTTCTGCGGATATGCTGAACTGTCCGCAAAAAAAAAAAACGGATTTGCATTTTTGCGGACAGCAGACGGCCATCTGAATGAGCCCTTGAGGCCACACGCACACAACCACATCCGTATTGCAGTCTGCAAACCAGAGATCCACAAACGACAGATACTGTCCGTGTGCATGCCGCAGTTTTCTCACTCCCATCAGTAGAAATAGCCATTCTTGGCTCCGAAACCTCACACTAAGCCCCACCCACTTTTTGAGTGTGGCATAAAACCCCAAAACAGTGACAACCTTTTTGCGCAAATTGTAATTTACACGACTGTATTCGTTTTACAGATGCGGTCCATGTGCATCCCACACTTTTCGCGGGCCCCTCAGTATTGATGACATCCGTGTGCGGCCCTATACAAATGAATGGGTCCACGTCCACTCCGCTAAAAAGGTCACACCCCTCTATATTCAACCACACCCCCTTCAAACTAGGGCAAAAAAAAGTGTCTAAGACCTATTGCACACAACCGTATGGCTTTTTCAGTATTTTGCAGTCCGTTTTTCACGGATCTGTTGTTCCATTTTTTGTTTCAGTAGTGTTTCCGTTCCGTTTTTCGTATGATTTCCTTATGTAATTCGTTTATTGCAGATCCCAAACGGAAACGGGTGCATGGCATATACAGCATACAGTAATTACATTGAAAAATTGGGCTGGTCAGAAAATTTTCAATAGATTGTTCTGCAAAATGCGGTATGGATACGGAAGACATACGGATGCATTCCGTATCCGTTCCGTTTTTTCTTGAATGGAGCAACGGAACGTGATTTGCGGGCAATAATAGGACATGTTCTATCTTTGAACGGAAATACAGAAACAGAATGCCTATGGAGTACATTCAGTTTTTTTTGCGGACCCATTGAAATGAATGGTTCCGTATACGGACCGCAAAAAACGGAACGTAAACGGAAAAAAAAAAAACTTTTGTGTGCAAGAAGCCTAAATGTGGTGCAAGGCACTTGCAGAATTCTGCCGCCTTTCGATTAGTAAACCACCCCCAGTGTCTGCTCTCCGATTTCCTGACGTCCACGCCGGAACGAGAAGTGAATAGTAATAAGGCATTTTGGACGCCTCTGAGCTTCATGAAATCCAGGTAGAAGGGCTGTAAACCTTTATGGAGGCATACTCTGCATTTCCAGGTAAAGTAGCGGTGCCTGAAAGGGGAATGACTATATTCCGCAGTGTGACATTTGCGCAGTATTTTTACCGGAGCAGAGTGTTCTAGGGATGAAATGACCTGCCATTTCTGCCGCTGACGTGGACTTTTTAGGTCCTGCATATGGTAGTTTAGTAATCAGCAGCGTCGCTCCTCGTTTTTCAATGTCTGCTTTACGCTGGGTTCAGACCTGAGCGTTTCTGAGACGCACGTTTTTGTGCGCGTTTTTGGCAATAGTAAACGCGCGTTTTACGCGCGACAAACACCCCCAAAAAAGCTCAAGTACTTGTTTATGCGTCGAACGCGCTGTAAAACGCGCAAGTGTGAACTGAGGGTTAGTAAATACACAGAAACCTCTTATAAAGACCAGATTTCCAGTGGCATATTTTCGGAGACTAGCTCCTGAGAAGAGCTTTTTTTTCAACGCAACAATGTTTGGTCATCTCAAAGAGATTTCTCTGTACTCGCATTCCCCGTTAAATGTTTCTGGAGCATCTTTTTCTCACAACTGTGCTTTCTGCTGTTCCTCTGTTATTTCTCCAGGAAATATGGGAATAAAAAACTGAAGGTTTACAAACAACATCTCCTAGCAACCATCAGTGAAAAACGCAACGCACCCGCACTTGCTTGCGGATGCAATGTGTTTTTCACGCAGCCCCATTCACTTCTATGGGGCCAGGGCTGCGTGACAAACGCAGAATATAGAACATGCTGCGATTTTCACGCAACGCAGAAGTGATGCGTGAAAAACAACACTCATGTACACAGACCCATTGAAATGAATGGATCAGGATTCAGTGCGGGTGCTATGCCTTCACGTCTCGCATTGCACCCGCGTGGAAAACTCGCTCGTGTGAAAGGGGCCTAAGGGGGAATTTTAACATACAGTTGTGAATGTATTCATGTTTTGCCAGGAGGAATAACAGAGGAGCAGCATGTTGAAGAGTCATGAGAGCTGACAGGTCCTCTGATATAAGACTGCACTGTAAACTATTTAGGATGGAACTCCATTGGCCTTAGGGCCCTTTGACACTAGCGTTTTCATGATCCTGCGTAGAGTTCCGTCGTCGGGGCTCTATGCCGGATAAATACTGATCAGGATTATTCCCATGCATTCTGAATGGAGAGAAATCCGATCAGGATGTCTTCAGTTCAGTCACTGAACGTTTTTTGGATGGAGAAAATACCGCAGCATGCTGCGGTATTCTTTCCGTCCTGGGATGCGGAGTGAAACGGATCCGTCATGACCCCCAATGCATGTCAATAGGGATGGATCCGTTTTCTCTGGCACAATCTGCCACAATAGAAAACTGATCCGTCCTCCATTGACTTTCAATGAAGTTCATGACGGATCCGTCTTGGCAATGTAAAAAAAAACAAAAAAAAAAACCTGACGAAGCCTGAGTGGCGAAACGCGATGGGCAGGTGAGGTGACACTGGGAAGGGGACGGTCATTATGTTATTTACTGTGTATGATTTGTATGCATATGTGATTTACTCAGGACCACCTGTATATCGGATCTCTGGTCCGACATGGTGTGTACCTTCTAGGCACATCCGGGACTGCATATTGTGGATTGTGGTTACTTAGTGGACATCTAGTTTGGCATTATTTTCGGTCACTTGACGCAGACTCCATTAACACGCTGGTTACTTCATTGAATTTCTTGTCCATGAGTTACCACAATTCCACGGGTGATTTTCTGACCACACTTTACAGGGCTATATGCTGCTTACATTTCTTTAGACTTATATCTGTACACATTTTTATATTGTACCCCCTTCCCATGTGCTGTTCCTCCCATACTTACCTCTCTGGACGTACTCGATTCCATTTTTATCACTTTGTATGTTTTCTTTTTAATGAATATAATGAATAAACTTGAATTTTAAACGGATATGGTAATTGTGTAATCATTAACTAATTCCGGAAAAGCACGCTATATTTTTGTAGAAGTTTTTGCATAGTTAAGGGTGGCCCTTGAAGGTCAGTTTCATGGGTTTTGAATGTTAAAAAATAGTTAAAGTTAATACAAGCGGATCCGTTCAAACGGATGCATGCGGTTGTATTATCTGTAACTGAAGCGTTTCTTTCCGGCATAGAGCCCCGACAACGGAACTCTATGCCGGATCTTCCAAACACAAGTGTGAAAGGGCCCTTAGGCCTCTTTCACACGGGCATCATGTTTGACGCCCGGATAAGAGGCGGGTGCGTTGCGGGAATATGCGCGATTTTCCCGCGCGGGTGCAAACGTTTGTAATGCGTTTTGCACGCGCGTGTGAAAAATCGGCATGTTTGGTACCCAGAGCCGAAGCCGGACTTCATCACTGAAGTCCGGTTTCAGGTAGAGTATTATAGAGAATTTATTATTTTCCCTTATAACATGGTTATAAGGGAAAATAATAGCATTCTTAATAAAGAATGCTTTGTAGAATGAGGATTAAGGAGTTAAAAATAATAAAAGTTAACTTACCTTAGCCACTTGATCACGTAGTTGCGATCTGTCCTCTCTTTCCCTGCATCAGCTAACAACTGAAGGACCTGTGATGACGTCACATCACATGGTCCAATCACATGGTCCATCTTACCATGGTGATGGACCATGTGATTGGACCATGTGATGTGACATCATCACAGGTCCTTTAGTTGTTAGCTGATGCTGGGAAAGAGAAGACAGATCGCAACTACGTGATCAAGTGGCAAAGGTAAGTTAACTTTTATTATTTTTAACCCCTTCCACTTCATTTTACACAGCATTCTTTATTAAGAATGCTATTATTTCCCCTTATAACCATGTTATAAGGGAAAATAATGAAGAAAGGGTCCCGTTGCTAAGCAACCATGCGGGAAAATCGCACTGCATCCGCACTTGCTTGCGGATGCTTGCGATTTTCCCGCAGCCCCATTCACTTCTATGGGGCCTGCGTTGCGTGAAAAACGCACAATGTAGAGCATGCTGCGATTTTCACGCAACGCAGAAGTGATGCGTGAAAATCACCGCTCATGTGCACAGCCCCATAGAAATGAATGGGTCCGGATTCAGTGCGGGTGCAATGCGTCCTCCTCACGCATTGCACCCGCGCGGAAAACTCGCCCGTGTGAAAGGGGCCTTAGACTGGAGTTCCACATTACATTGTACATAGAAGATGGTGCTCGTCTCCTTCCCCGAACTGTCACAGACATTAGCAAACTGCTCCATTGCCCAGGGCCTGTTTGCTAAGAGACTCCAGAGTACATTCAGGTGTATGATGGTATTATTTGGAAATTATTATTTTTTGGATTATATGGCAGTAGTATATGAACTCTTTAAGGCAGTATTAGTTGGACACTTTATATTATTAGGCCACTATAGGGTGCCTGTATACAAGTGTGTGTATGTTATTGTAGCACTATATGATGACATTATATGGGCTGTGAATGGCATTATCCTTACATTATAAAGCAGTTTTATCCTGGCATTATATGGCAGCGTTATCCTGGCATTATATGGCAGCCTTATCCTGGCATTATATGGCATCATTATCCTGGCATTATATGGCAGCGTTATCCTGGCATTATATGGCAGCCTTATCCTGGCATTATATGGCATCATTATCCTGGCATTATATGGCAGCCTTATATAGGCTGAAGTGATAAGAAAAACTTCTTGTCTAAAATTGGCAACTGTGGAATCCATAATATGCATTTGCCCAGGTCCCCATTTCCTTAACAAAATACGGATGATGACCGTGTGACGTCCATGTTGCATACTTTTTTTGCGGATCCATTGTAACAATGACTACTCTTGACAAGAATAGAACATATTCTATCTTTTTTGCGGGACTACGGAATGGACATATAGATACAGACAGCGTACGGAGTGTTTTCCTTATTTTTGAATTGAATGGGTCCGCATCCAATCCGCAAAAAAAGTGGATCAGATGCAGACCAAAAATACTGTTGTATGATGGTGGAGGCTTCTGGCCGATACCGTAGTTTTCACGGAAATGAATGTGACCTTGGCGCTCTCTTGGTCGGTCGGATACACTGTATATCATTTCTCTTTCAGGGAAGTGATGAGGATCCATCAGAAAACGAAGATGAGCTCGAGATGGAGATGGAGAGGTCAGAAAGTGACGGCAGTGACTACGCCCCCAATAAGAAAAAGAAGAAAAAAATGAAGGAGAAGAAAGAGAAGAAATCAAAACGAAAAAAGAAGGATGGAGAAGATGAAGACAATGAAGAAGGATGTGTAAAGGTAAAGTAGCTGCCTGCTAAATAATTATTTCCTTACATGGGTTTTCCAAGACTGTTGCCGTTTTTGCGGTCCGCAAAGTGTGGATCCGCAAAACACGGATAACGGCTGCAATTTTGTGGAATGGAACGTCCTGCACTCTATAGAATAGTGTGGGCAAGAATAGGACATGTTCTATTATTTTGCGGGCTGCAGAACGAACGAACATACAGATGCGGCCCCATTGAAGTGAGTGGTTCTGCAGCCAATCTGTAAAAAATGCGGATTGGACACAGACCAAAAATACGTTTATGTGCATGAGCCCTAAGGCTACACTCACACAACAGTGGGAAAAAACAGCCATTAAAAATTGATATTTTTCAACCAATTGTGGATCCATTTTCCAGCCGCCTTTTTTATGTTTTGTATCCGTTTTTAACGGCCGAGCAGCTCACTATATATACTTGTATGCTGTTTCCTCTAAAGGAGCCAAAGACCTCAGCACAGCTGATGGAGGAATGGGGACTGGACAACGTGGACTATGCCTTCTCCGAGGAAGACTACCATACACTGACCAATTACAAGGCATTCAGCCAGTTTCTCAGGTAATCACCAGGAGTCCTGGACCATAAGAGGGTGGGGTACATGCCGCTTTATGAAAAGTTGGCGCCTGGGATGTTTTATGGGCCTTTCCGGGCTGAAGAGTTGATGCTTAAGCTGTCCAACATAAATTTAGCACGCTTACACATTTTAGATAATATACAGTTTTCTTTTTGGAAACATATGGCATAAAGTGTATTGTAATATCTATGCGTGATGCGTGATGCATTCTCCGCGACGCGTTTCTATTAAATTAGGACATCTGTCTTATTAAAGCAGAGCAACTGCATATTATTACACCAGTTTCATATCCCCTGAGGCCTTGTTCACATTTCCGTTTTTTTACGGATGTGTGCTATCCACCTTTTCCACGGACAGGACGCGTACCCATTGATTTTAACATGTTTGTCGACACATCAGCATCCTTTTAATAACCGTAGGTCAGCGAAAAAAATCACTGAGACATGCACTACTTAGGTCAGTGCCCGTTCAAGTCTATTTGACACAACACTGATGGCATTCGTGTTTGGTCCGTCCTTCCCTGACCACCGATAGAAGATGCTCTGGGAATTCGTTTTCAGGTGAGCAGTGTCCGTGGAATATGGATGACACACAGAGGGTAAAAACACTGATCCTTCACAGACATCTTCACTGGTGAACCACAGGTGGATTTTTTCACAGATGTCAAAAAGACACGGAAATGTAAACGAGGCCTTAAAGTGCCAAAATGGGAACCAAAATAAGTGACCCTTGATTCCTGGTTCTCCTTCCTGTTGCTTTGGAGTAATCCCATCATTTGACCTTTTAAATCTCTGCTGAATGGCTGCACCTCCAGGACATATGTAGCAGCACCTGGGGTCTGTTCACAGGTATAGCACAGCACCACCTAGCGGCCACCTCTCAGTACAGCGTTGATGGCTTAGGACTCTTTTACATGGGCCACTGCACAGGGCAGTTTCCAATGATTGTTTGATTGTTGAGCTACAGTAGAGCCACATTTACATGCAGCAGTCATCCCCTCTGTATGGGGGATGAATGATCGCTGCTGCAAACGTTCATCTCTCTACAGATCCATTGTATCTCAGTATCAAATCTCTGTTTACACAGGGCAGTGTGCTACTCACAAAAGATGATGTTGTCCTTATTTTGGTGGGTTTGTTTGCATTGTGATTGTAGTTAGTGAAACCGGTCACATTGAAATCGCAGTGTAATCTGCAGGCAGCTTGTTATAGAGCAGAAAGAGCTGAGCAGACTGATCTATAGTTTTATGGGAAAAGATTTAGCAAAACCTGTAATTTATTTATGGGGTTTTTCCAGGCTTTTAATATTGATGACCGATCCTCAGGAAAGGTCATCGATATCAGATCTGTAGGGGTCTGACACCCAGCACCCCTGCCGATCAGCTGTATGAAGGGAAGGGAGCGCCATGCGCATGTGCCATCTTTGTGCTTGCCGCAGCTATGTAGACAGTGAGCAGGAAGAGACGCGGGAGACAGCATGTGTGCACAGCGCGTGCCTTCTCGTCATCCAGCTGATTGGCGGGGGTGCCGGGTGTCGGACCCCCACCATTCTGATATTGATGACCTATGGATAGGTCATCAATAATAAAAGCCTGGAAAACCCCTATAAATTCCTATTAGTAGGTGACAGCTCTCTCTGTACGCACAGTCATAGAGGGAAGACTGTCACCTACTATTCAGGATGCTTCACTTTATGACTTTAATATGTTATCTCTTTTATATCTACTTTAGACCTTTAATAGCAAAGAAAAACCCTAAGATTCCAATGTCCAAGATGATGACTGTGCTGGGCGCCAAATGGCGGGAATTCAGTGCCAATAACCCGCTAAAGGGCAGCTCGGCAGCTGCGGCTGCTGCTGCTGTGGCTGCGGCTGTTGAGACCGTGGCAGTTGCTACTCCGCTGTTAGTTCCTGCTCCACCATCTGCTCAACCGCCTCCTATAAGAAAGGCCAAGACCAAGGAAGGAAAAGGTATGGTTTATATCGCTTCTGTCCATAAAGAGGCAAGACTGGCTCGGCAGAAGAATTAGGGCTCCCCTTCTAGCAAGCCTACCCATCTAACCTTTATAGCCTCTATAGAGAGAGTGAAAAGTGTTAAAGGGTTATTCCCTTCTTGTGAAGTGAAGCCATCCTTGATGCTGAGATTGAAGGGGTCCACCGCTGCATCCCCTTTAACGTCTTTTCCCACACACCAGTGCCCTGGCAGTCCACTGGGCTGGAAACTGCACGGAACGGAACACTAACGTTCGTGTGAATGAGCTCGGCGTTTATGACAAAAATGAAAATCACGATTAATTGAACATGTAACCTCGATTTTCGATTATTGAACGATTATTTGGGGTGTGGCTTGGGGCGTGACAAGTGACGTTGCCTTAGCACAGAGTTTTTTATGATACCAATGGTTTGATCATATTTTGAGTTTTGCGCTTTTTAAAAATAAATAAAGCGATATATATATATATTTTTTCCTCTGCTGGGGTTACCTGTGTACTTGTTGTACATAAGCTTAAAGGGGATCTGTTAGCTCCAAAACAGCCCCCCAAACTAGAGTGAGCGGTCTATAGTGAATGTGATTCTGAGTCCGGTTATGTAATTTGTGTCTTTATAATCAGTTGCATTCCAATGCTGCGCTCCCACAGACCAGCAGTTGTAAAATGCTTTGGGAGGACTGCTGTGTGAGTCCTCTCCATTATGTGCCTCAACTCAGAAGTCCTCTCCATTATGTGCCTCAACTCAGAAGTCCTCTCCATTATGTGCCTCAGCTCTGTGAGTCCTCTCCATTATGTGCCTCAGCTCTGTGAGTCCTCTCCATTATGTGCCTCAGCTCAGGAGTCCTCTCCATTATGTGCCTCAGCTCAGGAGTCCTCTCCATTATGTGCCTCAGCTCTGTGAGTCCTCTCCATTATGTGCCTCAGCTCTGTGAGTCCTCTCCATTATGTGCCTCAGCTCAGGAGTCCTCTCCATTATGTGCCTTAGCTCAGGAGTCCTCTCCATTATGTGCCTCAGCTCTGTGAGTCCTCTCCATTATGTGCCTCAGCTCAGGAGTCCTCTCCATTGTGTGCCTCAGCTCTGTGAGTCCTCTCCATTATGTGCCTCAGCTCAGGAGTCCTCTCCATTATGTGCCTCAGCTCTGTGAGTCCTCTCCATTATGTGCCTCAGCTCAGGAGTCCTCTCCATTATGTGCCTCAGCTCAGGAGTCCTCTCCATTATGTGCCTCAGCTCTGTGAGTCCTCTCCATTATGTGCCTCAGCTCTGTGAGTCCTCTCCATTATGTTTCCCTTAGCTCAGGAGTCCTCTCCATTATGTGCCTCAGCTCTGTAAGTCCTCTCCATTATGTGCCTCAGCTCAGGAGTCCTCTCCATTATGTGCCTCAGCTCAGGAGTCCTCTCCATTATGTGCCTCAGCTCAGGAGTCCTCTCCATTATGTGCCTCAGCTCTGTGAGTCCTCTCCATTATGTGCCTCAGCTCAGGAGTCCTCTCCATTATGTGCCTCAGCTCAGGAGTCCTCTCCATTATGTGCCTCAGCTCTATGAGTCCTCTCCATTATGTGCCTCAGCTCAGGAGTCCTCTTGGTGCATTTTACTGCTGGTTTGTAGAAGTACAGCATCGGAATACAAACGAGCATGGAAAAATGTTACATCATTGAACTCAGCGTTACTGACATTATACACCATTCACTGTAGTTTAGGGGATGTTACGGGGCTGACAAATTCACTTATATACCCCAGCAGAGGGAGAGCGTTGGCACCGCAGTATGTTCCTATGCGGCGCATGTATAAGGAAAAACCAAACTGAGAAAACGGCAAAGTGCCGTCGGTTAATCGGGATGATGGTCAGTTTAGTTTTTTTCTCGAGTAATCGCCCAGCCCTACTTCCACTACAGTGCTGCAGTGGTGGTCACTAGTGATGAGCGAAGTATTTAAAAATCTGATTTGGCTGCTTCGAGGAATTTTACAAAAAAATCCTTCATCACGAAGCGCATCTCTTTGTAAGTACTGGCTGGGAGTGGCGATCGAATATTCTGGTATTAATAACATTATACCTGATCCATTTGCTCGCGAAGTGCTGCCCATCGCCATCTTGCTTGAAATCGTGTGCGGCCCGAGATGACGTCATACGTAACCGCGCACGGGATTTCGGCTGAGATCTTCAAGCAAGATGGCGGCAGCCGGCCCGTTGCGAGAAAATGGATCAGGTAAGTATTATTTATTTATTTTTTCACTCGTTCGGGTTAAATCGATTTGCTACCGCGAAGTACAAGGAAATTCGGCTTCACTGCAAATCGAATTTATCCTGAAATCCGGATTAAAGTCCACTTTGGGGATCGCTCATCGCTAGTAGTCACCCATCTTTCTCAAAGGCAAACATGCAAAGGTTTAGTTATCTTTAACCCTTTGTTAGTGCATAAGACATCATATTTAGTCAGGTGTCTGAGAAGGTTGTGTGTCTTCCCCTGGGCAAGCTTCCGTGAAGGGTAGTCACCCAGCTTTTCCAGGAATGTATAATAATTGCCTCACCGATGAAGCAAGGGCTCAGTCTGAATCTCAGAGATGGAGCTCTGAATTCAGTTCAGTAGGACCATGGGGGATTCCAAGTGAGCGAGGCCTCATGGTAACCTTCTTCCTTCTACCTAATGATATCTCCATGATGTTCAGGGCCCGGTGTTAGGAAAAAATCGAAATCCAAAGACTCAAAGAAGAAAGGCAAAGGAAAGAAACTTTCAAATCTGAAGTTTAAATTTGGAGGCATGGCAAGCAAAAGGAGAAAAGGGTCTTCGGTGAGTATGTGCAATCAGTGTATAAAGTCATCAAAAAGAAATCTAAAATAGTCCTGAGATTTCCATTTTGTGTACGCAGCTCCTATTCAGACCTATATGTCTCCATGGTTACAGACTACAAACAAATTATGTGTTGTCTGATCCATAGAGACCCATAGGTGTGCATATACACAAGTGTCATATTAAAGGGTTTTTTTAAGTTTAGAAGTTATTCCATATCACAGTATAGGGATTCACTAACTGATCACTAGGGGTCCAACTGCTGGGACCTCCACCCATACCGAGAACATGGGTTCCATTCCCCCGATCTGATGTAATGTTCTTTCTCCATGGGAGCCCTAGAAATAGACAAGAGCTGTACTCAGGATTGGTGGGGTGTCCTTTTCACTTCAATGAAGGTGAAATACATCATCAGATGGGCGTGGCAATGTTTTTCTAAGGCCGTGTACATGTCACCATTTATTTAACAACTTCTTTGGAAATGTCCTATCTTCCTAACGGACAAGAATAGGACATGTTTTATCTTTTTTGCAGGTCGAAGAAACGGACAAATCGATGCGAACAGCACACGGTGTGCTTTCTGCATCTTTTGCGGCCCCATTGAAATAAATGGGCCGGCATCCCCAAAAAAACGCGGATCGAATGTGGACTGAAAATACGTGTGCATGGGGCCTAATTCTGGACAACCCCTTTTTTTATTATTTGCACCCTTTGTAGGCTCATATGAATTTGAATATTGTAATGAGCACCTGTCAGACACTCTCCCCCATTTCACTCTATGAGCTAGATGCTTATAAATGCAGCTTCCACACTGTCGTACCTGCTGGTGCCAGCTACAAAATGGCAGCTTGTCCTGTCCATTAGACTGATCGACCGAATACGGTCAAAGAAAGTTCTGTATAGGCAGAATAGAGCGAGCAGTAATGAGTCTGACCATATACATGTATATCACATAATCCTGGTTGTGTGTCCAGAGTGAAGAGGACGAGAGAGAGGAGTCGGACTTTGACACCGCCAGTATCAACAGCTCCTCTGTTCGGTCGGATATTCTAGCAAAGAAAGGGAAACGGGGGAGAAAAAAAAGTAAAAGAAGTAAGTATTCTCATTCTTTCTCTTTTGTAGTACAGTGTTTTAGGCTGTTGGGAGAACCGCCATCATGGGTCTCAACTATAGCTACTATGAGATCGAGGTCAATGACTTGAATGAAAAATTTGTAACCCTTAATTTTCCCTTTGGTGGCGCCGCTAGGAAATTCAACACTTCCTGCCGGGTTTACCCATAGATTACAGCTAGACGCTGGAGGTCTCAGCAGGGGGCCAGCTTGTGATCAGTTTGATGTCAAGGGACATTTGTAACAGTGGTTGGGCAACCCCTTTTTTGTTTTAAGGGTCCCCTGAAAATAGGTTCATTACAAACTGTCCTACTGCTGATACCCCAGTGATCAGAAAATACTGAATTCCTCAACAGCACCGCCACAGAGTAAATAAAATATCACACAGTGCCCATTCAAGTCGGGATGAGCTACACAAAAATAACATATAAATATACAATTAACCTCCTGGCGACATGTACTGGTGCCGAGACGTCCACAGCACTCACCATACATGTATGGTACTCGGTGGCAGGTGTAAACTGTATATTACAGCTGACCCTCTGCTGAAACATCTGGGATTAACGATAACACCAGTCCCAGCTGTTTGACCCCTTAGATGATGCAGTGGATAGCAGCCGCAGCATCTAAGTCACCAGAGAAAGTGGTCTGTCATCACAACATGATTGTGGTGTCCCAATGGGTCGGTACGTCAGCAGGAGCCTAATAGAGCCAGAGCGTAACTGAATGCATTACAGCATTGTGCTGCAGTGTATTATAGAAGAGATCGAGTGGTGAACAAGGCCTAATCGGTATGACTCCATCTATAAAATTATCATGTTATTAAACCTGCACAGTCAACAATGTAAAAAAATTCCTCCACCTTTGCAAAAAACAAAGACAAATAAAAAAGTAATATATACCCCAAAATGCTGTTTTTCTCTCACTCTCCCCTCCCTCTCCAAAAGAGCAGTGTTGATGGAAAAGTAAAAACTTTATAGGGGAAAAAAAAAAAGAGAAAAGATTGCCACATTCTAAAGGCCTTAAAAGACCATGGCCTTAGGCCCCTTTCACATGGGCGTGATTTTCGCGCGGGTGCAATGCGTGAGGTAAACGCATTGCACCCGCACTGAATCCGGACTCATTCATTTCTATGGGGCTGTGCACATGAGCGGTGATTTTCACGCATCACTTCTGCGTTGCGTGAAAATCGCAGCATGCTCTATATTGTGCGTTTTTCACGCAACGCAGGCCCCATAGAAGTAAATGGGGCTGCGGGAAAATCGCAAGCAAGTGCGGATGTAGTGCGATTTTCCCGCAAGGTTGCTAAGAGACGGGACCCGATCTTTATTGTTTTCTCTTATAACCATGTTATAAGGGAAAATAATAAAATCTACAGAATACTCAACCCAAACCCGAACTTCAGTGATGAAGTCCGGGTTCGGGTCTGGGTACCAAACATGCCGATTTTTCACACACGCGTGCAAAACGCATTAAAACGCTTTGCACTCGCGTAGGAAAAACGCGCATTTTCCCGCAACGCACCCGCCTCTTATTTGGGCGTCAAACGCGACGCCCGTGTGAAAGTGGCCTTAAAGGGGTAGTCTTTCTTTTCGAGATTGATGACCTATGCTCATCAGTTTCAGATCAGTTGGTGTTTGACACCCTGCACCACCACCAATCAGATGTTTTTGGCAGCCGCCAGCACTGGAAACGTACGTGCTCGTGTACTGAGGCTCAGCTCCCATTTGAGTTATTTTTCCTGCATACAACTTTTACAGTTTTTGAATTCTGAATTCAGTAAAACTTGTTCTTCATTTATCTCTCGTCACTTTTCCTTGTGCATCACCTCACTGAGGTACTTTAGCTGCACTTATTGTTGTACGTGTGTCCACCTCATCCCTATGGCACCTGATAAGAGAACCCCTCTAAACCAGACCACCAGGTAGAAAAGAAAAAGGGAGCCTCCCCTTCTGTTATCTAAAGCCAAATATGGTGGCCCCCGGGCTGTGCTGGACCTCAGTGTCCATTAAAAAACACTGATAAAAATATACATTCTAGTGAGGGTCCGCTGTTCATAATGTGATTTCTGTCTAGTTGAAGTTGGAGAAGGAGACGGATATGAAACAGACCACCAGGACTACTGTGAAGTCTGTCAGCAGGGAGGAGAGATAATACTTTGTGACACGTGTCCTCGTGCCTATCACCTTGTCTGCCTGGATCCAGAGCTGGAGAAAGCCCCTGAGGGCAAGTGGAGCTGTCCTCACTGCGTAAGAGCTTCCTTCATTCAGCAAATGTCTATAGTCTTAAACAGGATTGGACAGGATTGGACAGACATGGCTGCTTTCTCCCAGAAACAGCCTTATATCTGCCCATGGCTTGTGTCTGGTATTGTAGCTCAGCTCCATCGAAGTGAATGGGAATTAGCTGTAATACCACACACAACCCGTAGATAGGTGTGGTCTGTTTTTGGACGAAGGCAGCCATGTTTTTGTAATCTTGCACACCCCCTTTAATATGCTAAGGAAGACCTAACAGAAGATTTATTGAGGTTACATGTCCAACGCATGAGGCTACATGGCTGAGAGAGTCTGATGGTAGTTACCCTTGTGATTTCTATGAAGATCTTAGATGCCTCCATCTACATCAATATCTACATCTGCTTGGGCTGGTAAACTGGCCGATGTGCATACGTGGCTATTTCAATCTGCATAACATCAGAGCAGAATCTGTCCGGATTTAGGGGCCTTTTACACCGGCCCGATGTTAGGGCCGATTATCTGGAACATCATTTGACCAGCAGTTGTCCATGATTTCTGTTCAGAATTTTAGCTTTTTGAATGAAATCATAATGTCGTGTCTACACAGTGGAGGCACTTGTGTCTTAGCCATATAAAACAGGTGCCATTAATGTCTTAAGATAGATTTGAAATTCTGTTCTGATACTATGTTGAAAAAAAGAGATGAAAGAAAATTATATTTAAAGGGGTTGTCCTACAAAATTCTAGATTTTTCAAACCACCACCTGGATCTGAATACTTTTAGGACTGTATGTAATCTAACATTTAGCATAGCCACTGAGCTATTCAATCAAATCCATGTGTATAGCGCCACTTTCTGTTTGTTCTTTTCCTTATTTCTTGTCCACCTCACGGAGGTGGTCACACGCGCTCAGTTTAAATCTATCACCAACAATATGCCAGGAGAGAATGGCGGAGCTCACCGATTGTATGCTGTCCGGAGGCACGGAGGCAAAGCAGGAACCCAGCAGAAGGTAATAACAAAAGAAGACTTCCAGCTTCCATCAGCACGTAAACTTTATTTACTTAATCCATAAAATCCGACATAACCCACATCAACGCGTTTCGGATCTCAAAAACAATATGGATCCTTACTCATGACATTTGTGGATGCAAAAAAGTGAACATTTATAGAAGACCCAATCAACATGTCAGGTGAAACCAATAAAAATACTATCCACCCCTACCCCTACGTCAATATGAGGGGAAACAGGGGGGACGGTAAAACAGAACACACATTAAAAAACTCAAATAGAGTGAAAAAACTGTGAATAAGGATCAATAGCGCAAGATAAGATCATGTTTCTTTTTCAAGCCCTTAGGAATACGTGTATCTATTTTAAAAATCCAAAAAGACTCTCGGTTTAAGAGAAGCCGTCTGTGATCACCGCCTCGTTTGGGTAAATTAACCCTTTCCACTCCTTGAGCCACCATGTCTCTAGTATTTCCCGAATGGCAAGCCGCATAATGTGCACTGACCGCAGACACATTTCTAACACGAGCATGTGGAATGTCAGAAATGTGCCTGCGGATACGGGTTTTTAGGCTATTGGTGGTACATCCAATATATTGTAGGCTACAAATTGTGCAAGTGATGCAATATACAACAAAATGAGTATTGCAGTTAATATGCTGTTTAGTTTTCAATTCCTGTTGATTGGCTGTAGATACAATCAATGGGCCAATGTCAATATATTTGCAGCAAGTGCAAACTCTGTGCCCACATTTGAATGTCCCTCCAAAATTTGCTTACTTGCCGAGCCATCCGAAAACGTACTAGGGCTAATTTTATCTGATGCCAGATTTAACTGTGTCATGCCATAGATCGTCCGAGCGTAGGACTGAAAGATGTGTTCTGACGATGCGGCATACTTCAGAATATTCCGTGCTAAATCCGGTGGCAAAAAAAGGTAAAGAACTCCGATTTCTGTCACATCGGCCTAAAGCAGCATTCTCAGATAACTTTTTGGGAAAGACTAATTCCACATGTGGTTTATCTAAAGCTGTCTTTTTCGCCTTATTCAAAACATGGCAATTATAACCACGTGTGGAAAGCCATTGAAAACATGAATCAATTTCCTTTGTAAAAGCCGCATCGTCAGACGACTTCTCTTAAACAGAGAGTCTTTTTGGATTTTTAAAATAGATACGCGTATTCCGAAGGGCTTGAACAAGAAACATGATCTTATCTTACGCTATTGATCCTTATTCACAGTTTATTCACTCTATTTGAGTTTTTTTTAATGTGTGTTCTGTTTTACCATCCCCCCTGTTTCCCCTCATATTAACGTAGGGGTAATATTTTTATTGGTTTCACCTGACATGTTGATTTGGTCTTCTATAAATGTTCACTCTTTTGTATCCACAAATGTTCTTGAGATCCGAAACGTGTTGACGTGGGTTATGTCGGATTTTATGGATTAAGAAAATAAAGTTTACATGCTGATAGAAGCTGGAAGTCTTCTTTTGTTATCACCAGCCATATCTTCTGTTAGAAGCTATGACAGTGAGAGAGAGAGAGAGAGAGTTGCAGCAGAAAGGGCATGCCCCTTGAGCTGCTAGTTTGAAATAAATCGGGGATATCTCTGCATCCATCAGAGGTACAGGGCTTGTTCTAGCTTTGTTACAAAGTCATTGTTATGTATTTTATCATGTCTGATTTTCGTTTTTTACATCATTCATGGCATAACCCGTTAAGATAGGCTCTTCTGGAAGGATAGGGATTCATTTTCACTCCTACTGAGTCATTTTTTTGGTAGGTCCCTTGTGAATTCTGTCTAATCAGAGGTTGTAGATGTTTGGTTCTTGGAACATGCTGTATGTATGTAAACCTGGTAGTAAATCTTTCCCTCTTTCTCAAGGAGAAAGAAGGCATCCAATGGGAGCCAAAGGAAGAAGAGGAGGATGAAGAGGATGCTGGAGAGGAAGAGGATGAAGAAGATGACCATATGGAGTTTTGTCGTGTCTGTAAAGATGGAGGGGAGCTCCTGTGTTGTGACACTTGCCCCTCCTCCTACCATTTGCACTGTCTTAACCCACCTTTGCCTGAAATACCAAACGGGGAATGGTTATGCCCGCGCTGCACTGTAAGTGGCCGTATGCCATGTTTACAACCGTCAGATTCACCTGTACACTTGGACCAAATGATTTGCCAGCTCTGCTTTAAGCCTATGTTGTTAGCTCCTATCGTCACGTAATATTCTAGAGTCTCCTCAAGGAGTTAGAGTCCGCTCTGTAGATGTGGATCAATATCTGTCTTATAAGGCTACTTTCACACTAGCGTTTTGGCTTTCTGTTTGTGAGATCCATTCAGGGCTCTCAGAACCAGTCCAAAACGGATCAGTTTTGCCCTAATACATTCTGAATGGAAAAGGATCCGCTCAGAATGCATCAGTTTGCCTCCGTTCAGTCACCATTCCGCTCTGAAGGCGGACACCAAAACGCTGCCTGCAGCGTTTTACTGTCCGCCTGATGAAACAGAGCCAAACAAATCCATCCTGGCACACAATGTAAGTCAATGGGGACGGATCCGTTTTCTCTGACACAATTGAAGACGGATCCGTCATGGCTATAGAAGACATAATACAACTAGATCCCTTCATGACGGATGCATGCGGTTGTATTATTGTAACGGAAGCGTTTTTGCAGATCCATGACGGATCCGTAAAAATACGCTAGTGTGAAAGTAGCCTCAGTCATTGCTGCTGCCTTGAATTATTCATAATGGCGTTCACAATACAATTCTACTCTTGTGTAAAGCACGTACGCTACAGAATTTGTGGATTTTTATCCAAGCCTTTACACTACAGAAAAAAAATTGAGGAGGATCTAGTATTTTTGGATAAAATATCCTTTCCTAAGTTATCTGCTCCACAAGTTAAATTTTTAAGTGCTCCAATTAAAGTAGAGGAAATGATCAGAGGAGCAGATCAGATCTCCAAGAGAAGAATCCCTGGGTCTGGGTGGCCTTTGCATTTAGAATGATTTTTATTGGATTTTTCAATTATAACATACATGAAATTTAGAAAATAATAAAAATAAAATTAATGATAATGTAGTTGAATCAATAACAGTATATCTGAGTCCTGAGGTCGCATTTCTTTTGTTGCGATTCTGGACTTATATTATTAGTTTACAACGTTAGAAAATAGGTTAAACAAAGCAAAGTATTTGTTATTAACACCTATAAAGTTGCATTCAAAATAGTTATTTAAAGTTAAATGAAACAAAACATTTATATAGCATAAACAATATAGGTTATTATAATTTGCATTGTCTTTTTCTGCCTGACAGAGTGGAAATGGCGATTTTCTGTTTCATAATTGCTTGTAGAGAGTGAGTGTTGATGCTTTTCCTCGTTTTCTTTCTTCTATGGTATCTTCTGGGTGGTTTTCTGCATTTCTCTTCTTATTCCTTCTCTACTTTGCATTGAGATAATCTTAACATTTGGGGATTTTCTGTTCCCACTTTGTTAAAGGCATCTGAAGAAAAGAGTACCAGAAAATATGAAAGAGGCATTGATTCATTGTGAAACTGATAAAGACCCTCTTATCACCCGATATAACTGCTTAATGCCGATTTATAAATTATTAGCAGAGATATTGACAATTAGACTCTACAGGGTACATACATCGAAACCTTGATTTTACTGAGGAGCGCGAAACACACGATTGCCAAGCTGTGTACATTACTATGATAGGATAACCACAAGAGAAATCTATAATAGCTACAATAAATTAAAAAAAAATCATACCTGACCTTGAAAATGAGATCTTGACTGAGGATATAATTAGCCATGCCTGAATACTGCTGCTCTACACCCATTCAGTTGTGTGGGACTGACCTGCACTAACCAGGCATGGCCACTACACAATATACACAGCTCTGCCTGCTTACAGCACACATAGGTCCTGCAAACAGCGGATCACTGGGGAGGCTGATTAGGGATCAACCGATATTGATTTTTTAGAGCTGATAGCGATAATCTGTGAACTTTCAGGCCGATAGCCGATCACTTAAACCGATATTTTATATCTTATAATATAGATTATATTAGTTGGTAGTCACTGAGGTTGGGGCGGGGGAATTTACATTTGGTACTAGTATGTTATAAATGCAAAATAATAAATTATTAAAGCCCTTAGTTGGTAGTCAATTTATAATTTACATTTATAATATACTAGTGCCAAATGCCATTTTCCACACAATCCCACCCTTCTCACTGACTTTATTAACCCTATCAGACCTCAGATTACACCATTAACCCCTATCAGACCTCAGATCAGTCCTTCATTAACCCCTATTGGACCTCAGATCAGACCTTCATTAACCCCTATCAGACCTCAGATCAGACCTTTAACCCCTATCAGACCTCAGATCAGACCTTTAGCCCCTATCAGACCTCAGATCACACCTTTAACCCTTATCAGACCTCATATCAGACCTTTAACCCCCATCAGACATCAGATCAGTCATTCATTAACCCCTATCAGACCTCAGATCAGACTTTTGTTAACCCCTATCAGACCTCAGATCAGACCTTCATTAACCCCTATCAGACCTCAGATCAGACCTTCATTAACCCCTATCAGACCTCAAATCAGACCTTCATTAACCCCTTTCAGACCTCAGATCAGACCTTCATTAACCCCTATCAGACCTCAGATCCGACCTTTAGCCCCTATCAGACCTCAGATAAGACCTTTAACCCCCATCAGACCTCAGATAAGACCTTTAACCCCCATCAGACCTCAGATAAGACCTTTAACCCCCATCAGACCTCAGATCGGACCTTAACCCCTATCAGACCTTTAACCCCCATCAGACCTGAGATCAGACTTTTAACCACTATCAGACCTCAGATGAATAAAATAAAAACTCCTCACCTCTCCTGTGCTGCGGCTCCTCTTCATCTCCGGGTCCGGTGTCTTGCTCCCCTGTGTTCTCCGGCTCGCGCTGCACTGTCACCTGACAACGTGCAGAGTCAGGTCATAGTGTGCGCACTATGTCCTGACGATGTACGGGGTCAGGACAGTGCAGCACTGGTCGGATCAAAGAAGACCAGGGAGGGTGAGTATAGGAAGCCCTTGCTGCGCTCCTTCCCCGCTCCCGACACCCGATGCATACTAGTGCACGCTTCCATTATCGGCATATCAGCAAGGTCAGATGCCGATACTGATAACTTGCAAAATCCTGAATATCGGCCGATAATATTGGTACTTCTGATAATCGGTCGATCCCTAGTGCTGATATTGATGTATATTGTATGTTGATGTTGTTTTCAATGTGACTTTCCTTGGTGAATTATTTTTCAGTATAACTTTATTGGGATCTGAGCTCTCATTTTCTAATTCACAGCTCCAAAACCCCTATATGGAGGTAAATAATGAAATTCTGGCTGCCTATAGCCACCACTAGAGGGAGCTTAATACATACTAATATGTTATCGCGTTTAGTAAATGGACAGTATGGTCTTGAGCTCCCCCTAGAGGAGGCTGCACAGCGTGATGACCAAGGAACAGAACAGCATTGTTCTGTTTTACTAGGGATAGGATGAGTTAGGTTATGGTGCGAAAAATCGGTATCAGGAGGAGTGGTCTATTTTTTGGTATTACACCCCTGGTACAAACATTAATATTTCATTATTCTTAGTGTCCGCCTTTAAAAGGCAAAGTTCAAAGGATTCTTCATTGGGTATGGAGAGAACCCCCTACACGCATATCAGGACCTCCAGTTGAGATCGATCCCCTGATGCCACCTCCAAAGCCCATGGAAGGCATTCCGGAACGTGAATTTTTTGTCAAATGGGCTGGACTCTCCTATTGGCACTGCTCATGGGTGAAGGAGTTACAGGTGAGAAAATAATTTCAAAACAATGTAAAAAAACACTAATATAAATTAATTTCCATTGTATTAAAGCCTGTCAGTTTAACATGAGAATTGCATTATATATGGCTGTCCAGGATATCAGAATGAGATGCTGCATGTCAGTGAATGAAAACATTCTTGTTTCGATCCAGAATCTTAAAGGGGTTTTCCAGAATTTTCATATTGATTGCCTATCCTTAAGCCATCAATATGCAACCACTGGATACAGAGGTTGCAAACTGTTGGGGTCCATTCACACGACCGTATTTCTGGGTCTGCATTTGTTCCACAATTTTGCGGATGGCGTGCGGAACCATTTATTTTAATAGGGCCGCAAAAGATGCGGACAGCACTCCGTGAGCTGTCCACCTCCGTAGTTCTGTTCTGCGGCCCTGCAAAAAATTGTGGACAAGAATGGGCATTTCTATCATAAGGCTGGCTGTGTGCATTCCGCAAAATATGGAAAGCACACGGCTGGTGCCCGTGTTTTGCCGACCGCAAAACACTTACGGTTGTGTGAATGGACCCTTAGCTGTGAGGAGTAAGATCTTTATGGGTTCCCTCACATTAAAAAAGAATGTTCCTGTTCACTGACAACAAGCAGTGCTCGTTAAGATGGTGAGTAACTGAAAGACTAGGCGTATTAGAAAAATGCAGAACCTATCATTATACACCACCACCTTCTGTCCATTGAATCACTTCTCGCTTAAGAAAGACCCCTGCATTGTAAAGGCATTGTCCAGTCTTTTTAAGTAATGTCCTAGCCTCAGAATAGGCCATCAGTAGCTGATCGACGGGGTCTGACACCCTGCATCCCTTTTGATCAGCTGTTCTGTGTAGCTCTGTTGCTGGAAGTCAGCGCCAGAACCACACAGCACAACATTATCGTGGACAGCGCTCGCAGCCAGTGCTGCGCCCCTTGGCGTGAATGTGTAAAACTCTGTTAAGTAAGAAAAGTTGATTGTACACAGTAAAATCTGGAGATTACATGACCTTGTCTGTCTGCCAGCTCGAGCTTTACCACACAGTGATGTTCCGGAATTACCAAAGAAAGAACGACATGGATGATCCACCTCCGTTTGATTATGGATCAGGGGATGAGGACGGCAAGAGCGAGAAACGGAAAACGAAAGACCCTCAATATGCAAAAATGGAAGAGAAGTATTATCGATATGGCATAAAGCCGGAGTGGATGATGATACACCGGATAATGAACCACAGGTAGGAGACGTCTCTAATGCAGTTTCCGATCTTGTGTGGATCCGGTTGTCGGTATTTCATTGGTATTTTTCATAGTAAATAAAAGAAATTACGTTTCTTCATTTAATAAGTTTTGCTAACATCCAGTATCATCCAGTATGCTGGTGGAGACACTATGTACATACATTACTTACCACGTACTGACACTGAATTACAGCCTGTATTTTACTCCAGTGCTGCACTCACTATTCTGCTGGTGGAGTCACTGTGTATATACATTACTTTACTTATCCTGTACTGATCCAGAGCTGCACTCACTGTTCTGCTGGTGGTGTCACTATGTATATACATTACATTTCTTATACTGTACTGATCCTAAATTACATCCTGCACTATACTCCAGAGCAGCACTCACTGTTCTGCTGGTGGAGTCACTGTGTATATACATTACTTTACTTATCCTGTACTGATCCAGAGCTGCACTCACTGTTCTGCTGGTGGTGTCACTATGTATATACATTACATTTCTTATACTGTACTGATCCTAAATTACATCCTGCACTATACTCCAGAGCAGCACTCACTGTTCTGCTGGTGGAGTCACTGTGTATATACATTACGTTACTTTTCCTGTACTGATCATCAGTTACACCACATATTATACTCCAGAGCTGCACTCACTGTTCTACATATGATACCCTGCTCCACATGATACTCCACTCCTATTGTTCAACACTTTTATTCTGAGATCTTTTAATTTGACCAACATGATCTGGGTGATCACTCCTATCATTAGAATCATAGACTTTTGGGGGAACGTCGAAACGGTGATTTTGGCCAGGACAGCTGTCGCGCTACCACAGATCGCAGCATAGAAATGAACGGGGTCGCACTTTGACTTGCACATTTGCTGTGACACACAAATTGCAAAAAATCCAGCATTGTTGGAATTTTTACAATTTATGTGTCACGGTCGCATCGCATATGTGTCACTGTTGCTCTATGACCTGTGACCCATTCCTATGACAGCCCCACTACACTGCAATCTTTGGTCGTGTGATGGCTGTCCTGGCAAAAAGAGCCATGTAGACGTAGCCTAATGATCAAGTCTTTTATACAGATGTAGCCAGCGTTATCTTGACACCAGGCGCACCAGGATAGCCGTTTTACTGTAATTACTTGTTGTATTACTGTAATGTGAATTTTGCTGCATTAACACGTGAAGTCAGTCAGGATGACGTCGGCCACATCTGGACATTATTAACGGCCGCAAAGCTGAATGTGACCCTGATAGAAAAACACCTCACATAAAAGATCTTTATAGCCAGTAGAGTCACAGTTTGGTGGCGACTCTATAAAGACATCTCTCATAAATGTGACAGCAGAAAACACCAAAAATGACTTGGTGTTCTGTAAGGAGCTATGCAGTCTGAATCTTCAAGCAGTATGTGTATCTCTGCTTCATGAGCACAGTAAGTGCCACTTGTCCTTAGTAATCCTGAAGGTGCAAGGAGAATGGTGATTGTGTGTATACTTGTAAGACTCACTGTTGTCGAGAACTGTCTTGCGCCTGCCTCTACGTGTATTATTTACTGTGCATGGACTGCAGATGAGATGCCCATTTATTTATGATTAGCTGTAAGGTACAATTTTTACAAATTTTTTGCCAAAAAAACTTTCAAAGCCATGCACTCATCACAAGATCAGAGATTTGATAAATGCAGCTGATTTACCTGCAAATGTGTGATTGAGCTCATGCTGGGACTTCCAGCTGAGATAGGGTGAAAGAGCTGCTTCATTCTATATATGGACACGGAGCTTTTTACTTGGCTGCTGTATGTATAGACCATAGATTGTGAATTTCTGTTTGCAGATATGACGGTTTTACTTTGGGTCAGTAGTGCTTTCTGTATTAGGATATGCTGACAGACAGGCAGGGTCTTCATAGGAACCTATCTGCGGCAGCCTCGGATCATTCAGGAGGACCGAGGCTGCCGTACGCACTATCCAGCAACCCTGATCCCCACCAGGGTGAGTCTTTGCACGCCCAGGAGCTCCCACGATTTGAGGTTAAAGAGGACCTTTCACTGGTCCACAGTTTATTAGGTAAAGCTATGTACATGGAGAGCGGCACCCAGGGATGTCCCTACACTTACTTGTATCCCTGGGTGCCGCTCCGTTCGTCCTCTGTAGCCCCCGGTACCGGCGCTCCTGCTGCTCTAATTTTGCCTGGGGCGGAGACATCTTCTTCTGCCCTGGGCGTCTCCTTCTCCCAGGGCTGGAGCTCATATCCTGAATAACAACACCAGGCTTCCCTCTAAAGCAGGGGTGCACAACCTTTTCTGGTTGGGGGCCACATTGTCAGCCTGAACCAATTCCAAGGGCCGAAAATAAAACATAAAGGGGTATTCCCAACTGAAATACAGTTTTTTTTGGCATATTGAACATACAGTATATACTATAAATGTCTAGTTACAGTTCTAGGACTCCCATCTAATAGGAGAATACATGAAAGATACATGTAAGAAGCCATAAGACAAAGACCTACATGTCTTTTACGAGATGTTTGGGGGCCACACAGAATGGTATCGAGGGCCGCATGTGGCCCCCGGGCCGCAGGTTGTGCACCCCTGCTCTAAAGCATATGTCTACATTTGGTCAAAGGAAGGCTAGTTCTAACCCTAATCCAACATCCCAGTCCTTATTTCTGGAACTTTCATTCATGGACAAGTGTTGGTCACATTATGATCGTTTCTGTGGTTCTAGTTCTTTCCCCTACATCAACCATCATTTTATCCTAAGACAGGGGAATCTGGCTCTTGTGCACCACCAAGTGCACATATTTTCCCTTTGATTGCTGTGCCTGTAGAGAGGAGGCAGGGCCGGCGCGTCCTATAAGCGGAATAGGCCGCCACGTAGAGCTGCTAGGAGCGCCGGCCCCGCCTCATGCTGCAGCCGCCCGAACGCTGTATATTGAGCCTCAGGCGGCTGCAGCACTGCCCGGGCTAGCGTGTCCATGAGACCGCACCGCCCAGGCGCAGCAAGAGGAGAGGAGCTGACAGGAGGGAAGCGCTCAGCGCTCCCTCCTGTCAGTCCCTCATTGTAGCGTGGCCGAGCCCTGTATGGTCCGCGGGTACAGGGAGCATCTGTCTCCTGTACCCGGCCGGACTGACATGAAGTGCGCACACAGTGTGCACTTCCTGTCAGTCCCCTCGGGTACAGGAAACAAAAGCTCCTGTGCCCGTGGACCATACAGTGCTCGGCCACGCTACACTAGAGGTAGGGGGGAGAAAGAAAATGACAGGGGGGGGGGGGGGGAGAGAATGACAAGGGGGGGGGGGAGAGAGAGAACTGGCGTTAGTTAAAGGGGTTCTGCAGTTTATTTAAACTGATGATCTATCCTCTGGATAGATCATCAGCATCTGATCGGCAGGGGTCCGACACCCGTGACCCTTGACGATCAGCTGTTTGAGAAGGCAGCGGCGCTGGCAGTAGCGCCTCGGCCTTCTCGCTGTTTCCTGCAGGCCCAGTGACGTCACGACTCGTATCACTGGCCTGGGCGGGGTTAAGCTCTGTTCACTTGAATGAAGCTTAGCCCCACCCAGGCCAATGATACTAGTTGTGACGTCACTGCGAGAAGGCTGAGGCGCTACTGCCAGCGCCGCTTTCTTCTCAAACAGCTGATTGGCAGAGGTCCTGGGTATCGGACTCCTGCTGATCAGTTTAAATAAACTGCAGAACCCCTTTAATATGGCAGATCATATGGGTGTGGCATTGTGATGTCACATGGGGGGGGGGCGGCACACTTTTCTTTTTCCTAGGGCAGCAAAAATCCTTGCACCGGCCCTGAGAAGAGGAGCCTAAGGACCACCCATGAGGACACACTCAGCCTCACCTGTTTCTTGCCCACTTTCTTGTTTTTTGCAATGTCAATGGCAATGTTTTTTGTCATTTCAGTCAAAAAAAAAATCCCAAATTTACAGAAAATTTTGAATAGTTTGCAGTTTCGAAATCTTAATTTCTCTGCTTTTAAGGAGGATAGTGATACCTCATAAAATAGGCATTACTTTACATTTCCCATATGTTTATTTTATCTTGGAATCATTTTGTAAATGACATTTAATTTTTTGAGACGTTAGAAGGCTTAGAATTTTAGAAGCAATTCTTAATATTTTCAGTTATGAAGTCTGTGACTTTGTGGGGCTTATATAGTAGAAACCACCCATAAATGAACCCATTTTAGAAACTACAGCCCTCAAATTATTCAAAACTGATTTTACAAACTTTGTTAACCCTTTTGGTGTTCCACGAGAATTAAAGCAAATTTTTCCTCTAACAGCAAGGCTTAGCAGCCAAACAAAACGTGGCTCAGCACTGGATCACCTCTTATCCAATCCAGTGCTGAGCCACGCCCCCTGCACTGATCACATGACGGTGATGTCACCCCAGGTCCTTAGGGTTGTCCACGGTTCGGGTTCAATGAAGCATCTCCTTATGGATTCCAAATGCCGTTATGGTCCGCGGTAGCGGAATCCATAACGGGACCCTACGATAACCCCAACCCAAACTTTGGACGCCGAACTAAAAATTGTTCGCTCATCTCTAGTCATGTAGAAGAACAAAGAAATTTGCAATCAGAGAATAAAATCTGATTTGAAAAAAAGGATATGTATTGCAATCTGTTTTTAACTGGCAGAAAAAAAAAAATTGGTGACGCATTTCCTTTAACAGATTCCAACCGGTGGCCCATTGGCTCTGTTGAGAGTTGTAGTTTTCCCAAACAGCCAGAAAACTACAGGTTGGAAAGCACATCTCTGTAGTGAAAATTACTTTATTAATGTTCCCCAAGATGACCTCAGTATCTGATGATCTCAATGCAAAGTGCATGTTATCCATTTTTATTGTTTTGTCTGATCATGCACTTACTGTGATTTGCTTTCTTATTTCCATGGTATATTCTAATTACATTATATCTCAGTTTACGTTGCATATTTATGTCTTCCATGAAATATCCTATTGGCCTTTCTGCCTGTTGAGCCATTATCTCACCCACTAAATACAGGCCGAGTAATTGTATAAATTACGACTGAGAACATTTAGAGGTAGTCTGTCAGCAGTTTTGACCTTGTTGACAACACTAGTTAGGAGCTGGAGAGAGCAGCACAAAGATACCTTTTGCAGAGTTTTTCTCATCAGGAGTAGTAAGAATATGATGTTTTATCCTACCAAATTCTGCTCATTCAAGTGCCCAATGTAGAGCACTCATATTTTTGTGGAGCTTTCCTCATCAGGAGTAGTGTTAATATGAAGTTTTATTTTATCAAATACTTATCTCTCAAATGCCCAGGGAGGTGCTTACTGTGACATGCTCTCTACATTGAGCTTCTTCACAGTCACTCCCCTCTGCTCTGAGTGACAGCTCTAGCATCCAACCAGGAGGCCACTACTGCCACCACTCAGAGGAGAGAGGAGGGGCTGTGAAGCAACTCAATACTTAGAGCACATCACAGTAAAGCACCTCCTTAGGGAGGGAGCAAGAAGTATTTGATGGAATAAAACTTCATATTCACACTACTCCTGATGAGGAAAGTTCCACAAAAATATGATTGCACTGCTCTCCCCAGCCCTTGCCTAGTACTGTCAGTGGTTTAGCATTGTCAACAGTACTGACAAACTCCCTTTAAGGATGGAATAGTAAAGTAAGATATAAAAAAAATCCCCATGTTCAATTTTTTAAATTGTGTATATGGTGAAGTACTCGGGACGTTAAAGCTGAGATCATCGTCATGGCAACACACATTTCAAGCAAAGTGATGTTGTGACTACCTAGAGCTGGAGTGACAGAAGAATATATATATTTTTTTTCAAACCCTGTAATTGTAATGATATTAAACATATGATTAAAATCTGAAAAGTGAGACTGCAATTAAGAATGCATGATACATCAATTCAGTCCGCGTGAGCTATGCTGGCATCTAATTATTAAAAATAGTTTCACTGCTGACTTAAAACCTAATGTTACTATTACTCAAGATATAGGTGCCAGACCTGAACAGGGGCTTCTTAAAGGAAAAGTCCAGACTCACCCGTAATGCTGCCAATTCAGTTACATGTTGTACTGTAAATAAGAAGGGTTCTTTTTTTTATCATAGAACTAGATTGACTCTTCAGTTCTGAGCAGCCATGTTTTATTCTCACTGGTTTACCTATCAGGAAGCTGTTTTATTATTAGTGCTGTCTGAATGACCATGATTCCCAAAAGGGTCTGACTTTCTGAACCTACATTAACTACAGTGCAGTTGTGGTTGGGCCGCGCTCCACCTTATGGATGCGGGTCACAGGGAATGGTTCCTAGCCAAATGTTCATGTAGTGAAAGAGACGGTTCCTGGACACCAATAGTGTTGCTCAGTAATTATTTTATTATGTATATTGCGGATTACCAGTTACAAGAGGTAGTGACGTTTCGGCATTAGCCTTCATCGGAACACTGTAAACATAGATAATACAATAACTAAGTTTCATAGAGCGTAATTACATGTCAAATTTATACATAAATTCATAATTAAGGAAAAGACAGTCACAGATACAAATAACATCTTTCGGTTGCTTGATAGTAAGTTTAGGAGGCATAAGATATGCTGACTGTAATAGTTCAATAGTCCAACATATTGTATGGTACTATTCCATAGATCAACTATATAGAGGTACAATGTTCATTAAGGTGCTATGAGCTGGAGAAGTAGATAAGGAAACAGGAGGGAAAAACTTAGATAAATGTACCATGTATGTAAATAGAGGAACTTTCATTTCATGATTCGGTGGAAACCAAAAAATATGTGACCACATTACATAATATAGGCAAACACTATAATCCTACTCAGCAATGAAGCTGATAGTATAGTAAAGCAAAGTCTTGTAGGTATAGGCTCTGTGGCCATGTGGCAATGCTTCTAGGGCTATAATGAGCCACTGTTGCTGCCATCTTGTGCTGCTGGTGACTGAGGAATAAATACACGCTGTTACCGGCGTGCTGAGACTTTGCTGTTATTCTTTTGCGGCATATCCAGGTTAGTCCTCAGTGTTATGGATATACTATCAGCTTCATTGCTGAGTAGGATTATAGTGTTTGCCTATATTATGTAATGTGGTCACATATTTTTTGGTTTCCACCGAATCATGAAAGTTCCTCTATTTACATACATGGTACATTTATCTAAGTTTTTCCCTCCTGTTTCCTTATCTACTTCTCCAGCTCATAGCACCTTAATGAACATTGTACCTCTATATAGTTGATCTATGGAATAGTACCATACAATATGTTGGACTATTGAACTATTACAGTCAGCATATCTTATGCCTCCTAAACTTACTATCAAGCAACCGAAAGATGTTATTTGTATCTGTGACTGTCTTTTCCTTAATTATGAATTTATGTATAAATTTGACATGTAATTACGCTCTATGAAACTTAGTTATTGTATTATCTATGTTTACAGTGTTCCGATGAAGGCTAATGCCGAAACGTCACTACCTCTTGTAACTGGTAATCCGCAATATACATAATAAAATAATTACTGAGCAACACTATTGGTGTCCAGGAACCGTCTCTTTCACTACATTAACTACAGGTATACAGTGCTAGCTGTGCTGAGATAATTTACAGGGAGGCAGTACTGCCTGAACCTACATTATTTACAAGGAAAAATAGAATTAAGTCAATACAAGAAGACCGTATTTATAGGGAGAGGAGGTAGTACTATAAATACAGAGAGGCTGTATTACATGTACCTACATAATTTACACAGAGAGGTGGTGAGGCAGAATTATCTGTGCCTGCATGATTCTTCATGGAACATGGGGAGGCAGTACTATCTGTGTCTACATCCTTTGCAGAGAAAGACAGGAAAGCAGCACTATGGCCCTACATCATTTATAGTGAGAGGTAAGGGAGGTAGTACTGTCTGGGTCAACAATTTTGTCAAGGAGAGACTAGGAGTCAACAGCATACCTCCCAACTTTTGAAAAGAAGGACAGTATGTGCGGTGCAGATTTTTTTCTTCTCTAGGCCATGCCGCTAACACCACCCAAAACATGAGTAAACACCTAATCCCACCCAGTCCCCTAAATGCCCCCACATAGTAATTATTCCTCCTTTATGCCACCACACAGTATTTATGCCAGCAATGTGCCTCCTTCACAGTAGTTATGCCCAGATTTGTGCCCCTCACAGTAGCAATGTCAGATATGTGCCCCCTCATGGTAGAGAAGCCCAGATATATGTCCCTCAGAGTAGATATGCCCAGATATGTGACCCCCTCACAGTAGTATGCCCAGCTGTGCCCCGCTCACAGTAGTATGCCCAGCTGTGCCCCCCCCCACAGTAGTATGCCCAGCTGTGCCCCCTCACAGTAATATTTTTTTTTTTTATCAGATAGTTTTTATTGAAAAGTTTTTCTGACATTTTATCACAAAACAAACAAAAGCAATGCCTCACCCCAGCCCTCTCCCACCTTATAGCCATTATATCCCAAAGTCCAGCAGACAGTTTCCTCGGTCCACCGACGACATTTCTTGTCTTATACATTTCTAGCGTGCGTAGGAACCAATTAAATAAGCAAGGATACAGTGCTGGTGGCATAGCAGAGTTCGTAGCAGTCCATGCAATATTATATAAAACATTCAATCACCCAGCATCCGACCATCTTATGACTCCAAACTGGTATCCGGCGGTAAGATCAAATTCAGAGACATATAGCAATTACATTATACCAGCATACACATATAATTTCGTCAATACAAAAAAAAAAAAAAAAAAAACACAATCGGTCTCCTCACGTTCCATTCAGAGCTATATATATCTCAAACCGGAATATTGTATTTTTGTATCCATGGGGACCATATTCTAGAGAATTTCTGTACAGTATTCCGCTTCTGGTACACAAAATGCTCTAACAGTATTAACGTGCGTACTCTAACCACTAATTCCTTACAATGAGGGGGTTCCCTATCGATCCAATGGTATGCTATGACTTTTCTGGCCTGATACAACACCCTTATAACTGCCAGCCTGGTGTCAGCTGACAACTCAAGCTGATCCACACATCCCAGTAGACATTTCAGCACATCCACATCTAAGGTAATATCAAAAACACTATTAATCGTATTTACTACTTTCTCCCAGTATCTTCTTAATTTTGGACAATTCCACATAAGGTGAATCAAGTCAGCGTTGGAGACGTCACACCTGGGGCAGAGGTCGTCTGGTCTATAGCCCATTTTCTTAAGCAGTACTGGAGTCTTATAGACTCTATGTATAAACAATAACTGCGACACTCTGTGGGCCTCGCTCACTGCCACCTGTGTGAAATCTTCCAACACCGAATTCCATGGTTCCTCTGACAGATCTGTTACATCAGTCTTCCATTTATCATACAGCTGCAAGGGCTGTTTCTTAATCTGAGCATCCATAGGGGTTAGGTAATGCAGAGATATGACCCCACTAGTCGACCCTTGGGAGCTTGTAAGTTCCAGCACAGAGTGTTTTGAGGCAGGGCCTATTTTAACCACCCGTTCTTGTGCCCTAATGGCGTGTCTCAACTGCAGATATATGAAAAATTGAGACCTAGGTAACCCAAATTCTTGCTGCAATGTTGAGTATTCCTGAAGTATCCCGTTTTCAAATAATTGGTGCATGGTTCTCAACTCATATGTTTCCCATGCTTGGACTGATTGGACTTTATGCACCTGCTTGTATAGTACATTAGGCCAGATTGGAGTAAATGCAGTGTAGCCCTGTAAGCCCACAATCGTCCGAGCCTTCCACCACACATTATGAATAGTACGTAAAACCGGAATTGTAGCCCCTTTGTTTTGCAAGGTACCATCTTCCATTGCTGAGAGCAAGTTCCTATTACCTACTAAATATTTCACCAGTTTTCCTGCAGTGTTTAGGCCACTATCAGAACCCCAACCCCTGATATGCTGCAACTGTGCTGCCAGATAATACATCCTCGGGTCAGGTACCCCCAGACCGCCATCCGTTTTTGGCCTACATAATGTAGTAAGTTTAATCCGGGGGGTTTTCTTTTTCCATATCAGATCCCTAAAGATCGCATTCACTGTGTGAAAGAACCTAAGAGGTATCCAAACCGGGAATTGTGTAACAGGTAGAGAAGTTGAGGCATCAGGACCATTTTGATCAGATTAGTGCGCCCTATGATGGATAATGGCAGTTTGGACCATACCTGAACCTTCTGCCTAAACTTGTGCATTAACGGCGTCAGGTTTAGATGTTCAAAGTCTTGTGCATTTCGTGACACATGAATGCCTAGATATTTAAAGGTTGAGACCACCTGTAGTCCTTCCCCTCACAGTAATATGCCCAGCAGTGCCCCCTCACAGTAATATGCCCAGTTATGTGCCCCCTCACAGTAATATGCCCAGCTGTGCACCCTCAAAGTACAGTAATGTGGCCAGCTGTGCCCCCTCACAGTAAAGTAATATGCCCATCTGTGCCCCCTCACAGTAATATGCCCAGGACTGTGCCCCCTCACAGTAATATGCTCAGCTGTGCCCCCTTACAGTAATATTCCCAGGACTGTGCCCCCTAACAGTAATATGCCCAGCTGTTCCCCCTTACAGTAATATGCCCAGCTGTGCGCCCTCACAGTAATATGCCCAGGACTGTGCCCCCTTACAGTAATATGCTCAGCTGTGCCCCCTCACAGTAATATGCTCAGCTGTGCCCCCTCACAGTAATATGCCCAGGACTGTGCCCCCTCACAGTAATATGCCCAGGACTGTGCCCCCTCACAGTAATATGCCCAGAATTGTGCCCCCTCACAGTAATATGCCCAGGACTGTGCCCCCTCACAGTAATATGCCCAGGACTGTGCCCCCTCACAGTAATATGCCCAGGACTGTGCCCCCTCACAGTAATATGCCCAGGACTGTGCCCCCTCACAGTAATATGCCCAGGACTGTGTCCCCTCACAGTAATATGCTCAGCTGTGCCCTCTCACAGTAATATGCCCAGGACTGTGCCCCCTCACAGTAATATGCCCAGGACTGCGCCCCTCACAGTAATATGCTCAGCTGTGCCCCCTCACAGTAATATGCCCAGGACTGCGCCCCTCACAGTAATATGCTCAGCTATACCCCCTTCACAGGCAGTAAAAAAATAAATAAATAAACTCCAGATACTCACCTCGTTCCCCAGCAGCAGCAGGACACACAGCTCCCGGCCGGCCCGTCTCTGCCCCTGCCCAGACCTGCATTGTGGAGCACAGACAGGGGGAGGAATGATGGAGCAGAGAGTGGACGGACGGTTCTCTCTACATCATTACGGGCAGCTGTTTCTGCTTCCTGTGGAAGCAGGGACAGCTGCCAGAAATCGGGACATACCTCCCCCGTACCGGGACCGCGGGACAGCCATTGAAATCTGAGACTGTCCCGCCGGATCTAGGACGGTTAGGAATTATGCAACAGTATTTGTGCCTACATGTTTTAGAGATAAAACATTGAGACAGTAATGTCTGTGTCTACATTGCTGAAGGCTGCCATATTACACATATTACACTGGTCATATGCTGGTCACCTACTTTCACATAGGCCCTTTGCTCTGCAGTGCATAGTCCTATAAAAATCTGATAATGCAGGTACGTAGAGTGGAGCATATTGTAACCCCGGACACATTCCCTGATGTGCAGTCTCTCTAAAAGGTAATAAGTAGTAAATTCTGGACCCTGTTCCTAGCAGTTTTTTTTTAAATATGACATAATATTCTTTACATTAGACATATGTATTCACCTGGAGCGCCATATGACCTCAGATTTGCTCACACCGTTCTCGTCACGCATTGCACCTGCACGGAAAACTTGCTCATGTGAAAGGGGCATTAGGGTTTCCCTCTCTGGAGGACCCGGCTTTTTCATACATTACATGGACAGTTCATTAATTAAAGGTGGAACTTTGTAATACAGTGATCCCTCAAGATACAATGACCTCAAGATACTGTGTAAGGGGTTAAAGTCCAAATGGTGCTTTATTTTGGCACTTCAGCACCAGCACAAACATAACCATAGCAAATAAACATCTGCCGTCTGGGCTCTACCTAATACATAGGTCTTCTCCCTAACTCACCTCTAAGACGCAGTTCACATAAGGGGTGAGATCCGGCTTTTCTCAGCCATACGGTCCAACAGCCTCCTGGCTGTGACCACAACAGTACCTTGGGGGGATATGGTCCAAGAGTCCTCCCGACTCTGACAGTGCAACACCTCTTTCCTCAGGTGTCGCTGGGCCCCCCAAAACTCAGGCTTTTACACAGCTTCGTTGCCCCCCAGCCCTCCTGGCTGGGAACACACAGAGCCTCTGCAGGCTTCCTTTTCTTATAGTCATACACAGAGGGTTGTTTTATCCCTTCGTAATTATCTCAGCAGGCCTCACCTGTGATCTCCTCAGCTAAAGGAAATACGTGTACTGGAAGGGTGTGGTCTAGTAGGTCCCACTACCTAACCTACTCACCAGTCCAAATAAAATCCAGCCCAGAACAGAATCTAGACAAACCTGTCTCAGCAAACTACACTTTGCTGAAACCACTGCAGCTGTCTGGATTTTAGTTATCTCACCCAGCTGAGATATCTGGGTGGGATATACATGCCCTCCAGCACATTACCACAATAGAATATTTTCAATATAAAATGGTCTTTCCTGGGCCATCGTCAGTTTAAACTAGACTCAACATACAAGCCTCAGACTTAGATTTAACCAATTAACACGACCACTTCTCTGGTAATACATCTGCATTTGTTGTGTAAACGGCGGCTCCATTTTTTTTCTGATACACTGTGTACTATATAGGACCCTGAAGAAGCTCCTGTCCTCATCATATAAAGTGATTTACAACTTCCAGCATCTATTACTGACTGTCACTTTTAAGGACTTGCATTGCCTGTCTTAGTTATCTGCTCATTTTTCCTAAATGTCGTTTTTGGGATGACATTTGGGTCTTTGGAACCAATTATCAGTTTTCCATAGTTAGGGACTCAAGTTACAAGGGTTTCCATACAGTGGTAATATTGTAACTTGAGGCACCACTGTACCTTGTTCCTCCTGTGGTAACACTGTTTGGAAATTGAACACTTGCTGGTCCTACAGATTACAGTAAAATCCATAGGGACCCTGCAGCTGGACACCCTGAGATCATCTTTTCATTGGAGGACCGTTGCAAGGTGGACAAATTAATCTTAGACATTTATGGCATATCCACACAATTTGCCTTAAATGTCTGATATATGGTGGCTCCACCTGTGTGACCCACACCTACTTCTAGAATGCGGGCCTCCTGACCCCTTTCTGCCTCACCATTAGAATAGGGTGAGGCATGACGGTGTTGGGGGACCTCTGTTCTGGAGAAGCCACAAATGTCTGAGATAAGAATATCCTTTAATTATTTAGTGGGGGAGTAAAAGGGAGTGGTACTGTGACAACCCCTCAGTCTTTTTTAAAGGGATTATCTCTCGGGGGCATCGTAGGGGGAATTCCATATGCAGGACCTCCCTCTGTGAGTCATTCTGGCAGACTTCAACTATGTATTTCATTGGTGGCCATTCATCTTACTGGCCGCCATGTAGTAGTACATTTCACCTGTAGTGGCCACTGCAGGTGAAATGCCTGGCCAGGCAAGAAAATCCGCTGTTTCATAATGATCAAGTGATCGACGTAGCCCCTGCATTTTCAAAAAAGAGCTTGTGCCTTTAAGGAAACAAAGAATGTATAGCATTTGCATCTCTTTTTTTTTCCCCCCTTTGGCTGCTCTTTTAATATATAAAAATATACAGACCTATAACTGTGAAAATTTATAATAGAAATGACAGGATAACGCGGGGTTGCTTAAAGTGCACAAGGTAAGCGTTACGAGATAAGTGTTTCATGCCTGGATTTATATACAGAGACATTGCTATGAGCCCTCTGGGGTCCTTCATTCATTTCCGCAGATTTTGGTTTGCATTTCAAGCATTTTTCTCTTGCGTTGTCTTCCCTTTTCATAAAGCGTGTTCTGCTCCAATGTGGCATCACAGCAGCCATTAATGTAATAATAAATGTGGAGCTTATGACAGCAGTAATCAGTTTATGTCGCTGCCAGCCCTCTGTACTGCCCGGAAAAAGCGGGTTAGAGCGAGTAATAGATCCCTGTCAGCTTTGGGATGATACAAGGAAAGAATACTGTCATAATAGTTGTAATGACTGAGCCAATCAGCGGTAATGTATTTCAGCGAGCTGACGGAGTTTACGAACTGTGCCACGTCTCTCTACAGGTTGCCTTTGGTATTGCAGTTTAGCCTTGTTCACTGGGGCCGAGCTGCAATACCTCACGCAACCCATGAATATGTATTGTGTTTAGAAGAAAGCAACCATGTTTTTCTAAATCAAGACGACCCCTTTAAATAAAAAATCGACAGCCCTGGAGGTTTCCTTATATATCTGTATGTGATAGACTTGAGTGACACACTGTTAGAGTCCGCAAAGAGTTTGTCACCTAGCTGTCCTGCGGTTCCTTGAAGATCCTCATAAAAATGTATATTTTCTATCCTTATTGTCTTTGCTCAAGCGCTTTCTGCCTAGTGACCGGCTGCAGCAGACCATGCTCTTTAAATACCTTGTATAAAGTTGTGATGTCACGGTATTGGATGCAATGTGATAGGTACCAGAGTTAGGTTCCATTCACACGACGGTTTGCGTTTTTGCCGACCGCAAAACATGGATACCGGCATTGTGCATTCCGCATTTTGCGGATCGCTAAGTCCTGCCCCATGATAGAAATGCCTATTCTTCATTTTTTTGCGTGGCCATGGAACACGGGCTTGCGGATGTTGACAGAACACTGTTTGCTGTCCGCATCTTTTGCGGCCCCATTGAAATGAGTGGGTTCGCCTCCCATCTGGAAAATTGCGGAACGGATGTGGAAAGAAAAATCAGGTCATGTGAATTGGCCCTTAGGCTAGCCTTCTCTCTACGTGCTTTTTGTAGTATTATGATGTCACGTGGAGCCACAAGGATTTTATATGATGTCACAGTGAGCAGCTGTAGTGCGTTGTTTTATTTGTATATATTGTATAATATGATGTCACGGGTAACCAGCTACAGCCGATTCTAAAGCATGCACGATACTGTGACGTCATGCTTGTGCCTTATGATGTCATAGAGCCCAACTGCTGGAAACTCTGCTTTTGTTGCATACCTTACATAATAATGCTGCGACGTCATGGAATCTATATATTACGGTATATCATAGTGACCAGCCGCAGCACATTCTCTGCCTAATATACATATAATATAGCATGAGGTATCTCAGGATGTAATATTACGGTGACTCGCTGCAGTATATTGGGCTTGTTTAATACCTTATCTAATATGCGATGTCTTAGGGTGGGACGTGATGCGGTATGGACCAGAAGCAGCAGCTTTTTCTCGGTACATATTCTTTGTGTAATCTTATGGTGTCACCAGCTGATCCTGTTTGGGGCTGGGGCTAGTCTCTATGACATCATTAGCTGGACACGATTACATCACATATCATATCAGTATTATGCAAGGTCTATATGAAGACCACTATCACTGAAAATTGTACAGAAGTGAAGTATAACGTTTATTACAAGGATGCGTATATTAAACATTTCAAGTTCTGTTAGCATATTGTATGACTGAACAATCCCTTTAAAGATAAGTATGGGGGTTGTGATACAAGAATGAGCCAGGATTTTTTCCTCTCCATGGAATTTTATGGTCCTTTTTCAGTCTGCATAGGCACATTCACACCACAGAATTCCCCCGACGCATGTGCCTCATACATAACCATAGACTATCATTAGCTAAAGCTACTGTATGCTAATGGAGTGTCCGTGGCCTACGTTAGGCCGGTGTATGTATGTAGCAGCCATACATGTGTTGTAGACTGTATTCAGCTATCTTCTGGTTTATACTGGTGGCCTATATAATAAGTTATTGTGAACGCCTTATGTTTTGTTTCAGCTTTGATAAGAAGGGAGATGTCCACTATCTGATTAAGTGGAAGGACCTGCCCTATGACCAGTGCACTTGGGAAATTGACGACATTGACATTCCAGATTATGAAGCTCTAAAACAAGCCTATTGGGATCACAGGTATCAATCTAATGTAAGAAATCCTAAGGCTGCCTTCACACACCGCAGACATTTCTTCAACCAATAATCAGTTCCTTTCATCCGAATGAGGTTGATGGGAAGCACATGGGTTTCTGCAAACCTAATTCAAATGAATGGAACTGATTTTCAGTCACAGGTATTTCTACAAAATCTGCCATGTGTGAAGGCACCATGAAGATCTCAGCAGACCCTGACTGCTTGGGGTACAGCCACACAGTCAGGTTTTCTGATGCAGTTTTGGAAACCCAAACCAGGAGTGGATCATAAAAGGAGATAAAGTATAAAGGACTGATACAACTTCTTCTCTTATGTGAATTCACTCTTGGTTTTGGCTTCCAAAACGGCATCAGAAAACCTGACCCTGTGGCCGTACCCTTACTCAAGATTTGTAGCTAGGCTTTCCTTCCTTGGGGCAAAGATCCCTTCATTAGCACTGTATCTAAATGGGTCTTTTTGGCGCCCCTGACTAAGCTATCCACTTGTGTTATGTTTATGTTTAGTTGCATAATGGAGCGCCTCTCTACAGTACAGTGCGGTAGCCGTAATGGAATGGTGGGGAGCAGTGTAGTATGATTTTCTTTCAACGGGTACAGCAGACTGGACGACCCCTTTACGGAAATCTCATTGATTTCTGTGGCAGGTGTTTAGGGATGAGCAAACTTGTGTTTTAAAGTTCAGCGTGCAAGGTTCGGGTTATCTAAGAATTCCATTATAGATCCCGCTGCCACGGACCATAACTTACAGTCCGTGGTAGCGGAATTCTTAGATAACCTAAAACTTGTACGCCGAACTTGAAAACATAAGTTCGCTCAACACTACAGGTGTTATTTTCAAGCGAGGTCTTATATATATAAATTATTTAAAGGGGTTGTCCAGATTTTATTAAGTGATGAAAGGATAGACCCTCACTAGCTGGTTGATGGAGGTCCGACGGCCCGCACCCCTGCTGGGTGTAGCTCTATTGCCAGAAGTCTTTGCCAGAACTACACAACACTGTGCCGGAGTCAACTTCTAGTAATGCAGCTATACAGAACAGCTGATGGGCTGGTTGTCAGACCCCCGCTAATTAGCCAGTGATGGACTATCCTAAGGATAGGCCAACCTTTAATCAAACCCCTTTAATTTGTAAACTCAGTACAATTAGAGTAGCTTTTTTAGAGTGTCAAGATCTCCACATATCCAGTCCATACTATTACGGTAATTGTTTTATGCTGTATGATCCATTACAGAGAGCTGATGTTGGGAGAAGACTCCAGAACTCCTAGCCAATTTAAGAAAAACAGGAAATTAAGGGAAGACATTTCACAGAAACCTCCTTTAACACCGATAGTTGATGTAAGTACAAGACAATGCTTTATGCACAGTTTGTGTTCATCATCCGCCTCTCCTAAATCTTGTGTTTCTTCCTTGCAGCCTACAGTTAAATTCGATAAGCAGCCATGGTACATCAATGCCACCGGTGGTACGTTACACCCATATCAACTGGAAGGATTGAACTGGCTCAGGTTCTCATGGGCACAGGGCACAGACACCATCCTTGCAGACGAGATGGGTCTTGGGAAGACTGTCCAAACTATTGTGTTCCTCTACTCCTTATATAAAGAGGTATGCAGCTCCAGAATCTAGATATTCTTTATTAAGGAGCTTTTTCTAGTTTTGGAAAACTTTCCAGTCTTCCAGTTTTGTTGAGCAATGTGAATCCTTCTCTCATGTTGGATAGACCTTACATTCTCAACTTGTAGCACGTCGTGTGCCCCAGGATCTCCATGCCATGTGTCTGAGGACAGTGATGAGAATGGTAACAGAGGCACAAGAGAGATTTTAAATTGGGTGTGGGTAGGACACCCTGTAGCCACCCAGTTGATAGGAATAAGCAGGTGGCAATATTACATTTTGTCTTCAATTACTTCATGTAATTGATCCAGCAACAGGAGATAAATCTTCTGATCTTGTGGGAGCTTGTCCAACATCGGAGCACTCTTTTACTGGAGCACTCTCTCTATCTCTGGCGGACAGCCTCACACATACACTCTCTCAAGTACTTTTGATATATGCGTTATGCAAGTTGTTGAGTATCATTTATTTTCTGTAAATTGTACATACCACGTAATTTGGAGACAGCTACTATGGTACCCTATAGAGGTGGAAGACCCATTCCTCTTTACTGTGTGTACCGAGAACTTCTGCGGGTCAGCCATGCTCTACAGGCATGAGAAAGCAACTGGTCCAAGGGTAAGGTTCTGTTCACACTGAGTTTGCAGAACAGGCTAAGCGTACATGTCCCACATACCCATTGGCTTCTACGGACCCAGTGTATGCCATAAGACTGTCCTTGTGACATATGGCTGGCTGGTATATGTCACCCTTTTCATTACAAGGACATAATGCAAAAAAACACAACATATGTTTTTTTTTCTCTGTACATGGCAGATGTATGCCACTGTATGGCATATAAATACTTATGTCCGGCCCATACATGTCCTTGTAAAATGAGGGGGTTGTCTGATATCATGGTTTCCATGGTGGGATAGAACTAAACGCACAGTGCGGTGAATGGGAGCCAGGCAAATATCATAGCTCAGCAAGCTACTCGGCTTCTACCTAAGGTAGACACTTACCGTATTGTTTGCACTATAATATAGAGGAAAGAGAGAAGGAAAATAAGAAAAAAAAAAATTTTTCATCAGACCTCAGCTCACCCCCCCGAACAGGCCTTCAATGTTAATCAGACCTCAGCTCAGACCCCCAATCAGACCCTGAATTTTTATCAGAGGCCTACTGTTAATCATTTCTCAGTACAGAGCTGCAATCAGAACCCCAATGTTAATCAGACCTTAGAACAGACTCCCAATGTTAATATGACCCCTATTCAAACCTCAGATCAGACCCCATTTCAGACCTCAGATCAGATTCCCAACTTTTATAAGACCCCTAATGTTTATGAAACCCCCAATCAGACCCTAGATCAGACCCCATGTTAATAAGACCCCCATGTTAATCAGACCTCAGATCAGAGGGAAAAAAATAAATCAACTTACCTCTCTTGTCCGGGCTTGGCGCTCCTGAGGTCCAGCTTCCTGTCGCGCTGTGCTGAGACCTGATGTCGCACAACGTATGATTACAGAGCGCGCCGACGTCCTCATGCTGTACACAGCGTGCGGAGCACCGCAGGAGAAGACCAGGAAGCGGTGAGTACAGAGCCCTCACAGGGAGAACTGCATTCACCGCTCCCCGCGCCTATAATGGAAGCGCTCAATAGTATTCACCACTTTGGGGGCAAAAAAGTGCAGCATGTACATGAATATTCTCTAATTATTCTAGATTCTATCATTTAAAAAAGTGGATGGTTTTCTGGATATAATTTCTGAAGTCACTCCATGTATGCTACTTCCTGTCCTGGTTATTACACTTCCTCCTGTCTATAATCTGCCACTTCTTCAGCAGTGGAAAATGGGTGTTTTCAGCTGCTAAATCCACAACCCAAACTTACCAACAGCTTCTCCATTGACTTTAATGTTAAAAACTCCGTCCTGTGCACAAACTGTAAAATGGTAGAGGTTTATTCAGTAGCTGATTTGAAGAACGCGTGAGAAGTGACGTCACTTCTTGGAAGCAGATTTGATTGTGGATTTTATAGAAGTCAATGGGGAAGCAGAGAAACCTCGGCCAAATACTCTGCTAATGCTCTTTTAGGCTACTTTCACGCTTCAGTTTTCGATAATACAACCGGCTGCATCCGTTATGAACGGATTCGGTTTTATTATCTTTAAAATAGCAAAGACGTTTTCTATTGTGTCCGAGAAAACGGATCCGGCACCATTGACTTACATTGTGTATCATGCCGGATCCGTTTTGCTTCGCATCCCATGCGGACAGAAAAACGCTGCTTGCAGCATTTTTCTGTCCGGTATGGGAACGCAACCAAATGTAACGGAATGCCTTCTGGTGCGTTCCATTCAGTTTTGTTCCCTTTGACAATGAGTGGGGACAAAACGGAAGCGTTTTTCTCCGGTATTGAGATCATCTGCCGGATCTCAATACCCGAAAAGACAAATGCAGAAGTGAAAGATCCCCTAAAAACGCCTCTAAAACCTCCAGCAAATTGAAAAACCAACCTACTTTCAGCTAGTAATTTGCTACTGATTTTTCTGCCACTGATTTTACCGTATGAATTTAGTCTGAGGTTTCCGTTTTACTGCTAACCTACTCCCCCCCCGTCCTCTATGTACATCACGGATAGAAAAAACTATGCAGCCACATCCATATGAAGTACTGGAACATATGTTGTCAGCAATACTGCTGCATGATTGCCCCAGACCCTCCAGGATCCAGCGGTTGCTATATACTGGAGTGTTACACACAATGCAGTGTTTGCTTTCATAAAGCGCTCTCATTAAGTCTGGGCGCTCTCCGAGACAAACACCCATTGTTTGATCAGTCCCACGTGTGACCAACCTGCTACTAACAGATGTTGTGTCTGAATTTTTTTGTCTTTTTTTTTTTTTTGTTAATTCAGATTGCTAAGGAAAATATCATTATGGCAGATGGTGTTTTCTTAAAACCATGACTTGGGGGTAGAGCTACTTTGGGGACGGTACATCGTATGAATATTGCAAAAAGGCTGAATGAAGCAGACAGTAGATGATTTGGAGTGCGCAAGAAGGCGCTTCTGCTTCTATTAGTGAAGACCATGGCGCTCCATGCTTGTGTATGTGTGGCCTGCTCTGTCACTGCACCACTCATGGTCATGGCCCCAGGTTAGAAGCTCCAGCCTCCTCGGTTGGTAGACATCCTGCAAAATATTGTACAAAAATGACATTAAACACCAGCAGAATACCATCGTTGTGACCGGGTCTCTCCAGAGGACCCTGGGACTGTCTGACCCCTGCCAGGCCCCATGAACATTCGATGTGCAGCATTTGTCTCGATCTGATAATCTGTTGTCTTTGAAGGTGGTGGGTCGATACAGTACGTTGTAGTGATGGAATACGTTCTCCTCGGTAATGATAGAGATTGCAATATGTTCATGCATTTCATTAAAAATGCTTCTTTAATACCCTGACTTTTGGTTTGGTATACAGCGGTGCTCAGAGACACACTGACCGTTCGGCAGCCCCCATGGGCACATGGTCATTGGGGGCCTATAGTTCCGTAATTAGTCACAGCATTATTGTAGGACATTTGTACAATATACATTTAAAGGGTTGTGTCACCTCAGCAAATGGCATTTATCATGTAGATGAAGTTACCGTAAGGCACTTACTAATGTATAGTGATTGTCCATATTGCCTCCTTTGCTGGCTTGATTCATTTTTCCATCACTTTATACACTGCTCGTTTTCATTGGTTACGACCACCCTGCAATCCATCACCAGTGGTCCTGCTTGTTCACTACAGGAAAAAGTGCAGGCCTCTCTGGTGGCCGAGACCATGGGTGTGCTTGTAGGCTAGTGCTTTTTCCTATAGGGTGCAAGCACGACCACCGCTGCTGGATTGTATAGTGGTTGTAACCATGGAAATGAGCAGTGTATAATGTGATGGAAAAATGAATCCAGCCAGTAAAGGCGGCAATATGGACAATAACAATACATTAGTAAGTGCCTTGTATTAGCTTTCTCTACATGATAAATGCCACTTGCTGAAGTGACACAACCCCTGTAAGGCCCATTCCTAGTATGTGACCTAAATGTCTGATATGTGGGGATGTGTTCTGTGGCCACATGTTCTATGACTGTATGACAATTGGTAAGAAGCCAATGCCTTTTAAAAGGCAACATTACATTTTATTATTAGTTTATTTTGCTATATATGGGTCCGTGAAAACCATGAATGCAACACGGATGCCATCCGTGTTGCATCAATGTTTCACGGATCATTAAGAAGAGATGCTTTGAAAATAATTTTTCAGCTGGTCAGTGTCAGTGAAACACGGATGCAACACGGACAGCAAAAAACGGACACACGGACCCAACACTAATCCTTCACGGACAGCTTCACGGATGCATCACTGACCACCTGCTCACGGATTTGAGCACGGACGTGTGAATGAGACTAGGCCTAGTTCATATCACCATTTAGTTTTTCTGTTCCTCTGATCAATCAGAACAGAAAAAAAAACAAAAAAACAGATCCCATATTTTAGCCATCCGCTTAGTTATGCACATTTTGCATCCGTTTTAGCTGAGATCCATTATTTTAGATGGAAAAAAAAAAGTCCTACAGAAAGCATTTATTTTTTCTGTCTAAACTAACAGCTGTCAGACGGAAATGGCTAAAACTGATGTGCATAACTGAACATAACGGATGCCGGAAATACAGGATCTGTTTCTTTGCTTATTTTTCTGTTCTTCTGATGGATCGGAAGAACAGAAAATGAAACGGTGATGTTAACCTGGCCTTACAGGGAGAAAGCTGTGATAGAAAGAGAGCAAGGGCATGCCCCCAAGCTGTGATAAGGAGATTATTAGTTTCAATAGAAAGGACATGGCCCTCTGAGCTACAATAGAAAGGACACATCCCCTGAGCTGCAGCAGAAAGCACACATCCCCTGAGCTGTAGCAGAAAGCACACATCCTCTGAGCTGTAGCAGAAAGCACACATCCTCTGAGCTTCCAGCTTGATATAAATCGATCAGACCGACTGGATCAATGAATAGAAAGATCTTTGGATCAATGTGAGGTACAGGACTGGTTCTAGCTTCATATCACTTACTATATGACGTCTGATTTTTTTTTTCTTTAACATTAATCATGGCATAAGCTCTTTAATGCTTGGTGCACAATTCCCTTCCAGTGCACCCCTATTGGTACAGATTTATCTGCATAGGGATTTGGCTTTGTTCACATGACGTTCTTATCCCACGTGTAACAAATCCACATGATGTGTATGTTAAATGGATGCCTCCAATGGGTGCTATACTCTGGCATCCATCACCACAGGGTTCTCCTGAAAACATGTATACATTTTTTAATGGACTCTGTAGGATAGAAAAAGTCGTATAATATACTTTTCTATCTTTTATTTGCCAACGTATGTTAAACCTGAGACAAAAACATGATTTGAACCCAGCCTAAAGTGGTGATGCAGAAGTTGTACTCTATCCTCTCCAGGAATGGATGCATAGCTTGAAGGCAAATGCAGACACTCATTTTCTAGAGACTCAGAGCTAATTCCAGGGTCTGTTTGGTGTAATAATCTACTTTTTATTGATTTTTCTGTCGTCAGGGCCATTCTAAAGGTCCTTACCTCGTCAGTGCTCCCTTGTCCACAATCATCAACTGGGAGCGGGAATTTGAAATGTGGGCACCGGAGTTCTACGTGGTCACTTACACCGGCGATAAGGACAGCCGTGCCGTCATCAGAGAGAATGAATTCTCCTTTGAGGACAATGCCATCAAGAGCGGGAAGAAGGTGTTTCGGATGAAAGTAAGAGCGTGCACAGATCATGAGATCCCTCCTTTACCCTGGACCAGATTATAACCCCTATAACCCCCCTGACCTGTCTGTTTTAGTAACTACTTGCATTCCCCATGTAGTAACAATTCTGGAACACCTATTCTTATGACTCTGTGATGTGCCATTCCTTTATTATCCCTTCTAGAAGTTATGAATGAATTACTAGGTCAAGGTGCAGATGGGTGATATCAGTTGGGGATGTGTCCCTGCACAGTCTGACACTGGCAGCACTGATTGGATAGTGTCAGACTCTGCAGGGACATACCCCCAACTGATAACACTCACCTGGAATTTCATTCCAAAGTGCTAGCAATTCATCATAACTTCTAGCAGGAATAATAAAGGAATGGCACAACATAGTCGTAAGAATAGACTCTCCAGATTTGTTATTACAAGGTGAATGCAATCAGATTTGTCAGGAGAGGTTACAGGTCCTCTTTAATGGAGACCGGGCAGGTGTTGCCTCCTCTCTAGGAGTGTGGAGGATGGGAGTGATGATGGTCTGTTGAACCTGAGTGTTGAAAAAACACTAACACTAGTATGAAAACCATGGACAAATCATATACGGATCAGGCAACCTTTTGAGCCTCCTGTAGGAGAACCAGGCAGCAGATGCTTACTTGCCTTGTGGCGCCATTACAGGGGGAATAAGGCATTGTACAGGTTCCAGTGAAATCAATGTGCTGTGTGCATGCCCCATCTACCACTGAGCTCAGCTATATCTCACTCCCATCTATTAACTTGTGTGGGTTTCTTATGCAAAAAAACCTTTATAAGGCCCCTTGCACACGAACGTATTTTTTTTTCAGTATTTTGCGGACCGTATACTGACAGTATACTGAACCATTCACTTCAATGGGTCTGCAAAAAATACTGAAGTGTCTCCGTATGCCTTCCGTTTCCGTTTTTCTGTTCCGTTTAAATATAGATCATGTCCTATTCTTGTCCGCAAATCACGTTCAGTGGCTCCATTCAAGTCAATGGGTCCGCAAAAAAAACGGAAAGCATACGGAAAGGCATCCGCCTGTCTTCCGTATCCCTTCCGTTTTTGATGAACAATCTATTGAAAATTTTAAGACCAGCCCAATTTTTATTATGGAATTAATGTATACTGTATATGCCAAACGGAAAAACGGAACCGAAACGGAACCACGGATCCGTTATAAACGGACCGCAAAACACTGAAAAAAAAATACGTTCGTGTGCAAGAGGCCTAAGACTGATCCCAAAGGTGAAAATACACATTTGATAGTATATCCAGATTCTCCCCGACGCGGGAAAGATGATCAGGCATGTTGGATTTTATCATGCCCGATCTGTTTTTCCCACGGGTCCGACCCAAGCATGCCTGTTTATGGTGGAGATGGGTGGGATACATGGAAACCTCTTTAACACAACCACCTAATATTGCTTTGGAAAACGGAGGGGTGGCCAAAATTCATGAAATATAAGGCCATTGAAAATGTGACTGTAATTGTAAGCTTGAAAGCCGAAAAACTTCTAAACCTTTACAATGCTATAGCATGGTGCTCAACGTTTCATTTTTTTATCTAGAAAGAAGCGCAAATAAAATTCCACGTGCTCCTCACATCTTATGAGCTTATCACCATTGACCATGCCATTCTGGGCTCCATTGAATGGGCATGTCTTGTGGTGGATGAAGCTCACCGACTGAAAAACAACCAGTCAAAAGTAAGTTATTCTTTGGGCTCTTTGCTCTGAGATGAATGGTGAATGTTCTGCTTCTGATTTTCTGACCTCGCTGCGCATACAGTTAGTGCCTTTCTAAATCTCTGTCATCCCTGCCTGTTTTCGTAAAAAAAAAAACTGGCAACTAAGGGAGATTAAAAAGAAGCAAATTCTGCCCTTTTTGAATTATTTTGCAACAATAATGCAGGCTTCAAATTCCTATTAAATATTCATCCAAGTGTTCTCCTTTACTTTCCTTCTTTTGTCATCTGTGCCCATTTTTTTCTGAAAAACAGGCAAGGGTGACAAAAGTTTTGAAAAGCCCGTGTGTGCACTGAAGATTTGTATGGAAGTGCAAAAATACTAGTGCCGTAGTCCTCTAATGGCATTTCGCTTTTCTGGACTGCCACCATATAACTTTATTTTCCAAGTTCTTTAGGGTATTAAATAGCTACAAAATTGACTACAAACTGCTGCTAACTGGAACCCCGCTGCAGAATAACCTGGAGGAGCTCTTCCACCTTCTTAACTTCCTCACTCCTGAAAGATTCAAGTAAGTGCTGCTCCGTCTCCTCCAACAAGATCGAAAAAGTAACTGTTCATTTGCCTATGGGAATAAATGTTTTTTCTCAGCAGTGCAACAACGGAGCACAGAATAAAAAGTACTGATACATTTTGCCCGCCAAACCCTAGCAGGCATCGTGCGCTCTACAGTCCTGGCGACAGACTCCCCTTTCTTTTTGCTGCCTATCATGTAGTTGACGCTTTTTATACACCCACCGATAGGACTCATCTCTTGGGCACTTTTACACGGGCAGATAGAGCAGACGATTGTTCGGAGGGAAGTGTTCTCTCCCGGCAATCGTCTGCTCGCTAGTGGAGAAAACCGCTGATATGACATTGAGCTATCTCCTCCTCAGTACAGGGATGAGCGATCACTAATGCGTTGCTCGTCCCTATACTGTCTCATTGTTTGCCGGCAGCAGAGCGCCTATTATATGTTAAAATATATCAATTACCTGATGAACAAATGTTTGCTTGTTCATTGGGTAATCGGCGATTGCCCAATGATAGCCCATAAGCGTTCCTACGAAAAGAGGTACAGCTGCAAATCCTCCAAAGTCAGAGGCCTAGATTTACTAATCCCCTTAGATTTATCACGGTGGCTGTCTCTCTGTCTGTCCATCTACCTGTATATCTTTCTATCTATTTATTTTTACACCAGAATTGTGCTAAAACTTTGATGAAAAATGTGACAGACTAGGAGATCTGGGCCAGAGTTATCTATCTATCTATCTATCTATCTATCTATCTTATATCTATCTATCTATCTATCTATCTATCTACCTATCTCCCTCCTCAGGGTCTCAACCATATTAGCCCATAGTGTAATCTAATGTACCATTTTGCCACCATGTCTCTTGACCTCAAAGCCCATTTGAATTGGCATTGGCCCACATGGTGGTTCCTCTCTTCGCTGAGGATGCCTCCATTTGCTAACTTTCCATCCCTCAGAGGGTTGGAGCCGTGCCACTGAAACAAACCAATAAATCCACAACTGGGTGTCATCAGTCTGGGGCAATAGTGATACTGGTCTATCAGGACTGACAATGAAATGAGGAATGGTAGCCCCCAGTTTACCATTTATTCCATAATTTTTGGGATGAATAACAGAGTAATGACCAAACATAGTATTGGAAGAAAAGATGCTCCAAAATCGTTGTTTCACAGGGAGTCAAAGCATTTACTCTAAAAACTACATATTTGAGGAGTTGATGGGGCCCTAATTAAACAGTTAATTTAAAGGTAAGAAAGAGGAGACTGCTATTGCCTGACCCTGATTGTTCTATACAAATATAAGCAGCCCCTAGATTTGGTGATATGTTTTTATTTTCATACAGTACATCACCAAATTCCTTGTATTAGGTTTAACCAGAAGATCAGCAATTGTGAAGCAATGAGAGAGCAGATGCCGCTGCATTAACCTGGCTGCAGTCCCGGCGTGTCCCCGCGGCTGTGGCCTGGGAGTCTTGGCCTCTGCGTGCACTTCTTTTCCTCCTTTGTTTCATGGCTGGCTGCTGTCATACCGGCTCCAGTCTTGTCAACATGATTAAGATCAGTTGTTTCCGACAGTGGAATAATATAAAGGATGAATAATTCATAGATGGGAGGGTCTGCCTGCTCTCAGCGCTGAGTGAGAGGCCGATGAGTCACCGGCAATGCATACTGATCACAGCTTCCTCCATAGAGCATCTGCATGTAAAACGCCTCCGCAGCACAAACACCATTTTACACTTGTTCAAGTGGTTTATGGAAATGCAGGGTATCTGTATATCTACCCATCTGTCTATCCATCTATATGTCTGTCTCTTTTTTCTATTTATCTTTTTTTCTATCTTTTTCTATCTATCTATCTATCTATCTATATATATATATATATATATATATATATATATATTATTGTTATTATTATTATTATTATTATTATTATTAATAATTTTCTTTCTATGTATCCATTTATATATCTATCCATTTATCTTTTCCTATCTATCTTTTCCCTATCTGTCTATTTATCTATCTATCTATCTATCTATCTATCTATCTATCTATCTAGCTATCTTTACCCTATCTGTATATCTATCTATCTATCTATCTATCTATCTAGCTAGCTATCTTTACCCTATCTGTATATCTATCTATCTATCTATCTATCTATCTTTCTTTTTTTTTGTTATCTGTCTATCTATCCATTTATCTTTTTCCTATCTTGTTATCTATATATCTATCTGAAGAGAAGACCTACAGCAGCACCAAATGAAAAGAGATACAGGTGCAAATCCTCCAAAGCCGGAGGCCTAGATTTACTAATCCCTTTGGATTTATCACAGGGGCTCAGGATGATAAATGTGGTGCAGGGATAGGCGCTTTTCTCTGACTATATACCAACTATTGGCTGACATTGAGACGGATTTATATACCAGATTTGCACTGAAATGTTGACAAAATCTGGGCCAGGGTCATCTATCTATCTATCTATCTATCTATCTATCTATCTATCTATGTCTGTCTATCTTTCTGTCTGTCATCATCTCCCTCCTCGGGTCTCAACCATATTAGCCCATAGTGTAATCTAATGTACCATTTTGCCACCATGCCTCTTGACCTCAGTGCCCATTTGAATTGGCATTGGCCCACATGATGGTTCCTGTCGTCGATGAGGATGCCTCCATTTGCTAACTTTCCATCCCTCAGAGGGTTGGAGCCGTGCCACTGAAACAAATTCATCTTTCTGTATGCAAACGCTTTACATACTTTTTATGTGATGTTTCCCTCTCAGCAATCTGGATGGCTTCCTGGAAGAATTTGCTGACATCTCTAAGGAAGACCAAATTAAAAAACTTCATGACTTACTAGGGCCTCACATGCTGCGGAGGCTGAAAGCAGATGTCTTTAAGAACATGCCAGCCAAAACAGAATTAATAGTGCGAGTGGAGCTTAGCCAAATGCAGAAGTGAGTGAAATGCTTCAAGACACCAGACTTCAATCACTTTCTCTTCTTCTTTCCGTTTGCTGTTTTATGTGTTTATTTTAGTGCGATGTTTATATAGTAAAAAGCTATTTTTTGTAGTTTCTTGTTAGACACACATTATGGCGTCTCTGTGTAGCACAGCGATTTGTGACAAGATATGCATGGAGAAAACTACATCTGGACATCACCTGCACCTTTATCATTTACCTATTTCAGTTTATGTGTCTTTTTAATCTTTTTTGTGGCTTTGATCTAGGAAGTATTACAAGTTCATTTTAACCAGAAATTTTGAAGCCTTGAATTCCAAAGGAGGAGGAAACCAGGTCTCCTTGCTGAATATAATGATGGATTTAAAGAAGTGCTGCAACCACCCGTACCTCTTTCCTGTTGCTGCTGTGGTAAGATCAGCCATCGTTCTGGTCAGCCACTGGGGCTCTGTTAGTACCATCTTTTCGTAATACCCAATATTTTCACATTTAGGGGGTCATTTACTGTACTGAAATACACCTAAGGCTACTTTCACACTTGCGCTTTCCCTTTCCGCTATTGAGATCTGTCATAGGATATCAATAGCGGGGGGAAAACGCTTCCGTTTTGTCCCCATTCAATGGGGACAAAACTGAACGAAACGGAATGCACCAGAATGCATTCCGTTCGGTTTGGCTGCGTCACCGGACATCGCGGACAGAATAACTCTAAATGCATTGGACACAAAAGAAAACGGATCAGCCCCCCCCATTTGATTTTCAATGGTTTTAGAGACGGATCCGTCTTGACTATTTTAGAGTTAACACAACCGTTCAGAACGGATGCAGACGGTTGTATTATCATGATGAAAGCGTTTTTGCTGATCCATGACGGATCCAGCAAAAAACACTGGTGTGAAAGTAGCCTAAATTAGGCGTATTTCAGGCACAGATGGTGGTGCAGCGGTTAGTTGCGCCGCTATCTGCGATTTTGCCCCGCTCACGCCAGGTGTAAAATTGTTGGCGGCCCGTCTCATTCATCCTGTTTTAGGAGTAGAAAATGGTCTAAGACAGCTAAGAACCAGGCATACATTTAGAACTTTTGCTGGATGCGCAGAAGTTATGGAGAGGCCTGCGCCTCTTCATAACTCCGGCGGTCCTCCGCCAGCGCGGGAGTTTATTAAGACCGGCGTCTAATGTCTTATGGTGACATTTGATTTCCTATCCTGTGCATAACTTTATATAACTTCATAAGGGGCATCCATGTCATACCCTTGTGTACCCCCACAGGCTTGGCTAAAGATGGGTTATTTCTAATGTACCCCCATAGGCTTGGCTAAAGATGGGTTATTTCTAATGTACCCCCATAGGCTTGGCTAAAGATGGGTTATTTCTAATGTACCCCCATAGGCTTGGCTAAAGATGGGTTATTTCTAATGTACCCCCATAGGCTTGGCTAAAGATGGGTTATTTCTAATGTACCCCCATAGGCTTGGCTAAAGACGGATTCATTCTAAAAAGGGTGACTTATATTAACAATGGTCATCCATCATATTGGCCTCAGTCTGGGGCTGTGGTGCCTTCTAATTAATCATTGCTGCACTGCACCAAAGCCTCAGGTATTGAAGGGTCATTCGTCATATTCCATTACCAGTGAGCTCAGCCCTTGGCCTAATGCAATCACTGTGTCTTCTAGCTGCAATGGATGGGTAATCTTTTAACAGAGTTTGATCGATTAACCCACTAGGGCAGCCGGATATTACAGATGCATTGCATGACCTCTTCGTACAATGGAGTATAATATGCCTTGCACCAATGATGAGTGAATATCTGAGTACACAGGGTGCAAAATAGCTCTGCAGAACCTTTTCTTAAGATATGAGTGGTGGACTGGTACACCGCATAGATGTAACCTGCAAAGTCCTTCCATGTACTAACCGTATAGGGCTAAACATGGCATCAGTTACTTGACCTCCTTTCCCCCATGTGTAACGTCTCTCGGAATTTACGAGCGGAGTTATATGTCATAGGACCAGGTGCTGGGTTTTGTGGGCAGCCAATTGACTACTGCATGGATGTATCTTATGTATTATTGACCTGGGTGGTACACATCCCATACCCTAGGTTTGAAGCCCATAGGGGTACAAGCCATGCCTCTAGTGGGTACTCGCGCTGTGCCTTTATGTTATTTATTTGACATGGGGGGTGTTTGGCTTAAAAACACTGAGGGGGTCAGTTCTGACCAGACAAAAGTGGCGTATATCTGGCGCAGATTCTGTCACATGCCATGGTGCAGCAGAATCTGCGACTTATTCCCCGCTCACGCCAGGTCTAAAAAAGTGGGTGTGGCGGGGAAGGCGGTGAATCGGCAGGCCCATCTCATTTATAATTTTCTACGTCAAAACCAGGTCTACATGTAAGACAAGCAAGGAAGCTATCTTACATTTAGAATCAGTGCCGGATGCGTCGAAGTTAGGTAGATCCACCGCCAGCTATAGGGGATATTAAGACCAGTGTCTAAAACGTCAGTCTTAATAAATGACCCCCTGAGAATCCATGATCTGTGGCATAGAACGCGGTGGCCTACTGAATGGATTCCATATGACAGACACCATGTGAAGTCCTATTTGGGTAGGCTTTGGATGTTTGTACATAGGACACATCCATGGGCTATGCCATTAGACTGTGCATACATATGGGTCCGTTATATCCTATATCAAACTTGTATGATTCATATCAGCTTTTTTTATGTCAATTCGCAAAGTAGTACATTTGACATTTAGACTTTAATCTGTTGGGTGTGCTTAAAAGTCTAGAAGATCTCCACTTTCCTTCAATATAAGTATTTTTATTTAGGAGGCTCCGGTCTTGCCAAATGGATCTTATGATGGGAGTTCCTTAGTGAAATCGTCCGGAAAATTGATGCTGCTACAGAAGATGTTGAAAAAGTTAAAGGATGAAGGACATAGAGTCCTCATTTTTTCACAGGTACCTTATTTTTAGCAGAAATCATGGGAGCCACTGTAGGGTCTTATGTGCTAGGGTCAGATCGCTCATTGGTCTGCATTATAAACTTCATTCACTTATACTTTTAGGTGTAGGCTTTGAGAGATCAAAATGTCTTGGAAGTAGTTTTTAACGTGTACCTGTCCTAATTCCTTAAAAGGGTTTAATACCGATGACGTATCCACAGGATAGCTCATCAGTATCTGATCGGTGGGGGTTCAACACCTAGGACCCCTGCTGATCAGCTGTTTGAGAAGGCACCGGTGCTCCTGTGAGTGCCCAGGCCTTCTCCGTGGTCATCAAGCACTGCGCCATACATTGTATAGTGAATGTGCTTGGTATTGCGCTCAGCTCCATTCACTGGAATAAGGGTGAGTTGCGCCTAGGCCACGTGACCGATGAACATGTTGTCACTGGCCTAGGCAAAGCAGAGGGAAGTCCGCGGCACTACTGCCAGCACCGCTACCTTCTCAAACAGCTGATCAGCGGGGGTCCTGGGTGTCGGACCTCCACTGATCAGATACTGATGACCTATATTGAAGGTCATCATTATTAAAGTCTTTGAAAACCCCTTTAAGCATCTGTTGATGTATATAAGGGGTTAAGTAGTTCAGGTGGTGTCTGTAAATGCACATTTTCACTCGCCATGCTTGCTGTGGGGGCTAACTTTTCCTGGTGATGTCAGAGCTGTGTGTGACCTCGAAGCCAATCAGATCTCTCCCCCTGCTGCTCCCTGTTCCGCTCCCCTTAGGGCTGTGTTACACAAGCGAGACCATTGTAGAAATCACACTCCGTCTGCCAGCGCGATCCTCCGTTCTGGACTTGCAGGAGCGCAGGGCGTTATACTGATTTATAATGCTGTGTGTCTCTGCTTGACCTTACTTCTAAAGGATCATCCTGACATAAAGCTGTCACTATGATTCTGTAGAAGTAAGGTCACGCAGAGACACACAGCATTATAAATCAGTATAACGCCCTGCGCGCCTGCAAGTCCAGAACGGAGGATCGCGCTGGCAGACGGAGTGTGATTCCTGAAACAGTCCTCACTGGGGGAGGGATACTGTAGCTGCATTCCCCTCCTGTCTTGCATTTACTGTATTACATTGGATGGATTTTTGTGAGAGTGAGCAGGTTATGAATGTTTAACACAGGGAGATGTATATGTCACATTCCCTATACTTAAAGGGGTTGTGTCACTTCAAATTGCATTTATTATGTAGAGAAAATTAATACAAGCCACTTACTAATGTATTGTTACTGTCCAAATTTTGACATTTAGGCCTTATTGACACGTCCGCAGTGTTTATGGATCCGCAAATTGCGGATCCATAAACACACCCGGCCGGCAGCCCCATAGAAATGTCTATTCTTGTCCGCAGTTTCGGGCAAGAATAGGACATGCTCTACTTTTTTGCGGAGCTGCGGCCGTAAGATCGGCGGCGCGCTCTGCAAAAACTGATGCGGAGAGCACAGCAGAATTGCGGAATACATGCGGACATATATGCGGACGTGTGAACAAGGCCTTAGATAGATAAATCTCAAACCCAACTAAGATGGAGACACACCCAATCTAAAGGTGTAGATGATATATCTGGTATAACTCTCTATGCACATATACTGACCCATCTTACTTTTATAGATGACTAAAATGCTGGATTTACTTGAAGACTTTCTTGAGTATGAAGGCTATAAGTACGAGCGAATAGATGGAGGAATTACAGGAGGGCTGCGTCAGGAGGCAATTGACAGGTTTAATGGTACTACTTTGTTACTCAAATAGTCTCTGGACACCTGCACTAAGTAGGACTGGAGTGTTGCAGCAAATAATGGGTGGTGTTAATACAGAGTGGCCTCCAACTGTGACATTTCCATGTGGACGTGTGACCGTTGCAGCCAAGGAAAAGGAAACAGTGGGGGACCCGGGAAGTGGCAGCACACAAGGGTCAGGGGATCGGTTAGCTTATTATTATTCATGTTGTTAAGCTTTTGGTAAAAATTTCACGGGGCTGAACAACCCCCTTAAAAGCAATATGATTAAGGCCCCTTTCACACGGGCGAGTTTTCCGCGCGGGTGCAATGCGTGAGGAGGACGCATTGCACCCGCACTGAATCCGGACCCATTCATTTCTATGGGGCTGTGCACATGAGCGGTGATTTTCACGCATCACTTCTGCGTTGTGTGAAAATCGCAGCATGTTCTATATTCTGCGTTTTTCACGCAACGCAGGCCCCATAGAAGTGAATGGGGCTGCGGGAAAATCGCAAGCATCCGCAACCAAGTGCGGATGCGTTGCGATTTTCCCGCATTGTTGCTTAGCAACGGGACCCAATTCTATTATTTCCCTTATAACATGGTTATAAGGGAAATAATAGCATTCTTAATAAAGAATGCATTGTTAAATGATGAGGAAGGGGTTAAAAATAATAAAAGTTAACTTACCTTAGCCACTTGATCGCGTAGTCGCGATCTGTCCTCTCTTTTCCTGCAGCATCTATGATCTAAAGGACCTGTGATGACGTCACATCACATGGTCCAATCACATGGTCCATCACTATGGTGATGGAGCATGTGATTGGGCCATGTGATGCTGTGACATCATCACAGGTCCTTTACCTAGTAGCAAGCTAATGGAGAGGATGCCGTGCTTCGCGATCAAATGGACCAGGTAAGTTATGATTAGTTTATTATTTTTAACCCATTCAGCACCGGGTTCAACATTAGGAAGATGGCCAAGGGTTTTATTTCACATTATAACTATGTTATAATGTGAAATAATACCAGCGGGACAATTTCTGACCCAAACATGCACTTCTGTGAAGAAGTGCAGGTTCGGGTCTGGGTACCAAAAGTGCTGATTTTTCTCCCGCGCGTGCAAAACGCATGACAGCGCTTTGCACTCGCAGGGAAAAATCGCGGCGATTCCCGCAACGCACCCGCACTGTTTGACGGAGTGCACCCGCAACGCCTGTGTGAAAGAGGCCTAATGGTTACTAGAACTTACCATATGGGGGGGTCACATAGGTAACTGCTTAGATGGCATTTTTCTGAAGGCAGTAACCTTTTTCATATTTTATCCCCCTCCTTCCAAGAGTCATAACGTTTTTATTTTTCCATTAACAGAGCCCTACGAGGGATTGTTTTCTTTGTATGACGAGTTGTATTTGGCAGCATTTATTGTAACATATTATGTAAGAAAGTTTACAATTGATTGAGGGGTAAAATTAAAAAAACAGCAATTCTGCAATTTTTGGGATCTTTGGGGTTTTTTGTTTTTATGGCCTCATTGGCCTCAAAATGACGTGTTAACTTTATTCTGTGGGTCAGCACAATGACAGTGATAACAAATTTATTTGCTGCAGTTTTTGTTACAAAAATAGAAAAATTTGAAAAAAAAAAAAATGTTTAGTGAGTCCATATTCTGCCAACCATAATCTTTGCAGCGTGTGCTGTAGTTTTTATTGTTTTATTTTGGGGTACATCTGACTTTTTGTTCTCTTGTTGTTCCAATTTTCTTTTTGGGGGCAAGGTAAAAACAGAAAAAAAAAAAAATGCCGTTCTGGTATTATTATTTCCTTTAACCACGTGGAATAAGTAACATGATATCTTAATAGTTTGGACTGTTACAGATACGCCAACATCAATTATATTTACTTTTTATTGTTTATACTTGTACATAAAAAAAATGGGAAAAAGGTTTTTATTTGAGATTTTTAATATTTGTCTTTCAAAATTTTTTACCATTCTATTATTCTTTTGTACATATTTTTTTAGTCCCACTAGAGGGACCCTGTACTCACATCATGTAGAAGCCTGTGAGGTGAGTTATCTCCAATCCAGGCCGTTGCAGCAGTGTGTCAGCTGTAATACACAGCAGATACTCATGAGTAGGGAGGAGGCTCATCTCCTGAGCCCACTCCATGGACATTTACAATGTTTTTTTAGAAGTTTACTGCAAAAATTAGCTGATCACAGGTTGTCCTGCTTCTGGGACCCCCAGCTGTTATCTGCAGGGGTACATGGAGGCAAGTTTTCAGTCCCCTGCAGTGCCACCACAAAAAGACTGAAGCGTTACATGGTGTCCATGAATGATTGATTGAAGGTTAAGATCACCCTAATCATAATATTTGTAAATGGCCTTTCTAAAGCACACATTTCTTTAAAAGGTCCTTTCACATATTGATGACCTATCCTCAAGTCAATGGGAACTGAGCTGTGGTAACCTGGCATGTCCTCTACTCGTAGGATGGAGCTGTGTTTCCAGCTGCATTCAAGGTGCTAGAGCTGGAGGCTGCAGGGAACATTGGTGCCCTGTGTCGGACCCCTACCTTAGGATAAGTTATCAATATGTGGAGCCCAGAATGCCCTTTTAATCTTCAGTGGAGATACCTTACCTTGGAGGACAGTGGATCTACTAAAGCCTGGACAATAACTAATATAATACTACCACCTATAGGCAAGAAACATAGAACTGAATGGATGGAATCATTTTCTTAAGTTGCTGAAGGTTTGAATTTGAAGAGCAGCTTGTTCATTTCCTTCTGCAGCATTGAAGGATGTTGGCTTCTAAACCCATACCCAAGTACTGCAACAGCAGTTCACACGAGGTCAATAGTAAAAAAATTCAAAATGGCTGCTCTCATTTTCATATAAAAATCAATATACAGCTCAACCCAGGCTTAATGTTGTTAGTGGCTTTTATGTAATCTACTTAGCCGTATGCCTTTTATCAGGCTGTGCCAGGCAACATATCCACTTCTACTTGGAATAAAATGCTAAGACATTTGGTCTAAGCAATAGACATTACAAGGCCCTTTGTGCAAAAGCTACTACTGAGCCCAATGTCTAACCTAATATGTTTAAAATTTTTGAGATGATTTTGACTGAATGCAGGTTAATATATCATGGCCGTAACAGTATGGGGTCTCCGAAGCAGTCATGTGAACGACTCTGTATCCAGACTTTGAACGAGGCAGCTCTTTCTTCCCCTCTCCAGGGAGCACGTCCCAGAAATGCATTAAATTGCACCAAGCAAATTAGCTGCACGTTACCAAAATATTGTTGCAAAATCTATGAAAGTGACTATGGTGCCGTTTAGAACAGTTTTATTGGATAAAATAAAATTTATTAGGTGGTTTATCTATGTTCAGCGAACAGGGTATCTCTTTGGGGCGTTTGTCGCGTGTTTTGTGATTGACACCACAGTAGTCAATCACAAGAACGCATGTACGAACGCGCGTTTCCTATTTGCAAAAACGCGCTGAAATATGCGTGACAAAAACGCGCGTTTTTAGAACGCTCAGGTCTGAACCCAGGGTAAATGATTTGATTTGTGACATATTCACCATTTATTAAGAAAGCTGTATTTCACTAATGTGTCTTCTCTCTCTTTTAGCTCCAGGTGCTCAGCAGTTTTGTTTTTTATTGTCTACCCGAGCTGGAGGATTAGGAATAAATTTAGCTACTGCAGATACTGTCATTATTTATGATTCCGACTGGAACCCACACAACGATATACAGGTCAATTAATTAATCATTACTCATTTTATAGACAGGAACAATGTCCCCGGGGGATGATTTATTAATGAAAACTGGTGTAACTTCTGTACGTAGAGAAATGTTGTGTTTTAGTTTACACCAGATAAGTCTGGCGCACAATGCAGAGGGGCAGATCCTGGCGCAATGCTTGTATGGTGCACCAGTATTAGTAAATCTCCTCCATTCTTCTTAATTTAAAGAGGTTTCCAGGCTCCTGATATTGATGGTCTATCCTCAATAGGGTATTCTAGAGGATAGGAGATATCTATCAGATCGGTGGAGGACCTACTGCTAGGACTTCCACCGGTCATGATAGTGAGGGTGTACCCTGTGGAGCCCCCGTGGAATCCACAGAGTGGCTGGTCAGAAAAGTGCGCTACGGCTCCATTAATTTCTGTGGAAGCATCGGAGATAGCCGAGTACATCATTCCAGAGGGTTCAAGGCCCCAGTTCCGATAGTTATCCCCTATACAGTCTGAACAGTGCTCGCTGCTGCGGGCACTAGAGCTAGCACTGTGAATGGAACATGACACACAGCTCAGTTCAAAGTGTAGCGGTCATGCTGGGTTACTCAGCTCCCATTGATTTCGGTGGAACCAGAGCTGCAGTAACCCAGCATGACCGCTACACTTTGAATGGAGCTGTGCTTCATGTTCCATTCACAGTGCTAATTCCAGCCCCAGAGGCTTCAGAGAACACCTGATCATAAGGGGTGCGGGGTGTCAGATCCTCACCAATTGGATATTAAGGACCTATCCTGAGGATAGGTCAATGTCATTAGCTTGGAAAATTTAATTTACTTGAATTTACATCTCCAGTCCTTTAGTTGGGCCTCATATATATCCTCAGGCACGCCATGTGCCACCATATTGGCCCCTCATAATACACCATACGTTAAAAAAAATGGAAACATGTTACTGAAGAAATTTCCTGAAGACACTCACGAAGAACCCTTCTCTACAGGCTTTCAGCCGTGCTCACAGAATCGGGCAGAATAAAAAAGTCATGATATATCGGTTTGTCACCAGAGCCTCTGTAGAGGAAAGGATTACCCAGGTGGCAAAGAGGAAAATGATGCTGACCCATCTAGTAGTACGGCCAGGTCTGGGGTCCAAATCCGGCTCCATGACAAAGCAGGAACTGGACGATATCTTGAAATTTGGAACAGAAGAGCTTTTCAAGGATGATGTTGAAGGTAAAGAAATCGTAATACAACCCTTTCAACGCCCCATTCATCTTTCATGTCACCATCATGTTTATTGATTTCAGAGGACCTATCAACTCTGCGGTGTGGTCAGGCTCGGGCTGGCCCACAGGGGTACAGGGGAATCCCCTGGTGGGCCCCTGAGCAAGGTGGGCCCCTGCATAAGTGGCATAAAACACAGTAGACTTACTGCACTACATATATATATTCAATGTACAGCACCTCAACCATGTTCATATAAAAAAACTTTGAATGTATCCGTATGGTGGGCCCCCAAAATAAATTTTACTGGTGGGCCCTAGGTACCCCAGTCTGACACTGTGAGTGGTGAAGTCTGTTTTGTGCTGTTCCTCTATTATCTCTCCTGGAAATGTCTGATTGACAACCGGGTGTCATCATTCTGCTTGTCAGTACGGTGTGTCTCTAAATAGTGTGCCACTTGTGGACAGAGTCAATGTTTCGGGGGACATACCCCATTGGTAAGCGTAGTAGAATACCCAGTTGTCAATTCTTACATTTGACGTAGACAACTTGTTGAGTTGAGGAAAAATGGCTTTCTTGCTCATAGCAACCAATCAGTTTAGTTTTCATTTGTAGGCCACATTTCTTCAGAGACAACTTTTATACCAAATCCCTGAATAGCACTGATAATGTATGAAAACTAGTGCAGCACAAAAACGGAGGATCTGCTTATAGCAACCAGTCAAATGACTGCTTCTGTTTTCTAACCTGTGCTACATTAAATGAATGCTAGATCCTGATTGGCTGCTGTGGGCATCTGTCTCTGGCTTCGTTCACACTAGATTTCATACATGAGGCCCTCAGGGTTATTCGGCACTGACCCCACTGGTTATGTTGGTCTTGGCGTTGGTGTTGTCAGCCCTCTTCATATTTTCTTTTATGGCTTATGCACATTATAGAGAGGTGTCTGTACTCTGCCCTCCCCCAATGAGTCGGGAAGTAGACTGGCATGCCTGTCTCTATGTATATCAGCTACCTACATGACACATACCAATAGCCTCACCTGTAGATGCCAAATTATCCAAAACTCCAAACACAAGGGAAAACTATAAATGTCGGCATCCCTGGTGGTGTAGGACAGGGTAGGGGTTAGTGTAAGAATCCCTAGTGGTCTGGTGTGGTAAAGGGATTAGTCATACCCGGTGTCTAGTGGATTACGCCCTTCCCCAGGCTGGTTAGGCACCAGGCAGATGGCAACCCCAAGGGTAGGTTCACACAGAATTATTTGGAGGAGGCTGTTTTGCCTGCAGTGGATTCGAAAGGAACTGAGAATGTAAATGAAGGACTTATACTTCTCCTCCCTGCAGGATCCGCTTCTGGCTAAGGATACGTTCACATGAACGTTTGACATCCGTGCTCATTTTGCAGACCGCAAACGGCGGATCTGCAAGACATGGGCACAGGCCGTGCGCACCCTGCATTGCCCAGACCTCAATGGGTCCGCGATCCGCAAGATGCGGCAAATTAGAGGAGATGTTCTATCTTTTGCATAGCGGATGCACAGACCCGGAAACGAACGGAAGCCCTTTCTGTATGCATCCAGGTCTGTGCCTCCACGCCACAAAAGATAGAACATGTCCTATCTTTCGCCGCGTCTTGCAGATCGCAGACCCATTGAAATGAGTCGGTCTGCAGCTCTATGCGGGATGCACAGTGCCCAGGCTTCGCCGATCCACGGTCCGCCAAATGCTCACAGACGTCACATGTTTATGTCAATGCACCCTTAGTGTACATTCACATGACCGTATGTGTTTTGCGGTCCGTAAATTGCGGATCCGCAAGACACGGATACCGGCCGCGTGCGTTCCTCATTTTGAGGAACAGATTGGCCAGCCCTGTGATAGAAATGCCTATTCTTGTCCGCAATTGCGGGCAAGTATAGGGCACACTGTATCTTTTTGGCGGGGCCGCGGAACGGAAGTACGGATGGGGACAGCACACGGTGTGCTGTTCTGTCCGTATCTTTTGCGGCCCCATTGAAATGAATGGGTCCGTAACCCATTCGCAAAATTGCGGAATGAAATTGCGGAATAAAATATAGGGTCGTGTGAATGTACCGTTAGGTTGAAAAAATCTGCAGAAAAATCTGCCTCGAAACCTTCTTCAAAAAACTCCACGTGAACCTTCCCTAAGAAAGATTTGAGAGAACAGCATAAAATAGATTAAAATAAGTAAAAAAAACAGTAAAAGCAAAGTATTAATAAAGTTCTTGAGGATTTCATCATTTTCATGTGGTTTGCGTTGTCGGAAATCAGCTGTGATGCTCTGTATGTACATTAGACTGTGATGGACGTAGCGCAATGTGCAGGATTGCCTAACTCTCCCCCTTCTTTACTGATGTTTTTGTGTCTTCCCTCCTTTTACTGCAGACCATCACTGTGGCAACTTAACCATATGCAAGAAAACTGGTGAGCGGCTCTGTGGTCGGACGGCTAAGATGCTCGCAGAGCAGTGGCTAGCCTGTAGTGTCGCCTTGCCCTTTAAATGCCGGCATAATATTGCTTACAAAAAAGGCTAAATTTCACATAGCGGCAAATCACAATTGAAAACCACATCATCTGAAATTCCCAGATCATGTACTGACCTGATCGGACCCTCCAGTATACTGACCGCACTCCATAATATGCAACAGCTGAAAGTGAATGGAAGAAGTAGGCTTTCACAGCGCCACAGAGTATTTCAGGAGATGTGTATTAACCTTATTATGTTCGAGGACACGTTCGAACAAGGACGAGGCCTGTATGTGGAGAGGAGAATAGAGACAAGTGGTAAATTAGGCACTGAGGGTGGAAAATAAGGCCCCCAGCAGCACAGAGTATTTTAGGAGACCCATATACTGCTGGGCTTGTGGGAGGAGGAGGTGACTTTAGTAAGGGCAGGGGGCTCATATGGCTAATAGGAGTGCAATGGAGACAATAGGACATAGGATGATGGAGACAGAAGCAGGGCCTCCCAGCAGCACAGATTATTTCAGGAGCTAGTGACCCATCCACTCAGACCAGGGCTGTAGGTGACATGAGGTGAGGAGAATGGAACAAGTGTCAGATTACAGACATTGTGGCACATACACGGTCTCCAGCAGCACAGAGTATTTTAGGATTGTGCTGCTTTTACAGTGAGCTGTCCTTTGATTATGTTATAGAGGTCAGTGGCAGAGTCATGATGTGTGAAAGGGATGGAGATTACAGAGGAGCATAACAGAATTAGGCCTCATGCACACAAACGTATATTGGGTCCGTGTCCGAGCTGCATATTTTGCAGCTCGGGTGCGGACCCATTCACTTCAATGGGGCCGCAAAAGATGCGGACAGCACTCCGTGTGCTCTCCGCGTCCTTTGCTCCGTTCCGTGGCCCCGCAAAAAAAATAAAGCATGTCCTATTCTTGACCGTTTTGCGGACAAGAATAGACATTTCTACAATGGGCCGCGTTCCGTTCTGCAAATTACGGAACAGAACGCGGAGCAGCTTCCCTGTTTTGCGTATTGCGGACCACAAAACACCTACGTTCATGTGCATGAGGCCTTATCCTGTGGAAACTCCTACATCACACGTCTTTTCTATTAGGTAGACCGAGCGGTGTATTCCCACAATCCCACCTGATACAGCTGTTTCTCTCAAGACATAATATTTAGCACTGTCCATCCTGGTTCCTGAATAGAATCCTAGAGCTACTGTGACACGAGGGAGCAGTGGGGGATCATTACAATCTGAGTAAAGCTGGATGACAACCCCTACTGGCACCTATAATGACCGCCCCACTAACGTCCTAGTGAGGGTCCCCTTCTCGGAATAGAAGACCTGGTCCCTCCACACTTTGCAAGGTCGGCTGTTTGTTTGAATGGCTGCCATATAACGTTCCATGGCTGGAGCTGGAGAGCCACCCCTTGGAGACCCCGATAGTTATTTTGTTATTGTCCCAATGCATTTACAATTAAAAATGAAGTCACTTTGCAGTAGATCATAATTAAAGATTCCCAGTCATTTTGTTTGTACAGCTCCCATGAAAACCTATGCATCTCCATGGTAACAGACAACAAATAAACCCCGTATAGTCAGATCCTGTAGTCACACTGAGGCTTCTCTCACAAGAAACTGAAAAATGGTGAGACAGTCTTTTTCAGAACCATTGCAGTCTATGGGGGTCTTCGAACTGCGTTGTTTTTTTTCACAGCCAGTGAATACTGTCCATCCAAAAATAGGACATGTCCTATTTTTGTCCGTTTTCACGGACGTTCTGTTTTCACGGACAGATGGACCCCATTGAACTCAAGGGCTCATTTTTAATGGCGGCTTAGACATATGTACACAGCTGTGTGACGTCACAAAGTAGGGAACATCAGGTCCTGCTGCCTCCAGTGCTCAGCAAGTGTTCCTGACGTTCCTGTGGTGAGGTGAGTATTTTCTTTTTTTTCTAAATATCCATACAGGTGCCACTAATAAGGGGCATAATTCATCATCAGCCACAAAAGAAGGGTTTCAGTTTTTCTAGGGGCAGTATTTATCCAGGGGCATATTGAGGGGCATTATCTCTACTGGGGGCTATTATATATTATGGGGGAACATAATATACCCCCTGCAGGGGTTGGGGTTTAAAACAAAGGCCAATGAAATGTATCCATTTTTAGGTCTCATTCACGCGACTGTTGTGCAGGTCCGCATAGGTTGCGGACCCATTCTCTTCAATGGGGCCACAAAAGATGCGGACAGCACTCCGTTCCGTGGCCCCGCAAAAAAAAAAAAAAAAAAAACATGTCCTATTGTCTGTTTTACAGACAAGAATAGGCATTTCTATTATGAGCAGCCGGTTCCGTTACACAAATTTCGGAACACACACAGGCGGCATTCGTGTTTTGCGGATCTGCAATTTGCCGACTGCAAAACACGGTGCGGTCGTGTGCATGTAGCCTAAGGGTGGGTTCGCACTAGCGTTATGCCATTCCGTTATAAGTGCAGTTTATAACGGAATGGCCATACAGAATGCAAAATGGAAGCCTTTAAGAGGCATTCCGTTTTTTTCCGGCCTAATAGAAGTCTTTGGGCAAGCATAACGGATCCGTTAGAGATGCTGAAGAACCTCAGTGGATAACTAAGGCTAAGTGAAACGAAAAAGCCGACACCACATGCTGTCAGCCATTTTTCGACCGTTTTCTGTCTGTCCATTTTTATCGGCTGTTAGACGGGGGCACTCCTGTCTAAACGACCTTTAAAAATGGGGTCTTCCGGCAGTGAAAACGGCCAAAAGTAGGACAGGTTTTGTTTTTTTGACGGACACTATTTGCTGGCAGCTTAAAAAAACGGCAATGTGAATAGCCCCATAGACTTCAATTGCTTCTAAAAATGGACGTTACAAAAACGGCGGTCACAGGGCCATTTTTCGCGTTCATGTGAAAGTAGTCTAGATGGGATTCTCACGTATTCCTGGCCCTCCCGTTAATAGCATACACATGGAATACAACTACTAGCGGTCTGCACGCCCTATGTGAATTTTAAGTGTGTTGCCATTTTCCACAGCTGCAAATGCAACACAAGCTTTGTCACTGCCATGATTTGTTCTGTACGTTCCGTGGCTGTGTGGGACGCTCACTCATCAGCACCATGGGTGTGACCCTCATTACGTTTGGATGCGGCTGTTTATATCATGCTATTTTGTGTCTAGATATGCGTGTTATGCTACTCTAATTAAAGGGGATGTCCACAATAGATCCGAAAACCGTCACATGTGAAATTACCCAAGTCTCCGTCTCAAGATCAGTTACTATCTGACAACCATTCCTGTTGGGCTGTTGTCAGTGCCCCGCCCCTTTGTAAAAATGATGACTGGCTTCCTCATTGGGTTGTTGTTTAAGATTGTCAAATGAAATTAACAAAATAACACCAGGTGGATTTACGGAGCACAGTTACCCTTAAAGGGCAACTCCAGATGGAGATGAATATTCTACCACCGTTCCAGTTCCATTGAAAGTGGTTGCAGTAATATTGTCACCTGCTGGACTGGACTTCCAACCACCTCTGTGCACCAAAAGTGTGTCCAGAGCCCTTGTTACTCACCGCCTCTCCTGTCTTTTACTGGCAGTTCATACATTTTGCGCTCACTAGAGGGCGACAGCGAGCACAGAAAAAAACTCCTCCAAGAAAGTATATGCTCCCGCCAATGGAATGATGGGAGGGAAATCCAGAATTTATCATGTAACTTACAAATATTTTAGCCACTGTGACAGGAGTTGCCCTTTAAGCCCTCATTTGTAGGTGGACATCCCCTTATCTGTGCCTTGCAATAGTATGACGTTGGCTTCCATAAAACTGCAGTTTTTCTGAACTAGAACTAACCGGAGTTAACCCTCCTTTGAATTTCAGGTCTTGATGACTACAACTCCCATTATCATGTCCTGTTTGCCTATTCCAGTGCCTGGAGATAACGTCTCTGTGTTGAACATTTTTAGGTGACAATAAGGACGTTGAAGACAGCAGTGTCATCCATTATGATGATGGTGCCATCTCGAAACTTCTGGATAGAAACCAAGACGCCACCGAGGACACAGAAATCCAGAACATGAATGAATATCTGAGTTCTTTCAAAGTGGCGCAGTATGTCGTGCGAGAAGATGACGGAGTGGTAACCCCTGTTTACTTACCTTTAGGGCTCATTCAGACGGCTGTCCACAAAAATGCAGATCTGTTTTTTTGCGGACAGTTCAGCATGTCCGCAAAAACAACGGATTGCATTCCGTTTTTTTGCTGATCCATAGACTTCAATAGGGCCATGTCCTGATTTTCACTGACAAGTATGGGACGTTTCATTTTTTTTGCTGAGCCGTGCAATAGAAGAAAAGGGCCCCGTAGAAGTGAATGGGACAGCATCTAATCCACAAAAAAACAGATTCGCATTTTTGCGGACCACATACGGCCGTCTGAATGAGCCCTTAATAGAATAAATCCATAGAATTATAAGTTATTATAAGTAGAAGTTCTGCCATCTTCTGATCTGGTTTGTTGAATAATTACTAATGGTTTACAAGATCTCTGGTTGCTGTCAATAAATGGCAGCCTTGATTGTTTCCTTCCAGGGGTTAAAGTGTAAACATTTTTGTAACATACTGTCTTCTGTTTAGTCAGTGTTAGCAAGTCTCCACTGTTATGTAAACAGAAGACAGAGGAGCCAAGCTAAGGCTCAAAATGGGTCACTTTAGAGCTATTTTTCTAATAGAAATGTACGATTTCAGTAATTAAAGTATATTACAAAAATGGTCAGCACCACTGCCTCGATTTATTACAAAAATAAAAAAAAGAATGACCGTTACACTTTAAGGATAGGGCTACAAGGAGAAGAGTAAAATCACCTTCAAAATTGTAGACCATTGATGAATAGACCATTAATGGCCGCACAATTTTGCAATTAAGCAGCCGTTTAACTGCCACTAAAAACTATGTCAGCGCAGTTTTACCCACTCGGCACCCGCGCTACATGGCTTTCCCATTATCGCAGCACTGTCTTGTAATAAGCCATGTAGCTGTGAGATCGACACTCATGACTGATGTCCATCATCTCAATGTAAAGAATGAATGTTCTCATTCAGTTACTGTAAGCAGAGATCTTGAAAAAGTGATAAAGTATAGTATAAATTTTAATAAGGAACCAGAAAGAGCAATAGACTTTTAGCTACAACTCGATGCATTGCTGAGAGGTTTATACAGCAGATTAGAAAGAGGTTTAATTATTAGAGCTACCTGAGAAAGTGGGGTGACAACCAGTAACGTCACCAGTACATTCTCAGGAGGGGTTGTCACCTTCTTTGATCCATCAGCACAGTGCCCTGCCTAACTAGCCAGGTTTGCTGTTCGGGGAAGCTGGGTGACAACCATTGTAATGGTGGAACTACAGTATGTTGAGTCTGTCCGCAATTTGCAGATCTGGAAAATCTTGATGCGATCTGTGTGCACCCATTGTAAAAATGCCCATTGTTTTCTGCAAGAATAAGACATGTTCTATAATTTGCGGCACTGCCGCACAGATGCGGACAGCACACCGATGATACAGAAATGAATGGATCTGTGTGCAGTCCGTAAAAAATGCAGATCAGACACGGACCGGAAATACGGTTTTGTGAATGCCGCCTAATGGCATGGTTAGCAATGGGACAATCTTTACTTCTGTGCAAATGATTCAGACAAGAAGCTAGACATGAAATCATGGGAGTCCTCATCATGTTATTATCTCACCAAACTTTAGGAGGAGGTTGAACGGGAAATTATTAAACAAGAAGAGAATGTAGATCCGGATTATTGGGAGAAGCTCCTTCGTCATCATTATGAACAGCAGCAGGAAGATCTGGCAAGGAATCTTGGAAAAGGAAAAAGAATCCGCAAGCAAGTGAACTACAACGATGCTTCACAGGAGGACCAAGGTGCCGTCTGTGGTGATAATTATTACTGGATATAATTGAGAAGGTCATACTAGTTTCAGTGTTCTTCTCCACTCACACTCAATTCATCGGCTGGTTTTCTCTTCGCACTCCGGCTGTATGATCTCGCACCTCCCTGCGACTTCTTGCTGATACATAGTCTTTACATAGCATAACCTGATGCCATGAGAGTTGTAGTGTTTACTGGAACTATGATGCAATGTATAGTATAAAATAATGAACGCAGCTCACACTGCACTAATCAAAGTAGTCATATACATAAGCATGGGTGTATAGACCTTTCAGGCAGCCTATGCTGCCGCTACAGTGGAGTCAAGAGAGACCAAAGTCAGGTCAGCTCTATGCCCATTGGTAGAGAAGAACCAGGTAGAGCAGGGTTGGACTGGCCCACCAAAGTACCAGAGGATCCTCCGGTGGGTCCAGCCTCCCATAACATAATGGACCCCTGAGGAAAAAAAAATCAATTTGGCTGCCTGTGGATCTAGTCCCTGACCACTAGGGTCTATTTCTTTGATTCAAAACCTGTAACCCTTTATTGGTTATATAGGGGGTGGGACCCAGGAACCCTAATTTGACACTGAGCTAGAAGGTCATTTTGCCATTCTACAAAGCATGGACAAGGGTAAGGTGCAATATCCTGCCTTGCATGGAGAGTGATGGGGAGGTGCAAACCAGGACTTGGAGGGCGAGGACACTGCCAGAGACCTCTGGTGGACGCTTATGTCCAAATGCTTGGGTGTGTTGAATTCCTATATGCCTGATCTTTTTTTCCCCCCAAACTCCGTCAGCGATGGAAAGTTTTCCGGCCCCGCCAAAATCGTCCAGTAAGGCCAATGTTTGTCCAGTGTCTGTGGCCACCTTTACACCTAATATCAGAGAAATGAAGTCCAAAATGATCACTGTCCAAGAGCGGTGTATGAGAACTCTTGACGTTAGCACCTGTGGTTTCTTCTTTATCCATGCCTTTAAATGTTGTTACCATTCATTCTTTCTTTATTTTTTCATTTAGAATGGCAAGATGAACTTTCTGATAACCAATCAGAATATTCCATTGGTTCAGAGGATGAAGATGAAGACTTTGAAGAGAAGCCTGAAGGTCAGAGTGAGTTACACTTTTTCCTTAGATGGATGCGGATCGCCTATAGGACAGTAAACCCAACAGGCAAAGGTGCCATGATTAGTTGGTAACCTAGAGCGGTTAGTTTTACTACTATGGCTTGTCCATCGGCCCACAATTCTATCCAAACAGTGGACTACTATGGAGACAGGAAGCCAAAGAAAAGCTTTGCCACATGACAGTGGCCACCTGTGTCACCATCATGGGGCTAGCTCATGGTGGGTTGTCCCATCAAGTGCTTTTAGTGCTCCAAGATGAATAAGATAGTTCACCATGGTTTTATGTCTTCTGATCTGTAGGTGCAACATCATATTGTTAAAGTAATGAAGTCATAGCCCAACATTGACTCTTTTACCCAGACTTTAGCAGTGAAATATAGTCAAAAGTCAAAGTTAAATTTGATTGGGTTTGCCCAGGCCCCAATCATAAAGGCACCCTTTTTTATCGAGCTTGAGAGTCTTCAGGTACTGTGATTCAAGGTTTGATTGTCTTTGAAAAGAGACTGACACAAGTGTATATCCTTTCCATAGGTGGAAGGAGACAATCTCGTAGACAACTGAAAAGTGACAGAGACAAGCCTCTTCCTCCGCTTCTTGCTCGGGTTGGAGGAAACATTGAGGTACAAATATAACGGGGCATAGAAGGGGGCGAGGGCCATACATCTAAACATTTTCATTGGCAAATGCTTGAACTTTATGTGACTCTAAGATATATCAACCTGAGTTGCCTATTGTGGAACTTTCTTCCCGCATAGGTTTATTGGCTTGAACGTTTTCTATTAAAGGGCATGTCCATCTTAAACACCAATTTACAGGTTACATATCAGGTTAATCTTAATGAAAAATGTTGTAACTTTATAAATACATGACTTATCCTGCACTGATCCCGAGTTAAGGTCTGTATTATAATCCAGAACCGCGTTCGCAATTGTTCTGGTTTTTGAGCTAATAGCTCTTTTTCAATGTTTGCATAGAGATTTGACTTCTGGGAAGTGTAGTCTTTACCTTAGTAGGAAAAAATCTGTCAGCGGAGTATAGGAACTCAGCAAATCTGTTAGAGGTATGTGTGATGACAGCTTTCATTGACAGAGGATCAGTAGAATTACAGGATCAGTACAAGATAAGTTATGTATGAACACAGTGACGCTACCAGCAGAATAGTGAGTGCAGCTCTGAAGTATTATGCAGGATGTAACTCAGTATCTGTACAAGATAAGTAATATAATGTATGTGCACAGTGACTCCACCAGCAGAATAGTGAGTGCCGCTCTGGAGTATAATGAAGGAAGTAACTCAGTATCTGTACAAGATAAGTAATGTATATACACCATGACTCCACCAGCAGAATATTACGGTAAATGCAGCTCTGGATGGAGCTCAGTATCTGTACAAGAAAAGTAATGTAAAATACGTACACTGTGACTCAGCCAGCAGAATAATGAGTGCAGCTGTGGAGTATAATGCAGGATGTGAGTCAAGATCTGTATGTACAAGGAGAGTCATGTAAAATAATTACATGTAGACCACATTTATCTGTATATATGAACGGTCAAAATAAATTTAAAGGATATGCCGTTTAATGTTTTCCATTCAGCCACTTTCCAAAATCTGCATCTTTGATTATGAACAAACACAATTAACACTTTTTATTGTTGGTTTAAGGTTCTTGGGTTTAATGCTCGACAACGCAAGGCCTTCTTAAATGCTATAATGAGGTGGGGGATGCCCCCACAGGATGCCTTTAATTCACACTGGCTTGTCCGGGATCTCCGAGGAAAAAGTGAGAAAGAATTTAGGTACAGTGATTCCTGTAATTAAAGCCATGTCACGATTCATGCCATTCTTTTGTATGTGTGTTTTTTTTTTTTTTTAAGACACTGTGCTCAGTTTATGCAGAAATGTGTTATTTCCCCCAAGATCAGATGTTTAAGGACACAGTGTGGTCCTATCGCATCTATGGGACCTTACAAGGATAAAAAAAAAAAAAACTTTTGTTAGTCCTTTATTGTTGGTTTAATTTGGGGGGAAGTTCGCAACCTCCCTTTTCCACGCTGATTGTGCATGTGTTTTTTCTCTATGTTAAATCCATGGTGTGTTGCCCAATTTAAATTAGACATTAAAGGACAAAAAAGATGCACCAGTGCAAATCCTTAAAGGGGTAATCTATTTTTTATTTTTTATCTGTATTTGTTTATATAATAGAAAATAATACAATTTTCTAATATATGTATTTAAAATTCTGCATACATACCTTTCTTATATTAGGCAGTTAACTTCTTTATGCAATAGAATGATATAGTCCTTGTATCTGTCCTTTGTAATGTATCCATGGCCTAACTAAAATGTGGCATTGGTCATGTGCACTCTACACATCATATAATCTCTTACATTTAGTAAGCAGCAGTGTTACATGACATACATCTGGTGGGTCAGCACACAGGACTTCCATGTGATAAGTAAAAAGTGCTGAAAAAATGATTTCATTGTGTATATTACAGTAACTTCCTTACTGTGTGTATTTACTGTACATGGCCGCCTGCCTCTAGCTGATGTTGTAAAATGGCTGCCTGTCTCTAGGTGATGTTGTCGTGTTGTTAACAAAGTTTCTGTCTACTTCCACATAGACACTGACAGACATGATTGTGCTGCAGGTATTAATACTGTATATGTTCTGCTCCTCAATACACTGCAGGTCATATTTTAGATACCGGGGCAGTTAACTAAACCAGGTCACATGATACTTGTGAGGGTCACATGGTGGCTCAAATGTTGCTATGTTTAGTCCCATAAAGCTCTCCTATGGGTGCATTTTACAGGACTAAAACAGACTGTAGTACTTTATTTTTATTTTTTTAGGGAGAGGCCAAATTTGAAATAGATGAATATTAGAAAAGTTTTTAATATCCTATTGTCTACATAAATAAATGTAATCATTAAATCCAAAATACGTCTTTAAAGGATAACTGTCACATTTAGACCCTAATTTCAGTTTTCATATATGTAATTACTAATATGATAATATTCCTGAATCAATAACTATTAGACTTACTTACCCCTTATTTAATAAGATTCAGCCCTTAGCAACCAGTCTGCATAAAACTACAACTTCACTATTCTGTTAAAATGGCCGCCCTCAGCCCTGAGGCTAATCCATAGGACACCTGCAGTGAAGTTAGTGAAGACCAGCTCTGTATAGGGGGGTCTTGCAGTGAAGTTCCCAGGTCTGGCTGAAGCCTATAGTCCTCCTACAAGCTCTCCTCTTATCAGATAAGGCTGTCATTTATACACTGAGCAGCCGGCATATGTACATTCTCCAGAACTGCTAAGGGAGTGTCTGCCAAGCACAGGCATGTGGAGAAGTTCACACACACAGCCCAGCACTGTTATCTCCTGTCAGGAAGAACCTAGCTTTTTATACATTCCCTTACAATGTTGACTCACTATCAGTTCCCAGTGCACGCAGCGTGCTCCGTCCTCTATCTGGTAGACGGAAGGAGCTTAACAACCAGATTTTATCTCAGGTAACAATAGCCAATACTGGGGACTTTTAGGTGGCTTTTAGGGGTTATTTACTAAACAATCAGAAATTAAAACAGGGCCAACAAGGTAATATTAATGCGTTGTACTTATTTTGAGCTAAAAATAATTTTTTCAAGTTGGTCCTTATTAAAAATATGGAATTCTTTTTCTGTACAGAGCTGAAATGCTATATTAGCTGTCGGTGGATTTTCTGGGTTTTCCGTCATCTGGGGAGCAGACTGTCTCCTTATCTCTGCTCTCTGACATTATAAAAACTCGTTATAGCTCAGTTCTTATCTTACTGATAAGAATTAGGCTTAAATAAGTGTTTATCACCTCTAAGTAGTTTAGCGATAAGGGTAATTAGATGAAAGTACCAATCACACAGTTATTAAAACATTTAACCCTTTGTTACAGAATGGCTCAATATTTTTAATAAAGGCCAATTGAAAATATGATTTTTAGCCAAAAATTAGTAAAATGCAATCATAAAGAAAATTTGCCTCCACAGGTGTACATAGCCTTTAAGCTAATGGATGCTACTTGCAGGTTTATCACTAGAGGGCAGCAAAGTTCAGTGATGGAATTTGTACCAGTGGTCATTCTTTGTATTATAACGGATCTGCTCTCGTCAGCATTTTCCTGAAGTGAATGAAGTCAGTGGATGGTTACATCTTCAGCTACAGCTCTGTACCATGACATTTCTTCAATAATTCCAAAACAAAAATGTCTCCTACATCTTATGTCTCAGCAGGTTATTGCTTATATCATAGATATACTGTAGTAACAGTGACAACGGTGGCATATGGACCACCTCTCCACTGCTTATTTGTGGGATGCACCATATAGAATTTAGTATCAGCTCAGGGGTCTCGCTACGGAGGGGGCTGCGGAAGCAGCCGCACCCAGCCTTTTTGCCCCATAAGAAGAGGTCATCAAGGCAGGAGGTTGGTGCTGTGTGTAATACCCTTCTGTAGGTACCCCATATGGAGTACTGTCATACACTGTCTAATTTCCATAGCCAAATGCAATGCTGCCACCACCACCATACTTTGTAAAATAATATATTGTACTGTGCCTAAGTAGCTGTGCCACACAAAGTGAATACCACCTTCCACTGGCCAGGTGCCAACACAGTGCTCAAGTAATACTAAGGCTTCAAACAATACTGGTGATCCAAAAGAGGACCTCATTTGGTATGGATCTCTGCTTGGGTCATAGCAGGTGCCATAGACCTCTCTGCCTCCCGTTGTCTGGAATACATATTTACAATGATCCCTTTGTGCAGGGCATACGTATCTTTATTTATGAGACACCTCTGTGAGCCTGGAGCGGATGGGGCAGAAACCTTTGCCGATGGTGTTCCTAGAGAAGGACTTTCTCGACAACACGTCCTCACCAGAATTGGAGTCATGTCACTAGTTCGAAAGAAGGTGGGTGAGTAAATGTTTGCACTAGAAATCAAGGTATGTTGAATGATTGGCATATATGCACTTGGTTATGTATGTGTATGTATACATTTATTTATTTTATGCACTTAAAGTGCCGCTATATACCGCATGCCGCTATATACCGCAGAGCTTCACCGACTGTAGCATCAAGCTGCCACAATCTAAGTTCCCCATCAGTATGTCTTTGGAGTGTCTATATGTAGTCATGAAATATCTCATCAGATGTGACACTCAGCAGACATTATGCATACTATATATTATAATAAAAATGATTGTTGATATCATTGATGGTGGTGTGCCTATGCGCAGATTACAGCTGATTGCTAGAGCTGAATGGCCTTTCAAATGAGCCGATGATCAGGAAGGAACGATCGTTCAGCCTATGCTCAGGGAGTATTCTGCCACCACAATGTAAAGTGTATGGGGGGATGAACGATCGTAGTAATGATCGCTCCTGCCCGTACAGTTTCAATCATCCTGTGTAAAGGCTGTGAAAGCTATGATCAACTTGATTTTTTGTTCATTGGCACTTTTTAAGGCCCCAAATCAGACTGTCTAAAAGGACCCTAACCTGATTAGATTGTTATCAGAGAGATTGGCAACAGTGGACAATGTCTTTAAAGGGGTTCTCTGGGATTTTTATATTATAGTATAGGTCATCAGTATCCAGGCATGTCCACCCATCAGCTCCAGCACCCTCCACTGTGTACTTACTGTAGTGTTGCTCCCATTCACGTTTCTGATATGGATCTGATATTGATGACCTACAGTATTCTAAGGATAGGCCATCAATATAAAAATCCCAGAGGACCCCTTTAATGTATAGAACTGCAATATTGTAATAATAGCTGGAGCCTTTTATTACTTTTTTACATTACCCCAATGTTTTTTGATTTACACTTGTCTTGTCTTTTCTGGCAGAGAACTGCCTGCCGGAGTTCACCAGTTCCGGACTAGCCAGTGCTGTTCACCGCCAGAGCCAATTGACTATTATGGCATTCGGTGGGGATCCAGCTGGTTTCTGTCATGCATGTCGGGTTTTTTCTGGACAAAAACCGCTGCATGCAGGTCAAGGGCAGTATTCAGCCATGCTGGATCTGGTGAACTCCGGTAGGCTGTTCTCTGCTGGATAAACGCAAGTGTGAACCTAAAGGCCCACATACATCTTAGGGTGTATTCACATCACTGTTCAGCTTTCCGTTCTTCTGATCCGTCAGATCAGTTATATATAGGATTGCATAGGATCCGTTTTTTTTTCACAGAATCCAGTAAAAAAATGGATCCTGTTGCATCAGTTGTCATCCATTTTGAGCCATTTCAGTTTTTTTTTCTACGGAGACAAGAGTCTTGCATGCAGGACTTTTTTCCCGTCTAAAAAAGAGATCTCAGATGGGAATGGCTGAAACGGATGACAACTGATGCAAAGGGATCAGTTTTTTTTTTTTTTTTTTACAGGATCCTGTTGTTTTTTTTTCTCTGTCTCTTCTTCTGACGGATCAGAAAAATGTAAAGCTAAACTGTGATGTGAATGCACCCTTAGTGTATTTTCATCAGAACCTGTCATTTTTGGCAGGACTGGTCGATAATCGAATGTGTTTGGGAAGCTCCTGACTCTTCCCTGAAGGGAACTGGATTTGTCGCCTGATCCTTCTGTTCTCCTTGGAGATAAGCTGCCGACAGACACTTCTGTCAGTGCCTTTCACCTCTTTTCGCAATGAAATCACATGCACCAAGCATGTATGGGAATGTTGGGAGAGATAGCTGTCAGCCGAGAGATCATTCGGCCAACAGCTATTAAAGGGAACCTGTCATCAACTTTATGCGGACCTCACTGAGGGCAGCATAAAATAGTGACAGAAGTTCTGATTTCAGCGGTGTGTCACTCATAAGCTAAAAGTAAGTGGTTGCCGAGAACCAGCGACATAATCATTGCAGCACAGGCCTGGAAAAGAGTCAAATCTGTCTGAGAAGAGTCCTGGTTATTCCTAATCTCATGCTCTCTCGCCCATCTGCTGAAAGGGAGAAAACTAGGTAGAAGCCTGTCAGTCATCAGCAGGTGGGCAGGAGAGCAGGAATTCATGATAACCAGGACTCTTCTCAGGTGGCCGTGACTCTTCTCCAGGCCCAGCCTGCGAGGATTGTGATGCTGGTTCTCGGCAACCACTTACTTTTAACTTATAAATGACAGACCGCTGAAATCACCTCACCTGTCTCTACTTTATACTGCTGTTAGTATGGGCAGCACAAAGTTGATGACAGGTGCCCTTTAAAGGTGTGTGGGTACCCATAGGGATAATCAGCATGGGGTTTCTATATATAAATCACTTTATGACTGGTTGTTTGTCTTCAGGTTCAGGAATTTCAACAAGTCAATGGCAAATACAGTACACCAGATATGATTCCTGAGGGTGCAGAGAACAAGAAATGCTTTGAAGTTGTTTCATCAGATCCAACCACACCAGTTCCAGCAAGTCCTGCCCCTCTACCACCCGGAACAGCCCCTGTGCCAGGTACACTGTTATTTGCTAATTTAAACTAGGATCACACAAACTACTCTTTATAGGTATTCAGAACGCTAAGTTCCATCTCCTTATAAATGCCCTTTGTAGACCCATACCCAATTGGGTGGCACAGTCCAGCAGTGGTCATTCTTTACCTCCCAACTCAAATGGCACCTGCTTGAACTATTTTGTGGATGCATTTGAGCCCCCTTCAGTATTTACCAGCCACATGGAGAACAAAATAGGAAGCAGAATTTACGCATTCATCTGTTCCAGCTTCATTCACATTACATTGGCTATTCCATCTTTTCTCGCAATTCATGATCTCTTCCATCTTCTTACACAAATCACAGTACATTGGCCATTTCTCTTTCATGGACAATATATTGCGTAGTCTAGCATCATTCACGTTACTTTGGTGCAACATACCCTTCCTCGTCTTACATGGTGGAGACCATAACAGAGGCTTGTAGTGATTTTTATAATCTGCAATAATATATAATGGTGTAAGATGACAATTATTGTTTTCCAGAAAAAGTAGAAACACAGAGTACATTGTCCGAGGAGATGGAAGCTGTGGAGCAGAAGACCACACCTTTGGAAGTTCAGGTTGAATTATGGTCACTTTATTGTTTCACCAACTCAGGTTACTTGTCTCATGCTTAATTCACTTTTGGGTGAATTTATTAAGACTGGCATTTCAAACACTAGTGTTCCGGCACAACACAAAAGCTCATGGCTGTAAATAGTTTAAAAAAATAAGGCGCATATACTGTCTGCACCCTTCCCCGGCCACTGCTGTTCTGACATTGCTGGGGCCTTCTCTGGCAGTGGGGAGGATCAGCATGTTAAGTATAAGCTCCTTTATGTTTTTTAACCATTTGCAGGCCGGTTTTAAAGGGGTTGTGTAAGAATGAGGTAGGGTTTTTCAAATTCCCTCACTTGGCCGGCTTTGCAAAGGGAAGCTTGCCTGCTTCCCATGCTGGCTCCCTGCTCCTCCTCCTGGCCTGCGATGCTCCGATGGGCTCCCTCAGTGAAAACATCAGGTTTGACGCCAATCACTGGCCGCAGCGGCGTCAAACTCCCCTCATGTCATGTAAACATTTGTCATTATGTAAGGGGAGCTGGTCACCGCCGCGGTCAGTGATTGGCTGCATGCGGTGTCAAACCTGATGTTTTCAGTGAGGGAACCCAGCGGAGCATCACAGGACGGGAGGAGAAGGAGCGGGGAGCCATCGTGGGAAGCAGGTAAGTAAGGTCCAGCCAAGTGAAGGGGTTTGCCAAAATCCCCCCATTCTTGCACAACCTCTTTAAAGGGGTTCTCCGGGAATTAAGAAAATAAATACTTAAATATTACTTCTTTTTTTTTTTTATCAAATCATTTTTATTAAAGGTTTTGCATATAGACAATTTATACAGAATAACCGTACATTATATGTCAATACACTCAGATCAATCTTAAATATTACTTTATTCTAAATATATTCCCAAATACCTTTCATTTGTTAAAATGGCTCGTTTTGTCTGAGGAGCAATCAGTAGGAGAAATAAAATGGCCGCCATCCTATTAGTGCACACAAAGCCTGTCCTAATCACACAGCAGGAGTTACTTAAGTTACTTCACAACACTGAGGTAAAGAGCTGCCTCATCCTCCTCTCTGCCATATTTGTTAGGGATTATTATCCTGAATACATCTTATTGTTCACCCGAATCTCTGTAGGAATGGAGGTCATGAGGAGACATGAAGTACAAAGAGGATGTGGGGATGTGGATAATGAGCACCAGGCCTTGTATGTCTCTATTACCACAGTCCCATGTTACCACAGTCTGTCCTGACCGTCCTCTCTGTACATCATGTGTTCTCATGATCTCCATTCCTACAGAGATTCAGCTGAAAATCATATCAGCTATATTCAGGATCATAGTTCCTGACAATAAAAGAAGAGAGGAGGATGAATCAGCTTTTTAGCTCAGTGTTCGGAAGTAACTTGTCCTGCTGTGTGATTAGGACAGGTTTTGTGTGTACTAATATGAAGACGGCCATTTTATTTCCCCTAATGATTGCTTCCTAGACTAAATGAGTTATTATAACTAATGAAAGGTATTTGGGAATATATTCATAATGAATTAAAATTTAAGTATTTTCATTTTCTTAATTCCCGGAGAACCCCTTTAAGAAAATATTTGGTGGAATGAATTATGCTGTCATGAAATATGCGATAAGCAGCTGTAGATTTTGCCTAAATTTGTACCATGTCCTGGCTCTAGTATTAATAAATCCCTCCCAGTAAAGCTGGCCCAGTTATTAAAAAATATTATAAAAAAAAAATAAAACTCCATTTCTTCCTGAGAGTCATTTTTTCCCCTGTAAAGTAGCAATTTAAAGCCATTTGTCCATATCCCCAGGGATGCAGAAATATGATTTTGTTTGTAAAGTTATCTCATAATGTGAATTATCCGTTTGTAGTTGCAGACACTTCTGCTTACAGATTTGATTGGGGTATCATGTAAATAAATTAAATTGGATTAGCTAGATGTATGAATTCCCATCTTTAAATGCATTATTATCTCATGCAGTTTTGGAGCTTGTGGTGGTTTTTAAAACCGCTGTAGACGGTAAGTTACGTGTGAGGCTTCCGTGCTTATTTATTCCAATACACTTCTGTGGAGAAAAAAATATTCAATTGTTAATTATTTAAATTTTAAACATACATTTTCAACATAAATAAAAAAAGTTCAATCAGATTTTAATTTCTTTTACAATATCCCAATTAGGCAGCACTTTTTAGTGAGATAATTGTGCGAATAATCTTACCCATTATTACACTGTTAGGAAATCTGGCACCAGAGAGGCGATATTATGCTTCCATACGTTGACTAAATCTGATTTTACTCTTAGCCGTCAACCAAGTTGGAGAAGGAAGATGTTGAGGAAAAGTCAGAATGTCAAGAATTCAAAGAAAAGCAAAAAAAGGAATCTTCAGAGGAGGAGGAGGAGAAAGAGATAGTGAACCAGAGTCCCAAAGGTGAAAATGCTTGTGTTCTCCATCACATCCTAGATCTTCACTGTGTTAACCCCTTTGGTGTCTGGATGTTCACATTAAATTTCCATCATTTCAAAGCTATACTTTATTTTGTTTGTTTTGTTTGTGTATGGTGAAAAAAAAGACCAGTATATTTTAATTTTCAGTTTGACCCCTTCCCAACATCTGCCATACATGTAAGATGGCGCCAACCCTGGTTTTACACAGCAGACACCCAAGGCTCATGCCTGCTATTGGCGATAACACCGATCGCAGACATTTAACCCCTCAGATACCTTGGTTAATTGTGACCACTGCATCTGAGACGTATTTTCCCCCTTGAGCACTGCCCTACGGGGGCCAGAATACCTTTCCTTCGCTGAGATCGCGGAAGGCGTTCTTATGAGTCTACCAGGCCTATCATGGGTATGTTCCAATGTAGGCCTGCAGGTGGCAGCACTGCATTTACACGTTTACACATTTTTATATAGCTGCTTTACAGACATAGGCATCAAGCTGTTCACAATCTAAGCTCCCTATCAGTAGGTCTTTGGCGTGTGGGAAGAAACAGTGTTTGGTTTCAAGTTTTAAAGTGGTTTTCCACTTTAAAAAGCAACTAGAGAAGTTATTTAACGAAGTCACACGTGACTTTTTGAATAACTAACTTCGGCTCATCAGAGCCCGTACATTTTAATACTGTATGGAGACGCATCTCCGTATAGTATTAATCCGAAGTTTTGAATGAAGCAACTTTGGCTGTAGAATCCGAAGCTTACTTCGCTTATCACTGTCATACCTGAAGTTAAAGGTCACCATCAGCTGGTGTAGTTGAGCTCGCTTTGAGATCTATGCTGGGCACTTTTTGTCACAGAGGGAAGATCATTTCAGCTCCCTGTCAATATATCTGAATCAGGCTGACAAATGTCAGCCCATTCTCTTTAATGACAGAGTGATATACAGCAAAATTTGCCATTAAAGTGGTGGATGCACAGTGGCATGAAAAAGTTTAGGCCCTCCTCGTCAAAATACTGTGAACAGGTAGTCAAGTTGAAGATGAAATGATTCCGGAAAGGCATAAAGTTAAAGATGAAACATACTTTATAAATACCCAGACTCCTCTAACCTTGTCGCAAAAAACTGCAGGAGACGGGTATAAGAAGATAGCAAAGTTTTTTCAGGTTGCCATTTCCTCAGTTTCAAATGTAGTTAAGAAAAGGTCTGGTAGACCAAGAAGATTTTCAGAGAGAGCTGCTTGTAGGATTGATAAAAACTCAAATCAGAACCCCCTCAGATCAGAACAGACCTTCAGGAAGATTTAGCAGGCTCTGGAGGTGTCATACATTGTTCTACTGCACAAATATGGCCTTCATGGAAGAGTCATCAGAAAACCTCTCCTGTGTCCTCACCACAAAATTAAGCTTCAGAAGTTTGGAAAAGAACATCTAAACAAGTCTGATGTTGGATGATGAGGTTAAAATGTAACTCTTTAGCCATAATGAGAAAAAGTATGTTTGGAGAAAAACGAGCACAAAATTTCATGAAGAGGACACATCTACAACCATTAAGCATGGAGGTGGATCAATCGTGCTTTGGGGTTGTGTTGCAGCCAATGGTTCGGGGAACATTTCACGGGAAGAATGGATTCAATGAAATTCCAACAAGTTCTGGAAGCTAACATGACACCAACTGTAGAATAGCTGAAGCTGAAAAGCAGATGGTTTCCACAAATGGATAATGATCCTAAACACACCTGAAAATCCACCATAGGCTACCTCAAAAGGCACAAGCTGAAAGTTTTACTGTGGCCCTCACGGTCCCCTGATCTGAAAATCATAGAAAATTTGTGGACAGACCTTTAAAAGAGCAGTGCATGCAAGACAGCCCAGGAATCTTACAGAACTGGAAGACTGTTGTAATGAAGAATAGATGAAAATCCCTCAAAGAAGACTTGGAAGATGCTTGGCTGGTTACAAAAAGCATTTACAAGCTGTGATACTTGCCAAAGGGAGTGCTACTAGGTACTAACCATGCAGGGTCCCCAAAGTGTTGCTTTGGGCTCTTTTCCTTTTTTGTTATTTTGAAAATGTAAAAGATGAAAATAAAAGATTGTTGTTGCTTAAAATACAAAAGCAATATATCATCTTTACCTTTATGACTTTTGGAGATCATTTTTTCTTTAACTTGCTTACCTGTTGACAGTAACAGTTATTTTGACCAGGGGTGCCCAAACTTTTGCATGCCACTGTAGCTGCAAGGTGCAGTTAGCTCGTATGTGCAGTATACAGATGGTGGACACACAGGTTAACATCCGTCATGATGGTAGGGCTTCACCGGGAGACCAAATGTTTGTCCAGGATGTCCTATCTTTGTTTAGGGTCACCAGGCTTCTCGGTGGTTAGCTCTTAGTTTCTGTGATTGTCTCCTTTCATCTTATGCTGGTGGTCCTCTTTCTCTTTTCCTTTCAATTCTTGAAAGGTACTGATTTATCCAGCCAGTAGAAAGTCTTAAAAAGGATTGCTAAACATAGAAATGAATGTCAGAATTAAAAAATTTGCCTCCACTGTTTGCCATTCTGCAGAATTGCCTGCAATTTCTTGAAACCCAGGGGTTAATTTTTTGTTCTTGCTAATCTCTTCCAGCTATAGAAGAACTGGGGGGCAGGACAGGGATGGGTTTTAACAATCCTTGTTTCACACTATGGACAAGGCACAGAGGGGAGGCTGCTGCTGAAGTCAGTTGCTTTATAGCCAGACACAGCAGTGGCGTTGCTAGGGCTGGTGTCACCTGGTGCGGTAGAAAATTAAATAAAAAAATAAATGTGTAATTACTATATATAAATGTAGTAATTACACATTTATTTTTACTGTATTTTGTGTCATACATTTCTTTTACAATTACTGAAAAAGAAATATGTAATTTATACTTCGGCTGTATAGTGTACCTAATACTTGATAAACTACTATGAGGTTTTTCTAATACAGTTTACCATTGAGCTCCATAGCTCAGTGGTTAGTGTTCTTGCCTTTGATATGAAAGGTTGTGAGTTCGAATCCTGGTGGCAACTTTTCAGAAATAGAAGCTAAATTAGATTAAAATACATTGGGTGTCCCCAAGCATACTGACAATGCTTGGGGATACCCCCTTCATGTTCATAGCACTGACTCCATATATGGACACAACAGGATCAGTGCAGTGAATAAATTATCTTGTGCTGGCAGCCACTGGTGTTACCCCATCAGTGGTGTGGCCCGCAACGCCACTGAGACACAGACCAGTGAGGAGGATGAAGGGGAATGTGCCTTAGGGTACTTTCACACTAGCGTTAGTGTGATCCGGCAGACAGTTCCGTCGTCGGAGCTGCCAGCCGGATCCGCCGTTCAGTGTGACAACTGACAGCATTTGTAGATGGATCCATCTACAAATGCATTGCAAGAACGGATCTGTCTCTCAGCTTGTCATGCGTCTTGCAGTCTTTTTCACAGTTTTCCCGGTCTGCACATGCGCAGACCGGGAGGGCGGATCCGTCCTTCAGTTGTTTCGCAATGCCGGATCCGGCACTAATGCAAGTCAATGTAAATTAATTTTGGACTGACATAATACCGCAGCATGCTGCGGTATTATGTCCAGCCAAAACGCCTGACAGTGACTGAACGGAAGGCATACTGATGGAAACTAAACGGATTTCTATCCATTCAGATTGCATGGGGATATGCCTGATCAGTTCTTTTCCGGCATAGAGCCCTTTTGACGGAACTCTATGCCGGAAAAGAATAACGCAAGTGTAAAAGTACCCTTAGGACACAGAAAATATTTCTCAGTTTTAATTGTAATATCAGAAGATTTAGGGCAGGGGTAGGGAACCTCCGGCTCTCCAGCTGTTGTGAAACCACAACTCCCAGCATGCATACTTACTCTGCTCTTCTCTGAACTCCCTTAGAAATGAATGGAGCATGTTAGGAATTGTAGTTTACCAGCAGCTGGAGAGCCGGAGGTTCCCTACCCCTGATTTAGAGTATGTCCACAATGGGATGTGACAAATCCTCACCGTTTTGCAGTCCTTTGCAAAATGTCATCCACATGCTGTGAATCATGCTGCAAATTTGCACTATAATTTAACCTGTGGTGCGGGTTTTAAATCAGCAGCCTCTCAATTTATGCTGCAGATTTACACTGTGGATATAACCCCTTGCAATGCAGAGTGTAATCTACAGTAAAATCTGCAGCAAAATTTCCACTGTGGATAATCCATCCTACATAGCTGTTCCCTTAGGAGGGAAGTGCTGGGATTGTATTATTTTTTTTGTACATCCTTTATGTTAACATTCCTGCAGATTACATAATAAAGGGGTTTGCTGACACTCTGATAGAAACGGCTGGCATCTGTGCTTGATCAGATGCCAGCTGTTTAACCCCTTCTATACCGCGGTCCATACGGACCGCGGTATGGAAGGGTTAACAGGGAGGGAGCTCCCTCCCTCTCCCATCGGGAGGGCTGCTGTGCCTTTGCAGCCCCCCAACAGGATGGGATCACAAAGGGAGGGGGCTAAACTCCCTCACCATCCATCACCCGCTGCTTTCTGATGGCTGCGGGTGATGGTTGCCATGGAGACAGGACGCTTTCAGAAGCGTCCTGCTCTCCATGGTGCTGAAAGTCTGAATAGACCTGCTAAAGGTCTATTCAGACTTTGTAAAGTACAAAATACAGCACAGTGCACTATATAGTGTACTGTACTGTATTATACAGACACCAGATCCACTGGATCTTTCAGAACCAAGTGGGTCTGGGTAAAAAAAAAAAAATGTAAAAAAGTGAAAAAAAGTAAAAATGAAAAAAACACATATCACTGAATAAAAAAAAAAAAAAAAAAAATACACTACACATATTAGGTATCGCCGCGTCCGTAAAAACCTGCTCTATAAAAATATCACATGAATGAACTCCTCAGGTGAACGCCATAAAAATAAAAAAATAAAATTGTGTAAATAACTTATTTTTTGGCACCTTACATCACTAAAAGTGTAATACAAAGCGATCAAAAAGGCGTTTGCCTCCCAAAATAGTACCCAAAAACCGCCATCTCATCCCGGAAAAAATGAGCCCCTACATAAGACAGTCGCCCAAAAAAATAAAATAAAACTATGGCTTTCAGAATGTGGAGACACTAAAAAATAATTTTTTTCAAAAATGCTTTATTATGTAAAACTGAAACAAAAAACCCCAAAAAGTAGTCATATTTGGTATTGTCGCGTCCGTAACAACCTGCTCTATAGAAATAGCACACAATCTAACCTGTCAGTTCAACTATGTAAATAACAAAAAATAAAAACGGTCCCAAAACAGCTATTTTTTTGCAAATTTTCCATTTTAATCCATTTTTCCAGTAACAAAGCAAGGGTTAACAGCCAAACAAAACTCAATATTTATTGCCTGATTCTCTACTTTGCAGAAACACCCCATATGTGGTCGTAAACTGCTGTATGGCCAAACGGCAGGGCACAGAAGGAAGGGAACGCCATATGGTTTTTGGAAGGCAGATTTTGCTATACTGGTTTTTTGACACTATGTCCCATTTGAAGCCTCCCTGATGCACCCCTACAGTAGAAACTCCAAAAAAGTGACCCCATTTTGGAAACTACGGGATAAGGTGTCAGTTTTGTTGGTACTATTTTAGGGTAAATATGATTTTTGGTTGCTCTATATTACACTTTTTTTGAGACAAGGTAACAAAAAATAGAAATTCGGAAATTTCATCTCCATTTGCCAATAACTCTTGTGGAACACCTAAAGGGTTAACAAAGTTTGTAAAACTGGTTTGAATACCTTGAGGGGTGTAGTTTCTTAGATGGAGTCACTTTCATGAAGTTTCTACTCTAGGGGTGCATCGGGGGGCTTCAAATGGGACATGGTGTCAAAAAACCAGTCCAGCAAAATCTGCTTTCCAGAAACCATATGGCGTTCCTTTCCTTCTGCGCCCTGCAGTTTGGCCATACAGCAGTTTACGACCACATATTTGGTGTTCGTGCAAACTGCAGAATCGGGGGAATAAATATTACGTTTTTTTTGGCTATTAACCCTTGCTTTGTTACTGGAAAAAATTGATTAAAATGGAAAATGTTACAAAATATTGAAATTCTGAAATTTTATCTCCATTTGCAATTAACTCTTGTGGAAAACCTAAAGGGTTAATGACGTTTGTAAAATCAGTTTTTAATACCTGGAGGGGTGTAGTTTCTAGAATGGGGTCATTTTTGGGTGGTTTTATTATGTAAGCCTCACAAACTGACTTCAGACCGAACTGGTCCCTAAAAAGTGGGTTTTTGAAAATTTCTGAAAAATTTCAAGATTTGCTTCTAAACTTCTAAGTCTTGTAATGTCCCCAAAAAATAAAAGGGCATTCCCAAAATGATCGATACATGAAGTAGACATATGGGGAATGTAAATCAATAACTTTTTTTTTGGCAGTATTACTATGTATTATAGAAGTAGAATAATTGAAACTTGGAAAATTGCAAATGTTTCAAAATTTTTGGTAAATTTGGTATTTTTTTATAAATAAAAATGAAATTTTTCGACTTCATTTTACCAGTGTCATGAAGTGCAATATGTGACTTTAAAGCGTTTTAAAGTTATCACCACATAAAGTGACACTGGTCAGATTTTGAAAAAATGGCCTGGTCCTTAAGGTGAAATAGGGCCGTGTCCTTAAGGGGTTAATGTACATGTATGTTCCTGAGCCTGTTCCATACATGGCAGGTGACGGCTTAGATAACTCTAATCCCAGACATGTAATCCCTCTGATGTTGCGGTATAAGCGCTTAAACAGAGGAAGGGGGCTCTTTAAGTCCTCAGAACGCAGCCCCCCCCCCAACCCCCCAACAATTCGATTGTGGGTTTCAAGCAGTTGTCATCGCAGCCAGGGGTCTTGTGAAGGTCCACAGGCTGGCCATGTTAAGACTCCTATTACACCCTGACTCTGGAGGGGTTAAAATAGTAGTAACATAGGGCCAGATTTATCATTAGCTAAAGTCACTTTAACGGAGTGAAAAAGTCACAAAAAAAAGTGCAATCTGTAAAATTGCGCATTTTTTTTCGACTTTTTCAAACTCTGCACTAAGCTCTCCAGTTTTGTGAAAGTGGGCGTGTTGTCTTATGTAAATGAATCTCTAGAGAGATTTACTAATGTGACCATTTAAAAAGTCGCAAAAAAATGTTCAATTTCACTCCAGGAGCGACCATGCTTATCTTATGTAAAGACGTGCGACTTTTGTAAAGCCACTTACTGAAGGATAAACTGCTAACTGCTAAACTGCCGTCAAACCACATTTATCACCGTAATAAAGACTTTGGGCATATGTAAAAGTGGAGTAAGATGTAAGTGTAATGATAAATCTGGCCCATAAAGTTTTGTAGTGTATGGTACATGTGAACTCATGTTCAAGTCTGTTTATTGAACTAAAAAAAAAAAAAAACTTATGCACAATAATCAACTCGCCCCCTTCTCCCCAATTTATCATCTTAAATATAAAAAAAAACTATAAAAGTGCCCGCCGGATCCGTAACAACGCAAGTGAACTGAAAGCATTTGAAGACTGATCAGTCTTCAAAATTCTTTTAGTGTTACTATGGCAGCCAGGACGCTATTAAAGTCCTGGTTGCCATAGTAGTAGTGGGGAGCGGGGGAGCAGTATACTTACAGTCCGTGTGCATGGATCACTTGATCCATGCGCGTGGGGCGCCCTGACGTCACTCTGGAGCGCCCCGGGAGCCGCACGGGCGATAAGTATACTGCTCCCCCGCTCCCCACTACACTTTACCATGGCAACCAGGACTTTAGCGTCCTGGCTGCCATGGTAACCATTCAGAAAACGCTAAACGTCGGATCCGGCGATGCGCCGAAATGACGTTTAGCTTAAGGCCGGATCCGGAATAATGCCTTTCAATGGGCATTAATTCCGGATCCGGCCTTGCGACAAGTGTTCAGGATTTTTGGCCGGAGCAAAAAGCGCAGCATGCTGCAGTATTTTCTGGTCCTGAACTGAAGACATCCTGATGCATCCTGAATGGATTTCTCTCTATTCAGAATGCATTGGGATAATCCTGATCACTTCTTTTCCGGCATAGAGACCAAACGACGGAACTCTATGCCGAAAAAGAAATACGCAAGTGTGAAAGAGCCCTAAAACACCACGTTATTTCTCCTGCAGAGATGAAAAACCCACATACTTGCTGTTTTTTTATCACTTCACTGCCCCTAAAAAACGGCATAAAAACTATCAAAAAGTTAAATGTTCCCCCAAATCATAGCAATTAAAACAACAGGGCTCCACCCTGAATGTAAAAATAAGATTGTGGGTGTCAGAATATGGAGGCACAGTCCACTTTGCTTAGATCTCCATTCATATATATGCCTGAATCCTAACTTTCTCTAGCCATACTAAATAGCATGTGAACATTAAGGTGGAATAAATCTAGAAGGACCCCAAGAGATTATTGGAAGACTTATCCAAATAATGTTTGATCAGATGCATGTTAATATACAAGTATCCAATGGAAGTTATGAGAACATGTTAGAGGCAAGGCAGCTCATCTCCTCCCGAGGCACAGCTCTATGACCAAGGACCCGGTGTGTTAGAAAGATGCCAGAAGAAGGTATCTACCTGCGGTCCTACTGGTCAGATCACTTTTATTTCTTATCTACGTGAAAACAGGTTGGCACTGTAAATAAAATAGGGTGTCATCCAGGATCATAAATGAAACCTCTGTCACCACTCTGCAGAAAGGTTGAACCTATACATGATGTCCATCCATAATATGAGTTTACATATATAACGGTATAAAAACGGTATATATCCCAATATTTGAACCCCTTTTTGCAGCTCATTTAGGCCACAACCCTTTTCCACCCAGGAATATACACAAAATCACCTCAATATGCCCACTTTTAGATACATTTGCATAAACACAAACCCCTTTTCAGGGTTGGTTTGCAGGACACTCCAGGGTTGTGCATCTGTATGTAACGATATCTCAACCATTTAAAATGTTGTTCCGCCATAGCAACCATGTCACCTATCCATAGGACCTCCTCTGATCACAAGAATGCGTGTCCGTCCAATGTCCATGGTTTGAATAGAGCAGTGGTCACACATGCACACCATCATTTCATTCAGTCTACCACATGTGTATAGATAATATGTTCCTATTGTGGGACAACCTTTTTAATGTCCTACGATAAAGACGTCACGATAGAAGGGACGAGGATCACAAATAATGGATAAACCCTGTCAGTGCCCTCAAAAAAGTTGTAAAAGAGGTTAAAAACTCCCAAAGAACAGAAATATTCTGTATCATTACCCAGAATAACTCTTATACAAGAAGAATTTGGGGAAGTGTTACAAGAATATATCATTGTATTTTACAGCTGAAGTCCCTCAAGAAGAAAAGCCCTCAGACAAGACGGGACTAAGTAATGCACCAAATAAAGTGGAAGAAAATGAACCAAAATCAGGTACAGCCTCCAACTCTGGCATCAGATCCGAGCTATAGATAATAATCGTGTCAGTACAGAGATGTGGAGAAGACCATGACTGACCTTGAAGGCCAACTCCCTTCTCACGAAGGCTCCTTAACCACCTGAGGACCGCCTAACGCACGGATGTGTCCGGTGGGCGGTCCTCTTACTGTGGGTGGACGCATCGGCGCGTCATATCGCGAGGCGCAAAATTACTGTGAACGCGAGCGCGTTCACAGCGGCGCGCGTCTCGGCAGTTATACTGCAGCCTCCCAGCAATGATCAATCGCTGGCAGGCTTTAGATGCAAAATAAATCGCATCAAAGATGTATATCAGACGCTGTTTTGTTAACAGCTTCTGATATACCTGCTACCTGGTCCTCTGGTGGTCCCATTTGCTGGGATTGAATACCAGAGGACCAGGTAGCTATGTAAAGTAGCACCAAGCACCACACTACACTACAACCCCCCCGTCACTTATTAACCCCTTGATCACCCCATATAGACTCACTGATCACCCCCCCTGTCACTGATCACCCCCCTGTAAGGCTCCATTCACATGTCCATATGTGTTTTGCGGACCCGCGGATCTGATCCACGGATCCGCAAAATACGGACACCGGCGATGTGCTTTCCGCATTTTGCAGATCCGCACATTTCCAGAACTATATAGAAAATGCCTTTTCTTGTCCGCAATTGCGGACAAGAATAGAACATGTTCTATATTTTTGCGGAATGGAACTTGTTAGGTAGTTAGCGCCCAGCCCACCGCAGTCACTGATTTTGGCAGAGATTTTTTCATCCACATTGATCGATGCGAATGAAGAAATCTGTGCCGTTCATTTTTTTTTTTTTTTCAGCCCAGAGGCTGAACGGGAAAAAAAAATCTCATTACCCGTATGCTCAATATACGGAGAATCGCAGAAACTCCTAATGCTGACCATACATGTAATGATTGCGGAGACCCTCAAATGCCAGGGCAGTATAAATACCCCACATGTGACCCCATTTTAGAAAGAAGACACCCCAAGGTATTCTGTGAGGGGTATGGTGAGTTCATGTAAAATTTTATTTTTTGTGACAAGTTAGTGGAATATGAGACTGTAAAAAAAAAATATATATATATCAATTTCCGCTAACTTGTGCCAAAATTTTTTTTTTCTGTGAACTCACCATGCCCCTCACGGAATACCTTGGGGTGTCTTCTTTCCTAAATGGGGTCACATGTGGGGTATTTATACTGCCCTGGCATTTTAGGGGCCCTAAAGCATGAGAATAAAAATGCCCTGTAAAATCCTAAAGGTACTCATTGGAATTAGGGCCCCTTTGCGCATCTTGGCTGCAAAAAAGTGTCACTCATGTGGTATCGCCGTACTCAGGAGAAGTAGGGCAATGTGTTTTGGGGTGTATTTTTATATATACCCATACTGGGTGAGAGAAATATCTCTGTAAATTTACAACTTTGTATAAAATTTTTTAAAAAGTTGTCATTTACAGAGATATTTCTCACACCCAGCATGGGTATATATAAAAATACACCCCAAAAAACATTGCCCTACTTCTCCTGAGTACGGCGATACCACATGTGTGACACTTTTTTGCAGCCAAGATGCGCAAAGGGGCCCTAATTCCAATGAGTACCTTTAGGATTTCACAGGGCATTTTTACGCATTTGGATTCTCACGCTTTAGAGACCCCTAAAATGCCAGGGCAGTATAAATACCCCACAAGTGACCCCATTGTGGAAAGAAGACACCCCAAGGTATTCCGTATGGGCATGTCGCGTTCACAGAATTTTTATTTTTTTGGCACAAGTTAGCGGAAATTGATATTTTATTTTATTTTATTTTTGTTTTTTACAAAGTCTCATATTCCACTAACTTGTGACAAAAAATACAATTTTACATGAACTCACCATACCCCTCACGGAATACCTCGGGGTGTCTTCTTTCTAAAATGGGGTCACTTGTGGGGTATTTATACTGTCCTGGCATTTTAGGGGCCCCTAAAGCGTGAGAAGAAGTCTGGAATCTAAATGCGTAAAAATGCCCTGTGAAATCCTAAAGGTACTCATTGGTTTTAGGGCCCCTTTGCGCATCTTGGCTGCAAAAAAGTGTCACACATGTGGTATCGCCGTACTCAGGAGAAGTAGGGCAATGTGTTTTGGGGTGTATTTTTACATATACCCATGCTGGGTGTGAGAAATATCTCTGTAAATGACAACTTTTTAATTTTTGTTATGCAAAGTTGTCAGTTTACAGATATATTTCTCACACCCAGCATGGGTATATGTAAAAATACACCCCAATCACATTGCCCTACTTCTTCTGAGTACGGCGATACCACATAAGTGACACTTTTTTGCAGCCTGGGTGCGCAAAAGGACCCAAATTCCAACGAGTACCTTTAGGTTTTACATGGCGGCTCACAATTTAGCCCCGCCCAAAATGCCAGAACAGTAAACACACCCCACAAATGACCCCATTTCGGAAAGTAGACACCCCAAGCTATTCACTGAGGGGCATAGTGAGTCCGTGGGAGATTTTTTTATTTATTTTTTTGCCAGAAGTTAGCAGAAATGGAAACTTTATTATTTTTATTTTTTTTCAGAAAGTGTCATTTTCTGCTAACTTGTGAAAAAAAAATGAAATTATACATAAACTCACCATGCCCCTCCGCGAATACTTTGGGGTGTCTTCTTTCTAAAATGGTGTCATTTGGGGGGTATTTATACTATCCTGGCATTCTAGCACCTGAAGAAACATGACAGGTGCTCAGAAAGTCAGAGCTGCTTCAAAATGCGGAAATTCACTTTTTTGCACCATAGTTTGTAAACGCTATAACTTTTACCCAAACCAATAAATATACACTTATTGGATTTTTTTTTTATCAAAGACATGTAGAACAATAAATGTAGAGAAAAATTTATATAGAAATGTAGTTTTTTGAAAAAAAATTTACAACAGAAAGTGAAAAATGTCGTTAAATTTTTATTAATAGCAAAAAAAGTAAAAATGTCAGCAGCAATGAAATACCACCAAATGAAAGCTCTATTAGTGAGAAGAAAAGGAGGTAAAATTCATTTGGGTGGTAATTTGCATGACGGAGCAATAAACGGTGACCCTCAGTTCACACTTGCGCGTTTTACAGCGCGTTCGAACGCGCTGTAAAACGCTCAACAGGAGAAAACTCATGTTTCCCTATGGGCATGGTTCTCACCTGAGCGTTTTACAGCGCGTTTGAACGCGCTGTAAAACGCCCTACGCTCAAAGAAGTTCTTGAGCTTCTTTGGGGCGTTTTGTCGCACGTTTGCACCCATAGACTTCAATGGGAACGCACGTAAAACGCGCGTTTAACACGCGTTAAAGTGTAGATATGCCTTTTTTCAATTGGTCTCCAGAGTCACGAACGTGCGTATGACGCGCGTTTCCTATTTGCAAAAACGCGCTGTAATACGCGCGACAAAAACACGCGTAAAACGCGCGTCTCAGAAACGCTCAGGTGTGAACCCAGGGTGAAAGTAGTGTAGTGCAGAATTGTAAAAAGTGGCCTGGTCATTAAGGGTGTTTAAGCTAGGGGGGCTGAAGTGGTTAAAGGGCATCTGTCCGCAGATTTGTACCTATGGAACTGTCTGACGTGTTACATGTGCGTTTGGCAGCTGAAGGCATCCGTGTTAGGCCTCATGCACACGACCGTTGATTGTTTCCGTGTCCGTTGCTCCGTTTTTCGTGATTTTCTGCGGACCCATTGGTTTTCAATGGGTCCGTGGAAACCTCGGCAAATGCACCGTTTGTCCTCCGTGTCCGTGGTCCGTGATTCCAGTCCGTCAAAAAAATATAACCTGTCCTATTCTTGTCCGTGAAAAACGGTTCACGGACCCATTCAAGTCAATGGGTCCGTGAAAAATGCGGATGGCCATCCGTGTGTCATCCGTGTTCCGTGTCCGTTTTTTTTTGCGGATCCCTTGGCAGGCACTTGGGAAACATTGTCAGCCTGTCTTTTGGTAAAATCTTTTGGGTCATGTCCGCTAAAAAAACGGAAGACACACGGAAGCACAACGGAAGGCAAAAACGGACACGGATCACTGAACAACGGAACCCCTTTTTGCGGACAGCATAAAAAAACGGTCGTGTGCATGAGGCCTTAGTCTCATGTTCATACGTGTCCACATTTCTGAGAATAATAAAGTTTAAATATATGCAAATGAGCCTGTACAAGCAAAGGAGGCTTTTTCTGGCCCTGACAATAAATGTGCAGAGGGCAATGCAGTTTAAGAGAAAGCCGAGCCTCTAGGTGTAATGGTAACGCCCCCGTTGCTCCCAGAGACTCATCTGCATATATTAGAACTTAATTTTTCTCAGTAATGTGGACACATATGAACATGGGACCAACATAGATGTCTTCAGCTCCCAAGTGCACATGTAACAGGTCAGCCGGTGTCATAGGTACAAACCTGCCCTGTAAAAAATGAATAATTTTTCAAATAGTCTTGGCTAAACAATTGCTTTCATTGTAAGTATACAGCTCATATGCAGGCCTATGTGTCTCCAAAGTTACAGACTACAAAAAACACACTATACGCTGCCTGACTATACTCATTTCTGTCTCCTGCTGTGTGTAAGTTACAAAAAACACCAGGCAGAGTGTGGAGTAAGGATGTAGGGGGAGATTTATCAAACTAGTGTAAAGTAGAACTAGCTAAGTTGCCCATAGCAACCAATCAGATTTCACCTTTCATTTTTCACAGCTCCTTTGGAAAATGAAAGGTGGAATCTGATTGGTTGCTATGGGCAACTAAGTCAGTTCTACTTTACACCAGTTTGATAAATCTCCCCCGTAGCCTCTATCCACACCTACATCTCATTGGAGCTGTAGAAACAAACCTAGGAATTTTTTCAAAGTTTGCTTTTTTTTCAAGATTCTTATCTCTTTGTCTTTTTTTGTAGAGGAGGAGAGTAAAATAGACGACAAGGAGGAAATTGTGAATCGACAGAATGGAGACAACTGTATAAAACAAGAGGAAGAAGAAGGAAAACAAGAAGATAGTGGAAAATTTAAATTTATGTTTAATATTGCTGATGGTGGTTTTACAGGTATTATCAGGGGCGTAACTAGAAACATCACAGCAAATTTTTGAACTTGGCGCCCCCCCCCCTCCCATCAACTTTGTGTCTCCACAGTAGTTATGGTCGCTTAGTGCCCTCACACAATAGTTATGCCCCCTTAATGCCCTAAGACACTGTAGTTATGCCCCATACGGACCTCACATAGTTATGCCCCCTTATACCCACCACACAGTAGTGCTCCTCCTTTAGGGACAGTTTTTGGCACTGATTTTGGAGCATTTCTGTCTCAAAATCAGCTCCAAAAAAGTCCTCAAAACGGCCTCCCATTCATTTCAATGAGAAGCAGCACCTGCTTTTTTTTTTTTTTTTCACACATTTAAAAAATGAGTTTAAAAAAGAAGTAGCATGCCCTATCTTGGGGCAGAATCAGCGCTGAATCTCCCACTGAAATGAATGGAAAGGATTAAAAAAAAACAGCTCTATGTAAGTCCACGTGTTTTTTGTGTTTTCCGTGTGCTTTTTGGTGCAGATCCGCGTTCAAAACCTCAAGCTGCGAATCCATTTTTGTATTGAAGTGACCACCTATTGGATAAAAAAGGTTCCTTTAAGAAAAACACATAAAAAGAGTTTAAAAAAATGGAGCACATCCCGCTCTCCCCAGAAGACTCAATTCAGTGAGATAGGGAGGCGCACGGGCCAAGTGCCCGCCGGGAAATGATCCTCGCCAGTACGTTCTTTTACTCAGCCCAGCAGGCCCAATGATATCACTGCATCAAGCTGGTGAATGAGGCTGTCCGTAATGGATGACCGACATGCCAGTATGCGCACACAGCAATCATTATTACTTGCTGAGTACTGGCAGCCGAGGCCTGGACCCCCATGCTACTGCGGTCGGTGGTAGTTCCGCCACTGGGTGTTATACACTGCCTGTCCAAAGAAAAGTCGCCACCTGGATTTAACTAAGCAAATAGGTATGAGCCTCCTATCGGATAATTACTGCATGGGCGATTATCTTTCAGCTGGAAACAAGTTATTTAACCCCAACTGGTGCATTGAGTTGCTTCTCGTTTCTTAAAAAACTATGTCGAAAGACACATCTCGTGGTCGTGGAAAAGATGTTAGTCTGTTTGAGAAGGGTCAAATCATCGGCGTGCATCAAGCAGAGAAAACATCTAAGGAGATTGCAGAAACTACTAAAATTGGGTTAAGAACTGTCCAACGCATTATTAAAAACTGGAAGGATAGTGGGGACCCATCGTATGCTGGAAATAAATCCTGAATGATCGGGATCGGCGATCACTTAACGTTTGGTGAAATCAAATCGAAGAAAAATAACAGTAGAACTCAGGGCTATGTGTAATAGTGAAAGTAAGAGCATTTCCGCACGCACAATGCGAAGGGAACTCAAGGGATTGGGACTGAACAGCTGTGTAGCCGTAAGAAAACCACTAATCAGTGAGGCAAACCAGAAAAAAAGGCTTTAATTGGCTAGGGAGCATAAAGATTGGACTCTGGAGCAATGGAAGAAGGTCATGTGGTCTGAGTCCAGATTTACCCTGTTCCAGAGTGATGGGCGCATCAGGGTAAGAAGAGAGGCAGATGAAGTGATGCACCCATCATGCCTAGTGCCTACTGTACAGGCCTGTGGGGGCAGTGCTAGGATCTGGGGTTGCTGCAGTTGGTCAGGTCAGATCCAAGAATGAGGTCAGCGACAACCTGAACATACTGAATGACCAGGTTATTCCATCAATGGATTTTTTCTTCCCTGATGGCACGGGCATATTCCAAGATGACAATGCCAGGATTCATTGGGCTCAAATAGTGAAAGAGTGGTTCAGGGAGCATGAGAGATCGTTTTCACACATGGATTGGCCACCACAGAGTCCAGACCTTAACCCCATGGAGAATCTTTGGGATGTGCTGGAGAAGGCTTTGTGCAGCGGTCAGACTCTACCATCATCAACGCAAGATTTGGGTGAAAAATTAATGCAACACTGGATGGAAATAAATCTTGTGACATTGCAGAAGCTTATCGAAATAATGCCACAGCGAATGCATGCCGTAATCAAAGCTAAAGGCGGTCCAACGAAATATTAGAGTGTGTGACCGTTTTTTTTTTTTTTGGGTGGCAACTTTTTTTTGGGACAGGCAGTGTATGTTGTCATCATTGTCCAGTATTACAACATGAGGACTATTATCTTGAATATAAACAACATTATAATACCCACATGGCCGATGTCCGATAAAGAGGTTTTACAAGACCACACCTAACCATTGGTTTTATCTGCTTTGTTTTGGGCCCAGCTCCATTGACATGAATAGTACAGAGCTACAATACCACACACAACCTGTGGACATGTGTGGCGCTGTTCTTAGAGGGAAACAGCCAAGTTTTTTAAATCCACCACAACCTGTTTAACAGACATTTGCCATATTCTTCGTTACTGTAGCATTTTGGTAGATACAGATGACGTGATGTTCCTGCTGGAACTCTTCTGCCCTGGGTATTAGGAACTAGTATGGATTGTTTGGTACATTATGCTTTAACACCATTTGGAGTCAATGGTGTGTCTGTCACAAGGTTCCTAGTTAAGACTTAGGGCAGATGGTCCAAGATATTTCACAGCATGCAGGTGAGAGAAGTGTCACAAATGGACAGAGAACATAGTGAGGAAAGTCAGGTTTCAGTTTTTTGGTCATTCTTGCCCTGTTTTACACCCATATTTCAGTACAATAACACACCTATCAAAAGTAGCCACTTACTAGCATTAAGGTAAATGCAGGGGCAAAAAGAAATCTCACCTATGAACGGTACCCAAAGCACACTGCAGACACAGATGTACAAATATATCTTTATTAGACCATTAAAAATACATATTAAAAAACACACGAAAAAAGTCACTGAGTCAAAAACCACAGAAAGGTGCTTGATTTGGGTCTATTATAGTCGAACATTAATCTATTGAAAGGGGAATATATGCAAAAAAAATAAAGAAATATTACCATATGGCATTCTCTGTATCGTAAAATACAGCCCTGGATCGGCACCTCTAAAAAAACATCCATATTTCAGTGTCCCGTTAATTCTTGTTCTGAAGACCTGAGTGATCCGAGACAGACCTGTTGCTAGAGACATGCCGTCTGACAACTTCAGAATATCCAGTCTCCAGTGACTCCGCTGACAACTCTGTCCTGGATTTTATTTTACCTTCCTCTGGACTTGTATGCGTGTACTATGTTTTATAATGGCGTGTATAGTATTTTGTTCTTTGTGTTTTATCTGTTTTAGAGCTTCACACATTATGGCAAAATGAAGAACGAGCTGCCGTTTCTTCTGGCAAAATCTATGACATATGGCACAGGCGACATGATTACTGGTTACTAGCCGGAATTGTGACGTATCCTTATCTGTAACGTCCATTCATTTAAAAAAAAAAAAATTACTCTTACTCTTACATGCGTTTTCCTGAGAATGTACAAAATTTGGCAGAGTGATGAAATGGCTTAAAATGACAAAATTAACTATACTTACTTGTTAATTCCCCTGGTTCTCAGCGCCACTGCTTTGGTGGTCCCTGTCAGTCTTTGTTTAAACCATTCTTTATTTGTCTCGGTGGTCTTGTGCTGTACACTAGTAAGGCCAGTGATTGGCTGCAGCAGTCATGTGAGTGGACAGACACATCATTACTAGAGCAAAGTAAACACATTGCCGCGCAGCACCAGGTTCACAGGAGATCTAATGATATATACTCTCTTCTAGTTTTTGCCTATTTTTTGCCTCTGGCCAAGTTATTTATGGTCTCAGAAAACCCCTGTAAAGGACATCTGTCAGCAGATTTGTACCTATGACACTGGCCGACCTGTTACATGTGCACTTGGCAGCTGAATCTGTGTTGGTCCCATGTTCATATGTGTCTGCACTGCTGAGAAAATTATGTTTTAAGATCTAATGATCCTCTAGGAGCAACGGGCTAAGCTCTCTGGAATGACAACACCCCCGTTGCCAATGCCTGCTGCAGCTTGCTGGTGGCTGTCGGTAAAGCACCGACGGTGTAATTCTCTTTTACTGCTTAAAGGGAATGTGTCACCAGAAAATTATTTAAATCACACATTTTTGTTGTCTTTGATGATATTTTTGATTTTCCATAAATCCAAAATCCACCCCATGATCATGTTCAGAAAATAGAATTAAAAAAATCTGTAATCAGAAAATAAATACAAATTAGAAAAACAGGATTAGTGTTGCTATCTCGTTTTAACTGTCAGATAAAAATTTTGGTGACACATTTCCTTTAGGCCTCATGCACATGGCCGTTGCCCGGCTGAGCCCATATTGCAGCCCGCAAACAGCGGGTTCACATTATACGGAAGGTCTGGTGCGGAACGGAGTCACGGAACCCCAAGGAAGCACCATGGAGTGCTTCTGTGGGGTTTCTCTCCGTGCCTCCGCGGACGGATCACATACCCTCTCAAGTTGAATGGGTCTTGATCCGTCTGCGGAATCCGCACAGATGTTGCCCGTGCATTCCTAATGCACAGAATTGCCGGGCAACAGCTGTGTGTATGAGGCCTTAGGCCCCTTTCACACGAGCGAGTTTTCCGCGCGGGTGCAATGCGTGACGTGAACGCATAGCACCCGCACTGAATCCTGACCCATTCATTTCAATGAGTCTGTGTACATGAGCGTTTTTTTTTACGCATTGCTTGTGCGTTGCGTGAAAATCGCAGCATGCTCTATATTCAGCGTTTTTCACGCAGCCCTAGCCCCATAGAAGTGAATGGGGCTGCGTGAAAATCGCATTGCATCCGCAAGCAAGTGCGGGTGCGTTGCGTTTTTCACTGATGGTTGCTAGGAGATGTTGTTTGTAAACCTTAAGTTTTTTATCACGCGCGTGAAAAACGCATCAAAACGCATTGCACCCGCGCGGAAAAAACTGAACAACTAGACGCAATCGCAGGCAAAACTGAATGGCTTTGCCTGTGAAATCGCACAGTTTTCACTGAACGCATCCGCAACGCATCCGGACCTAATCCGGACACGCTCGTGTGAAAGAGGCCTTAAGCAGTACAGGAGAATCATAGAAGCGATCAAAAGATCACCTATTAAAGTCCCCTTGTGGGACTGTTAAATTATTTTAAAAAAGTGGAATTTTTTTTTTAAATTAAAGGTTAACATTAACAGTAAAAAAATGTAATTACTTAAACACTCAGTGGCAGTATTGCTGTTATTTTCCCATCCTCCCAAGAAAGATCTAATAAATGCGGTAGACAATGCAGTGGGTGCTTGGGGGAGGGGTTAGGCACAGGGGGGTCATTTCTGATCAGAAGTACGACTATATTAGGTTTACTTCTGGTGCAAATTGTGGCAGAAAGGTCTAAAAAAGTGGGCGGGGAAGGGGATGGGCCGGTAGGCTCGTCTCATTTATCATTTTCTACATCTGTTTTAGGCCTCATGCACACGACCGTATGTGTTTTGCGGTCGGCAAAAACGGATGATGTTCCGTATGGCATCCGTTTTTTTTGCTGATCCATTGTAATAATGTCTATCCTTGTCCGCAAACTAGAAAAAAATAGGACATGCTCTATTTTTTTGCGGAACGGAAAAACGGACACACGGAAACGGAATGCACACGGAGTACCATCCGTTTTTTTTTGCGGACCCATTGAAATGAATGGTTCCGCATATGGTCCGGAAAAAAAACGGAACGGACACGGAAAGAAAATACGTTCGTGTGCATGAGGCCTAAGGCATAGAAAACAATTTTAAGCCAGCCTGGAAGCTGGCGTACATTTAGACCGTTGGGAAGATGCGGCAAAGTTATGTAGAGGCCGGCACCTATACCTATAACTTCGGCGGATATACCGCCAGCGCATGGGCTTATTAAGACGTGTCTAAAACGCAGGTTTTTAATAAATGATCCCAAGGAGTAGCCGGCCTCATGGATGGCTGAGCAGGAACACAAGGCTGTGTCCACTACAGCAGAGCAGGACACTTTGTAAAGTTGATATGCTTTTCGCACCCCGGTCTCGAGCACGGGAACTAGCAGCACTGTCTCTTCACGTGACCGCTCCAGGGGACTACACCGCTCAGAGGCAATGATTATGACCTTTCCAGCATTGTCAGTGTGAAACGTGTTTCTGCTGGCGCACTAATTCCAGATTTCTGTGCTTCACGTGTCGCCCCCCATGTGTGCACAAGCTGCTCTTTATTCAGTGCTAATGAAAGGTTATGGCGCCTCGGGAGGTGACGCCTATTTATACATTCCTTTCTCCTCCTAATGAGCCCAGTCTTTGTATTCAGATTCTCTACCACATACCCTGCTAATGATCCATCCCAAGTCTCTGCTCCTTAATTTGTAACCCCCCACAGACACGGCTATGCTCGCTGGCAGGATATCCAAAATGACCCTCGCTACTTAATTCTAAATGAGCCTTTTAAATCCGAGATCCACAAGGGAAACTACCTGGAAATGAAGAATAAATTCCTCGCTCGGAGATTTAAGGTATTTGTAATGACAAACACTCATTAGATGGTTTATGCTATGGCTTTGTCACCAATGGGAAAATATTAAATAGTGATTTGCAGTCAGATGTGCAGAGCCGAGTTTGTCGTTTGGCACTAATATTACTATGTGCCGCTCTTGCTATTGCGGTGTTCGCTCCATTCAGGTGAATTGGGCTGATCCGATGGATAAGGAGTGGTGCAAATCCTGGAAGAAAGCAGCCATGTTCTTCTCATCTCATTCACTACCTTACTTACTTGCAATCCAAATTTACCATGTTCCTGATTTTTTTTCTCCAGTTGCTGGAACAGGCGTTAGTCATTGAAGAGCAGCTTAGAAGAGCTGCATATCTCAATATGACCCAGGATCCAAACCACCCAGCCATGGCACTAAATGCCCGACTGGCCGAAGTGGAGTGCCTTGCTGAGAGCCATCAGCATCTCTCCAAAGAGTCCCTATCGGGGAACAAGCCTGCTAATGCTGTGCTACACAAAGGTCAGTGGCCAATATTTAACCCATTCCTGCCCTCCAGTTGCCATGGTTGTCAGTTTTCCTTGTGCACAGCCCAACTCCAGATTGGCACGGCTGTTTGAGACATACTGATTAGTGATAATCCCAAAGCCGGGTCCTGGCCGCCATCTTACTACCGTTGGATGCTATGGACATACTCAGCGTCCTATCCTGAGAGTTATTTTGAGGGCACACCAAATCTACACTGTTATACAAGCCGTAGACTGACTACATTGTATCAAAGTGTCAGATCTTCAGTGTTGTCCCATGAAAAGATATCATAAAATATTTACAACAATGTGAGGGGTGCACTGACTTTAGTGAGATACCGGATATGCCTCTTCTTGACCTTACTTCTACCGGAACTTTCGGCAGCTTTACGTCACTATGACTTGTGTGAAACAGCCCTAAAAAATCCTATGCTTTGAAAGGATTATCCATGTGGACAACTCTTTTCCATTTGCTAGATTGCCCAGTAGATTGGTAAAGATAATGGGGATCATTTACATTTTTGCGCTGGCGGAGAAAGGCTCGGGCCTCGTCATAAGTTAGGCTTACCCCAGGCAGTCCATGGGGCACATTTTACATTGGTCTTAGTTTCCCCCTGCGTGGCTGTAAGATTCGTCTAATTTGTGACGAGATGCCTTACGTGCATATGTTGCAGTCCTTGCGCCTAGTGTAAAAAGTACGCCAATGTTAGTAAATTTCCCAGGGTTGGAGTCACTATGGCCCTGCCCCCATCACTCTCAAGTGGCAAGAACAAAGCCCATGCACGGGTGTTAAAAAAAAGTTGCAAATTGGGGTCTTGCTCCTATTTTATGTAAAAAATTGGCGTAGTGCCCAGTTACATCAACTCTACATTAAGGCCTCATGCACACGATCGTATGTGTTTCGCGGTCCGCAAACCGCGGATTCGCAAAACATGGAAGCTGCTCCGCGTTCCGTTCCGCAATTTGCGGAATGAACGCGGCCCATTGTAGAAATGCCTATTTTTGTCCTCAAAACGGACAAGCTCTATTTTTTTTCCGGGGCCACGGAACGGAGCAACGGATGCGGACAGCACACAGAGTGCTCTCCGCAACTTTTGCGGCCCCATTGAAGTGAATCCGTCTCGGACGCGGACCAAAACAACGGCCGTGTGCATGAGGCCTTAGTGAAAGGTTTATGAACAAGACATTTTTTTTCCTTGGTTGTTGGGAACATTCTGATTTACATCCATTGACTAAAAAACATCAGTTCCTGTCCAACCGCCCCAGATATATTGGCTCTTTGCCAAAAATGTTTCCATTCACTGACCGCAAACACTTCTAGGAACTTTTTTCCCCCATGTGTATCAGATGTAATTGCCTCCACTGCACTAGATTTCATATATATCTATATATATATATACACCCTGTGTCTTGCAGTTCTGAACCAATTAGAGGAGTTGTTAAGTGACATGAAAGCTGATGTGACGCGGTTGCCTTCCATGCTGTCTAGGATACCGCCCGTGGCTGCTCGCCTACAGATGTCTGAACGCAGTATACTTAGCAGGTTGACCAACCGCGGAGGTGACGCCACAGTCCAGGTTAGGTGATCCAGGGTTCATTACTAACCATTTATCTTTTACTATACTGACGCGAGGAAATGCGCGCCTTGCACCCCATCAGTGACCCATTAAATACATGGAAGACTTAAAATACTATGTAAATACTTTGATTTACTTGTACTGATCCTTCATTAGATCATGTCTTATATTCCTTTCTCTATATAACTGCATTCAGAATTCTGATGGCTTCCTATTGGCTCTGAGCTCATATCGCCTAGCAGCCCTCTGCTGGTTCAGTGTCTGTACAGAGTAGTGTTGAGCGAATCGGGTTTGGATTGCTATATCCGAACCCCATTCATTTGTAAACTTTGTTAACAATATTGCCTCCGCCCCACTGTAAAATGTATGTGCTCCACAGAGGTCTTTACGAACTTGCGGCAAATATCGCAAGACTTGCTTCTTCTCGTGTCTATGACGTGACACTTCGTTTATTCGCATAAATCAGTGTCAAAATCCGAAACTGAACTCTGCTTCGTTAATGAGGCAGGAAGCCTTGTTCAGCTTCGGATTTTGACACTGTAATGTATGCGAATAAACGAAGTGTCACGTCATAGACGGGAGATGAAGAGAGTCTCATAATATTTGCCGCAAGTTCACAGACATTTGTTAACGAAGTTTCCAAACGAATCGGGTTCGGATACAGCAATCCAAATCAGATTCGCTGAACACTAGTACAGAGCTTAGTATGCAGATTTGCATTCCATGGAATATACTGTAATCAATACATTATTCTAGGGGTGCAACCGTAAGACCGGTTTCACACACAGAGTTTTGATAAGTTTTCAGTGGCATTTTTCATGACTTTTTCGGTGGTCAAAAATGCTACAAGCAGATGTGTACTATACTCACCAGGAGTCCAACCATTGTTTGAATACACCGTAATCCGTTAAGGACCGGGCCAATTATTGATTTTACATTTTTGTTTTTTCCTCCCCCCTTCCAAGAGCCACAACTTTTTAAATTTTCTGTTCACATATCACATGAGGGATTATTTTATGGCCCGTTATTTCCATCAGTTATTGCGGGTCAAAACCAGTAGTGAAGCCTACAGAGAGACCAGGTATAATGGAAAGAAGTGTGAACCCAGCCTAAGCTGTGTGAGGCATGGCCTGACAAGCAGCCTGTAAAAGTTGCAAAGGTATTCTATTTTAGCCTATGGTACAAGCGATCAGAAGATCACATGCTCAAGTTCTGTCATCCAAAATCACAGAAAAAATATAAAAAGTTCCAAACACTCCCTTTCCCAATTTTATGCATAAAACTAAACAAAAAAAATAACATATTAGATATTGTTGCGTCCAAAAATGCCCAAACTATTCAAATATAAAAATTATTTTCCTGCATGGTAAATGTCGTAATGGAAAAGAATGAATAAAAATGCGCGATTCACCATTTTTAATCATCAAAAGGAATTAAAAGGTCATAAACATTCCAAAATATTACCAATAAAAATGCAGCTTTCCCTACAAAAACAATCTGTTCTGTAGATCTTAATATAAAAAAGTTACTTGTGGTATGGTCTGAGGCAGGTGAGGGAGAGAGGGAGAAGGCCAGCCTATGTTTCTCCATGACCTATCTGGCTGGAGTGTGCCAGGAGCGGGGTAAGGCCTGGATATGTGGGCCACCCAATGGAGTTGAAGTAAGAAAAAAGGGCGGGTGGGGCACGCGACGACCGTCCCCCTAGAGAGAACGCCCGGGGTTAAATAGCAGCAGCCCCTCCCACAAATCCAGGCCTTATTCTGACCAGCCTTAATACAGGTGTCAGAATATGGAGATGCAAAGAAAATTAGTATTTTTTTTTCCACAGATTTTTATTTTAAAGTAGTAAAACATAATAAAAACTACATATATTTAGTATCACCATAATCATACTGACCCACAGAATAAGACCATCATGTCCTTTTTTTGGCACATAGTGAATGCCATAATAACAAAACATCGGTGGAAATGTATTTTGTTTTCAAGTTCATCCGACAAAGAATCTTCTTTTCATTTTCCAATAGAAAACAGAAATACAGAACAGGAGGAAATCTCTGAGTAGGCTTCTCTAGTGGTTTTGGCTCACAATAACTGATAGATATAACTGACCAAATAAATGAAGTGTGAACTCGACCTTACTATGACAGGCCTGGGAGCCTTCGCAGGCCCCAAGTTATCATAGCAACTGCTCAGACCCCGGTGATTAGGCATGTGAGCCTGCTTCATACATACCTTAATGAAAATTTCGTACCTATAGTCCATACAGTGGGGCAGATTTTTTGATTCTGTCTATGATGTGCTCTATGTGCACATGGGCAAAATCAGCCTTTCATTCTGGAGTGGAAAACACATATTCTGCAGTGGAATCTGCTTTCAAAAGGGCAGCAAAAGCTTCTGATTGACTTCAGTGTAAAAAAAACGTGACCATGTGTACCCGGCCGTATTATTTGCCATAGCTGATTTGGGAAAAACTTTCGAAGCAGAGTGTCGCTTCTTTGGAGAAAATTTGAAGATGGCTATCCATAGAAGTCAAAAGGAAGAGGGGTAAAAATACATTGGGTATGAGGCGAATCAAAAATGCCCCTTTTTTTTAGCTGATGATTCCAATACTGATCTGTCGGTGATTTGTCTGCTGTGATTTGGACTTATGAACATAGCCTTAGACAGCGAAAAATCTAAAGATGCGCCAAATTTATCACAGTGGTTCATGCTGGATGGTAAATTTGGTTCAGGGATAAACACTTTTATCTCCGTTTACACAACCTATTGGTTGGCTTATGCGGTGCCAAAAATTTGGCACACTGCATATTATTACAAAAATGTTCCACTACATTTAATAAATGTAGCACAGCAGAATCTGGCAGATTTGGATTAGTAAACCTGCCGCCCTTCTTGTGGCTTCTCATTTTTTAGGTTAATAGCATTTTCTCCATTGGCCCCTCACCAGAAAAAGTCCAGTGTATAAAAAAGCAAATAATATGCCACCCAAAAAATTTTTCTAAAAAAGCTTAAAACACATTTTTTACATGTTATAGAAGAAAAAAGTATGGGCTCATGCACACGCCATGGTTTTTGTCCGCATCTGATCAATTTTTTGCGGATCGAATCAGACCCACTCACCGCATACCTGTGTGCTGTTCGCATCTGTACATCCGTTCCATGGCCTCGCAAATTTTTTTTATTAAAATAGAACATGTCCTATTCTTGTCCAGGACAAGGAGAGGACATTTGTGAAGGAGTGAAACAAAAATGTCTTCAGGCTGATGTGTAAAGGAGCTTTTAAAGGGAACCTGACATCTTCATAATGACCCCCAACTTAAAGCTCAAGTTATCTTGTCTCCAATACTGTTTTTTGTTGTCGGAGCCAAATTCGCAGCAAAACAACTTTTTAGCCCTCGCTCCATGTATGTAAAAGAAGAACTTGAAATCAAGGGGGGCGGAGGCCTTCACACTTCATGATTGCTCCACCACTTTCTGCCTCCTGTGATGGACAGATATCCTGCCCTTGAGTCAGCCTCTCTGATTTTCAGCGCCTGCGCAGTGCGCCCAGCTGTATTGTGCTTAGTTTCAGAGGCTTTTTAGTTTGCGCAGTCTGCGACGCGTGCTTACTTCTGGGAATCTGTGTCTGCTCAATTTTTTTATAGTATGCAAGCCTCTGAAGCGGAGCACACTACAGCTGGGTACACTGCGCAGGCAGCAGGGAAAACAAAAGAGGACGGCGCAAGCGCTGGATATCTAGGCCATCATGGCTGAGGAAAGAAAAAAGAGCTGTCTGTCGGGGGTGAGGGATGCAGAAAGGGGTGGGGGAGCTTGACCTGAAGCATGAAGACCGCAGGCCCCGCCTTGACTTTAAACTGTTTATTACTATACTTGGGGGGGTTAAACTTGTTTTCCTGCAAAAGATAACTTGAGCTTTAAGGGTACTGCAGGTGGTTGGGGTGCATTATGGATACTATAAATGGGAATATGTGATAGGTGGGTACACCTCTGTATTAGACACTGTAAAGTAATAGGAGAATACAGAATTCCCTGTATTAGACTGCAGGACATTTCTAGAGATAACTAAACTTGTAGGGGTGTGTCTGTCAGCAAAATGCTGACTGATTCCAGTAGAAACCAACAGAATTCTAATTCAAGACATGATTCAAATGAAGATTAGTACAAGATACACAAGGCAGAGATGTCAGTATGATTTGTATAATGACCATATGTCTGTACCATACTTCTTGTTACCTAATTTAAAAAGTCTAACAGTACAATACATTTAAGGCTCCATTCACACGTCCGCAAGTGTTTTGCGGATCCGCAAAATACGGACATCGGCGATGTGCGTTCCGCAATTTGCGGACCGCACGTCGCCGGCACTATATAGAAAATATATTTTCTTGTCCGCAATTTTTTCGGGAACGCGATTGCGGATCCGCAATAGCGGACCTGGGCGGGACATCGTCTGTCCCCATAGGAATGAATGGGTCCGCCATTCCGTTCCGCAAAATGTGGAACAGAATTGCGGACGTGTGAATGGGGCCTAAGGCGTTGAAACCCTAAACTCTAAAAGTCTTACAGATTTTGTTCACTATTACAAAAAAGACTCTCCTTTTATCTAAAAGCTGCCTCACTTGTCCACAAGCTTTGTTTTATGGCAAGTTAGTCCGAGCTATAATACCAGACACAAGTCAAGTCTGCTTTGCAGGCGTCTGCTTTGCCGTAATTTGCGACAAATTTATCAAATGTTGCACATTGTTTAATAAATTTGGTGCATCTTAAAGTCTAACATTTCTGTCTTGTGATGTTACTCCACTTTCTATGCCACCCCTTTACTGGTGTAAGATTGCGGCTTTTTAAAAATTTGCAGTTGATTAAATCTGGCTTAAAGGGGTTGTCTCACTTCACCAAATACTGTAGCATTTATCATGTAGAGAAAGTTAATACAAGGCCCTTACTAATGTATTGTGATTGTCCATATTGCCTCCTGTGCTGGTTTGATTCATTTTTCCATCACATTATACACTGCTCGTATCCAGGGGTTATGACCACCCGGCAATCCAGCAGTGGTGGTCGTGCTTGCACACTATAGGAAAAAGCACCATCCTCTCTGGTGGCCGAGACCGTGGGAGTGCCATTTGCTGGAGAGAGACAACCCCTTTAAATCAGATCGATAGGCTAACCCACTTTTCAAAACTGGAGTGAGCGATGTAAAAATGCTAAATGTTTGTGTAAATATGCCCAAAAAATTACAAAGCCCTTTGACTTTTGTGACTATTTGAAGCCTGCATGCTCGAGTGCAGGGCTTTAAATTCCCCAAGTAAGTTTTTCCATCCACAACTATGGCATTAAAGGGGTTGTCTCACTTCAGCAAGTGGCATTTATCATGTAGAGGAAGTTAAAACAAGCCACTTACTAATGTATTGTGATTATCCATATTGATTCCTTTGCTGGCTGGATTTATTTTTCCATCACTTATACACTGCTGGATAGTTACGACCACCCGGCAATCCATTGGTGGTGGTCGTGCTTGCACACTATAGGAAAAAGCGTTAGCCTTTCTGGTGGCCGGGACCGTGGAAGTTGGTGCTTTTTTTATAGTATGCAAGCACGACCACACTGATGGATTGCAGGGTGGTCGTAACCATGGAAATGAGAAGGGTCTAATGTGATGGAAAAATTAAACCAGCCAGCAAAGGAGGCAATATAGAGAGTCACAATACATTAGTAAGTGCCTTGTATTAACTTTATCTACATGGTAACTGCTATTTGCTGAAGTGAGACAACCTCTTTAAGGGTCCATTCACACGTCCGCAAGTTCCAGATTGTGCGGAACGGGTGCGGACCCGTTAATTTTCAATAGGGCCAGAAGAGATGCGGACAGCACACAGTGTGCTGTCCGCATCTGCACTTCCGCTCCGCAAATAAATAGAACATGTCCTATTCTTGTCCACAGACACGGACAAGAAAAGGCATTTCTATTTAAAGTGCCGGCCATGTGCGGTCTGCAAAATGTGGAACGCACATGGCCGGTGTCCGTGTTTTGCTGATCTGCAATTCGCGGACCCCAAGACACTGCGGACGTGTGAATGGACCCCAAGTCTTGTTCTATGATCATTTTTGTTGTTAAGTGAGCTGAATTAGCATAACTGACCTGAAATTATAGGGAACATTTGGATCCACGCAGATGTACAGCAACAACTTTGGCCCAAATTTCCGAGGACCTGGGACGGCCAGTATTGTGAACTACAGCCAGATGCCCCTCGGGCCTTACGTGACCGGTAGGTTGATCGTTTTTTCCAGTGCTCATTATGAAATGTTCAAGTACTATGGGAATATTTTCAATAGACTGCCGGTAAGCTCAGAGGACACTCGGCAAGCAAGATGTTTTCTCTCTTATCAATAGATTTTTAGCCGTTTCCGAGATTTCCTCTGTGGCAGTCACCATTTCCAAAGGAGGTAAGCAGACCTGTGTCTCTGTGCTCCATACCATCCGTGTCATCCTCTAATGGTGGTGCCTTACATGGTGTCTCCATTGAAGATAAAACTGAGAGGGACCATTCATTATATGTGGTTGTTAGACTGGTCATAGATGTCGATGGTCCATTTTTCAGCATGCTGGTCAGACCCATGCTATACAACCTGTTTGTTGTCAACCTCGCATCAAGCATATTAGGAGTGCTCAGGAGCTTAGACCTGTGTCGTCCTCTTCTATCAAGTTAACATTTCTGTCCAACAGCTTCTTAGTTGCATGTATTTTGGGTAATGTTGGTGGCAGTCAGTATGGCTTTACATATCATCAAACGTGTGTTTTTGCTGTTTCTTTACTGCATTTTTAAGAAAAAAAAATACTATTTATACAGAAAAAAACAAAACTAAAAATCATCATGTGTGAACAAAAAGACTAAAAATAAGAAATTAGGGAAATCTCACGTAGGAATGCATTTATAATTATGTCCATGTGAAAATCAGCAAGGCCGCTTTGACATGTCAGAATTTAGGTCACGCTACCGTGTCTGACATGCAAAAGTAAACAAACACTATGGGGGGAATTTGATGAAAACTGGCTCCAGATGCCACCTTTCATTTTTCAAGCGAGTTGTGAAAAATGAAAGGGGGAATCTGATTGGTTGCTGATTGGGCAACTAAGCCAGTTTTTATACATTTCTCTATGGGCAAAGACACATACAAATACTGGAAACATGGGATATTCTGAATTGCATTACTGCTGTGCTTACAAAACCTGAAAATATGAATTTGCGCACATTTTTTATCAAAATTGTGTCAGGCCCATCTGCCAATGGCAAGGTGGCTTCTGCAGAGGGGGAAGCTACACTTGCGTTCCTGGGCCTAGGCCTATATAATTCAAGGGATTGTAGAGTCCAGCGTCACGGAAAATAATGCACTATAGCAATAGATGCAAACATAACATATGGACTAAGCCCTTACTCCAACGATAAAATCTGAGACTCTCAGACAATATATTTTGATCAAAGCACATCTGTGCCCACCTACCCAGCGTTGAGGTGGTCTCAGTCAGGCAGGTCCTACTCTAAACCTACCTATGCCGTTATGCATTTATATTCAGGAGAGCAGACCCTGCCCATATAGTGTGCTGCTCCTAGTTACTGCTGTGTGTGCGCACCAGGCATACAATGAAAGGAGGAGCACGCACCGCTATATGTACCACCTAATCAAGGTCGCCTATTAGACAGGTGGGGCAAAGGTGCACGTGAATGAAACTCCCAGAATTCACACCTGAAGGTGCCACTTCTTCAAGACAAATCAAAAAATCATGGAAAAAAGATACAAAACATCCTTCACGATATGATGAAAAAATATGTGGATGTGCATGGCTACATTTATAATGTCATGGAAAATAATGCACTAAAGTAATAGATGCAAACATAATATAACGACTAAGCCCTGAGACTGTCAGCCAATATATTTTGATCAAAATACATCTGTGCCCGCCTAACCGTGCCAAGGTGGTCTCAGTCAGGCAGGTCCTACTCTAAACCACCTATGCCGTTATGCATCTATATTCAGAGGAGCAGACCCTGCACATGTAGTGTGTTGCTCCTAGTTACCATTGTAGAGTCCAACTATGCTACATAGGGATTCAAAATGAGAACTTCAAGAAATTTTACATAAGAATGTATTCATAATGACGTCCAAGGCCACTTTGACATGGCAGCATTTAGGCCAGTATTTGGAAGGCATAATGAGGAGTGGGTCCAGAAGACATGCAAATCCTCTATTATACATTCTCTATGTAGGTTCCATTCCACCAGAATACTGACCACATTCTGAAAATGGCCAATGGCTGTATTTATGTTTAAATATTATCCTGTGTGTAAAAAAAAAAATAGGAATAATTGAATTATCACACGTAAAAAAATAAAGTAAAAATATATTTAACCTCTTAAGGACAGGGCAATTTTCCATTTTTTTACTCCCTGGAGCGATAACTTATTTATTTTTCTGTTCACACAGCTCATTTTTAGGTGTGACAAGTTGTAACTTCTAATGGCACCATTTAGGCCACCAGCACATGTTGCAGAATAAGTGTGGTTTTCCTGCGCAGATTGCCGTGCGGAAAAAACACAGCGTATTACAGTATCAGCAAAGTGTATGGGATTACACAAATTTCATGGAAATGGATGTGCATTGCGGAATTAAAAATCTGCCGCATGTCAATTATATTAGCGTTTTTAGCTGCAGATTTCACCCTTTTCATCTGCGGCAAAACCGCATGAAAGCTGAACCAAACCGCTGTTAAAAATGCAATTTCTGTTTCATTTTTACTGCATTCCATATTCGGTAATATTGACCTCTTACCTTTATTCTGCAATCAGTATGATTACTGTGATACTGCATTTATATAGTTAGAAAGTTTAAACGTGGAAAAAAAATTCTTTGCATCACCATATTCTGGCCCCCATAGCTTTTTTTTTTTTTTATAGTTAAGTCTACGGAGTATGTGAGGGCTCATTATTTGCATAGCGATCTGTACCATTTTAGGCCTCTTTCACACTTGCGCTCTGAGGATCCGGCGGGCACTTCCGTCCCGCTGGATCTGTCAGAACGCAAGTCGCCTGAAAGCATTAGAAGACTGATCAGGATCCTGATCAGTCTTCGAAATGCTTTCAGGTTACTATGGCAGCCAGGACGCTATTAAAGTCCTGGTTGCCATAGTAGTAGTGGGGTGCGGTATACTTACAGTCCGTGCGGCTCCCGGGGCGCTCCAGAATGACGTCAGAGCCCCCCATGCGCATGGATCACGTGGTCCATGCGATCACGTTATCCATGCGTGTGGGGCGCCCTGACGTCACTCTGGAGCGCCCCGGGAGCCGCACGGATGGTAAGTATACTGCTCCCCCGCTCCCCACTACATTTTGCTATGGCATCCAGGACTTTAGCGTCCTGGCTGCCATGGTAAGCATTGAGAAAAAGCTAAACGTCGGATCCGGCGATGCGCCGAAGCGACGTTTAGCTTAAAGCCGGATCCGGATTAATGCACTTCAATGGGCATTTATTCCTGATCCGGCGTTACGGCATGTCTTCCGGATTTTTGGACGGAGACAAATCCGCAGCATGCTGCGCTTTTGTCAACGTCCAAAAAACGTTCACATACTGAACGGAAGACATCCTGATGCATCCTGAACGGATTTCTCTCCATTCAGGATGCTTTAGGATAATCCTGATCAGTATCTTTCCGTCCTAGAGCCTCGAGGACGGAACTCTAGGACGGAAAGCAAAAACGCTGATGTGAAAGGGGCCTTAGAGGGTGCATGGGTTATTGACCTTTTTATTTATTTATTTATTTATTTATTTATTTATTTTTTAGGTGAAGCATTTCTTTTCCGTTACAGCATTCAACCTACATGATAAATACATTTATTTTTTAAATGTATGGGCATTTTGGGAGTATTTGAATTTTTATATATTTTTTATATTTTAAAAACATTTTCTTACTTTTCTTTACACATATTTTAAGTCCCATTAGGGGACTTGAACATGCCATTGTCAAATATGATCCTATGTCGCCATGCCGCTGTGGTACCCTCAGATTCTTCAGAGGGACTAAGGCTACCAGTGCTCCTGGGGAAAGCCGCCTCAGATGCCGTGGTCACAATTGACCACGGCATCTGAGTGGTTGAATGCCTGTGATCGGTGTTCGCAGGCATTAGAACAGGAGAAACCCAGCGGCTATGGCGCCCATAGTATTCATGGCACCCATTGTATTCATGAACGGGCGCCATTTTTAAAGAGCAGACTTCCACAATACATGTTTGGTGGATACACTCAAGGGGCACCCCTAGTAAACTGGACCTTGGGCTGGTGCCACTACACCACCCCCTTGAACAGTCCAGGCCCAGTTGTATGTATAATTCAGAACTCGCATCTGGGACATGGTTACTTTCTCTATCCTGTCTTTTAATAACTGAATATTTTTGTGGAAGACAGAAATATCATGGAAGTTCAAAATATCACACCTTATGCTCCCTTTGTGCCCCCCCGCTGGTAATACAGAAAAAGTGTAGAGAAATAGTTATTTCATCACTGTTGTATCATAATCAATATTAATTCAGAACAGTAAATTATTCATATTGACAAATGCAGTAAGTGCAGAGAGGATGATTGAGAGGCTGAATTATTCATCATCTGCAGGTCTTGTCCACTTACCAGTCATGGTGAAGTGTCTGCCAATGCATCATTCTTCTGGAAGGCATTAAAAATTGATGCACAAGGGAAAAATACCAAGATGGCAGCACTTTATTTTTCTATCCTTTCCTTAATTTTAATAGAGGCAGGGGCATAGCTATAGGGGGTGCAATGGCAGCAGTCACTGCCAGGCCCAAGAACTTGAGGGGGTCCAAAGACCTATCTGCCACATCAGAAGTCACCAGTATTATAGAAAGCACATGGTAAGTAGGGCTCAGGATCTTCAATTACTCTTCAGCATAGAGATAATTTTACTTTAGGATAACACTGCGGGACCCACATATCAGTCTCCGTCTGTAGGGCCGGCCTTAGGGGTGTGCGAGCTGTGCGGCCGCACAGGGCTCCATGGCAACAGGGGCGCCCGATCCGGCGGCCGACACAGCTCGCAGACGCTACAGCCTGGGCCGGACTGGCCTGCCGCGGCCCTGGTGATAAGTGGGTGCGCCGGGTGGCAGGGCACAGCAGGAGATGAGCGCATCTATTGCGCTCATCTCCATAGTCATCTGTATTGCCGTCCTCAGGACGGCGATACAGATGTCTGTGCTGCAGCAAAGGAGGGAGAGGTGTGTCACCTCCCTGTTCCTCTGATAGGCTGCCAGCACTAGGCCGGCAGCCTATCAGAGGCCGGTGCAGGTGGCGCGATGACATCATCATGTCGCGGGAGCCGTACAGCGAGGGACACAGGCCGGAAGAGGCCTGCATCGCATCACTGACATGGAGGTAAGTATAAGTGTGTGTTTTTTTGGGGGGTTTTTGTACAATACTGGCACATGATAAGGGGGTGGCTACTGGCACATAAGGGGGGCTACTGGCACTTGATAGGGAGGCACTCTGGCTACTGGCACATAAGGGGGGCTACTGGCACATAAGGGGGGGGGTTACTGGCACATGATAGGGGGGCACTCTGGCTACTGGCACATGATATTGGGGGGGGGGGGGGGGGCTCTGGCTGCTGGCACATAGAAGTGAGGGCCTGGCACTGGGGACCCCTGCCAATCAGATGTTTGAAGAGGTCAGGTGCTTCGTGAGCGCCACAGCCTCTTCCTAGGCCAGTGTGGTCACTGTACATTGGTCACATGGCCTAGTTGCTGCTCGGCCTAGTTGCCCTCGACCTATTGGCCTGACGATGCGCTAGTTCAAGTGCGAAACGGCCGTCGCCATCCCGCAGCCGCTCAGCTCAATGACCGCCCCTGCTACCTGAAGCTGTGTCTTTTTTACATATGACACATTAAACGGAATTGTTCAATCAGCTGGGTGAGTGCCGCACCGCTTTTTCTTCTGATACTATTGGAATACTTTCTGTACTTTTGGGAGCAGAGCACCACACACGGTCACATACACCGGATCAGAGGTGACCAGCATCGTTATACGGGGACTTTCATTGGGTAGTGCCACCCTTTTTCTACTCTACCCTCTCCCTGCCACTAGTTGCTGCTCGGTCCCATTGAAGTGAATAAACCTGGGCTGCAATATCAAGCACGGCCACTATGCCATGTACGGTGCTGTGCTTGCGACTGGGACCCCCACCGATGTGATAATGATAACCTATCCTGAGGATAGGTTATCATTTCCTGGATAAGTCCGTTAATAAAATATAAAACAAGCAATAAACATATTAGGAGGTGTTAAGAAATTTAGTAAAATAAATTAAAGCCAGGGTTACATGATCTTCACTTGATCCGATTTATCAATACTTTTCTTTGATCTATTAATTTACAGGCTGCAAATTAAATTACAACAGCACACAGATATTTGACATACCGTATTTTCCAGCGTATAAGACGACTGGGCATATAAGACGACCCCCTACTTTTCCTGTTAAAATATGGGGTTTGGGCTATACTCGCCGTATAAGACTACCCCTCTTCCAACGCACACCAAATATAGATTGAACAGACGATCCAAGCATGAGAAAACCACTGAGAGCAGGGAGAGGGGGCCGCTTTAGGAGCGACTGGCTGGGATGCAGCGCACGGTGGCTCAGCTAGAGGGTACCTGTCCCTGAAGCTGGAGAAGGACAGCTTCTCTAGTCTGGCTTAGAAGTAAAGAGGACCTTTCACTGGTCCAACAATTGTTAGATAATGATATATATCGTATGTGTAGAGCGGCGCCCGGGGATAATAGTAATTCAATTGGACCAGTGAAAGATCCTCTTAAGTTTCAACACGCAGTATACCGGCGTATAAGACGATCCCTGACTTTTGAGAAGATTTTCATGTGTTAAAAAGTAGTCTTATACGCCAGAAAATACATTATTTTTTTTTCCTTTCACCACTTCATGACTGGTGTATGATAGCTTGGGCCAAAAGATGGGGCATGTCTTGCTACAGTATAATCCATAGGTTCACCCGAAATGGGACCATTGGGTGGGCCCTTCGTTCCCAGGATCAGTTCAGTCCCAGAGCTCAAACACCCACAGTTCATAATGTGAGGGTATATCCTAGTAATATGCAATCACTTAGAAAATAGTTTTCTTATTTTAGAAATCAGTGGTGGTCCAAGATCACAAAAATAACGTTATTATTTATTATCATGGTGCTGTACATATGAAGAGAGTACACATACATAATACAAAACAATTGCAATAAGCATTAACAAGAGAAGTTACAAACTGGTACAGTAGGAGAGAGGACCCTGCCCACTATCGCTTTCAATCCACAAGGGATGGGGGAAGCATACAGCGGGTAAGGGTAAAGCCCGTCATAGCGGTATAGTGGCAGTAGGGTCACTGTAGGTTGCAGACTTGTCTGAAGCGGTGGTTTTCAGGTTTCCTTTGAAGGGTTCCACTGTAGGTGAGAGTCTGATATGTTGGGGTACAGACTTACAGAGTATAGGGGAATGCATGGGAAGAGGAGAGTAGAGAAGAAGGTCTTGTGAGGATCGGAGGTGTGGGGATGTATCAGGAAAGCAGGTCAGAGATGTAAGGAGGGAACAGATTGTGGACGGTCTTATATGTATTTGTTAGTATTTTAGACTGAATTCTCTGCGCAGTTCGGCCCCAGTGGTGCTTATTGGTTTTCGTCCATGAGGCTGTGTCTTTAGAAGTCTTGAATTTAATTTCACATTCATCAAATGATAAGATCATATATTCTGTAAAGAGTAATTTACTAGAACATAAGAACCATTCATTTTTGTCATAAAGCAGGACCCTGAATGACCCTCACCGGAAAGACCTTCTATGACTCTTTGATTTTGATAAACTTTTAATATTCAGCTTGAAGCCCCTGTTATATTATAGTTTTATATCTAAACTTCACAGCTTGAAACAGATAACGAGAACGTTTTAGAGGTTTACAGACTGTCCAATCCAAAAAAGCTGCTCTGTTTGACCATGAAGTGCAAGGCCAGCTTTATCCTGTAGGTCTTCATAAATGGAATCCCAACGTCCTTTAAAATAGATTTTTTTAACCTGTTTTTATTTTTTGATTGTATATTTCTTATATCCTTTTTTTTTAACGTGATAATGTTGGCAGTTATGTTGCCTGAGCAGCTACAACAGCAGTTGCATAGCTTATAATCAACACTTGAACAAAATACAACCTATAAGAGATTATAGTGGGCATGCTCTGGGTTTTGTGCAGGAAGGGGGTGGAGGTAAGCTGTCTTCATGACCTATTGTCAGTGGCGTCATTCTGTTATTTGCCTTCAGCTCTACAATAGAGGGACTTTTATAACAGCTTTTATGCCACTGTTTTGGCGTAAAAAAAAATTCACAGATTATGGCGCTTGTCACATTTGTGGTTTCTTGAGCTTGTCGCTAGTTTTCTAAAGTGATGAGAAAAGGGGCAGGGCTTAGCAGGAGGAGCAGAGCCTATCACAGCCTGCTGGACTTACTATGATGTGCTAGAAACTGGTGTAAGTCATAGCCTCTGGCAGGTGTAGACTTGAGTGTCTGGCGCATGGAGTGCGAAACAGGTCCTAACCCTTACCCTGGGCTCAGACCTGAGCGTTTTTGCAAATAGGAAACGCGCGTCATACGCGCGTTTGTGATTCTGGAGACCAATAGAAAAAGGCATATCTACACTTTTACGCGCGTTCCCATTGAAGTCTATGGGAGGAAAAGCGCGACAAACGCCCAAAAAAACTCTCCTGAACGAGCTTATGCGTCGGGCGTTTTACAGCGCGTTTTTATGCGCTGTAAAACGCGCAAGTGTGAACCACTCCCATAGGGATGCATTGGTTTTCATCTGTTGAGCGTTTTACAGCGCATTTGAACGCGCTGAAAAACGCTCAGGTGTGAACCTAGGGTTAAGGAGGAATCTGCCTCTTAATAGGTTTGTTGCATCTTAGGCAAGTCCACCGGTTCAAGACTAGCAAATGGGAATGCCAGTCTTGATAAATGTCCACCAATATCTTTCATTGTAATGCAGGGGTGGACTGGGAGCAAAGTGGCCCATTTTGTAGGCGGGTCCAAATTAACAGAAGGAGGGGCAACACAAGTAGCTGGGAGTCAACAATACCATGGTGCAAAATACCATCCCAGCAGAACCAAATAACACAGTGTAGCACAGTATATTGCCCCAAAAGCTGGTCCACTGTGGTGGCCATCAATAGCTGCCATCTTCTGTCCTCCTCTTCCAGTTGTCTGTGGAGCAGGGGGCTTAGGAGGTGAGGTGGGGGCCATAGCGGTTGAATTCAGGAGGGCATGTGCAGTACTGTTGAGAGCTTATTATGTACTGGTCAGCGGCAGAGAGGAGGACTTGGGTGGCCCCCATGGGGCATCGACCCACCAGAAAATGTCCCTGTAGGGTCTATGGCCAATCTGCCCCTGTTGTGATGCCCTCTGATGGTAGTAAGATGACTGCCGAACACAAGCAAAACCTGATGTATTGTGCAGTGATACATTTCATATTCTCTCCTTCTTACCCCTGCAGCATCGAATGGAACCCACCCATGCTACCCGGACAGGAAATCCATAGAGTCGTTGATGGACAGTGCCAGTTTAGAGCGGAAGGGGAGACCACACGACATCATTTTTATTGAAGACTAAATTTACAGCCCTGAAGCAAGAGACAGCCATATCCACATTTCTAGCGTCCTACAAAATACCGAACCATCCAACGAACTTCTTGATTAAACGAAAGAAGAAATAAAAATCAGGATTTAATTTCCTTGTACATTTTTTGCACTTTCTTATTGAAGACTTGAAGAGTTTGTCTTGTTACAAGTTGAAATACACCTGGAGGGTAATACTGGACTCTTTCTGTTTTTGTCTCATCAGAGGAAACCAGTTTGTTGTCAAGGAACCAACCTATATGCAGCCTTTTCACTTTGTTAAACCTTTTATGCCTTTTTAGTTTTTGTTTCTTGGAGCTGCATGCACTTATTTGGCTCTTTGGATGACATTAGCTGGTCACGGTTAAACCTGTTGGACACAGCCATCGACATGACTGGAGTATTGAGCAACTGTTACCGCTACCACAGATACAGAATGACTGATACCACAAGTTTCCTGGTGTATTTTTTATTTTTTTTTGCCAAAAGCAAGAGCTGCCTATTGTGCTCGTCTTTCTGTCCACATATTATTCAATAAACAAACTCCGCCCACTTGAGCGCCATTTTTCTTTTTAGAGTTAATGAAGGGACTACGTTGTTACTATAAATGTGTCATGTCAGATATATATAGGTATTTTAGCTACATAGCAACATAAAAGTGTTTAATGGGGTTCTGCATATAAACATAAAAGTCATAAAAATCTGATTCTATGGCAATAAGAGCTATGTATGTATGGTGGCTGAGAGGGCAACAGGGTGCAAGATTTTACTGAGCGGTCTATAGTATGCCAATATTATGCCAATCTATATCTCTGCCTATGTTATTAAGATAAGATTTTTATTACTGCATTTGGTGGAAAATTACAGAACTGGTTTTCCTAATTTGGGGGTATCCGCCCTCTTAATATAGTGGTACAGCAGTCATCATTGCGATCATTGTCTTTAGCCAATATCCAGCAGAATGCTTTCCTTGTATTTGTGTAATAGGTTAGCAAGTGGGCATGTTGGCACACCATTACAATATATTATATTGACAGGGGTAGGACAGGATACAATTACTGGCTGAAAGGCAAAATTCGGGCACACACGCCATGCACTACCTTCATGTAAGTGTCTTCAACACATCTTGCACCGCTTTCAACAAGAGTGTCTGGCTTCACAGGAAAGGGTCCTGGCCTAAGATGTAACACTGATGGGATTGGGGAAAAGTTAGTTATGGGTCTGAGAGGGTTAACTGCTCAGGTCTAAGATTGATTGTGGCACTGTAGAAGGGAGTGGTGGAACCCTCTTACCCTGGGTTCAGACCTGAGCGTTCTAAAAACGCGCGTATTTCAGCGCATTTTTGCAAATAGGAAACGCGCGTTCGTACGCGCGTTCTTGTGATTGACTACTGTGGTGTCAATCACAAAACGCGCGACAAACGCCCCAAAAAAGCTCAAGTACTTGTTTATGCATCGGGCGTTTTACAGCGCGTTCAAACGCGATGTAAAACGCTCAAGTGAGAACCAGGGCCATAGGAAAGCATTGGTTTTCATGTGTTGAGCGTTTTACAGCGCGTTTGAACGCGCTGTAAAACGCTCAGGTGTGAACTTAGGGTTATAGATTTGATCACCAGCTTCGGCCACATGATGGCATGGGCTAATGTCACTCTGGAGACGACAGCCTGTGACTATAACCACTACAACATGTACTATAAATATATACGTTTTTGTAGATCAGAGATGAAAAATGTTTTAAAACAGGGCAAAACAAAAATGTTTATTTTTAGGCTCGTCTCCCCCAATTCCCAAATTAAATCAATGAAATGTGAACATCGACATATATTTCAACATCAGTGTAGTCTTACAGTTAGTGACAAAAGGGGTCAAATTTCCTTCTAGTGCCGGAGTGACTAGAGGACTTAGTTGGCACCATTGGGGGGACAATTGTTGCAATTTCCTGTCCCGGTTTATATCAGGTGGCGAAGCTCCTAATGCCTTCACAAATGGCATACTTTTACATCATTGCCCATTCATTAGCTGCATTAAAGGTCTTTTTACACTGACATTTCCAATAATTCCGTGATTGCCAGTGCAGTGGAGATAGAGGATGCTTTTACATGAAGGAATTACTGCCACTGTATGGGGACAAAATGCTCCTGTGCAGCAGATTTGTTGGCAGCTGGAGATGAGAGAATTTCATATTTTGAAATTCGTTTGCGCTTCGTTTGGTGGTAAAAGCAGAATTGCGTTATGGATTCCGTTACCACTGACCATAACGCAATTCCATGACGGAAGATTCTGTCATAATAAAAGTATATGGCCTGCATAACGGATCTGTCCCGTTTCTGTTATGCAGGGGAGTCCTCTCGGATCTGTTATGCAGCCCATAGACTTCTATTATGACTAATTGAATAACAAAATGCCTCTAAAGGCATTCCATTATGCATTGTCATGGAATTGCGTTATGGTCCGTGGTAACGGAATCCATAATGCAATTCTTTTTTTTACGACCAAATGAATTGCGAAGTAATTTCATAACATAAAATTCGCTCATCCCTATTGGCAGCACCTGCCTATTTACAAATGGCTATGTGCTGGCAGCAAAAGATATGTTGCAGTGCATAAATGATTGGATCAGCCGATAAACTGGAGTCTACTCATTTGTCAGGTGATCGCCACCACATTTACACAGGTCAAGTATCGGGAATAAGTGTTCGTACAACTTTAGCACCCTTTGTAAAAGAGCCTTAAGAGATGATGAGCAATCATAATAAAAGGTTTGAGCAGACATTCATAGCGGCCTATGTTGTGTAGCTAAAACTGTATGTGGTTTTACCACATATTTGTGGAGCTCAGAGACACGATTATGTGGGAGCACAGATCTGGAGAAGGGTACAAAAAAGGTCTACTGTTCTGAAAGTTCCCAAGAGCACAGTGGCCTCCATAATACTTTAGTGAAAGAAGTTTGGAACAACCAGGACTCTTCCTAGAGCTGGCTACCCCACAAAAGTAAGTAATTGGGGGAGAAAGGCCTAAGTAAGAGGTGACCAAGCATCCAAATGTTATTCTGGCTGAGCTACATAGAACCTGTGTGCAGATGGGAGAATCTTCAAGAAGGTCAAATATCACTGCACCACCACCAATCTAGGCTTTATGGAAGTCGTGACACTTTGCATCTCTTGAGGTGATGACCACATCATGACAAAAATTAAACGTTTCAGATTTAACACTGGGAACGATAAATATAAACTAGTGGTTCCATTGACACCAGGAAGGGGTTTTATCAAGCAAAAAATGGTTTTGTTTAATGCAGATTAGAGATAAGCGAATCAATTCTTAGAATTGATCCATCTCATCAAGCAGGGTTCTGCACCAGTGACAGGGTATCCTCGAAGATGAGGAAGCTACCCCCACTTATTGGCCGATTGACAGACCTGGCATCTCGCCCGGCCCTGACAATCTCATGCCCGGGTAGTGGCACACTAACAGCGGCTACTCCAGTAATGGAAGCAGTGCCTCTGTGCTTGCGCCATTACTTGGAGCAGCATTACTTGGTGCAAGATTGCAGGGCAGTGCGAGATGTCCGTCCCCGTCAATCAGGTCGGTGGGGGGTTGTCTCCAGCTTCAGGGAGACACCTGTCAGGGATGCAGAACTCTGCTTGGTGACATAAATATGCAGATATAAGCAGTCAAATTTTCAAGATTTCTCACTTGTGATAGAAGTTCTTAAAGTTTTTTTCCTGGATTACTATGGTTTTTAACAGATGCTCGTGTAGTTGCTTACATCACGAACATGTTCCCCATAATTTTTTCAGTTTGGACTCTCTTGATCTGTTTTCTCTGGTTTGTTGCCATCCTTTTTGTACTTCCTTTTGCTGTATCCAACCAAATCCATGATGGACATTGTTAGGGACAGTGCTGACAAATTGCAACTAGTTTATAGCTCCTCTTACCCAGCTAGTTACATGGATACTTCCCTATTACCGCCCATGGACATAACATCAAAAGAAAGAGCTGCATGGACATGGCCATGTGACCACAGCCCAGAACAGAAGATAGGAGCAATAAAGGTAAAATAAATACATTACAAAATTACAGCGACTTTCATAAATGATTATTTTAAAGGATATCGATGCCAACCGGAAAACCTTTTAATGTGATATTTTTTGTCTCCTTCAAGAAGTATTAGCATAAAACATAATTGGGCAGATAGTGTAATTGATATGTCTTACCCAATAAAGAGGACCTGTCACCACTCCTGACATGTCTGTTTTAATAGCTTTATGTATTCCCCATGTAATAACAATTCTGGAGCCTCTAATCTTATGGCTCTATGTACCATTCCTTTATTATTTCTACTAGAAGTTATGAATGAATTGCTAGCAGTCTGCAGTAAGGGTACAGAGGGGAGGTAACCAGTTTGGGGGGGGGGGGTCCCTGCACATTCTGAAAATTGCAGCACTGATTGGATATAGCGAGTGTGCAGGTACACACCCCCAACTTGTTACCACCCCTCTGTACCCTTACTTCAGACTGCTAGCCATTCATAATATCTAGTAGCAGTAATAAAGGAATGGCACAACATAGAACCATAAGAATAGATGATCCAGAATTGTTATTAGATGGGGAATGCATGTCGCTGTTAAAACAGGCATGCCAGGAGTGGCGACACGTCTCTAAGTCCTCCAACATAGCCAAAAGACCAGCACCAAATTTATTATCCAACATGTGATCAGTTTGGCGGATCTGTAGACTGCGTAAATTTACTCCAACTATAGGACTGGTAACTCTTCCCGATTTCTACGCGTTACATCAATATACATCTACTGGAAAGGATGGTAGGTACACTTTACATAAAAGGTGACAATAAAGAAAAAGAAGACAAACAACACACAGGAGACATTTATTCAGTAAGTAGTTTGAGTGGGACCATTGGTCTCCCACTGGACCCCAGGACTAACACCTCCGGTTCTCACAAACAACTGAGAAAAAGAAAAGACGGCACAAATGAAAAAGTTCAGATTTTTTGTTTTATTTTGCTATCATTCCATTAATACATTAGCTGTTAATCTCTGAACCTGCGTCCAGAAGCAAAATGCGCACCGCAATCTCAGTCCATAATGTTATTCAGCTCAAACAATATATGTACAGAGATATAAAAAAGACATCATTTCCTTATTGACTCATGGACTAAACATGAGGCAGTTTCAATCCTCCATCCTGAATGTGAATGTTAAAGCATGATAAAAGTGCACTTGTCTTCTGTACATGGCAGGGACGGCCATTCTGAGATCTAGTAATCATGGAGACTAGAAATGCCAACAATGACATTACGGATGGGTGCACATCTATTGCGGTTAAAAAAAATGTTGTTGCATTTTATAGCCATGTTGTACTCAGATATCTTGCTAAGGCTCCAAAACTGAAATTTTGTACTAAACAAACATTTACAGAATAGAGTAAAAAAGTTAAAAGCAGTTGTCTATCCCCAAAACAGAAAAATAGCATATTATCTCAAGCAGTTATACGTATGAACTCAAACTCCACAAGGTCAGGTCAGAGATTATCAGCCTTTTCTCTAGATTCATTATTTTTTGGTTGTGTAAGAATATAAAGGAAAAAAAAAAAGATTATAAAAACTTTTTTTATTTTGAATTTTTTTTTACTTAATAATTTACTGCACACTTGGTACCATATGTCAAAATTTTCTTAAAGCGAATCTGTCAGCACAATCTTGGACTATTATTTGGAGTACTACATAACCAGTACTGCAGATAAGGGGTCCAGTTCACTTTTTTTTTTTTTTTTTCCCCTACTGCCCCCTGTTCCCCCCACTGTAAGCACTCAAAGCTGTTACTTTAGCATGGCTTAGGGTTCACATCACCATTTATTTTTCCATTCTGATCCATCAGAAAACGAAATTAAAATTATAAAAAAATTGATCCTTTACCGACCCTCCATGAAGGACTTTTTCCCTGTCAAAAGTAACAGATCTCATACAAAACTAACGAAAACGGATGCAAAATAAGCACAACGCATGCTCAAAATAAAAACTGTGATCAAGACTGATGTCATAGTGATCTCGTTCATGTAGTATTGCAGATAATAGTCCAAGATCATGGAGACAGATTCTCTTTAATAAATAAACAAATTTAAAAATCAAACTTTAGGATATTGATATTTCCACGATTTAAAAAAAAAAATGTTAAATGACAATGTTAAATTATATTTAAATTTTTGCTGGTGGGTACAGAAGTTAAGTTGACAACTGCAAAAATTCCAATATGGTTGGTATTTTTTGTAACTGCCACAACCTAAATTCTTCACCCCACGGGAAAACATTAGGGTTGTCAGAACAAGATGAACACCTGTTGAAAGCCACACAGTTGATAAGTGCTGTGACCTCCAAAATTTTACAACTGAAACGTTGGGGTGGCAGTGGCTCGCCATTTTAAGGTGTCAAAAGGTTTTAAGGAGCCGTATTATATTATTCTGAATAGTTAAAATACAACATCAACTACATAGCACTTAATATAATTTAATCTAGAACTTTCTACGAAAAACAAAAACAGTTTTTTTATGATTTTAACCACCTCTTGAGAGTGGTTGAGAAGGGGTTGAGAATCTCTGTACTGGCGACATGGAGTCATTTTGTATATGTAAACAAGATATTTTAAAATGGGTCACAGTCAAGTTAGGTCTAGCTAAAGAATGGTTGTCCTGATGTAGACAGAAGTCGAACAAAACACAATACTAATGGCAAACCCCAACCAACTCCAACTTTGGCAACAGATTTACCATTAGTGGTGATTAAAGATGGGTGCCAACCTCATCACCAAGCAGGCATCAAATATGCAAGTACATAAAAAAAATAAAAACCATAAAAAGGCAGAAAACCCCCACAGGGCTTCTTCTATCAAAACTGTCTGGCTAAGAAAGCTGCCTTGATGCCCTAATGACCACTTAGAGCTCAGCTTTCATTTCTTACACTGCTCTGGAAAAATGAAAGCTGCTCTGTGATTGGCTGCTAGGGGCAACAAGGCAGTTTTGATATATGAGGATGGAAATGAAGATATTGACAAGTGACCGTAGTTTACATTCAGCGGCTTTCATCCACTCAGTACACAGAGACATGCATTCTTAGCATAGCAGCAGATGGGCCCGCGCCGCCATGTCAACCACCAGTGTAGTCAATAATACCTATCAATAGCTATTAGTCTCCGTCACTTGATTGCTTCAAACATAGTGTCCCATTGACTCCTCGATGTTCGCTGTACACATTACACACATGGTTAATATACATGTAAAACAGTTCAAAATGAAAGCTACAGAAGCATTTCAATAGGTAAAGAGCACTTCATAGGAGGCTAAGCAAATTTAAGCGAAGCTTTACATTTCTTAAAACTTTCATTATTTCACTGCACCTCATAACGAAAAGTACAACAGGTCTCTGCACAGTGAATCACCCATTTAATGGACCGGTATCATCATCATAATAAAAAAAAATATGCAAAATAAAATGGAACTGATAATTTTACTGTCATCACAGTAAGATCAAACAAATAAAAAAATATTAGTTGTACATACTAAATAAAATGTTATTAATATTTTTGTAAGCCCCTCCCCCTCCCATTATATAAACTACGCACTTTACTTTGTAAGACGAGTAGGTTTCTTATGCTTTACCAGCCAATCTGAAGGACTATATTTTCCACCATGCCCATTCTGTGCGGTTCCACAGGAGCTGGCAATTCAAACCATATACTGTCTGTTTTATGAGCTAAGGATATAATTTCCAGCCTCCTTAGCACCTCTTAAAATATACCCACCCCTGGGGAGATATGTATCCTGTCTGATAACCGATATACTCCATTCATTTAATGGAGCATTTCAGATTTTTTTAAGAAAATGGAGTCAATTCCTACTTGGGTAAAAAAATATAATAAAAGAAAATATCACTTTTTGGATATGTTTCTTTTCAATCAAGATATGGCCCACTTTCCAATAGTTTCAACTACAACCACAAAATTCAGACTGCTCCATTAATTCTATTTACATTATAAGAATGTGGACCATAAAAAACTAGCACACTAATTAATTTTTAATTAAAATAATGTCCACTTTCCATATGTTCTAAGCAGCTGCTTCTGGACAAGTAGCAATCTGGCTAAAAAACATTACGTCAATCTCCATGACAGGAACTAATTATCAAAATAAATTCTTCACTAGTTAAAATGTGTTATAAGTAAAAAATATCTTTGTACCGTGTTAGCCAGTAAAAAAAAAATGAGTTTTTTTTAGTGGTTGACACTTTTTAATGGCTAACTGCAAAGATGATGGCAAAACTGCAAGCTTTCAAGACTACTCAGGTCTCTTCCTCAGGCAGCATGCTTGAGAAAGAGACCTGAGTAGCCTCGAAAGCTTGCAATTTTGCCATCATCTTTTCAGTTAGCCATTAAAAAGTGTCAACCACTAAAAAAACTAATTTTTTTTATCGATAATTAGTATATATGAATGCAAACTATTTTTGTCCTCCCACTTTAATGTGGATACTAGACAATCAAGTTTCCTAAGAATATTACAGATGCCTCATAAAGGCACTGTCAAAACGAAACTTTTTCCAGTTAATTCTTCAAAAGTTAAACCCAAACCAAATGGATTTTTCCCCTCTACAATTTTAAATCTGCACAAAATAAAAATGTGAATGCTCTAGTTTAGGGGTCAGCGACCTCCGGCACGCCTGCGGTTCAGAAACTACGAATGGCGGCATGCTTCACTCATTTCTATAAGAGTTCAGAGAACAGCCAAGAAGTGTGCATGCTGGGAGTCGTAGTTTAAGCACAGCTGGAGTGCTGAAGGCTGCTGATCCCATCTCTAGCTCTATGCAAAAGAAAGCAATAGAAACAAAAACTTCAATTATTTACTCTTCAAATGGATTTTATAATTACCACATTTTTATAGGATAACATTTTTACAATACTGTTCTCTGAATGGTTAATTTTCATTTTACTGCTTCTGTTTCATGCACCAGGCCGATTATATCATTACAATAATATTCCAGGCGTAACAAAACAAAAATAAGAAATGTAGGCAACAGAAATAAACTAAAGGGGTTGATTTATGAAGACAATCTGTGCCCAGGTGCCAATTATGGCATATGGACATCATAGAGGGGAGGTTCCCTGCTTTAGACCCCCTCTATGAACCAGAACAGATTCATTTAAATGACTGCCATGTAATACATTTCCACCCTGTAGCAAAAGTGAGATCAACTGTTTACCGAGATAGGAACTGGACAGGTCATCAATATGTGCTCATCAGGGGCCAGATAACCAGCGCCCCCACCAATCAGCTGCTTTCTGCAGACACTGGAAATGAATGGAAGAGCTCAGTTAAACGTGTAGAGGTTGTGCCGGGTTACTGCAGCTCAACTACTATGAACTTCGGTGGAAGCTGGGCTGCAGTAGAAGTGAACTGTGCTTCGTGGTCCATTCAAAGTATTAATTCCAGCTTCAAAGGCTACAGGAAACAGTTAATCTGTGGAGTGCAGGTTGTCTAGCAGATATCCTGAGGATAGGTCATCTCATTATCAGGGGACTGGAAAAACTCTTTAATAATAAAATCACTTGATCTAGCATCTCGCTCTGATTTTGGTATTTCTTATGAACTACAAAAATTGTAATAAATTAAGGAGTCCTTCAAATTAATAACCAATACTTTTGCAAGTTCTGAGAGCTTCCTATACAGCAGTGAACTGATTTTGATTGCCCGGCAATAGAGGTGACCATCTTAAATCCCAATGCAACTCTTAGTCTGTTTTTCCTACACTCTACGGTGGAAGATGACCACCCGTTCTCACTGGTGAAGAGGGAAGAATTAGATGCGTTATTTTGGTGAAACCAGGAAGTATCGTTAATACATCTGGCCTTGAGTTGCCTTGACTGATTCTTCAAACATAGCACAAACCCTTCACGAAAAGATGAAGAGTCCCTCAACAAGACTTGGGGACGTCTAATGGGCCATTTTTGAAGATACATAAGGCTTCACTAAATATGAAACCTATTACTTTTTTTTCAATCAGGAGTTTATATCCCATTTCTTAATATAAACCTCCTTTAAATATAAAGTATAGAAAACCTCATCGTAGGCAAAGGAGTAATAAGGAGAAGGGCAAGTAGGTAAAATAATAAAATTAAGGGCAAAAAATAAAGAAGTGAAAAAAATAAAACAAAAACAAGTTCAAGTCAACCGTTCTTAGTGCTTTCAGTTACAATTGTGCATTTTGGATCTTTTCTCAGAAAAGAACCTAAAACTGAGATATTCTCCTAAACCTAGAAAATACAACTGGAGATATTTTACCACAACTTTCTAGAGCGTCATATTCCATGACTGTGAGCGCTTTGTACGAATCACTTCTAGCTGTATGTGCCCTGCCATCACCACTACAAATCATTGTTAAAGGTAAAATATTAGCACTGTACATAATTAGAAAATATGGCAGCTTCTTCAAAAACAGCACCACTCCTGTCCACCGGTTAGGTGTATTGCAGCTCAGACCCATTTACTTCAGTGAAGCTGAGAGGCAATACTAGACCTAATCCCTGGACAGGTGGAACAGTGCTTCTCAAAGAAAGAAGTCATGTTTTACCAACCCTGTACTATCCCTTCTCTAAACACAGTGATCAGCAGATTGCCATCTATACGAATCCTTGATCCCTCAACTCATATCTGAAGGGAAATTATCTTCCAGATATACATTTACCCTGTAATGGTCATGGGCATGGGAAATGGAGTATAACCCATCGGCCTTTCAAATGAATGGAGAACCTTTGTACATGATGCCTAAATGTTGGCCTCATTTATAGAAATAAATTGACATAAAAACTGGCCTTGTTGGCCACAGCAAACCAATCAAAGCTCAGCTTTCATTCCTTAACCTAGTTGAGGAAAAACTTCAAGGGCCTCCAGATACTTAAACACAGGTCATCAATATCTGATTAGTGGGGATCAAACAGCTGATCAGTGGAGTGTCACATGCAGAACCCCGGAAGGAAACGAGAATAGGTCATTAATATTTCACCCCCAGAAACCCTTTTAAAGCAGTATTGTGATTGGCTGCAATGGACAAGGCCGCTTTCTTGAGAGCTCAGTGTTTCCATGTGAAGGGACCAGTCTAGAATATGGCGGCTTCCTCTGCAATTAAGAATCAAACTTGAAGCCTACTTGAAATTTCAAGATCTAGTGCAAGTGTCTCTTGGTAGTTCCGGGTGAAATCTTACTGATTGTGATATATATGTATATATATATATATATATATATATATATATATATATATACACACACACACACACATAAAAAAAGAAAGACATTCTAGTGTATATGCAGATGGATGTAGATATGCAAGAATGGATAGGAGTCTATATTAGAAATCAGCAGATTATAGCAACAGGACATGTCAAAGGCTCTGAAATCAATACTGGCAACTTCTTGTAAGGTTGAGTCTACACTGCGATGTGCCCTGCCTAATGTAGGGCATGTCTTGCAATACAACCCCATTCCCACACAATCACTCTATGACAGAACTCAATGATAAACATCAGGTGACATTTCCCATTGATTTCGATGGCAATGCAGTGTCACATGACTCAATTACTTTGCAGAAGAGTTGTAATCAAGTGCCACTTTTGCATAATTTGGTGTCACTTCAGTGTTTAGTTGTTGACCTACTGCAAAATTAATGCACATCTATTGGCACAACAGCGGAGCGTATTACATAGCTGTGAAGCCCCGACTTGCCATGATATACTTCATATCTGTTGCAGCAGTAAAAATCTGCTAGATATTTGAACTGATTATCCCTTACCGAGTTGCAATGAAATAAAAAAAAAAAAAAAACATCAACCTAGAAATGTAACGTACACCCAAGACTTGTTTGAGGGGTCACTGATGCAACAAAAAACTTAAAATTAAAATAAAACGGAATAAAAGAACAATAAAAAGAGAGTGCTGTAATGGAACAAAATAAAAATCACTATTTTATAATCCTTAAATGAGGTATAGGATTCAATTGTAAAGCAGAATTGAGAACTTCTAAAAAAAAAAAAAAAAATCCAGTTCTTAGAAGAATCAGGGTGTGATTATTTACGTAACATAGAAAACCAGAGTAACGTGCTGCAGCTTCATTACCAACGGCTGAGGAAATACTGAAATGAAGCCTGAGTTCACAAAGATGGACACACTGAACAGAAGAGGTGATATTGTTTTTTTTTCCCCATTACCACAAGCAGCGCTCATCCTGTGACTACGTCATTGTGCGGCTAAAGAAGTTAGCGTAGATTTGATTACATTAAGCGTATGGTTTCTCACATTAATACTTTTGAACAGTTTCCTGGCGGTATCCGGAAAATGTTATTTTCTTGGGTGTGACCACGCTCCACTTGGATTCAGTAAAGCTTAAAGCAGGCAAGTCGAAGAACCAAAGCGGAGCTGTGACAGTCTGGTACTCAGGCATCCCAAATTAGGACCGATAGTCTTTTTTGCTATATGGCTTGTTGCCCAAAATACTATCAACCTCATGAATTATGGAAGAGGATAACTTTGGAAGGACCTGCAAGGGGAAAAGATAAGGAACAGGACAATCATTAGTAAATTCTACACTTAAAAAAAAAAAAAAAAAACTGCAGAAAAGAAGAGAAACTATTATTCACATAGGGCAGAGTTTACATTTGCATTAATTTTTAAGTTATTCTTTTCCATTAGAGGAACAGAAAAACAAAAGAAAACATATCTGTTTTAATCCCCATCTGTTTGACGAAACCTGATGAAAAAAGATTTTCTTTGAAAAAAACAAAACAAAAAACACTGAAGACAATGTATGATGGATAGATACCAAAGGTGTTCCAGAAAAGTCAACACAGATGTGAACATAGCCTAACGAAAGAGAAAACAAAAAAAAAAAACTGCAGAAAACCAATAGTCCTGGCTAACTGAAATGTGCACATTTATTAAGACCGGTGTTTTCCCACGCAGGTCTCAAATCCCTCTGCGCAGCCAGAGGAAGCGACTAAAGTTATCTAGAGGTGTGGACATAAGTTTGGCGCTTCATCCAGCAAGCCGTGCAGCAAACTTAACTCTATACCAGCCCTCCTGCTGGCGTAGATTTAAGCCATTTTCTACACCATAAAATGGCGTGGAAAATGATAAGATGAGCCAGGCCTGCCCATGCCACGTCCCCTTTTCTTGCCCCTTTGGAAAAGTGGTGTGAGTGTGGAAAAGTTGCAAGTTTTGCTGCTCATAAGCCATGCGCCAAGACTTGGGACACCCTTATGTCAAATTTGGTCTGATCAATGTTTCCAAAATGTATAAGCCCCTATATATGGTGACCCCACAGGGTAGGGATGCTCAACCTGTGGCCCGCCAGCTGTTCTAAAACTATAACTCCCAGTATGCCAGCTACTAGGACATGCTGGGAGTTGTAGCTTTGCAACAGCTGGAGGGCCGCCGGTTGAGCATCCCTGCCATAGGGTAACACTTTAGATGGCCAATATACATGTTGCAGAGACCGCCGTTGTACTTGATTAGCAATAAGGGACTGTTTACTTATGAGAACAGTGCCAACTCTGGTTGGGTCTGGTATTGCAGCTCAACCCATTCAAGTGATGCAATACTACGAGAGCAGTGCTTTTCTGTGGAGGTTGGGCGGTTGACCCTTAAAGGAAACCTGTCCTATTGAACATGGTGGTTGAGCTGCAGGCAGCAGGTTATAGAGCAGGAGGAGCTGAGCAGATTGATTTATAGTTTCATGGGGAGAAAAAAAAAATACAAATCAGCAAAAAATTCTTGTGATTCCTGCTCATTCCGGGCTCTGAAGTTCAGGAGACGGTCCTATCGGTGATTGACAGCCTTGCCTCTATGACTGTGAATACAGAGATAGCTGTCAATCACTGATAGTACCGCCTCCTTGACTTTAAAGCCCAGAACAAGCCGGAATTAAAATTTATAAATTACAAGTTATACTGAATATTTTCCCCAAAACTATTTATCAATCTGCTCAGCTCCTCCTGCTCCATAACAAGCTGCCTATAGCTTACATTGCATTTTCATGGTGACAGGTTCCCTTAAAAAAAAAAAAAAACTCCTGTAACCCTTATAATATGTTGACTAGTGTGAGCTCTCTGTACATTTAAAGGGGTTTTCTGGATAAAAATGGTTTCAATGGCTTTAAATAAAAACCCTGTGCCGGTGTTTTTTACCGCTGGTCACGTGACCCCCTCACCACTGCAGATCATTGGTATTCGGTAATGACAACCTGTCCCCTACATCACTGGGTTAAACATGTCTTGAGAGTTTGGCACGTGGTCCAAATATTTGCCCCTCCTTGCCATCTCCCCGTGTCAGACGCCTGAGCTGTAATGTCAAGATGCCTTCGCCTCTCAGCGGAAGGGGTTCATGCTGTGTGAATGAACAGGACCTACCTACATCACTGATCCAAAGCGGAGAACAGATATTTTTTTGCATGAAAAACATCGTGTTATTTATGGTTTTTGGTGTGGATTTGATGCGGTTTTCCACAGTTTTGGATTAAAATGGGCGAAATCCTGCACAAAAGAACTGCACAAAGAATTGACATGCTGCAGACTTCCGCACGGAACAAAAAAGCTAAGTGTACATGAGATTTGTCTAATCTCATACAAGTACTTAATTACTCTGTGATTTTTCCGCATGAGAATCTGCACAGACATACTGTGCGTAATCCGCAACGCATGCAGGTAGACTAAATGAGCAGTGCAGAGTTATTACTTAAAGCTACAGAAACCATTTTTACCTGGTAAAGCCCTCCAAGTCTATATACACACCTGTATTGCTCCAATATTCTCCAGTAGTTGGTCAGCATTCGATGCCCCTAACAAGACTGAACTGACACCTTCATTCCTCAGACACCAGGCTGCAAAAGAATTGTAGATCCTATGTTATTTCAGAGTCCTAAGATTCTATAGAGCTGATCCTCCAGGTCATATCTATCAAGGAGGGCCTTGTTCAAGGGCAAGAGGTAAAACCCCTACCCATATAGCTGCGTTCTTACATTATGTACTCACCAATGGCTAACTGGGGAAGAGTGCAGCCCAGACGCTCTGCGATGGCCTGAAGCTCTTTCAGTTTTGCTTGCTGTCGTCGTCCTTCTTCACTCAGGATCTTGTCTTTTAACCACTGATAACCCTTTAATAAAACAAAGTAAATTAATAAATTATTGGAGCAGATTTTCTAACCCTGTGTAATAGATACATTTTAGACTGGACAACCTGAAAATGCCCCAAATGTATCACAGTGGTGCACGCAGCATCGTTAAGACACTTTTATCTTACTTTACAGCAACTATTGTTTGCCTTACTTTGTACCAAATACTTTTGCACACGTTGTTGCCTCCTAACCCTCCCTTCTTACCGATAAGCCCCTCTCCTACTTAGGCTATGTGAACTACAGTAGTCTGTTCCGGCAAAGGTACAGACCCGTGAAGTACACTGTATCTGGCATAGCTGGTTACCAACCCACGACCGGATCCCTATTGACATTAATAGGATGATAGCTTTCAGGCATAAATGCTAGCTTTTGGCCAGTCAAATACCGCTGCAATTATGCAGGAGAGCAATGGGATCTGCCATTGTGCAGCAGTATATAATTCTGTTGGAGAGGTCATCAATATCTGATCTGCGGTGGTCCGACACCAGGCAACCCCACCGATCAGCTGTTTGAAGAGGAGGCGGCGCTGCATGTGAGCGCTACTTTCTCTATTACACTGTCTGTCGTCTTGGAAGCACAGTGTAATTACAAGTACTCACTCCATTTACACTACACTTGCTCCAATCACACTATGCTGCAGATGCAAGGGAGATGATGTGCAGTGTAATAAAGAGAAAGCAGCGCTCATATGGAGCGCCACCTCCTCTTCAACAGCTGAGTGGCGGGTGCCGATCAGATATTGATGAGCTATCCCGAGTACAAGTCATCAATATATACCTCCTGCACAACCCCTTAAATAAATGCACAGCAACATCATGGGCACCACAATCTGAGCAAGAATTCTGATGCATCTTGATTACCAAATTTGCTCCAACACATTAGAATGGAGACTGCCCCGTGCTCTATTAATGCACAGATAACATAGTGAACATCCTGACCCTCCATCTATTAGCCAGAGCACAGAGGTGCCCTAAAGAGTGGCTTATATTGTGGTGTACTTGGCATAACCATTTTCACCTGGACATCCATTCATTCCAAGAGGCTCCATGTAGGACTTCATTTAAGCAGGTTGAACCTGATTGCCAAGACTACTTCCTTTAAAGAAGAGGTTGTCCAGTTAACCGCTTGTTCACATCACTGTTAGTTATTTCCATTCTCCTCTGTTATAGGAGCAGACCAAAAAATACAATGGAGTAACACATGCAGGACTTTTTGTGTTTGCTGTTTTTAGTTTAATCTGTTTAAAAAATCTACGAATTAAGCAAATTAAGCATAATTTTCCTTCCAATGTAAGCCCTTGAGGCAAGGGTGTACAGCTTAGGGTAGGCCCAGAGGTGTACTTACCCAAGGTGGTGGGTTGGCACCAACAAGCTGTCCTGTGTTAGCAGAAGTATTTAGTTGACTAATTTTATTTTTTTATTATATCTGTTTTTGTGTAAGTCACAGCCTAAAGAATAGGGCCAACGTGCAAATCTCATGAAGCTGATCACTCAGATCTCTGTCCGTCCTTGAAGCATATGTTTTAAGCAAAAAACTAGTTAGGGACTAAAAATTATCCAGGATTTTCCATACTGACCTTCAGTGATGCCCTAGAATACGGTGGTATTCCACCATCATATTTTCCCGATACTATTCCACAAGCAAGCGGTGACCATGTCATAGCGCCCACACCTGGAAATGTAGGCAAGAAAAATCCAAATGATGAACTAAAATAGATTTACCTGAAATTCAATGTGAAACAGAGGACCACTTAATGCATTGCTTTAAGAAGGTGGAGAGGTGTAAGCCGCACCTGGGCACCACTACCAGATAAGCAGAAACCAGTATCATAAATGGCACAGGCGGTAGGTGACAGCCTGTTATTAATTTTGAATTTATTTAAGTTATACCTCTGGCCCTTTAATAATGTTTTTTATACATGCCCATGAGGCAAATTTATTACAAACCAGAATCTCAATCTTAGGCTGGGTTCACATACATCAATTGTGTCCGGACAGTTGTTTTATGGCAGTCGGACAAAACTGATTACATCTATGTGCACCAGAGTCTGTGCTGATGCACTGGATGCCAGAACTGATCCCACAGATAACCATGCATTTGGTCCTGGCATCAGTTTCCCCATCAGCACTTCTGTACCATGCCAGAGGGAAATTAGAAAAAATGACTGCCTATATGGAAAACCAGCCAAAGGCTAGTTTCAAACATGCGTCTAAGAAATCTGCAGTCTGTTCCAGCAGAGAACAGCCTGCCAGAGCTCTCTGAATCCGGCATTGCTCAATAGTGCCGTATGCCTGCCAGACCCCACTGACTATAATGGGATGTGGCGGGGATCTCCGCCTGCACCCCGGCATATATGCCGAGATTCGGAGGGACAAAAAACGTGTACAGCAATTTTTGTCTGTTCGAATCCCAGTTGATAGGCCTTGGCGCGGTGGGACCCCTGCAGCATCCCATTAGAGTCAATGGGGCCTGGGGGACACGTGGCACTAACCCGTTATGCCAGATGCAGAGAACTCCGGCAGGCTGGTCTCTGCCACAACAGCCTGCTGGATTTCTTTGATGCATGTTTGAAATTAGCCTAAGAATTCCACGCATCCCTCTTATATTTTAGGATATTAGAAGGATGCTTAAAGTGTCACTGAAATTTGAAATAAACGTTTGATACCTCATAACGACTTATGAAAGGTTATGACTGACGAAGTCTGAGTGTTGAGGCCACCACTGATTGTTAGAACTAGGTGAGAGAAGTGCTCACATAACGCATTGTTGCTGCAGGAGATGGGCTTAATAGAAAGTCTATGGGTCGTCTCGATTCCATCTCCTGCAACCAGAAGAGTGTGTGCTATTTGAGCGCCTTTCTTTACTTGTTTGAGCAATCGGTGGAGGTCTCTGCACTTGGCCCCCACTGATCAAATCCTTTGAGAAATCACTATGACACATCAAAATTTTTTTCAAAGTTCAGTGACACTAACTAATTGTAGAGTTAGACACTTACCAATTTTATGAAACAGTTCTGGGAGTTGAACTTCAACCTTTTCTCTTTGAAACATGTGATATTCGGCTTGCTCACAGATTGGAGGAATCAAATTGAATTGTCGCGCTACTGAGTACGCTTCCTACAAGAGACAAGTGTGCATGTAAATCAAAGTAGCCACAAAAAGTGTGAAAATTTTTTAATCAAAGTAGCCATAGAAAGTGTATAAAAAAATTTAGCCACGGAAAGTGTATAAAAATGTAAATCAAAGTAGCCATGGAAAGTGTATAAAAACGTAAAACAAAGTAGCCAAATAAAGTGTATAAAAATATAAATTATAAATCAAAGTAGCCGAGATTCGGCTAACAAAGTGTATAAAAATGTAAATCAAAGTAGCCACGGAAAGTGTATTAAAAAATGTAAATTAAAGTAGCCACGGAAAGTGTATAAGAAATGTAAATCAAAGTAGCCACGGAAAGTGTATAAAAATGTAAATCAAAGTAGCAACGGAAAGTGTATAAAAAAAATGAAAATCAAAGTAGCCACAGAAAGTGTATAAAAAAAATAAAAATGCTAAACTTTTTGAATGTGCACATGTATGCAGGTAGCAATATAATAGTAAACTCTTAGTAAAGGTAGAGTCCAGTTCTAAGATGTCCTCTTACGACTTTCTCCTAGTAGTTATAAGGTAAAATATTTTTAAAACCCACTTACCTGTGCAATATGGGTGGAAAATTTACAGATAACAATGGGAAAAATCACTGCACAGTAAACATGCACATGGCTAGAAAACGATCTGAATGCAGTAATATACTCTGTGCATATTGCATTTCCCTGCTTCGTGGGATTGATAAATGCTCGTTCAACTCCAAAAATAATTAAGCGGTAATACCTCGGCGAGCGCCCAGCTGCAATCAGATCCTGTCCACACAACTTACCATCAAAAGGAGCTTTCTCTATATTTTTAACGGTTGCCACTAATATGAGCATTTTATTTTTAGCCAAAAGCCCATCTTCATTCTAATGTTTCCCAAGCAGCACAGGCACTGAGAAGATATACAGATATAATCATCCCCCTTTTATTTTTAAGTCCCATGATTTATTGTGTAAAAATAGTGAATTTATTTGGTTAACCATAGCTGCTTTTTCTATAAGGGCATGTTCACACTGTGGATAATCGCTCATATTCTGCTCTGCAAGAATTACAAATACCTACAAAAAAAACATGAGCCACAAATGAACGAAAATATGAAAGTCTTTACTGGTGAATAACTAAATAAAAAGTACAATACATAAAATAATGATGAGAAGCAGAAAAAGACATCATCTCTGGTGGCACACACCACCAGGGGTACCAGAGATGCCTTTTTCTGCTTCTCATCCTTATTTTATGCATTTTTCTTTTTAATGAATTGTTCACCAATAAAGACTTTCATTTTTTTGGTATTTTATGGCTCATATTTTTTGTAGGTTTTTGTAATTCTCTCAGAGCCGTACCAGTTACTATAGGGATTACCATGGTACCAGACAATATATGTATTTTGGATATATTAAGTAGAGTACATGTACCACTACCGCTTGGTTCTCTCTTGATATTCTGCAGGAAAACTGGGTGTATTACAAAACCCCATTGTCCTCGGTAGAAATCAGCGCTGCCTTTCTCAAACCATGTCAAGTAAAGACATACTGATCATGGTAAAAGTCCACACATGAATTGGCCCCAAGCTAATCTGGGCTAACCTGCTGTTGGATCTGGGACAAATCCATGGCAGAAATCGGACAGCCCCCCTCAGATTTCTGCTGCAGATTCCATGCAAAATACACCTCAGATCTTTCAGCTGTGTATACATATTCATATAGTAAAAACTCTTGGTTCTAACAGATGGAAAGATGTTATAGGTCTTTTGTGATAAATATATATAAATATACTGTATGTAGTCCAATGTTAAGGTAGCATATTTTCTGTAATATATTTATTGGATAAAATGATTATTCTTCATATTGTAGGAAGAATCATATTGCATATGACCTGATAAAGAGGTCTCCGGTTCAAGAGAAAAAGAAAAACAATCTGAATACTCATTGGGGGGAATTTATCATTTCCCCAAGCCTGTTGTCTGGTGTAAACAAATTGCAAATGTTGTGTTTGCAACTTTTCAAACATCACTGTGCCTAATTTTAGGAGCAAGTAGCGTTTTTACGCCACCCTAACCACCTTCCTGAGAAGTGGGAATAGGGAAGGTGGGACTGGCATATACAGTATATCTTCTTTTACATAAGTTTTCTGGCATACAGGACTGAAATCTACACCAACTCTGAGCTTGAAAAGATTTCACTTTAGGCACATGGACTGATGGGCGCATCATCTGGCAGTGCAGGGCATATCATAGACTGGAGTAAAATGCTGGTCTATGATAGATCCCTCCCACTGTATCATGGTCAAATAACAAGTACACAAAATAATGCACATAGGTCCATGTAAACTCTACAGTAAAAAAAAAAGTGCAGCAAAAAGGGCTGCTTTAAAAGTTCAGTAACCAAGAGGCCCATTCGTGTGTTCTCCAAAGTGATGAAAAATTTGAGCTTCGTGGTTGGCAGGAGAGTGCCTCTAGGCTAAAGGTCTAATGCCAGGTGGACTGTTTTACACAGGAGACACAATGGTCCTCAGATATTTTGATAATACCAATACCGATCAATGAAAATCTTCATACCAAAACAAACTTTTGCCAAGACTATTGGGAGGGCTCATTTTTGGTTCTGCGTGATTCTAAGCAGAAAGCAAGACCTGTTAGAAAATGAACATTTCGACAAGTTTTTATGGAGGAAATTTGAAGACCTACACAGAGCACTGACCTCAACACCATCCAACAGCCTCACGATGGGTTGGAACATTAGTCAGTGCTCAACCCTACTATTTGAGGCTGGACTCAGTGTGGGACTGAGGCAATCCGGGTCTGTCAGCTAAAATGTGAATGTCCACGAATGCGGTTCTCATTGCCCACACAGATCTATTTTGAACTTCATCTTTAGGATAGGTCTTCAATATCAGATTAGAGGGGTTTCAACTTTCAGCACCCCCACTGATCAACTAAAGGATGAGAATGCAGAATGGGTACAAGCACAGTGACCTCTACAAATAGCTTATTTTTGGGCTTTCAAGAGTCAGACCGCAACCAATCTGATATTGATCATCTGTTCTAAGGATAGGCCTACAATATTCTGAAGCCAGAACACCCCATTTAAGATACCCAAATAAACACTAGATTTTTGTTGATGTCTTTTATCTAAAGTGTATTGTGAGCCCCACTATCAGAAGGTATGGTAATAAGTTTAGCCAGTTTTAGATTTACATGACCTATTCTACTGTTTCATCACCTCAGATCTACCTGGCAATTGCAGAGCCATGCTACAGCCAAGCTCTTGCAAACCCTGCTCATGTTACGATAAGTTTAGCAAGTGCTTGGGCATGCCTGCTACAAAGAGCCATCAATATATATTTTGATAGAAAATGATAAAATGTAACTAAATAAAATTACCATTATTTCCATAGAGCTCCATCGTGATGTCCCCCAATACATTGCCATTCCTTGGTTAATCACATGGGTCATAGCTCGGACTGTTTCTGTGGAGAAAATAACGGAAGGTAGAAGGGAGAAGTAAAGTCTCCATCAAGGCTTAAAAGGACAACTCATACCATGCAGGAAGCTAAATCTACAACACCGAAAAGGGAAAGAATGCTGCAAGGACATCTTGCAAGCAGTGTAAATCATTCATGTCCATTTGATAATTCACTTGCGATAAATGCAGGTCACAAAAAGTTTTGTTTCGTCAACTTTTTCCAGACTTAAGATTAAAATATTAAAGATAAACACAAAAACTTTTTCAAGAAAGCCAAAAAGATAAACCGATCTCTCTAATACAAATAATACATAGCTGTTGTATGCAAAAGGTCTAAGCTACGGCCTCTATTTCAGAGGTTCTTCATCTGGTGAGATCCACGTTTGACAACTAGATTGTTGAGACTGCGTTGCACGAAGTTTCTAAAAGAATATTATATGGAGATTTGGAATTAAAATATAAAAGTAGAGTGAGGCTCAAATGTCTAGCAAAGAAAAAAGGCTTTCTGTAGCTGATTACATCATGTGATGCACAAAAATATAGCAATTCAGTACATTTCATGTCCAGGAACAGCTCAGCGAGCTCACGGGATGTGTATCGTAACTTGATATTTAGACCAACCTGTCAAAGGCAAGCTGGCAATAGACATTCCAGGGGACAATTATCAGACTGGTGTAAAGTAGAACTGGCTTAGTAGCCAATAGCAACCAATCAGATTCCACCTTTCATTTCCCAAAGGAGCTGTGAAAAATGAAAAGTTGGAATCTGATTGGTTGCTATGTGCAACTAAGCCAGTTCTACTTTACACCAGTTTGATAAATCTTTACCTCCATTTTTATATTTAATTCCAATTACCAATATATGAGGTTATGGGAGATGTCGAAAGTAGAGATCTATAAAAATATTAATACAATATTAATATACTAAAATAACAGTAAATAAAAAAAGTAAAAGTTTTATGATTAACCAAATTATCCTGACCCCAGATATCAAACATATCCAAACTCTGGTTTTACAATTTTTTGTAGAAACTTAATTTATCAGGTGATATGTTATCATTATGTATAAGGGGAAACACCAAATGTTCCCAATATAAGTGCCAGAGAAAAAAAAACATTTTGATCCCGTCTTTAGGGGGCTCATAACACTTAAAGTAAAATGGACATTATGTATTAAATACTGTTGTGGCTTTGTAGACCAAAGAACTGTTGCCCAAAAATAAAAAAAAGTTGCCCAAAATCTCAAAATGTTTAAATTGAATTCTGTCAAATCTGCTGAATAATGTAAAGCAACCTAAGAAAATTACTAGACTTCTTAATTGCATCTTATACATTTTATGATGTAGTCAAGAAACTGATAAAACAGAACATTCTCATGGTTGCCACACTGAACCAGCAATCATTTTTCTAAGGACCCTCTCATTTTGAAAAAGGCCATTTGGATGGGTGTATTGTTCCTGAGTCCATATTCCACTAAACATAGAACCATGCACTTGAAATTGGACTTACAGCACCACATACTGTACAACTGGAATATGGACTCTTTAGTATAATCCGCCCATCTAAAAGCCACATAAAACATAAAAAGTTCTACAGTAGAATATTCTAAAAGAATATCTATAGATCTTTACAGCATAGACAACAAGAAACCTTATTCTGTTCATCATGGAAAATAAACGTCCAGAAGGTAAATGGTGTTTGTCTCAAAAAAAAAATCCAAAATTTTACATAATTTTCAATTGTTTGTCAAGTTTTTGTATTCTTGTAGTAAAAAAAATTTATTGTTCCATCCCTTCAGGTTTTGTTAGCAGTTGTGGAATGTATCTCAGGCTGATGATTGATGGCATGATGCTGACATGGATAAAAGATGTTATTACTCAGAAGTTTAGATTTGTGAGACACCAAACTGACAGGGCACAGTAGAGATCTCCAGGTCTAGTTTTAGGCAACTGGGGTTTTAACACATTCAGTCAGGTGTGAACCCTATCCAACCTGTTCATAAATATTTTTAGGGCACACTAAAGTAGCCAATAATTATGCATAATTATTCATAAAGGGGCTTAAAGGGGTTGTTCAACTTTCATAATTTTTGTTAGCATCCTGGTTCACGGAGCCATTCCATTTGAATGCCACTCTAGTAAACTGGACTCGGAGGGGCGGTATGTTTGCCTGCACTGTACTATCCTTAGGGTGCAGTTTCTATTGGTAGCTGTTTCACCTCCGTATTCCACTGTGGCAATCAAGTAAATTTTGGAGTGGATTTACAATAATCCGCAGATTCCAATTTTGATGTTAGGAGACTTTAATAACTGTCTTGATCCTGAATTGGACAGGTTTTCATCGGCCCAGGCTGCGGCGCCATCTGGTGAGACCTCATTGGCAAGACTATTGAGAGAGGTAGATCTGTATGATCTCTGGAGAATAAGATTTCCATTGGAGAGAAATGAGAAAAAAGGGGGGGGCACTCTAAAACTTAACATTTATTGTACGGTATAAAATAAAAAACCCCACAAAAAAGCTACTAGCAGGCAACTGGGTTACAGGTCGAGTGGAACCGTCTTAGTAGATAGACGGATCTCGCCTGTAAAAATGTCGACTAGAGGCCCATAAGGGCCAAAAAGACCAAGTGGGATGGAATAGGGGTCGAGCGGTATCCCGTAGTGAGGTATCAAATTGACACGGTCTCCTGTGGTGAAAGGAGGGACTGGCCCTAGATACCCCTACTTGGCCTATAACACCCTATACCTAGAACAGCGTCCTAACCCCGCAAGGAGCGGCGCTGTTACTGGAACCTTGACCTGTTAAATGCACCCTAGACAGCCCTCAACGGCAGGGGGTCAGGGGAAAGATACAGGAACAAGGTATATAAGAAAATGTGTAATCTCAACATGCTTATTACAGTATTACGTCCAATTTGTGGTCCCTACGCGTTTCATCATACGTAACTGGACAGGCCTCAGACTCATCAGGGGACGGGGCCCAAAGCATGGAAACCCAAGGTTCCTCCAATGGAACCTAAACAAAACACATAACCAAAACGTCCGAATTCAGCAGGGACATAAATAGAGTACGGATCGCAACATATGGGGTAAAGTCAATAACTTACTTTGAGCAGAAATCAGCGGCGTATGGCCGGATAAGACAGGCTGGTTCTCGCCCGTCAGGGATTGTTCTCCCAGGTTGCGCCGGTAGTCGGACATGCTGAGTGTGTGTCTGCCTCTTTTGAACCCTGCAGACGCTGGCGCACGTCGCGGCCCGGATGACGTCACTCGACGTGATGAGCGTCATCTCGTAGCCGCGCGCCTGCGCACCGCACTGAGTTGCTATCATATGGGGCCGGGCGCTGTATGTGCCGGTAACCAAGCAACGAGGGCATGCGCACTTGTGTGCCACTCGATAGTATTGGCTCACCAGCACCAACAGTTCAATGATAGCATACTAAAATTGAGAGACCAACAGTGGGTCAGTAATATGCAGGGAGACGGGTGGGTGGTATAACCCCACCTAATAGTTCTCCCAGAACGGGGGCTTGTGGCGATAAGCCCATCACAGACGAACAGGTAGGCAAGCACAGGACAAGCCTAAAATACAGTGACAGATGCAGATAACAAATGAATGCAGAGAGCGAAGGTGCCCACGAGTGACAATCACCCTAGACCACCCAGTTATGGATGCTTATATACAGGATAGCAAGACAACAAAGATATAGGAGAGGAATATAAGAGAAGAATACAAGTATTCAAGTACTGGAGGGGACATGTTGGCAACTGTCAGTCACACAAAGCAACTGAAATGTAGTTGCTCGTTAAGTCCTTTGGGAGTGCAGGTATCTAATTTGAAGATCCACCAGCACTCCCTCTGGAGGATCCGTTTCTCCCAGTCACCTCCCCGTCTGGGTCTTTCAACTTTTCTATACCCATGAAGCTGACCGCAGATACGCGGCCCCCATGGTTCGTGTGGGACGTGTCTGGCCACCGGAGTGTCCTTGTTGTTCCGTATGTCGCAGAGGTGTTCCCCATGCGTTTACGGAATTCTCTGCGGGTCTTTCCCACATACCTGATGCCACACTGGCATGTCAATAGATAGATCAGACCAACCGTGCGACAGTTAATGAAGTCGCGTATGTAGTGTATAAACCCATTGGGGGTTTCCCTCAGGGATTTGCCTTGGGATATAGAACTACAGAAGCTGCAGTTGCCGCATCGGAAGCAACCTTTGGCGGGTTTGTCAGCCACGTCGTAATGGGTGGAGACGCAAAATGACTGTGGACTAAGTGATCACGGATGTTGGTACCCCTCCTAAAGGTGATTGGTGGGACAGGACTGAGAGTGTCCTTGAGGTCTGGGTCCATAAGCAGGATTTCCCAGTGTTTTTGAATCACTGCACGGACCTCTCTAGCTGCAGTGTCAAAAGTTCCAATGACCCGTGTGATCTTCTCAGTGGGTTTCAGTGGCTTATTGGCCGGGTGTAGGAGAGCCAAGCGGGTAGTATTCTTAGCACGTTGATAGGCCCTACGTAGGGTCCTATCCGGGTAGCCCCTCTCCTGAAATCTCCTGCGTAAGATGTCAGCCTGCTTCTTAAACTCCCCATCGTTCGAGCAGTTACGTCTGAGACGTAGGTATTGGCCTACAGGTATGCCACACTTCAGGGGGTTGGGTGGCAGCTCTCCCACCTAAGTAGAGAATTAGTCGCCGTGGGTTTCCGATAGATTGTACTCTGGAGGCTGCCATCCTCTCCCCTTACCAAAACAATGTCTAGAAAAGGAAGGCAATCCTTCATAATCACAGACGTAAATCGCAGGTTGAGATTGTTTATGTTAAGGGTACCCACAAACTCGTTGAATTGTTCTTCGGACCCGCTCCAAATGACGAACACATCGTCAATGAAGCGGGTCCAAAGTGTGATACAGTGAGCAAACTTCTCCATCCCCTCACTGAAGACCACATTCTCCTCCCACCAGCCCAGGAGCAGGTTAGCATAGGATGGTGCGCATGAACTGCCCATGGCAGTGCCCCTGAGCTGGTGGTAGAGTCGCCCGTCGAAGAGAAAAAAGTTCCTGGTGAGGACGAAACGGAGAAGTTCCAGAACGAATTTGTTATGTTCACTGAATTGTACACCCCTTGTCTTAAGGAAGTGTGCTGAGGCCTCGACTCCCCTATCGTGAGGGATAGAGGAGTAGAGGGCCTCAACATCAATAGATGCCAAGAACCAATCTGGTTCCATGTAAACACCCTCCAAGCGTAGGAGAAGATCACTGGTATCACGTATATATGAGGGAAGGCTCCCAACAAAGGGACGCAAGATATGATCCACGTATACACCACAGTTTTGTGACAGGCAACCTACACCTGAGACAATAGGTCTCCCTCTGATTGGTACCGTCTCTTTGTGAACCTTGGGGAGGCAATAGAAGGTGGCCGTAACCGGATTGCGGGGAACAGAAACTCAAACTCCTCGCCATCAATTAATCGCAGCCCTTTGCCCTCCCCAAGATCTCACGTAGTTCGGTCTGATACATGGATGTGGGGTCGTTTCTAAGGACTTCATAACCTGACCGATCACTCAGGATGGAAATGCACATATCTTTGTAGACAGATATATCCATTAACACTACATTCCCACCTTTGTCAGATGGTTTCACAATAATAGATTTGTTCCTCTCCAGGGTTTTAATGGCCTCCCTTTCGTCCCTCCCGCAATTATATCGTTGCGGGGTGGACGATAGTAGTCCGAGGTCCTGGATGGTTTGCTTTAGGAACACGTCAATACAAGTCACCTCATTCTGTGGAGGCATTTTCACGCTTTTGTTCTTCAAGTTAGTGAAAGGGCCCTCACCATCTTGTATGGGTAATGTTTTATCCAGACTGAAGAGGAGTCGAACATCCCCAAGATGTCCACTGGGATGCCCAGTTCTCGACTCTCACGTTTTCAACTAACTTGAAATGCTTATGCCAACGCAGTTTGCGTGCGAAAAGATGAAGATCTTTGACCCACCGGAACATATCGAATTTAGCAGTCGGGACAAAGGAAAGTCCCTGTCTCAGTAGTTTTTCTTCCCCTATCGTCAGATTGTGTGATGAAAGATTAATCACCAATCTGTCATCTACTGGGGCATTAATGATTGTATCCCTGTGTTCCGATTCCGCAGGGGTATGGCGGTTCTTGGTCTAAAAATGTCCCCCTTGGGGAGGGTAAGGGGCCTGGTTACTGTTATATGTCCGACCACCTCTCCTTCTCGGCCTAGAACCACCCCTTCCTCGACCCCTGGGTCTGGGCTGTCTATCTTTCTCGCTATCCGATATCTCTGTATCGGTTGAAGAGATGTCTGTTTTCTGTGTACTATCTGGGTTGGTCAAGAAAAGATATGCTTTGTTGTCTTTGAAATCCTGTAAATCTCGGGTGAACTGGCGATGCTTTCTATCCTTCAGGTGATACTGGTACCTTTCCACTGTATTCTGCAGCTGTTTTTCCCTGTTAATAAACTCAGATTCGAGCTAAATCTTTTAGTAACCTCTATTTGTTCACTTAGTTGTTTATCAGCACGTGAAAATATATTCCGTTCCTCCTCCAACAGAAGCTGCATGAACCGGAGCGAACTATTTGTCGCTTCCTCTCCCATTTTTGAGTAGTTCGGAGCTTCTGCTTCTGCTGGATGGAGTGAGGGATATACGTAAACCCCGTGGGACAATGCCTTGTTTAATGTATTGTTCCAGGGATTGAACCTCCCACCATGAGGTAACGTATTCTTTATATATTCGAGTTAGCTCAGCGAATGCACCATTAAATGTCGGTGTATACTTTTTCTGTATATAGACTTGTTCAGAGAAAATGGTGCCTACTTCAGTGATCCAAGTTTCCCTGTCAAGGCCTGTGGTGAGGAAACCAGCCATATCCCCTGTAAGCTAACAAATATAAATGAAAGCTATTGTCTCCAACCGGAACCTATCTCAAGGACCAGTGTAATGCGCTTCACACTCCTCTCTGTCCTGGATAGATTTGCCTATTGGGTCACTGGAGGCCTCCTCTTATGTGTTGGCGGTGGAATACTTACCCCGCAGCCTCTCTGACAACTCCCCTATTCACATAGAATTGACACTTGAGGAATCCGGGAGTCGTCGAGGCAGGTCACTATGGAAGCTTAACCCATTATGGATCCAGTTACTGGAGGAAGAAGAGCCACCGACTAGATTCCTTGTAGAATTCTTTGAAAACAATGTGGGGTCTACCTCTCCTAATCTGGTTAGGGATACCATGAAAGCATATGTACGGGGCCTTTTATTCAGAGAATCCAGAGGCGTAAATCTAAATCTAGAGCTCTTACTGCGGCCATACAACTGGAGATGCAGACATGGGAACGCAGGTTCATAGACGCCCCATCCCCACAGGTAGAGAGCGCGTGGAAGGAGGAGCAAGCCAAGCTTAAGGAACACCTGTTATATATAGCTAATATTAAGCGTTTCTTTCTACAACAAAAATATTTTGAGGCGGGTGAGAGCACGGGCAGTTTATTAGCGAGGGTGGTACGTTCACAAGACGGCCCTTCTAGAATCGCAGCAATGCGGACTCCTGATGGGAATCTTTCTGTTCAGGATGATATTATACTGAAAACATTTCATGCCTTTTATAAGGAGCTGTATACCTCAAAGATTGTAGTGAATAGGGAGGATATCCAACAGTATCTTGCTCGTATATCGCTTACTAAGCTGCCCCCGGAATCCGCTGCTCTCCTGGAAGAACCCCTAACGTTAGAGGAATTAGATGTAGCCCTGAGCTCCTACCCTAATGAGAAATCCCCAGGATTAGATGGACTCCCGGCGGAATTCTTTAAGAGATATAGGGACTGCCTCCTTCCTCACCTGTTAAATACATTCAATGAAGCCCTACGGGTGGGTATTCTGCCCGCATCGATGCGAGAGGCCATAGTGGTAGTGATCCCCAAGCCTAATAAGGACCTCACTCAACCCAAATCTTATAGACCCATTTGTCTATTGCCACATGATGTCAAAATACTAGCCAAAGTACTGGCCAATAGGCTAAATAAAGTCATATCTCCGATAATACACAAAGATCAGTCGGGGTTTATGCCGGACAGAAGCACGGCCATTAATCTCAGGAGATTATTCCTTAATATACAGAGACCGGCACACACGTAGGGCTGTGGTATCACTAGACGCCGCTAAGGCCTTCAACAGTATAGAATTGAGTTATTTGTGGGAAGTCTTAACAGCTATGGGTTTTGGTAGATGTTTCATTTCTTGGGTACAGCTATTATACCACTCTCCGGTTGCAAGAATTAGGGCAAATGGGTTTCTATCTGTTCCCTTCCCTCTACATAGGGATACTCGGCAGGGATGCCCACTGTCACCCTTGCTTTTCGCGATCGCCATTGAACCCCTTGCTTGTCTACTGTGCACATCAACGCAATGGCAGGGTTTTCAGCTGGGTCACCGGGAGGAGAGGGTATCGTTGTACGCGGACGACCTATTAATATATGTAGGGGATTTATAGCACTCCATAGACTCCGTGATGCAGGAAATTGCTGGGTTTGGGAATTATTCCGGACTTACCATAAACTGGGATAAGTCCACAATCCTCCCACTTGACCCACTTCCGGCCTCCTTAGATGTTCAGGGCTTGCCCCTACAGGTGACGGATAGATTTAAATACTTAGGGATAATAGTGACCGCATCAATCAACCCTTGATTGCCAAATTTGTCACTAAATCAAATATCTGGTGTAAACTACCCCTATCAGCTATTGGTTGCAGTAATCTCATAAAAATGGTCTTTATGCCTCAGTTGTTATATCTCCTCCATAACTCTCCAGTTTGGATCCCACAAAGGCTGTTTTTTAAAACCTGGGGGATTTTTAGGTCCCTAATTTGGAGGAAAAAGCAACCGAGGATAAGCATGGTAACGCTCCAAAAAAGTAAAGGGGGGGCTGCCTATCTCTACCCAATCCATGGTTTTATTTCATAGCTGCTATAGGAGCTATAGGGTGGCTCCAGACTGATGAGTTGGACTCTTCGGCTGCTATTATTGCGTCTTTAACTAAACAGAGGGTTCTGATTACCACAGTGGAATTGGGGTCAATACACTCAAACACACTCCCCACTCTGACACTAGTGTCCAAAGTCTGGTCTAAATTTAAAAATATGATAGGTATTAGTGGTTTCTGTGATGTTACTCCTTTGTGGCATAACCCTCAAGTGCCTGAGATATTTCGACTCAAGGGTTTCTCCCCATGGGAGCGGAGAGGTCTATTGTTCCTGGGACAACTTCAGCCGGACGGAGCCTTTAAATCCTTTGCGCAGTTACAGGAAGAGTTTAGCTTACCCAACAAATTCTTTTACCAATATTTACAACTGAGACATGCGTTTCAGACGCAATTCCCCCGGGGTGTCCCGATTGCCGACTCTCCTCCAGTGGCTAAGCAATTATTGAAGGGTTCCTCCACTAAAGGCCTAATCTCCATGCTCTATAGACATATTAGCGATACGGCGTCCTCCTCTAATACAATTAAGGCAAAGGTCCATGGGAGAAGGATCTTGGTGCATTGTCCCAGGAGCAATGGACAAATATTCTGGCCCTTACTCCCTCTCTGATGGTTAGTGAGTCCCAGCGTCTATCCCAAATATACCTTATTCACTGAGTATATAGAACCCCACAGTTTCTACTCAAAATCGGGATATGTTTGGATTTAAAGTGTCCTAGATGCGGGGAAGAGGATGCGACACTGCTCCATATGATGTGGAACTGATCGCGCCTGCGATCATATTGGGCGGATGTCAGAGGCATTATAACGACTGCGACCCAGATCCGTATACCTGATAACCCTAGAGTCTGTATATTGGGAATACTGGTTTCCCCAGGATTCGGAGACAAGCCCTCCCTATGTATTAAGAGACTCCTGTTCCAGGCTAGAGTACTGATAGCTAAACACTGGATAAGAGAGGCCCTGCCCACTAAACAAGAATATGTTAATAGGATGAATATGATTCTGAGATTGGAAAAGGGAGTATATGCTAAACGCAAATGTCCAAATAAGTTCTTATCTCTGTGGCAAGGGTGGGTGGAATCAGCGCAACTAGCTTCTCAGGCACTAGTACAAGACTGTACACGGGGACAAATGTCTTTATTACACTCCCTATCCAGAGGAATCACTTAGTTGCTATGTAATGTCTGAATATCTCATCAGCAGCCTCACAGAGGCATTAGTTCATGAATGTATACGAGGACGACTGTTTCTATTACACTCCCTCCTCACAGGAATCACTTTGATGCTGCGCTATGCTTCCATAGCTTAAGGAACATAGACAGACGGAACCACTCTGGCACCCAATTGCAAGCCTAACCTTAGAATTAGCGGTACTGATGTCTCTCTGCTCAAGTTGGGATGGGGTGGGGGGAAGGGTGTTATTGTGTTACAGTATGATTGATTTCAATGCTACAATGCTTTCATCATTTGAATGATGTAAGGTTATATTGTTCATGCAGTGCTTGATATTCCATCATTGTCTTAGGTGTCTGCGTACACCAAGATGTTCAAATGTTGTTATACTCGTTGTTTTTTCAGCTTTACAAAACAAAAAAGCAACCTCCTCTACAATGTACATGTGATAAATGTTTATTTTAAATAAAAATTAACCTGATTTATAAAAAAAACTTTCATAATTCTTTTTTTTTTAAATCCCCATCCAGTATATTTACCAGCTCCCTGATGCTCGATCAGATCTGTTGGTCCCCAAATGTAAACTGGACACACATAAACCTGAACCTCTGCAGCCACAGACTGGATGCAGTGGTGACATATCCGCAAGTGCCATGTGACCCAGCAGTCATGTGCTGCTAGGGGACACGTCACTGCTTACAGTCAGCCATTGGCTACAATGGTGGATGTGACCCTGTCCGACCCACAGAGGTGGAACCTTGCATTGGATAGCCCAGGGATGGGCAAACAGCGGCTCTCCAGCTGTTGTAAAACTACAACTCACAGCATGCAAAGACTGCTTTCAGCTGTCAGCCTACAGCAAGGCATGGTGGGAATTGTAGTTTTACAATAGCTGGAGAGCCGCAGTTTACCCATCCCTGGGATAGCCTCTATGTATGTCTACCTTGACAGGTCCTGCTGACTGAGTGAGGGCTATTTAGATAACTATATGATGCTGGTCAACCTCTTTAGGGCTTTCTTCACTAGTTGTGGCCTAAGACTTGGTTCCAGTATTTCAGTTCTTCCATGTTTTGCAATAAAAAGGTAAACGATGTGTTCTGGGTAGATAATATTGTTTAAAAAAAGGGGTCAGAAAGGGTTGAAAATAACAGATGCTTTGCTCAAGTTCTACAATCCCCCCTGCTGCTGCAGTCCCTGCTGGTTTCCACTTTCTGTCCTTCCTGCCAGAAAGGCCAGTAAGGGATCACTCCGTGATTCACTGGCCTTAGCAGTGACCCCTCTCAGCCATGGATTGGCTGCATGGGCCATTCCTGACATTTACAGCATGTCAAGCCACGACAGAAAGTGGAGAACGGGAGGGAATGCAGCAGTGGTTGACTGGTGGAAGCTAAATAAGTATCTAAATAAGTACCATTTCATTGGCTTAACCATCCTTATATGATGGGGATAAGGCTTAAAGGGACTTTTTTGTGATTTTAATGGTGGTCTATTTTCAGGCTAGGCCATTAGTGTCTCAACGGCACGTGTCCAATACCCCGCACCAATGCAGATCAGCTCTTTCAGAGTACCTTTTGAAACTACAAAGCTCCAACCACTGGGAAGTGAATGGGAACAGTGCTGCAGTCACTAGCTTCGTCCGCTACATGGTGGATGGAGCTGTATATCTGACACAGCTTAGCAATGGTCTGGATCCCAGCCAAATGACCTGAGGAAAGCCTATCAATATTAAAATCCCGGAAAACTCAGTTAAAAAAAGAAACAAAAATTAAGGGAGAATTAACAACCACTAAATATGCCTAAATGTAACTAAATTTCAAACTATAGAACAAAAACCAAAAACAAAAGCATTCACAAGTTAAAGGAGGTTTCAGAAAATTTCAACTGTCTAATCTCTGGGGTTCTAACAAGTGGGACCCTGACTGATAATGACAATAGGGGTCCTGTGACCCACTTTATGAATGGAGGGGGTGTCAAGCATGCACACTGCCACCTCATCTCCTTGAGACTGCCGAAAAGAAGCCGAGAAACACTCTGAGACTGATATAGATAACTTAGTTCAAGGGAGTGGCGGTGCACGACCACTACTCCATTCATAAAGGGAGATACAGGAACCCAGTTCTCATTATCTGTGGGATTTCTGGCGATTGGACCCCTACTTGTCAGACACTAACCCCCTATCTTGTGGGTAAGTGATAAGTTTAACCCCCCTAAAATTATGTTAAAGCTCGAAAAACCCTGCCTAAAATGTCATATTTTTTCTTGTAGATTTTGAAGTTAAGTCTAATTAATCTAGTTGGCGCACAATTTAGATGCTGTAAGTGCATTTTAACCCTTTAGTGACATAGGTAAAGAACTTAAAAGGGTTGTCCCACAAAATATACACTGCCTGCCCAAAATAAAAAAAATTGCCACCTGGATTTAACTAAGCAAATAGGTATGAGCCTCCTATCGGATAATTACTGCATGGGCGATTAACTTTCAGCTGGAAACAAGTTATTTAACCCCAACTGGTGCATTGAGTTGCTTCTCATTTCTTAAAAAACCATGTCGAAAGATACATCTCGTGGTCGTGGAAAAGATGTTAGTCTGTTTGAGAAGGGTCAAATCATTGGCGTGCATCAAGCAGAGAAAACATCTAAGGAGATTGCAGAAACTACTAAAATTGGGTTAAGAACTGTCCAACACATTATTAAAAACTGGAAGGATAGTGGGGACCCATCGTATGCTGGAAATAAATCCTGAATGATCGGGATCGGCAATCACTTAACGTTTGGTGAAATCAAATCGAAGAAAAATAACAGTAGAACTCAGGGCTATGTGTAATAGTGATAGTAAGAGCATTTCCGCACGCACAATGCGAAGGGAACTCAAGGGATTGGGACTGAACAGCTGTGTAGCCGTAAGAAAACCACTAATCAGTGAGGCAAACCAGAAAAAAAGGCTTTAATTTGCTAGGGAGCATAAAGATTGGACTCTGGAGCAATGGAAGAAGGTCATGTGGTCTGAGTCCAGATTTACCCTGTTCCAGAGTGATGGGCGCATCAGGGTAAGAAGAGAGGCAGATGAAGTGATGCACCCATCATGCCTAGTGCCTACTGTACAGGCCTGTGGGGGCAGTGCTATGATCGGGGTTGCTGCAGTTGGTCAGGTCTCGGTTCAGCAACAGTATGTGCTTCAAGAATGAGGTCAGCGACTACCTGAACATACTGAATGACCAGGTTATTCCAGCAATGGATTTTTTCTTCCCTGAAGGCACAGGCATATTCCAAGATGACAATGCCAGGATTCATTGGGCTCAAATAGTGAAAGAGTGGTTCAGGGAGCATGAGAGATCGTTTTCACACATGGACTGACCACCACAGAGTCCAGACCTTAACCCCATGGAGAATCTTTGGGATGTGCTGGAGAAGGCTTTGTGCAGCGGTCAGACTCTACCATTATCAACGCAAGATTTTGGTGAAAAATTAATGCAACACTGGATGGAAATAAATCTTGTGACATTGCAGAAGCTTATCGAAACAATGCCACGGCGAATGCGTGCCGTAATCAAAGCTAAAGGCGGTCCAACGAAATATTAGAGTGTGTGACCGTTTTTTTTTGGTGGCGACTTATTTTTTTGGGACAGGCAGTGTATTTTGCTCTGTTCCAGCCAGTGCCTGGATCTGAATACTTTTGTAATTGCGTGTAATAAAAAGTTACTGTAGCAATTAAAGGTGTTGTCTCACTTCAGTAAGTTACATTTATCATGTAGAGAAAGGTACTACAGGGCACTTATTAATATACTGTATTGTTATGGGCTCTTTCACACTAGTGTTTTTGCTTTCCGGCATAGAGATCCGTCGTCGGGGCTCTATGCCGAAAAAATCCTGATCAGGATCATCCCCATGCATTCTGAATAGAGAGAAATCCGTTCAGGATGCATCAGGATGTCTTCAGTTCAGGACCGGAACGTTTTTTGGCCGGAGAAAATACCGCAGCATGCTGCGCTTTTTTAAAGGCATTAACTTTTTGAAAGGCATTAATCCGACGTTTAGCTTTTTCTCAATGGTTACCATGGCAGCCAGGACGCTAAAGTCCCGGCTGCCATGGTAAAGTGTAGTGGGGAGCGGGGGAGCAGTATACTTACCGTCCGTGCGGTTTCCGGGGCGCTCCAGAGTGACGTCAGGGCGCCCCACACGCATGGGTCACGTGATCCATTCGCATGGGGCGCTCTGACGTCATTCTGGAGCGCCCCGGGAGCCGCACGGACTGTAAGTATACCGCTCCCCCGCACTACTATGGCAACCAGGACTTTAATAGCGTCCTGTCTGCCATAGTAACCTCAAAGCATTTCGAAGACTGATCAGGATCCTGATCAGTCTTCTAATGCTTTCAGGCGACTTGCGTTCTGACAGATCCGGCGGGACGGAACTGCCCGCCGGATCCTCAGAACGCAAGTGTGAAAGAGGCCTTACCCATATTGTTTCCTTTGCTGGCAGGATTAATTTTTCTATCACTCTCTTTTTCTATCATTCTATTACACACTGCTCGTTTACTTGGTTACGACCACCCTGCAATCCATCAGTGGTGGTCGTGCTTACACCCTATAGGAAAAAGCGTCAGCCTCTCTGGTGGCCAGGACCATGGGAGCGCACATAGGCTAGTGTTTTTTTCAATATTGTGCAAGCACGACCACCACTGATGGATTGCACGGTGGTCTGTAACCATGAAAACAAGCAGTGTATAAGGTGAGGGAAAAATGAATCCAGCCAGCAAAAGAAGCAATATGGATAATAACAATATATTAGTAAGTGCCTTGTATTAACTTCCTTTACATGATAAATGCCAGTTACTGAAATTAGACAACCCCTTTAAGTTATTCAATAAAATGTATCTGTATAGTGCCACCTGCTGTTTGTTCTTTTCCTTATATCTTTGTTCACTTTGCTGAGTTGCACATGCTCAGTTCCTTCCTTCAACTGCCACCAGCTATAGCTTCTGTTAGAAGCTGTGACAGTTACAGGAAGAGAGCTGCAGCAGAAAGGACATACCCTCAGAAAGGACACACACCTGGAGCTACCAGCCTGAAGCAAATTGAAGGAATGAATGTGGAGAGCTCAGGATCCATGTGAGGTGCAGAGCTGGATTTAGCCCAGCCACTATCTAAATGGACTGCAGGGAGGCAGCAGTGCTCTTCAAACAGCTGATTGGCAGGGGTTTCGGGAGTCGGACCCTCATAGGTCATCATTATAAAATATACGGACAAACCATTTAATCATAGGATAACCCTTTTAAGGACGAGTAACATTTTTTGTCTCTGTGCTCCAGCGGTTGTAACTTTTTACATTTGTTCTTCTGTATGAAGCCTTGAATTTTGCAGAATGAGTTGTAGTTTTTATAGGAACCATTTTGGGGTACATATAATAAGTTGTATTCATTTTTTGGGGAGGAGGAAGGAGATAGAAAACAGCAATTTTTTGTAGATTTACATTTACGGTGTAGTATAAATAATATAATAACTATTCTGTGGGTCAATGCGATTGTAAGTAGTTTTTTACATTTATGTTCTACTACTTGCACAGTAAAAAGGTTTTTTTTTGTCACCGCATTCCAAGACCCCGTTGGCTTGTTTTTTTGAGAGACTATTTGTAGTTTTTATTATACTACACTTTTAAAACCTTTTTTATTCTGATTTTAGTAAGTGAGATTAATAAAAATGAATTCTGCGATTGTTTTTTTCTTTAAAGGGATTGTTTCTAGCATATGCCACCAATGTCAGATAGGTGCAAGTCCCTCTTCTAGAACCTGCACCTACTTCCAGAATGGGACCCCCAAAGTAAAAGGAGAGCAGCCGCGCATGTGCAGCTGCTTTCCTTTCATTTATATGAGACTGCCGAAAGTAGACGAGCTATGGCTCAGCTATCTCAGGCAGTCCGATAGAAGTGTACAGAGCAGTGGCCATGCTTGTGAGGTCCACTCCCCATTCGTTTCTATGGTACTTTTGAAAATGGCCAACTGCGCTCGCTCAGCTATTTTTGAAACTCCCACAGAAATGAATGAAGAGAATGCCACGCATGTGTAGTGCGCTCTTCTTCACTTTCAGGAGCCCTTTCTCAGAGGTGGGACCCGCACCTATCTGACTTTGATGACATATTCTAATGATATGCCATGAAAATCTGAGATGACGCAACCTCTTTAACTGTGTTCACGGTGACTAACAAATATTGTATTAATTTTATAGTATGGGCCGTATCTTTTTTTCAATAATAAAAAAACATTGTATATGGAAGAAAAGTTCATTTTTTTTTATTTTTTTATTTCTGTAAAACAACTTAGGTGCCACAGTCAACACTGACCTCTGCATCTGATGGATTAACCAGCTAATTAGAGATATGAGGGGGAAAAAAAAGACACCATTCACAGACTGAAGTGAATGCTGCAAGTACTGTACATGCAGATCTCTCACTTCAACCTCTTCATATTCAAGCTATAATCGCACTAATGCAGATTCTTGGCTTTTAAACAAGACCTGCAACTCTATTCTAGCCTAAGAGACCTCAAAAGCAGCCCACCCTCCTTGCCCGGGGTGATCATTGTGGGGAGGGTGTAAATGATCACTATTCACTATCTTTCCACATACCTCAGGTGAATATAAGAAACTCTGTAATCTTATCAGAGAAAAATGGCTTTTTTTCAATTAATCAGCTCTTTTACTCCCCTGCTCCGAAAGCAGAATTCTCCAAGATGGAGAGGCGCACTGTCACTTACTAAATGATCCGATTATATGCTGCCCATAGAAGTCTGTGGAGAGGGGAAGGGGGAGGAGGAGTGAGCTGGCAGTCTGTTGAAGGCTATATTAATTTATGGGAGGAAAAGTGCTGGCAGAAAAATTGTCATTTGTCTCTACTAAGATATATGATGAAGTTTCATATATTCACCTGGGGTTGACCCATTAATACAACGTATCCCCCATCAATAGAATAGGGGATAAATATCCGATTGGCAAAGGTCCAATCACTGGGACCCACAATGATTACTAGAACAGGGGTCCATGCTCCGCTGTTAGACAGCGCATATACTCAGCTATCTCCGGTAGACCTATAGAGTTGGATGCTGCTCTATTCAAACAGGGAGAAAGGGCCTCCACGGATCACAGAAACGGTCGGATCCCTGATCGTCAGTCACAGAATAGGGGAAAAGTTCTCTCAACAGGACAACCCCTTTATTGGTGTCTTTATCAAATACACAGAATATTAACTTAGAACATCAGACAGACAACTGAATTTTCGGACTCCATGTATTAGCTTAGATCAGTGATCCCCAACCTGTGCCTCTCCAGTTGAAGCATGCTGGGAGTTGTAGCTTTGTAACAGCTGGAGAGCCACAGGTTAACAGACTTAGATGAACGATGCAAAGTTGAGGCGTACATCATGTTAAGGTGATTCATTTTCCATAAAAAAAAAAACTTTGGTTACAATAAGGTGAGACAGACACCCTGACAAGTGTTTGTGACACGTAAAAATGTAAGATCATGTGTTGTCACAAAAGGCGTTATGGATGCATGAGGACACGCTGTCTACAGGGCAGAAGAGTCCCCTCTCTACAGTGCATACTGCACAATTGTGACCCTTTTAAGTGTTTCTAAAAGTAGAGATAAAACAAAATGTCACAGACTAAAATTGATGAAATTATTATTTCTTTGCAATTTTTTTTATCTAATTTTTGGGTTATAATTTCAGAATGTAAGTTATGAATGACCAATTTCCTAATAAAAAAAAAAAAAAAGAAAAACACATGAAATTCAAATTCCACATCTGTTAATTTGACACGGTCTAAAATTTGCATCTCAACAAAGGTGAGATTTTAGAAACACTTTAGGGGGGACAATGCTTTAACTTTCACCAGCATGCAAACTTCCGTTTTCTTAGAACATAGGCCCATGCCAAGAGAAGCAAATCATCCACTCAAAGCATGAGATATGACCATGCGCTGTCTCAAATCATCTAGTCAACGAGCATCTTGGTACGTAGGAAGAAAGACCTGTAAGGTGCACTGATGCATAATAGAGCATTACATTACTGGGTATCAAAAAGATCAATCACACAAGCAAAACCAACAGATACTACAACTGGGCAAAGGAACACATGTAAAAAGGAAATTGTTAATTTCTGTCGGTACTATTTAGAAACGTAAATACAATAATTGTTTTCCAGAAGTATTTTTTTTTAACCTTTCTGTAAACTTTACAAAAATTTCAGATTTTTTTTTTTATTGCCCAACTGTAGAACTGATTTCTTCTTCAAGTAAAGATTTAAATACTTCTTTCTTGAAGGTCAAGCAGCATCATTGAGTATGTTCTTCACATTACAGAAGTTCTGGCAACGGTAATGTGCTCCAGAATTGGTAAAATAAAGAAAATCACCCAAACTTAGAACCAATGATGCAGAAAAAGAGCTATAAATGAGACACCAATCAGAAGATACCATGCAAAAAGAAATAAAAAAAAAATCCCATTAACAAGAGTAATGATATGGTACACAAATCAGGGCAAAACAGGGTAAGGGACAATCATTAAAGGGATCAGAAATAAAAAAAGATTGGGTTTTACTTGCAAGATGTTCTTTAAGGGTATTTTGTATGCATTTTATGGATTTTATTCTATTGGGGATTAGGGAAAAAACACTTGTATGGTAAAGACAAAAATAAATTATTATTTGTCCCATAAAATGCCTTTTGGACACAGAATTTAATATGGAGATTGTGGGTACTGTGTACCTTCTATGATGAATGTTCTCGACTTGGAAGAACTAAATGGGTCTCCTGGCAATGAAAGAAAGATTTAAAAAGACCAGAGTTTACAGCTGAAAGTTTATGACATTCTTTGACAAAAGGGCACAGGACTTAAAAATTATCATCCGATGGAGACAAAAACTGTTCTGTTCTGTCCCATGACTGTAACACTTGAAAAAAAAAAATATATCATTTTTTTTTTATTCCTGTGGGAAATTATTTAAAATGATACCCTTTGAATGACCTTCTCTTTTTAGCTGAACTGTATTTCCTGTTTTATGACAAATTATTTGTTTCAGAAACCGTACATGTGAATATTTGAAAATGGGTGAAATGGGAGTATAAAACAACATAAAAACAACAAGCCAACAAAAGTTTAATACACTCAAAAGTTTGAACCACTTGCAACATGAAATCCTCTCCAAACATATGTGCTACTGAATGCGACAGGTTAAAAATATATGAAGACTAAATAACTTGGCATATTTTAACTGATTACAAACGAATATCAGTACCATAAACTTTAAACAGCAACTAATAACTTGACTCTTAAATTAGAGTGGCATTTCAGGATTACAATACTGATCGGCAGGGCAGTCACCAGGAATATCAGGGCCCCACACAGGCAAACTGTAAGCCCCCCTTCCCACCATAGCCATCATTTTTTTTTGCGTCAGACCATTCTGCCACACACATACGGTAATTTCTATCAACTTTTATTTACGCATCACCATAAATAATGTGTTCACTGTTTTTGAGTTACTATGATTACACAGATACCAAATACTGTTTTGTGATATTTAAAGAGGTTCTATAATGGCCCCCCCCCATATGCCTGGCCACTCCCCAGCACCCGCATTGCTTCTCATACCGGAACTGGTGACGCTAGGGAGGCTTGTGGGAGATGCAGAGGCGGCCATGCCGGTATGAGAGGCGACGCGTGTGCCAGGGAGCAAGGTAAGTACAACCTCTGTGAGGGGCCTGAGCATATGTGTGTGTGGGGGGGGGGGGGCATTATAGAACTTGGATAACCCCTTTAATGGTAAGTATGTTCCAAAAACATATTTATTGTAATCCTTTTTGTTCCTTTATTTGTGATTGTCTATATTGGATTGCAGGATGGTTGTAACTCCTGGATACGAGCAGTGTATAATGTGATGGAAAAATGAATCCAGCCAGTAAAGGGGGCAATATGGGCAATCACAATACATTAGTAAGTGCCTTGTATTAACTTTATCTACATAATAAATGACATTTGCTGAGACAACCCCTTTAACTTTGCAGAAAAATGCAACTTTTACATGCCAGCTTTAATTTGACTGAAAAACGTCAGAAAGTAAAAGTTACATTTTTCTGCCATAACTTTTACTAAATATGTTATTTCTAAGGTCTCTGCTGTTAATTGAACCCCAGTCTTGCAAAGCTTACTACTACACTATAAAAGGGCTCATGCAAATGACCGGAACAGCTGGCCCCCAATAGAACAGTACTATCCTTGTCCGTAATGCAGACAATAATAGGACATGTTCTTTTTTTGGGGGGGGAACGGGAATACGGACATACAGAAACGGAATGCACACGAAGTAACTTCAGTTTTTTGATGACCAATTGAAATGAATGGTTTTGCATACGGTTCGCAAAAAAAACCAAAAAACGGAATGAACACAGAAAGAAAATACGTTTGTGTGCTCTGTTATAAGGACAGGATTTTCTGTGCTTAAAAGGCTACTAAATAGTAATACTGTTTTCTTCACAGGAATAATGTTTAATAGTATACTATTTAGTAGCTTTTTAGGCCCAGAAAATACTCTCATAACTCACAGAAAAAAGATGCACCACATGGATAAGCAACTGACAACACTGGCTAATCCCTCACTCTGGTGTTAAAAGCTGAGAGATTCGCCAATATTTCCAATCAGGAACATATCGGAGCCCCTTTAGGCACCACTACACGGTATCTCAGCATGACATGGGGTCCTACCACTAGACTACCTATGGTGTGTGAACAAGGTCTGAACAGGTATTAAGTAGCCTACAGCCCCATCCCACTCACCTGTACTGCAGGACCAACAATGCAATGGGGAACACATGAGGCCGCAAGCTACACCTACAACAGACCATGTGACACCGGCTTCCAGGTGCAACAGAATGTTTACCAGCCATATGCAATGGCACATTCAATACATATAAAACAAGAATCACAAAAATAAACGTGGCCTAAATGGGTGGGACTGCTCCAGACCCCAAACACTGTGGCGTGTTTCTAACTGGGGGGGCAGTTCCTCCGCATGTGGTTCGCAGCGAACGGCTATCCCCAGCAAAAATTGCATACAATGGAGGATGCCGGCGCGAACCACAAGCACCACACAAACATCCTACACAAAATAAAACATGTGCCAGAAAATACTCTCACTATAAGAGCGCAGTTGTATAGTGTAGTGGTAAACCTGCTGCCTGCCATTCCAAAGGTCTAGGATTCAATTGCCGGCAGACACCAGTAAGATAATTTCTTTAGTAAAAGTTATGGCAGAAAAAAGTAACTTCTACTTTACGGTAAAAGAAAAACGTGAAAGTAAAAGTTACAGTTTTCTTCAAAGTTAATGTTACAAAAGGAAAAAAAAAACTGCGCAAAACCATTACAATAAATGCTTTTTTGTACTTACTGTTATATATCATAAAACAGCATTTGGTATCCCTGTAATCATAATAACCCGTAAAATATAGAGAACGCATTACTATTAGTGATCGGTAAACAGCATAAATTATAAATAAAACATTTTTTTCTTAATTTTAGTAATAATATTTAATAATAGGCCCATGAATAAAACAAAAACAGCAATTATATAATGATATAATGTAGATATAATGACCTGGGGTTCAATATGCTAATTTCTTTAATAAATTTCTATGTGCCTCGAGAGGGCCCCCTACCCAAACCCTTATGAAGAGCCACACAGCTTCTATAGTATTCACTGCATTGAAAGGAATATTAATGAGACTAATGGGGTCACAGACCCGAAGTGGCTGCCCCCCCCCCACCAACTGGGGTCCATGACTGCAGCACCACCAATACTGCCCTGAAGGCGGCCCGGCTGATAGGATAAGCCATCACCAGCATCAGACTGATCAGGGTCAGACTCCTGGCATTAATACAAAAGAAAAGCGTGTTTTGCTTCCCCAGGTTGTTTTCCAGGCAGAGCTCTGTTCCTTTGACGACCCGTTTACTTGAGCCGTAGTAAGCTGAAACATCAGGCACAGCAACTACCAAGTACGGATCTGTACAAAGAGGGGGACGCAGAACTCCAGCTATGACCCCTGTACTCAGCTGATCTGCGGCATGCTGGGAGTCGGAAACCCAATGACCGTATACTGAAAGCCTATCCTAAGGATAGGCCATCAATATTGTAATTCTGATGAGACACCTTTAGCAAACGTACAAAGTATTTAATAATATAAACGGGCTTAAATGTATTAACATTTGTAACAGAATTAAGGTTGGCACGGACATTTCTGCTTCAGGATGAGCATAGCAAAGTACTTTATATACACTGACAACATTTTAGTGTGAAAGCAATGTGTTAGGATTTATTGCCCAAAACAAATCGCACCACCAACCGACTAGAGGATAGTATAGAATAAAATCTGCATTTATATTTTTTTAAATCATATAATCCCTATTATTAATAACACATATCATACTACAATATTTCAATAAAACAATAAAAAAACCTCACCCTTCAAATAACTAAAGAAATACAAATATATTATTGAACCAGATACAGAAGATTATATATATATATATATATATATATATATATATATATATATATATATGTTTATTAGGTACAGAAAGATTCATTGACCCCAGAAGCTTACCTTCCATCGGTGTGTTGGGATCTGGTCGGTTAGCGAATACGACATCCACATATTCTAGCTGAAGTCTATCTAAAGAAGCCTTTAAACCTGAATATTAAAATAGAAACAACAGAAATGACACATTCCATAACTGAGACCTCTCCAAACAAAGTGTTACCTACTAAAGTTGTGTCGATATGAACCTTTGTGTTTATTCTTCACATATTCTCCTTTATCATGAATTTTGGGCCTCATGCACTCGACTGCATTTTTCACCCATGTGCCTTATGTTTTGTGACTAGCACACTGACCTATTAATTTTTATGGGGCCAGGCTCATCCGTGTTTTTTTTGTGGATCTTTGTAGCTGTCGGCAAATTCTAGAACATATCCCATTCTGATCCGTATTGTGGATGCGAATAGCCCTTCTATTGATGGGAGTGAGAAAAATGCACACAGAAAGCATCCGTACTTTGTGGACGAAAATACGTATGCGCCTGTGTGAATGAGGCATTATCCTGCTATTTCACTATTGAAATTTTGATTATTACCAACTAAGGCGGTGTTAACATACCGACATTTGTTCTGTGCTATTACAGGAGCAAAAAAACGAAAACAGAAGTGCTGGATCTGTGGTGGGGGCCCCTAACGAAGCATCCGGGACAGTTGTGAACACAGCCTTAAAGGGGTTGTGCAGGCAGTATGTGTGCAGGCCGTATACTGATGACTTCAGGATAGGTCATCAATACTGATCGATGGGGGCGTGTCCCGCCAACTGGCACTCCTGCCGATCAGCTGTGTGAAGAAGACATGACGCTCTAGACGAGCTCTACTTTCTCTTCAGTACAGTATAATTACTCTCTCCATTACACTGCACTTCTAAGACAACGGGCAGTGTAATGAAGAGGAAGTAGTGTTTGCATGGACCCCCGCCGATCAGATATTGATGACCTATCTTGACGATAGGTCATCAATATAAACAGCATGCCCATTCCCTTTAACACTACGATTAAAGTTTTATTTTTTTCACATATCGTACAAGTTTCTTTTTTCTATCAATCTGTCTGAAATAAAGCTTTCTGCCAAATACTGTACAAACAGGATATTAGATTAGGAAAGATAGGATCTGCTCCCTCTTTCCCCAAGCATCACTCCTGTGTCACTCCTGGCATTCCAGTAAACTGCACAGTTTGTCAATACCGTACGATAGTACAATAGTGGAGCTTTTTCTGGAAGAAAACAAGAAAATGTGGAATTATTTTTCTAATCTCATATATCCAATTTAAAGGGGGTTTTAAAGCATGGAGAAAACCTGGTGGCAGCGCAAAGCACCTATACTCACCTCACTGATCCCTCGCCGCTGCCATTCCTAAATTTCCTGGCTTCCTGCTCCCACCTTGACATACAGGAACGCCAGCTCCGACAATCACAGGGGTCAGCACTGCAGCCCGTAACTTAAAGCACGAGCAGGAATTTGAGAGCAGTGGGAACCTGCGCAGCGTTAGAACGGCAGCGGCGAGAGATCGGTGAGGTGAGAATGGGTTCTATGCCATCTTTAATGTCTTTTATGCCTAGTGCCAGGTGGCATATAATGGGGAATTTCTCTCTGTGGTGCTCCCTGCATCCCTGTGTCACGCTCCACCCTTCAGGGCCCTGTATTAGGAATAACAAAATGAATACCACAACAATATAAAGTGTTCCTTTAAGCTTATCGGGCATGGAGATTATTATGCCAGAGGAATCTACTGTCAGCCATTCATTTTCCCCACAGCGCCACTGCAGGAGAAATGTAGTACTACATTGAAGCTATTCAGATGAATGACCACCCATGTAATAAAAAGGAGGACCCAACGTCCTGCAGAATGATCATCCCTTGTACAGAGCGGATCCCTGTTGTGGATCACAGAGGAGGTCCTGAGATGGGTAACCCACCTCTGTGACACCCCACAGGGAATATGGATAGGGGTTATCTACATGAGACATCCCCCTTTAACTATGAAAGAGCTGAAAATACATATTGTAATATAACACGCAGGTGTCTTAGTTGCTGCTTAAAAAAAAAAGTTAAAAAGTTTATAGTTTTGACCAGGCATCCTCAAACTGCGGCCCTCCAGCTGTTGGAAAACTACAACTCCCTGCATGCCCAAACAGCTTACAGGTATCAGCCTACAGGAAGGCATTGTGGGAGTTGTAGTTTTACAACCGCTGGAGGGCTGCAGTTTGAGGATGCCTGGTTTAGACATTTACCTACTGTTACACCCTGACTAAACGTGATGTGCTACCCTTTGTGGAGGCCACCATAATTATATGGCAAAGTGACCATCGGTGGTGTATGTATAAGGAAGAATAGAGGAACCTATGGCTCCTGGTATATGTTAAACAGAAATATTTTAAAGGTGGGCAAAAAAAAAAAATCCTTGGGAAGAAACAAAATGAATGAAACAAAACGACCCACAGTGGTTGGCACAATACAGTTTTTTTTTTTTGTTATATACTGTATACTAAATGCTATTACTATCCTATTTATCAACAGCTTTATGCCATTTTTATTGTTCAGAACAATCACCAATTATTGTCACCTTTCAAAAGTAGGGAGAAAAGTGGGCGAGGTTCAGTGAGGGCTGGCATTTTACTTCCAAGAACGTATGAAATAAGACTGGCGCATGAATCTAAAGTCTTAATAATCCTCTCCCAATGTATTCAAAAAGAAACTTTGTGTATTTTTATGTCTCTTTACACGAGCTGACTCAACAGGCAATTATGGCGATCTGTCTGTTCCCAATAATTGCCTGCTCGTCAGATGTGGTATGAGCTGTATTCATACGGTATGCAGCAATCATCTCCTCTGCAATCACTTGTACCCATGCAGATTCAATGTTTCTGGGCAGAAGATTCCAGTTTACAAAGCATGATGTGCTGCCCTGAAAAGGTGATTTAGGTGTCCGCATCACTGATCATCAGGTGATCGACAGCACCTTTACACAGGGCGATTATTGTGAACGAGTGTCCCTATGAATGCTCCTTCCCAATAATTCTCCTGATCATCAGCCTTTGTAAAGGGACCTTAAAGATGGGCATACCCTTAAGATTTGGATCAGCCACAACAGAGAAAATTGTCGGTCAGATTGTTACAACACTCGTTTTTTTGTTTTGTTTTTTACCAACACCCACAATGGACCACAATCACTAGAAGGTTTTAGTGTAAACTGAGCAAAATAAATGTGACACATGCCACAACTGTCCAATAATTCATGAATTTCCTTGACACTTATTGAATTAAGTGATCGCAAAAGCAACTGTGGTCTCCACCAGGAAGATGTATTTTAGGGGTGCACCTTTTGGTGCAAATCACTCTAAAAGCACCCTCCACTAGAGTAAAATACGCTAGCCATAGGAAATAGACTGTATGTGAGATCAAGCAAGTGACAGGAAAATCCAGCACCGAGGTTTTTAGCATAGAGAACGGAGGAGTAAAATATTAATGATAACTCACTATGTGTAGGGCCCGCTTCAGCTCATGTACAATACAGTAACATCAGAGTAACAAGCTATGAGAACGTCACCAAACAACAGGACTGTAGATTGTACCTTCAATTATATGTTTTCTGGATAAACCTCTTTCAGTTTCTGCCCTACAATATAAAGACAGCTGTTATCTGCACAGCTCATTTATGTATGCAGCCAAAAATATTCTATGCAGAATTACTTACTTTCCTCCCCAGAAGATTTTGGTTGTAATGACCAAACTGGACCGTCTGAATAGGAAGAACAAAATGATAAATATTATTTCTGCTATAATTTGCAACTTTATAAACAGCTGGATATTTTATACATATGCCTAAGGCCTGTTTCACACTTGAATTGTGGCTTTCCGGGTTTGAGATCCGGCAGAGGATCTCAACATCGGGCTAAAATTGATCAGTTTTGTCCCCATTCATTGTCAATGGGGACAAAACTGATCAGGATGCATTCGTTCTGTTTTGTTGTGTTTTTTGACCGGACACAAAGCCGCTAAAAGCTGTTTGTATCAAATGGCACGGATTCGTTTAATTCCGATTTTGAGATCCTCTACCAGATCTCAAAATCGGAAAGCCACAACGCAAGTGTGAAACAGGCCTAAGTAAGAATCAGTATCAAACTATATAAAAGATAGAAGCACTTCTTTTTTTTTCAACCTAATTTGACATTTTCTTGAACCAATTCTCCAATCACGTAAAATAATCTGCTCAACTCTACTCCTCAATTTACAGGGGCTATCTGGGCTATAGATATTGATGACCTATTCTCAGGACACGTCACCAATATGAGATTGCTGGAGTCCGACTCCAGGCACCCCCTTCAAGGGTCAGCAATGTCATTACAGCTTCATCTCTCATTCACATGAATGGGAAGAACAGCTGTAATTACACCGCACCACCGCTACATGGAGGACAGCGTGCAGGTCAACAATGAAGAAGATGCAGCCATCACACAAGCGCTGCAACACCTTCAAACAGCTGATCGGCTGGGGTGCCGGCAGTCGAACCCCTGCTGATCTGATATTGATGACCTGTCCTTGAGGATAGGTCACCAATATCTGTAGCCCTTTAAAACGGGTTTCCAATCCCTAAAAATCGGTTCCTGGAGGCTCACAATCTAACCTTCAGAGAGATGCCAAGAAAATGCCAGAAGGCATAACTGCAGGAACCTACTGCTGGCCTCCATGGTAATATCACATGGCGTATACACATATAATATTACTTATATATGTTTATATTTTATTGTGAGCCACCAGATACCTATTCGTAGGCATGGGAAAACCCATTTAAGAATGAATACCTTGAACCACCACTAGCTGGAAATTTCTGATAGAGAGCTCCAAATCATCTGCACGGCCAACCAGTAAAATTCAGTCTGCCTCCAGTCACCACTAGGGGGAGCTTACAGTTTATAACTTGAATTTAAAGGAGCTGTGCCAAAATATAGAATGTGGATAGTGGATAAGTACTTGATCTGTGGGAGAATGGGCGTAGCTATAGGGGGTGCAGAGGTAGCAGTCGCTACCGGGCCCAGGAGCCTAAGGGGGCCCAAAGACCCTTATGCCGCATAGGAAGACACATAAAGCACTGAGGGAAGGGGGGCCCAAGCTGAACTCTAGCACCAGGGCCCATGAGCGGTTAGCTACGCCCCTGTGTGGGGGTCCAATGCTGGGACAGCCACCAACCATGAGAAAGGGATAGTTAGTGGTTGGGTCCCCACCAATCAAATGCTTATTCCCTATATTGTGGATAGGGGAAAAGTTCATATTTTGACATAATGGGTAAGTGCACATTATGCTATGCTCGTGTTGGCTGCTGCCAGAAGCATATAAAGAGACAAATGTATGTGCATATTAATTTCTTAAAAGATTATTTAAAAAAAACACTGGGTGGGGATTCACTTACTGAATGTTAACAACTATTTGAAAATTATAATAGGAAGGTACCGTACATATCATATATATAAAAGTAGGACACAAAAGCGAATTACAAGTAGAACCTGGAGTTCAAATACTTGGATTTTGTCATGCAAAATAGAACCAGTCATACTTATCCAGATTAAATCTATAAATCCTTGCATACGTATAAGCCATTCTCCCTGCCCCTACAAACTACAGCCCGTCTTTCTAAATACCAGAGGTCAATTGAGTCTAATAACTGACAACAAGATATCAAGAAATAAAGCGGCACGATTTTACCATGTTAATTATTTATTGTGCTCTTTTTTCACTCCGAGGATGTAGATGAAACTGGTCACCACATAAAAGATTCATCACTCAAGTGCAAATAATTACCTCCAACCTTTTTTCTTGATGATATTTCCCAATACAACTTCAGCCCTAAAAGAGAAATAATAATAGGAAACACAAGTATTTGGCAAATATTAAAATCAGCTTATAACACCCATGACTAATTTTGCTTATGACTGCGGCTCGGATGCGGACCAGAACAATTCTGGCCTAAAGCAACAATTCTGGAGAATATTTTCTTAGAACGCTCTGTCATACTGCCCCTCTGTTATTCTTCCTGGAAATCTGTGAACGAGTTGTGCAGTATTTTTTTTTTAAACTGTGGTGTGTTGCCATTCTTGTCAATAGGGTGCCCTGCATTGTCAGACTGAATAAGAACACACTAGGATGATAATACCCAATTGTCCATTTATTCATACCTTTTTAGGAGGAGAAAAAGAGTAATTGCAAAATGTAGAATTCTAAGAAATTGGGAATATACTTTGCTGTTTGGCCAAGAGAATCAATTAATGAATACACAGGACACTTAGTCATGAGTCTGGAGTATTCATGAGCGGAGCTGCCCCCTCCCTTCCACGCACATCTCAATGCAAATCAGCAGTGATTGGTGGCTGTCTGCTGTCATACACATTATTAGTGTGGAGAGGTTGGGGTGGCGGCAGGGCTGGGACAAGGTCCACCACCAACAGAGGCTGAGCTGCCCAAGTGCGCCCCCCCCCCGTGCCTGGTCACACCCTCTGTGTCCGCAATTGTCACGCCCCTGATCGCCCAGTAATGCCTCTCACTGCCCCTAATAATGTCCCCAGTAGTGTACCCCACTGCCCCAGTAGTGCCCTCCACAGCCCCTAGTAGTGTCCCCCACTGCCTCAAGTAGTGCACCCCACTAGTGTCCCCCACAGCCCCTAATAGTGTCCCCCACTGCCTCCAGTAGTGCACCCCACTGCCTCCAGTAGTGCACCCCACTAGTGCCCCCCACAGCCCCTAGTAGTGCCCCCCACTGCCTCCAGAAGTGCCCCCCCACAGCCCCTAGTAGTGCCCCCCACTGCCTCCAGAAGTGCCCCCCCACAGCCCCTAGTAGTGTCCCCCACTGCCCCTAGTAGTGTCTACCACTGCCTCTAATAGTGCACCCCACTAGTGCCCCCCACTGCCCCTAGTGGTGTCCCCTACTGCCTCCACTAGTGCACCCCACAACCCCTAGTAGTGCCCCCACTGCCTCCAGAAGTGCCCCCGACTGCCTACAGACTTCATGTAAGGGGGCCCGGCATTTTCACTGTACTTAATGCCGGACCCCGTCAGAGCGCTTCTCTCACCTCCATTATGTTCACTGCTCCAGGCTTCCGGGATCAGGCCCCAGCGCTGCCACACATTAAGCAGGTGGGCGGAGCCTAATGGAGGTCCATTAGCCTCCGCCCACCTGCTTACTGTGTTTTTAGTTAGAGGCAGCGGGGCTTGATGCTGGAGGCCTGAAGCAGTGAACATAATGGAGGTGAGAGGAGCGCTCTGACGGGGCCCGGCTCAGGGAATGACAGGAGGGAGCGCTGAGCGGTTCCCCCTGTCAGTCCCTCTCCCTCTGGCCGTCCCCTGCCTGCGCCCTGAGGCTGGAGCGCCCTGAGGCTGGAGCCTCCCCAGCCTCTGTGTCGGCCCGGCCCTGGGTGGCGGGTGAGATGAGAGGAGAGTGCTCCTTTTATTAGTATACCAGATTCATAACTGTGTGTCAAGGGTAATTTTTGGTCACTCCTATTAGCCAAATTTCACAATAAGCCAGATTTACTAAGACTGACGTTTTCTACACCAGTCTAAGGGTCCATTCACACGTCCGTGTGCGTTTTGCGGATCCACGGATCCGCAAAACACGGACATCGCCGGCACTCTCATAGAAATGCCTTTTCTTGTCCGCAATTGTGGACAAGAATAGGACATGTTCTATTTTTTTCGGGAACGCGATTGCGGACCCGGAAGTGCGGATCCGCAATTGCGGACCCGGCCGGGACATCGTCTGTCCCCATTGAAACGAATGGGTCCGCAATTCCGTTCCGCAAAATGCGGCACAGAATTGCGAACGTGTGAATGGACCCTTAGTCTAAAATCCATTGTAGTAAAACGTGCCAAATTTATTAAGAGGCTCATACCTCTTACCCCCTTAACAGTCAAATTAAAAAGGGAAAAATCCTCCAGAAAATGTCACTTCATTTATTGTAGATTTTGAATGTATGCCTGCAGTAAATATAGTTGGCACACACAATTTAGAGGACGAAAGAGTGTTTTTAACCCCTTGTTAGTTTTTTGTTTTTTTTAGGAACCATTTTGGGGTACATCTACTATATTAAAGAGCTTTTATTATTTTATTTTATTTTTTAGGGCGAAAGATAAATAAATGTCAATTTTAAAATAATTTTGGGGGATTTATTTTTATGGTGTTCCCTGTGTGGTATAAAAAACACAATCATTTTATTCTGTGGGACACTAGGATTAGGATGATGCCAAATTTATATATTTTTTCAGATTTTTCTCTTCTTTCAGAGGACTGTCAGCTCCCCAACTGCCCCTCCTCTAGGCCCGCTGAGATCACAGCCAGCTGAAGGGGGAGAACTGCTTTAACTCTTCATATCTTGGGCTGGTCATGTTCGAAAGCTGGCAATCTTTGCCTTAAAACATGTTCAGAATCACAGCATTATTGCCACTACAATGGAACATACTGCAAAGTTGTTAGAATTTGGGTTGGGAGTGAAAGCAGCTGAAAACTGCTTTCACTTTCAGCTGCTATCACTCCCAATCCGATTTCTAACAGCTGTATCTCACATATCTTATGATGTAAATGGGATAATGCTGTTATTCTGGTCTTGTTTTAAAGATTACGCTGTTAGCAAGACCATACCCATATCTCTAGCTGCTACTGATCCCGAGAAAAGAGGTATTAAAGCCGCCCTCCCCATTTCACTCTGCTGCCGAAGCTTTGCTCAGTCCTTTTCACAAAGCCCGAGCAGACCTCATGCAAAGAGGCTAAGAGGTCTTTGGATTTTGGGTATGTTCTGGCAGTCTGTATGCAGTTCATACATTGAGCTATAAGGTACGCCAGTTTCTGCCATAAAGGATAGCAAATCTGTCTGGCCACTGTTGGCCCAACCGGCATCTCTTCTCTCACCACTTTTCAAAAAGTGCTGAGAAGTGTAAAGATTCGGAAATTTGGAATGAACCAGAATTTCCCCATCATTCTGCACTCAAGACCCCATAATGAATGTTCTAAATCTAATTTATTGAAAAGGGAAAAATCAAATCTTGCACTGATAATTATTCAGCCCCTTTACTCAGGACTTAGTTGAAGCCCCTTTGGCAGTGACTGCAGCCTCTAATTGTATTGGGTATGATGCAAAGGTTTGCACACCTGTATTTGGGGATTTTCAGCGATTCTGCTTGGGAGATTCCCGCAAGATCTGTCAAGTTGGATGGTGACTGTTGGTGTACAAGATATTTTCAAGTCTCTCCAGAGAATGGGTTAAGTCGGGGCCACTTAAGGACATTTACAGAGTTTCCCCCAAGCCACTCCTGTGTTGTCTTGGCTGTGTGCCTAGGTTCATTGTTTCACGGTGAATCTTCGGTCCAGAGCATTCTGGATAATGTCTTCATTAAGAATATCTTTGTACTTTGTTCAAATCAGCTTTCCCTCAACCCCGACCTCCTGGCCCAGATGAAAAAAAACAGCCTACAGCATGATGCTGCAGCCACCATGCTTCACTGTAGGGATGGTATTGGACAGGTGCTGGGCAGTGCCTGATTTCTCCTGATTTTCTTAGAACTGAGTCCACAAAGTTTCATTTTGGTTTCATCAGACCAGAGAATCTGCACAATATTCTTGGGAACTTCCAATGCAGCAGAAATGTTTTTTACCTTTCTCCAGATCTGTGCCTCCACACAATCCTGTCTCAACGCTCTACAGGCAGTTCTTTCCTCCTCATGGCTTGGTTTTTGCTCTGATATGCATTGTCAGCTGTTAGACCTTAAATAGACAGAGGTGTGTCTTTCCAAGTCATGTCCAATCAACTGAATTTACCACAGGTGGACTCCAATCTAGGTGTAGCAGCATTTCAAAGATAATCAAAAGAAATGGGAGGCCCCAGAGCTAAATTTCAAATGTCACAGCAAAGGGTCTGAATACTTATTCCCACATTAAATTGTAGTTTTTCCTTTTTTAATAAATTAGCAAAATTTCTATAATTCGGATTTCATTTTCTCATTATCTATTATGAGTGCAGAAGCGATAACAAAGCGAACTTCATTAAAAATATCATTTAAATCCTTGAATACATCTGCCCACATATTTATTTGTGCTGTTCTGGCCAAATGAAGAACAGACGTGTCCCCATACTGTGCTGCCCTATGGAAGTCAGATGCATTTAGGGAATGTTTGCCTGTAAATGAAATACTCAGCTGTAACTTTTCTACATGTAGATAGACTGGAAATGCACTTATATGGGCCCAAAGAGAAAAATTGTAAACTGTGGGGGAAAAACGCAATACAGGAGAATATGTGCAGCTGGGCTAGAGTAAGCCTCTTTAAATGGGTTCTCTGGGAATTAAGAAAATGAAAATACTTAAATATTACTTAATTTTAAATATATTCCCATACACCTTACATTAGTTATAGTGGCTCATTTTGTCTAGGGAGCAATCATTAGGAGAAACAAAATGGCCACTGTCCTATTAGTACACACAAAACCTGTCCTAATCACACAGCATCCTACTCTCTGCTCTGCTTGTCAGGGATTATGATGCTGAATACGACTGATAAGATCTTCAGCTGAATCTCTGTGGGAATGGAGTTCATGAGTAGATGTGGCTAATAAGCAGCACTTGTGTGCAGTCTCCATTACCACAGTCTGTCCTCTCTGTACTTCATGTCTCCTGATGAGCTCCATTCACACAAAGATTCAGCAAAATATCATATTAAATTGTAGTCAGGATCATAATCCCTGACAGTCAGAGCAGAAAGGAGGATGAGGCAGCTCTTTAGCTCAGTGTTGTGAAGTAACTTGTCCTGCTATATAAATATACATACACACTAAATAGAAAAAACAGCAGCACAGTTAGTCCATTCTAGGGAAATAAAACTGGGTCCACCACCTGTTTTTAACGATATTTTGGAGTGATGCCTCATTTTTCCTTTATATTATATATACACACATATATACACAAAAATATAAGGAATTAAATCCTAAGTATGTCTTCACATGCGTAACATTTTGTTTCGGAAAATTTCTGTGACTGAAAATCAGTTTCATTCATCTCTATGGGGCTTATTTTCAGTTGCAGAAATTTTCTGCAATACATTCTGTCATATGTAAAGGCGCCCTAACAAATAAGGAGCAAGGATCAAAACGTTGTCCTAATATAATCAATAAGCTGATGGTGCTCCACTACGGCATGAATAGCGATGCGGACTGCACTACAGCTTGACGGAATGGATACAAATGCTGGTCTGAATACAGCCTAATGAAGGATGTCACGCATGCAGCGACAGGTAACAATCTACTTACTTGCCAGCAGCATAAACTTCCGCTGTGTCAAAGAGGTTTATTCCATTGTCATACGCCAGAGTCATCAATTGCTCCGCCATCTGAAAAGATAAGCAGGGACATTTTTGAAAACTAGAAAACACAGTAGTAGGGTTTAAATACGCACAATGCAGACTGCTTAAGAACTGCAGACACCATTATACAAAATATATATACTTGTGTGTGAAAAAAAAAATATATATAAAAAAACGGCATCAACAACTTTGCTAATTTTACTAAAACAGACAAACAAATGGCCGGTATTGAAATCAATGAGAAACCCCTTTTAAAAAGAGATTCAGGACACGATACAGTAAAACCTGTAGCATTTATCACCTTGCAGCCTCCCTGGAGCAGTAAAAGGAGGTCTGCGACGACAAGGATGAAGTGGAATAATGATCAGGCTATGACACAATGTGATGTTAGGCAGCTTATTGTGAAGGAATCTGTCACCGCGATCCTGTGCTATTATCTGCAGTAATACATGAGTAGTAGTCTAGGTCACCATTATTTCTTTTTGTATATCCCCCCGTTTCCCCACTGTTGGGATTCAAAGCTGCACTGAAAAACACAGACCGGACTGTTAGGCCATGCCAACATAATGGAGGGGACGCACGTGCACATGTATGGCAGCCCCGATAATGTATTTCAGAGCAGTTTTAAACCCAGACAGCGGAGGATGGTAGGCAGTACAACAATAAAAAACAGCGATCTGGACTCTTTCTCTGCAGTAATGCTCATGTATGACCGCAGATAACGGTCCAAGATCATTTCTGAGTGGCCATAAAAATTTCACAATAAATGCATAATGCTTAGTTAAAATACCTGCCCTTCTTTTTTACCTTTAAGGAGCCTTTTCTACAGTTCCCAGCCCCCTCTTCATTTCTGTGCTTTGGTAGTCTGCCCTTGGATGCAGCAGCTGTGAGCAGGAAGGGGTGTACACAGGGGAGTGGGAATCAAAGTACCCTCATCCCAAAAGTTGGCAACCACCAGGCATTTTAACCAGGCACTTAGGCCCCATTTACATGACTAGGAAGCACATGGAAGCCTTTAGGAAACATTTCCTATCTTTCACCGCATCTTGCGGATCGTAGACACATCGAGGTCAATAGGTCCACACTGAGATAAAGGGTGCACATCGTTTCGGGGACCCGCAATTTAAAGTCTGCAAGAGGTGGGTGCCTTATTGTAAAAGCTCACTACTACAGTGCTGCTTGACTTTATTTTTTTGTTTTAAATTAAAATTATTTTTATTGGTTTTCTCCAAAAATGTAAATATAATGCCTACATAAAAGGCAAACATGAAAAGGCATGAAATAAGATGCAATAACAGATCCATATATATGCCGTGCTGCTTGACTTTAAAGAGAGCAGCGCTGTAGTAGAGTTTTCCCTCCACCATAATGTTGATGGTGCTGTGCTGCTGGGGCATTCTAGCGATGGAGCTACACAGAACAGCTGATCAGCTGGGGTGTCGGACCCCCACTGATCAGCCAGTGATAGCATACCTTAAAGATACACCCTCACTTGCAAAAGGGGGACAACCCCTGTAAACAGTGCAGAGACCATATACAGAAAATCTCACTCAAAAGAATGTGTCCATAGACAACCATGAGAAAAGCAAAATCTTTACCCTCATGGTGACCAACTGTTCTAGGTTAATGCAATAAAATAATCTATTTCAGCTAATCCCCTTGTTGTGCCAATTATAATACCGTTATGCTGGGACCAGATGGTACTGCAACCTCTGTCACTATTCTGTTACTGAGATCCAAATCTCTAGCATAGTGTCACGGTCTCTAACGCGACAGGTGTCAGAAGATCCAAGAGACTGGCTACTCGTGATGTGAAATGACAGCCTCTTTTGGTTTCACTTGTTTCAATGTTGTTGCTGGTAATGACCACACCTCTTGTCTCAGGTGTAGCTTAATCTGGCTTAACCCAGCATGTTAAGCGGTTGATAGCTCTGTACTGTTGGTGGAAGTGTTGGTGTTTGGATCTCCACGGAGTTCCTGCTCATCTACGTGCTATTCGGAGTTAAGTGTCTTTTCCTATTGCTTGTTTATTGTATTCCCCTATCTTTTGTATTAGGCCTGAGGGGGTCCCCTGTTCCTTCAGCTGGAAAGGAACCAGTCATCTGTTGTCCCGACACTATTTCCAGGGCCCTATAGGGTGAGATAGGGTTTTAGGTTCCTGCGTATGAACATTCCTACCATCGAGGTCTGTTCCATCAGATAGTAGTCAGGGCTCGGATTAGGGATTCACTAGGTGGTGACCATCCCCCTTTCCTTAGTTTCCAGTACTAGTACCTTTCCTCTTCCCTCCTGTGTTTGGTGTGGGGTTTACTTCCCACACTGCGCCATGACACATAGCCATACCGTTAAATGATAAAAGCCAATATCTACCACTAGAGGGAAGCAAATAACTTACTGCATACTGTATTATTATTGAGCATAATGTATTCACAGTATGCTCCCTCTAGTGGTGATTTTTGGCACTGAAAATTTTATTATGTAAAGAGGTTGTTCACACAGGAAAAGTTATTTAGGAAACCGCTTACAGATCTTCCGCCACACTAGTTCCAGCACTTACAAGGGGCCCCACTAGTTTCTACTTCCTGCTCTCTTGACAGAGACATGTGTCTGCTGCAGGCAATCAATAGCCAAAACAGTGACCCAGAGCTAAGCTGTTAGGTCACATGTCTGACAGTGGGTGGAGCTAAAAAGTTGTGCGTACAAGAGCAACCAGCAGAATTTTGAAAGGGCCTTTAGATGTGAACATGAAACAACTCAAATTCAGTACAAAAATGATAAAGAAAAGTATTCACAACTTTTTATATGGATTCATACAGGTATATATCATTGAATTACAGACGCGGAACTCAGGACTTGGGTTTAGAAATGGAAAAGCTATCACGAGTAACGTGGAGTGTCTCTGTGATGCTATCACCATTACACCGTGCATTGACTTCACACAATACAAACAGATGTAATGCGATAAAATTATCACCGGCTATGAATCTGAACCCCATTCTCCAGGTAATACGATCGCCTATGTAAAACGAACTGACTCCACAGAATATACAATCCCTCCAGATGATAGATCTACATGTTTGTTATTGGGATTACATTCTGTCCTAGTTGAGTAATCCAGTTGTCATGGAATGAAATGTTACTGTAATCTTACAGACTCATCCCTTATGATGTAGTGTACATAGTATAATAAAAACACAAAAAAGAATGATCAGAAACATTATCTTCAGTCCTCATCCAGAGGCCATAATTAAAATGGTTGACTAGTTGGAAAAAAAAAAACCCTGTCCCATATGTCATTAGGAAATCTCAGTTAAAGGGGTTATCCAAACTATAAAACATCCTCTGGATAGATCATCAGCATCTGATCGGCAGGGGTCTGACACCCGGGACCCCCGCCGATCAGCTGTTTGAGAAGGCAGTAGCACCTCGGCCTTCTTGCTGTTTACCGCAGGCGCAGTGACGTCACGACTAGTATCACAGGCCTTGGCGGGGTTAAGCTCTGTTCACTTGAATGAAGCTTAGTTCCACCCAGGCTCCTACTGCCAGTGCCGCTGCCTTTTCAAACAGCTGATTGGCTGGGGTCCCGGGTGTCGGACCCCTGCCGATCAGTTTAAATAAACTGCAGAACCCCTTTAATATGGCAGATTATATGGGTGGGGCATTGTGATGTCACATAAGGGGGGGGGGGGGCGGCAAACTTTTCTTTTGCCTAGGGCGGCAAAAATCCTTGCACCGGCCCTGGACGCGGGTGCCAGGGAGTGGTTAAGTATAATCTATATGAGGGGCCCAGGCTGTGGGGGGCATGTTTTATAGTTTGGATAACCAGTTTAATAGAGGAGGTCCTCTCTTCGGTGTCCCTTGGTCAGTGTAGAGAGCGGTTACAAAGTGTATCTCTTACTTTGGAGGACCTGTCCTGTACAGCACTCTCAAATCCACTGATTTGAGTGGACACTCTGTAATATTTAATTTCTCCTGTGGTGGCACTGTAGGGAAACTGAACGCTAGCTGCCAGGTTTTCTCACAGATTACAGGTGATCTATGGGAGTTGCAGCAGGTGGACATTACTGATCAGCTTATTCTCTAGCCCCATTGACATGAGAACTCCAAAGACTGCCATGTGGGGGCCACTACTTTCTATCCCCATCAATTCTTCTTTTTTTTTTTTTATCATGTTGCCAGCCTTCGATGCTGGTGTTTCTTAGTTTTATCAGTTTCTAGAAATGCTGGGTTACAACCAACATGGCTGCCACTACACTTTAACGTTGTCAATCACTGGATATTTCTCTCACTTGAGGATGACAAAGCTGCTCAAAGGGATTTTTTGACTGTTTGTAACTAATGACCTATCCTCTGGATAGGTCATCGGCATCTGATCGATGAGGGTCTGGAACCTGTGATCCCTGCCTATCCACTGCTGGAGGAGGCCCCACTGCTCCTGTGATGTTACGACTAGTAGTCATGTGGCCTAGGCACAGTTTAGCCCCAGTCATTCGTATTTTTCAAAAATAGTTCTACCAAGTTATTTTTGACACTGAAATTTGACTTAAAAGGGTTGTCCCACAAAAAATATTCTAGTTTACAAACCAGCACCTGGATCTGAATACTTTTGGAATTGCAAGTTATTAAAAATTTAGCATAGCCACTGAGTTATTCAATAAAATGTTTCTGTATAGCGCCACCTGCTGTTGTTTATTATTTCTTTGTCCTGCTCACTGAGATGGCCGCACATGCTCAGTTTCATCCTTTAACTGCCTCCTGAGCTGTGATAGGGAGAGCATGAACATGCCTCCTGAGCTGTGATAGGGAGAGCTAAGACACGCCTCCTGAGCTGTGATAGGGAGAGCTGAGACACGCCTCCTGAGCTGTGATAGGGAGAGCTGAGACACGCCTCCTGAGCTGTGATAGGGAGAGCTGAGACACGCCTCCTTAGCTGCAGCAGAAAAGACACTCCCCTTGAGCTGTCAGCTTGATATAAATCTAGCAGAGCAATGAATGGGGAGATCTATAGATCCATGTGAGGTACAGGACTGGTTCTAGCTTTGATATAAAGAGATTGTCATGTACTGAATGATGTCAGATTTTTTATATTAGTCATGAGATAACCCCTTTAAATACCAGGGATCCTTTACACATTTTTGTAATCATGCTGTCCTAGTAAATGGACGGCAAGTCAGATAAAGTCTGTAGTTTGATGTATAAAACCGCACAACTGAACGGTAGGCCTGTACGTCTCAAGAGAATCCTGCCAGCTGTCCCTGCTGCCGAGCAAGCAAATCCTTCCATTGTCAGCCTCACTAGAAACAAAACGATCAGCACAATAGTCCATAAATAATTAAACTGATGAGTCTTGGCCAAGTACACTGCCGTATATGTGTAAGAGAGGCAGGAGAATGTAGGTGTGCTACAGCCGCCACATCTTTATATAAGTAGTGACATTGCCAATGTGTACACGGGCTGCCACATGCTGCTGGATGTCTATGGTCTGGATTCAAAAACATCAGCCATATTTGGCTTTTTGGCCTTTATTTCTCATTGAGAAGGTTTAGCAGCTTAGGTGTCAAACAGCTGCTCATCCATACAATAGATATATATCCAAAAGTATGTGGATTCCATCCCCATCTAAAGTCAGGTGTTTCAGTCACACCCACTGCAAACAGGTGCATAAAAACAAGCACACAGCTATGTAGTAGTAGTACTAGTAGCAGTGTGGATTGTACTTGAAAAGGGCTGTGCCACAAAAAATATTCAACATTTTTAAACCAGCGCCTGGGTCTGAACACTTTTGTAATTGCATGTAATTATAAGCTTAGTATAGCCACTGAGTTGTTCAATAAAATGGATTTGAATAGCGCCACCTGCTGATTCATTGAGGAGGTCACACATGCTCTGTTTACATGTTCAACTGCCACCAACCATTTCTTCTGTTAGAAGCGGAGGTAATGACAGGAAAAGAACAACAGCTAAAGGACACAGCTGTGACTGTTACAGGGAAAGAGCTACAGCAGAAAGGACACACCCTGCGAGTTGCCAGGCAGAAGTAAATCTAGAAGAAAAACAGGAGAAATGAATGGGCAAATCTCTGGACCCATGTTAGGTACAGGGCTGGTTCTACCTTTGTTAGAAAGAGATGGTCATGTCCTCTATGATGTCTGATTTTCATTTTTGTCACTATGATCTTTGCTTAGAGCTGCAGTGAAAAACATTGTCAGGACTGCTGTGCAAGCACACAGGAGTCCTCTCTATTACATTAGAACAGCAGCACCGACTGTATTTCAGTACAGCTTTGAGCACTGGCAGTGTGGTAATCTGGGGCTGTTTGAAACAAAATATAGAAATCTGGACTTCTTATCTGCGGTAAGTATGTAATACTGCAGATAACAGTCCAAGGTCATAGTGACAGGTTCCGTTTGAAGAGGACCTATAACCTCTCTGTACATCAGAGGTGGAACATACTGCCTTAGCAGCTGTTACAGGGCCCAGGCCACAATGGATGTCTGTCATCAACAATGCCCAAACTGGTGTCTTTGGGTGCATCGCCGAGGCCACTGAATGGCTACAGTAGTCACATCTTGTCAATGTGCTGTCACCATTACAGCTGGGTAAATACAGCCTGGCTGGACAAACCAGAGAGGCGGAGCGGGATCCCTCAGGTAAGTACTTACCAGTTCTCTATTGCAGGCAGACCCTGAGGGCTGTCCATTTTCCTACTGAAACTGGACAGCCCATTTAAGAGCTTTGTCACTATGAACAAAGCACTTTAAGTCCCCTATCGGGATACAGGGGAAAAAAAAGTTGAAAAAAAAAAAAGTTACAAAAAAAATACAAGTGAAAAACAAAAGCTCACTTTTTTACTGGCAAATACGTTTATGTGAAAATATATAAAAATGACAAATTGCTGGCTGCTGTTTATTTCACCTCCCAAAAAAACACAATAAAAAATGTTACATCCCAAAATGGCATCTCCTAAAGGCTCAATGTGAACCCACCCACCCATGCAGCAACACCCAAAAATTCAAGAAAAAGTAGAAAAACTAAACAAACTACCGTATATAAATTGTTTACATTTAATTGCTGCGAACACCATAACCCCCCACCCCACCCCAAAAAAACCATGTTCGAATTCCTGTGTTTTTTTTTCAAGCTGTCACCCCCAAAAATTTATACAATATATTAGATGTTGCCTAATTTCCTTGAATTGATTTGAGGTCTTTTGGCACAAGAAAAGTCATTATAGAGTAGGGTCCCATCTAAAAGAGGTCACCTTGCCATGGTAGATGGACACATCATTTTGATAAAATATATTTGCTAATTATTTTATATAGTGACTATAGCATACATTTACAGTCTATATATTTAGTGTTTGCAGAGTTCTAAATATTAGATGTACCCCAAAATAATGCCATAAAAAATACACTTTTTACTCTATAGAAAGCCTTCCTAGAAGTCGGAAAGCTGTTTTAGCTGCAAAAGGCGACCAACTCCGTATTAAAGGGATTTTCCGTGTGTTTATTATTGATGACCTGTCTTCAGGATAGGTCATCAATTAGGGTTGGATTCGATTAATTTGCCCTTTTACAACCTGATGAAATAGATTTTTTTTTAATATTGTCACATTAATTTGTTTTTTTTTTGCCGCCTGCGCTGTCAATCCTGGTGCGGGCAACAGGTACTGAGATCCCCGCACATGCTGCGCTGATACAGCACTCCAGATCATAGTGGGAGCCCGCGACTGAATGTGGCAGGGCAGTACCAGTAGCTCATGTCATTTACTCTGTGTCACCTGTGCCACCCTGCTTTGCTCCCCCCCACCCCAGAGTACCTTTGTCTTAGTTTGCCATCCCTGCCACTTTGATTCTCCCTTTGCTTCTCGAGCATTGCAACAGGCAGTGGATATCCCACTATTTAGAGTGCACCCCTCTATATATAGGACACCCCTATATACAACGTATACAGAAAAAAAAAACTTATTGGCAGAAAAATAATAATTAAGATTAAAATCGATAATTGTCTTTAAAGTTGAAATAATCAAAATACATTTATTTTTCCATAAGCACCTAGACCTATCATCAATATCTGATCGGTGAGGGTTTATAGTCACCTAGACCTATCATCAATATCTGATCGGTGAGGGTTTATAGTCACCTAGACCTATCATCAATATCTGATTCGGTGAGGGTCTGACATCGGGAAACCCCACCAATCAGCTGTTTGAATAAGCCATGGTGGTTCGCCAGCAATGAAGCCTCTTCCTAGGCCGATGACATCACATTCACCAGTCACGTGGCTTAAAGAATGGGAATGAGCGACAGTATCAAGTACAGCCGCTATACAATCTACGGCTCTGTGCTTGGTAAGCGGTTTTGATTAAAAAGGCCAGGCAGTGGATGGTCACAGAAAGGAGCGGAGCCTGGGTGCAACAAGAGCAATGGTAACACCCTCATTGCACCAAAGGCCTAATTTGCATATTAAGAAAAGGTATCATAAGTGGAGAAAACAGCCTCAGATGAAGAGAAGGAAAAACTGTTTTCGTCAGGTGAAGCACAGCTATGTGTCTGTGTAGACAGTTGGATAGGGAGGTCGCTGGTGACAGATTCCCTTCAAAGTAAATCCGGCAGAGCAATTGGAGCAAAGAATGATGATATCTCTGGATGCACGTGAGCTACAGGGCTGGTTCTAGCTTTGCTGGAGATTGCTAATTACCATATTGTGCCAGATTGTCTTTTTTACATTAATGATGGGATAACCCCTTTAAGTCACAAAAACAGTGTTTCATTAACACTGTGATCCGTAAGAGAAGGCAACCAAGGAATTGGCAAAGCCTGATCATCAACTTCCATGTTTCTGGTTCAAAGGTTTTCAATTTGGGTTATTCTATATATATACACACCCAAAAGTCAATCAACTAAAACCATTAATAAGACTGATGCCCATGTTGACAACTATGCAAAGCATAGATCTGTCAAACACAGTTAAAAATAAGTGAGCGTGATGAAAAGCTAACAGATGTACACAAAACAACCCCCTGAACGCTCACTCATCCCAATCGTCACAATTACCTTTCTTAACAACTGCTGCATGTGTGTATTTATACACCGAGCGTCTTACCTCATCCGTGATCTGACCTCCAAACGTCACCCATGTTCCTGTAGAAGACACAGAAGCTATAATGTCAAGAATATACTTTGTATGAATCTTTGGCATGTCCTGCACACCAAAGTCAATATAAAGACTTTCATATGGGAAGATACTAATAGCAAGTGAAACATAAGCTGCCCCTGTACGGAAAGGATTCACACAGGCTTTATTTGGCATCTTGATAGTTTATTTCTTTATTTATTTTTCCATTTTTTTCCCTCCATCCAAATGTGAAATTCAATACGGACAAAGCAGCAAAAAAAATAAAAAATAAACAAAAATAAAAACAAAACGAAAAAACTTGTAATCTAAAAGTTCTTGGTTACCCCTATAGGATTAAATATATATATACACACACACACGTAAAAGCAAAAAAGCAAAAATGTATGATGTGTATTAATAGAATAAATAAAAGAATTTAAATAAAAATCTTCATTATTCATAAAACTCCAATATATATATATATATATAAAAGATTAACAAATTTATCACCGTAAACAAATGAGCCATGAAGGACGGCACATTTTAATTTTACATATAATCTAACAACTAAACACTAGCGTTGGTGCGGATCCGTCTGTTTATTTGCACAGACGGATCCACACCTCTAATGCAAACGTTTGTATCCGTTCAGAACGGATCCGTTTGCATTAGCTGTAAAGAAAAACGGATCCGTTTTGAATTACATTGAAAGTCAATGGGGAACGGATCCGTTTTCAAATGCACCATATTGTGTCACTGACAACGGATCCGTCCCCATTGACTTACATTGTAAAAAAAAACTGATCCGTTAGGCTCCGCCTCTTCAGACGGACACCAAAATGCTGCATGCTGCGTTTTGGTGTCCGCCTCAAAAACGGAATAGAGGCGGAACGGAGCCTAACTGATGCATTCTGAACGGATCCTTATCCATTCAGAATGCATTGGGGCTTAACTGATCCGTTTTGGACCGTTTGTGAGATCCCTGAAACGGATCTCACAAACGGAATCCAAAACGCTAGTGTGAAAGTACCCTAATGATGGAAAAATTCTCATACACTCAGTTTATTTAAAAAAAAGGAAAAACCCCAGTGAATTTAATTTAGGGTCTCCCTCTGTTTCTCTGTCAAAATGTACATTATAGAATCGCCACAAAGAAAAATAAACCCAACTGCAACATACAATATTCAGCTATGGTTCACTTCCTCCTTGTACAATATATCTCTTTTGTCTTTTGTATTATTGCCTTTTTATCATACTATCAATTTGCAAAATCTGAAGACATAATAAGAAAAAGGCACAACAGCCACGCCACAGAACAGAGGTAAAAATAAAAACTTACCTAAGCCCAGGCAGGAGACCCTTAGGCCGGACTTTCCAAGATTTCTGAAAACACAATATTTATAAAAGTGTTACTAAAGGAGACTTCAATATTAATTAATCGGTGAATAGTTATGTCCATGTGATGTCATACTCAGCACTAATGCCGTTATTCTCACACCTTCATTACAAACATGAAAGAACAAAGATCACAAAGAGTCGTCTTGATTTGCTACACAGGGCCTATAGTTTCCTTAGGTTCCCACTCACTAAGCTGCATCTATGGTGCATATCCCAACCTGTTTTATCATCAAAATCACCAGAGGAAACTGTTTAGACACTGAGCCACTAAAGATGAATACAGCTCTGGAGTATAATATACACTGTAACTCAGTATCAGTACAAGAGAAGTAAAGTTATGTACACAGGGACTTCACCTGCAGAATATTGAGCGCCGCTCTGGCGTGTAATACAAGATGTATCCCAGGATTAGTACAAGATAAGTAATCTAATGGAAGGCCATTGTGACTTTACCAGCAGAATAGTGAGTGCAGCTCTGGAGTATAATAAAAGATGCGACTATGGACAGTACAGTCTAAGTAATGTCTAAGAATTCTGCCATGAATAAGGAATGGTATCAAAACATCCACCAAGGGCAACTTTTTTTTAATGATTCAGAAGGAATTTGGTGAAGTTCAATGCTTTTTCCAGTGTGACGGAGCACCATGTCACAGAGTAAAACTAACAACTAAGTGGCTCGGTGAAAAAAAAAAATAAATAAATAAATAACATTTTTGGTCCATGACCGGGAAACACCCCAGATCTCAATCCTATTGAGAACCTGTGGGCAATCCTTAAAAAGTGGATGGACAAACAAAACCGCAAATTGTGATAAACTCCAAGGACTGATTAGGTAAGAATGGATTGTCATCAGTTAGGATTTGTCCCAGAAGCGGACATCCAGCATGCCAGGGCGAATTGTAAGAGTCTTGAAAAAGAAGGGTCAACACTGGAAACATTAAGTCTTTGCATAAAAAAATGAAATGCTATGAATTGTTCTTCAGTATACCATAGAAACATCTAACAAAATTATGAGTCACTCTACTGGCAGAATTGTGAGTGCAGCTCTGGAGTGTAATACAAAATGTAACTCAGGATCAGTACAGGATAACTAATGTAGTACACAGTGACTCCACCAGCAGAAAAGTGAATAGAGCTCTGGAGTATAATACAGGATGTAACTCAGCATCAGCACAAATATAAACAATGTAATGAATGCACACAGTGACTCCACCAGCATAATAGTGAGTGCAGCTCTGGAGTACAATACAGGCTGTAATTAAAGAGGACCTTTCATTAGAATAAAAAATATAAATTAAGTATACCGACAAGTAGAGCGGCACCCAGGGCTCTTACTAATAGTAAGTGCAGGGAGATCCCTGGGCGCCGCTCTACATGTCGGTATATTTGGTAGTGGTCGACCGATTATCGGTTTGGCCGATATTATCGGCCGATATTGATGATTTGCACAGTTATCGGTATCGGCCCCTAACCAGGCCGATATACCGATAACTGTGCTATAACAGAACATTGCCGCGCTGCTCTCAGCGCGGCCATGTTCCCTCAGCAGCACAGGGGAGAAGGAGGCAGTCCCTCCTCCCCCCTGTGCCGCGCTGCCAGTGGAGAGAAGAGGAGGAGGAGGGGCTGAGGGCGCACTGGCCACCAATGAGAGCAGAGGAGGCGGGGCTGAGGGCGCACTGGCCACCAATGATAATAAGGTTTAAGATATTACAAGCACATTGCCCAGACCCTACCTCTGATAGAGAGCTGCGATCCGCGGCAATTAACCCCTCAGGTGCCGCACCTGAGGGGTTAATTGCCGCGGATCGCAGCTATCTATCAGAGGCAGGGTCTGGGCAATGTGCTTGTATATCTTAAACCTATTATCATTGGTGCCAGTGCGTCCTCCTGATCCCTCCTCCCCCATCCCTTCAGTATTGATATCATTGGTGGGAGTGGCCACAGGGTCCCCCACCTCCTCTCTTCTGATCGGAGCCCCAGCAGTGTAATGCTGGGGATCCGATTGGTTACCATGGCAGCCAGGACGCTCCTGAAGCCCTGGCTGCCATGGTTCCTGCTGCTGTGTGTCCATAGCACAGGGCAGCAGGGACAGTGTCAGGTCCTATTCACCCTGATAGAGCTCTATTAGGGTGAATAGGACAAGGGATGTAAAGAGCCCAGGTTCTACCCCTAGGGGGGAAATAGTAATAAAATAAAAAGTAAAAAAAATTAAAATAGTAAAAAAACACCAAAATATTAAGTATAAATTAACCCTTTTCCAATTTTACATATAAAATATATAAACAATAAATAAAAAAAACATATCGCCGTGACCAAAAAGTCCAAACTAATAAAAAAATTTTTTTTTTAAAAGCGTCGGACGCCGTAACAGAAAAAAAAAATCCAAAAATTAAAATGCGCAAAATATCGGTATAAAATATCGGCTATCGGCCTGAAAGTTCACAGAATATCGGTATCGGCTCTAAAAAAATCAATATCGGCCGACCCCTAATATTTGGTTTATATTTTTTATTCTAATGAAAGGTTCAGTTCATGGTAAGTAATGTATGTACACAGTGACTCCACCAGCAGAATAAAGAATGAAGCTTTGGGCTATAACACAGGATATTACTCACAATCAATACAGGATAAGTAATGTAATGTATGTACACAGTGACTCCTCCAGCAGAGTAGTGAGTGCAGTTCTGGAGTATATTACAGGATGTAACTCGATCAGTACAGGATAAGTAATGTATATACACAGTAACACCACCAGGAGAACAGCTCTGGAGTATAATACAGAATATAACTCAGGATCAGTATAAGATAAGTAATGTAATGTATGTACCCTGTGACTTAACCGGCAGAATAGTGAGTGCTGCTCTGGAGTATAGTACAGGATGTAAATCAGTACAAGTTAATGCATGCACACAGCAACTCAACATTTTACACAGATTATATATACATTTAGCACAATTTATTAAATGAAGAGACATTACTTCACAGTGACACCACCAGCAGAACAGCGAGTGCAGCTCTGGAGTAGAATGCAAGATGTAACTCGGGATCAGTACAAGATAAGTAATGTCATGTATTTACAAAATAGCTCAAATTTTTTTATAGATTTACAGTTAGGTCTATATATTTAGACAGACAACATTTTTCAAATTTTTGTTCTGTACATTACCACAATGGATTTCTGATTTTGAACAAAACAATTCAGATGCAGTTGAAGTTCAGTATACATCGAAAAACCACGGCACTCTATAGTTGCTTATTTTATTATTTCATTTCAATTAATTATTTTCTTATCCATCCAAAAATTAGCCACTGGCCAACGTTTCGGTCTAATCCTAGACCTTGTTCACAGCCATAGTGTTCACAGAACTCGCTTCTAAGAACACTAAGGCCGTGAACAAGGTCTAGGATTAGACCGAAACGTTGGCCAGTGGCTAATTTTTGGATGGATAAGAAAAGAATTAATTGAAATGAAATAATAAAATAAGCAACTATAGAGTGCCGTGGTTTTTCGATATATACTGGATGTACCCTTTACCACTGAGCACCGCCCACTCTCTAATAAGGAGTGCCGCTCAACCCCTTTCTCAGCAGTTGAAGTTCAGACTTTCAGCTTTAATTCAGTGGGTTGAACAAAATGATTGCATAAAGATGTGAGTAACTAAAGCATTTTTTAAACTCAATCCCTTCATTTCAGGGGCTCAAAAGTAATTGGACAAATTAACTAATTATAAATAAAATGTTTATTTCTAATACTTGGTTGAAAACCCTTTGTTGGCAATGACTGCCTGAAGTCTTGAACTCATGGACATCATCAGACGCTGTTTCCTCCTTAATGCTCGGCCCGGCCTTTACTGCAGCGGTTTTCAGTTGCTGTTTGTTTGTGAGTCTTTTTGTCTGAAGTTTAGTCTTTAACCAGTGAAATGCTCTATTGGGTTCAGATCCGGTGACTGACTCGGCCATTCTAAAATATTCCACTTCTTTGCTGTTTTAAACTCCTTGGTTGCTTTGGCTTTATGTTTTGGGTCATTGTCCATCTGTATTATGAAACGCCGACCAATTTGGCTGGATTTGAGCACACAGTATGTCTCTGAAAACCCCAGAATTCATCCGGCTGCTTCTGTCCTGTGTCCCATCATCAGTAAACACTAGGGACCCAGTGCCACTGGCAGCCATGCATGCCCAAGCCGTCACACTGCCTCCGCCGTCTTTTACGGATGATGTGGCATGCTTTGGATCATGAGCTGTACCATGTCTTCGCCATAGTATTTTCTTTCCATCATTCTGGTAGAGGTTGATCTTGGTTTCATCGGTCCAAAGAATGTTCTTCCAGAAGTGTGCTGGTTTTTAAGATGTGTTTATTTTTAGCAAAGTCCAAGCTAGCCTTCTTACTCTTTAGGCTTATGAGTGGCTTGCACCGTGCAGTGAACCCTCTGTAGTTACTTTCATGCCGTCTTCTCTTTATGGTAGATTTAGATATTGATACGTTTGTATCCTGGAGAGTGTGGGTCACTCGGTTGGTTGTTGTGAAGGGTTTCTCTTCACCATGGTAATTATTCTGCGATTATCCACCACATTGTTGAGGTCACCAGTGCTTTCTTTCTTTCTCAGGATGTACCAAACTGTAGATTTTGCCACTCCTAATAGTGTAGCAATTTCTCTGATGTTTTTTTTCTGTTTTCGCAGATGAAGGATGGCTTGTTTCACCTGCATGGAGAGCTCCTTTGACCGCATGTTTACTTCTCAGCAAAAGCTTCAAAATGCAAGCACCACACCTCAAATCAACTCCGGGCCTTTTATGTGCTTAACTGAGAATGAAATAATTAAGGAATTGCCCACGAAACAGCCTTTGAGTCAACTGTCCAATTACTTTTGGTCCCTTTAAAAACAGGGTGCCACATCTAAAAGGAGCTGAAACTCCTAAACCCTTCATCCAATTTTAATGTGGATACCCTCAAATGAAAGCTAAAAGTCTGGACTTTATGTCCATGTCCATTATATAACTATAAGGGCTCATTCAGATGGCCGCATGCTGTCCGCAAAAATGCGGATCCGTTTTTTTGCAGATTAGATGCTGTCCCATTCACTTCTATGGGGCCCTTTTCTTCCATTGCACTGCTCAGCAAAAAAAATGAAATATGTCCTATACATGGCAGTGAAAATCAGGACATGGCCCTATTGAAGTCTATGAATCAGCAAAAAAACGGAATGAAATCCGTTTTTTTGCGGACATGCTGAACTGTCCGCAAAAAAACAAATCTGCATTTTTGTGGACAGCATACGGCCGTCTGAATGAGCCCTAACTTGAATATGTTTTAGTAATCAGGTAAAAAAAAAATACATTTGTATCAGCGTCCAAATATATATGGACCTAACTATATTCTGTATGTAAACTGTAAAATGGTGCTTAAAAGCTGGACATACAATATCAGAATATATATAAATAAATGCTAGTATTGCTGCGTACAATGTGCATTATTATACAGCAATATAATTGCCATTTTCCAGACATCAGCTGTATGGACAACTGACTAGAAATTCACACATTGTAGCAGCAGTGGGAGACACGAGTGAGTTTTGCCATAACAGATGCTCGCTGTTACGTCCATCACAGTATTAGACTGAATCATCAGATTACGCCATCCAATCCCCTTTTTCTTGCAAAGCTGCCAGAGGTTGAATGAGAGGCAAAGCTTGTTCCTTTGCTCTGACCATGTTGTGCTGAGAGTTTAATTATGTCCTTCAGGCATAAAACACGAGCAGATGTGAAGGGGTCTTCTTAGTACACTCAGACTTCTGCGCTAGAAATTGTGCTGCGTTTCCAGTATGATTTAAAATCTGCTCTCACAACACTTATGGGGGATATAAAGGCGCACACAAGGTGCTCTGGTTTTCTGAACCGCAGCTGCAGAGAGGGCAAATACTAAAGAAGAACTCCTGCAAAAAATATTATTCTCTGACCTGACACAGCTGAGGATCAGAAGGGAGGTTATAACTCACAAATACAGTCACTGGTAAGAAGGTTACCTTCACTAAAGATTATATCATGCACCCTTTTAACAGGTCAGAGAATACATTTTTTTGCAGGAGTGCTCCTTTAAGCAGCTCAGCCCTAAACAAGTGAATGAAGCTCCACTGCAATACCAGACACAGCATATGGACAGGTGTGGCACTGTTTCTAGAAGAAAGCAGCCATCCTATACTAGGGTTACCCTAATAGTTTCATGCCATTCTGGAATTTGCCTTTTACAGAAACATGAAACTGCATGGTTGCCGATTTTATCACAAATTATAAAATCTTTTTTTTTTTTTTTTTTTTTAAATAGGAACCTGCCACCAAGAAAATGCAGTGCAATCTGCAGGCATTATGTTATAGAGCAGGAGGAGCTGAGCAGATTGATATGTAGTTTTGTGGGAAAATGTTCAGGAAAGATGGTAATATATTAATTTAAATGTCTACTTTTATCTTCAGGAGTCATGTGGGCGGTGCCATGCAGTGACTGACACCAAACTCTATGTGACTAAATATAGAGACTTAGCTGTCAATCAGTAAGTAGGTCCTTAGGTCCACCCAGATGACTCCTATGCATAAAAAGCAGAGATTTAACTAAATAAGTTATAATGAATCTTTTCTTATTTACAAATCAATCTGCTCAGCTCCTCCTGCTCTATAACATGCTTCCTGCTGATCAAATAGGATTTTCATGGGGGCAGGTTTTATTTAAGAAGGGGGTATGGCCATGATTTTACTTATCACGAAAAGGGACACACAAATGGAGTACATGTAATACAGACTAGATTTTCAGAGGATTCTCTCTCTCTCTCAAATACTATATATTCATTTGAATAAAAAAAAAAAAAACTTCCATTTTCTTGGTATTAATGTATTAAATATTTTAAAAATAAAAATACAAACTAGTGCGCATTGTACAAATCACACAAGACGTACGGCTGCTAGAGCGCCCAAAAACTAATGTGGTGCATCAATTCCATTGTTTGGAGACCCCATGGCCAGGCCCAGAGGTCACTGCTGTATGGTGCAGGAAATAACGTGCAAATAAAGACGACCAAAAATATAGTATAACTAGTAGGACCTAAAGCTGCCCCTAAAGTGCATAGATCATAGTTTTCTGTGACCCTCATCACGCAGTTAGCAACAGGACGGTATTAAGGGCAGCACTGGTGAAACTGCAGTCAGGCGCTTAGGGCAGCTAGAGGCTCCAGCAGCCTCATTAGTATTCACTTCGGTGCACTGAATATTAAAGGGGTCAGCAAGTGGCATTTATTATGTAGAGAAAGTTAATACAAGACACTTGCTAATGTATCGTGATTGTCCATATTGCTTCCTTCGCTGGCTAGATTCATTTTTCCATCACGTTATACACTGCTTATTTCCATGGTTACGACCACCCTGAAATCCAGCAGTGATGGTCATGCTTGCATTTTATAGGAAGGAGGGCACATAGGCTGGTGCTTTTTCCTATAATGTGCAAGCACGACCAACGCTGCTGGATTGCAGGGTGGTCGTAATCATGGAAACGAGCAGTGTATAATGTGATGGAAAAATGAATCAAGCCAGCAAAGGAGGCAATATGGACAATAACAATACATTAGTAAGTGCCTTGTATTAACCTTGTCTACATGATAAATGCCATTTTCTGAAGTGACACAATCCCTTTAATGAAGTAGTTGGATATGAGTTTGGGGAACAGCCCTCTTCCAGCACATAGACTTGTACTAAAGAAATTATTTTACAGGTCTACGATGCAATTTCAACCCCAGACCATCTGTATGGCAGGCAGAAGACCTGCCATTACACTACAGACCTACCCTTTTGAAAAATAATGTGTTCACTATATTGTACAGCTTATTATGATTACAGGGATAGCAAATACTGTTTTGTGATATTTCAGAGTCAGACTAAGTACAGAAAATTGTAATTTTTACCATAAAAGTAAAAAAGCTGGAAAGTAAAAATTCTATTTTTCTGCCATAACTTTTTAATATAAAAATAATATTTTTCTGCCATAACTTTTAATATAAAGATTATTTTACAGGTCTTGGTGGGATCTGAACACCAAACCCACTTCTCTACAGAATATTACAACACAGTATTTGGTATTCATGTAATGATAGTAACCTATACAATATAGTGACGATATTATTTAGGGTGAGTGGTGAACAGCATAAATAAAAATGGCGCAATTTTTCCCCCTTCATTTAATTCATAATAAAAGTTGATATAAATGTGAGAAGGGCTGGGGGGGGGGGGGGAGAACACTGTTTGCCTGTGGGGCCCTGAAATTCCTGACTGCCGCCCTAGTTAGCTGTGATCTATCAGGTTTACCCACCGGCCGGCTACTGGCTCCACCACATATGGCGTTTGGTTGCCTAAATCTTGTTCATGACCTGTTAACTTTTTGCCCGTTTGAACCTTTCCTACCTCCTCTGATAATACGAGTAGATTAACTGGTGGATTACAGTAGGTTCATTAGTACAGCTTTGTAAGGTAGGTGCTCTGACAGGCGCCAGTGTAGGGGCAACCCCAGGGCTAAATCGATCAGTCCCGGCACCACCACACCTCAAACACCAGATTCCTCACTGTCATCATGAATTCTTGTGAATAGTCATATCGTATAGATGAATCTGGACCAATGGGTTTGTTGCAACATTGTAAATGGTTTAATTTCTGGTTGACGGGTGTGATTTTTTAAAATATACTTATTGATTTTAGCTTATGGATTAAGAGTTATGTATTAGAGCATGTCCACATAGGAAGGATACACTGTAGATTTGCTGCACACAAACTTGCAGTGGCAAGTCTGCAGCTTACAGTACCAAAAGGTATCCGTTTTCGTTGTCTGCAAATTGCGGATCCGCAAAACACGGATACTGGCTGTGTGCATTCCGCCTTTTGCGGAGTGGAATGACCAGCCTTATGATAGAAATGCCTATTCTTGTCCGCAGTTGCAGCCAAGAATAGGACATGTTCTATTTTTTTTTGTGGGGCCAAGTAACGGAAGCGGTGTGCTGTCCGCATCTTTTGTGGCCCAATTGAAATGAATGGGTCCGACACAAATATACAGTCGTGTGAATGGGTCCTAAAGTGGATGAGACTTTATGAAGTCTCATCCAAAAAATGACAAAAAACTGACCTGTGTGGATTTTAAAATCGTAGCATGTCAATTCATGCTGCAGATTTCCACTGCCAATTTTTCACTTTGTAAGCAAAGGATGAAATCCGTGGCAAAACCCGCAAAAAAACTGCTTTACACAACGTTTTATAGTACCTGCGAAGTGGATGAGAATTTAAGAAATGTCATCCACAACAACAAAAAATCCACAACGTTATTCCAGGGCATGTCAATTTATGCTGCTCTGTGCAGCGCATAGGGTAAAATCTGCAGTAAAACCGCAGCAAAATCCACACTCGTGGATTAGGCATCGGATCCGTTGCAGATTTTACTGCAGAAATGCAGCATAATCCACCACAGAATTTCTTCTGACAAACTTGGCTCTACTTGAGTTCCTAAACACAGCCGTTCTAAATATGACCAACGTATCCATGGAAAGATCAAGCTGACTCTAAAATACTAATCTTTGCCATCTATGTACACTGAATAGGTTGAGATCTTGCTCGAGAGCAGCCAGCGCTCTACTCTCACGCGTTTCAAACACTCTGCAATGGAATATAGTTTATTTTATGTAAACAAGGGCTATTTAAAGAAAGAACAAGATGCGTACAGTACAGCAGCATGACTGCAGGACAAGAAACAAGCTCCAGAATACAAAATGTGGACAACACTTTGCACAAATATACTGATGTAGCAGATGCAGCAGTGCCGAACCTACTCACTGTGGTATCACTGAGTGTTATTAGTGGTTTTACACCGTTAAACCTACTTCATGAACTCATTGTCATGTGCTATCAATCTAGCCTTCAAAAAGTTTAATGACAAATTCAGCTCTGCTACATCTGTACCATATAAGAATGAATTAATGAATTGACAGATGAAACCAACACAAACCAGCCCATACCTATACTTCATTCCAGGCTGACGCAAGCTGGATTCACTAGGGGTTGGAACATTTTGCACTGACAGATGTCCTAAGCTCCGAGCAACCATAGCCACAGTTCGGAATCTTGACCTGGCTCCAAGGCTCGGGCTACTAACATTTTGACGGTTCAGTCTATCGTCCGTGCTCCGACTTTTCAAACTGTGCTCCGAACAGGCAAACGAAACCTGCATGGTGCCTTCTCTTCCAGCAGGTCTCCGATATGCTTGCTATCTTTCAGACCGAGGTTACCCTGTGGTGGTCCCTCGCCGCCCTCTGGTCGGTGACAACGCCAAAAAAAAGCCAAAACATACAGGATCCTTAATTTTCTCTTTACCCTACCCGTGGCAGGCGAGTGTAGGGTTAACCAAGAGGATACGGATATTATAAAGCATTATCTGATCTTTGGAAAAGCACGGAGCTCCTTTAATCTCCTTCAAAACCAATCTCTCCGGGAAACGCAAAAACGACACTTTCCCTGTCCCATATTTACATGGCTTTAAGAAATCGCACTAGTGACATATAGAAGAGAAAAATACCTAAAAACAATGAAAAAAACTCCAGGACTGAAAGATCAAAAGCCACATTTCAAATCACGAAAAAAAAAAAAAAAAAATGTTAGATTAAAAAAAAACTACGAAAATAAGCTGTAGCGATGGACTTCAGCTTATAGAAATCCTCCAGGGAAGCATGTAAGAGGCTCTGCGCTGCAGATACAAGGGTCTTGAGCATGCTGCTGAGATCTTCGCCTTAGATGTTCCTTCTTCGACAGCCAAGTCGACCTCTGGAGTCCAGAGCTCACAGCTCCTCTAGTGATACTGGGAGCTTGACATGCCTCTTTAAGTCAATTAGGTCTCCAGTCAACTGTACTGAATGCCCCCATCAATTTATTATTAAGTAAAGGGGAATGCACGGTGTCTTCTCCTCTAGCGGAGGATTAGTGTTTGGCAGCTAAACGCCCTATTTACCTGCTGTGTCGCTGAAATGTATACAGCTCGGTGCAATTTCCCATGTGCCTGGAATAGGGGGCAGATACTGTACGTAGGTTAATCTGTATGAGATCTGCAGATATGACATCCTGGCAACGGTTAAAATTGTGTAACCCGACCTGCAGGCTGTTGTTGTATTTATATCGGCTTGGATCTCCGCCAGGAGTTGTTGACGCTAAAAGTGGCTCAAGTTATTAAACGTGTCATACTGCGCGTTTACCGGTGCGAATCTTGGCCACGCCCACTCTGTGAGACTACCTAAAACATTATATTACACAAGTGGTAATGATTGCAGGATAAATAGGGCTCCCGGGAAAAGTAATATTTAAAGAGTTTACATTGCAAAGTTGTAGCGTTACATGTGCTTGTCCCCTTTACCCAAAATAAAGGTAAAGTGGAAGACCCCTTTAATAACTGCTGGAAATTAACACCAAATGACTACATGATTAGTAGTCAGACCCCACCCAATTCAGACTGCTTGGCCAATTGTTAAATCCAACAGCTATATAATGTAGATGACCAACTGTGCAGATATTACCACCCTGACAGATATACACAAGGAAGGTATAGTTACAACGTGGCTATCTAAGAATGACACCCTCTTTTAAATGTGCGATAAGGGTGCTGCAACACCTTGTGGCTTTGCTGCATTTTTGATGTGGCAAAAAAAAAAAAAAACATTTAAAAAAAACACACGTGGTTTTAAAAAAATGCAAACATACTGTCCCTGTAGTCATGGTGCCTTTTCTACCAGCAAAGGTAAAAAGGCAAATAACACGCGTACACACCATAGCAAAACTTAGTATGGGCCCCCAGCACCTAGTTTCCCAGCGTTACATGAGTCATCCCAGATTTCTGCTGAATTTAATTTTTCATTTTCTTTTTTAATCAAGTGGCAGAAATTTTTATGAAATACAAATTGTCATTTAAAAAAAGTTACCTTTGGACTTTTATGTCGGAAAAAGTGGAACAGGTGCTTCAAATATATGGCGTTTATTCTGAACACCATATTTCTCAATGTATTTACACCAGAAAACAGAAAAAAAAAAAAATATATATATATATATATATAAATGTCCTGCTTTCTTTCTATTCAGAGCTACCACTAGGGGGAGCTCAGTGACTAAGAATTAATACATCTACTATTGAGGCTTCAATAGTCTCTTTGAAATAAACTCCCCGCTAGGGGCGGCTGTGTGAAACTGCATGTTTTTACATGGGGAAGAGAAGAGCGAGTTCCATGCAGGTCCCAAACTCCCCGGGGCCCATAGCAGTCAGGTGGTCTGCCTCTATTGCAGGTATGCCACTGCACACAGCGAAACTAAACTACATTAATTACATAATAGAGTGAGATTAAAGGGGTTATCCAACCACTAAAATGCCTCCCCATACGCCTGGGCCCCTCACACAGGTTGTACTTACCTCGCTCCCCGGCACCCACACCGCTTCTCATGCCCGCCGCTGCAGCTTCCTGTGGCACGGATGAAAACATGGGACAGCCAGGATGGGACAGCCAATAGCAGGCTGTGACGGGAACAAGCCTCCCTAGCATAGCGGGTGATGCTAGGGAGGCTCGTTCCCGTTGCGGCCTGCTATTAGTTGAAGCCCCTACCTGGATGTTTTCATCCACGCGACTGGGAGATGCAGTGGCAGCAGTGCCAGTAAGTACAACCTCTGTGAGGGGCCCGGACGTATGGGGAGGCATTTTAAGGGTTGGATAACCTCTTTAAGGTAATTTAAGTCTGCTGTATTTTTTCTGGAAGAAAACGCACCATAACCGCAGGTGTGTGATACTGAAAAAAATAATAATACATGTGGATTTTAGATTTCATTTTTTGCCGAAATCAAAACGTAGCACAGCCACGACGTGCGGCAGCACCCTTAGAGCATGGATGGATATCAGATCAGGGAGTTAACCATTTCCGATTGCTTCAGCTATGTAGACGTGAACTAGAGCAGAGCGACTCCCACTCTGGTGGATTCAGCCCATTTATATCCTACACAGCTGGTATGTAATAATCCATTAACCCTGCAGTTGGCATCCAGGGGAAATGTAGCACTGGCTGCATCTTCCCCTAGAGAAAACAGCTGATTGCCGGGAATTTCCGCAGCCAGACCAGCTGATCACCATGCACGCTTCAATTTCAAAAAGGGTTTCTTTGAGGTAAATACTGGAGTATCAGAAACACACTATGGATAAGAGTAGAGCTCTTTCTGGAACAAAAAGCATGCCCCTCCCATTTTTTTTTATAATCCTTGACAACCTCTTTAAATGGTCACTGTACTTTCATCTAACTTTGCATAAATCAATAATACATGTGAATCTAACAAACTTTGTAATATATCTTATCTAAGAAAAATAGGAAGATTTTCACACACTTGGTAATGATATACGGGAGATTGCATCGACTGTCTCATTCTCTGCAGTTCTGCCCATGCATAACCGTCAGCATGACAAGCAGTTGCGTATTAAGGAATTCAATGTATGGCTTGGTGAATGGTGTTTGAACCAGGGATTTGGCTTTCTGTCTCATGTTGGCTCTAGCTGGAATGGAAAAGAACTGTACAAGAAAGATGGTTTGCATATTTCTTTCAAGGGAACGAATGTCAGTGAACAGTTCAAAGTTTTTGCAAAGGAACATTTAAACTAGGAAAGGGGGGCACAAAAGAGAAAATCCATCAGTTCGGCTGCCCCCCGAAAAAACAATGCCAGAAGATGCCAGGAGCTGATAGGATAAGAAATGACAAGCTGAGAGTCTTGTCTAAAAATGCTCGCAGTTTAGGGAATAAGATCAACGAACTTGAGTCTGTAATGGCATCTGAGAATATAGATTTAGTGGCTGTTACTGAGACATGGTTCAATGAGAGTAATGACTGGGATATAACAATACCTGGGTTCTCTCTATATAGGAAAGACAGAGAAGGCAAGAAAGGGGGTGGAGTGGCCCTATATGGGAAAGATAGCATAAAATCTAATCTAATACAAGTCAGCGAAACCAATTTAGAGTCAGTTTGGGTTACGTTGCAGCTTGGTAATCATAAGGTAACTCGTGTAGGTGTCATATACAGACCACCAAGCCAAGTCAAAGAATTGGATGATCTACTAGTTGAGGAAATGGCTAAAATGACATTGAAAGGGGAAGTTGTCATTATGGGAGACTTTAATCTTCCTGATATAAACTGGAAAACCAAAATAGCTAGTTCTGCCAGGAGTACAGACATTCTAAATTCCCTACTGGGATTATCTCTACAGCAAGTAGTTGAGGAGCCAACCCGGAAGGAGGCCATTTTAGATTTGGTATTCACAAATGGCAATTTGGTATCTGATATTACTGTAGGGGAAAGCTTAGGATCCAGTGATCACCAGTCAGTGAGGTTTACTATAAGTACAGTGACTGAGTCACTCCACACAAAAACAAAAGTTTTAGATTTTCGGAAAACAGACTTTTCTAAAATGAGATCAGTGGTATACGAGTCCCTATCAGACTGAAACAATTTCAATGGAGTCCAAGAGAAATGGGACTACTTAAAAGTGGCACTACTGAAGGCAACAGAAAAGTGCATTAGGCTTGTCAGTAAAGGCAAAAAGGAAGAGACCACTGTGGTACTCAGCAGAAGTGGCCAAAATCATTAAAAACAAAAAGATGGCATTTAGCAAGTATAAAAACACCCAAAACGAGGATGACCGGGAAATCTATAAGATGAGGCAGAGAGAGGCCAAGCAAGTTATAAGAGCTTCTAAAGCTCAGGCAGAAGAGAAATTAGCTCAGTCAGTGAAAAAAGGTGATAAGACATTCTTCAGATACATAAATGAAAAAAGGAAATTAAAAAAAGGAATTACCAAATTAAAAACAAAAGAAGAAAGGTATATGGAAGAGGATAAAGAACTAGCTGACTGCCTCAATGAATACTTCTGTTCAGTTTTTACAAAGGAAAATGAAGGAGAAGGACCTCAGTTAGGGAGGAAGACTAATGAATCCTTTGATGCATGTGTCTTTACAGAGGAAGAGGTTCTAAGTCAGCTGTCTAAAATTAATACAAATAAATCACAGGGGCCTGATGGGATACATGCAAAGCTATTAAAAGAGCTTAGAGGTGTACTAGCAAAACCATTAACAGATTTATTTAACCAATCACTGGTAACAGGTGTCGTCCCAGAAGATTGGAAATTAGCAAACGTTGTGCCAATTCACAAGAAAGGTAGTAGAGAGGAATCAGGCAACTATAGGCCAGTAAGCCTGACATCGATAGTGGGGAAATTAATGGAAACCATACTCAAGGAGAGGATTGTGGAACATCTAAAAACCCATGGGTTGATTGATAAAAAAAACAGCATGGGTTTACTTCAGGGAGATCATGTCAAACTAATCTTATTGACTTTTTTGATTGGGTAACTAAAATAATAGATGGAGGAGGTGCAGTAGACATCGCTTATCTGGACTTTAGTAAGGCTTTTGATACTGTCCCACATAGAAGGCTTATCAATAAACTGCAGTCTTTGAGCTTGAGCTCACATATTGTTGAATGGATTAGGCAGTTGCTGAAGGACAGAAAACAGAGGGTTGTAGTCAATGGAGTATATTCAGACCATGGTATTGTTACCAGTGGGGTACCTCAGGGATCTGTTCTGGGACCCATATTGTTTAATATCTTTATCAGCGAAATTGCAGAAGGCCTCAATGGTAAGGTGGGACTTTTTGCTGATGACACAAAGATTTGTAACAGGGTTGATGTTCCTGGAGGGATACACCAAATGGAAAAGGATTTAGGAAAACTAGAGGAATGGTCAAAACTCTGGCAACTAAAATTTTATGTCGATAAGTGCAAGATAATGCACCTGGGGCGTAAAAACCCAAGAGCAGAATATAAAATCAGTGATACAGTACTAACCTCAGTATCTGAGGAAAGGGATTTAGGGGTCATTATATCAGACGACCTAAAGGTGGGCAGACAATGTCATAGAGCAGCAGGTAATGCCAGCAGAATGCTTGGGTGTATAGGGAGAGGCATTAACAGTAGAAAGAGGGAGGCGCTCGTGCCGCTCTACAGGGCACTAGGGAGACCTCATCTGGAGTATTGTGTGCAGTACTGGAGACCATATCTGCAGAAGGATATTCAGAGAAGAGCTACTAAACTAGTACATGGATTGCAGGACAAAACTTACCAGGAAAGGTTAAAGGACCTTAACATGTATAGCTTGGAAGTAAGAAGAGACAGAGGGGATATGATAGAAACTTTTAAATACATAAAGGGAATCATCACGGTAAAAGAGGAGAGAATATTTAAAAGAAGAAAAACTGCTACAAGAGGACATAGTTTTAAATTAGAGGGGCAAAGGTTTAAAAGTAATATCAGGAAGAATTACTTTACTGAGAGAGTAGTGGACGCATGGAATAGCCTTCCTGCAGAAGTGGTAGCTGCAAATACAGTGAAGGAGTTTAAGCATGCATGGGATAGGCATAAAGCCATCCTTCATATAAGATAGGGCCTGGGGCTATTCATAGTATTCAGTATATTGGGCAGACTAGATGGGCCAAATGGTTCTTATCTGCCGACACATTTCTATGTTTCTATGTTTCTACCTTGTTCTCCAGTTATTAAGCCGTAAGAAAGTAAAAAAAAAAATAAAACAAATCACTAAGGGCTCATACACACGTCCGTTATTGGCCGGTGCGCGTATTGCAGCCCGCAAATAGCGGGTCCACAATATACGGGCACTGGCAATTTATGCACCGAATCGCGGAATGGGTCTGCAATCCGAAAGGGACGGTGCCAAACAGAGGCACAGAACCCCATGGAAGCACTATAGAGTGCTTCTGTGGGGTTTCTCTCCGTGCCTCCGGACTGCAGAAAAATAGAACTTGTTCTATTTTTCTGCGGTGCCGATGGATCACGGACCTATTCAAGTTGAATGGGACTGCATCCGTCTGCACCAACTACATGCACGGTGCCTGTGCATTGGGGACCACAATTTGCGGTCCCCAATTTTACGGAACGGGCGGTTCGTGGGCATAAGCCCTAGGCCTCATGCACACGACCGTTGTTTGTTTACGGGTCCGTTCCGTTTTTTTTTCACTGATAGGATGCTTCCCCATTCAATTCAATGGGTCCGTCAAAAAATGCGGATGGTCAACCATTTTTGTTCCGCATCCGTGGTCCGTGTTTACATTCCGTCAAAAAAATAGACCATGTCCAATTGTTTTCAAGTTTGCGGACAAGGATAGGCATTTCATAGAATGGATCTGCCATAAAAACGGATCCGTCAAAAAAAACGTCAGTCATCCCAAGGCTGAGTTCACACTTCAGTTATTTAGTATAGAGTAGAAAACATGATGCCACGTAATATCGGTTATCTCACAAAAACATTACTATGCAATGAACAGGGGATCACACATGAGCATTACTGTAATATACATGCAATAAAAATACGGTTAGTTTTTATTTCTGTACATTACATTTTCCTCCCTGGTAGTGCCCGCTGCTATTCAGTGGTGCATTCAGAGGTGGACTGACATGTCCTGATCCCTCCCTCCGCTCAGTGCCAGCATAGTGATTTCATAGAAAAGCATAGAAATATATCGCTAGTGCAATTATTAGTAGAATCACTGGGGCTGTCTGAGGGAGTATTTTCTGGCTGACCTGTTACATGTGCACTTGGCAGCTGAAGACATCTGTGTTGGTCCCATGTTTCTATGTGCCCGCATTGCTGAGAAAAATGATGTATTAAAATATGCAAATTAACCTCTAGGAGCAACGGGGGTGTTGCCGTTACACCAAGAGGCTTTGCTCTCTCTGTAACTGGAACTCCCTCTCCACTTTGATTGACAGGGCCAGGTGTGATGACGTTTTCACTGCCTGATCCTGTCAATCAAAGTCCAGGGGGCGCAACAGTTGCAGAGACAACATAGCCTCTAGGTGTAACAGCAATGTCCCCGTTGCTCTTAGGGGCTCATTTGCATATATTAAAACATTAAATTATTTTTCTCAGCAATGCGGGCACATATTAACATAGGAAAAGCAACAGGCTATTTGAGAGACCTTGGCGTGGTGTCCGAGCTTAAGACATGTCCTCCTAGTAGGATGTGTCGAACTAACCTCTCAATTTTAACATCAGTGTGAGGGTTTAGTATTGCCGCAGAGTGCACTTGCCTTTGCTATGGTTATGTTTTTGATTGTTCTCCACATTATTGTATGTAGGATGGTTATTGCGGTACTTGTAGTCCGTTGCTGGCATCTTCTATTGTATGCATTTTTTGCTGTTGATTGCCCCTAGCAACGGACTACAAGTGCAGGATGTGCTCCCCTATATACATGCACAACTGCATATGGGTTGAGCATATCCTGCTTGTTAAACACCACACCACGTTTTCTAATGGTTTGTATAATATGTTTGGAGGTGTATAAACTCCAATTTAAATGGGCCTGCTTTTCATCTACAGGCTACATTCAGGTGCACCTGGGAGGCTCTGGGCCATATCAGCCGGTTTCGGGTAGGGCTCACAGGCACCTCCCACCTCCCATTGCAAGCATGGTTACATGCTGGAGGTCACTGGTGAGCTGTTTGTGAGTCAGGCCTTACGCTCCCGTAATGCCCAACGGCCCCTGGTATCACCCATACGGCACAGGTAGGTTAAGTGGTAGGGTCTCGGGCTATTTGAGAGACCTTGGCGTGGTGTCCGAGCTTAAGACATGTCCTCCTAGTAGAATGTGTCGAACTAACCTCTCAATTTTAACATCAGTGTGAGGGTTTAGTATTGCCGCAGAGTGCACCTGCCTTTGCTATGGTTATGTTTTTACATATAAACATAGGACCAACACAGATGCCGTCAGCTGCCAAGCGCACATGTAATAGGTCAGCCAGTGTCATAGGGACAAACCTGCTGACAGATGTAGTTTAAAAGGATTGGCCACTTTCTGGCTACCGTTGGCCAATGTGTATGCACGATATCTATATGGTACTTACTAATATGGCCTTTGTTAATATTCTGTGCCATTTGCTATATTTCATAAGCCATGTCCCCTTCTTGGGCAAATCTTCTGTGCTGTCCGCATAGAGGTCCTGTCCACAAAATGGCGGCTGAAGGGGGTCATGTGACAAGACATCATTCTGCCTCCTCCATTCAGACACACTGCACTTGCACAGTGCAAGTTCAGATGGTAGGGGCAGTGTATTAGAATAAAGGGGGCGAGTGATGTGTCTGGAGTTATTTTTGTCTGGTCCCGACCCTCCATCACAGCCATTTTATGGACAGGACCTACGTGTGGACAGCACAAAAGACTTGGCCAACAAGGGGGTATATATTATAATTTTTTTTTTTTTTTAAAAGCACATAATATCAACAAAGTGCCACATCGTCATCTTACCTACACATTGATCAGAAGTAGCCAATCCCTTTAACTACGGATAGTTTTAAACTACTGTGTGCGGCCGCTCCATTCATTTCTATGGGAGATAGCAGAGTGCCGTACTTTGCCATCTCCGGCCGATGCGCTTTCAGTGGAGAGAGCAAAACACCAACATCCCGGGAGAACAAAAAGATTGGGCATTGAAATTCAATGCTCTGAATCCCTTCTGTTCCCCGACATCATGGGAGGAGTTTCCTATACACATTAGATTGTTGGCCCATGTTTATGGGAGCCTTAAAGAGGACCCGTCAACACTCCTGACATGTCGGTTTTAATAAATAATTTTATTTTTCATGAAATAATTCTGGAACGTTTTGATATAATTCTAAATTGTTCCATTCCTCAGTCACTACTACTAGAAATGTATTAAAAAAAGAACTCCAACTTTTTGAAGACTTTCTTCCATGTGATTGACACTTTGACTCTCCAACGGACACAGCTTCTTATGTGTGGACAGGACATCAGTGTCTCTAAGAGAATGACATCAAGGCTGTCATAGGAATGAATAGAGACACTGACTTCCTCTCCACACATAAGACGCTGTGTCGGTTGAGGAGTCCGAGTGTCGGTCACATGACACAGCAAAGGACCAGAACTTGAAAATACAGGCACCAGTAAGGCTACTTTCACATCACACTAGCGGTTTTTGCGGATCAGTCATGGATCTACAAAAACGCTTCCGTTACCATAATACAACCGCATGCATCCGTCATGAACGGATCGGCTTGTATTAGGTCTTCTGTAGCCAGCTATTGTGTCAGAGAAAATGGATCCGTCCCCATTGACTTGCACCACAACACATCCGACCCATCTTGCGCTGCACCACATCGCTTGCAGCGTTATTCTGTCCGCGATGGGAGCGCAACCAAACGGAATAGAATGCATTCTGTTACATTCAGTTCAGTTTTGTCCCCATTGACAATGAATGGGACAAAACTGAAGCGTTTTAATCTGCTATTGAGATCCTATGGCGGATCTCAATAGCGGAAAGGGAAAGCGCAAGTGTAAAAGTAGCCTAAGACATCATTACTATTTACACTTTTTCAATTTTTCAGTTTAAACAATGGGCCTATCTAACTGCAAATAACTAATTTCTGAGCCAGTCTCCATGTGTTTGATATCATTTTTCACAGGACACTTTAGACTTTTCTTTGCCATAAGAAGACAGCTATAATATATTTTTTCAATATGTAAGGAAAAACTGTGAAAATCAGGGAAAATTAGATATTTTTTTCTTTCTTGTGAATTCTTTTCTGTTACAAAAGATTTCAAGAGAAAACATTTCAAAATTTTGTAAGAAAGCAAAAAAGGAAAAAAATAATGTGTGTATGTTTGCATATTTTACACACACAAAGTCCGCTACACTATCGCTAAAACTAATAAACAGATTTTTTATGAACAAAAAAGGGGGGATGTATGTGTGTGCAATTCATTTTTTCATGTATTTAATTTTCTTTAACTTTTTTTAGATGAAAAAAGTGAATAAGTCCTTCCACAGTCAGGGCAGGAATGGGTTAATTCGCAGACTGCAGGCTCACAATTAATTTTACAGCCAGCAGGGGGCACCTCACATCATGGAGAACGTTCCCCTGTCGCCTTTTTTACTCTACAGTGAGGTGGATCGCTGTACATAACAATGCCATGCAGGGAGACCACTTTTCCTGGTCTCCAGGATCTCTTACCCTAGGTACACACCTAAGCGTTTTACAGCGCGTTCAAACGAGCTGTAAAACGCACAACATGTGAAAAGCCATGCTTCCCTATGGGCATGGTTCACATTTGGGCGTTTTACAGCCTTACGCTGTCGCTTCTACTTGAGCTTCTTTAGGGCGTTTTTGCGCGCGTTTCCGTCCATAGGATTGTATTAGAACGCGCAAAGATGAAGAAATGCGCGTTTTCTGTTCCAAAAACGCGCCTACGAACGCGCGTTTTTTAATAGGCAACCAGCTGAAAAAGGCCACTCCCAGGTGCAAGACAGAATAATTTTTTTTGAATCTAGCACCTGTCAATCACAAAAACGCGCGAAAAACGCGCGTTCATTAATGACAAAAACGCGCATACAATCATGCGTTTGTCGCAAGCAAAAACGCTTGAAAAAATGCACGACCGCAAAACGCTTAGGTGTGTTCCCAGCCTTACTGTGATCGCAGCGGTCTAATGACATTGTGGTCACAGTGGTCTGCAGCACCCCAGGGAGCCTGCAGATCGCAATGTAACCTGACGTTTTATGTCATGTTACAGTTAAGAGCTTACCGTTACAACAGTTTTTAAACCAGCACCTGCATCTGAATACTTTTTTAATTGCATGTAATTATAAGCTGAGTATAGCCACCGAGTTATTCAATAAAATCTATCTGTATAGCGCCACCTGTTTTTTTTCTTATTTCTTTGACTTGCTCACTGAGAAGGCCGCACATGCTCAGTTTTATCCTTCAACTGCCTCCTGAGCTCTGATAGCATGGACACGTCTCCTGAGCTGTGATAGGGAGAGCTGAGACACGCCTCCTGAGCTGTGATCGGGAGAGCTGAGACACGCCTCCTGAGCTGTGATAGGGAGAACTGAGACACGTCTCCTGAGCTGTGATAGGGAGAACTGAGACACGTCTCCTGAGCTGTGATAGGGAGAACTGAGACACGTCTCCTGAGCTGTGATAGGGAGAGCTGAGACACGCCTCCTGAGCTGTGATAGGGAGAACTGAGACACGCCTCCTGAGCTGTGATAGGGAGAGCATGGACACGCCTCCTGAGCTGTGATAGGGAGAGCTGAGACACGCCTCCTGAGCTGTGATAGGGAGAGCTGAGACACGCCTCCTGAGCTGTGATAGGGAGAACTGAGACACGTCTCCTGAGCTGTGATAGGGAGAACTGAGACACGCCTCCTGAGCTGTGATAGAGAGAACTGAGACACGCCTCCTGAGCTGTGATAGAGAGAGCTGAGACACGTCTCCTGAGCTGTGATAGGGAGAGCTGAGACACGGCCCCTGAGCTGTGATAGGGAGAGCTGAGACACGCCCCCTGAGCTGTGATAGGGAGAGCTGAGACACGCCTCCCGAGCTGTGATAGGGAGAGCTGAGACACGCCTCCCGAGCTGCAGCAGAAAAGACCCTCCCCTTGAGCTGTCAGCTTGATATAAATCTAGCAGAGCAATGAATGGGGAGATCTCTGGACCCATGTGAGGTTCAGGGCTGGTTCTAGCTTTGTTGGAAAGAGTTTGTCCAGTACTGTATGATGTCTAATTATGTTTTACATTATTCATGGCATAATAAATAAAGAGTCTGCAACTGGGTGTTACCAGTTGGGGGTGTGCCTCTGCACAGTCTCACACTGGCAGTATTGACTGGACAGTGTCAGACTGTGCAGGGACACACCTTTTAACTAGTAACACCCAGTTGGACTTTTATTGCAGACAGATAGAAATTTATTTATAAACTTCTAGTCTGGAGAAACGTAAGAGTAATATGAAGGGGTGCTCCAGAATGACATGGAGAATAAAATTCTTAAAAACAAACAGACAGACATTTCAGCAGTGGTTACAAGCCCATTTTAAAGGGGTTATCCAACACCTGAAATGCTCCCCCCCCCCATATGCCTGGGCCCCTCACACACAATGTACTTAACTCGCTAGCGTCGCTCTTGCCGCCGCTGCATCTCCCTGTCGCAGATGAAAACATCCGGCGTCGAGGTTAGCCAATAGCAGGTGGTGACACGAACCAGCTACCTTAGCATTAGGGTAGGTGACGCTAGGGAGGCTCGTTCCCATCGCGGCCTGCTATTGGCTGCCCCCCGACACCAGATGTTTTCATCCGCATGACGGGGAGATGCAGTGGCGGCCGTGCGGGCATCAGGAGCAACGTGGGTGCCATGGAGCAGTTTAAGTACATTGTGTGTAAGGGGCCAGGGCATATGGGGGGGGGGGGCATTTTAGGGGTAGGATAACTCCTTTAAGAGTAGACTGACTAAATTTTTGTCAGGATTATTAAATCTGGAAATTAGGAATGCCTGTACTGCTGAAGAATCATTGGCACCATGTTCTGTGTAACAGCAGATTATCTCATCTCACCCACCATCAGCCAATAGATACAGCAAGGTATAATAATGGAAAGGAAATGTATTATTCATGGCAGAGAATGAACAGGATTAACCCAAGAATAATTATGGAACCAGCGTTGAATGCTACAAATATTTTGTTTTCTTTTAGGCTGTCACAGAAAGGTCAGTGGGGGCCGAGATAATTACCCCATCCGCCATTTATAGCTGCTGGTAAAGATACCACCTGCTGCTATGTTACCCTGCTGCACGAGCGATCCAAAACATACCGATACTAAGAGCATATAAATGGGTGAAAAATGAAAGAGATAAAACAAATAGACAAAATAAAGCAGCATTGGGAAGATCACTCATATCTGTCCATCCATCAAGAGAAAACCACTAATAAACACGCATGGAGATTGAATGGCTAGATAGCTATGGGATAGACAGAAGACAATTAATAAGATGAGATAGACATTAGGGATAACAAAATTACCATTGTGGGAGCTGTAAATATATTATATAAATAAAACAAAAAAAAAATTAAATAAATATAAAAAGTAATCAGAACTGGCATCTATCATGACGTGTTTTAGTAAATACAAGTACTTCCTAAGACACACATCATGATACGAGACTGGTCCTCTATATAAAAAAAAAAAAAAAAGGCCAAGAGTTTACTAGGCCAAGGGTGTGGTTGTTCCTCACAAGAAATCTTTAGTCTTCTGCTTCTGGCCTTAAGAAATTCATATTATTTTGTGGCTGTACGCTGGAAATACGTGCCGGATTATCAGGCTGTCAGTAACTGGGTACCGAATTAGCTAGATTTCTCTGTTCTTCATACATGTCCAAAGTTCCTACCCAATAAAGGGTTACACTTGTAAGGGATCATCTCAGTCATAATCTGACTTAATCGCCCGGATTTCCTAGAGTCCGCCACTGTGAGAATGGTTTTAAGTTCATGCTTTCTGGTCATTGTAACGAGAGACGTTCTACACGCAGGAAGTCATAACTATGAAGGAAATCAGCCTCCTCTACCATATTAATAAAAAATCTTCATTATATCAGACTATGGGAAGGCTGGGAAACATTAGGCTTTTTTCCCAACTAAGGGTTTGCCAACCAAGTTTTCCTAGACGGCTGAAACACGCGGATCTGTCTCCGTACAGCATTAAAATGTATGGCCTACGATGAGGTGAAGTCAGTTATTCACCGAAGTCTCATGAGACTTTGGTGAATAACTTCGGTATTTGATTTTTAAAATGGAAAACCCATTAAACTTGGATCTAAACTTGGCTTCGGCCCTGACTGGTACTTCGCCCCCGAAGCAGAGTTCGGATCCAGTTTTAAAGTGGTTTTCCATTTTTAAAATCAAATACCAAAGTTATTGATAATAACTGACTTCGCCTTATCGGAGGCCATACATTTTAATGCTGTACGGAGACGGATCTCCATACAGCATTAATCCTAAGTTTTGAGAAAAGCGGCTTCAGATCTAGGATCCGACACTCACTTCGCTCATCAGTAATCTAGACCAGGGTCGCACAACCTGTGGCCCTCAACGTCTAGGCCTTGTGTGGCTGCTCACATGTATCTTTTATGTATTCTCCCATAATAGACGTGTAACCAGACATTTATGGTAGATACTGTATGTACAATATGCCCTTTAGTTTTATTTTCGGCCCTTGGGATTGGTCCAGTTTGACAATGTGGCCCCCAACCAGAAAAGGTTGTGCACCCCTGGGCTAGACAGATTCGTCATTCAGAAGAATAAAAAATATGGGTGACCACCTCTGTGGGAGCTGTAATCATGGCAGCGAAAAAAAAAGAGACACTTGTATCAGCCATTCACATGGAGGTCTATGCTGCTGGAATTTCGTCACGGACCCTGACCGTAAGGCCGCATGTCCCTTCTTTGCGCAAAGTCCAGACAGACGCTACTTGAAGCTGTGGTGGGTGTCTGCTTGCAGTCCATTTAGTGGAGCTAATCCATGAGCAGGTCCGCAGTATCCAAAGTGAACAACTTTCTAGCGGTGGATTTTGACGCTGTCTTGTGATCATGCAGGTTGTAAATGCAAAATTTACGAGAATAGGAGACCCCCACCACCACATAACTAGGTGGCATGTGGCAGTTTCAGAAAAGATCTGCCATCTATCACCTACTGGATATCCAGATAACTGGATAATTTTTTGAGAGTTTTTATTTTTTGTAATTTTAAAGGGACAAAGCTCTTTCATTTTGTGAGTCACATTCACAATGAGATGTAATCTGCTGCTAATCACTGCCCAGGAAATGAGCGGTGACCTGTGAGCGCTGTGTTCAGAGCCGAGATGACTGATTGGAGTCAGGATATTAGCTCTTCATGTCATTGCTGCTCTACTCTGCTATACACAATGGTGAAACATGACGCTTCTGAGACAACAGGTAAATACAGGCACAGAATACTCGGCATAACCCTCATGTACGCTGCCCGTGGCACTAGACTCCTTAAAGAAGCACTCCGGGTTTTCTCCTATTATACATATATTACTAACACTCGCCATTATAGTGGTGTAGTTTCTTACGCCCTAAGGCCTCTTTCACACGAATGCTTTTTTTTGCGAGTGTACGGGCCGTTTTTTCATTTCAATACTCCGTATGCATTTCCATATTTCCATTCCGTTCAAAGATAGGACATGTCCTATTATGGTCTGCATCACGGACAAGTATAGTACTGTTCTATTAGGGGCCAGATGTTCCGTAAAAAAGTTAATGCACACGGATGTCATCCGTTTTTTTTGCGGCCCGCAAAACTATACGGTCGTGTGCAATAGGCCTAACTCAGTGGCACTCATGCCTGGTCATGTGATCTGAAGTCTGACAACTTGTTCTAATGTCTAAGGGTCCTTTCACACTGGTGTTTTTGTTTTCCGGCATAGAGTTCCGTCCTCGGCGCTCTATGCCGGAAAAATCCTGATCAGGATCATCCCCAATGCATTCTGAATGGAGAGAAATCCATTCAGGATGAATCAGGATGTCTTCAGTTCAGGACCGGAACGTTTTTTGGACACAGCAAATACCGCAGCATGCTGCGCTTTTTGTTCCGTCCAAAAATCCGGAACACTTGCCGCAAGGCCGGATCCGGAATTAATGCCCATTGAAAGGCATTAATCCGGATCCGGCCTTAAGCTAAACGTCGATTCGGCGCATCGCCGGATCCGACGTTTAGCTTTTTCTCAATGGTTACCATGGCAGCCAGGACGCTAAAGTCCTGGTTGCCATGGTAAAGTGTAGTGGGGAGCGGGGGAGCAGTATACTTACCATCCGTGCGGCTCCCGGGGCGCTCCAGAGTGACGTCAGGGCGTCCTACACGCATGGATCATGTGATCGCATGGATCATGTGATCGCATGGATCACGTGATCCATGCACATGGGGCGCTCTGACGTCATTCTGGAACACCCCGGGAGCCGCATGGACTGTAAGTATACCGCTCCCCACTACTACTATGGCAACCAGGACTTTATTAGCGTCCTGGCTGCCATAGTAACTGGAAAGCATTTCGAAGACTGATCAGGATCCTGATCAGTCTTCTAATGCTTTCAGGCGACTTGCGTTCTGACGGATCCGGCGGGACGGAAGTGCCTGCCGGATCCTCAGAACGCAAGTGTGAAAGAGGCCTAAACAGGAACTCTGTCTCTCCCCTGTGAATGACTTCCTGTGAACTACAGGACTAAGTACGAGGGAAGGCTAGGATTACAGAAGAATTGTGTGTATAGAATAGGGACAACCATGGAAGCGGACAGCCAGGGGGGACGTCATGAGATGCTATGGCCACTGTGCCTCCTAGCAGAACAGCAGCTGCTGCAAACCTCAAAAGCAGCTACCTGCAAAGAAATACTTGAATTTTTCTCCCCATTTTTTGCAGGGTGGGGGGTGGAATAAGGCTACTTTCACACTAGCATTTTTATTGGATCCAGCAGGGTTCAGCAAAAACGCTTCCGTTACTGATAATACAACCCCTTTTCTTCAGTACAGGTATTTTTTGCTAAGTTATCTGAGGTAAAAAAGAAGCTTGGGGATTGGATTCTGGTTACTGCCCGGTTGCTGGGTCATGGAATTCTGCCCACTGCTGATTGGCTGAGCTGGAGGCGGGAATTGACTGTATTTAATCAGCTGTTCGCAGGTCGGGTCCTTTGTCTGTCAGGAGCTGCTGAAGAAAGAAGACATCGCCCTGCCCTCCCTCCCATATTTTAATGTTATTTAACATCATCGCGGTCCTAGATTAGAGGGGGGTTAGTCACCCAGTTTTCTGGGGGACGGACGGTAGTGGATAAGCAGTTTTTTGGTGCTTAAATTATTCAGGATTTTATTGAATATTTATTGATTGTTAATCTGAACCTTTTAATAAAGGACTGCGGCCTTTTATCAGCATTTATTGTTGTGGGTTTATTTCAAATAGTGTATGTTAAGGTTAATATTGCTCATAAGGCACCATGCATTTTGGAGCATTCCGTTCTGTTCATTTTTGTCCCCATTGACAATGAATAGGGACAAAACTGAAGCGTTTTTTTTCCGGTATTGAGCCCATATGACGGATATCAATACTGGAAAGCTAAAACGCTAGTGCACAACACATGTTCTACCATCAATCTAGCATAGCATAAAGAATACTGGCAAGATCTCTGTGTCAGGTCATCTCACATTCTCAATTTATTATTTTTTTTAGTTTGAAAAAACAGTATCAGTGGTCAGTGATTGAGAACCAAATATTAGAGCTAAATTTGTTTATTATCTCCACCCACACACACAATTCAGTTACAATTTTTTTTAGGGTAGGAGGTGGGTGGGGGAGACGAGAAGGGGGCCACAATTGTCCGATTCTGTAAATTCAATTTCTACACAGTTGGAATTTAATTTTTTGGGGGATTGCTCAAATTAATGAAACTGGCATAAATAAGTGATCTGAGTGATAACGAATTTAGGCATAAGTTAGTATTTTTTTTTTGGGGGGGGGGGAGGGGTGTTGTTAGTGGTGTTGTTGATTATATTCAAACCAGCATATATACGTGATTACTAGACCAATACACAGTGTAGTGCCTAACAATATCTGAGAGGCACAAAAATTTCAGGGCTATGGAAGGGTTCCAGACGAAAGACCCAGAGTTCAGGAGAAAGAGGATGGGACTGTGGTTTGGATGGCTCATTCTTCTCAGTCGCAGCAGGATGACATGGAGGTAACTTTGGAGTTCAACACCGTTCCCTGGAGTCTGCGGTCACAGAGTTCCTCCTGCTCCTCCTCCTTGCAGCCTCAGAAAAGGCTTTCAGTGGAGTCGTCTCAGTCTTCACTGACTTTCCTAGTGGGGCGTCTACCTATTTCCTGAGACGTGGCAAGAAAACTCCACCTACACCCTACGGCAGATAGTGATGAGAGTCTCTCTGTTGACAACTTGTGTGAGAGCCGTTACCATTTGGGTATGTCCTGAGGAGGAGTTTGGGAATGAGGCCGAGGACCCCATGTATACCTGTGTTGATGATGGTGATAATAGTGGCACCTGTGGCCACAGCATTGGCTGTGGGGGCAGCAACAGTGGGAGTCTGGGAAACTGCAAAGCAGGGGAGGGGTACCCAGGAGCCCACCATGGACACTCCACAGTGGACACCTGGAGCAGCTGTTACGGGTAAGGAAAGTACATGTCTTTCACGACCCACTGGGTCAACGTTTTTTTGCGGCAGTGTAGAGGCAGCAACATGGCCAGGTCCTTTTGAACCCCTTTCTCTATATCATGAGGCTGGCTCCCACAGCAGGCACTTATCTGCCTCCTCCACCTTTTCCATGGACACAGTCCCATCCCCAAAATCAGCAGCAGGAGGGAACAGTTTTGTTCGCACTACTCCTCCTTCCGATCACATGTGTAAAGTCCAGCGTTGCCACGCAGTGTTGGAGCTGATTGGCCCGGATGAGAGTAGTCACAATGGTGAGCAGTTGCAGCTAAAGTACATCTAGGAGCAAGCATCCCACTGGCTGTCACCCTGACGACTTCAACTGGGCAAGGTGGTCAGAGACAATGGGCGCAGCATCCTAGCCACCTTGAACCTGGGGAAAATAAAACATGCTCCCTGCATGGCCTTTTAGAAAAAAATGTACTGGTAATGCACAGGAGACTGTCCATCTTTTCAGCCATTCTCAAGTGGTGAGGAATGCTCTCCTGGACGTGCAGCATCAGAAATGTCTGCAGCAACTGTTTAATCTGCGATGTTCCAACTCGTTAGAATTCAACATTGCACATGCTTGAGTGTCTGTACGAGCAGCAGAAAGCCATGAACCATTTGGTCATGCACCAGATCGCCTCAGCAGGGAGCATGTGGTTACCAGGTCGGGTAGTGGCAGTTCATGCTGCAGTTGTCCCTCATCCCCCTCATATGCATTTTTGAAGAGACACTGACGCTCAAGCAACAGGTGGGATGACGAAGGAGGAGGAAGAACAGCTACCACATCTTGCTGTCAACCCTGTAGCTGTTGGTTTTCCCACTTGAGGAGAAGGAAGAGGAGTCAGAGTTGGAGGAGAAAGAGGATGATGACAACGGGCATGACACCCAACTGTCTCAGTGTGGGGCAGAAGTGGAAAGAACTGGGTCCTCGGGCAGGCTGGCCAGAACGGAGACCTGTAGACTTGCTTGCTTACTCAGTAGGTGTATTGTTGATGATTACTGGATAGCCATGTTTTTATGCAACCCAAACGTGACTGAACTGTGGTTATACCTGTGGGGCCTGTCCCAAGCTTATATCAGAGAAGCACTCTGGAATTTTTTTTTCTTTGCCTACATAGTGCAGTGAAAGTCATTAAAATCATTACTGAAGAATACGATAGAGTGTCTTATGTATCTTGATTCCTCCTTCCCCTCAGATATGGTTTTCCTAATAAATCCTGCATTTCCCATCATGCCTGACTTTGCAAAGGCTGAGAGTATGTAGTCTCATCACATTGCACTGATCTGTGTCCTCTGAGGGCAGCCATGACAGATTAGTGACACAGAGCTACTATCCCCTCACACTGCAGACTCTCTATGTATTCCTATGTGATCCTGATTAAGCCTGTCTACTCTCTCTGCCCTGTCATCTCTCTCCCCTGTCCTAGGGAGAGACATATTTTCAACAAAATACAGAGATATACAGATGAATGGGGAGGGCCCTGAGAGCTCTCAGGAGGGATTTGATTGGTGATTATGTCATCCTTTATAGAGACGAGCGAAGCACTTGAGATTCGTTTTAAGTCCGGTTCGCCAAATTTTTTATAAAGTTCGGGCCGAACCGAAGTTGCTCTACTTGCCCTGAAAGTTGGTATGTAACCTCCTCTAGCCTCCTAGGAAAACTTAATATCCCTTTTCATTTATTTTTATGAATTTTTCTTTTCCTCCCCAAGCTCTGGAACTCAATGACAGCAATAGTAGCACTGCATACATAGCTGTTGGCAAACGCTCGTTTGACGGCGTTAATATACACCATGTTTAAAATGTGATTTAATGATGTTTAAACACACTCAGTGTTATGGGATTAAACAAAAAAACACGGAAAACTGACTGGAGAAGCAAGAGTTCAAAAATAATGCCTTGACAGGGTGGGAATGCCTGCCTTTACGTGTCACACATGTGTTGATTATCAGAAGAAAAAGTGTCTCATTGTGAATGAACCCAAGAAAATTGTCCCTTTTAATTTTGAGCAGCAGCACTGCAGTTTGGAGCAGGCAAATCTCCCCATAAAGGCTGCTGGCTGTCACCACTAGGGGGAGCTTCCTGCATATGTATTTATGGTGGTAGCACTGATTACAATATGGGTGCAGATGTTAGTCACTAAGATGGTGTTGTTATTGGAGGCACTTTTGTTGCCATTATGTAGACGGTACATGTAGATGGCTTCAGTGGCATAAGCACGAGAAGAAAACACAAACTTTTGCCAGTATCAAAAAATATCATACATTTCACAATACACAACCCTAACAGCAGGCCAGGCCTCAGGTTGGTGACATTTGTATATATTGTTATCAATGCTTCTATTTCAGCTTGACATACAGACGATTACCACAACTACAAAGCAAGGCCGGGAAATCTTAATCGACAATATTCGTATATTTCAAGTGGCACTAGGGCACAATTATGGCAATAGTTATTTTTATACCATCAGGCATTGGAAGAACACTCTACATAACTCACATGAACCAGTGCCCCCTGGTGGCCATATGCATCATTACTTATACCACACGTGATACAGGTTCATTTACACATTTCTCTTTGACTTGGTTATTTGAGTGCATGTGAAGCTAAATTTACACAGATGTTACACAGATTAATTTCTGATTGACAAGATCAAAGAACTATATGGACAAGAACAAAGCTTAAAGTGATCGCTCATGATACATTGGCCTCAGGATACAATATTTTTAACATGCAATGGTCATTCCTAGGCCATTGTAACTAGACTCAACCTACAATGCCTCAGATCCAACCAATCAACATATCCATTTCACTAGTAAAACACCTATACTGCTTGAATAGTGGCTCTAAGTTATAGTACAGTGTGGTGTTACATGTCCTGTACTGCCCTCTAACTGAGCCAAAAACAAAATTAGCTGCTTCTTTGGATGTCATGTGAGAGTGGCTCTCTTAATTTTCTGGTGCACTGTGTGCTAACAAGGCCCTGAACAAATTTTGAAACGAGAATGTCCCTTTTTATATTGTAACTTGAAGGACCACTGTACTATATTAGTACTCCTATATGCAAGAATATATTACATGCATTTTATGTAAGAATATGACTTATATAATACTGCCTTCTATGTACAAGAATATAACTACTATAAAACTGCCTCCTAAGTACAAGAATATAAATATTAAAATACTGCCCATATATACAAAAATAAAACTACTATAATCCTGATTCCTACGTATGTACAAGAATATAACTACTGTAATACTGCCCTCTATATACAAGAATATAACTAGTATATTATTGCCTCCTATGTGCAAGAATAAAACTACTATAATACTGCCCCTTAGCCAGGCTATGAGCTGTGCGCTGTGATTGGCCAGCTCTGCAGCAAGGGACACGCCTGATACAAAGTCCCCGCCCCATACAACAGAGGGAGCTCGGACACCAGAGCCTATACCGGGCGAACGGAGCGGCGCCCGGACATACAAGTAAGTGCAGGGGGACCGCTGGGCGCCGCTCTGCCCACAGGTATAGTTAGTTTTTAGTTTTTAAATCAGTGAAAGGTCCTCTTTAAGGCTTAAACACCAAAACTTACAGCGTCAGGCCTCATGCACACGACCGTTCCGTTTTTTGCGCTTCGCAAATTGCGGATCCGCAAAACATGGGAAGCCGCCCGTGTGCCTTCCGAAATTTGCGGAACAGAACCGGCTGCCCTTTGTAGAGATGCCCATAGGACATGTTATATTTTTTTTGCGGGAGTACGGAACGGAGCGACGGATATGGCCAGCACATGGAGTGCTGGCCGCATCTTTTGCGGCCCCATTAAAGTGAATAGGTCCGCACTCGAACCGCAAAAACTGCGGCTCGGATGCGGACCAGAACAACTTTCGTGTGCATGAGCCCTAAATCACACAAACAAACAAAAAACAACCATCACTGATCTGTGCAGTTCTTAAGACAACATTAAGAGCAATTTCTGGGAAGCAAAATATAATGGATTTTCCGAGACAAATCAATACATAGCAATGCTAGGAAACTGCTACAGTGCACATCACTAAACAAAAAAACTAATACATAAATTAAATTTGGGTGGGGGGAAGATATGAGGAGTGAAAGGGATTTATAGTTAACACCACAATAGTTAACAAGGCCACATTTTTTATTCAAAAAAGGAGTCATTCAACTTATTCAGATACTAGACATTATGCCCATTACAATAACGGGCGCTAGAACATTAATGCTGGCACTGTTATGGGGATCTGTGGATGGCACTGTTATGGGGGATCTGTGGATGGCACACTGTTATGGAGGGGATCTGTGGATGGCACACTGTTATGGAGGGGATCTGTGGATGGCACTGTTATAGGGAATCTGTGGATGGCACTGTTATAGGGAATCTGTGGATGGCACACTGTTATGGGGATCTGTGGAAGGCACTGTTATGGGGGATCTGTGGATGGCACTGTTATAGGGAATCTGTGGATGGCACTGTTATAGGGAATCTGTGGATGGCACACTGTTATGGAGGGGATCTGTGGATGGCACACTTATGGAGGGGATCTGTGGATGGCACACTGTTATGGAGGGGATCTGTGGATGGCACACTGTTATGGAGGGGATCTGTGGATGGCACACTGTTATGGAGGGGATCTGTGGATGGCACACTGTTATGGAGGGGATCTGTGGATGGCACACTGTTATGGAGGGGATCTGTGGATGGCACACTGTTATGGAGGGGATCTGTGGATGGCACACTGTTATGGAGGGATCTGTGGATGGCACACTGTTATGGAGGGGATCTGTGGATGGCACACTGTTATGGAGGGATCTGTGGATGGCACACTGTTATGGAGGGGATCTGTGGATGGCACACTGTTATGGAGGGGATCTGTGGATGGCACACTGTTATGGGAGGGGATCTGTGGATGGCACACTGTTATGGTAGGGGATCTGTGGATGGCACACTGTTATGGAGGGATCTGTGGATGGCACACTGTTATGGAGGGGATCTGTGGATGGCACACTGTTATGGAGGGGATCTGTGGATGGCACACTGTTATGGAGGGGATCTGTGGATGGCACACTGTTATGGAGGGGATCTGTGGATGGCACACTGTTATGGAGGGGATCTGTGGATGGCACACTGTTATGGAGGGGATCTGTGGATGGCACACTGTTATGGAGGGGATCTGTGGATGGCACACTGTTATGGAGGGGATCTGTGGATGGCACACTGTTATGGAGGGGATCTGTGGATGGCACACTGTTATGGAGGGGATCTGTGGATGGCACACTGTTATGGAGGGGATCTGTGGATGGCACACTGTTATGGAGGGGATCTGTGGATGGCACACTGTTATGGAGGGGATCTGTGGATGGCACACTGTTATGGGAGGGATCTGTGGATGGCACACTGTTATGGAGGGGATCTGTGGATGGCACACTGTTATGGGGGATCTGTGGATGGCACTCTATGGGGGATCTGTGGATGGCACTGTTATGGGGATCTGTGGATGGCACCTACTATCATGGGGGATCTGTGGATGGCACTCCTATGGGGGATCTGTGGATGGCACTGTTATGGGGGATCTGTGGATGGCACTGTTATGGGGGATCTGTGGATGGCACTGTTATGGGGGATCTGTGGATGGCACTGTTATGGGGGATCTGTGGATGGCACTGTTATGGGGATCTGTGGATGGCACTGTTATGGGGATCTGTGGATGGCACTGTTATGGGGGATCCGTGGATGGCACTGTTATGGGGGATCCGTGGCTGACACTGTTATGGGGGATCTGTGGCTGGCACTGTTATGGGGGATCCGTGGATGGCACTGTTATGGGGGATCCGTGGATGGCACTGTTATGGGGGATCCGTGGCTGGCACTGTTATGGGGGATCTGTGGCTGGCACTGTTATGGGGGTTTGTGGATGACACTGCTATGGGGGATCTTGGATGACACATAGCATCTTATGCTATGTGTCATCCACAGATCCCCCCTATAACAGTGTCGCTGTTTAGTGTGAATGTAATAGCAGCGGGGCCCGATCCAGTCAATGTATTCTATTGCAGCGGGAGGTGCAGTCGCATGACGTAGTGAGTTATGCTGCCAGTGCCTGCCCGCCCGCCCTCCTGCCTGGCCCTGCTGCTATTACAAAACAATGCTGCCCATGTAGTGTGTGCCGATTGGTCTGTGCGCCGCACATGCGCACTTCGGCACACACGCACGGAAAAATCGGCACACACGCACGGACACCAGGCACAGAGGGATTTTATTAGTATAGATATACAAATTACACAAATGAATGGGACCGTCACCTTGCTGAGTTGCCTGCACAACCTGGTGGCTGTAAGCACTGTGTAAGTAATTTAAAAGGAACACAGCACTAAACCAGCACTGTGGCCCTTTAAATTCTCAGAATCAGTGAGGGTCCCAGAGTTTGGACCACTACTGATCACGCAAATATGATATATCCTGGTGATAGGTCACCACTTATATGGGAAATGGGTCCGATCTGTTTTCACATAAATGGGAAGTGAGCAGCAGTAACTTACCATGAGAATAGCTGATCTGTTGGGGTGCCAGGAGACAGACCCTCCTCCAATCTGATATTAATGACATATCCTAAAGATAGGTTCTAAATATTGATGACCTATTTAATAAGTCACTGTACTTTCAAACAATTTCATTTAATTTAAAAAATATGATCACATTCACCTGGAAAAAGGCTATATATAAAGTCATGGCCACATCATAAGCCTTATAAAAGAACTGATTCTACACTCCTCCTGAACACGACAAGAACATACTGCATTTCTATAAGTTTGACTTCCCTGTCCTTATCCGTTTTGTGAGCTCTAGAGCTGAAAACAAACATAAGTAAGGGAAAGGACGTCAAAGTAATTCAGTGCTGACAGATTTTTGAGAATGGATCCTCACCCTGCTTCTGAGTGAAATGCATCTAGCTGTGCAGCTGAAACAGGGACTATGGCTGAAAAAACATTAAGGAAGCCCAAAAGAGTCATCGTCCTTCACAGTTATGATTGCACAACTACTAAGTACAGCCATTAAGCAAACGTTTTTGGAAAACTCAGGATGCTTTAAGCCCGTAACTGATTAAAGGTTCTATGTGTTGTGTATTGATGCCATTGTAGAGCTGCATGGCCAAATAACACCTGATGTATTTGATAAGTGAATGATACACAACCTATTCCTTATTACTATGATAACCATATGACTCTAAATTCTAAAAGTCTCCCAGTCAATCAAAAATCTAATACAAAAAAATCTTGCATTATTAATGTGTTCATTGCTCTACATTCTTGAGAGACATGCAAAATTAATAGAGTGCCAGCTGTCCCTCTGCTCAGAGTTACCATTACCACAAGTTTAATGTTGTGCCAAGTGCTTTTTCTCTACTGTCAGGCATAAAATATGGTTGTTCCTCTTAAATGCAGAACAAGAGCTGAATTGAGTTTTATTCATTGAGGTGTGTAATGTCTTAATTTCTGTCCCAGAAACCCACAGATCATAAAGAGATGCCATCAAAGTCTTCGTCCTGGATAACTATAACTAATGCTGCTCCTAGGTACAAAAATATAACTGCTATAATACTGTCCCTATCTACAAGATTACTAAAATACTGCTTCCTATGTATACGATCTGCTATAATACTGTCCCCTATGTACAAGAGTATAACTACTATAATATTGTCTCCATGTAAAAGAATATAACTACTATAATAATGGCTCCTGTGTACAAGAATATACTACAATACTGCCCCCTGTGTACAAGAATATAACTACTATAACAATGCCCCTATGTACAAGAATATACGGTAACTACTACAATACTGTCCCTACGTACAAAAATATAACTTATACAATATTGCCCCCATATATAAGAATATAACTACTATAATACTGCTCCCTATGTACAAGAATATAAATACTATAATACTGCTCCCTATGTACAAGAATATAACTACTATAATATTGCTCCCTATGTACAAGAATATAACTGCTACAGCACTGCCCCCATTGTTCATAAATATACCTATTGTAAAAATAACTCATGTAAAAGAACATTGCTACTAGGGATGAGCGAATCGACTTCGGATGAAACATCCGAAGTCAATTCGCATAAAACTTTGTTTCAATACTGTACAGAACTAGCGCTCCGTACAGTATTAGAATGTACTGGCTCCGATGAGCGGAAATTATTACTTTGCAAAGTCTCGCGTAATAACTTCATAAATTGATTTCTACTGTAAAAATTTACCGAACTCAGGTTCAGTTCCAAGGTACCACGAAGTTTCATCTGAAGTCGATCCCTAATTGCTACTATAATACTGCCCCCAATGTGCAAGAATATAACTACTATAATACTGCCCCCAATGTGCAAGAATACAACTACTATAATACTGCCCCTATGTACAAGAATATAACTACTATAATACTGCCCCTATGTACAAGAATATAACTACTATAATACTGCCCCTATGTACAAGAATATAACTACTATAATACTGCCCCTATGTACAAGAATATAACTACTATAATACTGCCCCTATGTACAAGAATATAACTACTATAATACTGCCCCTATGTACAAGAATATAACTACTATAATACTGCCCCTATGTACAAGAATATAACTACTATAATACTGCCCCTATGTACAAGAATATAACTACTATAATACTGCCCCTATGTACAAGAATATAACTACTATAACTTCCTCCCTTGACGGCTTCTACCTCCCCCTCCTGGTTGGAAAACTGGATTTCAGATGCCCGTAAGCTCCCAAAACCGCTCTCTACCATATCCAAGGAGCTGCTCTCCGCCTCGCCCCCTGAACTACATTTCCTCCACTCATGGGAAAAGGAGCTTTCTATCCACCTTTCGGACCCAGAAAAAGCATTTATCCTCTCCCACTCCCATGGTTTCAGCCGCTGTATCAGAGTGCAGGAGAATTCGTATAAATTACTTACAAGATGGTACAAGACCCCAGAATTTCTACATAGGCTTAACCCTGAAATCCCGAGTGTCTGCTGGAGATGCGGAGAGGGTGTAGGCTCACTTTCACATATTTGGTGGTACTGCGAGAAGATCAGGGACTTCTGGTCCAACATTGAGGCTTTGATAAATGAGATTTGTGCTACTCAGGTCAAATTGGATCCCAAACTGATCCTTCTCTGGTGTCCCAGTGACTCGCTTTCTCCCTCTAGCTCTCACCTCCCCACTATGCTACTCACAGCAGCGAGAATGCTTATTCCGTTGCTTTGGAAAGATGTTACACCTCCATCCGTGCTGATGTGGAGGGACAGGGTAGATCAGTTCTATAGATTTGAGGAACTTGCCCACTGGGAGACATTCACACGTTCTCGATTTCTCAAGATCTGGACACCATGGAAATGCTATAGGAAGTTCACTTAATGGAGTAGAAGGGTACCCTCCCCCTATTCTACCCTCCCCGATCTTCCCTACTTTTATTGTATTGTTCTATTATTGCTTATTTTCTGGACACCATACTATGCTTTCTTATGCAATACTTGGTCACACCAAGGAGATACCTGTGCCTTTTCTGTCATACCGTGACTATGTTGATGTGAAACTGTATGATGTCATTTATGCTTTTAATAAAAAAGAAATTTGGTTAAGAATATAACTACTATAATACTGCCCCTATGTACAAGCATATACTGTAACTATTATAATACTGCTCCTATGTACAAGAATATAACTACTATAATACTGCCTCCTATGTACCAAGAAATAACTTCTATAATACTGCCCATATGTACAAAAGAATATAACTGCTATCATAATGTTTCCTATGTACCTTTTCTTCTTTCTTAATCTGAAAAATAGCAAGTTCTTCCGAACAGCCACTATATAGGAGACCTGAAAAGGAAATATTTGCTCCTCAGCAATCTTCCCGTGTCAGAGAGCTTGATCTCTCAAGGATGTCTACAGCCAATCTAATATCGATTTAGGGCAAGGACATTGTATAAAATAAAGTGATTACCCACAATCAATTGCTGATATAAAAAATAGTAATTCTGAACTTTGCGTGTTGCCATCTAGTGGCCAAACTATGATGTAACAGTCTAAAATACCTCAACCTCCCACATGGTGGCTTTAGATAACTCCCATGGGTCTGTCATCATTGTCCACCCATATTCCCTTATTGTACGTGGGTTTCACTTCTAATTATATTGTTGGGTATTTTTTATACATTATTTTGTCGTTACATGTGAATTATTTTCAGGATTTTTATCACTACAAGATGATGAGCTTGAAAAAAATTTAAACTGGAAATTATATCTATATGTAAAATAATGTTCAGAGGTGGAACACATAAAAGGTGCTACCCATGTGCCAGATTGATATGAGTTAAACGTCTAGGTCGCCTTTTTTAGGTTCTGTGGTTGTGTCCCTAAGACAACACTTTGGGGCACATTTATTAAGACCGGCGTATTCAGCGCCAGTTCTAAATGTAAGACAGCTTCCAAGCTGTCCCCTTCCCGCCAACGCCACGCCCACTTTTTTTTTAGACCTGGTGTGAGCATCGGGAGTGTGTTTCCATGTGTCAAGGCAGAGCTGTCGCTTGTATTTTATGCAACGGAATAAAGGTAAATTTGGCTTTTTCAATTGATGACGTCAGTGCTGGATCTCTTCTTTTGAGTTCCTCCCCCAGCAAATCAGATTTGCAGAATGAGCATCATTTATATATAACGAGTCTGTGACACTTTTTCTATGTACAAAGTTATTGTGAAAGTGCCACGCTAATGACTTAGGAGTTATTCATACAACTAAGTATTTTGCAGTCCGCAAACCACAGATCTGCTAAAAAAACAAAAAACGGTTACCAGCCGTCTGCACGTTACATCACGGTGCGGACCCATTCACTTCAATGGGTCTGTGCTCCACATGTTGTGGCAAACACGTCCTACCTTTAGCACCGCAAGTGATAAGACATGTCCTATACTGGTAACCGCCTTTTGGCAGATCTGTGGTTTGTGGATGTGTGAGTAGCCCCTTAGTTTGAGGTGAACTGCCAAGACTGTCACTGAAACTTGTAACCATCATATTTTGAGAGACTACCTGTGCGTAAAGTGGGACTAATTTGCATGTAATTTAATTTGTGCCAAGTTTTCCTGCTCTATTTCCTCTATGATATTTCACTCCTGACCGGCTACCCCTGTCCTGACCATCTTATACATTCTTTACAGCCACCACCCTGTAATACCCTGGGGAATGCGACAGCATGGACCTAGTATGGAGGCACAAAAAGTTCCTACTGGTATGTATTGCCTGTATGATGCATCCACATGGCACTGTATACACTCCCTCACCCCCTACAAAAAAACAAACAAACAAAAAACAATAGAGGTAAATATCCATATAACATTAATAACTAATATGTAATATAATACTATCTGGGAGGGTAAAAAAACTGTATAAACACAGATACCACAGGGGCCCCGGCACATTACGGGTCTGTAGAACACGGAGCAGTACATAAATAAGGGTTCATCACCAGGTTTACACAGATCTGCAGAGGGCAGGTAAAAGCTGCCCTCTAGTGGGAATATACAGAACTGCAAAGAACCACAGCAGAAATATATTGCGCACACTTGGAATTCAAAAAAAAAGAAAAACACAGTCACATACGTAGTTTTCCATAAAAAGTTTTTCCACAATAGTAAGTAATGTAATATTGCTAGGTTATACTGTCACTTACTGGTCTATGGAGTCCGATAATAACAACGCCTCACTAGTTCCTAAAATAAAGGGTCTAGGGGGCGGGCTGCTTTTTCTATCTACTGTACGGTACCTGAACAGCTACTGTGCAGAAAACTGCGACACAGACCCACTATGATGAACGGTGAGAAGGGGATTTAGGCATAGAATGTGGAATTTTACTAGGAATGAGCGAACTTCACTGGGTTCGGTGTTCGGGTGGTTACAGGTTATAGATTCCATCATAACGGAATTCGTAGACTGAATGCAAAACGGAAGCCTTTAAGAGTCATAATAGAAGTCTATGGCCAAGCATAACAGATCCGTCCTGCGTAATGGAAACCAGACGGATCCGTTATGCTTACCCTTAGACTTCTATTATGACGGATCAACACAGAATGCCGTTTTGCATTCCGTCTACGAATTCCGTTATGATGGAATCTATAACCTGTAACCACCTGAACACCGAACCCGGTGAAGTTTATTGCACATTTGTAATTTACATTCTCTAGTCTACCCTTAAAGGAGTTGTCCACTCCTATTCTATGGATGGCTGATCCTCAGGATAATTCATCAATATCAGACAACCCCAAAGCCCCACCAAGCAGCTGATCTGATCCTGAAATAGACAGCAGAACTAAACATTGGAGGAGATTTACCAAAACTGGTGTAAATGAAAAATAGCTTAGTTGCCAATAGCAACCAATGAGATTCCACCTTTCATTTTTACAGCTCCTTTGGAAAATAAAAAGGTGGGATCTGGTTGCTATGGGAAACTAAGCTAGTTTTCCCTTATATCAGTTTTGATAAATATCCCCCACTGCGTAGTGGATAGAGCTGGATACTGTAGAGCTGCTTCCATTCCTTTTAAAGGGAACAATGCTGCTGTAAATCAGCTCTATCCACCCCACATAGACAGAGCTGTGTGTTTCCTGCACCAGAGCTGATTGGTGAAGGTGCAGGACATCGGTTACCTGCCATTAGAGGTGAGCGAATTTCATATTTTGAAATTCGTTCACTGGTAAGAGGTGAATTGCGTTATGGATTCTGTTACAACAGACCATAACGCAATACCATGACGGAATGCCTTTAGAGGCATTCCATCATAATAGGCATCTATAGGCTGCAAAACGGATCAGTTCCGTTCCCGTTATGCAGGGGAGTCCTCTCCTGCATCATAGAAACGGGACGAATCCGTTTTGCAGGCCATAGACTTCTATTAGGCCGGAATGAATAACGGAATGCCTCTAAAGGCATTCCGTTATGCATTCCGTCATAGAATTGCGTTATGGTCTGTGGTAATGGAATCCATAACGCAATTCACCTTTTACCAGTAAACGAAGCGTGAACAAATTTCATAACTTGAAATACGCTCATCTCTACCTGCCATTCAGATACCATCATTGTATAAGGAGTGCATTCATTATTAAAATGGGAATAGAACGCAATTCGGTTAAAAAACTTAAATTTGAAGATATTCCCCTTCTCCCCAGTTGTTTGGTAATTTTGGAGAACATAAAGTAGCTAAGGCAGGACTTGACTTGGGCATTGCCAACCCAAACAACATAGCTACTTTCTTCCAAAAACACTGTCATTTCTGTCCACAGATTGTGTGTGGTATCTGCTTATATGATCCCATTAATTCAGCTTCATGAAGCCACTAAAAGCAGACTTTGGCGCATACTCTTTAACTGAAACCTGATCACATGGGCCATCTTCCTGACATAAGGCCACTTCTGAGTAAGGTTACCTGGAACATGTTCCTGTGTCACTGTACCTAGGGATTAATCTGAATCCTAAATGGCCCCCCAACCTAACATCCACCTTATCTGTGTCTTTGAGACGCCCACCCATGATGACCAGTTAGAACATGCTGTAATTTTAGGCATCGTTCACATCTCCATTACAGGGTTGCCAACCAGAATTCTTCTTTTTTTTGGACAACTTATCCCAAAATCACGGACAGACACCATTTTTTTTTACAGACAAATTGGAAAACTATAATAGATAAGTAATACATGTCTGTAGCTCAATATACTAATATTACCTCATCACCAGCATTTACTGCGAGCTGTAAAATGATGATAATTACCACCAAAATAATCTAGTCAAGTACCACCTGCCTCAAAAAAAAAATAAAAAAAAAACAAAAACACAAACACATCTATTTTATTTCACGGACACAGGATAAAGTCACCTATTTTTACAGACTGTCCAGAAATCTCTGGAGCGTTGGCAACCCTGCTCCGTTAAGAGATCTGACAGGCTGCGTGCCTACTTCACTGGCGGATCCCCACTGACTGCATTGTGGTCCGTTGGTGATCTGGCCAATTTCCGGCATAAATGCAGAGTTTTAGCCGCACAAAAAACGTTGCATGCAATGTTTTTTTGTCCGGCTGACAGCTGGCATTTGCGCCGGATCTCTTAAATGGAAATGTGAACGCAGCCTTATCCATGTACACAACTATTTAATTAACCCCTTCAGGACCCTGCCATTTTTCACCTTAAGGACATTTTTTGCAAATCTGACCAGTGTCACTTTATGTGGTGATAATTTTTAAACGCTTTTACTTATGCAGGCCATTCTGAGACTGTTTTTTCATCACATATTGTACTTCATGACAGTGGTAAATTCGAGTCAAAATATTTCATTTTTATCTATTAAAAAAATAACAAATTTACCCAAAATTTGGAGAAATTCACAATTTTCAAAATTTCTATTTCTCTGCTTTTAAAACAGAAAGTGATACCTCCTACAATAGTTATTACTTTACATTTTCCATATGTCTACTTCATGTTTGGATCATTTTGTAAATTACATTTTCTTTTTTTGGGACGTTAGAAGTCTGAGAAGTTTAAAAGCAAATCTTGAAATTTTTAGAAACTACACCCCCTCAAGGTATTCAAAACTGATTTTACAAACCTTGCTAACCCTTTAGGTTTTCCACAAGAATTTAAGGAAAATGTAGATGAAATTTTAGAATTTCACTTTTTTGGCAGATTTTCCATTTTTATCCATTTTTTCCAGTAACAAAGCAAGGGTTATCAGCCAAACAAAACTTAATATTTATTGCCCCGATTCTGTAGTTTACAGAAACACCCTATATGTGGTCATAAACTGCTGTATGGGCACACAGCAGGGCGCAGAAGGAAAGGAACACCGTATGTTTTTTGGAGGGTAGATTTCACTGGGATAATTTTAAGTTGCAATGTCACATTTGACGACCCCCTGATGCACCCCTAGAGTAGAAAAAAATATCTTATTTTGGAAACTACAGGATAACGTGGCAGTTTTGTTGGTACTATTTTAGGGTACATATGATTTTGGTTGCTCTATATTACACTTTTTGTGAGGCAAGGTAACAAAAAATAGCAGTTTTGGCACCATTTTCATTTTTTGTTATTTACAATGTTTATCGGACAGGTTAGATCATGTGGTATTTTTATAGAGCAGGACACGACAATACCAAATATGACTTTTTTTTGGTTGTTTGTTTGTTTCAGTTTTACATAGCAAAGCATTTTTGGGGGAAAAAAAAAAAAGATTTTTTAGTGTCTCCATATTCTGAAAGCCATAGTTTTTTTTATTTTTTGGGCGACTGTCATTTTCTTTGGTATGAGATGACGATTTGATTGGTACTATTTTAGGGTGCATTTGATGATTATTTTTTTTTTACAGTGTTCACCTGAGTGGTTAGGCCATGTGGTATTTTTTATGAGCAGGTTGTTACGGACGCGGCGATACAATATGTCTCCTTTTTATTTATTTTTTACATTTAACACAATAAAAGCATTAAAAAAAAAAAAAAAATCCTGTTTTTGGTTCGCTCAACTCTAGAAAGGAGTGGCCAAACGCATGCCCAACTAGCTGTTGCATTTCAGGGGGCTCTGCAGGGTACGGGGCCCCCGTTCTTGTGATTGGTAAGGGTCCCAGCGGTAGGATCCCCACTGATCTAATAGTTATCTGCTATCCTGTGTATAGGGGATAACATCATATATCCAGGATACCCCTTTAAGTCAGTGACATGGCTGTAAGTGGCACCTACTCTTAGCACCACTTTGTTATTTTGACTAAATCTTGCCCAGTCCTGGTAACAGAGGTACATTATGCAACAACCTAATTTCTAAGTGCTGGTTTCACCGAGGGCGAATGTATAATTTACACCAGAGGAGAAGCATATGGGCCAGATAACAAAGACGGGCTCATGTACATAATGTATGTATCTCGAGGTTTCCTTAGATAACCAATATGATTAATGAGGCTCCTATCAGTTACAAGAATAAAATTGGCACTAAGCACAAAGACTAGTGAGAGTAGTGACTTATAATAGAAAAATATCTAAATAGGTCTAAACACAGGGGGAGATTTATCAAAACCAGTGTAAAGGGAAATTGGCTTAGTTGCTCATAACAACCAATCAGATTCTACTTTTCATTTTCCAAAAGGAGCTGTGAAAAATGAAAGGTGGAATCAGATTGGTTGCTATGGGCAACTAAGCCAGTTCTACTTTACACTAGTTTGATAAATCTCCCCCATATACTTTTATACACCTGCTGGGGGCTTGTATTTTATTTTTTTTGCCAAAAAACTGGAGGGTTGAAGTTTATTGCACCATCAGTAACACACCAGCAGTGTCCCTCAACTCCGATCCTCAGGGCCCACCAGGTCATGATTTGAGAATTACCCACAGAATGAATCCCTGTGGTAAGTCCTGATGTATAAGACCAATTCTATCACCTGCTAAATACTAAGGAAATCCTGAAAACATGACTGGCAGGTGGGCTCTTAGGACTAGAGTTGGGAAACACAGCCATAAAGGATAACGGAAACCTCAATAAGATTTACATGGGGGGGGGGAAGGGACAAATATTCTCATGACGCAACTGCAAATATGAAAAATTGAATTTCGGTCCGTTATATATCATGGATTCTTAGCTACACGGAATATCACAAAGATACATGGATGTAATCCCAAAAAGTTTTAAATAAAATTAGGATTGAATTTGTGTTCATCGTAATAGATGTTACTTTTTATTGTGCTTTTTTTAATTGGGAGGATTGAGTGTTATTTTGCATTTTAATAACCTTTAATGTCTTCAGATAATCATTTCCCCGATATAACTGGCCTCATTTACATTTTCTAATAAAGAAACTCCAATATTAAAATATAAATTATGACGATAAATAAAGGAACTAAAAACATTAAAAATATGAATCCTTAAACTTTACATATGTCGTCATTATTTAGAAGGAAATGTTTTTTATAAATGTATATTTTTTTTTTACAAAAACACAAGGAAGTAAAATAACCATTAGCAGCAGCATGGCAATGAAATCGTCAGAAAATAAAACCCACTTTTTTGGCTTTGTTTTTGTTAAAGGGGTTGTCCGGCATGATTACATTTTTTACATATGGGGCAAATTGGGTAAGTGGTCCTGCTGAACAATCCCTTTAATTTCACCTTTCACTCCACAATCACAAAAAGGAAAATTCTATACATGATTTTTTTATATGACTGCTGCAGTCACATGCAGTTTCTGGTGCAATTTTCTTCAACCAAAGCCATAAGTGGATACAAGTAGGAATTAAAATCTGTCCTGTACTTTATGAAACCTGAAGCTGCAGCAAAACATGCATGTGGCCATATGTCCATGCTTTGGCCATGAAGAGTTTTTGGATAGCAAGAAGGACTTACCTGTATCTCATGCCGGTCTTTCGCGCCGTGCAGTCATCCAGAGATAGCCCATGCATTTTGAGGAATTCCTCCATGTTCCTCGCGTGAGCAGCCACCTTGACATCCCGAATGCGCTGCAGTTCCACCACATCAACCTGATGGACCGGGTTTATTTCCCAGTCAGAGTGGTACCTACTTAGCACACTCTTTAAACTCCCACTGTATGAAACGGACAGCATTTTGCTGTCTGGTCTTGGAATCTGCGGATTTGCCAGATGGACAGATTTAGAGGCCACACGGGTCTTTTTGACAGAGGAGACTCTGTAGTTATTGCAGGTTGCTCTCTGAGCAACAAACATTTTTGGTAATCTGATCACCAAGCCCAAGAACATACAATAAAAGAAAGACCATTGACAGTCGCCGATCAGGACAGCTGGTTCCCCTACCAATTAATGGACCTTTATATATTCTCTTTGTCCGAGACACCAAAGAGACATGTACACATTCAAGTCACTGGTCATTGGATCCCAAGGGGTAAACGAATATCGTCTCAAGATCATAGACTAGATAGCATGAGGAGAACCTGATAGGTTTGAACACTAACAAACATAGTAAACTACAGTCACTTAAGAAGCAAAATCAAATAAGGTTGAACTCGTCATGCATAACATAGGGCTCCTCGAAAATGCACTTAGCCAGGTAGACTTTCAGGACATGCAGATTAAACAACCTCTAAGTTAAGTTTAGCAAACTGGGCTGCAGTTCTTAAAAGGAATGCGTCATCCGGGAACGCGTTATTTTAAACAATTCTTTTATACTTTTGGATGACTTTTTTTTCTAAGTTTTCCCGTCCTTATCTTTATTTTATTTTTAAATCCTAAAGTCATGCAGTTTTCACACTAGCCACAGGTCTAAAATATGAAAAGACTTCCAGTTTCATGCGGGTCATAGACAAAATATACTGGAGGGGACTCTATGGGAGAGTTTTCTAGGCCTGCTCTGTGACCTGTGCAGAGGTCAGGAGGGAGTAGATAAGCTGTGATATAACCAGTTTTGAATGGAGGATCCGGTATTATCTATACAGAGACGATATACAAGTATGTCATTGTAATCCTGCCAGTGATGATAAAGTGATGGCTGCTGAAATTTAAGTCTCAACATTTATTAGGCCTAGTGGCCACTGTGAAGATGCACAGTTTTAGGTATTTTTAAAATATAGAAAAATGTCCCATAAATCTCCCACAGTCTTTGTTGATATTGTGCACAATTTTCTATACTTCATAAGGTATGCCCCTCACTTTGTGCTGTCCACACAGAGATCCTGTCCATAAAATGGCCGATGATGGATGGTAATGTGACTAGAGAAATCACGCAATTTCCTCCATCCAAATACACTGTGCCTGCTATCTGAATTTGTACTGTTGCGGGTTTAGCACTGGGGCAGCGTATTTGAATGGAGGAGGCAAGGTGACATATCTGGTCACATGATCCTTCATCAGCGGCCATCTTATAGACATGGATCTCTATGCGGAAAGCACTGAATATTTGTCCAACAAGGGGACGTCTATTATGAAATCTAGAAAATGGCAGAAAATATCAAAGGATATATTATTAATATATTACCGTATTAATATATGATACAGTAAGGCTCTGGGGCCTCAGTTTTAGAGCCACCAATAAAAAAAAAAAAGCTTAAAAGCTATGGACACCTTTGGGACAATTTTACATGTTCTATAATTTGCAGCATGGATGCGGACAGGACACAGATGACATTTTTTGCAGCCCCATATAAATTAATGGGTCCATGTGTGATCTGCAAAAAAATATGGTTCGGATATGGACCGAAAATACGGTTATACAAACTGGAAACTCTTTATAGAAGGGTACAGTGTGCCCACTTTTGAGCACCATTTTAGAGCCTGTATGCAGATAACATAACTTATCTTCTACTGAATTGCTTGCTTAGCTTGCAGAGCTGCACTCACTATTTTGATGGTAGAGGCATTGTATAATTACATTTTCATCTTGTGGAGATCCTGTGCTAGATCCTGTATTATACTCCAGAGCTATACTCACTATTCTGCTGGTGGAGTCACTGTGTACATATATTACATTAATTATCCAGTACTGATCCTGAGTTACATCCTGTATTATACTCCAGAGCTGCACTCACTATTCTGCTGGTGGAGTCACTGTGTAGATACATTACATTACGTATTCTGTACTGATCCTGAGTTATATCCATTATTAAACTCCAGAGCAGAACTCACTATTCTGCTGGTTGAGTCACTGTGTACATACATATGTTATCCTGTACTGATCCTGAGTTACAACATGTATTCTACTCCAGAGCTGGACGCACTATTCTTCTGGTGGAGTCACTGTTCCAAAAATAGTGTCACAGCTTTCTACAGGTTGTGTGTGGTGTTAAAGGGGTTTTTAAGAACTTAATACCGATAACCTATCCTCTGGATCTGTGGGGGTTGACACCTCCTAGGAGTGTCACAGCCTTCTCTCTCCTTTTCCTAGGCCACTGACGACACATTGAGCGCAAAACTAAGCACAGCCGCTATACAATGTACGGCGCTGTGCTTGGTAAGCTGCAAGAAGGCCATGGCACTCATTGGAGCACCGGTGTCTTTTAAAACAGCTGATTGGCGGGGGTTCTGGATGTCAGAACCCCACCGATCAGATACTGATGACCTATCCTGAGGATAGATCATCGGTTATAAAATTCTGCTTGGTACCATTTAAGTCAATAGAGCGGAGCTGCAATATCGAACACATCCCATGGACACCAGTGTGTCCATTTTCTGAAAGAAAGCAGCCATTGTGGAGAGATGGTAGCCATGCATGCCTCATCTGGGAGTGCACGTCGGGCAACATGGAGCGCAGTGACTGGATGGGGACAGTCTGATGGATGGCACAGTCTGAAGCACTGGTACAACTTTTCATGGGGCTTCCACCTGTTAAGTAAACTGCACTGCAGAAAAATGGGTGGGCTGTCAGCTAGACCCACCACAAATGTACTGGTCTATCAGACAGTGGCGAGCCACACAGCAGGGGCCTGTGTGCCACATGTAGCTAATAAGCCTGAGGTTGGGAGACTCATACAGTAAATTATCAAATATTACACACTGAGCATGGAATATGTTCTTCGGAGGCTATAAGGCTCAGTTTCATTTGTTATGAAGTTGAGCGTCAGCGTCATCCAGCAGCTGAACACATCTCAGAATCCATTACCATCCTGATGTATGGCTGGCTAATTTGTGGTGTAAGATAAGCACAGAGAAGCATTAAAATGTGTTCCTTGGCTTCACCTTACATAGATCAATAGCCATTAACCTGCAGGAGGTTCCTGGTAAGGATTACACAAACTTCCTGGAAGAGCTCCACAACGCACTACCTCCTAGAAGACCACACAATCTTAACTATTACCCTGCCATAAACGGCTTCTTTATACACTCTGGTTTACAAGGATTGGTTTCTAGAGAAGATGTCAAGTTAAATGCCCGGGGAAAAAACGAGATAGACAGATGCATGATAGATAGATAGATAGATAGATAGACGAGATAGATAGATAGACAGATAGATAGATAGATAAACACTAACATATGAGAAAGACTATAGATACATTATAAATAGACAGATATATAAAAAGTCATATGAAATTTACAGCTAGACCAGGGTTGGCAACCATCCAGAAATTACTGGACAGTCTATACAAATAGGTGACTTTTTCTGTGTCCGTGGAACAAAATAGAGGTGTCCGTGACTTTTTTAAAGCAGGTGGTACTTGACTAGATTATTTTGGTGGTAATTATCATTATTTTATAGCAAATGCTGGTAATGAGCTATGATCAGTATATTGAGCTATAGACATGTATTGCTTATAAGCTTTATCATTCATTATAGTTTTCCAATTTGTCCGTGAAAAACTTTGTCTGTCCTTTATTTTGGGATAAGTTGTCCAGTCAAAAGAAAAATTCTAGTTGGCCACCCTGAGCTAGACAGATATGAAATATAAATTCTCACTTCATATAAAATTGCCATCATTAAAAGACTGGTTCATCCCTAGGAACGTTTTCTGAAGACCTCCCTAATAGGGATCAAATCCAGTGCTGAGCCACGCCCCCTGCACTGATTACATGACGGTGACGTCACCCCAGGTCCTTCGGCTGTTCAACAGTTCGGGTTGGTGAAAGCCGCCCCTTATGGATTCCATATGCCGCGATAGTCCGCGGTAGTGGAATCCATAACGGGATGCGCGAGTTACCACAACCCGAACGCCGAACTTTTTTTTAAAGTTCGCTCATCTCTACTCCCCAAACCTGCAATCAGAATCATATTTGCCTAATCCTCACAGCTGTGTTCTGGTGGTGTCTGGGGTCTCCCGGTTTGATGTGGGTCACGTGGCAGCTGCAGCCAATGAATGGCCGCAATAGTGATGTATCACAGCGTGAAACCGGAGGTCGATGTGGGGAGACGTGTGGCATCCGAAGGGGAGCAATGGATCTGGAACCCAGCAGCGTATATCAGGTAAGTGCGATTTCCGATTGCGGGTCCGGCCAGAAAAAGGTCCTCAGTGCTGAACAATCCCTTTAAATCAATTATCACAACCTCAATAGGACAGATCACTGTCTCTAATAAAACTTGCCTTGCATGTCCTGAATCACAACCAGTCTGTGACCCCATACTCCTTATTCCGCTCATATAGCAGTCATATGTAGTCCTGTACTCACTAACATCATCAAATAGTAATAAAGCTTGTAAGACTGAAAAAAAGACATCCGTCCATCCAGTTCAGCCTGTTATACTGCAAGTTGGTCCAGAGGAAGGCAAAAAAAAACGTGAGGTGGAAGCCAATTTTCCTCATTTTAGGGAAAAATTCCCTTCCCACTACAGTCAGGCAATCACAATAAGGCCACATGTACACGAACATATTTTTTGTCCGCATCTGATCAGCATTTTTTGCAGGTTGGATGCGGACCCATTTATTTCAATGAGGCTGCAAAAAATATGGATAGAACATAGTGGCAGCCGCAAAAATATGGAAAATGTTCTATTCTCATTCGCATTACAGACAAGGACAGGACTGTTCTATTCGGGACCGGGTGTTCCTTTCCGCAAAATGCAGAACACACACAACCGGTATCCGTGTTTTGCAGATTCGCAATTTGAGGACCTCAAAACAAGCAACGGTTGTGTGCATGAGCCCTAACCCTCTGAATCAAGGACCCTTCTCCAGTCACTGCTAATGGAAAGATCAGCATGCTCGTTTCCTGAAATACTCTGCACTGCTGAAAACAATGGACATCTTTTTTTTTCCTAGTCTAAATGGAGAAGTAGCAAATGAACACTCATGTATTACGCAGCTCTCGCCCATGACCCTAGGCCGCAAGCCTTGACCATTTGTAAGCAATAAGCTGTGCCAAATATCAAATTCAGCTAAGTTGAACCTGTACAGAATATCCAGCAAGTCAAGGAACCCCTGGTTAATAGGAGGGACAGTCTTAGGCCTTATTCACACGTCCGTAGTGTTTTGCGGATCCGCAAAACACCTTGCCACCAGCCCTATAGAGATGCCTATACTTGTCCGCAATTGCGGGCAAGAATAGGACATGCTCTATATTTTTGCGGAGCAGCCGTCCGGAAGATCGGCGGCGCGCTCCGCAAATGCGGATGCGGAGAGCACAGTGTGTGCTCTCTGCATTCATCACGTCCCCATTCAAAATGAATGGGTCCGCACCCGTTCCGCAGATTTGCGGAACGGGTGCGGACGTAGATTGCGGACGTGTGAATTAGGCCTTAGTTATCATCTACTTTCGCATGTCCTGTGATTGCACAGTGAATTCCCTCTTGCTGGATGCAGACAATGGTGGAGATTTAGGTAACGTTCACTTCTGCAGTGGAGGAGAATATGTTAGGAGCCTCCACTGCAGATACCGACAAGAATGCAGGACAAACCACAACAGCATGCTGATTTAGTGCTCATGCACACGACCGTATGTGTTTTGCAGTCTGCAAAAAACGGTTCCGCAAAAAACACGAATGACGTCTATGTGCATTCTGCGGAACGGAACAGCTGCCCCCAAATAGAACAGTACTTTCCTTGTCCGTAATGCGGACAATAATAGGACATGTTCTATTTTTTTTATGGAACGGAAATACGGAGTAACTTCCGTTTTTTTTTTTTTGCGGACCCATTGAAATGAATGGTGCCGTATACGGTCCGCAATATAAACGGAACAGACACGGAAAAAGAAAACTTTCGTGAGCATGAGAACTTAGGCTGTGAGAATAATGGACACCGTAATAAAAAACCCAAAGGATCCCCTTAAAGTAAATGGGGTCCGTCAGATGCCCATGTTCTAAATTCACCAAGACATCTGCTTTCTACTGGAGCAAATTACTGGTGTTTATATACTGCATCCATGAGCTAGGAAGAAAAATCAGCTTAAAGGGATTCTGTCAGCCCGATTCTGCATACAGAGATAATGGTATCATCATATCAGTCTCCCATATGTCATTAAAAATATACTATTTTTATCCCCACCTGTAGTTTTATTTGTGATAAAAATAGGTTTTATGCATATGGTAATTACCTTCCTTCACGTGCCCAAGGGGCTGTTCCTCCGGCCTTTTGTGCCCGGCCACGCCCCTGATCTCTGAGCCCAGTGCCGTCCCGCTGTTAATTTATTCACTTCTCTCCGGCCTTTTTTCTCAGTGCGCCGTAATCCCGCGCTGGCGCATGCGAGATCACAGGCGCTGAGGCTGCTGCCAGGACACCGCGCAGGCCCGGACGTGTGTGACATCGGCGCATGCACGGGATTACGGCGCACTGAGAGAAAAAAAAGGCCGGAGAGGAGGGAATAAATTAACAGCGGGGCAACGCTGGGCTCAGAAATTAGGGGCTTGGCCGGGCACAAACGGCTAGAGGGACAGACCCTTGGTCACGTTAGGAAGGTAATTTCCATATACATAAAACCTATTTTTATCACAAATAAAACTACAGGTGGGGGTAAAAATAGTATATTTTTAATTGCATAATGGAGATTGATATGATGACACCAATATCTGTATGCAAAATCGGGCTGACAGAATCCCTTTAAAGGCCATGAACACCTTCAGAGGCCTTTTTTCTATGATAGCATTTTTCTCATTTTGGGCTGAAAATCATCTTTTCAATTGATCTTTATTAAAAAAAGAAAGTCAACCGTTTTTCTTCTACAGCCTTCACTTTCAGTGTATCTGCAGATGATGGCCGTTTTACAAAACAAAAAGTGAGAAGAGAATGGCTTAAATGAGTGTTCACGAGCGGTCAGGAGTTCAGAGATAAGGGCTACAGACTCAGCTGTCAGAGCAGCTCCACGACGGATTCAGTGTAAAATAAAAGGCAAGATAGTCTGCGGATATACTGGAAATGAAGCACGTAGAACAGAAACTGTTCAAAATATTCGAATAAATTGAAAAAAAAAAAAAAAAAGATTTTTAGCCCTAAAATGCCTCCAGCGGTGCCCATAACCTTTAATGGGTCACTAACTTTTCATATAACTCCTGATACATCAGACAGATATCAAACATATAGATCAGTGGGGGTCTGAGCGCTGAGATCCCGAATGATCCCTAGAACGAGGGGGGAAAAGTGCGCCCGTAATGTGCTCTCTGTCCCCGCTGCTGAGGAAGGAATCGAGATGAGCTCATAGACTTCTATGGCCCCCGCCTCTTGCAAGAGAGAGCAAGCTTCTGTCTCCTAGTTCTAGGGATCAGTGGGGGTCTCCGCACTCAGATGCACCTTGATCTAAACTTTTGATATGTCTCTTTAGTGACCCTTTAACACGACTAGTGAGATATCATGCCACAATTTTGTGCAACACCATTGAAATCCCCAAATCTCCACAAGCCAGCACTCTAAATACCAGGACGTCTCCAGCTCACTCATATCACAGAAAACACATCCAGAACTTTAGAGTTACTGCATTGAGGGTGTTAAATGTCAGCTGTCAGCATTTCCTCCGATAACCCCGGTGGACAGACTTTGCAGAAGCTGTAGGTAATGCAGAGCAATATTTAAATATTCATATGATCTCAGCAGATTCATAAACTGATTTACGTCTTCAAAGACCTAGAGAAAAGTCCCGAAGAACTGACATTGAGAGGCTTGTGTATAAGAAGCAATAATGTTCCATATGACAGAGGCCGGAGCCATTTCTATGGTCTTCCAGCATTCACACATCCACGGAATATGTCTAATGACACGGCTGTGAATAACAGTTATACTGTTCACATTCTGATGTCAGAGGCCGATGATTATACACAGATAAGCGGCACCACACAGGCACTGCTTATCATTTCCCGGAGATGACTACTCCCTTTTCTTTAATAAAGAGGTGCTGGAGAAGCTGCAGTGTGCATTGTACAGATTTGTTCCAGCAGCTGCAGAACCTCTTTATACATTATACCTGACCTGCTACTGCAGATCCACACATCTTGTTAATTCAGAAAATCATAACACACCTTAGCTGCTGCAGAACCTCATAATCCACACCCCAGCTTCTGCAGAACTTCATTATACACACTTCAGTTTCTGCAGAACTTCATTATACATACCTTGGCTGCTGCTGTGGAACCACATAGCTCACATAGTAATACACAGGTGTTGTATGAGGTTCTGCAGCAGCTGAGGTGTGTATTATGAGGTTCTGTTGCAGCTGGTGTCTATTATGAAGTTTTGCAGCAGCTGAGGTGTGTATTATAAGGTCGTACAGCATTTGTGGTGTGTATTATGAGGTTCTGCAGCAGCTGAGGTATGCATCATGAAGTCCTGCAGCAGCTGGAGTGTGTATTACGAGGTTCTGCAGCAGCTGGAGTGTGTATTCTGAGGTTCTGCAGCAGCTGAGGTGTATATGAGGACGTTCTTCGGCAGCTGAGGTGTATTTTATGATGTTTTGCAGCAGCTGGGGTGTGTATTATGCGGTTTTGCAGCAGCTGGGGTGTGTATAATGTCCTGCAGCAGCTGAGGTGTGCATTATGAGGTTCTGCAGCAGCTAAATGTGTGTATTGTACAATAACCTGTAAGAATACTGGACGTCACCTCAGGGATCCATGACCTATACTGATGTATTCAGCCTGCAGATCACAGAACACACAGATTTTCCTTTTGCATATGTCTCCTGGATGCAACATTTCTCAAACAAAACAATGACATTTTACACACAAGGCCAGTGTGCACATCTATATAACACAATCCTAATACAGATTTCATACATAGAAACGTTGGCTCCCGTTTCCCTTTTCAGTGATTTTGATAAAACTTCCCGATGGTCTACAAAGAGCTGAGTTTCCTCATGGAGGAAAACTGAGGGCTCAAAGTAAAATGAGGCCAATAACAAACTCAGCTCCACTATACTCGCTCACCCATACTATACAGCTGTAGCAAAGCTGAACTTGTCATTCAAGTCTTGGAAAGTGTAGCAGGTTTTCACTTAGAACGGCAAGTAACCGCAAATGACTCAGCACAGCTACTTAAGATTCTTGCCCTTTAAACCTCAAGATCCTGAATTTTAACCCAATTTTCTCATCCTGAAAGCTGCCAATACACATTAAATCCTATTAAAAGGGAAAGAACAAAGATGAATCGCTGGTCAATATGGCGCTGCTGGCATGAAGTGGACATGATCATGTTCCTCTAGATCCACCAACGTAACGCAGAAAACAAAATGCAAAGCAGGAAGCAGGATCTCAGCATGCAGGACGGCCATGACAGTGAAGAGCAGAACTAGCGCCAGCACTGTATTCTCCTGACCACAAGTCTCAACATCAGCACCAGCGCTAATTGTCTGCTGCACATCCTAGAGCTTCAGTATGGAGTCTTATAGTATGAAGAATACAGTGAACAGAAGCCATTCAGAACAATGCGCAAACCAGAAAAAGTCTACAAAGTGACTGAAGTCCACATATTTGTTACTGCTCTGCAGAACACTACCATCATCATGTGCAGATGTAGCAGTTTGTGGGGAAGCAGATAATGGATAAGATGTCAATATACGTTTTGTCAAACTGCAAACTCAGTTCTGCTACTTCGGTTAAATGTGTCTATCTAGCATTTTTCTCATAAATATATCACTCTAACATCCATCTTTATCATATCTATTTCGGTCTCTCTCTCTCATGGACATTTATATCTCTCATATGTATCCATATATTTCATATCTATCTATGTTTCTATGAGATACATAGATATAAGCTAGATTATTAATAATTATTGATAATTCAAGATGGATACATATGAAATACACAGACAAAAAGATGCCAAAAAAGAGATGATAGACAGATAGATAGAAAGACAGGTACATAGATAGGTAGGTGGATAAATAGACAGAGAGACAGATAGAAAGATAAATAGATAGATAGTTTTGATAAATATAAGTTAGAGAAATATAGGAGAGACAAACAGATGAGATGACAGAGAAATTTCGAAAGTTATATAGCGGGGGAAATAGATTTAAACAGAGACAGAGAGAAAGAGAGAGAGAGAGAAAGAGAGATATTAGATAGATAGAGATAGATAGATAGATAGATAGATAAAGATATTAGAACGAGCTACATATATGATAGATAGATAGATAGATAGATAGATAGATAGATTAGATGGATAAGAGATAGATAGATAGATAGATAGATAGATAGATAGATAGATAAGAGATAGTTAGATAGATGGATAGATATGAGATAGATAGATAGATAGACAGACAGACAGATAGACAGATAGATAGATAGATAGATATAGATAGATAGACAGAGATAGATAGATAGACAGAGATAGACAGAGATAGATAGATAGACAGAGATGGATAGATAGATAGATAGACAGAGATAGATAGATAGACAGAGATAGACAGAGATAGATAGATAGATAGATAGACAGAGATGGATAGATAGACAGAGATAGATAGATAGATAGATAGATAGATAGACAGAGATAGATAGATAGATTCTTCATCCACATTTACAAAAAAAGAAAAAAAACTATTTATGGATCTAATATGTTCTAAGTTTATTCCTCAAAGAGGAAAAGTAAAAACCCTGGCAAAAACAATCCTCAAGAATGTAAAAAATAAGGAAACTGAGCACCTGGAGCGGCTGGTCATCTGTAACTAAACACTTACCCGCTGTCTTGGTATTCTCCTCATTAAAACCGTGCTGAAGTAGTTTATAAGAGGCTGGCAGGAAGATGGACGTGTTGTGTGAACAATCCTGCTCCTCTATGGGAGTGTCACTTACGCTTCCAATGCTTAAAGCAATTGGTTTATAAAACAATTCCCTCAAGATCTCAGTGTTGAGAGAGAAATCCATTAGACCTATTAAAGTCAGAAGTATGGGGAGGTTTTTAACTTGGCGAAGTGCAAGTTGAATTATGCAAGACTCCGTTGTGCGGTAAAAGCTGGGATCTGCTTACGTATCCGCTATGGGGTTTGGCGCCCAACAAAGCTTTTATGGAAGGGTACTGTAAGCAAGGTTCACAATTCACTCCTGTGTATCAAAATCTGGGCAGAAAACATGGGAAAGCAATGCTCTTTGGCTGCAGTTGTCAGAGCATGCTGAGAGTTGTAGTTTGAAAACAGCAGGTGGAGACCACTGCCCTACAGTAACAGAATATATAATTTTATTACGGAAATATTCCTCTAAGCCTCGATACATATTAACTTATCTGATGATCTGGACAACTAGATGGTCACAGAAAAGTATAGAAAACTCATTTGGTTTTGGTTTAGTGAGTGTTGTAGCTCTGTACTGGAAATGCGCTGGATTACTGGACATTCTAGATTATAAAATGTTGGATAAATGGGTAAAAGAAAAAAAATATACTGTATTCCACCCCCCCTTCCACACACTTTTGACGCATTCAAAAGTAGGGGGAAAATGCCCCTGTGTTTTATGGAGCGGAAACGAATGAAGTGCTAATTAGTACCGGAGGACCGGGAAGCGGTGAAAGATCTGTACTCACCGCTGTCTGGTCCTCGGCTGTTGGATGTGCAGGGCTACGCACAGCGTGGAGGCGCAATGTGACCTCACACTGTGCGCGCCAGTTCACAGCGCAGCAGACGGAGGAGGAGGAGACAGAGCGCGGGCTGTGAGGAGTGGCGGCGTCCAGGAGCAGGAGAGTTAAGTGTTTTTTTATTTTATAAAACATGAGGCTACTGGGGGCTAATGAGAGGCATAATGGGGGCTAATGAGAGGCATGGGTGCTGATATGGGGATGAAGAGAGGCATGGGGCTCTTATCCGAGGTCTGATTGGGGGTCTAATTTGAGGTCTTATTAACATTTGGGGTCTGATTGGGGCTGTCAGCTGAGGTCTGATTAGAGATTTGACCTGAGGTGTAATGAAAAATATTTTTTTTCTTATTGTCCCCCTCTAAAACCTAGGTGCGTCTTATGGGCCGCTGCTGGGGGCATAATGGCTGATGGGGGCTAATGAGGCATAAAGGCTGATAATGGGGGCTAATGAGGCATAAGGGCTGATAATGGGGGCTAATGAGGCATAAGGGCTGATAATGGGGGCTAATGAGGCATAAGGGCTGACATGGGGGCTAACGAGAGGCATGGGGTTCTTACCCGAGGTCTGATTGGGGGTCATTTACATTGGGGTTTGAGCTGAGGTCTTATTAACATTGGGGGTCTGATTGGGGCTATCAGCTGAGGTCTAATTAACATTGAGGGTCTGATTGGAGGTTTGAACTGAGGTGTAATGAAAAATATTTTTTTTCTTATTGTCCCCCTTTAAAACCTAGGTGCGTCTTATGTGACGATGCTGTTGGGTCATAATGGCTGATGGGGGCTAATGAGAGGCATAATGGGGGCATAATGGCTGCTAGGGGCTAATGAGAGGCATAATGGGGGCTTAATGGCTGATGGGGGCTAATGACAGGCATAATGGGGGCTAATAATGGGGGCTAATGAGGCATAAGGGCTGATATGGGGGCTAATAATAGACATGGGTGCTGATATGAGGGCGAAGAGAGGAATGGGGCTCTTATCTGAGGTATTGGGGTCTGAGCTGGGGTCATTTACATTGGGGTCTGAGCTGAGGTCTGATAGGGGGTCTGATTTGAGGTCTTATTAACATTGGGGGTCTTATTGGGGCTGTCAGCTGAGGTCTGATTGGTGGTCTGACCTGAGGTGTAATGAAAAAAATAATTTTTTCTCTTTGTCTCCCTCTAAAACCTACGTGCGTCTTATGGGCCGGTGTGTCTTATAGGGCGAAAAATATGGTATGGTCTTGAACATTTAAAGGGGTTATCCCATGATTAATGTAATAAATGAAAATCAGACATCATATAGTACATGGATATCTCCAACAAAGCTAGAACCAGCCCTGTACCTCACATGGATCCAGAGATCTCCTCATTCATTGCTCTGCTAGATTTATATCAAGCTGGCAGATCAGGGGGCGTGTCTTTTCTGCTGCAGCTAAGAAGGCGTGTCCATGCTCTCCCTATCACAACTCAGGAGGCAGATAAAGGATGAAACTGAGCATGTGCGGCCATCTCAGAGAGCAGGACAAAAAAAAAAAAAACAACAACAGCAGATACTATACAGATACATTTTATTGTATAACTCAGTGGCTATGCTTAATTTTATACGCAATTACAAAAGTGCTCGGATCCAGATGCTGGTTTGAAAATATTGAATATTTTGTTGTGGGACAACCCCTTTAACTTAGGGAGGAGATAAGGTCCACCGACTTATTTGGTCTATCAGATGCACATATACAGTACTTTGACACATTCCAATATCCGTCTATTTCTGCTCCATGCTCAATTGCACATTTGCTCCCATGTCTAATGCCTCTGTGCCCCCATGTATCCCTATATCTTATAAATTTTTTTATTTTGCTTTCACAGCCCTGAGTCTTCTCCTAATTCCTACTATTCAGCATTACATACCTATAACATTTGAGAAAAACCTCTGTAGACTGCAGAACGTTCCGAGCAGAGGTTAAAGTACAAAGTGCTTTTCCAGATCATTAGCAGATCAGAGGAATCGATCCTGTGACAGACATTAGTCATCACATCCCGGACTGTAAAAGCCAAAGGGACGCTGCTCACGATCAGCGTCCCACGGTCAGCGTCCCTTTGGCTTTTACAGTCCTGGCACCAAAAAGCTAAATTTATACCGGCAAATACAAAATATATTGGATGTGCCTACAAGAACTGGCGGAAATACTACCGTATATATGCAGAGTTATACTGTCATATACAGTAATATTCTAATAAATCAGTACTGAAGGTCTCATACACCCAGCATTGGAGGCGGGATGTGGGTCCTGGGAAGAGAAAGAGGACTAGGAGGTAAGAGACATCAGAACCATGCCACTGCCCCCCATGATAACTATTTTACAGCCCTCCAATAGCGAGACACCCAAGAGACATTTGTATGCAGTGCCTTGCAAAAGTATTCACCCCCTCTTGACTTTTTTCGTGTTTTGTTACATTACAGCCTTAAGTTTAATGTTTTGATAATCTGAATATTATGTGATGGATCAGAACACAATAGTCTATGTTGGTGAAATAAAATGAGAAAAATATAAATAAAACTATTTTTTAGAAATAGAAAACTGGCATGTGCATATGTATTCACCTCCTTCGTTAGGAAGCCCATAAAAAGCTCTGGTGCAACCAATTACCTTCAGAAGTCACATAATTAGTGAAATGATGTCCACCTGTGTGCAATCTAAGTGTCACATGATCTGTCTTTACATATACACACCTTTTTTGAAAGGCCCCAGAGGCTGCAACACCTAAGCAATATACATCACTAACCAAACACTGCCATGAAGACCAAGGAACTCTCCAAACAAGTAAGGGACAATGTTGTTGTGAAGTACAAGTCAGGGTTAGGTTATAAAAAAATATCCAAATCTTTGATGATTCCCAGGAGCACCATCAAATCTATCATAACCAAATGGAAAGAACATGGCACAACAGCAAACCTGCCAAGAGATGGACGCCCACCAAAACTCACAGACCGAGCAAGGAGGGCATTAATCAGAGAGGCAGCACAGAGACCTAAGGTAACCCTGGAGGAGCTGCAGAGTTCCATAGCAGAGACTGGAGTATTTGTATATAGGCCGCATGCTCCATAGAGTTGGGCTTTATGGCAGAGTGGCCAGAAGAAAGCCATTACTTTCAGCAAAAAACAAAAAAGCACGTTGTGAGTTTGCGAAAAGGCATATGGGAGACTCCCGAAATGTATGGAGGAAGGTGCTCTGGTCTGACGATACTAAAATTGAACTTTTCGGCCATCAAAGAAAACGCTATGTCTGGCGCAACCAAAAACATCACATTAGCCAAAGAACACCATGTTTTTCAGCAGCTGGGACTGGGAAACTGGTCAGAGTTGAGGGGAAGATGGATGGTGCTAAATACAGGGATATTCTTGAGCAAAACCTGTACCACTCTGTGCATGATTTGAGGCTAGGACGGAGGTTCACCTTCCAGCAGGACAATGACCCCAAACACACGGCTAAAGCAAGACTTGAGTGGTTTAAGGGGAAACATGTTAATGTGTTGGAATGGCCTACTCAAAACCCAGATCTCAATCCAATAGAAAATCTGTGGTCAGACTTACAGATTGCTGTTCACAAGTTCAAACCATCCAATCTGAAGGAGCTGGAGCAGTTTTGCAAGGAGGAATGGGCAAAAATCCCAGTGGTAAGATGTGGCAAGCTCATAGAGACTTATCCAAAGCGACTTGGAGCTGTGATTGCCGCAGAAGGTGGCCCTACAAAGCATTGACCTTAGGGGGTGAATAGTTATGCACATTGACTTTTTCTGTTATTTTGTCCTATTTGTTGTTTGCTTCACAATAAAAAAAAAATCCAATCCATGTTAATTCCAGGTTGTGAGGCACCAAAACATGAAAAAAGTCAAAGGGGGAGGGGGGGTTGAATGAATACTTTTGCAAGGAATTGTAGGTTCCGTGGGTGTATATAATATGATCCTCTGAGTTCTGGACTTCTGTGTTAGCAGCCCTTTAAATACTCTCCACAATCAACCCACATAAAATGTAAAAAGGTCACCAATAATAACGAAAATCCTACAAAAATAAATAAATTGTAACATTGCAATGATAAAAAGAAAAGTAACGGATTCAGGCAAACAATGCAATCTGAAGTGGAAAATTAAAGGGCTTCTGTCACCCCCACTGACGAATTTTCACTAGCTGACATTAGCTACTTGCTAATGTCAGCTGAGTTCAAACATATGTTTAATATCTTTTTTTCTTTTTTCAATCTTCTAAAAAACTTACTTTTGTTATATGTAAATTAGCTTCGCTACCAGCAAGTTGGGCGGGTACTTGCTGGTAGCCGCCGCATCTTCATGGCCTTGGAACGCCCCCTCTTCTTTTGATAGACAGGGCCAGCGCGCTCTCCTCCTCTCGCTGGCCCTGTCTGCAGCTGCAATCCCGCGCCTGCGCCGTCTCGGTCTTTAGTCGGCGCAGGCGCTCTGAGTGAAGGACGCTCGCTAGGCGCTCCGTCCTCAGTGCGCCTGCGCCGATGACGTCAGCGCACACCCGGAAGAGAAGACGCCGGCATCTTCTCTTCCGGGTGTAGCGCTGACGTCATCGGCGCAGGCGCACTGAGGACGGAGCGCCTAAGCGAGCGTCCTTCACTCAGAGCGCCTGCGCCGACTAAAGACCGAGACGGCGCAGGCGCGGGATTGCAGCTGCAGACAGGGCCAGCGAGAGGAGGAGAGCGCGCTGGCCCTGTCTATCAAAAGAAGAGGGGGCGTTCCAAGGCCATGAAGATGCGGCGGCTACCAGCAAGTACCCGCCCAACTTGCTGGTAGCGAAGCTAATTTACATATAACAAAAGTAAGTTTTTTAGAAGATTGAAAAAAGAAAAAAAGATATTAAACATATGTTTGAACTCAGCTGACATTAGCAAGTAGCTAATGTCAGCTAGTGAAAATTCGTCAGTGGGGGTGACAGAAGCCCTTTAAGCAACTTTGTGTATAGTATAAATAAGAAATCTACCATTTTCTGTATACAGCATTAATGCAGAGCTATATGTCTCCATGGTAGCAGACTACAAACACACCCTGCAGTCCATCTGCCTCCTACTATTTCCTAACATAGATCTAGCAGGTTAACAAAAAGTAGGAGACAGATGGCAATATGGCCTAAGAGTTTAAAGTCTTTGACGTTTGAAGTCTGTTACCATGGAGACACACAGGTCTGCAGAGTAGCTGTAGACACAAAACAGTAGTGGATTTGTACTGAACACTAGCTGCAAAGTTGTTTATTTTTAGATGCAATGGACCAATGAAAAATGGATGCAAAGGTGAATCGCCCCTTAATCAAATCATGCAGAAGATGAGGCAAAAGAACAACACACAGACCCCATGGTACCTGTAAAACTGAAGCTGGCGTTTGGGACTCCCATATCGAGCACTTGGGAAGCATGAAGGAAAAGAGAGAAAGATTCCACACATCACATTGCAGACTCTGAACTCAGTGCTGGTTATTTACCAGGTTCCCTGCATTGATCTATATGGTACAACAGCGCCACCTAGTGAGAAATGAGGAAATGGACATATACTGGGGCAGTGCTGCGACTGAAGCTATATAAGAAGGTACCAGCTGCGTATACTGTATATAGCAGGGTATAGTTCTGTATAATTAGAGATAATACAGTAATAAGCTGCAGCCTCACCCCAGGATACCAGCAGCATCTATGTAATCTTCACTACCTACCTGCCTTTTCTACTTATCTTTTAGTTTGCTTCTTTTGAGCTGGAGACAGTAGCACAACTTCTGTTGATGGATCTCATTACTAAGACCCCCATAATTAGCAGGACAAATGGGGTATCTGGGCTCGTCGGAGCGTGGCAGCTGGCGTGAAAAAGACGTCCATGTACAGGTGTCTGGTACTGCTGCCCATCCCTTTTAGGTGAAGGGAGCTGACTTTTTTGGTCTGTTCCTCACCCTTTTCAAGATCTCTGCTTGCTGTTGGTGAATGGGAACACTCTACTTTTCCCCCAGACTCAGTGCCTGTACAAATGTCATTCTAATCACAGTGGAGTTTGTAGCCACAAGTGAGGGAGGATAGTAATTTTTAGACATTTTTAATTGTCAGTTTGGAATTATTTAAAGTGTAACTGTCGTATTTTTTTTGTATTTGCTAGTTTATTAGAGCTAGGCATGTATACCTGAGTTAGTCTGTCAATGACTGTCAAAATATCTGCAATTACCTTATAATAACAGCCTTCTTTAATGTCCTCTGTCCCTTTCCACTGCTCCCTAAAGGGGTTGTTCGGTTCAGATCTGAACCCGGACATACCCATATTTTCACCCAGGCAGCCCCCTGATGTTAGCATTGGCGCATGTCATGCTCCAATGCTCTCCCTTGCCATGTGCTGGATCGCGCAGGGCAAGGGCTCTTTTATTTACAACAAACTGCCCGGCGGAGGCTTCCGTCCAGCAGTGTGTTCGGTGACGTCACCAGCTCTGATGGGCCAGCTTTAGTGCTGCCCTAGCCGTTTCACAGGCTAGGGCAGCGCTAAAGCCCACCCATCAGTGGCGGTGACATCACCGGGCTCTCTGCTGGGCGGAAGCCTCCGTCTGGCAGCCCTATGGAGAGCCTGATATGTCACAGGATCTCCTAAAAATGCCTTTGCCCTGCACGATTCCGCGCAGGGCAAAGGAGAGCATCGGAGCATGAACTGCTCCGATGCTCAAGTCAGGGGGGCTGTCTGGGTGAAAATGGGGATATGACTCCCTTTAAAAGACAGTTGCTATGGTTTGTCTGTCTCCGGCTAAGAAGACAGGATGACAGAGGGGCGGTCCTTCACACTGCATGGCTGCATTAGGCTTCAAAGTGAGGAGGCGTGTCTCTCAGTAATTCAATCTGATTGGCTGGCAGGGAGCTGCTGGCTACAGCAAGTGTGTATGGGAAGTGAGGGAAAGCAGTTTTGGCCTCAGAGAACTGGCAGAGGAGCCATCTTGAGAAGGTCCTCAAAATGTTTAAACAGCCGTAACTTAGGGAAAAACTCAAGGAAACAGTGGTATGTGAAGGAACTAAAGATTGCTTTATGCATTATTAATGCTGCTGCAGCAGTAACATATGCTAAAATTGATTTTGTGATGAAAACATGACGGTTACACTTTAAAGGGTTTCTGTCACCAACTTTTGACATTATAAGCTGTCTGACATTAGCTATGTGCTAATGTCAGACCAGCTTGATAATGTCTTTTTTATAAAAATCCGCTGTATATATAGTCTGAAAAACTTACTTTTATATTATGTAAATTAGCCTCTAGGAGCAGGGGGGGCGTTGCCCTGCTCCTAGCGGCTCCGTCCGGCAACCTGCTGGCACGCCCCTTCACACTTTGATTGACAGTGCAGGGCAGCGATCCTCCTGCACTGTCTCGTTCTGAAATCGCGCGCCCGCGCCGCCGCTCTGTATTCGGCGCAGGCGCGGTGAGCAGAGGACAGCAGGCACCAGCGTCCTCTGCTCACCGCGCCTGCGCCGAATACAGAGCTGTCAATCAAAGTGTGAAGGGGCGTGCCAGCAGGTTGCCGGACGGAGCCGCTAGGAGCAGGGCAACGCCCCCCCTGCTCCTAGAGGCTAATTTACATAATATAAAAGTAAGTTTTTCAGACTATATATACAGCGGATTTTTATAAAAAAGACATTATCAAGCTGGTCTGACATTAGCACATAGCTAATGTCAGACAGCTTATAATGTCAAAAGTTGGTGACAGAAACCCTTTAATTTAATAAAATTAAAAAGATTGGTTTTTTTCATTAGGGTCACAAACAAGGCGATTTTCATAGCTCTTTAGTTATTAGGCCGCTTTCACATGAGCGTGACGGATTGGCTCCGGATGCGTTTAGGGTGCATTCACTGAAGCTCGCGCCATTTTGCAAGCAAGTTCAGTCAGTTTTGTCTGCGTTTTTCACATGCGTGATAAAAAAAAGTAAGGTTTACAAACATCTCTTAGCAACCATCAGTGAAAAATGCATTGCATCCGGATGCAATGCGTTTTTCACTGAAGCCCCATTGACTTCTATGGGGCCAGGGCTGCGTGAAAAACGCAGAATATAGAACATGCTGCATTTTTCACACAACACAGAACTGATGCGTGAAAAAAAAAAAAAAAATTCTCATGAACACAGACCCATTGAAATGAATGGATCAGGATTCAGTGCGGGTGCTATGCGTTCATTTCACGCATCGCACCAGCGTGGAAAACTCGCTAGTGTGAAATAGGCCTTAGTTTCTTTTCGTGGATGGAGTTTGTTACAGCAGCACTGCACCCATTCAGTTCAATGGGAGCAGTGCTGCTGTTCACAATGGATGGAGCTGCCTAAATCTGGCACTGAAAGATACTGCAGAAGAACTGATTGGTGGGAGTGCGGGGTGTCACAGTGATGGCCTATCCTCAGCACTGGAAAATTCTAGGACATTTTCTACCAGCACCTAAATTTTGGGCTGTTTTTCTAAGCAGGTCTATGACAACACTGCACAAATCATATTGGCTCTGGCGTGGGTGGTATGGGTGAGCGATAAAGGCTACAGCATTTTCTATCCCTGATGAGGGCTAGGCTGAGCGTATGGAGGGAGAAGAAATGGAACATACACCTTCATACAGTTCCCACTAATATCTATAGAATGTGACTGCCCCTAAAAGTTTTGAAATGATGAGAGTTGTACACCAACTGCAACACATGGCGAGCAACGCCGAACTCACAAGCTTGTGTAACTCAGAATTTTGCATGCACACAATGTTTCTGGAGAAGAGTCCCAGACTCTTCTCCAGGTACGTTATAGAGTTTAATTTACTATTCTTAGCAGGGATGGATGGGTTTAGCTACAGACAGATTTGGGACCCTAAACCCCAGCTGTATAAAATGACCCTTTAAATGGGTTGTCCCATCCCTCCTCTACGAGCCAAGCGACCTCCATGCACTACTACATTTCAACTCCAGCAAATGCTTCAGGGAAAGAGATCAGGCAACAGCAACTTCCCCCAGTTTGCTCAGAGGTCACACAGCTTCCATTTAAAGGGATTGTCTGTAATTATAACCCCATGTCAGGTTTCATTCCATGTCTGTATTAAAGGGGTTACCCAGGAAAAAAATATTTATGCCTTATCCTCAGGATAGGTCATCAGTATCAGATCTGCGGGGGTGCCACACCATTGACCCCCACCGTTCAGCTGTTAGAAGAGGCCTTGAACACCGCAGCCTCTTCCTAGGCCAGTGACATCACTGCACATCGGTCACATGGCCTAGTTGTAGCTCAGTCCCATTCAAGTCAATGGGGCTGAGCTGCAATACCAAGCACTGCCACTTTATGGTGTATGGCGCTGTCCTTGGAAAGCTGCTGGGAGCCTGCATCACTCACCAGAGCTTCGGTGAGTGCAGTAGCTCCCTGAAACAGCTGATCAGCAGGGGTGCCGGAACTTGGATCCCCGCTGATGTGATAATGATGACCTATACAGAGGATGTCAGCATTATCTTTTCCAGGATAATTCCTTTAATACATACCTTTATTTCACATGAATTAACAATCCTGGACCTGTAGATTGTAATGTTCCTCTGTTATTCCTCATCGAAATACGTGAAGAAACTAACAACAGGTTTTTACTATTTCCTGTGTGAGTTTGGTTAGCCCCTAGGGGTCAGCGATGATTGGACAGTGTCAGAATGAGCAGGTAAATGACCCTGGTAGGGCTGGGCGATTAATCAATTTCTTATTCTGGCGATGTAATTTTCTGTCTGAATCGCCATACTGATATGTTCCAAAATAGCTACCGCACTGATTGTTTTCTAAAAACCCCTCCCCCGCTTTGTTTGGCACTGGCGGGCAGTTTTCAAGCGGAACTAACAGTGTCCAGCGAAAGAGGCACGGAGGGCAAGACAGGAGAGGGGGCAGCTACCTCCCCTGCTTCTTTGTTCAGAGAGCATTTCGGCTGTACTGGTGGTAATATCTATTCTGCCTCTGCAGAGTAAGGGGTTGTGGGAAAGTTTTGGAGTTCGGACTGCCCGGGAATGTATGCAGTGAGCACGCTCCATAAGCGCAACCGGCCACGATGACGGGGAACGGCGATCACATTAAACCCCATCATTTAAACCTTCAGAAGCCGTAATCATACGCGATTGCGGCACCTGTGAGGTAAAGCAGAGGGATGCGGCTCCTTCTGCCTTCCGATAGGAGCTACAATCGGTTACCATGGCAGCCTGCACGCTTCTGAAGCTTCCCAGGCCTACCATGGTAAGCTACATGCTAAGCGGTGCAGGAGGCACAGCTCAGCAGGGAGCATGTCAAAACCCCTTTCAACCTAATCTCCTTAAGGGGGTTAAAAGTTATTGTTATAAAAGTAAAAAAAAACAAAAAAATAGAAAAAAAAAATTAACATATTAATAGTTTAAATCACTCTCCCTTTCCCAATTTTACATAGAAAAAAATATAAACCATAAAAAATAAACATATTAGGTATCTATTAAAAAATATTTTTAAATATTTCCTGTGTGATGAATGCCATAATGGGAAAAAAAATGAAAAAAAAAAAAAAAATCTGTCTTTTTTTTACCCCCCCCCATCAAAAACAAAACAGTGATTGAAAAGTCGTACATACTGTACCACAAAAACAGTACCAATAAAAAATACAGTTGGTGCCGCAAAAAAAAAAAACAATTCCTCATACATCTTTGCGAAAGGAAATATAAAAAAGTTGTCAGAAAATGCCTATGCAAAGATAAAAAATTTTTTCCCAAAGGTTATTATATAAAGGGGTAAAAATAAAAAATTACAAGTATACAACCCCACAAAGAATTTTTAATATATGTTGAAAAGTTTTTTCTATAAAGAAAATATTTTGTTGAATTTTGTCTTGCTATTTTTTTCAGTTTAATTACCAAAAATAAGAAAATCAAGATTTAAATCGAAGATCGTCCATGGGGTTGAAAAAAAAAAAGTTGAGATTTTATTTTTTTTAGCAAAATCGCCCAGCCCTAGGCCCTGGTAACACCTGGTTGCTAACTACACATTTTCAGGGGGAATAAGAAAGGAACTTCACAAATCTACACTAAGTTCTAAGAGAGGATGCGTCACAATTGTTATTTAATGGGAAATACATACCGTATTTTTTTTTTTTTTAACTAAAACAGGCATGTCAGGGAAGCATTCAATGACAATGACTTCCAATCATGAATATTAATAATGCAATTATTATTATTTTACTATTAATAGTTTATTAAAGGGATTGTTTCATGAAGACAACCCCTGTCCATATCCACTATTACAACATACAGATATCACAGAGGAGGGTCCCAGCATGATACCCCACTGTATGAGCCAGAAAGGGGGAATAAAAGCAGCTCCTATGGCAGACTCCGGCCTTTCTTGTACTATTAAGGCTACATGCACACGACCGTTGCCTGCCTCCGCGTCCGCTCCTCCTTGAAATATTGCGTCCGTCAAAAAAAACGGATGACGGACCGTTTTTTTTGACGGATCCGATTTTTATGGCAGATCCATAGTAAAAATGCCTATCCTTGTCCGCAAACGTGAAAAAAATAGGACATGCACTATTTTTTTGACGGAATGAAAACACGGATTACGGATGCGGAACAAAAACGGTTGACCATCCGCATTTTTTGACGGACCCATTGAAATGAATGGGGAAGCATCCTATCCATGAAAAAAAACGGAACGGACGCGGAAACAAACAACGGTTGTGTGCATGGGGCCTAATCCTGCTGCTACAGTAGAGGCTGGCCATGGCTGTCCTCGGCAAAATCAGCCGTTTGCCGGGAGCTAACTGTGCAGCAGACACATTTAGAAATACTAGACAATCATCCTCAATTATAACTATCCTTCAATCATAACAGATATATAACTAACCATACTAAAGAATAATAAACTAGGAGAACTCATAAATAATTATATACACTCATTGACAAAAAAACAGAATGCACCCAGATACGTTTCGTTGGACTGCTGAAAAATCAGCATGCAGTGCTTCCCCTGCTGCCCTAAAAAAGGCTCTCAGGGGCTACTTTTCGGTAGTGTACCTCTTGGTGAGAAATTGTTGACTTTGAGAAGCAGGATGGTCCTTTCAACAAACCCACTACCTGTTGAAAGCAATGGCTAGGTGAGGGCACGCACACACAGCAAACAGGCTCCGGGGGCCCATACTGATCACCAGTAAGGAGGATTGTTTTATCCAGCTTTTGTTTGGGATCCCATGACGGTTGGGTTCGAGTACGGAGGCCTTGTGGTGAGCGCTTCAATCCCGCCTTTGCTGTGGAGTGACAGACTGCCCCAACTGCTGGTATAATGATCTCAGGAGCCATCGCATAGGACAGTCGGTCACCCTTAGTAGTGATATGAGTGACACTAGCAGCTCAGTGATATGTGGGGCCACATGTGCTCCGCTCATGGCTGGACTTCCAGCTGGCATTTTTCAGCAGGATAATGCATGTCCACACACAGCAAGGGTTTCCCAGGAATAAATGTTATGAGGAGGGGCACTTAAAAATGGGACATATTGGATAAATACATCATAAATATTTATTTGCCAAAAATATAGTGAAACATTTTTTTAAATCACATAAAACCATATACAACACAAAAAAAAAAGTCCTTAAATGATGAAAAGTGTAAAATTGACCCCTATATTACAAGTAATCCAGCATATGTAATTGATAGTTGGTCCAGCAGATGGCGCTGGTGTCTCTTTAAAACATTCAAGTCCCAAATGTTTTAAAGACACACCAGCGCCATCTGCTGGACCAACTATCAATTACATAAGCTGGATTACTTGTAATATAGGAGTAAATTTTACACTAATCATTTAAGGACTTATTTTTGTGTTGTATATGGTTTTAAAGCGATTTTGAAAAAAAAAATCCACTGTATTTTTGGCAAATAAATATTTATGATGTATTTATCCAATATGTCCTATTTTTGAGTGCTCTTTCTCATAACATTTACTACTTTGTGGGCCGTTCTAGTACAAGAGGGTGGTACCGGAGGTGAGCACCAGCATCCAATTGTGCTTGCGGGGTGAGCCATTGAATTTGCACTTTGATCTATAGGTTTCCCAGGAATGTCTCCACCAGATTACAATGCTTACTTGCCCTGCCCGGTCTCCAGATTCATCACTAAACGAGCATTTATGGGACCAGCTGGGACGCCATCTTCACCAACCTACAAGTGCAGGATCTAAAGGACCAGCTGCAACATCTGTGGGCAAATGTGGCACAGGATACCATATGGAACCTGTAAATCTTGTATCCAGGCTAGAGGTGGGCCTGCAGGGTCCTACAGCCTCCTATCAATTGTACATTTTTCCCCAATAAACATCTCCATCCGCTCTAATATTGTAATCACTTACATGCATCATCATTACATTCACACATAGAAAGTTTCATTCCATCATCTCCTTCTTGGTGCGGTATTTTTTTTGTCAGTGAGTGTATTATAACAATCATCATAAACCACAGTAACACTTACCTGTAAATCATTCCTGGAGAGCCAGTCTGTCGCAATGATAGTCTAGCTGGGGAGTCTGTGGTGGATTCTGGATACATGGAGCCAGCTTCGGAGGCTGTGCTCAACGTCCTAGTCGCCTTCTAAAAACTAACACACAAAAAACAGAAATTCAAGATCATAAAATTACAGCAGCAAAGAAGAAAATAAACAGCATAATATAAGTATGTTATCATACAATGTCACATAGTAAAGGATCTTCTGACCAATATACAACAAATACACAGATACAGTATATAGATTCTCTATAACTGTAACCTCATCTAAAACTGAAAAGTAGAGAAGAGAAAGCTTCACCGGGCAACAGTCTTCCCTTACTTCCAATCAGGGGCATTGCTAGGTTAAAACATTGGGGGTCTGGGCCCCTGATGTTTTGTCCCAAGCCCTGGATGTCCTGCCTGCCTGCTAGATACAACTGTATTGCTGTCTTCAGGACGGCAATACAATTGAATCTAATGTCCTGCAAGACCTTAAGGACCTGTGACCAGTAAACAGGTAGTGGTTGAGAAGGAGTAGGGAGGTTGTCACCATTAGGTGACCAGTGCAGGAGAGGACAGTAATGAAGAGGAGAACTTCAGGGGGAAGAAGCTGTGGTGATGTCTTCCACATGAGGAGAGGTAAGTGAAGGGAGAGGCAGAGCAATACTGAGAGTTGGAGTTATTTAACTGGGACTGTATGTTAGGGCGGGAGGGATGTTATTTACATGGAACTATGTGTTGAATGTGGCTGGGGAGACTGAGAGATTCACGCCTTTCTTAGGCCCCTTTCACACGGGCGAGTTTTCCGCGCGGGTGCAATGCGTGAGGAGGACGCATTGCACCCGCACTGAATCCGGACCCATTCATTTCTATGGGGCTGTGCACATGAGCGGTGATTTTCACGCATCACTTTTGCGTTGCGTGAAAATCGCAGCGTGCTCTATATTGTGCATTTTTCACGCAACGCAAGCCCCATAGAAGTGAATGGGGGTGCGGGAAAATTGCAAGCATCCGCAAGCAGGTGCGGATGCAGTGCGATTTTCCCGCATGGTTGCTTAGCAACGGGACCAGATCTTTATTATTTTCCCTTATAACATGGTTATAAGGGAAAATAATAGAATTCTTAATAAAGAATGCTGTGTAAAATGAGGATGAAGGGGTTAAAATAATAAATTCTCCAGAATACTCTACCCGAAACCGGACTTCAGTGATGAAGTCCGGCTTCGGGTCTGGGTACCAAACATGGCGATTTTTCACACGCGCGTGCAAAACGTATTACAAACGTTTGCACCCGCGTGGAAAAATCGCGCATATTCCCGCAACGCACCTGCCTCTTATCCAGGCATCAAACATGACGCCCGTGTGAAAGAGGCCTTAGTCATATCAGTTAATGGTTTAACAACAGTTAAGTAATTCAAGATACATTTATGGTTGTAGTTGGTGAACCCCAAAAATCGCATGAGTGCCTTCAGATCTTCGGGTCGATCCCAGTCCAACACAGCAAGGACTTTTTCCGGATCCATACGAAAACCCGAAGATGAGAGTAGGTACCCCAGGAATTGCACTTCTGGGACCGCAAATACACACTTCTCCATTTTGGCATATAACTTATTCTCTCTTGATATCTTTAAGACCTGTGTCATGTGATCCTTATGCGTCTCCATATCATGAGAATAAATTAAAATATCATCCAGGTAAACCACCACAAACCTGCCCACCATATGATGAAAGATGTCCTTGATGAAGTGTTGAAAATCGGCAGGAGCATTGGACAAACCAAAAGGCATGACCAGATTCTCAAAAAGACCCTCAGGAGTATTAAAGGCCGTTTTCCATTCGTCCCCTTTCTTGACTCTTATCAGATTATATTCCCCCCCTCAAATCCAACTTAGAGAACACCTTGGCGCCGACAATCTGATTGAATAAATCTGGGATCGAAGGAAGCGGATAGGGATCACGGATAGTGATGCGAATAAGCTCACGGAAGTCCAAACATGGCCTAAGAGTTCCATCCTTTTTTTTTAACAAAGAAGAACCCTGCCACCATTGGTGATTTGGATGGTCTAATACAGGCATGCTCAACCTGTGGCCCTCCAGCTGTTGTAAAACTACAACTCCCACGATGCCCTTCTGCAGGATGATAGCTGTAGGCTGTCAGGGAATGATGGGAGTTGTAGTTTTGCAACAGCTGGAGGGCTGCTGGTTGAGCATGCCTGGTCTAATATAACTTTTAGCCAAACTCTCAGTGATATACTCTCGCATAGCTACTCTTTTGGGTTCAGAAAGAGTACACAACCAAGACTTTGGCAATCTAGCTCCAGAAATAAGATTGACAGGACAATCATACTCCCGATGAGGAGGCAACTCCTGGTCTCCACCTTTAGAAAATACAACAGAAAAATCCGAAAGAAAAGGGGGTAACATTTCAGTAGCTGTTTGACTCCTGGGTCCCGCCGCCTACCAGGGCAGTGCCGCTTTGTCATCGCATTGTGCTGCGCCCCTTAGTCAGAGTAGGTCCCACTCAAAAAGGCGACCTTGGCATGGTGAGTGGGCTTATGCCTTTTGATCAAAATGTACACTAATGCCTCTGGTACAGCATGCAGTATAGGGGGCTGTACACATTAACAGAATGCTGAGAAGCAATAGATCAAAGCATAGCATCGTGGATGTGCGACCCAGTGCTCTCTGTCCCAGATATTTGAACATTCTAGTAGCTACAACAGAAAGCGACGTGCAGAGACAGTTGTCAGGCAGAAATCACTCCAATCGATAATCTGTCTCGCTTGCCAATCGATAGTAGGGTTATGTTTGGTTAACCATGGTAACCCTAACACCAGAGGAGCAGGCAAATCCTCCATAACAAAAAATGAAATGGATTCAGTATGAGAATCACCCAACTTTAGGTGAATGTCCTGCACCATTTGAGACAGACGCTTTTGAGAGAGGGGGGGGGGGGGAATTAATCGCAAACACAGAAATATTTTTGTCTAATGCGCTTGTTGTCAAACCATGCATAAACTGCCCATCCACTAGGTTAACCCCTGCCCCACTGTCAATAAATACTTCCATTTCCACAGAAATCGGGTACTATCGGTAAAAGACAAAAGTACATTCTCAACTTCCCCATCCACACTACCAAGAGTGAGAAGAGGACTAAACACATTAGGATTATTTTTTTCTTTTCACCTTGATATTTAACATAAGGACATACGTTAACAAAATGTCCTCGTTTACCACAGAAAAAGCAAAGTATTTTCTTAAGCCTAAAGTTTTTATCACCTGGTCCACGTGTGACCTGACCCAACTGCATTGGCTCATCACCAGACACGAGCTCGAGTGTCTCTTTACCCAGAGTGTCAGAAGAGACCGTTTTCCCGTATGATAATACGTCTGGGGCGAGAGGAACTTTAGATTTCTCTATCTGGCGTCTATCAATACACATAGCCAGAGACATGGCTGCCTCCAATGACTCTGGATTTGCGTGAAATGCCAGAGCGCCCTTCAGGTTTCAGACAGTTCTTGACAAAATTGACTACGGAGAGCTGGGTCATTTCACTCCGTATCAGTTGCCCACCTCCTAAATTCAGAGCAATAGGACTCAGCAGAACGCTCTCCCTGCCGCAGGCCATGCAACTTAGATTCGGCCAGGGAAACCTGATCTGGGTCATCATAGATAAGTCCCAGAGCTCTGAAAAATTAATCTACCAATCGGAGGTATTGTGATACGGTCGGCAAAGAGAAAGTCCAAGACTGAGCGTCACCTTTCAACGACGAAATAATAATCCCCACTCTCTGACTCTCGTCCCCAGAAGAGTTAGGATGTAGTCTGAAATATAATTTGCACGACTCCCTGAACCGAACAAAGTTGTCACAGAAAACCTATCTGGGAGAGCAACCTTCGGTTCAGAGCAGGCCTGTTTTCCACTGCCGGAAACCCCCGCCTGTGATCTCTGAAACTGTGCAACGGTCATGCGGAGGTCAGCCACCTCCAAAGACAGCCACTGCAGGGAGGCAATTGCCCCCAGGCCACCCTAAAGCATTTTAAAAGCGTCTGCTGGGCCGAGGTCTTATTGGGGTCTCATTAACATTGGAGCTGTTAGCTGAGGTCTGATTAACATTGGGGGTCTGATTGGTGGTCTGACCCAAGGTATAATGGAAAATATATTTTTCAAATTGTCCCCCTCTAAAACCTAGGTGTGTCTTATGGGCTGGTGCGTCTTATAAGACGAAAAATACGGTACTTGCTCACTCCTCCTCCCGATCTCTCCTGTCCTTTGCGTACGGCGTGCCGTGACGTCACACGGAGGCACTGCAACGCTACGGTGAGCCCCAGTCTCCTTGCAGCCCTGAGCCCAGCTGCCCAGAGCACTGATCCTGAGCCTGCTGGAGTCTTCAGAACTATAAGTATTTACAGTAATTCACTGTAAGCTATAATATATATATATATATATATATATATATATATATATACACACTAATGTAGTGATTTAATTTTGGCCTCCTGGATCCCACCTTCCCACATCCTATTATGCAATCACACCCTCCACCACAACATAATGTGCAGTTTGTGAGTGTATTACAAATCACCTCATCAATACAATGCACAGGAATGTGCAGCGTGTGTATATCATAGCCAACCCACTACTTTCTCATAGGGAAGTATTGGGAGGCTATTGCGAATGCGTGGCTTCATAGAGATGCTTTAAATCAATGCATTTCTATGAGGATTGTTTAGCGTGAATGCCAGTGTTGCCCGTTGTGCAACACTGGACTAGAAAGCACCTCTAGTGGCTGTAACGTAAATACTGCCTTTTTTTCCGAAAAGGGCCTGATATTCTGGATGGTGAGCTGATTCGGTAATGCAATGGGCCACTTGACTGGATTTGCCCCCCCAGGACTAAGGCTGCCAGCCCTCCCCTGCCTAGGCCTCTCCCCAACTCCTGCCAGTATGAGCAGATTCTGAAGGTGAAAATACTCATACGCCGGATACCTAAAGCCCTGCTAAAACTGACGAGCCCTAGAATAGGGAGCAGGAGACGAGACTGCTGGTTCCTCCCAAGATGAAGGAACCTGCGTCTCCCTAGGCCTAGAAATAACACACACCAGAGAATAACAAACAGTAAAGGAAACAAGTACTTAGCTTAGAGATGTATGGAGAAGCAGGAGATCCAAGACAAGCTCTAGCAACTCCAAGCAGAAAGTATCCACCGCATGGTTAGCAGTGTGAGGCGGACCTAAATAGAGCCTCATCACTGATAACGAGCGGCGCCTGAGGAGAGGTGAGATCCTGCTAAACAACATACAGAGGAAAAAAAAGGAGAGCTGTCAGATAGCCTCACGTGCAGCAAATCTATCCGATCTTCTCACCTCTGTCACAAGAGGGACCGTGACAGGGAGTAATATTATTTACATGGGACTGAATGTTGAGCAGGCAATGTTATTTACATGGGACTGTATGTTGAAGGTTTGCAGGTGTGTGTGTGTGTGGGGGGGGGGGGGCATTATGTTATTTACTTGGGACTGAATGTTGAGGGGGTGATGTTTACATGGGATTGCATGTGTGAGGCGGCTGGGGAGGGGGTGATGTTATTTACATGAGACTGTATTTTGGAGGGAGCTGTAGATAGAGAGGAATGTTATTTACACGGGACTGTATATTGGAGGGGTCTGAGAGATGGTGTCATGTTATTTACATGGGACTCTCTGGCAGAGGGAGGGAAATATTTTGAAGGAGGAAGGAAAGATGGTGTGATGTTATTTTCATGGGACTGTATGGTGGAGGGAGGAAAATAACTACAGGGTGCACTGCAAACCCGGGGACATTATAGGGGTCTTATCACTACTGGGGCCTCTATAGTAAGGACTTATAGATCTGCCTTATTTCTATTAAGAGCACTGTGAGGGGCCTTATTACTACTGATGGGTCTGCAGAGAACTTTATTACCACTAGGGGGCCTTATTTCTACTGGGGGCTCTGTGAGGGTATTATTAATAATGGAGGGCTCTTCTACTACTTGGGGCACTCTTGGGGAGCGTTATTGCTGTAGGGGACAGTATTACTAATGAGGACATTCTAGAAGGGAATTACTATTGGTGGGACTATGAGGGGCACTATAACTATGGGGGGGGGGGCACTCATTTTTCTTCAGGATAGTACTTTGGGGTACTGGGGAGCACAGCGAGCAGCAGGATAACACTGTGGGGACTCCAGGTTGCAGGATGATGATAGAAATGTGAGGAAGCCAAGATGTCTGTGTCACACTCTGCAGAGACAAGGCAGATGAAAGAAGTTGTACAGACCAAATGGAGAAGATGATGACAGAGAAGATCTACATAAAAGGAGATGCCACCTGGAGTCCCTGGATGTGATAGCTATGTGCTGCTGTATAACAAGTACAGCAAAATGCGGTATGTGGGGGAATGGGGGGATGACTTAGAGAACTGGAGCCATATTCATTGGGGCTTTGGCCCCGGATCTTTTGAGACCCTAGCAATGCCCCTGCTTCCAATTACATAACTGTATAACCATAATAGGAGACATTGAAAGCTAAAATATGGAGCTGTATATTACTCTCCAGTCTTAAAAATGGGGGTCATAAAGTTCTGTAATTAGATGTTAATAGATTCGGGAATCATGGAATTTTCCACATTTTGCAGTGACTTGAAGCAATTGTAGTATTTCTCTCTGTCCACTAGAGGGAGGCAGAGTACAGTAGAAGAAATACTGCAGTAAAACATTTAGAGGTTGTAGCTTAGAAGCCGCATTGTCATAAATGCTGAGCAACAGGGACAGCCACAGGAAAGCAAAGTTTTACATAATGTGAGAAGCATTCACAGTTCTGCATAAATTCCACTGAATAAAAAATACATTTCGGGACTAGCAGTTCTGTTCCGCAAAATGCAGAATGCACACGGCTGGTATTCGTGGTTTGCGGATCGCAAAATAGCCAATAGTTGTGTGATGTGCATATATTGTTTTATTCACATTTCTGTTTTTTTCATACTTATATTGTATATACTCTCAGACCTGTATTGGTCCTGTTTTTATTCCATAGTCAGAACTTTAGCCCTTTCCCATAAACCGCTATACATGTCTGACTCTGTGAAAAGGTAGTTAATGCAAAATGCCATACATGCATGAAGCTGCGCAGGCTCAGCTCATGAGCAGTACCATACATGTATGGTGCTTTGCGTTAACTACCTTCTTGCACGTGATAGGATATTACAAAGCCGTATAACCCCTCAGATGCCGCGGCGGTTGTCAGCTCCATCCATCAACTCTCTTTGTACCCCATTGGGTCTCCTGAAACAGGATCGGGGGGTCCCATGGTAACTATGTCAACCAAAGATCTAAATTGCTTTCCTGGTTGCCATGCATAGAAGCCAGAGGCAGGGCATAATAAGCAAACTGTCCGTGCAATGCTGACAGGTAAAACACATTATAAGGGTCCATTCACACGTCCGCAACTGTTTTGCGGCCCGCAAATTGCAGAGCCGTAAAACATAGACATCAGCCATGTGCGTTCTGTATTTTGGAAACCACACATGGCCGGCATTATGATAGAAATGCCTAATCTTGTCCGTGGCTGCGAACATTTTTTTGCGGGACCACGGAACGGAAGTGGACAAGACACGGAGTGCTGTTCGCATCTTTTGCTGCCCCATTGAAAATTAATGGGTCTGCACCCGTTCTGCAAAACTGCGGAACGGATGCGGACGTGTTAATGGACCCCAATACAGAAGCAATGTAATGTATTTAACTAGCGACTGGACTATTTTGAAGGGGTTTTCTGAGAATTTTACACTGGATAGGTCATAAGTATCTGTTTGGTGGACCCCCGAAAAGGAAAGGTCAACAGTATAAGTCTCAGAAAACCCCATTAAATTAGGGGGAAAAAAAATTTAAGGAAAAAAAAAGTAATATTAAATGTATTGACCCTTTCTACCCCGGGCCAGTTTTCACCTTCTTGCCCAGGCCATTTTTTGCAAACTGACATGTGTCACTTTATGTGGTAATAACTTTGGAACACTTTTACTTTTCCAAGCCATTCTGAGACTGTTTTCTCGTGACACATTGTACTTCACAACAGTGCTAAATTTGAGTCAATATATTTTTTCTTTATTCATAAAAAAAAAAAGTTACCAAAAATTTGGAAAAATTCACAATTTTTCGAAATTTGAATTCCTCTACTTTTAAGACAAACGGTAACTCCTCATAAAATAGTTATCAGTCATCATTCCCCATATGTTTGCTTAATGTTGGCATCATTTTGTAAATGTCATTTTATTTTTTTAGGATGTTAGAAGGCTTAGAAGTTTAGAAGCCATTTTTCAAATTTTCAACAAAATTTCCAAAACCATTTTTTTAAGAACCAATTCAGATTTAAAGTGATTTTGAGGAGCTTACATAATGGAAACCACCCATAAATGACCCCATTTTAGAAACTACACCCCTCAAATTATTCAGAACTGATAGTACAAACTTTGTTAACCCTTTAGGTGTTCCACAAGAATTAAATAAATAAGAAGGCGAAATTTCAAAGTTTCATTTTTTATGCAGATTTTTCATGTTAACCAATTTTTTCTTGCAACACAGCAAGGGTCAACAGCAAACTAAACCTCAATATACATTACTATGATTCTGCAGTTTACAGAAATACCGCATATGTGGTGGTAAACTGCTATATGGGCATGTGGCAGTGGTCAGAAGGAAAGGAGCGCCATATGGATATTGGAGGCAGATTTTGCTAGAATGTTTTTTGGGCACTATTTTGTATTTGAAGAGACCCTGACGTATCACTACTACACCCTTCAAAAAATATATTAAGATTAATCTTAAAATAAGATTAATTTCTTCCAATAAAATGTTGCTTTAGCCCCAAATTTTTCATTTTCACAAGGGTTAAACAGGAGAAAAAGCACCTAAAATTTGTTACACATTTTCTCCTGAATACAGCTACACCACCCTATATGTGGTGGTAAACTGCTGAGGGGGCACATGGCAGGATTCAGAATGGAAGGAGTGCCATATTGCTTTTGCAGTGCATATTTTGATGGATTGGTTTATGGGTGCAATTGGTTTTTATTTTTTGAGCGATTGTCTTATATGGGGGCTAATTTTTTGTGGGATGAGGTGACCTTTTCATTGGTACCATTTTAGAGTACATAAGAATTTTTGATCGCTTGGTATTACACTTTTTGTGAGGCAAGGTGAAAAAAAGGCTGCTTTGGCGTAGTTAAAATTTTTTTTTTTTTTTTTTACAGTATTCACCTGAGGGAGCATACAATGTGATATTTTTATAGAGAAGATTGTTACGGACGCGTAATACCCAATATGTCTATTTTTATTTTTGTTAAGTTTTACACAATAAATGCATTTTTGAACAGAATGAAATCTTGTTTTTGTGTTGCCATTTTCTGACTGCCCTATTTTTTTTATTTTATTTTTTCTGCCGATTGTCTTAGGTAGGGTCTCATTTTTGTGGGATGAGATGGCGGTTTGATTGGTACCATTTTGGGGTACATAAGACTTTTTGATCGCTTGGTACAGGGCTGTGGAGTCGGAAGATAAATGCTCTGACTCCAACTCAGACTCCTCAGTTTTTGGTACTTCCGACTCGGACTCTCCTGTATTTAATATGCAATGCAAATGTATTTTATACATTTCCCTAGTAGAATCCTATAGTCAAGTTTAAAGTTTAAGCTAACAATCTGAGTTTACAAGTTTTTATAGCCTTAGCTGAATGACAGCAGTTTTTCAAATGGTTTACAGCTTCAGTCTTGAACTATTGACTATCCATTCTCTTTCACTTATTCAAGTGTTTTTAGTCCTGCAAAAAACATATTTACTTAATCAGTTATCAGTGAGAGGCTAGGTTAACCATGGACGTTGCGTTCCCTGTAACAGCGGAACACAACAAATGGAAAGTATAAGTATTGCCGCTCCTTGGGCCCCTTTCAAACGGGCGTTGCGGATTGGGGCCAGATAGGAGGCGGATGCATGGTGGGGAAATCGTGCGAGTGCGCATGCAACTTCAGTCAGTTTTGACTGCGATTGCGTTGCGTGGTTCAGTTTTTTCCGCGCGAGTGCAATGCGTTTTGCACGCGCGTGAAAAAAAACTGAATGTTGTACCCAGACCCGAACTTCTTTAATAAAGTTCGGGTTTGGGTTAGAGTTGTTTCGATACCAAAATTTTGATTCGGTATCGATACCATAAAAAAGTATTGCGATACTCAATACCATTCGATACCACGCGAAAAAAAACAAAAACTCCCCAAATAATTAATTGTGAATTGCGCATTTTTTTTAATACTTTTCTGTTACGACGTTCACCGCATATTATTATTTTTTTTTAACAGTTTGGACTTTAGATATGGTGATATGTTTATTTATATATGTTATATGTAAAATTGGGAAAGGCGGTCGATTTATACTTGATACTTTGGTGTGCTTTTTTTTTCTTTTACTTTTTAATTTTTATTTACCATTTCCCCCCTTAGGGGTAGAACCTGGGATCTTTTCATCCCTTGTCCTATCCACCCTAATAGATGTCTCAGGGTTAATAGGACTTCACATTTCCCTGCAGCCCTGTGCAAACAGCAGCAGGGAGCCCCCATGGCTTCAGTAGCGTCCTGGCTGCCATGGTAACCGATATCATTGTGTGGGCAGGACGGGGCAGAGCTGCAGGCCGGGTACTTGTTGCAGGCGTTCGGGTCTCACAGCGGAGGAGGGCACAGGACACTGAGGAGGAAGAGGAGGCTGCTGCCGTTCGACCGGTGCAGCAGTTCTCTCCTCCCATGTCCCTCCTCTCGCACTAATCACCGGCGGCCGCGTCATAGGAGGGAGGGATTCCCTACCTCCCTCCTTCTCCACTATCTACGGCCTCAGGGAACACAGCAGAAGCGCGGCCTAGTATCGAAAAAACAAACATCCCTATATCGAATCGATACTGGCATAAAAGTATCGATTGGGTATCGAAAGTTCGATACCCGAAACAACCCTAGTTTGGGTCAGTTGTAGTGTAGATTGTATTATTTTCCCTTATAAAATGGTTATGAGGGAAAATAATAGCATTCTTAATACAGAATGCTTAGTAAAATGAGGAGGTTAAAAAAATAAAATTTAAATTAAACTCACCTCTTCCACTTGTTTGCGCAGCCCGGCTGTTTTTCTGCCTTTGGTTGAGGACCTAGAAGTCAAAGGACCTTTGGTGACGTCACTGCGCTCGTCGCAATGTCCATCACTCTGTATTAAGAATGCTATTATTTTCCCTTATAACCATGTTATAAGGGAAAATAATACAGTGAATAGACGTTTATCTCCTAGCAACCCTGCGTGAAAAATCGCACCGCATCCGCACTTGCTTGTGGATGCTTTCAATTATTATGCAGTCCCATTCATTTCTATGGGGCCTGCGTTGCGTAAAAAACGCAGAAAATAGAGCACGCTGCGATTTTCACACAACACACAAGTGATGCAGGAAAATCACCGCTCATCTGCACAGCGCCATTGAAATGAATGGGTCCGGATTCACTGCGGGTGCAATGCATTTACCTCACGCATTGCAACCGCGCGGAAAACTCGCCCGTGTGAAAGGGGCCTTAACTGTGCGTTGCGTGCCATATAGTGAAGCATAAGAAAAGCATGCTTCTTCACGGTCACTTAACGTGTTCGTTTTGCGGTAACGTGACGCACTGCATGCATTGGCCTTTATTCTTACAGTAGAGAAGTAATTAATTATAACTTTTTGTGAGTTGGGACATTTAAACTTGCTTTTTTTTTTTTTTTTTTTTTAATTTAAATTGGTTTATTTTTTGCGGACTCCAGATACCCAAAATTGCCTCCGACTCCGACTCCACAGCCCTGGCTTGGTATTACAGTTTTTCTGGGGCAAGTTGACAAAAAATGGCTGTTTTGGCATAGTTTTAAAAAAAAAAAAATTTGGATCATGTGATAATTTTATCGAGCCGGTCGATACGGACACGGCAATACCTAATATGTCTATTTTTAATTTTTTTTATTCCTTAATTATGGGAAAAAGAACCCTTTTTTTTTACTTGAAACGTTTAAATTTTTTTTATTATGCAAAACTTTTTTTTAAACTTTTTTTCCCCACAACTTTTGTGGGTCTGATCCCCTTGTATTGTGGTGCATTGGCTGTAAGTGTATTGCACAGTGTAATACACTTACAGCCTTCCTGCCTGTGAGATCCAGGGGGCTGAATCTCACAGGCCTACATGGAAGGCAGCAGGGTTTTTTCTCTGAGAGATACTGTACCTCTGCAATTTTCTAAAAAACTAAGCCAAAGGGCAGGTAGTGACTGAGGGATACCCTTTGGCCCATCTGGTTTTTCACACCTGGTTTTTCTATACAGGTAAAGATGACGGCGCTGCGGCCATGTGATATGTTCGCATCTTGCGTTCACCAGCGCACCTGCTTCATTGATATCATACCCAAACATTTCAGAACGCAGACTGACAAAATGACATCTTAGAAGAGGTCTCAAATAAGCAACGTGCTATTTGCAGTCGCTTGACATGGAGAGCTCGCCTGGGATCCTCCTGCCAGCCATGTAGGAAGAATTATTGATGATCTTGACTTATGGCGGTAAACATACCCAGCAGGATCCCGATGAGACGCACTTACCTTCTGATTGAGACGGGGAAAAATAAACAACCTAAGTGCATTTTCTGCAATATCACTGACTTCTGCGCTGGATGTGCACCGTCCTCCTGCTCAGTAAAGCTTACTATTCAGATTCTTTGTCATCTGGGAGCCAAGTACAATGCAAGTTTGTGAAAAGGGTATCGATTGAGATTTTATATCATAACTACTGCGTTCAGGGAGGCAGCCATTCTAGTAACCTGATAGCAAAATTTACCAGACTTGACTCAAACCCAACTCTTAAAGGGTTTTTCCGATAATGTCAAAAATGAATCAGACATCATACAGGACGTGACAATCGCTTTCTAACAAAGCTAGAACCAGCCCTGTACCTCACATGGATCCAGAGATCTCCTCATTCATTGCTGTGCTAGATTTAGATCAAGCTGAAGACTCAGGGGAGGGTCTTTTCTGCTGCAGCTAAGGGGGCGTGCCTCAGCTCTGCCTATCACAGCTCAGGGGGCGTGTCCATACGCTGCCTATCACAGTTCAGGGGGCGTGTCCATGCTATGCCCATCACAGCTTAGGAGGCAGGTGAAGGATGAAACTGAGCATGTGCGGCCATCTCAGTGAGCAGGACAAAGACATAAGAAATTAAGTCACACTAAAAAAAGATACATTTTACGAAATAACTCAGTGGCTATGCAAAAAAGTGTTCAGATCCAGGTGATGGTTTGAAAACTGTAGAATATTTTTCGTGGGACAACCCCTTTAAGCCTCATTCACACGTCTGTGCTTATATCCGTAAAACGGTGGTCCGTGATGCCTCAGTCAAGATGTCAGTAAAGGATCTGTTTGTCCGTTTTTTGCTGTCCGTGTGTCTTCCGTGTTTCAGTGACACTGCACAGCTGAAAAATCATTTTCAAAGCATCTCTTCCTAATGATCCGTGAAACATGGATGAAACGCGGATGGCATCAATTTTGCATCAGTGGTTTTCACGGACCCATAGACTATAATGGACGTGATGGATCTGTGAAAACAGACAAAATAGGGCATGCAGCTGTGACAAAAACACGGACCGTGGTAAAAAACTGATGTGTGAATACAAATAATAAAATGAATGGGTACGTGTTCTATGCGTGGAGAATATGTACAGCACACGTCCGTGAAACACTGAGGTGTGAATGAGGCTTTACCCACTTATCAAAACCTGAGACGCCCATTCATCTGTAACCACTGCCACGGATAACAAACATAATTTAAAGGGAAATTTCACTCTTGGACAAAAATCTCCAGCAGTCCCAGAGACAATAAATGGAGTGGTCGACCTGTTACTTCATGCAAACAGCCACACAGGACCACCATTCTCACGACGAACCCCCATTGACCAGATGGGGGTTCCCCTATACTGCAGATACGGGATACACTGACTTTGCAGCCAATCCCTTTAAGTTCCTCGCAACCCTGTTGCTCTGCTAACCTAAGGGGCTGCACGTCTCCTTCACTATTCACCAGTGCAATTTACACTTTCAGTAGTGTCATGTTCGATACTGCAGCACAGTCCTATTCACTTGATCTAACTTGCTGTAATGACAGTAGTACAATGAAGGGGATGCAGCACAACTTCCATTAGTCGACCTTAAGGGGTCCTGGTAGTCAGACCCCCCCCCCTATTCAATAGAAAAGGGTTATTCTCATTCACAAAAACAAACAACAATAGGGCCGGCAGTGTACATAGCCCCATTTACTTGTATTGGTCGGTGTGCTATAGCGCAATGTAGCATTTGCATGAGTCCTTGAAGGGAATGTGTAAACTGAAAACAAACTAAGATTTAAATCAAGGGGGTCATTTATATCACACACACACATATATATATATATATATATATATATATATATATATATATATATAGAGAACACTTACCAACCATTCACAATAGGTCATATCCCTCCTGACCTCTGCACAGATCAAAGAACAGGCCTAGAAAACTCTCCCACAAAAGTCAACGAGGTCCCCTCCTGTCCATTGTGTCTATGGACCATAATGGCTGTCATAACGCAAATCTCTAAATGTTGCTGCACTGGACATAACATTCTGCATATTGAATTATAATTTGGAAATGAATAACCGCCAATATCACATATGTATATTTACACATGTATCTCATACCTATAGCTTTTTACATATATAATTTATGCTTTTTTATATGCAATCATTCAGAAAATACAGAATCAGTTCAATTCAATTACTATTAGTTACAAATCGGGGCAAGATTAGGTAAAAGACTGCTTGGTAGAAGTCTTCATACATTGGATAACTTTATGTTTTTCATCATCATATTAAAAATTACATGTATAGGTTACAGTTTACCACGTGATATGGCAGTACAACGCTGGACCTCCTCGGTCTACATTATACTATGTGACACATAAACCAGGAAGAATACAATATCTGATTATTTAACTGGATACAGAGGAAGATAAAATGGCAGTGAGGTTGTGGATATCTAACGTTCAGGCTTACAGGAGCGATATGACAACCACCAGTCCTCATCCATCCTCCGGAGGTGAGAAGATGAAGGAGCAGAGAGGATTATCTAATGTCACTTACCAGACAAGAGGAAACGTCAGATTTCCTGCGCCGTCTTATCTGGACCAACCTGCAGTGTTCTCTGTGGTGAAGGGGACCACACTGATAGGACCTGATACATGCCCTTCGCCATGGGAAGAGTGTAAATTTCAGCAGCTTTTCTTTCAGCCAATGGTCAGAAAAAGATCTTGTTGAAATCTGGAGGACAATGGCAGCTTGCAGTGTGCCATCTAATCCGTAAGTGTTTTATAATGTAATCCGAACCCGCAATCCTAGTTTAGCTTTGTCCTCAAACAACACAACAAAGGCTGTAGCTATAAAAAGGAATAGGGGTTATTTTCTCTAATTACAAAGTGTTGATTTCTAAGGCCTTTGTTCGCTAATTTGTTGTACGACTTACTTGGCCAAAAGGGAAGAGGATGCTGGCGATATTACAACGTCTGAAAGGGCGAGAAGTTTATCACGTACACAGGAAAGATGTCGCCTGCACAGACTGGAGCTAGCGACTCCGAAAAGATGCACAAGAAAGTCAACAGACACACGACAAAGCCAAATGTGAATCCCTAAAAGGTACCACAATCCAGGGTGGATAAAAATCAATGATCAGCCCCCCTAGCTTAAACACCCTTAATGACCAGACCACTTTTTACAATTCTGCACTACACTACTTTCACGGTTTTTTGCTCGATCATGCATTTACCACCCAAATGAATTTTACCTCCTTTTCTTCTCACTAATAGAGCTTTCATTTGGTGGTATTGCATTGCTGCTGATATTTAAATTTTTTTTGCTATTAATAAAAATTTAACGACATTTTTGCAAAAAAATGACATTTTTCACTTTCTGTTGTAAAATTTAAAAAAAAAAACACATTTCTATAAAAAAATTTCTCTAAATTTATTGTTCTACATGTCTTTGTTAAAAAAAATGCAATAAGTGTATATTTATTGGTTTGGGTAAAAGTTATAGCGTTTACAAACTATGGTGCAAAAAGGTGAATTTCGGCATTTTGAAGCAGCTCTGACTTTCTGAGCACCTGTCATGTTTCTTCAGGTGCTAGAATATCAGGATAGTATAAATACCCCCCAAATGACACCATTTTAGAAAGAAGACACCCCAAAGTATTCGTGTCGGGGCATGGTGAGTTCATGTATCATATCAATTTTTTTCACAAGTTAGCGGAAAATGACACTTTCTGAGGAAAAAAAAAATAATAATAAAGTTTCCATTTCTGCTAACTTCTGGCAAAAAATAAAAATAAAAATCTCCCACGGACTCACTATGCCCCTCAGTGAATACCTTGGGGTGTCTACTTTCTGAAATGGGGTCATTTGTGGGGTGTGTTTACTGTTCTGGCATTTTGGGTGGGGCTAAATTGTGAGCAACCTTGTAAAGCCTAAAGGAACTCGTTGGACTTTACGCCCCTTTACACACCTAGGCTGCAAAAAAGTGGCACACATTTGGTATCGCCGTACTCAGAAGAAGTAGGGCAATGTGTTTTGGGGTGTATTTTTACATATACCCATGCTGGGTGAGAGAAATATCTCTGTAAACTGACAACTTTGTATAAAACAATTTAAAAAGTTGTCATTTACAGAGATATTTCTCACACCCAGCATGGGTATATGTGAAAATACACCCCAAAACACATTGCCCTACTTCTCCTGAGTACGGCAATACCACATGAGTGACACTTTTTTGCAGCCAAGATGCGCAAAGGGGCCCTAATTCCAATGAGTACCTTTAGGCCCCTTTCACACGGGCGTTGCGGGTGCACTCCGTCAAACAGTGCGGGTGCGTTGCGGGAATTGCCGCGATTTTTCCCTGCGAGTGCAAAGCGCTGTCATGCGTTTTGCACGCGCGGGAGAAAAATCGGCACTTTTGGTACCCAGACCCGAACCTGCACTTCTTCACAGAAGTGCATGTTTGGGTCAGAAATTATCCCACTGGTATTATTTCACATTATAACATAGTTATAATGTAAAATAATACCCTTGGCCATCTCCCTAATGTTGAACCCGGTGCAGAATGGGTTAAAAAAATAAACTAATCATAACTTACCTGGTCCATTTGATCGCGAAGCCCGGCCTCCTCTCCGTTAGCTTGAAAGATGTAAAGGACCTGTGATGATGTCACAGCATCACATGGCCCAATCACCTGCTCCATCACTATGGTGATGGAGCATGTATTGGTCCATGTGACCACGTGACATCATCCAAGGTCCTTAAGCATTATCCACAGCCTGAGGATAGTGATTAAGGACCTTGGATGATGTCACATGGTCACATGGACCAATCACATGCTCCATCACCATAGTGATGGACCATGTGATTGGGCCATGTGATGTGACGTCATCACAGGTCCTTTAGATCATCGATGCTGCAGGGAAAGAGAGGACAGATCGCGACTACGCGATCAAGTGGCTAAGGTAAGTTAACTTTATTATTTTTAACCCCTTCCTCATCATTTAACAATGCATTCTTTATTAAGAATGCTATTATTTCCCTTATAACCATGTTATAAGGGGAAATAATAGAGATTGGGTCCCGTTGCTAAGCAACCATGCGGGAAAATCGCAACGCATCCGCACATGATTGCGGATGCTTGCGATTTTCCCGCATCCCCATTCACTTCTATGGGGCCTGCGTTGCGTGAAAATCGCAGAATATAGAACATGCTGCGATTTTCACGCAACGCAAAAGTGATGCGTGAAAATCACCGCTCATGTGCACAGCCCCATAGAACTGAATGGGTCAGGATTCAGTGCGGGTGCAATGCGTCCTCCTCACGCATTGCACCCGCGCGGAAAACTCGCCCGTGTGAAAGAGGCCTTAGGATTTCACAGGGCATTTTTACGCATTTGGATTCCAGACTTCTTCTCACGCTTTAGAGACCCCTAAAATGCCAGGACAGTATAAATACCCCACAAGTGACCCCATTTTAGAAAGTAGACACCACAAGGTATTCCGTGAGGGGTATGGTGAGTTCAAGTAAAATTTTATTTTTTGCAGCTCAGCAAAAGATAGAGCATGTCCTATTCTTGTCCGCAATTGCGGACAAGAAAAGGCATTTTCTATATAGTTCTGGCAATGTGCAGATCCGCAAAATGCGGAAAGCACATTGCCGGTGTCCGTGCTTTGCGGATCCGCAAAACACATACGGACATCTGAATGAGCCTTACAGGGGGTGATTAGTGACGGGGGGTGACCAGGGGGTGATCTGGGGTTAATCAGTGACGGGGGGTGGGGGGTCTGTGTGGTGATTGGTGCACTTACATATGTTTCCTCTGGTGGTCCCAAGCAAAAGGGACCACCAGAGGAGCAGGCAGATCAGACGCTGTTAACAAAACAGCGTCTGATATACGATTTTTCAAACTACTACAGCCTGCCAGCGCATGATCAGCGCTGGCAGGCTGTAGTTTAACTTCTCCCCGACACGATCACGCTCACAGGAAATCTTGACTCTCGCGAGATGACGCGCCAACGAGGAATAGCCGGGCCCCCGAGATCACGCAATTCTGCGTGAGGCGGTCAGATTTTTTTTATATTAGGGTACTTTCACACTTGCGTTGGTGCGGATCCGTCTGTTTATTTGCAACGGATCTCACAAACAGGATCCAAAACGCTAGTGTGAAAGTACCCTAAAATGCTTTTTGAGGAAAATATATTACCATCCAAAGGTTATTCCATCATGAAATAAAGATTCCTTTTTTCAATTATGTAGAATAAGGCTGTGTATGTTAAATTTTTGGGGTAAATAAATTCCATTAATCCGTTCACAATGTCATGCTCTTCCAGAGGTTTTCGTAAGATTATTGGGCAGTTTCTCTGCCAACAAGATATCATTACAGATGCTTGGTTTACTTTTGCAGTTCTCAAAACTGAATTTGACTCAGCAAAGATAACAGGCCTCTTCTTCACAGCAAAAATGTTAGAACATTAACACAGTTGAGAAAGAGACCTTAAGGCTTCATGCACACGACAGTTGTTTTTTGCTGTCCGCAAATCGGGATCCGCAAAAAACACTGATGGTCCATCAGTTTTTTTTAGAGGATTCCTTTGTTTTCACAGATCCCTTGTAATAAATGCCTATCCTCGTCTGCAAATGAGAAAAAAGTAGGACATGCACTACTTTTTTTTGCTGAAGGAAAACACAGACAACGGATGCGGAACACAAACGGATGAACTGTCAGCATTTTTATGCTGACCCATTGAAATAGAAACATAGAATGTGTCGGCAGAGAAGAACCATTTGGCCCATCTAGTCTGCCCAATATGCTGAATACTATGGATAGCCCCAGGCCCTATCTTATATGAAGGATGGCCTTATGCCTATCCCATGCATGCTTAAACTCCTTCACTGTATTTGCAGCTACCACTTCTGCAGGAAGGCTATTCCATGTGTCCACTACTCTCTCAGTAAAGTAATTCTTCCTGATGTTACTTTTAAACCTTTGCCCCTCTAATTTAAAACTATGTCCTCTTGTAGCAGTTTTTCTTCTTTTAAATATTCTCTCCTCTTTTACCGTGATGATTCCCTTTATGTATTTAAAAGTTTCTATCATATCCCCTCTGTCTCTTCTTACTTCCAAGCTATACATGTTAAGGTCCTTTAACCTTTCCTGGTAAATTTTGTCCTGCAATCCATGTACTAGTTTAGTAGCTCTTCTCTGAACTCTCTCCAAAGTTTCAATATCCTTCTGCAGATATGGTCTCCAGTACTGCACACAATACTCCCAATGAGGTCTCCCTAGTGCTCTGTAGAGCGGCACGAGCGCCTCCCTCTTTCTACTGTTAATGCCTCTCCCTATACACCCAAGCATTCTGCTGGCATTACCTGCTGCTCTATGACATTGTCTGCCCACCTTTAGGTCGTCTGATATAATGACCCCTAAATCCCTTTCCTCAGATACTGAGGTTAGTACTGTATCACTGATTTTATATTCTGCTCTTGGGTTTTACGCCCCAGGTGCATTATCTTGCACTTATCGACATTAAATTTTAGTTGCCAGATTTTTGACCATTCCTCTAGTTTTCCTAAATCCTTTTCCATTTCGTGTATCCCTCCAGGAACTTCAACCCTGTTACAAATCTTTGTGTCATCAGCAAAAAGACACACCTTACCATTGAGGCCTTCTGCAATTTCGCTGATAAAGATATTAAACAATATGGGTCCCAGAACAGATCCCTGAGGTACCCCACTGGTAACAATACCATGGTCTGAATATACTCCATTGACTACAACCCTCTGTTTTCTGTCCTTCAGCCACTGCCTAATCCATTCAACAATATGTGAGCTCAAGCTCAAAGACTGCAGTTTATTGATAAGCCTTCTATGTGGGACAGTATCAAAAGCCTTACTAAAGTCCAGATAAGCGATGTCTACTGCACCTCCGCCATCTATTATTTTAGTCACCCAATCAAAAAAGTCAATAACATTAGTTTGACATGATCTCCCTGAAGTAAACCCATGCTGTTTTTTTATCAATCAACCCATGGGTTTTTAGATGTTCCACAATCCTCTCCTTGAGTATGGTTTCCATTAATTTCCCCACTATTGATGTCAGGCTTACTGGCCTGTAGTTGCCCGATACCTCTCTACTACCTCTCTTGTGAATTGGCACAACGTTTGCTAATTTCCAATCTTCTGGGACGACTCCTGTTACCAGTTATTGGTTAAATAAATCTGTTAATGGTTTTGCTAGTACACCTCTAAGCTTAATTTTAGACAAAAAAAGGTATAGAGAGATGGACCGGCACTCTCAATCAGGGACACAGTGGAGGCAGGCAGACTATTATTTATAGTTAAGAATTCATTTATTTATAAGTCCTCTATCCGAGGGTAGTAAAGTATATATATATATATATATATATATATATATATATATAGATTTGCTGGAGACAATATATATATGTTACGCGCCAAAGATGTTGGCTGAATAAAACAGTCTATGAGGAATATCGATAGAGTAAAGGCCAGAACAATTCATCAAATAAAAAAGCAAAAAGGATCCGCAGAAAATCAGTCCATAAAAAAATCAATAAAAAAATCAATCCACAAAAGGGTCCATTCACACGTCCGTGTGTTTTTTGTGGATCCACAAAACACGGACATCGGCGATGTGCGTTCCGCAATTTGCGGACCGCACATGGCCGACACTCCATAGAAAATGCCTTTTCTTGTCCACAATTGCGGACAAGAATAGGAAATGTTCTATTTTTTTCGGGAACGCGATTGCGGACCCGGAAGTGCGGATCCGCAATTGCGGACCCGGGCATCGTCTGTCCCCATTGAAAATAATGGGTCTGCAATTCCGTTCCGCAAAATGCGGAACAGAATTGCGGACGTGTGAATGGACCCAAAAAGGAAGAAAATGTCCACTAATCACAGTTCATGATGATCCTTGCATAGTGAACTTTAAAAATGGTGATGCTATATTGCAGTTTTTGCTAAAAGTATAGTTCAGTAATAAAGGTGAATCCGGGATGTCAGATGCACCATTCACCTCTGTTTCCTGGAGGTCCGCTGGTGGCGTCCCACCTGAAGCGGGTATCTGCTCTAGCTGTCTGCCTGACGGCTTGCGGTGGCGGCGTCTGTAGGTAGGGACGCTTTCTTTCTGACCTGCACAATGGCCCAAGGGCTGCAATGCATGAAGATGCAGGTCCTGATGGTATGGTGTACCGTGTTGCGCTCGGCGTCTCCGCGTGGTTTTTGGCGGGTAAGCGTCACGGTATGGTCCCAGAAGAGAGAGTGGAGGAGCTCCTTGTGGAAGGTGCAATATTTGGCGTTACTACAGGTATTCCCAGACGTGTTTTGAAATCATCTAGATTTCTTCCTCTGATATTAGTACTCACTATATCCTTTTTGTCTTTGGCTGTAGTCTTGCATACCTTAGGCATAGGAGATGATTGTTCCGCACCCACTGTGCCTGAGCCATCCTATGGGTTCCTGTCCTATACAAAAACAACTGTCGTGTGCATTTAGCCTTATCCTAACTTCTACAAACCTTTGAATACAGAATCAACCCCTTCAGTGCTAAGTTTAAAGAAGTTCAGTGAATAGAATAGAAACAATGGGCCAGATTTATCATTACACTTCCATCTTACTCCAATTTCACATAAGTCCAAAGTCACTTTTGGCTCAGTCAGATTTATTAATGGTCCTTTAATACTGTGATAAATGTGGTTTGATGGCAGCAGTTCATCCTTCAGTAAACGGCTTTACAAAAGTCGCACATATTTACAAAAAAGTCGCATGTTCTATTAAAAAGTCGCACAGGATAAGCTTGGTTCTCACTGGAGTAAAATTGGGACTTTTTTTTTTTTTAAAAGTCCCAATTATAAATCTGTAGTGAAACTCATTAACATTGCCAACCACACCCATTTTTAAAAAAACTGGAGTGAGTGGTATACGCATGTAAAAAAGTCACAAAATTATGCGCAAATGAGTGTAAAAAGTTGCAAATGCCCTATTTTGGGACTTTTTGATGCCAGAATTCTGCAGTGAAGGTATGATAAATCATGGCCAATATTTTTTCTCCTTCCTAAGTACAACAGAAAAGTTGTCCAAATGAATGATTAACCTATTAAACTGGGGATAAAAAACTAATATGAAAAGTTGCTATTCTAAAAATCTTCATCTACTTGCATATTATATGTTATACCAGCAAGAATTAGTCTTTATGTAAAAACTATGATTTAAAACATAAAACCGTGACCCATAAAGACAGTCTGGATCCAGGAGTCTATACAGACTGGAGACAGCAGAAACAAAAAATATACAAAGAAGGCTACACAAGAATTCACAAGGAAGGTAGCACTGCTGCTAGCAACCAGTGCTATAACCAACAGCCATCCTTAGGAGCCCTACAGAGACTACGGCTTATTTCACATGAGAGATACGGAATGAGTCAGGATGTGTTCAGGGAAAAACTGATGGTTTTTGCACGAGTCTTCAATCAGTTTTGTCTGCAATTGCTTTCAGTGTTTCAGTTTTTCCGCAGGGATACTATTAGTTTTTCATGCTTTTTTCCATACGTGAAGAAAAACTCAACATCTCCTAGAAACCATCAGTGAAAAATACATTGCATCCGGACGCCTTCCGTTTTTCATCCAAGCCCCATTCATTTCTAGGCAGCCAGGGCTGTGCGAAAAATGCACAATATAGACCATTCTCTGATTTTTCATGAAGGCAAAAATGATCAGCCATAAACAACGCTCATGTACACAGACACTTTGAAATGAATGGGTCATGACTCAGTCGAGATGCTGTCTGTTCGCAACAAGCATCACATCCGGATAGAAAAGCCGCCGGTGTAAAAGATGCCTAAAGGTAACAAATTAAAAACAAAAAATAAATAAACAAAAAGTCTCTACAAATTGGCACAAACACTAGTCAATTGAACCAGCTTGAATACACAGAAGAATGCCATTTAAGAATCTACTAGAAAGTACAGTAGCACCATCCCCAAGGAGTCGTCATTAGGAGTCATTGCTTCGAGCCCACACAGACTGCATGTAGCCAACTCAAAAAAAAAAAAAAAATAAAAATTATGGGAAAACCTTCTAAATGTTAGAGAGGACCTGTTACCACAAAAAGCAGTGCAAATCTGCAGGCAGCAAGTAATAGAGCAGGGGGAGCTGAGCAGATTGATGTAAAGTTTTTTAAGAAAATATTCAGTAAAACTGTATCTTAGCATTTTCTGACTTCATTGTTCACAGGGGCGGTGCTATCAGTGATAACACCTCTCCCTTGCCCCCCCCCCCACCAAGTCGCTCGACAAGGGAGCGAAGTTCAGCAGAACGGGGGCAGGTTGTCGTAGGAAAGGGGGCATGGCCTAAAATGTTGTGCCACAATTCTGCCACAAAAATTAGTCTCACAGCAAGTCAACCAATAGTTGGTATAGCCAAGACCTAGAACCAAATAGACTGGTGACTTATCGTTGCCTTTTAACCCCTTAGTGAGCACACATATTTTTTTTAAATCGTATTCCAAGAGCTAGAACTTTTTTGTTTTCTCGTCAATGTACTTGTATGAGGTCTTATTTTTTGCAGGACAAGTTATGTTAAGTTTTTAATGCACCATTTTGGATACATGTAATGATTGATTAAAGCCAGTTGTTTAGCTAAAAACCCATTTGTTTACGCCATGAAAAAGGCGCATTAGTGGTCACAAAGGAGTTAATAACTGTGGCGCATTTTGGACAACCTGTGCACAGAACAGGAGCTGGAGTGCAAGATTTCTGGCGTCCGCACACAACCCCACTCACTTCTTACAAAAGTGTTGGAAAGGGGGTTGGGGGGTCTCAAATTTTGATGCAAACCGTGTCTTTCATCAAAATGTTCCACTTCCTATGCCAGAAAACTAGTGGATGAGCTTAATAAATCTCCCTCATTAACTTAAACTCCTGCCTGGCAGCAAGTCTTAAAAGGGTTGTGCAAGATCCTAAAAAATGTTATTTAAATCGTGAAAATGGTTAAATTGTCGACTTTTCCCGAGTCTTCAATATTCACGCTCCCGCTCTGCTCCATTGTTTACAACCCAAACTTTCAGGTTGTGGTTGTAGATGAGCAGCAGCCACAACACTTCCCATAGCGCTGTGTGCTACAAGATCAGCCAGAAATGTGAACCCCTACTACAGCCTTCCCTGGGCTGAGAACCCCGGCCACTACACCCTCCATCATCCCCTTGTCGTTTCCTCCCACACAGCTTTGATATGACAAGCAGTGGACCCTGCCCACCCTGTGTATGGAAGGAGAGCATCGACCAGCCCATTCCAAGATCACATGGGTCTGACTCCACGACCATTTGGGTGGGGATTCTGACAGAGGGGACATTGGGAGACCTGGTTGTGACTTTAGAGGAAATCCAGTCTCCACAAAGGGTGCAATCACGTGACCACTCTCCCGTTCTCCAGAGAGAGAGAAAAAGAAGTGCAAGCTGTGGGGCCTGGCAGGAGAAGTATAGGGAAAAAGAATAATGGAGACCTTGATAAACTCCTTTAACCCGTAGGAAATGTGCAAGGAAAAAATGCAAGATGGAGACTTGCTTAGTGCAACTAGATTCTTAGCAGGCTGAACCCAACTCATTGCAGCCCAGGCCTTGGAAAAAGTCAAATCTACCTGAGAAGAGTCCTGGTTATTCATAATCCCCTGCTCTCCCCCATCTGCTGATGATTGGCAGTTCTCTCCTAGAGAGGAAGGGAGAAAACTAGGTAGAAGCCTGTCAGTCATCAGCAGGTGGGCAGGAATCCATGAATAACCAGGACTCTTCTCAGGTGGCCGTGACTCTTTTCTAGGCCCAGTCTGCAATAATTGTGATGTTGTTTCTCGGCAACCGCTTACTTTAAACTTATAAATGACAGACCGCTGAAATCACCTCACCTGTCTCTACTTTATTCTGCAGTTAGTATGGGCAGCATAAAGTTGACAACAGGTTCCTTTTAAACTGCCATGTATCCAGTCTAGGAGGACAATTCTCGGGATCTGTCTGCAATAAAGAAGTTGACTCATTGACCCGGCAGATCCTGGTCACTGCTCCGGTTCTCCCGGATGAGGTTTGTTTACTTGGCTGCAGGGACGACGTTGCATTGACAACACGACCGCTGCGGCCAATCACTGGCCTCTTCAGTCACATGCTGTTGACGTGACCGCACTGTCGCAGCGGACCCCAGCTGGGAGAACCGGAGCAGTGGTGTGGGATCTGCCAGGTAGGTAATGATCACATCTTTACTGTAAGCAATCCACTGTGCTGTGTGGATTCCTCCTGAAACTGGACAACCCCTTTAATAGTACATGTTCCCCACCGACTTGGAGAAAACCAGCATTTGTGGCAACACATCATAGTTTTCTATGGAAGCAGATCAGACACCTAGAAGTTCTTTAAAAGGCCAGTGCACCACTTTTATACGAATTCTATTTATCCACCTAATATCGACCAAGTATCACATCTATGGAATACCTGTCTACCACTCTGTGTAGGTAATCTCACCATCATTTTCCATCTACTACAACTTTCAGAGACAATATGCCTCACGTGTGACCTCAATAATTTAGGAGGTTAATCTGAACTATTGCCCTACTGACCACTAAGTAAACCACAACCAATATCCCCTTACAGCAGCTGTTCTCAGGATCGGCTACTATCCATGTAATAACCATTAACTAAATGAGGGGCGTGACAACAACTGTCTCTTTGTGCCATATAATGTCCCTATGAAACGTGATAGTAAAACATTGTGAGGATATCCATCCACAAAATATTTTCAATAGATTTGATAAATTCTCACCCAGAGCCCTGAAAAGAAGATTTGCCCAGACTCTACTCCTGCGGGGCTCTGCAACTACTACTGCGAACCTTCAATCTCAAAAAATCCAGCAGAGTTGAGTTCTTTTGCAATTCAGGGGTTGCATTCACCACATGCGTGAATTACGTTGCAACCCCTTTCATTTGTATGGGATCACAGCTAAACTGCAATGCCCATGCGATCCTGGCCCAGACCAGTGTCACCATGTAGACATGGCCCTTACATCTAACAGCTGCAATACAGTGAAAACTGCTCTGGAGTATAATACAGGCTGTAATTCAGGATCAGTACAAGATAAGTAATGTATATGAATACAGTGACTCCACCTGCAGAATACTGAGTACAGCTCAGTTTAAGTTATGTCATGTAAACTGTATGTAGAGCGAGTTCACCAGCAGAACAGTGAGTGCAGCTCTGAAGTATGATATAGGATGCAACTTGGGATCAGTACAGGATAAGTAATGTAATGTATGTACACAGTGACTCTACTAGCAGAATAGTGAATGCAGCTCTGGAGTATAATACAGGAGGTAACAAGGATCAATACAGGATAAGTAAATTAATGTATGTACACAGAGAATAAGACATATTCAGAAGAATAAGACATCTAAAACACCTCCCGAAGGAAAAAAAAATAAAAAAATAACCAGCTACAAAAAAATAAAATAAAAAAATTATAAAAGTGATAAAAGGCTGGTGAGCAGATATACGGATGAAACTCGAAAAATTAGAATATTGTGCAAAAGTCCATTTATTTCAGTAATGCAAATTAAAAGGAATTGCATTAATGCAGCTTAAAATTTGAATTTTGTGAAAAGATTCAATATTCTAGGCTCAAAGTGTCACACTCTAGTCAGCTAATTAATCCATAACTACTGGGCAAAGGGTACCTGAGATTGTGACTTTGGGGTTTCATAAGCTGTCAGCCATAATCAGCCAAATTATAACAAATAAAGGCTTGAAATATCTCGCTTTGCAGTTGCGTTACTGAAATAAATGAATTTTGCACAATATTCAAATTTTTCGAGTTTCACCTGTAGTGCTGGGATTAATTGGCGGCAGTGCATTGCCTTGGTTGCTGACGCCAGAGAGGGCAGCAAAAGCCACCCCCACTTGACCAAGAGATTTAAAGAGCATGTGTCAGCAGATTTGTACCTATAAAACTGGCTGACCTGCAGTATGTGAGCTTGGCAGCTGAAGGCATCTGTTTTGGTTCCATATTCATACGATGTGCCCACATTGCTGATAAAAATGCAGTTTTAATTTATGCAAATGGACCTCTATGAGCAACAGGGGCGTTGCCATTACACCTAGAGGCTCTGCTCTCTCTGTAACTGCCCCACCCTCAGCACTTTGATTGACAGGACCAGACAGTGTAAACGTCATCACACCTGGCCCTGATTTTTCCTAAAGTCAATCAAAGTGCAGAGGACGCGGCACTTGCAGAGAGAGCAGAGCCTCTAGGTGTAATGGAAACGCCCCCGGTGCTCCTAGAGGCTCATTTACATATAGTAAACCATCATTTTTCTCAGCAATGCGGGCACATATGAACATGGGACCAACACAGACGTTTTTAACTGCCAAGTGCAGATGTAACTCCCCGCACTGCCGCCGCTGCTTCTCCCCATGCGCAGATGAAAACATCCGGTGTCGTGGGGGTAGCCAATAGCAGGCGGTGAACGGAACAAGCCTTCCTAGCGTCACCCGTGATGCTAGGGAGGCTCGTCCCCCTCACTTCCTGCTATTGGCTGACTCCCCGCGCATGGGGAGAGGCAGTGGCGGCAGTGTGGGGAGCAGGAGGGGCGAGGGTCATGGCATATCCTAGCAATATTCCATTATATCGAAATAAGTGAAAGCCTCTTTAATTAATATGTCTTTTTCACTACACCGTCATATACGAATGTGGCTCCAAATCTACGAGAAGTTGCAGGTCTTGGATCTATTCACCAGATAAAGTTTTTGCTCACAAACCTCTACGGATGACAAATTTGATCCTAAAGACCATATATGACAAAAAAAATACCAAGCTACAGCAAAAGAAAACCAGCCGTGACTAGCACACTTAACCTCAATGCACAAGTGACCCATTTTTCGAGGCTATTCTCTGCGACTTCCTGTCCCTAAAGTAATCCTAAACGCCACCAGGGGGGAACTAGGAGCACTTTAACCCACTGACGCAGGACAATCGATGGCCGGTGACTGCTTAAGAAACCCTGCCTAAGAATATTCGCCGCTTCCTTGCTGGGAGAGGGGACTGTAACACATTAATAATGAATTAAAAGTGTTTAAATAAATAACGAATGATCTTATCCCTCATCATCTTTGTTTGACACTCGTTCCGGATTCTGTGGCAGAAGATCACAATGACCTTGATTTGTGTCAAGCAGGGAGAAGTAAGAATTACTACACAGCAAAGCAAATGAACTATGCAAAACGTCTGATTTTTATAGAGAGCTCCAAATCCTCTACAAAGTCTGCAGCCTGCAGTCACCACTAGGGGGAGCAAATTATTGAGGCCAATGTACGATCAATATTCAGAAAACTAATGGAAATTTTTCAGACGCGCTACAACTTAGGGTACTTTCACATTAGCAGCAGGGGAGTCCGTCAGCCCATCGGATCCGTCCTGCCGCTTGTTCACGTGTGCCCCCGGACTGCTGCTCCGTCCCCTTTGACTATAATGGGGGCAGGGGCGGAGTTCCGGCCGGATGCCCGGCAGCGCACGGCGAGAGGCAAAAGGACTAAAAGTACGACATGCAGTACTTTTAGTCCAGCGGCCTCTCGCCACGCTGCCGCCATTATAGTCAATGGGGACGGAGCCGCAGTCCGGGGGCACATGTGAACTAGCGGCAGGACGGATCCAACAGGCTGTTCGCCCGCCGCAACAACCTGACGGACTCCCCTGCCACTAGTGTGAAACTAGCCTAATTATCCATGTACTGGACATAAAAAAAAAAGGATATTTTTTTCTAAATGGACCGCACACTGATGGTGAGCATGTGCTGCATGTCCTTATTGTACACCCATTCACTTGAAAGGGCGAGTCTTGCGCGAACATCAGACCTAAATGTTGCATGCTTTGATTTTTTTTTTTTGCAAGGACCAATGTGAATTGGCCAATTAAAAATGTGTCAATGATCACTTCAGGTTCTGCACACTCTATACTTGGATAACACCCAGACACGAAGATCGCTTTCTTAGGGTACTTTCACACTTGCGTTGGTGCGGATCCGTCGGTTTATTTGCACAGACGGATCCGCACCTATAATGCAAACGTTTGTATCCGTTCAGGGCGGATCCGTTTGCATTAGTTAAAAGAAAAATGACAAAGTCCAAAACGGATCCATTTTGAATTACATTAAAAGTCAATGGGGAACGGATCCGTTTTCAAATGCACCATATTGTATCATTGAAAACGGATCCGTCCCCATGGACTTACATTGTAATAAAAAACTGATCAGTTAGGCTCCGCCTCTTCAGACGGACACCAAAATGCTGCATGCTGCGTTTTGGTGTCCGCCTCAAAAACAGAATAGAAGCGGAGCCGAACTGATGCATTCTGAACGGATCCTTATCTATTCAGAATGCATTGGGGCTTAACTGATCCATCCCTGCGATCATGTGATCCATTCGTGTGGGGCGCCCTGACGTCACTCTGGAGCGCCCCGGGAGCCGCATGGACTGTAAGTATACTGCTCCCCCGCTCCCCACTACACTTTACCAAGGGCAGCCGGGACTTTAGTGTCATGGCTGCCATGGTAACCATTCAGAAAAAGCTAAATGTCGGATCCGTTGATGCGCCGAAACGACGTTTAGCTTAAGGCCAGATCCGCATTAATGCCTTTCAATGGGCATTAATTCCGGATCCGGCCTTGCTGGAAGTGTTCAGGATTTTTGGCCGGAGCAAAAAGCGCAGCATGCTGCGGTATTTTCTCCGGCCAAAAAACGTTCCGGTCCTGAACTGAAGACATCCTGATGCATCCTGAACGGATTTCTCTCCGTTCAGAATGCATTGGGATAATCCTGATCAGGATTTTTCCGGCATAGAGACCCGACGACGGAACTCTATGCCGGAAAACAAAAACGCAAGTGTGAAAGAGCCCTAACACCAACTCCTCCATTGATCCTAGTGGCTTATTTACATATATTAAAACATAATTTTTCTCAGCAATGCGGGCGCATAGGAACATGGGACCAGCACAGACGTCTTCAGCTGCCAAGCGCACATGTAACAGGTCAGCCAGTTTCATAGGTACAAATCTGCTATCAGATGCACTTTAAAGAGGGTTTCCAACCCTTAACAAGTGACTACTTGTCTTCAGGGTAGGGAATCAATATCTGATCATCAGGAGTCCCACATTCCACCGATCAGCTGTTCAGCAATAGATCTGGAACGACACCACTCCGACTTTTGTGCAGTGGACAGAGCAGCTCTGCAGTACCCCGCTCCGTCCACTGCACAACAGATGGAGCGCTGTAGTGCCGGAGCTGATCATCAGGGTGCGGGACCCCCCTGATACGCCATCACTTGTAAAGGGTTGGACACCCCCGTTTGAGCTAGTTTCTGCTATCGATATTCAGCCAGAATGCAGTGATCTGTGTAAAAAAAAAAATGGAGCTACAACCTCTATAAAGATACAGAATGAATGCCCATTTCAAGCTGTTCATGGATGCGCTTACATGCCTCAATATTTTCAACTATAGCAAATGTTTCCCAGGCAAGTGTTTCTCCCACGAACACAAGGTTCGAGCAGAGTTACAGACTTGGACTGAATAGCTTCCTTAAGAACGTCATTTTTTTTATCAAATAGTTTTTATTAATATTTACCATTTATACATACCAGAAAGTACATGTAAAAATAAAGAAAAGTAAAAACTACCCAACAAAGTATATACCTCCCCAACCCCTCCCCCACGCCATAAATGTCTGATAGATGGGACCGGGGTCTAAAGCCTGTCTTAGACCAACAAGCGATTGTCGGTTTGGAAGCGTTCATCGTTGGCTCGTTAGAGGAGGAGACCACTGCTATTACATGCAGCGATTTCCTCCGCAGTATGGGGAAGAGCGATCACTATGCCACCGCTCGACCCCATGCTGTATTGTGGTTTGCAGATTTTTATTAGAAAGCACGATCTGCCGCCAGCAAGCGCTCATTTTTAAGTTTGCTTAAAACTCAGAATTGCCTGATGAACGAGCGTTTGCTTATTCATCGGACAATCGGCGGCAGTATTACACTTCACGTGAACGCTCGTTAATGATTATCACCCGAAATATCAGCCTTAACTACAGAACAACACCCGTCATCCCCCAATAAGGCAGCTGACTCACCAGGTGCTCTCTCATAGGCAGGACACGCATCTATCAGGCATTTATGGCCTATCTGTGGATAGACTATAAGTTTCCAAAATGGAAACATCATTTTACAGGCTATGTACAGCTGCAAGATTTTTAAGGGCTCAAAAAATCTAAAACAAATATAAAAATTAAGAAACTTTGCAAACAGTCTTTGTTAAAAATCCCCTACCGTTTTGTGTATACAGCTCCTAAACAATCCATGGAACTACACCAAATAACCCACACATATATCCCAAGCCTGGAAATTTTCCACTGCCAAACTTGGTACCTTCCAAGGATGTCTATGAAATATATCAAAAGTGAAGAAAAAAAATAAAATTTCTCCTGGAGTGGTTTTATTTATCACTAATGATAGAGAGATAGATAGATACACGATAGAGAGATATGAGATAGACAGAGAGATACCAGATAGAGAGATAGATAGATGGATAGATACGAGATAGATGGATAGATACGAGATAGATGGATAGATACGAGATAGATGGATAGATACGAGATAGATGGATAGATACGAGATAGATGGATACATACGAGATAGATGGATAGATACGAGATAGATGGATAGATACGAGATAGATGGATAGATACGAGATAGATGGATACATACGAGATAGATGGATAGATACGAGATAGATGGATAGATACGAGATAGATGGATAGATACGAGATGGATAGATGGATAGATACGAGATGGATAGATAGATAAATAGATAGATACTAGATAGATAGATAGATGGATAGATAGATAGATAATTGGATTTCACAATGCCTGGAACAGAGATCACTGATGCCAAGTATCTACAGTACACTGCTCCTTAAGTCACCACTACTGGACAAAAAGGAGAGCAATGTTATTATTACCAATACAACATATATGACCATGACATGCTCCCCACGCATGCACATATTACAGTAGTAATAACAGAGGGCTGGTCAGCCCCAAGTGCATACTGATTCCCATAAATGCAAAGTCCAATAATTAAAAGCATCATCTACAGTAGCTGGGAACAATAAACTTAATTTACCAATGCAGTTTAGAAGCATAAAAAGTTGGACCGCAGTACGAAAAAGCACTTACCTCCCCTTTCCCAGCCAGACTGAAGACCTGAGGTGAAAAGATGAAACTGAAGGGAGACTGATATAATCTAGAAAAAGGCAAAGATCTGCAGATTGTGCAAATATTGCAGAGCACACAATGAGGACTGCATTTTAAGCAGCTCCCTCCCTGGTCAAATTCAGGATGGCTTTTACTGGCCAGCTAAAAATCCATTTAGGAGTGGTTAGGTAGAAGGAAAGGGGGGGGGGGGGGGGGGATAACACTACTACTGCAGAACAATGCTTAATGCTGCTCTCACGTACTGAGTCTGCAAGTTTGTGTCGATATGACAGGACGCGAGATTTCTCCTTGGCGGAAATACATGCTGACAGTTATGACAGATACAAGCGCTACAAAGAGGATGTCAATCACACGGCTTTACACCCAAATTGACAACATGTAGCTGCAAATCAAGAGTTTTCTGGGGAATGGGTTATGGCAGAGCCTCCGTATATAATTATGCATGCAGAGACCAGAAAGTAAATTAGGTTAATGTAGATTTGTGCGTACCAACAAAGTGTCGGTGTAGAATTGCAATTTAAGGTCAAAGACCAGCAGGAAAATATGTTGCTTTCTCCTGTTATTAACTATGAGAAATTCTAACATTATTCGCTATAGGAAACAATCCTGTTTCACTGTAAATTTGCTTTGGTTCAGAGAAATATAAAAGAGACTTTGTCAACTGGAAAATGGCTTTTAAAGTGGCTGTTCACTCCTGGGGACTTTTTCTAATAATTGGCTATATTTGTACTGTTCTGGAAATAAATACTTCCCCAAGTACGAGAATATAACTACTATAAAATACAGCCTTCTATGTACAAGAATGTAACTACTATAATACTACCCCTATGTACAAGATATAACTACTATAATACTGCTCCTATGCACAAGAATATAACTACTATAATACTACTCCTATGTACAAGAATATAACTACTATAATACTACCCCTATGTACAAGAATATAACTACTATAATACTACTCCTATGTACAAGAATATAACTACTATAATACTACTCCTATGTACAAGAATATAACTACTATAATACTACCCCTATGTACAAGAATATAACTACTATCCGGATCCGGAAATCCGTATGCAAACGGATATTTTTTTTTTCCGGACACAGATCCATTAGACTTATTCATTGAAATACCGGATCCGTCTTTCCTGTATCATCCGGAATAACGGATCCGGTATTTCATTTTTTCAAAGCTAGATAGAACTGCGCATGCGCAGACCAGAAAACCATTTATACATTTCAATATATCCGGCAAGTGCGGTAGTGTTCCAGAATTTCGGCCGATCAAATACCGTACAAGGGACGGAACAGAAGACATCCTGATGCATACTGAATGGATTGCTTTCCATTCAGAATGCACTGGGACAAAACGGAAGAGTTTTTTTCCCGGTATTTAGACCCTTTACCGGATTTCAATACCCGAAAAGAATAACGCTAGTGTGAAAGTAGCCTAACACTGCTTCTTAGGTATAACAATATGGACCTTGTGTTTATGCAGAAATACTGTACATTTTTTTTGGTAGACACAAGCAGTTATGTCAGTGCACACTTAGGCCCCTTTCACACGGGCGAGTTTTCCGCGCGGGTGCAATGCGTGAGGAGGACGCATTGCACCCGCACTGAATCCGGACCCATTCATTTCTATGGGGCTGTGCACATGAGCGGTGATTTTCACGCATCACTTCTGCGTTGCGTGAAAATCGCAGCATGCTCTATATTGTGCGTTTTTCATGCAACGCAGGCCCCATAGAAGTGAATGGGGCTGCGGGAAAATCGCAAGCATCCGCAAGCAAGTGCGGATGCGTTGCGATTTTCCCGCATGGTTGCTTAGCAACGGGACCCGATCTCTATTATTTTCCCTTATAACATGGTTATAAGGGGAAATAATAGCATTCTTAATAAAGAATGCATTGTAATATGAAGTCGAAGGGGTTAAAAATAATAAAAGTTAACTTACCTTAGCCACTTGATCGCGTAGTTGCGATCTGTCTTCTCTTTCCCAGCATCAGCTAAGAAGTAAAGGACCTGTGATGACGTCACCATGGTAAGATGGACCATGTGATTGGACCATGTGATGTGACGTCATCACAGGTCCTTTAGTTGTTAGCTGATGCTGGGAAAGAGAGGACAGATCGCAACTACGCGATCAAGTGGCTAAGGTAAGTTAACTTTTATTATTTTTAGCCCCTTCGACTTCATATTACAATGCATTCTTTATTAAGAATGCTATTATTTCCCCTTATAACCATGTCATAAGGGAAAATAATAAATTCTCCAGAATACTCTACCCGAAACCGGACTTCAGTGATGAAGTCCGGCTTCGTGTCTGGGTACCAAACATGGCGATTTTTCTCACGCGCGTGCAAAACGCATTACAAACGTTTGCACCCGTGCGGGAAAAACGCGCATATTCCCGCAACGCACCAGCCTCTTATCCGGGCGTCAAACATGACGCCCGTGTGAAAGAGGCCTTAGTCTTGTGTAATTTTATGTAGATTGTCTCTCTAGTGCAGGGATGCTCAACCTGCGCCCCCCCCCCCAGCTGTTGCAAAACTACAATCCCCAGCATGCCCGGACAGCCTACAGCCGTGTATGGTGGTAGTTTTAGAACAGCTGGAGGGCTGCAGGTTGGGCATCCCTGGTCAAGTGGACGTTTTATTTCGATATCCAAATTAACTGGCCTCCGCTGCACTGTGTTAATATCACTGTACATTAAGGGTCACTTGGTAAGAGGAGCCATTAGGTTTTAAAATTTTAAAATGCTAGCATTGATATTTCTTCCCATGGGAGAGTCCATTAAATCTGATAATCTGCCAGACTTGTCCACATCCCTGAGATGTCTGAGCATTACATATTCTCAGTTTAAGAAAACTGGTTAAAGTGGAACTCTTCCATCCTTAAATGTCCCCGGCTCCTACCTGACCTGCACGACAAGCAGGAGCTGAATTCCTTATTCAGCTCACAAGAACAGACTACTTCAGCAGAACAATGCTGATTCAGCATCATGTGAAACTCCTAGGGCTCATTCAGACGAGCGCATCCGGGTGAATGGACAGCAACCGGACCGAAGCCTGACCCATTATTGCGATTTTCTGCATGCACCATTTATCGTAGGTCCGATTTTAGTGCAAGACTCGGACATTCAAATAAATGGGTGTGCAATAAAAACGGGTAGAACATGGGCTCCATCTCAATGTGTGGTCGATTTACAACAATGTGTCTATCTGGCCAATGCACGGACGAGTTAAAAGCTCGCTGGTCTGAATGAGCCCTTACCCATCATTATGAGTTTTGGTTCTGACCCCTGTTCTGCTCACATTGACACAAAGGAGTTATTGCCAGCCCAAATTTTGGTAGCAAACTAAAAGTATGTTTCCTTGGAAATACTTTGGCAATTAAAATGGTATTACCTTTTTTTTTTTTGTCATAAGCATTTTATTGAACATTTATATCAATTATAAAAACAAAATAAACACCAGTCCTTTGTCAGTTTTGACATATCAAGGCAATAATAGATGTACTCAGAAACAGCTGATTGGGGGGGGGGGCATACATAGAGAAGTAAGGGCCCCATAGCAAGGATCAAACCAGGCCCCCCACACAGGACAGAAGGGTTTCCGCCTAAACCCCTTTGGGCCATTTTTTCCACTGCCTCATTTGCTAAAAGTTGTTCCTTTAGAGGGTAGAGTCCTGGCCAAGTTTTCAGCTCCAGTAGAAGAGGAGATAATCCCAACTTAGACTGGGCCCCCTCTTGCCCTGGGCCCCATAGCAGTCGCATGGACTGCCGCTATGGTAGTTCTGCCCGTGCGTCCTGTATTGTGTGGCTGCTGCAGCTGTGAAACTACAACCTCCAGGATGCCATGACTGCAACATAATGAAAGAGCATGCTGAGGGTGGTAGTACTGTGACCACGGCCCATACAAGACCAAGGCGAGTTCATGGCCGGAAATAAAACGGGCTTATTTCGCCACATGGAAACCTAATTGGCAAAGTATTTCCATGGAAACACATTTTCAATTTGCTACCAAATATTTGGGTTCCTACCAGCAATAAATCCTCTACATCAGCGTCAGCAGATGGTCGCTCAAAAAAACATGTATTCTGTTCCCATTGTGCTAATCCTCTTTCCAGAATACACAGATATTGTGCACTTGCTGAGCCCTCGTTCCTAGTTGCGTGAGAGATGAGTATTACAAGCATGTGATGTCGTCTATCAAGTGCTCGGTTACACGGACCACAACAAGGCTTTATCTAGCCTTCGGAGGGGTTGGCCATGTTATTTTTTTATTAATGCAAACTGCCAAATTAATAAAAGCACTTCCACTCATCTTTCCAGCTTACTCCGCACTGCCGCTCCTTCCTCTCCCCAGGCTACAGCGATAACAACCACACAGCGCTGCAGCCTCCTACACCACCGAGGCTGTATGTAATGGCACCGCTGTAGCCACATCAATAGGTCACTGTCTGCCGCCCGGGACGGGAAGGTACAGCAGTGCTGGACAGAAGCAGGCTGGAAAAGTAAGAGGAAGTGCTTTTGCCTGAAGATCAGACAGTATGTGCAACTTGACAGATTCCCTTTAAATAATGCAACTCTGGCTTCCTGTAGCCACTCCTGAAGGCGCTCCAGAGCTACATATTACTTGTGAACTGTAATTAGGTCATTGTTTGACTGACTGACATACCCACAGTCACATGACACCTATTAGCCAATGTAAGCTCACAGGTCCCTCACTTATATACATAGTTTTACAGCTGGTTTCCATAACAATACAGCCATTTTTCTTCAATGTTATAGGGGCATAGTGGATGTCACGGTTGTGGGGGCACTGTGAATGTACTCTCACCTCATCTACTACCTCTTTGTTAACTCTCTTCTTGACCTTTTACAATCTGGTTCCAAACTCTACGTTCTACAGAAACTACCTTTACCAAAGTGACAAATGACCTCCTGGCAGCCAAATGCAATGGTAACTACTCTCTGCTCATTCTTCTGGATCTCTCTGCAGCATTTGACACTGTAGACCACCCACTCCTCCTCAGTATTCTCCAGTCTATTGGCCTTAGGGACACGGCTCGCTATTTTTTTTCTTCGTATCACTCTGACCGCTCTTTCAGCGAGTCATATACAGGCCATACTTCTCCTCTTTCTGTTCCTAAGGGCTCAGTCCTAGGTCCTCTCCTCAATTCTTTCTACACATCCTCTTTTGGATTATCAGTAGATTTGGTTTTCTTTACAATTTCTATGCTGATGACAGCCAACTATACACTTCTTCCAGTAACATCACCCCTGCTGTACTACAGAAAACCAGTGATCGTCTGTCCGCTGTCTCTAACATCATTTCACTATTTGAAACTGAATCTTTCAAAAACTGAACTACTTGTCTTTCCCCACATCTACTAACCTGCAAAAACCTAATATATCTCCCTCTCAGTGTGTGGCACTAACATCATGTCTAGGCAGCACGCCCACTGTCTCGGTGTTATGTTTGACACTGATCTTACCTTTAGCCCCTATATTCAGCTGCTTGCCCGCTCATGCCGCCGGCACCTCAAAAACATCTCTAGAATCCGCCCATTTTTTACTGTGGAAACAGCAAAAACTCAGATGACTCCACCCTGTGTCAGTCATTGCACTGGTTGCCCATACAGTACTGGATACATTTAAACTTCTTACTCTCACCCACAAAGCTATCCACAGCGCTGCACCCCCTACACCTCTTCCTTCATCTCTGTCTACCATTGCTCTACATATGACTTACGACTGACATCCATCGTAATCCAAGCCTCTCGCTCCCATCTCCAAGACTTCTCCCGAGCTGCTCCAGGTCTCTGGAATGCCCTACCCCAGGCAATTAGGTTAATTCTACACAACCACAGTTTTAGGGGTGGCCTTTCACAACCCCTAATCTAACTCTTCTCCAGTCACCCCCTCTCCCTTTAATACAGTGCTTCTTAATTATTTTCTGTCATGCCCCCCCCCCAGGAAGAAGAAAACATTTCGCGCGCGCCCCCCCCCCCCGCGCGACTGTAAATAGTATCATTTGTCTATAAAACTGTTATAAGTACACCAATCTCCCCACAGGTGAGGGCCATTAACCCACCCCCCCCCCAAATCATGTGCAGGCTCCATTAACCCCCCCAAATCATGTGCAGGCTCCATTAACCCCCCAATCATATGCAGGCTCCATTAACCCCCAATCATATGCAGGCTCCATTAACCCCCTCCCCAATCATGTGCAGGCTACATTAACCCCCTCCCCCAAATCATGTGCAGGGTCCAGGCTTCCCCCCTCTCCCCAAATCATGTGCAGGCTCTCCCCCAATAGGGTCCAGGGTCCACCCACCCAATAGTTACCCCCCTGGAAGCGCTGGATGCAGGCCTCTTCCGGCCTGTGTCCCGCTCTGCCCTCTGCTCAGGCAGCGCGATGACACAAGGTCCGCAGCCTATCAGAGGAGCAGGGGAGGGAGACGCCTCTCCCTCCCCTGCCGCACAGCACAGCAATCTGTATCGCTGTCCAGAGGACGGCGATACAGATCACTATGGAGATGAACACTTCCACAGTGGAAGCGTTCATCTCCTGTCACCTGGATCCCCCCTTTACGGAGCCTCGCGCCCTCCATGGGGGGCGCGCCCCACTATTTGCCAAAAAACGCTGCTTTAATATGAGGGTACAGCCACATAATCAGGTTTTCTGATGAAGTGGATCATGAAAGGAGAATACAAAATACTTCTCATCTTTTTTGGTTTCACTCCTGGTTTTGGCTTCCAAATCTGCATCAGGAAACCTGACCGCGTGGCGTACCTTCATTCTTCTGAACCTGATCGATCATCAAACACTCCATGCACTCAGAAGCACTTCATATATCGGCTGGTGACTGGTTCACGTTGCTTTATATCCCCTTTCTTAAGATGGCCAGACTTTTGTACAAAACAAGAACTTTTTACCTTGTGTCACCCTTTATCTCCTCATACAGTGTAAGCTCTTGTCAGAGGTTCTGCATTCTTGCTTTAGTTGTCGACTGGTCTGCTATGTAATCTTTGATTCTGTTTGTAAAGCACTGCGGAATATGTTGGAGATATATGAGATTATTATTATACTCACCTCCATAGATCCCCCTGCTGCTGCTGTTCCGTTGCTTCTGTCTCTACATGCAATTAATGCCGGCTCAGCCAATCACTGGATAAGGCGGGTCACCAATGCTGCCAGTGATTGGCTGAGCATGCTGGGCGGGCATTCAGACCCGGGCAGCATTGGAACAGCAGCAGCAGGTAATAGATAGAGGGGAGTATTGTTTCTTTTAAGTTTTTAAGCCACTCTGCTTATGCTGGCAGCGTATATGCTAGAAAATCCCTTAATTAAAGCCAAAACAACATCACATATCAATAGGGCTTATGGCGATATAGTCTGACATGGTCAGCGCTGACTGAACAGTATGTATGGACATGCCCTACTGTGCAAGAGAATGGTAACGCATGATTGTCAATTTGATGCAGAGTTCTCCAGAATTGTTATTTCAGGGAGAACACATAAAATGGACATCTCTGGAGAACCGACAGATCCTTAAAGTACATATACTAAACACAGAGACCCCTTTAAAGACTATATGTAGTTGATAATGAATGGGATGATTTGGACTGCCACAGGACAGCCCCTCCGCCTTCTAAATTGCACACTCCAACCACAAGCAAATAGGGAAAAGAGTGGTCAGGACTGGTATAGGTTCAGCAGTGTGTAATATCAGCAATGCCATCCGCATGACCACGTCAGAGAGAAGATCTCCCTGGTGGCAATGTCACGCTGAATATAGTCCCACTGCCGTTCTTCCAAGGTTTAGGCTTGCCTTGGGGGTTTTTACCCTTGAGACTATTTGCTTCTGCTTAGCATCAGGCGATTAAACCAGCGTCAACAGCTTCTTCTTTTTTTTTGTGATAACTATGGCAATACTGTTCTAGAAGCCTTCAGACGCTGCAATGGATTTGTACTGAAGGAAAGGCACAAAAATAAAAACATATGGGACTGTATCAAATCAAAATGATATACATGTGACATATAGTGTACAATATATGTGTATACAGCAACAGTTTCATATCAATTCATGGGGGTCAAAAAGTGCTTCCATCTTCTTCAATAAGAGGTTCTGCAGCAGCTGAGGAAAGTATTATAAGGGAAAATGTACCCATACTATAAATAAGGTGTGTATTATGAGGTTCTGCAGTATCTGAGGTATGCATGATGATGTTCTGTATCATCTGAGGTGTGTATTATGGTGATCTGCAGCAGCTGAGGTGTGTATTATGATGTTCTGCAGCAGCTCAGGTGTGTATTATGAGGTTCTGCAGCAGCTGAGGTGTGTATTATTGTGATCTGGCTGAGGTGTGTATTATGAGGTTCTGCAGCAGCTGAGGTGTGTATTATGAGGTTCTGCAGCAGCTGAGGTGTGTATTATGAGGTTCTGCAGCAGCTGAGGTGCGTATTATGAGGTTCTGCAGTAGCTGAGGTGTGCATTATGAGGTTCTGCAGAAGCTGCGTGGATTGTTACGTTCTGTAGTAGTAGGGATATAGTATTGTATAATACACAGTGCAGCTGCTGAAGAACCTCTTTTTAAACAGATAGAGCGCAATATAAGTCAGTCAATCAGCATTTGGCACAGCAGAAAGAAATTCCAGCAAAGCTGAAAAGTGACAGACTGTTTCTACAGAGAGATAAGTGGTGCCTATGCAACGCTGCTCATCTCACGTATAATCAGTAGGTCCTGATATCAGAATATGATGATTTTACAAACCCCTGTCCATGGAAATGGCTGTATCGGGCGCCCATACGTAATAATATGAACAGCTAGAAGCATCCATTTCCCCATTAGCCCCCTGTACCTCCAGGCCCAGCACCCCGGCACTTACCAGCATTATTGTATTTGCTTTGTATTTAAATAATGATAAGTCTGAAATTCAGTCGTCAGTCCAAAAATAAAAACAAACATAAATAGAGCGGCGCGGCCCGGAGCCGGCGGGTGATAATTATACCGCTCTGTGATTGCTGAGTGCAGCGTCTACTTCTACCAATCTGCATATATAGGACAGGCGGAGAACACTGAAGGTTACCCTCAATAACTCAGCCCGCCGACCAAAACAGAATCTGAGCGCTGCACCAGAAATCAAATATGGGAGACAACCAAGACATCGGCCTCTCCATATTATAAGATTACTGCCAACGGACTTGGGGGTGAACCAAAAACTTGAGGCGTATCACCTATACCCAGAAGCTGGATTGAGGGGTGGATCCTCGATGTGTGAATGGTATCCAGATATTGAGCACAATGGACCTCAGTTATCAAATAGGGTTTCAAGAATTAGAAAGAAAAAAAAAGGGTCTGCTTTTTAGTCCCAAAAACAGCACCCCTCTATGGGTTATATGTGGAATTGCACAGACTATGGACAGACAACTCTGCTACAAAATGTAATGGACGTCTTAGGGCACTTTCACACTAGCGTTATTCTTTTCCGTCATTGAGTTCCGTCCTTGGGGCTCAATAACGGAAAAAAAATGATCAGTTTTATCCCAATGCATTCTGAATGGAAAGCAATCCGTTCAGTTGGCATCAGTTTGTCTTCAGTTCAGTCCTTTCATGTTTTTTGGACGCAGATAAAAGCGCAGCATGTTGTATTTTTATCTCTGTCCAAAAAAGCGGAAACACTTGAAACATTTCCATTGAGGTATGTCGGATCCGCCCTGATGTATTAAGGGCGGATCCGACATTGAAAATTGACGCATTAACGGATCCGTTCCTCCACTCTGTGCATGCGCAGACCTTTAATAATGGTAAAATAATAAATGACGGATGCGTTTTTACGGATGACAACGGAAAGACCTGCCTTCCTCGGGATGGCAATACAGTTGAATTCAATCACAGGGGAGAGCGTCACAGCCAGGGAGAAGGTGAGCTTTTTTTTCTTCCTGGCTGCGACGCTCTCCGCTGTGATTGGACCACGTCACAGCCAGGGAGAAGGAGACGCCCATTGAGAAACCCTGGAGTCTTCTCCTCCCTGTACAGATGCTCAGTATTAACATACTGAGCGGGAAAACTACAGGGGGGCACAGAGGGGCGTAGGAGCGATATTTAAAAAAAAAAAAAAAACATGCAGTGTGGCAGCAAGTAAAGGTATTTATCTAAGCTAAAAAAAAAAAATTTAGAATATCTTCTGGCGTGTCAGTAAGGGTTAATTTACACAGGACGGTGATTCGCTATAAAGTCTGGTGAGCGCTGCGGCCCTTTCACAGCATACAAGCACAGCGCCATTCATTGTACAGTGGCTGTGCTTGGTATTGCAGGCCAGGCCCATTCACTTTACTGAGACTGAGCTTCTCCATGGGACCAATGTACAGATGTAGACCAGAGCGCCGCGTCCCCTTCAAAACAGTTGATCGTGTCATCAATATCAAAGTCCTAGAAAACCCATGACACTGTAATCAATTATGCTTTTATATGATTGCTAACACATATCTCAAATAAAATGCACAATATACTACGGGGTGTCAAAATGTGTGCCAATACCGCAGCATACATCATTGTCTCCATTGGTGGTATACATTTAAAGGCAATAGAAGCTGTTTAAGGGTATGTTCACACTGGACGTAATTCGATTTACATGTAGATTTGTCAAGGATTTTGCCGCGGCCATGGATTTCATCTTCTGGATTACAAAGGGTGAAATCCACAGCATAAACTGACATACAGGACCATCTATCTGCGTGGCAAGTCAGATTATGCTGCATGTGGACGATATTCCTTAAAATCTCCTCCACGTACAGGGCATACGCTGTGTGGACGCCCGATTTATTGAACTCTCTCTTTTAATTGATTCTGCAGAAAGCAGCCAAAACGGAAGTTAAAACAGTTATTGTTTTTTTGCAATCTCGTAGTAGAAAAAAAAAAAAAAATTCCACAAAAACAGGGAACTACGGTGCTTTTTACATCACCCAAAGAGCCAATAAGATGCCTCAGACGAGCTGTCCTGTACCTTCACAGTATGACACGTTCTAGCACATGCAAACAGCTGAAATTTCATTCCCTGCTTATTTTAGTAATTTACAGCGAAGTATAAAGTGTCCATACATGACTTGCTCTGCCTGGCCCTGTCAATCAACATGATGAGGGCGTGACCAAAGGAGGGAGAACTCAGCCTCTAGGAGAAGGGGCAATACCCCCATTGCTCCTAGAGGCTCATTTGCATAAAGTCAGAAGCACATAGGAAGACGGGACAAAGACTGGTCGCTTCATCAGACATTAGCACGTGTCTAAAGTCAGCCAGTTTAATACCATGTTCCTGATGACAGAAGCCCTTAAAGGGAACCCGTCACCTCAAACAGCGGTCCTAAACCGCCGGCAGGACCTTCAAGACTACAGCAGTGGGATTCTGATCAAGTATATCTTACTAAATTCCGGTGCGGCAGTAGTAATAAAATCGATGTTTAATCCACGGCTGGTGTGATTCTCTGCCCAGGCTTGAAGTCAAGGGGGCAGCGGCCTTCTTGCTTCAAGTCGCGGTAACCCCGCCCCCTTCCCTGTGACTGACAGCTGGCTGTTCCGAGAAGCCAGACAGCTGTCGGGAATAAGCGATGTCAATCAAAGCAAGGGGGCCGTGAAGGGGGCGTGGTCACCACGACTTGAAGCAAGAAGGCCGCTGCCCCCTTGACTTCAAGCCTGGGCAGAGAATCGCGCCAGCCGGGGATTAAAGATCGATTTTCTTACTACTGCCGCACCGGAATTTAGTAAGATATACTTGATCAGAATCCGACTGCTGTAGTCTTGAAGGTCCTGCCGGCGGTTTAGGATCGCTGTTTGAGGCGACAGGTTCCCTTTAAAGGAAAATGAATATTAGAGAAGTGTGGTAACATAGAGTAGTTTTGCTGTGATGGTCTATTCTCAGGACAGGTCATTAATACCAGATTGGTGGGGGTCTGACACCTGGCACCCTCACAATCAGCTCTTTGGGGCAGCAGCTGCAAGCTATACAGCGGACGGAACCAGAAGCACAAGGTTCCATCCTGTAGTCATGGGGTGGACTGGCCCTCTGTCCACTGTATAGTTTCTTGATACGGACGACGTCTGTGTGACATCCGTGTTGCATCCGTTTTTTTTTTTTTGCAGATCCATTGTAACAATGCTTATCTTTGTGCGCAACACGGACAGAATAGGACATGTTCTAAATATTTTTTGCGGGGCTACGGAACGTACATACGGATGCGGACAGCAAACATATGAAGTTCCATATGGCTTCCGTTTTTTTTGTGACTCAATTTTTTTTGCAGATCCACAAAACGGACAAGAAAAGGGCATGCTCTATTTTTTTGGCAGGGCTACGGAACGGACATACGGATGCAGATAGTACACAGTGTGCTGTCAGCATTTTTTGTGGACCCATTGAAATGAATAGGTACGCATCCTATCCGCAAAAAAAAACAAAAAACGGAACGGACACGGAAACAAAATACGTTTGTGTGCCTGTAGCCTTAAGGGTAGGACTAACTTTCCAACCAATTTTTTTTTTTAACCTACAGCAACTTTTTGCAACATGCCTTAACTAAGGGCAGCATAAGAAGTTTCTGGAACTGACCCATCCGTTTGAGAAAATCTTGCACGGGACATTTTCAGCACAGGAGTACTCGGAGCAAGGCGATGAGTCCTGATATTCACGAGGACCGCTTTCTCCCAGAACTCTACTGATGACAGCTATAGGGTCCTCATGAATATCAGAGCTCATCTTCTCGACCCATTGAAACGAATGGGTCAGTCTACAAAATCCTATACACCATGGCCCGAATTTAGCATTACATTGTGCCACTTTTTTGTACTTTGCGACTTTTCCTACAGTACTTGCGCCTTCTCCACTTTTCCGATAACGGGGTGTGATGACGGCTGGGAGGGGGTCAAAGACCTGCCACATTTATCTTTTTCTACACCAGTTTTCAGGCGTAGAAGAAAACTGAAATCTATGCTGACCAGGGGCACGGACCGCTGGATACCACGGCGAAGCAACCAGCAGCGTGCCTGGTAGCGGCAACAGGTCTACACCACTGGTCTATGATGAATCTGGTTCTAAGAGCCAGTGTGACCACTTCAGGGGGCAAACTGGATTTATTTACAAGTCAGTCAATACGACTGTCCACAGCCTACCCAAAAAGTGGTGACCCTGGGCACAGTGTATATCCAGTCCGTAAGAGTGCTCTCTACTCATCCCTGACCTTCCGTTATACTGCACTGGCAGCGGAGGAAGCATCCATCCTTCCAGAAGTGGATTGCAGAGACATCACTATTCCCACATGAACCAGCACATGCCAAGTCATTAATAAAGAAAAGGCTTATTAAATAGTTATGGTCATGTAAGTGGTTGCATTTTACTTCGTCCTCCACGTTTCAAATATGTGGTTGGAAATTTTCTAGATGTAGCTGCAAGAGATAAGGAAACAAACAGATCTTCTGCCATGTTTGGGGTACCCTGCCTATAAATGATGTACCACAGCACTCAACCATAGCCATGGGCTCTACAGGAGTAGAACATATAATACATAATGGACGAGCGGAAAATGAAAAAAGGAAGACCTAGAAGACTATTTTACAGTATGGCAATGCTGGCGCGTGTAACATTCCTTTGGTTTACATACAGATGCTCCACAGACTGTTTTTGTCTGGCATCACTGTTGTTTTGTCTGACAGCGCTGTTCTTTGCCTTCGCATTTACAGGACTGTTGATTGGGTCTTGTTGAAGTGTTCACTATGTCTGCTTGACGAAGGCGTGCACCATTCGTGCAATTAACGGACTTTGAAAAGGGCCGAATGGTGGGACTTCGAGAAGCTGGATGGTCCATCTGTCAAATCTCAGAAAGAGTTGGACAAGAAGTTTTTGTAGTGCTTTGTGGTGTCGATAGTGGTCAGACGAGGGCACTCACATGTGCACAGAGGGTCCAAGATCGTTGTATAAGAGCTGCTGTATCTAAAAGGACATCCATGGCGTCACAAACTGGTTCTGCAGAAGCCCCTGTAGTGATCGTCTGGACCATAACAAACTGTCTATGTGAAGCAGAACTGCATTCACGCACTTTAATAGCGCTGCGTTCTCTTCAAATAGCTGATCGGCAAGGGTGCAATCTCATATTGATAAGCTATCCTGAGGTTATGTCATCAATATTGGAAACCGGACAACCCCTTTAAGAGGCTACATTTCACCTTTAAGGATGTAATCCCAGTGACAGGCAGGTCCAACTGTGCCGATTTTACCTGCTGAAGTAGAAAATATCACTGACACGTGCCGTTCCTGCTATCCTTTCAGCATGAAGTAAGGTATCATTTACATCATTTTCCCTGACAAGTTATGACTGGTTTCCTGCAGACGTTTTATACTGGTTCCATTATGGGCAGAAGCATTTGTGGTTAATATGTGCACATTATAATAATGGCTGACGAGGGAGAAACTTCAATGAAACGGAAACTGCACTAGTGATATGACTGATGAGTCCAAGGTAGAGTTTTTGCATAGTGCGCTCTATAAAGGTCACTGGAAATAAGTAAAAACCATGAAAAATAATAAACTAACAAGAAATCTATATTGTAGTCGTATTTTTATATCTATTTTCTCCAGCCCTTGCTGGGTGACAACCAATAAGAGCACCATTAGAGCTCTGCGAGGGCTGCACCCGGCTTTCTGAATGGCAAATCTGCCCTGAGGCTGAGGAAAGGGTTATCCCCACTTCTGCTTGTTCCATTTGTAGGACATGCCATAAATGTTCACAGGTGCAGGTCCCAACGCTAAGAGCCGCACCTAGCTCATATGTTTTTTGTATGAAGAAAAAGACAATAGATGGGCATACGCATACTGTAAGACGTATATAGGCCAAACCCAACCATCTAGGGTGCATGGGGGTCACTGACTCTCCCCTGACTAGAGATTTAGGTGGAGACAAGGAGCGGGCTGTTGGATTTCAACATGCTCAATCCTTTGTTCTCAGCGGGATAAGCCTCCGCCAAGTGTAATTAGCGGTTCAGAACACATGCATGCTTGGCAAAGTTGAACATGCGTGTAGGGGAAGGGGGGTAATCACGTCGGGGTATAGTATAGCTGTCGGCAGTCAACCAACAGCATGCAGGAAGTAGACTAGGGATCAGCAACCTTCGGCACTTCAGCTGCTGTGAAACTACAACTCCCAGCATGCAAACATGCTGAACTGTTCTTCTAACTCCCATAGAGGTGACTGGAGCATTCTGGGAGTTGTAGTTTCTGAACAGCCGGAGTGCCGGACGTTGCTGATCCCTGAAGTAGACTATATTCACATATGGTGGATTTGATGCAAAAACGTCTGTGACTGTCTCTTGGGCTTGCAGAAATCCATGCCCAGGATGCAGAAACAGCTCCATTGATATGTACAGATTGGATTTTTCAGTCACAGACATTTCTGTACCAGTCCTGCCACATGTGAACATATGCTTAACGGCTATAGCCTTTTATAATCATTCTATAACTGCAGACAGTTGTACTTCAACACTGCAGTATAAAGTATGGGGGACAGACTGAGCAGCAGCCTAATGACACAGGATAGTGGAGCCCTAATAGTGCATAGACCACACTAAAGACTGTCATAAATCTGTGTCCTGCCAGTAGACCGTATGCCTCCTGCAGAAGCTTCACTTGGCACCAGGAATCATTGGAAGGCATTCAGACAGTAAGAATAGGGAAAAGCTAAAATAACAATTTCCTAAAATGTATTAAAGTAGCTACAAAACAGAGTCCCATCCCTGCCCCTGACTATACTTCTGGGAAGTATTTCCCTCTAATCTGTAACTTGCTGCTGAAGTTACAAGGTATGATGGACACAAGAGGGACGAGGGGTCATTTACCATGAAGCAACCTGCTATGGAGTCCACTCTGGAAGCCTCGGCTCAGGTAAGCATGCTCCTTAGGAAATGACTTCTCTTCAGGCCCAAACCAGGGCTTACTGAACCGAAGGTTACTGCTAGCTTCCAAGAAGAACTCGACGTTGGAATATGAAAGTGTGGGCATACACGTCACCCTGATCCCTCCTATGAGGGTTCCTCCTTTAAGCCTCATTCACACGTCCATGTTTTGTTCAGTGATTTCCATCAGTGATTGTGAGCCAAAAGCAGGATTGGAGCCTCCACAGACATAAGGTATTGGCTCACAATCACTGATGGAAATCACGGACGTGTGAATGAGGCAAGTTTGTACACCCCTCTGAAATTTTTAGGTACCTTGGTTGCCACATTAATACGGACTGGAGCTCACATTCTGAACCACCCTGGCATTGGGTGCAGTTTTCTATCACTCGAAAGCCCCAAGGATTTTAATGCAGATCTAACAACCCACCAAAGTCAACAGTTAGTAGTTAGGAGACCACACGAGATAGGGAACCCAGCAGGATAAACTATGAGACCCCATGAGATAGGGAACCCAGCAGGATAAGCAATGAGACCCCATGGGATAAGGAAACCAGCAGTATAGGCTATGAGACCCCATGAGATAGGGAACCCAGCAATGTAAGCTATAAGACCCCATGAGATAAGGAACCCAGCAGGATAAGCTATGAGACCCCATGAGATAAGGAACCCAGCAGGATAAGCTATGAGACCCCATGAGATAAGGAAACCAGCAGTATAAGCTATGAGACCTCACGAGATGGGGAACCCAGCAGGATAAGCTATGAGACCCCATGAGATAGGGAACCCAGCAGGATAAGCTATAAGACCTCACGAGATATGGAACCCAGCAGGATAAGCTATGAGACCCCATGAGATAGGGAACCCAGCATTATAAGCTATGAGACCCCATATGATAGGGAACCCAGCAGGATAAGCTATGAGACCTCACAAGATAGGGAACCCAGCAGGATAAGCTATGAGACCCCATGGGATAAGGAAACCAGCAGTATAAGCTATGAGACCTCACGAGATGGGGAACCCAGCAGGATAAGCTATGAGACCCCATGAGATAGGGAACCCAGCAGGATAAGCTATAAGACCTCACGAGATATGGAACCCAGCAGGATAAGCTATAAGACCTCACAAGATATGGAACCCAGCAGGATAAGCTATGAGATCCCATGAGCTAGGGAACCCAGCATTATAAGCTATGAGACCCCATGAGATAGGGAACCCAGCATTATAAGCTACGAGACCCCATGAGATAGGGAACCCAGCAGGATAAGCTATGAGACCCCATGAGATAGGGAACCCAGCAGAATAAGCTATGAGACCTCACAAGATAGGGAACCCAGCAGGATAAGCTATGAGACCTCACAAGATAGGGAACCCAGCAGGATAAGCTATGAGACCTCACGAGATAGGGAACCCAGCAGGATAAGCTACGAGACCTCACGAGATAGGGAACCCAGCAGGATAAGCTATGAGACCTCACAAGATAGGGAACCCAGCAGGATAAGCTATGAGACCTCACAAGATAGGGAACCCAGCAGGATAAGCTATGAGACCTCACGAGATAGGGAACCCAGCAGGATAAGCTACGAGACCTCACAAGATGGGGAACCCAGCAGGATAAGCTATGAGACCCCATGAGATAGGGAACCCAGCAGTGTAAGTTCTGAGTAAAAGCGATGTTCCCCTTTAAGGGAAGACAGTTGTGCTGTTTCCATACGTTCCTCTCAGTCCTGCAGACGTTCACATACGTCCATGCCCAATACTCTGATGTCTATGACAATTCCTACTGCAGTGCACAAGTGCTTACCCATTCTAGAGGCTCAGCAAGCATGACAGACGCCAGACCTATATGTGACAATATGTGACATCAGGTCATGGAGTTATGTCACAACCAGCGGCTTGTGCAACCTACGAAAATACACTTCACACCGGGGAGTCAGTGCATGAGGAAGTATAAGACGCAGGAGCTGTCAGCAAGAGACAACATCAAAGTGCCCCATACCCACAATACATCAGACATAATACCGTACCCTTCCATCTAACAGGCCTGTATGACAATGCACCAGTGCCAAGGCCTGCAGGCTACAAATGTGCCACACAAATCTAATCACGCTGATGACCCTAAGTGATTGCATTTCATTCTCAATGACAAATTCGATGACGGTTCAAACCTGCAGATGGCACGCAAATGAAATGACAGCCGCCACCAAGCAGCGGCCGTGAGCGGAGAAGGAAACGAGATTGTTAACTCACTTCTGCGGCAATGACATTGACCAGTCTGCAGAGGGACCACACAACCCAATCCCCAGAGATAGGTAGCTGGATGGCGCGCTGGACCTAAGTGTTCACAGCAATGCAGGGTGGAGAATTGGGTGGGTAGCGATGGTGTAAGAAAAAAAAATAAAAGTGATTGGGGGGTGCAAATGATGAGACAGCTAATCCCCAAAGTGGTGCAATAAACATGGTTGTCACTCACTGGCATGCGTTCCTGCACAATATGCCAGTGCGGCGCCAGAGCCGTCCAGGGAGCTGAGATTTATTCCGCAGTCAAGAAAAATCTAAACCCAAATATATATGTATAAAAAATAATAATAATTCTATCTAGGCCAAATCTGCCAGAGGATGTGGTTGAGCGCTGCTCCGCAGGCTCGTAGGCTACCAGACTGACTGTGTATCTCCCTCCTGCAAAGCTGCAGTACAGGAAAGGGGGGGGGCTGGCAGCTTATTATACTAGTGGTCCTCAGACTACACCGCCTGCTCTTCTTACTGGGGGAGATGAGATACTGAAGTGGATCTGGAGGGGTGTATGCAGGTGATAGGTATCTATGTGCTATCTATAGTACTTTTATATTATAAAAAAATAAAAATAAACATTGATTGCAACAAAACAGCAACATAAATACAAGATCCTAATAAAGTGCAAGGTGGGGAGGATATATTTAATGGGGGAGTACATTACACTGCACAGTGTATAGGCATCATGCTTGCACCGACTGTGTAGCCGGCAGTAACCGCAGGATTTGGGGGCAGCACTGCCATATACCGAGGGGCACACAATAAATCTCAGTGCCTAGGACTGGGTGTGCGCCCACATCCACTGCCAGCTACGGGAGACTCAATGCGCACCTGCAGCTTGTTATCCCCGCAGCCGCCTCCTCCTCCAGCACCGGGGCCGCCGCCGTTCTCTCCCCCGCAGTCCCCGTTGTGTCACCGCCGCCACCTCCTCCCTACCAGCCCGCACTGTTCACCTCGTGGGAGAGCAGCTGTCCGGCCCCGCCCACTCCCAAGGAAAAAAAAATAAATCTATTACACGGTCTGTTCTCCCAGTTCCGTAAACACAAAGCTGATTGGCTCAGCGGCGTGCCAGTCACCGAGGCGACGTCTCTGATTGGTTGTTTCACGTACCGTACTGACAAGCCGCTAGGATAACAGAGCCGCCGATTGGTTCTCCGGGCTGTCAATCATTTAGGCGCATTCGCTATAAAAAAAAAATGTCACTATTGTCTCGATGTCTAGACGTGTTTAGTAACTGCGGTAATGGAGTGACGGCACTACAAGTCCCAGAATGCCCGGGCAGGGGAATGCATGGAGGAGACGTATGGGAAATGTAGTAGGAGAACAGCTGCGGGTTGTATCCTCATCCGAATGTTTCACTACAAGTTTTAGAAATTCCAGGCGTAAATGAACGGAGGAGCGTCTATTAAAAAGACAGCTGTGAACGTGTGGCAGTTGTGCAAGGGTTAATATCATGGGAAATGCCGTGAGAGAGCTGCTGGAAAGTTTATGGAAGCAGCTGTATAACTACAACTCCCAGAATCCCCAAGAAAAAAAATATATGAACGGGGAGATTCAGGAAACTGCAGCTGGAGAGAACTTGGAAAGCCACAGACCGCAGTATCCGTAATCCAGATGTTTAACTACAATTCCCAGAATCCCCAAGCACGGTGATCAATGGAGGAGATCCATGGGACATGTAGTTCTAAATGATCGGCCCCCAGCAGGCAGCCGCCTAACGGAAGAACTACATTTCCCAGAATCCTCGGTAATAGCAATGTATGGACAAGCTTCATGGGAAATGTAGTTTGAGACTCTCTGGAAACTGCTGAATTGCTGTATCCCCCTGCTGCCCGGTTCCTCGCTTATGTTATCGCACCCTGTAGAGCGCGGTTCACATAGATATGACGTGTAGTTCAGTCTTTGGCCTCCGTGACGTTTATTAATCCGCTGCAAACAGCAGAAGCGGCCAGCTAGGGCGTCTCAAGCGGAGATTTCTGTAACCATGGCAACAGACGCTGGGTGTTGGGCGAAACCATTTAGTCATTTTATAGGGGAAGTTCACAATTGGAAGTCACTGAAATGCGCATTGTTCGGTTTTAGTTGTATGATAGGCGCCAGTATTTTATACGTCTACGGTAAATAAGAGAGCGAGTCACTGGTTTACAGCTTGAGGCGCTTTGTCTGAAGATCTATGTCTTCACGATCGGAACCACACCCATAAGAAGACGTTAGTTCAGCTCAAACGTATACTGACCTGGAAGATGGCAGCCTGGAGCTGAAGAAAGGAGGTGAATGATCTGTGTCTGTGCCGGGGGTACTATGGGAGGCTGGGACTTGTAGTTCGACAGATGAGCAGATAAAGTCCATCACTAGAGGATCGATATCTGGCTGATCTCCTGTAGGAGCAGGGTGAGGAGCTGATACTGATGGGGAGCAGAGGGCACAGTGCCATAGGGAGCCAACACCTGCCCCATGGTTACCAGGGGCATTAACCGATCCCTAAACTGCAGGCAGACCCAGCTCATGTCTACATGGAGGTGAGGGCTCTGTCCAGCCTCATGTGTGACCCAGTCACATGGGGTCCAGTACAGACTGCACCCCAATAAACAGCGGCACCCCTTCCTGCCCCCATTCAGTGGCAGACTACACAAGCTGCAATGGCATGCCCTGTGATCGGGCATGTTGGATTTCAGCATGGACGACCTTTGCTTCCTGTGGGTGACAGGCGTCTGTCAGAGGCTTATCCCATGTCCCCCATGGAAATATGCTTTTTATGTGGCAGTTGGGAGCCAAATGAGTGAGTATGGGCGGCTTAAAGGGCATCTGTCAGCAGATCGGTACCTGTGAAACCATATCACCTGTTATATGTGCGCTTGGCATCTGTGTTGGTCCCATGTTCATATGTGCCCGTTGCTTAGAAAAATTATGTTTTAATATATGCAAATGAGCCTCTATGAGCAACGGAGGCGTTGTCATTACACCTAGAGGCTCTGCTCTCTCTGCAACTGCTGCGCCATCTGCACTTTGATTGTCAGGGACAGGCAGGGTAAGGCTGCTTTCACATCTGCGTTTTGCTGTACAGTATTGCGATCCTTCATAGGATCTCAAAACCGCAGCAAAACGCTTCCGTTTTCTACCCATTCATTTTCAGTGGGGGCAAAACTGACCAAACTTGAACGGAGTGCACCAGAATGCATTCCTTTCCGCGTTGTTGCGTTCCCATGCCGCACACAAAACTTCTGCAAGCAGCGTTTTTCTGTATGTCATGGGATACTGAGCAAGACAGATCCGGTGTGAAACACAATGTAAGTCAATGGTGCCAGATCCGTTTTTTTTCGGACACAAAATAACCCGGATCCAGCGCCCATTGACTTACAGTGGTTTTACTGTTGGATCCGTCTTGTTCATTTGGGATATAATACGACCGGATCCTTTCTGAATAGATGCAGATGGTTGTATTATTGAATGGATGCGTTTTTGCTGATCCCTGATGTGAAAGTAGCCTAAACGTGATCACACCTGGTGCTGTCGATGAAAGTGCAGAGAGCAGAGCCTCTAGGAGTCATAGGTACCAATCTGCTGACAGATGCCCTTTAAAGGGGTATTCCATCATGTAAAGTGACGGAGTAATGGTAGGACATGTTGTCATGTTGGGACCAGAGGGGGTTCAGCTTTTGGGTGCCCACCAATGACGGAGACTGAATACCCATTCAGCTCTGTGACCCTTAACAGTTTCCATGCCTAGCCGCGCCCCAATCACTGCAGCGTTGCCCCATTCAAGTAAATGGTGTCGTGCTGCAGTGTATAGGAAAACAGTAAGGGGGGCCACCCCTCTAAATCAGCGTTCAGCCCCTCCATTCCCAGGTTCATGGGGGGGGGGGGGTGTCAAAAACAGACACCAAGTGATAATATACCCTAGACATAAGATGGAGCCTTGGCTTAGACATATTAGCACGGATACAAGATGCATTGGGGAACGATGTTTCTTCTTGGGGTTTACCACTGTATACATTGATTTTTAGATCTTGGCGTTCATCAGCTGGGACGCCCACTGATGCCTACAATCATTGGGGTAGAGGTGGAAAGGGCCTCCCCGTCCTGTTTCTGCCTCTGTGTGACAAACGTGTCCAGGAAGAGTTATCATGTGCACAGATGCTCCTATGTATTTGCACAGGAGAACATGCCCTGAATGAGGGCGACACCTATGAGATTCCAACTAGTGCACATAAAAATCAGGGTGGGGTGTATCTCCAAAAGTTGTCCAGCCTCTGGTCAGAAGAATGAAGCGTCATCTGTGCGCCTGGTGAAAGGGACTTCACTGAGGTCCACGTTCCTTGTACCCTGGGGTGTCACATCGCTGTGCTGACGTATTGTACAACCTCCTTGTATGTTCGCTTCTGGCCTCATACAGTGGGTCTTGAAAGTTTGTGAACTCTTCAGAATTTTCTAGATTTCTGCTTAAATGTCACTTATAACTTCATCGATAAAGTGCAACAGCGGCTGCTGTGCGCCGCTGTTCCCCTGCTTACCGCCGCGGTCCTGGGTGCTGTGTTCAGCGGTGAGCTTCTGCCATTGCTTCCCATTCACCGCTGCAGTCCTGGGCTCTGTCTGTGTGGGTGCTGTTGTTCTGGGATCCACTCCACAGCTTCCTCTCAACCCTGGCCACAGCATGCCCACATCACTTCCTGGGCTTTATGGGTCATGTGACCTCAAGGACCAATCCTAGCTCTCCGGCACATATATACGTGGCTCAGCCCCCTTCCCAGATGCCTCCGTGTCAAGGTCCTTGTGTCCTGCTAAGCTTCCTGATATCGGCTTGTGGTCCTGGATTCTGCTACCCATTTGATCCCTGCCTGCTTGCCTTGACTCTCCTGTTGCCAACCCGGATTGCCTAATCTGTGCCACCTGCCCTGGCCTATTGCCTGTCTGACTTTGCCTCTGCCCCATCCTTCATCCTGCACTGTTGCTTCTTGTAACGACTCAACCTGCTGACAACACCTGTACCTCTGGTACCTTTCTCAGGTATCTCCTGGTCCAGCTGCCTTGTGTACCTATCCTCCTCAAGGGGTAGCGACCTGGTGTTCCCCTCGGGAAAGTCTATCCCCACCATCAGGGGTACTGTGAAGATAGAGGGGTTCACTTAGACAACGCCCTTAGAGGAGGTAGGACACATGGCACAGTGGGTTCACACCTGCTGGTTCGTGACATAAAGATAACCAAATTAAACAAATATTAGAAATGGTCAATAATTTATTGAGCAAAATGATCCAATATCTCATGTCTGTGAGTGGTAAAGCTATGTGAACCTTTGCTTTCATCTGGTGTGACCCATGTGCAGCAATAACTGCAGCTAAACCTCTCTGGTAATTGTCGCTTAGTCCTGCACATCAGCTAGGAGGAATTGTACCCCATTCCTCCATACAAAACAGCTTCAGCTCTGCTATGTTGGTGGGTTTCCTCACTTCAGGTCCTTCCACAACAGTTTACTTACTAGTTTCTTGTCTTCTGTAAAAAAAAAATTCTGCCCTGCTGGTTTAGGGCGCTCCTGTAAACAGTGCCTGTGCACTATTTTGGCAGCGCTGGCTGCTGTAGATGATGTCATAGAAAATGGCCCCATTCGCAAACCCCCTCCTGCCGGCTGTGCGGTCTCCCCTTTTGTTTTCTACTGTCCTGCCTCCAGTGCCTGTACTCACAGCTGAGAATGGAGGGTGTGCACAAGCATTGTCTGTTCCAGTGGCTGGAGAACCCTGCAGACTCTTTAGAGATGCCTTTGTAACCTTTTTCAGCCTGATGAGCATCAACAACTCTTCTTCTGAGGTTGTTAGAAATCTCCTTTAAGCCTCATTCACACAGTCAATGTTCGATCAGTGATGGTGACCCAAAACCAGGACTGGAGCCTCCACAGACATAAGGAAAAGATCTGCACCTGTTCTGTGTTTAGAGCCGCACCTAGTTTTGGCTAAAAATCACAAAAGGAAATCACTGACGTGTGTGAATGAGGCATTATTCGTGCTATGATTTACTTCCACAAACGTCCTCTCACTCCTGATTGTCATCCCATTGATTGCTAACACCTGATGGTAATTTCACCTTCAAATTATCTGCTAAATCTAAAGGTTCACATACTTTTCCCGCTCAAGCCTCGCAGCGGCGGCACGAAGTGCATGGCGTCATAGGAACCAATGATGCCGTGCGCTCCTGCTCTCAGCAGGATGCCAGTCCCGTCCGGTATCTCACAGACTGTGTTCCACGGACGTCTGCATGAGGCTTTACATGTCATATTGGATCATTTTCTTCAATAAATGACCAAGTCTAATAATTGAAGGACTTTTGTGAAAATCTGACGTAGCTTTAGGTCCAATTTATGCAGAAATATAGAAAATCTGAAGGGTTCACAACCTTTCAAGCACCCCTGTAGCTATACATACAGGGCTGGCGTTTTATGGCATGGAGCTAGTCATAGATGATACATTGTTTTCAGCAGGAATGTGGAAGAGTGGCACCAATAGCAGATGTCTTCGTTGCCCTCCCTTTGGTGCTGGCTTATCTACCACCACCTCCAAGCACCTATCCAGTGTGGATCTGTCTGCTGGAAACACCACCGTTCACAAGAAGCCCCTTCTGTATGTGCCCGTATGAATGAAACGGCAGCTGAACGTACATGTTTCCACTCAGTTCTGTTCTCTGTGGGACTACAAGACGTGGGACTCCTGTTCTCATGATTGTTTGGGGTGCCAGTAGTTATACCCCCACAATCAGACTCCTGTGGATAGGGTTTTTGCCAATCTAATATAAAAATTTACTTACTTTGGGTTGTCCATGATTGTGATATTGATGGCTTATCCTCAGGATACCTTACCACCCCTCCTCCCCCCGATCTGCTCTTCTGCAGTAGCTCTGGCGCAAGAACTACACAGCTCTGCCCAACTCTGGTAACTTCAGAGCTGCAGTAACCAGCGCCGTCCACTACACAATGGATGGAGCTGTGTAGTCCTGGTGTCAGGCCTTCCAGATAACAACTGATGCACTTACCTGACACTCTCCTTTTTATCTTTTTAGCTGCAGATCTGCTAATTGACAGGCTTCTCTTTTGTCACCAAAGATGGCCACACTGCTCGAACTGTCGGACTCAGTGTCACATTTACTATTGTGCCTGCGCCTGTTACAACTGCCTTATTTTTTAAGTCTCATTAACCAACTGTTTTTGCGGCTGTTTTGGAGGCATTTGCACCTGTTACGCCTATATTGAGTTTTAAGACCAAATCAATTGTCTTCTAACTTTTGCGCCTAATTTCTGTTCTATTTCTGTAGGCGCGCTGTATTTTGTGCCAGATTTTGCTGAAAAACAGTCTAATTTCTACCCTGCCCCAGGGCTGGCGTACTTTTCTCTGTTTTGAGTGGTGAGTTCTGCCATGATTTGCCTACTTTCCTGGAGATGTGCGCCAAACTTCAGCTCACTTGCGCCACATTTTCATGCGCATACTATTTAGACCAGTTTTAGTGAATTTGTTTTCTTCTAAGACAGATTCAACCATTAGACGTCAGACTTAAACCAAAAAAGACAAACCAGATTCATTAAGGGATGATAAATGAGGCGCAATTGAAGACAGACTTTTCCAATACGCCTGTTTATTTTACTCCTAAAAAAGGCGAGTTTAGTAAATGTGCCCCATACTGTACATCAGGTAGAGCCCGAGTCACTACTTGTGGCCCTTGGATTGGCTAACACTGCTCATGTGAACAGTGATGGCCAGAATAACCATAAATCTACAGCTCGCCCCAAAAAAGTAAGCCCTGATCCAGCTCCACTGACACCAAAACGAATGCCTGTGCGAAAGTATTGAAACATAAAGCAACATAAATTTGGCGCAGCTGTAATTGTACCGTCCCACAGAGCACAGGAGTCTGTGTGCCGCAAGGTGGCGCTGCTGCAAAATGTAAAACATAAAAAAAATTATGAAATTGCTGTTTGTTTTCCATTCTCCTGCAGAAAGAGTTAATAACAGAGTCCTCATACAGACAGAGCAGGCCCCCTCACGTGCCCCGCTGTAAGCCCCCTGTCACTCAGCCGAGTGGACGTCGTTGCTCCTCCCGGGGGTCAATTGCGTCTTTTCAGCTTTGTAGTAATAGTCATTATATCTGCAATGGCCAACTGTTCTCTGACCAATTCCAGGGGATTATGGGATTTAGTGATGTCATCAGAGCAGACAATGAAGATATTACCACAGTGGCCATAACCAAAGGAAACGCTCCTTCCTGTACACTGTCGTATTAACCCTTTCAGTGCTCAGAGAGAAGACGGAAAATTCTTAACCTCGTTGCTGATGCTCTCACAGCCTCCTTTAGGCCTCTCTGACACGAGCGCGTTTTCGGTCCGGATACGTAGAGAACGCATAGCATCCGGACTGAATATTGATCCATTCATTTCAATGTGTCTGACTCTGTACACATGAGAGTCGTTGTTCACACATCATCTTTGTGTTCAGGAAAAATCGCTGTATGTTTTTAAGGCTACATGCGGATCCGCAAAAAAAAACGGACGACGTCCGTATGGCATCCGTTTTTTGTTTTTCCGGATCCATTGTAATAATGCCTATACTTGTCCGCAAAATGGACAAGAATAGGACGTGCTCTATTTTTTTTTTTTTTGCAGGGCTACAGAACGGACATACGAATGTGGATAGTACACGGTGTGCTGTCAGCATTTTTTGCGGACCCATTAAAATGAATGGGTCCGCATCCTATCCTCAAAAAAAAGGAACGGACTTGAAAACCAAATACGTTTGTGTGCATGTAGCCTTATTCTCCGTTTTTCACGCAGCCGTGGTTCCATAGAAGTGAATGGGGCTTGCATGAAAAACTTAGGTGTCCGGATGCAATGTGTCTTTCGCTAATGGCAACGTTGCGGAACGGATCCGGCCTCATTTATTTTCAATCGGGCTGGAAAAGATGGGGACAGCACACCGTCACTTCTGTTCTGCATCCGCATTTCCGTTCCGCAAAAAAATAGAACGTGTCCTATTCTTGTCCGCAGACAAGAACTGGCATTTCTATTAAAGTAACCGGCCATGCGCGGTCTGCATAACACTTACGTATGTGTGAATGGACCCTAATGGGTGAAAATGTCAAGTTTTTTTTCAAGCTGGTCATTTTACCGCAATTTTTGGATGACTAAAATTAGCTTAGCCCTCACCAGGAGGTCAGCACTCGTTCATCTGACGGCTATTCCTCCCATTCCCCATATACACATGCACACTCGGCTGTGTGTGCCCAATCGGGCATAGGAGGAAGCCACCGTTATGTCTTTTCGGAACAAACAGATCAGACATGTTGAAATCCGACTGCCCAATCCTTCTTTCTCCCCAACATCTGCCAATGTGGGGGATAGTTTGGATACCCCCATACACATGGTTGGCCGGTCATGCTGAATCTGGTAGGTTCACCTGATCTTTTCTTAATATGTATGGGCACAGTAGCCACAAGGCAGCGCCAGATCCATACTACCGGACTCCGTTGAATTGTAAGGGTTCCAATTTCGCACATGGGAATTACACGACACTGTGGCACTATTCTTCCCGTCAAACAGGACATGATTTATAGAAGTAAATGTGAACATAGCCTTATGAAAAAAGAATCCCAACCAGTGATGTAACCAGAAATGACTGGGCCCCAGAGCAAATTTTTGAACCCTTCCTGCCCCCCCAGCAACTTCTTTGCAACCCCCACTTCTGTGGCTAGTCAAGGTCGCTCTCAGACCAAACCGGGCAGACACTCCATCCGTTTCCTTCATCTATATACTGTATATAGTGTCACTGTATAATACTGATGAGGAGGCCCTGACAATAAGTCCTCCTCCTGGGCGGGCCCCTTCTGAGTTCCGCCCCATAGCAGCCACTTCCACTATAGCTACACCCCTGATCACAACTAAAAGCACTTCAGATCACAACATTTAGAACCATGATGCTTTGCACTGTTTTATTTTCACCCCCCCCGCCCCATCATTGGAGCAATGTTGGGTCCGTTATACTAAACCCACAGAGAAAAGTCTGGATGACTTTAGGTCTTAGTTTTATTGTAACCACCGTGTGGTGATCAGCAGAAATGCACTGGAAGGTGGGTCAGCAGGAGCTGGAATTTTCCACCATCGTCATCACATAGACATAAGTGTCTGGATCCACATGTCTCGTCAGTATAGACAAAGAGATTACTGTGGAGTCAGTGGTTTTATAAAGGGAAAGATGAGGTGTGAGATTTATTTTTAAAGGGGAAGTCCACTTTATAGCAGATCAGCAGGCTTATTTTCTGTACTATGTATGTCACTTAGCGCATGCATATTTTTTCTTGCACTGTGATGTAAGGGTCCATCCGTCCATTCACACAATTTTAACCCATTCATTTCAATGGGGCAGCAAAAGATGCGGACAGCACACTGTGTTCTGTCCGTATCCGTAGTTCCTTTCTACGGCCCCGAAAAAAGATAGTACATGTCCTATTATTGCGGACAAGAATATGCATTTTTATCATAGGGCCGGCCATGTGCGGTCCGCAAAATGCAGAACGCACACGGCCAGGATTCACAATTTGCTGGCCGCAAAACACTTACGGAATGGAATGGGCCCTAAATCAGTTCTTGAAGCACTGGCTTCATGTATCGCTTGTGGTGGGTTGGTTTTGATGCACTACATCCATATTAAACAAGCAGAGCTGCAGGGTAAAGCAGGGATTGGCACAGAAGGTGTCCTTCTGTACTTCTGAAATTGCAACCACTGCATTGGCCATAAGTATTGTCATCAAGACCTTGAATCACATTTAATTGTGCATCATTATCCAGAACTTACTGCAATTTGAAAAAAATACCATGGTCCCGAAAAACACAACATAACTGAAGAAAAACACAAAAAACAAGAAAAAAAGTGCAATATAGTGTTTTTTGCAAATGAAAGTATATGAGATCTGTATGTTCTCTCCCTTTTTAGCTGGGGTTGCTTGTATTTTATTTTGTGTCTCTTTTTTGCATTTGTACATACTGCACCGTTTCTATTAAGCTTTGGTAAGTTTGGTTCTTGTATGCCCTCAAAGAATCCATAGCCTTTTGCAGAGTGTACGATGTTTGGAGATGCATGTTTGGCTTCCTACCAGGCCCGAAATACAGTATGTGACGGCAGAGTTTCTGGGGTGGACTGTGTTGAGGTGTGATTGATGCCCATGTCACGTAACGGGGCTGTGTCTGGTATTGCATCTCGGCTCCACTGAAGTGGCTAGGGCGGAGCTGCAATGGCATACAACTGGTAGAAAGACAGTTGTAATCCTGGACAATTCCTTTAAATTTTTAACTTGAATTTTTTTTTTCCAAGATCCTTTTGTAAGAATCGCTGATAGAAGATGACAAAGTGGGAGACCATCTTTGCTCAAAACCGTGTTATACCACAGCACATACAGAGATGGAAGCACGGCTCGGGGGACACAGTTGGCTACCAAATTGTCCTTGGCACCCTGGATGGAATCCCTAGTAGACAGGTGAGCTGCGCTTGCGTGATTGACGTGCAGTTTCTGATGTGCATTATGGTCTCGGAATACGTGTAATAAATTGCGTATTGATACTGATTCCAGCGTACAGTGGATTATTCCGCCACCGTCTTTCTATTGATGGAAGTGAGAAAAAAGTTATCCGGTTTTCAAGGAACTTATTATTTTATTTTTTTTTGCCGACCAAAAATCGGATACAACTGTGTGCATGAGGCCTAAGAGCTTATGCAAATGGTCACAGGGCTGGGTGTTATTCTTCTTGTAGTAGGACACCCAAATGGTCTTACAGTACCTCAGTATGCCTCTATAGAAATTGACGTACCAGGGAATCTGTTAGAAAGCCCCACCCCCACAAAAATAAAAAATAAATCACAGCCGGCCCCCGGTTTATGTAAGCGTTTAGAAAGACTGGGGAAAAGGGTCTCAGTGGCCCCCTTGTGGTGTGTCACAAGCAGCATTAAAACTGCATGTGTTGTAGATATGGCCACAGATTTCACCTACTGTACAGTAGTATATTAGAATAATGACGACGACAGTTATATGCCCCCCCCCCCCAAATACGCGAATATAGCGTAGAACAGACTTGGATACCACAATGTACTCAGATATAATTTCTAATGAAAACCTGCACTTTGGAGCCTACAAATAATTTGCCTCTTTAAGAGCGCCACTCTGTGTACAAGAAGCGTTATTACCACTATACATATTCCCATCATACCGTTGCTACCAAAATCTATATCAAGATTTGGTATGCTATACCAAGACAAACGTAACACTATTTAGCCCTTTCAAGCCCAGAGTTTTTTTTTGTTTTTTGTTTGTTTTTGTTTTGTGCTCCCTGCCTTCTCAGAGCCATAACTTTTTTATTTGTCTGCTCACATGTCCCGCAAAAAACGAGCCTTCATGTGGCTAAGTTGTACTTTCCAACGCCACCATTTAATATTGCATATGATGCAGTGGGAAGCGGGAAAAAAATTCAAAATGGGGTGAAAATGCAAAAAAAAAGCAACTCCACCACAGTTTTGCAGGTTTTTTATTTACGATGTGCGATAAACCTTATATGTATGGTTTTTCTTGCGTTTTGACAGTGATGAAAAAAAAAAAAAAAAGTGGGGGAAAAAAAATCAGTTATATATATTTTTTTTTTTGACCCCTATAACTTTTTTGTAATTAGGTGACCGGAGCTGTATGGGGGCTCACTTTTTGCGGGACGATCTGAACTTTTTAGTGATACCATTCCGGGGTGTGTGTGACTTTTTAATCACTTTTTATTAAAAAAAAATTGTAGAAAATTAAGCAACCAAAAACGGCTAATCGGCCATTTGGAAGCTTTTTTTCCGTTTTGCTGTTTCCCGTCTGGGGAATATATTTTTATACTATGGACGTTTTCGCACATTGCAACACCCATGATGTGTATTTTTATTTTTTTTGTATTTTTATTTTGGGAAAATGGGGGTGATTAGAATTTTTATGTTTTTGCCTATTTTTAAACTTTTTTTTTTTTTACACTTTTATATAGTTCCCATAGAGAACTATAACAATCAATCATCTGATTGCTATTATCATAGACTCCAATGCACTTGCATTGGAATCTATGATGATTTCACTACTTTCCTATGGAGCCCTATTAGGCAAGGGCTCCATAGAAAATACTATGCAGCAGCCTTGTGTCATTCATAAAGACACGGGCTGCTGCATACACGCTCCGGCTCCTCCGATCGCCACACAACTGAAAGCGAAAACTTTTTTAGCGCGCGCTCAGATGCCGTGGTCAGGATTGGCCATGGCATCTGAGGGGTTAAATGTCCGCGATCGGCATTACTGCCGGTTGCGGACGTTATAGGAAGCAGGCAGCCACCCTCGGCTATGGCGCCATCTTCAAACACACGCCCCATGACGTACATGTAGGTCATCGGGCGTGAAAGGGTTAAAGGCTATGTACACCTTTTGGAGTCAATTTTTTTAATGATTTAATTTAACTTATTTTTGGCTAAAAATCATATTTTCAATTTGCCTTTATTAAAAATATTGAGCTGTTCAGTCACAAAGGGTTAACAGTTTTTTTTCTAACTGTGTGACTGGTACTTTCACTTTCACTTTGTGCTGTCACCTAATAACCCTTATCTCTAAACTACTGACAAGTCATAAACACTTATTTAAGCCACATTCTTTTAAGTAAGATAAGAACTTTGCTATAATGAGTGTTTATAATGTCAGAGAGCAGAGATAAGGAGCCGTCAGCTCCCCAACTGACGGAAAAGGGAGAAAAACCAAAGGCTCTGTACAGAAAAAAGGACAAAGTCATGATGACTTCTCCCAATCACGTCTAGTGCAGAATTTGACACATAGACATCTTTGACTCCTCACTTTTCCATAACATTCTCCACTTTTTCATCACCCTCTACTCAAGCTCCCTGTCCTTTGCACCCCATATTGTAATAATGTCACCCTGGGTGCCATCTGTTAGTGTTCTATGGATTGTAACAGTACTCTTTGTAGGCCCCACACATTAATAGTACCCCTATGTTCCACTTAGTGCCCAAAAGTACCCCTTTTGAGTTTCCACCAGAGGTTGCACAAATTTTTTATTTTTTCCAGAAGAGTAAAAATACTCCTAGCATTTTTGAGGAGTATTTTCAGCCAAGGAGGAGAAAAAAAGTAAGATGCTGGGTGGTCATAACTTTATTTTTCTGTTGATTCAGCCATATGAGAGCTTGTTTTTCAGAGGACAAATTTTACTTTTTAGTGACACCTTTTCAGTGTACATATTACTTATTCACTTTTATTACCTTTTTTGAGTTGATGGGGAAAAGAGCAGTCCCACAATTTACTTTTTTTTTTTTTTTTTTTTGCACTATATTTTGACGTTCATGGTGCGGCATAGCTAGCGTGTTATTTTCATTCTGTGTGAGTACAATTACAGTGATACCAAAAATGTTTAGTTTTATGTTTTTTTTAAACTACTTTTTTACTTATTTTTATGCTGATGTAGCTGTAATGGGGCTTGACCAGCAGTGCTCACAGTAGTGCCACAGCCTTCTCACTATTTCCTGTCAGGCCAGTGAAAAAGTGGTGATGTCACTGGCCCGCGGGAAACAGTGAGAAGGCCGTGGTGCTACTGTGAGCACCGCTGCCTTCTCAAACAGCTGATCGGCGGGGATAGATCATCAGTAAGAAAAAAGTGTAGAACCCCTTTAAGATCTGTAAAACAAATCAAATAATTAGACGGTAATGATGACATTTAGGCCAGAAACGACTAGTATTTCACACATTTCCTTGATTTTTATTATAATTTCAGAGGTCATTACAGCGACAGCACCATAAAATCACCGAGAGACGTAAAATCAAAACCGACAGAGTATAAAATGCTCCCTGCCGGCAAAGTATAAAATACTCCCTTCCAGAGGTCGCGACAGCACCATAAAATGACCCCCATACAGCAACAGCGTCATGACATAAGTGAACAGGGGCAGATTGGCCATAGACCTTATGGGGAAATTTCCCGGTGGGCCAATGCCCTAAGGGGCCGCCTGAGCCCTCCTCTCTGCGGCTGGCCCAGGACATAATGAGCTCTCAGCGGTAATTAAAGCTGTGAGAATCATATACTCATGTACCCCGCCATGGACCACACATACCCCACTGAATTCAACTGCTGTGGCCTGCATCTCGCCTCCTAAGCCCCCTGCCATTTTCTGGAGAAGGACAGAAAATGGCATCTATTGAAGGCCACCATAGATTTTGGGGCAGAGGGATAGCTTTTGGGGCAGTGTATCGTGCTGTTCTGCGGTATATGGTTTTGCTGGGATGGTGTACTGTACCATGGTATTGCTGACGCCGCATTCTTTTGGCAAATATGTTAAAGGGGTTATCCAGGAATTTGATATTGATGGCCTTGCTGATCAGCTGCTTGAAGAGTCCGCTGCACTCATCGGAGCTGTGGTGAGCACCAGGGTCTCCACCATTTACCAAGTACAGCACTGTACAACGTATGGCGGTGGTGCTTGGTATTCAATTGAATGGACTGAGCTGCACCCATGCCGTGTGACTGATGAACGTGATGTCACTGGCCTAAGAAGAGTGTCACAGCCTCTTTGAAGAGTGATCGGTTGGGGTCCCGAGAGTCAGACCTCCACCAATCTGATATTGATGACCTGTCCTGAGGATTTTCCCAGAATACTCCTTTACAAACCATAATAATCCTGGAAAACCCCTTTAAGTCAAGTGACCGTGATGTCACTAAAGGTCTTGGTCCCTCCTTCCACCTGTGGTTTTACTGCAGTTTATGTGAAACCATGTCATAAACAGATCAGGTTGTGGCAAACGCATGGGGGGGATTTAGGAAACTGTCTTTGTTGCCCATGGCAACCAATCACTCTACAGCTTTCATTTGAAATGAAAGCTGCATTGTGATTGGTTGGTATGAGCAGGAAAGCCAGTTTTCCCCTCCCCCATGACGGCACCCATGCGAATAGGACCTCCCATCCGAAACAGGAAACCTGAGGATATAAAAAGTTGACACCCCTTCCACACCCCAGTTTCAGGTTTCCTGTCTTCGGATGGGAGATCCTGAGGATCCTACCTCAAGACTTGCACCCCGGAGGGCTGGGGAGAGCCAGGCCTGTGGCTGTATGGTGTCCTCCCGGGCGGTGTAAGACTTCTAAGGAAGCCACCGCGAAGACTGCTCCCTCTCTGCGCCCCCCTGGCCTCCGAGAGGGATCGCTGTGGCCGTGCCAGGCGGTCCCTGATCTCCTCCAGCATCCGGCCCCGGCGTCCCGGCTTCTATAGCGCGCCGGGCGCCGGATTAATTCCTTTTAACAGGGCGGCCGCGATGCGGACGGCGCGGGCGTGCGGCGTCCAGGACGTCACTTCCGGTGACGTCAGAACCCGGAAGGAGGAAGATTAGGCGGCAAGTTTAAATCTTCTTGCACAGGGGGAAGGCCTGAGGCGCGAAATAAATTCGGCAGCAGAGGGGGACAGCCAGCCCAGGCTGACTGGCAGCTGAGAAAGAAGAAAGTTGGAGCCGAAGCAGACCATGTCCGAGCCAGTGGAGACAGGCCGCGCCGACCCCAATGAGTCCTCAAGACCTGCTAGTCCGGTACAGTCCTGAGGAGGGGGGAACACCGCCTGGGTAAGATGTATATTTTTTTCAAAAAAAAATCTTATTGGCGGTTATGTTTTATGTTTCCCATAGGCACCTAAGGGCCCCAAAAAGCGTCAGGGAAGTCCAGACACAAGGAATGTGGTAATTGTAAATGCCCGTTACCATCTTCCTATGCTAAAGCCCTGTGTCAACCTTGCATTGATAAACTTATTATGCAGGAATCTCAAAGTCTCTCTAAGACCATTCGGGCACTAGTAAAGTCAGAGGTTAAATCCTCTCTGAAGACGCTCAAACAGAAAGGTCCATCAAGAACTCTGGGAATAGAAATATCTGAATCGGATGTTCAGGACTCAGAGGCCCTGGGTGAATCAGGAGAACTCTCCTCTGTTGACTCGTCATCTGAAGAGGAATCAGCAGGAAGAGCGTTATTTCCTTTAGAGGATGTGGAGCCCCTATTAAAGGCGGTCAAAGTGACTATGCAATTGGAAGACGTTAAAGAATCTAGGTCCATAGCGGATCAGGCCTTTGAGGGCTTGGGACCCAGACGCCATAGATGCTTCCCTGTCCACAAAAATATTGAGGCTCTTATCCATAAAGAATGGGAAAACCCAGACAGGAAGTTTTTTATCCCTAACTCGGTCAAACGTAAATATCCGTTCGAGGACACAGTAGCTAACGTCTGGGATAAAGCACCCCTGGTAGACGCTCCAGTGGCAAAGATTGCTAAGAGGGCAGACCTTCCATTTGAGGAACTGGGGGCCTGAGTGATCCCTTAGATAGGAAAGCCGATGTTTACCTCAGAAAATCATGGGAATGTGCCTCCACGAGTTTTAGACCTGCTATTGCAGCGTCCTGGGTCTCTAGATCATTAAAGATCTGGCTTTCTCAGTTGGAGTCTCATATTAAAGATAAGACCCCCAGAGAAGAGCTTTTGGCGTCCTTCCCAACCTTCCATAGAGCTGCTGATTTTTGGCGGATGCCTCTACCGATGTGGTCCGCTTTTCAGCCAGAGCAGCAGCCCTTTCCAACGCGGCTAGGCGTTCGGTTTGGCTCAGGTCTTGGAAGGGGGATCAGGGGTCCAAGGCTCGTCTGTGTTCCCTGCCATGTGAGGGAAAGAGACTTTTGGAACCTCTTTGGACGATATCTTAGAAAGAGCCTCTGATGACAAAGAAGTTCCCCACTCCAAAGAAGAAGCCCTTTTTCGTGGCCGTCAGTCCGGATTCAGAGGCAGGAGAAATAGACAGCATGATAGGGGGATAGAGACAAGTTCTCCAAGAGATCCAGTGGGTTCCTTTTCAAGACCGGTGATAAACAGGGAAAAGAGAAATCCCAGTGACGCCAGGAGCCAGGTGGGAGGAAGGCTTTCCTCTTTTCTGGCACATTGGCTCAAGGTATCCAAGAATCCTTGGATACTAAACACAATAAAGAATGGTTTCAGATTGGAATTCCAAAGTGTTCCAGGAGATTTTTTTACTCGAACCCCCTTTTTCGCCGGAGAGAAGGCCGAGGTCCTAGAACTAGAGGTTCTTTCCCTTTTAGAAAAGGGGTTGTCACCATGGTTCCCGAGTCAGAATGGGGCAAAGGATTTTACTCTCCTCTGTTTCTCGTAAGAAAACCAAACGGATCCTTCAGGGTTATTCTGAATCTGAAATCCTTAAACAAAAGCCTGAGGTACAAACGATTCAGAATGGAAACCCTGAAATCCACGGTGAACCTTCTCTCCCAGAACTGCTGGATGGCGACCCTGGATTTACAGGACGCTTATTATCATGTTCCGATTCATACAGATTCTCAGAGGTTTCTCCGTACAGCGGTTTTTGTGGAGGGAAGGTGGTTGCACCTTCAATACAAAGCCCTTCCCTTTGGGATATCTCAGGCCCCCAGAATATTTACCAAGATTATAGCGGAGGTAGCTGCTCATCTGAGGGTAGAGAAGATCTCCCTTGTTCCTTATCTAGACGACTTTCTGATTTTCTCTCATTCCAGGGATCAATTAGAGAAGGATCTGGTGGTGGTGTGCGAGACTCTTCAGTCCCTGGGATGGAAGATAAATTGGGAAAAATCCTATCTAAGCCCCTCCCAGACTTGTGTATTTCTGGGGATCCAACTCAATTCCTGTCTGCAAAGGAGTTTCCTTTTAGAGGAAAAAGTAGGCAAGACCATGGAAGTCATTCAGGATCTCTTCCTGGCCTTCGATTGCTCCTTCCGTCAGGCCATGAGGGTCCTAGGTCTGATGACAGCAGCCATCCCGGCAGTCCCGTTTGCGCAGTACCACTCCCGAGAATTGCAGTCAGACATCCTAAGCAAGTGGGACGGATCCAGGGAATCCTTGGATCTGAATTTCCATCTATCTTCCAGTGCCAGAATATCCCTGAGATGGTGGTTAGATCCCAGTCACCTTTCGTTAGGGAAAGCATGGACTATCAATCAGCAAGTGGCGATCACCACGGATGCCAGCCCCTGGGGGTGGGGAGTTCACACGGCCAGCCGAGGCTGGCAAGGAAGATGGGATCAGGTCACGAGAAACAGGTCATCAAATTTCAAGGAATTGAAGGCGGTTCTGATGTCACTAACAGTAGCCCTCCCTGATTTAAAGAATCAGAATGTTCGGTTCTATTCGGACAATTCCACCACGGTCTCATACATCAACCGGCAGGGGGGGGACGAGAGTTCATTCTCTTCTGCGCCTGAGTCAGGAGATCTTCAGGGTAGCGGAGGACAGAAATCTAGGCCTAACGGCAGTCCATCTTAGGGGGAAAGACAATCTAGTCGCAGATTTCCTGAGCCGGACCCAGATAAGGCAGGGGGAGTGGTGTCTAAACCAGGATTCCTTCCGGCAGATTACCCAGATTTTTGGAAATCCTTCCATAGATCTTTTTGCAACCCAGTCCAACAGGAAGGTGGGGAGATTCTTTTCCCTCAACAGCCGGGACATGCCAACAGGGATAGACTCCTTGGCCCAGAACTGGAGCCTGGAAGAGGGGTATGCCTTCCCGCCTTTCTGTTTAATTCCTCAGGTCTTGAACAAGATCTCTCAGGAGGGAGCATCCGTCATCCTGGTGGCCCCCTTTTGGCCCAAGCGAGCTTGGTTCTCGATCCTTCAGAAGAGGGCGGTTCTTCCCCCCTTTACAATTTCGGTAAGGGAGGATCTTCTCTTCCAGGGGCCTATTCTTCATCCCAACCCAGAGACATTGAGGTTAACAGCCTGGAAGTTGAAAGGAGCATCTGGGTAAAGAGGGGATTATCTGACAGAGTAATTTCCACTCTTCTAAGAAGTAGGAAGGAGTCTACAGCTAAAAATATCTTAAGGTGTGGGATGTTTTCTCTAACTTCTTAGGGGCTTCTCCGAATCCTTTGACTCCTCCAGAAATTCCCAAGATTTTAGAATTCTTACAAGCTGGGTTAGAGAAGAATTTGAAGGCCTCTACACTAAAGGTCCAGGTTGCGGCGCTAAGCTATTTTTTAGATTATAGGCTGGCCGAGCATCCATGGATCAGGAGATTCTTGAATGCCGCTTCCAGGGTCCGTCCGGTTCTACGTTCCCTCACTCCTCCCTGGGATCTAAATATAGTTCTTACAGCCCTAACAGAGCGTCCTTTTGAACCCTTGCAGGACATCCCTTTGGATATTCTATCTTACAAGTTAGCCTTTCTGATTGCCATTACATCTGCTAGAAGGGTCTCTGAGATTCAGTCTTTTTCTGCTTTCCAGCCATACACTAATATCTTGGAAGATAGGGTTATTATCAGACCCATTCCTTCCTTCCGTCCCAAGGTAGTCTCGCAGTTCCATTTAAATCAGGATATTGTTCTTCCCTCCTTCTGCTCGAATCCTTCCAGTGGTAAAGAAGAAAAATTTCATTGCCTTGATGTGAGGAGATGTCTTTGTTTCTACCTGGAAACTACATCTGCCTGGAGGACTGATGAGAACCTTTTGATTCAATACCAAGGGAAGAATGGAGGGCGGAAGGTTTCCAGGGGGATTTTAGCTAGATGGGTCAAAAATGCCATTTCACTAGCTTATTCTTCCTCTAGTCTTCCACCTCCAGAAGGGTTCGGGGCTCACTCAACAAGAGCTGTAGCCACTTCCTGGGCGGAGAGAGCCGACGCTACCTTGAGTCAGATCTGCCGGGCTGCAACCTGGAGCACCCCGCATACTTTCTTTAAGCATTATAGACTCAGACTTAATGAGGATGCGGCCTTTGGGAGGAAAGTTCTTGGGGCCGTAGTCCCTCCCTAAATTTTGATTTATATTTTATTCTCGCATGGGTGCCGTCATGGGGGAAGGGAAAACAATAATTGCTTACCGGTAATTGTTTTTCTCGATACCCATGACGGCACCCCCCAAAATTCCCTCCCTAAAAAAAAAAAAAAAAGGAGATTTTCTTCTTCTCTCTATCTTTCCTATTTGTGGTGGTAGTATCACATCCTTACCGGTAATCACAATCACTGGGGTGTGGAAGGGGTGTCAACTTTTTATATCCTCAGGTTTCCTGTCTCGGATGGGAGGTCCTATTCGCATGGGTGCCGTCATGGGTATCGAGAAAAACAATTACCGGTAAGCAATTATTGTTTTCTTGTCCGCAATTTCTTACTAAGGAGGCAGCCACTACTATAGAGCCCGTGGTGAACATAAAACCACTGAACTTTCCTGCAGCCACCAATAGGGAGAGCTCAGTGCAAAGTCATCTTAATAGCTTCCATTGAGCTCGGTGGTAGCTGTATGAATTCCGATTCGCCAAGCTCCTCCTAGAGATGGCTTTCTTATCGTGTGCTATGTTAGGGGAAAGAGGTGATTTATGATATTCATGAGGCCGATTTATCAAGGTGTTTGTGCCGGTATTCTGGTGCAGCTACACTGAGAAATATGTTCAGGGTGCACGCCATATATTTATAAAGCCCCTGTCCCACTTTTTCTGACATTGAAGTTCTCCAGTCAGGGGTGGGGTAGTTTTCACTCCAGGCGCAGCGGAGGTGAGGGGGCGAGGTATCACCGGAAGTCCGGTCCTCTGTGCACGTGACATTACCCAGTGAATGAGCCCTATCATTGAGGTTATTGATGGGGTATAAGCTGGATTTTTGGTCTAGTCATTCACTTTGCTCTTGGATGTGGTGGCCGTGCAGTAACCATGGTGGATTTTTAGTAGGACGCTTCCCTCACAGTGATGAGAACATCCACTTGACCTTGTGATATACATCTCGGCTCATTAATGGCCTCCATTAATCCTGAATAAGTTAACGATGCAGTCATGTCCCATCAATTCACAATGCGAGTACACAGTTTACAAATCCCGGGCTCGTACGCAGCAGGAAATATAACAGGTTTGTGATGCAAAGCTCCCGGAGAAATTAACAATCGCGTTTCTATGGCTCGTATCAAAGATTTATAGCGATCCTTGAGGAGCCGGGCCAGATTACAATAAATGAGTGCACTCCGTCCTCTGAGATCATCGCTGTGATAGCCTCTGATTTACTGGGTTACTTTTTATTTCCTGACTTACTGGTAGGATGCAGAGGGATAAATGGTCCGGTCCCCCTCCATGTTCCTTAACCCCTTCATTACTCCTAGTGACGGGAGCACATTTTCACCTTTTTGAAGGCGGTACAACATTTTTTTTTTTTCTAGGAGTGCATTTTCAGAAATTGAAAGAAACATAGCTCCGTTTGCTGGTGTCCTACGTCCGGAATTTACTGCTGTAGCTGTAAGAACAGGTTTACTTTACTCGGGATCAATGAACCCTAATGGGGTATTCTTGAATGGTGACGAGATATTGCTAGGATATGGCTGGTGGGGGGCCGACCTCTGGGATCCCCACCGATCCTGAGACTAAGGCCTCATGCACACGACCATTGGTGTTTTGCGGTCCGCAAACCGCGGACCTGCAAAACACAGAAGCAGCTCCGTGTGCCTTCCGCAATTTGCAGAACGGAACGTGGCCCATTATAGAAATGCCTATTCTTGTCCGCAAAATGGACAAGAATAGGACATGCTCTATTTTTTTTACGGGGGCATGGAATGGAGTAATGAATGCGGACAGCACACGGAGTGCTGTCCGCATCTTTTGCGGCCCCATTGAAGTGAATGGGTCCGCGCCCAAGCCGCAAAATATGCGGCTCGGACGCGGACCACAACAACGGCCGTGTGCATGAGGCCTTAAGGGAATACTGCTCTGGTTTGTGCTGGATCACCCTCTAATTGCGGTTTCTCCTGCACGGTGGCCCTCCATTCACCTGGATGGAGCCTTGCTGCAGTGAACACATTTCTAACGTCATTCTTAAGATCGATGCCTCCGGAGATCGGACCCCCACGATCACAGAGCGATGCCATATCTCATCAATATGCCATCATCTTAAAGGGGTTTTCCTATGATTAATTTTTTAAAATGAAAATCGGACATCATACAGGACGTGACAATCTCTTTCTAATAAAGCTAGAACCTGCCCTGTACCTCACACGGGTCCAGAGATCTCCTCATTCACTGCTCCAATTGCTCTGCTAGATTTATTTCAATCTCACAGTGTAGCGTTGGTGCCGTTGCTCAGGGGGCGTGTCCTGTAACTGTCACAGCTTATAACAGAAGTTATGGCACGTGTAGACAGAAAGATGAGGAAAAAAACAAAACAGCAGGTGGCGCTATATTTATTACATGCAATTGCAAACGTATTCAGATCCAGCTTCTGGTTTGCAAAATGTTGAATATTTTTTGGGGCACAACCCCTTTAAGCGGACGTCCACGGGTTGCAGTTCCTACTGGGCAAAAAAAAATCTACAGCAGATCTGGACAAAAATCTACGGCAACAATTGACACGCTGCAGACTGAATACCCACAGCACAAGTCAGGTTTTCTCCGCAGTGTGTGGATGAGATTTCTAAAATCTCGTCTATTTTGTTTGTACTGTAATCCGCAGCATGTCCATTCACATGTGACCGTACCCTAAAGAGGTTTTTTCATCTTACAAGCTGGCCACACACATGAAATAATTGCGACCTGACAATACGATGATGTAGATTGGGCCATACACATTAGAGACTGCTTAGCTCCTCCATATACATGTATGCTTGGCTTGGCAAAGCCTGCATGTGTCCCAAATGGGGAGAGGGGAGAACAAAATGATGGCGTCGGTGAAATCCTTATCTCCCCCTTGCTTCCCGTATGTCTCTGGGGAGATATATGTTATATGGTAAGCCCGGCAAGCATTTATCTAATGTGTATGTCCAGCTTTAAAGAACCGGGGGAACAATTTATTTTTTTTATCCCTACATCGCCACCACAGGAGAAATACAGAATTGCATCGTGCCCATTGAAATCAATAGGCTGTCTGTCTAATGCCTGCAGGTGCCGGGTCCTCCAGAGCCATGGACACTCTTTGTAGACGCTCCACCAGTGATTGCACCAGGAGGTAGGCGACTGGGTAGCCTTGGTAAGGGAGTTGCGCGGGATCCATTAGGTAACTATTTTTTCATATATATTTTTTTAAGTATTCGTTTTCTCCACTTGAGATCAGGACCTCTTTTAGGACAGATTGGTTTATGCCTTATGAGGGGTAGTTTCTTACTCTCCTCTCCAAAATTCTAAAGTTTATCCCCTCTCCTTCCCTTCATCCACGTCTTTTCCTATCCCTTGGCTGAGCTTGACGCACATAATGTGCTACATTATTACTGTAGGCCTTTTTTTTTGTACTATGTAACTATAGCTTTGTGGGTCTTTTATGCAGATTTAAGGGTGGGTTTAGATAAAGATATTTGGTGCTTTTAACGTGGATGACATCTACAAAATACTTTTGCAAATTACTTTCCATCCACATCGTGCAAAGTCTAGAGATTTGCCATTCTGAATTCTGGAAAAAGTTGCATGACAAACCATAACCTCGCCGTAACGGAGGCCGCACTGACTGTCCAGTAAAGCAAAGAAATGGATATACTGTATGTAAGTTCACACACTGCACTCCTGACAGTTTTTTCTTTCCACAGTTTTGAATGACCCCCCTTTTTTTTTGGGGAAAAAGTAAAATATTTGATTGTAAAAAAAAAAAACACACCCAAAAAATAACTCTTGCTAACAAAATGCCAGATTTCCAGTTACACGTGCAGTTGAGTTATTGGAGAAATCTCCTATTTCATGATGTGAGTCAGAAGTAGAAGAGACGCTGCAGCAGCTCAGATGAGGTCTATTGATTCACTCCAGGGCATCGTGTTCGGTGATGTCAGCGAGTTTGCAGCTGTCTGCCAGAGAGCGCAGCGCACACCTCGTGCCCTTGGAGCTTGCTGCTTCAGCTCAGACTCATCACTTACGATGTCCGTCTGTGCGACCTACGTCTGTACCACACCTGCAGCCCTGCCCCCTCTGCCTTAGCATTTCGTATTCTAATAAAGTACTCTAAATGCTGAATGTGTCATTTTATTGTTTCTTTTGTGCACCGAGATGACTCATTGAAAGAAATAATGGCACTTGAGAAATCCCTCATACAGTTATAAAGCTGATTTATGGTCCAATAAACATAGCTTTTGTTGGGGTTTGTATGTTTTTTGGCATCTTCTGTGCCATTTGGCATGTTCTGCTTTGGGGCAGAGCATCTTTCCCTTCGCCTGCAGTTTTGGGTCGCTTGCTATCTACCTCTAGCTCCATCAACCTCCTACCAGGCACTTGAAATGCATGTTGATGACTACTCATGCTCGGTCTGTGAGGACGTGGGGGGATCAGTAAGTGATGTCATTGCTGACATTGGGGAAGATAATGAGTGAGTCAGATGAGATGTATGGCACGTGATCTGCAGCATGAGACGAAGTGCCGTAATGGGGTCACGTGACAAGACTCTACAGATCTGAACATTTTTGGAAATGGGAGTACATAAGTGAACAGACAGTTAAGTGCACATGTAACAGGTCAGCCAGTTTCATAGGTACAAATCCGCAGACAGATGTCCCTTAATGTGAACTTTTGGCATGGACAGGGGTCATGTTTTCCGCTGGAGCCAATGACTAGCCTCCGCAGGGAAGTGTAGCCCTTTGTTGCTTGCGGACATTGTCAGTCATTGGCTCCAGCGGCGCATGTGACCTTGTCAGCTGGGAGCAGGTAAGTATGCTTCCTTCACAGGCCCACCAGGGAGGGGTGGAATTTAAAAAACTATCCTGGGCAGCCCCTCTAAGGCCCCTTTCACACTAGCGTTTTTGCTTTCCGTCCTAGAGTTCCGTCCTCGGGGCTCTAGGACGGAAAGCTACTGATCAGGATTATCCTAATGCATTCTGAATGGAGAGAAATCCGTTCAGGATGCATCAGGATGTCTTCCGTTCAGTATGTGAAAGTTTTTTGGACGTTGACAAAAGCGCAGCATGCTGCGGATTTGTCTCCGTCCAAAAATCCGGAAGACATGCCGTAACGCCGGATCCGGAATTAATGCCCATTGAAGTGCATTAATCCGGATCCGGCCTTAAGCTAAGCGTCGTTTCGGCGCATCGCCGGATCCGACGCTTAGATTTTCTCAATTGTTACCATGGCAGCCAGGACGCTAAAGTCCTGGTTGCCATGGTAAATGTAGTGGGAGCAGTATACTTACCATCCGTGCGGCTCCCGGGCGCTCCAGAGTGACGTCAGGGCACCCCACACGCATGGATCACGTGATCCATGGGCATGGGGCGCTCTGACGTCATTCTGGAGCGCCCCGGGAGCCGCACGGACTGTAAGTGTACTGCTCCCCCGCTCCCCACTACTACTATGGCAACCAGGACTTTAATAGTGTCCTGGCTGCCATAGTAACCTCAAAGCATTTCGAAGACTGATCAGGATCCTGATCAGTCTTCTAATGCTTCAGGCGACTTGTGTTCTGACGGATCCGGCGAGACGGAAGTGCCTGCCGGATCCTCAGAACGCAAGTGTGAAAGAGGCCTAACCCTAAGTTCACACTTGCACGTTTTACAGCGCGTTCGAACGCGCTGTAAAATGCTCAACACATGCAAACCAATGCTTCCCTATGGGACTGGTTCACATTTTCGCGTTTTACAGCGCGTTCGAACGCGCTGTAAAACGCCCTACGCATAAACAAGTACTTGAGCTTTTTTTGGGGCGTTTGTCGCGCGTATTGTGATTGACACCACAGTAGTCAATCACAAGAACGGGCGTAAAACGTGCTTTTCTAGAACACTCAGGTCTGAACCCAGGGTAAGTCTTATGCACGCATTCATATTATAGATCCATATAAGCTGCGAGTTGTGTGCTGTTGGACTGGACCTCCACACACCTCTGATTTCTTCCATACAAATCTGACAGAAATAAAATAGTGTAGTGTGTACTATATAGACCCTCCTTGGGTAGCATGCTATAGGGGCATATGCTATCGTACAGGCTCCGCGCACAGCTCCGCCGTACTGCGGAAATGTCTGATCAGAGATCAACATGTCACCATCAAATATGCCCAATAACAAAATCAGCTTTACTACAATACGTCTACAACTGGCCCCTACTACTGTTGGAATATCATTGATTGCCTCCCCTCCTGATTTTGTGTTCCTCTCCTTTTAATAGGCGGCTTCAGATGAAAGCTCAGAGGCACAATATCAGCTGCACCTTTCCTTCTTTGATGTCACCTACCACCATTTCTTTGGAAGAACATGGAAAAGTTTCATAAAACCAATGAAAACAGTCACGGGTCAAACGTCCAAAGTTTTCTTCAATGAGGTAAGGCGCAGAGGGGTGACTCCTGGACCCCAACTACCTTTTGGTTATTTATTGTAGTGGTCTTCGGGCCCATTAAAGCTGTTTCATTCTTTTATATGAAAACCTAACTAGTGACCCTAAATATATTAAAATAATAAAAGAGCATGTACTCGCCACTCCCTCCCCTGCCATGTCCAGTGCTGCAGCTCCAGTCTGTAGCAGTAACTGTGGGTGGCACATGACCACTGCAGCCAGTGAGGTCGGTGATTGGCTGCAGCGGTCACATGTTGTAAACGGCTATGTCTCCGCTGCAGCCTGTGATCACAGACTGGAGGTGAGGCTCAGAGAGGCAGTGCTGGATATGGTGGGCGATTACTTTGTGCGTATACTATATGTTCATTATTATTATGTTAGGGGTACTTGGGGGGGGGGGGGGGTCATATAAGTTAGACATTTTTATCAGGATGTTAAAACAATGTGTATGTTTAAGGCTACTTTCACACTAGCGTTTTAGTTTTCCAGTATTGAGATCCGTCATGAGGGCTGAATACTGAGAAAAAAACGCTTCCGTTTTGTCCCCATTCATTGTCAATGGGGACAAAACGTAACTGAACAGAACGGAATGCTCCAAAATGCATTCCGTTCCGTTAAGTTGCGTTCCCATACCGGTCAGTAAACCGCAACATGTTGTAGTTTGCTTTCCGTCCTGGGATGCGGAGCAAGACGGATCAGTCATGACCTCCAATGGGAACGGATCCGACACAATCTGTCACAATAGAAAACGGATCCGTCACCCATTGACTTTCAATGGAGTTCATGACGGATCCGTTTTGGCAATGTGAAAGATAATACAAACGGATCCGCTCATAACGGATGCAGATAGTTGTATTATCAGTAAGGGAAGCGTTTTTACTGAGCCCTGCCGGATCCAGTAAAAACGCTAGTGTGAAAGTAGCCCAAGGCCCCTTTCACACGGGCGTGATTTCCGCGCGGGTGCAATGCATGAGGTGAAGGCATTGCACCCGCACTGAATCCGGACCCATTCACTTCAATGGGGCTGTGTACATGAGCTGTGATTTTCACGCATCACTTCTGCATTGCATGAAAATTGCAGAAAGCTCTATATTGTGCGTTTTTCACGCAACACAGGCCCCATAGAAGTGAATGGGGCTGCAGGAAAATTGCATGCATCCGCAAGCAAGTGCAGATGCGGTGTGATTTTCCCGCATGGTTGCTAGGAGACTATCTGGATGGGGACCCGATCTTTATTATTTTCCCTTTATAACATGGTTTAAAGGAAAATAATAGCATTGTAAATACAGAATGCTAAGTAAAAAGGGCAATAGAGGGTTAAAAAAAAAAAAGTAACTCACCTCCTCCAATTGAGCTTGTAGCTGCCGGTCTCCTGTTCTGTCTTCAGCTGGGGGTAAAGGACCTTCCGTAGCGTCACATGGTCCAGTCACTTGCTCCCATCACAATAGTGATGGAAGCATGTGATTGGACCATGTGACCCAGTGACGTCACGGAAGGTCCTTTACCCCCCTAGCTGAAGACAGAACAGGAGAACAGGAGACCGGCAGCTACGCGCTCAATTGGAGGAGGTGAGTTACTTTTTTTTTTTTAACCCTCTATTGCCCTTTTTACTTAGCATTCTGTATTTACAATGCTATTATTTTCCTTCATAACTATGTTATAAGGGAAAATAATTAAATATACAGAATACTCGCGGAACGCTCCTGCCTCTTATCCGGGCGTCAAACATGACGCCCGTGTGAAAGAGGCCTAAGGGCTTGTTCACATGACCGTATGGTTTTGCGGTCCGTTTTTCACTGATCCGTTGTTCCGCTTTTTGGATAAGGCTCCATTCACACGTCCGTAATTTGAGACCGCATCCGTTCCGCAATTTGCGGACCTATTCACTTTCAATGGGGCTGAAACGGATGCAGATCCGCATTTTCTGGATTCGCATCTGTTTTTTCGGGATCCGTTTTTTTCAGGATCCACAACTCCGTTCCTGAAAAAAATAGAACATGTCCTATTCTTGTCCGCAATTGCGGACAAGAGAAGGCATTTTCTATTTTATAGTGCTGGCTATGTGCGATCCGCAAATTGCGGATCGCACATTGCCGGTGTCCGTGTTGTGCAGTTCCGCAATTTGCGGATCTGCAAAACACTTACGGACGTGTGAATGGACCCTTAGTCGTGTTTCTGTTCCGTTGTTCGGCAAAAACAGGAACTTTGTAATCATTCCAAACACATGTGCAAAATGGGCTGGGCATAGCATTTCTACAGCATGGATCCGCAAAAAACGGATGATATACGGACATGTGTTCTGTATGCATTCCGTTTTTTATACGGACCCATTGACTTGAATGGAGCCACTGAACATGATTTGCAGACAATAATAGGACCTGAATCAAAATGTTGCGGAACGGAAATACGGAAACGGAATGCATATGGAGTACATTCTTTTTTTTGCTGACCCATTGAAATGAATGGTTCCGTATACGGAAAGCAAAAAACATTTGTGTGAACGAGCTCTAACATGTTTTTTTCTTCCCTGGAAACTATTGTATGGAGTAGACCAGGATATTCCGCTATTCCATACTTGTGATATACTGATGTATACAAGTCACATGAAGGCCAAAATGACACACTGGTCTCCGTCAGGATAATGTAATACCATGGAGGTGACCCACGTTTTCCTAACATACACACTAAACATGGGTCACCTCCATGGTATCCTAGTGCAAGTGAGGAAGCGAGTCCTGTTACCCCGCGTCCATCTTCATCTACCCTATACAGCACAGTGTCCCCTATCTGCTTGGGAGCTATAGCATTGTTTGTCCTGAGCTTTCTGGCTAATGAATAAAATTCCAGAACTACAGTAACTTCTGACAGATATTAACTGTTTCTAACTCTGCAGACTTTAGGGAAAGCTAAATGACTCTATCCAGTAATGGGGGCTACCCTTTGGCACCACCCACCGTACGTTTACAGCGCCGCTGCTATGCGGTTTGTCACATTTTGTGCCGCAGTCTTGTGCTAAAATTTTTAAAAAATGCATGTTTTCCCCATCATTCTGCACTCAGTACTCCATAATGAGAAAGTGAAATCAGAATATTAGAAATCTTTGCTAATTTATTGAAAAACTAAAATCTAGCATGGACACAAGTTTTCAGAACCTGTACTCAGGACTTAGTTGAAGCCCCTTTGGCAGTGATTACAGCCTCCAGTCTTCTTGGTTATGATGCCACAGGGTTTACACCTGGATTTGGGGATTTTCTGCCATTCTCTGCAGATCCTCTCGAGCTCTGTCAGGTTGGATGAGGACCGTCGGTGGATAGTCATTTTTCAGGTCTCTCCAGAGACGTTTGATTGCGTTCAAGTTCAGGGCTCTAGTTGGGCCACTAAAGGACATTCAGAGAGTTGTCCCTAGGCCTCTCTTATGTTGTCTGGGCTGTGTGCCTAGGCCAGGGATGGGCAAACTGTGGCTCTCCAGCTGTTGCAAAACTACAACTCCCAGCATGCAAAGACTGCTTACAGCTATCCGCCTACAGCAGGGCATGGTGGGAATTGTAGTTTTGCAGTTTGCCCATCCCTGGCCCTAGGTCATTGTCTTGTTGGAAGGTAAACCTCCGGCCCAGTCTGAGGTCCCGTGCACTCTGGATCAGGTTTTTATTAAAGGGGTTTTCCGAGTCTATGAAAATAAAAAATAAATAAAAAAACACTGTAGCTGCTTATTATATGGTAGACTAAAGCTATATGAGCACCTTGATACATGGTATGATACAGCTGAGCTCTCCTCATTTCTCCCATGCAGCCAGCTCCTCCTGCTTCTACACTAACTGGTTGTGGGCGTGTCAGCAGTGATGAGACTTCTCTGTATCCTCCCACTGCCTCCCCAGCACTGCTGCTCCACGCCCCCTACTGCTTTTCATCCCTCCCACACCCATTACATCATGATCCACGGCCCAGTACTCTCAGAGCATGCTCAGTGCCTTTCTCATGGTGTAGCATGGAGCGTATTTTACACTCATTCTCTGCTGCTATCACCCACTGTATATATATTACATCGCTCATTCTCTGCTGCTATCACCCACTGTATATATTACATCGCTCATTCTCAGCTGCTATCACCCACTGTGTATGTAATACATCGCTCATTCTCTGCTGCTATCACCCACTGTATATATATTATTACATCACTCATTCTCTGCTGCTATCACCCACTGTATATATTACATCGCTCATTCTCTGCTGCTATCACCCACTGTATATATATTACATTGCTCATTCTCTGCTGCTATCACCCACTGTATATATTACATCGCTCATTCTCAGCTGCTATCACCCACTGTGTATGTAATACATCGCTCATTCTCTGCTGCTATCACCCACTGTATATATATTATTACATCACTCATTCTCTGCTGCTATCACCCACTGTATATATTACATCGCTCATTCTCTGCTGCTATCACCCACTGTATATATATTACATCGCTCATTCTCTGCTGCTATCACCCACTGTATATATATTACATCGCTCATTCTCTGCTGCTATCACCCACTGTATATTTATTACATCACTCATTCTCTGCTGCTATCACCCACTGTATATATATTATTACATCACTCATTCTCTGCTGCTATCATCCACTGTATATATATTATTACATCGCTCATTCTCAGCTGCCATAACCCACTGTATATGTAATACATCGCTCACTCTGCTGCTATCACCCACTGTATATATATTATTACATCACTCATTCTCTGCTGCTATCACCCACTGTATATATTACATCGCTCATTCTCAGCTGCTATCACCCACTGTATATGTAATACATCGCTCATTCTCTGCTGCTATCACCCACTGTATATTTATTACATCGCTCATTCTCTGCTGCTATCACCCACTGTATATTTATTACATCACTCATTCTCTGCTGCTATCACCCACTGTATATATATTATTACATCACTCATTCTCTGCTGCTATCACCCACTGTACATATATTACATCGCTCATTCTCTGCTGCTATCACCCACTGTATATGTAATACATCGCTCATTCTCTGCTGCTATCACCCACTGTACATATATATATTACATCGCTCCTTCTCTGCTGTTATCACCCACTGTATATTTATTACATCACTCATTCTCTGCTGCTATCACCCACTGTATATATATTACATCACTCATTCTCTGCTGCTATCACCCACTGTATATATATTACATCGCTCATTCTCTGCTGCTATCACCCACTGTATATATATTACATCGCTCATTCTCTGCTGCTATCACCCACTGTACATATATATATTACATCGCTCCTTCTCTGCTGTTATCACCCACTGTATATATATTACATCACTCATTCTCTGCTGTTATCACCCGCTGTATATATATTACATCGCTCATTCTCTGCTGCTATCACCCACTGTATATATATTACATCGCTCATTCTCTGCTGCTATCACCCACTGTATATATATTACATCGCTCATTCTCTGCTGCTATCACCCACTGTATATATATTACATCGCTCATTCTCTGCTGCTATCACCCACTGTATATATAATTACATCACTCATTCTTAGCTGCTATCACCCACTGTATATATATTACATCACTCATTCTCAGCTGCTATCACCCACTGTATATGTATTACATCGCTAATTCTCTGCTGCTATCACCCACTGTATATATATTACATCGCTCATTCTCTGCTGCTATCACCCACTGTATATATATTACATCGCTCATTCTCTGCTGCTATCACCCACTGTATATATATTACATCGCTCATTCTCTGCTGCTATCACCCACTGTATATATATTACATCGCTCATTCTCTGCTGCTATCACCCACTGTATATATAATTACATCACTCATTCTTAGCTGCTATCACCCACTGTATATGTATTACATCGCTCATTCTCTGCTGCTATCACCCACTGTATATATAGTACATCGCTCATTCTCTGCTGCTATCACCCACTGTATATATAGTACATCGCTCATTCTCTGCTGCTATCACCCACTGTATATATATTACATCGCTCATTCTCTGCTGCTATCACCCACTGTGTATATTACATCGCTCATTCTCTGCTGCTATCACCCACTGTATATATATTACATCGCTCATTCTCTGCTGCTATCACCCACTGTGTATATATTACATCGCTCATTCTCTGCTGCTATCACCCACTGTATATATATTATTACATCACTCATTCTCTGCTGCTATCAACCACTGTATATATATTATTACATCACTCATTCTCTGCTGCTATCACCCACCGTATATATATTACATCGCTCATTCTCTGCTGCTATCACCCACTGTATATATATTACATTGCTCGTTCTCTGCTGCTATCACCCACTGTATATATATTACATCGCTCATTCTCTGCTGCTATCACCCACTGTGTGTATATATATATATATATATATATATATATATATATATATATAATACATCGCTCATTCTCTGCTGCTCCTTCAGTCCTAATCTGTAGAACATCTCTACCCTCAAACATACAGTCCCATGTAAATAATATTATTTTCTCCATCATACAGTCCCATTTAAATACCATCTCCAATTTTATCTTACAGTCCCATGCAAATATTATCTTCCTTTATGAATCATACAGTCCCATGTAAATACCATGTACCCATTCCCTCCAGTTCCTCTATCTTACGGTCCCATGTAAATATCATTTTCTTCTATGCCTCCAGTCCCTCCATCTTACAGTCCTATGTAAATACCATCTTTCTCCATCTTACAGCCTCATGTAAATACCATCTCCACCCCTCCCTCCAGCACCTGCATCATACAGTCACATGTACATACCATACCCCTCCAGCTCCTCCATCTTACAGTCCTATGTAAATACCACCCCCCCCTCCTTCCCGCTTCTCCATCTTACAGCCTCATGTAAATACAATCACCCCCCCCTCCCTTCAGCTCCTCCATTTTACAGTCCCATGTAAATACCACCCCCCCTCCAGCTCCTCTATCTTACAGTCCTATGTAATTACTCCCCTCTAGTTGAATAAAACCCAGCCCTCCACACACAGCAAGTACTTGCAGGGATCCCTTGTCTCCAGGATGTGCACTGACTCTTCCTTAGGGATCTTGGCGGCTCCATTCTGTGCTGTAGGAAAGCATGCTCAGACGCTGCTCGGCACCACACATCAGCCAGCCCCTTCCCCCAAGCAACCGATATTCCGTTATTTTTCCCTACCCTCGTCATTTCTGGTTCTGACGCAGCTGCACCGGAAGTGACGTTTGCGGGTGTGGAAGGAGGTGTGTCACGCCGCTCACTTACTGAGTGGCTGAGTAGGAGTCGGCGCAGGCGAGCGCAGCTAACTGAACGCGCCTAGGGTAGGAAAAACTCTCGGCCATTTGCGCATGCGCCGAGGGTAGTGAAAACTTACTGGGCTGTAAATTTTCACTACCCTCGGAGCATGCGCAATTGGCCGTGATTTTTCCCGACCCTAGGCACTAGACAAGACAAGATCCAGCAAGCGTTAGCCTCGCGTGTGCACTGGGCTGTAAGTTTCTCAATACCCTTTGCGTATGCGCAGTTGGCCATAAGTTTTGCCTACCCTAGGCGCATTTACAGTTAGCTGCGCTCGTCTGCGCCGACTCCTACCCAGCCACCCACCCAGTAAGCGAGCGCCGTGACACACCTCCTTTCACACCCGCAAACGTCACTTCCGGTGCGGCTGCGTCAGAACCGGAAATGACGAGGGTAGGGAAAGTTCACGGGTAGGGAAAAATAACAGAACACCGGCACTGACTGCTGACCTCACACGCTACTGGTTTGGGGGGAGGGTCCGGCTGATAGGCTGTGCTGAGAAGCTGCCTGCACTTACATTCAGTCTCGCGCAAGCGCAGTCACAGAGGAGGCAGGATGCAGTCATGAAGGTATCGTCATTGCTTGATTGACACGTTCATGGTGGTAGGGAACCAAGCTCTGTGCACAATGAACGGCACATGTTCTTGGAGGAAGCAGAGGCAGGGCACCATATGACCAGGTTTCTGAACTCAAACCCTGTTAGGAATTTTTAATAAGCGTGAATTTAAAGCTTGCTGAACCTACCAGGCCGCAAACGATAACACCTAAAAGTTAACTCTCGGAATAACCCTTTAAGAACATCTCCGTAGTTTTCTCCACTCAGCTTTCCCTAAACCCTGACCAGTCTCCCTTTCCCAGCCACAGAAGAGCAACCCCATAAGAAGATGCTGCCACCACCATGCTTCACCGTAGGGATGCTATTAGGTGATTAGCCGAGCCTGGTCTCCCTTAGACATGATGCTTTGAACTGGGGCCCTTGGTTTCATCAGACCAGGGAATCTTGTTTCTCACAGTCTGAGTCCTTTAAGTGGACTTTTTGTTATTTTTTCAATCTCGAGGTCGTCTCTCATTTGTCTTTTACTGAAGAGAGGCATCTTTCTGTTCACTCTGCCATAAAACCCAGATTGGTGGAGCGCTGCAGTGATGATTGACCTTCTGGAAGTTTCTCCCATCTGCATACTGGAACTTTGGAGCTCCGCTAGAGTGACCATTGGGTTCTTGGTCACCTCACTTACAAAGACCCTTGTCCCCCTATTACTTAGATTTTTGGGGCAGTCAGCTCTAGCAAGAGTCCAGGTTGTTCCAAACTTCATCCATGTAAGAATTATAGAGACTACTGTGCACTTTTTGTATCCTTCCCCAGGTATATGCCTCTACACAATCCTGTCTCTGAGCCCTACAACAGTTTTTTCTTTCTTATGCCTTGGTTTTTGCTCTGATATGCATTGTCAGCTGTGAGACCTGATAGAGACAGGGCTATGTCTTTCCAAATCATGTCCAATCACCTGAATTTACCCGTCAAGGTATAGAAACATCTCAAAGATGATCAAGAGAAATTGGAGGCCCCCAGACGGTGAATACTTATGACCATGCAAAATTTAAGTTTATCTTACATTTTACATTTCTAAAATTCAGTTTTTCTCAATATGGGTTAAGTGCAGAATGATGGCAGAAAAGGACCAGGGCCTGACATACGGTAACTCTGATGCCAGCAGTTTAACCCCATAGTGACCACCCATATGTCTTTTTACGGCGGTCACTAAAAGGCCTTAGGCTGGGCCGCTGCTTTTTCATGGCGGCCCGGTCTAAGCGCTGCACGGGTCGGTTCCCCGTGCAGCCGGAGCAGTGACCCAGTTCTCACATTAGAGCCATGGTCCTGCTTTAACAGCCCAGACCGGCAGGAGTGACAATCCGGGCTGTTTAACGCTCTACATGCTGAGGGCAATGGTGCCCGCCACATGTACAGTGCTGACAGAGGGAGCGGACTCCCTCTGTCTCCTATCAGCACCCTGCAAATGCGATCACCGGGTGCCGATACGTTTAAAGGTCTAGCGCAGCCTGCTGCTCAATGTAAGTAAACCACTGACTTTAAAATGCAATGCACTATAGGGATAGTTAATTGTATTTTAAAATCAGATTATTGTATGTTATAGTCCCCTTTGGGACTATTAAGTGGTAAAAAAAAAAAAACATTTCTCAAATAAAAAGTTCCAGCACTTTTGTTCCAAAAAATTACAAAAAAAAAAATCTCCCCCATATGTTTGGTATCGCCGCGTCCATAACGACTCAGACTATATAAATATCATGTAAATGATCCCGTACGGTGAATGCTGTAAAAAAAAAGATTTGTCGGTAAGGCCCAAAACAGGCTGGTCACTAAGGGGTTAAACTCCTAGATGCCACAGTTAATAGCAATGATGGTCAATAGCAATCTAAGGTTAATAACAGTGGGAACTCCCTCTGTCACCCTATTGCATGACAGTGGTATGGTGATGGGGTTCCATCTCTGCAGGGGGGTACATTAAGGGCCTGATAATATGCCAAAGTCGCACTTACGAGCATGTGTTCGGGGGCCTCCATCACAGAGTTAGTAAAAAAAAAAAAACGTGCTTCCGAAAAGAAACCCAACAGATCCAAGGAGTCAGTGGGATCTGTTTGGCTCTGTTCCTGTATGTTCTGTGCTGAATCTGACACATCCGTTGTCTTCGTTCTTCTGCTGCTATAACAGGTGTGAATGCAGCCTTAGCAGTTTTTTGATGATCTCCCCTCTCCAAACAGGAATAACAGTTCATCAGTGAGTTGTATGTACCCAAAGGTGACACCAATAAAAAATACTTCTGCAAAAGTAGTTAAAGGGGTTCTGAACCCGGACATAGCCATAATCTCACCGAGGCAGCCCCCCTGACTTCAGTATCGGAGCTGTTCATGCTCCGATGCTCTCCCTTGCCGTGTGCAGGATCGCGCAGAGCAAGGGCTCTTTTATTCACAATAACATACGGACGTTGCCCGTGCATTGGGGACTGCAAATCGTGAGTAACTAGGACTCTTTTTCAGGCCTGAGCTGCAATAATTATGATGCTGGTTCTCGGTAACCACTGAAATGAGCATGTCTGCCACTACTTTATGCTGCCCTTAGTGATGACAGCATTAACTTGATGATAGGTTCCCTTTAAAGGGGTTGTCCCACGAAAAATATTCTACAGTTTTCAAACAAGCACCTGGATCTCAATTCTTCTGTAATTGCATGTCATTAAAAATGTAGTTATTCAATAAAACGTATCTGTATAGCGCCACCTGCTGTTTTTTTTTTCTTATTTCTTTGACCTGCTCACTGAGATGGTCGCACATGCTCAGTTTCATCCTTCACCTGCCTCCTGAGCTGTGATGGGGAGAGCTGAGACACGCCCCCTGAGCTGTGATGGGGAGAGCTGAGACACGCCCTCTGAGCTGTGATAGGAAGAGCTGAGACACGCCCCCTGAGCTGTGATAGGGAGAGCTGAGACACGCCCCCTTAGCTGCAGCAGAAAAGACACTCCCCTTGAGCTGTCAGCCTGATATAAATGCAGAGCAATGAGTGGCGAGGTCTCTGGATCCATGGGAGGTACAGGGCTGGTTCTAGCTTTGTTAGTAAGGCAGTGTTATGTACTATCTCTACATTAGTCATGGGATTTAAGCAATAATATGCTACATTCAGACCCATCCTTACTGCTTCAGGAATATTACATTTATATGGAAGCGAAAAAGCAATACCTTAAATCTCATTAAATGGCATCTTAAATATACAAGACGTCCTGAGGAGTGTGCGGCAGTGATCAGAGGTTCCTACCTTGTGACAAGAAGGAAGACATTATAGGACAGGCCGTCTATAGAGAGGGAAACCTGGGCTCCTCCATTTGGGAACCCTCTGAGCGGCTGAGGTGCACTCAGTCTGTCCCTTCTTCTGTCTAAGGGGGATTTCACACTTGCGTTTTTCTTTTCCGGCGTAGAGATCCGTCGTCGGGTCTCTACGCCAGAAAGAAACTGATCAGGATTCTCCCCATGCATTCTGAATGGAGAGAAATCCGTTCAGGATGCATCAGGATATCTTCCGTTCAGTATGTTAACGTTTTTTGGACGGAGAAAATACCGCAGCATGCTGCGGTTTTCTTTATGTCCTGGGATGCAGAGCAAAACAGATCCATCATGACCCCCAATGTAGGTCAATGGGGACGGATCCGTTTTCTCTGCCACAATAAAAAAATGGATCCGTCCTCCATTGACTTTCAATGGAATTCAAAACGGATCCGTTTTGACAATGTTAAAATATAGTTAAATTTATACAAGCGGATCCGTTTAAACAGATGAATGCGGTTGTATTATCTGTAACTGAAGCGTTTCTTTCCAGCATAGAGCCCCGACGACGGAAGTCTATGCCGGAAAAGAAAAACGCCAGTGTGAAAGTACTCTAAGGCCCCTTTCACACGGGCGTGAGGAGGACGCATTGCACCCGCACTGAATCCGGACCCATTCATTTCTATGGGGCTGTGCACATGAGCGGTGATTTTCATGCATCACTTCTGCGTTGCGTGAAAATCGCAGCATGCTCTATATTGTGCGTTTTTCACGCAACGCAGGCCCCATAGAAGTGAATGGGGCTGCGGGAAAATCGCAAGCATCCGCAAGCAAGTGCGGATGCGTTGCGATTTTCCCGCATGCTTGCTTAGCAATGGGACCCGATCTCTATTATTTTCCCTTATAACATGGTTATAAGAGGAAATAATAGCATTCTTAATAAAGAATGCATAGTAAAATGAAGAGGAAGGGGTTAAAAATAATAAAAGTTAACTTACCTTAGCCACTTGATCGCGTAGTTGCGATCTGTTCTCTCTTTCCCTGCATCAGCTAAGATCTACAGGACCTGTGATGACATCACATCACATGGTCCAATCACATGGTCCATCTTACCATGGTGATGGACCATGTGATTGGACCATGTGATGTCATCACAGGTCCTGTAGATCTTAGCTGATGCAGGGAAAGAGAGGACAGATCGCAACTACGCGATCAAGTGGCTAAGGTAAGTTAACTTTTATTATTTTTTAACCCCTTCCACTTCATTTTACTAAGCATTCTTTATTAAGAATGCTATTATTTCCTCTTATAACCATGTTATAAGGGGAAATAAACAATTCTCCAGAAGACCCGAAACCGGACTTCAGTGATGAAGTCCGTCTTCGGGTTGGATACCAAACATGGCGATTTTTCTCACGGGAGTGCAAAACGCATTACAAACGTTTGCACCCGTGCGGGGAAAACGCGCATATTCCCACAACGCACCCGCCTCTTATCCGGGCGTCAAACATGTCGCCCGTGTGAAAGAGGCCTAAGGCAGGTTTCACACTCGTGGCAGGGAACTCCAGGAGGCTGTTCTGGTAGAGAACAGCCTGTCAGAGGTCTCCAGATCTGGCTTTGCTGGATACTACCGCCATAATGGGGCCCAGCGGAGAGGCAGAGCTTTTTAAGAGCTCATTTACATACCTTTCTTCCCAGGATTCCAGAGGAGCATGTACTGCCTATAAGTCTCCTCACACTGATTAAAGTGCTCTTGGTAAGGAGAGAGCGTACCCCCCCCCCCCCCCCCCCCAAATCCTGATTTAAGCCTCGCCCAGTTAAGCCTGTACTCTATGCTTTGCACTGATGAGGAGCAATCCCCCCTGAAACAGCTGTCTGCAGATGAGGTGCTGGGTTTTTTAACCACTTCAGCCCCCCTAGCTTAAACACCCTTAATAACCAGACCACTTTTTACAATTCCGCACTACACTACTTTCACCGTTTATTGCTCCGTCATGCAACTTACCACCCAAATGAATTTTACCTCCTTTTCTTCTCACTAATAGAGCTTTCATTTGGTGGTATTTCATTGTTGCTGACATTTTTTCTTTTTTTGCCATTAATAAAAATTTAACGACATTTTTGCAAAAAAATGACATTTTTCACTTTCTGTTGTAATTTTTTTTTAAAAAACGACATTTCTATATAAATTTTTCTCTAAATTTATTGTTCTACATGTCTTTGATAAAAAAAAAAAGTCCAATAAGTGTATATTTATTGGTTTGGGTAAAAGTTATAGCGTTTACAAACTATGGGGAAAAAAAGTGAATTTCGGCATTTTGAAGCAGCTCTGACTTTCTGAGCACCTGTCATGTTTCTTCAGGTGCTAGAATGTCAGGATAGTATAAATACCCCCCAAATCACACCATTTTAGAAAGAAGACACCCCAAACTATTCGCGGAGGGGCATGGTGAGTTCATGTATCATTTCATTTTTTTTCACAAGTTAGCGGAAAATGACACTTTCTGAGGAAAAAAAAAAAAAAAAAAAAAGTTTCAATTTCTGCTAACTTCTGGCAAAAAAAAAAATATCTCAGACTAACTCACTATGCCCCTCAGTGAATACCTTGGGGTGTCTACTTTCCGAAATGGGGTCATTTGTGGGGTGTGTTTACTGTTCTGGCATTTTGGGCGGGGCTAAATTGTGAGCCGCCATGTAAAACCTAAAGGTACTCGTTGGGATTTGGGCCCCTTTGCGCACCCAGGCTGCAAAAAAGTGTCACTTATGTGGTATCGCCCTACTCAGGAGATGTAGGGCAATGTGTTTTGGGGTGTATTTTTACATATACCCATGTTGGGTGAGAGAAATATCTCTGTAAATTGTCAACTTTGTATAAATTTTTTTAAAAGTTGTCGTTTACAGAGATATTTCTCACACAAAGTATGGGTATATATAAAAATACACCCCAAAACACATTGCCCCACTTCTTCTGAGTACGGCGATACCACATGTGTGCCACTTTTTTGCAGCCTGGGTGCGCAAAGGGGCCCAAATTCCAATGAGTACCTTTAGGATTTCACAGGGCATTTTTACGCATTTGGATTCCAGACTTCTTCTCACGCTTTAGGGGCCCCTAAAATGCTAGGACAGTATAAATACCCCACATGTGACCCCATTTTAGAAAGAAGACACCCCAAGGTATTCCGTGAGGGGTATGGTGACTTGAGTTCATGTAAAATTTTATTTTTTGTCCCAAGTTAGTGGAATATGAGACTTTGTAAAAAACAACATTTTTTATTGTTTTTTCTCACAAAGTCTCCCTTAACTTTTGACAAAAAGTTTAATTTTTCATGGACTCACTATGCCCCTCAGCGAATACCTTGGGGTGTCTTCTTTCCAAAATGGGGTCACATGTGGGGTATTTATACTGCCCTGGCATTTTAGGGGCCCTAAAGCGTGAGAAGAAAAATGCGTAAAAATGCCCTCCTAAAAGGTACTCATTAGAATTTGGGCCCCTTTGCGCATATTGGCTACAAAAAAGTGTCACTTATGTGGTATCGCCGTACTCGGGAGAAGTAGGGCAATGTGTTTTGGGGTGTATTTTTACATATACCCATGCTGGGTGAGAGAAATATCTCTGTAAATTGACAACTTTGAATAAAAATTTTTTAAAAGTTGTTGTTTACAGCAATATTTCTCACACAAAGTATGGGTATATATAAAAATACACCCCAAACACATTGCCCTACTTCTCCTGAGTACTGGCGATACACATGTGTGCCACTTTTTTGCAGCCAAGATATGCAAAGGGGCCCTAAAACCAATGAGTACCTTTAGGATTTCACAGGGCATTTTTACGCATTTGGATTCTCACGCTTTAGGACCCCTAAAATGCCAGGGCAGTATAAATACCCTACAAGTGACCCCATTGTGGAAAGAAGACACCCTAAGGTATTCCGTGAGGGGCATGGCGAGTTCACAGAAAAAATATATATTTGGCACAAGTTAGCGGAAATTGTTTTTTTTTTTTTTTTTACTGTTTTTTAAGTCTCATATTCCACTAACTTGTGACAAAAAATAAAATTTTGCATGAACTCACCATACCCCTCACGGAATACCTTGGGGTGTCTTCTTTCTAAAATGGGGTCACATGTGGGGTTTTTGTACTGCCCTGGCATTTGAGGGTCTCCGCAATCATTACACGTATGGCCAGCATTAGGAGTTTCTGCGATTCTCCGTATATTGAGCATACGGGTAATGAGATTTTTTTTTTTTCCGTTCAGCCTCTGGGCTGAAAAAAAAAAAAAAATGAACGGCACAGATTTTTTCATTCGCATCGACCAATGTGGATGAAAAAATCTCTGCCAAAATCAGTGACTGCGATGTGGTGGGCTGGGCGCTAGCTACCTAACAAGTAGCTAGCTAACTGGCGGTGATAAGAGACCCTTATGCCCCATTCACACGTCCGAAATTCTGTTTGCGGAACGGAATTGCGGACCCATTCATTTCTATGGGGACAGACTTTGTCCCGCTTGGATCCGGAATTACGGATCCGCGCTTCCGGGTCTGCACTTCCGTTCCGCAAGAATATAGAACATGTCCTATTCTTGTCCGCAATTGCGGACAAGAAAAAGCATTTTCTATATAGTTCTGGCAATGTGTGGATCTGCAAAATGCGGAAAGCACATTGCCGGTGTCCGTGTTTTGAGGATCCGCGGATCCGATCCACGGATCCGCAAAACACATATGGACGTCTGAATGGAGCCTTACAAGGGGTGTGATCAATGACAGGGGGGTGATCAGGGGGTCTAGATGGGGTGATCAAGGGGTTAATAGGTGGGGGGGGGGGGTTAGTGTAGTGTTTGGTGCAACTTTACATAGTTACCTGGTCCTCTGGTGGTCGATCCCAGCAAATGGGACCACCAGAGGACCAGGTAGCAGCTATATCAGACGCTGTTCACAAAACAGCGTCTGATATAGCTCTTTGATGCGATTTAATTCGCATCTACAGCCTGCCAGCGATGGATCATCGCTGGCAGGCTGTAGCAGAACTCCTGAGACGTGCGACACTGTGAACGCGCCCGCGCGCGCGTTCACAGGGAGTCTCGCGTCTCGCGAGAGGACGCGCCGATGCGTCGTCTCAGAACTACAGGACCGACCGCAGGACGCATCCCTGCGTTAGGCGGTCCTGTAGTGGTTAATATCTAAGTCATGTCTCAAGACCTATCTAAAGGGTTGAACACTGACACTGACATCTGGTGGCATCAGAGACAGATCCTGTTAAGAGCTTATTTGCATAATTTCTTTCCAGAATTCCAGAGGAGCATGTATGGCCTTTAAGCCTCCTCACGCCGATTTAAGGTGCTCTCCTTAAGGAGAGATAGTACCCCTAAATGACTTATCCTGTACTGATCCTGAGTTATATCCTGTATTATACTCCAGAGCTGCACTCGCCATTCTGCAGGGGGGTCACTTTGTGAATACTGGACATTACATTACTTATCCAGTACTGACCCTGAGTTATATCCTGTATTATACTCCAGAGCTGCACTCACCATTCTGCAGGGGGGTCACTTTGTGAATACTGGACATTACATTACTTATCCAGTACTGACCCTGAGTTATATCCTGTATTATACTCCAGAGCTGCACTCACCATTCTGCAGGGGGGTCACTTTGTGAATACTGGACATTACATTACTTATCCAGTACTGACCCTGGGCTCCAGGAGCTTCTGTATTGGCTTTCCCTTATTTTTAGGAAACACTCCTGTTTCCCATGCGCATTCTAGACAGTGGCCACTAGAGGGCAGCAGCGCTCCATGGAGAATTTAGCACCTAGGTTGTTATGCTGGATTAATGGCATGCGTTCAGCAGTGCCGTTCCCTGTCATTCTACTGACACTCCTAATTCATGAGATCTGGCGGTTGCCTGAGTGGAAGCAGTTTTCAATATACATGCATACATATAAAGTGCGCTCACCGTTCTCGAGTGCAGCTCGATGCTGACAGCTGGGAGAGCGGGAAGCCCAGATTGTTTAATATTTATGGCTGCTTTCTGCACATATTTTCCGCTTTTTATTTGTTTGCTTCTTTCTTTTACACTTAAGTTGATTACAGTGCCCGATCCAAGTGTTCTTATAGCTCTAATCGTGGGCATAGATGGTTCATAGCTGGGAGCAGGCTGGTCTGCCGAGAGGGATTATAATGATCGTCTGCAGGCTACACCGCCATATACTGCAGATCCAGGTGGCTGTTTCTCTAGATTTTCATAGTTTGTCTAATCATTTTAACAATGCATATCACTTTAATTGTAGAAGTAGTAGTTGTCATACAACATAGAAGTATAAAAACATTGTTTGCGGGCCTGGTAGGTGAATGGGAGCAATGCTGCAGTACCACTAGTGGCCACTACCCAGCGTATTGCACTGTGCTGTTCCAAGGCAGAGTAACAGGTTCAAACACCTTATAGGTGAGGGTTCAAGTCCAGCCACCACCACTTACCTGATATCGATGGTCTATCCCAAGTATAGGTTAATACAACAGTCCCGGAAAACCACTTTGAAACTTATGAGACATCTCCTGACAAACCCCTAATACTCCTAACGAGAATGGCGGGGATCCCTTTCTACAAACTGAACATTTTACCGTCCCATGCAGTGAGTGCTAGTGGCAGCATCACCTCCTAAGTGCCCCTCTCTTGGAGGGACAGTCCTTCATTTGGATGCAAGTCCCTTTGTCCCTCTTTGCTCCTTAAAGCACATCTGTCAGCAGGTTTGCACCTATGACACCGGCTGACCTGTTACATGTGCACTTGGCAGCTGAAGGCGTCTGTGTTGGTGCCATGTTCATATGTGCCCGCATTGCTGAGAAAAATAATGTTTTAATATATGCAAATGAGCCTCTAGGAGCAACAGGGGCGTTGTCATTACATCTTTTTCTGAAAATGGTACGCCCTCTGCATTTTGATTGACAGGGCCAAGTGTGATCATGTCTACACTGCCTCGCCCTGTCGATCAAAGTGCAGATGGTGCGACTCATTGCAGAGAGAGCAGAGCCTTTAGGTGTGACAGCAACGCCCCCGTTGCTCCTAGAGGCTCATTTGCATATATTAAAACAGCATTTTTCTCAGCAATGTGGACACATATGAACATGGAACCAACACAGACGTCTTCAGCTGCCGAGTGCACATGTAACAGGTCAGCCAGTGTCATAGGGACAAATCTGCTGACAGATGTCCCTGGTTTTGACCTGGGAAATACATTTGCATCAATAATCTTATTAAACTGCTCCAGAAACTGGTTCCTACCTGTGCATTAGACTTCACCTTATATATATTTTTTCATTATTTGGTGAAATTTTGCTTTTAGAATGTTTATAATCAGATGATTTTTGTGCGAAGATTTAAAGGGGTATTCCAGGGCAAGGAAAAGGCTTCCCCAGGAACTGCACATACACAAAAAACCTCAGAACTTGTACCTACCTTACTGACCCACCCTCCCTGCTGCACCTCACTTCCTGCTACTGTCTGCACATGGCAGGAATGGCTGTGACGGGTGCTCAGTAAAATCACAGGCTGCAGCCAGGACCTGCCTCAGGCACTGATTGGATCTTGGACTCTTCACATCATGGGGGCGTATGAGCAGTATTACAAGCTGGTTATTGGAATAAATGATTTTACAATGTAATACATAAACTGACCAGATCTAACAGAGTGGCCGCTGCTCTCCACTCTAGACCCCGCCCTTTAATGATGTCCAAATTAAAGGGGTCATGCCATGATTGATGTAAAAATTAAAATCAGACATCCTATAGTACATGACAATCTCTTTCTAACAAAGATAGAACCAGCCCTGAACCTCACATGGATCCAGAGATCTCTACGTTCACTGCAACATTTGCTCTGTTAGATTATCTTCAGCCTGGCATAAGCCTGCCATAAGTGCTAACAGAACTTAGGGCAGGTGGCAGTTGGAAGATTTAACTGACTACATTTGAGACCAGCTCAGTGAGATGGACAAAAAAAAAGAAAAAGAACAAACAGCAGGTGGCGCTGTACAGATCCATTTTATTGAAAAGCTCACTGGCTATACAACATTTTTAATTACATCCCATTGTAAAAGTATTCAGGCCCAAGTGCTGGTTTGAAAACTGTAGAATAAGGCCCCATTCACCCCATTCATCCATTAATGCGGACCCATTCATTGTGAATGGGGCCGGACTTGATGCGGAGAGCTCCGCAAAAGATAGAGCGTGTCCTATTCTTGTCCGCAGCATCTCTATGGGGAGTGCCGGCATGGTGTGTTGAAAATCCGCAACACACCACGGACGTGTGAATGACTCCTAGGTTTTGTGACACGACCCCTTTAAGGCATATGGATTTGGAATTTTACTTCCCATGCATAGCAGGTGTTTATGACGCCACTTTACAGGGGTATACATTGAAGGGAACGCAATGAAAAACCGGCACTTAATCCCACATCATATCTCAAGTTTTTGAAACACTTTTTTTTTTTTTGTGGTTTAAAAATATTTATGTTCTGGTAAATGTACAATATGTGCGAGAAATAATGTGGCTTAAGGGTGAAAATAGTATTTTGTTCTACTCTGTCTCCATCTGCTGGTGGTTAAGGGAACTTCTCAGTCTGCTGATAACAGATCATTTAAAGGAGTACTTCACCTTTACCAACATTTTACATCAAGTAAAAGTCTCATGCACCCAGCTGTAGTACTATGCATTGTTCATATTGTAAGAAGCCATAATATAACCCGTATAGAAATCTATGGACCCGTACTGCACCGTCGGAGGTTTCTTTGGCCCATATGTATACTGTCTTTATTCCATACCTCTGAGAACCTTGGAGAAACTGGGGATCTGCTCTAGTCTGAGATGCTATTTTCTATTTGATAACTGTAATAAAAATGCATAAAATCTATAGCTATTCTATAAAATGTGATTGACAAAACCAGTACTAGCACTTTTTGAAAAGGACACTAAACCTAAAGTCTGAAATCTCCCTTCTTAGTTGCATTTACTATTCAGTTGAATATTTTATGTATTGTTCCCTTTCTTTCAGAACTTTTATTCTTTATGCAAATAAGGGCTTTAGTGTACTGAGGGGCAGACCATCACTTAAAGTAGCACTCTCACAAAAATCTCTGTTCTCTGACCTGTTAGAAAGGTACATAATGCAAATAGTAGTGAAGGTAACCTTCTTACCAGCGACTGTATTTGAGAGTAACTACCTCCCTTCTGATCCTGAGCTGTGTCATGTGACCAACTCTCTGATGTCCAACTGGACAGGAAGTCAGTTACTTCACTATTCACTCCTAGCAGACTGACATTGAGGCTGCCATAGGAATACATGGAGAAACTGGCTTCGTGTTCACACATAGGGTGCTATATTTTTTGGAGAGTCAGAGTGCTGGTCACATGACGCAGCTGAGGATCAGAAGGGAGGTGATAACTCACAAATACAGTCACTGGTCAGATGATTACCTTCATTATACAGTTGTGTTAAAAATTATTCAACCCCCACTGAAATTGAGTGTTTTGGCCAGTTTGACATTGACTTTGATCATTTCAGTCATCTTGTTTACAATTAAATCAAAGAGGCACTTGTAAGTCAGACAAATATTACATAACATTTATAATGAAATAACCACAAATGTCTTTTCTGTGCTCACATCATTATCAGTTTTATTCAACCCCCAAGTGACATTCAATCTTAGTACTTAGTACAACATCCTTTTCCAGTTACAACAGCTTTTAAACGTGAAGCATAGCTTGACACAAGTGTCTTGCAGCGATCTACGGGTATCTTCGCCCATTCTTCATGGGCAAAAGCCTCCAGTTCAGTCACATTCTTAGGTTTGCGCACTGCAACTGCTTTCTTTAAGTCCCACCTGAGGTTCTCAATCGGATTTAAGTCTGGTGACTGCGATGGCCACTTCAAAATGTTCCAGCCTTTAATCTGCAGCCATGCTCTAGTGGACTTGGAGGTATGCTTGGGATCATTGTCCTGTTGAAAGGTCCAACGTCTCCCAAGCCTCAGGTTTGTGACGGACTGCATCACATTTTCATCCAATATCTCCTGGTACTGAAGAGAATTCATGGTACCTTGCATGGACGTAGCTATAGGGGGTGCAGAGGTAGCAGTCGCTACCGGGCTCAGGAGCCTAAGGGGGCCCAAAGACCCTTGTGCCGCATAGGAAGACACACAAAGCACTGAGGGAAGGGGGGCCCAAGCTGAACTCTTGCACCAGGGCCCTTGAGCCGTTAGCTACGCCCCTGGTACCTTGCACACGCTGAAGCTTCCCTGTACCTGTAGAAGCAAAACAGCCCCAGAGCATGATTGACCCCCCGCCATGCTTCACAGTAGGCAAGGTGTTCTGTTCTTCATAGGCCTCCTCCAAACATAGCGTTGATCCATGGGCCCAAACAGTTCTAATTTTGTTTCATCAGTCCACAGAACACTATCCCAAAACTTTTGTGGTTTGTCCACATGACTTTTGGCATACTGCAGTCGACTCTTCTTATTCTTTGGAGACAGCAAGGGGTGCGCCTGGGAGTTCTGGCATGGAGGCCTTCATTACGCAGTGTGCGCCTTATTGTCTGAGCTGAAACTTCAGTACCCGCATCTGACAAATCTTTTTTCAGTTCCTCAGCAGTCACACGGGGACTTTTCTCCAGTTTGCGCTTCAGGTAGCGCACAGCATTAAAGTCAGCATCTTCTTTCTGCCACAACCAGGTAGCGTTTCAACAGTGCCCTTTGCCTTGAATTTGCGAATGATGCTTCCTATGGTGTCTCTTGGTATGTTTAACATCTTTGCAATCTTCTTATAGCCATTGCCCTTCCTGTGAAGAGAAATCACCTCTTCTCTTGTCTTCCTGGACCATTCGCTTGACTTCACCATGTTTGTAAACACACCAGTAAATGTCTAGAAGGAGCTGAGTATCACAGTCATTTTACATCTGCCTAATTGGGGCTTATTATGCTTGATCGCTGCTCCTTGACATCCACAGGTGTTTTCAATACCTGATCGAAAAGACTTGAATGAACCTCTGTTCTTAAGAGTGGTCGTCTTTAAGGGGTTGAATAATTGTGTCAATGAAGTAAGATTTCATTCTGAACACAATTACAAATGTACACTAAATTCCCTAAATTCCCTAAAGCCCTTTACAGCATTGGGGGTTGAATAATTTTGAACACAAGTGTCGTTTTCATCAGGTTAGAGAATACAGCTGAGGGGCACCAAGGAGCTAGGCTCCAGACCGATATCGTTTTAATCAGCAGGATGTCTGGTTTAATGGGGTTCATGCTGTGGATGCGCTATAATCGCTATTTACTTTAGGTTTGTGACCTGTATATATATCTGTTAAATACCTCCACCACCCTTTGGTGCCCCATGGGTCACGTGACATAGCTGAGGATCAGAAGGGAGGTTATAACTCACAAATACTGTCACTGGTAAGAAAAATACCTTTTAAAGGGTTGTCCAGAATCGAGACAAAACTGGCTAGAGGAGTGGGAATTGCATAAAACAATCAAAGAACCATTATTTACCCGTTATATCCCTCACCATTCCAGCGCCACTCTCTGGTGCACCCATGTCCCGCTGCCATTCTCTATTTACTGTGCCGCAGTGGTGATGCCATGTTGACACACGTGACTGCCGCACCCCAATGGGGTTGTTAACATAAACAGAAAGCGCACACCAAAATCTGCAACGAAAAATGCAAAAAACAAAACAAAAAACTCCTGCCATAAATAGCGCAGATTTATATGGTTTTAGCGCGGATTTCATGCAGATTTTTTGCATACAACATGTGCAGGTACCCTTAATAAAAAGACCTCTGCCAAAGAGGCGCAGTCCTTGTAATAAATTTGTTGAATCTGTGATGTTTGTGTGTCAGAAACTGCGTTAGGAGCTGAATACATTCCAGTTATAATTTACTGCAGTTTTCTTGCGTAAATTATATGTGCGAAGTTGCGTTGGGCCAACGCCTTCAGCTAAGCTCCGCCCACTATTAGAAGGAAGCACCGCGGGGGGCGTAGAACTAAAAAACCTGCAAATCATTCCGTATTATCCTGTTTGCAGCTTTTGTACGCCAGTAAACACATTTAGTAGAGAACTGCCAGTGACCTCATCTAAGAGGGAATTTTAGTTTATTCAGCCTGCTCGCTGTTTTTTACCTTGTTCTTTATTTATTTTTATTCGCTTTTCTAATGTTACACCTGCATTAGGTGACCCGGTGGATTGAACCCTCCCTGCCGCAAAGGAGCCCAAGCTTTCTGCCTACACTAAGCAATGCCTGCTAACTAGCCAGTCACCCTGTATTGCTAGTTTAATTGCAAAAAACATCATTATTATCCTTAATGAGCTCCACGGGGAGTTACCGGATCAAATGTCATGCTGTGATGTGACAGAAACGACTATGCAACCAGAATTCGTCCTTTCAAGGCGATTTCAAAGCAGCAGTTTGTTGATATTGGAGGGGAGATATTTGTGCTCGGGCGCTCTCCGGCTCCGATGATCCTCTGAACGTGTTTGTTTTGTCTTCTAATAAGCCCAGATTGAAAAAAAAGGAGCATTAACTTTGGGAGGTTATTACTGTGGACTGTGATGCATGATATTTATAGAAAAATGCATTACATGGTAGGAATGCAGAACTGTGTAACTAACTCTGACCTCTTTATTATGCAGAATTGTGGGAAAAGCCGATGCGTCCCTGCATAAGGAGTCATGTTTGCTTTTCAGAACTAAATATGTTTAAAATACCATAATGTATACAGATACTATTATACTGTCCAATATGGATATGAATAAAGCTACTGTAATACTGCTCCCTATGTTCAAGAATATAACTACTGTAATACTGCTCCCTATGTTCAAGAATATAACTACTGTAATACTGCTCCCTATGTTCAAGAATATAACTACTATAATACTGCTCCCTATGTTCAAGAATATAACTACTATAATACTGCATCCTGTCTAAAAGAATAGAACTACTATAATACTGCTCCTATGTAGAAGAATATAACTATATTATACTGCATCCTGTCTAAAAGAATAGAACTACTATAATACTGCCTCCTATGTAGAAGAATATAACTATATTATACTGCATCCTGTCTAAAAGAATAGAACTACTATAACACTGCTTCTATGTTGAAGAATATAATTATTGGTAACATGAAGTGAAAAGATTTGAGAATGAATAAGCTTAATACTTAATACTGTATGTTTTCTAAGTGATTAAATATAAGATAAAACAGAGAAATCACATACAGAATAGTAAAAAGTAAATAATCACTGGCCATGCAATGTGGGGTGGCACTCCGGTTGCCATGTCGTAGCACATGGACGAAACGCCACTGTGTACAAGACATAGGGCAAATCAATACATATATCCTACCTAGAATGAAGTCTTCAATGGAGTTCCCCGAATGTAAGTGTGTCACAGAATTTGAACATTTTAGCCCCTTCTCCAGTGTGCAGCACTCAGGAATGTGATCTAATCAACACAATGGGGAATGGATACTAGATTACAAGGCAGAAGGTAACTATAGCAGAATGGTAATAATCAAAGGGAACAGAATTAAAGAATATAACTACTATAATACTGCCTCCTATGTACAAGAATATAACTACTATAATACTGCCTCCTATGTACAAGAATGTAACTACTATAATACTGCCCATATGTACAAGAATATAACTACTATAATACTGCCTCCTATGTACAAGAATATAACTACTATAATACTGCCCCTATGTACAATAATATAACTACTATAATACTGCCTCCTATGTACAAGAATATAACTACTATAATACTGCTCCTATGTACAAGAATATAACTACTATAATACTGCCTTCTATGTACAAGAATATAACTACTATAATACTGCCTCCTATGTACAAGAATATAACTACTATAATACTGCCTCCTATGTACAAGAATATAACTACTATAATACTGCCTTCTATGTACAAGAATATAACTACTATAATACTGCCTCCTATGTACAAGAATATAACTACTATAAAACTGCTCCTATGTACAGGAATATAACTACTATAATACCGCTCCTATGTACAAGAATATGACTACTATAATACTGTTCCTATGTACAAGAATATAATTACTATAATACTGCCTTCTATGTACATACATATAACTACTATAATACTACCTCCTATGTACTGGAATAAAATTACTATAATACTGCCCCCTATAGACATTTCTGTCCCCGAGCAGAGAGGAGACTATTTATTTCTGTGCTGACTTGTGGTATACATCTGTAATAAAGCCGATGCTTGTGCTTTGTTTTTATGACCTTATTGAAATCCTCCCCCTGCTCTATCTATCAGGATCTCGCAGCATGTGTGCCATTCTCTGCATCATTTTCATTATGCCTGTTCTGATGAAAAATGAAAACTGAGTACCACTGCTAAATGGTGTGCTAAATGCAGCGAGGACGAGGGCATTAAATCTGAGAGTGCCGTCAATGATTCAGAAATCTGTTTATCCCGTCATGGAAGGTAAATGTCAGATGGAGATAAGGGAATATGTGGTTTGAATGTCACCGATTCTCAGGCAAATGGGGAGCAATGATGATAATCCAGCGGGAGTAGTGATAACGTGATCGGGGAGTTCTGACGCCCACTGACGACCACGCTGCCGCTATTGTTTCTTCACAAGGATTTTTATGTTTATGGAGAATTTCTGCTTTTATAAAAGTTTGAGGACTGTCTTTTATGCAGAATTCAGGTATGGCCATATTTGGCGTAAATTCTGAGGTTTTGTCTCCATGGATTTGCCTGTGGCAAATCCTCAACGATGTACAATAGCAGGGAAGTGTATGAGGTTTTAAAAAAATCTCACCCTCACGCTGCAGAGAGTGTCCGCATCGGAATCCTGGCGCACCTTGCGGTGCGGATTTTTACACTGCATCGTGTCAGTTTATGGTGCGGATATCTGTCGCAAATTTCAACCTTTGCAGTTGCAGACGGTGAAATGTGCAGCAGATCCACAGCGTTTTCACGACGAAATCTGCTGAATTTGGTACCAGATGTTGGCCAGATCCACTGCTGATTTTCTAGACTCTCCATGTGGGGACGTACCCTCTTCGGGCATATCTACGGGTGATCCAGGCACAGGTGCAGAGTCAGCCCTACCAGAGATCGCAATAATGCCTGTACAAGCTTCATAGAAGTCCTAATTTCTATGGTCTGAAGTCGTCTCAGGGTATGAGAAGGGGCATGGGTGTACGCTTGTCCATGGGCATAGGATTTTGTGAAGGACTCATAATGGGGTGCCAAGTGATAAAGTACAGAGGGGTCAGATACAGTGTATTGTGCCACAGTCCAATATTTTGTATCTGAGACTGTACTTTATCACTTGCCTCATGTGTATTCACCCCAGACAGAGGTCTTATTAACCCTAGCCAGTGCCACCCAGGGGCTTATTAACCCTAGCCAGTGCCACCCAGGGGCTTATTAACCCTAGCCAGTGCCACCCAGGGGCTTATTAACCCTAGCCAGTGCCACCCAGAGGCTTATTAACCCTAGCCAGTGCCACCCAGGGGCTTATTAACCCTAGCCAGTGCCACCCAGGGGCTTAATAACACTTGCCAGTGCCACCCAGGGGCTTATTAACCCTAGCCAGTGCCACCGAGGGGCTTATTAACCCTAGCCAGTGCCACCCAGGGGCTTATTAACCCTAGCCAGTGCCACCCAGCGGCTTATTAACCCTAGCCATAGCCACCCAGCGGCTTATTATCCCTTGCCAGTGCCACCCAGCGGCTTATTAACCCTAGCTAGTGCCACCCAGTGGCTTATTAACCCTAGCCAGTGCCACTAAGGGGCTTATTAACCCTAGCCAGTGCCACCCAGCGGCTTATTAACCCTAGCCAGTGCCACCCAGTGGCTTATTAACCCTAGCCAGTGCCACCCAGCAAGTTATTAACCCTAGCTAGTGCCACCCAGGGGCTTATTAACCCTAGCCAGTGCCACCCAGCGGCTTATTAACCCTAGCTAGTGCCACTAAGGGGCTTATTAACCCTAGCCAGTGCCACCCAGTGGTTTATTAACCCTTGCCAGTGCCACCCAGCGGCTTATTAACCCTAGCCAGTGCCACCCAGCGGCTTATTAACCCTAGCTAGTGCCACTAAGGGGCTTATTAACCCTAGACAGTGCTACCCTGGGGCTTGTCAACCCTAGCCAGTGCCACCCAGCGGCTTATTAACCCTAGCCAGTGCCACCCAGCGGCTTATTAACCCTAGCCAGTGCCACCCAGCGGCTTATTAACCCTAGCCAGTGCCACTTAGGGGTTTATTAACTCTTGAGTGAACCCCTGTTTGCTGCAAAAGATCAAACAAAACAACAGCTGATCCTGGGGAGACCTGCTATAAAAAATACTCAAGACAACAATCCAAAGCAGGGCTGTGGAGTCGGTAGATAAATTGTCCGACTCCGACTCCGACTCCTCAGATTTTGAAACTTCCGACTCCGACTCCGACTCCTCGACTCCGACTCCTCTGTATTTAATATGCAAATACGGAGCTGTTCCACCAAGTTCTTTTAATCTCCTCTAGCACAGAGAGGTAGTTGAGCAGAAGCCGCTGCCTTCTCCTTTGTGTGCTGATCTTCTGCTGAAGATAGAGCAGTGGGAGGATCCAGGAAGGGGCAGGGGAAGGGGCATTTATTTTAAAACATGATTTTCCTAGTAGAATCCCATAGTCATGTTTAAAATTTAAGCTAACAATCTGAGTTTACATGTTTTATAGCCTTAGCTGAATGATAGCAGTTTTTCAAATGGTTTACAGCTTCAGTCTTGAACTATTGACTATCTATTCCCTTCACTTATACAAGTGTCTCCAGTCCTTAATCAGTTATCAGTGAGAGCGAGGATAACCATGGGTTCCCTGTAACAGCAGACCACAAGACAATGGAAAGTGTAAGTATTGCCGCTCCTTAAAGGGACACTGACAGGCTGACAGATATATATACTGGTATTCATCAGAGAATTAGGAATAAAACTATACTAATGTTACCCCCAGTTAAGCTGTACTTGTGTTTAAAAACATTTTAATCTGTATGCAAATTCACTATCTTTGTGCCCAATGGGGCAGCGTCTCCTGCGGCTTTGTGCCCAGCCGCGCCCAGTACAGGTTCCCAGCGCTGTTCCCCTCGTTATTATTCACTGCACTGGCTTTTTTCAGGCTAGCTGAGCGCTGAATTCCTGCGCAGGCGCACGTGTAGAGTGCTGGCAGCAGCCTCGTCTGGCTATGCTGAGGCTGTGCCAGCTTTCTCTCTTCCTCCTCGCTACCTAGTCCTGTCTAGTGCTGCCAGTACTCTACATGTGTGCCTGCCCCTTGGGCACAAAGGTAGAGAATTTGCATATTGATTAAAACGTTTTTAAACACAAGTAAACCTCAACTGGGGGTAACAGTCGTCTAGTTGTATTCCTAATCCTCTGATGAATACCAGCAGATATATCAGCCTGTCAGTGTCCCTTTAACTGCATAGTAAAGCATATGAAAAGCTTCTTCACGGTCACTTAACGTCTTTGTTTAGCGGTAACGTGACGCACTGCATGCATTGGCCTTTATTCTTACAGTAGGGAAGTAATTAATTATAACTTTATCTGAATTGGGACATTTAAACTTGCTTTTTTTTATTCCAATTTTTTTTTATTCCAATTTAAATCTAGTAGGAGTCGGAGTCGGAGTCGGTCCATTTTTTGCCGACTCCGACTCCAGGTACCCAAAATTGCCTCCGACTCCGACTCCTCGACTCCGACTCCGACTCCACAGCCCTGATCCAAAGTGCAGAGCTCTCTGGGAAAGAGTAATATGCAAAATAACCGAGGGGCCCCAGTTATGCCTGGGGTCTGCACACATCTCCTAGGGACAGGTATATTCAGTACTCAATATTCAGTATTCAATACTCCTCAAAAATGGTAAAAGGAGTATTTTTACTCTTCTCAGAAAAAATGTAGTGCGTCCTCGGAGCCAGACAATGCCCAGAGATTCTCACACAGGGGCCCTGAGTAAGTACAGGGCTGATAGATGGGGGTTCATCTATCAGACCCCCGCTGATCAGATACTGATGACCTATGAAGGGAATAGGTCATCAGTATTAAAATTTCAGAAAACCCTTTTAAGTGTACGTCCACGTGAGATGCAAAGGCTGTGGACTTTTAAGAAATCTTATCTAACCGCGTCAAATATATTCCGCAGCATAAATTGACCCGTGGTGAGGGTTTTAAATCCGCAGCCTGACGATCTTTCTTGCGGATTTCCACCATAAATTTCACATTTTGCAATAAATAGCGTGAAATTCTTAACAAATCCGCATGGAAATTTCGTGCCTTGTGGTCGTACCATAAAAGGGTCTTCCACTGTGGCACATCCATGACCGTCTATGCTCCTGTGTCCTGCTGTTCAGATTCCCTTACGTCATGCAGCTGAACAGGAAGACACAGGAGCCGATCCGACCAAGACCTCAACGGATGATCCCACAGCCACAGCAGCAGAACCCAGATTGCACAATCGGCAGCGCGGCAGAATGGTAAGTAGTTGTGAACTAATCTTCCTTCTGCAAAACCCCAGAGAACCCCTTTGAGACTGCAACCTTTCTACTTCTAAGCTGGCGGACTATTCCAGTTTTTTTTTTATACAGCCATTTTTTAAAACTCTGTACTATTTTAACCCATTAGTCTGTGTTCTGAGAGCGATGCCGCAAGAGCATCTACTGTGACTTTCCTGCTTCATACTGTGTATGGGAAATGGAGGAAACGTTCTCCTCCGGTAGGACTTTCTGCATGCAATAACTAGTCAGTCCGCCACCACGACGTGATCAAATGAATCTCTGATCTGGGAATATGTGAAGATGATTTTAAAATGAGAAGGAATTAATGTAGCTCCGGGGCAGCTGTGTTTTTAAATGTCAAGAGTTATTTGTAATGCGCCTTCATAGTATTCTTTAATGAATGCATAATGGGAAAGGGGGCGATATTTCATTGAAATTTTCCACACTTAGTCACATTTTCATTGCTGCGCCAGCTCTAAATAATGTAGCTTTATGTTCTACATCGCCATTGTGTTTAGGAGTAAATTAGTTTTATCGAGACAAGTTTTTTGATTTACCTACTTGAGAGGCTATATATATATATATATATATATATATATATATAGCTACTTTAGATCACAGGGGAGAAGCGGGTGAGCATTCATTGCAAATTGTTGAACCACCAGGCCATTCTGAATATATTTCTGTTTAGCTTGCATTACCACATTTGACCACAAGGTGGAGGCATGAAATATTTTACTCAACTTCTACCCCACAGAGAAGTAGACAGGCTTTGATTTTGAGCTTGTTGCCGAACTAAAATTCTCAGCATGTCATCTTGAAGGGGTATTCCAGTTTCAGCAAATGAACGTCATTCCTTGTAGAATGAAAACCTGTGCAATTTTCCAATATATTTTCTGTATGATTTTCTCTGCTTCCTGTTATTCAGTAGGAACCTTCATAGATGACTTCCATCTGCTATGTGATGGACACACGGGTGCACAGCTCGTTGCCTTGCAGACAAGAACTGTATGGCACAGCCTCATCGGTGTGCCCCGCGTTGCTGTGGATCCATGGCAAGTACAGACAAAGCCCATGAAAACAGCGGACTTCGCTTGTACTTTCAATGGATCCATACCAATCCACCCTAAACCACATAGTACCCCGGATCACTGCCGCCCCACAACAGCAACATGATAATCAGCACATGTTATGATTGAGGTGGCGTTAAAAAAAAATTCTGAAGCACATTGGAAAAAATTTTTTCTTTTTTGCTGTGGTTTTTAATGCAGTGGTGCTTTTTACAAGTGAAACACATTTATTTAATATGTTTCACCTATAAAAACTGCAACCACATTGAAAACTACAACAAAAATGCATGCGTTGATGCAGTATTGACCACGAGTTCAGAGTCAAAGCTAGTTTTGAGTGGAGTCAGAATCCATAGAAATGTACAGACTCCGTCTCCAGCTTAAAAAAATATTATCTTTTATTAACCTCTTCACTACCGAGCCACTTTTCACCTTAAATCCCAAGCCGATTTTTGCAAATCTGACATGTCACTTTATGTGTGAATAACTTTAAAACACTTTTACTTATCCAGGCCATTCTGAGATAGTTTTCTCGTCACATATTGTACTTCATGACAGGGGTAAAACTGAGTCAAAAAATTTCATCTTTATTTATAAAAAAATACCAAATTTACCAAACATTTTGAAAAATTTCCAAATTTCCATTTCTCTACTTTTATAATAGATAGCAATAACTCCAAAATTAGTTATTACTTTAAATTTCCCACAGGTCTACTTCATGTTTGGATCATTTTGTGAATGCCATTTTATTTTTTGCGGACGTTAAAAGGCTTAGAAGTTTAGAAGCAAATCTTTAAATTTTTTAGAAAATTTCCAAAACCCACTTTTTAAGGACCAGTTCAGGTCCGAAGTCATTTTGTGAGGCTTATATGATAGAAACCACCCAAATGTCCCTATTTTAGAAACTACACCCCTCAAGGTATTCAAAACTGATTTTACAAACTTTGTTAACCCTTTAGGTGTTCCACAAGATTTAATGGAAAATGGAGATGAAATTTCAGAATTTCACTTTTTTGGCCGATTTTCCATTTTCACCAGTAACAAAGCAAGGGTTAACAGCCAAACAAAGCTCAATATTTATTGCCCTGATTCTGTGGTTTGCAGAAATACCCCATTTGTGGCCGTAAACTGCTGTATGGGCACACGGCAGGGCGCAGAAGGAAAGGAACTCCATATGGTTTTTGGAAGGCAGATTTTGCTGGACTGGTTTTTTGACACTATGTCCCATTTAAAGACCCCCTAATGCACCCCTAGAGTAGAAACTCCAAAAAAGACCCCATTTTGGAAACTACGGGATAAGGTAGCAGGTTTCTTGGTATTATTTAAGGGTACATATAATTTTTGGTTGCTCTATATTACACCATCTGTGAGGCAAGGTAACATAAATAGCTGTTTTGGCACCCTTTTTATTTTTTGTTATTTACAGTGTTTATCTGACAGGTTAGATCATGTGGTATTTTTATAGAGCAGGTTGTTACGGACGTGACAATACCAAATATGACTACTTTTTTTGGTTGTTTGTTTCAGTTTTACATAATAAAGCATTTTTTTCTCCATATTCTGAAAGCCATAGTTTTTTATTTTTATTTTGGGCGACTGTCTTATATAGGGGCTAATTTTTTCAGTATGAGATGACGGTTTGATTGGTACTATTATAGGGTGCATATGATGTAAGGTGGTTAGGTCATGTGATATTTTTATAGAGCAGGTTGTTACGGATGCGGCAATACCTATTATGTATACTTTTTTTTATTTATTTCACTTTAGCACAATAATAGCAGTTTTGAAGCAAAACAAAATCATATTTTAATGTCTCCATTGTCTGAGAGCCATAGCTTTTCTATTTTTTGACCGATTGTCTTAGGTAGGGTCTCATTTTTTTAGTGGGATTAGGTGACAGTTTAATTTGTGGGGCATACGCCTTCTTGATCGCTTGGTGTTGCAATTTGCTACACCATACAGTGCTTCAACTTCCGGCCAGGGGAAAGCTCACTAAAAGCACTCCAAAAGCAGGTCAGTGTTTGTAGAAAAGCATTATATTTCATTGAAAGAGGGAATAAATAAGTTATTTTACCTCCTAAGACTCCTGTGCCCACCAGGGGAGCAGCGCAGGCAGAAGCACAGCTCCCGAACAGCCCGTCTCTCCTTTGCCAATAGGAGACGGATGGCCCTTAGCAATGCTCATTTCAGTGAGTGCTGCTAAGGGACATTTCGGCTCCTATTTTCTACCAAAAATAAACGTTATACCTAATTAAAGTATATTACAAAACTGTTACATATCACTTGTTTTCGTGTCGCCATAGTCTGAGAGCCATAGTTTTTTTATTTTTTGGGCGATTGTCGCCTATTTGATTGCTTGGTGTTGCACTTTTAGTGATGTAAGGTGACACAAAAATGTCTTTTTTAGCACAGTTTTTATTTTTATTTTTTGACAGTGTTCACTTAGAGGGGTTAGGTTATGTGATATTTTTATAGAGCCGGTCGATACGGATGCGGCGATACCTAATGTCTACTTTTCTTATTTTCCCTATTCTTTACTATTTATTTTTTTACTTTATTTTTGGAAAAGGGCGCCTTTTTTTTTTACTTGAAACTTAACATATTTTTTGGGGTGGGAAACTTTTTTTTTTTTTCACTTCATTTTTTTGTCCCACTCTGGGACTTTAGGGGGTCTGATCCCCTTTACAATGCATTACAATACTTCTGTATTGTAATGCATTGGCTGTAAGTGTATTACCACTGTGATACGCTTACAGCGTGCTTGATCTCACAGGCTCTCCCGGAAGGCAGCCACGATGCACCTGTGAGGGTACCGCACGTGCCGCGGTCAGCGCTGACAGCAGCAGTGCAAGGGTTAATGCGCTGGCATCGGTGATTTCACCAATGCCGGCGCATACAGCAGGGGTCCAGCTATCAGTGACAGTCGGACCCTTGACTCCGATCGGGCGGGCACAGCTCCTGCACCGGCCTGATCAGCGTGCCGTACCTGTACTGCGCTGGGATTTCTGTCCCGCATTTCTGCGCCGTACATGTACGGTGCTGGTATCCTAAAGGTTAAAGAGGTTATCCCATGATTTATGTAAAAAATGAAAATCAGACATCATAAATTACTCGGCAATCTCTTTCTAACGAAGCTAGAACCAGTCCTGTACGTCACATAGATCCAGAGATCTCCGCATTGATTGCTCTTCTAGATTTATATCAAGCTGACAGCTCAAGTGCAGTGTCTTTTCTGCTGCAGCTCAGGGGGCGTGTCCATTCTGCTGGAGCTTTCTCCCTATAACAGCTCAGAAAGGATGATACTGAGCATGTGCGGCCTTCTCAGTGAGCCGGACAAAGAAATAAGAAAAAGAACAAACAGCAGGTGGCGCTATACAGATACATTTTATTTATCTAGTTGCATGCTATTACAAAAGCATTCAGATCCAGGTGCGGGTTTGAAAATTGTTGAATATTTTTTGTTGGACAACCCCTTTAATATAAGCAAATAATATAGAAGTTAAACAGTGATAAGCAGGGTGTTCTAGCGGTGATAGAAAATCAGTTGTCCCCTCTTCTATGTTCTCTCCTATCCCTTATACTAGGTATCTTCATGCTGCTCCAAAGGCCTTAGTTACGATACCTGAGACTGTGCTGCACATGCTCAGTAGGAAGTATACTCTTGGGCATGCCTACATTTATCTCAGAACTGCTCGAAAGAACAGGAAGGCAGCATTAAAGATTTTGTCCGGGAATACGTAACATGTCACAGGTGCCCGCAGCCTGCCTCTGCTATGGCAAGATTCATGCTTACTTGCTTCCTGCCTCCCTATTCCTGCATGCCGGCTCCAGTGTGTGCATCTTCTGGTCCGCTGCTTCTTTAATAGATCCCTGACATGAATATCTGCTCTGCTGCAGCCAATAACTGGCTTCAGTGGCGATGTGTCTGTTGTGGACACATCACTGCTGAATCCAGTCTTTGGCTGTAGTGGAGCAGAATATTATACCCAAGCCAGAGAGGAGGTAAGCAAGCTGCTGAATAGAAGAGGCGTGGGAGCTAGTGCACAGGACCAGAGATGCAGAGAACAGGTGAGCGCATATGAATCTTTCCATAGCGGAGGAAGGCTGTGGCACGTGAGAAAAGTTACTTATTCTCAGACAACCTTTGAATATAGCGGCTCCACTTTTACATCTTTTTTTTATTCCCATTTAGACTTTGCACATGATTCTCTGCATTTCCAAGACGTACATATATAGATTTTCAATTTTTTTCTGAGGACAAATTCATAGATTTCTTACAATTATTAAGTCTATAGCAGTGTTTTCCAGTTATTAGATGCACGGTGCATTACATATTTACTCCTAGGAATTTAGAAAACGTCCAGAATTTTAGAAATTTTATTCCAACAAATATGGTTTGTTCTGTATTGTACCATTTTACTACAGTAAATTTGTTGCTATTACTTTATGAAGGAGTCAGAGTCTGATAAAAAGCAGAAGCCGGGGTCAGATTTTGGCTTACCGACCCCACAGTCCTGAATTCAAGCAAAGATCTTGCAGATGGACTGGAGCCGTATTACAGTGCCCTGCGCAGTGGGTGGTCGGGGCATTACTGTTCAGGATCAGCCTGTGAAGGGAATGCAGCGCTGAACCAGTAGTGCGCCCCTGTCATCCTCAGGATTGGTGGGGGTCATACAAGTCGGTCACCCACCGATCATAAAATGATTAATCCAAATGGTAATATCCCTTTAATTCACCCGCTGCTGAAGACCTACTTCTAGAGAGCAGTATCAGACCAGCACTCACTCACAGCCATTTGTAGAACTACAAGTCTCATCCTGCTATGCTTAGTGTCATTTTAACTCTCTACTTTTCACAGTTGGACTTATTTTTGGGTGAACTGATGCATGAGGGCGCAACTAAATAAAATAAGTTGTCCTCTTTCCCTTCTCTTTCAGATTGTGTATTTCCACACATCACTGAATGACCCTGGAATCGTCGTTGTGGTGGAAGTCATTTCCATAACCAGAAGACGAGATGGGATGAAGCAGGAGTCATCGTGCGGCTTCGGATTAATGCGTTTGTTTACCAGCCAAGCGGAGGAGGAACCAGGGAATCAGCAGAGGAGGTATATCTGAATCATCTGGGCCCGCCAACAAAACCCATAGCAGTGCATTCAGATCCTCGTCTTGACCTGGTTAGATTGGTGGAGAATCCTATTAGACAGAAAGTAAACCCTATGTAGATTTGTACTGTTTTCTTTTTATACACTGACTAGCAGAAGGACTCGGCTTCGCACGGATATATTTCATCTATTTCATTTAATGTTTGTGGGCTTCGTTAAAAGATATCGACAGTATTTCCCATAACAGTAACATCTACAGTACCCTGCCCCCTTAACAGTGAAATCCACAGCCCACCACCCCTAACACTGACCCCCCCCCCACAGTGCCCCGCCTCCTTAAAATGGGACCTCCACTGCAGCCCACCCTCTTAACTTTGACCTTCACAGCAGCCTGCCCCTTTAACAGTGAGTTTCACAGCACCCCACCTCGTTGACAGTGACCTCCACAGGGGCCTGCCACCTTTACAGTGACCTTCACAGCACCTTAACTGTGACCCCCACCTTTCCCGGCCCCCTTAACAGAGACCTCCACAGCGGCTGCCCCTTTAACAGTGACTGCCACAGTACCCTGCTGCCTTAACAGTGACCTCGCAGTACCCTGCTGCCCCTTTTAATAGGGGCCTCCACAGTCCCCTCCTCCCTTAACTGTGACCTCCACAGCGGCCTGCCCCCTTAACAGTAATATCCACAGCGCCCTCCCCTTTAACAGTGACCTCCACAGTGGCCACCCATTTATTAGTGACCTCCACAGTACTCCGTCTCGTTAACAGTGATTTCCACAATATCCCACCCCCTTAACAGTGATCTCCACAGCACTTAACACTGACCTCCATAGTGGACCGTCCCCTTAACTGTGACCTGACCTAAACCGTTCCTTGCCCCCTGTACAAAGGCCTCCACAGCGCCCACCTAACAGTGACCTCCCCAGCATCCTACCCCCTTAACAGTGACTTCCATAGCGGCCGCCCCTTTATTAGTGACCTCAACGGTACCCCGTCTCCTTAAAAGTTATTTCCACAACACCCCACCCCCTTAACAGTGGTTTCTACAGCAATCTCCCCCTTAACTGTGACCTCCACAGCAGCCTGCCCCTAGGGTGGCCAGAGGTCCGGTTTTAAGGCAGGCAGTCTGGCTTTCAGACTCCCTGTCCTCCATCTGGCAAAGGGCCTGGACGAACACAGGGATGTCCCTTTGAACAGCTCATTCTCAGCCAGCAGCTGTCTGTGCTGTCTGAGCATGAGCTGCAGGGAGAAAGTCACCTCCCTCCCACCCCTGCAGCTGACAGAAGTTCATTTTTACCTTCATTTTTTCAATCCCTGTCAGCTGCGGAGTGGGAGGGGGCGTGACTTTACCCTGTCGCGTGTGACTTAACAGGACCCGGAGTGGGGTATTTAAGTCCGTCTTTTGAGGGTGGCCTGAATGGCCACCCTACCTGCCCCTGAACTGTGACCTCCACTGCACTCTGCTCCCTTAGGCCTCTTCCACACGGGCGTCAAGTTTGACACCCGGATAAGATGCGGGTGCGTTGTGGGAAAATGCGCAATTGCAAACAGTTTTAATGTGTTTTGCACGCGCGTGAGGAAAAATCAGCATGTTTGGTACCCAGACCCGAACCCGGACTTCATCACTGAAGTTCGGGTTTGGGTTAGGTGTTATGTCAATTTTATTATTTTTCCTTATAACATGGTAATAAGGGAAAATAATAGCATTCTTTAATACAGAATGCTTAGTAAAAGGACAATTGATGGTTAAAAAAATAATAATAATTAACTCACCTCCTCCAATTGATCTTGTAGGTGCTGGTCTCCTGTTCTCTCTTCAGCTGTGGGTAAAGGACCTGTGGTGATGTCACTAAGCTCATCACATGGTCCATGGTGATGGACCATGTGATGAGCTCAGTGACATCATCACAGGTCCTTTACCCAAAGCTGAAGAGAGAACAGGAGACCAGCACCTACGTGATCAATTGGAGGAGGTGAGTTAATTTTTTTTATTTTTAACCCTCAATTGTCCTTTTACTAAGCATTCTGTATTAAAGAATACTATTATTTTCCCTTATAACCATGTTATAAGGGAAAATAATAAAGATTGGGTCCCCATCTCCTAGCAACCATGCGGGAAAATCGCACCGCATCCACACTTGCTTGCGATTTTCCCGCAGCCCCATTCACTTCTATGGGGCCTGTGTTGCATGAAAAACGCACAATATAAAACTTTCTGTGATTTTCACGCGACGCAGAAGTGATGCGTGAAAATCACCGCTCATGTGCACAGCCTCATAGAAATGGATGGGTCCGGTTTCAGTGTGGGTGCAATGCGTTCACATCACGCATTGCACCCATGCGGAAAACTCGCCCGTGTGAAAGGGGCGTTAACAGTCTCATCCACAGCTCTGTGCCCCTTTAAAGCTGACCTACAGCAGTGAAGAAAAATGGCTGGGTTGTTATGGAAACCTGGTGTAAAACTGTGTGTATGTGGAAACTATGGGCCTGCAAGCTTCTATTGGCTGATAAGGCTCATGTGACCAGGCTTCTATTGGCTAATGCATATTTTTGGGAATATCACAGGAATGGTATGTCCTAGAGAGCTGAGACCCGGTCTAAAACCTTCCGGGACAAATGATGTACCTGTGTGCCAAATTTCGTCATTGTAAATGCGACAGTGCTGATTCCTTTAGCAGACATGCACTCAGCTTTATATATTAGATATATGACATAGGTTGGTTCACTCCATTGATGTGTATGCATTTTTACACATGGATATGGTCATAGGAAACAAAGCAGACTCGCATGTCCCCCAGACATTCTCAAAGCTTCATAGATGGTGACGGCTTAGTAATGTGGCCATACAGATAAAGTTAGTTAAATACTTGGTATATGCAGCATGCAGTGAATATTATAGTGCAGGGATATCAAACTCTTAGTCCTCCAGCTGTTGCAAAACTACAACTCCCATCATGCCTGGACATTCTACAGCTATCAGGGCATGCTCGGAGTTGTAGTTTTGCAACAGCTGGAGAATTTATAAGTTTGGCATCTGTGATGTAGCCATGGGCGTAGCTATAGGGGGTGCAGAGGTAGCAGTCGCTCCCGGGCCCAGGAGCCTGAGGGGGCTCAAAGACCCTTGTGCCACATAAGAAGACACACAAAGTACTGAGGGAAGGGGGGCCCAAGCTGAACTCTTGCACCAGGGCCCATGAGCTGTTAGCTTCGCCCCTGGATGTAGCATATATACTGTATAAAGAAGGAAACTTGGTAGCAACAAAACAGGTAAGGCTGGGTTCACATAATGTTTAGAGCCTTCAGTCAGAATTATACGCCAGGAGGAACCCTAACATGTAACCGACAGAAGGCTGTAACGTATACGGTGGGACACGTCGTTCATACATCCCCCTCCTTACTAATCATTATCCATCAGCGGCACAGAATTGCAGGGCATCCCAAGCTTCTCTACACTCTTGAAGAAGTCAAATGACCAGCTTTACTTCTGTCCTTTCTTGCTTATCTTCACAGCAGCTTGGCCCTTACCTCACCACTATCTTCAGCAGATGAAGTGAGTTCAGGCTCTGAGACATTCACCCCACTCCCATCTTTGTGAAACACAGTGGGAGAGATTTATCAAACTGGTGCAAAGTAGAATTGGCCTAGTTAGCCATAGCAACCAATCAGATTCCACCTTTCCTTTTTCAGAGCTCCTTTGGAAAATTAAAGGTGGAAACTGATTGGTTGCTATGGACAACTAAGCCAGTTCTACATTACACCAGTTTGAAAAATCTCCCCCAGTGAGACAGGGCATAAAGATTTATATCTCCTCTGTCCTCCTGCCAGGACCCCAGGAATTTGCAAATTGCTTTGTGGAAAGCAGGAGAACAGGCTGTTATTTTGCTTTCCACACAGGAACCTGAACAAGAAGCACAGCAGAGAGGGAGAAGGGAGGTTTCTGTATTCCCACATACCTATGTGGTTCAATAGTTGCATAAAGGTCAGACTTTAACTTTAGGACTGTAGGAATGGTATGTGGCTAGGATAGAAACACTCATATTTACCGCAAAGGGCATAGAGGAAACCAGATTGAAATGCCCATGTTATTTCTACATTCTAGTCAATATCAGAAGGCAACATTCAGTGGCGTACATAGAGATATAAGGGCCCCATAGCAAGGATCAAACCAGCCCTCCCACACAGGACAGAAGGGTTTCGGCCTAAACCCTTTTCAATGACCCTTGGGTCATTTTTCTGCTGCCTTATTTGATAAAAGTTGTTCCTTTGGAGGGTAGAGTCCAAGTTTTTACCTCTAGTAGAAGAGGAGATAATCCCAACTAGGACTGGGCCCCCTCTTGCCCTGGGCCCCATAGCAGTTGCATGGTCTGCTGCTATGATAGTTACGCCCCTGGCGTCCATGTCGTGGCACCACCCTCGGTTCCCAAAGAGAAAGGACTTTGCATTATGCCTGATACTTGAGGTTTTTTGGACTCTCTGTCAGCATGTTGTGCTGTGCCAAAAGTGATAAGAAGCTGATGAAATCGGTGGTACTTAAAGGGCTTGGCCGCTTTCTGGTTACAGTTGACCAATGTGTTTGTGAGATGATTATATGGCACTTACTAATATAGACATGGTTGAAATTTTGCACCATTTTCTATATTTCATAAGATATGGTCCCGTGTCTGGACAACACCACACAAAGGTCCTGTCCATAACATGGCTGCTGATGGAGAGGGATGTGAACAGGCGAATCACCTCAATGTGAGGGCTCCTCCATTCAAACACACTGCACCTGCACTGAACTCCCAAAAGAACTAGTGCAGATGGCGGTGTATTTGAATGGAGGACACTAGGGATAAGCAAACTTGTGTTTCAAGTTCGGCGTACAAGGTTCGGGTTCCGGTTATCTAAGAATTCCATAAATTAATAATTAATGGTCCGTGGTATCTTAGATAACACGAACCGTGTACACCGAACTTGAAACAAAAGTTTGCTCATCGCTAGAGGAGACATCACATGAAGGTGATTTTCCTGATCACATGATCCTCCATCAGCAGCCATCTTATAGACAAGGACCTCTGTGTGGACTGCACAAAAGAGGTTGTAAACAAGGGAGCATACCTTATGAAATATAGAAAATAGTTCAGTTATTCAAAAAGGCCATGTTAGTAAGTGCCATAAAATCATCTCACACACATATTGGTCAACAGTAGTCAGAAAGTGGCCAATCCCTTTAAGAACTATTCAGCTGAAGTTTCCAGGCTACGGAATGCTCTGATCACCATTGAAGGAGTTTAGGTTTATTACTGAGTGGTATAACCCCTACTGGACCTATAGCTGGGACCATCAAATCTCACAAGACCTGACATTAAATGACTAAACATGGAGGACCTCCAAAAACAAAACCGTGACCGTTTATGGACCCTAAAGAAATGTAATTTTGGAGCAGAGAATTAGGGGCATTTGTGGAGGAGCCTAATGGTTGCTGTGTGTTTTTGAATTCTCAAATTAAAAACTGGCACCGTAAAGTGCCCAGATGGCTTCTGTTCCACAGTTTGCACCACGGAGAAGTCGAAAGAAGCGAGGAAATAATGTTTGGAAATATTTACTGCTTTTATTTGGGTGTAATTTGGACAATGCTTTCTCATTTAGATTGATGTAATAGCATATTGTGTATATGATTACACGGTTGAACATGCCGCCTGAAAAGCCAGGGATCCTACAAAAACGGCCTAATAAATGTGGCAATACAGTCATCTAGACGAGAAAACTGTCATTATCCGAGACGCAGTTCTCTAAAGAGACGTCTGTATTGCTGTATGTAATGTTCTGCTGATGTGAAGAATGAAATGGATGTCTAATAGAATATTTGGTTAGAGAGATATTAAGTTACCAGAGCATGAAGCGGTTGCATATTTTTTTTTTTTTTTCCTGCGGTCAATCTTCTGCTCGTAGAATATTAATCATGAGTCACTTGATCAGGATGATTCTCAAAAATATAAAACCAGGCAGACCTCGCGGAATTATTCACAGCGCAGTAGATTTATGTTATCCATCAGCAGCACAGCATTGCAGGACATCCCAAGCTTCTCCACATTCCTGAAGAAGTCAAATGACCAGCTTGACCTCTGTCAGTCTCTTCTCCCCTTTCTTTAGCACATCAGCCCTGCCTTCTTACAGAGGTGCCAGAAACCTGTTCGTTGGGGAATGACCTCTTTGAAAGTTTGTTCAGCATTGGCCCATTCTCCAGATCTGTGTGGATTCTTTCCAGTGGTTTTCTGTTGACCCCTTTCTTCAGACTGGTGGTGGTACAGTTCAGAGGGGGGTTAAAAGCGGTTTCTGGGATTTTCATATTGATCACCTATCCTCATATTCTGGTCCCATCCTCATATTCCATTGGCACCAGTATATTATTAGGGTTGCCTGTGATTCATTTTCAAACACTTTAAGCCACACACCCATTTCCCATGATAGTTGGCACCAGCCGTTCTTAGAATTGGTGCCAGGTCATTTCAGTCATGTGGTAACATAGTATATAAGACCAAAAAAAGACATTTGTCCATCCAGTTCGGCCTGTTTCCTACAAGTTGATCCAGAGGAAGGCAAAAAACCTCTGTGAGGCAGAAGCCAATTTTCCCCACTTAAGGGGAAAAAAATTCCTTCCCGACTCCAATCAGGCAATCAGAATAACTCCCTGGATCAACGACCCATCTCTAGTAGCTGTAGCCTGTAATATTATTACACTCCAGAAATACGTCCAGTCCCCTCTAGAATTCCTTTATTGTACTCACCATCACCACCTCCTCAGGCAGAGAGTTCCATAGTCTCACTGCTCTTACCGTAAAGAATCCTTTTCTATGTTTGTGTACAAACCTTCTTTCCTCCAGACGCAGAGGATGTCCCCTCGTCACAGTCACAGTCCTGGGGATAAAAAGATGATGTGAGAGATCTCTGTACTGACCCCTGATATATTTATACATAGTTACTAGATCTCCCCTCAGTCGTCTTTTTTATAAAGTGAATAACCCTAATTTTGATAACCTTTCAGGGTACTGTAGATCCCTCATTCTAGTTATTACTTTAGTTGCCCTCCTCTGAACCCTCTCCAGCTCTGCTATGTCTGTCTTGTTCACAGGAGCCCAGAACTGTACACATTACTCCATGTGTGGTCTGACTAGTGATTTGTAAAGTGGTACGACTATGTTCTCATCACGGGCATCTATGCCCCTTTTGATGCAACCCATTATCTTATTGGCCTTGGCGGCAGCTGCCTGACACTGGTTTTTTGCAGCTTAATTTGCTGTTTATTAAAATTCCTAGATCCTTTTCCATGTCAGTGTTACCGAGTTTTTTACCATTTAATATGTACGGGTGACTTGCATTATTCCTTCCCATGTGCATAACTTTACATTTGTCAGTGTTAAACCTCATCTGCCATTTCTCTGCCCAAGCCTCCAATCTATCCAGATCCCTCTGTAGCAGAAAACTGTCCTCTTCAGTGTTAATTACTTTACACAGTTTAGTGTCATCTGCAAAAATAGATATTTTACTGTGCAGGCCTTCTACAAGATCATTAATAAATATATTGAAGAGAATAGGGCCCAATACTGACCCCTGAGGTACCCCACTAGTTACAGTGACCCAATCTGAGTGTGTACCATTAATAACCACCCTCTGTTTTCTGTCACTCAGCCAGTTACTTACCCACATACAGGCATTTTCTCCCAGTCCGAGCATCCTCATTTTATATACTAACCTTTTATGAGGTACGGTGTCAAATGCTTTGGAGAAGTCCAGATATACGACATCCATTGATTCGCCGCTGTCAAGTCTAGAACTTACCTCCTCATAGAAACTGATTAAATTCGTTTGGCATGACCGATCCCTCATGAAGCCATGCTGATATGGCATTATTTGCTTATTTTCATTGAGATACTCCAAAAAAGCATCTCTTAGAAACCATTCAAACAGTTTACCAACAACAGATGTTAAACTTACTGGCCTATAATTTCCAGGCTCTGTTTTTGGACCCTTTTTGAATATTGGCACCACATTTGCTATGCGCCAATCCTGTGGAACATTTCCTGTCAGTATGGAGTCCGTAAATATCAGAAATAATGGTCTGGCTATGACATCACTTAATTCCCTTAGGATACGGGGGTGTATGCCACCCGGTCCTGGCGATTTGTCTATTTTAACCTTTGTAAGTCGCTGTTGTACTTCTTCCTGGGTCAGACAGGGCACTTTTAATGGGGAATTTACTTTTACATTCTGCATTTCATCTGACAGTTTATTTTCCTCAGTGAATATAGTGGAGAAAAAAATATTATAATAGTTTTGCTTTATCCTCGTCGCTTTCTGCAACACCCCCCTCATTGCTATGTAGAGGGCCGACTCCTTCAGATTTATATTTTTTACTATTTATATAATTGAAGAACATTTTAGGGTTAGTTTTACTCTTTTTGGCAATTAATCTCTCGGTCTCTAGTTTGGCAAATTTTATTAGTTTTTTACATATTCTATTTTTTTCCTCATAGTTTATCAGTGCTTCCTGACTCCCCTCCTGTTTTAGCGATTTATATGCTTTCTTTTTGTCATTTATTGCCTTCTTTACGGTTCCATTTATCCACATTGGTTTCTTATTGTTTCTTAGCCTTTTATTCCTATAAGGTATGTACCTCTCACAATTAGATGTTACAATGCTTTTAAAAATCTCCCATTTTTTGGTTGTATTTTTATTTTTGAGGACTTTGTCCCAGTTAGGCCTATGGCCTCGCTTAGTTGGCTAAATTTAGCTGTTTTGAAGTTTGGTATTTTTGTTCCTCCCTTTAACTACAGGAACATGGGCATTTTCTGCTTATGGTTGGCACCTCCAAACAGCCTTTCCTAAAGACTAGTGCAGATTCATTACAGTTGTGATCATTTTCCTATTGGCACCAACATCTGCCTATTCTTGGGATCTGTGTGTGTGTGTGTGTGTGTGTGGGGGTTCCTTTCAGTGGTAAGTGACCAACCTACCACTGCACCACCTATAACTACTCCCCTGTTCTTGGGATTCGTAGGGATTCATCTCACTGGAGAAACTACACTCCATTGACTGTTGACACCAACAACACCTACCAGATCTCCAGGCTTCCAACCTTCTGATCCTTACTGATCTGTCTAATTGATAAAATGCATTTTAATTTAATTTTTATGTTATTTTTAGGTTGACTCTTTACCACGGATCGCCTCGAGCATTGTTACATCCGGCTTTCAAAGACTTGGCTGAGTGTAAGTATGAAGTGTTTTATACCCCCTTGATCCCCAACGTCTTTGCCAAGTCCACCACCCGGCAGAAGATGACATTTAACCATGTCATGAGATCACTTTATTGAGGCTCTATATACTGTATAACTTATATTCCACTAAGAATCTTTTCAACTCGCAGTAGGGAAGAGCCGTGCAATTTATCTCTTCTTCCTTGATAAACCACCATAAAAAATGAAGTATTGGATAGTGTCTAACACCGCCTGGAGGAAAGGTAGAAAGAATATAGGAACACGTATGAAAGATGAATGTTCTTAATTTTCTTTTATATGTATACTGGTAAAGTGTAATTGCAGGTTCTCCTCGCGCTACACCTTATCCAGCATGGGAACATACATCATTTTTTTATTTAATCACAGGCCATTGTATTTTTCCAGCCCTCTCCCTGGATTTTTATTATTGCTTTCTTTGGTTATTTATTCTGAGTAATTGTATAAATGTTATTTGCAGCATTTTTCCACCGCTGGCAATTAATTCACTGAAATAAAACAAAAATTTTAGGAGAAACAAGACATTATTCTTTCTTTCCTCAAATGCGTTCATTTCAGTCCTATAACAAAAGCGTATAGCTATGTCGTGTGATTAGATGATCCTGTCTGTTTGTAAGGGGGTGGTCGGGCTAAACTACCTGCAGCCCTGAACTGGCTCACTTACCAAAGATGTGTCTGAACTGGACTGTATTTGCAGTGCATTGGACTGGCTGTGGGCCGCGTTCAGTGTCGGACTAGGGTACCTAGGGCCCACCAGTAAAATTTATTTTGGGGGTCCCCCGTATGGATACATTCAAATACGATAAGTAATTTTACATGTTTGTTATATGAACATCGGCTGGTTGAGGTGCTGTACATTGAATATATGTATGTAGTGCAGTAAATCTAATGTGTCATGTGCCAATAATGCAGGGAGTGGGAGACTAGGGGCCCAACTTGCTCAGGGGTCCACCGTGGGATTACCCTGTACCCCTGTGGGCCAGTCTGACCCGGGCCGCGTTCTCTTTGCTGTGTGTAGCTCTTTTCTTTGCAGTTGCTGTGCCATACTAGGCATGTGCTTCTACATGCGGGCATCTGGACTGCATGGCTCTCTGGTCTCTGTTCATGGCTGTAGATGCTGATGCGCAGCGCCATACAGGCTCCATTCAGGCCACAGTTTTATTGTGGCACTGCTTTCCGCATCCTAAAGGGGTAATTCCTTGATTTTCGTAAAAAAATGAAAATCAGACATCCTATAGGACAGTGGTGGCGAACCTATGGCACGGGTGTCAGAGGCAGCACTCGGAGCCCTCTCTGTGGGCACCCAAACCATGGGAAAAGTCTATGGTGTACCAATATGCCTTAGACATTCCCTGCCAATCATTAGCGCAGGGCGCACTATGTACAGCACAGGCAGCACGCTGAATGTAGGCAGGCTATTATAGCTAAATGATAAAGTACATGGAAGATATACTATAGTGGACTGTAGTATTCAGGGTAAATTGCCATGTTGGCACTGTGTGATAAATAAGTGGGTTTTGGGTTGCAGTTTGGGCATTCGGTCTGTAAAAGGTTCACCATCACTGCTATAGGACATCTAACAAAGCTACAATCCCTTTAGGCTAAATGCATACGATCAGGATTGCGTGCAGATTTTCTGCGTGGATTTGTGTGTGGAAAATCCGCACCGTAGGTCATGTACAGTACATTGTATTCTATGAGAATTTGAAATTCTCAATGCACACGATGCAGATTTTTTCCGCGCGGATTTTGACCTGCGGTGCGGATTTTAAAATCTGCAGCATGGCAATTTATTTTATTTTTCCTGACTGGATTTTCTTCATTTACTTAGTAAAATCCGCACGCAGAAAATCTGCTCCAAATCCGCATGCAAATCCGCACCATTTGATGAGGATTGACCGCACAGATTTGTCTGCGAACACCTGCGGATTTCAGTGCGGATTCTCCGCACATGAATCCTGAATGTGTGCATGTACCCTTAAGGTGAATTGTCTGTACTGATCAGAGTGTTGGGTGTAGCTGTAACACGCTGCACTGTACACAAGAGCTCCAGCTTCAAACCAGTGTGGTCTGTGAGAGTGAAGTTTGGTCCGGCCAGCAAGCCACACTGGAGCTGTTGATCCTGACATCCTGTTGGGTTGTGTTCCACCGCCATGGCGTCTTGAGCAGCACTGGGCTGCAACCATGCTTGGGACTGCTGCTTTTGAAGTGAGCCTTTAACCAAAGCCATCCCTGAAAGCATTGCAAGCTGTAATGGACCACTTGCATCAGTACCATGGGCCTTGGAAAATACTCCTCTTGTGTCCAGAAATTCAGAGAGTCCCACTTAGCTAAGGTGTCCCAGCAATTTCAGGATAGGTCATCAGTATCTGATGGGTGGGGGTCAGACACCCAGGACCCCCGCCGATCCCCTCCTGTGAGCACCACTGCCTTCTTGTAGCTTACCAAACACAGCGCCGTACATTGAATAGCAGCTGTGCTTGCTATCGCACTCTGCCCCATTCACTTCTATGGGACAGAGCTGCTCTTAGGCCAAATGACACATGAACGTGTCGTCACTGGCCTAAGAAAAGCTGAGAGAAGGCCGCGGGTGTTGGACCCACCGAGCAGATTCTGAAGACTTATCCTGAGGATAGGTCATTAGTAAAACAAAATCTTGGAAACCCCTTTTTTCTCTAGGAGCCTGTTTACCGCAACCAGTATGCTACGTGGCCTCAAAGAGACTGCAGCCAGTGTGCTACGTGGCCTATAAGAAAGACTATTCTGTTGCTACTACAGGGTGGTCCAGGAAAAAGTAGTATGACAAGATGAACGAGCAAGTGGGTTGTTTTTTTAATTTTATTTGCGTTTTCTTCAATCGATCTGCTTCGCACATAGCCTCACTATTCACTGTTCCGGAGAGAACACAATAGGCCACTTTTATCAAATTAAATAATAAACCAGTCTTAGTTGCCCAAAGCAGCCAATCAGAGTTCAGCTTTCAGTTCCTACAGGGCTCTTAAAAAATGATAGCTGAGCTCTGATTGGTTTCTATAGACAAGACCGATTTACTATTAGGCAGTTTGATTTTGGAGGCGGGGCTACTTTTTCGTGGACCACCCTGTAGTAACCGCCATGTTCTTTTCCTTTTAAAGCATGTTTTCCGGGTGTTCAGTATCTATGGTCTAGCTTGTGTGTCCGCGATCTCTATCCTTCTAGTCTCAGTTACTATTTTTGATGCAGATCTGGTGCCGAAACGCACCGAAATCCGCACACAAAAAAAAAGCACGGATTTTCTGGTGGGCAGGTACCCTGAAAGGGTTAATACTGGGTGCAGCATTCTTACACCTCCAGGAACGGTTTTAATTTTTTGCGTGCATTATAATTTGCAGAGCTTTTTGCCAGGCACATAAGCTAATTAACATGCTGAGCCGGGCGCCTGCATGAATTATCAGGGAGCAGATATAATTTAAGAAAAACGTTAAAATTAGCTTTCTCCTAAACCACTTATGGGCAATGCAGCAGATTGTCCAAATTGTCGAAAGTTGTTTGAAGACACGAAAGTGAAATTTTAATTGATTCTATGTCTTGGACCGAAGAATTATCACCTATTAATGAAACCGTTGCGACAACTAGACAGAACAGATGAGATTTTTAAGCTTCAGCATAAAAGCTGTAAAACAAATTATAATATATGTCTTTTTTTTTTTTTTTTTACCTTTTTATAAAAAAAAAAATTGGGCTCAATTCAACAACACTGCAAAAAGCATGCTGTGTAGAGAGGAGAAATTCAATATTTCAGATGCTTAACCCGATGACCTGATCGTTCTATTTTAATAGCTATATCACGTTACAGGGATTGTGAGCAGGAAAAAAACCTACCCCAAAATATAAAAGCGCTTATGTATGAGAGCTATATCAGAGCATTAAAAATCGCCAAGTTTCTCTTTTTTTCATTTTACCCACATTTGAAAGCCTCTGGTCTCCATAACATGTGAGCAGCTCTTTGTCCAGCTCTCTCTGCCCTTCCTCCAGCAGGAAGTCCCAGCGTGATACAGTCGGAGGTTGAATTACAGTACATCAGCTACATATCGCCAAGCACTTGTTAATTTATATGTGAGAAAACTCCCATTTTCTCAGCTACTAAGGGCTCATGCACTCCACCGTAGGTATTTTGCAGTCTGCAAAACTCGGATCCGCGAAAAATACAGATGACGTCCGTGTGCATTCCGTATTTTGCGGAAGGAACAGCTTGCCCCTAATAGAACAGTACTATCCTTGTCCATAATGTTCTTTTGTGGAATGGACATACGGAAACAGAATGCACACAAAGTTACTTCCGTTTTTTTTTTGCGGACCCATTGAAATGAATAGTTCCGCATACGATCCGCAAAAAACAACAACAAACGGAACGGACATGGAAAGAAAATACGTTCATGTGCTTGAGCCCTAAACAAGATGTGCGAGGCGCTGGTATACACAAATATTTACTCACATCCAGGGCCTTTAACAATCTCCCCATGTACAATTTCCCATTGAGTCGAATACAATAAAAACATCTTATTCTTGAAGACATCTTATTTGTTTGATTTGGGATTTTGCAGCTTTTCTTCTGCAATTTTGTGACTATATCATGCTTCTCACAGAAAACCGCAACATATTATTCTCCTCTCCTTGATGTAAGATCTCAAATTGAAATTGCCACAATTAAGTTCCAGATCTCACGCCCTGTAATGATTTCCTTGCAGTGAACAGACATATGATGTTGATTGAGAAGAGCCACCTCCAGTACAGTGTGAGGACACACAGCGCTCTGAAAGAAGTTTCTCATCTGCTCCCTCCCAACATTCTTGTTTCTGGATCGGTGAGAATTCCTGGTCTCATACAAGGGAGAGATGAGACAGGTGAGCAGCTTTCCATCTGCAAATAGGAACTGTGGGGGAGATTTATCACAGCTGGTGTAAAGAAAAGCTGGCTTACCTGCCCATACAAACCAAACAGATTGCATCTTTCATTTTTCACAGCTCCTTTGGAAAATGAAAGGTGGAGAATGATTGGTTGCTAGGGGCAACTAAGCCACTGTTCCTTTATAACCAGTCTGATAAATGTCCCCCAATGTGATTAGTTGTTACAATTCAGATTCTCATTTCTTATGAATTGTCACTTTTCAAGGACATTCAGCCATTACTTGTATAACACAGTCATAGTGGACAAGAATATGGCTACCATAACACTCCCCCCTATGTACAGCACAAGAATGTAATTACTATAATACTGCCTCCTATGTACAAGAATATTACTACTATAATACTGCCTCCTATGTACAAGAATATAGCTACTATAACACTCCCCCCTATGTACAGCACAAGGATGTAATAATTATAATACTGCCTCCTATGTACAAGAATATAGCTACTATAATACTGCCTCCTATGTACAAGAATATAGCTACTATAATACTGCCTCCTATGTACAAGAATATAGCTACTATAATACTGCCTCCTATGTAAAAGACTATGACTGCTATAATAGTCCCCCCATGTACAAGAATATAACTACTGTAATACTGCTCCTTATGTACAATAATATAACTACTATTATACTACCTCCTATGTACAAGAGTATAACTGTTGTAGCACTTCCCCTATGTACAAGTGTAACAACAATAATACTGCCCCTATGTACAAGAATATAACTACTATAATACTGCCCCTATGTACAGGAATATAACTACTATACTACTGCCCCTATGTACAAGAATATAACTACTATAATACTGCCTCCTATGTACAAAAATATAACTACTATAATACTGCCTCTGTTTAGAATAATATAACTACTATAATACTGCTCCCTATGTACAAGAATATAACTATAATAATGCCCCTATGTACAAAAGTGTAACAACAATAATACTGCCCCTCTATTTATAAATGGACAAGAATAAGGCTACTTTCACACTAGCGTTTTTTGCGGATCCGTCATGGATCTGCAAAAAACGCTTCCGTTACAAAAATACAACCGCATGCATCCGTCATGCGGTTGTATGATGTCTTCTATAGCCATGACGGATCCGTCATGAACACCATTGAAAATTAATGGAGGACGGATCCTTTTTCTATTGTGCCAGATTGTGTCAGCGAAAACGGAACCGTCCCCATTGACTTACATTGTGTGCCAGGACGGATCCGTTTGGCTCCGCTTTGTCAGGCGGACATCAAAACTCTGCAGGCAACATCTTGGTGTCCTCCTCCAGAGCGGAATGGAGACTGAACTGATGCAAACTGATGCATTCTGAGCAAATCCTTTTCCATTCAAAATGCATTAGGGCAAAACTGATCCGTTTTGGAGCGGTTCTGAGAGCCCTGAACGGATCTCACAAATGGAAAGACAAAACGCTAGTGTGAAAGTAGCCTTAAGCGATAGTAATGCTGTCCTTTTTTTAAACAGGAGTATGAGTACTACAATATTACTATAGTATGCCTGTTGCATCTAGCAGAATACTAAGCGTTGCGGTTGAAGTTTCAACTACAATCAGCAAAGTTTTACATATTCATTTGTAATTTTCCAGTAATTCAGCACATAAGAAGTCTACTGTTCTGACACCCGCAGTCCTTTGAGGAGTAGCCATCCATGTAAGCACTTGAATACAGGAATTGAAGAAAAACGAAGCGTTTCTACAATTTCTATTGTAAAACAAGTGATAAGGGAATATAAATGAGCAGTCTGGACACACGCACAGCTTCTCCGACATTTCCTATATCAGAGGGGAGCAGCGGCCTCATCCCCTCCGAGATCCGCAAGCAGCGCCAACACCAACATATATCCACAGTGAAACCTCTGAAGACAGATTTACAATAGAAGCTCATTTATTTCTTCCTACAGAAGAGTTTATTACAGGAAGGCAACAAACAAGGAGAACACAATTAACATGCATGTTTGTGTATTGGGCCATATTTCATTTGTTGGTGGGGTGATGTTCTTTCAGCTGTTAACATAAGTTGGATAGAACACACAGCTTAAATTAATGTAATAAGAAATGCAAATGCTTGGATGAAAGGTTCCTTGGCTTTAGGCCCAAGCCATAATTTGGTGTATTATTGTCCCACTCTTATTATGTTCATGGTCATTGTACTGTGAGAACACCAGCCGTTCCGCACAGACCTCACTAAACCCTTACAAATTCTTGTGAAAACGATGGAATAAAAGGTGCTTTAATACCCAGCCGTGTGGAAAAGAGGAAATTCACGTGTGGAGAATAGAAAAACTTGGATGTGGTTGCCCATGGAAATCGGTTATACCCATGCCTTTATCTGTTTAGCCTGGTATACATGACAAATAGAATCTCATTGGCGACTATATATTATCTATTATTCATACAGGGTGGTGCACTGTTGGCTTACAACACTGGGAACCTGAGTGCGAATCCAACCAGGACCAGCTCTGCAAAAACATAACACAAATTTAGTCAGCACATCCTATAAAATAAGTCCTCAGGTGCACAAACTATATACTTCAGTAATTAAAAATACCTGTGGGAAATAAATCAACATGATGTACCTAGCAAATATATTTTGATCAAAATGATTTGTGGCCTTCTACCACGGCAAGGTGACCTCTTTCAGATAGGACTTTACTCTATAATGACTCCTGTCCTTGTGCAAAAAGGCCTCAAATGAACTCAGGGACAGGAGGCTTCACATATATACTGCCCTAATTGAAAACAGCCTGTGGGAAAGATGAGACTAAGCCACAGCCGCACCTCAAAATGCATACTGCAAACACAAAACACAAAGTAAGTCAGCGCATTCAGTAAAATCAACTAATGCTCTGGTGCACGTCACCGTGGCTAAAAATAACACAATGCAACAGCACTCTGCAAACAAAGTATATATGAACTAGTGCTATATTCACTATATAAATGAACATGAGGCACTTAGCAAATATATTTTGATCAAAATGATTTGTAGCCGTCTACCACGGCAAGGTGACCTCTTTCAGATGGGACCCTACTCTATAATGGCTATTCTTCTTTTGCCAAAAGGCCTCAAATGAACTCAGGGACAGCAAGCTTCACATATATACTGCCCTAATTGAAAACGGCCCGTGAGAAAGATGAGCCCAGGCCACAGCAGCGCCTCAAAATGCATACTGCAAACACAAAATACAAAGTTAGTCAGTGCATCCAGTAAAATGAAGTGAATGCACTGGTGCATGTCACCGTGGCTGAAAATAACACAATGCAACGTCACTCTGCAAACAATGTATATGTGAACTAATGCTATATTCACTATATAAATGATCATGAGGTACTTAGCAAATATATGTTGATCAAAATGATCCACCACAGCAAGGTGACCTCTTTCAGATGGGACCCTACTCTATAATGACTCCTCTCCTTGTGTCAGGAGGCCTCAAATGAACTCAAGGAGAGCAGGCTTCACATATATATTGCAATTAAAAACAGCCTGTGGGAAAGATTAGTTTATTAAGAATGCAAGACCAAGGTTGTGGCATTCACACCTCGATATGTATACTGAAAAAACAAAGCACAAAGTTGGTCAGCGCATCCTGTAAAATGAAGTGAATGTGCAGGTGCACGTCACTGTGGCTAAAAATACAAAGCTAAACACAATGCAACAGCATTCTGCAAACATTGTATATATTAACTAATGCTATAGTCATTAGATCAATGAACATCAGGTACTTACCAAATATATTTGGATCAAACTGATTTCTGCCCATCTACCACAGCAAGGTGACCTCTTTCAGATGGGACCCTACTCTATAATGACTCCTTTCTTTTTGCCAACTGGCCACAAATGAATTCAGGGAGAGCAGGATCCAAATTACATATATATATATATATATATATATATATATATATATGTATATATATATCGTAAAAAAAAATATATATTTTTTTTACAACTAAACTGACTTTATTCTGAATTTTCAAGGTGACTCCTTAAGGAAGCCTCACTTGCAGAAGACAACAACGTGGTACCTGGATAGACTGTATTTGTTGCTTTATCCCTCTTTGGAGAAGTTTGAAGAAGAACTTTTGGCTCTGATCAATAATGATTGCTTCCTGAAGGTAATGGCGATGATATGCTCCACCTAGTAAAGGGGTAGTGCACGTGATTCCTATAAGAGCTGCATTTGACTGTTTTTGTTTAAGGTTATAAAAATAGATGTAAAACCAGAAATACTAAAAACATGAGCCCTGATTTATCATAGACTGGTGGCTTACGATGGTCTGTGATAACCCTGTACTCTGCTGGAGGCTGCACCCAATTTATGATAAAGCGTACAGAAAACTGACATAGAAGAACATAAATGTGGTGGGGCTGCTGGTCCTGCCCCCTCGCCACATCACCTTTTTTGGGAATGTCGAGAAGGCGGCGGAGAGACACCTCTTCTGCAGAAATTTTTGTGCAAATGGTGTTGAAAAAGTTACAAACACTCACTTTGTGACTTTTTGCCACCAGAAAACCAGCAAAAATAAACGGCTCATGGACTCTAGGAGTTGGTATGATGACAACCATGCGGTGTCTTCTTACACCATCACTATCAGTCTAAGTAGCGGCAGGTATACTTACAGTACCTCCTGTATTATACAGGTTCTCTGGTCTTAGGAGTACACAGAAATACTAATACTTTGCAGTTTTGGACCCTTGTGACCCCATTGGGAAGCTGTCCATTTGTATCGGAGAACCCCTTTATCAAATGGTTGACCAGTGTTTATCTGATTATACCATACTGCAAAAGTTCTTCTGCCAAGGAATCTTTTTGGGTGAGCACAGAAGACCAGATTTCTCCCACCAAGGATTTCTGACATCTCACATGGGCAACTTTTTCTGTTTTCTCTGTCATTTGTTCATTGGCAGAGATTTTCCTATTCAAGTCCGGTCCTACGATAGCGGAAGCCCACACAGCTTCTTTGGGTTACATGCAAAGAGGCATTATCTATGGTCTTTGTGAACCTATATGGAAGTCTCCATAGAGCATGGGTGCACAACGTTTTTGGGCTGGGGCCACATTGTCAGACTAAACCAACAACAAGGGCCAAAAATAAAATTTAAACAAATGAAATACTGTATTTATGACATATTGTACATACAATATATACCATTAATGTCTAGTTTCACTTCCAGGACCACAGGAGACATTGAGAGGTTCATTCCAATGGCATAGTGGTGGTAGAATAGGTTGGTCCTAAGTTCTGGGCACGCCAACCCAGAGTTAGGAGAATTGGACTTCATAAATCCGCTCCAGCAGGGGGCACTATTTTATTTTGATTTATGGTCTCGGTTTGTCTTTATTCCACTGGACTGTAAAAGCAGGCCTGCCAAGAACAAACTCCGTTAAAATACCACTTAAATGATCTATGTTGGGTTTTATGTGCTTTCCTTTTCGTTTTGCTGGCGGCAGTTACTATATCAATAATATAAGATAGTGTTTGAGGCTTTTTTTTTATTTATTTCGCAGGCTTAACGTAATCTGATGTGAAAATCAGACAAGAACATATGTAGACTGACACACTACGTGAGGTGTTTTCAGAATTCTGCTCTGTCTGAAATCCTTCCAAGGCGGTTACTATAGTATCTTAGAAATGAAAATCATTTCAGGAATATCTTTAGACTCCACTAATCTCTCCGACAGAGGAGAATTTTCTGTCCTTTGCCAACATTTAAAGAATTGCAAAAGTGCAACAAAAATATTGGCACATTTCATATTATGCTGGCTTTTACTCTTGTATTATTATTACTCTTGTTATTTTTTATTATTTTGTGCTAAATCTTTTTCATTTGTATAAAATAAATGCGATTATAGATTCTAAATGTATTAGTTATTTAATAGGTGCCTAACCCCTCCCTCCCCAGCTCCCTTTTCAGAGGCAAGAATACAACGCAAGACACATGCCATTAAAGGGACAATACCATGAAAATGTTTGTCTCACGTATTATGTGAATATTCTATGTGTGTTTTTTTTTTTTTTCTTGTGACCAGAGAGAGAAGGAGGATGAGTGACTCTGCTAGAGTATCGCACATTACACTGATAAGAGCAATGCTCTTCTGTGGACATCTTTATGTAGGTCTATCAAGAGAACAATAGCGCGGTCTACCTGTTATCCCAATTCTACAGTCTACTATTATACTAACAGACCACAGCAATAAACTCAAAATGGGTTACTTATGTATGTCTAAGTTCTTTCCCTCTGTGCTGACTGCTACCGAGGGACACTAGTTGGTATTTGATTTCCAGTGGCATAGAACTGCTAGAATGAAAAGAAAACAGCCATACATTCTTAAAAAATTATTTTCTATGAATATTGATAAAAAAAAATACCTGATGGAAGTGGCGCTTTAAAAATATTTAGCTGTACCCCTCCTTACTTTAAGTATTTGGCAGCGCTAGCCTATGATAGTTCACATCAGCCTTTTTTGCTGCCTTAACTTGTGTAAAGTGGTCTGTCAGCATTCTAGGAAGATACGGGGGCTGTAAATCTAAACTCAGTATTCTGTTCACCAAACCCCCCCCCAACTAAACAATCCATGGCCCATTCAGTTTAATAAGAGGGGCGTTGCCATTACTCCTAGAGGCTCTGCTCTCTCTGCAACTGCTGCGCCCTCTGCACTTTGCCGGACAGTGTAAACCTGATCACCACTGGTCCTCTCAATCAAAGTGCAGGGGGCACAGCAGTTGCAGAGAGAGCAGAGTCTCTAGGTGTAATGGTAACGCCCCCGTTGCTCCTAGAGGCTCATTTGCATATATTAAAACATCATTTTTCCCAGCAATGCGGGCGCATATGAACATGGAACCAACACAGATGCATTCAGCTGCCAAGAGCACATGTAACAGGTCAGCCGGTGTCATAGGTACAAATCTGCTGAAAGATGCCCTTTAAGACATTTTTCTGACCATAAACTCTTATGCAATTGAGACTAGCTATTCTGCAATTATCTGATCGATGGGGGTCCAGCTGCTGGGACCACTACTGATGCTGTTTGTGTCTTCCATTTTACCTTAATAAAGTGTAACCACCACCTCCACCAATCCCCTCGTATCATGATTTGTTTGCATCCCATCGGTTTTAAAGAGCACCTGTCGCCTCTCCTGAAAAATCTGGTTTAGTTAATGAAATGACAGTTCTGAAGCATCTTTTTTATGAGTATGTGTTGTGCTGTTCCTCTGTTATTCCACCTAGATTAATAAATTGACCACTAAATGTTACCAGTTGGGATTGTGTCCCTACACAGTCTGCTACAGGCAGCACTAACTGGGCAGTGTCAGACTGTGTAGGAACACAACCCCAACTGGTAACACCCAGTAGTCTGTTTATTCATACATTTCTAGGAGGAATAACAGAGGAACCACACAAAGTTAGATGCTTTCTAAGGAAGTCCTATTAATTAGAATGAAAGTAAGGGAACAAGGAGAAAGTATGATGATTTTAAATATCTGAAAATATCTCTCTGTAGGGTCACCCAATTGATGGGACCACTGTAGTAATCCAAGAACGGAGGCTGCACATCGGTGTCCATAATGGCTGGGGGTTTGTGCAGCAGCCACAAGTTGTAGTTGTGGTTCCGGAAGCGAGGATGATAAGCACACAGTCCACACTAAGCCTCAAGAAGAAGCCCATCAACAACCAAAGGTTTGGATGAAATTAATAAGAAAGTGTATTGTGACTTCAGACGTTACTCTGCTCCACCCGTCACAGGTACACAGTTCACATCATGCATTACCCACCAGACAACTATCACCAGACTGTCTGCATCTGACAACTGACACCCGAGTAGAAAGTTGTTGTCTCATCTGGATATTTATGGCAAACCAATAGCAACTGTGACAATGTAGAAGAGTAACTGGAAATACTGGCAGCAGAAAGCTTTTATTACGAGAGGAAAGAAGTGATTTGTGATTGGAGTTCTACTTTACGCATGTGTACAGTGCGGCACAAGTAGCACTGCCATAAAAATCTTTATTCTCTGGTCCATTAGAACAATACATGATGTACAGTGTACATTAGGCATCCTCAAACTCAGGTCCTCCAGCTGTTGTAAAACTACAACTCCCACAATGCCCTGCTGTAGGCTTATACCTGTAGGCTGTTCGGGCATGCTGGGAGTTGTAGTTTTGCAACAGCTGGAGGGCCGCAGTTTGAGGATGCCTGGTGTACATCTTCGAAGGTAATCTTTAGGGATGAGCGAATTTCATATTTTAAAATTCGTTTTCGGTTCGTGTTGAGGTATTTACTGAATTGCGTTAAAGATTCGGTTACCACGGACCATAACGCAATTCCATAACGGAATGCCTTTAGATGTGTTCCGTTATTTATTCCGTCATAATAGAGGTCTATGGCCAGCATAACGGATCTGTCCGGTTTCCGTTATGCTGGAGTCCTCCCCTGCATAACGTAAGCCGGACCGATCTGTTATGCAGGCCGTAGACTTCTATTATGACGGAATGAATAATGGAACACCTCTAAAGGCATTCCGTTATGGAATTGCGTTATGGTCCGTGGTAACCGAATCCATAACGCAATTAAGTAAATACCACAACACGAACCGAAAACGTATTTCAAAATATGAAATTTGCTCATCCCTAGTAATCTTACCAGTGACTGCATTTGAGTTATAACCTCCCTACTGATCATCAGCTGTGTCATGTGACCAACACTCTGCCTCTCCAACTGACACAGGACAGGAAGTCAGTTACTTCTCTACTCATTCCTATGAGACTGACATTGAGGCTCCCTTAAGAATACATAGACAAACTGACTTCCTGTCCACACATAAGATGCTGTCTTATTTGGAAAGTCAGAGTGTTGGTCACATGACACAGCTGAGGATCAGAAGGGAGGTTATAACTCACACCAGTCACTGGTAAGAAGATTGTCTTCACTACAGTTTACATCATGTGCCTTCCTAACAGGTCATCATGTACCTTTCTAACAGAATACATTTTTGTTGGAGTGCTACCTTAACTTACATTTATAACGGTACTGATGAAGGGGGCGTCCAGTCCGGCATTCCTAAGATGAATAATGTAAATTATGGCAGTCATATGGCACAGTGCAATTAATTTCTGTCATTTTGAGGCTAGAACTAGTTCTTCCTTAATTTACTTTGAGTATCTATCTATCTATCTATCTATCTATCTATCTATCTATCTATCTATCTATCTATCTATCTATCTCTATTTATCTCTCCACCCTATAATGCACAGAAGGATCTATATTTCCCCTTAAGTGTAAGATAAGACCTTGTAATCCCTTTTGCCTTTGCTAGAAGACTTAGATTAGTTTTTGTCTCTGTTAGTGCTCTTCAACATCCAAGCACAGCAGAAAAATGTCTGTAAATCACTGCTTCTTAAGTGTCCTAGAAAAGCTGTGGAGTCAAGACAGAGACATAAAATAACATTTGTTTTTCTGTCAGCTCCTCCACTCAAGCCCTGGTGTTAAGGAGTCGCATACGTCTTCCGGAGATGGTCAGTGACCCTGGATTTTCCATAGTCTTTCAGCTGGAATATGTCTTCTGCTTGCCCAGTGGAGTCAGCCAGGTACTGTGAGATCCTGTATAACACCCCATAACTGAATATTGGGGAGGGGGTGGTGCAGTGGCATTGGAGGGCCCCTGTTTATGAGGGACCCTCTAGCATGTCACAGCTAACCTTAGTTGTCAGTAGGGGCTAATCATACAAAAAACATCGACCCTAAGGTGACTAGGATATGCAACTGCTCCAAACATTGGGTTCCATTTATAGGGACATTTTTATCCAATTTGCCACCCTATTACTAAAACGTAACCGTTATTAATATCTCTTTAATATTGGGGCTTTTGTATTAAAAACACAAGCTCCAACACTAAACCAAGTAATTATACTTTAGATAATTATGTCTGAAGACTTCAGAGGCGGAATAAGATGGGTGTAAGGAGGGGAATAGAGTATCAATAATTGCCCCATGTCTCTATCTGGGCTGATCTGTGTGTGGTGGGGCCTGATATCCTGTGATCAACGGTGTCATTTCTCAAGTGTATTATACTTCCAGTGAATTCACCACTATAAAATAGCTGGGCTTGTTACCGGGTAGTTTTCTTAATCCATAGATACTAATTATTCGCTATTTAGGGGTATATTGGTTGTAAGTCTAGTTATATTCGTTCAGTGCATTAATCACAGTATACTGTGTGTGTGTGTGTGTGTATATATATATATTTATATCACTCACTCTCCAGACTTTATGTAGAAAGGCTGCACTAAAACGTTGACTACCATTGAGACTGGAGTATTCCTTAGAATGGCTGTGGTTGTTACTGGGTGAATTGCTTTATCCCAATGCTCCGTTATATTCACTGTTTAAAGGGTGTATCAGTTGTAGATACTCTAGGTGCCATTTCAAGGGGCTGCTTCCCGGATCAGTTGTCAGAGTTATATTCACTCAGTGCACTTACACTAGTCACAGGGTACAGAATATATGTGTTGTGCACACTCTCCTAACACCATACGATCACTTGAAAGGGCTCTTTAACCCCTTCCTGCCCAGTGCCATAGCCGCTGGGTAGCTGCTGTTTTAAACAGCAAAGTTCAAGTGCTATTGTCTGCGATCGACAATAATGTCGATCGCAGATATTTGAGCTGTCAGATCAAATGTGACCATGGCATCTGGGAGCTAAAAAAAAAACAAAAAACAAGAGTGCTCGCTTTTGGGCCTTCAATGGCTCCAGCGATCAGGGGAGCCGGACACTGTGCAGCCGCTTCGGTCCTCTGAGACTGCCACAGATAATTTCCCATGAAAACCCTAAAAAAATTTTTTTTAATATGACCAAATTTGACCATTTGTATAAGGGGAGCCAGTTAACGGCGTGGCCAGTGATTGGCTGCAGCAATGTCAAACCGGATGTTGACTGTGAGGGAGCCTAGCAGAGCATCGCAGGAGAAGGAGCGGGAAGCCGTGGTAAGTCATCTTTCCTTTACAGGTCCGGATCTGATCTTTAAAGGGCTTCTGTCACCCCCACTGATGTAATTTTCACTAGCTGACATTAGCTACTTGCTAATGTCAGCTGAGTTCAAACATATGTTTCCTAACTTTTTTCCTGTTTTCTATCTTCTAAAAAACTTACTTTTGTGATATGCAAATTATCTTCGCTACCAGCAAGTTGGGCGGGTACTTGCTGGTAGCCGCCGCATCTTCATGCCTTGGACGCCCTCTTCTTTTGATAGACAGGCCAGCGCTCTCCTCCTCTCGCTGGCCCTGTCTGCAGCTGCAATCCGCGCCTGCGCCGCATCGGTCTTTAGTCGGCGCAGGTGCTCTGAGTGAGGACGCTCGCTAGGCGCTCCGTCCTCAGTGCGCCTGCGCCGATGACGTCAGCCCTACACCCGGAAGAAAAGATCCCTGCTCCTTACCAGGGATGCCGGCGTCTTCTCTTCCGGGTGTAGCTCTGACATCATCGGCGCAGGCGCACTGAGGACGGAGCGCCTAAGCGAGCGCCCTTCACTCAGAGCGCCTGCCCCGACTAAAGACCGATACAGCGCAGGCGCGGGATTGAGCTGCAGACAGGGCCAGCGAGAAGAGGAGAGCGCGCTGGCCCTGTCTATCAAAAGAAGAGGGGCGCCCAAGGGCATGAAGATGGCGGCTACCAGCAAGTACCCGCCCAACTTGCTGGTAGCGAAGATAATTTGCATATCACAAAAGTAAGTTTTTTAGAAGATAGAAAACAGGAAAAAAGTTAGGAAACATATGTTTGAACTCAGCTGACATTAGCAAGTAGCTAATGTCAGCTAGTGAAAATTACATCAGTGGGGGTGACAGAAGCCCTTTAAAGTAGCTCTTTGACGTGGCCGTCTAGAGTACATACAACTGATATATCCTTTAAACTGTGAGTATAACTTAACACTGGGATAACGCAAATCGCCCAGTAACAACCACAGCCATTCTATAGTGGAATAATATATTTCAGTAAACTCCAGTCTCAATGGTAGTCACACTCTGAATTTATAGAATAGTTCTAGTGCAGCCCTTCTAGATGGCTATGTAGAGCCTGGAGAGTGTGCGCAACACATGTACAGTATACTGACTACAGCAAATGATCTTTAAAGCAGCCCCTTAAAGTGGCCGCCTACAGTACTGACAACCAATATAACCCCTAAATAGTGAATAACTGGAATCTAGGGGTAAAGAAAACTACCGGTAACAAGCCCAGCTGTTTCATAGCAGTGAATTCACTGGAAGTATAATACACTTGAGAAATGACACCGTTGATCACAGGATATCAGGCCCCACCACACACAGATCAGCCCAGATAGAGACATGGGGCAATTATTGATACTCTATTCACCTCCTTACACCATACTTATTCCGCCTCTGAAGTCTAACATTCAGTCATAATTATCTAAAGTATAATTACTTGGTTTAGTGTTGGAACTTGTGTTTTTAATACAAATGTCCCAATATTAAAGAGATATTAATAACGGTTAAAGGGGTTGTCTCGCTTCAGTAAATGGCATTCATTATGTACAGAAAGTTAATACAAGACACTTGCAAATGTATTCATTTTTCCATCACATTATACGCTACTCGTTTCCATGTTTACGACCACCCTGCAATCCAACAGCGGTGGCCGTGCTTGCACACTATAGGAAAAAGTGCCAGCCTTTGTGCGCTCCTATGGTCCCGGCTGGTGCTTTTTCCTATAGTGTGCGAGTCCAGTCCTGGAGCATTGCCTAGACTCGATGTAATTGAAGCAAACTCAGCTGTGAAAAGTTTTTAGAGGAATTGATTTGTCAAGTACACCTCTAGATCTATATGGTTTTACATCTGCAGCACCTAAGCTAACACTTCCAGTGTTTTTTGCTGAAAAATGTACTGTTATATCTTCATAGCAGTCAGATCTGTACTTTTGATATATTGCTCTAAATTTGCTGTTTGGACCATGGGTAAAAGCTTGGGAGTTTATGGCATACTGCTTATATGATAAAACCGTGCAGTAAGCTCAGAAGCTCCCTCTAGTGGTGGCTGCAGGCAGCAGGAATTTTATAGTTTATAAATATTTGGTATACTTTATTTAATGTTGTTTTGTCTATTCATACACCTCACTGTCAACACTCTGCTCCTCTATATGTATTCAGAGGTTGTGTCACGTTCTGACGGCAACCTAGACTCACCATGGAGGCCCAGCATAAATCATAAGGTTAGAGCCCTAGACCTAACCTCTTGTTGCAGTCCCTTTTCCTTCAAGGACCACTGCATGCAGCACTGAAAGTCATTGTGACTTGTGCTCTACAAGCTGCGTTATAACTGATTTGTTTATATACGTAGTTCCCGTCTGTCCGCTGTTCATGTGTCGGCGCAGATAAGGTGCAGAGTTATTATTCCAGGAGTTCTGATTTGTTTGATGTTATTTTCTGTACTTTACACACAAGTAGTTTTCAATCTCTTGCCTCCTTTTATTATCTTCAGTATCTAGAAGAATCTGACATCAATTATAGTCTCCTCTCCACTGAGATTTATCAGTTTGACTTTCAATAGATGTTTCTGCCTCCTTTTTAAAGTATGTTTTTATTAAAAAAATAATAATAATTTTTACAGATTGTGGTCAACCACAACAAACAAGTAAGAGGGGGAGAGGTTGGACAGAGGGTGGAATTTCGGAAAAGACCCTAATTTCGTGATGGCTCGAAAAATCTGAAAATTTCCAGATGTGGCTGAGATGAGGACCACCAAGTCTGTTTTTGATGGGTAGAAGGGCATTTTTGGACTTTTTTTTAAAAACTATTTATTTCTATTTTTTTAACCTGTATTGTAGGATATGCCCACCTCTGTGACAAATGGATCTAAAATAAAAAGTAGAGCATCTTTCCTGGCAGTTTTGATTAACAATTGCCTACCTTTTTGTACATATGGCTACACGTGTCCATGGTTACAGACTACAAACAAACCCCACGTAGTCTGATCCTGCAGCCATACACCCATCTAATCCCTACTTCTTATTAACCCTACTGCACAAGTTTTGTTTGTAGCCTGTAACCATGGAGACACATAGATCTGCATAGGAGCTGAAGTCACAAAGTTTTTTTTAATGACTGTTTGCAGAGTTTTTATTTTTTTTATTTTTATTTTTTTTATCAAATGCTTCGGAGCACATCTAGGCACGTTTTAGGCACTTTTAAATGTGTTGTCTCCAGAAGACAGCCCCTTTCCATATGCCCTAATAGACCATATGAACAACATAGTGGGGGGCTACCACCTAAGACAACCTCTCCATGAGCTAGAACGGATAGCTGCTCTGATTGGCGGCCAGGTAAAACTACATTTTATAAATTTCAGTCCAGAAAAATTTGGTTTGCTTTAGAAACCATCAGCATTTTAACCGAGGAGGCTAGACCTGTCTATACAGTAGTCCTCACCTGTATGATGTCCACAAGTCCTAACAGGGCATTTACCCAAACGTAGTCTTCATAAAACAATACATTTAAAGGAGGTTGTCTGATTCATTCAATAAGAGGGATTTTCCAGTAATAAGGAGTGATCCTCTGACTTCCTCCATTGGCCAATATGAAGAGCCACAGCCACGAGGGCCTGGTGTAGGCTTCAATCTCTTCCCCCTGTATACATTTTGGGCCTTAGTGACCAAGCAATTATTTTAATTTGTTTTTGTTGGACAAGTTGTAGTTTCTAGTAACACCATTTTGGGGTACAGATAACTTATTGATTAACTTTTATTAACTCTTTCTGGGAGGGAGATGGGAAAAACAGCAATACTACCACATCACATTAAAAATTTACAGCGATACTAAATACATATCAAATTTATATAGCTTCTTTTTTTTTTTTACATTTTCCTACTCTTTTATTAGTATCACTTTGGGATACAGAAAACTTTTTGATTGCTTTTTATTCCGCTTTTTTGAGAGTGGTGCCTAATCAAAAAAACTGGAATTCTGGCATAGTGATTTTTTTTTGTTTTGTTATTTTACAGTGTTCGCGATAACGGTTAAATTACTTAATATTTGTGTAGTGCAAGCCATTACAGAAATGGCAATATGTAAAATAACATACTAACACTTTTTAGTAAGCTTGGTTTATTTTAAGGACCATGTGAGGCCAACACTTGTGTTAAGTGTCAATTCTTGACAGATCTTGAGACGTCAATAGTATTTGAAAGGTTAGGAACCCTCCTACCTCAGCATATCATTATTAACATATAAGGATCACTTAGAAAATCATGATATAAGGGGTTTTACTTGTTAACCATATATGTATGTTAGGATGTTAAATATAGGATACAATGTAACTCTATGGAGATGCAGACTTTGAAAAGGCTTCGCCTCATGACATTGGGAGAGCATTTTTTTTTTTTTTTTTTGACGACTCTCTACATACACGTTCACACACTTACACTTTTATTTGGGGAATTATTTTTCTTTCTAATTTAATTGATTGCTTGCTTGTTCCTTTTTGGAGATTCTTTTGTTTTGCTTTATTTATCTTTCTCTTCCCAAATTTTGTAACTTTTTCTTTTTATGCAAATGAAATCCTTTTAACTTTTATCTTTTCATTAAGACTTCTCCATATTTTGTTGGGCTCCTTCTTAAGCATTTCTTTCAAAATTAAGAAATGCTGGACGATATTTATCACCATATCAAATATGTGGAGAGGGATTTTATTTTTGCTATTTTTTTCCATTGAAAAGACTTTTTGTCAGTGAAATTTTTTTTTGTTTTAACTTGGAAACTTTTTGAACCATTTATTAGTACCATAAGGGACTTAACATATCTTTTGATCACTTTTACAAGACGTTTGTATTGCTGATGCATTGCAATGTATTATTCTGTCCGTGCTGTACTGACAGTCACCACCAGGCTGTGCTAGATAGACACAGCCTGCTAGGTATGTACGGCTGGCAGGCGTGGCCCTTCACACACCAGTCCTGCCATGCAAAGATATCGGCATCTCACGATTTCATTCGTGGATTGCAAATGGAAGGCTGAGGGGGCTCCCTTCCTCTAAACCACTGCCACGGTCGCAGATTTAGCCCCATTCAGTGAATAAGCATCTTGATAAGTTTTTTCTACAATGTGTATTTCCAATACGCGCAGGAGATTCTCAATAAAATTAAGGAAGTGAATTGGGAGCACTTTCCATGTGGATTTCAGGGATGGTATCCGAGTTGAAATGAACGCAGAAGAAACTCCCTTTCTATGTATGTGCTGTATGTATATAATATACTACATTTTAATATATATTACATGCAATATTATTGTCTATGAAACGGCTCTTAAGTCTTCATTTTGCTTCAACCGAAGTAACATTTCTTCTCCACTTGGTAGGTCAGCAAAGTGTTAAGTCCATTCTGTCCTCTCTCTATGCTGTTCCTATTTACATGTCTCGTCTGTGGAGCTGTTCACGCTTGCCACCATCCTAAAAGTACATAATTGGTTTCAGTCCCTTTAAATTAAAATTCCTATCAATCGCTAAGTCGACTGTAATTGCAGAACCCTCCTTTATGTTTCTTTAGCCTCTGCCAGATCTTGCCCCTTCTTCTTTATTTATAGACGCCTCCTCCAGCACTATTGACTTTTCCTAGCCTTCTCTCCCCTCTGGAACTACAGTTTCAACCCTAATGACGAGGCGCCCTTAGAGGTGGCAGCTGAATCGATTCCTGCTGAGCGAAAGACTGTAGAGGCTGCCGTGAAATCCTGGGAAATGAGAAACAACTGACAAAGTGGCACCCGAAAACCAAAGCCATTTTCTCCTTTTGATTTGATAACAAAGACCTCCTTCCTTGAGGATTCTGGATGTGCCTGTGCTGAAGTGCATAATGCAGATGGTTCATGGGGATTCTTTGATAGATATGGAGCGCAGTGTATAAACCAGGGGACACCATGTGACCTGCGCAACATGCAGAGGGCTTTGCAAACTGGTATTTTAGAGGCTAATTGCTCACACAGACAAGGACCCGGTCATTGTGTGCTTTATCACGGGTAAAACACTCGCCACATAATGCCCAGTGAGGTTTTATGGGTCTGCTTTTTGTGTGTTGCATCTTTTGTAAAGTAGTCATGACCAGGACGAATACTTGGTTGGCACGGATAGAAAACTAATCTTTGGACTTAGTTCACGTGTTCACTGATCCTTATAAAACAAAATATCTGTATTTATAATGGTTCCACCAGTTTTTAAATCCATAGTTTACACAATGAGGAAGTCGTGTTGTTTGTACAGTCAAAAAAGCTCACCTTGTATAGTAAGTGTGAAAAGTTTATTATTTTTTTCCTTCAAGGTTCAGCATTTATTCCTCCAGACTCGCCAGTGTCAGTTTATTCACAATCTGGAAAGGAGACTGGAAGTCTGGTCTCCTGAGCTCCCTTGTCTGTCCTTCCTCTTGTCCTTGTCAGGTAATATGAGCGCCTCGCATTCTCATACCCCTTCTACTTTGTTTTAGGTCTACACATTGTGCAGGAATGACCTGAAATAAAAAATAAAAAATTACCTGGCAGGGTAGTACCAAGCTAATCGTTCTACTCATTAAAACCAAAAGCCTGGAACAAAGGAAAAGTGTTCCTGTGCATGGCTGTTCCAAGAAGGTTGGTATTCTAACCAGCCAAGCCCCGGCACTTCTCAGTGACTGTGATTTTTGTTTTCCTGGCTCAGAACAGTGCTGCATTTCTATTGGACCGTCATGTGTCTTGACCTTGGCTTGTTTCAAGATTTACCCCTTGTCTACTGATTAGGTTTCTACTGTTTCTCTTGGCTTCAGTCCTTGGCTTCTTTCTGGATTAACCCTTGTCTACCGATTATGATTCTACTCAGCATGTTTCTAGATTTATCACATGTCTTCTCTTTTGGCTTCTTCTGCTTTTCACTCTTCAGCTTGTTTTTGGATTAACCCTTTTGTCTACTGTTTTGATTTATACTGAATCTCCTGGCTTTGACTCCTGGCTTGTTTGGCCCGTTTTACTCTCTGCTACCTGTGAGCTCACACCTGTATTTTTGCAACCTTACTCAGCAGACATATCCTTAGTCCCTAGCAGCCAAATCCAGCTGGCCTTGTGGAAGGTCTGGTGAAGCACCTAGGAGCAGACTTAGATCTACTAACTGTAGTGGTGATGGAATGATAGGTAGCAGATTTAGATTTTGGTTGTAGTGGTCCTGGATGGTGACCTGGTATTTCTATCTCACTACTGTATTCTTACAGTTAAGGTCCATTTTACAAGGGCAGATTCCAACTGGTGAAAATGCAAGTTGGTTGGCGTTTATTTCTTTAAAAACATAAGTTATTGTGGGGTTTCGCGCGAACAATTGTTTGTATGATTATATTCGTTCCCCACAATTTGCCGTTTTTGCCAGCTTCTGACAAATATCTAATTGTCCTGTCCACATAAAAGATGCGATCAGCGAAAAATGAGTGCCCGATGTTTGATGTTTACACAAGGCAACGATTGGAAATTAATGTTCATAATTGTTAGGATCACGGAGATTCAGGATGGGAGCCTGAAGGGTCACGCTGGACCTCCCTCTGTCAGCACTACGTCATCTGAAACTAATCAATCTTAGCTGAGACCACTAGTCGTATTAGGTTGACGAGACACCTTGCATTAAATAACAACAAATTACACTCTACAGCTGCTAGCATTCACAGGTTAATAAAGAAATATAGGTAACGCTTCTTCTAGGGTCATGGACACAAGAAGGCTCTTATTAAAGTGAAGTTTTAATATTAAAAAAGGACAGTGCATACAAACGATGGGGTATTCATAGAAAATACAACAGAAAATATTCCGACTTATAAACACAGTGCAAAATAACAGTTTGGAAAATAAAAAGAATGAAAAAAGAACTTAATACGTTATGTGACGTTTAAGTCCGGTTGCCTGGGGAACCAGAAATATCGGTCAGTCCGTTTGCTATCCTCCATACATGCTGATAAAAAAGGGTCTGTAGACTCCCCCGCAAACCCTTTTGGCCTGTGATATAAGAGAAGGCCAGTGAATGTGGTAATGACCTTTTACAACCTCTGCTGCCTATCAGGTCTGGCAACTTCATATTACCTCCATCCACTCCGTCCTAATGTCCCGCACACGTGCGTACCAAACATGGCGGAGGTAATGGCAGGATGGCTTGAGTTATCTAATTGCTCCCTGTTACTGAGCTGGGATTGATTTGATTTTGATACCGTAGACACATATACATTGCCTGAGTTCTCAGGAGGAAGCACGTGGTCCAAATATGGATTAAGCCACTTATTTCTTTGATGTATATCTCAAGATTGGGGTTTCACGTGTGACCTCTGCTGGAAAGGATGCTAGCCTTTTCCTTACCCCTCTAACGGTTCTGGTGATTGTAAGGCTTGTGTATGACCCTCACGCGATCTTCAAGTTTTATGATAGGGGTCTCTGGTCTCTTTGAAGTGGTTCCATCTTACTGATTTTATGGCTACAATCTCCTGACCTGGATTTGGGCAGGGGACATGGACTAGATTATTACCCAATGCTGGCATGTAAAGGGAGCGATTGCCTACTCCTAAAAATTATTTTGATATCTGGATACCCTTATCACCACAATAATAATGATTGCTTGGCCGATCACTGCCCAGTATACATGGATTTTCAGTAAACACATATATAACACTTGTATTATATACAGTACCCTTAGTTCCTTGGATCTAATCATTGTAAGTGCTCTTCCACACAGAGAGTGTCTGCTCTCTATATCTGATGGTAGCTGTGAAGTCCAGCAGTGAGGTGAAGCTCCAGTGACCACTACAGAGCTTAGCATGTCTTGTAATGCAGTGGTCCCCAACCTTTTTTGCACCAGGACCAGTTTCATGCAAAACAATTTTCCCAGTGACCGGGACGGTGGGGCCTAGGGGTGGGCAGGGCTTAGGGGATGCTGGTCGGCGCTGACTGATTCATGCGCATAACTAAACACAAGGTGCGTATTAAAATATATAGCACTATATAACGAGTATATAAACCGACTAGAGTCTCTGCTGCACTGTACCATATTTTTTGCCATATAAGACACACCAGCCTATAAGACGCACCTAGGTTTTAGAGGAAAACAATAAGAAAAAAATATTTTAAATTATACCTCAGGTCAGACCAGCAATCAGACCTCTGCTGACAGCCCTAATTAGACCCCAATGTCAATCAGACCTCAGGTAAGACCCCCAATGCCTTAGATCAGTGGTCAGCAAACTGCGGCTCTAGAGCCACATGTGGCTCTTTAGCCCCTTGGTATTGGCTCTTCCAGGTGCGGGCTCACATGTACAGTGCGATCGCATTTTTGTTGCCCGTGGCAAAAATCGGCAGGAGGGGGAGGACCAGGAAGCGGTGAAGGCTCTGTACTCACCGCTTCCTGGTCCTCGACTGTAGGCTGTGCAGTGCTGCGCACAGTGTGAGGCGCTCTGTGACGTCACGCTGTGCACACCAGTTCACAGCACAGCCAACAACAGAAGGAACACAGAGCGAGGGTGGTGAGGAGCAGCGGCATCCAGGAGCAGGAGAGGTAAGTGCTTTTTTATTTTATGAAACTTGTGGCTGATCTGAGGCAATGGGGTGATGAGAATCATAATGGGGGATTTGAAAGGCATCATGGATAATAAAGGGGATGGTGAGAATCATAATGGGGGATATGAGAGGCATTATGGATGATTAGAGGCATCATTGATGATAATGGGGATGATGAGAGGCATCATGGATAATAACAGGGTTGATAGGAGGCATCATAGATGATAATGGGGATGATGAGAGGCATGGGGGTCTTAGCTAAGGTCTGATTGGGGGTCATTTACTTTGGGGTCTGAGCTGACGTCTGATCTAAGGGAGGTCTTATTAACATTGGGGGTCTGATTAGTGGTTAGACCTGAGGTGTAATGAAAAATATTTTTTTTCATATTGTCCCCCTCTAAAACCTACGTGCGTCTTATAGGATGAAACGTTGTGGAGTGAAAGATGTAGTGTCGATGATTGAGACAGGTATGTTCAGATGGTTAGGAATACCCTTATTAAGTTAATAACAATGTACCTTCCTATATAGTTTACGTTTAAAAAATTTGGCTCTCAGAAAAAATTTAATCGCTGTTTTGTTGATATTTGGCTCAGTTGACTAATAAGTTTGCCCACCACTGCCTTAGATCAACCCCCCAAACTTTAGCCATCCATCAGCCCTTCATATCAGCCATCAGCCCCCCATGTCGGCCATCAGTCCCTCGTGTCAGCCAGCCATCAGCCCCTTGTGTCAGCCAGCCATCAGCCCCTCGTGTCAGCCAGCCATCAGCCCCTCGTGTCAGCCAGCCATCAGCCCCTCGTGTCAGCCAGCCATCAGCCCTTCGTGTCAACCAGCCATCAGCCCCTCGTGTCAGCCAGCCATCAGCCCCTCGAGTCAGCCAGCCATCAGCCCCTCGCGTCAGCCAGCCATCAGCCCCTCGCGTCAGCCAGCCATCAGCCCCTCGCGTCAGCCAGCCATCAGCCCCTCGCGTCAGCCAGCCATCAGCCCCCGTGTCAGCCAGCCATCAGCCCCCGTGTCAGCCAGCCATCAGCCCCCGTGTCAGCCAGCCATCAGCCCCCGTGTCAGCCAGCCATCAGCCCCCGTGTCAGCCAGCCATCAGCCCCCGTGTCAGCCAGCCATCAGCCCCCTTGTCAGCCAGCCATCAGCCCCCTTGTCAGCCAGCCATCAGCCCCCTTGTCAGCCAGCCATCAGCCCCCTTGTCAGCCAGCCATCAGCCCCCCTTGTAAGCCAGCCATCAGCCCCCCGTGTCAGCCAGCCATCAGCCCCCCGTATCAGCCCCCATGTCAGCCAGCCATCAGCGCGAATAAAAACACTTACCTCTCCTGCTCCTGGACACCATCGATATCCTCTTCATCCTGTTGTCGGCTGCGTATGGCGGGTGCGGCGCACAGTGTGAAGTCACAGTGCGCCCTCACGATGCGCGCAGCCCTGCACAGCCGACAGCCGAGCCGAGGACCAGGAAGAGGTGAGTACAGATCCTTCATAATGGAAGCGCTTCATTAGTACCACGTTAAAGACTGTCCTGATTGCCGCGGCCCGGCAAACAATGTTCCAGGGCCCGTAATGTACTAGTGGTCACCTGCTGTCATCTTGTTGGCAAGCAACACCTCTGCAGTCTAACTCTAAGGCCACCACTTGTCACAGGAGAGTTAGAGCTAAGTGGCCAAACCATTATCTTGTTTTACTCCTCTACCTCAAGAGAATTTTTCTTATTTTAGGTTTTTTATGGTGGAAGAGTTAGAATGGCGCTCACACTGACACACTGGAGGCAATGTCGCCTATATAAATATTCATTATATAAGGGATGTATTGTGGAAACTTAAGAGCTATTTTTGTGAACTGCTGCAATCTCATAAGACATCTGTCAGCTTATTAATTTGTAAGGTTTCTTTCTGGGTTAGAAATGTCATGTAAATTATTAAATGGTCCCATGAATCTTTCTGACTGATGTGATGCAGTGTTATGTATGTCCTGCCTGACGGCCCCTGCTATGGAGCGGAAACTTGGAAAATGATTCTTGTTGAAGATAATTTATTTCAGTATTAGGGTACTTTCACACTTGCGGCCGAGGATTCCGGCAGGTAGTTCTGTCGCCGGAACTGCCTGCCGGATCCGTCTAACCGCATGACAACTGAAAGCATTTGTAGACTGATCCGGATGCGGATCCGTGTCACAAATGCATTGCAAGAACGGATCCGTCTCTCCGTTTGTTATCCGTCTATATATTTTTTTCACAGTTTTAACCACTTGCCGCCACGCTAACGCCGATGGGCGTCAGCGCGGCGGCTCTCTCAGGTCTCACTGCCGCCTATCGGCGTCATCTCGTGAGACCCGAGATTTCACATGAACGCGCGCGCGGCGTGCGCGCGTTCATGTGATCGGAGCCGGGGCAACTGAAACTACAGCCTGCCAGCGCTGATCATGCGCTGGCAGGCTGTAGATCTTGAAAAACGCATTTAAATCGCATATCAGACGCTGTTTTGTAAACAGCGTCTGATATGCCTGCTATCTGCTCGTCTTGTGGTCCCTTTGTTTGGGACCACCAGAGGAAACAAAGGTAAAGTGCACCAATCACTACACACACCCCCACCCCCATCACTGATTAACCCCTGATCACCCATGTCACCCCCTGATCACCAATGTCACCCCCTGATCACCCCTGTCACCCCCCCTGTCACTAATCACCTCCCTACAGGCTCATTCAGACGTCCGTATGTGTTTTGCGGATCCATGGATCTGCGGATCCATGGATCTACGGATCCGCAAAATACGGACACCGGCAATGTGCTTTCCGCATTTTGCAGATCCGCACAGAACTATATAGAAAATGCTTTTTCTTGTCCGCAATTGCGGACAAGAATAGGACATGTTATATATTTTTGCGGACGTGTGAATGGGGCATAAGGGTCCCCTATCACCGCCAGTTAGCTAGCTACTTGTTAGGTAGCTAGCGCCCAGCCCACCGCACCGCAGTCACTGATTTTGGCAGAGATTTTTTCATCCACATTGATCGATGCGAATGAAAAAATCTGCGCCGTTCATTTTTTTTTTTTTTTTTTTCAGCCCAGAGGCTGAACGGAAAAAAAAAATCTCATTACCCGTATGCTCAATATAAGGAGAATCGCAGAAACTCCTAATGCTGGCCATACGTGTAATGATTGCGGAGACCCTCAAATGCCAGGACAGTATAAATACCTCACATGTGACCCCATTTTAGAAAGAAGACACCCCAAGGTATTCCGTGAGGGGTATGGTAAGTTCATGCAAAATTTTATTTTTGTCACAAGTTAGTGGAATATGAGACTTTGTAAAAAAATATATATATATCAATTTCGCTAACTTGTGCCAAAAGTTTTTTTCTGTGAACTCGCCATGCCCCTCACGGAATACCTTGGGTGTCTTCTTTCCAAATGGGGTCACATGTGGGGTATTATACTGACCTGGCATTTTAGGAGTCCTAAGCGTGAGAATCCAAATGCGTAAAAATGGCCTGTGAAATCCTAAAGGTACTCATTGGTTTAGGGCCCCTTTGCGCATCTTAGCTGCAAAAAGTGTCACACATGTGGTATCGCCGTACTCAGGAGAAGTAGGGCATTGTGTTTTAGGGTGTATTTTACATATACCCATACTTTGTGTGAGAAATATCGCTGTAAACGACAACTTTTTAATTTTTTTATACAAAGTTGTCAATTTACAGAGATATTACTCTCACCCAACATGGGTATATGTAAAAATACACCCCAAACACATTGCCTACTTCTCCTGAGTACGGAGATACCACATGAGTGACACTTTTGCAGCCTGAATGCAAAGGGGCCCAAATTCCAACGAGTACCTTTAGCTTTACATGGCTGCTCACAATTAGCCCCGCCCAAAATGCCAGAACAGTACAAACACCCCACAAATGACCCCATTTTGGAAAGAAGACACCCCAAGGTATTCGCTGAGGGGTATGGTGAGTCTATGAAAAATTTAACTTTTTGTCAAAAGTTAGCGGAAAGGAGACTTTGTAGAAAAACAATATAAATCAATTTCCGCTAACTTGTGCCAAAAAATTTCTTCTGTGAACTCGCCATGCCCCTCACGGAATACCTTGGGGTGTCTTCTTTCCAAAATGGGTCACATGTGGGTATTTCTACTGACCTGGCATTTTAGGGGTCCTAAAGCGTGAGAAGACAAATGCGTAAAAATGGCCACATCCTAAAGGTACTCATTGAATTAGGGCCCCTTGCGCATCCAGGCAGCAAAAAGTGTCACTCATGTGGTATCGCCGTACTCAGGAGAAGTAGGGCAATGTGTTTTGGGGTGTATTTTTACATATACCCATATTTGTGTGAGAAATATCTCTGTAAACTGACAACTTTGTATAAATTAGTTTATACAAAGTTGTCAATTTACAGAGATATTACTCTCACCCAACATGGGTATATGTAAAATACACCCCAAAACACATTGCCCTACTTCTCCTGAGTCGGAGATACCACATGAGTGACACTTTTGCAGCCTAGATGCGCAAAGGGCCCAAATTCCAACGAGTACCTTTAGCTTTTACATGGCTGTCTCACAATTTAGCCCCGCCTAAAATGCCAGAACAGTACAAACACCCCACAAATGACCCCATTTTGGAAAGAAGACACCCCAAGGTATTCCGCTGAGGGGTCATGGTGAGTCTATGAAAATTTAACTTTTTGTCAAAAGTTAGCGGAAATGGAGACTTATTCTTGAAATACAATAAAGTCTCATATTCCGCTAACTTGTGCCAAAAAAAATCTTCTGTGAACTCGCCATGCCCCTCACGGAATACCTTGGGGTGTCTTCTTTCCAAAATGGGGTCACATGTGGGTATTTCTACTGCCCTGGCATTTAGGGGCCCTAAGCGTGAGAAGAAGTCTAACAAATGCGTAAAAATGGCCTCTAACCTAAAGGTACTCATTAGAATTAGGGCCCTTTGCGCCCAGGCAGCAAAAGTGTCACTCATGTGGTATCGCCGTACTCAGGAGAAGTAGGGCAATGTGTTTTGGGGTGTATTTTTACATATACCCATACTTGGTGTAGAGAAATATCTCTGTAAAGCTGACAACTTTGTATAAATTAGTTTCTCACAAAGTTGTCAATTTACAGAGATATTTCTCTCACCCAGCATGGGTATATATAAAAATACACCCCAAAACACATTGCCCTACTTCTCCTGAGTACGGCGATACCACATGAGTGACACTTTTTGCAGCCAAGATGCGCAAAGGGGCCCTAATTCCAATGAGTACCTTTAGGATTTCACAGGGCATTTTTCCGCATTTTCTTCTACGCTTAGGCCCCTAAAATGCCAGGGCAGTAGAAATACCCCACAAGTGACCCCATTTTGGAAAGAAGACACCCCAAGGTATTCCGTAAGGGTCATGGCGAGTTCACAGAATTTTTTTTTTTGGCACAAGTTAGCGGAAATTGATATTTATTTTTTTTTTTTTTACAAAGTCTCATATTCCACTAACTTGTGACAAAAAATAAAATTTTACATGAACTCACCATACCCCTCACAGAATACCTTGGGGTGTCTTCTTTCTAAAATGGGGTCACATGTGGGGTATTTATACTGCCCTGGCATTTTAGGGGCCCCTAAAGCGTGAGAAGAAGTCTGGAATCCAAATGCGTAAAAATGGCCTGTGAAATCCTAAAGGTACTCATTGGTTTTAGGGCCCCTTTGCGCACCCAGGCTGCAAAAAAGTGTCACTCATGTGGTATCGCCGTACTCAGGAGAAGTAGGGCAATGTGTTTAGGGTGTATTTTTATATATACCCATACTTTGTGTAAAAAAATTTAAAAAGTTGTCGTTTACAGAGATATTTCTCACACAAAGTTGACAATTTACAGAGATATTTCTCTCACCCAGCATAGGTATATGTAAAAATACACCCCAAAACACATTGCCCTACTTCTCCTGAGTACGGCGATACCACATGAGTGACACTTTTTGCAGCTAAGATGCGCAAGGGGCCCAAATTCCAACGAGTACCTTTAGGTTTTACATGGCGGCTCACAATTTAGCCCCGCCCAAAATGCCAGAGCAGTAAACACACCCCACAAATGACCCCATTTCGGAAAGTAGACACCCCAAGGTATTCACTGAGGGGCATAGTGAGTCCGTCTGAGATTTTATTTTTTTTTGCCAGAAGTTAGCAGAAATGGAAACTTTATTATTTTTTTTTTTTCCTCAGAAAGTGTCATTTTCCGCTAACTTGTGAAAAAAAATGAAATGATGCATGAACTCACCATGCCCCACCGTGAATACTTTGAGGTGTCTTCTATCTAAAATGGTGTCATTTGGGGGGTATTTATACTATCCTGACATTCTAGCACCTGAAGAAACATGACAGGCGCTCAGAAAGTCAGAGCTGCTTCAAAATGCAGAAATTTACTTTTTTGCACCATAGTTTGTAAACGCTATAACTTTTACCCAAACCAATAAATATACACTTATTAGATTTTTTTTTATCAAAGACATGTAGAACAACAAATTTTGTGAAAAATTTATATAGAAATGTAGTTTTTTTTTTTAAATTTTACAACAGAAAGTTAAAAATGTCATTTTTTTGCAAAAATGTCGTTACATTTTTATTAATAGCAAAAAAAGTAAAAATGTCAGCAGCAATGAAATACCACCAAATGAAAGCTCTATTAGTGAGAAGAAAAGGAGGTAAAATTCATTTGGGTGGTAAGTTGTATGACCGAGCAATAAACGGTGAAAGTAGTGTAGAGCGGATTTGTAAAAAAGGGCCTGGTCACTAGGGGGGTGTAAACCTGTGGTCTTCAAGTGGTTAAAGGTCTATGCAGAGCGGAATGGTGGATCCGTCATTCTGATATTTTAATTGACGGATCCGGCACTAATGCATTTCTATGGAAATTAATGCCGGATCCGTCATTCCGGCATGTCTTCAGGCAATTTGGCCGGAGATAATACCGCAGCATGCTGCAGTATTATCCCTGGCCAAAACGCCGTTCAGTGAATGAACTGAAGACATCCTGATGCATCCTGAACGGATTTCTCTCCATTCAGAATGCATGGGGATGTGACTGATCAGTTCTTTTCCGGTATAGAGCGCCGACGAGGGAACTCTATCCCGGAAAAGAATAACGCTAGTGTGAAAGTACCCTTAGGAGGGGCTTTTTAGGTGTAATTATAGCTTTTCATAAAGTTTCCAAAAGTTCACAAAGTACTTTTTTCTAATGATCGGTAGGATTCTCAGCTCGTGAACCCCAACAACTTAACCTTCTTAGGTATGTCTTCCACTTCACTGTACAGTGTCATATCACTGGTATGGATACGTAAATACACACCCTATCCAGCATGGCCACCACATAACCTGCGTCATCTTGTTGTTTCTCCAGTCATTGATGGTGCCTGATAACACCTCAGTAGCCTGTAGGCACAGGTGGTCTGGTACCTAAGGCCCCCATACTCATTAGTCAATTTGTGGCCGAACCTGACGTTTTTGGCGGGACCAGCCCACAACCTAATGTGTATGGGAAGCTCCATGCTCTCTCCTAACAAATGAGGTCAGGGGTGAGAAGGGTGAACTGATTTTTTTTTTTTTCTGCCCAATCCTTTTGTTTTCCTGAGGTGCCTTGCAGTGCTTTATCAATTTATCTTAATGAAATACACTTTCATGCCTGGCGGAGCCAAGTGTGGATATGTATAGCCTTTAAAAGGGGTTGCTCCAGATATATGTTAAATGCCCCCACGCCAAGGGACCTGTGAAGAGAGCTATACTTTTATATATTTTTTTTTTTTTTTTTTTTTTTTTACCAATACACTAATATCTAGATCCAAATTGTAAATTTAAACATAACAAGAAATAGGCTACAGTTGTAATTAAACAATTAAGCTTTATTCAATTCATTAATCACTTGGGGGTTTGGTGACGGTGGTGTCAGTGTAACTTTACACTTTGGTTAGTATCCTTGTATTACATTTTGAATTACTGGAAACCTTCAGTTTATTGTATGCAATATTGAGATGTGGTGTTTGCTCTCACAGTGTTGGCGCAGAATTAGCCTTACTTGTATGCACTTGCACTTTATTTTTGATGTACTTTGTATAGGAGCGTCCCATTGTGAGAGCAATTAACTACAATATACATTATAGCATGAGTATGCACATATATATATAATAGCTCAGTGATGGGCAACGTGCGGCTCTCCAGCTGTTGCAGAACTACAACTCCCAGCATGCAAAGCCTGTCTATAGCTATCAGCCTACTGCAGGGCATGGTGGGAGTTGTAGTTTAGCAACAGCTGGAGAGCCGCACGTTGCCCATCACTGTAATAGCTGTTTGGTGTGAAATCAATGTATGAGTACAAATTTACAATATTGGATGTAATAATCTGTAAAGATACTGGTGTAAATACTTGTACTCTTACTGTAAATGTAATATGTTTGACACCATCTCCCATAATTTTTAAACATTTTAACTTTTTGTGTGATGCCAAGTGATTAATGAATTGAATAAAGCTTAATTGTTTAATTACAACTGTAGCCTATTTCTTGTTATGTTTAAATTTACAATTTGGATCTAGATATTAGTGTATTGGTAAAATAAATGAATGGAGTATCGGATCTAATACTTTATGGGGGACATTGGTTTGGTTATCTAATTGTATACTTTTATATGCCCCATGAAAAGAGCTGTACCTGCCTGCTCCCGACCACTTTGATCAGGGTCCATGACTCCTGCCTGGGCTATCTTCACCGACCTCCAGCCCCTGCATGTAGACTGACGACTGCACAGTTGGGGTCACGTGCACTGCTGCAGCTAATGACTGACCACCTAAGTGGTGGCATCACCCAACAGTGATGTGCCACTTGGGAACATTTCACCACAGAGGCCAGTCATTTGTTACAGCCGTGGATGTGACCCCGTCCGTGCAGTGAGGACAGCCCAGGAACCATAGAGCATGAACAGAGAGGCGGGTAGCAGGTAGGAGTAGTAGGGGAATTAGCAAAAAATCTGGACAACCCCTTTAAAGGAATTGTTCAATAATCCACAGGATAGATGAGAAATGTGTGGTCGCAGGGGGTCTGACTGCTGGGACCCCCACTGATCACAAGAATGTCTCCTGTTTGAATGGAACAGCTATCATGATGCTAACGCTCCTTTCACAGTCTATGGGACTGAGGCGGATATCTCAGCATAGCACTGGCTATTTTCCTCAGCCCCATAGACTGTGAATGAAGCACCAGCTGGCATTGCACGTCTAGCTCTCTGTTCATTCAGTGGACACAGGACCCCCGTTCTCGTGATCAGTTAGGGACCCGCAATCAGGCATTTTTCATGTTTTTTATATGCATATTTTCCCTTCAGTATGTTCCCTTTCCTCTGGTCTACCTATAAGCACTGGCCTACTGTCCCTGTAGGTATATTCATCCCTGACCATTGACCATGTGTTTTCAGGTGGAAAGTATTTCATAAGCTTGATCCCTACGGACTAGACCTATGTTATGTCAGTCGTTTTTAGTGTGATGTCTCCCTGTCGCCTCTCCTGACATGCTTGTTTTAATAGCTACATGCATTCCCCATCTAAGAATAATTCTGGAGCATCTGTTCTTATGGCTCTAATGTTGTGCCATTCCTTTATTATTCCTTCTAGAAGTTATGATTGAATTGTCAGCAGCTTGTAGTAAAGGTACAGATGGGTGTTACCAGTTGAGGGTGTGTCCCTGCACAGTCTGACACCAGCAGCAGTGATTAGACAGTCAGACACACCCACTGCTGGTAATACCCAGCAGTACCTTTACTGCAGACTGTTGGTAATTATATTGTAAACTTCTAGCAGGAATAATACAGGAATGGCACAACATAGAGTTATAAGAATAGATGCTCCAGAATTGTTATTAGATGGGGAATGCAAGTAGTTACTAAAACTGACCTGTCAGGAGAGGTGCCAGGTCTTCTTCAACAATCCCGTTTTTAGATATGTGATAGGAGTTGACTTTACAGGTACAGTGTTTTTTAAGAAGAACATAGTCCGACTGATAGACTAGATGTGTTTACGGTACCATAGGCACACATTACAGCTACTCGCACTACAGTGTGCCTATATCTAGCTGTAGTGGTAATGTACGGGCATGCTATCTGCAAATAATTGGCCCACAAGACGACTTTTCCTGCCACCGTTAACTGGTAAAGGTAACTATACTGTCAGTATAGCACTCCACTCCGCTAATCTGGTAATCCCAGTGCTACTTTCCCAGTAATCCAGTTCTGCGCATCGCTGTGTGCGAAATGTTTACAGATCCAGCAAGAAGCTGGAAAGTCATGGCGTTCACGGGAAGTTTATTTCTTTAGAGGTTATTTACTGGGATGGAAGAGGAAAAAAAGAGCGAGACTGAGTGATGAGCCTCGATAAATAATGTACAACCTGTTTAAGGCGTTCGCAGGAAAGCTGAGACAGGCGAGGGCAAGGTTAAATATTTAATTTGTTCCTGGTGCGGAATAAGGGAATTAGGTACAGCGGAGCTATGAAATGAGCATCTCTGTGCGAGATTACCTGTGAATATAACCTTCCTGATCGTCTTCGTCTGTCAATTATTTTTAATGGCAGCCATTGTAGCTCTCCTGCGGTTCAGCATTAGGCTTCTTGTCCACGACTGTATTTTTCATCTGTTTGCTATCCTCATTTTTTGCGGATCACATACACTGACCCATTCATTATAATTGGGCCATGCACACGTCCGTGTTTATTTTTTATTTTTTTTGCAGATCTGTGTGGCCGTTCCACAAATGATAGAATATGTCCTATTCTTGTCCATATTACAGATGAGAATACTCCTTTCTATGGATGAAATCGAGAAAAATGGGTATTTTGTACATCTGCAGTTTGCAGGCTGAAGTAAGGACACAGCCGCGTGCATGAAGCCTTTAAAGGGGTTGTGTCACTTCAGCAAGTGGCATTTATTATGTAGAGAAAGTTAATATAAGGCACTTACTAATGTATTCTGATTGTCCATACTGCTTCCTTTGCTGGCTGGATTACTTTTTTCATCACATTATATACTGTTCGTTTCCATGGTTACGGCCACCCTGCAATCAATCAGTGGTGGTTGTGCTAGCACACTATAGGAAAAAGTGCAGGCCTCTCTGGTGGCCAGGACCGTGGGAGCTCACATAGGATGGCGCTTTTTCCTATAGTGTGCAAACAGGACCACCACTGATGGATTACAGGGTGATCGTAACCATGTAAACGAGCAGTGTATAATGTGATGGATAAATTAATCCAGCCAGAATAGGAAGCAATATGGACAATAACAATACATTAGTAAGTGCCTTGTATTAACTCTCTCTACATAATAAATGCTATTTGCTGAAGTGGCACAATCCCTTTAAGCAGGCCACACATTTGAGATAATAGTAGGCCAATCTCATCCATTTCAGTGAATGCGGGCCTCCTGACTATCTGCCAAAGAGATCCGCAAAAAAAAAACAGATAGAAGAATAACAAAGTCTCTGGGGGCTGGACTTAATAAAAAACAGGAAGTTCTTTCATTTTTTTCGGATGAGATACGGATTAGTTATCCAAATGTCTTCCGATTATTGCGGATCCCTTGACTTTGCGTTGCACAACGGACCGCAATTTTCGGATTAGAATAGCACATGTTTTATTTTTTTACGGACAGTATGTACTCTTTGTGCTGTCCGCATATTTTATAGACCCATTGAAAATCAATGGGTCCGAATTCTGTCCGCAACTATTCCGTGACTAGTCCGAAAAATCGGGATCAGATGCGGAACTAAACAACGGACGTGTGAATGGACCCTAACCCAGGCTCAGCTGGGTTCTGGAGTCTAAAGGACCCACTGGTCTTACCCTACAGTCCTGCAAGGAAGTGGGACTTTCTTGCGTGGAAGTCCCTGAAGTAGTCCTGATCAGTGGCAGCTATGTAGAAATCGTATTGGAATCAGGAATTGGAGCAGGCTGAAGTCATCGTCAGGACATTTGACCTTAGAGAAGTTGTCTCACTTCAGCAAGTGGTATTTATCATGTAGGGAAAATTAATACAAGCCACTTAATAATGTATTGTGATTATCCATATTGTCTCCTTTGCTGGCTGGATTCACCACTGATGGACTGCAGGGTGGTCGTAACCATGGAAATGAGCAGTGTATAATGTGATGGAAAAATGAATCCAGCCAGCAAAGGAGGCAAAATGGACAATCACTATACATTAGTAAGTGCCTTGTATTAACTTTCCCTACATGTTAGATGACATTTGCTGAAGTGACACAACCCCTTTAACTGGTGGAGCAAATGGGAATAGCCAGTTCACACAGAGTTTTTCAGAGCTGCTTTTGGAGCGTTTCTGCCTCAAAACCAGATGCAAAAAACTGCCAAAATGTCCTGGTAGACTGCAATCTATAGTGTGAATGTCCTTGTAGACTGGACGTTATAGTGTGAATGTCCTGGTAGACTGCACGTTATAGTGTGAATGTCCTGGTAGACTGCACGTTATAGTGTGAATGTCCTGGTAGACTTCATGCTGTAGTATGAATGACTTGGTAGACTTCATGTCCAGTCCTGGTAGACTTCATGCTGTAGTGTGACTTCATGCTGTAGTGTGACTGTCCTGGTAGACTGCACGCTGTAGTGTGAATGTCCTGGTAGACTGCACGCTATAATGTAAATATCCCGGTAGACTGCACGCTATAATGTAAATGTCCTGGTAGACTGCACGCTATAGTGTGAATGTCCCGGTAGACTTCATGCTGTAGTGTGAATGTCCTGGTAGACTTCATGCTGTAGTGTGAATGTCCTGATAGACTTCATGCTTTAGTGTGAATGTCCTCGTAGACTGCACGCTATAGTGTAAATGTCCTGGGAGACTGCACGCTATAGTGTAAATGTCCTGGTAGACTGCACGCTATAATGTAAATGTCTTGGTAGACTGCACGCTATAGTGTGAATGTCCTGGTAGACTTCATGCTGTAGTGTGAATGTCCTGGTAGACTTCATGCTGTAGTGTGAATGTCCTGATAGACTTCATGCTTTAGTGTGAATGTCCTCGTAGACTGCACGCTATAGTGTAAATGTCCTGGGAGACTGCACGCTATAGTGTAAATGTCCTGGTAGACTGCACGCTATAGTGTAAATGTCCTGGGAGACTGCACGTTATAGTATGAATGTCCTGGTAGACTGCACGCTATAATGTAAATGTCCTGGTAGACTGCACGCTATAGTGTAAATGTCCTGGGAGACTGCACGCTATAGTGTAAATGTCCTGGTAGACTGCACGCTATAGTGTAAATGTCCTGGGAGACTGCACGTTATAGTATGAATGTCCTGGTAGACTGCACGCTATAGTGTAAATGTCCTGGTAGACTGCATGTGCTAAGCCCCTTGGCATTCTCATAATAACCCCTTAGAGGGTATTAAGAGTAACATAATCCCAATACATGTCTGGTGCTTTGGTCTGTAATAGATGCGTTCTGGTGTTCCGGGATCCCTGGCAGACACTTATGATGGTGCCACGTTCCATGGATTGTCATACTTCGTAGCAGTCACATGTGCCATTAGATGCGATTTGATCGTCTGGCACATAAAATGTGTATTTATATACTGAGGCTTGTATCGGCTTCATTAATCAATGTACAGATGAGGAAGTCAATATTTAAATAGAAACAATTCAATTATTAATCATAATTTCCAACTAGATTCCTTCCAGGCTGCATGGGTTTTTATCCTGCGCACAGCTGGGTCATTAAACTTCACTACCTCGCTGTGAGTAGCCTTGTGTTCGATTGGAAAATGACATATTTACCGTACGTGTTCACCGCTAAATATGTATCGACGCAGGGAACAATAAGTAAAGGTCATTCGCTGATCTGGAGAAGAGAAAACGTCTATAAAAAAATAAGGGATAAAAGGAAACTATACTGATGAGCAGTCCCTGAAAGGTTTCAGCATGCGCCAAGGACCTAAATATCACATGGTGACTAATCCATTCCACACAGCAGTGACTTGTAAAGCCGCCACTTTGACACCACAGTGTCATTTTCTTCAACCGTGAGAATTTATAGGCGGCTGATGAATGTGAAAGACGCTCAGAAAATAAATGAGAACGTACAGTATGTGAATGATACAATCCATTTATATATGATTTCATCCATTTTATTTTACATTCCTATACTTAAAGGGCTATTCCAGAGATTAAATTAATGGCATATCTCTTAAATGTCCCACATATAGAACTTTAGTGTCCTTAATTAGTTTGTAGAAAAGAAATAAAGTAAATCATTTATTATGACCCCCTACGTTACAAACTGACGTAAAAAAGCCCCAAGCCCACGCTTAGATTCGGGCACAAGTGATGTTTCTGAATAAAGTTTGGTGTGTTGGGGTGTGTGGGCTGGGCCATCAGTTCAGGCACATTGACTATTATTTGCGCCACATTTACTGGCGTAAACGACGACTGAGACCTAATCCACCTAAGAGCTGGAGTAGATTTCAGTCTAGGTACATGGACTGCCGGAGGAGGCGCCTAATTTGTAGTGGATCTCAAAGACTGGCTTAAGATGCCCATCTTTGATAAATGACTCCATATGTGTATTCAACTGTCTTAGCAATTTTTGATTTGTAAAATATTTGGTGGGGGAGACCATAATGGAGACACACACATCCTGTATTGTCTATATAGAAAGTGCAGCACAGTATGTCTGCTTTATGATTCTGCAATGAATAAGAGTTAATGGTCAGAGAAACATATAGACCAATGAAGTTTTCAGAAAAAGATGGTGTATATTCTCCTCCTTAAGAGACCAGGGAGTCCCACTGGCGCTTTAAAAAAAGAACCCTAACCGTTAGGGTACTTTCACACTTGTGGCAGGACGGATCCGACAGGCTGTTCACCCTGTCAGATCCATCCTGCCGCTTTTTCGCCATGCCGCCGGACTGCCTCTCCGTTTTGACATGCCTGCCTTTGTGTAAAGAATGTACCACATTGGTTGTTAAATCTGAATCCACTAGCCTGTTGGAAGCCATCAAATCCATGGTTAGGGAGGAAGTTCAATCTGCCCTGGCCTCCTGGGATGCACCCCCCCTTAGACCGGGATTTTCTAGAGATCTTATTAGCGTGGGAAGTGATTCCGATTCAGTAAATCCTGATCCTTCGGATCCTGATATCTTGGATAAGACCCAGGAGTCCGATGAAGATGACGAATACAGGGGATTTCTGTTTAACCCTGCAGACATAGAATAATTAATTAAAGCTATAAGGGCCACGGTATGGAGATTCCCAGGAAGCCCAGATTGGTTCAGGAGGAGATATTTGGAGGTCTGGGGGAAAGGCATAGGTCTGTGTTTCCATGTTGGATAATATACAAAAGCTGATTAGAGCTCAATGGGATAAGGATGAAAAGGGTTCCTTCATCCCCCGCGGCATTAAGAGGCGGCATCCCTTTGACGAAGTAGATTGTACAGACTGGGAGTCCATCCCTAGAGTCGATGCTCTGGTAGCTAAGTTCGCGAAACGCACGGTTGTTCACTTCGAAGATGCTGCACAGTTGAAAGATCCTATGGACAGGAAGGCGGAGAGCCTTCTTAAAAGGATTTGGGAAGCCACGGCAGCTCTTTTAAAGCCTGAAGTAGCTGCAACATGTGTGGCCCGTTCCCTAAAATTCTGGTTGGAGCAATTAGAGCTCCATTTGACCAATAAGACCCCGAAGGAGCAGATCTTGGACAGCCTTCTCCTACTAAAGATTGCCACTAGTTTTCTGACAGACTTCTTCGCTGAGTCTGTAAGACTATCTGTGCGAACGGCTGTTTTATCTAATACAATCAGAAGAGTCCCTTGGTTGAAGGATATGATGTCCAAAAACAAATTGATTTCCCTTCCGTTCCATGGCCAATATTTTTTGTCCTGACTTAGTTAATTTAAGATCTTAGAAAACGCCACTGATCGAAAGATACCAAGACAGATAGAGGGAAATCGGGGAGGTGGAACTATACAAATGGGGGAAAAGGTAGGAATTTCCTTTTTAATCCCAACAAGGGAGGTCCTTCCTCCTCCTCCACAAAACAATGACACCATCAGAGTTGGTGGAAGACATAGCTGCTTCATAGACACCTGGGAGCAAGTCATCACAGACCCCTTTATCATCAACATTATAAGAGAGTGTTATGCTATAGAGTTGGAATCTCTTCCCCCACAAAAATTGATCTTAACCCAGCTCCCCTTATCTCAAATGTCTTTTCTGTCCGACGGCATAAGAGAGCTATTATGCCTAGGAGCAGTAGAATGTGTTCCCAGCAGGGAAATAGGAAGTGGTCATTATTCCCCATTATATTTAATTCGGAAGCCAAGCGGAGAATTCAGGACTATAATAAATCTGAAGCCACTGAACAAATATATCACCTATCGCAGATTCAAGATGAAAACAGTAGGGTCTGCAGTGAAACTCATCAAGAAGGGGGCTATGATGGCCACGGTAGACCTCATGGATGTATACTTTCATGTCACAATCCATCCCCAATCCAGAAAATATCTATCGCAGTCTGGCTGGAAGGAAGGATCTATCATTATCAATTCAACTGCCTTCCTTTCAGAATATCTTCTGCCCCTCGCATCTTCTCCTAGATCATGGCAGAGTTAGTGGCCTCCCTAAGCCAGAAAGGGGATACTAATAATTCCATATCTGGATGATCTTTTAGTCATAGCAGAAAATACGGATCTTTATTACCATCTTCTTTCTCATCTTCAGGCCCTGGGCTGGATAGTCAATTGGGAAAAATCCAATTTCCTTCCAGATAATCGGAGAGTATGTTTGGGCATCCTTCTAAATTCCGTCCTCCAGAAATCTTTCTAAACTTTCCCAAAGGTCGAGGATCTGAAGCTCAGAGTCCAGCAATTCCAATGCTTGATCAAAGAGTGCATGAAAATTCTAGGACGCCTCTCGTCCTGCATTCCCGCAGTTGCCTGGGCTCAATACCACATGAGATCTCTGCAGATCCTTGTCCTCAGGAAATGGAACAGGTCTCAATCAACCCTGGACCAGAGGAGATCTCTAAATGGGGAAGTAAGAATCTCTTTACAATGTTGGCTCAGAGACAAGAATCTACAGACGGGGGTTTTCTGTAATCAGGAAGACATTTTCTCTTTGACAACGGACACCAGTTCCTGGGGCTGGGGCGCCCTTACAGCCAGAAGTTTCTTCCAGGGGACTTGGTCTGAACCCCAGAGGAGGATGTCATCCAATTACAGGGAACTTCGGGCAATATGGGAAGGTCTCAAAGCAACACAGGCCCAGTCAAGAAACCGTCATGTACTGGTCCACTCGGACAACTCCACAGCAGTGGCTTTCATCCGACATCAGATAGGCCCAAGGCACGGTGATCTCTCGCAGCGGAGCACCTAAAGGGCGCCCTCAATCTAAGGGCAGACTTTCAGACAGCCTTTCGGAAGATCCAAGTTCATTGGGGCAGTCCGAGTCCGGATTTGTTTGCTTAAAAATAAAACCATAAAGTGCCTCATTACTTCACCCTCAACCCAAGGGATCCCTGCGTGGCGGTAGACACCTTCACTTATGATTGGACATGGGGTCTTGTTTATGCTTTTTCCCCCAATTCCGATGATTCTGAAGGTCCTGCAGAAATTCCAGATCAAGAAATGTACCCTAATCCTGGTGGTCCCCTTTTGGCCCAGAAGGGGCTGGTTCGGTCTTTTGAGATCCCTCAGCCGGGAGGATCCAATTCTGTTTTCTTGACGGAGGACCTTCTAACGCAGGGTCTAATCAATCATCCGAACCCCGGGATTCTCAAGCTGTCAGCCTGGTTTCTGAACAGTCCATCCTCCTAGATCTGGGTCTATCTCAGAGGGTGGTGGGTACCCTAATGTTCAGCAGGAAGTCCAGTACCTCTAAGGCATATCTTAAGGGTTTGGAAGAAGTTCGCCTCCTGGAGTGGTGACAGGTTTAACCAGTCTACTCCCAATGTCCCTCTCTATCTGGATTTCCTTCAGGATGGTTTGTATATGGGTCTCTCCCCAAACAATCTAAAACTGCAGGTATCTGCCTTGGGTGCCCTTTATAACACCAGTCTTTACGATGTACCCTGGGTTTCTAGGTTCTTGAAAGCTGCAGATAGGCTGAAGCCTAGAATTAAGAATATGGTAGCTCCATGGAACCTGAATACAGTTCTTTTAGTTTTGTCAGATTCCCCGTTTGAGCCTCTAGATTCTCTGTCTATCAAGTGGCTTACTCTTAAAACGTTTTTTATTTGGTAGCAATATCCTCTGCTAGGAGAGTATGTGAGCTTCAGGCCCTATCCATCCAAGAGCCCTTTTTTAGCGCCTTTGAGGATAAGCTAATGTTTAAACTAGACTCCAATTTCCTCCCAAAGGTAGTATCTACATTTCACAGATCCTAAGGTATTGGGATTCCCTCATTCTGTGCTAATCCCAGAAATGAACAGGAAGCGAAATTCCATAATCTAGATGTGAGAAGGGCCGTTCTTCGTTATTTAGATGTTACCAGAGAATGGAGGATAGACAAAAAAATTTTTTACAGTTTTTTTGGCCCTAATAGAGGCAGGAAAGTGGCAAAGAGCTCCATATCCCGTTGGATAAGGAATGCTATTATGGAAGCATATAGAGCTTCCGGTAAAGAACCTCCTCCTTCTCTCAGAGCCCATTCAGTGAGGTTAGTGTCTACCTCCTGGGCCGAAAGGACCTTTGCCTCCTTAGAGCAGATTTGCAGGGCGGCCACTTGGAAGAGGGCCTGTACCTTCACTAAACATTATAGGGTTGATGTATTTGCCAATGAGGACACAGCATTTAGATGCAAGGTCCTGGGTGCTGTTGTCCCTCCCTGAGTTTGTTTTCACTTTGTTAGTTCTCAGGATGTGCTGTCATGGAGACGACCTGGGAAATGAGTATTACACTCACCGGTAATCCGGTTTCCTGGAAGTCTCCATGACAGCACATATTTCCCACCCTATTCTATTCTTTTCAGGCTCTACCCTTTATCCTGGTTTCCATTAAAATACACTGGCGATGAGGGGTAGGGGTGGGGTTTTTATCCTCTCTGTGTTTGTTCCTGTCCTATCAGAGGAAGTCAGTCTCGGGATGTGCTGTCATGGAGACTTCCAGGAAACCGGATTACCGGTGAGGGTAATACTCATATCTTATATGTCAAAGGGAACCTGTCACCTGTACTATGCTGCCCTCACTGAGGACAGTATACTATAGTGACAGACCCTCTGGTCCACATTCATAGCACTGACATTCACGTGTACCAGAGTCCGATGAGACTCGCTGTCCCTGCACTGCCCCATCTCTGGTCAATGACTGGCAGGTTTCTTTCCTGTTACTGTATGCATAGTCATGGTTGTGGAGAAGGGCGGGGACAGCAAGTCTCCTCAGACTCATCTCCGTTGCAGCGCTAACCCACGCTGCGAGGTTCGGCATGTAAGTACTATAAAAGTACTGACTGCCAGCTCAGAAGTGACAGATCACGGAAATCAGCGGGCCTGTCACTAAACTATACTTTCCTCAGTGAGGGCAGCATAGTACAGATGACTGGTTCTCTTTAAGTTTTAGCTTGAGGTTCTCCTATATGCAGACCCAATATCTGAACCAGTTTGGTGCTACTCCAAGGAGCCAGTGTTTGTATAATGTTGTGCATTTGGTAGAAAACGTGGGTGGTATATGACTTACAGTTACCTCGAAGAAACATATAGAACAAAATGTGATGTGACTCATAATTAGCAGCTAAACTACCACATAACATATGGGCCCGTCCCACTCCTGTAGACACCTGTGCCCTTATATATTTATATACCTCTCCACCACAGCTCCATCCACCCCGTGTTCCCTCTATATATATATCACAGGATCACGTAGAATTGTGGAACTGTTTTATAAAGTTTTTAGGACAGATTTATTTCTAAGCCTATTGTACTAAATTCATTTTTGTTTCATGTTTTCATCTAAATGTATTAAAAGGGTTAATCCCACTAAAATGAGTTCTCCTTTATCCACTTAGTCTCATAGAAATGAATAAACTGGCCGACGTGCACTACAGCTCCATTCAGAGAGAGTACTCCTTGTTCTCACTGGTGGTCCCAGAACTGAACCCTGTCATCCGATATTTATCACCTATCTTGTGGATAGGTGATAAATACGTTACCCCTTCCCATCGCAAACCATTTTCATTTTTTCGTTTTCATTTTTCTTGCCCACTTTCCAAAAATGAAATTTTTTATTTTATTTCTTCATTCATTTTTTATTTTCTTCTTTCGGAGGGGCTGCGAGAGAAGTTGTATCGTATCATTTAACAATTTAACATTCTATACAATGTATTGGGAAGTTGGGAAAAAAATATGAAATGGCAGTCTGATTACAGCATTACAACATTTAGGCTGCATTCACACGAGCGTGATTTCCGCGCGGGTGCAATGCGTGATGTGAACGCATTGCACCCGCACTGAATCCTGACCCATTCATTTCTATGGGGCTGTGTACATGAGCGTTTTTTTTCACGCATCACTTCTGCAACGCGTGTAAATCGCAGCATGCTCTATCTTATGCGTTATAAACGCATCCGCAGCCCCATAGAAGTGAATGGGGCTGCGTTAATAACGCATTGCATCCGCAAGCAAGTGCGGGTGCGTTGCGTTTTTCACTGATGGTTGCTAGGAGATGTTGTTTGTAAACCTTCAGTTTTTTATCACGCGCGTGAAAAACGCATCAAAACGCATTGCACCCGCGCGGAAAAAACTGAACAACTGAACGCAATCGCAGGCAAAACTGAATGGCTTTGCCTGTGAAAACGCACAGTTTTCACTGAACGCATCCGCAACGCATCCGGACCTAAATCCATCACGCTCGTGTGAACCCAGCCTTATAGTGTTTTTTTGTTTTAATACTAAAAAGAATTATTTAAAAAAAAATTTGAAGAAAAATATTTCGGCTGAAAGCCTGCCCACAGCCTAAGAGCTTCAGAAATGTCCTATCCTTGTCCGCAAAACGGACAAAAATAGAACATGTTCTATTTTTTTTGCAGGGCCGTGGAACAAACTTATGGATGCAGACAGCACACAGTTAAATTGGTACGAATTGGACCCGCAAAACAAGCAGATTGGATGCTGACCAAAACCACGGTCGTGTGCATAAGCCCTTAGGGGCAACTCCCATGAATGTAAGCTGTCCGTGCCAATGCTGCGGACCACAAATTGCAGTCTGCAGGCACCGGCCCTGTGAATTGCAGCACAGACCCATTGACTTGAATGGGTCTGCGATCCGCAAAATATGATGAAAGATAGGACATGACCGATCTTTTGCGGTGCCGAGGCAGGAACCCAAAAGTTCACGGAAGCGCTTCTGAGTTTCCATGGGCTTCTGATCTGTGCCTCCGCACTGTATCTTGCGGATTGCGGACCCACTGAAGTCAATAGGTCATCATCCGTGATACAGAATTCACATGGCCGGTGCCCGTAATAAAGATATATTAAAGGGTCACTGAGTTTTTAAAAAACTTTTGATATGTTATAGAGGCACTGGCGATCTGAGTTCTGAAACCCCCACTGATGCCTAGAACAAGAGGAGAGAAGCACTCATCTACCACGCGCGTCTCCTTGCTGCAGAAGATGGAATTGAGAAGGGCCCATAGACTTTTGTTGAGTAGGTCTTCTGCAGTGATCATTCTAGGGATTAATGGGGGTCTCAGAAACCTCACCAATTAAAACTTTTTATATGTCTCTATGACATGAAGGGGTTATGCCATGATTCACGTAAAAAATGAAGATCAGATTAGTACATGACAATCTATTACTAGATGACAACCTCTTTCTAACAAAGCTAGGACCAGCCCTGTACCTCATTGGATCCAGACATCTCCCCGTTCATTGCTCCAATTTCTTAGCTAGATTATCTTCAGCCTGGCAGCTCAGGGGGTGTGCCCTTTCTCCTGCAGCTCTCTCGCTGTAACTCCCACAGCTTATAACAGAAGATATAGCTGGTGACGGTTAAAAGGGGTTTTCTTTTACTGATGACCTATCCTCAGGATAGGTCATCAGTATCTTAACGGTGGGGGTCTGACACCCAGGACCCCCACTGATAAGAAATTTAGAAGGCACCTGTGAGCGCTGCTGCTTTTTCTGTGCTTACCAAGTACAGCGCCGTACTGTGTATAGCCGCTGTGCTTGGTATCGCACTCAGCCCTATTCACTTCAATGGGGCTGAGCTGCTCTTAAAGGGAACCTGTCACCAGGATTTTGTGTACAGCGCTGAGGACATGGGTTGCTAGATGGCCGCTAGCACATCCGCAATATCCAGTCCCCATAGCTCTGTGTGCTTTTATTGTGTAAAAAAACGATTTGATACATATGCAAATGAACCGGACAGGACTCATCTCAGGTTAATTTGCATATGTATCAAATCGTTTTTTTACACAATAAAAGCACAGAGAGCTATGGGGACTGGATATTGCGGATGTGCTAGCGGCCTTCTAGCAGCCCACGTCCTCATCTCTGTACACAAAATCCCGGTGACAGGTTCCCTTTAAACCATACGACCAATTAACGTGACGTCACTCGGCCTAGGAAAAACAGCGAGAAGGCCGTGGGGCTACTGTGAGCGCTGCTGCCTTCTCAAACAGCTGAACTGCGTGGGTCCCAGGTGCTTGACCCCCCGCCGATCAGATACTGATGACCTATCCTGAGGATAGGTCAGCCGTATTAAAGTCTGGGAAAACCCCTTTAAAGACTTAAACTGAGCATGTGTGGCCGCCCCAGTGAGGTGGACAAGAAATAAGACAAAGAACAAACCACATTTTTAATTACAGCCAATTACAAAAGTATTTAGATCCGGTTGCTGGTTTGAAAATTGTAGAATATTTTTTGTGGATAACCCCATTAAGACAGAATTTTGGAACTATTTCGTTTAAAATAGTCAGTGGTGGACATTCATGTTGTCTTATTTTTGGGACACAAATATAAATTCAAACCATATATTCAAACCATATTACTGCTAAGTTTCCCTGTGTCTGGTACTAGATATGATAAAAATGAAACACCGCTGTATAAAGCAAGCCATATTGACAGTCCCCTCTGGTCTATTAGTAGTCCTGGTGACCGTCTACGGTAAAGAGCGGGGTAGCCACTGTGGAAATTACAAACCGATGAGAAGGGAAGATATGGCGCTCTGTAGGTTTATACGTCTGATAATGAGGTTGTCCAGTCAAGCAGTATGAAATTAAATCTCCCAGTTAAGAGGTCAGAGAGCCGTCCACCTCTCCCCCCTCCTCCCTCCCATCCAGCACTCCACAACCTGAGCCTGCAGAATTGTCTTCTTTTTAAGGTTCATTTTGGAATAACTGAGCGAACTCCTCTGCTCTATCAATGTGCATAACATCTGACGGGATAATATAGAAGTGCGTGACATAAATCTCCCCAGATGAGACTGGCTGGCATATTTATTTCAAGGATGAAACGTTAACATAATACATGAATATTACCTATAATGAGCACTACCGCTGCTTTACCGCCATTTGTGGCAACACTCATGGCACCCCCGCTATGTGTTCAGCGTAAGGACTTGTCCAAAACATAATTCTGTCTTTGTAATTGAAATCGGCCCTGGAAATGTTATAAATACGAACTGTCTGAATAACAATGGAAATTAAAGCGCGACTGTTCAGACCTCGGCAGGCCGCTCCGAGAGTCTGTGATGGGAAATAAGCATATTCCTACAATAAAGGAGCTGATTTGGTGTAAAAAAAAACGGAAGAGAAATGGGCCGTGAGCTACGAATTATATGAGCGTGATCTGCATTAGAGTCAGTCGAGGCAAAGCCGTGTCTGAGGAGTCAGTAGAGGCAGCAACACATTGCTGATGAGCAATGGGACTCAGAACTGCAACATTAGTAACTGCTCCCCCATTTATAACGCTATTGTTGTTTTATGGGGCAGAATTGGGGTTTCCATTATGCACCAGGGCTTGGGGGCAGCTGATACTGGTATGCCATACCTGGATCTGAAGACTTTTGTAATTGCATGTGATAAAAAATTTGGCAAAGCCACTGAGTTATTCAATAAAATGTATCTGTACAGCGCCACCTGCTGTTTGTTCTTTTCCTTAATTTTTGTCCATATCACTGAGCTGGTCGAACGTGCTCAGTATAAATCTGCCACCAGCTATATGTTCTGTTAGAAGCTGACAATAAAGCGCATAAGCAGCACTATAAAATCCCAATGCGGGGAAAAATATACCAATAGTCAAGGTACCAAATTTCAGGTCCAGCTCTAGGTTGGTGCCCGCGGATGAGGATCCTGGCTGAGGGCCCCTTAACGTAGCAGAACAATAGAGGAATCTGCAGCGCTCTTCAGTTGTGGAAATTCCTGTTTTTATTGAACCAGCAGCATGCGATGCAACGTTTCGACTATTACAAGTCTTTATTAAGATTGGTAAAAAAACTTGTAATAGTTGAAAATAGTTGTAATAATAGTAATAGTTGAAACGTCGCATTGCATGCTGCTGGTTCAATAAAAAACGGAATTTCCACAATTGAAGAGAGCTGCGGATTTCTCTGTTGTTCTGTTAGAAGCTGAGGCAGTTACAGGGAGAGAGCTACAGCAGAAAGGACATGCCCCCTGAGCTGCCACTCTGAAGATAATCTAATAGAGCAATTGGAGCAGTGAATGGGGAGATCTCTGGACCCATGTGAGGTACAGGGCTGGTTCTAGCTTTGTTAGAAAGAGATTGTCATGTACTATGTGATATATTATTTTCATTTTTTACATGAATTCTGGCATAACCCCTTTAAGAATTGGTGACCTTTCTTCAATAAAGTGACTGAGCTGTGGAAAGGGCATATGACCGATGGATGTCACGGGCAGTGGAAGAGCTGCAGCCCATTCAGATATCCCGAGGATAGGTCATCAATATTTACGTCATGGGCAGCCTCTTTAAAAGGGGTTATCCAGAATTATACAAGTGATGGCCTATCCTCAGTGTCTGGTCGGCAGGAGTCCGACACCCTGCACCCCAGACAATCGGCTGTTTGATTAGCTCTGGTGATAGACCTACATAGCGCCATCCACTGTGTAATGGACAGAGCTGGTAACTGCAGCACTGCTCCCTTTCAGTTCAATGGGAATAGTAGTGACCAGCTCTGCCCACTACACAGTGGTGTAGTTCGGGTGCTGGAGCTACTCTGAACCAGCTGATGGGGGTATGGGGTGTCGGACCCCTGCCAATCAGACATTGATGGCCTTTCCTGAGGATACGTCATGACTTGTAAAATCCTCAACAACCCCTTTAAGTCCAGTACTAGATCCTTGTGCACTCTCCCTAGTAGGGGCTGGGGGTCACCAGAATGATATCACTCCGTTGTATTTTTTTTATTCTCAGCGCCCACATTAGAGTACTGATGACCTCTTTAAACATTTAATATACTGCACCTATATAGTTTTTAAAGAAGTGGCTCTGTTTCCCTTTCCGACCATCTTGGATTATTCCACAGATAATACAGTAAACCCACAGATAACACAGTGATAACTCTCTGAGTACAGATAATGTAGTAGATGTCTCCTGCAGTCCTATGTAACCCCACAGATAACACAGTGATAACTCTCTGAGTACAGATAATGTAGTAGATGTTACCTGCAGTCCTATGTATCACCACAGATAATACAGTAATAACTCTCTGAGTACAGATAATGTAGTAGATGTTACCTGCAGTCCTATGTAACCCCACAGATAACACAGTGATAACTCTCTGAGTACAGATAATATAGTAGATGTTACCTGCAGTCCTATGTATCACCACAGATAATACAGTAATAACTCTCTGAGTACAGATAATGTAGTAGATGTTACCTGCAGTCCTATGTAACCCCACAGATAACACAGTGATAACTCTCTGAGTACAGATAATGTAGTAGATGTTACCTGCAGTCCTATGTATCACCACAGATAACACAGTGATAACTCTCTGAGTACAGATAATGTAGTAGATGTCTCCTGCAGTCCTATGTAACCCCACAGATAACACAGTGATAACTCTCTGAGTACAGATAATGTAGTAGATGTCTCCTGCAGTCCTATGTAACCCCACAGATAACACAGTGATAACTCTCTGAGTACAGATAATGTAGTAGATGTTACCTGCAGTCCTATGTATCACTAAAGATAACAGTGATAACTCTCTAAATACAGATAATGTAGTAGATGTTACCTGCAGTCCTATGTAACCCCTCAGATAACAGTGATAACTCTGAGTACAGATAATGTAGTAGATGTTACCTGAAGTCCTATGTAACACCACAGATAATACAGTGATAACTCTCTGAGTACAGATAATGTAGTACACGTCACCTGCAGTCCTATGTAACCCCACAGATAACACAGTGATAACTCTCTGAGTACAGATAATGTAGTAGATGGGTGTGAGCCCCCAGAATTCAGATCACGCACAGTGTGGCCTGAAGTCTGGGGCCGGGCTGCTACAGTGTATCCACCCGCCATCACTACAGAACATCCAGGGTAATACAGCGCCCCATACCTCTTATATCCAGTGACGTCTCCTTTGATGTAGATGTTCTCTTTCCTCGTCTTCTCCCTTCAGACCAGACCACCATTTTTTTGCCATTTCTCGTCGCTGCAGTTTGACAAAAACAATCTTAGTTTACTACTTTTCGATCATCCTCCCATCTTCTGGACAAGTCATCCTACTACCCCTAATACTGTGCCGCTGTGCTCCCCAGTATTATACTGCAGAAACAGATCCCCCCCGATAATAATAGTACCATGCAGAGAGTGCCCTTCAATAATTATTGGCAAAAATAACTGTGCCCAGCAAATAGTGCCCCTGACACTAATAGTGTAAACATCTCACAGCTCTCATAGTGCCCATACTAGTAATTATGTTCCCCATAGACCCCCAGTAGTAATAAAGCCCACTATAATGCCCCCCAGTAGTAATAATTCTCCTTATAATGTGACAGTACAAAAAATGTCCTGTTATAATGTATGCCAGTGCAAAAATACCCCCTTTTAATGCCCCCAGTTAAGCTAATGTCCCCATAGTGCCCCCCCCCCATCATGTGTCAGTAACACGTGCCCCCCAATCATGTGTCTGTAACAAGTATTGTACCATATAAAAAAAATATACTTGCCTCCATCAGGCTGTCAGCAATGCGATGCAGGCCTCTTCCCGCCTGTGTCCCGCACTGTACGGCTCAGACGGCCTCTTGACATCATCGCGCCACCTGCAGCGGCCTATGATAGGCTGCAGGCCTAGTGCCTGCAGCCTATCAGAGTAACGGGGAAGGAAGACGCCTCTCCCTTACCCCGGAGCCGTACGGCGATACAGATGGAAGCGCTCATCTCCCTGTACCCTGCCGCCGCCCTCACTTGTCAGCATGGCCACGCCGCCTGGGGCGATCGCCTCACTTTGCCTATTGGCAGTGCGGCCTTGCTGGTGCCCCCAGGAATTGTGTGCCCGGGGCAACGCCCCCCCCCCCCACACTACGCCACTGCCTACACAACACATGCCGCCAACACAATGTGGTGCTCATGTACTGTCCACAACAAGTGTAGCAGATGTGCTGCGGTCTCTCTGACAGCTAGGAGCACCAGGCGCCATGAAGTCGTTGTACCTGCCAGCGCCAAGCTTCCAGTCAGAGTGAATGGCTGTGCAGGGAGCTGATGGCTACCTGTATCATCATTGTATTCAACTGTATCCCCATTCTAAGGATGCAGATGCAAGTGAAAGTGGTTTTCTGCTGTGGTGGCCCCCTCTATCTGTGGGGTCCCACGCATTTGGGTGATCTCTCTGGTGGGCAAACCTGCCCCTGTCTGCAGGAAAGAACTGTGGTTGACCTTCTATACTACTGATGTCAATATGTAGTCCACTGGAAGTCAGACATGTTGAATGAGAATGACCACTGGCTTCTACCGGGTGGTCACATGACTGACTTCTGTGATCACAAAACGGGCAGAAAAATAAGTAATTGAAACGGCTACACTGACCACGTATGCATTTCTAAAATCTATTCTAGGACATGGTGGGTGCGGTTTAATTGGATTGAGGGTGGGGCTAAGCTCATTCTTAGGGATCATTCAGACGGCCGTATGTGTTTTGCGGTCTTCAGATTGCGGATCCGCAAAACACGGATACTGGCCCTTGTGTGGTCCGCAATTTACGGACAAGAATAGGACATGCTCTATATTTGGAAAGCAACTACGGATGTGGACAGCACCCAGCACCATTGAAATGAATTGGTCCGCACCCATTCAATAAAATTGCGGAACGGGTGCGGAACCGTTCATACGGCCGTGCGAATGGCCCCCTAAACTGATAGAAGAAACAGAGGGTATATACAGTGACACTGTGATCACGTCATGATCTTTTATTTTCTCAGGTGCCTTCCGCTACAATGCTGTCTAACGCCTCGTATATGCGTATGATTCGATGGGCTTCGTGGAACCCTCTGCTGAACCCTGGATCCTCCGAAGTGACCCTAGCCTTACAAGGAGGACCTCGCCCTAATCCCTGCAACAACTTTGTATATAAAATACCGCCAAATAACATGAGCTCTGATGAGGTGAGAGATAAATACAGTTTTTTTTTTTCCTTTTTAATGGGGTCATTCCATAATTAATGTAGTAAATGAAAATCAGACATCATATAATACATGACAGGCTGTAATCAGCCCTGTACCTGAAATGGATCTAAATTTCTCCTCATTTATTGTTTCAATTGCTCTGCAAATTTATCTCAGGCTGGCAGTTCAGGGGGGGGGGGTGTCCTTTCTGCTGATGTTGTCTCCCTGTTGTAGCTCTGGGGGCAGTTCCTTTCCCTGAGGGAGTATCCTTTCTGCTGTATCTCTTTCCCTGTCATAGACAGCTTAAGGGGGCATGTCCTAACGGCTGCAGCTCTCTCCCTATTGCAGCTCAGGGGACATTTGCTTTCTTATTGGGCATGTCCTTTCTGCTGCAGCTCTCTATCTCTCTAACTGTCACAACTTCTAACAGTGGATACAATTAGTGACAGTTGGATAGATGGAAGTGAGCATGTCTCCACCTGACAAGGTGGACAAAGAAATAAAGAAAAGAACAGATAGCAGGTAGTGCTATACAGATAATTTTTTTAATAACTCCGTGTCTATACTACATTTTTAATTACACGCAGTTTCAAAAATTTTGGTTTGAAATATGTGGAATAGTTATCATGGGACAATCCCTTTAAAGGAGTTGTCCGGTTTCCGATATTGATGACCTATCCTCAGCACCTCCGCCGATCAGCTGATTGAAGGGAACTCGTGCAAGCTCTGCATTCTCTTCGCTGTTTACCTGGTCGCTGTTGACATTGCAATGACGAGCAGGTTCATTACAACTCCTCCGTCCCATTTGCTTGTATAGGAAGGAGCAGTTGTAGTTGCACTCCCATTCTATTCAAGTGAATGGGATGGAGCAGCTGTAATGTCACAGCGAGGAGGTAAACGGTGAAGAGAACTCAGCGCTCGCGGGGGTTCTCTTCAAACAGCTGATCGGCAGGGTGCCGTGAGTCGGACCCCCATCGGCCTGATACTGATGACCTATCCTGAGCATAAAGGCAAAAACAAACACAATGCAACAGCGCTCTGCAGACAGAAATAATACAGTACATACAATACTGCCATACTCACTATGTACAAAATTATTTGTGTCTGTCCGCCACCGGCAAGGCGATCTCATTAGGAGAAAAACGACACTAAATACTACCTCGGCTGATGCCGTACTGGCCTCCATTACATTCAGGGAATGCAGGTACCACATGCATGCTGAGCCCACACTACGTTATATCTCTTTTGGTGCCACAATGGCCACTATTAAACTCAGGGAATGCAGGTACCACATGCATGCTGAGCCCACACTACGTTACATCTCTTTTGGTGCCACAATGGCCTCTATTAAATTCAGGGAATGCAGGTTCCACATGCATGCTGAGCCCACACTACGTTATATCTCTTTTGGTGCCACAATGGCCACTATTAAATTTGGGGAATGCAGGTACCACATGCATGCTGAGCCCACACTACGTTATATCTCTTTTGGTGCCACAATGGCCTCTATTAAATTCAGGGAATGCAGGTTCCACATGCATGCTGAGCCCACACTACATTTTACCTCTCCTGGTGCTAAATGGCCTCCAATAAATGAAGGGAGAGCAGGCTACAGCTTTATATTTGCAATAATTAAAATCAGCCTATGGGACAGACAGGTTAGTTAGGAGAGCACGACCAAAGGAGCCATCCACACCTCCAGCTGTAGTAAACTGCAATCTGTCTGAGGATAGTTCAGCAATATCGGAAACTGGACAACCCCTTTTAATTTCCTACCACTTTATAACATATGTGTTAGGCCCCTTGCACACGAACGTTTTTTGCGGACCGTATACTGGCAGTTTTTTCAGTTCAGTATACTGACAGTATACTGAACCATTCACTTCAATGGGTCTGCAAAAAATACTGAAGTGTCTCCGTATGCCTTCCGTTTCCGTTTTTCCGTTTTTTCTGTTCCGTTTAAATATAGACCATGTCCTATTCTTGTCCGCAAATCACATTCAGTGGCTCCATTCAAGTCAATGGGTCTGCAAAAAAAACGGAAAGCATACTGAAGTGCATCCGTATGTCTTCCGTATCCGTTCCGTTTTTTGCGGAACCACCTATTGAAAATGTTAAGACCAGCCCAATTTTTTCAATGTTATTACTTTATACTGTATATGCCAAACGGAAAAACGGAAGGAACAACGGAACCAAAACGGAAACAAAAAACGGAAAAACGGATCCGTTAAAAACGGACAGCAAAACACTGATTAAAAAAAAACGTTCGTGTGCAAGAGGCCTTAATCTGTAGCTGTTGAATACATAGAGCGCCAGTGATTCTAACTCGGCTCCGCTCTATCTGGAACTATGTTTTTGTGCATTTTCACTGTTTAGCTTTAAAAAATTCATTGTCGTAAAATATCCGCTACAAAATATTTGTTCGACGTGTGGTGCTGTCTAAAAATGTTATTTTCCTTTTTTTTAATCAGGTGCAGCAGGTTGAAGCGGGGACGCTGCATTTTGACTTTAATACTCGCTCTGAACATCAAATGGGGGATACGGCAGAACCTGTGGAAAGTTTGCCCGAGGAGCTGCGTCAGTCGAAGAAAAAAGCAACCATGGCGAATGGTAAATTAAAGTCCGCGTTTCTGCCTGTGCTCCTTAATCGTTGTATGCTGTCAGTGCTCTCAGCAGTGGTGGTAGTGCTTGCACACTATAGGAGAAAGCGGAGGCTTCTCGAGTGGCCGGGACCATTTATTTCAACGGATCTGCAAAAAATGTGGACAGCATACTGTATGCTGTCCACATCCATATGTCCATTTCGTAGCCCCACAAAAAAAAAATAGAACATGTCCTATTCTTGTCTGTTTTGTGGACAAGGATAAGCATTGTTACAACGGATCCGCAAAAAAAACGGATGCCATACGGATGTCATCCTTTTTTTTGCGGACTGCAAAACGCATAAGGTCATGTGAATGTAGCCTTAGGATGAGTTCACATCACCGTTTAGCCTTCCATTCTTCTGATCCATCAGAACAAAAGAAAAAAAACGGAGCCGTTATTTTGAGCATTTGTTATGATCAGTTTATGCATCACTTTCATCAGAGATCAGTTATTTTTGATGGGAGAAAAAGTCCTGAAAAAACTACATTTTAGGGTACTTTCACACTTGCGTTATTTTTTTCCGGCATAGAGTTCCGTCAAAAGGGCTCTATGCCGGAAAATAACTAATCAGGCATATCCCCATGCAATCTGAATGGATAGAAATCCGTTCAGTTTGCATCAGTATGCCTTCAGTTCAGTCACTGTCAGGCGTTTTGGCCGGACATAATACTGCAGCAGTGCTGCGGTATTATGTCCGTCCAAAATGCCTGATCAGTTGCCGGAATGCCGGATCCGGCATTAATTTACATTGACTTGCATTAGTGCCGGATCCGGCATTGCGAAACAACTGAAGGACGGATCCGTCCTTCCGGTCTGCGCATGCGCAGACGGGGAAAACTGTGAAAAAGACTGCAAGACGGATCCGTTCCTCTGCATGACAAGCGGAGAGACGGATCCGTTCGTGCAATGCATTTATAGACGGATCCGCACCCGGATCCATCTACAAATGCTGTCAGTTGTCACACTGAACGGCGGATCCGGCTGGCAGCTCCGACAACGGAACTGCCTGGCGGATCACACGAATGCAAGTGTGAAAGTACCCTTATCCCGTCCAAAATAACTGATCACAAACTGATCATGACTGACGCTAAAAATAACGGTTCCATTTTTTTTCTGTTCTTCTGAGGGATCAGTAGAACGGAAAGCTAAACGGTGATGTAAACTTGGCCTAAGACCCTATTCACACGACCTTTTGGCGGCCGTGTCAGTTTTGCAGATCCGCCGTGTGCATCCTGCTTCATTTGCTCCTGGATCCGTGCAGCTGCGCTGCAAAAGATCGCGGGTGCACACAGGGAATGCCCGTGGTTTGCTGTCCGCAAAACGGACACGTCAGACGGTCATGTGAATGGGGCCTAATAGAAACAGCGTGGCACAGTGAGCTACTTTGCTTCAACATCTCACAAGTCTGGTGGTTCAGAAAAGTGTTAAAAAGCTGGACAACCCCCTTTAATAAATTCCCCATAAGGTTACACTTTCTAAATATTGTGCGCTTGTCCCTTCTTACAGCATGGACATGGGTCACACTTGCCGCTGCAGCCAGTGACTGGTTCATGTGCTGTTTCGGGGACACATCACTGCTGCAGCCAGGTATCGCTTGCAGCTGCACAACGTCCCGGAAGTTTACAAGTGGGGAACGGAAGGGGCTGAAGCCAAAATTCCCTATAATGTTACACTTTCTTAACTAGGTGAAAAACGATAAATGATGGGAAGTGTAGGCCAATGGGGGTACCAGTGAAGGGGGAAGTAGCTAACTTCTCCTCCTACCTGGATTTCAGTAGACCTGCGTAGAACTGCCGGTTGAATATATATTAGTTGAATCGTTGAATGTTTCAGTATACAATATACAAGCTTTATTTTCTGAAACTGAATTTACTTTAAATCTTCACGTTGGCAGCCGCTACGTTTTTTGTGCTACTCGTGTTTAATCGGCCGCATGATTTTTTTTTTTTTCTTCCATTTTCCTTATTTTTCATCCTGCAGCCAGAAGTTAATGGAGAGAGTTTGAAAGTTTGATAGCAGCATTATTGAACAGATGGTGCTGCTTCATTTCAGAATGACCCATGATTCTCCTGTGCATTCGGTTAATTGATATGTCATGTCAGCTCTTGCGCAGGCAATTTATTGTGCAGTTAGTTTGGAGAAACTTGTGAAAGTCAAAAGTTACCACAGCTCCTTGTGACTCGTCTGCTATTTTTTTCTTTCTTAATTTAACATTTATGTTTGTGTTTTTGCTACTTTAATCAATTAGACCAAAAACTTTGTGATGTTTTTAGTGAACTTGACCCGATAAAAAAGTGTAATAAGCAGCTGCAGAGTAATTAAGCTGTTCTGTAATGCTGTAAAAGTTCTGGGGGAAAAAATAATGTTTACTTCATGACGTATATTTTTTTTTTATAGTAAGAACAGTTTCTTCTTATTTGCTTCCAATTACAGTACTATTACTGTCATTATTTTTCATAGACTGCAATTTAATGTCCTGCCACCAGAGGGCAGTGTGTCACTGTGAATAGAATTCTGCAGTGCTTTTCGCTGGAGCTTTATTTAGTGTAAGTTGAGTCATTTTAATACATATGTAGGTAGGTGGACACTGCTGATCATAAATACAGAAAATAAAAGGTCGCCGCGTGTGTTCATGCAAAAGAATACAGCTCCGTGTGAAATGGTTGAGCAGACAATCATGCAAATTTTAGGAGGTGATATTGAAAGATAGAAGACTTTCCCAGTCATCTTCTGTGAAATCATTTTTTTAGCCCGTTGGCCCAGTCAGCTTGCGGGTGATTTATATATACCTTGATTTTACTAGACTTTTGAGTGATATCCCTGAAATAAGCAGAACTTGCTTCTCCGCACTCTTTACAGGCATGACATCCAAATGCGCCATTTTACCCATTCGTAGGACGTATTTTATGTGGACATTGCATCAGTTTTGATGTGCGCTCTGTAAGACCCAACTGTCCAAATCAACCAAACTTGAGAGAGGAGATTTGGTGCTGATGTGTGTTACATGTTAGGGTGCAGTACAAAGAAAGGTAGTCACACCTGGGCTTAAAGGGGTTGGCCCATCTCGCACATTGGTGGCAAGGCTATCTGAACAGGAAGACGCAGGGGTGGATCTGGTCAAGACACCAGGAAGAGCCCCCAGTCAATGTCAGTGACATGAGCACAGAATCGACGGCACCATAGAATGGTAAGAAGTGGTGAAACTATCTTCCTTCCACAGGTTGTCTGAAAGCTAGAATTTAGTCAAAGCCCCGGAGAACCCCTTTAAAGGGTTATCTCGTACATTGGTGGCATATCGTTAGGATAAATAGGTGCGGGTCCCACCAATGAAGGAGATTGCATTGCGCGGTGCGCTCTCCTTTTCTTTAAGGGCCCCCGTGCTAGAGATAGGTGTAGGTCTCGGAGGTGGGAGCCGACATTAGCGATATACCACCAATGTGTGAGATGGGCCCAACCCCTTAAAGCTACAATTTAGACAAAGCCCCAGAGAACCCCTTTAAAGGGTTTGGCCCATCTCACACATTGGTGGCATATCGTTAGGATATGCCACTAATGTCCAATAGGTGCGGGTCCCACCTTTGAAGAAGGTTGCGTCGCACTGTGTCCTCTGCTCTGCTTTGGGGGCCCCGTTCTAGAGATAGGTGCGGGTCCCACCTACGAAGGAGGTTGCGTCACACTGTGTCCTCTCCTCTGCTTTGGGAGCCCCGTTCTAGAGATAGGTGCGGGTCTCAGAGGTGGGAGCCACACCTGACATTAGTGGCATCTCCTAGCGATATGCCACCAATGTGTGAAATGGGCCCAACCCCTTAAAGCTACAATTGAGTCAAAGCCCTGGGGAACCCCTTTAATCATTTTGGAAAAAAGATGACTTAGGGTAGACCTAATTACGGTGTACAACTCTATGAATGGACAGTATAGGGATCTTGCTGATGATCTTTTATTACCTAGACGTGCAATCGTGACAACGGGGCATCCTCTTTGTCTAAAGGAAAGAAGGTTTCATCACCAGCATAGAAGGCAGATTCTTTACTGTAAGAGCATTGACACTAGGCAACTCTCTGCTAGAGAAGGTTGTGGTGGTCGATTCATAGGACAACTTTATGAAGGGCCTGGATGCCTTTATTAAAAGTAATAATATCACAAATTATGTAGACTAGATGTCTGGAGATGGGCGGCTGATCCGGGGGTTATTCTGATTTAGAGTCCGGAAGGAATGTTTCCTTTAATATTGGGCAATTGGCACCCGCCTAATACAAGGTATTTACCTTCCTGTGGCTCAGTGGGATTATAAATTGGACTGAGTGGGCCTGGGTCTTTTTTCAGCCTTATTGTCTATACAGCTATATGTACTATGTGGCCATTCACCATACTATAAGATTGCATTGAGGTTCACAATCCGTATAACTGAATGCATGCACTACACATGGTGAAGCAAAGGCATGTAGCGTAGTACTGCCACGGTGCTTCCCAATAAATAGTGCCATATAGTGCTCAAATACACCATACAGAATAGGAAATACCAAAATAGCTTATTTTGCAAGTATACAACACAATGGTCATGTATGAGATGGGGTGGTAGGGGTCTCGATGGAGGCCTGGGGATATGAAGGATGCCCAGCCCCTTTAGTCCATGCTGTAATCTGGTCATAGCAGATGATTGTGATGAAATAAGCAATTATTGCATTATATTCCTTATTGTAGTGATGTCACAGGAGCGAAGATTATTGCGTACTCCTGGAGCAGCCAATGGCAGGCAGGGACGGGGACGAGCCTCCCTAGCATCGCGGGTGACGCTAGGGAGGGCTCGCCCCCGTCCCCACCTACCATCATATATTATCAGATGCCAGATGAAAGCGATTTCACTGAATCTGTGATACCCTGACACTTTTGTTCCTTGTAATCTAACAGCTTCTAAGTAGAGAGTGTATGCAGTGGGATTGACCTGTTAACCCCTTCCCTTAAATTCTTGACCGTCACTACTATAGATTCTGATCCTGGGCAGCACGGTGGCTCAGTTCGAATCTGACCAAGGACAACATCTGCATGAAGTTTGTATGTTCTCCATGTGTTTGTGTGGGTTTCCTCCGGGTCCTCGGGTTTGCTCCCACACTCCAAAGACATACTGACAGGGACCTTAGATTGTGAGCCCCATTGGGGACAGTGTGATGCTAATATCAGATAGAACCGGCCAGCACTTACTCTCTGCACGCCGCGCGGGATAAGAGCAAGTCCACGTGTAGCGTATGAAGAATCCCAGCAGCAGTGACTTATGAAGTAAACGATGAAATCACGGAGGTGGCACCTTGTATCAGTATATTTATACCTGTACATTAGTATGGATATTCACCTGTTGATAAAGGCATGTTAGCCGAAACGCGTCCTGGATGTAGGACACATTGATATTTGCAATAAACTTCATAAGTCACTGCTGCCGGGATTCTTCATACGCTACAAGTGTGACGCTAATGTCTGTAAAGCGCCGCAGAATATGTCAGCGCTATACACAGTAATTGAATACATTCTACCAGCAAGAAGCATGTGAGAGCCGTTGTGAGGCTTTCCTCTAAATGGCAGGAATCCTGGGAGTAATGTTTAACCACACTTTCCATATGCTCTATATGTGCGACTAGACCTCCTCCAGCAGATGCTTCCTGATGAATAGTGGAGAATGACGGAACGTGACTCTTCATTGCTGATGTTCTCTATAATGCAGCCTGCTCCGTGTCTTCACATCCCCTTCACATCCAACACTTGTTTTCTTTTCTTGCTTTACCGTACATTGACAAGGTTTTCCCTTAAAGTGCACCTATCAACCCCACCCAGTAGGGTGGCATAGGGGGTGCTGACTGGAGATAGGACATTTTAAAGGGAAGCCTCCTCAGTTAAGTTAATGAAAATGTATCTGTTATCACTGTGTCATTTTTATGTCCAGCATTCTTATTTTTTTCTTAATATGTTTTTATAGCTATCGAGATTCTGCAATCTCCACTAGGGGGCGCTAAAGAGCTAATTGCAGGCAGCTGTAATAATGATTTCAGCGTATGTAGTAAGCTCCTGTGCTCCCTCTAGTGGTGGTTGCAGGGTTATCGAGCTCTAGTTGCTTAAAGAGGACCTGTCACCTCTCCTGACATGTCTGTTTTAATAGCTTCATGCATTTCCCACGTAATAACAATTCTGGAGCCTCTATTCTTATGGCTCTGTGTGGTATCATTCCTGTATTATTTCTACTAGTAGTTATGAATGAATTGCTAGCAGTCTGCAGTAAGGGTACAGAGGGGGGTAACCAGTTGGGGTGTGTACCTGCACAGACTCGCTCTATCCAATCAGTGCTGCCATTGTCAATTCTACCATAGTTTTAGGGGTTATATCTTTAGAGCATTCCCTATGCATATGTAAAACTGACTTGTTACCTTTATTCTCTAGGTCACCACAGTGACATTACAGTGATACCACATTTATATAGTTTTTTATGTTTTAGTACTGGAAAAAAAACAACAACTTTGGAACAAGTTATATTTTCTTTGCATTGCCATATTCTGACCCCTGTAACTTTTTAATATAGTAGTTACATCTAAGAAGCTGTTTGAGGTCTCATTTTTTTGCGGCCGATCTGTACTTTTTATTGGTGCCATTTTGGAGTGCGTTTTACTGTTTTATCAACTTTTCTAAAAAAATATTTAGAGGTGAAGCAACAAAAAGACCCCGCTAATCGGCCATTTTACTTTTTTTTTCCATTACGGTTTTGGGATGCGCCAATGCTAATGACGTTTATTTTTTATTGTTTATGTATCTTTAGTATCAGGAAAGGGGGAGGTGAGCTTAATTAGTATTTATTTTAGTTATTTTTAAACTTTTTTTTTACACCATTATTAAGCGCGCTTAGGGGCATTAGACATGCCATCCTCAGATCACTTGTTCATCACATTGCAATGAATCATTTTGCAGTGTAAGGGATTTGCGCCATTTTCCTGTGGAGCACTGCCACCTCCAAGGCTCAGTAGGAACTACCACTCTGTTAGCCAGGAACACGTCCGAGAGGTCCAGGCTGTTAGAGAGAACGAACAGCTCCCTCGATTTCCTCGCAGAGAAGCCGCTCAGGCCCCTGGAGCGCAGTGCTCTTGATGAAAGCCTGTTCAGATGCTGTGGGCACAACTGACCATGGCATCTGAGGGTTTAAAGGTTTGTGATCAGCATTATCGCTAATTGCAGACACTAGCCTCAGGTTGCACACATTGCTTACTGATGGTAATCACACATTTTGTAGTAAAAATACATGAATCTCACCTTTTTAATTCTTATTTTCACCCATACTACACAATTCTCTGCACTGGAGTTTAAACCTCCTCCTGTCCGGATGGATCCTCTGTTCGTCCTGCGCTTAAGGCCTCATGCACACGACCGTTGTTTGATTCCGTGTCCGTTGCTCCGTTTTTCGTGATTTTCTGCGGACCCATTGGTTTTCAATGGGTCCGTGGAAACCTCGGCGTCCGTGGTCCGTGATTCCAGTCCGTCAAAAAAATATAACCTGTCCTATTCTTGTCCGTGAAAAACGGTTCACGGACCCATTCAAGTCAATGGGTCCGTGAAAAAATGCGGATGGCCACCCGTGTGTCATCCGCGTTCCGTGTCCGTTTTTTTTGCGGATCCCTTGGCAGGCACTTGGGAAAAATTGTCAGCCTGTCTTTTGGTAAAATCTTTTGGGTCATGTCCGCTAAAAAAAAACGGAAGACACACGGAAACACAACGGAAGGCAAAAACGGACACGGATCGCTGAACATCGGAACCCCTTTTTGCGGACAGCATAAAAAAACCGTTGTGTGCATGAGGCCTAACTCTGGATTGGTCATCAGTATCTGATCGTTAAGGGTCCGACACTGGGTATCCCTGCTGATAAGCTGTTAGGGAAGGCACTGGCACTCACGTTAGCGCCACGGGTTTCTTGCTGCTTTCCCAAGGCCTAGGAGGACACGTTCATTGGTCACGTGGCCTAGGAGCAGCTCAGCCCTATAGAAGTGAAGCACAGCCACTATACAATGTCCAGTGCTGTGCTTAGTGAGTTGAGAGATCGGCGGTGGTCGTCTCTGTCTGATCCCCACCGATCAGTATTAAAATCCCGGAAAACCCGTTTAATGTTTGATGAACAGAATGTCAGAACAGTAAACACTGACACATGGGTAAAGCAGTAGTTATCAAATGGACCCACGGCCCATTATTTGTATTTCCGTTTTGTAGAGATGAATAGGTTTACTACTGGACAATCTCAGCTCTGCTACTTCTAGCTTTGCCTTTCTCTGCTCAAGATATGAACATGAAGAATGAAGGATGGATCTTGGAGCCCTGATATCTGCCATCTTTCCTGGCAGTTCTCCTCCTGCCTTATGGATGATCTCTTTGGCTCTAAGATATCAGTGCTCTTATGTTTTAGAAGCCAAATGTTAGCAAAGATATTATGGCCATTTTGAGGTCTTCCAAGATTGATCATAAAACTCATATAAGTGGAGTCTATGAGGCTTGTAATGTCTCTGATGCAAATATTATGACCTCCTCAAAGCTAAAGCCAACTTCCCCGTGCCAGCATTTCTTTTCATGTAGCTGTTCATTTACTACTGTAGTTATTTGCTGCTGTGAATGGTTGTGATACTGGTGGAGATATTAGGGTTTGGCTACACAGCGATCCCCCGACCAAGATCGCTGTGTAGCTGAACCCTTATCCTCAGCCGGATGTTCTCCGAGTAATGCAATAAAATGATCATGAATAGGAGACCCCGACCATGGCGTCCTGTTATAGTTGGAATTGCATCTTCTAATTAGCTGCTCAAAGGGCAAGAAATAAGTCCCACCGTCCAGACTTCATAGGATTTTTCCTGTTTCTTAGGATTCAGTGCTATATACAGTGGCAAACGTAGATGTTCTGGAGCTTCAAAGCAAAAATGAAAATGTAGTCCCTTCTGATTACCTGCTAGTTAACGGCGCCTCCACCAGAGACAGAAGTTTTTTTTTTTGCCTCCATTTCCTTTCCTTAGGCCTTATTCACACGTCCGTTGTGTTTATGGATCCGCAAATTGCGGATCCATAAACACACCCGGCCGGCAGCCCCATAGAAATGTCTATTCTTGTCCGCAGTTTCGGGCAAGAATAGGACATGCTGTACTTTTTAGCGGAGCTGCGGCCGTAAGATCGGCGGCGCGCTCCGCAAAAACTGATGCGGAGAGCACAGTGTGTGCCCCCCGCATCGTTACGTGCCCCATTCACAGTCAATGGGTCCGCAAGTATTCCGCAGAATTGCGGAATACATGCGGACGACATTGCGGACGTGTGAATAGGGCCTTAATCTTTGGGTTAACTCCCCCGACCCTTGAGAGATCCTTGCCCAGGTTCTCACCAGCCATTGAAATTAGGACAACCTAATCTAGACACTCTGGGGTCCTCATGGGCCTGTACTGTATGGAAGTATGTCATGTGACTTCTGCACCTAAAGAAGTATCCCGGTAACAAATTACTGGAATATCTGTTAGATCAATGATGTTCTGACCGCTGGGACCCCCGTCAGATCAAGAGACGGGTCCTGTGCCACCAGTTTGACTGCAGCAGTGGCTGAGCAAGCTTACCACCAACTTACTCTGACAATCGGACCCCACCAATCTAAGAATGATCCCCTTTCCAGTTGGTAGGAGATAATTTATTGTTAGCATAATACCCTTCTAAAGGGCATCTGTCAGCAGATTTGTCCCTATGACACCGGCTGACCTGTTACATGTGCACTTGGCAGCTGAAGACGTCTGTGTTGGTCCCATGTTCATATGTGCCCGCATTTCTGAAAAAAATGATGTTTTAATATATGCAAATGAGCCTCTAGGAGCAACGGGGGCGTTACCATTACACCTAGAGGCTCTGCTCTCTCTGCAACTGCTGCACCTACTGATCACATTTACGCTGCCTGGCCCTGTCAAGCAAAGTACAGAAGGCGGGGCAATTGCAGAGAGAGCAGAGCCTCTGGTAACGCTATATTAGTGCATAAAATAAATAAAAACAAGTGGCTTATAGATAATAAATGCGATTTGCTGAAGTGACACAACCCCTTTAACAGTAGAAAAATAATACCAATAATATATTTAACAGTTTGTCAACAATAATTTTACCTACCGAGAAGGAGATCGCCTTTCAGTAATTATATTAGAGGTTTCAAAAAGAAGCTAATGCTCTAGAATAGCGGCTGACAGCCGAGTGCGTCGAGGATCAATGGCATTTAAACCTGAGATGACCTTGAGATGGAATAATCAGGGCGCTCTCACTGAGCATCAAAGAAAATGAAAATGCTTGTGAGATTGACCTGTTGCTGGCGGCACATGCCTCGTGCAGTAAAGGGTGTATTGGACGGGCAGACCTTCTGCCCGAAGATCGCTATCGAGCGTTCGTATGAACACCTTTTAGCGCTCATTCATCGGGCAATCCAGATCTTTCAGCATGCATAACGGAATTCACCCAGAACCCGAACTTGCAGACAGCAATTCCGCTCATCCCTACTAATGGATGACCTTTTCTAATCCACCTCACAAGCCCTCTACATTCTCTGCAGAGTATTTGAAACTCTTCACTGTTATAATGATTTATTGAATGGACGAGTGATGATAAAGTTCTCCGTTTTTGGCGTATTGATGTATTCATTGTGTTATGCTTTTTCTTTTAGCAAAGCCTTTGGTTGCAAGCACTGCACTTCTTCAAGATGCTGAGCTGGGACCTGCGGTGAGTGTTTGCTATGCTGTTTTTTTACACTGTTCATCTTTGACTTCCAAAAGTCAGTTTGTCATGAGTGGGCAGGTTCAGCCTGCTTTGATATCTTTGCTTGGTTTTGTGTATTTTAATGCTGCCCACACTTCCTATAGGGCTCAGATATCTCCCCACATTTGCTCCCTCTCCCCTCTCACAGCATGCTCTCTCACAGTGTATTGCAGCTCCATCTTCCTCCCTGTCTAGTATGTATTGTGTTACTCTAGATGGATATTTTGAGTACTGAGCAGTTTCTGACATCTACACATTGTGTGCAGGCAAGTAAAGAGTAAACTACAGATTGATGTAAAATAAGGGTGATGACACCTATTCCAAAGCTTCATGAACTGTACTACTTAAGGTGCATCTGTCAGCAGATTTGTACCTATGACACTGGCTGACCTGTTACATGTGCGCTTGGCAGCTGAAGACATCCGTGTTGGTCTCATGTTCATATGCGCCCGCATTGCTGAGAAAAATGATGTTTTAATATATTTAAATGAGCCTCTAGGAGCAACGAGGGCGTTGCTGTTACTCCAAGAGGCTCTGCTCTTTCTGCAACTGCTGCAACCACTTTGATTGACAGGATCAGGCAGTAAAAAGTCATCAAAGTGCAGAGGGAACATAGTTGCAGAGAGAGCAGAGCCTCTAGGAGTAATGGTAACACCCCCATTGCTCCTAGAGGCTCATTTGCATATAATACAACATAATTTTCCCACTTATAAACATGGGACCAACACAGATGCCTTCAGCTGCCAAGTGCACATGTAACAGGTCAGCCAGTACCATAGGGACAAATCTGCTGATAGATGCCCTTTAAAATGTTTTATATAATGCCCAGCCTATATAATTACTTTTCTTAGATTTCAAGATTTTCCTTTCATGGCATCTTGACCTCCCAGTCATGTAGAATGTAAGTAGTAAGTGTAATATTTGTTGCAGCATTACTGAGATATGATTGTTTTTTCTTTGTTTTAGTTGTCCATGTCCCAGCTGACCACATCCACCCGTTATCCAACCATAAGCCACTCATCTAAAACTCTTCAGCACGTCCCCAGCCAGCTCATGCCTTCACCTATGGCCTATCAGTTGTCTCATGCAGTAGGTATTCTTGTACAACATGCTAAAAATAAGAGCTCGGGCAAAGTAATGGTTTGGGGTTTCATAATTAATTTGACTGCCTGGAGATTGGACTCTAAGCTTGTGTCTTTTGCTGATGTCATTATTTAAAGCATAATTAGGGTCCATTCACATGTCCGCAAGTTTGGTCCGGATCCGTTCTGGATTGTGCGGAACGGGTGCGCACCGTGTGCGGACCCGTTCATTTTCAATGGGGTGTCCGCATCCGCACTTCCATTCCGCAAATAAATAGAACATGTCCTAATCTTGTCCGCAGACACGGACAAGAAAAGGCACTTCTATTTAAAGTGGCGACCATGTGTAGTCCGCAAAATGCGGAACGCACATGGCCGGGGTCCGTGTTTTGCGGACTGCAATACACTTGCAGACATGTGAATGGACCCTTAAAAGAATACTCCACTCCTGAATAACTTTTGCACACTATTTAAAGGGGTTGTCCATTGCCCATTTGCTCTAGTTGAGTTCCCCTCTATGAGTCAGAGCAGAGTGCTGGTAAAGTGCCCCTACCTACACCTAAGGGTACTTTCACACTAGTGTTATTCTTTTCCGGTATTGAAATCCGGTAAAGGGTCTCAATACTAGGAAAAAATGCTTCTGTTTTGTCCCAATGCATTCTGAATGGAAAGCAATCCGTTTAGAACGCATCAGGATGTCTTCCGTTCCGTCCCTTGTACGGTATTTGATCGGACAGCTGCAGTATTTTTTCCAGCCAAAATTCCAGAACACTACCGCACTTAATTTCCATTGAAATGTATTAATGCCGGATCCGGGACCAAGTCTTCCGGAAATTGCCACATCGCATTTTCCGGTCTGCGCATGCGCAGTTCTTTCTAGCTTTGAAAAAATTAAATACCGGACCATTATTCCGGATGATACTGGAAAGACGGATGCGGTATTTCAATGAAAAAGTCTAACGGATCCGAATCCGGAAAAAAAAGATATCCGTTTGCATACGGATCCGGCAGGCAGTTCCGGCAGTTCCTGTCTAACGGATCCGTATCCGGAAAAAAAAGATATCCGTTTGCATACAGATTTACGGATCCGGCAGGCAGTTCCGGCAACGGAACTGCCTGCCGGATTCTAACAACGCTAGTGTGAAAGTACCCTAAGACTGTGTTCACATCACGTTTTTCTCCCCCACTTATTAACATATACGCTGGGAAAAAGAATAAGAAAGAGTAAAGTACTAGGCTTTTCCAGCTTGCAGAGTCCAGCAAACAATAGAACCCTATCGATGTATGAATCCATCATATGCATCCATTTAACATATACGTCGTGAAGGCAAATGTTTGTCTGTTTCCATGGCAACCGGTGGACTTTGAAAAGATAATATAAATATGAATTGAGATAAAACATAAAATAACTTGATCAGCACAAGACACATAAAGGTAGATTTTCACAAAGTCAATTAGTTGTATGGGTAAAATGCTAATAAAAGCCCCCACCCAAAAAAGACAAGGTAATATATCTCATACCTGAGTGACCTTCACCTGGTTCTGCTTCAGATGGGGTGATCTTCTTCTGAAGTCGTAGTATAGGTCTGTTATTATGTCAGGATCGGGTTCCTTTCAATTAGCCGGGGCTGCAAGGTGGGACCTTGTGATTCTTGAGTTTCTTCCAGCAGTCACAAGGTTCACCCACTGGGAAACTTGAATGTTGTCTAATCCCAAGACTGTACAGTTAGGTTTCCAGTCAAGGGGTCTTCTAGTAGTTCAGTACTGATGCCTGTTCTTAGGGTAGGTGATCAATATTGGATCATGGGGGTCCGACACCTGGCATCCCTGCCGATCAGCTATTTGAAGAAGCTGTGGCACTCCAGTAAGTGCCCCAGCCTCTTCCTAGGCCAGTGCACGTTCATCGGTCACTTGGCCTAGGCACAGCTCAGTCACATTCAAATGAATGGGCCTGGACTGCAGAACTATGCCCAGCCATAATACAATGTAGGCCGCTGTGTTTGGTAAGCTGTGAGGAGACCTCTTTAAACAGCTGCTCGGCGACAATGTGGGACCCTCACCAATCTGATGTTGATGACCTATTCTCAGGATAGAGCATTAATATTGAACTCCTGGAGAACCTCTTTAATGAGTCAGTAATAGGGTAGCAGCCTATATGTAGATGACACTAGAGATTACATTTTTAGTGTTAAGCGAACTTTTGGTTTCAAGTTTGGTGTACAAGGTTCAAGTTCAGGTAAGATTTGGTCCGTGGTAGCGGAATCCATAACGGAATTCTTAGATAACCCGAACCTTGTCCGCCAAACTGGAAACAACAAGTTTGCTCACCACTAGACATTTTCTTTCTTCTGGAGGAGACCTAACTTCTATACTGTTCCCAGGGAGCATTGCCTATAAGACTCCTTCCACCAGCCGGATCTCTGTAAGGAGTACTTTATAAGAGATTATGCCAAGTGTCGTGTCAAGATGCTTTCTGCCCCCAACTGTTCTCTTCTTCAGTTTCTAAGGCATTGAGTCCCATAATGCATGACTATTTTATCAGTGAAATCCAGACGAAAGACCTAATCAATCTGAGGCTACTTTCAGACTAGCATTTTTACTGGATCCAGCAGGGTTCAGCAAAAACGCTTCCGTTACAGATAATACAACCCTCTGCTTCCGTTATGAACGGTTCCGGTTGTATTATCTTTAACATAGCCAAGACGGATCCATCATGAACTCCATTGAAAGTCAATACAGATCCGTTTTCTATTGTGTCAGATTGTATCAGAGTTAAACGGGCCCGTCCCCATTGACTTGCATTGGGGGTCATGCCAGATCCGTCTTGCTCCACAGCCCATGACGGAAAACAAACCGCAGCATGCTGCGGTTTGCTCTCCGGTATGAGAACGAAATGGAGTGCATTTTGGAACCCTCCGTTCTGTTCAGGTACGTTTTGTCCCTATTGACAATGAATGTGGACAAAACGGGGGGGTGCTGCTGGGATTAGCATTGAGGATCTGATATTAAGAAGCCTGAAAGGGTTTTCTGGTAGACTTTACACTATTCTGCGGCAGCTGAATAATTTACATCTACATAGCCAAACATCTACTGGTACATTGTAAGTTCCCGGCATATGGCTTCCAGCTCACTGGCCACTTACAGTAATAGACACAGTCAGCCCACATGCACTACTACCAGACACATGCGACGTCTCCTCTACACAGCCCTGCTTTTACAAGATACACTAATGGAAGCTAGACTGTATATATATGAAATGGTTTCCAGCCTTATTTAACCCTTAAAGGGGTTTTCCAGGTTTTACATGTTGATGACCTATCCTCCATAGGTCATCATCAATATCAGATCGTTAGGAGTCTGACACCCGGCACCCCCACAATCGGCCTTTTGCAGCAGCCATTCACTTGAATGGGAGCTAAGCTGCAGTACCGTGGCACGGCCACTACACAGTGGATGGAGCTGTGCATCCAGCATTGTCCTCTGTGTTAGGGCTGATTCACATGACTGTGCTCAGTTGGAAAAACACGGTCTGTGTGTCCACCGCATCTCGTGGACCGACCGCTGCCCCCCTGACCCGAACTCACTGCATCATAGTGTTTTATGATACAGTCAGTTCCCATTGCATCGTCGGCCTATTGTACTGTGCTGATGTTTGGTACAGAATCCATCAGCCAGGGTGTTTCTGTACTGCACTGCGCCTGCACCAAACGCTGAGGTGAAGGTGCAGATGTGAGACTTCTGTGTCAATCAAAGTGGTGGAGGTAGGCAAGTGAGCAGAGCCTCTAGGTGCAACTAAGTGCAATGGCAGCGACCTTGTTGCACCAAGGGACTAATTTACATATAATTAAAAAGCAGTTTTTTCTGCAATGCAACCACAGAGGAAAATGGGACCCACACCAGTAGGCCTCTTGCACACAACCTTTTGTATTTTCCGGTTTGCAAAAAATACGGAAGACATCCGTGTGCATTCCGTATTTTGCGGAACGGAGCAGCTGGCCCCTAACAAAACAGTCCTATCCTTGTCCGTTATGCGGACAATAATCAGACAAGTTCTATCTATTAGCGGAATGGATATATGGAAGCGGAATGCACTCTGAGTATCTTCCGTTTTGTTTGCGGACCTATTGAAATGAATGGTCCTGCATATGGCCCGCAAAAAATAAAAAACGGACATGGAAAGAAAATACATTCGTGTGCAAGAGGCCTTCAAGTTAGCGGACAAGGGCACATCTCCTGCGTCAGCTGTAAGACAGAATCCCTTTAAATACCTTTTAAAATGTTTGCTCGGTGTTGCCATATTCTTACAACCGGAACTTATTTCGTTTTCTGTTGACGGATCTGTTTCGAGGCCCTCTACCCGTGCTGCCGACCACAAGTAGCGATCCGCAATGCACTGGTACCAGCTGACTGCACGCCGTTTGTGGCGAATGGGAATGGGTCAGTGATCCGCATAAACGTTCTGCCCCAGAAAAACACTAGAAAATGTTCAATTTTTTTCAGTGCGAAGGCATACGTATACGGAGTGCACACGGCTGGTGCTCGTATATTTTGGACCCGCTGTTTGTAGACCGCAATACGGGCACAGACAGCATGCACTCGTGTGCATGAGCCGGCAGCAGAGGCGACATGATCTGCTGGCGGCAAACAATGATTTAGGTGTCCACTTGAAAAATTCTTTTACTGGGGTAATCGGCAGCACCTTTACTCCCGCAGATGTTCGGGCAGTGTGAAGGGACCTTTAGCATTTCTGAGGAGTGCGAAATAAGACTCTGGGTGGCGGTTCTTTTTTCCCTGGCTATAACTTTTTTTTTATTTTATTTTTTTATTCTGTCTTTGTAGCTGTAGGAAGGCTTGTTTTTTGAGGGGTGAATTCTATTTTTTAGTGACATCATATTGGAGTACATATAATTTATTCACATTTATTTACTGTTTTGGGGTAGTAATAGGAGAAAAGCTATTCCACCATTATTTTTGGACTTTAAAGGGGTTATCCCATGACTATTGTAAAAAGGCTAGAACCAGTAAAAAAGCTAGAACCAGCCCTGTACCTCACATGGATGCAGAGATCTCCCCATTCATTGCTCTGCTAGATTCATATCAAGCTGACAGCTCGAGGGGAGTGTCTTTTCTGCTGCAGCTAAGGAGGCGTGTCTCAGCTCTCCCTATCACAGCTCAGGGGCGTGTCTCAGCTCTCCCTATCACAGCTCAGGGGCGTGTCTCAGCTCTCCCTATCACAGCTCAGAAAGAAGTTGAAGGATAAAACTGAGCATGTGCGGCCTTCTTAGTGAGCAGGACAAAGAACTAAGAAAAAATAAAACAGCAGGGGCGCTATACAGATACATTTTATTGAATAACTCAGTGGCTGTACTACATTTTTAATTACATGCAATTGCAAAAGTACTCAGATCCAGGTGCTGGTTTAAAGACTGTAGAATATTTTTTTGTGGGACAACCCCTTTAAATTTACGAATACACCGTCCCAGCATAACTAGCCTTCTGCATCTTTTTTATTCCATGGGCCAGTATGATTACAGCCATGCCAAATATTTATCATTTTGTTTTGTTTTTTTTTAACTAGTTTTGCACAATAATGGCATATGCCATGCAAAAATAATAATTTATTTTATGTCGCCCCATTCCAAGAACCAGAATTCCTTCATTTTTTAATGTAGCTGTATGGCGGCTGTGGTTTTCATTGGTAGCATTTTGGGGTACATGGGACTTATTTTTTTAGGGTGGTGAATAGGAAAACCACCCAGTTCTGTTGGTATTTTAATAATATGGAGCGCTATTACAGGATGAAGGTAGGGAGACACAAAGGGGAATCCACATTGCCTAATGGCTCCGATGCCACAGACAATAGTGACAGTTATATAGAGTTGAGGGGTGCAGCTATCTCTGAACCTGGCCGTTGCAGGCTGGGTGTCACAGTTGGCAATGAGCGGGCTCAGCAGCATTTCCCTAATGTACAGTGAATGCACTTATCTTATCCTAGTAAACCCTTTTATTTCCTTGAATGGTAGGGTCATACATTCAGACCTTTTTAGGCCTCAAGCACCGTATCGCAGATTTGTAAAATACGGATGCGGTCCATGTGCCCTCTGCATTTTTTTTGCATACCTATCGAGTTCCATGGGTTAGTGGTCTGCATTTTGCAGACATATTCTTTTTTTTTTTGGGGAACGGACATATGGATGCGGAAACCACATGGATGAACCGTATGCTCTCCGCATCCATATGCCATGGAACATGTCCTATACTTTGCCACCAAATGTGGACCACAGACGCATTGAATTCAATGGTTCCACAATATGAACAGTATCCATAATTTGTGGACTGAAAAATATATACGGTCGTACCCTAATTGCTATGTGGGGGGGGGGGGTGTATTAACATCTTATTTGGGAATACCCCCTTATTAACAATTCAGATGAAATGTTTTTAATAGCTGAGCCTCAGTCCTTATTAAAGTTTTATTGTCCAAGGTGCGAACAAGACGCAAATACCATATGACTCATCTTTGAAGTTCAGACTAAACTTTATTATGACTTAATTGACCGGGGGGAAATGTCTGTATGCAAATCATGTACCTTCGGTATGTTACAGTAAATAAATTAGCACTTTCCACTTGTTTATTCCACATCATACAGTAATTGTCATTTGGTAACTGTTTATTATTAGACAGTCGTTCCCGTTCCGCCTCCTGACTTTACTTACTGTTATCAAGGCTTCCTATGAAATCAAACCATAAAAGTGGCCAAAAGACAAAGAAATAATTTCTGATTTGTCTTCAAATATCAGAATCTCACGTATCAATTATTATGTAACGTACTCTGTATGCCCTGAGGGGACAGGCCCATTTATAATTAGGTATCTTTATAATAGGGTCACTAACCAAACTTCCAAAATTGTGTGTTGGAGCTGGAGAAAAGAAAATGGCTTCAGATGCATCCCCCTCTGCTCTGTCAATCCTGTTTCTAATACATCATTAGGACGGGGAATGCTTCTTCTGGATCTGGGATTAGAAAAATTGACCTTCTACTTCAGCTTTGAGGGTATGTTCAGACGACGACAATTGTCGCACGACAAAAAGTCGCACTATTGTCGTGCGACAATTTTTATAATGGGAGTCTATGGTGTCGCAGTGTGACATGCGACATGTTGCGACTGCGACATGACAGTCGGCAAAAATCCATCCGGGATGGATTTTTTGCGACTGTTGTGTCGCAGTCGCAACATGTTGCATGTTGCACGTGCGACACCACCATAGACTCCCATTATAAAAATTGTCGCGCGACATTAATGTGACATCAATGTCGCGCTACAAATGTTGCAGTGTAGTGGTTCCCAAATTGTCGCGCGACAATTGTCGTCGTGTGAACGTAGCCTGATAGAAGGCATAGAGATCATCTTAAAAGGACCTACTCTTTTTTTTTTTTTTTTTTTTTAACGAGGCAATTAAAAAAATTAAACAAAGTCACATTCATCCAGTCCTTCACCTCTCTCGTGCAGACAGGCTGCCTAGCACTTCCAGCTAAGGCCCTATTCACACAACCGCAATGTTCGTCCGCACCCGTTCCACAAATCTGCGGAACGGGTGCGGACCCATTCATTTTGAATGGGGACATGATAGATGCAGAGAGCACACACTGTGCTCTCCACATCCGCATCGCGGAGCACGCCGCCGATCTTCCGGCCGGCGGCTCCGCAATAATATAGAGCACATCCTATTCTTGCCCGCAATTGCGGACAAGTATAGGTATCTCTATAGGGCTGGTGGCAAAGTGTGTTGCGGATCCGCAACACACTACGGACGTGTGAATAGGGCCTAAAGGGGGTGAGGCTACATCTCACAGGTCCTAAAATCTTCAACCAGTCCTGTTCAGCGCAGTCCCCTCAATGATAGACCCTGCAGCAGGAGACGTCCAAAGTCTCAACCACATGAGATAACAAAGTGCCGAGGGGACAGGGTCGTGTTAAGGCACATTTATGTTTTTACATGGCTGAACAACCCCTCTTAAGGGGTTTTCCGGTACTTTTATGTTTATGGTTAGGCAGTCAATATCTGATTGACGGGGTAGGACACTGAACCGCCTCCGATCAATTGTTATAAAATAGCTCTTTAATGGGAGCAGTGCTGCAGTAACCAGTTCCGTCCACAACACAAAGGATGGAGCCATGTAGTTCCAGTGCTGACTTACGACACCAGAACTCCTGCAGAACCCCTCATCAGTAGTGGTGTAGGGTGTCAGAAACCCAGCCAATCAGATATTGATTGCCTATCCTGAAGATAGGCCATCAATTTAAAAGTTCTGGAAAACTGCTTTAAAGGGGTTGTCTCACCGACGATCAGCCGTTATCTCCAAAGGAACCTATGTCTGCCCACTCCTTGACCTCCAACCCAAAATCAGCTTCTCATTAACCATCCAGTGATCTCAAATGTTGCATTGCATGCAGGCTACTATTTTGAAGGTAATGCAGAGACAGGTAGGTCTCATTTTGGCTCATAGGAGGGCATATGGACATAAAGACAACCCCTTTCTATACAGGTTTGCAAGGCGTTGCTATTATGTATTATCCATAAGAAAGGAGAAGTATCTACAAGAGGCCAATAATGGAGGAACCAAGTGATTGCCAGGCTGTATACTGCATTCACTTACCAGGTTCTTGGGCACTGACCACATTTTATATGCGCTTGTTTAAAGTGTATTTGTGGACTTAAAAAAAAAAAAAAAATCAACAGAAAATCGATGACCAGGTCCAGTATGATTTACTGTCACTAGTCAAACCTCTCTTTCTATTCTCTGTGAGTAACATAGTCTTCCATTTAGCCACATGTATGCCTCTTGGGTGGAAACCAATTTTAAGGATCACATGAGTTGACACTGGAGAGCATTTGCTTTAATTATACATAACTCATATGCCTGAATAGAAGTGGCATGTCATTCACTTAACTTAATGGAATTGTCTTAGAACTCTTTGCCGGCAAGGAAAATGTACTATTCAGAGTTCTCTCTATGTAATTCAAGAAAATTGTCTGCTGCTTTAAAGGGGTTTTCCAGGACCTAAAAAAATATTTATTAAGGCTGGGAATGATCTACAATAAAAAATAATTGAATACATTTTACTCCCCTGCCCTACTCCCTGCTGTTCCAGCGTTGTTCTTCCTGTGGCCCAGTAACTGGTCTCAGTGGTCACTGAACTAGTCGGTGGTGTCATTGATGCAGCTGCGGAATCAAAGCCTGTTCAGACTTTTGGTCCAGCAGGAGATTAAGCAGGTGATTGAGGCTTATTTTTTAATTTTAGATGATTCCCAGCCATAATCTAGATTTTTTTAGGGGTTCCAAAATACCGCTTTAACGCCTGTGTGCACCAAGATCTAACAGTACGTCATTGGTGCGCAGGAAGTGTATCGAGCAGGCTCACTAGCTGAGCCCACTCCATATGCAGTGAGGGATGACGGTGTAATACAGCTGACATCCAGCCACAATAACTAAGATCAGAGATAACTCACATCCAGGTAATTTAAACTCTAAGATGATGCAGATAATTAAAGGGGTTGTCCAGGTTCAGAGCTGAACCGGACATACCCAAAATTTCATCCAGGCAGCCCCCCTGATGGATTGCGCAGGGCAGGGGCTTTGTTATTTACAACAACACACTGCTAAGTGGAGGCTTCCGCCCAGCAGTGTGTTCGGTGACGTCACCGGCTCTGATGGGCGGGCTTTATCAATGCCCTAGCCGTTTTACAGGCTAGGGCAACACTAAAGGCCGCCCATGAGTGCCGGTGATGTCACCGGACTCACTGCTGGGCGGAAGCCTCCGCCTGGCAGCCGTATGGAGAGCCGGTACATCACCGGACCTCCTGAAAATGCCTTTGCCCTGCACGATTTAGCACAGGGCAAAGGAGAGCATGGGAGCATGAAATACTCTGATGCTCATCTTTGTGGGGCTGCCTGGGGGAAAATATGGGTATGTCTGGGTTCAGCTCTGAACCCGGACAACCCCTTTAATGCAGCATCTGTGCAGTTAAACAGAGGGAGGGAGCTTCCTCTGTCCTACAAACGGACCCGCCGCAGTAAAAATTGCAAGCATCCGATCATTTCTAGTTTCAGACCGGAGCATTTTAAAGGCTGCCATACTGACTCTTAACAGGAAACCAGTAAAAATCCCATAGATTGCAATAGTATACTATTTCAGTCAATGGTATAAGTGATCTGAGGGATAAAAAATTTGAGTAAATTAAATAATTAAAAAATAAAATAAACTAAACACATGAATATTAACAGTCAAAATATTTACAACAAGGGACTAAAAGTTTCAGTAAAAAATAAATAAATCACAAGTTCAAGTTCCCTATGGGGACTAATAATTTCAGTGCATAAAAATAAAATAACACAAAAATATCAACTTAAAAATATATATAAAAAATATTAAAAATATAAAACAAAATTAAAAAATATTGAATGCCCTTTCCTAATTTTACAGTTTAAAATAAACATAATAGGTATACTTCCAAAACTGTTTGAAATATTAGCATATAAAAATATTTACCATGAAAATGCCCAATTTCCCATGTTTTGGCTACCTCGTCCCACTAGAAAGTGATCAAAAAGTCATATGTACCCCAAAATAACAAAACAAACTACAGTTCACCCTGCACAGAGCTCTTTATACAGTAATATAAAAAAAAAGTTATGGGCGTCAGAATATGGTGATGCAGAGAAATTAATATATATATTTTTTCCTTTAAAAGTAGTAAAACATAAAAACTATCAGTTTGATATCACTTTATTCGTATTGCCCGGCAGAATAACGTCATGTTATTTTTAGTTAATCACATGTATATTAAGCTGTAGACGTCTTCCGCTGAGACAAAGGTGTGTCGGGGACACGTGTTCTTTGGCTCATGATAGCATATACCCTGGCATACTTTGCAGGGATATACATCAAATTCAGTGCCTAAAAAACACATTGGTTTGTCGTAATGCACTCTGAATGGAAAGCAATCCGTTCAGTATGCATCAGTATGTCTTCCGTTCCATCCCTTTTATGGTATTTAGCCGGAGAAAATACCGCAGCATGCTGCGGTTTTTCTCCGGTCAAAATTTCCGGAACACTTGCCGGATTGGCGGATTCGGCATTCATTTTCATTGAAATGTATTAATGCCGGATCCAGTACCAAGTGTTCAGGAAATTGCCGCATTGACGCATCCGGCTTTCTGGTCTGCGCATGCGCAGACCTTTTAAAAATGTGAAGAAAAATAAATACCGGATCCGTTTTTCTAAATGACACTGGAGAGACGGATCCGGTATTTCAATGCATTTGTCAGACTGATCCAGATCCGGAAACAAATGATATCCGTTTGCATACGGATTTCCGGATCCGTAAGCAGTTGCTTACTCCATTAGTGCTAGACTTTGTTAAAGGGGTTGTCAGATCACAAACAGAGCGTCTCTTAGGCTACATGCACACGACCGTTGGTGTTTTGCGGTCCGCAAACCGTGGATCCGCAAAACACGGAAGCTGCTCTGCGTTCCGTTCCGCAATTTGCGGAACGGAACGCGGCCCATTATAGAGATGCCTATTCTTGTCCGCATAACGGACAAGAATAGGACATGCTCTATTTTTTTTGCGGGGGCACGGAACGGAGCAACAGATTCGGACGGCACATGGAGTGCTGTCCGCATCTTTTGCGGCCCCATTGAAGTGAATGGGTCCGAACAACGGCCGTGTGCATGAGGCCTTACTCCAAGGCCCCAGCAACAGCAAAGATTCACCCAGCTATACTTCCACCCTTTGCTGCCTGTGGACATCCCTTTAAATCCATAAGCAATTTAAAAGAATTTTCTCTAAAAGATGTCTTCTTAAAAGTAAACTTTAAGCCCAAGATTAATTCTGCTTTGCAAGTGTTACTCGGCACCTCCAGATTTATGTATTGCTGCGATTTTTTTTTAAGATGTAAAAGGGATTAAAAGCACAGTTGCAAGTTGTAACATATATTTAAGTTAAGTAAATGCAGCCATTAGTCACTCAGAACATTCTTGAAAGGATGAGAAATCTTTTTGATAAAATGCCCAATAAATATGGTTAACACAGGCATTTACGTTACTCACAGCTGTTTGCAAAAGTAAACCAGGCTAATATCCAACCGAAGTAACCGTCACCAACTGTGAATCCCTGGATTATATATAGGCTCTGATTGCCAAATGTAAATTATACGGATAGAAGAAGTCAGGTGGAAATTATATGACCCCGGGAAGGGGAAGAAACAGAAAATGTTCAAAATTCCAAACTTTTGGAGCAGAAGTTGTTTGAACCTAAATCAGAAACCTTTAGAGGGTTTTTTAGGGCTAAATTATTGATGGACCTTCCTTAGGATATGCCATCAGTGTCAGATCAGCTGTTTTTACTAGCTGCAACAAAGGAAATGCACAGCTCCATACATTGTGTAGTGTCTGGTTGCTGCAACGGTGCCCCCACTGTGTAGTGGCCATGCTTGGTTACTACAGTGCTGCACCCGTTCGGTACTGGCAGGGCTGCAGTACTCAGGCATGGCCACTACACAGGGTGTGGAGCTGTGTAGTTCCAGTGCTTAGTTCTGGCGCCAGCTCAGTGGCAGGTTGCCTGGAGTTAGTCCCCGGCCCGTCTAATATTGATGACCTGTCCTAAGAATAGCTTATCAATAAGTCTTGGAAAACCCCTTTAATAAAGGCAATAAGCAATTCCGTAATTCTCTAAATGGAAACCTCATATCCAGCCTCTCTGGTCCGTATCTCTACTCCCTTCTTTGAGACCTACCATCTGGGGACAGTCAGGAGGCCCCCATCCATGAACATCTTGCAGTATAATGAAATTAGTGCATACTCCTGGCAGTACATGTGATAGCTTAGGCCAGCCATCCAGGGAGCACGGTGGCTCAGTGGTTAGCACTGGTGCCTTGCAGCGCTGGGGTCTGAGTTTAAATTGGATCAGGGACAACATCTGCATGAAGTTGGTATATTCCCCGTGTGGGTTTCCTCCGGGTACTCCTGCTTCCTCTCGCCTTCCAAAAATATACAAATAGGCAAATTGGCTTCCTACAAAAATTGACCCAGGTGTGCGTTGGGGTCAAGCGTCTCTATGGCAGCTTGACTTCCCAGGCAGTGTTTACAGTCGCACAACTTTACAAATGTTTGTCATTGTTATATAAATCCAGGACATAATAGTAATGAAAGAGGAAAGTAGAAAGACTTGGTACCCTTTATTGAGGTCTGTATTCTCAATTAGTGTCACAGACGTTCCCGTGGCTGGTAGCAGGAAATCAGTGAGACTGGCATCAGGTGGGTTAAATTGACAAGTTCCTTGTGGATCTTTTTGTGTCAGTGTTTTGGTGAATACCACACCCCTTGCTTCAGGTGTTGCTTGTTGCTAATTTTCCTTCCCCTTAAGTAGCCACCTCTCACTCTTGGAGGTTCAGTTTATAGATGTTCCCCCTGGACTTCTAGCTAGTTAGTTGGTGGAACTCTGCTGTGCTTCTGGAGCTGCCGTTGTTCTACCTGAAGCTAAGTCTTTTCTTCTCTGTTTGTATTTTGTTTGTTCTATTCCCAGTTGTTTGTTTCTTGGCCAGAGAGAGTGAGACTCCTATTCATCCATCTGGGGAGGAAAAGGTCGTCTCTGATCCTGACCCTATTTCAGGGCCCTATGGGGTGAGCTAGGGCTCAAGGTTTCCAGCATATGAACTTTCCTACCATCAAGGTCATATTGATAGGTAGTCAGGGCTCGAATTAGGGTTGTGCTAGGGTGTGACCTGTTCCTTCCCTAGTTTCCTGGCCTAGTTACTTTTCCCCTTTCCTCCTGTGTTCAGTGTGGTGTTTTCCTCCCACACTGATCGTGACAATTAGCACAACAGTAACAGCATAGTATTAGATTATTACAGATTATGTGTAGTATTAGAGTGGTAATTGTATTAGGAACTAGTAATAGGATAGTACTCAAAAGTAGTAATTGTATAGTATTAGGGACTACTGATCGTATAGTATTAGATTATTAGACATTAGTAATGAAATAGTATTAGGAAATAGTAATAGTATTAGAAAATAGTAAAAGCAAAGTATTAAAATATTTAATACTAGTGATCATATGGTATTAGGACAGTAGGAATAGTTGAGTATTAGAGATTAGTAGGAGTAAGGGTTTATAGAATAGTAAAAATTTACCGTTAGAAAATAGTAACTGTAGAGTAATAGGGATACTGAAGAGTAGTAAAAGAATAGTATTAGGCCCCTTTCACATGGGCAAGTTTTCCGCACGGGTGCAATGCGTGATGTGAACGCAATGCACCCACACTGAATCGGGACACATTCATTTCTATGGGGCTGTGCACATGAGCGGTGATTTTCACGTATTACTTGTGTGTTGTGTGAAAATAGCAGCAAGCTCTATATTGTACGTTTTTCACGTAACGCAGGCTCCATAGAAGTGAATGGGTCTGTGTGAAAATCGCAAGCAGCCGCAAGCAAGTGCGCATGCGGTGCGATTTTCACGCATGGTTGCTAGGAGACTATCTGAATGGGAACCCGATCTTTATTATTTTCCCTTATAACATGGTTATAAGGGAAAATAATAGCATTCACAATACAGAATGCTTAGTAAAATGTGGATGGAGGGGTTACATTTTTTTTTTAACTCACCTTATCCACTTGATCGCGTAGTTGCGATCTCTTCTTTCTCCTTTAATCATGTGAGTTACCGGCTAAAGGACCTGTGGTGACGTCACATCACATGGTCCACATGGACCATGTGGTGAGCGCAGTGACGTCACCACAGGTCCTTTAGCCGGCAGGTCACATGATTAAAGAAGAAAGAAGAGATGGCAACTACGCGATCAAGTGGATAAGGTGAGTAAAAAAATTTTTTTTAACCCCTCAATCCACATTTTACTAAGCATTCTGTAGTGAGAATGCTATTATTTTCCCCTATAACCATGAGGAAATCTACAGAATACTTAACCCAAACCTGAACTTAAGTGAAGAAGTCCGGGTTTGGGTCTGGGTACCAAACATGCCGATTTTTCCCATGCGTGTGCAAAACGCATTAGAACACTTTGCACTCGCGCTGAAAATCGCATATTTTCCTGCAACGCACCCACATGTTTGCCCGCAACGGCCCTGTGAAAGGGGCCTTAGGGAATTGTAATAATATAGTATTAGATTATTAAAGATTCGTAGAAATTAGTAATAGAGAATAGCAAAAGTATAGTACCATACAATAGTAATTTGCTTCATTCTGTTTTTCCAGTCTCCCTGTCCCAGCCTCTGAAGAATACCCCTACATCCTGATGCTGCCCATGCATATATAAGGATGGCATTGGGCAGTGTCTAGTTTTCTTCAAACATGACATTTAAAAAAGAGGCCAAATGGTTCGATCGTGGTTTAAACAAACTAGAGAACCTTTCTTTTTTTTTTTTTACAGTCTCAGAGTCCTGTTTTTTTGAAAACTTTCATGCGTCTTTTACTGAGGAGAGGCTTCTTTCTGGCCACTCTGCCATAAAGCCCAGATTGGAAGAATGCTGAGTGTTGGTTGATCTTCTGTAAGATTCTCCCATCTGTGCACAAGATCTTTGGAGCTTTGGTCACCTCTCTTACCAATGCCCTTCTCCCATGATTACATAGTTTGGTGGAGTGGTCAGCACTAGGAGTCCTGCTTGTTCCAAACTTCTCCCTCTTAAGAATTATGGAGGCCACTGTACTCTTGGGAACTTTCAGTGCAGGAGAAATTATTATTTTTTACCCTCCTCCGGGTGTTTACCTCCACACAATCCTGTCTCTGAGCTCTACAGGCAGTTCTTGCCTCCTCATGGCTTGGTTTTTGCTCTGATATGTATTGTCAGCTGTGAGAGCTGATATAGACAGGGCTGTGTCTTTCCAGATCATGTCCAATCAACTGAATTTACCACGGGTGGACTCCAGTCAAGGTGTAGAAATATCTCAAAGATGAACAAGGGGAGTGAGAGCTAAATTTCAAGTGTCACAGATATTGGTAATAGTATAGAATCAGAACATAGTAACGGTATAATATTAGTGAATAGTAATAGTATACTTTTTTTTTTTTTAGATGGGAATAGTAATAATACAGTATTAGAAAATAGTAATAGTGTAGTATTAGAGAATAGTCACTGTAATATTTGAGAATGGTATAGTATTTTGTATTCTCTATAGAGGCCTGTATTCTATTCTTTTTTGTCCTAAATTGTGGCCAGAAAATAGACTCCTCCTCCTTGACCTGCCCAGTTTCCTTAGCCCCTCCCTGTCTCCTCCCATAAATGTTTCTGATTCAACATTGTACCACCAGCAGTAAAACATGATTTGATATTTTGAGCTTGAAGGTCTAGAAACCAGCAGAACATCCATGTAAAATGGAACTACATGAAGTTCTGGCTGATAGCACGGGATCCTTTAAGCCACAACATATGCACTTGCACTCCTACGTCTGGGGAGTTTGTAGAAGATGCGCTAGTGCCAAGAAGGCTGATAGTCCCTGACATCTATGCCATTTGTGTACATTTTAGAGGGATTAGGCGGCACAAATAAAAACAGATTAGCTGACTATAATTGTATGTGGTTAGCATCCCATGACGTGCAACATTCCGTTAATTAGTTAGGTAATTCTAATACGAATGCTCCCTAGAAAGCAATTAGCTATTTAAAACAAACAAATTTTTAATGCCATGTGCTTTCCAAGATTGGTTTTCCAGCATGAATAATTGACTGAGGCTGGTTTCACATGTGGTGTGAGGCTGTCTGGTTTGCTCTTTCTTTGACAATGACTGTAAGTAAACATCAGCAATCAAGACATCTGTCATAGACCTTCCGTTCCACCTGTGGTAAATTCAGCTGATTGGACATGATCTGGAAAGACACAGCCCTGTCTATATCAGCTCTCACAGCTGACAATGCATATCAGAGCAAAAACCAAGCCATGAGGAGGCAAGAACTGCCTGTAGAGCTCAGAGACGGGATTGTGTGGAGGCACACACCTGGAGAAGGGTAAAAAATCTTTTCTCCTGCACTGAAAGTTCCCAAGAGTACAGTGGCCTCCATAATTCTTAAGAGGGAGAAGTTTGGAACAAGCAGGACTCCCCCTAGTGCTGACCGCTCCACCAAACTATGTAATCATGGGAGAAGGGCATTGGTAAGAGAGGTGTTGAACTGCGATCTCACACACAACCTGTGGACACGCGTGGCAGTATTTTTGGAAGAAAGCAGCTGGCACAACCCCTTTAATCTGAAAGTAAAACTCTGCGTCAATACCTTTCTTGGGATTCTAATGAACAAGGTAGCCACGATTAATAAGGAAAGGCATCGTACAGCAGCGAGTTATCCATACCATTACATGATGGGAATCTTCTTTTATTCGATTAAATCTGACCTGACTCAAAAGACACAGAATATTACCTGACATCTGAAATCAACTGGAAAATGGGCCCTATCCGGACTCCTGAGAAAAGCAATCGGCTATGAAATCTCTCAAGATTTACACTGATGTCACGAATATAAAACCAGTAATCCAAATGATTCCATTCTGCAGACATGGCGTGCTCACATCTTACATGTAATGGGATATTCAGTGAAAACGGAGATCATTTTCCTCAAATATACAAAAAATACCTGCAGATACGGGGCCTCTTTTCTTGTGTGAAGTGTTAACATTCTGTTCTTGAGTTATCTTCATCTCTGGTTGACAGACACTAATAGCAGCCAATATAATACCCATCATTCAGCTTCTCAGCACTTTAAATACAATATGCACCAACCAACCAGGATCCGTGATCCGTCAAAACGCACATGTCTATGGGGTTAACAAAGGTTAAAGGGGATTTCCCCCCAAAAAATGATGGATCTGAATGTTTTTGCAATTGCATGTATAGTCACTGAGTTAATAAAGAAAACCCTTCTGTATAGAGCTACCTGTCTGTTTCTTCGTCCATCTAAGTAACTAATGGTTCAACACCATTCATTTCAAAAGAGTGGACAACCCCTACTGTCCAGATAATTTTACCTGTTAAGCGATCACGATCTCTTTTATGTAATGCACTAACTTCCTGGTGAGCTGGTGGAGGGCTTGTGCTTATACACGGCAGCAAATATGAATAGGCGAGCTGTAGTATAAAGATATGAGGTGCGACTGAGCAGCTTTCAGAGCTTTTGAAATAGGCTACCTGTTTTAATAGAAATTAGATGATTTGAGAATAAATAAGCTTAAACAGGCTAAGTGATAAAAATATTTACTGTGATTGAATATAAAGTAAAACAGCCAAACATATACCGTAAAAAATAATAATCACATGGCCTACATATTACCATATGGGGGAGCTCTTGTTGCCACGCTACCCCTGTAACACATAGCTGATACCCCATGGTGATACAAGAGAAAGATAGTGACCTACAACATCCTACCTTTTTAACCTTTGTGCTCAAAGGTTTATACCTCTCAGTTCTCCTCCTGAGGATGTCCAGTGTAGAGTATGCATGTCTTATGAGTTATCCAATTTGGAATGTAGTCTGGGGGTCATCTGACACAGAACAATGGCTTTGTATATGTTACCTAACTATCCATAACTCACTACATTATAAGAAAAGAATAATCAGGGAGCACCACTCACAACTCTTTAACAAACCAGTACGTGGCAGTGCCAGCGGCGTCGAGTTCCGACCTCAGGATCTCCCCAGCTCAAGTAGAAAAAGTACAGATGCCACAGCACTCCAATAGATGACTCTTCAACTTTTATTAGTTCCCGAAATGATAGCAACGTTTCGACTTAATCAGTCTTTATCAAGCTCCAACCTGAGCTTGATAAAGACTGATTAAGTCGAAATGTTGCTATCTTTTCGGGAACTAATAAAAGTTGAAGAGTCATCTATTGGAGTGCCGTGGCATCCTTTACTTTTTCTACTACATTAAAAGGAATATAAAAAGGTGATATAATAAGTGAAGGGGACAGAACCAATCAGTACTTAAGTATGTAAAATACCCTTACAACACACTACCTCATACTGCTTTTAGCTAATGTTGCGTGGCCATTTCCGTCACTCCCATAGAGTTTGAATGAAGTGACAGCACATGCTCGATGGCTTTTCAAGGAGGCGCTGCTGTGGTGGAGTAGGGAACTTTCCCATTCTAACTAGGGGGGCACCTCATACAGGTTATACTTAGCCCACTTCCCAGCACCTGCGTCGCTCCTAATGCTTGCATGGCTGCCACTGTATCTCCTCGTTGCGAGGATCAAAACATACGGTGGGGGGAAGCAAATAGCAGGCCGTAATGGGGACGAGCCTTCCTAGCGTCACCCGCGATGCTAGGAGATGCAGCGGCATCAGGAGCGACGCGGGTGCTGGGGAGCGGTGTAATTATAACCTGTATGAGGTGCCCGGGCATTTTGGGGGGCATTAAAGTGGTTGGATAACCCCTTTAAGTCCGAAGTCTTGGGAGACTTTGGTGAAGAACTTCGGCCTTCAATTCTACAACTTTAAAAACATTTTAAAACACAAATACGAAGTTGGCTACTAGCCAGTACCGAAGCCAAATTTGGATTCGTGTTTTAAAATGTTTTTAAAGTTGTAGAATCGAAGGCCGAAGTTATTCACCGAAGAATCGCTTGACTTTGGACTTAACAAATTTTGCCACCGCATAGTGCATACATTTTTATGCTGTACGGAGGCAGGTCTTCATACAGCATTAAAACAAAGCTGACGAACGCATCGACTTCGGATCTTGGCCCCGAAGCACAATTCGCTTACCCCTAGTTCTGAACATGGTGGGGGTTCTGCCCATTGGTCAGACCCTCACTGATCTAACTGTGATAATTACTTGTGGCTGTAATACCTTTCAGGCAGTTGCTACCGGGCAAGTTTTGGAAACCTAGTAAAAGGTCCTAAATTCTTTATCTTACGGTTTCCTTTACCATTAGAGATGCAAATCATATGCGTGCAGGTAGCTCAACGTGTCAGAAGTCACACACTGCATCACTAGCACAGATGCATATTTAAATACCATTTGCATAATGTTTTATCTAGCATCGGGAACCTCTGCTTCATCATTTCATTGCTATTGTTTCCTGATGCATAAAATCATTTTTTTCCTAATTATCTGACATGGTTCTTGTAAGGAGAGGCCCAGAACACTTATATAGATGAGACTCTGACATTTACCGTCCTTTCCTGGGTTTGTGTGGTACACTACCATGGATTACATGCTGTAGTATCATGCTCTACGTGTTGTAATATACCGCAGCGGTACACGACCTGTGTCACTACATGTGCTGACAACTCCCGAGCAGCAGACAAGGCTGAAAAATTCTGGGTGTCAGACTATGCCTACTAAATGATTGTTCATAATCCCAGAAAGAACACAATATCATGATTTGTTGAGTGATGCCACCATGGCTGGGATAAATGCCAAAGGTGGAATCATCTGGATGACCAGGTGACAGAAAAAGCAGCCCCATTAGAGCTAATATGGCTGACTATCAGAGCGGTCAGACAGCTACTTCCTGTCCCCAAAGCTGACGGTAGGTGTCTTAAGCACAGACTGCACATGGTGTTCAGGAACTTGCTTTATCGTCTACTTCTTTTTTTATATTTACAGGAGCTCCCTTATGCCAGTGGAATAACGCACCTTGAGGCAGATCTGAGTAACCAAGAGCCGTCCAGTGCAGAACCTCTCCAGGAGCTTGTGTTTTCTCCTGTCCATGCCCCGATTGTTGCAATGGGGACTCAGACTGGAAGGTAAGGCCCCGTCCTGGCCATAAAATAATGTATGCAGTGCAAGATGTCTATACAGCCTCCTCTAGGTTGTAATTCAAATGCTCTTCAGCCCAGGACAGTGATGGTGTGCTGGGAGACGAGGCCAGGTCAAGGTTGGTGGAGGTCTCTTGGCCACATTCCCAGTAACAGTGTCACATCATGTGTGACTAGGTTAAGTTGGTCGTGCATATTAGATGATTGTAAGCAGATCCCACCTACGTCAGCGGGATGTGCTGAGAATCTGGGTGTAAGCGCAGTCTAGAGGCCTCCATACACCTAAGAGAAAAGTTGGCCGAACCCGCTGATGTTGGCAGTGCTGGCCGACTGTCTTATGTGTGTGCCAGGCTCCCTAATCTCCCCCGACAGATAATGTCCAGGACAGAGGGAGCCACGTTTTAAGGTTCAACACACAGTCCTTTGTCCTCAGTGTAAAATGTGTTGGGCCGCAGTTTCTCCCTATTGAGAAGACATGCATGCTCAGCCGTACTGAGAGTTCATGTGTATGGGGGAGTCAGGAGGGACAGCGTCGGCCAAATTAGCATTCAGTCAGCATCTGTTGAAGGTATATGGGCACCAAAATGTTTGAAACGGCTATTCCTCCCAACTCCCTCAGAATGGCTGATCATGCATGTATTGTGAATGGGGAGAAAGGAGTAGGCTGCTCTCAGACATAAGAACAAAATTAATGGGCATGCTGAGTCAGGGAACAAAATCTGCTGTCAGGGAACCCCCATACATATTAGAGAGTTGCCGATCCTGATGACATCGGTGGATTTGGCCGACATTAAAGGGGTTGCCCAGGCTACAGATATTGAAGAATTATCTTCAGGGTAGGTTTACAATATCAGATCTGTGGGGGATCGACATCTGACATCTACACTGATCAGCTGTTTTGGGCCAGAAGGGGCCCCAGACGTGTACGACGTGGGAACAGGGTTTAGTGGCCATGCCCAGGGTACTGCAGCTCCCATTCAAGTGAACGGAGCCTTCTGCTTCATACACTGTATTGTTCTGGCACTGCGCCTGCCTGAAACAGCTGATCGGAGGGGATGCCAGGTGTCAGACCCCACTAATCTTATATTGATGATGACTTATCCTGAGAATAGGTCATGAATATCTGTAGCCTGGACAACCCGACTAATCATCTATGGTCAGCTTAACTCTGCCCTATGTTGGAGAAACCGAAATCGGCCATGTTGTCTTTTAAAGGGGTTCTCTCACTTCAGTAAATGTCATTTATCATGTAGATAAAGTTAATACAAGGCACTTACTAATGTATAGTGATTGTCCATATTGCTTTCTTAGCTGGCTGGATTCATTTTTCCATCACATTATACACTGCTCGTATTCAGGGGTTACAGCCAGCGCATCACCACAGATAGAAGGTGGCCGGGACGGGAGCTACGGGGTTGCCAACCGTCCAGAAATTTCTGGACAATCCGTAAAAATAGGCAACTTTTTTCCTGTGTCCGTGATTTTTTTGAGGCAGGTGGTATTTGATTAGAATATTTCAGTGGTAATTATCATCATTTTACAGCTCACAGTAAATGGTGGTAAGGAGTTATTATCAGTATATTGAGCTATAGACATGTATTACTTATCATTTTTAGCATTCATTATTGTTTTCCAACATGTCTATAACATTTTTTGGCTGTCTGTGATTTTGGGAAAAGTTTTCCAGAAAGAAGAAAAATTCTGGTTGGTGACCCTTGAGAGCTACTGTGCATGCGTGCCTATGTGAGCTCCCACGGTCTTGGCCAACAGTGAGGCTAGTGCGTTTTCCTATAGGAGTGATGGCGAAGGCTGAGTGCCCAAACTGAAACCCAAAACCCACTTATTTATCACAAAGTGCCAACACGGCCATGTAACCTGAATACTACAGTCCAGTATAGTATATCTTCCATGTACTTTATCATTTAGCTATAATATCCTGCCTACATTCAGTGCGCTACCTGCGCTGTACATAGTGCGCCCTGCGCTGACTGTGCTGTACATAGTGCGCCCTGCGCTGTACATAGTGCGCCCTGCGCTGACTGTGATGTACATAGTGCGCCCTGCGCTGTACATAGTGCGCCCTGCGCTGACTGTGCTGTACATAGTGCGCCCTGCACTGTACATAGTGCGCCCTGCGCTGATGAATGGCAGGAAAAGTCTAAGGCATATTGGTACACCAAAGACTTTTTCCAGGGTGCGGGTGCCCACAGAGAGGGCTCTGAGTGCCGCCTCTGTCACCCGTACCATAGGTTCGCCACCACTGCCCTATAGTGTACAAGCACGACCACCGGTGCTGCATTGCAGGGTGAGCATAACCATGGATATGAACAGTGAATAATGTGATGGAAAAATAAATGTCATTTTCTGAAGTGAGACAACCCCTTTAATGTCCAATCCATTGTTGCCCTGAAGGATTCAGGAACAAGTATTCATAGGAACGCTCATTCCCGAGAATTGCTCAGTATAATCGTGGCGCCCATTAGTCTGTCGGCTGATTGGCATCTTGTAATCGGGGATGCACTGCCGATAATCAGAACTGATTGAGGGAGGAACAACTGCAGTAGTGATCATTCCTCCCTGTGTAATAGGCCATTGCAAACAAACGCCAATGAGTGTGTTTATCATCCACCTGCGCTCGTCCTGCCCGCATATTGGGCAGTGTAATAGGGTCTTTATTTCTAAAGCAATAAAACTGGACGCTGAACCACGGGATTTCTTCTAGTTACTAGAGCTTCCAGAGGCAGCTTCTGAGAAATGAGCTGCGGTACCTGGGAAGCCCTGGATGAAGTAGGCCCCTGGTGTCTCGCCCCTGATGCCCTCCCAATATTCCGATGTGGTATAGTTATCCAGCAGCTGGAGAGCTTGTGTCTGAGACTATAAGGTCTTCACACAGGGAGATCTGAGCCCAGGTTTAGTGGACCGACCTTACTGAGCATCATATTATTATAATGATACGGACTAGATCATGTGACCTTTACACCCCTTAGTGCTGGGGACAGGAAGTGCTACGACAAACATTCAGGGGATGTGTCCCTTTTTTTAGAATCCCCCCTCACTCCCGCCAGGGCTGACGGTTTGTGTAATAGGCCCTCTGATCACTGTGGAGGTGAGGGGGGTCACGTATGAGACTGCCCGCTGCATGAAAAAGCAGGAGGCTTGCCGTTTAAGCTTGCTATTTTTTGCAGGGGAACGATGAGATATGTATGCATCCCAGCCGTGTAATTCTGAGGCTGTGGGATTAATGAAGGACTGTACCTAGAGCAGAAATAGCAGCCGCCATGTGTTCCTACCTAATGCCAAGGATAATGACTCACGCCGTCTGCTCAGTCTGAATTGTGTGTCTTCTACGGTATTAGTCATGCCGGTATCTCAGGATATACCTGTATTATACCCTGCACAGAGCGCTGATCCTGGGGACCGGGGGAGCACAGTCCTTCCACCGGATAATAGTGTATCTATGTCTGCTAATGGATTAAGGGATTGTATAAAGAGAAGATATCTCATGAGCACCAGATCAACTCAGCTCTGCTACATCATTTACCTCAATTATCTGTCTGTCTGTGTCTGTCTATCTATCTATCTATCTATCTATCTATCTATCATTTATTTATCTATCTATCTATCTCATTATCTATCTATCTATCCATCTATCTATCTATCTATCTATCATTTATCTATCTATCTATCTATCTCATTATCTATCTATCTATCTATCTATCTATCTATCTATCTATCTATCTATCTATCTATCTATCTATCTCAGTATCTATCTATCTCATTATCTATCTATCTATCTCATTATCTATCTATCTCATTATCTATCTATCTCATTATCTATCTATCTCATTATCTATCTATCTCATTATCTATCTATCTCATTATCTATCTATCTCATTATCTATCTATCTCATTATCTATCTATCTCATTATCTATCTATCTCATTATCTATCTATCTATCTATCTATCTATCTATCTATCTATCTATATATCTATCTATCTAATTATCTATCTCATTATCTATCTCATTATCTATCTCATTATCTATCTCATTATCTATCTATCTATCTATCTATCTCGTTATAATTTCTCCCTTCCTTCCCTCCCTCCCCTATATCAGTATACCTACAATTAGTATTATGTGGTAAGTCCACGGCACTTTTTTAAAACTTATCAGCTTTTTAGTAGAAAAATAGCGGGTCTAGAAGCGGTCCTCGGTTTCCTTTCTGTCCTGGCTGTACTCCAGCCGTTCATCATTTGCTGTAGATAACATGGAAGACAAGGGGAGCAGACTGATAAATGGTGGGTTTATCTGGCTTGGACCTCGGTTATAGCTTGTCTTAGATCCTTGCTATGATTGGCATATATCTAGTTTATGGTAGTGATGCTGAGAAAAATGATGATTTAATATATGTAAATGAGCCGCTATGAGCAATGGGGGCGTTACCATAACGCTTAGAGGCTCTCTCTCTCTGCAACGGTTTCCCTCTCTCCACTTTGATTGACAAGGCCAGGTAGCGTTAACATCACCAGACCTGGCCCTGTCAATCAAAGTGCAGAGGGCGGGGCAGCTACAGAGAGAGCAGAGCCTCTAGGAGTATTGACAACGCCCCCGTTGCTCTTAGAGGCTCATTTGCTTATACTAAAACATCATTCTTCCCAGCAATGCGGGCGCATATGAACATGGGACCAACACAGACGTCTTCAGCTGCCAAGCGCACATGTAACAGGTCGGCCGGTGTCATAGGTACAAATCTGCTAACAGATGCCCCTTAAGCCACCCATACTCATATGGGCACGCTTATTTCATATTACATATTTACATACACACTAGAGTTGTATTGGTCAAATTCACAGATTTTAGTGGGACTGATTCATTCTGTAAAGTGTAGGGACATTTTAACTCTTTCAGGAGAGAGAAAGTTTGGGCAGTTGGATTACAACATGGCCACTCCTTTTGTTTTTGGGGACATAGGCTGCTGCCACAGGTATTTCATGTGTATGACTAGCCTAAAGGCCCCCATTAGATTCCCCATGTTAGAATATCATCACTGAACGTCCTCAGTGGGACCAGCCGACTATCTAAGGGTACGGCTACACGACGACAGCTATTGAAGATGCATGGGCATCTTAATCCATTGCCCGCCCTTAGAAATCCAACATGCTGGATCCTTCTTTCCCCCAAAATCTGCCGCTGAAGGACTCTCAGGAGGAACTGCGCACATAGACGTCCCGTTAGCATTTTGGATTCCTAGGCCAAGTTGGCTGCAGAAGCTGTAGGGGCAGATTCGGGGATATGAGGTAAGTCGTGACCTGGCACCAGGCTATATTAGTGACAGGTCAACTGAACGTTATGTCAATGAGAACACAGGACTATATTCCCATCAGATAAATGGCGCCCCCTTTCTTTCCTCCAGCACCACGTCCGTCCTGTCTCGAGCCGCCTTGGCCCGTCTCCACTCTGCTGGATTCCCTGAAATTTTAGACTGCAATAATGAGGTGGCAGAAGTGGTGGATCCGTCAAGTCCGGTGAACTTTAATCCCCAGAGGGAAGAAGCAGATTATCTGCAGTGTAATGAGATCGTCCTGCAGTTCCTTGCCTTCAGCAGGTGAGCGGGGGCATTGCAATGTGCAATTCTTATCTTATTCCTCCTAGAAATGATTGTAGCCGGGTGTTACCATTTGCTTTTTCAATGGGGTGTGTCTCTGCGCAGTCTGATGCTGTCCAATCAGTACTAGCAATGTAAAAGGCTGAAGCCCAGTTGTCAATGTATTCATATTTTTTTGAGAAATGATACTCCAGTATTATTACATGAGAAATTCAAGTATTTACTAAAACAGGCATCACAACAGGTCCCCCTTTAACTGGTTAACGACCAGAGGCGTATTAGTACTGTACTTGCTGAAGTTCTCAGAGGACCAGCAAGATACTGTTACAGAGCTCTGATCACTGTGCCTCCGCAATGAACAACCAGGTCTTGCTGCAACATCCGGGACTGCACATACTCTGAGCCTAGATGTTTAAGGTCTTAGATGCTGCAGTCAATAGGGACCGTGGCATCTAAGTGGTTAGACAGAGGGGACTGTCTCTATTGCTCCATCACCCCTTTGAACCATGATAGCAGGCTTGCTAATGGTTGTTTTGGCAGTGTGTAATAGTATGCCCGACAAACATTATACAGTGCAATACAGAGGTATTGCAGAGTATTGTATAATCGATCAAGCGCCTAGAAGTTAAAGTCCACAAGCGAGACTAAGTTAGGTATTAATAAAAAAAATATAAAAAATCCCCCTCTCCAATAAGAGAGCTCTCTTACATATCGTTATCCATACTGCCTCCTTTGCTGGCTTCATTCATTTTTCCATCGCATTATACACTGCTTGTTTCCATGGTTACGACCACCCTGTAATCCATTAGCATGGTCATGCTTTCAGACTGTAGGAAAAAGCTCCAGCCTAATTGCACTCCCAGGGTCCTGGCCGCCAGAGAGGCTGGCACCTTCTCCTATAGTGTGCAAGCACGACCACCACTGACGAGGTATTACAGGGTGGTCGTAACCATTGAAACGAGCAGTGTATAATGTGATGAAAAGATGAATCAGGCCTGCAAAGCAGGAAATATGGACAATCACATTATATTAGTAAGTGCCTTGTATTAAAGGGCTTGGCGGGTCATTAATATTGATGTCCTCAGGACAGATCATCAATATCAGACCTGCAGGGGTCCAAAACCCAGGACCCCCGCAGATCAGCTGTTAGAAGGGGTTGGGTGCTGTGAGTGCCACAGCCTCTTCAGAGGCCATACGACATCACCGTACATCGATCACATGGCCTAGTTGCAGTTCAGCCCTATTCAAGTCAATGGGGCCGAGCTGCAATACCTAGCACTGCCACTATACAATGTACAGCGCTGTGCTTGGAAATCTGCCGGGAGTCCGCAGCACTCACCAGAGCTCTGGAAAAATAAAAATCTTTGGCTTTCAGATTATGGTGACGTATCAGAAAAAAAATGATTTTAACCCCTTAACCACTGCCCTTTGACAGCAGACTTTGCAGAGCTCCAGTCTGCAGCACATCTTTTTGCATTGCTCCATGAACACACCGGCTCCTGTACTCTAGCAGGAGCTGATCAGGTGCCTGACTGTCAGGAGCCCGATCAGGCGCCTGACTGTCAGGAGCCCGATCAGGCGCCTGACTGTCAGGAGCCCGATCAGGCGCCTGACTGTCAGGAGCCCGATCAGGCGCCTGACTGTCAGGAGCCAGATCAGGCGCCTTACTGTCAGGAGCCCGATCAGGTGCCTGACTGTCAGGAGCCCGATCAGGTGCCTGACTGTCAGGAGCCCGATCAGGTGCCTGACTGTCAGGAGCCCAAACAGGTGCCTGACTGTCAGGAGCCCAATCAGGTGCCTGACTGTCAGGAGCCCGATCATTCGCCTGACTGTCAGGAGCCCCATCAGGCGCCTGACTGTCAGGAGCCCGATCAGGCGCCTGTCAGGAGCCCGATCAGGTGCCTGACTGTCAGGTGCCTGACTGTCAGGAGCCAGATCAGGTGCCTGACTGTCAGGAGCCCGATCAGGTGCCTGACTGTCAGGAGCCCGATCAGGTGCCTGACTGTCAGGAGCCCGATCAGGTGCCTGAGTGTCAGGAGCCCGATCAGGTGCCTGAGTGTCAGGATCCCGATCAGGTGCCTGACTGTCAGGATCCCGATCAGGTGCCTGACTGTCAGGAGCCCGATCAGGTGCCTGACTGTCAGGAGCCCGATCAGGTGCCTGACTGTCAGGAGCCCGATCAGGTGCCTGACTGTCAGGAGCCCGATCAGGTGCCTGACTGTCAGGAGCCCGATCAGGTGCCTGAGTGTCAGGAGCCCGATCAGGTGCCTGACTGTCAGGAGCCCGATCAGGTGCCTGACTGTCAGGAGCCCGATCAGGTGCCTGACTGTCAGGAGCCCGATCAGGTGCCTGACTGTCAGGAGCCCGATCAGGTGCCTGACTGTCAGGAGCCCGATCAGGTGCCTGACTGTCAGGAGCCCGATCAGGTGCCTGACTGTCAGGAGCCCGATCAGGTGCCTGACTGTCAGGAGCCCGATCAGGTGCCTGACTGTCAGGAGCCCGATCAGGTGCCTGACTGTCAGGAGCCCGATCAGGTGCCTGAGTGTCAGGAGCCCGATCAGGTGCCTGAGTGTCAGGATCCCGATCAGGTGCCTGACTGTCAGGAGCCCGATCAGGTGCCTGACTGTCAGGAGCCCGATCAGGTGCCTGACTGTCAGGAGCCCGATCAGGTGCCTGACTGTCAGGAGCCCGATCAGGTGCCTGACTGTCAGGAGCCCGATCAGGTGCCTGACTGTCAGGAGCCCGATCAGGTGCCTGACTGTCAGGAGCCCGATCAGGTGCCTGACTGTCAGGAGCCCGATCAGGTGCCTGACTGTCAGGAGCCCGATCAGGTGCCTGACTGTCAGGAGCCCGATCAGGTGCCTGACTGTCAGGAGCCCGATCAGGTGCCTGACTGTCAGGAGCCCGATCAGGTGCCTGAGTGTCAGGATCCCGATCAGGTGCCTGACTGTCAGGAGCCCGATCAGGTGCCTGACTGTCAGGAGCCCGATCAGGTGCCTGACTGTCAGGAGCCCGATCAGGTGCCTGACTGTCAGGAGCCCGATCAGGTGCCTGACTGTCAGGAGCCCGATCAGGTGCCTGACTGTCAGGAGCCCGATCAGGTGCCTGACTGTCAGGAGCCCGATCAGGTGCCTGACTGTCAGGAGCCCGATCAGGTGCCTGACTGTCAGGAGCCCGATCAGGTGCCTGACTGTCAGGAGCCCGATCAGGTGCCTGACTGTCAGGAGCCCGATCAGGTGCCTGACTGTCAGGAGCCCGATCAGGTGCCTGACTGTCAGGAGCCCGATCAGGTGCCTGACTGTCAGGAGCCCGATCAGCTGCCTGACTGTCAGAGACCGCTTGGACTCATAGGAGAAGACAGCAGTGGTTTAGCGCTAGTTTCGGCTTCTCTTTTGCAGCCTACATAGTGAATAGCGGAGGCAGCATTGCACCTTTTGAACTGTGTTGTGTGGATTGTAGAAGTCTAATCTTCTTGTTATCTTTATAGCTTCCAGGAAGATTTTTCAACCATTTGGCCCCAAACCATTTACTTCACCTTCCAGTTTTACCGCTTTCTGCCGGTGACAACCCCTCGTCTGCAGCTCGTACAGATTCATTCCACTACCAAGTCACGTTCTGAGACACCAGCCCGTCTCTTAGTTCAAATTAACAAAGATGGCTCATTAAACCCAGGTAAGTGTGACCGCATCGTCCTATCTTCTGAAGGTGGAATCTCTTATTATTTAACCCTGACCTGTCAGTCTGGTTGTGCTCGGGCTAACGTCACCAATAGAACATTTTTTTTATGAATACATTAAACCCCCTTTACTGAAGCCAGCCATCTATTTGAATTGCTGCATGTAATACTATGTTTGTCCTGTAGTGGCCACTCCAGGGTAAAATGAGCAGCCAATTACTGGGATTGATTTATTGGGATGTCTGTGATGAGACGTCTCCTTTACTTAAAGAATTGTCCCACCTAGGCAATCCATTCTTTAACCCCTTCCTGGTCAGTGACGTATTATTGCGTTGCTGAGTGTCTGTATGTCAGCGACATAATAGTGTGGCATAGTGATGGCACAGGCTCAGGAGCTTGCAGGTGCTATCTGTAGTATACAGCTAGAGCCCAGCTGTCACTTCTGTGTCAGAGATAATCCCGGCAGTTTAACTCCTCAGATGCTGCAGACAATAGCGACTGCTGCATCTGAGCGGTTAGACAGAGGGTGGGAGCTTCCTTCGTCCTGGGATTGGCACTCCGTGAATGTAGTAGTGGGGCATCAAGACCAAGTAGTTGTCATGGTAGCCCAGGGCCTTCTGAGGATATGATAGGGTGCTTGTAAAAATCTCCATACACTGTAATATAGTATTACAAATTTGTATAGTACAACTGATTAAATGATCACAGTGTCGAGAGTCATATTGGGAGTAAACAAAAATGAAAACTTGAAAAAGTGGCTCTTTTTCCATTTCTTTTTTAACCCTTTAACCCTTCTTTATTTATATATATATATATATATAAATATATAAAGATAAACACAATTAGCATTGCCATGTCTGAAATATTTATCATGTAAAAAGAAAAGTCCAAACAGTGCACCCGATAGTTGTGGATCATAATTAAATCTAGGTTGGCCAGTGGGTAAATATTCCCGGGAACGACGCTCGGATTGCTGTGGCTAAACAAGTAACATCTGTAGACAGAAGAATCCAGCATCTCAGATAAAACCTTCAATTTATTTCTTCGTTTTAAAATTGCATCGATCTCTTAGGTGTTTCTGATGAACCACATTCTTATTCAAAGCTTCATTTTAGAGAGGTTCTCTGGGCTTTCTTGAAATGCTTGCAGTGTTCTGACCTGTTGTGGGAACATAGTCTGCTGAGTACCTACCCATCTGACGTGCCGCCAGTACCATCACCATCATCTCTGCTGCTCTTGTACTCATGTCCCGACTGGATGTCTTCCTGAATCCCCCTGTTCAGCTCCATATGCTGTATAAGCAGCTGAACATGAAGACTTAGGCTAGGTTCACACAACGACATTTGTCGCGCGACATTTTGTTGCGTTAATGGCGCGCAACAATTTTTTATAATGGTAGTCTATGGTGTCGCATTGCAACATGGGACATGCTGTGACTGCAACACGATGGTCGCAAAAAATCCATTCAAGATGGATTTTTCTGCGACTGTCGTGTCGCATTCGCAGCATGTCCCATGTTGCAATGCGACACCATAGACTACCATTATAAAAATTGTCACGCGTCATTAAAGCAACAAAATGGTGCGCGACAAATTGTGCAGTGCAGTGTAGTCGTGCTCTATTTGTCGTCGTGTGAACCTAGCCTTAGAAGCACATCCGACTGGGACCTGAGTGGTAAAGCTAGCATCTAGTCCTGGTGGTCACGTGAGCGCAGTGGAGATCTCGGATGGAGGGGTAAGTACTGAGCAGACTATCCTCCCCTTCACAGGTCAGCAAACAACAAGAATTTAGAACCCCTTTAAAATATCATGTTACTTATCATGTGTGGTAAATGCCAATACCAAAATTGTAATTTTTTTAATCACTTTGCCTCCCCACAAAAAAAAAAAAAAAAACAGCATTTCGGAAGTGCTTCCATGGGCTTTGGGGTCCATGTATCTGCACTGCAAAAGATAGGACATGTCCTATCTTTTGCCGTATATTGCAGATCTCTGACCCATTCAGGGCAATTTGTGGTCCGCAGCACGGGTGGGCACGGACGGTTTACGCTTGTGTGAATGAGCCCTGACCCGCAGAATAAGCTTGTCCTCTTCTTTTTAAAACACATCTTTCTTTAAACACTGTACGAATAAAGCCCTAAAAATAATTTCCTTTTTTTTTTTCACATTGTGTCCCCAAAATATGTTTTTAAAGTGATACAATACATTTAATGTACTCCAAAATAGTGCCATTAACAAATGCAACTTGTCCTTCGTAATACACACTGTCGTAACACGATGTCGATGGGGAAAGTAAAAATGTTATGGCTTTTTGAAATGCAAAGATAAAAACAAACAGCATTGCAGTGCGTCACTTCCCAGTGTGATACCAACTCTATCCACTACACCATGGATGGAGCTGTGGAGTTCTGGCAACGGAGCTACACCGGAAAAGCTGATCGGTGGGGGTGTGGGTTGTCTGACCCCCTCGATCAGATATTGATGGCCTATCCTGAGGGATAAGCCATCAGTATCAAAATCCTGGACAACCAGGCTGTGCCCTTAAAGGGGTTTTCTCAGACTTTTGTACTGATAATCTATTTGTCTGTTGAGAGCAGCCACAGTAGGAGGTGCATTTTAATTAGAGACTTATAATAGTAAATAATAGGTGAATTTTGACCAACAGTTCTTCACAACACGTGGGCTGTCAATCTGATTTCTTACTGTTTATATGCTACTTATAGGGTCACCTGGATATCAGTTGAAATACCCGGTAGATCCTGGATTCCTCAAGCCGGGAGAGCAAAGATGGTTTCTACGTTATCTGGCTCTTCAAACCCTTCAGGTTGACATTTGGGATGGGGAGTCCCTGCTTCTTATTGGATCTGCTGCTGTAGAGATGAAGGTATGTGATCCTTCCAGTCAACCACCAGTGATGCAGTAGATGTTGCTGTGCTTGGTATTACCCCTTGCTGTGTATGTCCAGCTAAAGTCAAGAAAGGATCTGAGGAGCAAGGATGGGACGTGACAACTGTACACAGCAAATTTGTAGGAGCAGTCGGGCCCTAACATTTCCCATTCTAAGCTAGGGACTAGGGATGAGCGAATCAACTTCGAATGCTTCATCCGAAGTCGATTCGCATAAAACTTCGTTAGAATACTGTACTGAGCGAGCTCTCCGTACAGTATAAGAATATATTGGCTCTGATGAGCCGAAGTTATTACTTCGCAAAGTCTCACGAGACTTCGGGTAATAACTTAGTAAATTAATTTCTACTGTAAAAACCTTTCCACCAAACTCTGGTTCGGTTCCAGGTGGTAGCTTAGAACCGAACCCGAGTTTGGTAGCAAGGTTTTTTACAGTAGAAATTAATACCCGAAGTTATTACACGAACTCTCGCAAGACTTTGTGAAGTAATAACTTCGGCTCATCGGAGCCAATATATTCTAATACTGTACGGAGAGCTCGCTCAGTACAGTATTCTAATGAAGTTTTATGCGAATTGACTTTAGATGAAGCATCTGAAGTCGATTTGCTCATCCCTGCCGAGGACTTATCTTCAGAATAAATAATCAATATCAGATCAGCAGGGGTCCCAGGTGAATGGGACGGAGCATTGGTAATGACACTGTACCACCACTGCAAAGAAGGCAACGCTCAGGTAATTTTGAAAGAGAAAGCAGTGCTCCCATTTCGTGCTGCGACCCCTACAAACAGCTGATCAGTGGGGGTGCCAAGAGCCAGAACCATGCATGCTAATCTGATATTGATGTATTGACGATCCTTTTTTTTTTTACATACACCTTTAAAATGTGGATCTCTTTAAATGGGTTCTCAAGGACTACTATTTTTTTGTAGTAACAATGCACTAGTGATTATCTAATCACGGTGGGTCCAGCTTCTGAAACCTCCAGTGATCAGCTGTTATTCTCAGGAAGCCAGCTATACATATTGAATACATTTGCCAGAGCTGGAGATGCTGATATGTTGACGACCCCCCACCATGATGTACATATGTGCCAACAGGCCATATGAAAATGTCTTCTCTTTAAGGCTGGGAACACACCTAAGCGTTTCTGAATTGCGCGTTTTACGCGCGTTTTTGTAACTAAGAAACGCGCATCATACGCGCGATTCAGTGATTCTCCCCTATTTCAGCATGGCCCATAGGCGCGTTAAAACGCCCCAAAGAAGCTCATGCTGAAGCGTCAGCGTTTGGTGTTTTTCAGCGCGTTCAAACGCGCTGTAAAACGCCAAAATGTGAACCATGCCCATAGGGAAGCATGGCTTTTCACATGTTGTGCGTTTTACAGCGCGTTTGAACGCGCTGTAAAACGCTTAGGTGTGTTCCTAGGGTAAGGGGTTTTCCAGGAATTCAATATTGATGGCCTATGGGTCATCAATATCTGATTGATATCTGATTCAATATCCGGGCATGCCTGCTGATCCGATGTTTGAAGAGTCCGAGGTGCTCCGGTGATTGCTCCTATCTTCTTACAGCATACCAAACACAGCGCCCTATAGTGGCTGGGCTTGGTCGTGCAGTCCATACTCTTTCACATGGGACAGAGCTGCCAAGTAACTAATGAGCATAACGTTGCTGGTCTAGGAAGAGGCTGCAATATTCACTACAGCACTGCAACCCTCTTTCAAACAGCTGTGCGCCAGGGGTGCCGGGAGTCAGACCCCCAAAGATCAGATACCGATGACCTATCCCAGGGATGCCCAACCTGCGGCCTTCCAGCTGTTGCAAAACTACAACATCCAGCATGCTTGGACAGCACACATCTATTATGGCATGCTGGGAGTTGTAGTTTTGCAACAGCTAGAGGGCCGCAGGTTGAGCATCCCTGACTTATCCTAGGGATTCAGCAGTAATATTATTCGCCTGGAAAACCTCTTTAAGCTCTTTAACCCCTTAAGGACCCATGATGTATATGTACGTCATAAATCTGACCCCTAAACATGGAGCCCGCTCGCGCAGCGGGCGCCATAGCCGCTGGGTTTCTGCTATTTTAAATAGCAAAGACCCACAGCACATTTATGTGATCAGCCATAAGGCTGATCGCATACATTTTACCATTCAGATGCCATGGTCAAATGTGACCACGGCATCTGATCAGTCCGGAGGCGGAAGTCGCGCGCTTCTGCTCCGGTAACAGCGTTTCCCGACTGAGATCGGGATACCTGTTACATTGCTGAAATAGCCCAAAGCCTGCTTGTGGCTTAGGTGCCTATTTCAGGAATATACCAATACAGGCCACTAGGTGGCAGCATTGTATTGTTATATTCCAAATAAAGTGTTCAATGATGGCTATATAGCCATCAATGAACACAATGGGCAATCTAATGATTGCCAGTTATTGTCTCACAAGGTGACTTAAAAAAAATAAAAAAGTAAAAAAAAGTTTTTACAAATAAAAAATAAAATACCTAAAAGTTAAAATCACCGCCCTTTCATAAAAATAAAAATAAACATCATTGGCATCGCTGTGTGCGAAAATGCCTATACAATTTAAATATAACAATATTATTGGCAAATGGCGTAACGTAACGAAAAAAATGAAAACAGCCAATTTGCCATTTTTTGTCACTTCAACTACCCAATAATATTTTTTTAAAAAAGTGATCAAGAAGTTAAACACACTTTAAATTGGTATCACTAAAAAGAACAGATCGTCCCGCAAAAAACGAGCCCTCACACAGCCCCATACACATAACTACAAAAAAGTTTTATAGGGGTCGGGATATGGTTATACAAATTTTTTTCCCTCAAAGGTTTTAATAATTTTTCAGTATTAAAACGCAAGAAAAATTACACGTGTGGTATCGTTGTAACTGTACTAACCTGGAGAATGAAGATAACAGGTCAATTTTACGGCATTGTGTACAGTGTAAAAAAAAATAAAAATAATTAACCTTTATCAGAATTGCGTTTTTTCCCAATTTTCCCCCATTTGAATTTTTATTTCTGCTTCCTAGTACATGGTATGCAACTGTAAATCGTGCCATTAGAAAGTACAACTTGTCCCGCAAAAAATAAGCCCTCATATGGCTATGTGAATGGAAAAATAAAAAAGTTGGACTATGGGAAGGCGGGGAGTGAAAAACGGAAAAATGGAAAATCTCAGGGTCCTGAAGGGGTTAAAGGGCAAGTGTCTGTACTTTTTCGCCACAAAAATAATCAAATCCTTAAATCCATTGTATTGTGTTCCCAGACGTATATTAAGTCCTTTTATTAACTGTCTGTGGCAGGATCTCTTATACCTCTATATGTACCAGCATAATTGAATCCTATGAATCCTTTTGTAAGTAAGAAAAATGAAAGATACCAGAGGAAAGCAGCCTCCTTTATTGATACGTAACTCAATTCCTCGCCGTTCGGTTCGCAGGTTTTGTGCAGATCTGTTACCTTTCTTATTACTTTTATTTAGTTGGAAGTGGCGAGGAAAAGACAGTTTTATTGATATAAAAAAGAGACATAGCTGGGAGGATAAACAGGGAGCTCTCCTACCTGCAAATAATGGAGCAATTCACAGTGAATTTAGATTTCTTTCCCATAAGGAGTATAGCATGCCTGTACTGACCTATACCATGTACGTACCTTCCTGTATAGGATGTACGCACCTATATACTATGCGTGCGCCAATATTGTATGTATATCAGATGAGTGTGTATTTACTTGTAAAGCATGTATGTGCCTGTGTAATATACCATACATGTACTATATGTGTCTTCATTGGATGTATGGACATATGTATATACTGTTCATGTTTGTGCCTATATAGGATATGTATAAAATGAATATACCGTATATATCCTTTCACAGCAGTGGTCTGTGTACCTATATAATGTGCATGTATGTACCTATATGGGATGTATGCACCTACAGTATATAGGATGCGCAGTATGTATCTATATCGGATGTATTTACCTATAGGATGTATCTACAAGATGAATGTATATACTTCTATAGCAGTAGTATCATACCTGAAGCTCCCTACATTTTGAAAGCCCACAGCCCCTAACCTATCCTGTGTATGCACTGTACCCCTGTGTAGCATGCATGTATGTAGCTACATAGGCTATACACTATGTGGGAAGAATTATCAAACTGGTGTTAAGGAAAACTGGTTTAGTTACCCATAGCAACCAATCAGCTGCCACCTTTCATTATCCAAGGGAGCTGTGAAAAATAAAAGGTAGAATCTGATTGGTTGCTATGGGCAACTAATCCAGTTCTACTTTACACCATTTTTGATAATTATACCCCTATGTACCTATATAATATGCATGTATCTACCTCCAGTATATACAGTATACAGTGTGTATGTAGTTATATAGAATGCATGTATATACCCATATAGGATGAGTATATAATGTGTGTATATATGTGTGTGTGTGTGTGTGTGTGTGTGTATATATATATATATATACATATACTTTTCCAGCAGGGGTATGTAGCTTGTTCTGTCAGTCACATGTTAGGCCCCACTTATAGATAGGATGTGTAGCTGTGTAGCATGCATGTAGATATATGTGTGTATATATATATATATATATATATATATCTATATAGAATCAATGTATGTACCTATGGCTGCCTTAGAACATCACCTTTCAGCAGGTCTTCCTGGTGTGCAGTGGTTAGTATCTATCAAAAGGACGGACAAATGGTGAATCCACAAAAGAGTCATGGCTCATTGCTCATTGATACCACCTACCTTAGCTTTTAATGCGCCAAGTACCCACCTTCATATGAGAAAGAGTTCGGTGATCACTTGGCCTTCGAATCCCCCAGTTCTCAGTTTGATGGAGTATCTGTGGGGTTCTGGAAAAACATGTCTGTTTCATGAGGGCTGCACACCATAATTTACAGGACTGAAGGGGTTTCACTTTCTCCTTATTTCCAGAAATGTGGGAACAGCATTGTGCGTGACTTACTAATATTATTAGCTGATCGGCTGAAGGCCTCTGATGGAGGAGCATGTGTCAAGAAATGTTCTTTTGACAACTCAGACTGCACATGCGCTAGTTTCCCATGCACAGTCATTTTTAATGGAGGCCGCCGATGGACGTGTCTGGTTACGGGCCCCTCCATCAGAGGCCGTCCTTCACAGAAGAAGAAATCACTGCTGTTCTGCTAATAACAGTGTAATATTGTTTCCACCACATGAGTGAAAATAAAGATGAAACGGTCCCTTTAAAGGGCCTGCTGCTAATGTCGTAGCGCCAGATACCAGAGGACAGAGGTCTTGTGGAGTCCGCACCTAATGGGTCACAGCTAAGTTTGACGGCGCAGGCCGAACTTAATGTTATGGCTGATCAGTGTATGTACATAAATTTAGACAAATAACTTTCCATATTGCTCAGTTGTGTTTCTGTACCTTCTGCCCTGGATACAAACATCCATATGAATAAGGAGTGTTATCATATTGTCCCTGTTACCTGTCGTATAGCATGTCATAACCACATGTGAGTAGTGGGAGGGTCAAGCACACATTACATATGAAATCCTGTTCACCGTCATTCATGGCGCCGATCCCACCGCCTGTCCTCAAACCACCCTCTGAATCCATCCAGCGATAGGACTTGTCCAAACGATGTCGTCACTCCTGCAAAATATGGCTGACCATAATTCCCTTCAATGGACTTTTTATCAATGCTAAATCATTTAACGTTAGACGTTCCTTACTAAATAGCTCTTATTAAAATGCTTACCAAGTCATTTGTATTTCTAACCTTTTATCCAGATTAAATTGCAGGAATATGGTAATGAACATGCCTTCCAGCCAACTAGCATCACATTAATACCTTCTGTAGAGGATTGGGCCTGCCGAAATCCTGAAGGCCCCTTTACACTACTTGATAGAGCGTTCCTCCCCGACAATCATCTGCTCGTAGGTGGAAAAGACACATTTACCTGCAGCGATCTCCTGCACGGAATGGGGAGGTCTGATCACTAATGCCATCGCTTGTCCCCGTACAGGATTATTATTTGCTGGCAGTAGGGTGTGGTTTAGATGGCACAATCTACTGCCGCCAAGCGATGATTTAGGTGTCCACACCATCGGTCATATTACCTGATGACTGAGCATTTTGCTCGTTCATCGAGTACGTGGAGCCACCTTTACATCGGCAGATTATGGCTAACAAACGTTGGTCTGAACCCTTGTTATCAATAATCTTCCCGATGGTCGGGCAGTGTAAAAGGGTCTTAAGCCCTATGGGTCAGAGCCTTCTCATGTTACTGCATTTAGAAAACCATCTGAAATCTACGGTGTGTTTCATATGGCTTGTAGCTGGGTTTACACGTAGCGGTTTTTGGGAAATTCGCACCGTGACTGCAACGTGTATACCCTTGAAAGTTACTGTAATTGTGCTGTAGTAATTCCTCCTTTCTGATGTTAAAATGCTTTACCGGGATTTACATATTGATGACTTATCCTTAGGATAGATCATCAATATGAGATTGGTGGGGGTCCTACTCCTGAGACCCCCATTGATCAGCAATAAGAAAATTCTACAGTGCTCTGTGAGCGCTTAGGCCTATTCCTAATTTCAAGTGGAGGTCTATGGCACAAGGTTGTCGTTTTAATTCATATATTTTATCTTTTACAACAATTTGTGTTATTCCACATCCAGTATTTCATATAATGGATAACATAAGGTCGTGTACAGAAGTCCCGGGGTTGCTGCGGAGAGTACTAACCACTATACGATCACGGCCGCAGCAACCCCAGGACTTCTGTACACGACCCCATGTTATGAATTATATGAAATACTGGATGTGGAATAACACAAAGTGTTGTAAAAGATAAAATATATGAATTAAAACGACAACCTTGAAATAATACCACGTGTGGTGTGCCATAGGCCTCCACTTGAAATTGTGACTTGATCCTCTGTGAGCACCGACTACACCAAAAAGGTGTTCAGATCTCAATACCCTTCAATAGGCCTATTCCTAGGCCGTGTGACATTCCGGTCATCAGTCACATGGCCTAGGTGCAGCTCGGTCAACTTCAAGTGAATAGGGCTAAGCTAAAGTACCGCTATTCATTGCACAGCCGCTATTCTAAGGACGGCTCTGTGTTGCTAAGCCGCGAGGAGGTTGTTGCACTCACTGGAGCACTGCAGCCTCCTCAGACAGCTGATCAGCGGGGGTGCCGGGAGTTGGACCCTCACCGATCTCATATTGATGTCCTGTCCTGAGGATAGGTCATCAATATGTAAATTCTGGAGAACCGCTTTAATTTAATACTTAGTATGATCCTGAAAACTGAATAAGCTGAACGGAGCCCAGTTGGTTGTTAGCCAACTTTCCCAGACAAAGATGTCAATGGCAAAGTAGAGTTCATAATGACTTTAAGAGAACTTGTTTTCTAAGAGATTTAAAAAATATTATTATTTTTTTTTTTTACGTTAAACATATATGTATCCAAAATTTTGCAGTTTTTGTACTGGCCAATAGGTCAAGATGTCCAGTTCTGTACAGGTAACTCTTCAGTAGCCATTGCATTATTATCACAGGCAGGATTACAATGACAGGTAACGCCTCTATATAGACGCCACATGACCCACCATTCACAATAGGGGATATAACAGACCTCCGGGCAGGTCACAGAGCATGCTTAGAAAATTCTGCCGTAGAAGTCAGTGAGTTCCCTCCTGTCCATTGTGTCTGTCGCCCATGTGACCGCTGTAAAGCAACAGGAATTATTAGTTGCAAAAGGGAAATGCACGCAGCACTGTTTTTTTACACTGTTTTATGTTATTGTTACTTATTTTAGGCCTAGCGGCTGGTGCGAAAACTGCATGATTTTAGGATTATTTTTGAAATATAGATAGGGAAATGAAAAATAAAAAAACAAAATCGCCCAAAAAAAACAAAACAAAAAAAACAATTAACATAAAAACTTTATTTATGCAATAACTCATATGCCAATGACACCTTACCTTTTATAATGTCATTTAAAGGGGTTCTTTCCTCACAGACAACCCCTGTAAAGATTGAAAGATTGCTGCCAGTCTGGATTTTGATTGCTGCCAGTCTGGATTTTGAGCCCCCCGGCAGACGGACGATTTCTCCGTGGAATAGTTTGCCTTCAGCAGCTCATTTCCCCCTACAGCAACATAGATGGGGGACCTCACTGTATAATGCCCATATGGGCTAATCAGGCCCCTCTAACCGCAGTGATCAGCTGTGTGCGCTCACTCTCTTTCCCTAGCCCTTTCCAGGGCTGTCAGTGAATGGGAACATTCTTATACCTCAGATTGGTAGGGGTCCGATACCCTGCACGCCCCTACCTCGGCATCGGTGCCTATGCAGTTTATGGAGCTGGAGACGGACAGCTCCGTACATTGTGTAGTGGCATCTGAATTTCTGTCCTAAGGGTCATTAATACCTGTAACCTGGAGAACCCCTTTAAGCTGTATTGGCGCCACATTAAATGAGGTCATCCGTGTGGTGCCCCAGTACTGTAGGATAGTGGGAGCCATTGCGCTACTTACACGACCCCTGAGCTTGCGGCTGAGCAGGCATCAGTATAGAATTTTCGAGCATTTAGTAAGATTTATATTTGCTCTATTCCATTCCAATGTTTCTCCAGCCTGTTCCGATAAGCGGCACAACAGTGATTCATGACATGTAAAAGATCTCCATACATCCAGCTGTCACTCACACAGGCAAAATTATGTAGGTGTCTGTGACATTTTAATGAGGAGGAAATGTGAAACAGCACATTACCCCCGCAAAATGGAGCGAAAACCAAATTGTTACCGCTGAAGTCCCGCAATTCATAAAATTCAAGGCCAGGAATGATCAAAATAGGTGTCGGAGGTTATTAAACACCAAGGAAATGTTGAATAGCTGAGAGATAAAACATCAAAGTCAACGGCTCCCATCTGTCAAACGAAAAGCTCAAATGTCGGCGCCACAAGAAGAGACTGTGAGGTTTGTGCCACTTTATAAAATTCCTGACCAGATACATGACAGGCCCTGCAGCACTGATACACATGTCATCCTTCCCCTTATTTTCTGCATGTGTGGTGGGGGGGGGGGTGCCGTACAAAAGGTAACTGACCCGACTAAATTACCTGCAGGGTTAGGATAAAGGTTTGAAGTCCTGCGATTACAAAGCGGCTTAACGGAAATTACTAGTGTAGCCATGAACTTACAGTATATATTTAGAATCCATTACCTATACTGAGTCCATACATTACATTACTTGTCCAGTACTGATCCTGAGTTACATCCTGTATTATACTCCAGAGCTGCACTCACTATTCTGCTGGTGCAGTCACTGTGTACATACGTTACATTATTTATCCTTTACTGTTCCTGAGTTATATCCTGTATTATATTCCAGAGCTGCACTCACTATTCTGCTGATGGAGCCACTGTGTGCATACATTATTTATCCTGTACAGATCCTGAGTTACATCGTGCATTATACTCCAGAGCTGCACTTACTATTCTTCTGGTGTGGTCACTGTGTATACTGTATACATTACTTCCCTCGTACTGATCCTGAGTTACATCCTTATTATAATCCAGTGCTGCACTCACTGTTCTCTTGGTGGAGTCACTGTGTACATACATTGCATTGCTTATCCTTTACTGATCCTGAGTTACATCTAGGGTTGTCACGGTAACAAAATTTTGATTAGATTTTGATACCATAAAAAAGTATTACAATACTTGATACCATTCAATACCACGCGAAAATAATAAAACACCAAAAAAGCCGCGTGCATTCCGCATTTTATGGAACGTCCGGCCCATAATCGAACAGTCCTATCCTATTTTTTTGGGGGGACAAGATGACAAAAAAAAACACAACATAGGAGATTTGTTTTATTATTTTAATAGTTTGGACTTTTCAGACGTCGTAATATGTAATATGTTTATATTTATTTACTGTTTATATATTTTATATGTAAAATTGGGAAAGGGTGTTATTTATACTTAGTATTTAGTTTTTAGTTTTTTTTAACTTTTTTTTTAAACTTTATATTTAATAACTAGTCCTCTTAAGGGGCTAGAACCTGGGATCTTTAAATCCCTTGTCCTATTTAGCCTAATAGAGCTCTATTAGGGTGAGTAGGACTTCACACTCTCCCTGCTGCCCTGTGCATAGTACACACAGCAGCAGGGAGCTTACCATGGAGGCCAAGGCTTCAGTAGCGTTCTGGCTGCCATGGTAACCGATTGAAGCCCCAGGATTACACTGCTGGGGCTCCGATCACAACTGCCACTGCCACCAATGAAGAGGGAGTAGGGGACCCTGTGGTCACTGCCACCAATGATTTTAAAACTGGTGGGGTTGGGGGACGGGACGGGACGCACTGCGTCACCAATGTTTTTAATATGGGGGGGAGGTTATAATAATATAAAAATGCTGATCACTAAAGAATGGAAGGATCCTTAAAAGCGGAATGGAAGGATCCTTAAAAGCGAAATGCAATCCCAAATGATTCAGATTCAGCTTTGTGGGATAAGATTCCCAAAATTGAAGCCCCAGTTGTCTGCATATCAAAAAAGACTACTCTGCCCTTTAAGAATATGGGCCTTTTAAAAGAACACTTGGCAGCTGGTACCCCCAGAGAGGAGATCCTAGTCTCCACCCCCATTCTAAAACAGGCCTCAAATTTTCTGTCTGATGCCTCTGCGGATCTAGTAAAACTCTCCGATAGACCCTCAGCCCTTTCAAATGCCACACATAGAGCTTTATGGCTCAAGTCATAGTCTGAAGGCGCCAGTTCAAAAAGTCGACTATGCTCCATTCCGTGTGAAGGAGATAAGCTATTCGGTTCAGTCTTAGAGGATATTCTGGACAAGGCATCAGACAAGAAATCCTTCAGATTCGAAATTTTACCAACAAAGACGGTTCTTTCGAAATCAGAGAAGAACCAAATCGGACCAAAGGAGAAAAGTAAACTCGTGGCAACCCTCTAGTGGAAAGTGGCAACCGTCTAGAGGAAAGGGGAGAGGTTTCTTATTTACCCCAGAAACTACTGCAAAACCTTCTCAATGACGCCAGATTTCAGGTGGGATAAGATTCCCAAAATTGAAGCCCCAGTTGTCTGCATATCAAAAAAGACTACTCTGCCCTTTAAGAATATGGGCCTTTTAAAAGAACACTTGGCAGCTGGTACCCCCAGAGAGGAGATCCTAGCCTCCACCCCCATTCTAAAACAGGCCTCAAATTTTCTGTCTGATGCCTCTGCGGATCTAGTAAAACTCTCCGATAGACCCTCAGCCCTTTCAAATGCCACACATAGAGCTTTATGGCTCAAGTCATAGTCTGAAGGTGCCAGTTCAAAAAGTCGACTATGCTCCATTCCGTGTGAAGGAGATAAGCTATTCGGTTCAGTCTTAGAGGATATTCTGGACAAGGCATCAGACAAGAAATCCTTCAGATTCGAAATTTTACCAACAAAGACGATTCTTTCGAAATCAGAGAAGAACCAAATCGGACCAAAGGAGAAAAGTGAGCTCGCGACAACCCTCTAGCGGAAAGTGGCAACCGTCTAGAGGAAAGGGGAGAGGTTTCTTATTTACCCCAGAAACTACTGCAAAACCTTCTCAATGACGCCAGATTTCAGGTAGGGGACAGACTAATAAGATTTGCCTCAGCCTGGGAAAATATTTCAACTTCTCCTTGGGTAATAGGCACAATAAGCGAAGGCTATAAGCTTGAATTCAGTACACCTCCTCCAAATTTCTTCACTTACAACAGGCCGTTACCTTGAAATAGAAAAACAGCGAGCTTTAGAATCAGAGATACAGAGAATCAGAGATCTCTCCTAGAATAACAGGTCATAATCCCTGTTCCAAAAGATCAGGAGGAAACAGGGTGTTATTCACCCATCTTTTTAATCCAAAAACCAAACCTTCAGATTAATAATAAATCTAAAAAAGTTAAACAAAACCATATCCTACAAAAAGTTTAGGATGGAGACAATCAAATCGACAGTGAATCTTTTGACTCTCGATTGCTACAGGGTAACCATAGATCTCTCCGATGCGTACTACTATGTTCCCATACACAGAGAATATCAAAAATTTCTCAGGATCGCGATATTTCTGAAGGGGCAAAAATGTCATTTCTAATTCCAGGCCCTACCCTTCGGGTTGTTGTCAGCCCCCAGAATTTTTTAACAAATTATGGCCGAAGTGACTAGTTTTTTGCATCTTCAGGGAATATTAATCGTTCCATATCTGGACGACTTTTTGGTGGCAGCCCCGTCTCTTCAGGATCTCCAGGTTCATCTACAGATTGCACGGGAAAAGTTCTTGGAACTGGGCTGGTTGATAAATGAAGAAAAATCAGACCTGGTTCCCAGTCGACAAAAAATATTTTTGGGAGTCATGCTAGACTCCCACAATCTTATGTCTTTCCTCCCTCAAGAGAAACAGACTTCCCTCTCTCAGAAGGTCTCGCTATTCTGCGAGTCTAGAATAGTGTCCATCAGGGACATCATGACGCTGTTGAGCCATTTAACTTCCGCAATTCCTGCAGTCAGGTGGGCCCAGCATCATACAAGGACACTACAGACATTTCTCCTAAAGACCTGGGATGGAAATCAAGACACTTTAGACAAAAGAATAAATGTTCCTCTAAAAGTAAAACGGTCTCTCCTTTGGTGGCGAAATACAAATCAGGTTGTCATTACACTAGACCCGCCTCTTCATTCATTCCACTATACCCCCTTGGAATTTAAACCCGGTGCTTGAATTTCTGATGGATGTGCCCTTTGAACCCCTACAGGATATTCCGCTAAAACTGCTAACGTTAAAAAACACCTATTTATTAGCAATCACATCGGCCAGAAGGGTGGGAGAGATACAGGCCTTTCCCTGTAAAGCACCTTACCTCACGGTTCTGGAGGACAGTATTATTCTCAGACATACCACTATGTTTCTACCCAAGATCGTTTCCAGGTTCCATCGCCAGCAGGAGGTATCCCTGCCATCTTTTTGCCCAAATCCATCCTCATAAATAGATAAAGGATATCATAATTTGGACGTAAGACGACGTATACTAACTTATCTGGATGTCACCAAAGAATTCAGGAACTCGGACCATCTTCTTCTTCAGTATCAAGGCCAGCATAAAGGATCAGCAGCAAGCAAGAGTACCATTGCAAGATGGATAAGAAATACCATCAAATTCTGTTATCTTCAGAAGAACTTGACTCCCCCTAAAGGAATAAAGGCTCACTCTACCGGGGCGGTTTCGGCCTCATGGGCAGAAAATGCCTCTGCGTCTGTAGAACAGATATGCAGGGCAGCCACGTGGGCAAACCCAAATACTTTGTTCAAACATTATAAGTTGGATGTGCTCCAGAACTATGATTTATCATTTTAGCAGAAAAGTATTATCTGCGGTAGTCCCACCCTAAAAATATTGTTTCTCTGTTACTCCTCCTGAGAGTGCTGTTGTGGAGGCGAAGGGGAAAAGGGTTAATTACTCTTACAGGTAATTGGATTTTCCAACTGCCTCCACAACGGCACTGAAGTTTTCCCAACCCCTCTTATGTTTATTATGACGTAATTATGTTATATTATATTGTTGGATATTTCAATATACTTCTTGCATTACTAACGAGTCCTATGTCATTAACTGAATCAGGTAAAGTGAGGGGACCTTTTAAACTTGCGCTTCTGCGTTGTTTCTTGTCCTGGGGAGGCAGGGACACCCTCCTGAGGGTGCAGTTGTGGAGTCTTTTGGAAAATCCAATTACTGGTAAGAGTAATTAACCCTTTCGATACCCGGTGCGACCCTAGTTACATCTTGTATTATTTCTCAGCCTGGTAACGAACATTAACATAAAACAAAAACTAACTTTTATTGCGGATTCAATACTAATATCTGGGGCAGTACAGCCCACCTAAAGCGTCAAATGCAGGCTAGGGTGCAATAGTTAATCAGAGGTATGTCTATAAATATTCCCCTCAATCCTATTGCTCCTCATAGGGTGTAAGGATACACTAACATTGTGTCAGCCAGGTAGTTTTCCACACTGGTATACATCTCAGCTAAGTATCAGCTGCTACAAAGAGCAGCAATCACGACCAGCCGTGCTAGTAACCAGCCCAGTCTGTACCAGTGAGGTTTTAAGCAGTAAGTCAGCGCTCTGTATTGTGTTTTACAGAAGCGCTCACTTAGTAATAGTGTTACTGACGTTAGTGTGTGGGGCAGATATCAGCACCTATCACCCTGCCTGTGGAATGCTATCTACTAGATGATGGTTCACAATGTCCACTCAGCATGTGAACCTAATAGCTGCTCAACGCGTTTCTACTGAGGGGGTAATTCCCCTGTGTCATCAGCAGCAGATATTCATAATGGCTGCAAAGACAGAAAGTGCTATCCTCTGCTGATGGTGTGCGGACAGCATGTATCCGGCACTGGAATGGCCATACCCGCTCGCTTCAACTGCGGGCTTAAATGCCCCGCCCCCCGGGTGTGAGCTTGTGGCTAGTCACTGTACCAGATAACAGCCGGGGGAAGCGCTCGAGTAGCGCTTGCAGGTAAGCAGGGGAAAATTAAAAGGCGGCCGTATACATATACTCTGCAATTACACATTGGTACGCGAATTAAGGGCAGGCCCAGAGAGGGTGAATACAACAACAAAAAAATAAAAAATATAGATGAGTAAGTCCCTGCTGTTGAAATAGTGACATATAAAACACATGGACGAGGGCCTCACGGAGACCCTCTAAGGTCACACCCAGAACGTGACCATTAAATAAAACATGCAAGCGACATTGCGTCATTCAGTCCCTTAGGGCACATGGTATCCAAATTGAATATCCATTGTGCCTCTTTGCGCAAAAGGGTTATGTCAAAGTCACCTCCCCGTGGAGATCTCTTGACACTCTCTATGCCCTGGAACCTGACCGCTTTTGATACTGTCCCTCATAGACATTTAATAGATAAAGTAAGGTCTATAGACTTAGAAAGTATAGTTTGTAATTGGATTGAAAAGTGGCTGAAGGACCGTGTCCAGAGAGTCGTGGTCAATGATTCCTATTCAGAATGGTCCTGGGTTATAAGTGGTGTACCCCCAGGTTCAGTACTAATTTATTTATTAATGATATCGAGGATGGGATTAGCACCATTTCTATATTTGCAGATGACACTAAGCTATGTAGTACTGTGCAGTCTATGGAAGATGTCCACAAAATACAAGCCGACTTGAACACTCTGAGTGATTGGGCATCAACTTGGCAAAAGAGGTTCAATGTGGATAAATGTAAAGTTATGCATCTTGGTAGTAATAACCTCTGTGCTTCATATGTCCGTAAAAGTAAACAACATTAATGTTTATGAAAACGTGTAGAAATCTGAGTCTCACTTCCTTCTGGGATTCACGTTCCCACCTATTCCTTGGTTAAACTTGATTGACTTATGTCTTTTTTCAACCGTATTAAATACGGTTACTATGTAACAAAGTATACAGAATATATACACCGTGTGCTGTCCGCATCCGTGGTTCTGTTCCGCGGCTCCGTGGAAAAGATAAACCATGTCAACAAGATTAGGCATTTACTATTATGGTTGCGGCCATGTGCGTTCCGCAAATTGAAGAATGTACGTGGCCGGTATCCGTGTTTTGCGGATCCGCAAATTGCAGATCCGCAAAGTACTACAGCCGTCTGAATGGGCCCTTACACTCATTGACAAAAAAAAATGTAGGGGGTCATTTATTATTATATAATTAGGCGTTTTTCAGGTGCAGTTGACTAACCGTTGCACCGCTATCTGCAACTTTTCCCTGATCAAGCTAGGTCTAAAATTGTGGGCGAAAAGGGGGGGACCAGCAGGCCCGTCTCATTTACCATTTTGTACTCCTGTTTTAGGTGTAGAAAATAGTCTAAATGTAAAACAGTAAGAAAGCTGTCTTACATTTAGACTGGTGCTGGATGCGCTGAAGTTACTGAGAAGCCTCCGCCAGCTATGGGGCTTTATTAAGCCCGGCATCTAAAACACCAGTCTTAGTAAATGTGCCCCATAGTGCAGCCAGATAGAAATGTTGAATTCCTGCAAAATTTGTCGTGCAGTTATGTCTCAGGCAGAGAAGTAAATGATTAGAGGTAAAAGTGCTTCCCCCGCTGCCCTATTAAATGCTCTCAGAGGATACTTTTGGGTATTGTACCTCTTGTTGAGAGATTGCTGACTGGTAGGCATAAGGGGGTGCATCATTGAACTGAGAGAGGGATGGTTGTTTCAGCACATTGCCCTCCATCTAGACTGTTCTGACCTGGCTTTAAAAAGGTGTTGGAAGCAGTGGTTACAGGAGGCTGCACACCTACAATGAAAGGGCTCTGGCCAGCCCAGACAGATCACCAGTATATAATATTGTTTGCACCTCCAAAAAGCACGAGCAGCTCCCACAGTTTCATCCTCCACCATGCAGACACGGGTGGCCCCTTCATTAGACACCACTGTCAGGTGATTAGCAGAAGGAAATGTTGGTGTCACAACGCCCATTACATGTCCTGCCATTGACAGTTAGGCGTTGTCACCTTAGTTTGCAGTGGTGTCATGAATGTGAAACTTGGACTGCTATGGACTGGACCCGTATCGTCTTTAGCGACAGTTCCAGGTGCTGTTTTGGTCCCATGACCAGTGGCTTAGCGTGGTTTGCTAGTACCCTAACCTATGGATATGTCCCTTTTTTATATACCACAGAATACCTTTTAGGTTTTCTCATTCTTGTACAGAGCACTTTTCCTGATCACAACTTGTCTCTGCATAATCTAACACACAGAAAACATGTATTTAGTAGTAATGCCCCCCCCCTCCCCATAGTGCCCTGTATTGACAAATGACCCTCAGTAGTGCCCTCTGTACATAAATACCCCCCACTAGTGCACTCTGTAAATATAATGCCCCCCAATAGTGCCCTCTGTACAAATAATGCCCCCAGTAGTGCATTCTGTACATTTAATGCCCCCCATAGCGCCACAGTACCATCTCTAAATTTAATCTCCCCATAGTGCATCTGTACATATAATGTCCCCCATAGTGCCATCTCTACAAATAATGGCCCCTATAGGTCCATCTCTATGTATAATGCCCCTCTGCACTATCTTTGCATATAATGCCCCCCATAGCACCATCCCTACAATGTAGTGTCTCCCATAGTGCCATCTCTAAATATATTGCCACCCTTAGAGCCACCAGCGGTGATGACAACAAAAAATAAAACTAATACAAGACTCTCCTCACTCCCACTGTCTGTGATGCAGGCTACACCATCTTCCTATCTGCAGCCCCGGTTGCCTGCGTCCTTGCACAGGCGGTCCTGATGACATTAATACATCTCTCTGCGGCCGGTCTCAGGCGTTGTCATAATGTCACCACACCACCTTTGAGTAGGCACAGAAGGTTGCGATGATGCCATTGCAACCCTCCTGCACCTTTCCACTGTCTCATAGGCCTGAGGCCGATGAGGTTGAGCGGCAGGGCTGGGAACCATTGGCTTTGATTTGGTGACCCCCTGCTCCCCCTCCATGCTACACCACTGCCCACGATGAACTGGTTGATATATGGAGGCCTCGTGGTAAGCGCTTTAATCCTGCATTTGCTGTTGAGTGATACACTTCCCCAACTGCTGGTGTGATGATCTGGGGAGCCATGGCATATGACAGTGATCCTCATATCACTACTAGGGGTGACTAACAGCTCAGAGATATCAGCAGAACTTCCTGCGGCCACATCTGTTCCTCTCATGGCAGAGCTTCCAGCTGGCATTTTTCAGTAGGATAATGCTTGTCCACACACAGCAAGGGTTTCCCAGGAATATCTCCTCCAGATTACATTTCCTTGGCTGCCTGGTTTCTGGATTTATGACCATTTATGGGACCAGCTGGGACGCCAGCTTCAGCAACCTATAAGTGTGCAGGATCTACAGTACCCACCGCAACATCTGTGGGCAAATGTGGCGCAGGATACCATATGGAACCTGTATGCCTCCATGTCCTACTATATCTCATCTTGTATCCAGGCTAGAGGTGGCCCAACAGAGTCCTACAGCCTCCTATCAGTTGTACATTTTTCCCTAATAAACGTCTCCTTTCGCTCTAATATTGTAATCACTTCCATATATCATCATTATATTCACACACAGAAAGTTTCATTCTATTCCAACAACTCTATTTTATTTTATCAATGAGTGTATATGGAACTAGAGACTCTTATTGACTTGTGTGGGTAGGTTTATACAAAGTACACCGTTCAGTTCAGGGAGAAAAGCTGACCTCATAAAAAGCCCAGAGAATACACAGTTATGAGCCTTCCACTGTACAATCTGTGATGATGTACGGCTTTTATTCTGTATTACAGCATTTACTACGCCAAGGTCGCACGGCTGTGCAGGTGTCTCACGAGCTGGAAGTCATAACGACGGAATATGAGCAGGAGACAATGGCGATGAGCGGAGACGTCTCCAAGCAAGGAGCCCTCAAACCCATAGGAGTTCATACTGTTATAAAAGGTCGGCTCCACCTGCGCATGGGGAACATCGGTAAGAACTTTAAGTGGAAATAATACTCATTTCAATGAAGTTTTATGTAACTAAAGTTTTATGTCTGTGTAATGAAATGTTCTGCAGATTTTGTGTTTTCATTCACAATCTCTTCTGTGAGGGCTCTTTCACACTTGCGTATTTCTTTTCCGGCATAGAGATCCGTCGTCGGGGCTCTATGCCGGAAAAGAACTGATCAGGATTATCCCAATGCATTCTGAATGGAGAGAAATCCGTTCAGGATGCATCAGGATGTCTTCAGTTCAGGACCGGAACGTTTTTTGGCCGGAGAAAATACTGCAGCATGCTGCGCTTTTTGCTCCAACCAAAAATCCTGAACACTTGCCGCAAGGCCGGATCCGGAATGAATGCCCATTGAAAGGCATTAATCCAGATCCGGCCTTAAGCTAAACGTCGTTTCGGCGCATCACCGGATCCGACGTCTAGCTTTTTCTGAATGGTTACCATGGCAGCCGGGACGCTAAAGTCCTGGTTGCCATGGTAAAGTGTAGTGGGGAGTGGGGGAGCAGTATACTTACCGCCCGTGTGGCTCCCGGGGCGCTCCAGAGTGACGTCAGGGAGCCGCACGGGCGGTAAGTATACTGCTCCCCCACTCCCCACTACTACTATGGCAACCAGGACTTTAATAGCGTCCTGGCTGCCATAGTAACCTCAAAGCATTTTGAAGACTGTTCAGGATCCTGATCAGTCTTCTAATGCTTTCAGGCGACTTGCGTTCTGACGGATCCGGCGGGCATTTCCGGCGACAGAAGTGCACGCCGGCTCCTAACAACGCAAGTGTGAAAGAGGTCTTAGTGAATGGAACCATTTTATTATTGCTACTGACGCTGCTGTTTTAATTTTCTTGCATAGGTGGTCTTTCTGTGGGGCCCTATGAATTATTACTATTGACCACAGTTATGTTCAAAATTCTTACCCGACTAAGTGATCGGAATGTACATTAGAACATACATTAGGCATGGTCTTAAGCAATACAATACTGGATGCCTGCAGCTATCATTGGGTGGGGGTCGGGGTGGGGGGCTGCTTACTTTGTAAAAGAAGCCTATCCCTAAATTTTAGGAGATTAGACCGTTGCTATGTTGTTCCACAGCTAGGTAAAACCTTTCTAAACATGTCTCATATCATAATCATCCATTTTACTATTATGTATAAAAAGCAGTAATAACACACTGTGCTCCATGTAAATTTCTCCCCAAGAGTCATCTGGGCGGTGTCAGCGTGGTGAAGAGTCATTCCGTCCTGGCTGTTAACAGGTCATCACTATTTAAAAGGGAATCCCATGATAATGTTAAAAAGGAAAATCAGACATCACATAGTACATGACAACCTCTTTCAAACAAATCTAGAACCAGCCCTGCACCTCACATGGATCCAGAGATCTCCACATTCACTGCTCCAATTGTTCTGCTAGATTTAGTTCAAGCTGACAGCTCAGGGGGTGTGCCCTTTCTCAGAGGGCATGTTCTTTCTCGCATTGTGTGTCCTTTCTGCTGCGGTTCACTCCCTGTCACAGTGGATCTGGCTGGTGGTAGTTGAAGGATGGAAATGAGCATGTGTGACCACCCTCAGTGAGGGGGCAGAGAAATAAGTAAAAGTACAAACAGCAGGTGGCGCTATAAAGATACATTTTCTTGAATAACTCAGTGGTTAGACTCCATTGTAGTTACATGCAGTTACAGAAGTATTCAGATCCAGGTTTGAAAAATGTAGAATATTTTTCATGGGACAACCCCTTGGATAAACCCTTTAAAGGTGTTCCTTTATAAGAGCATCCTGTTAATAGGGGATATGTGTCGGTTCAGCAGGGATCCAATCATGAAAACAGAAGCCCTTGAATGGAGCGCTCAGCTGTCTCCAGCAGTCTCACAGAGTTGAATGGAGCAGTGAAAACACGTGTGGGTGCCAACTCCCCTGTGGATAGGGTATCCATTTTTGTAATGGCAAAAACATATGAACTATATAAGGTAAGGGTCTGAGCTCTCCCTAGCAGCAGATGCAGGCTGATAGAATTGTATTATTTACGTTTCTGGCCATACTGAGAATTTGGAGCTCTCTATCAGAAATACAGAGCGTCGATCGCTATAAAGATATTTGGAAAAATTAATTAGCAAAACATGCTGGACCTAAAAACATTATGTTAAAAGATGGACATGACCGCCGTTCCAGTGCATGCCTCACAACCTTTGAAAATGTCACAGAGGGACAATAGCAGCAACATAGCGCGCTGCCGCATATTTTATATTACTAAGCCACGCCTCTAACTCCTCCCAATGCATATATGTATACATCGTATCCTGCCTAGTCCCTTCAGTGCCCCCATACAGAAGTTCTATCTACATTGTGCCTCCCCACAGCAGCTATGCCCACACTGTTCCCCCACACAGCAGCTATGCCCACACTGGTCCCCCACACAGTAGTTATGCCCACACTGTTCCCCCACACAGCAGCTATGCCCACACTGTTCCCCCACACAGCAGCTATGCCCACACTGTTCCCCCACACAGTAGTTATGCCCACACTGTTCCCCCACACAGCAGCTATGCCCACACTGTTCCCCCACACAGCAGCTATGCCCACACTGTTCTCCCACACAGCAGCTATGCCCACACTGTTCTCCCACACAGCAGTTATGCCCACACTATTCCCCCACACAGCAGCTATGCCCACACTGTTCCCCCACACAGCAGCTATGCCCACACTGTTCCCCCACACAGCAACTATGCCCACACTGTTCTCCCACACAGCAGCTATGCCCACACTGTTCTCCCACACAGCAGCTATGCCCACACTGTTCTCCCACACAGCAGCTATGCCCACACTGTTCCCCCACACAGCAGCTATGCCCACACTGTTCCCCCACACATCAGCTATGCCCACACTGTTCCCCCACACATCAGCTATGCCCACACTGTTCCCCCACACAGCAGCTATGCCCACACTGTTCCCCCACACAGCAGCTATGCCCACACTGTTCCCCCACACAGCAGCTATGCCCACACTGTTCCCCACACAGCAGCTATGCCCACACTGTTCCCCACACAGCAGCTATGCCCACACTGTTCCCCACACATCAGCTATGCCCACACTGTTCCCCCACACATCAGCTATGCCCACACTGTTCCTCCCCACAGCAGCTATGCCCACACTGTTCCCCCACACAGCAGCTATGCCCACACTGTTCCCCCACACAGCAGCTATGCCCACACTGTTCCCCACACAGCAGCTATGCCCACACTGTTCCCCCACACAGCAGCTATGCCCACACTGTTCCCCACACAGCAGCTATGCCCACACTGTTCCCCCACACAGCAGCTATGCCTACACTGTTCCCCCACACAGCAGCTATGCCCACACTGTTCCCCCACACAGCAGCTATGCCCACACTGTTCCCCCACACAGCAGCTATGCCCACACTGTTCCCCCACACATCAGCTATGCCCACACTGTTCCCCCACACATCAGCTATGCCCACACTGTTCCTCCCCACAGCAGCTATGCCCACACTGTTCCCCACACAGCAGCTATGCCCACACTGTTCCCTCACACAGCAGCTATGCCCACACTGTTCCCCCACACAGCAGCTATGCCCACACTGTTCCCCCACACAGCAGCTATGCCCACACTGTTCCCCCACACAGCAGCTATGCCCACACTGTTCCCCCACACAGCAGCTATGCCCACACTGTTCCCCCACACAGCAGCTATGCCCACACTGTTCCCCCACACAGCAGCTATGCCCACACTGTTCCCCCACACAGCAGCTATGCCCACACTGTTCCCCACACAGCAGCTATGCCCACACTGTTCCCCCACACAGCAGCTATGCCCACACTGTTCCCCCACACAGCAGCTATGCCCAGACTATTCCCCCACACAGCAGCTATGCCCACACTGTTCCCCCACACAGTAGTTATGCCCACACTGTTCACCCACACAGTAGTTATGCCCACACTGTTCTCCCACACAGTAGTTATGCCCACACTGTTCCCCCACACAGCAGCTATGCCCACACTGTTCCCCCACACAGCAGCTATGCCCACACTGTTCCCCCACACAGCAGCTATGCCCACATTGTGCCCCCACACAGTAGTTATGCCCACATTGTGCCCCCACACAGTAGTTATGTCCACACTGTTCCCCACACAGTAGTTATGCCCACACTGTTCCCCCACACAGCAGCTATGCCCACACTGTTCCCCCACACAGTAGTTATGCCCACACTGAACAGTGTGGGCATAGCTGCTGTGTGGGGAATAGTGTGGGCGTAGTGTGGGCATAGCTGCTGTGTGGGGAACATGTGGGCATAGCTACTGTGTGGGGAACAGTGTGGCATAGCTGCTGTGTGGAAACAGTGTGGGCATAACTACTGTGTGGAGGCACAGTGTGGCATATACTACTGTGTGGGGAACAGTGTGAGCATAGCTGCTGTGGGGGAACAGTGTGGGCACACTGTTCCCCACACAGTAGTTATGCCCACACTGTTCCCCCACACAGCAGCTATGCCCACACTGTTCCCCACACAGCAGCTATGCCCCCACTGTTCGCCCACACTATTCCCCCACACAGCAGCTATGCCCACACTGTTCCCCACACAGTAGTTATGCCCACACTGAACAGTGTGGGCATAGCTGCTGTGTGAATGTGGGCGGCAGTGTGGGCATAGCTGCTGTGTGGGAACAGTGTGGGCATAGCTACTGTGTGGGGACAGTGTGAGCATAGCCTGTGTGGAAGCAGTGTGGGCATAGCTACTGTGGGAACAGTGTGGGCATAACTACTATGTGGGGAACAGTGGGCATAGCTGCTGTGTGGGGAACAGTGTGGGCACACTGTTCCCCACACAGTAGTTATGCCCACACTGTTTCCCCACACAGCAGCTATGCCCACACTGTTCCCCCACACAGCAGCTATGCCCACACTGTTCGCCCACACTATTCCCCCACACAGCAGCTATGCCCACACTGTTCCCCCACACAGTAGTTATGCCCACACTGTTCCCCCACACAGCAGCTATGCCCACACTGTTCCCCCACACAGCAGCTATGCCCACACTGTTCCCCCACACAGTAGTTATGCCCACACTGTTCCCCCACACAGTAGTTATGCCCACACTGTTCCCCCACACAGTAGTTATGCCCACACTGTTCCCCCACACAGCAGCTATGCCCACACTGTTCCCCCACACAGTAGTTATGCCCACACTGTTCCCCCACACAGTAGTTATGCCCACACTGTTCCCCCACACAGCAGCTATGCCCACACTGTTCCCCCACACAGCAGCTATGCCCACACTGTTCCCCACACAGCAGCTATGCCCACACTGTTCCCCACACAGCAGCTATGCCCACATTGTTCCCCACACAGTAGCTATGCCCACACTGTTCCCCACACAGCAGCTATGCGCACACTGTTCCCCACACAGCAGCTATGCCCACACTGTTCCCCACACAGCAGCTATGCCCACACTGTTCCGCCACACAGCAGCTATGCCCACACTGTTCCCCACACAGCAGCTATGCCCACACTGTTCCCCCACACAGCAGCTATGCCCACACTGTTCTCCCACACAGTAGTTATGCCCACACTGTTCCCCCACACAGCAGCTATGCCCACACTGTTCCTCCACACAGCAGCTATGCCCACACTGTTCGCCCACACTATTCCCCCACACAGCAGCTATGCCCACACTGTTCCCCCACACAGTAGTTATGCCCACACTGTTCCCCCACACAGCAGCTATGCCCACACTATTCCCCCACACAGCAGCTATGCCCACACTGTTCCCCCACACAGCAGCTATGCCCACACTGTTCCCCCACACAGCAGCTATGCCCACACTGTTCCCCCACGCAGTAGCTATGCCCACACTGGTCCCCCACACAGCAGCTATGCCTGCACTGTTCCCCCACACAGCAGCTATGCCCACACTGTTCCCCCACACAGCAGCTATGCCCACACTGTTCCCCCACACAGTAGTTATGCCCGCACTGTTCTCCCACACAACAGCTATGCCCACACTGTTCCCCCACACAGCAGCTATGCCCACACTGTTCCCCCACACAGTAGTTATGCCCACACTGTTCCCCAACACAGCAGCTATGCCCACACTGTTCCCCAACACAGTAGTTATGCCCACACTGTTCCCCCACACAGTAGTTATGCCCACACTGTTCCCCCACACAGCAACTATGCCCACACTGTTCCCCCACACAGCAGCTATGCCCACACTGTTCCCCCACACATCAGCTATGCCCACACTGTTCCCCCACACAGTAGTTATGCCCACACTGTTCCCCCACACAGCAGCTATGCCCACACTGTTCGCCCACACAGCAGCTATGCCCACACTGTTCCCCCACACAGCAGTTATGCCCACATTGTGCCCCCACACAGTAGTTATGCCCACAATGTTCCCCCACACACAGTAGTTATGCCCACATTGTGCCCCCACACAGTAGTTATGCCCACATTGTGCCCCCACACAGTTGTTATACCCACATTGTGCCCCCACACAGTAGTTATGCCCACATTGTGCCCCCTTTTAGTAGTGATGCCTACATTGTGTCCCCCTTTTAGTAGTGATGCCTACATTGTGTCCCCCTTTTAGTAGTGTCCTCTCTGTAAATAAAATGAAAAACACTAAATAAACACCTGGCCCTTCCCTTGATGATCGGAGCACATCCTGTGCTCCCCAGCAGGCGCATTGCGTGCCTGCTGGGGAGCGCCTGCCTCTACTTTCCTGCCTAACCATTGCATTCTCCTCTTCTAAGGACATCCCAGACTGTCCCGCTGGACCCGGCATGGTTGGGAGGTATGCTAGTGTCACATATAGTTGGTGCCAGTCTCAGCATGGAGCAGTACAAGCCGAGCTCTGTGGCTGGTGGACTAAACAGGGATTCACTTGATTTTTGCCTTTCTGTATTACATCCCATACAGCACTAATTGCCGAGAGATAAAAGTCCTCCGCACAATGCGGACTAATTTACGAGAGCAATCTAAAAATGAGCTGTATATTCATTTTAGCAGAAAAAGAAAATCACAGAGCTAATTTAATTTCTGATTTCCTCAGTACTGTGAATTGGATTTCATAGTTTTCATCATGTAAAAGCAAAGCTGTATTACTATGGCTCTTCCCAGAAGTGGAGTTTTACTTTTATTACAGCGCCTTTTTATTTTATTGCGCTATTAAGCAATTAACTTTATTAGTATTTGCTCTTAAGGAAACCAGAATATGAGATGCCTGTACATGTGACTGACAGAGCTAATGGGAAACCATTTTAACTCTATTTATTAATTTGACAGGATGATGTTCAGGTCGTACATTCATAGTTATGGGATTTTTAAGACCAGCATCGAAAATGCGTATACTGTACATTTACTGCCTTTTACCGCTGTTTATTACATCCTCAGTTCCCTTTTAACATGTTTTCAGGAGGTTAATTGCATTCTACGGAAATATATGGTATCACAAGTTTAAGAAATGCATCATTCTTTGTCCCTGCTGTCCACCTACTGGCCAGGTGCAGACCACAAGTAGCTTGTCATTGCCATATGTCTCCTGTTTTTTTTAGTGGCTGAGAAATATATGATCTGAGGATGTTGGGGAGCAGAATAAAGACGTATTTTCATGGGTCAATTCCTAGGGCTGTAATCAGGATAAAACCATTCATTTCTGATCATTGCTCATTCGTTTAAAGAGTCACTGTACTTTCACACAATTTATTTTATTTCATAGAGAATGGTGTAAATGGCAAATTTCGAAATCACTTCATTTAAAAAATATGCCTGCATCCACCTGAAAAAAAAAAAGCTGTAAAGTCATGGCCACTCGCTTCTACCCAATTTGTAGTCCACTGCCAGTTATCAGGCAAGATCCGTCTTTATTAACAGAGATGGAAATAAAGAAATGGGTTCTGTCAGAGCTAGCTGAGATCCTGAGCCTCATAAAATAACTGCTACTCAATTCACAGGAGCCTCCTGTCTCTGTAAGTGTGATTTCTCCCCCATTATCTGTTCTGTGAGCTCTGAAGCTGAAAGCAAACATAGTGGAAAGTAAGGGAAAGAATGTTACAGCAGTACAGTTCTGGCAGATTTCACAGAAGGGATATGTCTCCTGCTTCTGAGTGAAATGCATCTAGCTGTGCTGCTGAAACAGTTAATAATATGGCTGAAAAAGACATTAGGGATGTCCAAAAAGAAACATTACTTCACAGTTATGATTGTACAAAGAAGCACAGCCATTATACAAACTTTTTTTGAAGACTCAGATACATTTACATGCAGCTATCATCCCCTTTGTGTAGGGATCAATGCTCGCTACTGCGATTGTTCATTCCTAGGCATATTCATTTTTTGTTGGCAGCACATCCCTGTTAACACAGATCGATGTGCAACTGACAAACAATGATTTTATGTGCCGCATAAACAATTGATCTCCCAAAAACAAGCATTTTGCTCATTTGTTGGGTGATCTGTATCACATTTACATGGAGCAGTTATGGGAACGAGCATTTGTCGGAGCATTTATTCCTGATAATTTACCAGTTATCAGTCCTAAGGCTATTTTCATATGAGTGGTTTACGTTTATGTTAAATGCCTTACTGACTTTCATGGGAGTTTTTCTGATGGTGAATGCCATCAGCTAGGTTCAGTAGCTCCATTTTGTCAGGTTTCTTGTTGCTATGTTGGACCGTATAACTGACAGATCCAGTATAAGTCTATGGCATCCATGTGTTAGGATGTGTTACTAAATTAATTATAATGGAACAGTTATATCTGTCACGGCTCCTTTAAAAACTAAAGTCATGACTCAAGTCATCCTCAAGACTTGAGGATTTGTCAATGTTATGTCAATGTTATGCTTACATGTCAGCTCTATTGTGTGGTTTAAGGATCTGTCTGCTTCCGTGAGTGATGAGGATCTGTGTAATTAAGGTTGGGTGGCGCTCCACCTAATAGGTGTGGGTCACAGGGAATGATTCCCAAGCCAAGTATTCACGTAGAGAAAAGGATAGTTCCTGGACACCACTAGTCTTGCTCAATCAATATTTATTATATACATTGCGGATTGCCAGTTACAGAAAGTAGTGACGTTTTGGCATTACCCTTCATCAGAACACTGGATGTGCCGCAATATGAGAAAACCAAATCATATGGGTATGGGCTCAATGGTCGTGTGGCAATGCTTCTAGGGCTATAGTGAGCCGCTGTTGCTGCCAGCAATGTATATAATAAATATTGATTGAGCAAGACTAGTGGTGTCCAGGAACTATCTTTTTCTCTAAGTGATGAGGATCTGTCAGCTCTTCTGAGTCGTGTAGAGGATCTTTTATCTCTCCTGTGTTGTGTAGTGCCGAGGATCTGTCAGCTCTCTTGTGTGGTGTAGTATAGAGGATCTGTCAGCTCTCTTGTGTGGTGTAGTATAGAGGATCTGTCAGATCTCCTGTGTGGTGTAGTATAGAGGATCTGTCAGCTCTCCTGTACGGTGTAGTATAGAGGATCTGTCAGCTCTCCTGTGTGGTGTAGTATAGAGGATCTGTCCGCTCTCATGTGTGGTGTAGTATAGAGGATCTGTCAGCTCTCCTGTGTGGTATAGTATAGAGCAGGGTTGGCCAACCTGTGGCTCTTGAGCCACATGTGGCTCTTTGCTTCTTCAAGTGCGGCTCTTGCTGTGGAGCTGGGAAGCAGTCAGGCCGGCTCACTCTCCACCCCATGCTCAGATATTTTTTCCGATCGGGTACCGTTGCTACTTTGCAGCTCCAGCTTACTCTCCACTACGTCCTGATGCACACAGTGTAGTACATGAAGACACGCACTATGACCGGATGCTGTGCTCATCAGGTCATAGTGGAGAGCGTGTCAGACCTGCAAAGTAGCAGCTGCCTGAACAGGAGTCCAGTGCCTGATCAGGAGAGGGAAGAGATTTTTTTTAAATTATAGAACTGTGCATGGGGGTCTGATCTAAGCACGGGAGGTTCTGATCTGAGCATGGGGGAGGGGTCCTGATCTGGGCAATGGAGGTCTGATCTGAGCATGGGGGGTCCTGATCTGAGCAATGGGGGTCTGATCTGAGCATGAGGGAGTCTTGTGTGAGCATGTGTTGGTCAGGTCTGAGAATGGGGGGGATCTGAGCATTGAGGGTCTGACACTGGGAGTCTGATTTGTGTTGTCTGATATGAGCATTGGGGGTCACATCTGAGCATGGGGGAGTCTTGTGTGAGCATGGGTTGGTCAGGTCTGAGCATGGGGGGGGGGGCAGATCTGAGAATGGGGGGGATCTGAGCATTGAGTGTCTGACACTGGGAGTCTGATTTGTGTTGTCTGATATGAGCATTGGGGGTCTGATTTGGAGGTCTGATGAGGTTTGGGGGATCTTATTTTTGGTCAGATGAGAATTGGGGAGTCTAATCTGAGGTCTGGTGAAAAATATATATATATATATTTTTTTTTTTCTGCTAATGAAAAATAAGAAACATTTTTTTTTTATCAGACCTCAGATCAGATGAAAAATCATTTGTTTTCTCTTATTTTTCTTTGTTACAACCTAGGTGCATCTTGTAGGGCGAAATATATGGTGACTGTGTAAATGTATAGCTTGTGGCTCCTGGTAATCATCCTTTTTTTTTTTTTTTTGTCTCACTGTGTCTGTAAGGTTGGCCACCCCTGGTATAGGGGATCTGTCAGCTCTCCTATGGGGTGTAGTATAGAGGATCTGCCAGCTCTCCTATGGGGTGTAGTATAGAGGATCTGCCAGCTCTCCTATGGGGTGTAGTATAGAAGATCTGTCAGCTCTCCTATGGGGTGTAGTATAGAAGATCTGTCAGCTCTCCTATGGGGTGTAGTATAGAAGATCTGTCAGCTCTCCTATGGGGTGTAGTATAGAAGATCTGTCAGCTCTCCTATGGGGTATAGTATAGAAGATCTGTCAGCTCTCCTATGGGGTGTAGTATAGAAGATCTGTCGGCTCCCCTAATTTGTCTGTGAAAGTCTTTTTTTAGAATTCTTACATGTGCCATTCCTCTCTTGTTTCTATTGCAAATATTTGAATACATTTAGATCTGTGTGTTACCAGTGGAGGTTTTCTTTTAATCCAACCCTGCCAGCACTGATGGGACTGTGTCAGAATGTTTAGGGACATACTTCATCACACAGGAGAGCTGTCAGGTCCCCTTTAAAAGCTGATCTCACAGAAGATGCTGCTACACTCGTTCACTACGGGAAGGCCAGGAGGAAACGTCTGTGCTTTATGAGCAGCTTTTAATAAGCCCCACTTTCCAACCTCCCCGTGACATCCGAAGCAGCCTCTTCTCATCCCAAACATTGTGGGCACACAGGAGTACCCTCACATATACTTTAATCATAAATGTGTTCATGGAACACACCCGCTAAGAAATGGAGCTTAGTAAGACATCTTCCCAATTCCCACAGGAAAGGTGAAAGCAGAGATGTGCGTTCCTTTCAGCTGATTAGTAATCACATGAGAGGCATCAGACCTCGTTCGGGGTGGTGTCCCACATAGCAGATGCTGTGCAGAAGACACGTAGGCTAGATGCAAAGTCCTAGGTTCACGCTTTCTTCAAATTAATTAAGTTCTCCCTGGTTGCTGACTGTAATAGCCAAGTAAGCATGCTATTTTCAGAACTCCCATAGAATTTTATGGAAAAGGCCGCACAACCACCTCTTCAAGAAGGTGCCTCGTTCTTGAGATTGGATCCAGAGGTGGATTATTACAATTTTTTTTATTTTATTTACATAGGGAACAACCACAAAACAAGCACTTATAAATCCGAGTTAAAACACCCCCCAAAGGGGTTTAATTTTCTGGCAGCCCAAAAGCATATGTAACAGATCAACCATGCCCCCACATGGCCTCCGGCAGAGACCCAAGATTTTTGGGTTAAATTTTGCCTTGTGTGTCAATGAGAAATATGTGGATCTTTTTAACCATAGCGATGTGATTAGTACATACAGGTCCATCTGATTGCCGAGACCCATTCTAGAAAATTGGATGTTAATGACCGACAGTATCTTCAGTATAGGTCACCTGAGCTCTGTGGCTTCTTCAGATAGCTGATCGGAAAGGGTGCCAGGACTCCCACCTTTCAGATATTAGGGACATCCTGAGGGCTAGGCATCACTACTGGACTGCTGGAAAAACCCTTCAATTTATTTTGTACTATGGCCACATCTTGCCCATGGGATGATTGCTTGCTGGGGCACCCCCCTTATTAGAAAAGCAAATGTTGCTTTTCAGGTGATCCCTTTTTTCGAGGAGCTGAAATAAACCCTCTTTCTTTTGGTCCCCCGCTTGGGTCGTCAAGGGATGTCCCGTTGCGCTCTCGAAGTTAGTGTAGATTTAATTCCACCTGTGCTGGAAACAAGTATGAGACCACCAAACCCAGAGATGAAACCATGCCTTGATATTTTATCAAATTGTTTCCAAGGCTTCTGTTTAGTTTATAATATCCAGTTAAACAATGCAGCCTCTTCATGATTCTGACATCTAATCTTCATAAGAAAGATTAGCTATATTAAAAGTTAAATTGCCATTATCGTACTTCTTCATACATTGCCTGCAGGGGAAAGATAAGCTTATGGAGGGAGCGATGCTCAAAATCCGAAACCTGTCACCAGTAACATGTCAGTGGAAGCAGTTCACCTAGTTCTGTAAACCTGCACCTAGAAAATCCCAGCCTTCATCATGTATGACGTCCAGGGTGGGTTTATATAGACACCATGGAATTCATAGGGTCTGCACGATAGGAACCATATAGGCATTGTCTAAATACATATAGGCATTGTTTAAATGCATAGGAATCATACGCAGTAAACCCTGATTCATAAATGGCTGCTAATCCTCTGCTCTCATTTGAATGTATTGTAAATCTAGGTCATATTGAAATGAATAGAGAGGATTTTTTGGCTACTTATAATGTACGCTATGTTGGCACTATACATTATAACCCCTTAAAGGGGCTGTGTCACGAAACACACATTCTGCATTTTTCATACCAGCTCCTGGGTCTAAATACTTCTGTAATTGCATGTAATTAAACATTTAGTATAGCCAATGTGTGATTGAATAAAATGTGTCGGTATAGCGCCACCTGCTGTTTGTTCTTTTTCTTATTTTTTCTGATTGAGGTGGTCGTAAGCTCTCCGTTTAAATCTTCAACTGCCACCAGCCATATGTTCTGTTAGAAGCTGTGTCAGTTACAGGGACAGAGCTACAGCAGAAAGGACACATCCCCTGAGCTAACAGATTGTGGATAATCTAGCAGAACAATTAGAGCATGTGGAGATCTCTGAAACAATGTGCCGTACATGGCTGGTTCTAGCTTTGTTAGAAAGGTATTGGATATTGTCATCAGCTATATCATCTCTGATTTTCATTTTTTACATCAATTATGGCATAAGTCTTTTAGGGACCAGGCCAAGGTTTTTTTTTTTTTTCTTTTCATTTTTCCTCCCTTCCTTCCAAGGTCCACAGCTTTTAAAGTTGTCCATTCACAATGTTTGTTTGATGATGTTGAAAACCCCCACAATGCCAAGGTTTTTGGGTTTGGTTATTACAGTGTTCACTGTGCCCTAAATTTGACATGATGACCTTTTCTGTGGGTCAGTACGATTACAGCTATACCAAATTTTATGTATTTAGAAAAAATCAAAACCTTTGAAAAAATAAAAATTTTCTTTGTTTTTTGAGCAGAGCAAGCTCTAGTTTTTCTTGGTACCAATTTGAGATACATATGACATTTTTTTATACCGTATTATTCAATTTCTTGTTGGGGGCAAGGTGACCAAAAAATGGCATATCACACTTTTTTTTTTTTCCTGTTACAGGATTCGCAGCGCCAAAAAACATTCTTATATTTTAATAGTTCAGACATTATCGGATACAGCAATACTTATTATGCTTATTGTGTTTATTTACTGTATGTATGTAAAATTGTGAAAGGGGATGATTTTTAAAATTTTTGTGTATTTTTATTTTTTTTTACTTTGTTTTATTTTTTACTGTAATTTTTAGGGAACTTAAACATGCAATCTTCTGATTACTATTACCATGCACTGTAATAGAATACTATTGCAGTGTATGGGATTTTTACTGGTTGCCTTTCAAGCTCTGCCTTGGGCACGGCTTTGAAGGCAGTTTCCTATTACAGGCTTGGGAGCTTTCACAAGGCCCCAGGCTGTGATAGCAGCAGATCAGAGCCCCACAATTTCGCAGTGAGGTCTCCAATCGGAGGGCAGCGAGAGCCACCTGTGGGAAATGGAAAATCTTTCTCATAACTTGTATTATCTGTGTATGTTTTCATATCTATGTTGTGTGATTCTATATATTTTCATCCCCCTCTGTAAAATTGTCTGTACAATGTCGTTCAGACTGGGCCTGCATTTGGAATATGCCTTTCCTTTTGTAGGAAGCAAGTTTATCACTTGAATGTTAAAAAATGGTCCCTTTGCAAGTGGTAGTGAAGTTTCCTGGAAATGCGTGCACTCATACAGACTGGCACCTCCCACAGCGTGATCATTCAACATTGTACAGGCATAAATTCAGTCTCTTGATTCAAGATACAATGGGGGTCATTTACTAAAGACTAGCGTTTTACCCGTCAGTCTTAGTAAACAGTCTAAAGCATAAGATGTGACTAATTTATTAGAGGTGGAAGCCTCGCCTCTATGATGTCTGTGCACCAGAAACTAACCCTAACCTATGGCAGCTTGGAGCTGGTGTAGATTTCAGTCTTCTGGTGTTATAGTAAAATGTGTGGGCCTTTGGTCCCCCCCACCACTGCTTTAAGAAACAGAATAGGGTAAAAACTCAGTCAATGAAGGTCAGAATGTTTGTGCAACTTTTACACACCGTATAATAGGGCTGCACAATATGGGAATTTTGTGCGATTGCAATTAGGGCCCTAAAAATTGCGATAACGATATGAGATGCGATATTTTAAGGGAATTGTGCTAGAGGTCTATCTGCTTGGATTTTCAAGGTAAAAGCGCACACAGATGACTGATAATGTGAAATGTAGTTATGCTGAACTTAAAGAGAACCTGTCACCAGGAAATTCACTGATAAAGCAGGCATGCTGCCTTGTAGGACTCACCCTGCTGAATATAATTATACCTTTTACTTGGTGATCTGTTGCTTTATTGTGGAGAAATATTACTTTTAATCCATATGCTAATGAGCTGATATGAGTCCAGTAGTTGATATGAGTCCAGCATTTTTTCTATTCAGAGCTGTAGCCCCTCCCCTATTTACTTCTTCAGTTGTAAAAGGGGCGTGGTTTAAAAAAATGACCTGCATTATAGCCAATACAAGGCTTGCTGCCTTTCACTTTAAAGCCTAACTGCCATACCCACGGCGACATGTCCCTTATCAGCCATCATGTGTTTATCACCCCATGAATAAACTAGCCCTTATTATAATTACTAACTTCAATAATATATTCCTCCCCCTTTTTTTACCTAAGCATTCCCTGTTATTCATTTTCCCTCCAGTTATTAAAATGAATGAATGATGTAATAAGCCACGCCCCTTTTACAACTGAAGAAGTTAATAGGGGAGTGGCTATAGCTCTAAATAGAAAAAACGCTGGACTCATATCAACTACTGGACTCAAATCAGCCCATTGGCATATGGATTAAAAGTACTATTTCTCCACAATAAAGCAACAGATCACCAAGTAAAAGGTATCATTATATTCAGCAGAGCGAGCCCTACAAGGCAGCATGCCTGGTTTATCAGGGAATTTCCTGGTGACAGGTTCCCTTTAAGAACTGAAATGCGCAGTGTTTTTCAAAATTAAATACATATTTGCATTACTGCAAAAGTACAAAATACAAAACTTGCCATTTTCTTAGTAGCGCTGCACAAAACAGATAAATAGAATAGATATAAGAACATGTGTTCATTACAATAACGACTTTCCACCAGTCCTCCTCCCTCCCCGCACTGTTGCCGATGTATCGCTGGCCGCGCTGTGCAGCATAGCGGCTGGAGATACAGTGTCAGTGATACGTAGAAAGTCAACCATCGCTTTATAAGATGCACTGCCATTCCTGCCCCCCCCCCACACTTTTGGGGGGTAAAAAGTTTGTCTTATAAAGCGAAAAATACGGTAATATAATTGCAGCATTTTTGGGTCGGATATGGCGATTAATTGTGATTGCTTTCGCGATATATTGTGCAGGCCTACCGTATAACCTTTATTCGGTGTAACTTGTATTTTATTCATTTAAATCCTTGCTCTTTCTATGCTTCAAGGAGTCAAGTGGGCGGCCCTCAGTGATTGACAGCTACCTTTGTACACACATTCATACTGGGAAGGTTGTAAATCATTGAGTAGGACCACCCACTGGACTCTTAAAGGGGTTGTCCCAGGAAAAATATTCTACAGTTTTCAAACCAGCACCTGGATCTGAATACTTTTGTAATTGCATGTAATTAAATATTTAGCATAGCCACTGAGTTATTCAATAAAACCTATCTGTATAGCGCCACCTGTTTATTTTTTCTTATTTCTTAGACCTGCTCACTGAGAAGGCTGCACATGCTCAGTTTCATCCTTTAACTGCCTCCTGAGCTGTGATAGGGAGAGATGGGACACGCCCCCTTAGTTGCAGCATAAAAGACACTCCCCTTGAGCTGTCAGCTTGATATAAATCTAGCAGAGCAATGAATGGGGAGGTCTCTGGATCCATGTGAGGTACAGGGCTGGTTCTAGCTTTGTTACAAAGAGGTCATCATGTACTATATGATTCATTTATACATTAGTCATGGGATAACCATTTAAGCATAGAAAGGGCCAGGATTTAAATGAATAGAATGCAATATTGAATCTTTTCACTCAAAGCTATTTACCAATCTGCTCAGCTCCTCCCGCTCTATAACATGCTGCCTGGAGTTCAGACACCTCATTCAATCCGACAGGTTCCCTGTAACCCTTTGTTGACATTGTTTCTAAAAGGAGTTGTTGTAGCAAAGACATTGATGGCACATCTCAAGGATATACCACCAATGTCGGGTCAGTAGAGGTTTGACTACTGTCCCCTCTACTGTTCACCAGAACAAAGTGGTAGTGGTGCTAGAAAAGTGCGGTGCCAATTCATCGCTTGTTGGCTTCACAAGAGTTGGTATTTGCCGTGGGCTGCAGGGTAGGCCGAGGACTATAGTGGGCCAATCATGCAGTCTCCAGAAGGAAAACTAGTGGAGCCGAGAGGCGATGTTGTTCTAGTAATTGCCCGTGGTCACAAAGGCGACCATTTACCCATAGTAATGGCCTATTAAATGTATGGAAATCTTGGACTTCAATAAGCATTTCTGTGGACTTTTCCTGTAATGTAATTTTTCATATTCAGTTTGGTTTTAATGAAGTGATTGCGAAGTTTAGTCCATTGTGGACAAATTATATGCTCTGAAAGTTGAAAGAAGTCTTGTCTTGCCAAGTACTAGGATTCCTCATCTTCTTTAATTTTAATTTAATTTTAATCAACTTACTGGTTAAACACGTGTTCATTTCTTGGTTATTTGACATTGGTAATTTTTCAACTGATATTTTTGAAAATTTACTCAAAAAATATCAAAACCTACTAGAAGACCTGTAGATTTTTTTATTTTTTGTTCTTTCAAAAACAATGATGGAAGATCATCCAAGTATTGCAGACCCGTTTGCTGCAAGGAAAATATCATCTTTATTTTGTGATTTTAGTTGGTCTTTAATTACATAGAAAACCACTTTCTATCTTTACTTTGGTATTGCTCAGAACATCGATTTTAGTCTATCCTTAAAATGATAACCTTGACTGCTTCCAAATGGTAAGAGTAAAGTAAAGTACTGTAATACAGAAATAAAATAGCACAAAAATATTAAAAAAAAAGTTTAGAAAAAAAATATAATATCATTCAACACGGTAGTATATAGTGTGAAGAACAACAGCTTCAGAGAGCCCCTTTTTCCAAGCACATCGTCCTCATCTGGTACCTTTTACATTTCCTCCTCCACCGCACTGTGAATTTTCTCCTAAGAACAGAATAGAATTATCTGCTGTAATGGATTGAATCATAGACATCTATAAAACATCCTCATGTACGTAAAGCTAAATGCATCTTGGTTTTCGAGAGCTCGGCTGATGTTCGAAAGTGCTGTATGTTGACAACATGGATATTGAAGTCTTTGAAGTTCTCAAGCTTTTAGAGCTGCGCACTGTAAATCCACTGGAGGCTCAGTAAGACATCAAAGCCAGCGCCACGTTCTGGAGTTGTATAGAAATGTTGTCATGTTTTATTCTTTTTGATTTTTATTAGTAACACAGGTCATTTTGATGAATTAATAAGCTGCGGTCCTATGTAAGGAAAACAAGAAGTGTGTAAAAAGAGATTGAAATCGTAATTGTAACATTTATCAGCTTTGTTACCCAGCGGAGAATGTGCACCTTTCATGGGTGTTCGGGGAGTAGTCATCTTAGTCTGATTTTTACAGGATAACACATCTGTGTCATGTCGTCTCCTGATAAGATCTTTTCTGAAGAACTGAGATATTTTAATAAAAAAAATGAATGAAATGCACAATAAAACAATAAGAATATGAAATAAATTTAATGAATGAAATGCACAATAAAACAATAAGAATCTGAAAAAAATTAATAGAAAAGTGCCATTATAATTATACTGTGTACTTGCTCTTCATTTTACTATTTCTTTTTATTACAAAATACTATTTATTCTGGCTTTGCAAAATAACATTTTACAAGTTGCCATTTCCTGATTTAAAGGGGTTGTACAGGATTGGAAAAACATGACTGCTTTCTTTCGGGAACAGTGCCACACCTGTCCATGCTTTGTGTCTGGTATTGCAGCTCTGCTATGCGTGTGTAGATAAATATATATATATATATATATATATATACTGCCTGCCACAGTATAATGGCTCTCTATTCAGTACTCTGTTACTTGTTTCTCTACATAATATATCCAAATAGAATAAATGAGCAATAAATTATCTGGAGTATTCATAAAACCTTTAACCATTCCCCTGCCAAGGATCCATCTCTTACATCCGTGGGTAGCATTTATGTAGCCAAGGATATGTCTCATCATCATTGTTTCTAATGGCTATATCTCATGCTGTATAGCAGCTAACGATTTCAGCCAGTTATTGATTTAAAGGGTTTCTGTCACCAGATTTAACCCTATAAAGCTAGCTGACAATAACGATGTGCTAATGTCAGCTAAACCTAACTAGCCTATTCTTACTTTTCTCAGTGCCCCCATTACGCTCAAGATCTAACCTTTATAATATGCTAATGAGGCTCTAGGAGCAGGGGGCGGGGGGCGTTGCTCCTGCTCCTAGAGCCTCCGTTCTCCCATCTTGGTCTCCTCCCTCCAAGTCCTGATTGACATGGCCAGGCAGCGCTTGCGTCCGTCTGCCAGCCCTGTGTTCGGATGAAATCTCCCGCCGTACTGAATTCAGTGCAGGCGCGGTGAGGGAAAGACGCCTGCGTTGAGTTCAGAATGGCGTGAGATTTCATCCGAGCACAGGGCTGGCAGAGGGACGCAAGCACATCACTAATGTCAGCTAGCTTCATAGGGTTAAATCTGAACAGAAACCCTTTAAACCTGAAAATATATTACAAGATACAACCCAGTGCCTTCAACTCTCACTCCCTTGTTTTCAGCTAACTCCCACTCCCCTGTTTTCTAAAGGCTTTATCTTTGGTCATATGGTGGCTAGCACTGGAATCACTTAGATTATCCAATGGCAAGAAAAAACAGACTGGATCGCACATCCACAATGCTTAACCCTTGATATACGCTCTTCAGCTAAATCCTATGATACTAACCCCCCATATCGCATGCAGATAATGGAGACATTAGTTTACATTTTGATCAAAAGGTAGTAAGCCCACTCACCAACGTCACGGTTGTCTCCTAGAGCGGGTATCTACTCTGTCCATAATCTGACGAAGGCGCCATGCTGCATGGCGACACGTGGCACCATCCTAGCAGGCCGCAGCTACGCAGGCCAGCCAGAAAAGCACCACGACAACAGAGGCCACCATGCAGCAAGGGTTAAGCATTGTGGATGTGCGATCCAGTCTGTTTTTTCTTGCCATTTGATACATATTTACCTTCCTTCTTGTTTATTCCTGGCATCAGCACTCCTCCCACATACCACAGGCGGTTTTAATTAATTAGCAGGAGACTGCATAAGAGTGTGAGTGACCTACTAGTGTTAGTCCTGTTTCTGTTAGTACTGAGCAGGTTGCATTAGGCTCCTGTTCAGACGGTGCTATGCTGCATGGTGGCCTCTGTTGTCGTGGTGCTTTTCTGGCTGGCCTGCGTAGCTGCGGCCTGCTAGGATGGTGCCACGTGTCGCCATGCAGCATGGCGCCTTCGTCAGATTATGGACAGAGTAGATACCCGCTCTAGGAGACAACCGTGACGTTGGTGAATGGGCTTACTACCTTTTGATCAAAATGTAAACTAATGTCTCCATTATCTGCATGCGATATGGGGGTTAGTATCATAGTATTTAGCTGAAGAGCGTATATCAAGGGTTAAGCATTGTGGATGTGCGATCCAGTCTGTTTTTCTTGCCATTTGATACATATTTACCTTCCTTCTTGTTTATTCCTGGCATCAGCACTCCTCCCACATACCACAGGCGGTTTTAATTAATTAGCAGGAGACTGCATAAGAGTGTGAGTGACCTACTAGTGTTAGTCCTGTTTCTGTTAGTACTGAGCAGGTTGCATTAGGCTCCTGTTCAGACGGTGCTATGCTGCATGGTGGCCTCTGTTGTCGTGGTGCTTTTCTGGCTGGCCTGCGTAGCTGCGGCCTGCTAGGATGGTGCCACGTGTCGCCATGCAGCATGGCGCCTTCGTCAGATTATGGACAGAGTAGATACCCGCTCTAGGAGACAACCGTGACGTTGGTGAGTGGGCTTACTACCTTTTGATCAAAATGTAAACTAATGTCTCCATTATCTGCATGCGATATGGGGGGTTAGTATCATAGTATTTAGCTGAAGAGCGTATATCAAGGGTTAAGCATTGTGGATGTGCGATCCAGTCTGTTTTTTCTTGCCATTTGATATCACTTAGATTATCCGTTTTAAAGACCTGGCTCATATCTCTAGGTTCTGTACAGCCTGGGATAGAGCAGGTTGAAGCAGCCCCTCCTTCAGCTAGCTATAATCTCACCCAGGATGGAAGAGTCTGGGTGGAGCAGTGAGGGTCAGGTGCTGACAGATCCTACTCTTCCTTTAGAAATGTGCATGTCCCCAGGAGGAGGGGTAACATGTACTTCTGTGCATGTTATCATTCCTCCACCCCAAGCAATTAGAGAGCATACTTGCTCTCTGATTGTCACATATGTGGGGGTCTTTTTTTTTTTTTCTCCCAGAAAGAGTGAGAAGTTGAGCGCTTGCCCTTCTAATAACCCCTCTGTGCCTAATGAGATCTATTGATACCACAACCAGTTGTTTACCATCGTCCAGATTGTGACATCTAATCACACCAAATACTTGGGAAACACACACAAATATTAATAAGGTTTACATTTCACACTGTCCCCGTACTGTCAGTACCTGATCTTCACTGTAAAATCTGCAGACCGTCGGATGCTAGACTAGAGAGGAATGTCTAATATATTTCTGACAGATGGCAAAGATTTCTAACAGTCAGAAGAGCACTGACTCTCACAATAAATGATTCCTTTAAGTTAGTGCCAATATTATGGATGCAACACCCGGACCTCCCGCAGTTCATCAGAACAGAGTTATGGCGTTCCAGTTCTGATGAACCCTAGGAGGTTCAAGTGTTATGTCTATAAAATGGGAGCATCTGCATTATACCTGTTTGAAGGCGGCTTCGTACATCTTAATTTTTTTGTAGAGAATATTTTATTCTGCTAGAACATGTATTTTAGTCACAAATTTGAATTATCTTCAATACAAAGTTGCATGAAGGTGGCTTTGTGTATGAATTATTAAGTTACCGGTATATTTTTATGTATGGTATGCGCTTTGCTGTCAGAAAATGTCGATATTGATATCATGTCAGCTGTTTGCAGTGTGCGCTATATATTTTTAACACATTGCGGATGACAGACAGATTAGATGGCATCCGTTGCAGTGTTTTTGAGAGGTCAGGCTCTTGTTAACGTACACACATTTGGTATATATATATCGGATTTCACACCTTTTACATAGTCTTTAGTGTTTGTGCTTGGGTGTGAGTTTTAGGCCCAGTGTTTTCTACTGCATTTATTATTTTTTTTTTATAATTCCTATGAGTTACAAAGGTGGATATGGCGGTCAACAGTGCATCAAGACAGCCGCAATCATGGGAAAAATGCCACTTTGCTGCAAAATTGCATGAAGGTGCCTGTGTTTAAAGTGCTAAATTGCTTTTTCACAGCATGGCAAATTTGTTATGGGGGTTATTATGATTTTTTTTTTGTTCTGTAATTTAGGATTCGTTTGTACATGTCAAAAGTGCAATAATTGTCCTGGCTGCCAGAAGTGCAAAATGTCAGCGAAAGGGTTAAAGGAACGCTGCAAGCGAAACCACTATGCTGTGATATTCCAAGCGCAGGGCCTGCGGGGGCAATGCATGACATAGGCAGTCTCTCTTTGCTCTTCTTGAGCTCCTTGGGGCAGAGTCATCACTTATTATAAAGCTGCAGATGATGGCACACACCATATAGGCAGGGGCGTAGCTAAAGACTCATGGGCCCTGGTGCAAGAGTTCCGCTTGGGCCCCCCCTCTCTCAGTACTTTGTGGCAAGGGGCAGGGAAGCACATAGTCTTCCTGCTGCTTTAGGCAAAAATTAAAACGGTATTCCACCCCCCACCCCCCACCCCCCTTTTCCCCATGCCAAATTCTTCACCTAACCCATTCCCTCCCTCCAGCCAGAGGTGTAACTTGACCAGCTTGCACTTTCTATAATACTAGTGTCTTCTTATGTGGCACAAGGGTCTTTGGGCCCCCTCAGGCTTCTGGGCTGCTACCTATGCACCCCCTATAGATACGCCCCTGCATATAGGCGCAGTAATTTGTGACTCTACCAGTTCCATCACTTTTCACTAGCCCAACAGATTCACTAAGGGTACTTTCACACTTGCGGCAGAGGATTCCGGCAGGCAGTTCTGTCACCGTCACTGAAAGCATTTGTAGACGGATCCGGATGCGGAACCATCTCACAAATGCATTGCAAGAACGGATCCGTCTCTGCCCTCGTCATGCGGCTAGACGGATCCGTCTTGTATTAATTTTTCAGTTTTAAGGGTCTGCGCATGCATCTGTCCTTCAGGTACTTCTTAATGCCGGATCCGGTACTAATACATTCCCATGGAAATTAATACATAGTAACATAGTAACATAGTATATAAGGCCGAAAAAAGACTTTTGTCTATCCAGTTCGACCTGTTTCCTGCAAGTTGATCCAGAGGAAGGCAAAAAACCCTGTGAGGTAGAGCCAATTTTCCCCACTTAAGGGGAAAAAAACTCCTTCCCGACTCCAATCAGGCAATCAGAATAACTCCCTGGATCAACGACCCATCTTTAGTAGCTATAGCCTGAAATATTATTACGCTCCAGAAATACATCCAGGCCCCTCTTGAATTCCTTTATTGTACTCACCATCACCACCTCCTCAGGCAGAGAGTTCCATAGTCTCACTGCTCTTACCGTGAAGAAGCCTTTTCTGTGTTTGTGTACAAACCTTCTTTCCTCCAGACGCAGAGGATGTCCCCTCGTCACAGTCACAGTCCTGGGGATAAATAGATGATGGGAGAGATCTCTGTACTGACCCCTGATATATTTATACATGGTTATTAGATCTCCCCTCAGTTGTCTTTTTTCTAGAGTGAATAACCCTAATTTTGATACCCTTTCAGGGTACTGTAGTTGCCCCATTCCAGTTATTACTTTAGTTGCCCTCCTCTGAACCCTCTCCAGCTCTGCTATGTCTGCCTTGTTCAAAGCTTAGTTTGTTATTTACTAAAATTCCTAGATCCTTTTCCATGTCAGTGTTACTGAGTGTTTTACCATTTAGTATGTACGGGTGACTTGCATTATTCCTTCCCATGTGCATAACTTTACATTTGTCAGTGTTAAACCTCATCTGCCATTTCTCTGCCCAAGCCCCCAATCTATCCAGATCCCTCTGTAGCAGAAAACTGTCCTCTTTAGTGTTAATTACTTTACACAGTTTAGTGTCATCTGCAAAAATTGATATATTACTGTGCAGGCCTTCTACAAGATCATTAATAAATATATTGAAGAGAAAAGGGCCCAATACTGACCCCTGAGGTACCCCACTAGTGACCGTGACCCAATCTAAGTGTGTACCGTTAATAACCACCCTCTGTTTTCTATCACTCAGCCAGTTACTTACCCACATACAGATATTTTCTCCTAGTCCAAGTGTTCTCATTTTATATACTAACCTTTTATGTGGTACAGTGTCAAATGCTTTGGAGAAGTCCAGATATACGACATCCATTGATTCGCTGCTGTCAAGTCTAGAACTTACCTCCTCATAAAAAACTGATTAAATTAGTTTGACATGACCGATCCCTCATGAAGCCATGCTGATATGGTGTAATTTGCTTATTTTCATTGAGATACTCAATGAAAATAAGCAAATTACACCATATCAGCATGGCTTCATGAGGGATCGGTCATGTCAAACTAATTTAATCAGTTTCTATGAGGAGGTAAGTAAAAATCCGGCATTTCGGCATGTGTTCCGGCATTTCAGACGGAGATAAAACCGCAGCGTGCTGCGGCATTTCCTCTGTCCAAAGCGACTGACAGTGACTGAACTGATGACATCCTGATGCATCCTGAACGGATTTCTAGCCATTCAGAATGCATTGGGATAAAACTGATCAGTTCTTTTCCGGTATTGAGCCCCGATGACGGAACTCTATGCCGGAAAAGTTTCCCGCAAGTGTGAAAGTAGTCTAACTTGCTAAAATTCAAATCTACATCATCTCAAAGCTGCTGCACAAACTGCCAGGAGATGCTCCTGTGCCTCTTAATAAACCTGATACATCTTTCACCAATGGACTTCTCGCCAAAACTGTGAAACGTCAGTGGTAGTGCATCAGCCGCCTTGTGTCTTGCACAACAGCCCCTCCGCTGCTGAACTACAATCCCCTTTGTCTTGTACCTCAGCCTCTCGGGTGCCGTACTAGATGTGTAGAAGGTTTCCCTAGAGTGTCCATTCAACTGACAAACTGTAGAGCTGAAATTTGTCTTTGTCTGTTTTCTTCTCTAGCTTAGTAGTATTGTCGCTTAGTCCTATGAAAACTATACATCAAAATTTCACTGCACATGCCGCCTATTAAAATCGGCTACTCCCATTACTGCTTTGCTTACCTATTCAGGAGAGGAAGTTGGGGCTTGTTTGTCCTCTTCTTCTCAATGCTTATAGCAGAGGAGGAGGACACAACCTCTGGTCAACAGATAAGTGGCACAGCACTAATCAGTGTTTGGTGCCCCCTATAGCTGGGTACTTGTCTAGGGTGACCTGGAGATCTTTTGTCCTCCCTGACCCTTAGTCCGTTGCTGGGAGGGGCAGCATGACCCTCGGGATACTGTAGGTGTGCACTACCTTCTTGGCTAACATTATGGTACTGAGGAGAGCGCTTTGTGGTTTTCCATTGCTCTTCTAGGGGCAAGTAACCGTTGTAAGAATTGTTCATATAGTAAGAAGTAGAAAGCTTTGATAGATAACATTTTGACAAAGGGTGTAGATGTTTTTGGTCATGACCCCAGATTTCTCCTAAACCAACTTCTGTTTAACCATAAAGTTCACTTCTATGATCATTCACAAAAATAATCAGTACAAAACTTTATATTGTATTACAGGCCGTGTCTCTGACCAAAGATTAAAGGTATCTGACAAGCTCCCCGCTCCAAGGTCTCGTGTTATCACCGCGCATGATGGACGAAGCAGCTTTCATGGCGGAAGTTTGTTTTCAAGTCGAATTGTGGGTAGTAAGTATATGATAATTTACATAGAGCATCCCTAATATATGGCCGGTTTCCACAGACACTGATGGCCCATACACCTTGTCTGCTTTGACAATGTCAGAATGCACTGCAATTCTGGCATTCTGTTTATGAACCAGGAAGAGCTTCATAACTGGAGCATGCAACAATCCGTGGAATTGTAGGAGGACATGGAAAAGAAGTGAATTAACAAACATAGGTTCTCATTGGTAATAAATGTACCTTTTACTGCACAATACAGGGGCCTCTCCAAATAACCCTTTAAAATTGTGCTACATCATTTCTTAATATATCTTTACAGGGGTCAGAGCTCTGTGTTTTTGTAAGGAGGCATTCACACAACCGTATTTTTGGTCCACATCTGATCTTCATTTTTTGGGAACCATTCATTTCAATGGGACCGCGAAACATGAGCTGTCCACATCCTTATGTCCATTCTGCAGCCCCGCAAGAAAGAAAAAAAAACATGTCCTATTCTTGTTCATTTTGTGGACAACAATAGGCATTTCTAACAAAGGACAGGACGTGCTAATCCACAAAATACGGAACGCCCACGGCCAGTATCTATAGGTGATACAGAATTTGCAGACCGCAAAATGGATAAAATCATGTGAATGGCCGCTAATACAAAGTGCCAGATCCCATGCATGTACATATAGTCAAATAGCATTTTCCATTGTCCCTGCCTGAAGCCACCAATAGAGGGAGCTTACTGCATAATGTTTATACAGTGAACCCTATAATAAAACTTGTATGCAGTGAGCTCCCCCTAGTGGTAGGAGGAAGCAGCCAGAATTTTATCATATAATCCTATGTCCATGCAGTAGATTTGGAGCTTTGTATTTGAAAAAACTGACCTATGACCACTATAAAGATATATAAAGAAATGAATTGGCACGGAATATTAAGTCTAGCAATAGACTTTCATTTTAAAGCTTATTTAGCTGTGTTTCCAGGGAAGTGAATATCTGAATCATCCAACTTGCCAATCTCAAAGGGAGGTGTAAATACTTCAGTAACTGAATTAACCCTGATTTAAAGGCCCACCATTACGACAGGACAATCAAGCTTAATTACTCGTACTTCCTATAGTCCTGTCACCCACACACAATATGGCTTACATTGCACTGAAGCTACTCTTAAATCCACGCATTACAAAAGTCACTTCAAGCTCAATTATGCCAAATGGCGAGCCGCTGTGAGATTTGGCCCTGCAATCGTTTTGCTGAGAACCCCTCTCCTAAATCCTTGACAGGGAAAAATATCTCCCAAGCACAGAAGTTGGCTGACCTAGACAGTGAGCTGGCAGCAATGCTGTACAGCCGAATGAAAGAGGTAAGCATCGCGTACCAGCAACCAAACAGCGAGACGGATGCCGCTCAGAGGCGTAAAATGGAGAGGATGATGGCAGTCAGACAGCTCGAGTCACAAGAGGACCCTAAAATGAGAAAATCACTGCTACTGGTAAGTACAAATTATCATCCAGCCTGTACATTCTTAGTGCTTGTATCCAAAGCGAAAATAAATTCCTTCTAATCGCCTAAGTCATTACATGCCGCCTTAGAGGCGTTTTCCAGGAATTATAAAAGTGGCACTGTGTTTTCAGTAAACTTTTTATATGTAACAGGAACATATCAAAAGTTTAGATCGGTGGGGGTCTGAGCACTGAGACCCCCACCAATCTGTAGGACAGAAGAGAGACGGGCCCATAGACTTTCTATTGAGTCTATCCCGCTTCCTGTCCTGCAGTGAGGAGACAGAATGTGCTAAACGCACGCTTCTCTCCCCTCTCGGCGCTCAGAGCCCCATCGATCTAAACTTTTAATATCTCTTTATGACATATCAAAAGTTTACTGGAAGAACGGCAACTCTTGTAGTAACTGAAGGCCTATTGAACGGTTCATACTTACCTGCTCCCCACCGCTCTAGTTTTGCGTACTGACTCCTGTTCCTCCATCTTCTGGTCCCCGGCTCGTATTCTTCTAACTGTGATATGGACATGGTCACCTGCCCCGCTGCAGCCAATGACTGGCTTCAAAAATCATTGACTGTTTTCTTTCCAGTTGTGCGTAGGAAATAAAACTGTCACCCAGAGTCGGAGCAGCATGATTCACTGGCCTCATGTCGCTGAGCGTTGGCACACACTGCAGGGTTTGGCAGGTCAGTTCTCTAAACGAGACCGCTGAATTGACTCTGACACTATGCTGCCCTCTGTGAGGTCATCATATGGAGCTGACAGGTGATCGAACCAAGTACGCAGAGGAGCACCGTGAGGCAGAGCATAAGTGATGAGACTCTTATCAGTTGTTTGTAGGGACTAGAGTTGTTTCAATACCAAAATTTTGATGATTCTGTATCGATACCATAAAAAAGTTTTGCCATATTCGATACCACGCAAAAAAACTAAAACGCCCAAAAAATCTGTGTGCATTCCACATTTTATGGAACCGCCGGCTCATAATACAACAGTCCTATCCTATTTTTTGGGGGGACAAGGCGACTAAAAGAAAATGGCGAATCGTGCATTTTTTCTTTTCTTTTTTTTTTTTCTTTTACAGCGTTCACCGCATAAAAGAGGATTTTTTAATAGTTTGAACTTTTGAGACGCGGCGATATGTAATATTTTATTTACTTATTGTTTATATATTTTATATGTAAAATTGGGAAATTAACTTTTTTTAATTTATTTTTTATTTTTTTACATTTTATTTATTAACTTAGGGGCTAGAACCTGGGATAATTTTCATCCTATTCACCCTGATACAGCTCTATTAGGGTGAATAGGATCTCACACTCTCCCTGCTGCCCTTTGCACAGTACACACAGCAGCAGGGAGCTGACCATGGCAGCCAGGACTTCAGTAGCGTCCTGGTTGCCATGGTAACCGATCGGAGCCCCAGCATTACACTGCTGGGCCTCTGATCAGAAGAGAGGAGGTGGGGGACCCTGTGGCCACTGCCACCGATGATATTAATACTTAAGGGGGGAGAGCACACTGGCCACCAATAATATCTTTTAATACTGGGGACAGGGGGAGCACACTTGCCACTAATGTTTTAATACTGGGAAGGGGGCGGGAGCACTGGCCACCAATGACTAGTAACGTTTCATATATAAATACAGGCAGAAGAAACACACTTCCGGCACCTGCCTGTGACAGAGCGCTGCAATCCGCGGCACCTGAGGGGTTAATTGCCTCTGATCGCAGCGCTCTGTCACAGGCAGGTGCCTAGAGCATGTGTCTTCTGCCTGCATTTATCTATGAAACGTTACTCGTCATTGGTGGCCAATGCTCCTGTCCCCAATCCCCCTCCGCCCCTCTTGCTCTATTGGTGGCAGCGGCAGCACAGGGGGAGGGAGAGACTGCTTCTTTCTCCCCGTGCTGCCGTGGAGAACATGGCCGCGCTGAGGGCGGCGCAGCCACGTTCTCTGATACTGGGCTGTGCAGTAGCACAGCCCAGTATCGATGAAAGAACAATCCTGGTATCGATACCCGAAACAACCCTAGTAGGGACCACAGTGCCTACTATACCAATCACAGTGCCTACTACACCAATCACAGTGCCTACTATACCAATCTTAGTGCCATGCGTTGTATAGAAACATAGAATGTGTCGGCAGATAAGAACCATTTGGCCCATCTAGTCTGCCCAATATTCTGAATACTATGAATAGCCCCAGGCCCTAATCTTATATGAAGGATGGCCTTATGCCTATCCCATGCATGCTTAAACTCCTTCACTGTATTTGCAGCTACCACTTCTGCAGGAAGGCTATTCCATGCGTCCACTACTCTCTCAGTAAAGTAATTCTTCCTGATATTACTTTTAAACCTTTGCCCTCTAATTTAAAACTATGTCCTCTTGTAGCAGTTTTTCTTCTTTTAAATATTCTCTCCTCTTTTACCGTGATGATTCCCTTTATGTATTTAAAAGTTTCTATCATATCCCCTCTGTCTCTTCTTACTTCCAAGCTATACATGTTAAGGTCCTTTAACCTTTCCTGGTAAGTTTTGTCCTGCAATCCATGTACTAGTTTAGTAGCTCTTCTCTGAACTCTCTCCAAAGTTTCAATATCCTTCTGCAGATATGGTCTCCAGTACTGCACACAATACTCCCAATGAGGTCTCCCTAGTGCTCTGTAGAGCGGCACGAGCACCTCCCTCTTTCTACTGTTAATGCCTCTCCCTATACACCCAAGCATTCTGCTGGCATTACCTGCTGCTCTATGACATTGTCTGCCCACCTTTAGGTCGTCTGATATAATGACCCCTAAATCCCTTTCCTCAGATACTGAGGTTAGTACTGTATCACTGATTTTATATTCTGCTCTTGGGTTTTTACGCCCCAGGTGCATTATCTTGCACTTATCGACATTGAATTTTAGTTGCCAGATTTTTTACCATTCCTCTAGTTTTCCTAAATCCTTTTCCATTTGGTGTATCCCTCCAGGAACATCAACCCTGTTACAAATCTTTGTATCATCAGCAAAAAGACACACCTTACCATTGAGGCCTTCTGCAATTTCGCTGATAAAGATATTAAACAATATGGGTCCCAGAACAGATCCCTGAGGTACCCCACTGGTAACAATAACATGGTCTGAATATACTCCATTGACTACATCCCTCTGTTTTCTGTCCTTCAGCCACTGCCTAATCCATTCAACAATATGTGAGCCCAAGCTCAAAGACTGCAGTTTATTGATAAGCCTTCTATGTGGGACAGTATCAAAAGCCTTACTAAAGTCCAGATAAGCGATGTCTACTGCACCTCCGCCGTCTATTATTTTAGTCACCCAATCAAAAAAGTCAATAAGATTAGTTTGACATGATCTCCCTGAAGTAAACCCATTCTGTTTTTAATCAATCAACCCATGGTTTTTTAGATGTTCCACAATCCTCTCCTTGAGTATGGTTTCCATTAATTTCCCCACTATTGATGTCAGGCTTACTGGCCTATAGTTGCCCGATTCCTCTCTACTACCTTTCTTGTGAATTGGCACAACGTTTGCTAATTTCCAATCTTCTGGGACGACTCCTGTTACCAGTGACTGGTTAAATAGCAGTTGTGCTTGGTATTGGAACTCATGCCCCCTTAGTATGAGTATTGACAAAGGATAAAACAACCCAGAAACACGTTGAGGAGGAACGCATGAATCTTCTATCACAGACAGACTCCCATTTTCTTTTGTCCATATTATGTTTTTGACCTTTTAGACCTGGAAGAGACATACACAATACACTGTGGACAAGACTGATACACAGTGTTCTGCCTGGTGCGTGATGCTCGGATTCTCTCATCTGTGCTCTTGTAACGCTTGTGTCATGCACTATCCCTTAGTCCATGCACTAGGCAGGGGCGTAGCTATAGGGGGTGCAAAGGTAGCAGTCACTGTAGGGCCCAGGAGCCTGAGGAGGCCCAAAGACTCTTGTGCTGCATAAAAAGACACCGGTATTATAGAAAATGCTTGATGGTCAAGTTACACCTCTGGCTGGAGGGAAGGGGTTAGGTCAAAATTTGGCATCCGGTTTAATTTTTGTCTCGGGTAGCATGAAGGCTATGTGCTTCCCTGATTCTGGCCACAAAGTACTGAGGGACGCGGGGCCCAAGCTGAACTCTTGCACCAGGGCCCATGAGCCTTTAGCTACACCCCTGCACTAGGTATAATAAACGTATGACTTACTAACATGTATGTAAAAAGTAAAGCGACAGCCTGGGAATGCCTTCAAAAGATTGTGGTCCACCTACAAAATGCCACTTTGAGGGGAAGGGGGGCACCTCCTTGCAGTGGGCCAGTTTGTGGTATTGTTCCGGCAAACTCTCGCCTGCTGGCTAGCATGTTACCATCTTTGCCTAGTGTTTTTATGCCATTTTGCACAATCCCTTACTGGTGAGCTTCTCTAACTGCAGTCTTATACCCCTGGTCGTAGATATTTGTCAAGGCAATGTAACCCTATGGAACAACCCCCTTTTTTTCAACTTAATATCTACATATGGGCGTTATTATATTATTGTATAGTAGTCACCATTACAGTAGGCGCCATTACTTTGTCAAATGTCATACTGTAGCTACTTTCGCTATAGAGCCCATGCAACAGTTCATTTTCTATGGCTTCTACCTGAAATGGGACATAGTATGGCCTAACATCTGCCTAGGCATTTTCCCTATAATAAATACTATTTTTGGGGGGTGGGGGCACACTTTCTTTTTGAAGATATTTTTTTACCCTTACAAGTCAGTTTTATATATTTTTCAATGGCTATCCAATAATCCAGAGTAGCTGATAATAATGCACCTAGCTGATAATTTATAGCATTTTACCTTATTTTTTCTATTTATTTTCTGACCAGATAACATATTTTATATATTCAGCAGAAAAGTAAAATATGAGGTTGGTACATTTTTACATTTCAGTCTGAAAACGCTGACGACTGGTTGTTGTTGTGTCAGGATGAACTCCTTTTTGGCCGACACCCGACCCATCTGTCTGTAAAAAGTTAGCAGCAATTTACTGTGGATAAATCAATTTTCCATCCGAATACATTATGAGGCTTTGTAGAAATTAGTTGATCATTTCTTATGTATTAATCATAGTACATTTCTTAGCTGCCCTGACAAATATATTAATGGATATTGAGCACTAAGCACTGCCAGCAAGCTTTGATTTATGTATAGTGTATACTATCTGTTATCCAGCACCCGTGCATGGGCCTAGTACAAAATATCCAGGGAAGGGGAGCAGAAAACTGGAGAATCACACTTCTAATTGTCACATAGTTTAATGGGGAATCCCAATTTTATAGAAGGACCCTCCTCTGTTAGCCACGGCCAGCTACAAATAGTGTCTCACTTTGGAGGACCCAGCACATCTGAGCATTACAAAGAAAGCCCATTGATATCAGTGGGATCCAGGCTCGGACTGGCCCACAGGGGTAGAGATAAATCCCCTGCTGGGCCCCTGAGCAAGGCGGGCCCCTAGTCTTCCACCCCCTGCATAAGTGGCACATAACACAGTAGACTTACTGCACTACATACATAGGATCAATGTACAGCACCTCAACCAGCCGATGTTCATATAAAAAAAATTTAATAAATTATTAAAGAAACTCCCCAGTTTATTATTATAGACATGATCTGAGCTGAGATGACTTCTAGGTATAGAGGAAAGCTACCAGTATTCTCCTTTCCCGGGACCTACCTTCTCAGAGTCATTGCAGAAACCCCATATTCAGTCATCTGGTATTATCTTGCTGCTGGTAATATTTGAATGTATCCGTACGGTGGGCCCCCAAAATAAATTTTACTGGTGGGCCCTAGGCACCCCAGTCTGACACTGGTGGGATCTATGCTATTCTTCATTTTCCCTGTGGTGGTGCTGTTTGGAAACTGCTCTTAGGATCACCCACAGATTACAACAGAGCAGTGGGAGTTTGATGATGACTTATACCATTTTATGCCCGTATAGTAATATACAGTAGTCCTCAAGAGACAATGGCTTCTGGATACAATATTTTCAACTTACATTGGTCTTTCCTTGCCCAATCATGGAGACACGGCCATTTCTCTGTTAAAACACCTGTATTGGCTGTCTAGTAGCGCCTCTCTACAGTACAGAGTGGTACTACATGTCCTGTACTGCCCTCTGTGAGTGGCAGGACGAGCTGCTCCATCAGGTCAAGGCGGCTCAATTTTTTTTACTGGTTCGCTGTGTGCTACACAGGATGGTGAAGATACTGATGTCCTCATCGTGGAAAGTGATTCACTAGCTCCCATATCTCTTCCTGGTGGTTATATGTAAGGACTTGCTTCATCTTAGTTATTTGATTATTATTTTTCTTAAATGTTCATTTTCTTGGGATCATCTTGAGATTATATTTTTGGGGCTTTGGAACCAATGCCCAATTTTCCATTGAATTATGGACTCAAGTTACAATGGTTTCAACTTAGAATGGAACCAATTATTATTGTAAATTGAGGGACCACTGTACGTTGGAAGTATCCATTTTATTTATATGTTAGGAAACCCTCCAGTTGTATGATTCCGAATCTTCTCCTAGTTGTGTATCTTTTTTTTTTTTTTTTTATTTAAACCTGTTTGACATCCAAAATGGCCTACAGTTACCACAGGGTTAGCCACTGAGGTTTACTTGACATCAGGGCAGCAGAATGGATACCTTCCCAACTTAAAAGTAAATATGATAAATGATGGGATATAATTTGGTATTGTTCTTCTTTTAGTTGTATGAGACATTCCTGTTGAGCTGTTTTTCTATTTTTTATTTTTTTTTGTTTCCAGTCTCAACATGAGCAGCGCACTCAGCACACTAGAGATTTGCAGATCATTGAAGCATACCGGGAACACACCAAAGCCGAATGTATCTCAAGTATGCTGAATCAGGCTATTACCTCAAATTACACTGTCTATGCTACGCTGGGCACTGCAGAATTCTTTGAATTTCAACTTAAAAACCCTTATAACATCCAGTACACAGTATCTATTGAGATTGATCATCCAGACCTCAGGTACAACCTGCAATGTATAAGATGCCATTTGTATTATCTGATACGTAATAAACTGTATGTACCGCTAATAATCAACCTCCTAATAATGAAGGCTGTGGGCCATTACATGGTATGTGGTGGAGTAGGTGCAATCATGGGGGCTATAAGATACACCATATGTAGAAAAATATTGGGACACACCATTGCATTCTGGTGTCCCATTGCCACAGGTGTATAAAATCCAGGTCCTAGCCATACAGTGTAGGTATAGATACATTTTGAAAGAATGGCTAGTTCTAAAGATCTCACTGAATTCTAGCTTGGTCCTGTAATAAGATGCCACCTTTGTAACAAGTCAGCCATGAGGTGCAAGTGCGGACCACGTAAAGTTACAGAATAGGAAGGAGGCAGAGACCTCTGTTCTTCTCAGTGGACGTCTTCTTCTCCCTGGCTTTGACACTCCAATCTCTGTGGACCACTTCAGACCCAGGGAGAAGACGTGCTATTGGCAAATATTTCCCAACCAGCGCCATTTTGACTAGAGGAGAAGACGTGTCAGGCAGAAGAAAAGAGAAACCAAAGATCTGAGTGCCAGATCTTAGGTTTATCTTCTCTTTAGCCTCTTACATTTTCTTTCTCTGATCTATTTGGTATTGTTTGGGATTGAAAGGTCGGACTGATGTAAAGACGTGGCTTGGTCACTTTTCGGCTAATCTTTACCAGTGTGTACATACGATGACTATATTGCACTTACTTATTTAGTCTTTGTTGATATTCTGTGCTGTTTGCTAGATTTCATAAGCCTTGTCCCCCCTTTTTGGACAAACATTCTGTGCTGTCCTGCCCATAAGATGGCCGCTGATGGAGGGTCATGTGACCAGATACATCTTCAGTCTCCACCATTCAAATACACTACACCTGCACTACTCCCAACAGGTTCACTGACTTGCCTAGTCACGTGACCCTTGAACAGCAGCCATTTTGTGGAGAGCACAAAAGACTTGGCCAACGAGGAGGCAGACCTGATAAAATATACAAAATGGTGCAGAATAGCAACAAAGGCTATATTATTAAGTGCCATATCTTACACACACATTGTTCTACAGTAGGCAGAACATGGCCAGTGCCTTTAAATAGGACCTGTCACTGCTCCTGACATGCCTGCTTTAATAGCTTCATGCATTCCCCATGTAATAACAATTCTGGAGCATCTATTCTTATGACTCTATGTTGTGTCATTCCTTTATTATTCCTACTAGAAGTTATGAATGAATTGCTAGCAGTCTGCAGTAAGGGTACAGAGTGGTGGTAACAAGCTGCACAGACTCACTTTATCCAATCATTGCTGCCATTTTTACACTGTGCAGGTACAACCCCCAACTGGTTACCACCCCTCTGTACCCTTATTGCAGACTGCTAGCAATTCATTCATAACTTCTAGTAGGAATAATAAAGGAATGACACAACATAGAGTCATAAGAATAGATGCTCCAGAATTGGTATTACATGGGGGATGCATGAAGCTTTTAAAACAGGCTTGTCAGGAGTGGTGACAGGTCCTCTTTAAGAAATGAACCCACAAAGAATGCTGTAGATTACCCACAACAAAATGGTGTTGCAGAATGAATATTCATGGTAGCACAACTCACCAGAAGAAAAAGTATTCAGATCCGGGTCCTGGATTGAAAAATGTAAAATATTTTTCATGGGACAACCCCTTTAAGTATCTAGCAAGGTTCTATTGATTTGTATGGATACCCTTGTCTAATCCAGAGATGAACAGTGAATCAAAATGATTCGAGATTTTGGTAAAAATGACCCTGGCATGGCATCATCATCCGTTTAGCGGAGTCAAGAACATCTAGACTGTAGTGTTGAAGGCTTCTCTGTAACTTTCCAGGGTGATTGTGGATACTCAGGAGTGGAGACATTTTAAAGAGCTGACAAACACAACGACGCCCATAGAGGAAAATATGTTTAATGTTCAGCAGCAGAGCGATACCTCCCAGCTATACCTCCGACCCAAGGAGACAGTCTATATTCCATTCAAATATCAAACTTTCTGCATGGATCAAACCTCCTTGTTGCAGGTGAGCTTCTGAATGATATTTGTTTTTTCTAAATAATGTCAGGTTATACATGTACCAATTGTATTTACCCTTAGTGGCCAGTGTGAAAACATTTGCTTAAAAAGTTGTCTACCATAGGAAACCCATATTGGGTGCCTTGCTAGGGAAATCTGAGTTAGACAGGTCCTATGTTCAAGATTCTCATCATTTGGCTAGAGAGAACAGTGGCAAGAGCTTCTCTTGCACTAGAAGGCCTGTCCTGCACTACGCAGACAAGGGTACTGTGTAATGCTTAATTTCCCCTGGGGTGGCGCTGCAGAAAATTTGAACACTCACTGCCAGATTTCTCTACAGGTTACAGCTAATTGCGTCTGTGTATGTGACCCATTGTTGCATGGGCAACCCTTTTCTAGGCTGAAGCCTCCAATAGCCACTTACCAACACAGGCGTTGGGCTTAGTCTCTTTGGTTTGTTTTATGCGTCACCCTCTGAAAACTATAACATCTGCTACTCTACAGCAATCCAACAATGCAGCAGTTTGCTTCTGCTCTCACTGGAGTTTTATCTGCTTTCATCCCACGTCCAAAGCTTGGGAGATCTCGCTTTTCATCAATTATTTCTTGAAAGGGCCAGTCAGGTAGTCGCTGAGTGATATCACCATTAGCCTTTTTATACTGCTAGGTGATCTGACATGGGTAATATCTCCGGAATAACCACCCGGCACAAAATAATCATAAACAGGATCCTGCGGGGGAGTTTTATTAATCTGAATGTCTTACTTTATTCCCTGCTCTCGTCAGATGCCCATAATATTAGGAGGCGCTCGTCTCATAATAATTTTGGTGCATCTTTGCAGGTCTATGTGCCAGAACTAAAATCTACACGAGCAAGGGGATCCCCTAAGTCTGTGATAGCTAACCTCCGGCTGTGGTAAAACTACAACTCCCAAGATGCACACTTGCTTGGCTGTTCTCGGAACTCCATAGAAATGAATGGAGCATGCTGGGAGTTGTAGTTTCACCACAGCTGGAGTGCCGAAGGTTAGCCATCACTGCCCTGAATTTATAATATAACAGCGCAGTACCTATGGTATAATATTAGACACTGAAATTAAAAATTAGAAGCGCGTGGATAATTATCTTGCTTTACATGGAATTTTCTTGTAGATGCAGAGTCCTGATGCCACCAGTTTAACAAAAGACTCAGACCGATCATCCCAGTACAAGACAAACACCATGTCTTCTAAACGGATTAAGGTAAGATATACTGGACAGTTCCTGTCATGTCTCTATATATTTTCAATTTTTATCCCCACATCGATTGTCAACCAGTACTGCTAGGGTTGTGCAAATATGTGTGTAGGGGGTGGTTTGGCAAAGCGCCACACTTGGCCGGACCTGTAAAAGGAAGCTTACTTACCTTCTTCTCGGCACTGGCTCCCCCGCTTCTTCTCCTCCAGGCCAGGCTCCGCTGGACTCCCTTTCTGAAAACATCCGATTTGACGCCACCTGCAGCCAATGACTGGCCACAGCGGTGACCAGCTCCCCTTAAGTCATGACAAATGGTCACATGACGCAAAGGGATCTGGTCACAGTTGTGGCCAATGATTGGCTGGAGCCATGTCAAACCGGAAGATTTCAGCGAGGTTGCCCAGCAGAGCATCGCAAGCCAGGAAGGGAAGGAGTAGGGAGCCAATACTGGGAAGCAGATAAGTAAGCTTCCCTTTACAGGTTTTGCAAAGTGGGGAGGGACGTTTCCAAAAACACCCCATTTTCAGATCACTGTATAACTCGACAGATTTGTTGTCCATGAGTAACAGCGTCTCTCTGACATAGTTAATTGTCTTTGTTTGCAATAGGTTTCCTTTAAGGCATCAGATGGAAAGCCAATTGCCATTCTTCAAGTGAGCGTGGAACCGCAGCCGCATGTTGTTGACCAAACATTTAGATTTTATCACCCAGAACTGACTTTCCTGAAGAAGTCCATCCGGTTACCCCCATGGTACACACTTCCAGGTAATATAAGAAGATACCATGTGGTCACTTGACATGTTCTGAATTCATGTTTTCCGAGAAATGTAAAGCGATATGTTATCCTGATTTTTCCCAGGTGCCCCTGTTGGAATGCCGGGAGGGGAACCAGAGCTCTACGTGCAATGCAGTGACCCCAATATTATTTGTGATACCAAGAAACTGGTTAGTGCACTTTCTTGTATGAGATTACACACAACATCAATAATACATAAAGGAGAAAGAGAAATTCCACCAATCTTCTTTATTGAAGCATATAAAATCCAGTATGATCCAAAGTCAGACATAAACACCAATGTGACGTGTTTCCGCCTGACTAGCAGGCCTTCGTCGCAGCTATCAGTGCTTTTATTTAAAAAGGGAGATTGTACCAATCAGAAAGAAACCTTAAGGCTATGGACACCTTTATGCACTAAAAATCAATAACCCCATATCTTACCATAATGCAGCACATAATAAAATTGCACTTGTTTTTTTTACTGGTATCAGCTTTGCTTCACATGCACTCAGAAATGCTCTTCTATGAGATTCACTCACTGTTCGGATGTCTCATCAGAATCTGTGGGCGTTCCTGTTGATTTCACATGCACCAGCACAGCTCTGCTGCCCCACCCCCACATCCTGTTACATAGCACAGCTAGCAGCCACTCACATATAGGCTGCTGGAACTACCAAGTGACTTGGTAGTAAGATTTCATTCCAGTGAGACCCGGCGCGTCCTATAAGCGGTCTAGGCCACCGCGTAGAGCGCCCCTTGGGAAGGGGCGCTGCTAGGAGCGCCGGCCCCGCCTCATGCTGCAGCCGCCCGTGCACTCTGAATTGAGCCTCTGGCGGCTGCAGCACTGCCCGGGCTGGCACGTCCATGAGGGCGCACCGCCCGGGCGCAGCAAGAGGAGAGGAAGCTCAGCGCTACCTCCTGTCAGCCCCTCATTGTAGCGTGGCCGAGCCCTGTAGGGCCTGCGGGTACAGGGAGCATTCGTCTCCTGTACCCAGCCGGACTGACATGAAATGCGCACACAGTGTTCACTTCCTGTCAGTCCCCTCGGGTACAGGAAACAAAAGTTCCTGTACCCGTGGACCATAAAGAGCTCGGCCACGCTACACCAGAGGCGGGAGAGGGAGGGGGGAGAATGACAAGGGGGTGAAGAATAACAAGAGGGAGGGGAGTGAAGAATGACAAGAGGGAGGGGGGAGTGAAGAATGACAAGAGGGAGGGGAGTGAAGAATGACAGGAGGGAGGGGGGGGAGTGAAGAATGACAGGAGGGGGGGGAGTTAAGAATGACCAGAGGGAGGGGGGGAGTGAAGAATGACAAGAGGGAGGAGGTGAAGAATGACAAGAGGGGGAGTGAATGACAGGGGGAGTGAAGAATGACAAGGGGGGTGAAGAATGACAAGGGGGGTGAAGAATGACAAGAGGGAGGGGGGGAGTGAAGAATGACAAGAGGGAGGAGGTGAAGAATGACAAGAGGGGGGAGTGAATGACAGGGGGGGAGTGAAGAATGACAAGGGGGGGGGTGAAGAATGACAAGGGGGGGGTGAAGAATGACAAGGGGGGTGAAGAATGACAAGAGGGGGGAGTGAATGACAAGAGGGGGGAGAGAGAGAACTGTTGTTAGTTAAAGGGGTTCTGCAGTTTATTTAAACTGATGATCTATCCTCTGGATAGATCATCAGCATCTGATCGGCAGGGGTCCGACACCCGGGACCCCCGCCGATCAGCTGTTTGAGAAGGCAGCGGCGCTGGCAGTAGAGCCTCGGCCTTCTTGCTGTTTACCGCAGGCCCAGTGATGTCACGACTAGTATCACTGGCCTTGGCGGGGTTAAGCTCTGTTCACTTGAATAAAGCTTAGCCCACCCAGCCAATGATACTAATCGTGACGTCACTGCGAGAAGGCTGAGGCGCTACTGCCAGTGCCGCTGCCTTCTCAAACAGCTGATTGGCGGGGGTCCCGGGTGTCGGACTCCTGCCGATCAGTTTAAATAAACTGCAGAACCCCTTTAATATGGCAGATTATATGGGTGGGGCATTGTGATGTCACATGGGGGGGGGGCGGCCTGATTCCAATCCACAACATAGTGAGTCTTACAGTATGCTACAGCCTGTAATCAGCAGATCTATTTCTCACTTTCCATTATGTAGAAAGTCCATTATTTGTACACAATAGATATTTCTGCTGGTAACGTTAGTGCAGTGATCTACAGTTAGAACCATAGTGTTATAAGCAGTGGTGTAACTAGAGTTCTATGGGACCCAGGCCGACCCCCAAATACATCCCCCCCCAACTTCATCCCCCAGTCGCACCCTCTGCGACCGCTATTATTACGCCCCTGATCTCATCACTACAGAACTACAGGGTAATACAGCCCCACATACCTCTTACATCCAGTGACGTAGATGTAGATGTTCTCTTTCCTCATCTTCTCCTTTCAGACCAGACCACCTTTTCTCAGCCATTTTTCGTCTCTGCAGTTTGACAAAAAAAAAAAAAGAAATCTTAGTTTACTACTTTTCCATCATCCCCCCCATCTTTTGGACAAATCATCCTACTACCCCTAATACTGTGCCACTGTGCTCCCCAATACTATACTGCAGAAACAGATAAACCATCCGGATAATACTAGTACCATACAGAGTCCCCCATATAAAATACCCCTTCTTTGTGGCCTCAGTAGAAGCCCCCATAGATGCCCCCCAATAATGTGCAAGTAAGAAGTGGCCCCATAGATGCCCCCAATAATGTGGCAATAAAAAGTGCCCCCATAGATACCCCCAATAATGTGCCAATAAGAAGTGCCCCCATAGATGCCCCCCAATCATGTGCCAGTAACAAGTGCCCCCCAGAGATGCCCCCCAATCATGTGCCAGTAACAAGTGCCTCTCCATGCCCCCCCCAATCATGTGCCAGTAACAAGTGCCTCCCCCCCAATCATGTGCCAGTAACAAGTGCCTCTCTATTCCCCCCCCCCCATGTGCCAGTAACAAGTGCCTCTCCATGCCCCCCATGTGCCATTAACATGTCCTCTCCATGCCCCCCGCCCCCATCATGTGCCAGTAACAAGTATAGTCCCGTATAAAAAAAATAAACACTTATACTTACCTCCATGCCAGCGATGCGATACAGGCCTCTTCCGGCCTGTGTCCCGCAGCCTATCAGAAGAACAGGGAAGGGAGACGACTCCCTCCCCTGCCCGGCCACAGAACAGCACTTCCACCACAATGGAAGCTCTCATCTCCCTGTGCCCTGCCGCTTCTGGCACTGATGCCAGCCTTCCCAGATTAAATTATTGCATCGGGGCTGCGGGCCCCCTTTACTGCCCGGCTCGGTCGCAGTCGCAGACTCTGTGACCACGGTTGTTACACCCCTGGTTATAAGCAGGATATAGATCTCATTACTGACAGCTCTCACTACATGAGCTCTCTTCTGAATACAGTATTGTGTGCAGTCCGCACAGTGAGCGGTCACTTTTCCCACACAGATTAGTACAGTGTGACGACAATGCTATGTACACATATAAGTACACAGTGGGGCAGATTTATCAAAAGTTTGAGTGCAAAGGAAGACTGGCTTAGTTGCCCATAGCAACCAATCGGATTCCTTCATTCATTTTCCAATGAAGCTGTGAAAAATGAAAGGTGTAATCTGATTAGTTGCTATGGGCAACTAAGCCAGTTCTACCTTACGCCAGTTTGATAAATGACATTATATATATATATATATATATACATACATACAATGTAAAGAAAAAATGTCCGCACTCTCAAACACTTTATTCACTTCTGTGGTCGCAATGTTTTTAGCTCATTCACAGAGCCTTTTTTCAAGCTATGAGCTAAAACGTTGCGACTAGTGTTGAGTGAACTTTGTGTTTCAAGTTCGGCATACAAGGTTCAGGTTATCTAAGAATTCTGTTATGGATTCCGCTACCACAGACCACAGACTTTAAATATAGTGTTCCCACAGTAGTAGCCTCTTTAAAGGGTTATTCCCATTTGCGTCTTTCATACTTACCTGCTCCCGGCGCGCCGTCCACTTCCTGCTTTCGGCAGGGGGCGGTACCCTTCTTGATTAAAGTCTTCTCCCTGCCGGGCAGCGCGCTGGACTGAGCGCGCACGCCGCCGCACATGCGCCCTGGTGACTTCTTCCTGGCAAGTATACTATACTGGCCAGGAAGAAGTCATCTTAGCACATGCGCGGCGCCGGCGTGCGCTTTCGGGAGTACGGGCGCGGCCCGGCCAGGAGAAAAGAAGTCGTCTGCGCAATCTGTTAAACAGATTTAACAGTGATCATTAAAATGGGAATACCCCTTTAAATATATCCCCCTCTCACAGTAGTGCCTCTTTATCTTTACATAAAGTGCCCCCCAGTAGTGGACTCTTTAAATATACCCCCCTCTCATAGAAGTGCCTCTTTATCTTTACATATAGTGCCCCCCACTAATAAAGTTTAGTGTTAAACAGGTTCTTTAGCTAATTCTTGCTGGATAGATCATCTGCATCTGATCAGCGGGGGTCTGACACCCGGTACACCCGCCGATCAGCTGTTTGAGAAGGCAGCGGCGCTTGCAGTAGCGCGGCAGCCTTCTTGCAGCTTCCCACAGGCCAGTGACTTCACGACTATGTCACATGACTGACGCCATGTTTAGTCCTATCCAGACCAGCCTATGGATGCATTTTACAGGACTAAAATGGGATTTCTTTTAAGGAGAGGCTACTGTAAAATTATTCAACATCCTATTGTCTACATAAATAAATGTAATCATTCTTTAGGCGAAGGAGAAATCAGGAATTATAGATGGCTATAGATGACCACCTTAGGATTGATGTGACCTGGGCATTGTGTATATAAGTGGTGCCATTCAAAGCTCTGGTTCCGTTGTATTAGAGATGGGCATCACCGAGTAGCAGCACAGGGGCAGGTGTTGGGAAAAAGCAATCTTTAGGCATGTGATCTCGCAAACCACTTTCTTGTCTGGAAATTCAGGGGTGGATTTCCCCTTTAAGACTGTGCCAGTAGGAAGCACCGGTCATTCCACCGCATGCCTACATGAACCCACCCTGGGGTCAGGGGCAGAGCCCACTTCTTATGTGATCACACACTGTACTAACGGTTTTGTAACAATGGACAGAGTAAATTTCATTTTTGTCCATTTAAAGCCGCTTTACAAAGCTTTCTGGGATTAGCTTTTCTAATCATTTAGTCACTTGTCTTCTGAGAATGGTGGCTGACAAAATGCATTGTGGCACCTGCAATAATTACAACATTTTATCTTCCAGCCTGCTCCTAATCTCCTAACTACACTTCCAATCAGCATCATAGTCAGCACAGCTAGCTTCAAGGCGGCTTCTTGTTTTATTGGCTGCAGATTTACGAGATTTTCAGCCGTCACATGCATTATGAAAAATCTAACTAAATGAGTTTTGTGTCGCTGCGCACAGAATGACACTGCATTACAACGATAACAAGTTAGCGCCAACATAGACATCAAGATACAAAAGCCTATTTACAGCCAATCTTCAGTCATACAGATAAAGCAGAGGCATGTAGCATGCCATCCGCTCAAAACTGCTATTAATGAGGCCGTCTAACATCGGGAAGAAGTAAGCTGTGTATAGGGGCAAACATGGCAAGGTCCTCTAAGGGCAAAGATATCAGAAGCTAGGGAGTATGTCCATAGGAGAAAAACAACTCCGTAGGCACGGTGTTCTTACATAGGTCGAAAAAGTCCAAGAAGACGTCCAGTAATCTGTTTGTACAAGGTGATGTGCTGTCAGCCCCACTGAAGAGCCATAAATATGTCCTCAAGATGTCAAGACGTATAACTGCTTCTTAGAAGGCTGGAGCAACAACCAACCTAGCTGCCTTAGAACCTAGATGGAGAATCTGCTGCCTGGTTATATGGAAGGTGGTGCTGTTTAGCTTGGCATATTCACCATTTAGAAGTGTGGAAAAGTTGGGTGACGACCTCTGTGGCTGCCGAGGTAGTTGTCACCTACCTTTTTGGGGGTCTTCAGTTGTAGATTGCATAGTTTTGCTTTCTTTATGGTCTGGTAGTTGGCTGACAACCCCAGTGGAAGCAGCCGTGGTGGCTGTCACCCACATTGCCTAGGGTTCTCAGTGGTGCAGTAGACCAGTCTAGTTTGTATGTTCATAGTTGAATATTAATGTTTTTCTGCTTATCCAAGGGCCATGGAGAACCTCAAGATGTGTTCCTTAAAGTTGCTGGCGGACCCAGTCCACAGATTAAAAGATTCTTCGTTGCGCTCTATACGTAAGTTCTATTCATTAAATTACAGTCTACAGTAAGGTCTACACATGGACTTGTGGCTGTGTGCCAGAAGATCACAATGTCCCACTGCTATAATCAAAGCTGATGATGTGACTCGCTGACTCTATTGATGTTGGGTTTGGCATCATACACCCTAGGACATCACTGATAACCTTTAATAATACATCCCTTTATGCATGCATCTGTAGAGACATTCTAAAACTGTATATTCACATCCTGAGGTACTGATGGACTCCTCACCCACACAGGCCTGCAGTACGTATTGTGGCTGTCCGATTAGATGACCGGTCTGTCATGTCCCTACATCTAGTAAAGGAAGAAAGGTATAAGGTTCAAGACCTGCTACAGGCCTATACTAAAGCTGAACCCTACAGTCAATAATGATTCCACATGCTTCTGTGTAAATCACTCATCATCAAGGGGCTTCTGCATAAATCACTCATCAGGCATATCTGCAAAAATCACACATCATCAGGGGTTTCTGTGTAAATCACTCATCACCAGGGGCTCTGTATAAACCACATCTCATCAGGGGCTTCTGTGTAAATCGCTCATCATCGGGGTTTCTGCATAAATCACACATCAGGGGCTTCTGCGTAAATCGCTCATCATCAAGGAATTCTGTGTAAGTCACTCATCATCGGGGTTTCTGTATAAATCACACATCATCGGGAGTTTCTACTTAATCACACATCATCGGGGTCTGTTTGGTTGTTACTGATGCACAGATTTGAGCAATATAATTTCTGGTAGTGGGCCTTGATAGCAGCTTTGTTTTAAAGGGGTTGTCCAAGATTTTGATATTGACAGCATAGACTCAGGACACTGCACACCCCCACTGATCAGCTGTTACCTTGTTGTTCTGCTCTCATTCACTTCATGGGGAGCAGCATTGCAGTTAGCAGCCCCGTCCACTACACAATGGATGTAGCTGCATAGTTCCAGTCCAAGTCTGCTTGCACAGCTGGAGTTTGCAGCAGCATATTGTTATCATTATTATGGGGGGTTTCAACTTCCCATATATAGACTAGGAAACTGTAGACCTCATAAAGGAAACAGGTTCTTGGCAATAACCAAAGACAATTACTAGGGATGAGCGAATCGACTTCGGATGAAACAGCCAAAGTCGATTTGCATAAAACTTTGTTTCAATACTGTACGGAGCGAGCGCTCCATACGGTATTAGAATGTAAATACAAGTTATTTATTCGCGAAGTCTCACAAGAGTTTGCATAATAACTTCAGAAATTGATTTATACTGTAAAAAAAACAATTAACGAACTCTGGTTCAGTTACAATTTACCACTTTACAAATCACTAGTCAGACCACACATGGAGTACTGTGTACAGTTCTGGGCTCCTGTGAACAAGGCAGACATAGCAGAGCTGGAGAGGGTTCAGAGGAGGGCAACTAAAGTAATGGCGAAGAACCGAAAAATTTAAAGTACATTTCACGATTAACCTTTCTTCACTACCCGAGCTCTAAGTAACTTTATAACCTTAACCTTTTTTGTCCTTTGTTGCCATGGAAACAAAAAATGAAAACATTCATCATTTTCCTGCTTGTAACCCAGGTCCCTGCAAATAATACATTCGCTTATAGTCACAGCAACCACAGTTTTTTTTTATTTTGTAGCTTTATTTGTAAAATATCAGAATCCCCTTAATTGAACTTTTGTTCTAGTGAAGTGATAGAGAGCCACTCGGGGTGCAGGGACCATTGGCCCCTGTGATTTATCCTAGTATGCAGGAGCTCAGTATACCGCAGTTAATAAAGCTGGCGGGCTGAAGTCTGATGGAAGTAATGTGCTTTCTATCCTCTTGTTACCGCTGAATCACATTTTATAGCTTCACAAATTCATCCTGAAACGCGTCTATGAAACAACCAATAAAACCGTCTGAGGCGAGCCCCTTACTTTATAGCCCCGTCAGTTTTAGCTGCAGAGATAAACTGCCTGGGTCATATCGTTAATTGTTTAATTTCATTAGGCCAGAAAAGTTATATACTTGATGCTTTAAATATCTTTCCAGTATTTATGTGATGATGGGAAACTGAAGTGTCCATACGATGAAGGTCTGAAGTGTCATTTACAGAAACTTCACTTATAATATCCACTTAAAGCCTCATTCACATGTCCATGCTTAAATCCGTGAAAAGGTGATCAGAGATGCCTCTGTGAAGATGTCCGTGTGTCCTTTTTTTGCTGTCCGTGTGTCATCTGTGTTTTAGTGACACTGCGCAGCTAAAATAATTTTCAAAGCATCTCTTCCTAATGATCCGTGAAACACAGATGGCATCCTTATTGCATCCGTGATTTTTCGGACCTATAGACTATAATGGGCGTGATGGATCGTGAACACGGACAAAATAGAGCATGTATCCGTGCTAAAAACACGGACCCACAGACCGTGCTAAAGCACTGATGTGTGAATACACACATTAAAATGAATTGGGACGTGTGCTGTCTATGGAGACCACATACAGCACACGTCCGTGGAACACGGACAAAAGAATGAGGCCTAAAGCGGTTGTCCACTTTAGGAAAGGTTGAGGTCATTAAAAATCCCACATAACAATTTCTTAAAATATAAAATCATGGCAAACTCAAATCGTGTAAAATCCAGTACTGGAAACATGTACAATTGACGCGTTTCGGCTAACGCAGGTAGCCTTAGTCATGACGTGAAGGTACATGATGAACAAGTGAATATTAACCCCTTTAAGGACTCAGCCCTATTTCACCCTAAGGACTCGGCCATTTTTTTCAAATCTGACCAGTGTCACTTTATGTGGTGATAACTTTAAAACGCCTTTTCTTATCCAGGCCATTCTGAGATTGTTTTTTCTTAAAATTCTTTATTTTCATATTAAACCATACAAAAATGAGCCATATAAAATTGTACATGACCACAACATAAAGTGCAAATGGCTAGGTATCCAAAACAGTAATAGTATCATAGCGTATACAAATCCAACGAACCCGTGTGGCACACGGGCGTCAAACGATGTAACACCCAGCTGTAGCAATGTCAGACTAAACACCACCAAGAGAATCATAGGCAGCACCGTTGGCAGTAAACACCGACATCCAACCACAGACACAAATGGAAAAGGGGGGGAGAGAAGGCAGTGACAGAGACGTTACCAGACGACAAGGAGGGGGTGGGGAAGGGGGGAATAACCTCAAGTTAAGAGATTTCGGTAATCCTGAGTATCTTGGAACAGGAACCAGGGGTTCCACGCTTTTAGAAAAGCATTATGGGTACCTTTCAGAAGCGCTGTAAGCTCCTCCATTCTCCGAAGTTCCTCCACCTGCTGTATCCAGCTTGTGACTTAAGGTAGGGAAGATGACTTCCAGAGAGCCGGGATGCACGCCCTAGCTGCAATCACTAAGTGTCTGAGACTAGTTCTACGGATGATGGATATAGGTAGATCCGATAGAAGCAGAAGGAAGAAACTGGGCGTGTCGGGAATCTTGAAGGAATATATCTTTGAGATTGTTCTGTGTACCGACTCCCAAAAGTGTCTAAGTGTAGAGTAATGCCAAAAGATATGGAGCAATGAACCCGGAGCGGCTTGACATCTCCAGCATAACTGGGAAGTCGAGGGGAACATTTTATGAAGGCGAGTCGGGACATAGTACCATCTCGTTAATATTTTATAGCATGCCTCTTGATATCTACTGGCAATGGACGATTTGTGGATCCAGTGGATTAATTTAGGCCACTGGTCTGAGGTGATGTTCATCTGTAAATCTTGTATCCATTTGTCTATGTATGGAGGACGGTAATCCGGTGAAGGTGAAATCGGCGAGCTGTAGATTTCTGAAAGCGAGTGTCTGTCTATAGATACCCTCGCCAATACTGGATTTTTCAAAAAGTGTAAGAGATCTATCATAACCAGAAGAAGGGGGGATAGAGGCAAGAAAATGAGCTAGTTGCCTCGATCTCCACTGTCCCAGTGAGCAAGGGTCGTTTAGTCTCGAGATTTCCTCATATGTAAGCCACCTATCTGAGCTCGGCACTTACCTCTAATCCGCCACTGCATGAACGGACCACCTGTACATCCTGCTGGGAAGTCAGGGTGACCCAGAATCGGGAACAATGGGGACGGAAATGGGGAGATCAACTGTAACACTTTGTATTTGTTGAATTGTAATAACGTGGAGCCAATGGTAGGATGCGAGGAGATGGCATTGGGAGCCCTCGCCTCCTATCCACGGTAGGAGAGCCAGGGGCGTTTTAGAGCATAGCTGCTCGACGGAGGAGATAGTTTTTTCGTCACATATTGTACTTCATGACAGTGGTAAAATAAAGTCGAAAAATTTCATTTTTATTTATAAAAAAATACAAAATTTACCAAAAATGTTGAAAATTAGCAATTTTCCAAGTTTCAATTTCTCTACTTCTATAACACATAGCAATACCGCCAAAAAAAGTTATTGATTTACATTCCCCATATGTCTACTTCATGTATCGATCATTTTGGGAATGCCATTTCATTTTTTGGGGACGTTACAAGGCTTAGAAATTTAGAAGCAAATCTTGAAATATTTCAGAAATCTTCAAAAACCCACTTTTTAGGGACCAGTTCGGGTCTGAAGTCACTTTGTGAGGCTTACATAATAGAAACCACCCAAAAATTACCCCATTCTAGAAACCCCTCAACACCCCTCAAGGTATTCAAAACTGATTTTACAAACGTCATTAACCCTTTAGGTTTTCCACAAGAGTTAATGGCAAATGGAGATAAAATTTCAGAATTTCGATTTTTTTGGGGAAAATTTTCCATTTTAATCCATTTTTTCCAGTAACAAAGCAAGGGTTAACAGCCAAACAAAACGTAATATTTATTCCCCCGATTCTGTAGTTTGCACGAACACCCAATATATGGTCGTAAACTGCTGTATGGCCAAACTGCAGGGCGCAGAAGGAAAGGAACGCCATATGGTTTTTGGAAGGTGGATTTTGCTGGACTGGTTTTTTGACACTATGTCCCATTTGAAGCCCCCCGATGCACTCCTACAGTAGAAACTCCATAAAAGTGACTTCATCTAAGAAACTACACCCCTCAAGGTATTCAAAACCAGTTTTACAAACTTTGTTAACCCTTTAGGTGTTCCACAAGAGTTATTGGCAAATTGAGATGAAATTTCAGAATTTCTATTTTTTGTTACCTTGTCTCAAAAAAAGTGTAATATAGAGCAACCAAAAATCATATTTACCCTAAAATAGTACCCACAAGACTGACACCTTATCCCGTAGTTTCCAAAATGGGGTCAGTTTTTTGGAGTTTCTACTCTAGGGGTGCATCAGGGGGGCTTCAAATGGGACATAGTCTCAAAAAACCAGTCCAACAAAATCTGCCTTCCAAAAACCATATGGCGTTCCCTTCCTTCTGTGCCCTGTCGTTTGGCCATACAGCAGTTTACGACCAGATATGGGGTGTTTGTGCAAACAAGAGAATCAGGGCAATAAATATTGAGTTATGTTTGGCTGTTAACCCTTGCTTTGTTACTGGAAAAATGGATTAAAATGGAAAATTTGCAAAAAAAAATTGCTGTTTTGGGACCGTTTTTTTTTTTTTTTTTTTACATCGTTGAACTGACAGGTTAGATTGTGTGCTATTTATATAGAGCAGGTTTTTTATATGGTGCACTGTGCTGTATTTTTTACTTTACAAAGTCTGAATAGACCTTTAGCAGGTCTATTCAGACTTTCAGCACCATGGAGAGCAGGACGCTTCTGAAAGGGGGCTCCCTCCCTCTGCAATCCCATCCTGTTGGGGGGCTGCAAAGGCACAGCAGCCCCCGATGGGAGAGGGAGGGAGCTCTCTGTTAACGTACGGACAGCGGTATGGAAGGGGTTAAACGTCTGGCATCTGATCAAGCACAGATGCCAGCCGTTTGTATCTGAGTGTCAGCAATGTGCTGACACTCTGATAGATCCACTAGACACCAGGGAAACATTACAGAGGAGGCGGGCGGGGGATCGCAATCGCGTCTCCCGCCTCGCGCACCTTCTCCCGCCGCCCGCAACCACCCCCGCAGACAAAATATGATTGGAGGGGGGTTAAAAATTAACACTTTGGGGGCTTTCACTCTCTGATCCCCACGGTCACAGACCGCGGGGGTCAGAGATCGCACAAAGCGCTGCAAACCGCAGGTCTGAATTGACCTGCGGTTTGCAGCGATCGTCGATATGGGGGGGTCACAGGACCCCCCTGGGCATTGTAACAAGGTACCTGCTGAATGATTTCAGCAGGTACCTTGTTCCGATCACTGCCGGCTGAGCAGCAGTGATCGGAACTACTCATGACGTACCGGTAGGTCATGGGTCCTTAAGGACTCGGAAACCATGACGTACCTGTATGTCATGCGTCCTTAAGGGGTTAAAAGGGGCCAGGAACCAATCACAGCCCTCCAAAATAACACATTTACTGAATAAAAACAAATGCAAAGCACCTGGAGTAGTGCAGAATCAGATCTGATTTCCTATTCGCACCAAGGAGGGTGCATTTCCGTAACAGAAACAACCAGAAAGATTCTCTATTGAACAATTTTCTCTGATAATCACCTCCCCTTGGTGGTCGAGAAGCATGTTTGCCTGCACTTTCATAATAGAGACTTTTTTATTTTGAATCTGTGAGGAATGTAAAGAAACAGCAAATAAAGTTTTTAAAATAGGCTGGTCTTTGGAAATGTCAGAGATATGCCGCCTGACCCATGACTTTAATGAACATGTAGCCAACGTATTGCAAGCTACAAGACGTGCAAGTGATGAGATAAACCACATAGGTGGAGTTACAGGTTGCATACTGCTGCATGTTGTAAGTCCTGCTTGTGGTGCAAGAAACAAAGGAGCGCGAGACCTGAATTACGGAACAGCAGCTACACTTGGAATGCCCACATTTATCACCATGTACCATTTTATGACTGAAGCCTGTATTACACTGCCCGATTTTTCAGCAGATAATCGCAAACGAGCGTTTGCAAGAATGTTCGTTAGCAATCATCTGGCAGTGTAATACTGCCGCTAGCTGTCTTACATTAAGACCATTATCTCCGCCTAAACTAGGCGTAGAAAATGATGATTGAGACGGGCCTACCGTCCCATCCCCACCCACGCCATGCGCACAATTGTAGACTCTGCATGAGCTAGGTGAACTCGCAGATAGCGGCGCAACTAACCATTGCACCGCCTTCTGTATCTGAAATATACCTAATTTAGGCGTATTTAAGAATTAATAATTGACCCCCTATTCTTCTTGAACATGTGGGGAAGCTAAAACAGTAGTTGTAGTCTTGTACACAAGGGGCAATATTATAATAGGGCTGATATAGCAATGATATTCTACCTAGCTTAGGCTACTTTTACACTGTGACAACCACCCGACAATCCCGTCGTACTATGCCACAGTTGCCATACAGGTCTCGTCCATTAGAGATTTCTGGCGGCAAATCCACTGTGAGCACAGTAGATTGGTTGGTGTGCCCATATATGATACAATTGCGATTGTACTGCATGTACAATCGGTAAAATAAAATTATCGATTTCGCACTGGAAACCAAATAAATTTGCTGCCACCACTCTTCGTATTGAATTGGGGCAAAGAGACCCCGGCTAGCTATTCCTAAAGGGAAGAAACGGTTATTTGCAACCTAGCAAACAAATCAACAATTTATAAAAATAAGACGATTGCGGTAGTATGTCCCTTCTAAGGACAGAGCTATTAGCATAGACCAGATAATGAAGTAACAAGATTAAAACTGGAATGATTAAATAGTTAGTTTTATTCTAAAAACTATACACAGAAATATAAATGAAAACTGACAGAGTAGAATGTCTGTAAGTTCAGAATTACCGTGGTAAAGTCCAGTAAAAGATAAAGTCTTTGAAAGGAATAATCCAAGATGGCGGTGTGCCCGTGTCCAGCAGGCAGTCGTGATGTTAGTCGACTTCAGATGGTAGATGAAGGACCAGGGCCTGAGTGGGTCGCTGTGTTTTACCCACTCTGTAGCTGGGAGTGGCTATGACACGCACAAGTTCAGCCTTGGGTAATTGGAACAGGGGGCAGTACTTTCACTCAAAGGGAGAAAATCTAGCAGAATCTTTGCTTTGCCAGTTTCTCCGTACCCATAGGTCAAATTAAGAAGTAGGGTTCATATTTATAATTGGTACAATTTTATGACTTGAAGACCATACAGTGTGCCTGAGAACCTTTAGATCTCATATCGGGAATTTCCGATTTGCTTGCGGATTCCCTGGAAGGTGTGTTAGAATAACCTAAACAATATCTGAAGAGATTGTTCATTTCGTATTTTCCTAACCCATGAAATATGAGGGAAATATGGGAAAAATATGAGATCTATGGATTGGATATAACTTGGAAGTTATCGTCCTTCTTGTATCCACCAGCTGTCTGATAAGGGTCTGTCATGCTCTTCTGAACTTTCTGACCAGGCTTAGGGTGTTAGGATTCGCTGGGGCCGCTCAGACTAGAAAGATAGTCCTTTTATGAGGTTTTGTCATGATAATATCAGATTAATGAATGTACAACCTGGCATGTGGCCGTGCTAATTTACCTCTTCTCTGTGAGCTGTGACTGAAAGTTTTAACTCTTTGTGTGAATGAGAGGGCTCTTGTGATTTTTGTAATTTTAAAACAGGATGCCTTTGCGATTTCTTAGTATTGCTGAGATCGTGAAGCAATACACACACTAGCGTTTTGTTCAGATAATACAACCGCCTGCATCCATTCAGAATGAATCAGTTTGTATTATCTTTAACATAGTCAAGACGGATCCTTCTTGAACACCATTGAAAGTCAATGGAAGACTGATCTGTTTTCTATTGTGCCAGATTGTGTCAGTGAAAACGGATCCACCCCTATTGACTTACATTGTGTGCCAGGACGGATCCGTTTGGCTCAGTTTCATCAGACGGACACCAAAATGCTGCAAGCGGCATTTTGGTGTTCGTCTAAAAAGCAGAATGGAGACTGAACTGATGCATTCTGAGTGGATCCTTTTCCATTCAGAATGCATTAGAATGCAAACTGATCCATTTTGGACTGCTTGTGAGAGCCCTGAACGGATCTCACAAACAAAAAGCCAAAATGCGTGTGTGAAAGTAGACTTATACAGCCAGTTGCAGAAAAGTGGCAACCAGCTTGTGTTCATAATGGTAATTTTTTTACATCCAAACAAATAAATGTAATTAAATTAGGAATAGTTACAACTACATTAGAAATTGTGTCTTATCTAATATCCCTTATTGAATTAATGTCTAAGTACAAATAATTCGATTTTAGTAAATATAAATACATGAAGAAGCACTGAGTACAAATGACTTTATTGGTTTTAAGAAGTTTTTAGAAAATATTTTTGCTTTTCTGCTTAGGCCCCTGACAGATATTCTAGGGGTTTTGAAGAGATGATATAATTATGATTGGATATAACTGTTTATTCATGATATCTGTGTACATAGTAACATAGTTTATAAGGCTGAAAAAAGACATCTGTCCATCCAGTTCAGCCTGTTATCCTGCAAGTTTATCCAGAGGAAGGCAAAAAGAAAAAACCTGTGAGATAGAAGCCAATTTTCCTCACCTTAGGGGGGAAAAATCCTTTCCGACTCCAATCGGGCAATCGGAATAACTCCCATCTCTAGTAGCTATAGCCGTAATATTATTACCCTCCAGAAATACATCCAGGCCCCTCTTGAACTCTTTTAGTGAACTCACCCTCCCGAACTCCTCAGGCAGAGAGTTCCATAGTCGCTCTGCTCTTACCGTAAAGAATCTTCTTCTATGTTTGTGTACAGACCTTCTTTCCTCCAGACTCTCCTCGTCACAGTCCTGGGGATAAATAGATGATGGGAGAGATCTCTGTACTGACCCCTGATATATTTATACATCATTATTAGATCTCCCCTCAGTTGTCTTTTTTCGAAAGTGAATAACCCTAATTTTGATAATCTTTCAGGGTACTGTAGTTCCCCCATCCCAGTTATTACTTTAGTTGCCCTCCTCTGAACCCTCTTCAGCTCTGCCTGCCTTGTTCACAGAAGTCCAGAAATGTTCACCGAACTCCATGTGCATTCTGACTAGTGATTTGTAAAGTGGTAGGACTATGTTCTCATCACGGGCATCTGTGCCCCTTTTAATGCAACCCATTATCACATTGGCCTTGGCAGCAGCTGCCTGACACTGGTTTCTGCAGCTTAGTTTGCTCTCCACTAAAATTCCTAAGTCCTTTTCCATGTCAGTGTTACCCAGTGTTTTGCCATTTAGTATGTATTATTCCTTCCCATGTGCATAACCCTACATTTGTCAGTGTTAAACCTCATTTTCTAGTTTACAAGCCTCTAATCTATCTAGATTTATCTGCAGCCGTATATTGTCCTCTTCTGTGTTAATTACTTTACGTAGTTTAGTGTCATCTGCAAAAAATTATATTTTACTGTGCAAGCCTTCTACAAGATCATGAATAAATATATTGAAGAGAATAGGGCCCAATACTGACCCCTGAGGTACAGACATTTTCTCCCAGTCCGAGCATCCTCATTTTATATACCAACCTTTTATGAGGTACAGTGTCAAATGCTTTGTAGAAGTCCAGATATACGACATCCATTGATTCGCCGCTGTCAAGTCTAGAACTTACCTCCTCATAGAAACTGATTAAATTAGTTTGACTGATTAAATTAGTTTGATATAGCGTTATTTGCTTATTTTCATTGAGGTACTCCAAGATAGCATCTCTTAGAAAATCGTTTACCCAAGACAAATGTTAAACTTACCGGCCTATAGTTTCTGGGTCTTTTTTCGGACTCTTTTAGAATATTGGCACCACATTTGCTATGGGACAATCTTGTGGAACACTCCCTGTCAGTATAGAGTCCTTAAATATTAGAAATAAGGGTCTGGCTAGGATATTACTTAATTCTCTTAGGATACGGGTGTGTATGCTATCTGGTCCTGCGATTTGTCGATTTTAACCTTTTTAAGACGCCGCTGTACTTCCAGGTTTAAACAGGGCACTTTTAATGGGGAATTTTCTTTTACATTCTGTATTTCATCTGACAGTTTATTTTCCTATATAGCGAAGAAGGACCGGCACTCACTTTCTTGATGATATGAAGAGACGTTTATTCAAGGCATAATAGCATCATCAGTTACTAGGTTCGGCTCAAGCCTGAGCCTTTTTCAAACTGCAATTCTCCATTAGTGAGGATTTAAACACTCCGCCCAGTGATGTCATCATGTTACCATGACAATTAGCAAACAGTTTGAATAAACATGAGGTGTCAGAGTGAAAACAACACCGATGGCAATGTAGTAACCATAGGCAATGTATTCAGCAAATTGTACTAAAGTCATTCAAAAGTCCATAATGTTATTCTTCTTGGTAAAGCTGCACATCTTTGTAACATTGTTTATGTTTTCTGAACTTGGGGGAGATAAATAAATAAAAGTTAATTACAAGAAGCTTTTAGTTCATAATCTCTATTCAGTCCCATATGTTCCGGTGTCTGCAGTCTATGGATTTTATGGAGTTCATTTTCCTCAGTGAATACAATGGAGAAAAAAATAGTTAATAGATTTGCTTTCTCCTCATCGCTATCTGCCGCTCACGCCTCATCACTCTGTAAAGGGCCAACACCTTCAGATTGATACTTTTTACCATTTATATAATTGAAGAACATTTTAGGGTTAGTTTTACTCTCTTTGGCAATGAATGTCTCTAGTTTGGCTGCTTTTATTTGTCTTTTACATATTCTATTTTTTTTTCCAATGCTTCCTCCCTACCCTCCTGTTTGATTTAAATGCTTTCTTTTTCTCATTTATTCTTTTCTTTACAATTCTATTCATCCACATTTTTTTTTTCTTGTTTCTTAACCCTTTATTCCCATAAGGTATGTACCTCTCACAATTAGAGTTTAGGATGCCTTTAAAAAGAACCCGTTTTGTGGCTGTTTTCTTTATTTTTGAGGACTTTGTCCCAGTTAGGTAGGCCAATGGCCTTTCTTAGTTGCCTAAATGTAGCTTTTTTTGAAGTTTGGTATTTTTGTTCCTCCTTGAAGAAAGAATGACAATTGGAAAGTTATTATTTTATGGTCACTATATCCCATATAGATTAGGATATTATTATTTATTTTGATATTTTATATATTTTGATATATCAATGAAGGAAGTGTAATAAAACATAAAAAGAAAAAATAATTTGAATGTGTTTGACTGTTTTACAGAGATCGTTGGCTAGCTGCACCTATTCAGATTTGGCAGATCTACATCCATTCCCTGAAAAGAGTGGACATAAGTTGCATCACTGGCCAGCTGACCCAAATGTCCTTGGTCCTACGGGGAACACAAGTGGTGCGGAAAGTGAGAGCTTATAGTTCCCATCCACAAGAACTGAAGGTAAGCTGTTAAAGGATGATCATGACATCTATGACTTGCTTTATGGCACATGACTGCAGCGTAAGACTACACACAGGGTTTGCTACTAGTCTGTAACCCTGGAGACACATAGGTTTCCATAGGAGCTGTGGACACAAATCTGTTATTTTTCAAGGCTATTTGCAGACTTGCGTCATTTTTTTTATTTTAAATACATTTTAACAATAAAAAACAGTTTCAAACATAAAGTGTAACTGTCATATATTTTATTTTTTTTTTTTTTGCAATGTGTAGGGACAGGTATAGGGAACATTTTTCTAATATACTTTATTTAGTTGAAACCTTTATTTCTAGTAGAAATCTAGGGCTGAAATGTCCCTTAGCAGCAAACTTTCTCAAAGCCGCTGCTAAGGGACATCCATTTTCCTAACCGTGCAGTGGTGCATTGACTAGGCAGATAAGGAAATGGGCTGTCCTGGGAGCTGGCGGCATCTGTCTGCCCTGCTCCCTCAAATAATAGTGGGTAAACAGTTATAATACATGAAATATACAATAATATATAAATAAATATCTTCATTTCGTTAATGCTCATTGATTAGTGTGGCCAGCACTGTCAGTGAGTTCTTCTCCTGTACTCCAAACATACTGACTAATGAACCAGCCGCCAGGAGTGATGTCTGTGTGAGCGGTAAGTTCTCAATACTGGCAGTGCAGGGGGAAGCTCCTCTACTGTATATAGGGACAGTAATATACTGTAACTGTCCCAGCTTCTCCCTGCACTGCCTGTAGTGAGCGCTTACCGCTCACACAGGCATGTCTCCCGGCGGCTGGTTCATTACTCAGCATGCCGGGAGTGCAGGGGGTAGCTCACAGTGAGCAGGAAAGAAGTGAGGATATTTATTAATATGTTATTGTATATTTCATGTATTCTAACTGTATTGGCCCCACTATATAGGACACATGCCCGCCAGCTCCCAGCACAGCCCGTTTCCCTATCTTCCTAGTCAGCACAACACTGCGCTGTTAGGAAGACTGATGTCCCTCGGCAGAGGCTCTGAGAAAGTTTTCAACTATATATAAAGGTTTTTCCTAAATAAAGTATATTGGAAAAATATTCCCTATCCCTGTCCTTACACATTAGCAAAAAAAATTGAGTTACACTTTAAACATTAAAGGGGTTGTCCAGTCTTTTCTTATGTGATGGCCTATATTCAGGATAGGCTATTACTAGCTAATTGTCGGGGGTATGGCTCCCCGCACCCCTGCGGATCAGGTGTTCCATGTAGGTCTTCTGCAGGAAGTTAACACTGCAAATACACTATACTGTCAACATTGTAGTGGACAGTGGGCTGAAGTCAGTGGGTGCAGCACTCCCCAGTACAATGTTGACAGCACTCTCAGTAGCTCCATCACCGACTTCTGGCAGGTGGGCTACACATAATAGATGATCGGCATGGGTGCACAGTGTTGGTGAGGATAGGCCACCACTTACAAAAGGCTGGGCAACCCCTTTAAAGTGGACCTGTTAGCAGTATTAACACCATTAAACCAACCATAGTGCCTAGTAGGGTTGATATTGCTGATAAAACAAGTCATCTAATTCACCGTTCCAGTGAAAACAGAGTTCTCGTCTATATATACTGAGTGGTGGGCCCTAGCCCCCTAGGTCCACTTCATATCCTCCATTTTCCATGCTCTCTCCCCCTGAATGACAGGGCCAGGCATCAACATCCTCTCATCTGGCCCTGTAGTAGCATGCCAACACTATGCGCCACAATTTTGGCACATTAGCTAAACATAAGCTAAAGTAGATGTCCCGTGCAGGTGCCAAAACTGTGGTGCATGAGGGGAAACAAAGACTGGAAGATAACTTTGCTTTCATTTATATAAGCAACTCCGGAGGAGTCTGGACACCACTGGTCTTGCCTTCTATTGAAATATCATGTTAATTCAGCGAGCCAAATGTTAATAGTGTTGTTGGGGTGGATAGCTGTTGACCTGCCACTTCCTAATGTCTATAGGCAGCTTAGGAGAGAGTGTTTGTTTTATCTGCAGGCTGTAGATAAGTTGAGGCGTCTGTTTTAATCATTACGCTCGGCCACCTCACTTCGCATCCAGCTTTGATTGCTTCAGTTGCCTCATAAATTAATTTAATTGCAGCTCTAGATTAGGAGGCACGCTGCTGATTGACATTCATCTCAACCCAGTGAGACGTACTGCCAGGTCTCTGCAGCCCTGAAACCTGTGACAACATCCAGGGTTGTAGTAAACTGAAACAATATTATTCATGTATTTTAGACTTCTATTTTTTTTTTTTACTAGGTTTGATTTTTATAGTTTTTTTCTGTTATATATATATATATATATATATATATATATATATAATTTTTTATTATTTTCTTTCAGTACCTCAATATTATATACTTAGAACTACAGTCAGTATCCTGATGAATCTGTATCTGTTAGGGCTCATTCAGACGATCGTATGAATGGGTCGGCATCCGTTCCGCAATTTTGCAGCACGGGTGTGGACCTATTCATTTCAGTGAGGCCGCAAAAGATGTGGACAGCGCACCAAGTTGTCCGCAGCAGTTGTTCCATTCTACGGCACCAAAAAGTGCAGACGGACATCAATGTTCTTTTTGGAGAGCAGAGTCTTTCTACTTGCAATCTTGCCTTGCACACCATTGTTGTTCCTTGTGATAGTGGACTCATTAACATTAGTTGCGAGGTTACCTTGGGTTCCTTTGTGACCTCGTGGACTATTACATGCCCTTCTCTTGTCATGATCTTTGTTTATCTACCACTTGTGGGGAGGGTGATAATGGTTTTGACTTTTCTCTATTTGTACACAATCTGTCTGACTGTGGATTGGTGGATTTAGCGATGGTTTTGTAACCTTTTCCAGCCTGATGAGCATCAACAACTCTTCTTCTGAGGTCCTTAGAAATCTCCTTTGTTTGTGCCATAATACACTTCCACGAATGTGTTTTGGAAGATAGACCTTTTGATAGATCACGCCTAATTGTCATCAAATTGAACACCTGACTCTAACTTTATCATCAAATTATCTGCTAATCCTAAAGGTTCACATACTTTTGCCACTCACAGACATGATATTGGATCATTTTCCTCAATAAATAAATGATCAGATCTAATATAGTTTGATTTGGTTACCTTTATCTACTTTTTGGACTGTGAAAATCTGATGTAGTTTTAGGTCAGATTTAAACACATAGAAAATTCTGAAGGATTCACAAACTTTCAAGAAACACTGGACAATTAAAGGGGTTGGTCATTGATCAGTTCTGATTGTATTTTTATTGTTACGACAGATAAAATAAATGGGTCAACCTATAATTCTTTCTGCCAGTTAAAACCAGATAATGACACCTATCCTTTTTGCAATCTGTGATTGCAGATTTTTTGATATTCTGTTTCCTGAACATGATTATGGGGGCGGCCATCTTGCCTGAGCTGTTATTAAAATCATTTAGATAGATGCTTTACAGCAACCACCATAGACACAATAGACTGAAGGGGACACATTGGCTTCTATGGGAGAGTTTTCTAGGCATGCTCTGTGACCTGTGCAGAGGTCAGGAGGCAGTAGATAAGCTGTGATATTGCCTATTGTGTTATCTATATAGAGAAATACTATCTGTCATTTTAATCCTGCCTGTAACGATAAGGAGATGACTGCTGAATAGTGATCTGTACAAAGCAAGACGTGGCACTTAGTGGCCAGTAGGAAAACTGCAGGGTTTAAGGATTGTTTTTTAAAATATAGATGACATGAAAAATTAAAAATACTAATTATTTGAAGATATGTTTAACATAGAAACTCAATTTAAACAATAGGTTATTTTCTGACGACACATTCCTTTTAATGCACCGCCTGGTTGGCTGTGGCTTAGTCAATACATTGCTATGGCAGGGGCCTGAGTAGTGTCCCAATTAGAAATAGGAAAACCATTTTCAATAGCTTATGTCTTATCAGTGTAATTGATGCCTGCCTGCATCTCACCCTTTGATGTCTGCCCATGACAACATTTGCCTGCCCTGGGATTTTTCAGCCTTTTCACTGTGACGTGGGTCCAGATTGCCATCCACATGCTGTCTGGCTTGACATGAGCATGAGCCCTAACACTTCTGGCTTGGGATGTTACTTTGCTTTCTATACCTCACCTTTACTGGAGTAAGTTCTGTAAAATTTCTGTAGTCCATAGGACTCCATCTATGAAGTTATGGAACATCTCATTGAGGTATTAACCCAAGCGGATGTTACAAACTGCAAATAAACCCTTGTTGTTTTTGTCTTTTTTTGCCCCTTTTAGGTTGACCCAGAGAGTGTATTTGTGCTCCCTCCAAATGGAATCCAGGATCTGCATATTGCAGTGCGTCCTCAAAAGGCCGGAAGCAAATTCATCTATCTCAATTTGGTTGATGTTGATCAGCATCAGCTTGTAGCCTCCTGGCTGGTCTGTGTACTAAGCCGAAACCCAATCATTTCTAAGGTAAGGTAGAAGGCTAGGGCTACTTGGCGACAGTTACTACTAATGATAGTGAATTTGTTTTTGCTGTTTGTGGGGTCGGCAACCTGTGGATTACAGCAAGCCCAGATTGACTATCATTAGTTGTGTACAATAGCACAACACTGCAGTTTTATGTCGCGTGGAGCCGTAGCTTAAATATAAAAAATGAATGCTATGAAATGATCTTTATTGCACTGTATTATATGTTTTGATCTCCCAGTGACTAAATGACCAATTCATTAGACTTCTCTGCTTCAGTCTTTACTTGTTCTTGTTCCTGATTTCAGATGCCCTGTCCACCTCCATGCTGGTTGGCTTCTTGTCTCATCTTCACTTCCAAATATTATATTTGTCTTATTCAACAGACCAAAGGCTATGAACACCTTTGGGAGCAATTTTTCTCTTATCATAGGTAAATTCTTATCAAACCGATAAGAATATGGCTTAAAGCGCGTCTGCCAGCAGATCTGTAGCTATGAAATTGTCTGACCTGTTACATGTGCGCTTGGCAGCTGAAGACATCTGTGTTGGTCCCATGTTCCTATGTGCCCGCATTGTTGGGAAGGATGATGTTTTTATAAATGAGCCTCTAGGAGCAACAGTGGGCGTTGCCATTACACCTAAAGGCTCGGCTCTCTCTGCAACTGCCATTCCCTCTCCACTCTGGTTGACAGGGCCAGGGTTGATAGTGTTATTTCAAAGTGCAGATGGTGAGACAGTTGCAGAGAGAGCAGAGCCTCTTGGTGTAATGGTAACGCCCCTGTTGCTCATTTGAAAATATTAAAACATTATTTTTCTCAGCAATGCGGGCACATATGAACATGGGACCAACTGAGATGCCTTCAGCTGCCAAGTGCACATGTGACAGGTCAGCCAGTGTCATAGGTACAAATCTGCTGACAAACGCCCTTTAAATTAGTGTTTATGAGCTTTCATGAGTTCAGAGATATTCTACATCTGGCCGTCAGAGCTGCAAATTTTAAATAAAGACCAGTTGTAAAAATTAATTTTAGCCCAACGTGAGTAAAATCAGTCATAGAAAATTGCTACTGAATGCCTTCATAGCCTTTAAAGAGGTTTTCAGGAAATTATTACTTTCTTTTGTAATACCTGCAGCCCACCTCTTCCTGGTGTTTCGATCCTCCGCTCTGCCTCCACTGTGTCCATGTTCCAGTCCCTGTAAAATCCGAATCTGTATGGGCACAGTCACATGCTCTGCTGCAGCCAGTAACTGGCTTCAGTGGTGACGTGGCCACAAGTGACACACCACTGCTGAAGCCAGTGATTGGCTGCAGCAGGGCATGTAACCATGCCAGTGCAGCACCAGATGTAAACACCGCAGATAGGGATACATTTTCCATTTACGGAGGCAGGCTGCAGGCATTCAATACAAATTCATTATTCCTGGAAAACCCTTCCAAATGTCGACTTCATTTAAATCGTGACATCTATACAATACTGTTATTTGGCATTCAAAAGAGCAACCCAGAAGCATAGTAACGTAGTAACAGTTTAAAAGGCCGAAAAAAGACATTTGTCCATCCAGTTCGGCCTGTTTCCTACAAGTTGATCCAGAGAAAGTCAAAATAAACCCCTGTGAGGCAGAAGCCAATTTTCCCCACTTAAGGGGAAAAAAACTCCTTCCCGACTCCAATCAGGCAATCAGAATAACTCCCTGGATCAACGACCCATCTCTAGTATCTATAGCATGTAATATTAATACCCTCCAGAAATACATCCAGGCCCCTCAGAAGCATCAGGAGGGGGACGGGGCCGTCCTCACTTTCAGCTTTGTAGGGAACAGTGTCAGCCAATTAGCACTTTGGTGCCCCAGCTTCACCTGCCCCCACACCCAACTCCGCTTATATTGGTCTCTATTGAGTTAATTTGTTGTAGTTAGACTATTACAGAAGAATAGTACAGTTTCAGCAAAAACACATTTTTATGTGTTAAAGGAAACCTTATCCAATCTTCCAATCTATTTTTAAATCACTTCTTCACAGCTTTCAGGATCTCTGCTTGCTGTCATTCAGAATAACAATCTGTCCTGGTGCTGTGATAGAACACAGGTGCCATATACAGTACTTGGTTGCCATTTACTTACAGTGGAACTACTGTATGAATTTCCTATCGATGCATCTGTCTATCTAAAGTCGATTAAATTGGTATGTCCATCTGAGCAATTTATGGCACAGTGTGCTCTGTATTCACTTCGGGTCTCCATTTTTGACACAGGGTTGGATCCCAGAGGTGGGACTCGCACCTATTGGCATACCCTGTCAATTTGTCATAAATGTCCCAGATAGGACAACCGCTTTAACAGTTGCGTCACTAAAAGGAACACTCCAGGCAAAACTGGTACACTGTTAAAGGGATTTTCCTAGACTTTTAAACTGATGACCTATCCTGTGCATAGGTTATTATCACTATCTGATCGGTGGAGGTCTGACACTGGGACCCCCGCTGATCAGCTTTGAGAAGGCACTGGCGCTCCTGTGAGCTCCATGGCCTCCTCACGGCTTACCAAGCACAGCGCTGTACATTGTATAGCTGCTGTGCTTGGTATTGTGCTCAACCCCATTCAATTTAATGGGGCTTATTTGCAGCTAGGCCACGTAACTGATGAACATGACATCGCTGTCCTAGGAAAAGCTGTGAGAAGGCTGTGGTGCTACTGTGAGCAATAATGACTTCTCAAACAGCTGATAAGCGAGGATCCTGGCTGTCAGACCCCCACTGATCAGATACTGATAACCTATCCTGAGGATAGTTCATCAGTTAAAAAGTCTCAGAAAACCCCTAGTGTAGGGCCTGAGATGGTGGAGCATTACACAGGGACTTAACCAAAGAAAGAATCCCTCTGTCATACTCCACCCCCCGAGGCCCTACACTAGGCATAACACAGTGAATCAGCTTTGCCTAGACCAGTTGTGGTGAACCTATGGCGCACATGTAAGAGGGGGCATTCAGAGCCCTCTCCGTGGGCACACGCACAGGGCTGGCTGTTATGAGCGCTTCCATCAATACATATAGAAGCGCTCACTGCTGGAGCACAGGGGAGCTGGCGGTCCTTTCATTCATTAACCGCAGCTCCTCTTCCCACACTATCTCTCCTCCAGGCCTGGCCCAGCAGTGACATCATGACCTCAGTCGGTGCTGCTAAGCAGCATGATGTACTGTCACACATTGCGCTGCTGTGTAGGAGGAGCTGGGAATCAGTGGGCCCTTCTCCTCCTACAAAGCAGTGCGATGTCTGGCAGTTTCCTGCTGCTGTGGATCACCAGCATCTGAGCATCGGAGAAACCAGGTGATTATTTACAGTTTTTTTTTTTTATATCCTCGGAAGGGGGCACATCATCTGGCATAACTACTGTGAAGGGGCACATCATCTGGAGTAATTACTGTGAAGGGGCATATCTGGCCATAGCTACTGTGAAGGGAGCACAATGTTGATATTACTACTGTGTGCTGTAAAAGGGCAAGAGTTGCTATGTGGGGGCATTAAAAGGAATGGGTGGGACTGGGTGTGTATAATGTTTTGGGTGAAGGTGTGGCCTAGTATGAAAAAAGTTGCCGCTCATGTTGTCCCTCTTTGTGGTTTTCAAAAGTTGGGAGGAATGTGGCTCCCCTGTGCTCTAGCAATGATAGGGATGTGAGGGGGCCACTGGGGAGTCCTTATAATGTGTAAGGGCCACTTACACATTATAATGACCCCAAGTGGCCCCATACAGTATAATGACCCCCCAGTGCCCACCCCCCATTCATTATTCAGGTTAAATTGCTGCCGTTGGCACCTTGTGATAAATAAGTGGGTTTTGGGCACCCTGCCACCACTAGCCTAGACTGTTCCTTTAAATCATGGTCTAGTCCAATCTACCACTCCTATGATGACTTCACGCCTAATAGAAACAATGGGCCACATTTATTAAGACCAGAAGGCCTCTACATAACTTCCTAGCTGTCTTACATTAAGACCATTTTCTACATCTAAAAAAGGCGCAGAAAATGATGAATGAGACAGGCCTACCGGCCCATCCCGTTCCCCGCCCACACCACACCTACAATTTTAGACCTGGTGTGATCGGGGAGAAGTCGCAGATAGCGGCGCAACGAACCCTTTAGCCTCCATCTGCACCTGAAATACACCTAATTTAGGCATATTTCAGATTAATAAATGACCCCCAATGTGACCTAAATAGAGACAATACATCGTCACTAAAATGTTTCTTTTTAACAACCTGAGCTGTTCTGATATATAACCCCCTTACAATTATGCATAAGAGAATCTGTGTAGCCGCCTGGCAGCTAAACAGCATTTCTAATTTACTAGCTCATAATTGTCTATGAAGTTATAGTGCATCTGTGACCTATCTCCAGTCTGAAATAAATCACACCAGGCTCCATCCATCACCAAGATTTAATTCTGCCTTTACTACCCACTTATGGATTGTATTATAAAGTTGCAGAAGTTGTTAACATAAACTTGTTCACTTGTTCCTTGCAGCCCATTTATTATCATTGGCATCATCAGAGTATTGAAGTCATGGCCAGACATTAAGACCATTCAGTGCTTTGTGTTCCTGACCAGTATACATAATGATTGTCCATGAGATTAAAAATAATCAATCTCCGTTTCTTATGCAACTACCCAAATATCTCTTAAAGCTCTCCTATGAGTACATATTCAAGGGCAGATTGGCCATAGACCCTGCAGGGAAATTTCCCGGTGGTTGATCATCAGGGGGCTACCCAAGCTCTCCTGATGGCCGCAGGCCAGGTGCATGAAGATATGATGCTCAACAGCCACAGGCGTCCTCCTGAACTTAACTGTATTGTCGTCCACAGGAGATGATACAGTCGTACAACTGAATACTGTAGGAAGGGCGGCAGGATTTTGTCCTTCACTGTGGTATTTGATTCTGCTGGAGCGGTACTTTGTGCTGCACTAAGCTATTGCTGGCCCTTTATACTTCTGTTGTCCCTTACTACTTGTGTTGGCCTTCCCTACTTATGTTTCGCCGTCTTCTATCAATTTATCCCCACCTACAACATGGGGCCACTTTAGGTTTTTTCCAGGGCCACTTTAAGTTCCCAATCCTTCCCTTTACATATTACAATTCTTTGTTAGATGATACAAACTTTCTATTAGAATTATTTTACCCCTTGATTTTTGTTTTTCACTCCCTGTCTTCTCGGAGCCATAACTTTTTTATTCTTCCTTTCACATAGCTGTATGAGGACTTGATTTTAGCTGAAAGTTGTACTTTCCATTGGCGCCATTTAATATTGCATATGATGTAGTGGGAAGCTGTAAAAATTTGAAATGCGGTAATAATGAAAAAAATGCAATTCTGCCACAGTTTTATGCGTTTTCTTTTTACGGTGTTCACTTTGCGGTAAAACTGACCTCTTACCATTATTCAGTACAATTACAGAGATACCACATTTATATTTTTTTCTTGTATTTTAATAATACTTTTTTTCTGTTTTCTTTGTATCGCCATATTCTGACCCACCATAACTTCTTTATAGTTATGTCTACGGAGCTGAGTAACGGCTCATTTTTTGTGGGGTGATCTATAGTTTTTGTTGATACGATGTTGGCGTGTGTTTGACTTTTTGATAATTTTTTTTTTGGGGGGGCCCTAAAGGGATGAAAAGGCAGACAATCAGCCATTATGATTTTGTTGAACATGCGATCATCACATTGCTTGTCCCATAGACTGCAATGAATTACCATTGCAACCTATGGGAGTTACGGTATGTTTCCATGGATCTCTGATACCTACAGGCCTTCATAGGAACTATTGATGTGGTAGCTCTCCAGAGGGACTGTGGGTACCACAAGAAATGAACTCCCCCAATTTCCACACCGGGAAGCCGTTTAGGCCCTGGTAAAGCCGCCTCAAAGGCTGTGATCCCAATTGACCATTGCATCTGAGGGGTTAAATGGCTGTGATCGGCCTGATATGTTGGCAGGAATAAGGGATGGTTCAGTATTTTATTTTTTAGCACCTACAAATGATTTGCATTTCCCAAAGGAGATCCATAGTACAGTGTTCATTTTAGGACATGGTCAGATATCATAGTCAAGTATCAAAATAATGCCAGTGTGACACCTGACTACTGACACCTGACTACTGACACCTGACATTGAAAACTGACCCTGACAACTGAGTTTGAATTATGCTCTTCATAGGTCAGGATCAAAGTGAGAATGAGTTATAGATATACTATGTATTTGTATGCAAAATTGCATAGATGAATAAAATACCAGGTTAACCCTAAGCAAGCTTATAGCTCAGTGGAAATGCACTTGTCTTGACTCCAGTGGGCCTGGGTTCAAGACCCCTTTCAGCCTTTAAAAAATTTAACATTTTACTAAGCCCCAGATATGAGGCAAATTCAAGTCATGTGTGACGCTGATATCTGACTACTGACCTAAGTCAGGCGTCAGCCTCGCTCCTAATTTTAGGTTCATTCTACTTTTCGTATACTGAATGGCATAGATAAATAAAATCCCAGACTAACCCTAAGCAAGCTTATAGCTCAGTGGTAGTGCACTTGTCTTGAGTCCAGTGGACCTGGGTTCAAGTTCCCTCTCAGCTTTTAATATTTTTCACATTTTATTAACCCCTTAAGGACCGGGGGTTTTGGGATTTTTGCGTTTTTGTTTTGCGCTCCCTGCCTTCCAAAAGCCATAACATTTTTATATTTCCGCTCACATAGCCATATGACGGCTTATTTTTTGCGGGACAAGTTGTACTTTTTAACGCTACCATTTATTTTTGCATGTGATGTAGTGGGAAACGGGGAAAAAATTCCAAATGGGGTGAAATTGCAAAAAAAAAAGCAATTTCACCACAGTTTTACGGGTTTTTAAATTACAACGTTCGATTTGCGATAAAACTGACTGGTTAATTTTATTCTTCAGGTCAGTACGAATCCGGCAATACCTAATATGTATAGTTTTTCTTGCGTTTTGATAGTGAAAAAAAAATTAAAAGTGGGAATTTTTTTATTTTATTTTTTTGTCGCCATGTTTTGACCCCTATAACTTTTTTGTAATTATGCGTATGGAGCAGTGTAGGGGCTCATTTTTTGCGGGGCAATCTGAACTTTTAATTGATACCATTATGGGGTGCGTATGATGTTTTGATCACTTTTTATTCATTTTTTTTTAGGAAATGAAGCGTCCAAAAATGGCGAATTAGCCATTTGGACGCTTTCTTTCCGTTTTTATGTTTACCGTATGGTGAATATTTTTAATATTATTATAGTATGGGCGTTTTCGCACATTGCGACACCCATTATGTGTAATTTTTTATTTTTTATTTATTTTATTTTCATTTTGGGGAAAGGGGGGTGATTTGAATTTTTATATTTTTTTTATTTAATTTTTATTTTTTAAACTTTTTTTTTTTTTTTTACCACTTTCTTATAGTTCCCATAGGGAACTATAAGATGCAATCATCAGATTGCTATTCTCATATATTCCAATGCAATAGCATTGGAATATATGAGAAAATCACATATTTCCTATGGAGCCTATTACAGTCATAGGCTCCATAGGAATACTGTGTAGTACCCTAGGTTTCATTCACAGAAACCTAGGGTACTACATGCATGCTCCGGCTCCCCTTGTGGCCATCAGGGAGCCGGAGCAAAACCGAAGTGAAACTTTCGGTTTGCGCTGATCAGATGCCGTGGTCAGGATTGACCACGGCATCTGAGGGGTTAAATGTCCGCGATCGGCATCGCTGCCGGTCGCGGACATGAGCTGCGGGTGTCAGCTTGATGAATCAAGCTTTTACCCGCAGCTCGGGCGCCCGCTCCGTGCGGGAGCGGGCGCCATCTTTAAAGTCCGGACGAAGGGCGTACATGTACGCCCTTCGTCCTTAAGAGGTTAATCCCTAGATATGAGCCAAATTCAAGTAATGTTTGACGCTGATGTCTGACTACTGACCTAAGTCAGGCGTCAGCCTCGCAAATAATTTTAGGTTCATTCTACTTTTAATATACTCAATCACATAGAAAAACAAATTCCTTCAACTTGCTGTCCAAACCTGACAAAAAAACATGAGCTTGGAATTTAAAAAAATGAGATTGGATTTTTTTTTTTTTTACATAAAACAGATGACAAGGAGTACTGTAACATAGTAACATAGTAACATAGTATATAAGGCCGAAAAAAGACATTTGTCCATCCAGTTCGACCTGTTTCCTGCAAGTTGATCCAGAGGAAGGCAAAAAACCCCTGTGAGGTAGAGCCAATTTTCCCCACTTAAGGGGAAAAAATTCCTTCCCGACTCCAATCAGGCAGTCAGAATAACTCCCTGGATCAACGACCCATCTTTAGTAGCTATAGCCTGAAATATTATTACTCTCCAGAAATAAATCCAGGCCCCTCTTGAATTCCTGTAAGTGTCCTTTTTTTATTTTATTAAAGATTACATGGGCAGCACCATTGTAAAGTGGGCACTAATTTAATGTACAATACAATAAAGTATTCTTAAGGGATTTAATTATCAGATCTATTCATCTATGCCATTCAGTATATGAAAAGTAGAATGAACCTAAAATTAATAGTGAGGCTGATGCCTGACTCAGGTCAGTAGTCAGATATCAGCGTCACAAATGAGTTGAATTTGCCTCAAATGTAGGGCTTAATAAAATGTTTAATTTTTTAAAATTAAAACAGGGGTCTTGAACCCAGGCCCACTGGACTCAAGACAAGTGCACTACCACTGAGCTATAAGCTTGCTTAGGGTTAACCTGGGATTTTATTCATCTATGAAATTTTGCATACAAATACATAGTATATCTATAACTCATTCTCACTTTGACCCTGACCTATGAAGAGCATAATTCAAACTCAGTTGTCAATGTCAGGGTCAGGTGTCACACTGGCATTATTTTGATACTTGACTATGATATCTGACCATGTCCTTAAATGAACACTGTACCATAGTGCCAGATGGTAGTTTTAGGATCCTCCCTTGAAGAGTCTACTTGTATAGAGATGTTACTGATGTTCTTGGCTGCTGTACTGCTTTAAATTTTGAGCTGTTATTTTGCATTATTGTAAATGACTGGAGTATTCTCCCTGAAAGGGATTATTACAAGCTGACATGTATAATTTTGCTGGGCTATTCATTGTTAAAACTATTTGAATTAGTATGTCGAGCGCCAGATCCTGGGGGAGCAGAAATGAAACATTACAATCTAAAAATATTAAAGCTCTCCTGTAATTTATTTCTAAAAGTGCCGTGCTAGCTGAATAAGGCGCCCAGCTATCCTAATGGAAATGAATTAACAAGTGTGAGAGTGGACTCCAGTCAATCGCTTTATAGTTGTTAATTAGATTTAAACGTTAGGTCTACCTTCACCATCATTTTATTTTTCATTACATGTATGATAAAAAAAAGCACCATTGTACATTGCATTGATAAAAAATAGCTTTAGGTTTTTGGCCGCCTTACAGACTTATGCATCGCCATGGTGACAGACTACAAACAGATCCCTGTGTAGTCTGGTCGAGCTGTCACGCTCCTTTCCATTTGTCTCTTACTTCTTGCTAACATACATTTGGTAGATTATTAAGAATTAGGAGATAGAAGGAGGGAAGAATGAATCACAAGGAAGGACGATCTCCAGGGCTCCCATGAAACATTCAGTTACGCGTTTCGGACAGCAAAAACCACAGCACGGTGCTATGATTAAGGGCACACACATGGTTTTTGCTGTCCTAAACTATTTTTCTTGTGAATTAATAAAATGGATGTTTCATGGTAGTGCTGGAGAATGTCTATTCTTCTGTTTCTGGTTCCTGTGAACCTGTTTCTGGCTCTGAGGTTTCCATTTACCCTGCTAATCACCCCGGACAGTGAATCACATTTGGCAAGCTGTGCCTTGTGGTTTTTCAGTAAGGAAGTATGAATACAGGATCAGTCTACATAGTTTTTTATTTTATTTTTAATACTTTGTAACCATGGAGACACATAGATCTGCCTAGCAGCTGAGTGCACTAACCGTTAGGAGATATTTTTCTTAATAAAGGTTGTTTGCAAAGTTGCTTTGTTATATTTTTGTAGATGTACTGGAGCAATAAATAATGGTGTAGAGTTGTACATTTAAGATGTGCTAGTAGAATGTCTGCTGTGTAACCACATAGCTGATCCTGCCATATGTCTTCACAGGCTTTTGAAATAACAATGTCTACTGGAGAGAAGGGCTGTAACAAAAGGATAACTTACACTAACCCGTACCCAACCAGGAAGAGATACTCACTCCATACCAACAGGGCCGATCTTCTGCAGTTCAAGGAGAACACCTTTGAGGTAATGGTTACCACAGCCTCAGCTTACTGAGAACAATAAAGTCCTTGTTTTGTCTTCGGTCACAATTCTGGAGTAATTTCCTAGTTTCAGCTTTCTCTGGGAAAACTGGGTGATAAGCAATTTGACTGTCGATGTAGCTTCCAAACAGTATCCCCACTTTTCTAAAAATCCTGCTTAGCAGATCAGCCTAGTTGTATATCTTGGGGCATAACTACAGCGGTGAAAAGGTTGCAGGTACACCCAGACCCTGGAGCCTAAGGGACCCCAAAGGACTCACTACTCATATGAGGCGATCAGTTGAAGGGCCAGATTTTTCCCTGTGCACCCTTCACGTACATATCAGATTATTAATCCTACTAATTTGGGATCCTAGGAAAGCTGTGTGCAACCATTTGTGTAAGCTAGGACAGCAGTATTGATTTTTAATCCAGCTTCCCAGTTATCCTTACAGTAATCCGGAATTTCCTATTACGTAACCCTTCTGCCCATCCACCTAGCTTTCTGATAAATAAGTATTCACATCTTGTAAAGGATATCCTATCACTTCATGATTGGGGGGACTCCATCTTTGGAGATCCTCACTGATCCTGAAAATAAAGGGGGCGCCATGCTGGTTCAAGTCAATGGGCAGTGCTCAAATTCCTGCACAGCCGGGTGGCCAGGGGCACTGTTGTACAGGGAAAACTTAGATAAGGAAGCATTGCTTCATTTTCACGATTGTCGAGGGTCCCAGAGCTCGGACTCCCATCGATACAAAGTGATGGACTATCCTAGACTATCAGTTCTATTAGACGGGAATACCCCTTTAATGTCCTTCATTTATTTCAAGGAGATGCGTCACCAATTATGCAAATGATTCTTTTAAATAATATGTAAATGAAAGTCCCCCTTTTTATGCAGGACTGAATTAATGCAGTTCTACTGAACCTGACAAGAATGGGGCAGAGAACTCTCACCATTGTGCTCCGCTGCTTAAATATTCCATCTGCTTTACCTAATTAAGACATTCTAATTGCAAGGTACAACAGGTCATCCATACTCGCTGCGGACACTTGTAAAGCAAGTGATACAAGTGCGCGCCAAGGCCGCAACTGCCGTCCGCTCGCAGGAAGCGACTTTGAGATTAGTTAAATCAAGGTCTTCAGTGCCTTGTAAATCAATGTGTATTATAAAGTTGCACTCTACTGTAATATTAATAGTTTACAAGTTCAACAAACTTACGTGTCCTCTAAATTTTTTTTTTTTTAAATTTGCCATTTGGAATGCAGAGAGGATGATCATAATGGGATCATTCTACATGACAGAGCAGAGGTTACTTTCACAGACGATACTTCCGAGTGCTCCGGATAACTTACTGAAGCGTATGATCTATTAACAGTGTTTATTTTCCACTTTCAGTCTACCCAGGGAAACATTGTATCAATTCTTTGATTTATGACTGTCTTAAAGCCATGGTACCCTTCAACAACTCTGATCTGTTTCCTGTAGGTTGGCGCTGGTGAAACGTACACGATTGGGTTGCGCTTTGCGCCTAGCGAGAGCAGCGGGCAGGAAGAGATTCTCATATTTATCAATGACCACGAAGATAAAAATGAAGAGACGTTCTGTGTGAAGGTCAACTATGAGCAAGCAAAAAAGAAAGGTTCTTTGAAGGTGTAGACTGAAGGGGTTATCCAAGAGTCTGACAGACCTCCCAGAGTGGCCGACCCGCAGAGGAGAACATACTTACCTGGTTCCCACCTCTGGGTTCTGTGTTTAACTCTCCTGGAAAAGCTCTTCCTCTCCCTGAGTCCAAAATTCATCGATGGGGGGGACACTTGACCGCTGCCTCCAATCACAGGCTGCAGTGGTGGCCTTCTCCCCTTGTGTCTTGACAAGTGGTCATATGACCAAGGGTAAAAACTGGAAATTCAGCTTTTACCTGGTTTCTTGATGGCTTATGTCCCAACCACCAAAGTTTCACTTACCTCATTGCTGATACCCCTTTATACTCAAGCAGGTCTGCCCAGCATTACTACCTTATTGACAATGTCCTCAACCACAGGAGTCTGTATAGAGATAACTCCTCCTGTTGGTTGCCATGCCTTATTGCACTGTATGCCGACACTGACCAGCAGGGGGAGTTATTATCTATACAAACTCCTGGACACGGCTGCTTTCTTCCACAGGTTGTATGTGATATTGCAGATCAGTTCCATTGCAGGGAATTTGGCTACGTGGCAGTGCCACACAAAACCTGTGGACAGGTGCGGTGCTGTTTCTGGAAGAAAGCAGCCATGCTTTTATCATTCTGGAAAATGAATTTAAGGCCATGCTCTTGGGATAGTGATTCCTGGAGCAAGCTTTGAAGCCCAGATCTGTTGTAGGTTAGTGGGGGATTTCAGAATCTGTAATGATGAGGCAAGTTGAAACTTTGGGGATGGTTGTCCTATGGCAGGGATGGCCAACCTGCGGCTCTTCAGCTGTTGCAAAACTACAACTCCCAGCATGCCCAGACTGCCTACAGCTATCAGCCTACAGCAGGGCATGGTGGGAGTAGTAGTTTTGCAACAGCTGGAGAGCCGCAGGTTGGCCAGCCCTGCCCTATGGGGATTAACTTTGAGAAGTTCAGCTGTACTCTGTTGATTTTGAGGCATATATGTGTTGTGTGGTTTTCATTGCACTTTTGTTTCTTGCAAATGATTAAAAGTTTTATATTGTATAAATAGATATTTTTATAAGATTTATTTAATTTTATAATTGTTGAAGTGCTCACTTTGTCTACAGCGTATAAAATAAAGTATTTTACAATTGTGTCACAGTTTAGTCATTTATCCCTCGATATATGGAAGACATAGTCCATGCTATGGGTTATAGTCAGAGTGAGAAGGGAAACCACAAGGACATACATTTTTACTAGCCCGGCAGCCAGACACTGCAGTGAAAATCCTATTGCTTCAGGAGGCTCCAATCGGTAGCAATGTACTGGTCATTTTCAATAATTATTCATTTGCATTAAAAGAATGCCTGACTGAGTTTTGGTAAGACTATTGATATGTTCTAGAGAGGGGGCCTGACCGCTAAGACACCCACTGATGGCTAAAACAAGGAGAGAGAAGTGCACATATTGCGCTCTCTCTCCTTACTGCAGGTGACAGGTTCAGTAGAAGTCTATTAGCCCATCTTGATTCCATCCTATCCAGTGAAGAGAGAGAGAGTGTGTTACTGTATGCGAGCGCTTCTCTCTCATCAATCTAGCCATCGGTGGGGGTCTCAGTGCTCAGAACCCCACCCATCAGAAGTTTTGATATTCCTAACATATCTAAAGTTTTACCAAAACTCAGTGACCCTTTAATGTGGCATCCCACAATGTCATGCTTTTCACCAATTGGAATGGTCTTTGAGTGACAACCCTGTAGGTACTGGAATGGTGGTCATTAGTGGTTTTCTTCAATATCTGTTTCTCATGTAGGTGACCAAGAAGAAATTGCAATATATTAAGCAAAAGTAGATCCGACAGTGGAGAGATCCATCACCAAGGAAAATTGGACCTGTCTCAGGATATGTCACACACACGCCAGGCATGGCTATGGATATCTAGTAGTAACCACTTTGCATTACTAAAGGGATACTCCACTCAAAAACAAATTTCCTAATGATAATTATTCATTAGTACGTTTTTCAAACTCCTTATTAAGCTGCACTGTTTTCTGAGCAGCATAAAATACTACCTCATGTTAGCACACCATGAAGCCACCGCTGTAAAGGGAAAAAAAATCTTTTTTGGTAAGACTATTGATATGTCCTAGAGACATATCAAAAGATTTAATAAGTGGGGGCCTGACCGCTAAGACAGCCACTGAACGAGGAGAGAGAAGTCTCTCTCCTTACTGCAGGAGACAGGCTCAGTAGAAGTCTATTGGCCGATCTTGATTCCATTATCTGGTAGTAACCACTTTGCATTACTAAAGGGATACTCCACTCAAAAATAAATTTCTTCATGGTAATTATTCATTAGTAGGTCTTTCAAACTCCTTAAGCCGCACTGTTTTCTGTGCAGCATAAAGTACTACCTCATTTTAGGACACCATGAAGCCACTGCTGAATAAAACAAAATTCTGAATGCTTCTGGGAAAATATTCTATGGACATATGAGACAATAGTGGAATCTTTTAGCACAAATGCACAATGCTATGTCTAATACAGGTATCCGTAACCTTCAGCACTCCAACTGTGATGAAACTACGACTCCCAACATGTACATTTGCTTAGCTGTTTTCAGAACTCCCATAGAAGTTAAGCCTGCTGGGAGTTGTAGTTTCACCACATCTGGAGTGCCGAAGGTTGCTGACCCTTGGTCTAGAGGACCTCACACCAACACCAAAACCTCATCCTAACAGTGAAGTATGGTGGAAAGAGCATTATGATTTGGGGCTGTAATCATTGAGGAAACAATGAGTTCTAAGGTGTGTAAAACATGTTACAGAAGAATGCAGTCCATGAGCTCAAGCTGAAGAGAGATTAAGTTTCCCCATAACAATGTCATCCACAGATCCGCCATAACAGTGTGTCCTCCACAGATTGCCCATAACAGTGTGTCATCCACAGGTACCCTATAACAGTGTCATCCATAGACCCCCCATAACACTGTCATCCACAGATCCCCCATAACAGTGTGTCATCCACAGGTACCCTATAACAGTGTCATCCACAGACCCCCCCCCCATAAAACTGTCATCCACAGATCCCCCATAACAATGTCATCCACAGGTCCCCCATAACAGTGTGTCCTCCACAGATTGCCCATAACAGTGTGTCATCCACAGGTACCCTATAACCGTGTCATCCATAGACCCCCCATAACACTGTCATCCACAGATCCCCCATAACAGTGTGTCATCCACAGGTCCCCCATAACAGTGTGGCATCCACTGGTCCCCCATAACAGTGTGGCCTCCAGAGGTCCCCCATAACAGTGTGGCATCCAGAGGTCCCCCATAACAGTGTGGCATCCAGAGGTCCCCCATAACAGTGTGTCATTCACAGATCCCCATAACAGTGTGTCCTCCACAGATCCCCCATAACAGTGTGTCCTCCACAGATCCCCCATAACAGTGTCATCCACAGATCCCCCATAACAGTGTGTCATCCACAGATTCCCCATAACAGTGTGTCATCCACAGGTACCCTATAACAGTGTCATCCATAGACAACCCCCCCCCCCCATAACAGTGTGTCATCCACAGATCCCCCATAACAGTGTGGCATCCACAGGTCCCCCATAACAATGTCATCCACAGATCCCCCATAACAGTGTGTCATTCACAGATCCTCCATGACAGCGTGTCCTCCACAGATCTCTCATAACAATGTCATCCACAGATCCCCCATAACAGTGTGTCATCCACAGGTCCCCCATAACAGTGTGGCATCCACTGGTCCCCCATAACAGTGTGGCATCCACAGGTCCCCCATAACAGTGTGTCATTCACAGATCCCCCATAACAGTGTGTCCTCCACAGGTCCCCATAACAGTGTGTCGTCCACAGGTCTCCCAAAAATGTGTGGTCCACAGTTCCCATATAACAGTGTGTCGTCCACAGGTCCCCGATAACAGTGTGTCGTCCACAGGTCCCCCATAACAGTGTGTCATCCACAGATCCTCCATAACAGTGTGTCATCCACAGATCACCCATAACAGTGTGACATCCACAGATCCTCCATAACAGTGTGTCATCCACAGATCACCCATAACAGTGTGTCATTCACAGATCCTGCATAACAGTGTGACATCCACAGGTCCCCCATAACAGTGTGTCGTCCACAGATCCCCCATCACAGTGTGTCGTCCACAGATCCCCCATAACAGTGTGTCGTCCACAGGTCCCCCATAACAGTGTGTCGTCCACAGATCCCCCATAACAGTGTGGCATCCACAGGTCCCCCATAACAATGTCATCCACAGATCCCCCATAACAGTGTGTCATTCACAGATCCTCCATGACAGCGTGTCCTCCACAGATCTCTCATAACAATGTCATCCACAGATCCCCCATAACAGTGTGACATCCACAGGTCCCCCATAACAGTGTGTCATCCACAGGTACCCCACAACAGTGTCATCCATAGACCCCCCCCCCCCATAACAGTGTCATCCACAGATCCTCTATACCAGTGTGTCATCCACAGATCCCCATAATAGTGTGTCATCCACAGGTCCCCCATAACAGTGTGTCGTCCACAGATCCCCCATAACAGTGTGTCGTCCACAGATTCCCCCATAACAGTGTGTCGTCCACAGGTCCTCCATAACAGTGTGTCATCCACAGATCCCCCATAACAGTGTCATCCATGGTCCCCCATAACAGTGTGACATCCACAGGTTCCCCATAACAGTGTGTCATCCACAGGTTCCCCCATAACAGTGTGACATCCACAGGTCCCCCATAACAGTGTGTCCTCCACAGATCCCCCATTACATTGTCATCCACACATCCCTCCATAACAGTGTGTCCTCCACTGATCCTCCATTACAGTGTCATCCACACATCCCCCCATAACCCTGGGTTCAGACCTGAGCGTTCTAAAAACGCGCGTTTTACGCGCGTATTTCAGCGCGTTTTTGCAAATAGGAAACGAGCGTAAAACGCGCGTTCTTGTGATTGACTACTGTGGTGTCAATCACAAAACGCGCGTCAAACGCCCCAAAAGAAGCTCAAGTACTTGTTTATGCGTTGGGCGTTTTACAGCGCGTTCAAACGCGCTGTAAAACGCTCAAGTGTGAACCACTCCCATAGGGATGCATTGGTTTTAATCTGTTGAGCGTTTTACAGCGCGTTTGAACGCGCTGTAAAACGCTCAGGTGTGAACTTAGGGTCACAGTGTGTTCTCCACAGATCCTCCATAACAGTGTGTCCTCCACAGATCCTCCATAACAGTGTGTCCTCCACAGATCAACTATAAGGCCTCTTTCACACGGGCGTCATGTTTGACGCCTGGATAAGAGGCGGGTGCATTGCGGGAATATGCAGAATTTTTCCGCGCGGGTGCAAACGTCTGTAATGCGTTTTGCACGCACGTGTGAAAAATCGCCATGTTTAGTACCCAGACCCGAAGCCGGACTTCATCACTGAAGTCCTGTTTCGGGTAGAGTATTCTGGAGAATTTATTATTTTCCCTTATAACATGGTTATAAGGGAAAATAATAGCATTCTTAATAAAGAATGCTTAGTAAAATGAAGAGGAAGGGGTTAAAAATAATAAAAGTTAACTTACCTTAGCCACTTGATCGCATAGTTGCGATCTGTCTTCTCTTTTCCAGCATCAGCTAACAACTAAAGGACCTGTGATGACGTCACATCACATGGTCCATCACCATGGTAAGATAGACTATGTGATTGGACCATGTGATGTGACGTCATCACAGGTCCTTTAGTTGTTAGCTGATGCTGGAAAAGAGAAGACAGATCGCAACTACGCGATCAAGTGGCTAAGGTAAGTTAACTTTTATTATTTTTAACCCCTTCCTCTTCATTTTACTATGCATTCTTTATTAAGAATGCTATTATTCCCTTATGTCCTACAGCAGCACAAGTGGGGATTTCTCCCCTGTGAACAAATAGGACAGCGGAATTTTTGCTGAGAAAAAATCTCCTAGCAAGTAATAATTAATTAATTAATCAAACCCCCCCCCCCCCCCCCTATAAAGGGCAGCACGCCCTAGAGACAGTGCTTTTTTCTCTCTCTCCTGTGGACATTAGGCCAGAGGACTTTTGTCCTCTTACTTTTGCTGTAACTTTCTCCCTAGCACGGCAGAGTTTCTGCTGGGGGGCTTTTTAAAAAAAAAAAAAGGATCCCCCCTTTTTTGTTAGTTTGAGCTTAGTGGTAAGCTTCTCTTGCTCAGCTTATTGTGCTGAGTTTCTCTTGTCTGCGCTTCTGCGCATATTATGTTCATTAGTGCCTCCCTATGTGGGCCGCTGCTTTGTTAGATGATTTTTCCCCTGGCGGCGTTATCCGCCATTTTCCTCCCTCCTCCCTTCCTCCCTCCTGTGCCGGTGGCTCTGCCACTTCTGTGAGGTGTTACCTCCTTCTCCTGGGCGCTCCGCTGGTCGGTCCGGCAGTCGCGCCCCCTAACTCGGTCGCCGCGCTCCCGGCACTCCGCTGTATCCTGAGAGAATCCCCTGCTTCAGCTTGCTGGCGCCGCGCTACACAGTGTACACAGCCGGTGTAGGGGGCGTGGCTTCCTTCCCACAGTGTCCCGCCGGCAGTCAGGCTCTGAGCTGCCGGACTGGGGCCCTAGGGTGACCTAGTATTTGCTCAATTAGGGATAAAGGAGGATGGGAAAAGATTGTTATAATATTATAACATAAGAAAAAAAAAAAAAAAAGGGGAAAAAGGAAAGTTAATTAGTTCACCTTTCGTAAAGGAAGTAGCAGGGTGGAGTTGAGGTTAGAGGTGGAGCTCCACCTATTTAAACCTCCTCCAAGCTCTCAGCAGGTCTCTTTCTTCCTGAAGAGCCGCTGGTGTCTGATCATTTGATCTAGTCTCCAGACTATCCTTTGAGCTACCCTATGGCATCTCCTAACGAACGTGGGAAGTCTTCCCACAAGCAAAGGCATCTCACTTGTGCCTCTTGTGAGACGCCCATGCCGGACTCCTACGAGTATAATCGGTGTCCTCTGTGCCGCCCACCTCAGGTCCAGCCCTCAATGTCGGACATGTTTGGCTGGATGAAGGACTTTATGGGCAACTCCATCCTGGAGATTAAGTCGGCCCTTGCTGCCAAGCGACCACGTGAGGACTCCCCTGGACCCCTCCTGATGCTTGAGGATGTCATATCCCTCGACGACCAGTCATCTTCTTCCGCTGACGAGGAGTCTGTAGGTCGTTTTTCTGTGGATAAAACTCAACGTCTTCTGTGCTCCATCCGGTCAAGGGACCGTGAGGTTGAGCAGGGGGAAGCTACTCCGTCCACCTCTAGGGGTCTTAGAGCCTTTAAAGTGGATGAAAGCCTCAAGAAGATGATGCAATTGGAATGGAAGCAACCGGAGAAGGCTCCGGTTCTCAATAAGAGATTTAAGATGATGTTCCCGATCCAGGAGTCGGAAGCAGATCTCTGGTTTCCTCCGCCATAAGGTCGATATGGCCATTGCAAAATTGTCGAAACGGACTCTAGTCCCGTCTGATGACGGCTCTAACTTGCAGGATCCTTTGGACCGCAAAGCCGAGTGCACCCTGAGGAGGTGCTATACGGCGGCGGCGGCCTCCGCGTCCGTGTCCGTCGCTTCTTCGAATGTTGCGGAATTCGTACGCTCACGGATCCTCCGTATCCAGTCTGATCTGGAGTCTGGAGTCGCCAGGACTGAGATCCTGGATCAGTTTAAGAGTAGACCCTTCTTCTTCGGTCAGATTTTCTCTGCGATGCCTCCACGCAGAATGTGAGGCTTGCGGCAAAGGGAATGGCCCTTTCCTCCACGAGCCGTCGCCCCTTATGGCTGCGTCCCTGGGTTGCGGACAATGCTTCAAAATTGAATTTGTGCGGCCTCCCCTACGAGTCTGGTAGGCTCTTTGGCTCCGAGCTGGACAAAATTATGGAGTGCCTGGCAGACAAAAAGGGGAAGCATCTCCCCCAACAGTCCTTTCGGAACTGCTCCCGGGCCAGGAGATCAAGATCATCGGGTCCGTCGAGATCCCAGAAGCGCCAGGAATCTTCCAGGCGTGGTAGAGGTCGCGGCCGGGGGAAGGATCGTAAAGCGGATCTTTGACTCTCCCGCTGGTCCCCCCCCTTGTCCTCCCGTTTTGTGCGACGCACCAAATTTAAGTTTTCCTCCAGTCGGAGGTCGTCTTCGTTTTTTTTGTCAAACCTGGCTTCAGGAGATTCCAGACCCGTGGGTTCTCGACATAGTGACTTACGGCTACAAAATAGATTTGTTGTGTCCCCCTCAAGAAAAGTTCGTGTTGACCCATCTCCTGGCCCATCCCAAACAGAAGATCCTGGAGGACTCGGTTCTCCAGTATTTACAGAAACAGGCCGTGGAAGAAGTCCCCTCCCACGAGCAGGGATTTATTCGCCCATTTTCCTAGTCCCAAAGCCTTCCGGAGATTGGCGCATGATAATAGATCTGCGCTATCTAAATCGCTTCATAAGAAAGAAGCGTTTTCGTATGGAGACCATTCGCTCCCTAGTCGCTATTTTAAATCCCGGAGACCTTATGGTCACGATAGACTTGAAGGACGCTTATCTCCACGTCCCAGTTCATCCAGCGCTTTGGAAATTCCTAAGAGTTGCGGTCTCCATACAGGGTGTAGTAAAGCACTATCAGTTTGCTGTTCTACCCTTTGGCATCTCTTCCGCTCCCCACACTTTTACCAAGGTTGTGGCTCCGGTTGTTGCCAAGCTCAGGCTTCAAGAACTAGAAATCGTACCATACCTAGACGATTGGCTTCTAAAGGCCTCTTCTCTAGATGTTCTTCAGTCCCATCTTCAGCTGGCTCTTCTGACACTCCAGCAGTTAGGCTGGCTAATAAATTGGGAGAAGTCCCAAATCCTGCCTTCCACTACCAGAACCTTTCTGGGTTTCCTGGTCGACTCTCAGAAGATGTCACTCTCCCTCTCTCCGGAGAGGAAGGACAGAGTCATAAGAGCCGCTTAGTTCCTCTTGGCACCTCGTCGTGTGTCCATCAGAACTCTGATGAAGATGTTAGGACATATGTCAGCGTCCGCGGAGGCAGTTCCGTGGGCCCTTTGGCATCTTCGTCCACTTCAGAAAGAAGTGTTGACCGTCTGGAATCACAACCCCAAGGGGTTAGACAAGACGCACTCCCTGTCTGCTCAAGTCCGGTCCTCCCTCAGATGGTGGAGAGACCTCTCAGATGGGAGGTCCTTGATTCAACCTCGTTGGATCACGTTGACCACAGACGCCTCCCTTCTAGGTTGGGGAGCCCATCTGGAAGACAGTCCAGTACAAGGTATCTGGACTCCTCAGGAGAGACTTCTCTCATCCAACATGAGAGAATTGAGAGCAGTGCGTCTAGCGCTCTCTCATTTTGCTCCTCTTATCCGCGGGAAGGCGGTGAGAGTCCGTTCCGACAGTACGACAGTAGTCGCTTACATAAACAAACAGGGAGGCACGCGATCTCAACCTCTTCTTCAAGAAGCAGGTCTCATTCTCGCCTGGGCAGAGCACTGGCTATCTCACCTTTCTGCAGTTCACATCAGAGGAGATCTCAACATAGTAGCAGATCGTCTGAGTCGCGGTCTGCCAGTTCTAGGCGAATAGTCCTTGAACAAGGACATCTTCACCCAGATCACTCTCTGGTGGGGCATGCCGGAGATCGACCTGATGGCTACCCGGATGAACGCGAAGGTGGACAAATTCTGCTCCCTTTACAGAGAGGACAACCCTGTGGCGATAGACACTCTGTCCATACCTTGGAGGTTCAGACTGGCTTACATCTTCCCTCCACTTTCCATGATACCACGGGTATTGACAAAAATCAAGCAAGACAAGACCCCGGTCATAGCAATAATACCTTTCTAGCCGAAGAGGTCTTGGTTCACCCAGCTCATGAGGATGAGTCAGGGCAATTACTGGAAGCTTCCCCCGGTGCAGGACCTGCTGTATCAGGACACAGGTCCATGCCTAGATCTGAGGAGACTCAGTCTGACAGCCTGGAGATTGACAGGACCCTACTAGAAGCTAGTGGGCTCTCTGAGGCGGTCTTGAGAACCATCTCCCACTCCCGTGCGGAGTCTACAAAGAAAGCCTACTCAAGGATTCAGAAGATATTTCTTCAGTGGTGTGCTGTTAAAAAGGTAGTTCCCTCAGATCCCCCTCTTTCAGCTGTTCTACAGTTTTTGCAGGACGGCCTAGACAAGGATCTAAGCCCGTCAACACTCAGAGTTCATACCAGTGCTCTTTCTGCCTTTTTAGGCAGACCACTATCTCAAGACCCCCTACTCAGGAGGTTCCTTAAAGGAGCCGAAAGACTAAAACCTAGAATCCTGAGGCCGATCCCAGAGTGGGATCTATCTGTTGTTCTTAAGGGGCTATCTTCTCCCCCCTTTGAACCCTTGGAATCGGTGCACCTTAGGTTCCTATCCCTTAAGGTCACGTTCCTCCTAGCCATAACATCGGCTAAAAGGATTGGAGAGTTACAGGCGCTTGCAGCCGCCGAACCCTATACCCTCTTTCTCCAGGACTGTGTTCTGTTGAGATTTTTGCTGTCCTTCACCCCTAAGGTCCCAACGTTTACTATCCGTAATCAGACCATCTCTTTGCCGGTACTGTGTCCCGTTCCATCATCTCCTGAAGAAGAAGCTCTTCACTCCCTGGACATTGCCAGATGCCTCAAGATTTATCTGGACAGGACTGCGGATTTCAGAAAGACTGAACACTTGTTGATATCTTTTGCAGGGCGGAATAAGGGTTTAAAAGCTTCCAAACCATCTTTGAGTAGATGGGTTAAGGAAGCAATCAGCGAAGCTTTTCTCGCTCAGAGGGTATCGCCTCCATCCTTTGTTACTGCCCATTCTACAAGGGCAGTATCCACCTCCTTTGCTGAAAGGAGCCTAGTCCCTCTGGACCAGATCTGTGCGGCAGCCTCATGGAGCTCCCTTAGCACTTTCATTAGACATTACCGTCTAGACTCTAGACGTTCTCAGCGGGCTGTGTTCGGGCGTACAGTGTTGTCGACCGCCCTCCCGTGAAAAAATAAAAAAATAAAAAAAAAATAATAATATATATTTTTCGTTTATTTCCTGAAGGAGTTTATTCCTTCTTTCAGAAGTGGGCTAGCGCTATACTTTACCCTCCCAGAATTTGTTGGGCTACTCGCTAAGTCCCCACTTGTGCTGCTGTAGGACGTAAGGGAAGCGTCAATTTTTACGTAAATTTGTTTTCCCTTAGTCCTATCAGCAGCACACAAATTTCCCCCCCTTTTTATGTTGTTATATGTTCTTGAGATAAAGCACTGTCTCTAGGGCGTGCTGCCCTTTATAGGGGGGGGGGGGGGTTTGATTAATTAATTAATTATTACTTGCTAGGAGATTTTTTCTCAGCAAAAATTCCGCTGTCCTATTTGTTCACAGGGGAGAAATCCCCACTTGTGCTGCTGATAGGACTAAGGGAAAACAAATTTACGTAAAAATTGACGCTTTTCCCTTATAACCATGTTATAAGGGAAAATAATAAAGATCTGGTCCCGTTGTTAAGCAACCATGCGGGAAAATCGATTTTCCCGCAGCCCCATTCACTTCTATAGGGCCTGCGTTGCGTGAAAAACACACAATATAGAGCATGCTGCGATTTTCACGCAACGCAGAAGTGATACGTGAAAATCACTGCTCATGTGCACAGCCCCATAGAAATGAATGGGTCCGGATTCAGTGAGGGTGCAATGCGTCCTCCTCACGCATTGCACCCGCACGAAAAACTCGCCCGTGTGAAAGGGGCCTAACAGTGTGCATGCGCAGCATTATCTCCATTCACTGCTATGGAATTTCGAAAAAGCCCGGATGGGACAGCCCCTTTTTTCAGCTTGTGGTTTTATAAACTGCACCATGGAAAAACAGAAGTGCCCTGGCCATTCAAAACGCGGGGTCCATGTCCAGAATTCCCATTTAAAATAGGAAGGAATAAATATCCACGCCAAAACTGCATCAAAAAGTGTTTTTAGTCAGAAAAAAAAACGCATAAAAAAAAACCTGATGTGGATTCTGCATTGGGGGGTTTTTAAGCACAGAAAATACTCTGTGTGAACATACCCAAAGAGGCTGCAGGATCAGCAGTTTGCAGTGGAAAGGCTAAAGAGAGATGATGTGGCATTCTACTCAGCTGCTGTGGTTGCAACTGCTGTCCGTGCCTACAAAGTTCTGGTCCAATATTTCGGGATTTGGGGCCCCACTTTCAATTTTGCCCCTGCCTCTAATACAGCATCAAAATGGGCAGGGCATCCACCAAAGAGAGAATGCCTTTCTTATACCCCACTTCTCAGGCCATGCACGCAGTGTTTCAGGCCTGGATTCTTCTTTTAGGTAGTTTATAGATGAATTCTATTCTTTCAGGCCTCTGGTTTGCTTTGATGATTATGCCGGGGGTGACTGTGTCCTGCTGTCATGTCACACAGGGTCCTATCACCCTTGGTCTCATTTAATATTTATAGAATATTACAGAGACGCTAACCCTGACACTTACTGTGTATCTTTCCTTTAATATTAGGCCCTTGAAGGCTGAAGAACAAAGCTATTACATGCCAGGTCCCTGTATTATATTTCTCTTAAATAACAAGCACCATTGATGCCGCTGCTCTTTGTAGCGAGTCAGGAATGACCTTCAGCTCTGTGGCTGCCGCGCAACCATCTGAATAATGATTGTTACTATTGTATCCCTCCACAGCACCTTGACACTTTTCTTGTCCAATTAATATATCTCAGCAGAGGTTGTATAATTCTCAAGTGCAAAATGACTCCTCTGTTTAACTCTATGGGTGTCTACTGTCCAGAGCTGCTGTATGTCAACGTATAGAAACCTATAGAAAAGAAAAGCGTCACAACTGGCCACACTGCTCTGTGGTGCAACAGGCAAAAATAGCCATAGGCATTAAGAGCGTCACAACATGAAGAATTCGGGTGATAAATCTCCCTATGGATAGCACCTTATCGGCATGGCTAGTCTTATAAGCCAGGCAACACTCCTCTGGAATTCTAGGAAAAAGGGATGCAAATGAGCTCTTGACATGTCCTGTCTCTGATGCCACCAGATGTAAGGCAGCTATCCTATATGTCAATGTTCAACCTTTTAAACAGGCCTTGGGACATGACTTGGGTAATAATGCAGCCAGCACCTCAGCTGCAGACAGCTGTTTCAGGTTGATTGCCCCTCATCAGTGCAGAGCAGAGAGTACAGGCTTAACTGGGTGAGGGGCCTAGGTCGATTCGGGGAGAGTACCAATGCTCCATAACTGTGCCAGCAACAGTGCTCCTCAAACCTTGCCAGTGACAATGTCTGCTTAACAGTAACTGCCAGTGACAATATTCCCCTAACTGTGCTATTGACAATGCCCCTGTGAAAGTGACAGTCCCAGTATCCCTCAAACTGTGCTGGTGACCATATCCCCCTAACAATGAGAGCCAGAAACAGTACCAGTGACATTGTCCCCATAAGGCCTCTTTCACACGACCGTATGGTTTTGTGGTCCGCAAAAAACGGATCCGCAAAAAAAATGGATGACATCCGTGTGCATTCCGTTTTTTGCGGAACTGAACATCTGGCCCCTAATAGAACAGTACTATCCTTGTCCGTGATGCAGACAATAATAGGACATGTTCTATGTTTGAACGGAACGGAAATACGAAAACATAATGCATACGAAGTACCTTCCCTTTTTTTTTTTGCGGACCTATTGAAATGAATGGTTCCGTATACGGACCATATACGGAATGCAAAAAACAGCCCGTACACTCGCAAAAAAAAAAATGTTTACGTGAAAGAGGCCTTACAGTGACAGCCTCAATCCTCTATAACAGTACCATCCATTGTGCCCCTCAAGGCTTCTCACCTGGGTGGTCATGTCATCATTAGCAGAGCAGTGATGGCAGCAGGGATGTCTGTCACAGTTGCCTGCGCAGCAGCAGGTGTCAACTTGAATAAGTACAATTGCACCCACTGTAGGCCGTATATGAAAAATTGTTAACAACATGTATCTCTTTTTTGTACGGCCCTTCACTACTACTAGTAGTAACAGTACATGAGTTTTCCTTGAGGGCTCCTTTAAACCACAAAGGTTAAATGGATTGCATGAGAATTAAGATTACAAAAATCATGGCTGCTTTCCTCCAGAAATAGTGCTGCTTCTGTCTACGGCGTGTGGGAGCCATTTATTAATACCAGCGTTTTAGATGCTGATCTTAATACCCCTTTAGCTGGTTGTGGATGCGCCAAAATTTTGACATATCCACCACCTGTCTAAATCTACACCATTTTCTATGCCTAAAGCAGGAGTAGAATATGATTAATGAGATGAGCTGCCAGCCCACGACATGCCCCCTTTTTAGACCTGGCGTGAGTGGGGAAAAGCCACAGATTGCAGCGCAAATAACTGTTGCGCCACAATCTGCGACAGATATGCACTTAAAGGGGCGTGTATCTGTTAATAAAGGACTCCCTGTGTCTTCTGCTCTGACTTGTACAACTAAGTGGGCCTGACCTGCAATACCAAACACTGCCTATGGACAAGAATGGCACTGTTTCTGGAGGAAAGCACCCATATTTTTCTAATCTTGGACTATGTGGGCCTGAAGAATTCATGTGAATGAAGACTTTTATAATACCTTATAGTCTACACCAGGACCTTACTTTCATCAGGATGATTGATTGTTTCCTCAGCTTTGAATTTGCAGACTTTCCCAACACTAAGCTCAGCCGTGCACAATATTTCCATAACATACATTTATAATTAATCAGTCAATCACTTTCATTTCTTGGCACTTAATCAATTCCAAGTTAATCAGATGAGCAGAGGAGCCACATAGAAGGTGCATGGATGGTATAGCTAGAAATAATAAATGCAATCACAGTCTAATTATTTAGAGTGGAAGACAGATTTTATAATGTAATTTTTCTGTTTCCTTCATAGATATATGCAAATGTGACATTCTTATTAAATGCAAAACTTAAAATTATATAGACGGGGACCTGTGGAGGCCTCAGATACCATGTTTCCTCTGAAGTGTACAATGCGGCTTGTTATAGCACTCCCTCCTAAGTACAAAAATATACACAAGAATACAAGATACTACCCCTATGTAAAAGAACAAGAATATAACTACTATAATACTGCCTCTATGCGCTAGAACCCGGGATACAAGGGCAAGTGCCGCGGCCCACTGCTTCTGGGGGGGCCCACTGAGCTGCTATGAGCACTTTCATCAATACAGATGGAAGAACTTATTGCTGGAGCTGCTGTCATTTCACTTACGCAGTACCCCTCGTGAAGGGCCCTCTGATAGTCAAATGAAGCTGCTGCAGAGAATCAGACACCCCCCCTCTACATGAGGACAGTGAAGAGAGAAGATCAAGATGGCAGGGCTGTGAGTAGTGAGTCTGCACTGTGACTGCCTCTGGGACAGGGAACTCTTCCAGGTGCTGCTGGATGTTGTAGTAGACAAGCAGCTTCATGCAGGGGCGTACATAGAAATCATTGGGCCCCATAGCAAGAATCTGAATTGGGCTCCCTAACTCCACCCACTACCCACCCCTGGACCATCCCACCACCTGCCCTGGCTCCACCCCTGCCACACCCCCCATTGTATTCCTACTGACGCAGAGAATGAAAGGCACAGGTCAGTTTCGCCGAAAAGGGAACGCCGTAGGAACAAAACCCGTAAAATGGTGGAGGAATTGTGTTTTTTGTTTCCAATTCCACCCCATTTGAAATTTTTTGCCCGCTTCCCACTAAATTGTATGCCATCTTAAATGGTGGCATTAGAAAGTACAACTTGTCCCGCAAAAAATAAGCCCTCATATGGATATGTGACCGTAAAAATAAAAAAACATATGGCTCAAGGAAGATAGGGAAGAAAATGCAAAAATTAAAGAAATTCTGGTATTCTAACTGTTAAAGGGGTTATCCAACCCCTATTATACCCCCCAAAATGTCTGGCCACTGCATGCAGGTAATACTTATGCCCGGGGGCAGTCAATAGCAGGCCAGCAAGGAAATGAGCCTCCCTAGCATCACCCGTGATGCTAAGGAGGCTCGTTCCATTGTGGCCCGCTATTGACTGCCCCCACATCTCTGGATGTTTTTATTCATGTGACAGGGGGATGCAATGGTGGCCGTGTGGGCATCAGTGACGCGGCTGCCGGGAGCGGGATAAGTATTACTTGTATGAGGAGCCCTGGCATTTTGGGGGCATTATAGGGATTAGATAACCCCTTTAACTCCTTGCTGCTGATGCTTAGTTTACTATGAGAAAAATAACCATTTATCATGAATAATGACTTTCGAGTATAACTTGATATTGCTGTCATAACGTGTAAGAAATAAAAGCGTGAACATCATACGTTATACAGAAAAATATGATCTATTACACGTTACACACCAATAATGTTGTTAAACCTTGCACACACCAGTAACTCCACCATATAGTGCTTCTCCCATACACTATGCACAAATAATAACTTAATATGCTATACAGATAAATAACCTGTTTATACAATGTACACAGATAAAGCCACCATATCCTGTACACAGTGGGACAGGGCAGCTATTAACAATTTTTGGCCCATTATTGCCACAGAGTCAGTGCCACTAGGCACTGTTAGGGCTCTTTCACATGAGCGGATGCCGTGCGTGTCATACACAGAGTGAATGACAGCCAAGACCCACACTGGACAGCAGAGACACGGAGCATTAACATGATTGATAATGCATGTGCCTATCTGTGATCTTTTTACTACGAAATCACGGTGAGATAAAGTTGTCACTGTGATTTTGTAGTAAAAAGATCACAGATAGGCACATAACGTTATCAATCATGTTAATGCTCCGTGTCTCTGCTGTCCGGAGGCTGCTTGGCTGTCATTCACGCTGCGGATTACCCGCACGGCATCCGCTCGTGAGAAAGAGCCCTTAGAGGAGGCAGATGTCAGGGACACGGCAGTGGGTGGGAGATCAGAAGCTGCTAGAGGCTCTATGAGGGGAGTGAACATAAAGGGTACTTTCACACTAGCGTTAGTGTGATCCGGCAGGCAGTTCCGTTGTCGGAGCTGCCAGCCGGATCCGCCTGCTCAGTGTGACAACTGACAGCATTTGTAGACGGATCTGGGGGCGGATCCGTCTACAAATGCATTGAAGAACGGATCCGTCCCTCCGCTTGTCATGCGGATGGACGGATCCGTCTTGCAGTCTTTTTCACAGTTTTCCGGTCTGCGCATGTGCAGACCGGAAGGACGGATCCGTCCTTCAGTTGTTTCACAATGCTGGATCCGCACTAATGCAAGTCAATGGGAATTAGTGCCGGATCCGCATTCCGGCGACTGATCAGGCATTTTGGACGGACATAATACCGCAGCATGCTGCGGTATTATGTCCGGCCAAAACGCCTGACAGTGACTGAACGGAAGGCATACTGATGCAAACTGAACGGATTTCTATCCATTCAGATTGCATGGGAATATGCCTGATCACTTCTTTTCCAGCATAGAGCCCTTTTGACGGAACTCTATGCCGGAAAAAAATAACGCAAGTGTGAAAGTACCCTAAGACAAAAGGTGATGGAGATCTGTTATTAGAGGAAGGATAGCAGCAGCTGGCATGGGCTCTCTTATAGGAAAGGGGAAAGAAGCAGGTGGCATGGACTGTGTTAGATCAGGGGGCAGAAGTTGCCAAGGGCTTTATGCTAAGGGATTGGGCACATCAAGTCCAATAGGTGATAGGGGCTCAGTTACTGGATGATGGACAGAACCAGAATGGAGGAGGACAGAAGGTTCCATGGGCTTTGTGAGTGGGTGGTGGTGACAAGGAATACAAAAGGTGGGGACTTCAGGGAACATAGAAGATGATGGTGGCTGGAGGCCACAAATGGTTGCAGCTATTCTGTGGGGACAGTAGTATAGGGGCATACAAGAGAGGTTCTGTGGTGGCCAGGAGGGAGATAATAGTTAACAGCAGCAGGATAGAGGGAGATGGCAGACTGCTAATTCTATACCTGAGATTCTTTCCTGCTGCAGTATTTTTCCCGGGCCGGAGATGGGGGCGTAGCCTCACGGGATGGGGGCATGGCTTCACGGAGGTGGGCTGGGCATGGCCATTGAAGGTTTTTCTGCTTGAGCCTGACAGGGAGAGTCGGGACATCAGCAGCCTCTGCTCCCTTTGTGTACACAATGGGGGGGACGGGAATGGTTCGGAGAGGGGCCCTGACTGAGAATAGGGGAAGCAAGCAGGGCTCGGCCAGGACAGAACGGAGGACAAGTGGGCGGGCTGCCTCAATGCCCGATAAACTGACTGAGTCTGCAGATGTAGGGGGCGGGGCCTTCCATGCGCTCCGGGCCCCCCATGCCACGGGCCCCATAGCAGCTGCGTGGTCTGCCTATATGGTAGGTACGCCACTGGCTTCATACTATTTATTTTACTGCTTCATGAAGCAGTTTGCCTCCATGACACCTTCCCCCTCATATCCTGCTGTCTCCTTTCCTCCCTCATGTATCCAGAGCTCCTGTCTCCTATTGCTGCCCTGCTCAGACCTACTGCCACTACTTCTTTAATGAATCCTCCTCAGACCCTTCCACCTACTTGCTGTGTTCACCCCTCCTGTCCATCCATGGCCCCGGCCCCTGTGTCAATCCTCTGCCTCTCATTATAGTGTTGTCTAAACCACATTCACCATAAGGACCTTCTAACGTCACAGGGTCACCCTGTGCTGCGCCCCTCACCCCATATTGTGCTCTCTTAAACCCTGCATTGTGCCCTCTTACCACACCCTGTACAGTGCCCCTAGTCATTCCCTTTACTGTGCCCTCTTATACTCTTTTATCCAATCACAGTATGGCAGTGTCATTATACTGTGTGGGGGCACTGGGGGTCATTATTCTGAATGGAGGGCCACTGTGGGGTCATTATACTGTGTGGGAGGCACTGGGGGTCATTATACTGTGAGGGCCCCTTACACAATATAATGCCCCCCAGAGCCCCCATTCAATATAATGACCCCAATGACCACTATACAGTATAATGGCCCCCAATTCCCCCTCTATACAATATAACCCCCAGTGTGGGGACCACTGGGGGTCATTATTCTGAATGGGGGGCGACTGGGGGTTGTTATTCTGAATGGAGGGCCACTGTGGGGTCATTATACTGTGTGGGGGGTCATTATACTGTGTGAAGGGCCACTACTGGTCAATATACTGTGTGTGGGGCCACTGGGGGTCATTATACCGTGTGGGAGTCACAGGGGGACATGAAAATGTTAAAAATGCCTGAAGGGGCCACTGAGATTTATCGCCAAGGGCCCAAAAGAACCTAGAGCCGGCCCTGCCCTATGTACAGGAATATAACTACTATAATTTTGTCTTCTATATACAAGAATATAACTAATATAATACTGCCTCCTATGTACAAGAATATAACTAGTATAATACTGCCTCCTATGTACAAGAATATTACTACTATAATACTGCACCTATGTACAGGAATAGAACTACTACAATACTATCTGCTATGTACAAGACTATAACTACTATAATACTGCTCCTATGTACTAGAATATAACTACTATAATACTGCCTCCTATGTACAAGAATATTACTACTATAATACTGATCCTATGTATAAGAATATAACTACTATAATACTGCCTCCAATGTACAAGAATATAACTACTATAATACTGCCTCCTATGTACAAGAATATAACTACTATAATACTGCCTCCTATGTACAAGAATATAAATACTATAATACTGCCTCCTATGTACAACAATATAACTACTATAATTCTGTCTGCTATATATATAACATATCTAGCTACATCACCTTCTCCAGAACCTACAACTCAGAGCAGAGTCCTTCAAAGTTACTTGTGTTGCATCCTACAGCTACCTGGGAAGTCCTGAGTCTGCTGCTCTTCCTCTTAATTACTTTGTAACCTACATAAATATTTTAGCTTCAGTGAAGTAACTGCGGTAAGTGTTGAGTAGTCAGTGAAGGACAAGAATGCTGCATAATACAGTTATAAATTATGGGACATTTATGACTCCACCAAGAGAAGGAGTGTAAATATAAGTTACCAGGGTTCAAGTACGAAAAAACACAATAAATAACAAGCTAGTGTTCTTTCAATTAGGAGAGAGCTTCTAGGAGGAAATGCAAAGCTGTTCTCTGTCTGTTATTGACCTGAAGGTATACTGTGTCCTCCAGATGAATGTGTGTATGAACTTTTTTAAATCAGAAACAGTACCACCCTTGTCTGCAGGTGATGTCTGGTACTGCAGCTCAGCTCCTTTTACTTGAACGCTGTATGTGCCCACCACATCAGTGAATCATTGCATTCTGCCAAGAGATGAGGATCCTGAACAGAGGATGCCCTCTATTCACAGTATTTTTCTGCACTGAAAAAAACCTGATTTAATGTATCTACACCATCTATTCCAGCTGCAAGTTGAGGCTGCTCCACTTACCAGACCCTGTCATCTGCCTCTTGGTGGAGCATACCAGCATACTGCTCCCCTCTTCCCAGCTGCCAAGGTAGCGCCATCCATCCACACAAGCTGAGACCTGCTTGTGTGCTCCCCAAGCTCTTAACGGGCCAGAGCAAGGGCACCCTAGTTTCCACCAGCCAAGGGGTAGCTGCCTGTGGCTACTTAAGGTACCTTTCCCAATGGGAAGTGTCTGTAAGTAATAGGTTCCTTAGCTTGCTAAGTTCCTGCAGATGTGTTGTATTTTGTTGTCTGCCCATATACTGACCTTTTCCCATTTACTGTTTACTAAGCCTCTGCTTTCTGCCCTGATCTTGGACTGTTTCACATATTGCATGCACTCTGCCAGCCCTGACTACGAAGGTCAAATCTGTTGGTTGACACAGTAGTTCCCCACCCACTGCTGTAACACCTCTCAGACCCCCTGGAGAGTTGGCAAGTCTCGCTAGTGCCAGAGAATCCTCCTGGCACCTCCTACAGATTGGTCTCTAGCTGTGTATGGCACCAGGATTGCATCACCAGATAATCAAATAACGAGTAAAGTGGCATCATGGCACACAAAGGGGCATGGCCTAGATCATATAGGGGTATACCAGAAGATAAAAGAGGTGAAGTTGGGGGAAATAAGTATGTCTAGCCCCTGTCAGCATGCAATGTGCATCTCACTCCATTCTCTCTTGGTGCCATCAGTCAAAAGCTGGCACGTATGAATAAATCACAGTGTAGTATATATCTCCACTGTGGCCTTTGCAATTTCCCTCACATCTTTCCCAAGGCATAAGACCCTCCAGTGTCAGCACGTTGTCATGGTCTACCCACATGGTGTCAGTCTTACAGGGTGCCCACAGTAGTGCACATACATTTACTATTCCCTCGCTGGTGTCTCCAGTGGCTTAAAGGGGTTGTCCGGGATTGGGGACATTGCTGTAAGTGAACACCAAGCACATAAATATTACATACATTCCTGTCCTACCTTTGCCTGACTTTTCAGATGCCCTGTTTTCATGTCATAAATTCTCTGCCGGAAGTGCTGCTTTTCAAAGATTCAGTGACGTACCGGGTCCCTTTCTGCAGAGCAAAGCCTCTGCTTTCGCTTCGCAGGGAGCCCAGTGATGTCACCGTCAGCCTCAGTGATTATGCAGAGCGCACTGAGGGGCGGAAACTAGGCAGCAACACATAGCGCTAAGCCCCGCCCCTCTGGTTCGGTGACGTCACCGGGCAGTGCGCTTTCTTCTCAATGAAGGAGGCAGAGCACTATGCTACTTAGCATAGTAAACGCCTCCTATGTAAAATACAGGCAAATGCTGCAGCAGGCTGGGGAAAGAATGATTCGGGGGGGGGGGGATTGCATGGAGGAGGTGACGATGTGTGGCAGGAGGAGGAATATGAATGAGGGGGGGGGGGTGCACGCTGGATTGCCCCACATGGAAGTGCGGCAGGAGGTTAGCGCTAACATCAACATTGATGTCTGAAGGAATGTGCTGTCTTGAACTTTGTGTAAGAACATTCTGTCATAACCAAATGTTTTGGGCAGCCGAGGATCTAACCGGAATTCCTTATCTTGTCCGCGTCAGCTAGTACGTGGAGCATGAAGGCCAGGATGTAACTGGGGAAAGTATGTTGTATGACGGTATGTGTCTCATATGATTGGAGGCTATATTGTTTGGAAAAAGATGATTGAATAATGAAAGGGCGTATAATGTCCTATAAAGGCTTGAACCTTATTATCAATAAACAGAGTGATTTTGATCATCATATGTGTCGTGTCTGATATGGTCATTCACTCTCCTGGAGCCAGAAAAGACTTAAACCAAGCTGATTCATCTAGTCATCTGTAATTATCATCCTATCAATTTGGGGGCTCGTTCGGGATCGAGAGGTCGTCCTCGGGTCTGGTGAGAAGTGACATCGATTTTTTGTCCCCTGCCCGATCCGAGGGCACCGGCCACGTCTCGATCTGCAATAGTAAGTACGGATGAACCCTATTTTAGACTAGAGAGCTACAGAAGCTGTGTCAGGGACACACGTAACACAACTCAGGGAGTTGTGCATAGATACAAAGAGGGGAGTGCACTCCAAAATACCGCTGTTCAGGGAACAGGGAAGTCAAAGCTTGGATTAACTCTTACATGTCAAATATGCATAGATGTTATAAGATCTTGTAGAAGTATAAGATTATCTGTTTGTATGAACTGCAGACTGGGTGGTAAGTGCACAGTCGCTCTTCATTGTTATTAATACTTTGTGAAATTGTGTTGAGTAAACTTGTATGCGTTGTGAGAATCGTTAGACGCCCCGGTACTCTGGCGAGGAGAAATCCGTTATAACCCAGAAATACCGAATGCAAGTGGCGATTTAAAACAGCGCTAGTCGTTAGGGATTCAGAGGAATATTCCTCATATTCAGCACAGCCAGCCCTGGGCAGATATTGTTCCAAATATTCTCTGAATACAACAATGGGAGGGCGGGGATCCAAGACTGATTACCCCAAACCTGAACCAGGTGAAACATGTAAAATTTATGTGTCGTGTCTGATATGGTCATTCACTCTCCTGGTGCCAGAAAAGACTTAGGCTACGTTCACACGACGACAATTGTCGCACGACAAAAAGTCGCACTATTGTTGCGCGACAATTTTTATAATGGGAGTCTATGGTGTCGCATTGCGACATGCGACATGCTGCGACTGCGACACGAGAGTCGGAAAAAATCCATCCGGGATGGATTTTTTGCGACTCTTGTGTCGCAGTCGCAACATGTCGCATCTTGCACGTGCGACACCACCATAGACTCCCATTATAAAAATTGTCGTGCGACATTAATGTGACATCAATGTCGCGCTACAAATGTTGCAGTGTAGTGGTTCCCAAATTGTCGCGCGACAATTGTCGTCGTGTGAACGTAGCCTTAAACCAAGCTGATTCATCTAGTCATCTGTAATTATCATCCTATCAATGTCAACAATGAGTGGGGGACCGCCGGAGCCCTGTAGAGAAGGAGAAAATACAAAAACGAAAAAACATATGTGGGGACCTTGAATTGGCTATTAAGAGTGAGTTAACCTATTTTAAAAAAAAAATGTTGATCCCAGACAACCCCTTTAAAGGCAAAGTACACGGTAATCACATTTTATCATGGGTGCAAATTACATGGCACACTTAAAGGGGTTATCCGAGCGTGAAAATGCTCCCCTATATGCCCCCGCCCCTCACACTGATTCTACTTACCTGGCTCCCTGCGTTGTTCCTGGTCCCCGCAAGGCCGCCGCTGCTTCTCCCCATGTGCGGATGAAAACATTCGATGTGGGGGGCTCAGCCAATGGCAGGCGTTGACGGGTCATGCTAGGGAGGCTCATCACCGCATACCATTGACTGCTCCCCCCCGACACTGGATGATAATTTTAGAGTACGGGAAGAAGCACGGCCATGCGGGGACCAGGAGCAATGCGGGGTGCCAGGTAAGTAGAATCAGTGTGAAGGGCCTAGACATATGGGGGGGGGGGCATTTCCAGGCTCCGATAACCCCTTTAAGTGCTGAGAGAGATATAGCATACAAACATAATGGCTATGATTAAGGATACTTTTTATCCAAAACATGTAAGCGAGTTCAGGTTCCCTGTATTGTGTACGGCACCTTTGTGAATACTCTGCAATAAAGAAGCTTCTTTTTATGAGATCACCCTGCAGGGATGAAGCTTTCTTCTTCTACTTGTGCTGTTCCTTCATTCTTCGTGCACACGGGGCACCTCCAGGTGAAGCGGGTGAGCTGGCTTTAGTAATTTTTTTATGGCATACATAAACATAACATAATAGCAATGTCGGCATGTTCTAGCAACAGGCACACAACAGTCCAAACCGTAACCCATAGCAACAGTGACTGTAATGCTTTTTATTGCACTAGTTTTGATAAATCTCCTCCAGCCACTTTTTCAGATCTTCTTTGCTGTGGATTACTTGCAGAACTGAACTGATTCCAGGCGACGATCCATCACCTTATTTGTTTTTAGTATTCCAAGGTTATTAGACGGCAGGAATTTTAACAGAAAAAGTTTATCTATCACCCCCTCACGACTCGATGACAATGATTCATCTTTCATTCATAGGACATAACCTTCAAACAATGATATTTCCAGAGTAATATATTTCTCCACGGGTTGTAAGCCACCAAGTCAAGGAAATCACTGACTTTTATAAAACTGCAAGACTCAGATAGCAGCAGAAACTTCTAAATATTAGCCATGTCCTATAGGTGACAGAATACAATCTCCATAATGTAGGAGACACTGACACTCATGTAGGAATTGATGGAATAACCAACGTATCATATCAACATATTATTATAAAGAAGGTGAATTGTCACCTGGGGACCCCAATTATCTCTGACTTATTGCCTGCCAATATGCCTAGTTATCTAGTTATAGTCTTGTACATAGAAGGTATTTTTACAGTAATTATATTTTTGCACATAGGGTGCAGTATTATAGCCCTAAGTTCTTTGATCTGTTTAGGATAGAGGAAGAGACTACACCCTACACCCTAGGAACATGCTCTGGTCTTGTGACAACCTCAGGAAGAAGAGCTAATGGTTTCACCTTAAAGCCCATCAAAGGACATATGAAACTCTCTCTTCCAACCCTTATGGAGTGTGACAAATTGCCGGACACAAGGGATGAGATTTCCACACCTGAAGCTGCACAGCATCACCCTCATCTCAGGAACATTGCCAGAGAGATTCCTCCCCTTGATAACCATGCCGAGATCTTACTCTTGCTAGGTAGAGACATTCTTGAGGCTCATAAGGTCCTAGAACATCGCAATGGCCCTTTCAACGCTCCATATGCCCAGAAACTTACAGTGGGTTGGTTCATCGTGGGGGATGTATGTCTGGACAGAACCCGCAGACCCTGCCAAGTACACTCCTTCAGAACTGAAGTATTAATAGGGGGGCGAACTTCTTACTTCAGACAGTGTCCTAACCACTACTATGTGCAAGATATGCCTTGCCCAAATATTCTAAAAACATCAGAAAGCAGCTTAAATCCCAAGGAGTCAGCTGCAGAAGAATGTTCCTGGACAGAAGGGCAGCTTGTAGAAAGGCCTTCAGGGTTTCAATTGGAGCCCTCTTCAAGCCCTTCCCAGCTTTGCAGTCCTTACACAGTTTATCATAATGAATCCTATATTATCACTAACAACAAGCCTTCTGATTCATGTAGTTGTGATGAGATACAGCAGAAACGTGAGCCTTCCAGTCTACTGTTTGACAATGAGTTTAATTCTGTAAAAGAAGTATCTTCTGAATGTTCTATAAAGGAGGTTTCTTCAACAGAGGAAGAGTTCATTTCAGATACTTTGCAAGAACCTTCAGTTCCATCTGCAGTTGTTGATTGCACTCAAGAGGATCACAGTTCTTCCCAGTCTTCAACGGATGAGCACCTTAATATTGCTCAGCCCTTTCTGAAAACCACAGGGAAAAGTTTACCGCCAATGTCCATGACAAATATTGCATGTCAACAACCCAAGTCTGTACGTACAAAGACAGATCCCATTTCAGAACTGAAAAGCAGACAAGAGCATTTGCGTTCACGATCCATAGACAGAAAGCAATCCACATCTAAATCAGCCGCACAAAATAAGTGCTCTCGCTCTAAATCTTTGGTAAGATCAAGGAGAACCAAGTCTCGCTCAGCTTCTAATGAAAGCAACAGACATCTCCTGTAGTAAAAAAGAAGAAATCCACATCTGGGGTGCATAAAAGATCACTCAAGAATAAATAAAAAAATATAGGAAATATTCCTGTGCCATCTGGCATTTTCAAAGAGCTCAACATTTATAAGTTTCGGTGGAAGCAGGTAAAACATCTTGCCAGTCAGTTCTGGAAAAGCTGGAGAAGAGAGTACCCCTGCCTCTTGCAAGAACGTGGAAGGTGTCAAGAACCAAGGCCTAATTTAAAGGAAGGAGATTTTGTCCTGTTAAGAGACAAACAAGTTGATCGTCTCGACTGGCCTACTAGACTTATTACTAAAGTTGTTTCCAGTTCGGATGGAAAGAACTTCCATGTTGAGATTCCTTCTACCAGAGATGCTTATCATCTTCTAGGACTGTTTCCAGAACGAGCTCTATGGTCTGAACTGAAGACATATCCTTTTTTGGTTTGAATAAATGTTCATTGCATGTTTCCTTTTCAGGTTATGGACATTATTCATCTGTCTATTCATCAGGTTTATGGACATTATTCATTGTTATTTATACAATTCCATTGTATGCATATAGATAGTGGTATCTACCGATACCAGACGGGGAGTGTTCTGTTTTAGTATCTTGCATTGTGTATTGGTATGCTCTTCTCTTTCCTTCCCCCTCTGTTTCAGCTTTTAGTTGGTTCAGTCTAGCCACTTCCTGTTTTCCCTGTCATGCATTGCTGTTTGTGTGTGCTGTAATTCTGAGGAGAATCTGTGTAGTATCTCATCTTCTTATCAAGGAGATTATTAGAAGCATAATTCTTTTAGCATCTGGATTCCCTGCATATCTTGTAATACAATCTCCGGATTAAAAGACTACTTGATTAACTCCTGGGTGTCTGATGCGTAAACTGTAAGTGGAGAATGTCTGATTCAACAAGTCACCTCACAGATGCGTGATTGTATAAGGCTGACATTTTGAAACGCCACAAGGTATATAAACTTGGGCAAAATATATGTTTTCAAATAATTTTTCCTCCCCACCCATGAGATAAACGAGAGTTTAAGATTGCTCAGGTGTTGCCTAGTTTCTTTTAACAGGGAAAGATAGTTGAGTTCAAAAAGGTCTTTCAGGTCCGTGGGGACGTGTATTCCAAGGTATTGAATGGACTTGGTGGCCCAGGCAAAGGGGGTGGAGCTTCTAAGTTCCTGTATGATGGCTGAAGAACAAGTAATATTTAGCGCTTGCGATTTAGAGTAGTTGATCTTAAAATTCGACACAATTCCAAAGTCCTCGAAGATACTCACCAGTTCCGGGAAGGAAGCTTGGGGATTAGATGTCAGCACAAGCAAGTTGTCTGCGAATGCAGCGGCCACATGCTTCTTACCTCTGACAGTTATTCCCTCCATTCGGGGATTCTGGCATATCTTACAAAGGAGGGTTTCCATCACCATTATAAATAATGAAGGTGACAGGGGACAACCCTGCCTGGTGCCATTTGTGATAGCAAATGAAGGGGATAAGGAACCATTTACCCTGACCTTGGCTGAGGGGGCAGAGTAGAGGGATAAGATTGCTGATGCCAATTGGGGGAAAAACCAAATTTGGACAGGGCGGCTACCATAAAATACCAGCTCACCCTGTCGAAGGCTTTCTCAGCATCTGTGCCGAGCAAAGCCATGGGGGTGTTCTTGGTCCTAGACCAGTCAATGAGATGTAAAAGTCTTTTGGTGTTTTCTTTTCCCTGTCTACCTTGCACAAAGCCCACTTGTTCTCTGTCTATTATGTCTGGGAGAACAGACTGCAGTCTGAGGGCTAATAGTTTAGACCACTATTTGACGTCAGTGTTTCAAAGTGAAACGGGCCGATAGTTACCGCAAGAGGTGGGGTCCTTATTGGGTTTTGGTATAATAGTTATATGTGCCCCCAGGGCTTGAGAGGGGAGTTTACCGCCAGCTAACAAGTGGTTACATGAATTTTTAAAATGGGGCACTAATAGATCTTTGAAAGTTTTGTAGTAGACTATAGGGAATCCATCAGGCCCAGGACTTTTGCCTAAGGGAATGGACCTTAATACTTTCCTAATTTCCTCTTCTGCTATCGGTTCCGTCAGGCCATCTGCTTTTTCAGGAGGGATAGTGGGTAACTGTAGTGAGTCCAGTAAGTGGGCAGTGGCAGATTTTAAATCCTTGTCCGACATCGCAGAAGATGTAGGAAGTGTGGGGAGTTGCTCTGGTAGACAGCAGTGCGGGTGCAGTATAGAGGCAAAGGGAGTCCAGGTAGTGCAGCAAACAGTGTTTTATTTCACACTTGCACAAACAAAACTCAAAACAGTCACTTAGTGTTACTTCACACACATAGCAAAAACTTGAGGCAAAACAAAAGTCCAAGACTGAATCAAATTCACCTGTGTGGTTTAGGTGCGTGTTCACACCCGGCTGTCAGCCCAGCCACAGGAAAGTCCAACCTCAGGCTTCCAGGCAGACTGCACGCCTCTTTGTAAGCTCTTGCTTCCAGCCCTGAGAGCTCCACAGAACACCAGCAGTTTCCAGGTTAAATCACCTCAAATCCTAGGTGTCAGTTCACACCTGGCTGAATGCTCGGCAACACAAAAAGTCCACTGACCGTCTTTACATGGCCTGTTCTCCTGACACACAGGTCTCAGCTTTTCAGCCCAGCACAGGGCTCAGATCCCACACACAGAGAGAGCTTTGCATAAACCCAGCTGTCTTTTAAAGGCAGCTAGGTATTAACCCAAAAAACCCGGACCGGCACCTAAAATCCGGTCCAGTATTTGCCCTCACCTGGCTGCAATCAACCCAGCAGCACAGGCTGAGAGGAAAATACCTGTTTTTACCACCAAACCTCTCACTGTGTCACATACCCCCCTTTGTTCAACCCTGAGGGGTGAACACACGCCAGACAGTATACCCAGAACCGGGCACTCGCATTTCCCTGTAACTGCCCTGCTCTGTGTTCCACTGAAAATCTAAAGTTCTGAAGTCACCCGAACCCTCTGGTGACCCAGGACTTTCCTTCTTTGTCCAGATGGGGACAGGCTGCGGCCAACCCCATATCACTCTTTCAGAGATGGCTTGTCGCGAGCCACGGGCACCTGGTACGGCTTTAACCAGACTTTTGCCTGGGGCTCAGTGACAATATCACGGTGAGTTATGGAAGGGCATTCAGGGAAATCACAGAACACCTCTGTGTTCCGACTAACAAACTCCTTGGCTCTCTGAGTCTGTTCAGTGGAAAGGCTGCCAGTAATTTTATCTGTGGCAGCCGCTTCCCTGTTAGCAGACAGAGGGACCGGAATCTCTTTCCCTAGATAAACCGGCCGCGGGTTGTTCTCAATACAAGTCTCTTTAACCTTCCAAGGTTTCCGTAAATTTACATGGTAGACCGGCTCCGGCTTTTGCAGTCCTGGCTGGTGTACCTTGTAATTTGGGTCTCCAACTTTCTGTGCTATTTTTTAGGTCCCCTTCCCCCTAGCGCTGTCCTTACTGTCCACAGGTGGCCCAACAACTAAAACCGGGTCCCTTTGGCTACGGACCCCAGACACTCGATTGCAGGTCCGGCTTTGGCCTGGCTGAGCCACCTTCCTATGTTTTCTACCTATCCTACTAAGGGGGACTGTCTTCCCCTCACCCACCGGACCTACTGTGGGTCCCTCTGCCTTGGGTTTCTGGGGTTTTAACACCTCACCTGGGCTAGGCCTCACTACTGGAAGTTTTCCTACCTGTCTGGGAACTGTACGTACAATGGCCGACCACAGGGCTGGGAACAATGGAAAGTCTCTTCCTATTATCACATCATAGGGCATACTCGTGGTTACAGCCACCTCATGGACCTGCCTGCCGGCACACGTGCTTACAGACAACAGAGCAGTGGGGTATTCTTTTAAATCTCCATGAATGCTGAAAACCCTGACTCTCTGGCCTGTAAACTCTGTGGGTCGCACCAGGGAAGCCCTCACCAGGGTCACCTGACTCCCCGAATCCAGCAGAGCTGCCACTGGAGTGTCTCCCACCTCCACCTGACACAAATGTTCATCATGGATAACCTCTGACACATCGACCCTTCTGGCATACAATGACTGCCGATACCCAAAGTTTACATCCATGGGCTCACCCAGGAGGGGACAGTTGGCCCGTATATGGCCAGGCTCCTGGAACCCTTTAGCAGATTATAGAGTCCCGATCCCCAAAGGGCACATCCCGTGCGGTCTTTCTCAGTTCAGGCCGCAGGGTCTGGGGAGGGGATTTTCTGGGTTTTATTACTCCCTTCCCCAGAGTCCCCCCCTTAAGTTCCTCAGTAGCCCCATAACGTTCGACCAGGTCCACCATCTCCAGGGCACTAGTAGGAGATGTCTGGCCAACCCAGCGCTGGAGGGGTAGTGGCAATGCCCTCCAGAATTTGTCAGCTACAATATGGTCCAGCATAGCAGTGGGACTAAGTACGTCAGGCGGTAGCCATTTTTGTAAGAGTTTTAGCAAATTGTAATACTGGGGTCGTGCTGGCTCAGCTGGGTTAAACTCCCACTGATGTACCCGCTGGGCCCTGACCAACACATTCACCCCCAGTCTCGCCAGGATCTCACCCTTAACCACAGAGTAGTCTGCTGCTTGGTCGTCCGGTAAATCAAAGTAAACCTGTTGGGGTCCTGACGCCAGAAACGGTCTCGGGGTAGTCTCTCTCTCACAGCCACCTTTTCGAACATCGCCAAGTAGGTTTCAACATCATCTGTCGCTGTCATCTTGGGAACGGCCGTGCGGACTGCTTTCCGGGCATCGTGCACTCCCTGAGGCCTCCCTGACTTTTCTAGCACCATTACGTGTTGCAGCAGCCGCTGGTTCGTGTCCTGCTGTCGCTGATTAGCCTCTAGCAGCTGTGCGACGGCCTCTTCATGTCTTTTTTGCTGTTGTGCGATGGCCTGCTGTTGGACATCCATGGCCTGCTGTAGCTTTAAGTTGGCCTGGACAAGCTGCTTTATCATCTCCTCCATCCTCTTCAGGCTTAATCCAGGACATACAACAGTGCCCAAAAAAAAAATGCTACAAAAAGTTTTGGCTTCCCGCCAGCCTCACTGCAATTGCCCGCATCCGACACCAAATGTGGGGAGTTGCTCTGGTAGACAGCGGTGCGGGTGCAGTATAGAGGCAAAGGGAGTCCAGGTAGTGCAGCAAACAGTGTTTTATTTCACACTTGCACAAACAAAACTCAAAACAGTCACTTAGTGTTACTTCACACACATAGCAAAAACTTGAGGCAAAACAAAAGTCCAAGACTGAATCAAACTCACCTGTGTGGTTTAGGTGCGTGTTCACACCCGGCTGTCAGCCCAGCCACAGGAAAGTCCAACCTCAGGCTTCCAGGCAGACTGCACGCCTCTTTGTAAGCTCTTGCTTCCAGCCCTGAGAGCTCCACAGAACACCAGCAGTTTCCAGGTTAAATCACCTCAAATCCTAGGTGTCAGTTCACACCTGGCTGAATGCTCGGCAACACAAAAAGTCCATTGACCGTCTTTACATGGCCTGTTCTCCTGACACACAGAGAGAGAGCTTTGCATAAACCCAGCTGTCTTTTAAAGGCAGCTAGGTATTAACCCAAAAAAAACCCGGACCGGCACCTAAAATCCGGTCCAGTATTTGCCCTCACCTGGCTGCAATCAACCCAGCAGCACAGGCTGAGAGGAAAATACCTGTTTTTTACCACCAAACCTCTCACTGTGTCACAGAAGGTTGTATAGATTAGCATAGAATGTACAAAACGCGCCGACAATATCTGGAGTAGATTTCAGTAAGACTCCATCTGGAGTTTTTATAGAAGATATATAAGCCGCGTTGTGCTGTTTTTTAACTAAAGCTGACATCAATTTGTTGCCCTTATTACCATGTGCGTAAGCTTTAAACTTAGAGCGCATAATCAATTTCACTGATTGAACGTTAAGCAAGTTTTTGAGTTCAGAGCGAGCTGTCGTCAGTTCTACAAGTGTCGCTTGGGCCTGACTCCTCTTATGAGTCAGTTCCAGGGCGGAAATGCGTTGAATAAGGTTAGTGATAGTTGCCGCTCGCCTCTTTTTAACGTGTGCGCCGAAGGATATTAGTTCTCCGCTAATTCTGGCCTTGTGTGCTTCCCATATGATTGGGAGGGGTATTGGTTGAGGGATCAGATGCGTTCAAAGCAAAATAGTCTGAAATGGTAGTAGCAATTTTGGCTCTAATCCCTTCATCTGCTATCAAAGTTTCATTCAATCTCCAAGTTTTATCTCGATGTGGGGGCCCTGTGATATGTAACTACATGAATGTCGGGGCGTGGTCTGATATTGTGATGTTTCCTATCGTGGCCTTGTCCACTCTTGGAAGGTGAGTCGCTGATAAAAATATGTAATCAAGCCTCTGATAGGAGGCTTGCGCGGACGAGTAGAAGGTGTAGTCTTTCTCAAGGGGATTTAATGCCCTCCAAACGTCAATAACTCCTAACTTTTGCAAGCGTTTTTTGAGCTTCCTAAGTCATTTGTGGGAGATAGCAGATTTCTTGGAGGAGGAGTCAATATCAGGTTCAAGTGTGACATTGAGGTCTCCGCCCAGAAGTCCTTAGTGGAACTTGAATATCCAGTGTCTGCAAGAGCCATAGGACTTGTCTCCTATTGGGTGCATACAGATTTGCGAACGTCACTAAAGTGTCCCCAACTTTCCCCTTAATAAAAAGGTATCGCCCCTCCGAGTCAACTTTCGAGGATAGGAATGTAAAAGGGAGGTTTTTATGGAGACCGACGCTCACCCCTCGACTGGACCCACTAAAAGTGCTGTGGTGCCATTGTGCATAGTGCTTGGAAGAGATATTAGGTACCTTGGCAGCCATGAAGTGTGTCTCCTGGAGAAAAACGACGGATGCTCCTTCTTTATGGAGAATTGACAATGTCTGCGCCCTCATACACGGTTCATTTAAGCCATTTACGTTGAATGTGGCGACTGTAATGGAAGCCATGAGGTAGTAGTTAGGTAGATACGTAAAATTATCTTACAAACTGTAGGTAAACGAACTAGAGCTATACTGGGAAGGAATACAGGACAAGGAGGACACACAAGGAAAGGGACGTTAACAGCACAAGACAAATGTACAAACAGAAGACAAGACTTAAGACAAATAGAGTGCAACGATTAGTCAAGTAACCGAGAATGAAACGGGTGGCCTGGAAGACCAGGGCACCAATTTAAAGTGTAAGAACAGTCGATAATTAACAAGTCCCCTCCAGAGAACGTTATAAAGGGGGGGGGGGGGTAAGTTAAACCAATGTCTGGTCAGGACGCGTGCCTCTGCGCCACCTGAGATAACATGTAACCTGAAAAAGCGTGACAAGCTACCACCGAATATTACCCTGAAAGAAATACCTCATCCCAATATATAACTGCGCAGAGGTACCCCATTACTATAGAAAGCAAACATAAGGATGTAGGGAAAAAGAAAAAAAGGAGGTGAGGAAGGGGGGAGGGGAAAAAGGGAAGGGTTGGGGGGAGGGGAAAAAGGGAAGGGTTGGGGGGGGGGGGAATGCATAAAAGAGAGCTAAGTCCTAAGAGAATGAATAGTCCAACCCTTGATAGGCCAATGATCTCCCTAGAGAAAAGTCCTAGGAGAAGGCATTAAGTGACAGTTATACAAAATACATGGGGAGACAGCTCTCATTTTTTCGTTATCTTCAAGGGGAGAGGATAGTAAACAAGATAAATCAAATAAGCAGGACAATGTAGATAACTCGACCCAAGGGTCCACATAGGAGAATAACCTCGGGGTACCAAGTAGTGAAAGTTAATCGAGGTCTCATGGGCTTTGGAACACTAAGTCAGCATTATTCCCATAAGCATGCGATGTCCATCAGCAATATGTTATACAGACCGCAGCCTAGGTGAAGATTCATAGTGATTTCCCAGCGTCCCGGGAAGAGAGAAAGTCCCGTTCAATGCGTCCTGAAACCGTTGGTCTTGATCGGGGTCTGCGTTTTTCAAGGGCGTCCATCTTGGGTCTCACTTCACTGTCAGGCAGCGGTTCCATGGATCTGCAATCCCTGTCCGGCGGTAAAGGAAGCCACGATGGGATGTGGACCGGGGCCATGTTAAGTGCAGTCCAGATTCTTTCTACAAACCGGATTCCAAAAAAGTTGGGACACTAAACAAATTGTGAATAAAAACGAAATGCAATAATGTGGAGATGGCAAATGTCAATATTTTATTTGTAATAGAACGTAGATGACAGATCAAACGTTTATTCCGAGTAAATGTATCATTTTAAAGGAAAAATATGTTGATTCAAAATTTCACGGTGTCAACAAATCCCAAAAAAGTTGGGACAAGTAGCAATAAGAGGCTGGAAAAAGTAAATTTGAGCATAACGAAGAGCTGGAAGACCAATTAACACTAATTAGGTCATTTGGCAACATGATTGGGTATAAAAAGAGCTTCTCAGAGTGGCAGTGTCTCTCAGAAGCCAAGATGGGTAGAGGATCACCAATTCCCACAATGTTGCGCAGAAAGATAGTGGAGCAATATCAGAAAGGTGTTACCCAGCGAAAAATTGCAAAGACTTTGCATCTATCATCATCAACTGTGCATAACATCATCCGAAAATTCAGAGAATCTGGAACAATCTCTGTGCGTAAGGGTCAAGGCCGTAAAACCATACTGGATGCCCATGATCTCCGGGCCCTTAAACTACACTGCACCACAAACAGGAATGCTACTGTAAAGGAAATCACAGAATGGGCTCAGGAATACTTCCAGAAACCATTGTCAGTGAACACAATCCACCGTGCCATCCGCCATTGCCAGCTAAAACTTTACAGTGCAAAGAAGAAGCAATTTCTAAGCAAGATCCACAAGCTCAGGCGTTTTCACTGGGCCAGGGATCATTTAAAATGGAGTGTGGCAAAATGGAAGACTGTTCTGTGGTCAGACGAGTCAAAGTTCTTTTTGGAAATCTGGGACACCATGTCATCCGGACCAAAGAGGACAAGGACAACCCAAGTTGTTATCAACGCTCAGTTAAGAAGCCTGCATCTCTGATGGTATGGGGTTGCATGAGTGCGTGTGGCATGGGCAGCTTGCATGTCTGGAAAGGCACCATCAATGCAGAAAAATATATTCATAGAACAACATATGCTCCCATCCAGACGTCATCTCTTTCAACAAGATAATGCCAGACCACATTCTGCATCAATCACAACATCATGGCTGCGTAGGAGAAGGATCCGGGTACTGAAATAGCCAGTCTGCAGTCCAGATCTTTCACCTATAGAGAACATTTGGCGCATCATAAAGAGGAAGGTGAAACAAAGAAGGCCCAAGACGATTGAACAGTTAGAGGCCTGTATTAGATAAGAATGGGAGAGCATTCCTATTTCTAAACTTGAGAAACTGGTCTCCTCGGTCCCCAGACGTCTGTTGAGTGTTGTAAGAAGAAGGGGAGATGCCACACAGTGGTGAAAATGGCCTTGTCCCAGCTTTTTTGGGATTTTTTGACACCATGAAATTCTGAATCAACATATTTTTCCCTTAAAATGGTAAATTTTCTCAGTTTAAACTTTTGTTCCGTGATTTAAGTTCTATTCTGAATAAAATATTAGAAGTTGGCACCTCCACATCATTGCATTCAGTTTTTATTCATGATTTGTATAGTGTCCCAACTTTTTTGTAATCCGGTTTGTAGGTCATTCAGTGAGTGTATAGTGAGGCGTCTCCCATCTATCCATACCGCTAGTCCGAATGGGAAGAGCCAATTATATTGTATACCTCTTTTTCTGAGGGCAATCAATAATGGTCTAAGGACGCGTCTCTTAGATAAGGTTGACGGTGCCACATCCTGGTAGAAATGTATCTCCTCTCCTTCATATTGGATCGGGTTGGATTCTTTAGCCGCCTGTAGTATTTGGGAGGTGTCCACGTATGAGAGCAGGCCGCAGATAACGTTGCGAGGTGGCTCTCCCTGCTTTGGCTTAGGATGGAGCGCCCTATGTGCTCAATAACAACAGTCATCGCTCTCTCTGTGCCGAGCAGCGACTTAAAAATGTCCATGGCGACTGTTCTGAGGGATTCTGGAGCAAAACTTTCGGTGAGGCCTTTAAGTCTGATGTTTTTTCTCCGGCTCCTATTTTCTTGATCTTCAATCAAGAGGAGAGATCGGTTTATATATTCTGCGTGTTGATTATTGCGCTCCACGAGGCTATCTGAGATGGACACCAGTTCATTCTGCTTAGTTTCCAGCAGGCCCACCCGGGAGTTCATTTGTCTCAGGTCGGACTTGATGTCTGCCAATTCCTCCAAAACTGGCTTCATAACTTGGAAGATAGTTTTTTTCAGGAACGCTTTGGTGATAGTAGAGGAGGCTGCTGTCTCGCACTGATCACTTTCTAGTAAGCTGTCTACATCTAATGTCGGGTCTCCCGCGCTTCCTTCACCCTGCGCCATGTTGGAATGCGCGCCAGGTCCACAGCTAGATTGAGGTTTCCAATATTTCTGTAGCTCAGTTTGGTTTCCAGCTGATTTAGGGGTGCAGGCCGGATCCCCAGATCTATCTCTGCTGTTTTTGCCCATTTTTGGGGGGGTAATACTCAGCTATGAGGCGGTTAAGAGACACTTAATGGAGGAGCTGTGAGATCAAGCAGCCATCTCGGTCCGTGGCTAGACTCCACCCCCATAGTAGTTATATTCTTGTACATAGGAGGCAGTATTATAGTAGTTATTTTTTTGTACATAGGAGGCATTATTATAGTAGTTATATTCTTGTACATAGGAGGCAGTATTATAGTAGTCATATTCTCATACATGAGAGGCAGTATTCTAGATAAGATAATATTCTAGATAACTAGATAAAGGTAAAAACATAATACCTAAAGTGGAAAGCTGGGCAATGGAGAAAAAGAGGGAGGCCAGAGCCTAGAATGTGAAGATAAAATCATAGAAATAAAAAGTAAAGATTATGGCGACGTGTACAGTATGGTGAAGCAAGGAACCCCTCAGAGATGTGTGGGTGCAGCGCCGGGAGGGTCACTGCTTTCAGGGTCTCTATGTATGGGGTCCGAGCAGTCAATCTTTGAAAATGCTGGGAATACTATGGAGCAAAGTGTGTCATCCAACAAGGGGTTAATTGCAGTGGACTCCGCTTGTAACTCTGGTGAAGTTAATGCGAGCAGCAATCCTGTGTGTGAGCAGGAAAGTGCTTCATGTGCGGACATTGTGGATGAGACCACGCTCTGTGCTGTGAACGAAAACCCACTAAGTGCTATGAACGAGACTCCACTAAGAGTTGTGGATGAGACCCCACTAAGAGTTGTGGATGAGACCCCACTCAGTGCTGTGATTGAAAGTCAGCTCTCAGAGGAGACAACTACACAGACTGGAGCAGACATGGACCCTCAGCCATCCGCAGTGTCAGGTGCACAGCCATCTGGAGCAGACATGGAGGTCAGTATACAGGACCCTCAGCCGTCCGCAGTGTCAGGTGCACAGCAGTCTGGAGCAGACATGGAGGTCAGTATACAGGACTCTCAGCCGTCCGCAGTGTCAGGTGCACAGCAGTCTGGAACAGACATGGAGGGCAGTATACAGGATCCTCACCCGTCCGTAGTGTCAGGTGCACAGCCGTCTGGAGCAGACACAGGTGGATCTGCAGGACAATCTGGAGTCAGTAGGTCTGTAGAGGAGAAGCCCAGCACTGATCCTCCTGCTGACCATCCACAATTCAGGAGACTGTTCTCCAATGTCACAAGGCCAGCTAACCCTCCACCTCAGAGAAAGAACGCTGTTAGCATTAAGTATACGAGTCCAGAAAAAAACCTCCCCTCCAGACTGTACATAGGGAAACTTCTTCTGAAGGACTTCATGAAGTTTAAGGCATCTGAGGTGTATGCCCTGATCCATATCCCCTCCAGCAGGATCTATGAAATCAGCTTTAAGCTGCAGTATGATATGGACTTACTTTGGAATATATACAATGACACGAAGGAACAGTCAATCTGGGAGCATCTACAGGTGATCCAGCTGTCCAAGCCTCAGTGAGTTATGGCCACCATCTTGTTCCAGTCTGAGGTGGTGGCGCTGGCAGATCTGGAGCACTGGCTGAGCAGACAGTGTCTGTTGAAGAGTCATCAGGAAAAAATCTATGATGAGGAAGACATCTGGAATGGCGGATACACCGTAAGGATGCAACTAGAGCAAAACAATGGTGTGACCAGACATCTGCCACACTCCTTCTACCTGGGCTCAGAGAGAGGGATATGCTACTACCCCGGTCAGCTGTGGCTATGTCACAGATGTGGGGGCATGCACCTCGCCATCAACTGCTCTCGTATTAAGTGCTCATTTTGTGGACAGTTTGGACATTCAAAGGACGACTGTACAGGTCCGGTCATCTGTAATCTGTGTTTAGGAGCAGGTCATACGTTCCGGGACTGTCCGCATGCGGATCATAATACCGGCATTGATGAGATCTTCTCAGAGGCCATGGAGGAAGGTCAAGAAGATGTCACTGCAAGAGCAGATACAGCACCAGAAACTGACAGTCCTCATACTGAAGTAATGCAAAGTACTAGTGACCCTGTTGTACAGAGCAATGGCCCTCCTGATGCACTACAAGTACCAGCAGAGTTAGAGACTGATAGTCCATCTACTCCATTACAAGTACCAACATTTGCTGAACCACAAGTACCAGTCATTGAAAAGGCTTCAAAATCCAGAAATCCTGCTGTGGAAATTAAAGGGTTTCTGTCACCAACTTTTGACATTATAAGCTGTCTATGTGCTAATGTCAGACCAGCTTGATAATGTCTTTTTTATAAAAATCCGCTGTATATATAGTCTGAAAAACTTACTTTTATATTATGTAAATTAGCCTCTAGGAGCAGGGGGGGCGTTGCCCTGCTCCTAGCGGCTCCGTCCGGCAACCTGCTGGCACGCCCCTTCACACTTTGATTGACAGTGCAGGGCAGCGATCCTCCTGCACTGTCTCGTTCTGAAATCGCGCGCCCGCGCCGCCGCTCTGTATTCGGCGCAGGCGCGGTGAGCAGAGGACAGCAGGCACCAGCGTCCTCTGCTCACCGCGCCTGCGCCGAATACAGAGCGGCGCGGCGCGCGATTCAGAACGAGACAGTGCAGGAGGATCGCTGCCCTGCACTGTCAATCAAAGTGTAAAGGGGCGTGCCAGCAGGTTGCCGGACGGAGCCGCTAGGAGCAGGGCAACGCCCCTGCTCCTAGAGGCTAATTTACATAATATAAAAGTAAGTTTTTCAGACTATATATACAGCGGATTTTTATAAAAAAGACATTATCAAGCTGGTCTGACATTAGCACATAGCTAATGTCAGACAGCTTATAATGTCAAAAGTTGGTGACAGAAACCCTTTAAAGTACCACCTGTAGCACTACAAGCACCAGCCACTGAAGAGAATTCTCATACGCAGAGTAAAGTGACCAGTAAACCAGTTGCCAAACCACCTAAAGAACTGCCCTCTACGTCTACAAAGCCTGATGGTCCAGCTGCAGGGCTCAGGAAGCCCTCTGTGGATGAAGAGGGATTCCAGACTGTAAAAAGAAAGAATACCACAGCAGATCCTTCTAGAAAAGTCACCGCAGCAGAGAAAACCCCGAGTCTGCCAGTGCTGGCCATAACCTCCGGGCAGTACGGTGCGCTAGGGGAGAAGAAAAAGTAGATACGGAGTATGCTTCTTCACATAACCCTGATGGTGACCCCAGGAAGATGAACCTGACCCTCCAGTGTCCACCAAAAGATGGGGCACTACAGGTCACAGAGTGGAAGGAGAAAAAAAGAGTAAGAAAAGAAAGTGACCTGGATGAGGCTGAGAATAATGTATAATGTGTCTGAAGATGATATATAAGAAAGACAGGAAAAATAACCGCAATAACGTGTATTGGAGGAACATCAATGTGTCAGCATTTGTATAATGTGTTATGATGTTTATTATCAAAGTGATGTAACTTTATATTATTTATTCTTTTCTATGATTTTATTGTAACTGTATTGTAATATTTAGTTGCCTGACTTTAAATAAAAAGATCATTACAGTAGTTGTATTATTGTATATAGGAGGCAGTATTATAGTAGTTATATTCTTGTACATAGGAGCAGTATTATAATACTTATATTCTAGTGCATAGGATGCATTATTATAGTAGTTATATTTTTGTACATAGGATGCAGTATTATAGCAGTTATTCTTGTACATAGGAGACAGTGTTATGGTAATTATTTTCTTGTACATAGGGAGGCAATATTATAGTAGTTATATTATTGTATATAGGAGGCAGTATTATAGTAGTTATATTCTTGTACATAGGAGCAGTATTATAATACTTATATTCTATTGGGGTGTAAGGAATAATGCAGAGCATCGCCTGCGTCAGGCGATGCTCTGCATTATTCCTTACACCCCAATGTGAAATTGCTCCTGATGAGCCTAAATCTCAGGCGAAACGTGTTGAGCAGATTATAGTATGGGGGGAATCTAGTTAATCAGTAGCACTGCAGGCAGGGACCTAGTTTGACTAATATATATTGCCCGTTCACCCTGTTCCCACTTCACAGTGGATGGTGTCTGGTTAGATGAGGGAAGGATCTCCGGCCGCTGTACTGACATTGTGCACGGCGGGCTGGGGTCCCTTTGCCTGATTCCTTTGACCACCGGACCCATTCAGACACATTACAGGTGTGTGGGAAACCAGGTGTTAACTTCTGGGCAATATAATTGGGAGGTATACATGTGTTCAGAGCGGGTACTGGTGCATTACTAGTCCCAGCTCCACATGTAACATACATTCATGTTCTCCCAATTGGATCAGAGGGGTGATAGTTCAACAGGTTGTCCGGTATATGAGACACTATATGTGAGTTAACCTTCATACTCACGGGCGATAGCTGAGGGACACTTCTGATCGGGACTGATCAGGTTGTCACCACCTGGACATTATCAGTGACTTACAGCCCACATTTACACGTTTATGTAGTTTGAAAACCTCTCTATGTGTTGCATCTAGCAATTTTAAGAGAATTCAATAAAAGTTACAGTAGTCTTGCATATAGGTGGTATATATAATGTTGGATGAGATCCATTTAGGCAGCTTAGAGATATCCAGATGTGTTTTTGTAACTTACCTTACATTATCATACAATAGTTGCATATATTCTTTATCCTATGAAACAGCATACTTTGGATCCTATCACATTTTTCATGTCAAATTTCTCAAATCCACAACTTTATAAATCAGCAACAAAGCCTCACAGTAACCATGTAACCATGGTTTTGAATATTTCCTGTAATCTAAAAAAAAAAAAAAAAAAAAAAAAAAAGATTCCCTCAAGGGGATTTGATACATTTAATTAAGTCCCAGCTGATATTGCTTGGAAAATGCAGTCAAAACTTTGGCCAAACATGTTCCCTCATATTGCTAGTGACAACCTCTTGGCCTCCTTAGTCTACGTTGGCTAAAACACGCAGCAAGCTCAGCAGTATAATAGCAAACTATTATTTGCAGCTAGACCAAGGTCATATGTATTCATAAGATTGTGCTACAAAGGCATTGTACTCACTGCAGTGCAGTGCCAAGAATCCTACTGCCCAGTAATATCATTGTGCTCAAAATATTATAATTAGGTTTTCATTTCTTTGTCTGTATTTTAATTATGTAGAAGTGTGCTGTGTAGACTAACTTGCTTGTGGTACTTTTAGTGGAGTTTCTGCTTAACCAGGTATTCAGGTTTATGTCCTCCCTTGATCCCACTTTTGATTACTATGGTCTCCAGATTGTGAATGTGTAAATCCAGGAAAGAAGAGTGATAGTGATGGTGATTGCAACTCATCTGTCATGGGTAATGGGGAGGGGATACACCAGATAACACCCAGAAGGAATAGACAGGAGACTAGGCCTCAAAGCTAAGGGAGAGGGGTGGTGACCTCCTAGAAATCGCTAGACCTCTCCCTGACTTCTCAGAATATGAGTAGAACCTGAAGGTGGGAATACTCATAAACCGGAACCTAAGCCCTGGAGACCCTGGAAAGGAACCAGCGTCTCCCTGAGGCCTAGAAAGCAATTAACACAAGCGAACAACGAAATGCAAAACAAAATGCACTTATCTTAAAGGTGGAGAATGGAGGAGCAGGAGATCCAAAGGAACAACACACTAACTCAACCAACTCCAGCAGGAAATATCAACTGCATGGTAAGCAGTGTGAGTCAGAACTAAATAGAGCCTCAGTAATGCCCCACAAGCTGCACCTGACAAGGGGTATGGTCATTACCAAACAACTACACTGCAAGATGAAAACAGAGAGACTGTCAGATACCCTCACGTGCCACCAGTCTCTCAGATCTCACCTCTGTTATGGCAGGGACCGTGACACCATCACTTTCTGCGACAGGAGAATCTTTCTACATTCCATGGGTACCATAACATTATCCAAAAAGAGAGGGTGCAACTGGCTCATGGGCAATGTTGACCTTTTCTCATTCCAGATATGGGAAGAGGTAGAATGTAAAGCCTTTTGGGTTCCAATTGAAAGTCTCCACATATACACGAATAAGGGAAGTGGAGCTCCCAGTTGACCAAAAGATGAAATATTATCTTTTTATTACAAATAACGCTTTCAGCATTACCAGAACACTCTATTTCAATGGTGCCCAACCATTTTTCATCAGAACCAGGTAGCTTTGCCAGAAAGAAATGCAAACACTGTGAGGGGGCACGTGTGAGCATAAAAGCATAAAAGTTTTGTTTTTAGTGCACAATGTATTGTCTTGATGAAGGGCTCAATACTATAGCCCGAAACGCGTCACAGTCACATTTTGTCTCTCCATGTGATGTATGTCGGATCTTAAACTTTGCAAGCCTAATAAAGAATCATCCATTTTTTTCGCAAGAAGCTGGAATTGACCTTTTGTTTGTGGATTGCAATAAGCAGCTGGGTTCAAGCCCTATCTTCCGTGCTTCAGAAAGGTGACTAGGAGGTGAGAGCTGCACTTCCTTCTTCCTAAAGGACATGTACTGTACACTTCTGCAAGCTTTCCTATTAGTCTTAAAAATCACCTACAATTTTGTGTACACAGCTCATATGCAGATCTATGTGTTGTCACAAACTCTTAAAAAACACCCATGTGCAGTCATATTCACAGCCACATAATGCTTCCATGTCTAATGTCTATAGGTGATCAAGAAGAGGGTCTGGACTGAGTAAGGCTACATTCACTCAGCCATTTTTAGAAAGTCTGTAGGGCTATTCATATGGCTGCTTGTTTAATGGCCAGTGAATAGCAGCCATAAAAAAAGGACATGTACTTTTTGGCTGTTTTCATGACCACTCCAGATGAAACCCACTGAAATCAATGGGTTTGTTTTTACAGCTGTATAGACAGGGGTGCACCATCTGACGGGCATTAAAAAGGGGTTAAAGTCCCTTTCAGTGGTTAAAACAAAAAGCATCCATTGGAACGCATTGACACTCACTGCACTGAAGGGAACGGAAAGGACCTGATGCTCTTAGAGTCATGATGTCACATGTGACATCATGACACTGCATGAGGTCATATGTAAAGGTGGGCTTACTGATGTATACAGTATGTTGGAAAAAAAGGGACATAAAAGTGCAGCACACCACACTTTTGTATCCTGTAGAGCCTGGTAAAAAAAACAGTACATTAACTTATGTTTGAATGGTGAATGGATGCCACTGTATGGCATCGGTCTGAGGCATCCATTAACGTATACATTTTTAGTATACGTTAAATGAATGGCAAAAACATGATGTGTACCCAGCCTTAATGTGCTAGAAACAGCACTTGTACACAGCGGAGCAGCGTGGAGAGAGGGGAGGCTGCCATGTACTGCATGCTATAGTACAGAAGGCTGACAGAGCACAGCCCGGTCCATGGTGTGGACTGTGTTCCCCAAGGCTCAGTTACTCTTTTGGGAAATACAGGGCACACTACAGTATAGTATACTGTATATATATTAGGCCTACACAGAAATAATAATACATTTAGTGACTATATATTAACAACATACAGAGACTAAATAACACAGCCAAACTGGATAATAGCTCATACCACGACTGGATAACAAACACTGTAACATTGCCATGCCATGATTGGATAACACTGCCATGCAGTAACTGAATAACTGCCATGCAAATAATGCCTCCATACAGTGGCCGGATAACACCTCCATACAGTGGCCAGATAACAGTGGCCAGATAACACTGCCATACAGTGAATGGGTAACACCGTCATACAGTGACTGGATAGCACCACCAATACAGTGACTGGATAACACTGATATCCAATGACTGGATAACACCATCATACAGTACCTGGATAGCACCCACATACAGTGACTGGATAGCACCACCATACAGTTACCGGATAACACCTCCATACAGTTACCGGATAACACCTCCATACAGTGACCGGATAACACCGCCATACAGTGACTGGATAATGCTGCCATACAGTAACTGTATATCACTTTTATACAGTGACTGGATAACATCGCCATACAGTGACTGGATAACAATCTCATACAGTAACTGGATATTGCCGCTGTTCCATCTTCATATGCGTTCACAGAAAGTCCTAATCAGACAGCTCACAACCCTTGTATTACGTTGCACGGGAAAAGGTGCAATCCCCATAGAAATATATAGAAGATAATCCCAGCAAACGTACTTGCTATTTATAATATGCTTTTTTACAAATCCATCATAGGTTTACAGGACGCGTTTCGACCCGTCCAGCCTTCCTCAACTTACGTGCCGAAACGCGTCCTGTAAACCTATGATGGATTTGGAATAAAGCATGTTTTAAATAGCAAGTACGTTTGCTGGGATTATCTTCTATATTATGATACACGTTCACACAGTGTGCAGTCTGACATTCAGTATAAACCATTACTGTCTTCCAAATAAGAGGACTGTTCTCTGTAGTCTAACTTGTTTATTGGTAAAACAGGAGTATTTGATGTGATCAATTGGTAAAACTTTAAGAATACCAATAACATGAATAAGTATAAGGCATAGCATGTATAAGCAGAAAGCATAGAACAGCATATATTATAACATTACATTAACACTGGGCATATGTTCAAAATGGCTGCCTATATAGAGGATTGCATGGCTAGTTAACAGACAGTTACAACCTCTTCCCTGAGTAACACTTATAACTAGCTAAACAGCACTGCATAACATAATGTCCCTGAAACAAGGTAGATCTCTCACCAGATATGCGTATACAAGGTTGGTAGAATTTAAGAAGAAGATATGCAGAAGGACAGCTCTGCTGGTGTGTCCTTGATTACTGGAGGCTGGGCTTCTCTTTCCCAGAATGCATTACACTCCCACAATACAATAATCTTTATTAACAAAAAAACAAAGTGTAGTACATTTTTAAGACCGCTAGATGGTGAAATAACCAAACTAATAACTACAGAAATATTAAACTCTAAAACAGACGCCATTACCGGGTTCTTCTCTTTTAGAAACCCATTTTGGTCAATGATGGGATTAAGCTTTTTCAAAACGCTATCTTCGTAGACTGTTTGACCTTAGTTGAGGTAGTCTATTTCCTTAGCATGACATTCACGTTGTATCGTGCAAATTATTATGTTCTTGGACTTTTCCAGATTAGGAGTGGTAAAGGTATGTTTGCAGTGATGCCAACCTTTGCAGGGCTTCTGGCTCACAGGTAATGTCTGAGCTGTATGGACTACTCAGGCTTTAGCACAAAAGAGCAACATCCAGGTGGAGAACCTGTTGAAACGTTGGGATTTGAGTTGGTGGTCAGAAGTCACTGTACGTATTCTTAGCTTTACCAGAAATCAACCTCCTCGATTTCCAGGTTCATTCCTAAAGTTATAAGTTCAGCCAACTCCACTGCAAGCACAGCAGCGCAGAGTTCCAGTCTGTGTATCGTGTGTTCGAGGAGTGGTGCCAGTTTGGTCCAGCTCATGACAAATCCTATATGGCATTATGGTTTGACATCAATGGTCTGTAGGTATGCTACGGCAGCAATTGCCTTGACTGAAGCATCGCAGAAGATATATAGTCTTTGCATCTTTACTTCAGTAGACTGCGTTGGAGCATAGGGTCGTGACACATGAAGGCTGGTCAAAGCTTAGAAAGACTTCTTCCAACGTGTCCACAGGTCCCTTTTCTCCATGGGAAGCAGATCATCCCATCCAGACGTCTCTGTGGTGAAGTCCCTTAAAAATCATTTTACCTTGTATGGTAACAGGCGCTACGAATCCCAGAAGATCATACAAGCTGTTTATGGTGGATAGAACTCCTCTGCGTGTGAAGGGCTTTTCTTGCTTGCTGATTTGGAAGGTGAATGTTTCTGCCTTTAAATCCCAGAGCAAACCGAGGCTCTGCTGCATAGGAAGGGAGTCAGTGCTAGGATCCAAGTCCTCTGGATCACCTAAATTGTCTTGGTTTGAGAAGGCTTCCATTAACTCGCTGCTGTTGGAGGCGATTTTGTGCAACTTCAGATTAGATAGACCGAGCAGCTCTTGAGCCCTTTTCAGAAGACTGATTGTTGTCTCATTCGTGGGTGTGGATATCAAGCAGTCATCCATGTAGAAATCTTTTTCCACAAAGAATCTGACATCTGACCCATATTTTGCTTCACCCTCTCGGGCTGAATGTCTGAGACCAAAGATACCCACTGCAGGGGAAGGACTGTTTCCGAAGATCTGCACTCTCATTCGGTACTCTACAATGTCTTCATTGGGGTCGTTGTTGCGGTACCAGAAGAACCTCAAGTAGTTTCTATGTTCTTCCTTGACGAGGAAGCAGTGGAACATCTGTTGTATGTCGGCCATAAATGCTACAGGATCTCTGTGGAAGCGTAGAAGTACCTCTAGAAGTCTGTTGTTGAGGTTTGGACCAGACAGTAATACATCATTTAGCAAAACGCTTTCGCACCTGGCAATCAAGTCAAATACTACTCTTATCTGCCCTGACTTTTTAGGATGATACACGCCAAATATGGGTAAGTACCAACACTCCTTGGAGTCTTGGAGTGCAGGTGCCATTTCTGCATGGTTGTTTTGGAATATTCTTTCCATGAAAGTAAAGAAATGTTCTTTCATCTCTGGTATCCTCTGAAGTTTGTGTTTGAAGGAGATAAATCGACTGTAGACAAGTTCTTTGTTGTTAGGTAAGCGTTGTCTCCGGGGTTTCAACGGTCAAGGTGTGACCCAGCTTTTTGACTTCTCTTTTACTATTCCTTGATCCATAATATCTAAGAACTGCCTGTCTTTTATGGACATTGCGACCATGTTGTCTTGTCTTGTCATGTGAAAGACTGTGCACCCTAAGGGATCTTGCTCACTTTCGCAGGCATGGTCTTCACAGGAGGTATCTGCGAAAGGACAAGGCACAGGAGCACTGTGTGGCAATTCTTTTATCAGGAAACTACTGTGACATGGCTGGAATAGGGAAGGACGTCCATTTTCAAGAGTGTTGGTGAGCATACTGTTGACTGAGGTTGGCTTGTGTGCTCCTCCTAGACAGACGTCTCCTATGATGACCCATCCTAGGTCAAGTCGCTGGGCGTATGGAGTGTTTTGGGGGTTATTAATCTGTCCTCTAGCCTTATGAACTCGTAGTATGTCTCTTCCAAGGAGTAAGACTATTGTGGCTTCTGGGTCCAGTTCCGGTATCATGTGAGCTATACGCTTCAGGTGGGTGTGGTATGCTGCTACCTCTGGTGTAGGTTACACAGACCGGTTGTCACGTATGTGATTGCACTCCAGTATGGTTAACAGTGACAAGCAGGTCTGACCATCTATGGAGTCTACCCTTGTATGAGCTGTATAAGCTGGCTGATATACTGGATCATAGTCATCATCTGTCTTGGGATGCTGATGGGATGCACGCTGTGCTGGATCTCGTTGATCTAGGCCTGGCCCAAGTACTTGACTGTGTTTCTCAGAATCGGGGTCATCCATGGCTTCCAGGTACTATGTTTTTGCTATTGCGGCTGCAGCTTCTTTCTCTGTGGCGAGTTTTTCCAGTGACGCTTGTAGACACGCTCTTTCTGTTTCTTGATCTGCTTGCCTTAGCTTTAGTTGCATCTCTTGTACAGCAAAGGAAGACCTTACTTTTTTAGCCTTAGCTTCTGCATGGGCGAGAGCAGCATTTTCTTTTATTGAGGACTTTGCTAGAGCAGCTTCCCTGTGACCTGTTCCTATATGATGATGCCTGGCTAGCGGACATTGTGTGCCTATTGCGGGTTGCTTAATATCTCTGTGCGGACTCAGTCTATGTAGAAACGGACTTCAGCATGGTCTGGATAGTTCTGCACTTTCTGGGGGCTGCACTCTCGTTTCTTGTGACTGTATGGCAGCCGCTGCAATCTTATACGCAGGACCGCGTGTTGTATGGCAGTTCCGTGTAGTCAGATCCACTATTGCTGGTGACTAGCATCTGTTTTACTGTTCTGTCTTCATACACGTTATCACAGTGTGCAGTCTGACATTCAGCATAAACCATTCCTGTTTTCCAAATAAGAGGACTGTTCTCTGTAGTCTAACTTGTTTATTGGTAAAACAGGAGTATTCGATGTGATCAATTGGTAAATCTTTAGGCATAGCATGTATCAGCAGAAAGCATAGAACAGCATATATTATAACATTACAATAACACTGGGCATATGTCTAAAATGGATGCCTATACAGAGGATTGCATGGCTAGTTAACAGACAGTTAAAACCTCTTCCCTGAGTACCACTTATTCCTAGCTAAACAGCACTGCATAACATAATATCCCTGAAACAAGGTAGATCTCTCTCACCAGATATGCTTATAAAAGGATGGTGGAATTTAAGAAGAAGATATGCAGAAGGACAGATCTGCTGGTATGTCCTTGATTACTGGAGGCTGGTATTTTCTTTCCCAGAATACATTACACTCCCACAATACAATACTTTTTATTACCAGAAAAACAAAGTGTAGTACATTTTTAACACTGCTAGATAATGCGATACCCAAACTAATAACTACAGAAATACTAAACTCTAGTAGAATGAATTAGAAATGATTCAGAACCTCTGCTGGGGCAGGACAGCTGCCATACAGTGACTGGATAACACCGCTATACAGTGAATGGGTTACACCATCATACAGTGACTGGAAAACACCGCCATATAGTGACTGGGCAACGCTACCATACAGTAACTGGATAACACGTCATACAGTGATTGGATAACACAGTCATACAGTAACTGGATAGAACCCACATACAGTGACTGAATGGCACCATCATACAGTGACTGGATAACGCTGCCATACAGTAACTGGATAACGCTGCCACACAATGACTGGATAACACCTCCATACAGTGGCCGGGTAACACCTCCATACAGTGGCCGGATAACACCTCCATACAGTGGCCGGATAACACCTCCATACAGTGGCCGGATAACACCTCCATACAGTGGCTGGATAACACCTCCATACAGTGATCGGATAACACCACCATATAGTGAATGGGTTACACCATCATACAGTAACTGGATAGCACCCACATACAGTGACTGAATAGCACCGCTATACAGTGACTGGATAACACTGCCATATAGTGACTGGATAACACAGTCATACAGTAACTGGATAGCACCCACATACAGTGACTGAATAGCACCACCATATAGTGACTGGATAACGCTGCCATACAGTAACTGGATAGCACCTTCATACAGTGACTTGATAGCACCTTCATATAGTGACTGTATAACACCGTCATACAGTATCTGGATAACAATGCGATACAGTGACTGGATAACACCGCCGTACAGTCACTGGATAGCACCGCCATACAGTGACTGGATAGCACCGCCATACAGTGACTGGATAGCACCGCCATACAGTGACTGGATAGCACTGCCATACAGTGACTGGATAGCACCGCCTTATATTGACTGGATAACAGGGTATAAGGGGGTGCAGTACAGGGTATGGTAAGGAGGCACAATGGAGGGTATAAGAGGGCATAGTGCAGGTTAAGAGGCACAGTATATGGTATAAGGGGGCACAGTAGAGATTAGGAGGCACAGTACGGGGTATCCCCTTATACATCTGTACTGTGCCTTCTACAGTGTATTATATGGGGAAAACTACAGTGTAGGGGGCACAGTATAGGGTAGGGGGAACAGTACAATGTTGGTCAGGCTGGCAGGGAGTCTGAAGAAGGAGGTCGGCATTGGTCGGCAGGCAGGTGGCAGTGGTGCTCAGAGCTGGGCGAGGGCTGAGACACACCACTACTTCTTATTAGCTGTCTGTCAAAACCAAAGCAGGAGCAAGGCGGTGCTATGGGTGAGGTAAGTGGGCAGGTGTGTGGGCAAGCGACAGGGGCGGACGGGCACATCCACTGTCCGCTTCAATGACTGGTAGAGCAGCAGCTTCCGTCCACTGTTACTCCACTAATCAGATAGCAGCAGTACAGAGAGGTGGAAGAAAACCTCTATACCCTCTTCTCATTTCTGTAGTCCACAGTGTTAAACCCCCCCCCCCCCCCCCCCCTATTCCCCACCTGCAGGGAGAGAGGTTAACTGTAAAATAAAAAACTTTAAAAAAACTTCAACTATTAGAAATATGGCCCTGCTGACCACACTCCTGCTACTGCTTAGGAGCCCCTTCTGAGGTAAGTGGGCAGGTGTGCGGGCAAGCGACAGGGGCGGACGGGCACATCCACTGTCCGCTTCAATGACTGATAGAGTAGCAGCTTCCGTCCACTGTTGCTCCACTAATCAGATAGCAGCAGTGCAGAGAGGTGGAAGAAAACCTCTATACCCTCTTCTCATTTCTGTAGTCCACAGTGTTAACCCCCCCCCCCCATTCCCCACCTGCAGGGAGAGAGGTTAACTGTAAAATAAAAAACTTTAAAAAAACTTTAACTATTAGAAATATGGCCCTGCTGACCACACTCCTGCTACTGCTTAGGAGCCCCTCCTGAGCTCGGCCCCCGAAGCATTGGCTTCACTTGCTTCCCCGATAGCTACTCTACTGATTGGGTGGTGTTTTATATACAGGGGGTAGTGTGGGAGGCCTTATATATACTGGGACTACTATGGGGGGGGGGGGGCACAGAAGACACTACAGAGAGGCCATTATAGATACTGGGGGCACTGGGATGCTAAAAAAAAAAATCATGTTTTTTAATAGACATGAGAAACAGATATTAAATGGCTGCAAAATGCCCACTAAAAATGTACTAACCAACAGAAAATGGATGCACACATGGATGCAGAATGGTCATGAAAAACTGATGGTGAGTCCGTTCTCTGTGTGCAGACACGTTGTAGCCTGAAACCATGGAGCCACGTATGCTGCATAGGGACTGTGTACTGAAAATGGTAGAATGGTTTGCATTAAGTTACTGCATTTTGTTGTTTTACATAGAAGGAAACAATAAAAAAGGTTGCAAAAGTTTAAATACCATTGAAAGTTTAAAGTTATCATCCCCAGTCTCACTCTCTCTTTAGCCTCAGGTTAACACATATTTTAGGCTTTTTTGTGTTCTGCCAAATACTTTCAAGACAAACTACTGTGAGTTGAAAGTAAAGTCCCTTATTCTTCCAAAAGATGATTTATTTATGAAATTGAATAAGTTATAAGTTGTGTATAAAAGGTATAAAGGATAGAAACATAGGAACTAAAGGTGATGAACATAACATATATCATAGTTAAGGAATGCTGCCTATCTCCAATCTATGGAGAGCATAGATAATTTACAAGAAAGAAATACAAAAGGCAAAGGCCGGCAGCGATCCCAGGGAATTATATCCACAGCAATGCTCCTAGTAAGAGTATAGTTTGGCAAGACAAGAGAGCAGCAAATCCTGGAAGATAGGTAGTACAAAAGCATGTGTGCCTTCTGAAAAACAAGAAAAAAAAGGGGGTCATTTACAAACTGATATACGCCGCAATCTACCAGTTTACCCCCGCTGATGCCAGGTATAAAAAAAGGGAAAGTGGTGTGTACGGCGAAGGGACCCCAGGCCTGTCTCAATCTTTTTCTATGCATTGAAAATTGTCTAAATTTAAGCCAGCAAGGAATTACAGTTCCTTACATTTAGGCTACATGCACACGACCGTTGGTGTTTTGCGGTCCGCAAATCGCGGATCCGCAAAACACGGAAGCTGTTCCGCGTTCCGTTCCGCATTTTGTGGAACGGAACGCGGCCCATTATAGAAATGCCTATTCTTGTCCGCAAAACGGACAAGAATAGGACATGCTATATTTTTTTTGCGGGGGCACGGAACGGAGCAACGGATGCGGACAGCACACGGAGTGCTGTCCGCATCTTTTACGGCCCCATTGAAATGAATGGGTCCGCGGCCGAGCCGCGAAATATGCGGCTCGGACGCGGACCCGAACAACGGTCGTGTGCATGGGGCCTTAGACTGGTGGTGGATATGCCTCTACATAACTTCGAAGAATCCACCTCCAGTGTGAAGCGGTATTAGACACCAGTCTCAATAAATGACCCCCAAAATTTCCAAAGAACTTGATTGGCACCTGGGTGAGTGAGTTATGAAGGAAGGGCTCTATAATGAGTGCATTGCAGTGAATTTCTTGAAATTTGCTGAATCTTTCAATTTTTTTTTATTCAAGTCCAAATCGATTCTACCCAAATGTTACCCCCTTTTTTCATAAAAAAATATAAATATGTATTTAATAGTTTTAGCAGATAGAATAGTTTGCACATTTTTTCCTTTTTTCTTTCATAAAGAATGTTAAAATATTGGTATTATTTTTAGCTATGGTCTTTTGTTTACATAAAATCAGAAATAGAAAAATAGGCTTCCAAAATCTATAATATACTCCAATAATTTTAGATTTTGCGGTGAGCCCAAACAAGATCCATATAGGCAGGGGTTTGGGCCCTCGTTCCTTCAGGGCTTTGTCCCATGGGGCAGCGGTGCATCTAGCCTTTCTGCTGCCTGATGCAAAAATTGAGAAGCCCTCCCCCCATGCTAAATTCTCAACCTAACCTCTTCCTTCCAGCCCTACTGTTAAAGAAATACTTTATATACAGCGCTACAAAAACATACAGGGTAATACAGCACTACATACCTCTTACATCCAGTGATCAGTGATTTCTCGTAGATGTTCTCTTTCCTCATCTTCTCCATTCAGACCAGACCGCCATGATGATTTTTTAGCCATGTCTCATCTCTGCAGAGTTTGACAAAACGACATCTTAGTTTTTTACTTTTCCATCATTCTCCCACCTTTTCAACACCCCAATACTGTGACCACTGTGCTCTCCAATACTATACTGCAGAAACAGGTAATCCCCCTGAAAACACTAGTAAACAGACAGTGCCCCTTCAATAATTATTGGCACACAGTGCCCTAAAAAATAACTGCACCCAGGAAATAGTGTCCTTGACACCAATACTGTAAACATAATGTCCCCCAAAAATAATTGTGCTAAGCTGACATGGTGCCAGGGTGCCCCCCACGGTAATAGTGCTCGACAAAGTCCCAATAGAAATAATTATCGGCCAGAGTGCACTTAGTGTTAACAGTGCTACCAATAGAAATAATACCCCCATTGTGTCCATACTAGTAATCTTGTTTCCTATAGTACCCCAGTGGTAATAATACTCCTTATAATGTGTTCCAGTATAAAAATACCCCCTTATAATGTGCACCTGTACAGAAAATACCACCTTATAATGTGTGCCAGTACAAAAAAATACCCCTTACCTTTCAGATCAGACCTCAAATCAAATCCTTAGATCAGACCCCCATATCAGACCTCAAATCAAACCCCCATATTAGACCTCAGATCGGACTCCAATATCAGATCCTCAGATCAGACCACCATACCAGATCTCAGATTAGATCCTCACGCCCCCCCATATCAGATCCTCAGGATAGGTCATCACTATTAGACTAGCGGGGGCCCCCAGTACCCTGTTGATCAGGTGCATGAAGAGAACGCAGGGCTCTTGCGAGATCTGTCTTCTCCTCACCACTTACCAGCTCGCCATTGACATTGCAGAGGTGAGCAGTGAAATTACATGATTTTACTAAATTATGACGTAAAGTCATGATTTTATGAAAGACACGGAGGTGAGTATTGCTATAATCTTTCTTTACTGACCACCACAGCAGCAAAGAAAAAGAACAAGATATTAACATAATACCATGGCAACAGGTTCCTCCCCGAAACAGGACCGGTATATATGTCCCTTAACTCCCAAAATCCTCCTCTTTCTTAGCAGGGTGCCACCCAACGATCACGAAAACCCTGGAAGCTTTCACACATGAAATGGGTTAAACTGGAAAAGAGGAACTTCAATATGAACAACTACAGAATTGCAGGACACTTTCACGCTCCGCGCGCCATGCAGACATCATCCTGCGAAGACAGAAAAAACACATGATAGGACATTAGTCTCCTCTTAGGAGAACGCTAAACAGAACTAACAGTCAATTATATCAGTCTCACAGGTGTGGGGGGTTAGCTCTGGTCTCGGGGATCATTCACACAAACTTCCTTCCGGACAACGGATTTCGTGTCCAAACAGTGCATTTATTTGGCAGTCTTCTCAAACAAAAAAAAATAAATGAACACCTGCCCGTCTAGGCACTACCTAATACATAAGAAATCGCTGACTCACCTAAGACCCCATTCACACACACGGGAACCCATGCGGCTTTCCCAGCCGAACGTCCATGAATTGTGGCTAGCACCTAGCCCCGTGGCCCCTCAGCCCTCCTCAGCTGAGGTCACGTTCCCAGAGCCTCACCAGGACTCTGCTACACAAAAAACACTCTCTCCCAGAGTGAGACACCTTGTCCAGCAGCAGGACTAAATAGACATGGACCTGTCCGAAACCCCGGACTGGAGCATGGGGAACAGGCACCCACCCAGCACATTACCTGTTCCCAGTAAAAGCCCGCCCTGGAACTAGCTGAGCCAGCTATACTAATACTATACTTAACTTGGGCTTTCACTCCACCAAGGCCAGGCACCTTGGTGACACACTCTCGGTGCAAACAGCCCTGTCTGACGGTTTCCCTGGGGCTTCACCGCACACATCAGTGTTCACATTGCCACATTTCCTTCCCCTCTGTTCACACCTGTGGGGGTGAACACATACACCAACCGGATGCTCATGACAGGGCATCCGCCCTTTTCTAGCGTCTGTCTCAACATTCCCTCTGGAAGACGTGGTCAGCGTCATCATTTTCCCTTTATTTTGCCATACCCAAGCCAGCAAGGCTTGGTTTGTCACCCACATTGACCTCTTGCCCAAGAGATAGTGTCTAAAAGGTTCCCGTTTCCATGGGACAGGCAGACCCTCTCTTTCTATTTTTTTATCTCTCTCTCCCTTTTTCTTACACAGCTGCTTCAACCGAGCACGCTTCTTAAGACTTGCCTCTTTTTGTCTCTTTATTTTATCAACAGATAGCGTCTTTCTTTTTCCTTTACTCCCCACAGGGGTTACGTCAAGTTTGGCTCCAATTTCAGAGTCTTCTGCTTCTTCAGTGGCACGCCCCACTTCAGCAGATTCTTCTTCATCCTTCTCTTTGGTCTCTGGAACATACCAGGATTTCTCCCACTCCAACTCATCGGCCTTAGCTTCTTTAGCCTTTGAGTCTCTTTTGGAGTCTTCATTCAGATGATTAGCCTTCTCATCCTTCTTGGACACGGCATCATATACTTGATTTCTTAACTCCTCCTCTTTCTCATCATGGTTGGAGGTACAGGGGACATCAGGGTCTTCACCAGACTCGTCGTCTTCTGGCAATCCCTGCAGAGATTCACCCGGATATGGTTCTCCCTTCGGATAGGATTCAGGAGAGCCAGCCCATCGGAGTAGACAGGACCCTCATACTGGTCGTCGGTCCCCAGTATTTCTTCCCCAGCAGACTGCTGGCTTTCTGGAAGGCATTGACAGCAGAGGGAATGTCTCTCATGACCAGGTCCTGGCCACACACCGCCACGAGTCTCTGGGCTTTTGCATCCACCTCAGCACCTTCATCTGGTTCAGCAGATACATCATCCATCTTCTTCTCTGCCTCTGCTGGCACCACAGCGCCACCATCTCCAGACCCATTCTTAACAGGCTCTGCCTTCTTGGCATCTTTTAGAGGATCTTCCTCTTCAGGTATCTCATTTTCTTCCACCTGCTGCGCAGGAGCACGCTTAGGCCTTTCCAACTCATAGACTTTATCTTTTGAGCTCCTGAGAACTTCCAACTCTGCTCTGAGTTGCTTGTTCAGCCTCTCCAATTCACCTCGCTCCTTAAGCGCTTTTTCAAGGGCTCTAGCCAAGTAGATGGCCTTGGACTTTTTCTCCAGAGCATCAGCCTCCGCTCGGTCACGGTCTTCGGCATATCGGGCCGCAAAATATTTCTCTTCAGCCAGGAGCAGGGCTGTGGAGTCGGTAGATAAATTTTCCGACTCCGATTCCGACTCCTCAGATTTTGAAACTTCCGACTCCGACTCCTCGACTCCGACTCCTCTGTATTTAATATGCAAAGACAAAGCTGTTCCACCAAGTTCTTCTAATCTCCTCTAGCACAGAGAGCTAATTGAGCAGAAGCTGCTGCCTTCTCCTTTGTGTGCTGATCTTCCGCTGAAGATAGAGCAGTGGGAGGATCCAGGAAGGGGCAGGGGAAGGGGCATTTATTTTAAAACATGATTTTCCTAGTAGAATCCCAGTGTAAGTATTGCCGCTCCTTAAAGGGACACTGACAGGCTGATTTTCCAGCTAAAGATATATATATCTACTGGTATTCATCAGAGAATTAGGAATAAAACGATACTAATGTTACCCCCTGTTAAGCTGTACTTGTGTTTAAAAAACATTTTAATCTGTATGCAAATTCACTATCTTTGTGCCCAATGGGGCAGCGTCTCCTGCGGCTTTGTGCCCAGCCGCGCCGAGTACAGCTTCCCAGCGCTGTTCCCTCGTTATTATTCACTGCACTGGCCTTTTTTCAGGCTAGCCGAACGCTGAATTCCTGCGCAGGCGCACGTGTAGAGTGCTGGCAGCAGCCTCGTCTGGCTATGCTGAGGCTGTGCCAGCTTTCTCTCTTCCTCCTCGCTACCTAGTCCTGTCTAGTGCTGCCAGTACTCTACATGTGCGCCTGCCCCTTGGGCACAAAGGTAGAGAATTTGCATATTGATTAAAACGTTTTTAAACACAAGTAAACCTCAACTGGGGTAACAGTCGTCTAGTTGTATTCCTAATCCTCTGATGAATACCAGCAGATATATCTTTAGCCGGTAAATCAGCCTGTCAGTGTCCCTTTAACTGCATAGTAAAGCATATGAAAAGCATGCTTCTTCACGGTCACTTAACGTCTTTGTTTAGCGGTAACGTGACGCACTGCATGCATTGGCCTTTATTCTTACAGTAGAGAAGTAATTCATTATAACTTTATCTGAATTGGGACATTTAAACTTGCTTTTTTTTTATTCCAATTTTTTTTTATTCCAATTTAAATCTAGTAGGAGTCGGAGTCGGAGTCGGTCCATTTTTTGCCGACTCCGACTCCAGGTACCCAAAATTGCCTCCGACTCCGACTCCTCGACTCCGACTCCACAGCCCTGGCCAGGAGCTGGTCAAACTTCTTCTGTTTCTTCTCCAATCTAGACACAGTTTGTCTCTGGTTGTCCAGGTCCACTATTCGATCACGCAACTCTTGGTGAAGTTGCGCCATACTGGCTTCCAAATGTCTTTGCTCCTCCAAGAGGGCAGATTTTTCTGAGGCACTGTTTAAGACCTCATCAGCCAGTTCATCTCTTTCCTGCTCTGCATGAAGTCTGGATCGCTCAGAAACTGCAAGTTCCTCTTGAAGTTGGAGAATTTTCACTTCTATTTGAGTTTTTCGCATGAGCTTGTTGGATGCACTCCCTTTTTTGGCCTCTGGATCCAGCGGCTCTTTACTCTGTTCTGCAGCAGTACCAGACGTAGGAGTATCTCCTAGGACCTCGCCAAGACTTTTGTCAATGTCTACTACAGGCTTGTGTAACTTTCTGGAGACTTTCATTTTCTTCTGGGCATCAGGCAGTAGTCCCTTCGCTATTGTACCTGGGGACCATGTAGGGAGAGAGAAACCGTCTTCATGATTGCAGCTGTACTGACATGTCCTGTCATCTAGCCCTGCCTGGGTATGGGTCTCAGACACTAGGCCGCCATCTCCCCACTCGCCTCTCGTCATGTCAGGTATAACTATCGTCTGGTTGCTACGAGTAACCATATCAGTTTGGCCAGACCTCAACATGGCAGCCTCTCTCTCTGAGTTGCTATCGGTCACAGCACATGCGTCATATATACCGCTCATGTCATTCTCAATCCTGCCCTCAAGGGGCACTGCTGAGCTAATCCCCACCTTGGACACTTCCCTAGCCACTGTTTCCTGCACATTCACTACAGTGGGTTCCCCCAACTCTGTGCTCTCAACATTTATCGGCATTTTTCCAACTTTTACATTTTTACCTACAGGGAGCACTTCTCCCCTGGTCACACCCTGCAGTGGAAAATGCATTTCAACATCATCATCACATGGCATCATACTTTCATTTGGCATTTCCGCAGAATATTCTGGCCAAACAACATATCAGATATACGTGAAACTGCATCACGAATTTCTCGAGTCACTGTTTGCACTGGAGTCTCACACGCCGTGAGAGCCACCGGACAGTTCACGCTATCCCCATGAATGTCCCGCACACAGTTCTCAGCCACTGGGCTGGTCTGAACCAGGATCACCTGACCCTCTGCAACACATGGAGTAATAATCGGTACAGTCTTACCCTCAGATGTCATGGGTTCGGCAGTCCCAGGCGATGAGGGAGTTCCAGGAACATATTCCCCAAGGTTACCGTCCTTCTCCTGAACATTAGGAACCTCCCGCCTTTGATTCCTGGTTACCTGACTCCTGACCATAGGACAATCAGGTGCACACTTTGTGACTTGACGGCATCTCCAGCAGCGCTCTCTCTTTTGCCATGCAGCTGCACTCTGTAGTGGTTGGTTGCACCTAGCAACCGCATCACTGCTCCTCCACACATCCTCTCTAGGACTCTGTACGCCGCAAACACTTGAACTCTTGAGAGCCGCACCGCTCTCCCTCTTCTTTTCTTCCCGAAGGTTGCCCTTGGCAACGGCACACAACACCTTTTCGTCTAGTTTTCCAGCCGCACCACCGACACTTTGGACTTTTACAAATTGTCCATTCGGGTTTGAAGGCTTTCTCTCCAGGGCCAACTGCAATTGCGCCCTCAAAGCCTCCCCCTCTGCATCCAAACGCATCCTGCGAGCCTGCAGTTCCTCAGCACAGTGGTTACCACAGGAAACGCCCAGACCTTGGGTTAGGACTTCCCTTGGTCGGCCAAACTGCTCCATGAGCTTTTCATGCTCCTGTTGCCACTTCAGGTGCCTTTGGTTAGCCTCCAAATTGGCCTGCCACAGCTGCTCGGCAAGATCCTCCATCCACCCCATAGCAACAGACAGTCCAGACACCAGGAAATTTTTATTTTATTTTTTTTCTACTTCTTCTCAACACGTCCACTTTAATCTGAGACCAGTCTCCAGGTGTCTCCCTGTAGAGACAATCTCAGCACTGCACCGCAGACATAACAGTCTCTTTAAACTTTCTCACCGTCAAAAAAATAGCATTCAGCAGCACCTGCTTTTTCTGCTTGTTTGTTGCTCCCAGCAACACTTTGCCTTTTCCAGCAGGGACGACTGCCCGCATCCGACACCAAATGTGGGGGGTTGAGTCTGGTCTCGGGGATCATTCACACAAACTTCCTTCCGGACAACGGATTTTGTGTCCAAACAGTGCATTTATTTGGCAGTCTTCTCAAACAAAACAAAATAAATGAACACCTGCCCGTCTAGGCACTACCTAATACATAAGAAATCGCTGACTCACCTAAGACCCCATTCACACACACGGGAACCCATGCGGCTTTCCCAGCCGAACGTCCATGAATTGTGGCTAGCACCTAGCCCCGTGGCCCCTCAGCCCTCCTCAGCTGAGGTCACGTTCCCAGAGCCTCACCAGGACTCTGCTACACAAAAAACACTCTCTCCCAGAGTGAGACACCTTGTCCAGCAGCAGGACTAAATAGACATGGACCTGTCTGAAACCTCGGACTGGAGCATGGGGAACAGGCACCCACCCAGCACATTACCTGTTCCCAGTAAAAACCCGCCCTGGAACTAGCTGAGCCAGCTATACTAATACTATACTTAACTTGGGCTTTCACTCCACCAAGGCCAGGCACCTTGGTGACACACTCTCGGTGCAAACAGCCCTGTCTGACGGTTTCCCTGGGGCTTCACCGCACACATCAGTGTTCACATTGCCACACAGGCAAAAGAGTCCCCAATGCCCGGACTCCCTGATACCAGAGGGCGGGTAGCAGGGAGGGGCAATACTCGCCTCCGTGTCTTTCATAAAATCATGACTTTAAGTCATAATTTAGTAAAATCAGACACAGGGGCTCCTATTGCTGGTTCAAAGTTGTTCCATAAACGAGGAAAAGGCATGTTGAGGCGGATGAAAATTAAACTCTCTGAATGTGGAAACCCTTGACCAATCGGCTAACCTCATGATGTCTTCCAACCGAGCCGCCGAGAGTACCATAGAGGTAGCCGAAGCCCCTCTCGCAGAGTGGGCTGTAAAGGTGGAAGTGTCCACACCAGCCAGGTACATGACCCATTTTACCCAACGCGACAGAGTGGTGCTAGTGACCGGAGCAAACGGCCAGTGAAAAGAGAGGAAAATATGAGGAACTGCAGAAGAACGATGTGACAACGTCCGAGCTTTGTACTCCCGAAGACAGGCCACCGGGCAAAGAGCCGGGGAAGAAAGGAACCTGGGATACGAGACCAGTCGAGTGTGAGTTTTGGTACGCCGAGTGATAGTAAAGGAAACCCCCTCCGGGGTAAAAGATCTGGCATCGTGATCCAGGTCGCGGATGTCCGAAACCCTCTTACAGGAAATAAGGCAAAACAGAGTAACCAATTTAGTCGAAAGCTGGCGCAACGACAATTCCGCATTAGATGGCCAAGCAGAAAACAGGGACAATATGCAGGAAACATCCCATGTGGTGGAGAATCTCGGCTTCGGAGGGCGAGACAGGCGTGAGCCCCACGGCAAACGGCATACTAGCGGGTGCTGGCCCGCTGGACAACTGTCGAACCCCTGATGAGCAGAGGAAATAGACGATCGAAACAAATTAATTGTACGGTAAGCCTTGCCCTCCTCAAACAAAAACATGAGGAAACGAAGAACCTCCGTTACAGGTGCCGAAGCGGGATCCAAATTCCGAACCAAGCACCAGCCAGCCCAAGATCTCCAGGCTGCTCGATAAGCCTGTCTTGTGCCGGGAGCCCAGGAAGTCTTCTAGTTGCGTCCGAGAGTCCTCTGGCACCCCGGGAGTCCCCGAAACTTTGAACGCCAGAAGCCAAAGGGCGCCATCTATCAGGAGGGGGTGTACCCTCCCCGATGGCCCCTGGAGGAGACTCAGAAGTTCTGGTAGGAGAACGGGGATGTCCACCATCAGTTCTAGTAACTGAGGAAACCAGGACTGGGTGACTCAAAAGGGAACTACCATCACCAGATCGGCCCGTTGCCAGTGCACCTGGCTGAGGACCCGTGGGATCATGGCAAAAGGCATACATAAGGGCTCCAGACCAATCTTGGAGGAAGGCGTCTACCGCTTCTGCATCTGGATCTGGGCGCCAGCTGAAGAAGCGGGGAAGCTGTGTATTCAAACGTGAGGCTAAGAGATCGATAGAGAACGGACCCCAAAGCAACGAGATAGCAGAGAACACCCTCTCGTCCAACTGCCAATCGCTGCTGTCCATTAGATAACGTGAGCTCCAATCCGCCTGGGTGTTGTGAAGGCCCGGGAGATTCAGCTTGCACAGTAATGTCTCTGGAAAGACAGTACGTCCAAAAGTCCTTCGCTAGGTGGGTGAGGATGGTCGAGTGTGTACCTCCCATGGAGTTGACATACCAGACAGCCGAGACATTGTCCATGCAAACCTGGATGCAAGCACTTGTCATGCCGTTCGCGAAACTCTGAATAGCAAACGAGCCCGCCAGAAGCTCCAGGGCGTTGATGTGGAGTTTGGACTCGTCCTCTGACCAACGTCCTCCTGTAGTTATCCCATCGCAGTGTGCGCCCCAACCTAGAAGGCTGGCATCGGAATCTACCGTAAAGTCTGGTCATGGCCCACAAATTGCCTTGCCATTCCATGCCATGAGATTGTGGATCCACCAGGTAAGTTCGTCCCTGGTCTCCGAGTCCAGAGATATCAGGTCTGCGTATGAAGCCCTGGATTGGAGATGAGCGATCTTCAACCATTGGAGAGCCCGATAGTGGAGAGGGGCTGGGAAGACCGCTTGGATGGAAGAAGATAGGAGACCGATGATCCGAGCTAGGTGACGAAGAGAGATCTGCGACATCGCCAGTGTTCTGCGTAACTCCCTTCGGATAGCCCGGACCTTCGCTGGAGGGAGACTTAGCATTTCTGCGGAGGAGTCCACCGTGAATCCTAGAAATTCCAAGGACCGAGATGGGAGCAGCACGGACTTCTCCCGATTGATCAGGAAACGACTTCGAGAGAACCAGAGGGTGAGGGACGAGAAGATGGCGCGGGCAGTTGACCAGTTCGATGTGGAAGCCCTTGACTGTGGACAGGATCCAGTGGTCTGAGGTGATGCGCGACCAGGCATAAGAAAAAAGATGGAGTCTGCCCCCTACACAGACATTCGAAAAATGCTGAGGTAGAACGCTTACCGTAAGGGCGTCTTGAAGACGAGAAACCTCTGAAACCCCTGGTGCGTCCGGGTTCACCTCTGGTGGTAGAAGGATCTCGGAGGGAATGATGACGTCTGTGCCAAGGAGCCTCGACCCGAACCACAGGCGTGGAATGATGAACGGCCGGACAGGCGGCCCCTGGAACTGCCGGCCCTGGAGGAAATCCTACCCTGAAAAACCCTTTTCATCGAGGACTGGGCTTTGTCAAGAGCCGTGAAGGCGCCCACAAAACGGCTCAGATCTTTAATAAAAGAATCTCCAAACAGTAAACACTGAGCCTCCTTGCCTGCCTCAGTTATGGCCACATTGGCCAGTTTGGGTTCAATTTTAAACAAGATGGCCTTGCGCCTTTCAATCAAAAGGGACGTGTTAACATTCCCTGCAATGCAAATGGCTCTTTGGATCCAACCCCGAAGTTCTTCCAGGTCTACCTGTCTGTCGTCCGCCCTAGCGGATTCTGCCATTTCAAAAATTCTGGCTAAAGGGCCAAAGATATCCAGGAGCTTGTCCTGGCAGGCTTTAAGAGTGGATTCCAAGCCCTTGCAGGGGTTCCAACCCGACTTGGATAGATATTGCGCCATTTAAGGGTCTACTACCGGGGTGTTACAGACCTTGTTGGGAACTAGCGGTCTAGGGCATTCCGCTTTAAGTTTATTGTGTGCCTCCTTGCTAAGGGGGCAATGCACACGGGACTTTAAGTATTTGGCCACATGATGCACCGGGAGCCATTCTGCCGATCTCGGATGATGGAGTACATCAAAATCGAACAGAGGTTCCCCCGAGGGATCCGTCAAGGTGGCTGAGGCATCAGTAGCGGATTCAGGCACGGGAGTGCCGCCATCTACAAGGGTGGGGGTAAGGGTGGGATAAACTCTAGTGTCATCTGGGGACTCCCCCTCTGGATCACAGAAGGCGTCCGCCTTAGCCTCCTCATCCGATCCGAATTTGGATTCCAAATCAGTGTCAGGCACAAATAGGCTCTCTGGGCGCGCTATCATTGGTGGTAAAATCAACACCATTCGTGGGGTTTCTGGAGGCAGAGGGATCCTGCAGATGTGACTCAGAAATGGGGTGGGCATGGCCCCCTGAGGAACATGGCTGAGTGCGAAAGGCCTCAGAGATGGACTTAGTGAGTTTATGCGACATGGATCCCATAGCGGCGATGATTGCGTTAGAGACAAAACACTGAATGGCTGCCGCTTGCGACTCGTCCAACGAGAGAAAATCATTTCCTGCGGATGGACGAGCAGGCAGGTTGTGGGGAAGGTTGTCACTCTCAGGCTCCACAGGTGCCTGAGGACTAATGGCAATACCCTGCCTAGACATAACAGCAGATAAACAACAAGACGAATTTCTAATACCAAGGTAGAAGAATGGCCCCAAGGATGCCAGTGAGAGTGAGTCATGTCCCATCAGCTAAGACTATATCCCAAAGTAAGCCCTGAACAGAAAGCCTAACCTGCCAGGGAGGTATAGGAATCTAATTATGTATAAAAGAAACTATATTTATAAGGTAGCCTAACCTATCTGAGCTAGACAAACTACCTACTATACAGGGCCCCCAGGGACGATCGGCATGACAAGGGAGAAAATGGCGGCCGAGCTATCGTGTTAGCTCGGCCGTGTCACGGGGCGTGTCATAAGCGGCCGAGTGGGGGGCAGTGCAGAAGGAATAGGCGGTGGAAGAAAGTGATCCAAAATGGCCGACGAAGTCTCGCGAGACTTCGGGCGCGCCTAAGACAGGGGAATGGCCGCCGCGGGCAAAGCGCAGGCAAGCCAAAGGAAAGGCCAGAAGGACAGGCCGGAGTAAGGAAGGGGAGAAAGCAACCCCAAAGGAGGAGAGATTAAAATAGAAAAAAAAGGGAGGGAGGAGAAAAAACCTCCCAAAAAGGGAAAAAAGGAGGAATACTATAAAAGAAAAAGGTGTACAAATAAAAGGATGGTATATAAGGAAAATAGATATATCTCTGCAAATATAACATAGAACTAAGACCAAAGAACAATATATAACATATACATTGAAAAACCTAACTACTGACAATACTTATCTGGTGGCAGCAGCAAAAAAAGAGGAGGATTTTGGGAGTTAAAGGACATATATACCGGTCCTGTTTAGGGGAGGAGCCTGTTGCCATGGTATTATGTTAATATCTTGTTCTTTTTCTTTGCTGCTGTGGTGGTCAGTAAAGAAAGATTATAGCAATACTCGCCTCTGTGTCTTGAGATAAGCCTCCGTGTCTTGAGATGAAATTACAGTTCCTCTGTCCCATTCTTTTCAGTGGTACAGGTCTGTCCTATTCCAGTGAATAGAGAGCAGCAGCAGTACAGTGTAGATGTGGAAAGGGTAAGGTAACGTCTAAGGTGTGTAGGGGTAATAGTGGCTTGTGGCAGAAATAGCAGCAGTAGTAGCAGCACAACATGGAACAAAGTAGATATGCGCGAGGCTGTTTGGGGTAGTAGTGGTAACTGGGTAGGGGTAATGGTCCATTCCAAATGTTGCTGACCACAAGCACACCAGTGAAGCTCGAAGGAAAGCCTAATTTGAGTCATTTCAAGAAAGTGTTGAGTCTAGATGCTTAAGAATTTCCACCATCAATGTTTCTTGTTTCCCGTGTGTGACTGCTGATCCTGACTCAAAGAATATTGGAAAAACTTAGCTGAAAACATGTCAAAAATATTCTGCTGATCAAGGGGGGCCCCTGGGTTATCATTCATTAATACTGACAAGAATCCCCCCAACCAACAGACTTGGGAATGTATGTTTTGAGGAAATATCCATCTGATAAATATGGGCCATGGGGACAGATCCAGCTTAAGGACATTGCAGACAGGCCTGTCCCAAATCCTATCCCCAGTTCACTGGGAATAAAAAAGCCCAACCCCTTGTTACCAGGAAAAGTAGCTAGACCCCTCTTTACTGTAGAGGAGACAATAGCAGTGGAAACAGGATTTTCTGACAGCAATTTTTGGCTGGAATGGATAAAGTTCACGGCATCAAAGGTAAACAGACCTGGGTGCATCACCTGTGCCACAGTCATACCACACTTAGGAACTGTGCCCCTTCACTTAAGTCCTAGTTACTATTCATGTTTTACAAGCATGTATGCAAGGTTTGGGAAGAGAAGTTCCCAATCCTAAGAGAAACCCTTCAACCTAGGGAAGGGATAACCATATACCAGGGGAATTACATCTGTTTTGAAATAGAGGTCAAAAAAGGGAATAACATGGGCAGGTTTCCAGAAGAATATTGTGGAACTGTGGTGAATGCCACTGGTAAAGCCTACAAAAGTCATCTGATGAACCAGACTCAAGCATTAGGGGATGTGATCTGGTTGTGTGCACATATAAAAACTGAGGACAAAGTTGACAATTGCCTGGCATGGGCAATGTGCCTTAGCCCTAGTGTTGATGCCTTTCCATGTATTTAATCCTCTTGACTGGGAGAGAACCATTGAGAAAATAAGGAACCCTGGGTTAGCATTTGGTTATTTCCCAAGGAGAGGCAATGGTAAGGAGAAGGCGGGATACCAGCCCAGGAGGCAGCCTTGCAGCCTCACAGAAAAAGGTGGTGTGTGCAAAATGATTGGTGAAACCTGCTGTACCGTAATTCCTAATAACTTAGGACCAAATGGTCAGGTCATGAATACCCTGAGGCGACTTACTTCTCTCTCAGAGGAATTAAAGAGAAATTCTGGGGTGGATAGTTCATGGGAAAATTGGTTCAAAAACTAGATTGGAAATTAGAAACAGACCTTGTTACAAATTGGAATGGCTATAGTCATTGTATTACTAATCCTTGCAGTAATTGTCTGTTGTATCATCCCATGCATTACGAGGCTTCTTATCAAAGTCGTAGCTGATGCTACCCCAGAGATGATCATGAGAGAATTTCATGAGGATGGGAGACAAAGTCGACCTAGTTCTGTTGTCTCCCCCGCTTACAACGCCACCTGGAGATCACTGACTGTAGGGGCAGACATCTGACTTCCCCATGCTGAGTACAGTGTCATGGGATTATATACACTATGCTAGGTTGTCATGGAAGCCGGTGAAGAGTATTCAGAGCATTGGGACAGATGTAATTTTTATTAGGGAACGAATGAGGTTTAAGGGGGGACTGATAAAGATGTGGCCATCATTCTTTGAATCAGCTAAGAAAGCTCCCATATAATCCAGCTCTCAGACAACGCCTTATCTTCTCCAGAGCATGAAGGTTTCATCCTACCGAAGAGAACACGCCCCCTTGCTACATCATATATGCTTTTCTGCTGTTAGTGAATATTCCATTACAACATTGCGTTTACAGCTAGATATTTACATAGCTCACATTCCAGAATTAGTAAAACAATGCACAATGCGCAGTTGCCAAGGGTTATCTCTTTTTATGTTTTCATATTCTAGCCAATGTAATAATGCCACACGCATCAGGGGGAATGCCTCTCTTATGTCGTTATAACCCACTGTACTTCCTATAATAAATGAGAATTTGCTTTTACCCTATTGTGTGTGCCACTGTTATTTTCTTCCGTGCACGTAAAACCCTTGGGTTACTATTAATTTGAGGCAGTAAAGCAAACATGATCAGCCCTGATCGAGGGCATCTTTTACAGTGCCAGTGACCACCTACTGTGTTGCTCAGAAGTCCAGTGGTAGAATTGAACTGAAGGTTGTTCAGCAAGTACATCTCCGGTTGCTGATTTAACAGCTCCATGTTGATGATATTCAACTGGCTGATGTGGCTTCTGCTCCTTGTGGTAGCAGAGATGGCAGGTAGTGGGTGACCCAGCATGGGGCGAAGAGGATCCTCCTGACAGACATACGAAAGACTGCTTGCCGAAAGCGGCTGCATGCTGCGTACACAGTGTATCCTAGTAATATAGCAATTTGACCTCCCTTTTGGCAACATTCCCCCATGCTGTTTTTTTTTTTTAGCAAGGGCCTAAAAGCATGGCTATCCAGTAATCATTAGATTGCTTGATGCTAATACACCTGTCAGTACATAAGCAAACAAGCATATAGCTTGCCATGTTCGCCAGCGTGCCCGAGGACCCAGTTCTTTCTGGCTGCCACCTCCCCACTGTGATGATTTGTTGTCATAGTCAGTGTTGTCCTCATTATCATCTACTGCCTCCTCCACCACTGACTCCTCCTCCTCCTCCTCCAGTGTTAGCTCCCCCTCTTCCACTTCCTTATCCATGGCACTTTGTTTGTGTGGGTCCCCAACAGCTACAGCACAGACAGTCATCAGGTGGATGACATCTTGGATTCTGCAGTTGTCTCTACTAACATATCTGATGGCCTTTTGGAAGATCCTGAGTATGCGACGTGTCTCTGATGAGCTGTCACTGTACAACCTCAAAACAACACAGGGTCCCTGTTAAGGTGATCTGGTGCACACCACTTTATGTTTGTACAGAAATTCCAGTATATGCAAGGTGAAATTCCAGCGAATTGGAACCCCACAGATAGGGTGGGCCACTTGGGCCACCCCCAAAAGCCAGATAATGTAGCCATGTCTCAGACTCCAGAAAACCACGCCCCAACACCACTAAATCACTAGCTAAGTCACTGCCCCACTGCAGACAAAGGGAAAAAAAGTACGGGAAGACCATCAGGTGAGCTACAGGCAGCGGGGGGAGTGCTTCTCTCTCCATCAGTTAGCCATAAAGTGACTGGTCTGTCTGGCCACCCTGTCAAGCGGTGCAATAGCAGACCATTTTGTCACTGCATGTCCAGAAGGCAGGGGCGTAACTAGAGTTCTATGAGCCCCAGGGCAAACTGTGAATTGGGCTCCCAGGCCCGACCCTCAAATACTACAACCCCCTGGTCGTGGTGGCACCCTCTGCGACCGCGATCGTTACTCCGCTGCTCTCATCACTACAGAAATACAGGGTAATACAGCGCCCCATACCTCTTACAGCCAGTGACGTCTCCTTTGATGTTGATGTTCTCTTTCCTTATCTTCTCCTTACAGACCTTCAGACCAGACCACCATTTGTCAGCCATTTTTTGTCTCTGCAGTTTGACAAAAAAAATATCTTAGTTTACTACTTTTCCATCATACTCCCATCTTCTGGACAAATCATCCTACTACCCCCAATACTGTGCCTCTGTGCTACCCAATACTATATTGCAGAAACAGATACGCCCCCTGATAATACTAGTACGACACAGAGCCCCCCATATAAAATACCCCTTCTTTGTGGCCTCAGTAGAAGCCCCCATAGTGTGCCTCTCCCCCTCCCATCATGTGCCAGTAACAAGTGCCTCTCCTCCCCCATCATGTCCCAGTAACAAGTGCCCCCATAGTGCCATCCAATAATGTGCCAGTAAAAAGTGCCCCCATAGTGTGCCCAATAATTTGCCAGTAAGTGCCACCATAGTGCCACCCAATAATGTGCCAGTAAAAAGTGCCCCCATAGTGCCCCCCAATAAAGTGCCAGTAAAAATTGCCACCATAGATGCCCCCACCCAAACATGTGCCAGTAAGAAGTGCCCCCATAGATGCCCCTCCAATCATGTGCCAGTATCGAGTGCCTCTCCCCCCAAGAATGTGCCAGTAACAAGTAGTGATAAGCGGGAGGTGCCATATTCTATCATATTCTATTTCGCGATATTCGTCGAAATCGAATATTCTTCATTATTCTTTATATTGCGAATGTTACGCGATTTTATATTCACATTGCGAATGAAACTTAGAGCTGAGTTCCTAATGGTTGTAACTTGTATTGCTAGAATTGAAGAAGATAACGAATATCACGAATATAGCACTATATTCTCAATCTTCGTTATATTCTAGCAACAACCATTAGGAACTCAGCTCTAAGTTTCATTCGCAATGCGAACATATACTCGCATTGCGGATACAACTTAAAGCTGGGTTCCTAATGGTTGGCTTGCTAGAATAACGAAGATTGTGAATTCATGATATTCGTTATATTCTAGCAATACAACCATTAGGAACCCAGCTCTAAGTTGAATTCCAATGCGAGTAATTCAGGTTATATTAATTGCATTGCGATTACAATTGAGTCAAATTTGTGAGATTGTGATTCTCACATCCGACAGTACATTTTAGCATGGAGGCGTTCCCATGCAAACGGTAAGTCGGCAGAAGCGGCAACGGTCATTGACTGGAGCGGGCAGGGAGCCAGGAATCCTCCGGACAGGTAAGAACAGCTTTTGGGAAGTGGGAAGACAAGTTAGACAACCAGAGAGCAACAAGGATTAACAACTTGAAAAAAAATATATAAAAATATTCGAAATAAAGAATATATAGCGCTATATTCGCAATATTTGCGAATTTGCGAAGTGGCGATATTCGCAAAAAAATTCGCTATTCGAATATTCTCGCTCAACACTAGTAACAAGTGCCTCTCCCCTCCCAATCATGTGCCAGTAACAAGTGCCTCTCCCTCCCCAAATCATTTGCCAGTAACAAGTGCCTCTCCTCCCCCCAATCATGTGCCAATAACAAGTGCCTCTCCCCCCCCAATAATGTGCCAGCAACAAGTGCCTCCCCCCAATCATGTGCCAGTAACAAGTGCCTCTCCTCCCCCAATCATGTGCCAGTAACAAGTGCCTCTCCCCCCCAATAATGTGCCAGCAACAAGTGCCTCCCCCAATCATGTGCCAGTAACAAATGCCTCTCCCCTCCAATCATGTGCCAGTAACAAGTGCTCCCCCCCCAATCATGTGCTAGTAACAAGAGCCAGTAACATGCCGCTTGCACTGACCTCTGATAGGCTGCAGGCACTAGGCCCGGAGCATATCAGAGGAACGGGTAAGGGAGACACCTCTCTCTCCCCTGCCCCGCCTCAGCATCCATCTGTATCGCTGACCTGAGGACGGCGATACAAATGACTTTGGAGATGAGCGCTTCCACAATGGATGCGCTCATCTCCCTGTGCCCTGCCGCCGCCACTGCTGCCCATTATTAAATTATTGCAGCGGGGCTGCAGGCCTGCTTCCCCTGCCGGGCCAGGTCGCACACTCTGCAACCGCGATCGTAATGCCCCTGCCTGGGGGGGCTCCGCAATTGCGACCGCTGCGACCCCTATAGCTACGCCATGAGTTCCTTGCCACATAAGAATAGCTAAAATGGGAGGAAAGTCTCCTGGACATGGCCAGTAACTTCTGCAAGCCATGATACTATTTCAAAACGCTTTGCAATACTAAATTTATCATATGCACCATGTATGGAGCATGTGTTATTTCCCCTAAATGCAGCGCTGCCATAATGTTTCTTCCACTGTTGCTGAGACTAGGCGCAATTTTCTGCCCTGTTTTTGTTGGGGACAAGAGGATGTCCATTGAGGTCGACGTGGAGGAAGCGGATAATGGCCTGGTGTGGAACCAGACTGACACAAATGTGGAGGTATAAAAAAGACCTGGCTTTGTTGCTTCGGGGCTCCATTGCCGCAGCCATGAAAAACATTGACCCAGTGGGCTATGAGGGCAGTTAATGTCCATAACAGCTGCTCCAGGTGTCTAATGTGCAGAGATGTCACCTTGCCACACAGCGACACAGCGCGGCCGAGCTCTTTATGGTCCACGGGTACAGGAGCTTTAGTTTCCTGTAGCCTGGCGGACTGACAGGAAGTGCACACTGTGTGCGCACTTCATGTCAGTCTGGCCGGGTACAGGAGACAGATGTTCCTGTACCCGCGGACCATAAAGAGCTCGGCTGCGCTACAATGGAGTGACAGGGGGGAGCGCTGAGCGCTTCCCTCCTGTCAGCTCCTCTCCTCTTGCTGCGCCCGGGCGGTGCGCCCTCATGGACGCGCCAGCCCGGGCAGTGCCGCGGTGGTCTAGTCCGCTTATAGGATGCACCGGCCCTGTGGCTAGGTATCTCTTAGTGAGACTAAGCACAAACTATCAGTTCCCTAAAGGCAGCAGGATCCACTGTGGCAGTGACTGCACCACCTGTAACTTTGCTGCTGGTCATTAGAGATAAGCTGTCCTCTGTGGGAGGAGTATCGTCATCGTCCTCCGTATCCCCCCAGCCACGCACCAGTGATGGGCCTGAGCTGTGTCGGGTGCCACCCCGCTGTGAATCTGCTTCATCCTCATCCTCCACCACCTCCTCCTCATCCTCCTCGTCCTCCAGTAGTGGGCCCTGGCTGGCCACATTTGTACCTGGCCTCTGCTGCAAAAAACCTCCCTCTGAGCCACTTCTAACAGACTGGCCTGAAAGTGGTAAAAATGACCCCTCATTCTCCTCCTCCTCCTCCTCCTGGGCCACCTCCTCTTTCATCATCGCCCTAAGCTTTTTTCTCAAGGAGACATAGAAGTGGTATTGTAACGCTGATAATGGTGTCATCGCCACTGGCCATGTTGGTGGAGTACTCGAAACAGCGCAACAGGGCACACAGGTCTCGCATGGAGGCCCAATCATTGGTGGTGAAGTGGTGCTGTTCCGCAGTGCGACTGACGCGTGTGTGCTGCAGCTGAAACTCCACTATGGCCTGCTGCTGCTCGCACAGTCTCTCCAGCATGTGCAAGGTGGAATTCCACCTGGTGGGCACGTCGCATATGAGGCGGCGAGCGGGAAGGCCAAAGTTACGCTGTAGCGCAGACAGGCGAGCAGCGGCAGGATGTGAGTGCCGGAAGCGCGCACAGACGGCCCGCACTTTATGCAGCAGCTCTGACATGTCGGGGTAGTTGTGAATGAACTTCTGCACCACCAAATTCAGCACATGCGCCAGGCAAGGGATGTGCGTCAAACCGGCTAGTCCCAGAGCTGCGACGAGATTTCGCCCATTATCGTACACCACCAGGCCGGGCTTGAGGCCCACCGGCAGAAACCACTCGTCGGTCTGTTGTTCAATACCCCGCCACAACTCCTGCGCGGTGTGGGGCCTGTCCCCCAAACATATGAGTTTCAGAATGGCCTGCTGACGTTTACCCCGGGCTGTGCTGAATTTGGTGGTGAAGGTATGTGGCTGACTGGATGAGCTGGTGGAAGCAGAGGAGGAGGAAGCCGAGTAGGAGGAGGAGGCTACAGGAGGCAAAGAATGCTGCCCTGCGATCCTTGGCGACGGAAGGACGTGCGCCAAGGAACTCTCCGCCTGGGGCCCAGCCGCCACTACATTTACCCAGTGTGCAGTTAGGGAGATATAGCGTCCCTGTCCGTGCTTACTGGTCCACGTATCTGTGGTTAGGTGGACCTTGCCACAGATGGCTTTGCGCAGTGCACACTTGATTTTATCGGATAGCACGGCTGTCTTGGAGAAGTAGTGGCGGCTGGGAACAACATACTGTGGCACAGCCATGGACATCAGCTGTTTGAAGCTGTCTGTGTCCACCAGCCTGAATGACAGCATTTCAAAGGCCAGTAGTTTAGAAATGCTGGCATTCAGGCCCAAGGCTCGAGGGTGGCTAGGTGGGAATTTACGCTTTCTCTCCAAGGTTTGTGAGATGGAGAGCTGAATGCTGCCGTGTGACATGGTGGAGATGCTTGGTGACGCAGGCGGTGGTGTCGGTGGCACATCCTCTGTTTGGTGGGCGGCAGGTGCCAACGTTCCTCCCGAGGCGGAGGAACAGGCCGAGGCAGCAGCAGAAGAGGGAGCAGGGGGAGCCTGAGTGAGTTCCTTGTTTTTAAGGTGTTTTCTCCACTGCAGTTCATGCTTTGCATGTAGATGCCTGGTCATGCAGGTTGTGCTAAGGTTCAGAACGTTAATGCCTCGCTTCAGGATCTGATGGCACAGCATGCAAACCACTCGGGCCTTGTCGTCAGCACATTGTTTAAAGAAGTGCCATGCCAGGGAACCCCTTGAAGCTGCCTTTGGGGTGCTCGGTCCCTGGTGGCGGTGGCCAGTAGCAGGCGAACTGTCTTGGCGGCGGCTGGTCTGCTTTTGCCACCTGCTCCCTCTTTTGCTACGCTGTTGGCTCGGTCTCACCACTGCCTCTTCCTCTGAACTATGAAAGTCTGTGGCACGACCTTCATTTCATGTGGGGTCTAGGACCTCATCGTCCCCTGCATCGTCTTCCACACAGTCTTCCTCCCTGACCTCCTGTTCGGTCTGCACACTGCAGAAAGACGCAGCAGTTGGCACCTGTGTTTCGTCATCATCAGAGACGTGCGGACTCCGATGAGGTGGTATTCCCATGTCCTCATCATCAGGAAACATCAGTGGTTGTGCATCAGTGCATTCTATGTCTTCCACCACTGGGGAAGGGCTAGGTGGATTCCCTTGGGAAACCCTGCCAGCAGAGTCTTCAAACAGCATAAGAGACTGCTGCATAACTTAAGCTGACAGTTTCCCTAATATGCATGGGGGTGATGTGACAGACTGATGGGCTTGGTTTTCAGGTGCCACCTGTGCGCTTTCTGCAGAAGACTGGGTGGGAGATAATGTTGTGAACGTGCTGGATCCACTGTCGGCCACCCAATTGACTAGCGCCTGTACCTGCTCAGGCCTTACCATCCTTAGAACGGCATTGGGCCCCACCAAATATCGCTGTAAATTGTGGCGGGTACTGGAACCTGAGGTAGTTGGTTCACTAGGACGTGTGGCTGTGGCAGAATGGCCACGTCCTCTCCCAGCACCAGAGGTTACACTATCACCACCACGACCGCGTCCGCGTCCCTTACTAGATGTTTTCCTCATTGTTACCGTTCACCAAGCACCACAATAAGAAAAAAAATATTTGGCCCAATGTATTGATTTCAAATTCAGGCCTTTTTTTACAGGCACCTAACACTATCTGCCTATTTATTTATGTAGCATATTACACTAATCCAGGCACAGCAGTAACCACTGATTTAGGGGAATATCTCTTTTAGGGCTAGTATTTAGGCCCTGGATGAAAGGTATCCTTTTATGGACAGATTTACACTTGGCCTGAAACAGCTCGAACACCAGATTCAGGGTATTGCTATTTTGGCAATTGAATTTCACCCCAGAACAAAATATATGTTTTTGCGGACACTATGAAACTTGGCCAGCCACAGCTGAAACCACTGATTTATGGTATTGCTATTTTGGAAATTGAATTTTACCCCAGAACAAAATATATGTTTTTACGGAAACTATGAAACTTGGCCAACCACAGCTGAAACCACAGATTTATGGTATTGCTATTTTGGCAATTGAATTTCACCCCAGAACAAAATATACCCTGTTACGGACAGATTTAAACTAGGTCTGCAACAGCTGGAACACCAGATTCAGGGTATTGCTATTTTGGCAATTGGATTTCTCCCCAGAACAAAATATACCCTGTTACGGACAGATTTAAACTAGGCCTGCAACAGCTGGAACACCAGATTCAGGGTATTGCTATTTTGGCAATTGAATTTCACCCCAGAACAAAATATATCCTTTGCAGGACACTATGAAACTTGGCCATCCACAGCTGAAATCACTGATTTATGGTATTGCTCTTTTGGCAATTGAATTTCACCCCAGAACAAAATATATGTTTTTACAGACACTATGAAACTTGGCCAGCCACAGCTGAAACCACTGATTTATGGTATTGCTATTTTGGCAATTTAATTTCACCCCAGAACAAAATATATGTTTTGGCAGACACTATTATACTTTGCCATCCACAGCTGTGACACCAGATTTATGGCATTGCTATTTTGGCAATTGAATTTCATCCCAGAACAAAATGTATGTTTTTGCAGACACTATGAAACTTGGCCAGCCACAGCTGAAACCACTGATTTATGGTATTGATATTTTGGCAATTGAATTTCACCCCAGAACAAAATATATAATTTGCAGGACACTATGAAACTTGGCCAGCCACAGCTGAAACCACTGATTTATGGTATTGCTATTTTGGCAATTGAATTTCACCCCAGAACAAAATATATGTTTTTACGGACACTATGAAACTTGGCCAGCCACAGCTGAAACCACTGATTTATGGTATTGCTATTTTGGCAATTGAATTTCACCCTAGAACAAAATATATGTTTTTGCGGACACTATGAAACTTGGCCAGCCACAGCTGAAACCACTGATTTATGGTATTGCTATTTTGGCAATTTAATTTCACCCCAGAACAAAATATATAATTTTCAGGACACTATGAAACTTGGCCAGCCACAGCTGAAACCACTGATTTATGGTATTGCTATTTTGGCAATTGAATTTCACCACAGAAAATAATCTATCCTTTGCCAGACAGCAGACAGTATTATACTTGGCTAGCCAAAGCTGGAACACCAGATTTAGGGGATTGGTATTTTGGCAATTGTATTTAACCCCTTAATAAAATATAGAAATTGCTATCCTGAGTTTCTAGGGGTGACAATTAGCACAGCCAAGCCCCTGATGTAGGATATAGCAAAAAAAAAACTAGTATTGATGGACTTGGTGGCAGCTTGTTCTGGTGCACCACAAGTCACAAAATGGCCGCCGATCACCCCAGAAAATAAGTGACAGAAAAACGCTCTGTGCAGCCTAAAAACCAGTGAGCAAGTAACTAGCAGAAGTTCAATCATTCACAGCTGTAGATCGATCAGTTCATTAGGTGCTGTTGGTGACTTTTCCCTGCCTAATCTCGCCCTCACAGAAGCTGCGTCCTCTCCCTACACTAATCAGAGCAGTGTGACGTGCGGCGCTACGTGACTCCAGCTTAAATAGAGGCACATGCTGCACTTGGCCAATCACAGCCATGCCATTAGTAGGCATGGCTGTGATGGGCTCTTAGGGCAAGAAGAAAAAAAACGCTAGCTGATTGGCTGCTGTGCAGCCCTTCAGAAAGCGGGAAGTAATCGCCGAACAACGGACCCGAACCCGAACTTTTTTGAAAATGTTCGGGTTCGGGTCCGTGTCCCGAACACCCCAAAATTCGGTACAAACCCGAACTATGCTCGAACTGTTCGCTCAACACTACTGGACATCTAAAGTTGTTTCTTGGCCCCCCCCCCCAAAAAAAATGCTAGATGGGAGATACTCGAACAGAGCTAATGGAAGCCAAGCTTGGTTTAGGCCTTGCATGTTTTGAGCCTGCACCCACAGTTTCAGCTGCATCACCAGTTCCTGAGATGACTACAATAAATTGGGCCCTGGCAGTTTTTGGGAGTTTTTTTTCTGTATATTGTCTCTGCTCTTTATTGCCACATTGGCCACCACCCTCCTCTTCTGATGGCACCTCATCCTCGGCACCCCAATCGGGCTCCTATGTTCTGTTAAACACACAAACATTACCACTTTTATCAGACTGTAATATGTTATTGTGGGCTTTTTGGCCCCCTCCTGTTTGCCTCCTGTGTATTTGCCCCATGTGCCACTGTTGCCAAAGCTAGTCAGCTACTACTGCCTCTACTGCTACCACCCAAACAGCTAAGGATGGGTTCACCCACCACTCCTGAACCTCCTCCTCATGGCAGTCCAAACGCTGACTGTTCTTACACAACTCATCAACAGGGAGATTATGTTGAGTATCTTTCATTGGTCATGGGGGTCTGTTGCCTCTTCATACGAAAAAAGAAGGCACCCCACTAGTAGGGGGAAGTGAAGACAGAGATGATGCAACTGAAAAGCTTTGTGGCTGCAAATAGGAAAAGCAGAAGGAAACCCCAGGCTCCAAGGCACGATGTCAGACTCAGGTGACCTCAGCATCATCCTACTGTGACTGAAAGGAGGAGTCAGCCATACAGTCCACAATGTACAGTATTTAAAGACACACCTCTGTTTACTAGAACAACACGAAAGAGTTACTTTGTATCAATTATCTCAATTAACCCATTGGGGGGCAGGCTGTTTTCCATTATCATAAGGTAACTCTTCTCTCACTTTCTACGAGTGCAAAATTTTTTCACTTTTCTATTGTTCTAGCATTACATCTAATAATGACCTTTATTTTCTGTTTTGTTATATAAACTGATATGCATACACTCAGGCTTCTGGGAAACACATTCAAATTAGAAGAATCAGTCTGGCTTTTCAGCAGAAACAGTAAGGGTACTTTCACACACGCCTTATTCTTTTCCAGCATTGAGTTCTGTCCTAGGGGCTCAATACCGGAAAAGAACTGATCAGTCTTATTCTAATGCATTCTAAATCGAGAGAAATACATTCAGGATGCATCAGGATGTCTTCAGTTCAGTCACTGCACGTTTTTTGGAAAACTTGCTGGAATGCCGGATCAGGCATTAATTTACATTGAAATGTATTAGTGACAGATCCGTTCTTCCAGTCTGCGCATGCGCAGACCTTTAAAAATGTAAAAAAAATAATGGATCAGTTTTTCCGGATGACAACCGTAGAGAAGGATCCATTATTGCAATGCATTTGTGAGACGGATCTGCATCCGGATCAGTCTACAAATGCTGCCGTTTACATACAGATTCCCAGATCCTCACAATGCAAGTGTGAAAGTACCCTAATTTGAAAGTGTTTCCCAGAAGCCCAAGTTTATGTAAATTAGTTTACATGACATGTCTGTTTACATGTCTGTCTATTTTTTTATTTTGTGGGAAGGGTTAAAGGGAGGGTGATAGGTTTTTAGTGATAGGTAGGTTACAAATATAAGGAATGTGGTAAATGTAATGTGTATGGGTAAGCTTTAAAATGTGGCTTTGGGTAGGGTTAGTAATTGAGATTGAGTATGTTGAGTAAAAAAAGTGGTGTGTCTAACCCTGGGTTCAGACCTGAGCGTTCTTGAAACGCGCGTTTTACGCGCGTTTTTGTGGCGCGTATTTCCGTGCGTTTTTGCAAATAGGAAACGCGCATTCGTACGCGCGTTCTTGTGATTGACTACTGTGGTGTCAATCACAAAACGCGCGACAAACGCCCCAAAAAAATCTCAAGTACTTGTTTATGCGTCGGGCGTTTTACAGCGTGTTCAAACGCGCTGTAAAACGTTCAAGTGAGAACCAGGGCCATAGGAAAGCATTGGTTTTCATGTGTTGAGCGTTTTACAGCGCGTTTGAATGCGCTGTAAAACGCTCAGGTGTGAACTTAGGGTTAGGCTTAAATACATTTTTAAGGTGTAAGGATGGTTGATTGGCTGTTATAGCATAACCAATGATATTAGAAGTATGAACATTGATCTAGGGAAAACAGTGGCCTGCTGCTACTACTACTTCTAGTGGCACTGCTACTGCTACGCTCAGATGATGAGGTGCAGGTATTTTGTTTTCTACTCTTCCGTTTACCAGATATTTTATTATGAGGCCTATATATGAAAAGTCACAGCTGTGGTACACAGATTACTGAATGGTACTAGAAAAATTGTATATTCTTTAATTTAAAGACAGAGGTGTAATTAAACATTTCCTCTTCTGCAAACACACTGCTATTGACAATTTACAACGGTAATACAATGTGTGGAATAAAACTGCTATACTAATGTAGTTATTACAGTACAATGCATTCCCTAAAATTGCACAATATTCTGTAATAATGCAATACAGTGTATTAACTAAAAGTGGTATATTAATGCAGTTATTGCAACAAAATGGGTTAACTAAAATACTACTCCTAGAATACTAGATAGAATAAGTGTCTGTAATTGCTTTTTGGCAGACTCAGTCAACTCGCATGCTCTCAGATTGCAAGCTGTGCTTAAAGGGAACCTGTCATCAATTTTATACTAACTTCACTGAGGGCAGCATAAAGTAGGTAAAGAAATAATGAATTTCAGCGGTGTGTCACTCATGTGCTAAAAGTAAGTGGTTACCGAAACCCAGCATCATAATCATCACAGCCTGGGCCTGGAAAAGAGTCATGGATGCCTCCGAAGAGTCATTGTTATTCAAGAGTTCCTGCTCTCCCAGACACCTGCTGATTATTGGCATAAAACTAAGGCTATATGCACACGACAGTTGTTTTTTGCTGTCCGCAAATCGGGATCCGCAAAAAAAACTGATGGTCCATCAGTTTTTTTTGGAGGATTCCTTTGTTTTCACAGATCCCCTGTAATAAATGCCTATCCTCGTCCGCAAATGAGAAAAAAGTAGGACATGCACTACTTTTTTTGCTGAAGGGAAACACGGACAACGGACGCGGAACACACACGGATGAACGGTCAGCATTTTTTTGCTGACCCATTGAAATGAATGGGTTCCTGTCCTATCCCCAAAAAAAACTGAAACGGAAGCCGAGAAAAACAACTGTCGTGTGCATTTAGCCTAAGGAGAACACTGTATATCATCAGCAGGTGGCAGGGAGAGCAGGAGCTCTTGAATGACCATGACTCTTCTCAGGCTGTCGTGATTCTTTTCCAGTATCAGGCTGCAATGTTTATGATGATAGTTCTCAGCAATCACTTATTTTTAGCCCATAAGTGACACATCGCTGAAATCAGAGCGTCTGTCACTACTTTATGCTGCCATTAGTGAGGGCCACATAAAGTTCATGACTGGTTCCCTTTAAAATGGCATCTCTCCAGAGGAGAATTTTTGTGAGATTAGTAACAAATCCAATTTGTTCTTCATGCTTCCTGATAGGCCACTTCAGAACTAAAAAACCCCACATAAAATAAAAAATTAAAAGAAAATGAAAAGAGGAGCAGCTGGCACACTCTTATCTGGGATAAAATTATAAGGTTTTATTGAATCAATTAAAATAGAACATAAAAAAGGGATAATATTACATGAAGAGTTAAAAGGTAATGTTAAAAGGACAATTGTGTCTTGGTATTCAGAGATACATCTGGTACAGTAACGTAAGAAAGGAATGGGTTAATATTGAATGATGGGTATAGGCTAAAATTAGTGTAAAGTCATATAAGGTAAAATGGCCAGAGTAAAAAAGCTTAGTCCTTTTTGGTCAGAGTCCGCTGGGGCAGCTGAGATATGTCTCTATTAACTGTAGTCTGTAGAAGGAAGACGGTGTACTGTGCCTCGGTGCGGCGTCCCACACTGTCTATGGCGCAGAGCTCACTTACCGGCCGGTGCTTCCTTCTGTGGTGTAGTTGATGGCGGTCTTCGGCGTCCTCGTGGGGTTCCAATCTTCCTGTATGTGGCTTCTTCCCTTGCAGCTTGATCTCGGCGTCCTCGTGGTTCCCGTTCGCGCCCTTTTTTCTTCCGGCACTTTTTGACTTCGTATCGGTCTTGTATTCATGCGTGTTTTGGATATGATAGTATGAGTCCTGCTATATCCCCTACAGCTTAAACGCGTTTCGGGACTGTGTCCCTTCCTCAGTAAGCAGAGGATATGTGTGCTCAGCATGGATTTAAATAGGGGAGTAGTTGATTAGGTGAATCAATGCACCTGGGTGTGTGGAGGATGGAGTAGTTGATTAGGTGAATCAATGCACCTGGATATAAAAAATTGCCACCAATCCACATTCCAACACTATAGACTGGCAGTAACGATGATTGAGGTGTCCGCACCTTAGTTGATTTGACCCAATAAATGAGCGTTTCACTCGTTCATCGGGTGATCCGTGGCACTTTTACATGGGCTGATTATCGTGAACGAATGTTCGTAGGCATGAGCGTTCCAGAAAATCGGCCTGATTATCAGACCATGTAATTGAGGCTTAAATCCAGTAGCAGATAATCCATTCTAATGCTGTCAGTAAAACAAGGTTGTGGGGTGGGGGATTGTCTTCACGAGACAACTCCTAAAAAGTGTCAGTATTTATTTGTCCTGGCCATGGGCATAGCTATGGGGGTGCAGAGGTAGCAGTCACTACCGGGCCCAGGAGCCTGAGGGGGCCCAAAGACCATTGTGCCACATAAGAATACACACAAAGCACTGAGGGAAGGGGGCCCAAGCTGAACTCTTGCACCAGGGCCCATGAGCCATTAGCTACGCCCCTGGTCCTGGCATTCCATTCATTAACTATAAGGTCAGGATGAACAGTGCTAGTGATCTTAGGGCGGGTTTGCATCAGTGTTAGTAATTCCATTATACTGTTCCATTATAACAGGATTTTAGGTATTAGGACTGAGCAAAATGGAATGCCGTTAAAACTCTGTTATAAGGGAACCTATCATGGAATTCCCCAACGCCAATGCCAACCCGCCTCAGGGCAGGAGAGCACCGTAAATGTGGTAGGACAAAGAAAAACAAAAGTTTTAATAGTAAGATGATTGTTTTATGTGATATATTTTAAGCCCAACCATCATTTAAGAAGGACTCTTTTGAAGCAAATATACATAAATGTCACTTAGTTTGCAATTCAGTTTGCAGGACAGCCATAACGGGACTGTTAGTGACTAAGATCCCTCTGATGGGATTTGATCCTGATTATGAACCAAATATATGGTCTCACAAGGATGTTTATTATACCCATGTAACGGTTTCCTCTTGTGACCTTTTGGGCTTACCTAACTATTTAATTAGTCTATTTTTTATATTCCATTATCATATTTTCTTTTTCTATTTATTATTACTCTATTATAACTCTATTGTAACTAGGGTTAGCACCTCCTACAACAAAAAATACTGGCCACGGGTATAAAGGGGGTGTGGTCCTGGAGGTGCCATGGTCATGGGGATGTGGTCTTATCCGATTCCTACCTGGTCTAGACTCTTTATAAGATATGATTTTTGAGACCTCCGCTGTATGTAGATACACTGGTAAATCTTCCCTATTGAAGAAAGAACACAGTTTATAAACAGTTATGACCTACAAGATCTTGTATGGATCAGACATGGACCCCACCTTGTCACCCCAGGACCACCACTCAGGCTTAGCTGTGCTGATATCTGGCTGCTTATGGTGATAACTGGTGGCAAGCCAGAACCCTCTAGAAAGAATAGTGGCCATGAGTAAATTAAACTTAAACTCAATATAGATAAGTGCCAGGATCATGTGCCAAGTACCTCCTGTGCTATTAATGGACTGAGCTCACACACAAAGTACGGAGGAAAAAGAATGAAAATCACAGGCTCTAGGCACAGCGGAAGGAATTTACTAATGAGGCTTAGTTCACACTTCAGTTATTTGATCAGTTATTTCCATCAGTTTTTGTGAACCAAAATCAGAAGTGAAGCCTTCAAAGAGATCGGTTATTGGTACATAAATCTATACTTATGTTGGATGCAAGTGATCTATATAACCTGTATTACATACATATTATTAATGTCATATGTGTTCATATACTTGTTTTATTCTAAAAAATTTAAAATAAAATAAAACTATTGTTTCACAAAGAGATCAGGTGTAATGGAAAGATCTGCACCTGATCTGTGTTTTTAAACCGCACTGATCGAAATAACTGACCAAATAACTGAAGTGTAAACTCAGCCTAAGGGCTCATTCAGACGGCCGTACGCGGTCTGCAAAAATGCGGATACGTTTTTTTGTGGATTAGATGCTATCCCATTCACTTCTATTGGGCTCTTTTCTTCCATTGCACGGCTCGGCAAAACAAATGAAACATGTCCTTTACTTGTCAGTGAAAATCAGGACATGGCCCTATTGAAGTCTATGGATCAGCAAAAAACTGAATGCAATCCGTTTTTTTGCAGACATGCTGAACAGTCCGCAAAAAAAACGGGACTGCATTTTTGCGGACAGCATACGGCCGTCTGAATGAGCCCTAAGCAGCAGCTCTCCTGCACCCATGGCTAGAGAGACTCTGACCATCAGCACCCCAATCAACAGCAAGTTGGGAGGGTGCACACTCTTTTTCACTTTACGGTAAACATTCAGGAACTTGGTGTTGCCGTGCTGCTGCACATGTGCTGACCTTGACAGAAAATATTACCGGCAATTATAATTGTCGTTAAAAAAAAAAAAATACCATCACCGGCCCTCTGAACAAAATACCGGCTAGACCGGTGGAATACCAGATAGGTGGCAACAATAATTATACTATGTTTCCATTATTTTTTAGTGGTAGTAATATATCATTTTATTTAATTTTTAAATTTGACACTTATGTTGCTTTTTCAATTTTCTGGTTCTAATTTCAGTTCTGTGGTACATAGATTTCCGTACACAATTGCTGGTAATTTAATGAAGCTTTCGGTCCCTTTCTATTTGTCTCTTCTTGCTGCGAATATCTTGGTATGGAAATATATGTTATGTCCCTCTACGAGGACACATCCTCGATGACTTAGCCCGGGGTCCAACTCTGTGCTGAGCCTGGTTTATTGGTTCACAAGAATTCCCAGTGAATGATGAGCGCTGGACGCCTTAATAAAACACATGACATCCACACGGCCGCAGGTATAGTCCCCATCTGCTATGACAGACTAGCTGTATTAACTCCTGGGTTAACTTCTTGCCCCACATGGGCCTAGATGAGGATTGCTGTGGGGAATATGTTTGATTGCAGGCTGTTTGTATAGTTCATTGTGGTTATATTGTCCCTCTACATGAATTGATTTTTATCCTGGCAGTTCTACAAGAAAGTAAATTATTATATCGTGGTGGATTATGGTGATTGCTTGAGAGCTTGCCACTGTCCCCAGGGAGCAGGAAGGCATCACAAGGTAGAAGCACGCTCTGTATTCTAGACAAATATACTCAGCTCACTAACCCTTTATAGTACAAGACGAGTGAATATGTTGGAGATTAGTTCATGGTAGCAGCAGCATATATAGTCAGGGGAGAACCGGCCATAGACTCTACCGGGAAAGTTCCTGGTGGGCCAATGCCCATGGGGTCGACCATTGTAACAATCTGATGCTCCCACTCCTGAAATAAACTATAGCACCACCCTCATGACAGATGAATACTGCACCAAGACAGGGAGCCAATGACCTGAAGCCCAATGATGACTGCTTACACTGGGATTACTTCATTGCTACTGCCTGTTCATTTTAATTTTCACCTCAGGCTGTAGAAAAGGTAGAATTATGCCTGGCAACAGCTTTCACCTACATCTACATCTGATACACTTGTATACAGACAGGGAACCACTGCAGGAGTTGCAATTCCTGGGAATTCCTGGGGGTACTATAGGGTCACTTTCCCTGGCCACGTGTGGACATACAAGGAACTATAGATGCTGGGTGCACTACTTGGGCATTTGTAACCCTGTAACATTTGTGAGGGTACTATGGGAGAATTTTTAAGGCTGAGCACACTATAGGGGTATTACTGGGGGCAGTATAGGACATTATTATAAGGGGCAGTATTATTGCTAGGGGCACAATATTTTCTCCAGTATAGTGGGGGCATTAGGGAACACAGCAGGTGCAGTACTGACTGAGTTTGTGTTGAGAAGGTGAGAAGGATGATGGAATCGTGAGGAATCCAAGATGTCTGTATGGTAAATTGTGCAGAGATGGGACATGGCTGGAAGAAGTCATCATTGCGGTCTGGATCAAATAGAGAAGATGAGGAAGGAAAACATTTATATCAGAGGAGACATCACTGGAAGTAAGAGGTATGCGCATTTGGTTCTGCTGGGGCAGTATTTTGTGCTGAATGGTGTTCTTTTGGTTTGTGGTACTTTGTGGTGCACTGTGCCATTTTGTTCTGTATTATGTGCTGCATTGTGGTATTTAGTTCTAATGGGGTAGCATTTTGTGCTTCAATGAGGTAATGCTGATCCCACCTACTCGTTTTGCTGCCTTTAAGTTTGAACCTGCCTTCAAGATAGGACCACCTTTTTCCAGGACCCCTTTACATTTCCTTATGTAGTTGATATTTATTTCTGTGGAGATTTGAACTATTTCAGAACCACAGGTATTGATACCTCACAACTCTTGTATCCGGGATTGAAGGTCAGGTACTGGAAGCCCACAATGTGGGAGATTTTGCCATGTCTCATATAACAGAGCTAACTACAGTTCCTCAATAGTAATACCAACCGCAGTGCTTTTATAACTGAGTCTGCCTCAGTGTTTTAACACTCATTTCCTATAAGTGTATAAGCATACTGTGTGTTTTTTTATTTATTTTTTCCAGAAAAGCCACCGTGGAATCTGTGGCAGAAATCCAAGGCTGATCTTCAGATTTCTGTCTTGGATTTTTACTAACAACTGAATTTAATTCCGCTAATGCATACATCAAGAAGTGACATGTCAAATCCACATTGAAAAAATCAATTTCTGCATAACCTGCAGAACATTGCACACATTGGGGCATGGATTTGAGACAGATTTGAGGTGCAAAATATTATGTACCAAAATCAGTGTAAAATTACCACCATGTAAACATACACTTACAGTGACAAAGAGAGCGCTTAAAAGACAGTGTTCCTATAGCTGAGCCAGCCATAGTGCCACCTAAAATTTCTAGTCACAGGGCTTCTATAAGAAGGACAAAAGGACAGTGTCTCTACAACTGAGCCAGCCACAGTAGCACCATAAAAGTGCAAGTAACAGTGCTTCTTTAAGGGCCTGTTCACTCAACTTTTTGGTGTTGTTTTTCATGCGTTTTCTGCTCAGAAACTGCACGAAAAAACACCTCTAAAAAGTCTCCCATTCATTTCAGTGGGAGGCAGAGCTTCCTTTTCTTTCACACTGAAAAAAAACATAGTTGAAATAAGAAGCAGCATGCTCTATCATGGAGCGGAATCTGTGCTGCTTCTCCCATTGAAATGAATGGTAAGCTGAAATAATAGGAAGCTAAAAAAAATGCACTAAAACACAAAATCAGCGTGGATTCCATGCTGATTTTTTCTGCACATTTTTCAAATCCGTCGGGTGAACATGCCCAACTACTGAGCTCAAATAAGAGTGTCAACCAAGAGCTCAACAGTGCCAACCACAGTGCCCTTAGAACAGTAAGATAAACAAATATAGTATTTTGGGACATCCTAACCTTGGAATTAGCTTAGTAATGTCCCACTAAGAGTCTAAATAATGTAGCCACAGATAGTACTGCCTCACTGTTTCTTCTGATAAATGATGGATGCACTGAAGGTGCTGTCTCCATGTCTCTCTTGGTAAATAATATAGGTTCAGATGCTTCTGCCTCTCTGTCTCTCCTGGCAAATGATGTAGGCACAAAAAGTACTACTTCCCTGTCTTGGTGGGTAAATGATGTGGGCACAGGTAGTACTGCATCCCTGTCTTTGTTAGTAAATGATGTAGGTACAGATAGTACTGCCTCCCTGTCTCTACCTGTACATGATGTAGGTACAGATAGTACTGCCTCCCTGTCTCTACCTGTAAATGATGTAGGTACAGATAGTACTGCCTCCCTGTCTCTACCTGTAAATGATGTGGGCACAGGTAGTACTGCCTCCCTGTCTCTGCTGGCAAATGATGTAGGTACAGATAGTTTGGTCTCCCTGTCTCTACCTGTAAATGATGTGGGCACAGGTAGAACTGCCTCCCTGTCTCTGTTAGTAAATGATGTAGGTACAGATAGTACTGCCTCCCTGTCTCTACCTGTAAATGATGTAGGTACAGATAGTATGTTCTCCCTGTCTCTACCTGTAAATAATGTAGGCACAGATAGTACTGCGTCCTTGTCTCTACCTGTAAATGATGTAGGTACAGATAGTATGTTCTCCCTGTCTCTACCTGTAAATAATGTAGGCACAGATAGTACTGCCTCCCTGTCTCTACCTGTAAATGATGTGGGTACAGATAGTTTGGTCTCCCTGTCTCTACCTGTAAATGATGTGGACACAGGTAGTACTGCCTCCCTGTCTCTGCTGGCAAATGATGTAGGCACACAGCAATTGTAAAATGTTGTAAAATGTAAAAAATGTAGGCACAGAAAGTACTGTCTACTTGCATATCCTGATAAATAGACACACAGCAGATAGTACTGCTTCCCTGTTTCTAACTGTAAATTATACAGGTAGAACTACAGTAATTCCTCATCTCGTCTAGCAAATGATATAGGCACAGATAATACTGCCTCTCGGTTTCCCCCTGGAAATGATGTAGGCACAGATAGTACTGTTCCCTGTCTCTCCCTGCAAGTGCTTAGAATCTGAAAGATGAATATTCCAGAAAGCAAGAGGATTTCACTATAATTACATTAAAGGGGTTGTCTCACTTCAGCAAGTAGCATTTATCATGTAGAGAAAGTTACTATAAGGCACTTACTAATGTATTGTGATTATCCATATTGCCTCCTTTGCTGGCTTGATTCATTTTTCTATCACATTATATACTTGTCATTTCCATGGTTATGACCACCCTGCAATCCGGCATCAGTGGTGGTCATGCTTGCACAATATAGAAAAAACCTCTGGCCTCTCTGATGGCTGTGAACAAAGTAGCGCACATAGGCCTACACGTTTTCCAATAGTGTGCAAGCATGGCTGCCTATGCTGGATTGCAGGGTGGTCATAACCATGGAAACAAGAAGTATATAATGTGATGGTAAAATGAATCTAGGCAGCAAATGAAATAATATGGATAATAACAATATATTAGTAGGTGGCTTGTATTAACTTTGTCTACATGATAAATGAGACAACCCATTTAAGAACAGGAGCTTGTATATTGGTATGTAATTGTTACCTGCTGGAATTATAATACAATGGTGGACATAATGCTCAGTACTAATGCAGATGAGTATGGTGGATAACCTTCATCAATATTAAATGGAGACCTTCCAGGTGGATTCAGGTGGATTCAGTCGCAGATTACTGTTAAGGCTCATGCACACAACCATGATCGCAATCGGATACGAACTGTGGTTTTCCATAGGTTTGCATGTAAATTTCAGCTCTGTACATGGTGAGCATACAATTCTTAAAATATCTCAATACATATATTGCAGCAAATCTCAAGTAGAGGCATCAGAGATCTATGGTTTTATTTCATGAATAGCCCACTGACATTTATCATAATGTCGTGCTGAGTTTTGCCAAGGTTTCCTTCACTCATGGCAACAATTTAAGTTTCTATACTAGCCTTAAATCTAAATACTCTAACCAAGACAGACTGGCTTGTTGGCTCCCATCCAGGCACCAAGGGTCCTTGCTCCTTCTGAACCTCCCAGACATGTTCCAGTGTTCGCATAATGACTATGTCCTCCCATCAGAAAAATTACCTCTTGCCAGGTAACTGCGAGGAAGTCATACATGCACTCAATTATTCAGTACACCCCTGACCCGGCAGCCCTAGTTTACTGACTTGACAGCCACATGCATATAATGGGTCATTGCTCTACAGCCTTGACTCTTATATGAGACCCAGGGGAAATGGGTAGACATAGATTTATGGAGATCTGTGATTGAGCACAGATGAATTAGTCAACGTGCAGGATCCTGAGATTAACTTCCAACTTCTTAAATAGATTCTAGTAGCTCAATCATACTGTATATTTGAGGGGTTGCAGCAAATCTCCGAACAGAATTAAGTATTCTCCAGAAATTATCTGTAGTATATAGAACCTCCTAACAAGAGGGAGTTGGGAAGATTTATTGGGTTCTGGATCCAGTCCTAGTTTTAGTTGAAAGATGCTTCAAAGATTATATCACATATAAGTGGTTAACCAGCAATGGGAACACCTTTATAGCTCAAAAGGGGTAGCAAACTAACTTTCCTAGAACAGCATATAAGTCCAGTTTTACAGTAAAACATACCTTGCATCCATATCAGTGCATATTTTGGCTGATTTTACATTCAGGATTCAAGGAAATCAGGTTGACCACCTCTCAGGGAACAGTCTTCACTATACATCAGCACAGCAGTAAACGAATTCCAAACAATGCAGGAAATGCAGTGGAACTACAGATCCCAGAATGCACAACAAACACACCAGCCTAAAACAAGATACCACTGCGGAACTACAGATCCCAGAATACAGAACAAAGTTAAATCTATCTGCAGGGCTGGCTCCAGATTCATGTGGGCCCTTGGGCAATAAAGTCTCAGTGGGCCCCCTTGTGGCATTTTGCACGGTGATTACAACAGTGAAACGGCATGTATTATAGATTAAATACCGTACACAGAGCATGTTACAGAGCGGATTTATGTGAATCAGTCCTTATGTGCCTACTTTTATTTTCTACCCAGTGTTTCAGTCCCTCAGGTCTACTCACAGATATGTGCCCCCTCACAGTAGATATGCCAAGATATGCCCCCTTCATAGTAGATATGCCAAGATATGTGCCCCCTCACAGTACATATCCCAAAATATGTGCCACCTTCACTGTAGATATGTGCCCCCCCTCACAGTAGATATGCCAAGATATGTGTCCCCTCACAGTAGATATGCGAAGATATGTGCCCCTCACAGTAGATATGCCAAAATATGTGCCCGCCACAGTAGATATGCCAAGATATGTGCCCCTCACAGTAGATATGCCAAAATATGTGCCCGCCACAGTAGATATGCCAAGATATGTGCCCCCTCACAGTAGATATGCCAAGATATGTGCCCCCTCACAGTAGATATGCCAAGATATGTGCCCCCTCACAGTACATATGCCAATATATGTGCCCCCTCACAGTTGATATGCCAAGATGTGTGCCCCCTTCACAATAGATATGCCAAGATATGCCAAGATATGTGCCCAGTGCTCCCTTCACAGTGGTTATGCCCAGATGTTCCCCCTTCACAGGAAGTGAAAAAAACTAAACAATAAATACTCCTCGCCTCAATCATCTGGCTCCTCCTATAATCTGCGCTTCCCATCAGCAGCAGCAGGATACTGTGACACATCGCGCTGCTGTGTAGGAGGAGCAGAGGCTGATTCCCAGCCTGCCCCACTCCTCCTCCTACATAGATCAGCAGGACAATGTGTGAGGACATCATGCTGACGCTGCTGTGGAGCGCTGGTGGCTCAATTGTGGAGTGGGGAGCAAATAGTTCCCTGCTTCAGTGGCGTGCCTTCAGTGTTTGTCACCTGGGGTGGGTCCTTTCTCTGGCACCCCCCCTTTCCCAATACTTAAAAAAAGGTACCCCCTCACAGTAATATTGCCCTCATTGTGCCCTTTCACAGTAGTTATGCCCTCTCTGTGCCCCTTTCACAGTTGTAATGCTCTATCAGTGCCCCTTCACAGTAATAATCTCTATTGTGCCCCCTTCACAGTAATAATGCCCACTGTGCCCCCTCCAGGGTAGAAATGCCCTCTGTGCCCCATCCATAGTAATAAAGACCTCCGTGCCCTCTCCATAGTAATAATGCCCTCTGTGCCCCCTCCATAGTAGTAATGCCCTCTGTGCACCCTCCATAGTAGTAATGCCCTCTGTGCCCCCTCCATAGTAATAAAGACCTATGTGCCCCTTCTATAGTAATAAAGTCCTCTGTGCCCCCTCCATAGTAGAAATGCCCATTGTGTCCCCTTCACATTAGTAATGACATCTGTGCCCCTCCAGGGTAGTAATGCCCTCTGTGTCCCCTCCATAGTAATAAAGACCTCAGTGCCCCCTCCATAGTAATAAAATCCTCTGTGCCCCCTTCATAGTAATAAAGTCCTCTGTGCCCCCTCCATAGTAATAAAGTTCTCTGTGCCCCTCCATAGTAATAAAGTCCTCTGTGCCCCCTCCATAGTAATAAAGACCTCTGTGCCCCCTCTATAGTAATAAAATCCTCTGTGCCCCCTCCATAGTAATAAAGTCCTCTGTGCCCCCTCCATAGTAATAAAGTTCTCTGTGCCCCCTCCATAGTAATAAAGTCCTCTGTGCGCCCTCCATAGTAATAAGGTCCTCTGTGCCCGCTCCATAGTAATAAAATCCTCTGTGCCCCCCTCCATAGTAATAAAGTCCTTTGTGCCCCCCTCCATAGTAATAAAGTCCTCTGTGCCCCCTCCATATTAATAAAGTCCTCTGTGCCCCCTCCATAGTAATAAAGACCTCTGTGCCCCCTCCATATTAATAAAGTCCTCTGTGCCCCCTCCATAATAATAAAGACCTCTGTGCCCCCTCCATAGTAATAATGCCCTCTGTGCCCCCTCCATAGTAGTAATGCCCTCTGTGCCCCCTCCATAGTAGTAATGCCCTCTGTGCACCCTCCATAGTAGTAATGCCCTCTGTGCCCCTCCATAGTAATAAAGACCTTTGTGCCCCTTCTACAGCAATAAAGTCATCTGTGCCCCCTCCATAGTAGAAATGCCCATTGTGTCCTCTTCACATTAGTAATGCCCTCTGTGCCCCCTCCAGGTTAGTAATGCCCTCTGTGCCCCCTCCAGGGTAGTAATGCCCTCTATGCCCCCTCCAGGGTAGTAATGCCCTCTGTGCCCCCTCCAGGGTAGTAATGCCATCTGTGCCCCCTCCAGGGTAGTAATGCCCTCTGTGCCCCCTCCATAGTAATAAAAACCTCAGTGGCCCCTTCATAGTAATAAAATCCTCTGTGCCCCTCCATAGTAATAAAGTCCTCTGTGCCCCCTCCATAGTAATAAAGTCCTCTGTGCCCCCTCCATAGTAATAAAGTCCTCTGTGCCCTCTCCATAGTAATAAAGTCCTCTGTGCCCCCTCGTAATAAAGTTCTCTGTGCCCCCTCTGCATTAAAAACAAAAAAAAAAACACAGTAACTACTCACCTTGTCCTGTTCCTGAAGCTGAAAGTCCTCTCTTCCCTGCAGGCACAGATCGATCTGCAACACTATGTGGGCAGAGCATATGCAGATTACCAGGCTGCAGGCCCCACCCACACAGGACAGCAGAGCGATCTGTGCCTGCAGGCTGAATAGTGAAGCGGGGAGAAGTCTTCCTGCTTCACCATCCTGTGCGCCACCTGACTGAAGGAGGGGAGGAGTGCGGGGAGCTGAACTGTGAGTGACAGGACCCAGCTCCATGCGATCCAGCAATGAGCGCTTCCATCTGTATTGATGGAGGTTCTCATTGTTTCTGGCCTCTGGCAGCTGTGCTGTGGGCCCCCGCAGGAGCTGTGGGCCCCGGTGCTTGCTTGGGTATGCTGGGTGCTGCCGCCGCCCTTGTCTATCTGGAAAGCAAGTGATATACTCGACAACCAGAATGGAGTAAGTCCTGACTATATAAAGTATAATTAACCAGGCAAAGCTAGATCTGTCTAGAGATAACCTATGAAGAAACGCCCATTTAGAATAAATTAAAAGAATGGCATTGAAGACTACTTTAAACCTTAGTCAACCATCTATGGACTTCCAAAATATTTGGAATGCTGTGTTTAAAATGAGGGACCTCTTTATGATTTGATCTTGTATGGATGTTTTTTGGAGGTATATGTCTAAAATGGACAAGCCCTTTAAAACCTTAAGTGAAATATGTGTCCATTCTACAGTATGTGTTATGGACACTTTTTGCCATCATCTAAATAGTTAATATGCAGCAAGTAGCTGGTCATGAATCTGTGTTCATGTATTTATAGTGAAGGCCGTCTAGCCATTGTCTGAAAAATAACAGCTTACAAATCCATCTCTGTCCTGCTGTAAATGTAATAGGTATTTTGGTGCACATGAAATACTTTGTCTTTTTTATCAAACCATAAATCATAACTAAGATCCAAAACCTACACTGGAATTCTACCGAGAATATTTATTAGGTTTTTCCTCTCCCACGAGGCTTCCCGGATTACTGTTCATTTTTACTAATTTGGATGATTGAGTGCTGCACAAAACATGGACTGCTTCTCTCGGAATATGGAATTAAGCATGTGGTGAGAGATTCCTCCCAAACTCCCCAAATAAAGGAGTTTTCATTGTGAGAGCTATGCATTATGTATGGATATGTAGCAGGGCTGAGTGTTCAGATGAGCAGAACTAGAAATGACAGAAGCAGTAGAGCCATGTTTGCACCTTACTCTTTTACTCAAAACCTTATCTATGGTTTTACATAGGGCTTAAAGAACATTGAAAGTGAATGGATTTTATTGGTGCCTGCAGCTGTCAGGGCATGATGAGAGTTATAGTCGCTCAAGAACCACAGGTTGGAGGCAAATATACACTATATCTGAATAGTAACAATATATTAACCGGCAGTTGCACCTGGGGCAAGCCAATTATTGCGCCCCCCCCCAAACTGTCAACATACCCCTTTTACAGATAATGTAGTAGACGTCAACTGCAGTCCTATTTAACACCACAGATAACACAGTGATAACTCTCTGAGTACAGATAATGTAGTAGATGTTACCCGCAGTCCTATGTAACACCACAGATAACACAGTGCTAACTCTCTGAGTACAGATAATGTAGTAGATGGGTGTGAGCCCCCAGAATTCAGAACATGCAGTGTGACCTGAAGCGGGCCCCCCCCCCCCAACCCTACCATGAAAGAAATACAGTATGTGGATGGACATTACATACAGTATATTGGTACAAAAAATATAGTACCGACGTGGGTAGTGGGACCCTGCAAAAGTATCTCACAACCAGATGCAGGAACAGCATCAGACCAAATCCAGAGGTCAACACCAGGAGAGCAGACAATGACAGGTAACACAAAGACATTACCAGGGAACAAGCCAGGAGTCAATAAACAGGAGTCTGAACTCTAAATACTACTCTACAAAGCAGAAGGGACAAGATGAGACCTCATACACCATTTTTTGGATCTGTGTCCGATCCACACATTCATTTTTATGTGCCTGCCCAAAAAAAAAAAAAAATGGATGACATCTGTATGCATCTGTGTGTCCGTCTTGCAATTCATAGAACATATCCTATTCTTGTCAATATTGTGGGCAGAAATAGCCATTTCTATTAATAGGACTGAGAAAAGTGCACATGGAAGGAATCCGTATTTTGCGTATCCATGTTGTGCGTTTTGCTAAACGGATACGGTTGTGTGCTTGTAGCCTGAATTCAGAGACATGGCTAAGGTCAGGATCAGATTAGAGAAGGTATGCTCTTTTAAATCTGCTGCCTGGTATTGTTCTCAGAATGGGCTGGTTATCATGGAAACCCAATGTTTCTTGTTGCTAAGTTGGAGAGTAGCACGGGATAGGGACGAGGTGAGTAACATGCTGTTAGAAAAGGTTAATTTACCTGGAATTTTCATTTTAAAATAGGAACAGTTTACATTAGACGTAAGATTTTTAGATTCTCGACTGTTGTTCTTAAAATTATGTCACAGTATTGGATTTATATTAACTTTATTAGCAAACTTTTAATGATTATAAAATCCTTCTGGTGAATATTCTCCCGGGAACATATCGTTCGGTTGACTATAAATAGAGGATGATTCATCCTCACAGGAGGAGAGCTATCAATATTATGACACCAAGAGGACAAATTCTGCACTGGTTCTTAATACATACTTAATCATATGCTTTTGGTGAATACTAGTGTTGATCGAGCATGCTCTGCCGAACACCAGTTCGGCTCGAGCATCTCAATGCTCGGCACATGGCGGTATATGGCTGAATACCGCATGTGCTCGAGTGCAATACTCGAGTCTCCTCTCCGCACGTTTCTTGGCTTCTACGCAGCCAATAAACGTGCAGGTAAGTACTGCCCTCACTGTAATGCCGTAGCCATGTTGGTTACTGGCATTACAGTGATTGGCTGGCCGGAACGCGTCATCGGAGGTTATATAGCACCCGATGACACGTAATAGGATCAGACTTAGTCAGGGAGAGCTGTGCTGAGGAAGGGACAGGCAGTGTTGTGAGTGATATAAGAATATTTTTATTAGAAAAACTATTCAGAGACCCAAGAGTCCTTTTAAGGACTATTGTGTGTGGCAGCAATATCTATGTTTAGCGCATCCTGAGCAAAATAGTGTGCAATAGTTAGGCCGCTGCAGACAGCGACATTAGCTGCGCTACATCTCCAGTCTAAAGTGTGTGCATCCAAAAAATATCTGTGACATCCAGTGTACTTTTTCTATAGACTGTGTCCGATGCGGACAGTGATATTAGCTGCGCACCATCCCCAGTGTATGATGTGCACATCCCAAAAATATCTATGACATCCAGTGTACTTTTTCCGTAGGCGGTATCTGCCGTGGACAGTGACATTACCAGCGCAATATCTGTAGTGTAAAGTGTGCGCTGAAAAAATTTATCTGTGGCATACAGTGTACTTTTTCAATACACGGTGTCTGCTTCTGACAGTGACATTACCAGTGAACATCTGCAGTGTAACGTGTGCGCTTAAAAAAGTTATCTGTGACATACAGTGTACTTTTTCAATAGACGGTGTCCGCTTCTGAAAGTGACATTACCAGTGTCACATCTCCAGTGTAAAGTGTGTGCATCCAAAAAATATCTGTGACATCCAGTGTACTTTTTCCACATACGGTGTCCGATGCGGACAGTGACATTAGTTGCGCAACATCTGCAGTGTAACGTGCAGTGCCATCAATCATAATTTTTCAAGGGTGTGTATGATGCCCTCCTTTATGTGTAACAAAGGGTGGATTGAAGTGCCGGTTGCTTGCAATTTTTGGCAGCCCTTTCTCTTAGTGCATAGGCTTTATGAGTGTAGGAATCCCACTACCTGAACAATTGTATCACAATGTGAATGAGGCCCTCCTTTATGTGATATACAGGCTGTTTCGGAGTGCCTCTTCCTTGTAATTTTTGGCCGCACTTGCACTTTATATACAAGTAAATATACAGGAAAGAATGTTTCCTAACAATTTTTCCTCTAAAATTGATTTTATCTTCTGGTTTTGTGCGTATTATTGTCAGTCTGTAAAAGTGGCATACTACTCGGACAACAACGCTCCCAGCAGCGACCTGGGAGCCTAAGATGCATCCAGACATCCTCCCCATGCTGTACCCAAACCGTTTCGGTGCTGTTTCCATCAATTTCTGACCTTTTCCTATGAACCAGGCACCCTCCCCTCTTCACAGCAGGGGGTGCCTGGTTTAATGCTCAAGTTCTCCCATCGACTTCTATTATACTCGGGTGTTCTGTAGAGCACCTGAGCATCCCGATGTGTTCAGCCCGGGCACCACAGCACTTTGGTGCTCGATCAACACTAGTGAATATTCTTCAGAGGTAATATTTAGTCTTACTGTATACAAAACCCTCATATCAACTAACCCAGATGTTATCCAATGCTAGGCTGCACTGTTACTCCATGTTTGATATGGTTTACTAGACAGGAAAAGGTGGTACGTTATTTAATATACGGCAAACGAGATTAGCGCAGCGTGTGCAGAAAGCATATTTTATGTTGAGGGGAACCTGAAACAAACAGCACCCCACTGCAAAAATCAGTCCCTCATGGACCATGGGAATTCATACTGGACCATCCAGAACCAAACTGATGTAAAGTACCCTAGTGGAAAGGGATATCAGCAATTGTTTGGTACTGTACTGTACTGTAATGTTATGTTATACACTGTTATATGGACACACACAGTATGCTTAAGCATAAGTCCTGACCTAACCCTCTCTGGAGCTAACGGTGTGGGCTGGCCCCTCCGCCTAGTTCCAGGAGAAGATACTAGTTGTTCTAGGAGTAGGGAGTGTGAGGACAGGCCTAGAGGAGGTAGGGAGAAGGGATTGTGTGCTCCTCTTCTTAGGCACTCAGCTTGAGTGCTTCCAGAGACTGATAGATCCCTGTGTGTACTCAACTACCATCAGAGAAGGAGAGAAAGAAAGAGAAGATGTTGGAGAAGGTGTCCTACCTCAGAACTACATAAAAACTGCATTAGGGTGACCAAAAATGGCTAAAAACTGCAACTGCCCCCCAACATGTTTCGCCAGATCTATGGCTTCTTCAGGAGGTTTAGGGCAGATGCAGATGCCCAAAACCCCTGAAGAAGCCAGAGATCTGGCAAAACATGTCGGGAGGCAGTTGCAGTTTTTAGCAATTGTTGGTCACCCTAATGCAGTTTTTAGGTAGTTCTGAGGTAGGACACCTTCTTTGAGTACTGCAGCGTTAGATAAGGCCAGCTGATTTTGCATAGCTAGCCAGCCAAGTCATCACTTCATCTGATTATAGGTCACAGTGTGCGGTGTGTGTTGTTGCATGAATGTGATTCGACAGCTACTGACGTAGTGTTGGACAAGTGTGCAGGTCATTAAGTGCGTCTGTTCTCTGGACAGCAACATTCACAGGATTGTCACCATCTAGGATCAAACTGCTGGTGGCTCATTCCCTTAGCTCATCCATGCACCGTGTCTCAGAGTCATGTCAGTCGAGTGGCTGCTAGCTATATAGTGAATCTCCACTGGCCTCATACTTACACCAGCACAGACAGCTAGTAGTGAATTAGAGATTGTGCACATCTCCATTTCCCAGCATATCAATCACTTCAGTGCCTTTCGGTGACAGCATAGTTTTTAACTGTTTGTCTTGGCTCACAGCCATTGTATTATTAGAAATTTATAAAAGTAAAGTCTTAACCACCACATTACACCTGGGTCAAGATAGGGTTAAGCCTTTTAGTTGTTGTAAATAATTGTTAAACTACTGGTTTAGCTCATATTTGGGCATCTGGGTAGAAGTTTCATCATGTACAGATAATTGCTGGATGTAATACAACTCCTTTTTGGTGCACAGTTTTTGTTAAAATCAATCTGGCCTGGTTAATGAATTTCCTAACACCACATGCTGGCCATTGCACCATTTCAAGCCCTACCTTGGACCCACATAGACATTTAACATCAAGGGCACCCCCAAAGTATCCTCAGGCAGGGAGACCCACAGCTACAGGGAGAGCCCCGAGGGAATATAGGATGCATGACTCCATGGAGCAACGCCCTGTGGGAGTACACGTTAACACATATTCATCCAGGCCGCTACTACACCTACCCTTTGCTCTGGCATCTCAGAGGCTTTTCTGCCAATGCAAGATTAGTTCAGGTTATGTATTGTGGGGTAAATTAACCCACCCTGAGAGCTGTTCCCCCATAGTTTTGAGCGGCATTGCTGCACCTACATTGTATTGTTCTCTTTACTGGCAGAGAGAGAGAGAGAGAGAGCAGATAAAATAATGCCGGTTTGAGTGCAGTGGCACCACTCAGCCACTAGATGGTGCACCATAAATGAGACTGCTTTATGCCTGGGAGCAGCGAAGAGAGTAGTGCTGGATCCCTAGTGGCAGCTGCCGTTAAAAAGAATTTTAACACTTCACTATGAACATGAAGTGAAACAATGTAATTAGTTCATTCACCTCACCAGAGCCCCACAGTCAGGGTTGCACCTAGCCTTTCTGATGTCTGAGGTGAAAATTGAAAATGAACCTGCCCTTTATGCCAAATTCTTAATCTCGTCCTAACCGCTCCAGCACTACTGTTAAAGACATACTTGGAAAACTTTACATATGATGCTACACAACATACAGCACCACATACCTATTACATTGTCAGTACATGATGACACAGTAGCACACACAGGAATAGTGTAGACCTAAACCTTCCCAGACCCACTATTACTTATACTAAGTTAGGCTACTTTCACTAGCGTTTTGGCCTTCCGGTTCTGAGATCCGTCATGAGCTCTCAAAATGCCCTAATGCATTCTGAATGGAAAAGGATCCGCTCAGAATGCATCAGTTTGCCTCCGTTCAGTCACCATTCCGCTCTGGAGGTGGACACCAAAACTCTGCCTGCAGCGTTTTGCTGTCCGCCTGATGAAGCCGTCCTGGCACACAATGTAAGTCAATGGGGACAGATCCGTTTTCTCTGACACAATCTCGCACAATAGAAAACGGATCCGTCCCCCATTGACTTTCAATGGTGTTAAAGACGGATCCGTCAAGACGGATGCATGCGGTTGTATTATTGTAACGGAAGCGTTTTTGCAGATCCATGACGGATCCGCAAAAAACGCTAGTGTGAAAGTGAGGGGGTGACAAACTGGGAACAAACAAACAGACACCATGAGAGAAGTCATACGGTACCAGGGTCTAAACTAACGAAGTGGCAAGAATGTCAGAAGCAACTGAGAAAGCCCAACATGCCAGAAGTAAAAAACCAGTAGAGCAATACAAGACCAAAGTGCCAGAAAACTTACTCACTATACCAGATCTAAAAGTCCACAGTTAAAGTAAAGTGCAAAGCCACGAGAGAACGGCAGGGGAGCTAGAAGAACCGAAACTCACCAGCATCTGTACTGCAGATGCCTGTCTATATTATGGGAAGAGGCAGCTCACACCGTCATGCCTGCATGCCGGGCTGAGCTGCCACCCGCATGCCCTGATGCAAACTCTCATTGGCCCGGGGCTCCTGAGCGTCAGCACTCCTATTTCCTCTGGCAACCGGATGCTGCTGCTGCATGGAGGCAGCAGCAGCCAGGGGAACCATGACATACATCCAGTGATGTCTATTCTGATGTAGACGTTCTTTTTCCTCATATTATCCATTCCAACCAGGCCACCCCTAATACTCTGCCCACTGAGCTCCCCAATACTATACTGCAGAAACAGATAATCCCCCTGAAAATACCAGTACCACACAGATAGCACACCTTCAATAATTATTTCCACACAATGACCTAAAAATAGCGCCCCTGACAGTAATAGGGCTGTAAACATAGTGCCCCCCAAAAATAATTATGCTAAGCTGATACTGTGCCAGGGTGCCCCCACAGTAACAGTGTTCCCTAAAGTCCCACCAATAGGAATAATTCTCTCCCAGAGTACACGCAGTGCCCCCCAAAATGACCCCCATTGTGCCCCAGAAGTAATAATGCCCCACAGTGCCCATAGTAGTAAGCATGTTCTCTTTAGTACAAAAATACTCCCTTACAATGTGTACCAATACAAAAGATGTGCTCTTATAATGTATGGCAGTACAAAAAAAAATCCCTTACAATGTGTGCCACTACAAAAAAATCCAGTTATAATGTGTGCCAGTACATAAAAAGATTCCTTATTATGTGTGCCAATACAAAAAATACCCCTTTGCAATGTGTACCAGTAGAAAAAAAGGCCCTTATAATGTGTGCCAGTACAGAAAATACCCTTTTAGGTGTGGTAGTACAAAAAATGCCCTCTTCTGTGTGTCAGTACAAAATGCACCCTTATAATGTGTGGCAGTACAAAATATGCCACCTTTTTTTACTGCCCCCAATAGAACCAATGTCCCCATAGTGCCCCTCATAATGTGTGCCAGAACAAAAATGCCCCCTTGAATGGGCCAGTACAAAAAATGCTCCTTTATGTATGCCAATACAAAAATGCCCCTTTTAATGCCCCCTGTTGAACCAATGTCTACATAGTGTTCCACATAATGTGTGCCAGTACAAAAAATGCCCCTTTATGTGTGCCAATACAGAAATGCCCCTTTTTAGTGCCCCTAGTAGAACTAATGATCCCATAGTACTCCCTCTAGTTATAATAATGACACTACCATAGTGGCAAACAGCATGCTGCCAAAGAAAAATAACAAACACAAATACTTTCTTTTTGCTGTCAGGATGTGGTTCAGCAGACAGGCCTCTTCCGGTCTGTGTCCTGATTCCTAAACCATATGCTGCCCATTCAGGCGAGGCGATGATAATGATGTAATTGCACCGGCTGCGCCAGCCTTTGATAGGCTAGAGGCACTAGGCCTGAAGCCTATCAGAGGGTACAGCAGGGCAGGAAGATTAAAAGGATATATACATTTGCAATTTTATTTTATGATGGCATTTTACTCATTTTTGTGTAAAAATCATATAGGCCTTTATAAAATATAAAATATTGAGCTGTTTTCTAACTGTGTGACTGATGCTTTCACTTTTCCTTTGTGTCGGTCATCTAATAAACCTTATCTCTAAACTAATAAGAGGTCATAAACACTTATTGAAGCCATATTCTTATAAGTAAGCTAAGAACTGAGCTATAATAAGTGTTTATCATGTCAGAGAGCAGATATAAGGAGTCAATCAGTTTCTCAACTGATGGAAAAGAGGTAAAATCCAGAGGCCGCTTCTAGAGCATCTCAGCTCTCCACATCTGAATTTCCGGAGCACGGCCCCGGACTTCCGTTCCGCAGCTCTGCAATAGAGCATGTCCTTTTCTTGTCCGCAGCTATGGACAAGAATAGGACTTCTCTATTTAGTGCTGGCCATGTGCGGCCCAGTGTATTGCGGATCTGCAATACACCACGGATGAGTGAATGGACCCTAAGGCTAGATTCACACTTGCGTTTGTAATTCCGGTACTGAGATCCAGCAGAGGATCTCAATACCACAATTAAACGGATCCATTTTGATTTTGCACATCAGGATACATCCGTTCTGTAAGGATGCGGTTGTGTGAAATCAAAATGGAAGAGATTCTGATGCATCCTGAACGGATCTCTTTCCATTCAGAATGCACGGGAACAAAACGGAACCATTTTTTTTTTGTATTGAGATCCTCTGCCAGATCTCAATATCGGAAAACAACAACGGAAGTTGCCTTTATGATAGGCATACCATAGCATACAACACCCACATTGCACCTCAACTGTGGGAGAGTTGTTACAATACGGCAGTTGCATTTTTTCCTAAAATGGCTGCTACACGTGTAAGGACACGGGGCAAAGAATTCTGGGAAGGCTGGATCATCCATACTGACATGCATGCAGCCAATCAGCAGCCAGTCAGCCCTGTGATGTCAGAGCCCTATAAATATGGCGGCCATCTTGGATTCTGCCATTCACCAGCATACTTAGTGCAGGGAGAGACGTGTCTGCAGGCGCTAGGGACAGTGATAGGAAAGACTTGATTGTGGTGAAAAAACGATTTACAAGTGCAGGGAAAGATTACTCAAGGTGTAGGGAAAGGATAGGGTGGAATCATTCCACCAGCATTTGTGTTGAACAGGGTTTAGTTGGGAAGGTGACAGCCTGGGTAATAGAAACATAGAAACATAGACATAGAATGTGTCGGCAGATAAGAACCATTTGGCCCATCTAGTCTGCCCAATATACTGAATACTATGAATAGCCCCAGGCCCTATCTTATATGAAGGATGGCATTATGCCTATCCCATGCATGCTTAAACTCCTTCACTGTATTTGCAGCTACCACTTCTGCAGGAAGGCTATTCCATGCGTCCACTACTCTCTCAGTAAAGTAATTCTTCCTGATATTACTTTTAAACCTTTGCCCCTCTAATTTAAAACTATGTCCTCTTGTAGCAGTTTTTCTTCTTTTAAATATTCTCTCCTCTTTTACCGTGATGATTCCCTTTATGTATTTAAAAGTTTCTATCATATCCCCTCTGTCTCTTCTTGCTTCCAAGCTATACATGTTAAGGTCCTTTAACCTTTCCTGGTAAGTTTTGTACTGCAATCCATGTACTAGTTTAGTAGCTCTTCTCTGAACTCTCTCCAAAGTTTCAATATCCTTCTGCAGATATGGTCTCCAGTACTGCACACAATACTCCCAATGAGGTCTCACTAGTGGTCTGTAGAGCGGCACGAGCACCTCCCTTTCTACTGTTAATGCCTCTCCCTATACACCCAAGCATTCTGCTCTCTGCTGGCATTACCTGCTGCTCTATGACATTGTCTTCCCACCTTTAGGTCGTCTGATATAATGACCCCTAAATCCCTTTCCTCAGATACTGAGGTTAGTACTGGATCACTGATTTTATATTGTGCTCTTGGGTTTTTACGCCCCAGGTGCATTATCTTGCACTTATCGACATTAAATTTTAGTTGCCAGATTTTTGACCATTCCTCTAGTTTTCCTAAATCCTTTTCCATTTGGTGTATCCCTCCAGGAACATCAACCCTGTTACAAATCTTTGTGTCATCAGCAAAAAGACACACCTTACCATTGAGGCCTTCTGCAATTTCGCTGATAAAGATATTAAACAATATGGGTCCCAGAACAGATCCCTGAGGTACCCCACTGGTAACAATACCATGGTCTGAATATACTCCATTGACTACAACCCTCTGTTTTCTGTCCTTCAGCCACTGCCTAATCCATTCAACAATATGTGAGCTCAAGCTCAAAGACTGCAGTTTATTGATAAGACTTCTATGTGGGACAGTATCAAATGCCTTACTAAAGTCCAGATAAGCGATGTCTACTGCACCTCCGCCATCTATTATTTTAGTCACCCAATCAAAAAAGTCAATAAGATTAGTTTGACATGATCTCCCTGAAGTAAACCCATGCTGTTTTTTATCAATCAACCCATGGGTTTTTAGATGTTCCACAATCCTCTCCTTGAGTATGGTTTCCATTAATTTCCCCACTATTGATGTCAGGCTTACTGGCCTATAGTTGCCCGATTCCTCTCTACTACCTTTCTTGTGAATTGGCACAACGTTTACTAATTTCCAATCTTCTGGGACGACACCTGTTACCAGTGATTGGTTAAATAAATCTGTTAATGGATTTGCTAGTACACCTCTAAGCTCTTTTAATAGCTTTGGGTGTATCCTATCAGGCCCCTGTGATTTATTTGTATTAATTTTAGACAGCTGACTTAGAACCTCTTCCTCTGTAAAGACACATGCATCAAAGGATTCATTAGTCTTCCTCCCTAACCGAGGTCCTTCTCCTTCATTTTCCTTTGTAAAAACTGAACAGAAGTATTCATTGAGGCAGTCAGCTAGTTCTTTATCCTCTTCCATATACCTTCCTTCTTTTGTTTTTAATTTGGTAATTCCTTTTTTTAATTTCCTTTTTTCATTTATGTATCTGAAGAATGTCTTATCACCTTTTTTCACTGACTGAGCTAATTTCTCTTCTGCCTGAGCTTTAGAAGCTCTTATAACTTGCTTGGCCTCTCTCTGCCTGTTTTTATACTTGCTAAATGCCATCTTTTTGTTTTTAATGATTTTGGCCACTTCTGCTGGGTATCACAGTGGTCTCTTCCTTTTTTTGCCTTTACTGACAAGCCTAATGCACTTTTCTGTTGCCTTCAGTAGTGCCAATTTTAAGTAGTCCCATTTCTCTTGGACTCCATTGAAATTGTTCCAGTCTGATAGGGACTCGTATACCACTGATCTCATTTTAGAAAAGTCTGTTTTCCGAAAATCTAAAACTTTTGTTTTTGTGTGGAGTGACTCAGTCACTGTACTTATAGTAAACCTCACTGACTGGTGATCACTGGATCCTAAGCTTTCCCCTAAAGTGATATCAGATACCAAATTGCCATTTGTGAACACCAAATCTAAAATGGCCTCCTTCCGGGTTGGCTCCTCAACTACTTGCTGTAGAGATAATCCCAGTAGGGAATTTAGAATGTCTGTACTCCTGGCAGAACTAGCTATTTTGGTTTTCCAGTTTATATCAGGAAGACTAAAGTCTCCCATAATGACAACTTCCCCTTTCAATGTCATTTTAGCCATTTCCTCAACTAGTAGATCATCCAATTCTTTGACTTGGCTTGGTGGTCTGTATATGACACCTACACGAGTTACCTTATGATTACCAAGCTGCAACGTAACCCAAACTGACTCTAAATTGGTTTCGCTGGCTTGTATTAGATTCGATTTTATGCTATTTTTCACATATAGGGCCACTCCACCCCCTTTCTTGCCTTCTCTGTCTTTCCTATATAGAGAGAACCCAGGTATTGTTATGTCCCAGTCATTACTCTCATTGAACCATGTCTCAGTAACAGCCACTAATTCTATATTCTCAGATGCCATTACAGACTCAAGTTCGTTGATCTTATTCCCTAAACTGCGAGCATTTGTAGACAAGACTTTCAGCTTGTCATTTCTTATCCTATCAGCTCCTGGCATCATCTGGCATTGTTTTTTCGGGGGCCAGCCGAACTGATGGATTGTCTCTTTTGTGCCCCCCTTTCCTAGTTTAAATGTTCCTTAGCAAAAACTTTGAACTGTTCACTGAGGACATTCGTTCCCTTGAGACAAAGATGCAAACCATCTTTCTTGTACAGTTCTTTTCCATTCCAGCTAGAGCCAACATGAGACACAAAGCCAAATCCCTGGTTCAAACACCATTCACCAAGCCATACATTGAATTCCTTAATACGCAACTGCTTGTCATGCTGACGGTTATGCATGGGCAGAACTGCAGAGAATGAGACAGTCGATGCAATCTCCCGTATATCATTACCAAGTGTGTGGAAATCTTCCTTCACCTTTGAAACTTCATTGCAAGCCAGATCATTTGTCCCAATATGGACAATAACATCCACCTCCTTTTCCATTTTTGCTTGCTTAATAATGTTAAGGATACGTCGTCTGTCCCTGCTGGCAGTAGCACCAGGGAGACATCTCACAAAACCATTTTCATCAAACTTCACACCTCTTATGATAGAATCACCCAAAAATAGCTGCTTACTATTAGTACTCACTATATCCATTTTGTCTTTGTCAGTAGTCTTGCATACCTTAAGCATAGGAGATGATTGTTCCTCACCCACTGTGCCTAAGCCATCCTCCATGTTGCTCTTGCATTCTGAAAGTGCTGCAAATGAATTACAGAGAGCCACCGACTGTGGGACATGTCTTCTATCAACAGCTCTAAGTCTACCAGAACCTACAGTAACCCATCTTCCATTTCTGGGGGGCCTTTGTGGCAGTGGCATTGCAACATGCCAAGCCTGAGTTTGTCTAACAGTTACTTTACAAATCTCAGATTTAAAAAATGCTATTTCCTTCTGCATTATGGAGAACTGTCTGCAGATCAGACAGCATCCAAACCTGCGAAGAGTGAAACATGAAATGAAAGCACAACAATTCCTGCACTGAATCAGGTCTGCCATTTTAATGCAAGAAAATATGTTAAACAAAACTTAATAGATTGTACTCACCTCCAGATTACCTCCTGAGTATCTCTTGAATATCTCTAGAGCTCATTAGCAATCAGACAATAGCAACACCTGTCTAACAAATTCCTTACCTGTTCTAAAGCACACCAAAAAAAAAAAAAAACACAGCTGAAGTTCTGCGATCCGATTACATCTTGCTGCATTGACTGGGGATCCAAATTGCCATTATACGGCTTTGTAATTCCAGCAAACCTGTCTTATTAGGGTGCAAGTGCTGTTTGATACAGGTATTACCAGGGTTAATTACAAGGAATCTGTATTTGCCCTTGTGCGGTGCAGTTATATGTTCTAAAGCCCTTTTTGTCGTGTATTAGTGGCAAAAGTAAAACATATTTGCCGCTAAGAGGGGCAGTTATCTGTTTTGAATCCCTTTTTTCTGTGTATTAGTGGAAAAAGGAAAAAAATATTTGCCGCTCAGCAGTGCAGTGATATATTCAGAAGCCCAGTTTGTCATGTATTAGTGGCGAAACAAAATTATATTCGCCGTCCAGCATTGCATATCTCTGTTGAAAAGTATGTTGTGTAAAAGTAGAAAAAAATTGGGGCCTAATTGATGTTCTGCAGTGCTGTGATATATTCTGAAGCCCAGTATGCCATGTATTAGTGGCGAAATGAAAATATATTCGCTGTCAGCATTGCATATAGCTTGTTGTGTAATAGTAGAACAAAATTTCAGCCTAATTACCATTCTGCTCTGCAGTAATATATTCTGAAGCCCTGTTTGCCGTGTATTAGTGGTGAAATAGAAAAATATTTAATCGAACATTGGATTATTTGATCTAACAGTATGTCATACAGAGAAGTTCCAGACCCTGAACAGGGGAGTGGCAGAGGTATACATTTTTCTTGCGCAGGCAGAGGTCACAGCAGAGTAAGGGGGCGTGGCAGCAGGGGTCGCAGCGAGAGGCCTGAGCTCCCGGTGTCATCTAGCGGTCGTGTCTTGACCAGCAACCCAGCGGTTCTCGAATGGTTGACTCTGTCATCCACTTTGTCCCAAGTGACATCAGACATCCCCAGCCATGAGTCGGTAGGTTCCTCTGACACGACGCTTAGTTGGCATGGCCCAGGAGCAGGGCCTGTGCCTTCACTTGTCCTCAACCTGCCTCTGTCTTTTTCTGTTCCTTCAGCAAGAAAAGTATTATATGCTGTGGGCTCGGCTCCACTTTTCAGTGAGGACAAGCTACTAGAGGACAGACAGCAGCTACTGCCCAGACAAGATCTGTAGCAGACATCTGCTGCTTCCTCCACTAGGCGGGCAAGAAGTGATGAAAAGAGGGGCGTGGGAGTTGGTGTTGCGAGCGGTCAGGCCCCTGACCCAGAGACAGTTAAGGAGGACATCAGTGACGTGCAGACAGTACTCGATGATGTAGCTGATCGCACTTGGGAGCCGGGTGATGAAGGCCTTCATCATCATCAGGAGAGGAGAGTGGCAGCTTGTCCGTGAGCCAGCAAGTCACTAGCATGGCCAGGAGTCAGCAGGGTGGCAGCAGTGGGAGGTCCAGAGTGAAACGTAGAACATCTGCTTCACAGGAGACTACCTGCCTGGGAATTAGTGGTGCACGGGTTCACGGAAGCAGCGGAGGTAGCAGTCAGTCAGTGCGGAGTGTTGGGGGTAAAATCACCTACCCAGCAATGTGGCAGTTTTTTGTTAAGTCGCCGGAGGAGGTGAACATTGCCAGATGTAGAATATGTAGGCAGAAGGTGAAGCGTGGCCAGGGTGCCAATGTTGGCACCAAGGCCCTGCGTCAACATATGCAACGTCAGTATAAAATGGCCTGGGAGAACCGCTCAAATGTGGTGGTCCAGCCTGCCGCAGCAACCGCTGCGTCACCCAGTGGCACTCACCCGGTTTCAGGCAGTCAAGGTTCCACCACTTCAGAGAAAGGGAGCTGTCTGTCCTTCCCATCATCTGCTGGTCCGGATGCTACTGCTCGTCCTCCTACTCCTTGTCTGTCATTCCGTCAGCAATCGATCACCGAAGCGATTGCCAAGAGACAACAGTATGTGTGCTCGCATCCAAAAACACAGAAGCTGAATGTGCTGCTGTCTAAGTTGCTGGAGCTGCAGTCCCTCCCTTTCTAAGTGGTGCATTCTTCACCTTTCAGTGAACTGATGGCTTGTGCCGAGCCGAGGTGGAGAGTCCCAAGCCGTCATTTATTTGCCAAAAAGGCAGTACCAACTACTGAGCAACCAAGCTGGATTTGTGGCCGCAACTAGCAGAGTTTGCCCTGGAAAAGTTGTTCTGCCCGGCCAGTAGTGTGGCATCAGAGCGGGTGTTTAGTGAGGCGGGGGCCATAGTTACCCCAAGAAAAACTCGCCTGTCCACCCAAACTGTGGAGAGACTGACCTTTGTGAAGATGAATCAGGCGTGGATCAGCCAGGATTTCCACCCACCAATGCCTGATGCATCAGATTAGATCATCTATGCTGCCTCACCCAAACCTTGACAAAAGAGACCGGTTTCTTCGGTGCTCCTTCTTACACCCACCATCGTCAGCGGGTACTGTTATTGCCACCCACCTCCACACTTTGTCGTCGTGCCACTCTGTGGCCTCCTCCTGATGCTGCTGCCACGTACACAGTTTGTCACTGTTCCACTCTGTGGCTTTCTGATGCTGCTGCCACCTCCAGACTCTGTCATTGAGCCACTCTGTGGCCTCCTCCTGATGCTGCTGCCACCGCCACCTCCACACCCCATCTTTGTGCCACTCTGTGACCTCCTGATGATGCTGCTGCCACCTCCAGACTCTGTCATTGAGCCACTCTGTGGCCTCCTCCTGATGCTGCTGCTGCCAACACCTCCAGACTGTCATTGTGCCACTCTGTGGCCTCCTGATGCTGCCACCACCTCCGGGCTCTGTCATTGTGCCAATCTGTGACCTCCTGATGCTACCGTCACCTCCAGATTCTGTCATTGTGCTACTCTGTGGCCTCCTTATGCTGCTGCCACCTCCAGGCTCTGTCATTGTGCCACTCTGTGACCTCCTGATACTACCGACACCTGCAGACTATGTCATTGTGCCACCCTGTGGCCTCCTCCTGATGCTGCTGCCGCCATCACCAGAGTCTGTCATTGTGCCACTCTGTGACCTCCTGATGCTGCCGCCACCTCCAGACTCTGTCATATGGCCACTCTGTGGACTTCTCATGCTGTTCCGACCCTCTCCACTTCATGACTGGGCCACTATTTTGCCTTTTTGGCTTGGCTGGCATCATATTTTATTTGACCCTTTTTCTGATCTGTCAGAAGGAAGGAAATATGAGACGCACAATGGATCCTCTCTGTGTAGCAGCAGTAAGGCCTGTATGGTCCCATCAGAATTGGCTTGCGATTTGGTAGCCAAAAGTAGGAGACATGCAAATATTCCGTTCACATGTCATCTCTGTTTTGGCTCGCTCCTGTTTTTTTTTGGCATTAGCAGTACTCATGGATTACTGACCAAATGCTGACCGAGTGAAGGCAAATGCTCAACAGACGATCTGTTTTCTGGGGGTTATTGTTCTGACGGATGAGAGGAAGGGCAAAATAATCAGTGATGTCAATGCAAACTTACTGCTGACACCCTCTACACTCTTTTATAAGCGTTTAATAGAACAGGTTCTGTAGACATCTATGTGGAATCAGCTGACGATGGTGTAAAAGGAGTGAGCTTCTTCTTGACACAAACATTGACCTGTAAGGCTGAGTTCATACTTGAGTTATTTGGTCAGTTTTCGCCCGTGACTGCCCAAATAAGTAAAGTGTGCAGTGATTCTAAGAGCGACGCCTGTCATCTGCATGTCATACAGACTCACAGTATTATTTCAGTACCAAAGCAGACTCCCTATGCGCAATTTTTCGCAGCGAATATATTCGGATCGAACCGAATTTTTCCCCAAAAATTGGCAAACCAGCGAATCGAATTTTAGAAAAATTTGCTCATCTCTACTTAGTGCACTTGCTTTTATTGTCCAAACAAGTTTCTATGAGTTCTTCTCTGCTTTTTCTAACCACACTCACCCGCAAAAAAAGAACATATTAAAAATTGAACATTTGTCTCTCTGCTTTTACCTCCATCATCTCTGCTGCATAAAATGGGAAGTTTTTTAAGGCCTTATAATCATGAATGTTTTTATGTATACATCATAAAGAATAATGCAGAAATCAATAGCTTGTGGAGATAATGGAGTCTACTTTATACCTGACCCTTGCTCTTACTTTCTTTGCAGCTTTATCCTTCAAGGCTCAGCCAAACATTCATTGTAAGAAATGTATCACTCAAAATAAATAGCAGAAAAATCTAAGAATCAAATAAATGTATTTATCTGTATATTGCTTCTTTACACTGTGATGAAACCAGGTTTATAATGGAAAAGTATATTCTCTCATTTTCCCGAGGTCAATCTATTAACTGTAAGGATGAGAGCAACAAGACATTTGAAATCAACTATCTGCTTAAGATCGATCCAGAAAAGTACTTGTACAGCAATAAACTGCTAATATAACTGTAAAATATAACAAACAGTACCAGACAATTACCTTATACCTTATAGCATAATTAGGGCCGGTTTTAGACAAAATGTGGCCCTGGGCAAAACCAAAAGAGGAGGCCCACATCTTGTAATAATGTGCTAAAAACACAGTCCGACAGCCCCTCCGATCAGCTGTTTGAGTAGACGGCGTGTGCTGTTCACTCTGCTGTCCCATAGAAGTACAGCAGCAGAGCAGGAAGAGAGAAGGGAGATGGCACTTGCGCACAGAGCTCGCCATCTCCTCAAACAGCTGATTGTCGGGAGTGCCGAGTGTCAGACCCGCGCCAATCTAATATTGATTACCTATCCTAAGTATAGTTTATCAATATGAAAAGACCTGGAGAACCTCTTTAAGCTACCCCCAATACTGTGCCTATTCTGCTTCCCCCCATGTGCACAAACACTATACTATACACCCAGACGGCCCTCATTAGTAATGATCCCCCCAATAGTGATAATGCCCCCATTCGTAGCAATGCCCCCCATATTGCGTCAAATAATAATAACAATGGCCCTACAGTATATATATATATAAAGTGCTCCTCCATTCCTCCCCAGTAATGCCAGGTATATAATAATCTCCTTCCCCCATCCCTGGTGCCCCCAGCAGTGTGGAGATTTAGTATAAAAAAAAAAAACTGCCTCCCTCCCATCCCCCTGATGCAGACCACAGTTTTATCTGTGGCTTGTGTTGCTGCGTCCTGATGCATGCAGTCCCAATAACATCCCCACTCCTGCTCCAGGTCTCACGTGATGATGTCATCATGTGAGACCAAGAACAGGAGGTTGCAGTGATGTCATTTCAGCTTCTTGCTCTGTAGAACAGAGCAAGAAGCTGAAATGACATCACTGCAACCTCCTGTTCTTGGTCTCACATGATGACATCATCACGTGAGACCTGGAGCAGGAGTGGTGATGTTATTGGGACTGCATTAGAAATGCCTCACAGGCTTGTGAAGTTGGACCACACCCCCCTCCCCTTTATGGGACGGGCCCCCTAGGCGGATGATTACCCTCTTCTATCCATCGTCCCGGCCCTAAGACCTCATGCACGTGGCCGTTGTATTAAAGATTCTATGAAACAGCTGTTGAGTGAAGTGCTCGCTACATCCCTTAAAAATTCCTTGGGTGTCGTAGTTTACAAAATGTGGTCACTTTTTGGGAGTTTTCACTGTGGGGTTACCTCAGAACCTCTTTAAATGCAACATGGTGCCCAAAGACCATTCCAGCAAAATCTGCCCTCCAAAAACCATATGGCACTCCTTGCCTTCTGTGCCCTGTTGCTTGCCCAAACAGCGGTATATGACCACATATGGGGTGTTTCTGCAAACTGCAGAATCAGGTAATAAATATTGAGGTTTGTTTTGTTGTAAACCTTTGATGTTTTCCAGGAGAAATTTGACAAAAATGGAAAATCTGCAAAAAAAGTGACATTTTGAAATTTCACCTCTATTTTCACCTCTGTTTTCCTGTGGAATACCTAAAGGGTTAACATTTCTAAAACCAGTTTTGAATAGTTTGAGGCGTGTCATTTTTAAAATGGGGTCATTTATGGGTTGGTTCTCTTAGGAATATTCATTTCTTCCCCTCTTATTGGTAGTTGGTACCCCTGGTACTAGACTTCGGTATTCAGTTTGATTTGATTCTTATCTGGCCAGGAGAGCAGCATTCACACATGACACGATTCTATGTTATGCAATGCCACTCTGACTTGTTTATTGCTTCCATGAGACTTATATAGTCGTAATCCAATGACATGATATTTAAGTTATCCAATCATAGAGAAACACGAGTCTTTAGCTACACATTTGTTATCTTATCTTTAGAGTCAAAGCTACATGTCAGCAAAATAGTTTCTCGAGAACTCTTTCACCTCTATGTTCCTGATATACTAATGTATATAGACCTTGGACTGCAATATAAACATATTACAGCTACACTACAGTCCAAAGTCCACTCCACACATGCACACAAGATCCAAGCACACTAATGTATAGATGAAACTCAAAAGCCCATACAAAATGGATCAGTTTTAAAACCCTTCAGGTTCTATTATGTAAGCCCCACAAAGTGACTTTTAACCTGAATAAATGGTCCTAAAAAAGTGGGGTTTGGAAATTTTCTTAACAAACTTAACGATTGCTTCTAAAATTCTAAGCCTTCTAACATCCTAAAAAAAAAAAATTGCATTTACAAAATGCCAATATAAAGTAGACATCTGGGGAATGTTAAGTAATAAATATTTTATAAGGGATCACTTTCTGTTTTAAAAGCTGAGAAATAGAAATTTTGAAAATTGCGAATTTTTACAAATTTTGGGTAAATTTGGGATTTCATCATAAATAATGGTGAAATATATTGACTCAAATTTATGACTATCATGAAGTATAATGTGTAACAAGGAAACAATCTCAGAATGGCTTGGATAAGTAAAAGTGTTCCAAAGTTATTACCACATAAAATGACACATGTCAGATTTGCAAAATTAGGCCTGGTCAGGAAGGAGTTAAATGGCACGGTCTGGAAGTGGCTACTATGCCTTTTTTTACTTTACACCGGTTTGATAAACAATGCCTGCCCCTGTTTATACACATACAAGGTGTGTCAAAAGAAACAGTGAGGTGTTCTGAACAAGCGTCCAAAAATTATGCTTTAATGGGGGCAGATGCCTGCCCACATTTATACAAACAAATGATAGTGGCAGTGGCGTAGTGTGGGTTGCCAGCACCCGGGGCAAGCCAAGTATTGCGCCCCCCCCAACCTGTGACCACGCCCATTTTTACAATTAATGTAGTTGATGTCACCTGCAGTCCTACGTAACACCACAGATAACACAGTGATTGAGTACAGATAATGTAGTAGATGGGTGTGAGGCCCCAGAATTCAGAACACGCACAGTGTGACCTGAAGTCTGGGGCCGGACTGCGGCAGGGTGGGCCAAATTCTAAATCCACCCCCCAAAACAGATATTTGGATGGACATAACATACATTGCTATCAAATATACAGGAGAATACAGCACCACATACCTGTTACATCCAGTGACATCTCCTGTCATGTAGACTTTCCTGAGTGTCTTCCTTCGGAGATAGGACTGTCATGACACCTTCTTTCAGCAGCTTCTCCTCTCTGCAGAGTTTCACAGAAAAGTTTTTAGATTCCTCACTTTACTTTCATCCTCAGATAACAGACCTCCCCTCCCCCCATAGTGCCCATAAGTATAATGCCCTCTGTATAATTATAATATATAATGGCCCCTCTGTATTATTATTGCCTCCTCTTTATTATTATTATTAATATTATAATGGCCACCTCTGTAGTATTATTGTAATACTTATGGCCCCCTTCAGCATACAGTCCCATGTAAGATAAATCACTCCTCTGCCTTCAGCCTCTCCAGAATACAGTCCCATGTAAATACATCACTCCCAGTCTTCAGCCCTCCAACATACAGTCCCATGTAAAATACAAAACTTCCCCTGCCTTCAGCCCCTCCATCATACAGTCCCATGTAAATAATATCACCCTCCCTCTCTTCGCCGCCTGCCTTTAGCCCCTCCAGCATACAGTCCCATGTAAGATACATCACTCCCCTGCCTTCAGCCCTTCTTGCTAACAGTCCTATGTAAAATACATCACTCCCCCTGCCTTCACCCCTCCAAAATACAGTCCCATGTAAGATACAACCTTCCCCTGCCTTCAGCCCCTCCAGCATACAGTCCAGTGTAAAATACATCACTCCCCCTTCAGCTCCTCCAGCATACAGTCCCATGTAAGATACATCACTCTCCTGCCTTCAGCCCCTCCAGCATACAGTCCCATGTAAAATACATCACTCCCAGTCTTCAGCCCCTCCAACATACAGTCCCATGTAAAATACAAAACTTCCCCTGCCTTCAGCCCCTCCAGCATACAGTCCCATGTAAATAATATCACCCTCCCTCTCTTCGCCACCTGCCTTCAGCCCCTCCAGCATACAGTCCCATGTAATAGATATCACTCCTCTCTTGCCACCTGCCTTCAGCCCTCCAGCATACAGTCCCATGTTAGATACATCACTCTCCTGCCTTCAGCCCCTCCAGCATACAGTCCCTTGTAAGATACAACCCCAGTGGATGCCATCTGCCCATCTCTGCTGTCCATATATACCAGGCCTACCAGTATTACCCCTTCATATACCGCCTGGTCACCCCACCTAACAGTCTGAGTCACTTGTCTCTAGGCTCCATTCAGACGTCCGTATGTGTTTTGCGGATCTACGGATCCGTGGATCCGCAAAACACGTACTCTGGCAATGTGCTTTCCGAATTTTGCGGATCCGCACATTGCCAGAACTATATAGAAAATGCCTTTTCTTGTCCGCAATTGCGGACAAGAATAGGACATGTTCTATATTTTTGCGGAACGGAAGTGCGGATCTGCAATTCCGGATCCGAGTGGGACAAAGTCTGTCCCCATAGAAATGAATGGGTCCGCAATTCCGTTCCGCAAAATGTGGAACAGAATTGCGGATGTGTGAATGGGGCCCTAGGTGGGGTGACCAGGCGGTATATCAAGGGGTAATACTGGTAGGCCTGGCCTGGTATATGGACAGCAGAGATGAGCAGATGGCATCCTCTGGGCAGTACTGTATCTCATGGCACTTCACTGCCTGCTGCTTGGCTATCAGCACTGAGTGACTCAGTCACACTGTGACACTGACTGTCACTCAGTGCTGCTGATAGCAAGCAGCAGGCAGTGAAGTGCTATGAGAGCCAGGCCAATGAGGTGGCAGTCAGGGTGCTGGTGAAGGATGACCAGCGACAGTACTGCCCAGAGGATGCCATCTCAGGGAGTGACTCAGTCACACTGGGACACTGACCTGTCACTCACTGTCAGTGTCACTCACTCCGTCTACCTGTGGAGCCTGTCCTGAAGGGGCACTGCTGCAGCCATCTTCTTCTCCTTGCTCCGGCTCCTTAGTGTCTTTCCCGCCTGGAAGGTGGGCGGAGCTTTGTACTGCCGTGGGCGGGGCTTCGTACTGCCATGGGCGGAGCCTATCCGTGAAGTGCTTTCTGCCGTGCGCTCTCCTTCTGCTGAAACCGCAGCGCAGCAGAGGCAGCAGAGCAGAGTGAAATTTTTTTGTGCCAGCAGCCAGCGCCCCCCTGCAGTCTGGCGCCTGGGGCAACGGCCTCCCTGGCCCCCCCCCCACGCTACACCCCTGGTCGCAGGGAGAGGCCTGAGCTGCCTGTGTCATCTAGCGGTCGTGTCTTGACCAGCAACCCAGCAGTTCTTGAATGGTTGACTCGGTCATCCACTTTGTCCCAAGTGACATCAGACACCCCCAGCCAAGAGTCGGTGGGTTCGTTAGACATAACTCTTAGTTGGCCTGTGCCCTCACCTGCAGCCTATAAATAACTGTTTCTCTAACGTGATTCACCACAAATCAATTAGGATCTAATCAAATCTTTTGGGACATTCGGCGACATGTACAGTGGCGTTGCTAGGCTTGTTGTCATCCGGTGCGGTAGAAAATGGTGTCAAATGGAGCAGTACGGCTTAGGCAGCGCGATGACATCATCATGCCGCCTGTGCTGGTCTCTCATAGGCTGCTGGCCTTGAACAGGGAAGGGAGATGCCTTTCCCTTGCCCTGCTGCAGTCATGGGCATCCGCAGGGGGGGGGGGGGGCCCCAACTGATTTCTGCCTCCCTCTGCTCTGCAGCTGATGCACTGCGCATCATCACAGAGTGAGGAGCTCCTGGAGCGGTACCTAGCCTGGCGCTGCGCTATATGACAAGTCACAAACTCAAAATACCCAGGCTGCAGCGAAGGCGGTCGGTGCAGGCAGCTGGTAGTTCAAAGGAGAGCGGAGGGTGGGGACAGGGCGGGGCCTACCCAGCCAGAGGCAGGTAGAGCTGTGCGTGCAGGCATAGGCTGGGAGCCTGACATCCTAAAGCTGTGCCTTCCCGGCTTGACTTCTCGCCCTCCTGGCTGTCCGCATTCAGTAATCCTGTCAGACTGTGCTACGGTACTACATCTGCTTTCTGCTAGCCTGTAATGTAAGCAAGAAATATCACAAACTTACACCCGAACTAAACATCACAGTAGGGGAGCGGTATACTTACAGTCCGTGCGGCTCCCGGGGCGGTCCAGAATGACGTCAGAGCGCCCCATGCGCATGGATCACGTGATCCATGCGATCACGTGATCCATGCGTGTAGGGCGCCCTGACGTCACTCTGGAGCGTCCCGGGAGCAGCACGGATGGTAAGTATACTGCTCCCCCGCTCCCCACTATATTTTACCATAGCAACCAGGACTTTAGCGTCCTGGCTGCCATGGTAACCATTGAGAAAAAGCTAAACGTCGGATCCGGCGATGCGCTGAAACAACGTTTAGCTTAAGGCCGGATCCGGATTAATGCCTTTCAATGGGCATTAATTCCGGATCTGGCCTTGCGGCAAGTGTTCCGGAATTTTGGACGGAACAAAAAGCGCAGCATGCTGCGTCCAAAAAACGTTCCGGTCCTGAACTGAAGACATCCTGATGCATCCTGTACGGATTTCTCTCCATTCAGAATGCATGGGGATGATCCTATGCCGGAAAACAAAAACGCCAGTGTGAAAGTACCCTTGAGTCTGACAAGCACTGTAGGCCTCACAGACAGAGCTAACCTAGGGTAGGGAGGGTGTGAGAGGGACCATGACATGACGTCCCACCTACTGCAGATGATGTAGCAGAGCTGAATGATTTAAATTCTGTCAGCCTGCCAGTGCAAGTAATAAACCCACAGTTCAACTTCTGAGTCTGACAAGCGGGCCTAGCACTGTCTGACTGGGTCCCATAGCAAATTTTTTAATGGCCCCCCCCCTCCTGGATCTCCCACCCCCACATACCTATCAGACCTCCCACCCCTTCCAGAGCTTCCACCCAAACACCCCTCCAGGACCTCCCATCCCAACATAGCCACACCCCTCCCTAGATCCCCCCTAAGTGTCATCCACGCATCCCCCCATCAGTGTCATCCACACATCCCCCCCATGAGTGTCCTCCACACATCCCCCCATCAGTGTCCTCAACACATACCCCACATCAGTGTCCTCCACACATACCCCCATCAGTGTCCTCCACACATCCCCCATCAGTGTCCTGCACACATCCCCCATCAGTGTCCTGGACACATCCCCCCATCAGTGTCCCGTACACATCCCCCCATCAGTGTCCTCCACACATCCCCCTATCAGTGTCCTCAACACATCCCCCATCAGAGCTTCATATTAACCTGCTGTACTAATATTATGGCTAAAAACCTCAGTAATAGTTTCCTATATATATATATATATATATATATATATATATATATATATATATCTATCAGAAGTATAAACATATATTATCATACTTCTGATATACATGAAAGCATAATTTAGCCTACATTTCTAAAAGGTTTCCACCAGGATTCAAACTCACAACCTTTTACATTAGCAGCAAGAACCATAACCACTGAGCTATGGAACTCAATGCTAAACTGTGCTAGAACAACCTTATAGTAGTTTATCATGTAAAATGATATAAAATTATACTTCTGCTGTATAGGAATACCTAATACTTGACTCAGCGTGGAGATCTGAACTTCAAGTACACCAGTTGTACTCTTGCTGATAGATACAAACAGTGAGGATTCCTGCCCCTGACAATCAGTGTGGGAGGTGAAATGGCAAAAGGAGGGGTAGCTGTGCTGTCAGGAGCTAGGCCACTCCCTCTGTGCTCCAAGCACTTCATTAAAATTAAATTAAAAGTACACATTTCTCTAAAACAATAGCTTTGATTGTAGCAAAGGAGCCATAGTTGCACTCTGTATGATTAACCCTACACTGCAGTATACCTGGTTAAATAGGGTTGATCATGCTGATATGTCACCCATGCAGAATGTTACCCAGTGATGTGCCTCATGGGTAACCTGTCACCACTGTAGCCAGTTAATGGCTGCAGCAGTCAAGTGACCCGTTTCAAAACAGATTTTGACACAGGGAGACCTGCAGAGCCGGCAGGGAGCGAAGGAGCTGGAACCCAGTGTTGGGCATCAGGTAAATATGATTACCATCGTGGGTATGGCCATACTGGGGGAAATGTTTTTACTGGACAAATGGTTTTTGTTAGAACAGTCTCCTTATCAATACTTGATTAGAGTACAGATCTTAATAATCATCCATAATCTGTGTCAGCCAGCAACGGTTTCAATTTCCCTGCAGTGCCACCACATAAAAGATGAAGCATTGCAAAGTGGCCATTAAACTCAATGTGCATATGATGATATAACAATGTAAAATCTTCAAAAAGGGGAACAACGTAAAAAAGCACAATATAAAAAAACAATAAAACAAATAAAGTCATATGTCCATGACGAATGAGCATTTATCTATTGGCTGCTTACAATGTCAGATGCAACACAGTTATAGAGAGCTGCCGAACAGGAACATGCATCAAATTATTGTTCCATAGCATCAAGGGAACCGCCATAAGTAGTGACATACAGTTTATTACTGTACTGTCGTGTGAACTGAAATGACTTGGGACTCTTTTGAAGGTCATATCTAGTTTTTCTTGTTGTCAGTTACCTTAAGGCTTTGTGATTTTATTAGATTTGAAATGCAGCTGCCAGTCAGCAGTCAAGGGCAACGCTCACGCTTTCTTCTTCTTGGCTCTCGGTTATTGCACACAACTTTTTGTACATTTAGTATCTAAAAAGATAGAAATAAAAATAAAAATGAGAAGATGCAAAGGACACCTAAATAAATGAGTCTGGTGGGTATTGTCGGACAAGGGTTCCTTGGGCCCATCAGAGGACATGAGTCTGAAGGACCACACACTGCCTATATAGAAAATTAATTTTAATTGCATTGTAACCTTTGTTACTATCTAATATTGTTAGTTTTTTTTGTGAATCATCCTGGAAGAAATAGATACCACAAAAATTTGGTACTGTTTTCAAACCAGCACCTGGAACTGAATTCTATTGTAATTGCATGTAATAAAAATACATGTAATAAATATTTTATCTGTATAGCGCCACCTGCTGATTGTTTTTTTCTTATTTCTTTGTGGTGCTCACTGAGAAGGCCGCACATGCTCAGTTTCATCTTTTAACTGCGTTGTGATAGGGAGAGCTGGGACACGCCCCCTTAGCTGCAGCAGAAAAGACACTCCCCTTGAGCTGACCGCTTGATATAAATCTAGATGAGCAATTGGGAGACCTCTGGACCCATGTGAGGTACAGGGCTGATTCTAGCTTTGTTAGAAAGCGATTGCCATGTACTATATGATGTCTGATTTAAATTTTTTATATTAGTCATGGATAACCCCTTTAAACGGCTCCATTATTTTTACAGTATGTATGCTTACTCGACGATCCCATGGTACTGGAGAACCAGTCCAACCCTTGAACTCACAGAAAACTCACAATAAATCTCCACTTCATCCCCATCTCCACTCTATTGTTTAGTTACATTTTTGTGCTTGTGAAGAGTGGTAACCCTGCATAGATGAATGGGGTCAACCTAAAATGGGCAACTTCCCCAAAGGGTCCTTGCAGCAAAGATATAGGTTGTCTCTATAGTAAATGCTAAATTCTTCTACAGAATACAAACTCAAATTCCTCAACTGTCTACTCTACTCCTCATCTGCATACCATCAATGTTGTGTTTCAATCACCTGAGTCCCTGACATCTTACTTGCTTACTATGCTTACTTTCAGTGAAAAGGAACATTCTTGCCTACAAGGAGGAGAATGGTTGAAACATGGTAGGACAAATATAGTTGGGCACTTCATGTCTTTTGCCGTGGCTGTATTTACAGACCTGCCTCCTAACTTTGCTCAGACCCTATGGTTGTGCAGCCTATTTCAATGGATGCTGGTAGTGTAAGCTGTGTACTGGGGTGGCATCCCCAGGATACAGCGAAGTCACGAACGAGAAAAGCAACTCTATCACCAACTTTTTCAAAACAGACTTTTTACTGCAATATGACACTGAACGCAAACCCCAAGCTCTGGGAACATAAAATGGATTTACACTCAGCTGCAGGCCGAGACTCTTGCGCTGCACAGCACGGCGCCCTGCAATGGATGCCACAAAGAATTGCAGTCGTCTTGCCTACTGTCGGGCACAACTAAAATGAACGATTATGTGGGTGTAGTATGTAATGAGCTGGCCTGCTGTGTGACACAAAAGTTCACAATCTTATAATAAACTACAATATTCCCCCTCCCTTAACTGGTCCTATGTCACGTGCCTGCGTATTACTCCTGCGCAAAACGCTCAGCTGGATTGAGCCGTTGAGACATCTATCAGCTCTCAGCTGTGCAATGTCTCTTTTTATTATGGGGTCCTTTTGTGAACAGCAAAAACAGTTTTTGGCCTGACACATGAAACAGAGACCCTAACTAGCTAACTACAGGCCTGGTCTAGTCTCTCGGTGCCAATATTGCAATGAGGTGCGGCGTGCAAGATCTTACCGACATGGGTCTGCTCTGTCTCCGCTGATGACTCCGAACCGAACAAGCAGTCAATTCAACAAACATGCGCTACCGCAGAGCAGGTAGTTTGTTCCTCAGCTCTCATCAGCACTCCTGGAAGAAGTCCTCTGTCCCCTGGGCAGAATCTGGGTCCTGAACAGCGATCAGCTTAACTTGACTGTAGCTGTGGTCGCAAAATGTTGATCACATGCTTTAATGTGAATGGATTCACTCCTTTCTATGTCTCTGTGTCCTTCCAAAATGGCAACTTCCTCTTTCTCCTTTAGCCTGGCAACTCCACCTCTCATGAATATGGAAATTTCCCCATCTCACAGTAGTTTGGTTCAGGTTCTGTACATGAGATTTACTTGTGTTCTAGGTAAAGTTCCTATAATGCAAGAGCAATCACTGAACTAGCAGTGATGCAAGTGATGTGAGTAGTGATGAGTGAGCATGCTCGGCCGAATATCTGTCGGCACATGGTGGTACTCAAGCGCAATGCTCTAGTCTCCGCCCCGCACGTTTCGCGGGTTTTAAGCAGCCAATAAAGGTACAGATAACTACTGTCCTCACTGTAATACCAGTAGCCATGTTGGCTGCTGGCATTACAGTGATTGGCTGGACGGAGCGCGTCATTGGGTGCTATATAGCACCCAATGATGAATGTTCGGCTCAGACATAGACAGGGAGAGCAGAGCGTAGGAAGGTAAAGACAGAATAGGGAGTGATTTTCACAGTTTTTATTCTGAGAAAGCTTTGTCAAGACCCAAAAATCCTTTTAGGACTACTGTGTGTTTTAGAGCAACAATCTATTTACTTCCTGTCTAAGGGACAATGCTTCGGAAGGGACAGATAGTGCAGGGAGAGACATTTGCTGTTTTTACTACAAAAAGCTTTTCAAAGACCCCAAAGTCCTTTTAAGGAATACTGTGTGTGTTTGACAGCAGCAAGATGTTTTTATTTTATACCTATTAGTGACATATACTGTACATCATCCGCAGACTGTGCCTTAATAATCTGGGCCACATCTACTGTCTATATTGTGTGGCTTTGTGTAAAAAATACTGAACAACATCTGCAAACAGTGTCTGTATTACAAATTCCAATAATCTGGGCCTAATATAGTGTCCATAATCTGTGATGTTCTGTAACCAATACTGTAGAACATCTGCAAACAGTGTCTGTATTACAAATCCAAATAATCTGGGTTTAATATAGTGTCCGTAATCTGTGGTGTTCTGTAACCAATACTGTAGAACATCTGCAAACAGTGTCAGTATTACAAATTCCAATAATCTGGGCCTAATATAGTGTCCATATTCTGTGGGTTTCTTTGACATATACTGTCCTGCATCCGAAAACAGTGCTTGTAATGCAAATTTAAATAATCTGGGCCTAATGTAGTGTCCATACTATGTGTCTTTCTGTGACAAATTCTGTACTACATCAGAAAACAGTGTGTGTAGTGCAAATTGAAATAATTTGTGCCACATCTATTGTGTGTGCGTTTAATACATATCACTGACATATACTGTACTTTATCCGTAGACGGTGTATGCTAGTCTGTGACATTATCAAGGCTACATCTCCTGTGTAATGCGTGACCATCCCAAATACCTTTTTAAATTTATTGGCGCATACACTTACAAATCTACTACTGTACATGTGACATATTTTAAGCATATATAACATTTAATATTAAGAAGGCGGCCAGTAAGGGCCGTGAAAAAGGTCGTGATGCTGACCCTGTTAAACATTATATGTGAGGGCCTGCAGGTGAGCTGACCCTGTTAAACATTATATGTGAGGGCCTGCAGGTGAGCTGACCCTGTTAAACATTATATGTGAGGGCCTGCAGGTGAGCTGAGGGTGCTGGCGGGGTGTCATGAAACTGTTCCAGGCCTTGGAGAGGGTTGTCCTGCCTTTGTTGGAACTGCTGTGTGTTCCCCTCATCTCCCCTCCTGGGTTGCACAAGGAACTATGTACTCTGCCGCCAGCGTTGTCAGCTGTAAATGTATCTGCAATGACATTCTGTTCTAATCTTATTATGGTTTGTGGTTGTACTATTGTTGGAATTAATATTGTTATTATGGTTTGTGGTTTAAAATATGTTATGGTTATTTGGTTATTTATTAGTTAATTAACAAGCCATGCCATTGGTTTACCTCCACTCTCGTGTGTTATGTTTTCAGTTATATTAATGTATAAGTTTGGGATGTTTGTTGTGCATGGGACATATATGCTGTATGATTGCCATGTGAGTGAGCTTGCCGAACTTCAAAGCTGCCAACAAGTTACGGCCATTATCATACACAAGAACCAACCATACCTGGTTGGAGGTTGAGTGGCAAGAGCCACAGCTCAGTCTGGTCCCATATACCCTGCCACAGCTCTGCGGCAGTGTGCTGTTTGTCACCTAAGCAAATGAGTTTCAGCACGGTCTATTGCCGCTTCCCCTCTGCCGTGTTACACTGCTTCCAGCTACTGACTGATGGCTGACTGGTGCTGCAAGATGAGAATTCAGAGGTGGAAGTGGAGTAGGAGTAAAAGAAGGTGGGTTTGCTGCAACTGATGTAGGTGGTGGTGAAAATCCTGATGGAATGGGGGCCCGTGATCCTTGGCTACCGGCCTCCACAAGGTTCACCAAGTGTGCCGTCATGGAAATGTAGCATCCCTGGCGTAAAGCACTGGTCCATGTGTCAGTCGTTAAGTGGACATTCCCAATACCTGTGTTGGTCAATGCACAGGTAATGTTACAGGACACAATTGCTGGTGTAATGCGGGGACGGCACACCAAGAAAAATAGTGCCAGCTGGTGACTGAGTAACGAGGGACGTCCTCCGCCATGATGTTGAGGAAAGCCTCAGTGTCCACAGGCCTAAATGGCAACATTTCCAGGGCCAGCAATTTTTAAAGGTGTGTATTTAGTGCTATGGCCTGTGGGTGGGTGGCTGGGTATTTGTGCTTACGTTCAAAGGCCTGGGTTAAGGACATCTGTACGCAGTCTATTTGGTGTGGCCCGCCTTCTCCCTTTTCCCATCCCACAGCCTCTTCCAGCCTGTTGTGGTGCTGTGGATCCCTCTCCCTCTGTACTGCTGTGCTTGCTTGGCTTGCCACCTTCCTAGGTTGGGTCAGTGATGTCGTCGTCCATAACCCCCTCTTCCACTTCCTCACTCCGGTCATTCTCCTGACTTGTGTTGTTGACCTAACAAGACCCTTACTTATTGACAACTGTGTCTCATTCGCATCATTCACCTCATCAAATTATAATTGCCATTTCCCACCGTCATCTTCTTCTGACTGTGGATGCTGAAGAGGTTGGGAATCAGTGCACAAGATCTCCTCATGCCCACTTCAGGGAGGGTCAGCTCACCTGCAGGCCCTCACCTACAATATTTTAGAGGGTCAGCTCACCTGCAGGCCCTCACCTACAATATTTTAGAGGGTCAGCTCACCTGCCGGCCCTCACCTACAATATTTTACAGGGTCAGCTCACGTTCAGGCCCTCATCTACAATATTTGAGAGGGTCAGCTCACCTGCAGGCTCTCAACTACAATATTTTACAGGGTCAGCTCAGCAGCAGGCACTCGTCCATCATTTTTTCAATGGTCAGCTAAGCAGCAGGCACTCGCCCATCATTTTTTGCAATGCTCAGCAGCAGGCCCTCGCCCCTAATGTTTTAGAGGGTCAACAGCAGGACCTTGCTCTTAATGTTTTGGAGGGTCACCAGCAGGCCATCAATGATAATTTTTCAAGGGTGTGTATCGTGCCCTCCTTTATGTGTAACAAAGGTTGTATTGCAGTGCTGGTTCCTTGTAATTTTTGGCAGCCCTTTCACTTGCATAGGCTTTATGAATGTAGGAGTCCCACTACCTGAACAATTGTACCACAATATTTTTGCAGCACTTGCACTTTATATACAATTGAATATACAGGGAAGAATGTTTCCTAACAATTTTTCCTGTGAAATAGATTTTTTTTGGGGGGGTTTGTGCGTATTTTTGTCAATCTGTAAAAGTGGCGTACAACTCAGACAACATGGTTCCCAGCAGCGACCTTGGAGTCCAAGATGTATCCAGACATCGTCCGCATGGTGTTCTCGATCCTTTTCAGTGGTGTTTCTGTCACTTTCTGACCTTTTCCAATGGACCAGACACCCTCCCTTCTTCAGAGCAGGGGGTGCCTGGTTGTCTTCTATAGATTTCCATTATACTCGGGTGCTCGGCCGAGCACACGAATATAGCAATATGTTGGGGCTGAACACCCGAATACTTTGGTGCTCGATCATCACTAGATGTGAGCTCTGAGGAAATCATCATGAAATCAAGAGATTGACAGATAATGGTAAAATGATGATTAACTATAAAACTTAACAACAATTAAAATAAATCTTTCAAGGTATATCAAACATTATAAATTATGCCAATAAAAAAAACCCAAACAAAACTATGGATATTTGGGCCTATAAAGGGCAGCCCTGGTTTTACTACACAATTTCTTTACAAGCTTGTTAGTCAATTTACAGATAAAGCAACTGGCATGTTTGTCTCCGTAATTGCTGCTGTGAAGTTTCTATGTGCCCACAGTGTCCATCTCCGGGGGTATGTGTGTAATTTGTCTAGACAGTTCATTTACTTGTTTACCGGCTACGTGAATTGAGGATTTTACCGTTCATTTTTTAGACTTTTCTTTGTTTTAATTTAATACTGCTGGATATAATTAACCGCCAAATCTTGGACAAGTATCAGACAGACAATCATCACAAGTCCCCTCCTGGCAAAGCAGAAGCAAGGAAGTCTTAATTTAACTAGAAAGGATAGATTATACTGTTTACACCTGCTAATGATATGGCTTTGAAGGCTGGACAACGAAGAGCCAGGTTTATAAGGTAATACGGTAACATTAGTGAAAGGGTGACCTGGAAAAAGAAAGTCTGAAAACTGAAAAACTGAATCCATTCATATGCATCTATATATTCTATTGATGTCTCTCTGTCGATTATCTGTCTGTTGTCCATCCATCCAATCTCATATCTATCTATCTATCTATCTATCTATCTATCTATCTATCTATGTCTAACAATCTATCCATCTATATGTCCATTTCATAGTTGCCAACAGTACCAAATTTTCAGAAACAATCCTGACAAATCCATCAGATCCTGGCCAAAAAATAGGTGGGGTGTACATAATCGCCACCCAGAAGTGGCTGTCCTATGGTGGATTTTGGGCATTTCAGTGGCAGGGCTGAAATTCCTGGAACTTACCAAAACAAATGTTAGCAAGTATGCTATTTTGCGTGCATCTCATATCTATATATCTATCTATCTATCTATCTATCTATCTATCGAACAAAAATTGAGGCAGCACTCCAAAAAAAGTAAGGGTGGTGGACCCGTTTATTACCCCAGTCGCAACGTTTCAGCCCAGCTCAATGGGGCCTTTGTCAAGCAAACAAATGATGTCTCACAGGGGTTTAAATACCCACATAATGATAAAGATACATACTTACATAATTGATCATAAGTGATACATGATTGAGTGTCAATAATACATAATTAGTATACAAAATAATAACATATATAATATCCATAGTTCAAAAGTGCATCAATAATTAATAGTGTAGAAGCTCATATCATAGCAGTTGATAATTCATATATAAATTCATCCTTCAATATATAAAATAACATATGATATAAAGTGCCTGTGTATAAGTAAGTTATTACACCTGTGGAAATCGACAGCATCAGCTGTGATAAATATAATATCTACAAAAACACCTGCTGCATCGTTGGTGGCTCATAGTGTGAGAGATCGCGTCCTCCATGGATCAATGTGCATGTCACAAGCAGCGCCAATCACTCACTGCCTTCGGCGAACCCCACGGGACCAAGGCACGTCACCCCACCGGTCACGTGAGGGCTCCAAAGAGCGTCAACGTGCCGATCACGTGTGCGATCCAAAAGAGACATGGGGACAGCAGACAGAGGAGAAGGAGCGTTTATCTTACCTGACATGCGCAGTCCACATCGGATATGTCTAATAAATCAAAACAAAGAATCACCAACTGAGGATACAATATTTTAGAATAAGTTGTGCATATGTATATTTATTTCAGATAATACATCAGACAATACAGATAATAAACATGATACTCATATATTCAGACACAGGCGCTTGCAATGAAAGTAATATAGCCTCAGACATAATGAAACACTTCATATATCTAAAGACTAATGTTAGATTCATGGGGGCAATGTGACAGCAATATAAAAGAGAGAGGTGTACCAACCACTATCAATGGCTCATCACATCTCTCAAATAAAGGAGACATATGGGGATAAGGTGGGGTAATCAGCCATAGTCAATGGCATGATTCCACCCACCACTTTATGGTCCCATGTTTAAGGGCACAAGTACGTGTCCTCCAACCCGGGACCAAAGTAGTAATCCCCAAAAGAAACTCCAGATACACAAGGACAGATACTTTTTGGCATTTAATTAATAAGCATACCCAATAACAAAGCACGTATGTAGGAAAATAAGATGTATAAACATAATTTCAAATTCCCGTGTCTGAAAAAGAAAAGACTCACCTTTCTGAGAACACCCACAGGATGGTAGGCCCCCAGCTAAAATAATGTCCCTCATAGTGTAGGATTTATTTTTAATTTTTTTTGCTGCCCCCATAGGGTAGGAATTTTTTTTCCTGCCCCCAGCTTTAATAATGCCCCTTATTTTAGCCCCACCTAAAATAATGTCTCCCACAGTGTAACTTTTTTTTTTATAGTGCCCCCAGCTTTAATAATGCCTCCATGTAGGACCCCAGTTTTAATAATGCCCTTCACAGTGTAGGACTTTTTTTTTTTACTGTCCCCAGCTTTAATAATGCCTCCAATGTAGGTCCCCATCCTAAATAATGTCCCCCATAGTGTAGTAATTATTTTTTTAATGCCCCATCTTAAATAATTTCCCCCATGGTTTAAATAATGCCCCCATAATGGCCCACCACTGTTTTTGTTTTGTTGATTTTACAAAAATAATAAAACCGTCTCCTTATTCACTTGCTCGCACTGCAGCAGTCTCTTCTATCTTCACTGGAAAGGACCTGCAATGCACGATGACGTCACTGTGCGCTCACACGTGGTTACATCACCATGCACATCGCAGGTCCTGCTCAATGAACAGAAAAGCGACTGCCGTACTGCGAGCAAGTGGATGAGGTGAGTTTTTTTTTTTTTTGGGGCTGCGGGACACTATGGGGGGGGGGCATCATTTAAACCATGGGGGACATTTTTTTAACCCCTAATGAAAGTGTACCCTTTTTTAACGGCCGTTAGATGGGTGCACTCCTGTCAATAGGCCGTTAAAAATTATCTCGTTGATTTCAATGATGGGGTTTGCATGGCCGTGGAAAAGGCCAAAAATAGGACATTTCCTATTTTTGGACAGACGCTATTTACTGGCCGTTAAAAGAACGGCCATGTGAATAGCCCCATAGACTTTCATTGATGCTAAAAATGGTCACACGGCCATTATTCACTGTCGTGTGCATGAGGCCTTAAAGTAAATATCGATCTAAAAAATAAAGAAAAATAATTGTAAAATGTACGTAAGAAGAATAACAACTCAATGACATAATTCATTATACCAAACAGCAGGGACCGATAAAGAGATTAGACAAACACTGGATATACAGTGAGGCCCACCTTCAACCAAAGAGACCCTACCTGAACTTAGTATTTAGGCCCCTGGGTTTGAGGGTCTGTAATTGATGAATCCATTGGAGTTCTCTCTGCTTGAGTATCAATTCTCTATCACCCCCTTTCTTCAAAGGTGGAATATGATCCAAGATTCTAAATTTAAAATCCTTCTCTTTATCTCCGAAATCAACAAAATGTTTAGGGACAGATAAATCTTTTCTTTTTTGTCTGATAGTATATCTATGTTGGTTTAATCTCGTCTTCAGGTCCCAGGTGGTCTCTCCAACATAGAGTAGACCACAAGGGCACTGAAGCAGATAAACCACATATGTACTATCACAAGTTAGAAAATGGTGAATATAAAATCGTGTCTACAATGTAGGGTATGTAAAGCCTCCTTTCTTAAACATATAAGGACAATTAACACAATTAAGACAAGGATAACAACCTAACCTCTTAGTACCAATATATGTTTATTACTTTACCTAGCTAGATATATCGGCCTTCACCAATCTATCACGAAGGTTTGGCGGACGCCGATGGGACATGAGTAGTGCTACCGTAAATTCTTTAATGTGTTTCAAATTACTAGTCAAAATTGATCAGTGTTTCCTGATAATGCCATTTATTTGACTACACTGTTCAGAAATGTCTGACCATTGGTGATTCAATGTATTCGACAGATGTTTCTGTATAAGTTTAGATGGATAACCTCTTTATCTAAACTTTTGTGTCATCTCCTGATATCTATTGGACAGTCTGTCAGAGTCCTGTACAATACACTTGACTCTAAGAAATTGACTATATGGTAGAGAATCTACAGTTGATCTCGGTTAGCAGCTTTCATATATTAGAAGATTATTACAACCTGTAGTACAATCTGTTTGATATATGGATCCTTACTAAGACGGTTCCCCACCACCTGAACTATTGTATCAAGAAATTGAACTTCTTCTGTAGAAAAGGTAAGAGTAAAGCTGACATCTGGATCAATCTGGTTAAGAATGTGGTAAAAGTCATGTCGAGTAGGCTCATCACCTGTCCAAATCAGAAAAATATTGATGTATCGCCACCACCCCAGCACTTGGCTGAAGTGGTGGGACACATACACATATTGTTCTTCCAAGGCAGCCATGAAAATATTTGCATACGTGAGCCCATGGCAATTGCAAAAGTTGAGCCGCAAAACTAGGTTAAGCAGATGAATGATGAAATCCTGACACTCTCTAGTATATTGACTTAAGTGTAATGCTTTTTGTACTGCAGCAATCCCCCTGTCATGATCTATGGACATATATAAACTTGTGACATCAAATGATGCTAAAATACAGTGTGCAGGTAATGTAACATTTGTAATTTTATCCAAGAAATCACCTGTATCCCCAATGTAAGATTTAGTTTTCACTGCAAAAACCCATAAGACTTGATCCAAAAAAATAGCAACATTAGAAAGTAACGATCCCCTACCGGAAACAATTGGACGTCCCAGTGGGTCAACTAAAGACTTGTGAATTTTAGGTAAAATATACAAAAGGGGTGTTTTGGGGTGTGCAGTAAATAAAAAGGTGTAAAGTTCCACATCAATGATCCCTCCCAGTTTAGCGGCATCCAATTTGTATTTAATCAGTTTCAAAATATCAAGCTTACGATCACAAGATAAACGTTGATAGACATCAGCATCATTCAACTGCCTCTCTATTTCCTTGATATAACGTAACGTATCCATTACAACCACCGACCCTCCTTTATCCGCTGGCTTAATGGTTAATTTATGATTGTTGCACAACTCTGAAATAGTTTGTAGATCAGCAGTGGACACATTTGGATGTTAAAGCGATGTCCCTAAGCCGTAACCTGTGGAGTGAAATCACTCTTAAGATGTAAATTCATCAGTGACTTCAGCACTAGTACAAGAAACACCATCATGTTTATTATGACTAGGATCAGAAGACACACTTTAAGCTGAATATTACGGTATAAGCATTCTAAATCAATTTCTAATCGGAACCAATTGGTCCCAGTGGTTGGACAAAATGACAGTTTCTTATTGAGCACACCCAACTGTGCTTCAGTAAGAATATAAGAGAACATATTTACCACTGTTGTCTTAGTAGTAGTGTTCATTATTAAGACTGGTGTGATTTTTTTTTGCATAAAGTTCGGTTCTTCAAGGAACGCTTTTCTTTGGAGTTTCCTCCACTTATATTGTTTCCTGCCTCCTCGTCTGGGCCTGTGGGAGTCAGACCTTGTCCTAAAAATGGTGAGGGTGATACCATTTCACTTGTAGTAGATTGTACTTCCCCAGAGCGGTTAGAACCTTCATGGACGGCCCCCGGATGTTTCTTAGAAGTTGTTGGACGTTGCATAGATGAACGTTTTCTCAGTTGATCTGTCTGTCATGTATATATGTTACCCCTTTTGGTAATCATCGGCATCTCTAAGCTATTTCCGTTGTTTAGTGATTTCCTGTTCTTTTTTGAATTTCTCGAGAAAAACTGTACAATTAGGCTACATGCACACGACCGCTGCCTGCCTCCGCGTCCGCTCCTCCTGCAAATTTTGCGTCCATCAAAAAAAACGGATGACGGACCATTTTTTTTGACGGATCCGATTTTTATGTCAGATCCATTGTAAAAATGCCTATCCTTGTCCGCAAACGTGAAAAAAATAGGACATGCACTATTTTTTTGATGGAATGAAAACACGGATCACGGATGCGGATCAAAAACGGTTGACCATCCGCATTTTTTGACGGACCCATTGAAATGAATGGGGAAGCATCCTATCCGTGAAAAAAAATGGAACGGACACGGAAACAAACAACGGTCGTGTGCATGGGGCCTTAGTTATATATGTATCCCAATCAGTATTAGTTAAGGACGCCTTCAGTTTAGTCTCTGTTTGGAGATGTCTCTGTTGAACATGGAGTAAGATTGCAAATACTCCAGATTCAAAAGAATAACTTCAAAAGCATATTTGTTAGAAATCTGAACAAATTTGTGTGCAAAGTCTATCTATCTATCTATCTATCTATCTATCTATCTATCTATCTATCTATCTATCTATAATCACATATGTATCTATCAAACAGTCTATCTCATGCATCTCCGTGTTCTACGTTATACTTATTTCATCTAATGCTAGAGGAGAATCAGTTCAGTTGTCATTCAGTGGATCCCAGAGCTGAGGAGAAGGATAAAATGCTATCTATGCACACACTCCTCCTTAATTTCAATATCTAGATCTTTTTTTTTCTGGAATATTCATTGCTCTCCAGTCCTGTTTTTCTGCAGACATGTCTGGTTTTTGTTAGTTTATTAATGAACAGATATTAGATTAATATGGCATGATTTAGGGATGAGTCTCATCAGACGCAGTGTATGGAGAAGGGGGTCCATGCCTGTGGAAATAATTAATTGGAAGGTCCATGAACACCTCTTATATTTTCACATGTCTAATAAATAAGGCATCATGTTATCTTACCTTTGTGGCATATTAATCAAGCTGTCTCAATCCTATCATTGTGTGATAAATAGCCTCAGAAGTGAGTGGGGAGCTGAAGAATCTCCATGGAGGAATAAATAAGACACTGGGGCTTAAATGAGTGTGTATGGAAGGGAATTCATAAGGAAGGTCCTCTGGCTTAACAGCAGAGGTGTAACCTTAAGCTACCATTTGCAATTTATAATACTGGTGTCATCCTGTGTAGCTACAACCTTGCTTAATGGAATTTTCCAGGACTTATGTATTTTAATTGCCTATCCTTAGGATACCTCATTAGTATCAGTTCTTTTGAATCAGAGAAACGCTACAGTAACCTGGCATGGCCCCTACATGGAGTTGTGTATTTACTGAACCACAGCTGATTGGTGGAGGTGCTAGATGTCAGACTGACACCGATCTGATATTGATGACCTATCATATGAATTATGCAATGTCCACTAGGCCACTGCTAGTGGATAAAACTGGAATATCCTATGAGAAGTTATGTGATGTAATATATTTCTAAGGCTTTAACCGTTGTCTTATAATATCTGCGTAGGCTGTAAGCTAAATCATGGGTTCATCCTGCCTCTGGGATGCTGTTTTCAGAAGAAAGGTGGAACTTAGACCCTTGGGCTTGGCCACCCCTCTGTTGACTCAGCTAATGCAGTCTGAGAAACTGCTTAAGACACTACTTCCAGTTCTGTAGGTCATCACCAGCTCGTTTGATGCCCAGAGGACTTCAGTGAACCCCTGAGATTGTAAACAGCAGAAGAACCCATTAGATTGTTGAGTAGCTGAAAAAAGGAGTGTGGGAGTCAGTTGGTGATGGTAACACAAGTCTATGGCTAACACACCACACAGCCTGGCTTCTGGCTGTCTTTTCTTTCAAGTTGGTAGCTCACATTGATGCCTTTGGAGCCTGTGGAGTTAGGAACTGCAGACATTGTAGAAGAAATTGGATTTAAGTGCACCCCTCAGCTGGAGTGGTATATCTCAGAAGTGGGATCTCAGAAGGGACTCTGGAGGAAACCCATATTTCATTGAGAACTTAACTTGTTGGAACTGTTGTGCCACGACTTGTACCTCCATCTTGTGGGGAAGTGCTTTGCATCTACTCTTCAAGTAAAGACTGTAAGTTACCTTCTATTAACTTTACTCTGGTCTACTACTTGTCATTCAACACCTCACCATTAAGACTCCTCACCTTCCATCAGCCAGAAGACTCTATACACAGGATGTGTCCCTGGGAAACTACTACTGTACTCCTGTTATATTAACCATCTTGTTCACAGTGCCAGCCCTGGGAGTGAGAGAAGGGAACTAAGTCACTTTGTGTAGCGTGACAATTACTACCACATAGGGACTTGGCTAGACAAAAACATGTTTTCCCAGAGCCCCAAACATCTTGATAGCAACACATTCATCTGTATCACCAATGGCTCCTTGCTTTGACCTGTGGGCTGGATTGCAGAAGGTGGCATGGAATGGGAGTGAGATGAGCATTTGATTTTTTGTTTTATTTGTCATACTACTGGGGAACTATAGGGGTCAGGGGCATTATAACTACTTGTATAAACACTACAGGGGCTTTGTAACTACTGGGGCACTACAGGGGAGAAGGTCATTATAATTACTTCGGCACTGCAGAGGGCAGGGGCATTATAAATACTGGCAGTACAGGGGACATTGTAGCTAATGAGGCACTATGGGGGCACTATAACAACTGGGGGACTATAGGGGTACATTTTAAATACTGGGGAATTATAACTAGTGAGGGCACTACATGGGCTCTATGACTACTGGGGTATTATAGGGGGGTTTATAAGTAACTACTGGGGGTACTATAGGAAACATTATAACTACTTGGAGAACTGTAAATGGGCCTTATTACTACTGGGTGTAGTATGGTTGGCATTATTATTTATAGTCTGTATAGCTATATATGTTTGGTAGTGTCCATCCAGCAAGTAAAATATATCTTTAGTCCATATTGTGAGTGTGTGGGCAGTGAGTGGTCACTTTGGGAATTTGAGACAAATGCATTAGGGCTACCACCTCTGTCTTCCTCACCCCTCTTCCCACCAGATTGCTGCAATATGTCATTAATATTTCCTGAAAACCACCTTTAACTTAATAAATAGTATTCTGTAGGTTCCTGGTTAATTTATGAGAATCCTTATGCTTAATAGCGTTAAAATTGGGAAACTCACTCATTCATATTTCAAAGCCAAATTAGTTGAAAGATTAAAATCAGTGGTCTAAAGAAAAAGGCTTGGTACCGTCTTAGGCCTCTTTCACACTTGCGTTCTGAGGATCTGGCAGGCACTTCCGTCCCGCCGGATCCGTCAGAACGCAAGTCGTCTGAAAGCATTAGAAGACTGATCAGGATCCTGATCAGTCTTCGAAATGCTTTGAGGTTACTATGGCAGCCAGGACGCTGTTAAAGTCCTGGTTGCCATAATAGTAGTGGGGAGCGGGAGAGCGGTATACTTACTGTCCGTGCGGCTCCCGGGGCGCTTCAGAGTGACGTCAGAGCGCCCCATGTGCATGGATCACGTGATCCATGCGATCACGTAATCCATGAGCGTGGGGCGCCCTGACGTCACTCTGGAGCGCCCCGGGAGCCGCACGGACGGTAAGTATACTGCTCCCCCGCTCTCCACTACACTTTACCATGGCAACCAGGACTTTAGCGTCCTGGCTGCCATGGTAACTAGTCAGAAAAAGCTAAACAACGTTTAGCTTAAGGCCGGATCCGGATTAATGCCTTTCAATGGGCATTAATTCCGGATACGGCCTTGCAGCAAGTGTTCAGGATTTTTGGCCGGAGCAAAAAGCGCAGCATGCTGCGGTATTTTCTCCGGCCAAAAAACGTTCCGGTCCTGAACTGAAGACATCCTGATGCATCCTGAACGGATTTCTCTCCATTTAGAATGCATTGGGATAATCCTGATCAGGATTTTTCCGGCATAGAGCCCCGACGACGGATCTCTATGCCGGAAAACAAAAACGCTAATGTGAAAGAGCCCTTAGCCAGTAGTAAGAAGTCTTGATGCTCTCAAAAAGAGAAACAATATAAAATATTGTAATTTGATACCTTTTAATGGCTAACTAGAATAAATGATGTTACAAAGAAAGCTTTTGAGACTCTCAGGTCCCTTCATGAAAAAATCATGATATACTGTATACATGAAACAATGAGGGGTCTGTTACTTGTTGTCCTCTTGGTATAGTGAAACAATAACCTCTATTTGCCCTGATAACTGTAGGCTGGTACAAAAATGTGGATCCATGAAAAAGGCATTTAAGAGCATCTAATGAGGAAAATATATTAATATTTTTGTATCTGTGCTGGGGCTTCTGTTTATAACATTGTCAGGATTGTCACTCCTATCAGGAATGCTTTACAGTCAAATCAATGGGGGCGGTGTGGGACTGGGTGGTAGTGACATCCTGATCCCTCTATAGATAATTCATCAGTTTCTACTATATGTCAGCTGTATAACCCAAGGCAGTAAAATAGACCTATCATCTTTTATTATTATGAAGTGATAACCTTCAGTTTCACTGTAAACTGTAAGGCCTCTTTCACACTTGCGTTGTCCGGATCCGTCGTGTACTCCATTTGCCGGAAGTGTCCGCCGGATCCGTAACAACGCAAGTGACCTGAAAGCATTTGAAGACGGATCAGTCTTCAGTATGCTTTCAGCGTTACTATGGCAGCCAGGACGCTATTAAAGTCCTGGTTGCCATAGTAGTAGTGGGGAGCGGGGGAGCAGTATACTTACCATCCGTGCGGCTCCCGGGGCGCTCCACAATGACGTCAGAGCGCCCCATGCGCATGGATCACGTGATCCATGCGTGTGGGGTTCCCTGACGTCACTCTGGAGCGCCCCGGGAGCCGCACGGATGGTAAGTATACCGCTCCCCCGCTCCCCACTACACTTTACCATGGCAACCAGGACTTTAGCGTCCTGGCTGCCATGGTAACCATTGAGAAAAAGCTAAACGTCGGATCCGGCGATGCGCTGAAACAACGTTTAGCTTAAGGCTGGATCCGGATTAATGCCTTTCAATGGGCATTAATTCCGGATCCGGCCTTGCGGCAAGTGTTCAGGATTTTTGGTCGGTGCAAAAAGCGCAGCTTGCTGCGGTATTTTCTCCGGCCAAACAACGTTCCGGTCCTGAACTGAAGACATCCTGATGCATCCTGAACGGATTTCTCTCCATTCAGAATGCATTGGGATAATCCTGATGATCAGAATTTTTCCGGCATAGAGACCAAACGACGGATCTCTATGCCGGAAAACAAAAACGCTAGTGTGAAAGGGCCCTAAAGCAAAAAGCCTTTGGGTGAACCAGTCCACAGTGTAAACTAGATGCCATTACATCTGAAACCCTCTATATTATTTTTCATAGTTAGATATAACAATATATCATTTAATCCAGCTTCTTTTAGTTTACCTAAATTATAACATCACAGGACAGACTCAGAGGGGATGAGTGTTACCTGGTTTTATAAATCTAGATCACAACAACTTTCAAAATCATGCCGTTTCCATTGCCCAAAAGAGCAAAACATCTCTACATCTATCCTTAAAGGCAGATGGATTTGTCTGAGAAAAGCTATAGTTAAGTCAGGTGAAATCAATTTCTTTCTCTTCATGGGGTCGAGCTCACACCAGAACATGCCATGGCTACCGATCAGATCCGTATGGAAAAAAAAAACACAATGTTATTTCAAAGATACTGTAGCTTGAAAAATGCTAAATATCACAATTTTAATAAAGTATATTTTACAATTGCTAATGTAATTGTGGGTAAAATGCGTTTCATATTTAGCATGGCTGTTTTATTGTTTAGCACTAATAAAGTAAAAAAAAATAACTTTTCCCCATCAAAAAAATGTAAAAAAATTAATTAAAATCATTCAAACATCAGTACATCATTTTTTGGTTTATCTGTTTTGGGAAAGCTGGTTTGCACCAGTGATACATCCCCTTCTTCCTTAATTCTACATTACTGGGCTGGTTTAACATTGAGGAATATGGACAATTGTCCATATTGGGCTTGATGGAGAAAACACATCTAGGTCAACAACTTAATCCGAATGGGCTGAAACTACAATTAACAAAATAAATAAATAAAAATAGTTTCGCCAGACAGGTCAATAGAGTTGGACCCCTGTACCTAGAATACCAACAGTGCTGTTTGTTACATAAACACGTAAATATATTAAATGACAATCCATTGATGTTAATTATCCTATTTTTCAGACTATAAGACACATTGGAATATAAGATGCACCCAAGACAACAGGAAATCAGGTAAAAAATATTTAAATATTGGACAGAATTGTACGGGGTCCCCGATGAGGACTGATGAAGCACTATTACACCCTCCAACAAACCATATCCTTGAACTGTAACCACTAGTGAAGTAACAGGTGACCACCTGGACAAGAAAATGTATGTGGAGCCTAACATTTATTTTATTGCAGGCAGGTTGAGATCAGGGGTCATGTTTGCTGCGCTGTACAGATAGCATCCTAGGTGGGACCAGGTCAAATTGGAGAAACTGGAGGACCTCATGATCAAGCAGTGAGTGCATGGCAGAGTACTGCTGAGCCAGAATGGACCTGCCACTAGTTAGCAAGCAGGGAGGTGGACTTGTGATTGGACCTGTACCTGCTGAGAGAGGTAGATGAGATTTTATAGGAAGGTAAAAAAATGGTACCTATGCCCAGGGGCGTAGCGTGGGGGGCAGGGGGCCATTGCCCCGGGCGCCAAACTGCAGGGGGGCGCCTGGCTGCTAAGAGTACTAGTTCTAACTTCTCTGCACACTGCACTGCAGACTGCTATAGGCTGGCTACGTATGTGTAGCGCGCTACGCCCTTATTCATTTGTGCGGGGCGGCGCAGCACACTTCAGTTAACAGTGGCTCTGCTGGCTTGGCTCCCTCCGGCTTCACCCACTTTCTAGGCGGCCCGGCGGGAAACCCAGTGCAGAGCGCGGGAGAGCCAGAAGCCAGCCTAGATAGAAGATTGCCAGTAGCGGTGGTACAGCAGCGCTTCACTGAGTCACTGACTTACGACTCTTCAGCAGTAGCTCCAGCCTCCACCAGACCAGTCCCTGCTGCTGCACTAGTCAGTCAGACTCCTCACTCCATGACTCCAGTACACAGTAAAAGTCAGTCTGGCCCGCTGCCTAGAGTTTTCCACTCCAGCCAGACTTCTGAGCAGAGGTAGAGGGGGGGGGACTGGGAGCCAGGAAGCTGCTGCAGCCTGCCCCTGTGTGCTAAGGGCCTGAGGTCTATGATTAAGTTGGGTGACTGACCACCATGTCATCATCCTCCCTGAGTGTTAGGTGTGTATGAGGGGATGGTGGCTGGTGGGTTCAGTCACAGTGTGCAATTTGGGCATGGGCAATGGCATTATAAATCAGTGAGTGAAGTGCCAGAGCTCTGCCAGGCCAAATAGGTGGCATGATGGCAGTCTGGCAATCATGGTTCGGGTTCTGATGTGGCACTGGCAGGATAACCTTACCAGAGACGCTGAGACAGTACTGCCTCTGAGATGCCATCTGCCCATCTGTACTGTACCAGACCTACATGTATGGGCATGTATGGACAGCAGAGATGGGCAGATGGCATCCTAGAATCAGTACTGTTTTTGGTCATCCTTCACAGCACCCTGACTGCCACCTGCTTGGCCTGCCTGGCTCTCATGGCACTTCACTGCATACCTGCTGTTTGACTATCAGCTTCCTCTTCAACTAATGTCCAGACAAGTATCCATGCAGTCGCTGACCAAGTTTTAGGCTAAATTCACATTAGCGGCAGGACAGTCCTGCACTCGGGCAGGCTGTTCCGGCGAGTGAACAGCCTGTCGGATCCTGCCGCTGATTTACATGTGCCCCCGGACTGACGATCCATCCCCATTGACTATAATGGGGGCAGTGGTGGAGTTCTGGCAGCCTCTTACTGTGCGCTGTTGCCGGAACTCCACCACCACCCCCATTATAGTCAATGTAAAGCCATATGGAACCCTGTATTTTATGAGATCCTGCAATGGATTGCGGTATATGTCTCTTTTATAGTATTAGTGGTAATATTGATCTTGGTATGCTGTGGGGCATCATTCTATAAAAAGGCGCATGCACAAAAGTTAGGGGGCGCCAAACTAGGTTCGCCCCGGGTTCTGGCAACACACGCTACACCACTGTCTATGCCATGGACATGCACTGAACTACTGCGGCTGGCTGAGCTACTCAAGCGAGCGTTTGCCCCAGTAAGACCACCCAGAGTAATGTATATTGGTTGTAGACCACCTCACTCTTAAGGGAGACTGAATTGTTGCCTCTTAAAGGGACTGTGTTATAGTTTCCTGTTGCCACTTAAAGAGACAGTGTTCCTAATTAACCTGTTGCTTCTAGCTAAGCCTGAGCCATCATGGAAAGACTGCAAACAGTAAGCCTATTGTCTGTCAAAAGACTGTTGCAACCCTAAGCTTGCTGCTCCACAAGAGATCAGTAAAAAACACTTTGCTTAAAGACTATGGACACCTTAGGGGGCATTTTCTTGTTTTTGCACTGTGCTCATTTTGAGCTTAAATCATTTTTCCAACTGGTCTTTATTAAAAATATTGAGCCCTTTTCTATGTCCAGCCTTGAGAGTGTCCAGTAGCAGGCTTTAACTTTCACTGTTCCGTCAAGCAGCTCAGCTGACAGCTCCTTATCCCTGATCTCTGACCTCCTAAACACTCATTTTAGCTCAATTCTTATTTTACTGATAAGAAGGTGGCTTAAATAAGTTTTTATGACCTTTTAATAATTTAAAGATAAGGTTTATTAGATGACCTGCACAAAGTGAAAGTACAATTCACACGGCTAGATAATTAACCCTTTGTAACAGAACGGCTGAATGCTTTTAATGAACACCAATTGAAGAAATGATGTTTAGCTCAAAATTAATAAAATGCAATCTTAAAAAAATTGCCCCCAAAGGTGTACATAACTTTTAAGCACAGCTGTGTCTGCCTGTTTCCTGCCGTCATCATAGAAAGGCGAGCCACACATATCACTTAGGGCCCAAAAGATTCTGCCTGTAATGTCTGACCTCCACACAGATGGTGCCACCTACTGTAGTGGTCTGGGGCAAAAGAGAAGTTACTGCATTTTTGATGTTCTAGGGCAGTGGTCAGCAAACTGCGGCTCTAGAGCTACATGTGGCTCTTTAGCCCCTTGATATTGGCTCTTCCAGGTGCAGGCTCACATGTACAGTGCGATCGCATTTTCGTTGCCTGTGGCAAAAATCGGCAGTAGGAGGAGGACCAGGAAGCAGTGAAGGCTCTGTACTCACCGCTTCCTGGTCCTCGGCTGTAGGCTGTGCAGTGCTGCACACAATGTGAGGCGCTCTGTGAAGTCACGCTGTGCACACCAGTTCACAGCACAGCCGACAGCAGAAGGAACACAGAGCGAGGGTGGTAAGGAGCAGTGGCATCCAGGAGCAGGAGAGGTACAGATGTAGCAGGGTTAGCACTCCCGCAGTTAACTCAAATTTCTTAACTCATTTCATTATCTTGAGAAAAAAGCCATTGAAAAGCAATTGAAGGTGTTTGCTTAGATTAGATAACCAAACTCAGAAATCTCAGAAAAAAGGAGTGCTAACCATGCTACATCTGTAAGTGCTTTTTTATTTTATGAAACTTGTGGCTGACCTGAGGCGATGGGGTGATGAGAATCATAATGGGGGATATGAGAGGCATCATGGATGATGAGAGGCATCATGGATAATAAAGGGGATGATGAGAATCTTAATGGGGGATATGAAAGGCATTATGGATGATGAGAGGCATCATTGATGATAATGGGGATGATGAGAGGCATGGGGCTCTTATCTGAGGTCTAATTGGGGGTCATTTACTTTGGGGTCTGAGCTGACATCTGATCTGAGGGAGGTCTTATTAAAATTGGGGGTCTGATTAGTGGTTTTTCATATTGTCCTCTCATAAAACCTACGTGCGTCTTATAGGGTGAAATGTTGTGGAGTGAAAGATGTAGTGTCGAGGATTGAGAAAGGTATGTTCAGATGGTTAGGAATACCCTTATTAAGTTAATAACAATGTACCTTCCTATATAGTTTACGTTTAAAAAATTTGGCTCTCAGAAAAAATTAAATCGCTTTTGTTGATATTCGGCTCAGTTGACTTATAAGTTTGCCCACCACTGTTCTAGGGTACTACTAGGTTTAATTCCAGCTTCCCTAGTATCTAACCTAAAATATAGGCTAATGTATGCTTCCCTAGCGGTCAAGAGAAGTGGGGGAAGGGGGTTCATGCATGCTTTTATAGAGATGAGAGATAATAAACAGTTAATACTTGACTCCTGATGTTTTATAGTGGACAGGTCATTGCCTACTTTCCTGATGTCCTGTGGTAATTAAGAGGTTAATGTCTGTCGCTGAATTGGTCTAGGGTTGTGGAGCATTAATGCCTTCTTCCTTTGTGGTCTAGAGTAGTGGAGGAAGGGGTGTTAACCCTTAAGCTCTAGGGTAATGAAACATTTTACCTGCTTCCTGATGTTCTAGAGTAGAAGAACATCAGAGTAGATGTTCCCTGGTGTTCAGTGGTAGTAGAGAGTTAATGTCTGCTTCAGTGTTTGCCTCCTACTTTGTAATCTACGGTAGCGGAAGGGTTAATAACTGGTATGCAGTGGCTTTCTCACCTCCAGAGGCTCCAGTCACACCTCCTGTTCCTCTGTTAAGAAGTAGAAGATGACAAACTTATCAAGTATAGACTCCTGCCCTCATTATAGAGATAAGGTATATCCTGTTGACTCTGGACTAAAACACACACACATTTTAGGCTGCTTTCACACATAGGGCCAGATTTATTATTACACTTCCATCTTACTCCAATTTCACATAAGTCCAAAGTCACTTTTGGCTCAGTCAGATTTATTAATGGTCCTTTAATACTGTGATAAATGTGGTTTGATGGCAGCAGTTCATCCTTCAGTAAACGGCTTTACAAAAGTCGCACATATTTACAAAAAAGTCGCCTGTTCTATTAAAAAGTCGCATAAGATAAGCATGGTCCTCACTGGAGTGAAATTGGGACTATTTTGCGAATTTTTAAAAAAGTCCTAATAATAAATTTTGGAGTGAAACTCATTAACATGGCTAACCACGCCCATTTTTACAAAACTGGAGTGAGTGGTGTACACATGTAAAAAAGTCGCAAAATTATGCACAAATGAGTGTGAAAAGTCGCAAATGCCCTATTTTGGGACTTTTGATGCCAGAATTCTGGAGTGAAGGTATGATAAATCATGGCCATAGGCTTTTTGCTGGTGCTTTTCTGCACTTTTGTGTTTTTATTGGCATTTTTTGCACCTGCATTTTTATTGTGTTTTTACAGGTGAAACAGCCAGCTCCAGGTCTATGGGATATATGAAACGTAGACAAAATGCTGCTTTGTTCCTGCTTTTTTGGCCATTAGATCACATTTTTTCTCTTTTCAAAAACACAACATGCTAAAGCTCTCAGCATTATTTCACATTAACTTTTTTTATAGGGGAAATATGCCATGCAGAGAATGCTAGTGGGCAAACACACTGTTTGCAAAAAGCTGCAAAAATGCTGCAAACACACAGGTGCCCTAAAAAAGAAACCACATGATGTTATTCTTTTTGCAACCTCAAAAATATTATGTGTGTAAGGACCCTAATGGAAGTTTTTTTCCTTGCCTTTTATGGTATGCAAAATATAATATTTTAAAAACTATCTTAACCCGTAGAGGACCCACGCCGCTAATTGGAAAATGACAAAAACGGAATTGTCCCTCTATAGGAGACAGGTGTGTCAGCGCCTCTCCTCAGTACTGCTCAAACACGTGAATCACAATAAACAATCAAAGGGGGGCAGTAACATAGTAAGACTTAACTTTTAATAATACCAAGTAAAAAAATCCCCAAAACAGGAAAAAAGTACCCCTTACATACACAGTAGCAAAAAAATATAAAAAACCTTAAACCGCGTAATCTGCGCAGTCAGGTTAATTTTAAATCAAATTCTCAGTATAAAACCTTTATTGTTAGACAAGGAGAGGGTTATACTTGAGCAGGCCGAAAAAAGTCTTGCAGAACAGATCGAAATAACCAAAAAGTTACACCAGGAACGCGAGTTCAGTAACAAGGAGAACCAATTGCAGAATACTATTGAATGTTACCAGTACCACCTTAAGGAACGCAAGCACAAACAGTTCACCAGGGACTCCCAGGATTTCAAGGAGAACAAAGCATATTTATTTGTGACAAACCCCGACACCACACACAAAACCGACTTGCCTCCACTGAAACAGAGGCCTCGGCAACAAGAGGGAGAGACAACCTAAGACGAGGGGACGAGGTCGGGGTGGTTATAGGGCCAGGCGCCGGGGAAGCCGGTACAATTCAAACCTATCTACTAACCAAACACAATGTGTTCTAATTGCCCCATCATCATCCTCCTCCTCAGCTTTTTTGGATCAGGGGACACATTATCCGTTGCGGAGTCGCAACATACAACCACCGTTAAGCTAATAATGCTATCGATGACAAGTTGGTGATTAACCTGTCGTCTTGTCCCCTGACCCAGACTGAGATTAAGGTATTGCGACTGGGTCTTTCTTTTGTTCTCACTGCTAGATTTGATCTGTTCCGCTGGACCAAGGATCTCCACCTGTTTGCCCGCAAGCTGAAGTGGCATAAGCACTTCAAGCTAAAAGACAAAAAAGAAGGTTGTGAATTAGGCATACCGGTGGAGATCTTAGATGATGTCTCTTGTATAATTTAGACACTACACCCAATAACCCTGAAGGAACGGGGCCCTTTACAGACTTAAAGAACGGAAGCACTAAATGGGAGGTCTCATGTATTGATGTGTTCTTAAAACAGACCACTATGGAACTAGCCACCCTGGATCCTACCCCTATGAGGTTTAATTGCAATAGGGAAGAGAGAGTTGTGATCAGGACATTGGAGAAGGAGAGTAACATAACGATCAAACCCTCTGATAAGGGGGGGGGGGGGAATGTCGTCGTTATGGATACTCTAGCATATCGGGACATGTGTCTTGCAAAACTAAACGATAGACAGGGTTATGAAGTTTTACCATCTGATCCCACTCCAAGATTCCAGAAAGTATTGCGACAAATTCTCATGAAAGCTAAGACCAAGATCAATTAATCAGTAATGGTGAATTTGAATTCCTCTACCCATCCCATCCAGTAATGGCAACTTTTTATTGTTTGCCTTTCATCTATCCTGCATGAAAAGGGCCTGGAGGCCACTGCACATTTTCTGAGGGCGAGGGGCCATCAGTTCTCTATGCACAATAGGCTAGTCTTAGACCTGTTGAATTTTGTGTTGTTTAGCAACTGCTTTCTTTTTGATGGCCAAATTTACCACCAGCTCAGGGGCACCGCTATGGGCAGTTCGTGTGCACCATCTTATGTGAACTTGTTCCTGGGCTGGTGGGAGGAGACAATGGTCTTTGGGGACACACCTGGTTGGTACTCGAATTATATCACCCTCTGGGCCCGCTACATAGGCGATATTTTTATTCTGTGGAGCGGGTCAGAGGGAGAGTTCCTCAGGTGGGTGGAAGAATTCAACCACAATAATATTAACCTCAGGTTCACCTCTACAATAGTACAGGACCATCTCCCCTTCCTGGATATTTCCATATCAAGGAATGGCAGTGGGGGCCTACAGACAACCATTTACCAGAAATCGACGACAACAAATTCCCTGCTTAGGTGGGATAGTTGCCATCCAACTCAATTGAAATGAGGTATCCCTGTCGGACAGTACATGAGGTTAAGACGACAGGCCAATGACTTGATGAGACGGTTCCGCAAACGGGGTTATCCTGATAAAACACTGAAAAGGGCCTAACAGAGGGCACAGGGGGAGATACGTACCACACTTTTACACTCAACTCCAGGTCCAAGAAAGGATTCCCACAAAACCATAAGAGTCATAGGTACGTTTGACTCAGTGGCCATTAAAATCAAGGAGATCTTGGGTCGCAATTGGGAGACCCTATTGATGGACCCCGATGTGGCGGAAGTTCTTAACCCCCATCGCACGGTGACATTTAGGAGAGGCACTGATCCCAGGGACCGGCTTGTATATAACCATTATAGTCCACCTGAGAGACAACGAATGTGACTAAACGGACCGGTGCACGGCTGCTATAGGTGCGTTCATTGCAGTCTTTGTAATTTCTTCACCCAGGGCAAATCTTTGCGCTGGACCCTGCGGGTAATACTTACCACATATGCGATTTCATTAACTGCCACACCGTGGGTGTTATTTATCTTCTCACCAGCTTGCGTTATGTGGGTAAGACCCGTAGGGAACTGTGCAAGCGTATCGGTGACCATATTGGAGACATTCACAATGAAAGGGACACTCCTGTGGCGAGACATGTTCAGACTGTCCATGACGGCCGGATCTCGGCAGTTACATTCATGGGCATTGAGCGCATTAAGAAATCCCAGCGGGGGGGATGACTGGGATAAACAAATCCTCCAGAGGGAATGTTGGTGGATCTTTAAAATAAATACCACTCACCCCCATGGCCTGAACGAACAGCTTCAGTTTGGGTGTTTTTTGTGAAATGGCTTTGTCTAGACTATATACGGTCCTGACCCTCATTTCTATAATATAGCCCCCTCACCCATGACACCTGTGGTGTCATTTTATGGTCCCATGTTCCACTACCCTCTTATTAACCCCATCTGTGGTTGAGTAGTCACTGCTGTTTGATTCCTATTTAGGCTGTATGTCATTTCCTGCTTTTAATATCCCCATCTTTGTCCTTTACTGGCGGTGTTGCAAAATCATGTTTCCTCCGGTATACCTGTTAGTGGTGCTGTAGTAGCTGGATTTGGGTTCCTCCCTTCCAGCTCCACCCACTTTGTCTCGGCTGACTGCCAGTGCTGCGCATGCCCCTGTGGGCGGCGTTAGGTCATGACGTTGTGAAGGCCAAATGCAGCACTGGCAGTCAGGGCATCTGCCGGGCCGCCTATGGGAGCTTCTGTATAGTACGCCGCACCACGTGACGTTTGGATAGTTACAAGGGCGGTGGCTCTCCCTCCCACACGCATGCGCAGGCTGGCAGATCTTATCCCCTTCAGTATAAACAGTGTCAGCGCGCCAAATTGCGGGGGTTTCTTTGTTCCCTGCCATGTCTCCTGGGTGAAGGCCATACGCTTTTTGGGCAGACTGTAAGTAGATACAAATCGGTTAACCAACAATGATTCCCACTGGTACAAGACCCAATATCTGAAACATAGAGATCCAAAAGAATGATATCAGAGTCAAAAAATGAAGGAATATAAATAACAATGCGTCTTTATTAGAACAATTTATGAAACATGATTGGTACAAAAAGTGTTAAAAAACAAGTAAAAACAATTACACAAAGAGCGACACACCACATAGCATAATCAGAGTATAACTGGTGAAAATTGATAGCAACTATGCGCAAATATCCTCAGTCAGTGCACACACCAAATAGATAATGGGACCCAACAAAACAGACAGTTGCTAGTTTGGGCTAAGTAGCCGGTCACCATAGATGTTTTAACCACAGTAAACACGAGGATAGTCGCACAAGATAAACAACATAGTAATATACACACCAGCAATGGGTCACAGCAGTGTCGCCAAACAAACGCACCCGACGCGTTTCGCCGTCAGCTTTCTCAAGGGGCGATAAGAGAGTGTACCAGCATCAAGGTTTAAATAAGGAGGATACCTGATGTCACAGGCCATGTGATCCATGATCAACCAATAAGGACTAAGGACAACCCACCAACCTGATTAACATATAAATCACATCCAGCTGAGTGCCGGTGTCACTTCCGCTCTATACCTTGCGCACGAATATCTGTCATGAATGCCGGCATCCGCATGCGCCGTGGCTGTGGGGGAAGGCGGTCACGCACATATGGCGTGAGACGCCTCATCCCAAAAACCAGGACGCCGCGGCATACCGGAGCATGCTCAGAAAATCGCGCGCACCGCGGGAGCCATATTGGAATGCCCTTTTCAGAAATTTTCACCAGTTATACTCTGATTATGCTATGTGGTGTGTCGCTCTTTGTGTAATTGTTTTTACTTGTTTTTTAACACTTTTTGTACCAATCATGTTTCATAAATTGTTCTAATAAAGACGCATTGTTATTTATATTCCTTCATTTTTTGACTCTGATATCATTCTTTTGGATCTGTAAGTAGATATACCCTCATTTGTAGGTAAAGTGGTTATACCTTTATAAGATTGTTTCCCTGACTGGGTCCCCTCTTTTTGCAGGTATTTTGTGGAGTAAGGCCATACGCCTCATGCTTGTCTGAGCCACACAACTTCTCCCCCATCCTGCTATACTGCAGTTCCCTTAGCAGTAGGGGTTTAGCTCAACTTGGAGCCCGGTGTCCCCTGATGATTTGTGGGGCCCTTAGATGTATAGGTACCAACCCATGGATATATTCAGTCAATGAAACGTGTAGGGACACGTGGATATATCACGATCACTATTACCTTTTATGTATTTCACACTGCCTGATTTGGGTGTCTCATGATTGGCCTTTAGAGGGTCGTTTAGGGAATCCAAATCAGGGCAAGGGTCCGGACGGGGCCACCCCTTGTAGGGCACGGACCCTGTGTTAGGAGGGCTTCAGGTTTTGATAGGCCAAGTAAGGTTTGATAGGCATAGACTATTTCCCTGAGGCCCTATCTTTATTATCACAACCTATGACCCATAGACCACCACATTTTCAATAAGGACACCGGACCCTCAGGGTGTGTGCCTGATCTGATTGCTTCCTATAGTGGCATCTCCGAATCTGCCATACAAACTTGTAAGATCTTTCCTGTTTTTCGCCTAAATAGGGCATTTTTTCAGGCCTGTCACTGACGTACTGCACTCTTACGGTGTGTCTTCACTATAGGCACGGTATAATCTAAGTGCCAGCTCTCAGGGCGGTGCCAGAGAAGCAATGAGTGCTTCCATCAATACAGATGGAAGCGCTCATTGCTGGAGCTCTGACGCCCACATACTGCAGCAGGTCACTGGAGCGCATAGTTCCCTGCCCCGCCGCTGATCACCGCCCGCCATAGGCTTCAGGTGTAGTAGGCCTGAGGCCTATTCGGTAATGAAAGCCTGGTGCAGGCGTGCATGATGACGTTTTCGCGCGTGCCTGTGCCTGGACGCAGCAGCACAGTAAATTGGCCGTGCCTTCCTCTGCGAGCAAGTGCCTGGACATTGGTGAGTATTTAGCTTTTAGTTTTTATTTTATGTGGCAGGTAACTTTGGGGGACACAGGAGGACATGTGGGGGGGGGTATTATGGTGGAATACTGTGTGGGGGCAATAATTATGGGAGGGAATAATATGTGGGGGGCAAATTACTATATGGGGGCAGTGTGGGGTACTCTACTGTGTGGGGGGCAGTGTGGGGGGTAAAGAACACTACTGTGTGGGGGACACTACTGTAGGGGGTCAGTGTGGGGGACACTACTGTGTGGGGCAGTGTGGAGTACAGTACACTACTGTGTGGGGGAAACTACTGTGCGGGGTACACTACTGTGTGGGGGCAGTGTGGGGGAAACTACTGTGTGTGTGGGGGGGCAGTGTGGGGACATTACTGTGTGGGGGACACTACTGTAGGGGGTCAGTGTGGGGGACACTACTGTGTGGGGCAGTGTGGGGTACAGTACACTACTGTGTGGGGGAAACTACTGTGTGGGGTACACTACTGTGTGGGGGCAGTGTGGGGGAAACTACTGTGTGTGGGGGGGGGCAGTGTGGGGGACATTACTGTGTGGGGTACAGTACACTACTGTGTGTGGGGAACTACTGTGTGGGGTACACTACTGTGTGGGGAAGACTACTGTAGGGGGGCAGTGTGGGGGACACTACTGTGTGGGGGACACTACTATGTGGGGGCAGTGTAGGGGACACTACTGTATGGGGGCAGTGTGGGGGACACTACTGTGTGCTGCAATTTACTATATGGGGGCAGTGTGGGGGAAATTACTATATGGGGGCAGCATGGGGGACGTTGCTATTGGGGAAGCACTGTAGGGGCAAATCTATTATTTCTGGGGACACTATACAGGGATTATTTCCTGGTGCACAAAATAGAGTGTTATTATTACTGGGGGAATTCTAGGGGACATTATAGCTGCTGTAGACACTATAGGGCCATTTTGGGTAATTCATCAAACCAGTGTAAAGTAGAACTGGCTTAGTTGCCGATAGCAGCCAATCAGATTCCACCTTTCATATTTGACAGCTCTTTTGGAAATCCAGCTCTACTTTACACCAATGTGATAAATGACCCCAATTATGTCTACTGGGGTCACTATTTTTTTCAGCAGCATAGTATCTGGGATATTGGGGAGCACCACGGCCACAGTATTGGGAGTGGCAGCAGGATGACACTGTAGGGACACCAGGATGGGGAGGTTGATGAAAAAACTGAGAAATCTAACGTGTCTGTATTATAAACTCTGTAGAGACAAGATGGGGCTGAAAGAATTTGTCATGGCGGTCTAACAGAGGAGAAGAGGAAAGAGAAGGTCTACATGACAGGAGATGTCCCTGGATGTAGGAGGCATGTGGCCAAGTCTCGGGTGCCAGAGAAAGGACCCGCCCGGATGCCAAACACCCTAGGCATGCCACTGAAGTTGCCTACCCCTTACTTTATAGGAAACTCCCTAGCAGCCATTTTCTGCTGTTTTTTGCAGTTCTGAGAGAGAGACAGCAGTGTAATTGCTGTGTTCTGTGCTTTGCAGACTCATCTGGATCCTTATTTAATTACATTGGAGCAGCTCGTATACTGTATCTAATACAGAGAGATAGTCAGTGTAGGCAGGGGCGTAGCTAACGGCTCATGGGCCCTGGTGCAAGAGTTCAGCTTGGGCCCCCCTTCCCTCAGTGCTTTGTGTGTCTTCTTATGCGGCACAAAAGTCTTTGGGCCCCCTAAGGCTCCTGGGCCCGGTAGCGACTGCTACCTCTGCACCCCCTATAGCTACGCCCATGAGTGTAGGTTAGATAGTGATATAGTGTAGCTGATAGGTTCCAGTGCAGGGTGTTAGGTAGTGTGATAGGAATTACTGTGCTGTGATAGGGATTAGTGTCTCTGTTAGACACAGTGCTGTGATGTAACAATACTTAGAGCACCAATCAGTAATATCTACTCAGACCTGATAAAATGTGAAGTTGCACTAATTGCACCAAAAAAATGCGCACCATTAGTGTCGAGTTGCGCAATCATGAGGAATAATGTTCGGTTCCCTGGTGGTCTAGGTTCATTGTTGGCTAATACCTGTTTCCCTGTTGGTCTAGGGTAGTTGAGGTGCAAAGTATCAGCCAGATGTGGTAATGTCAAACACAATCAGAGTTTAGTCCACGTACTCATAGAAGTGCTGTAAAAACTGAACATTGATTTATTTCTTTAAAAGTCAGATCGACCTAGAGGTGGGCACCATATGCTTTAGTTTAACAAACAAGCGTGGACGGCCACACAGGGTGAAGCAGGAACAGTTCCTCACCAGCTGAAGAGGTGCAATACTTGCTATGGACAATGGTTGCAGTTATCCATGTCCATATGAAGAACCAGACCTCTCCCAGACTCACGCAAGCTTATCTACTCTTGGCCCAGTCTACACACAATGGTGCAGAGTCCTACTACAAGGTAGTGTTACACTGCAAATGTGTTTTTATGTGTTTTTGTACTTTATCAAAACTGTGATAAAGTATAAATTGCTGTGTATTGATGCATTTACACATAAGAGTCCAGTACAGAGTAAACAGGCCACAACCCCCAACCCACTAGATGGGGCTTTTTACCCTCGCCCAATAAGGTTAGGATTACCGAGCTCTGCCTAGTCTGGTGAAAGGAGCTCATTTAGCTGAATCCTGCTCTAGATTGAACCAGCCAGAGTTATACCCACTAGATAGCAAAGAGGAGGAGACTCTAGTGTTGTTGCAAAGGACTATGGCAGATGCCAAGAGGATGCATGGTGATTGGTGAAGTCTGTGGAGAATTGCTATCTGGTCAGGACCTCTAGCCTCTATAGTCCTGTGTCAAGGAGTTTAAAGTCTTACGGTGCCTACATACACCCTTGGTGCAGATTGAACACCTGCATGAATTTTCATATCCCACAGAGGACATTTGTGGAGGATTTGTATTGTGAGTACTACAAACCTGTCCAAGAAAGGTGCAGCACTATGTCTGATGTTGGGGACTGCCCAGTGATTCGTCTCATAAACTTTCTAATGTTGTTCCCCTTCCTAGGTACTTTACAACAGTCAGCTAGTGCAGGGCAGACTGAGCATAATATCTCTAAAGAGACAACTGTGCCCGTTCACTCCTACTGCAGCCGTGTAACCTGTGACATCTCTGATAAATTGTACTTGTGTAAGAACTGCCTGTCCATGCATGCAGAGAATGCATGTGTTTAATGCATTTGCACTTGAAACTTCATTAAAAGAACTGTTTGATGATAATCTAACCTGCTTATTTCCTGCACTGCCACACTGCATCAGCATCCTCAGCTACTCCAAAGGACCCTGCCTTACACCTCAAATCCACCAACAACACCTCAACCATCATCAGGCACAAAAGCCCCCAAACCAGAGTGTACACCTAAGGGAGTAAAAGGTGCTCCCTTCTCCATTTCTGCACAGCCCAGGGAGCGTCAGAACCACGAGTAGTACAACTCCCTTCCAGTCACATGCTCACCCCTGAGGCATGCTGCAGTGGCATAAAGGATGAAATAGTTCCTCAGGCCTGCTTGTGGACTCCTTCAGGACTCTAGCTTGCACATGGAACCCTGAGGACGCCTCCTTACAACCATATACCACATGCCCACTGCTGGTATGACCAGCCTAAATACCTTCTGTAAGCATGGTAAATGGGGCTGGTCTTTTACTTACTGCCAGTCCTGAATGGAGGGACACCAAATATATCATTATTATAAAGGGAAACCAATCACCCATACAGTTTCATAAGAGTTAAAGGGGCAATCCAGTTATAAGAAGTTATCCCCTATTAGAGTTGAGTGAACACCTGGAAGTTCGGGTTCGCCGGGTTCGGACGAACTTCGTCGCAAAGTTCAAGTTCGGAACCCAAACTTGACCTGAACTTGACAACCCGATCCTAAACCCCAATGAAGTCAATGGGGACCCGCACTTTGGGGGACTAAAAGGCTCTAAAAAAGTAATGGAAAGGGCAAGAGGGCTGCAAAAGGAAGCAAAATGGGAGTAAGAGCTGGACAATTGCCCTGCAAACAAATGTGGATAGGGAAATGAGTTAAAATAACATAAAATACATAACAATTAAAAATAATAATCTTGAACTACTGTAGGAGTATGGAGTAGGCGCTACGTGACTCCAGCTTATATAGAGCCTGCACTGGCCAATCACAGCCATGCCATTAGTAGGCAGGACTGTGATGGCTTCTATGGGCACACATTTTAAATGCTTGTTGTTTCAACAAGCTTTATTAAATGGCCAAACACCGAACTCGAACCCGAACTTTTACGGAAAAGTTCAGGTCCTGGTACCAAAATCCCTAAAGTCTGGTAGGAACCCTAACTTTACAGTTCGGGTTCGCTCAACATTATCCCCTATCTGCAGGATATGAGATAACTATTAGCTCAGTGGGGGTCTGAGCTTTGATGGAGATTTGAGGGATGCACATCCAGGGCATGAAGCTCCTATTCCACCACATCCCAAAGATGCTCTATTGGGTTGAGATCTGGTGACTGTGGGGGCCATTTTAGTACAGTGAACTCATTGCCATGTTCAAGAAACCAATTTGAAATGATTGGAGCTTTGTGACATGGTGCATTATCCTGCTGGAAGTAGCCATCAGAGGATGGGTACATGGTGGTCATGAAGGAATGGACATGGTCAGAAACAATGCTCAGGTAGCCCGTGGCATTTAAACAATGGCCAATTGGCACTAAGGGGCCGAAAGTGTGCCCAGAAAACATCCCCCACACCATTACACCACCACCAGCCTGCACAGTGGTAACAAGGCATGATGGATACATGTTCTCATTCTGTTTATGCCAAATTCGGACTCTACCATTTGAATGTCTCAACAGAAATCGAGACTCATCAGACCAGGCAACATTTTTCCAGTCTTCAACAGTCCAATTTTTGTGAGCTTGTGCAAATTGTAGCCTCTTTTTCCTATTTGTAATGGAGATGAGTGGTACCCGGTGGGGTCTTCTGCTGTTGTAGCCCATCTGCCTCAAGGTTGTGCGTGTTGTGGCTTCACAAATGCTTTGCTGCATACCTCGGTTGTAACGAGTAGTTATTTCAGTCAACGTTGCTCTTCTATCAGCTTGAATCAGTCGGCCCATTCTCCTCTGACCTCTAGCATCAACAAGGCATTTTCGCCCACAGACTGGATGTTTTTCCCTTTTCACACCATTCTTTGTAAACCCTAGAAATGGTTGTACGTGAAAATCCCAGTAACTGGCCCGTCTGGCACCAACAACCATGCCACGCTCAAAATTGCTTAAATCACCTTTCTTTCCCATTCTGACATTCAGTTTGGAGTTCAGGAGATTGTCTTGACCAGGGCCACACCCCTAAATGCATTGAAGCAACTGCCATGTGATTGGTTGACTAGATAATTGCATTAATGAGAAATAGAACAGGTAACATAGTAACATAGTATATAAGGCCGAAAAAAGACATTTGTCCATCCAGTTCGACCTGTTTCCTGCAAGTTGATCCAGAGGAAGGCAAAAAACCCCTGTGAGGTAGAGCCAATTTTCCCCACTTAAGGGGAAAAAATTCCTTCCCGACTCCAATCAGGCAGTCAGAACAACTCCCTGGATCATTGACCTATCTCTAGTAGCTATAGCCTGAAATATTATTACACTCCAGAAATACATCCAGTCCCCTCTTGAATTCCTTTATTGTACTCACCATCACCACCTCCTCAGGCAGAGAGTTCCATAGTCTCACTGCTCTTACCATTAAGAACCCTTTTCTATGTTTGTGTACAAACCTTCTTTCCTCTAGACGCAGAGGATGTCCCCTTGTCACAGTCACAGTCCTGGGGATAAATAGATGATGGGAGAGATATATGTACTGACCCCTGATATATTTATACATAGTTATTAGATCTCCCCTCAGTCGTCTTTTTTCTAAACTGAATAACCCTAATTTTGATACCCTTTCAGGGTACTGTAGTTGCCCCATTCCAGTTATTACTTTAGTTGCCCTCCTCTGAATTATTAGGTGTTCCTAATAATTCTTTAGGTGAGTGTATAACGTTGCTTAAATCTGGAAAGATCAAGAGGGAGATCTTATAAAATAATAAAAGAATGTATATATGGCTTTCCAGCACTACCGCTTTGGTTCTCGCCCCTAGTCTGTGTTTATTTGGCTGTAGTGGTGATGTAGCCATTTACCCCACATGATCGATGTAGCCAATGACTGTCCTCAGTGATATACGGCACAGAACTGAATGGACCAGTAATTTGGTTGTAGCTGTCACGTAGGGGAATAGCTAAATCACCACTACAGCCACTTATAGACCAGTGAGTATATGTTTCTCAAGCTCACGGCCATGTTGTTATTTCTGTCTGCAAAATGTGCATTCCATATTTTTCTCACGCCCAGCAATAGAGAGGGCTAATCTTGTCCACAATCAGATCAAAATATGCCATTTTCTTTAACTGGTAGAACAGCCACATGGATCTGCAAACATCCGGAAGCATTCATGGCTCTAGAGAAATTAAGGGTCCACTGTACTATCTGAAAAAAATACAGATAATGCACAAAAAAATATAGTTGTGCATTTTTATTTTATAAGACCAAGGGCCACATCAGCAATCTCTGTGGAGTATTTTAGCGCTATGTAAACTGAATAGTAGTCCATTAATATTCTCATTTGTTGCTTACCTATAAAAGCTAGCAAGTGAAGACGACTTTCGTGGCCAGCTTTTCTGCTTGTTTAAAATTCACCGTAAGCACAGTGTCTTGCAAAAGTATTCACCCCCGTTCACTTTTTTGTATTTTGGTGCTTAACAACCTGGAATTAACATGGATTGTTTGAGAATTTGCATCATTTAATTTACAGAACATGCCCACAACTTTGAAGATTTTTTATTTTTTTTTAATTGTGAACCAAACAACAAATAGAACAAAATAACAGAAAAAGTCAATGTGCATAACTATTCACCCGCCTAAAGACAATGCTTTGTAGAGCCACCTTTTGCAGCAATCACATCTCCAAGTCGCTTTGGATAAATCTCTATGAGCTTGCCATATCTTACCACTGGGATTGTTGCCCATTTCTCCTTGCAAAACTGCTCCAGCTCCTTCAAGTTAGAAGGTTTGCACTTGTAAACAGCAATCTTTAAATCTGACCACAGATTTTCTATTGACAGATACTTCAGTCTCTGCTGTGGAACTCTGCAGCTCCTCAAGGGTTACCTTAGGTCTCTGTGCTGCCTCTCTGATTAATGTCCTCCTTGCCCGATCCGTGAATTTTGCTGGGCGTCCGTGTCTTGGCAGGTTTGCTGTTGTGCCATGTTCCTTCAATTTGGTTATGATAGATTTGATGGTGCTCCTGGGGATCATCAAAGATTTGGATATTTTTTTATAACCTAACCCTGACTTGTACTTCTCAATAAAATTGTCCCTTACTTGTTTGGAGAGTTCCTTGGTCTTTATGGCAGTGTTTGGTTAGTGATGCCTCTTGCTTAGGTGTTGCAGCCTCTGGGGCCTTTAAAAAAAGGTGTGTCTATGTAATGACAGAAAATGTGACACTTAGATTGCACACAGGTGGACATTATTTCACTAATTATGTGACTTCTGCAGGTAATTGATTGTACCAGAGCTTTTTATGGGCTTCCTAACAAAGGGGGTGAATATATACACACATGCCAATTTTCTGTTTTCTATTTCTAAACAATAGTTATATTTATATATTTTTCTCATTTCACTTCACCAACTTAGACTATTGTGTTCTGATCAATCACATAAGATTCAAATTAACAAAACATTGAACTTAACACTGTAATGTAACAGAACATGAAAAAGGTTGTTGTTTTGTTATAAAGCTTGTGCAAGGAAAATTAGAATAGTTCCCCCTAACCATTTAAGGGTTGATAATTAAGTGAGGAAAATGCAAATACAATTAATTTCATCCGTCACATCAAATCCTAAAGCCTGCCATACAACTGAGAAGTCAATTTCTGACATTTAGTTATCTGTGGGATCATTCTTATTGATGATCCCACCAGCAACATGCCATACTAACCTGGCAGACCAGGGAATCAACTTTTAGTTGGCAAATGATTGGCCTAATTCATCCTATCATGCCATACACATGTATATTTTGGCCATAAATTTATCTTCTTAATCTGTTTTTTGGAGGGTACTATCTCTTCTTTGGGAGAGAGTGGCTTAAATCGGTGTGAGGAGACTTATAGGCCATACATACTCATCTGAAATTCTGGGAAGAAAGGGTTGCAAATGAAGTCTCAATAAGCTCTGCATCTATTCTATAAGTTAATGTTCAAAACTTTAAATAGGCCTTGAGTTCCCCAATCTGTGTAATTTAAACATAATGTGAAAAGTATTGAGGGTGTGATCATAGTAATGATCATTACTTCCCCTTGTACTTTCCATCAGCCTGTGAAAAAGCCTTTTAAACTAGTGCCATTTGACTGGTTTTATGGTGGATTTGCGCTCATTATGGTCCAGAATGGGTCCATTTAAAGGGCCCCTTACAAAAGTTTCAACAAGTTCTAACACTAATACTTTTACTTTTTTTTTTACCAATAAAATTCCCATACATCAGTAGAGCGGTGCATTCAAGTGCTTCAGAAGGAAATAACAAAAATGTTCTTACCAAAATGTTTATTTCCTGTAGTCCATAGAAAGCACAAGTACAAATGAGTTAAAGCTCCCTAGCTACAATTAGACAGACCCAGGTTAATTAGCAGTAATGATAAATCAATCAATTAACCAACCAACCAACCACCATACACCCTATAAAGCTGAGCAGATGAGCGGATCCAGTGTATTATGTAGCAATATTAAATTTATTAAAGAGGGGGGAGTTGTTCTGCCTATGGACTACAGGAAATTAAAACTTTGGTAAATGCATTTCTTGGACAACCTGTGGCAGCACATGCGCAAATGGGATCTAAAAAGCAGTGTTCAAGTGAGTGGAATAGGAGTCACCATTTCAAGCACTCTGCTAAAATTTAGAGACCTCTGCAGTGAGAATGTCTAGCCTGTAATGCTTCATTTAGGGTGAGGCTGCTGACCATGTGGCAGTGTTCCCAATTTGTTCCAGTGGCATATACCCTAGTTTGTCCGGGTTTGTCCTCCTCTCTTACTCTTATTGGGCCCTTGATGTTTAAAAACAGGATCTCAGATTTTCTGAAAGTATCCGTCTTTTGCATATATTTAAGACAGCCCTTCTGACATCAAGGGAGTGCCATTCCTCCTGTTCCTCATCGTGTGGATCCTACATCTCAGAGATAAGGTTCCTTGTATGGCAAATCCTGTAGCTCACTAATATGCCTTGCAGAGGTGATAGCAACTATCAAGACGTTTTTGAAAGTGATGAATCCAAGACAAGAGACTTCATGTGGCTTAAACATATGATTAGTTAGTGCAGGCAGCACTATGGGCAAACCCCGAGAAGGTACAGGGCAATAAATGCTAAACTGAGATTCAATAAGGCTCTGAAGAAAGTCCTGACAAGATGGATAGAAACCTTGCTTTGCAACTGTGCCTTGATGGTGGTACCTTGATTTATTTATTTTTTTAAACACTGCATCCATTTCTGCAAAAATGTTGTAGGCATTCAGGCAGCTAACATAGTGCTAACAACTTCAGTGGAAATCCTAGGTTTAACAGGTTGTCCTTGTAGACTTCCAGACCATGAGATGTCCCTTGTGTGGACAAGGAAGAATTCCCTTCTGGAAGAGAAGGTCTGGAATGCCTGGGAAACTGCAGTGTCTGCCCTTTGAGAAGGACCACAGAAGCGAGAACCAGGCCCTGTGGGGCCTGAATTAGAAAATGTCTATGACTTGTGCCGATAGGGTTTGGAAGTGAGCTAAGGCCAGTTTGACAGCCTCTTTTTGTACATGAACACCCCAGTCCAACAGGGAGACATCTGTAGTGAGGAATTTATGCCGGAGAATCAGAAATTTGCCACATGGCAGATACTGGGTTTTAGTCACCACTTCAGCTCTTGGTGGGGTCATGAACGCACCCAAAAAAAAACGTATCTATTAATACTTGTTACTTCTGTTCCAAGGAGCAGGGGCGTAGCTATAGTGGAAGCAGGGGAAGTGGCTGCTACAGGGCTTGAACTCAGAAGGAGCCTGTCTGGGAGGAGGACTAAAAGATTTTATTGTCAGGGCCCCCTCAACAGTATTATACATTATAGAGGTATGGGATTTCAGCTTTCTTAGGGACCCTGACAGAATTACTATGATCCTGGTAAAAACTCTGGAAGCAGCTGAAGGAAAGGCAAGTGAATTACAGATGTAATATGCCCAAGTTGTGTGTACTATGATTCTGAGAAATTTCCTGTGGCTGGGTAACATGGGGATGTGCAGGTAGATATCCGTGACATGTAATGGGGTCAGAAAAAAGTTATTTTCCATAACTGATAGACTAGACTTCTTTTTAAATTTCGACTTTACCAGGAACCTTTCTTTCTCTGAAGATGTTATGTACTTCTTATAATACTGCCTTTTTCCAAGAATCCTTTGAAAAAGATTTACTGGGGCACTTTTTTTAGTGACTGTGAGATGATGAACTTTTCTCTACTTGGTGACCAAACAATGAATCTGCTTGAAACGGCAGACCTTAGAAATGGTTCTTGGATGGTGCATCAGCAGGCCACTATTTGATCCAAATAAATCTCCTGGAAGCATTAGTGAAAATCCAGAGAAAAAGTTTAAAATGTTCACAGGAGTGCCACAGAGGAACCCTGATGCAGATTTCAGTAAAAGGTAAATTCTGCTTTACTTGGGTAAACTTGCATCCAAACAATATTCAGGCTTTCTCTTGGTTCCAGCAGGCTTTGGTATAAACTGGCAGACACACTTGATAACCCTGCTTTCTTTCTCTGCTGTTCTAAACTCGGATTGGGTCTGGTTACTGGACTTTGTCAGTTCTGGTATCCCTGGATTGGGGTGCCTTCGGCTGTTGTACTCCTCCTGACACTTAGTAAATTAGCAAGGAGTAGTGTTGCGCGCGAATATTCGAATAGCAAATTTTTTTAGCGAATAACGGCACTTCGCTAATTCGCGAATATTTCGAATATAGCGCTATAAATTCGCTATTTCGAATATTCGTTTTTTTTTTTTTGTTATATTTTTTTCTTTCCCACTTCCCAACAGTAGTTCTTACCTGTCCTGAGGATTCCTGGCTTCCTGGCTGCTCTAGTCAGTGCCCATTGCCGCTTCTGTCGACTTCCGTGCTCATGGAGCGTCCCCAACCATGGGAACATCTCCATATACTAAAATGTACTGTCGGATTTGAGGAATTACGTTGAAATCGCAATGCGATTAATTTAAGTTATATTAATCGCATTGCGATTACAGCTTAGCACTACTATCTTACATAGGCTAGAATTAACGAATATGGAATATAGCACTAGCAGTGCTAAGTTGAAATCGCAATGCGATTACTTCAAGTTAAATTAATCGCATTGCGAATTCAACTTAGCAGTGCTGCTATATTCCATATTCGTTAACTTCGTTCATGCTAGCAAGCTGACCCATTATAAACCCAGCTCTAAGTTGAAATCGCAATGCGATTAATATAACTTGAATTAATCGCATTGCGATTTAAACGTAATTCCTCAAATCCGGCAGTACATTTTAGTATATGGAGACGTTCCCATGGTGATGGGGACGCTCCATGAGCAAGGAACTTAATGGTTGGCTTGGTAGAATTAGCGAATAGCGAATATGACGAATGTATTCGTCATATTCCTCAAAACGAAGATAACGAAGTATTCTACATCTTCGTTTTAGCAACCTATTCGTCAACTTCGCTAATTCTAGCAATCAAATAGGAAGGTTGACAATAGAGACAGCTGTGTTAAATTCGCTATGCGATTTTTTTTTTTTTAATAGAATAATTATATTACTTGATATAATTATTATAATTATTCTATTTATTAAAAAAAATATATAAATAATCGCATAGCGAATTTGTCTCTATTGTCAACCTTTCTATTTGATTGCTAGAATTAGCGAAGTTGACGAATAGGTTGCTAAAACGAAGATGTAGAATACTTCGTTATCTTCGTTTTGAGGAATATGACGAATACATTCGTCATATCCGTCATCTTCGCTATAATTCTAGATATGAAACCAATAGGAAAGTAGCCTTAAGTTAAAATCGCAATACGCGATTATTTAAATCGCATATTAATCGCGGTAACTAGAATAATGACGAATATTCGATTTTGACGAATATGAAACGAATATTCATTAGAATATTTGCGAATTTCGTCGAAATCGAATATGGCACCTGCCGCTCATCACTAGCAAGGAGTCAGAGAGCTCTATAAGCTATTTCCCTTTTGAGAGACTCCTGCGGCAACATCTTCCACACATCTGCCTCCATCGCAAGCTTAGCTTAGACTGCACTGGCTGCTACATGTTAGGCACCCCTGGCTCTGATGGTGCCCAGGCTTGGACTGCTCTAAACTAGAACTTCAGCCCCTCCATCTTGTAGAAAGCAGGACTGTCTCACTTCTGCCCAAAAGGGGGGAGAATGGAATTGTGAGTTCCATTTTATCTAGAAATCTCTCTCTCTCTCTGCCAGATACTCTGCCACCTGCTGGTGAACCAGGCATATTACATGTACAAAACAGTTGCATACCAATAATGTCAATGCACAATGGTGAAGGACCTGGAAATAAATACAAAGATGACATTTATGTTAACTATTAGAGACCAAAGTGGAGTGCAGAAATGGAGTGCAGAAATGGTAATACCACTCCGGGGTATTACACAGCCTCATACACTACAGAAAATTCTAAATTCATATCTAATTTTCTGATTCAGCCTTTCGTCCTGAATGGGGTCACCAGGAAGCACTCCGTCCTTGGCTTTTGGGAAGATGAACAGTCTATCCTGTTTTAGTTTATTCTGCACATAATAAAGCCTCCTTAAGAATCATCTGAATTTCTAGAACAATTTCTTCTTCTGAGGAAGATGAAGATCTGACGAGGTATACACTTGTACTGAAGAAAAATGATTAGATCGTTTTCTGGCTCTTTAGAACAGCAATATGCTATTTACCACCAGGCAACCCAAGTAAATCCTTGGGTCCTCCTGCCTGGCTGAAAAAACAAACAAAGAAACCCCAGACCACTAAACTGTGAGAGACATTCCACCTGTGCAGCAGTTCAACTGCACAGGGGTCCATTGCGGGAGGGGTTTCCTTCCCAGGTGTAAAGGTGTAGAGCAGTAGCAGAAGTGCCCAGACTACACTACTAAGCTGAGAGTGGGCTTAACGGTCTGACAGAGGTTGAGCTTAGCAGTGTAACAGGAGGGGGTTTAGTGGTGCAATGGGGTGGAGCTTAGAAGTGCAACGGGGGCTTGGAGACCTAATTTTGCTTAGTAACATAGTAACATAGTATATGAGACCAAAAAAAGACATTTGTCTATCCAGTTCGGCCTGTTTCCTACAAGTTGATCCAGAGGAAGGCAAAAAAAAAACTGTGCGGCAGAAGCCAATTTTCCCCACTTAAGGGGAAAAAAATTCCTTCCCGACTCCAATCAGGCAATCAGAATAACTCCCTGGATCAACGACCCATCTCTAGTAGCTATATCCTGTAATATTATTACACTCCAGAAATACATCCAGTCCCCTCTTGAATTCCTTTATTGTACTCATCATCACCACCCCCTCAGGCAGAGAGTTCCATAGTCTCACTGCTCTTACTGTGAAGAATCCTTTTCTATGTTTGTGTACAAACCTTCTTTCCTCCAGATGCAGAGGATGTCCCCTCATCACCGTCACAGTCCTGGGGATAAATAGATGATGGGAGAGATCTCTGTACTGACGCCTGATATATTTATACATAGTTATTAGATCTCCCCTCAGTCGTCTTTTTTCTAAAGTGAATAACCCTAATTTTGATAACCTTTCAGGGTACTGTAGTTGCCCCATTCCAGTTATTACTTTAGTTGCCCTCCTCTGAACCCTCTCCAGCTCTGCTATGTCTGCCTTGTTCACAGGAGCCCAGAACTGAACACAGTACTCCATGTGTGGTCTGACTAGTGATTTGTAAAGTGGTAGGACTATGTTCTCATCACGGGCATCTATGCCCCTTTTAATGCAACCCATTATCTTATTGACCTTGGCAGTAGCTGCCTGACACTGGTTTTTGCAGCTTAATTTGCTGTTTCCTAGATCCTTTTCCATGTCAGTGTTACCAAGTGTTTTACCATTTAATATGTACGGGTGACTTGCATTATTCTTTCCCATGTGCATAACTTTACATTTGTCAGTGTTAAACCTAAATGCTATACTACAGAAAAAATAGTGTCCCAGTAGTAAAAATGCACCTCCTACAGTGGACACTGTGATAATAGTGCCTCCAGTAGTGCGCCAATCCTGTGGAACATTCCCTGTCAGTATAGAGTCCGTAAATATCAGAAATAAAGGTCTGGCTATGACATCACTTAATTCCCTTAGGATACGGGGGTGTATGCCATCCGGTCCTGGCGATTTGTCTATTTTAATCTTTTTAAGTCACTGTTGTACTTCTTCCTGGGTCAGACAGGGCACTTTTAATGGGGAATTTACTTTTATATTCTGCATTTCATCTGACAGTTTATTTTCCTCAGTGAATATAGTGGAGAAAAAAATATTTAATAGTTTTGCTTTTATCCTCATCGTTCCCTGCAACACCCCCCTCATTGCTATGTAGAGGGCCAACTCCTTCAGATTTTTATTTTTTACTATTTATATAATTGAAGAACATTTTAGGGTTAGTTTTACTCTCTTTGGCAATTAATCTCTCGGTCTCTAGTTTGGCAATTTTTATTAGTTTTTTACATATTCTATTTTTTTCCTTATAGTTTATCAGTGCTTCCTGGCTCCCCTCCTGTTTTAGTGAGTTATATGCTTTATTTTTGTCATTTATTGCTTTTTTTACGGTTCTATTTATCCACATTGGTTTCTTATTGTTTCTTAGCCTTTTATACCTATAAGGTTTGTACCTCTCACAGGGTCCCAGAAATGCTAAATCTGTCCCTGACTGCACCCCACTGGAGTCTAGCAACAGGGGCACATGTTAGCACCCTTGTACCTACAGTGCATCAGACCCTTTCACTTCTTTCACATTTTGCTATGTTGTGGCCTTGTTCTGAAATAACAAAAAATCGGTTTTTCCCCATCAATCTGCACTCATACCCAACAATGAGAAAGTGAAAACAGAATGTTAGAAATCTTTGCTAATTTATTGAAAAGGAAACTAAAATAATACATTAACATAAGTATTCAGACCCTTTACGCAGGACTTATTTGAAGCACCTTTTACAGTGATTACAGCTCTAGTCATATTGGGTATGATGCCACAAGGTTTGCACATCTAGATTTTGGGATTTTTCTGCCATTCTTCTCTGTAGATCCTTTAAAGCTCTGTCAGGTTGGATGAGGGAAAATCGGTTGACAGTTATTTCCAGGTCTCTCCAGAAATGTTTGATTGAATTCAAGACCTGTGCTAGAACTTTCACACAGTTGTCCCTAAGCCACTCCTGTGTTGTCTTGGCTGTGAACTTAGGCCCATTGTCTTGTTGGAAGGTGCTAGTTAGAGGTCAAGAATATGGCTTGAATATGTAGGACAGTGGTTTTCAACCTGATTTTCAAGCTGAGTTGAAGTTGCAACTCCCAGCATTCCCTCGCAACCACATGTTAACAGGGCATGCTGGAAGTTTCAGTTTCACCACAGTTTGGGAACCAAAAGCTGTAGATCACCAAAGGACATACAGTACTTGGATAAGAAACAATTATCAGAATTTGACATGGATGGAAACATACAGTTATTGGTGTCACATAAAAGCACAACTATATACTTGCCAATATTTAGAAGTTGGCTAGTGGGAGTCCATTTTTTTTGAGACTCCAAACGCTTTAGTGTAGGTCTACCCCTTTAATGAGAAGCCATGTCCTTTCAGATCACGTATGGGCACTGAGGCTGATGCAGCATCCTGGTGCCACATACAGTTAGCGCTCATTGAGGGCTGCTTTCCTGGAGTCAGTCATTCTCCATGTGCTATGTGAGGGATTTGCCAACTCTTCTTGTGTCCAGGAAGCCTCCCATTTTTCCACCAAGTATGAACAAATTTACTTTTTAGCTTTATTTACACAGTTTTCTCAGGGGACACATACCAACCATACATACACGGCTCACACATGCCGCATGCACGCAGACCTTTAAATATGTTCATACCAGACTTCCAAATGAATCCAAACCTTTGAACAAATTCAGATCCAGATCAGAAACCTAGAAATAATCAGAATCTAGACCACATTACTAAATTGGAGGGGCCACTGCACACAATGTCCTGATGCCAGCCTGATGCTAAGTCCTGAATCTTGCAAGTGTCAGGACCAATTGTAGTGCCTAGAGATGAGTGTAGTTTGCAAAAATTCAATTTGCTCGCTTTGCGGAATTTATCTCTGAGAGATTCACTTTGTTACGAACTGAGTGACTAGTCACGAAGCTCATTAAATCAGGTCTATCCCGGCCTGCAGTTAAACTTTAGGAAGAATGTACATCACTGTGCATTGCAGCAAAATAGCTAGTCCTTTCTAGTTGCAGTAGAAACAGTTAGTGTGCGGCAGAATGACAGGCAGGTCACATGTATGGAGGTGCGCATAATTGTGCAGGCCACCAACAATCCTAGCTAACTCTGGGCTAAACCAAAAGAAAAGCATACAGCAGCCTTCAGTAAAGGAAAAAAAAAACAAAAAAACACTGCAAGCCACTGCAGGAGCTGTGTCCCAATGACTCTTTAGTGGAATAAAATAAAGACATGGAGGCAGTGCCAATAAAGTAGTGCAGAAAAATAAGATTTTTAAATCCATGTTGTGGCAGTGCAAACACATACTTTTGAATACCTTCTGTTAGCTGTAGAATGACTGTGCATCACTGTTAAGCTTAGTTCACACTTCCCTTATTTGTCAGTTATTCTCATCAGTTATTGTCAGCCCAAAGCAGGTGCGGGTCAAACACACAGAATAGGTGCAGACCTATTCATGATACCTAATCGGAGAGTAGGCTTTGCTCCTGTATTTGGCCCACAATAAGTGATGAAAATAATTGACCAAATAACTGTAGTGTGAACTCAGTCTTACAGGTCAATTTTAGCGTCAGGCCTAATTTATCAGCATGGACCTAACCCTGCACTTGCCCAAGATTCAAGTAGTGGACCCGTCACAGGGGGCAGGGTGTCAGTAGTAAGGCTGTGTTCACATGAATGTTTATTTTTCCGTTCTTTTGATCTGTCAGAAGAACAGCCCAAAAAAATTCTGTATTTTTAGCATCCACCTTCAAACCATCAGTATTTGGTCAGCATTTGATCGGTATTTGTAAAGCAAAAACAGGAGTGGGTCCAAAACAAAGATAAAATGTGATGAAAATATAGGGCCAAATATGGACACTAGACTGGTGAGGGTGGCAACAGCATGAAAGGCACAATAGTGGCCCGGAACAGAGTTGGGAGGGTGGCAACAGCATGAAGAGTCACAATAATGTCCCCGGAACAGAGTGGGAAAAGGGGGGACCAACAGCAGCGGCAGTAACAGCACACTTTTGGCAGTGTGGCAGCACACTACAGTCAGATCATTACTGCCAGAATGATCTAGTCTGTTGCATCAGGCACCGATGACTGGAAATCTTGGTTGACCCACTGCAATAAACACTCACTCTGATGCCATACTATTGGCTGGGCTCGAAAGCTCAGTAGAGCAGGGGATCTTGGATCTGGGGTGCCAGGGTGCAGTCCAAGTATGCCACCACCTGCTGGTTCAAGTTCTGCTCCATGTCTGGTTGCTGCTGAGTGGTTTCTTCAGTAGGCGGCTGAAGAAATGTGCTCATCGGAGACTCAATATTTAGATTGCTGCTGATGGAGCTGGTGCTGATCCTGCTCATCCACCCCTCTCCAGCATTCATTGCAGTGGAGCGTGAGCTCAGAAGATCCCCCATTTAGACCTTTGTGAGGATGGGCGATAGTGCACATAGGCAGTGACCAACCGACTGCAAAGGATCGTATCGATAGAAGTTGAGTTTTTCATTCCTGTCAGAAAGTGTAAAAGAAAGGCCCCCATTTTGGCCAGGTAGCGAGGGTCTAACATTGTGAAGAACAAGTAGTCATCCTTCTGCTGAATGGTGATAAAGCAGCTGCCACTATGCAAGCAACTCAGCATGCATCTGCCCAAGGGACTCATAGGGACTGCCTGCCTCCATCTCCACTGCATACTGCCAAGGTCTATTGTGGTCATCTGTGTCATTTTCGTTGTTGCCCTCTAGCTCCACCTGCTCCTCTCCTGTTGCTTGGGCAGATAAACCACCTTATTCTGTATGGAATTCCTGGGTGTTTGTGTCTTCCTCCTTGTCTTCATCTTCCTCCTATGCCATTTTAGCCTCCACAGAGCTCAGGTGGCCATGAGATGTAGGCGGCAAGTCTTCTGTCCCATCACAAGTCATATTCATCAGCATCCCCTCCAGGATGTGAAGGGCTGAAATAACATCATTCATCCCATAGTCCTGGCTACTGAAGTAGCTTCCTCAAAGGTTTTGACCAAATGGCAGGTGTCACACATGAGCTGCCACTGTCTAATGTCAAAGTTACACCCAGGACTAGTCCTGTTCATCTGCATCATCAAGAAATAGGTCACAGGGTTCCTCTCATACAGTCGGTCAAACATGTTGAGCATGTATTTCCAACGTGTGGAAACGTTGCATATGTAAGGAAACACCATTCTGCAGGTCATGGAAGGCGTGTTATGCAAGATAAGAGTGGCTGAAGTGCATGCACAGTATCCTTGACACTTTCAAGACGTCTTGCAGTTGGGTGGAAGACTTCACAAACTGGGTGCCTACCAGATTAAAGACGTACGCCATGCAGGGCACATGGTCAGACCTCCCTGACGCAGTGCAGACAGAATGTTCTTGTTGTTACCAGTGACCATGGTTTCTCTCTCCAGTTGGGAGACAGCAAGAACCGCGTGACAACGCCATGCTTTGCATAGGTGATATGCTGGAGGACCACTGTGAACTTTGCCTACAGAGGCGGAGGACAAGGTGGAGGATGAGGAGGCAGAGGAGGACATTGGCACAAAATTGCAAAATTACATGGTGCCATTGCCATCACCTAGCCAAGTTGCTGGTGTGCAAGGGCGGGAACCAGTGGGCTGTAAAGGACATATATTGTCCTTGACCATAGTTACAGCTCCACATGTCAGAGCTGGCCTGTACCCGACACTGATAGGCTCCAGGACTGGTTCACCTTCGGCTCAACATACATGTGCAGAGCTGATACAGATTTTTGAGAGAGCACAAGCCAACGGTTCTCTGAAATGTTCAGAGACCACGATATGGAAAGTGATGGACTGTAGTACTTGGCCAGGTGCATGTTTAGCTTCTGCTCCATTGGATGAGTCATTGCATACTGTTGTCTCTGTGAAATTGCCTCGGTGATTGATTGCTGGCAAAACATGTGATGAGCGATTGGAAGGGGAGGAGCATCACAAGCAATAAATGAACTATAGAAATGACAGCTTCCTTCTGCTGGGGTTGAGGATCTCAGACTGCTGGAGAAGGGGTGTGGGCTGCTGGGAGATGCAGCAGTTGCTGCACCAGGCTGCACCACTACATTAGTGCCACTGTTTTCTCAGACCACTTTTTATTGATGCTCCATGTGCCAACATTAGCCCCCTGACCGCACTTCGCCTTCTGTCCACATATCCTGCATACCGCCATGCTAACGTCCTTCAGCGACTTGATAAAAAGTTACCACATAGCCGAGTATGGTATTTTACCCCCACCACTCCCTGCAGACTGCCTGCCACTGCCTTTATGAACAAATTCACCGCTAGTTGTTTCCTGACAGGTAGGCTCCTAAGTAGCAGACGGTCTACCCTGGGCTCCAAATGTCCCACCGCTTCCATCCTGCTGGCTCATTGGCACATTGCCTTTCTGCTGCTGTCTCATGGGCCTGCTTCTACCCTGATGATGATAATCATGTCATCTCTTCACCCAGCTCCCACGTGCGATTGGCTACATTATAATCTACGGTACTACTGTCTGGTATGTCACCCTCACCAGTCTCATGGCAACGTCTCTGACCGCTCACAAAATGTGCTCCCACCCAACTGTCATTATTGCTAGTTGCATGCCTAAGGGAGGAAGCAGTGGACCTCTCCTCCAAATCTGTCCTGGACTGTAACTGCTGACTGTCCTTACTAAGCTTGTCCTCGTCCTGGATTTGTGGTGATTCGAATTTTTCCTGAAATGTGGATCAAATTCCACTTCGTTAACTTCAATTCGCTCAACACTAGTAGTGCACCCAGAGCAAAATAGGACCAAAAGAATGAGAATTTCGTACTCAGTATAATAAAGAATGGCAAGAAATGGCATTTGATCGCGTCATAAGAACAGATGCTCCAGAATTGTTATCACATGGGGAATACAAATAGTTATTAAAAGACACATCAGGAGAGGTTACTGCATTATTTTAAGAACAAATCTCTCTATTTGGTATTCTTAGATAGCAACGGCGGCCAGTTGGTCATTGTAAAACTAGGTTAATGTTAGTTTGCCAATGATGAGTAGCGGCATATAGTCAGTGCAAATGAGTCATGTTCCAGATATGTCACAAAACCCCTGGTGATACATTCCTAATCATTAGGAGACTAGGTGACCTTGAGAAAATGAGAGTTGGAATATACGTCATGACTTCTAATCGATTGACATGTACACATGGTCCTTTTGTCGCTGGAGAACTGAGTTTTGAGTGCAATGCTCTGTCGGAAATTGTGTCCTAATTCAAAGTGGTCCATAGTCAGTGGTGTACTGTGTTTTCATTAGGGTTCTCACTAAAATTGTCTGATGTGACCCATAAACCCATCTTCATTGCTGGTATCTTGCAAATGCAAAAAAGGTTTTAGAGTTGTCAAGACATGGTGTAGCCCCATCCATCATGATACAGTACTTACACCTTACTGCATTGCTCAACTGCTTTTAAGTAGTTCTGATAACATCAGAAATCTCATGTGCTTACGTTCTAAAGATGTCTATTGTAGATAATGTCAAAGACATATCTTATCACTTGACAGAGAATGCTGGCTGACATTGATAGTAAATTATCTCAACCTGATGACACAACATCGCTCTACAGTGATGCCTATGATAAGACATAACCATTCCAACCAGTTCTGGGATGCAACCATGAAGTCTGTCAGCCATGACTGATAAGGCACTGAGACCTTCAGGGGATATCAGAAGCAAGAGGGTTGGCAGATGTAGCTGAGATTTCAGGTGTAATGTGCGCCAGTTTTCTTGTGCACATGCAAAGATCCCGTGCCTGGACCACCCCATTTCCAACTTTGTATAAAGGTGCCATGAGTGTCAGAAAGGGGGCAGAGCTGCAAAGTTTGGAGCAAAAGGGGACCTGAGCCAATATTTGCAACTTTTCTATGACAGTAAACTGGTGTAGAAGTTTAAAGTGATTATCTAAGACTAATAAAGACCACACAAGGCCAAACCGCTGTGGTAATCATACTTACTTGGTCCCTGCCATTGGGTTCGGCGTCTGTTGCTCCTGGGCTGGCTTTTCTTCTCTCTGCAATACTCAAAACAACATCTGTCGACGGGGAACACGTCGCATGCATCACATGATCAGTTGTTCTAATCTATTTTACGGCACTCTCGCTACTTTGCAAAGTGGGATGGAAAGTGAGCATTTTTTTTCCGTTAATATAAACTCCCTGTCGAACAAGATTAAAACATTGATATATTTCCCCATAATTTATCCTGCGTTGGTATCATATGTGTCACAATTATTAAGAGGTGCACGCTTCGTAATAACTGACACATTTTGGTTCACCCATGTGCCAGATCTGGGTAATGTGCACAAAAAAACTGGTACATACTGTTAAATGTACTAGGCTCGGGAGTTCCCATCCTTGGCCTGCCCCTCAACTACTTTTAACAAAGCTAAGAGGATATTGAAAAGGGGAAAATTGCAAATGTTGGTGCAAACCAAAACTGGCACCAAACTTTGTACATTTTCTACACCTAAAAAGCTTTGTAAATCTCCCCAATGTCATTACTAAAACAACCCCATTCACAATTGCTGCATTAGATTGAGCAACTAAGGACCTTCACTAACAATTGGTCTTTGGCCACTGCCCAAATGCTGATTGGGTTACGTATCAATAGAGGTCTACATCTTTTTCACTGTCTTGTTTATACACTTATACAGACACTGAACTAGTAAGAGGTGTAAAGCTCTGGAGTCAATTATGCCCAAATATGTAGCATAATGTTAAATTCAGCTTTCTATATGAATAGAGTATAAAACATTGTAGAACCTAAATAATTATTATTATTATTATTTATTATTAAAGCGCAATTCATTCCATGGCGCTGTACATCTGATAAGTAGTGCACATACATAATACAGACAATTGCACTTAACATGAACAAGACAAGTTACAGACTGGTGCAGGAGGAGAGAGGGCCCTGCCCGTGAGGAGCAGGAGGAGAGGTGAGAGGGCAGTTCAGAATGGGCATGTTGCTCAAGTAGCTTTGAGGCATATGGAAGAAGTGATATGGGGCGATAACTGGACAAAGAAGATGGATCAAGTGAAAGCTTTTTGAGGATGGGTGTAATGGTAGCATGTTAAAAACCAGAGGGGAAGACACCAGAGGTTAGTGATAGGTTGAAGAGACGAGTTATTGCTGGGATAAACACTGTGGTGTTTCAGCATATGCAAAGCAACTGCAGGTAATTCTGCTTTGTATGTACATATAAATTAGAGTTTTGTCTTAATCCATTGCTCTTTTATCAGAATTCATGCCCCTTTTTAATAGATAACTTGAAATAAATACAACATAAAGAATCCAAGAATCACATTTTCAGAGTTTTATGCCATTGATGCATTCCATTTAAACCCAGCAAGGGGGAGGAAAGAAACGTACACGTCTGGTTTTGTTAACCTTAAATACCATAAAAGCCGGCTCCTTATCTCACTCCAGCCATATATTGTATATTTTGGTGACATTGTAGTTGTGGGATTTGATTGCCCACGCTTAGGTAGGATTACAATTTTTCGAACAATATGACTGACCTCCACCTTCCATTTCAGAGGAACCTCTGAGCTCCACGGAAATTATCTAGTTGCAGCAGCAATGACTTCTAAATCTGATAAACGTTCCATCATGACATTGCTACCAAGTGTGCCATTCCTCTCGTTTAGGAATCACTGTTGGAAAAGCTCCAAGATGCATTTCCCGTGTTTTCCCCTCTAAACTAATTCTGGCAGTAGACCTATTGGATTATCCTCTTTAGTTTTTTTTTTTTCAAGCTGATCCTTCTAAGTGAACACCCCATGAGGTCTTATAATCTTTCTCAAAACTAGGAATAAAATGCAGCCCTTTCCTATTCATACACTTTCTTCTCCAATAGTAAACTTTTGTGAACAAAATGTGTTTTTTTGAAAAAGCTCAAAGGCAAAAAATATCCATCCATCTGTCATTATTAAGACCTCAGTCATAATCATTAGATAGGATGGAAATGCTGCAAAATTTATCTGCAGAACCAGATATGTGGAAGTTTTAACAAATCTCATGTACACATTACTGATTTTGTCAATTTCTGTTGCGGAGCTCCCCGTTTTCAATGCAGTGGGGTGAAAAAGCACAGCATGCATATTGGGGCAATAAAAGGATGTAGCAGGTGTCGCTAAGATCTGGGAGGATCAAAATTTGTGGCCTGTGGGAGAGGCATTGAAAGCAAAGTTGTTCAGCCACATGAAACCTCAAACATTAGATCATGTAATGTGGAATGATAGTGCAGTACCCCAGACAACTACTGCAAGGGGTTAATTATTGTCAAAAGGGTTACTTTAATGTTGCCAAGTTAAATGTTGTGATTTATTGTTAAAGCTTTCACTTCTTGATTCACTGTGTGATCCTAACAGCAATGTATGGATAACATTGGCAGACTGTTTAGAATACCAGGGTGATGGACTTGGCCTGCCCCCTGGTTAGTTAGTTGGTGGAGTCTAATTTGAGCAGAGCTACAGGAAGGCCATGTATCAGAAAGTTCCTTCAGACTATGTTCAGAGAACCTTTCTCTCTTAGACTACAGTTGCCTAAGGAAAAACTTTACTGTCAGTGTACCCCTGAAGTAAAGAGACCATGCTAGAGGGTCTAGTACCGTTCAGACCGTTCAAGATAAAGTCAGGTGGTAGTTGGGTTTCCCTTGATAGTGAACAGTTGTCAGGGTGCATACAGGAGGTTGGATGCAGTGGCCAGTAGATGGATAAGGGAGTAATTAACCAAGCCTGTTGGTTGTAATGAATAAAATCTTTCTTTTTCTATTGAGTGAAAAAACGTGCAAGGCACACGAAAACTAGCATTTTTTGGATCTATATTTTGAAAAGTGAAATGAACACATCTGTGTGCATGGGCCTTTAGGGCTGTGCTCGATCTAATTAGACTTTTGGTATGGTATGGGTGATGAACCATATAACGATTGGGGCCAATGAGGCAGTGGCAGCACTACTGGCTCTATTCTGCACAGCACTCAGTGATATATGTGAAAATAAAGAACACTTCTCTCCAGGGTTCCTCTCTATCCTTCCCTGTGTAGGATCTGCTTTGTAGATGCTCACCTGATCGGGCAGTAGACTAAAGCTCATGCCATAATATATTTACAGTGTTGGATTTAGGGACCATTTGCCATAAATATATGGTGGGCAGTCGGTAACTGCCTCATTCAATGTAGTTAGGTGAAGTGCAAAAAGGAGTCAACATTCACTGGACCACAATGCAAACAATGGACAAGACCGCACTTCAGTTGTAGAATTACTCCTCTGACATGGACAGCAATGTTTCAACCCTCTTGGATCTTCTTTAAAATATGAAAAAGACCCAAGAGGGCTGAAATGTTGCTTTACATATTCATAAGAATAAGCTCTTGAGTATTTCTATAATTGGAGAGCTGCAATTTTTTCCATTATTCGCACTCATACCTAGTTCTGTCTGGATTTATTCTGCTTGTTACTCAGAATTTCTGCTCCAGATCATATAAATCTATATACCACAGAGCTCGGTTTCTTTCCCTCTATCATATCCTGCTCTTAGGTGCAGTGAGACAGTAGAAATCACTTGACAGGTACACTTATTAAGCACAAAAATAATAACGACCGTCATCATGGGATTCAGATTTTTCCTCCATAGAATAAAGAAACATTGGATCCCTTATTGTGCCAATGGCACTCCTGGCACCAAAATCTACTGAGAACCAGCATATGTGTCACTGATCAAAAGTGATATGACCGCTTTTTGCTCAGTTCTGCAGCAGAGAACTTATTTTTAGATTAATTATCCTAAAAGATATTGCATAATATTGTCAATTGGATTCTTTGAATCTTTTGTCTATTACTGAATCAATCTTATGAGCCAGGGGCGGATTGGTCATAGACCTTACAGGGAAATTTCCCAGTGGGCCCATGCCCAGGGGGCCACCTGGGCCCTCCTCTCGGCCTGCCAGTGGAAGATTTTAGGGATGCATTTTGTGATGGACTGTGGTATTTGGCTCAGTTGGGGTGGTATAATGTGCTGCAAAATGGTATTGCTGGCCTTGCCTTCCATCAGTTTCCTGCTGAATGAGGATAGAACAGGTCCTTTTGCAGGTCCTGAAGAAAAGAGGATACCGGCTGCACGATCAAGTGAATGAGGTGAGTTTTTTTTTAATTATTTTTAACCCCTCAATGGCCATTTTATTCAGCATTCTATCTTAAGAATGCTATTATTTTCCGTTATAACCATGTTATAATGGAAAATAATAAACTGAAGTTCAGGTCCCCATTGACTTTAACTTCACCGGGTTAGCTCATCCCTATTTATTATGTATCAAACCATGACCAGTACCCTATTTGGCATAGAACCTTCATGTGTGCTGTGTTATAAAACTGCTCATGCTTCAGTAAAATGTACTCATTTTAAGATGCTGCATCTGTGTCTGCTCCTTGCTTGGCTACCCGAGCTGCTCGCCATTTGGATAAAATTCAGAACCGAGAGAGCATAATCTGGGCTGATTTTGTCCACAAAGGCATTGAGACTGGATACAAAATGTCCCATATAAATACAGCATTTGGACCCTTTACAAAAAGTCACTAGAACCTATATGTCCCAAAACATTTGACCAGCTCTAGATGGGTTAGGGTTTTCAAATGGACAAGGAAATTGTTTTTCTCCATTCCCACCTGAATGGAGGAAGCGAAGTGTTAACACCAAAATGGCACTACATACATAAGGAGAAATACTGCCCAAAGGAGCCTGCAGAGTCCTAGGCTACATAAGATCTGTAAGCTACAACTTATCTGTGTAAGCAGAGTGATCAAGCAATGAAGCTATACAGAATCCACTGCAAGGTGAGGGGAAACACATTAAGACACCACCACCGCAGTTCAGGACAAGCATAGCTAGCAGTCTGCATCATACAGTGGACACCTACAGCCAAAGTACAGCCAAGGGAAGGGAATCAGGAGAGAGACACTGTCAGCTAGCAAACTTCTTAGTGTCATTTTCTGTCACATTGCAGCCACTATACCCCATTATCTGGAAGGAGATATTGCACGTTGTACAAACTGCGGCTGATTGTGCTGCTATGTTTTTTACACTCAGTAAAGAAAGAAAATCTTTGTTCGATAATATCTGCCTGGTTTCTTCACATCACTTACTCACTGCACCGAACCCGGGTCTGGATACAACTGCAACTTCTGCTCCTGCTTTAATTACACATTTGGGTAGAAGTATTCTTTAACTTTTCTCTTTTTGAAATTTTTAGGTAAAGGTCTACATTTTTTTTTAAAACATTGGTAAATACACACTACAGAACTAGATTATTGTTTATAAACCACTACATAGAAAAGTCTTCCTTTCACCATATGAATTATTTAACATACAAACCAGTAGAATTCAGTCTCTGGATCTATTGTTATTTCACATCTGCTAAGATTTGGTCTCACTGCTGCTTGCGGCTTCCAACCCTGTAATTGTGACGCTTCCCCTACATGTGAGATTTCAGTCTTTTGTGTCTTGGAAAACAAAGTCTTTGAGAGAAGGATATTTGTTAAGCTATAATAGTATAAGGCTGACATTTGTATGAATAAAGTCCTGCTGGGCTGGAGAATGGGGTACTTAGCCTGGGCCCGGGGTCACAATTCATAGTTTATACATGACAAATTTTAATGGTGAGATGAAAAATATGTGATATTTCGGAGAGAGACTGAAAGTTTTCTTTTCAGATTTACAGGGTGCAAAGTAATTATGTTTAATATCGGTGATTCTTTTTTATGAGATGTCTTTGCAGGCAAGGCTACTAGGCATGAGGCCAACATTACTAACCACAGGACACTTAATACTCTGCACTTAAACACTCAAGAGGAACAAGGACAGTCATTTGTGGTTTTCACATTGTTAAAGATAAGAAAGTAGAGTCATTATTAAAAGAAAAACCTTATCAGGAATGTATCATGAAAAAATTATTTATTTAAACCAGGTTTCTAAAATCCTTTTGTGACTTTTCACATATCAAATAAATTTAAATATTCCACAACTCAATTATCAGTTTTTCTGTATAGACTGGGACATGACACACACATTCATTAAAGGGTGTCTTATTTAATGGCAGTCCTATTCTACTGCTGGATGCCTATATAAGGCTGGATAGTACAACTGTACTCAATCACTTCATTATAATCTATGCCATTTCCTTTTCAATTGACTCCTATTCATTTTAGCTGCCAGAAAGCACACACCATGCTGTACTGTCCTAACATACAACCCAGAAACATCATCTCCAGCACCTCCGGTACCTCCAGAAGTGGCTTTCAAGATTGAAAATAAATACCGACAACATAAAAAAAATCTAAATATTATTTCTCTTCTATGTGACATATCTAAAATGGTTCCTTCAACAGTAGATTGTCCAGATCAGATAGTCCTTTTATTTCAAGAAATTAAATAGAGTAAAGCAATGGAGACTCTGGTCAAACATGCATTCTTTTTGTAGCTAAAAAAAGGTGAGCTTGCTCTTTAAATCAGGGTGGTTATTAACGGCACTCGGCACACACTCAGATTGGGTCACTGTAACTAGTGGGGTACCTCAGGGGTCAGTATTGGGCCCTATTCTTTTCAGTATATTTATTAATGATCTTGTAGAAGACTTGCACAGTAAAATATAATTTTTTTCCACTAAACTGTGTAAAGTAGTTAACACTGAAAAGGACAATATACTGCTACAGAGGGATCTGGATAGATAACCCAAATTAGGGTTATTTACTTTATAAAAAAAGATGACTGAGGGGAGATCTAATAACTATGTATAAATATATCAGGGGTCAGTACAGAGATCTGTCCCATCATCTATTTATCTCCAGGACTGTGATTGCGATGAGGGGACATCCTCTGCGTCCGGATGGAAAGAAGGTTTGTACACAAACATAAAAGAGGATTCTTTACGGTAAGAGCAGTGAGACTATGGAACTCTCTGCCTGAGGAGGTGGTGATGGTGAGTTCACTAAAAGAATTCAAGAGGGGCCTGGATGTATTTCTGGAGTGTAATAATATTACAGGTTATTGGAGTCGGGAAGGAATTTTTTATTTATTTATATCTTAAGTGGGGAAAATTGGCTTCTACCTCACAGGGTTTTTTGCCTTCCTTTGGATCAACTAGCAGGATAACAGGCCGAACTGGATGGACAGGTGTCTTTTTTCGGCCTTATCTACTATGTTAGTATGTTACTATGTTACATTTTACTTAAAGTGGTCTTCTGAGCAGCCTAGCAATTTGTGAATTGTGGGGGTTTAACCACCAGAGCCCTCATCAGCAGAATGAGCCATAAAATTTTAGTAATTGGTGAAAAACTGCAATCACAACACTGCTGCATGTATGGACACACTGCTGTACCTTGAAGGGTCTACCAAGCTCCAAAGATCTCCTAATTATTGGTGGTTTTAGAATAGCCGTCAAGGAATGGATCCGCAATGTGTCTTCCTGGAAATCCTTTCAATTGCAAGATGCTCTTCGAAAGACTGCTTTGCATGTTTGCTGCAAAAAAAGCCACTTCATCTGTACAGGAAAATAAAACTCAGCTACCTATTGCATGCTAAAACTATGGGAGTCAGCTGTTGGGCTTTTCTCACTCATAATGACTTGTGTGGTTTGCAGATGCTTTTCTCAACCACATCGAAAAAGCTTGAAAGATTTAGTAGAATATTTCGGAAGCCTGGTCATCTCCATTCATCATTGTAATTACTGTGCTTTTGTCACCTTCTCCTCTACTGCCCAATACTTTATGAAGAGCCTAATGATGATTATAACTCTGATAACCATTTCATCCCATTTTTGTGTGTGGAGTTTACTGGTATGTCATGATTGATGTGTTTAATCAATACAATGAAACTCTTCACTTACAATAAAGGGATCTTCAAGGAACAGACCAGGCTCTCGGATAACACAGAATCAGCAAATAAGAACATGATACATGATTTTACTCTGAACTTTTTTATTTGTGACATCTCATTTCAGATTGTTCTAAGAGTTTATTAGGTTTGTAGGAAATTGTGTTTTCATGTCCTTGGTGAGGAGACTTTTTGGCATCCACAAAATAGACACATACATAAAAATGTACTGAGTTTTTGGGTAAATCTGTGCACCTATGTTTATACTGCACCCTACTGCAATTTTTTCTTCAGGTTACCCTGATGGGAAGCAGTATGTTGTGTATGTTACATTTTCTATACGGCCATCACCATTTCATGCAAGGTACAGAAGGCATTGAAGATAAAGATTAAATATTTTCCAAATGTGACCTACAATATGTCAATGTATTATGACATTCCACAGAAGGACTATAGGTTACTCACTATTGGTGGGGGCTATACAGCACTATTATTTAGGCGTGGTATGGCACTATTGTTAGGATATTATACAGTACGATTATTTTGGCGCGGTATAGCATTCTTATTGGGAGACTGTAAAATACTGTTATTTAGACAGTATGAAACTATTATTAGGATACTATACAGTACTGCTATGTAGGTGCTGCATTGTATTATTTGGTGACAATATAACCCTGTTATATAGGCACTTACTGCATTATTATTTAGTTATTGTATGAAACTATAGTTGGGGCTGTAGGGTCATTTTATTTAGGCACTGCATGAAACTATTGTCACTGGATTATATGCCACTATTATTTAGGAACTGTATGGCACTATTTTTAGGGAACTATACTGCACTGTTATATGGGTACCAGGGATGCAACTACCGCCATAGCAGCTGCTATGGGGCCTGCAGTAACAGGGGGGCTTTGGCTGTCAAGCCCAGGCCTTGTCTGTTAGTACACATACAGTGGATATAAAAAGTCTAAAATTGAGACAAAGATAAATCATTTCAGAACTTTTTCCACCTTTAATGCGACCTATAAACTGTACCACTCAATTGAAAAACAAACTGAAATCTTTTAGCTGGAGGGAACAAAAAAAAGTGCCTCTGAATTACCCCAAATAAATCTCAGCTGCTTTAGTTCGTCTTTCCTGAAATCTTCTTAGTCGCATCCCACAGCAAAAGCCATGGTCCACAGAGAGCTTCCAAAGCATCAGAGGGATCTCATTGTTAAAAGGTATCAGTCAGGAGAAGGGTACAAAAGAATTTCCAAGGCATTAGATATACCATGGAAGACAGTGAAGACAGTCAACATCAAGTGGAGAAAATATGGCACAACAGTGACATTACCAAGAAGTGGATGTCCCTCCAAAATTGATGAAAAGACGAGAAGAAAACTAGGCTGTGAGGCTACCAAGAGGCCTACAGCAACATTAAAGGAGCTGCAGGAATATCTGGCAAGTACTGGCTGCGTGGTACATGTGACAACATTCTCCTGTATTTTTCATATGTCTGGGCTATGGGGTAGAGTGGCAAGACAAAAGCCTTTTCTTACGAAGAAAAACATCCAAGCCAGTCTACATTTTGCAAAAACACATCTGAAGTCTCCCAAAAGCATGTGGGAAAAGGTGTTATGGTCTGATGAAACCAAGGTTGAACTTTTTGGTCAGCATCATGCTTTGGGGCTGTTTTTCTTCAGCTGGAACTGGGGCCTTAGTTAAGATAGAAGGAATTATGAACAGTTCCAAATACCAGTCAATATTGGCACAAACCCTTTAGGCTTCTGCTAGACAGCTGAACATGAAGAGGAACTTCATCTATCAGCATGACAATGACCCAAAGCATACATCCAAATCAACAAAGGAATGGCTTGACCAGAAGAATATTAAAGTTTTGGAATGGCCCAGCCAGAGCCCAGACCTGAATCCGATTGAAAATCTGGGGGGTGATCTGAAGAGGGTTGTGCACAGGAGATGCCCTCGCAATCTGACAGATCTGGAGTGTTTTTGCCAAGAAGAGGGGGCAAATCTTGTCAAGTCAAAATGTGCCATGCTGATAGACTCATACCCAAAAAGACTGAGTGCTGTAATAAAACCAAAAGGCGCTTCAACAAAGTATTAGTTTAAGGGTGTGCACACTTATGCAACCATATTATTTTATTTTAATATTTTTTCTTCCCTCTACCTAAATGATTTCAGTTTGTTTTTCAATTGAGTTGTACAGTTTATAGGTCACATTAAAGGTGGAAAAAGTTCTGAAATGATTTATCTTTGTCTCATTTTTTTACAGCTCAGAAACCTGACATTTGAACAGGGGTGTGTAGACCTTTTATATCCACTGTACATACACAAACACATACACAGGGTGACTGGCACAACATTTCTGTCTGTTCTGTCTGTCTTATAACCTGAACCTAATTCCCTGGCCTGTGCTCTCTACAGCAGCAGGTGCAATGTGGTGGTATCGTTGCACCTGCTGGGCTAGTTAGGAAAGCACACAGGCCTGGGACCCTCCTCCAGCCTGAGAGCTGTTCTGCTCAGCTCTGCAGGCGCATGATCACACCTTCTGCTGGGAAGAACATGATGTGCTCCATTCATCAAGTGAACGAGGCTAGGTGACTGCAATTTTATGGTCCACTTTGTGGTAACTGTTGATCAAAGTGTTTGTAAAGTGAATATATGGCACTTATTAATATAGCATTCGTTGATATTCTGCAGCATTTTCTATATTTCATAAGACACATCCCCTTGGCTTCGTTTTTTGTGTTGTCCACATGGAGGTCCTGTCCATAAAATGGCTGCTGATGGAGGGTCATGTGACGAGGCAAATCAGTCTGCTCCATTGAAATGTATTGCTCCTGCCATCTACACTTGCAGTATTGGGAGATTAGTGCAGGTGTAGCACGTTAGAATGGAGGAAAAATATTGTTATATTTTAGTACGGGTGTTTTCGGATGCGAAAATGTCTGTGATGTTTTTTAAATTGTTTATTTAAATTTTGGGGAAAGGGGAGAGATTTGAACTTTTATATTTTTTATTTGTTTTATATTTCAAAAACTTTAATTTAATTTCTTTTTTACTTTTTTTAAAGTTGCCCTAGATGACTATAACCAGCAATCATTAACTGCCAATTGTGTTCTGTGATGGGTACTTATCCATCACAGAACAGACCATTCACTGTATACCAATATAGTGCTGTCACTTGCAGGCTTATATTGGAATATACCACCAGTGATAGGTTTCACTATCACTGGCATATAACAGCTTCCCCGATCTCAGCCTGGGAGGGGTGCTATGGTCACGCGGCTCCCGCGTTTACCTTGCTCAGATGCCATGGTCACATTTGACCATGGCACCTGAAGGTTTAAATGTCGCAGAAACCAAGTGGCTAGCACACCCACTGCAGTTGCAAGTGGGCGCCATCTTACACGTACAGTGAAGGTTGTGAAAGGTGTTAAAGGAGCATTCTACTATGAAGGGGGTACTAAGAGGTAATAACTACTGGGGCACTAAGGGTGCATATAAGGCCCAGCTGGCAAATTGTAAAGTAAATTGTAAGGGACACATCTATTAAGAATTGCGTTTTAGACGCAGGTCTTAATAAGGCCCTGCGCTGGCGGTGGACCCACCAAAGTTATGTAGAGGTGCCAGCCTCTAAATAAACTTCAGTGTATTCACCACCGCTTTCTAGCTGTCTAACATTTAGACTATATTCTACACCAACTTTTTTAAACCTGGCGTGAGTGTGGAAAAGGCGCAGATTGCGGCACATAGGACCTTTGCGTCATAATCTGTGACAAAAATACGCATAAAGAGGCTTTTCTGTTATTAAATGACCAACTAAATTACTAACTAAATTAAGTATGTATGTAGAATACACATCTTGTATGTTGGCTACACCACAGGTTGTTTGAAACAACAGAAACATATAGGAGTTTCAAGGTATTTAATGAATTAACACCCCGCCCATTACGGGGAGAGGATCCTTGGTGCAAGTTCCTGATTATGGAAGTGTAAGTGGTGACCTAGCAGTGTTTGTGATAGATTTTATGGAGATATACAAATAAAGCAAGCATTTTATATTGGATGACGGAATCTGCTTTTTTCCATTATATCCTTTAGATTTTTACAAAAATAACACCAACATTGAAAAGGAGTGCCATACAAGCAGTCGTTTTTGTAAGAGCTGCAAAACTAAAACGTCTGAAGAACCATAAACACGAGAATATAGGACAAAGAGAGAAAAACATGTCACGGTGCAAATTAATATAATAGGCTGTTTAGACAATAACAAGAAGATAAAGACCAACAACCTGGTGGAAATCAGCGTTCATTATCCGCAGAGAGAGCAGCGGGACGGAGGCTTATTATTTCTATTAGTCAAATTTGTTTTGGCTTCCGCAGAAGTTAAGAAGTATCAGATACAAACTAGAATGGAGACAACCTCGCTTATGCTGTATCTAAAAATACACCGAACATCTCTGCTGACTGGTCAGTGGCTTAGCAATAGGGGGTGCAGCGTTAGCAGTCGCTACTGGGCCCAGGAGCCTGAGGGTGCCCAAAGACCCTTGTGCCACATAAGAAGACATGGTATTATAGAAATGTTTGCCTCATGCAGCATGAAGGCTATGTGCTTCCCTGCCCCCTGTCCACAAACCACTGAGGGAAGGGGGGCCCAAAGCTGAACCCTTGCACCAGGGCACATGAGCCTTTAGCTATGCCCCTGACTGACAGACAGGACTTACCTTATTATGCTTATTTTGCTTAACCCACTAGCTCAGCCCTGTGGAACCTGGAATCACCTGATTCCATATAGCTGCCATATACAGTGAAGAAGATGTAGCCACACATAGGCATAGCCCTCACTTTTAAAGTTTATGGAAATAATGACTTCCTAAGGCTTTCTCCACACAGTTTTTTTTTTTTTTATAAAAATGTTTTGAACATTTTTTAAGTATTTTTTGCAGTGTTTATCATTGCATTTTTCCTTGGTACACTTTACAATATGCATCCCAAATCATAAAGTGAAGCCCATGGGAAAAATGCCAGAAAGATTGCCATATCTAAAGGATGTGACATTTTGAAAAAAGAAACACCCAAAACGCTAAAACGAACACAGTGCAACCACAATGCAAAAATGCAGGCTCAAATAAACGCTTTGTAATATTTCATTCACACGTCCGCAAAATGGAACCAGACCTATTCAATTTCAATGGGTCCGGAAAAGATGCGGACAGCACACAGTGTGCTGTCTGCATGCGCACTTCCGTTCCGTATCCGCACTTCCGTTCTGCAAAAAAATAGAACATGTCCTATTCTTGTTCGCAGACACGGACAAGAAAAGGCATTTCTATTAAAGTGCCAGCCATGTGCGGTCAGCAAAATGCGGAACGCACATAACCGGATGTCCATGTTTTGCGGATCCGCAATTTGCAGACCGCAAAACACTTGCGGGCGTGTGAATGGACACTAAGTACTACAGATGTTCTTGAATGGCACAATTCAAGCATATGTGACTGCTGAGACAAGTGACTGGTGGGGACCAGAAGTGGCCAGGAACAGGGCAGCAGCTTGAGAATGGTGGGGCTGTGGTCATGTGAATTTTTCTTTTTTAATTTGCCACGGTTTCCATCCATTGGGGTTGTCAGTAGGCCAGACAACCCTTTTAGCAAGGAGTGACTTTATTGGTAGAAATCTCACATTTTTATGGAAGGTCCTTTAGAAGGTGAACTTCCATGCACTAGGACAGGGATGGGCAAACTGCGGCTCTCCAGCTGTTGCAAAACTACAACTCCTAGCATTCAAAGACTGCTTACAGCTATCAGCCTACAGCAGGGCATGGTGGGAATTGTAGTTTTACAACAGCTGGAAAGCCGCAGTTTGCTCATTGTTGCCTGAGATTAGAAAAATATTAGTCCATATTTGTTTTCCAAGAAACAGTAACACTCTACTGAATACATTTTTAATACTATAGTATTGCATCTCAGTTCCATTCACTTGAAATCACAATTGCAGTCATGTAACTAAGGGGGAAGCAAGGAAGTGGCTGCTTCAGGGCCCGTGCTGAGAAGGCCCCCGGTAGCAGGGTCTTTACTTTATCTTCAGGTCAGGCTGGGCCCCCTTCACATGCAGTTACATTGGGGGCTCGCCCTGCTATTGGACTAATTCAGTAAAACAGGGCCCACCCGGCCACCTACCCATCCATCTGCCCTTCCCACCTCCACGGTGCATGGCATGAGGCTGGCCATGAAACAATACAAGCTGGTAGAGCACTATGGATATCAATCACTACAGGCAGCACTGGCAGCCTGCCCAGTCCTAAAGCCAGTCCTCACCACAGGAAAGGCACAGCAGACGAGTGCGGCATATTCTTCAGGTGTTGGTATGTGCCCCTGCCTGCAGGTTCTGGGCATGACAAGAGAGAGCAGGGCAGTTGGGACAGGAGAGGTGAGGCCAGCCAGGTACAGGGCAGTGAGTGTGCAGTCAGGGCAGGTTGCAGCATGCAGCTGCCACATCCATCCTAGCCTCCTATATAGTACCATGCATCTGCTATAGTAAAGGAAACTGGCGGAGGGTGGGATGGCTGCCTGGCAGCTCAGCATGCAGCTGTCAGGCAGCCATCCTAAACTCTGCCCACTTCATCTTTTGTCAGCCTTCTGTACTATAGCATGCAGTACATGGCAGCCTGCCCTCTCTGCCCCGCTGTGTACTAGTGCTTATTTTGCCACACTTACCTATCCACACGTCATACCAGAATGGTCTTGGACTGACATTGGGTGCGTGCATATGTAAGCGTGCCATAATAGGCACTAGTACACAGCGGAGCAGCGAGGGAAAGAGAGGGGAGGCTGCCATGTACTGCATGATATAGTACAGAAGGCTGACAGAGAGAGTGGGCAGAGGTTCGGATAAAAATTCAAATCACCCCCTTTCCCATTGTTTGATATAAAGATAAACATAAAAAAAAACATTTTGCTGTGTCCAAAAATATCTACACTATTAAAATATAAAAATGTTTCTTGTGCAGTGTACGCAGTAACTAAAAACAATAAGAACACATGATTTACCATTTCTTGGTCACTGTGTCCCCCCAAAAAAATTTTTAGAACGGCGATCAAAAAGTGGTTGTACTCAAAAAACGGTACCAATAAAAATAGAAACTAGTTTGTCCACTAAAAAACAAAACCCAAAAAAATGACCCCATAGATCTCTGTAGACAGAAATATAAAAAAGTTTTGGCTTTCAGAAAATGGCGATACAAAGAAAAAAAAACTTTTTTTATTTTAAGTTTTTAAGTGTGTGTGTGTGGAGCATACAAAAATTTGCTGTGGGGCCCAGTCAGTCCTAGCTACACCCCTGCACAATTGTGTCAAAAATATCCATCCACCTGCTTTGCCTTGTAATTCGTTGTGCGGGTTGTAAATGCTGTTTTTGTCCTTCCGCCAAACATTTTTTTTCAGATCTGAATTTTACAACATAAAAGAGAAAACATTTGGATAACTTTCAGTGACACTGAGCTGTGAAACATACAATTGGCAAGTTTGCTCATTCCACATTTGCCCATATGGTCATTCATTCATCCTCTTCCACTGTAATATTTGTGTAAAAATCTGTAGCGAGAGTAAATAGAATTACACAAGAATGGATTTCATGGGATTCGTGATTATTCAGACGCACAGATGTTTTCTGCTCGCCCTCAATGTTCCACAGTACCATTGTTTAGAGTTTCATAGAACTTTGTTGTTTTTCTCACTGTTTTTGAATTATTTACAAGATATGGCGGCTGCTGTTTGCCAGATGTCTCATGTTTAACTGAAAACTGTGATTCTGAAAGCCACATAATGGTATCTATAGTCCTATTGATTGTTGGCCAGCTCAATTGTGGGCAGCAGGTGCTTGGAGATACTATATGCTTTACACAGTATCACACAATTTCTAATATTATTGCTATGCAGCAAGACCAGGAGGAGGCGGTGTGGAGGAAGGGAGTGGTAGTGACTCTGACTGTTACAGTCAATTACAGAGGCTTTCCTCACACCATTGTTCAGGGCACGCCCTGGTTCTGGGGCTCATGCCTGATGGTAGTTGTGGTGCTTGTGATATTAACTGTTTGCAAGGGTGCAGGGCAGGGCATGTAGAGAGTAATGGTTGACGTAGGGTGCAGGAGTCAGAAAACCAGGCCAGATGTGACAGAATACACATCTCTATTTACTTAGATGCAAAATGGGAGTAGTAGTACGTCCAATTATAGCAGAAAGAGCTCCAACTGCACATAGTACAGTTCTCTCCTAGAAAACATTGTATGGATTTAGGAAAGGATAAGGGATATGGCCCTCTCTGTCTTGCTGAAGTCTATCTCAGTAGAATCTATAGTGTGCAATAGTACTCATGTAATATTTGTTGTAATGCCCAATGTGGGATATGGGGTTTCAGAAATACAAATAGCCAAGGTTTGTTCAGATGTAAAAGGTGTCTTAATGGTATCCCTTACAGCAGTAGAGTCTAAGATGCTTTTGGTTGTAGGTTACCTTACTTACTTCATTGCACAGCAATGCAGACTCTAAGGGGGAGATTTATCAAGACCGGCACTTTTTGCACCAGTCTTGATATCCCTTCCGCAGTTGGAAGATGTACCTAATTTGTGATGAGGTTCATGCCTCTTCATCATTTAGGCACATCCTCCAGCAGTCCGTGTGCCTAAATAGAAATCTATGAACTGCCATAGATTTCTGGCTTCATTTGTGCAAGAAAACTGGCAGAAATTAAGATAAATTTGTTGAGGTTGCTGGCCTTGCCCCTTTCCTATATTTGCCCCACCCCTTTTAAGGAAATTGGCGAGATGAGGCAATTTTTTAAAAAAATTTGCAGTTAAAAAGTCGCAATCATATAGGGGGAGATTTATTATGAGCAAAATATTTGCGAAACAAATAATTTTATTGAATTTTAAAGTTCATACAAATAGAAAAGTAATACAATAATACAAAGTGTAAGCACAGTCATGAATAGTAGATACAATACCAGTAGACAGATAAATTAAGAAAATTATGCAAATCACATAGTGTCCATAAGGCCTCATGCACACGACCGTATTTATTTTGTGGTCTGAAAAAACGGATCCGCAAAAAATATGGATGATGTCCGTGTGCATTCCGTATTTTGTGGAACGGAACAGCTGGCCCCTAATAGAACAGTACTATCCTTGTCCGTAATATGGACAATAATAGGACATGTTCTATTCTTTTGCGGAACGGAAATACGGACATACGGAAATGGAATGCACACGGAGTAACTTCCTTTTTTTTGCTGAACCATTGAAATAAATTGTTCCGTATACGGTCCGCAGAAAAACGGAACGGAAATGGAAAGAAAATACGTTCGTGTGCATGAGCATGATGAGAAATTTGCTAAATGTGGCATAAAGAAAGCCAAGGCTCACAGGCTCAAGCAAAAGCAGCTTCAAATATTCTCATCATACCACTTAGAGTCTTTTCTATGTTCATCATACACAACCTCCTGTTGATACAGTACTTTCTTTCCTCTGTTTGGTTTGGTTTCCCCTTCCTGATGTTACCCTATCCCTTTAGTATAGCTACTATCCACCCTGTCCTTTTACAGCTCACACATTCCTACTCTGTTGCGCCAGATACATTGGTCCTGTCCATAGGCGTGTGCAGCCTATTGCATTAGGGTGTGCACCCTAAAGCACAAACACACACGCCGCTCGTGTATGTATGTAATATATATATATATATATATATATATATATATATATATATATATTATACACATACACACATATATAGCTTACAGTGAATGACTGACTGTAAATACTTACAGTTCTGAAGACTCCAGCAGGCTCAGGATCAGTGCTCTGGGCAGCTGGGCTCAGGGCTGGAAGTAGGCACCGCTCTGCCGTTCAGAAAGGAAACATATAAGGCGCACCAGCTCATAAGACGCACCTAGGTTTTAGAGGGGGGCAATAAAAAATTTTTTTTTTTTAATTACACCTCAGGTCAGACCACCAATCAGACCCCCAATGTTAATCAGACCCCAATAAGACCTCAAAACAGACCCCAATAAGACCTCAAATCAGACCCCCAATCAGACCTCAGCTCAGACCCCAATGTAAATGACCCCCAATCAGACCTCAGATAAGAGCCCCATGCCTCTCATCACCCCCATATCAGCCCCCATGCCTCTCATTAGCCCCCATTATGCCTCTCATCACCCCCATATCAGCCCCCATGCCTTTCATTAGCCCCCATATCAGCCTTTAGGCCATTAGCCCCATTATGCCTCTCATTAGCCCCCATCATCAGCCCTTATGCCTCATTAGCCCCCATAATCAGCCCTTATGCCTCACTAGCCCCATCATCAGCCCTTATGCCTCACTCGCCCCATCATCAGCCCTTATGCCTCACTAGCCCCATCATCAGCCTTATGCCTGATTAGCGCCATCATCAGCGCTTATGCCTCACTAGCCCCATCATCAGCCCTTATGCCTCATTAGCCACCATTATCAGCCATTATGCCTCATAAGCCCCACATTATGCCTCATTAGCCCCCATTATGCCTTTTTAGCCCCCATTTTGCCTCATTTGCCCCCATTTTGCCTCATTAGCCCCCATATGCCTCATTAGCCGTCATTATGCCTCTTATTAGCCCCCCATTATGCCTCTCATTAGCTTCATTATGCCCCCATGTGCCTCATTATGACCCCATGTGCCTCATTACCCCCCCATGTGCCTCATTATGCACCCATGCACCTCATTATGCCTCTCATTAGCCCCCCATTATGCCTCTCATTAGCCCCCATGTGCCGCATTATGTCCCCAGCAGCCTCATTTTTTATAAATTAAAAAAACACTTACCTTTCCTGCTCCTGGACGCCGCTGCTCCTCGCAGCCCGTTCTTCCTCCTGATGTCAGCTCTCGGCTGTGCGTTCTAAACTGGTGCGCACAGTGTGACGTCATGCTGTGCGCAGCCCTACACAGTCGACAGCCGAGGACCAGGAAGCGGTAAGTTCACTGCTTTCTGGTCCTAATGAGCACCTCCATCACCGGATAGAACATCAAAACCATTTATTTGGCTGCTCAGTACCAGCCTATACAGTGCCTTGCAAAAGTATTCACCCCTCTTGACTTTTTTCGTATTTTTGTGCCTCACAACCTGGAATTAACATGGATTGTTTGAGGATTTGCATCATTTAATTTACAGAACATGCCAACAACTTTGAAGATTTTTTTTTTTTATTGTGAAGCAGACAACAAATAGGACAAAATAACATAAAAAGTCAATGCGCATAATTATTCACCCCCCTAAAGTCAATACTTTGTAGAGCCACCTTTTGCGGCAATCACAGCTCCAAGTCGCTTTGGATAAGTCTCTATGAGCTTGCTACATCTTACCACTAGGATTTTTGCCCTTTTCTCCTTGCAAAACTGCTCCAGCTCCTTCAAGTTGGATGGTTTGTGCTTGTGAACAGCAATCTGTAAGTCTGACCATAGATTTTCTATTGGATTGAGATCTGGTCTTTGACTAGGCCATTCCAACTGCTCCAGCTCCTTCAAGTTGGATGGTTTGTGCTTGTGAACAGCAATCTGTAAGTCTGACCATAGATTTTCTATTGGATTGAGATCTGGTCTTTGACTAGGCCATTCCAACATTTTTTGACTTTTTAATTTACAGAACATGCCAACAACTTTGAAGATTTTTTTTTTTTATTGTGAAGCAGACAACAAATAGGACAAAATAACATAAAAAGTCAATGCGCATAATTATTCACCCCCCTAAAGTCAATACTTTGTAGAGCCACCTTTTGCGGCAATCACAGCTCCAAGTCGCTTTGGATAAGTCTCTATGAGCTTGCTACATCTTACCACTAGGATTTTTGCCCTTTTCTCCTTGCAAAACTGCTCCAGCTCCTTCAAGTTGGATGGTTTGTGCTTGTGAACAGCAATCTGTAAGTCTGACCATAGATTTTCTATTGGATTGAGATCTGGTCTTTGACTAGGCCATTCCAACACATTTACATGTTTCCCCTTACCCTCAGTTCACACTTGCGCGTTTTACAGCGCGTTCGAACGCGCTGTAAAACGCATAACCGATGCAAACCAATGCTTCCCTATGGGACTGGTTCACATTTTCGCATTTTACAGCGCGTTCGAACGCGCTGAAAAACGCCCGACGCATAAACAAGTACTTGAGCTTTTTTGGGGCGTTTGTCGCGCGTTTTGGTCCATAGACTTCAATGGGAACGCACAACGCTTGTATTTTGCACGTTTTTGACACTGAAAACGTGCGTTCGAACGCGCGTTTATGAATTTGCAACATGCTGGAAAGGCCAAACCCCAGGTGCTAGGCACAGTTTGGAGAGAAGCCAAAAACGACAAAAAATGCGCACAAAAACGCGCGTCTCAGAAACGCTCAGGTGTGAACCCAGCGTTAAAGCAAAGCACTTTGGGTCATTGTCCTGCTGGAAGGTGAACCACCGTCCTAGCCTTAAATCACGCACAGAGTGGTACAGGTTTTGCTCAAGAATATCCCTGTATTTAGCGCCATCCATCTTTCTCTCAACTCAGACCAGTTTCCCAGTCCCGGCCACTGAAAAACATCCCCACAGCATGATGCTGCCACCACCATGTTTCACTGTGGGGTCGGTGTTCTTTGGGTGATGTGATGTGTTGGGTTTGCGCCAGACATAGCGTTTTCTTTTATGGCCCAAAAGTTCAATTTTAATCTGATCAGACCAGAGCACCTCTCTCCATACATTTTGGGAGTCTCCCCACATGCATTTTCGCAAACTCAGAACGTGCCTTTTTGTTTTTAGCTGAAAGTAATGGCTTTTTTCTGGCCACTCTGCCATAAAGCCCAACTCTATGGACCGTACAGCTTATTGTCATCCTATGTACAGATACTCCAGTCTCTACTGTGGAACTCTGCAGCACCTCAAGGGTTGCCTTAATTATCTGTGCTGCCTCTCTGATGAATGCCCTCCTTGCCCGGTCCGTGAGTTTTGGTGGGCGTCCATCTCTTGGCAGGTTTGCTGTTGTGCCATGTTCTTTCCATTTGGTTATGATAGATTTGATGGTGCTCCTGGGGATCATCAAAGATTAGGATATTTTTTTATAACCTAACCCTGGCTTGTACTTCTCAACAACATTGTCCCTTACTTGTTTGGAGAGTTCCTTGGTCTTCATGGCAGTGTTTGGTTAGTGATGCCTCTTGCTTAGGTGTTGCAGCCTCTGGGGCCTTTCAAAAAAGGTGTGTATATGTAAAGACAGATTACATGACACTTAGATTGCACACAGGTGGACATCATTTCACTAATTATGTGACTTCTGGTAATTGGTTGCACCAGAGCTTTTTATGGGCTTCCTAACAAAGGGGGTGAATACATATGCACATCTGGTTCTGTTTTCTATTTCTGAACATTAGTTTTATTTATATATTTTTCTCATTTTACGTCACCAACTTAGACTATCGTGTTCTGATCTATCACATAAAATTTAGATTAACAAAACATTGAACTTAAGGCTGTAATATAACAAAACATGAAAAAAGTCAGGGGGGGGGGGGGGTGTTATCACTTTTGGCACTGTATGTTGGCACTGTATGTCATTGACCCGAATTGAAAATTGAATACTATGTGATTTGCAGAATGTTCTGTTATTTATCTTAACACTTTTGTCTAGAAAAACTACTTCAGTTTTTCTGCTCCATCCCTATTGGAGTGAGATTGTGATGATTCCCCCCACCCTAACACTTTTCAAAAAAAGTCTCAATGATAAATCTGAAGTGAAACTCATTAACATAGCTAACCACAACCACTTTCCCACCCATATTTTAAAACCAGAGTGAGTGGTGTAAAACTCAAAAAATTCCAAACATTTTTGAGCGAGTGCAAAAAGATGCAAATGCGCTATTTTGCAACTTTTTGAAATCAGAATTTTGGAGTGAAGGCATCATAAATCAGGACCATAGTTTAGAAAGCTGTACAGGGAAAATTGTTGAAAATGTTTAATAAAGAGCAACTGGAAAAAAACATTTTTGGGGCTCAAAATTCGTAGAATGCCATAATCAAAAAATACTCCCAAAGCTGTCAATAGCCTTTAACAAAATCCATACCAACCAGTCTTCTTTAGAATACATGTGCAAAATTTGGAGTCTATTGTAATATTCACTCATTTTTGAAATCCTGAATGTGTATTTAAAGAGGACCTTTCACCAGTCCAAAGTTTGTTAGTCAATGGTATGTACATGCAGAGCAGCACCCAGGGATGTCCCTGCACTTACTATTATCCCTGGGTGCCGCTCCATTCGTCTGCTGTAGCCCCCGATACCGGCGCACGTGCTGCTGATACTTTTGCCTTGGGCGGAGTCATTCTCTTTTGCCCTGGGCGTCTCCTTCTCCCAGGCTTGAGTGCTGGTTAATCGCCATGCTCAGCTCATATCCTGGGAGGTTGCAGAATATGAGCTGAGCGCTGCTATTGTCCAGCGCTCCAGCCTGGGAGAAGGAGACGCCCTGGGCAAAAGAGGATGTCTCCGCCCAAGGCAAAATTATCAGCAGCACGTGCGCCGGTACTGGGGCTACAGCAGGCGAATGGAGCGGCACCCAGGGATACAAGTAAGTGCAGGCACATCCCTGGGTGCTGCTCTGCATGTACATACCATTGACTAACTAACTTTGGACTGGTGAAAGGTCCTCTTTAACTTTCAGTATGTTGGCTCTTTTTGTTTGGAAACCAGCTATGTACTGAAGTAGTGTTGAGCTCATCTGAAGTCGCTTCATTCAAACTTCAGGATAATACTGTACGGAGATCTGTCAGTAATAGAAGGTAAGGGGTCCGATGAGCTTAAGTAAGTTATTCGCTAAGTAGCACGTGACTTCGTTGAATAACTTCGGCGGTTTATTTTTAAAGTGGAAAACCACTTTTGAAACTTGAAACCGAACTCTGCTTTGGTTCTGAGGTACTAGTCGGAACTGTACAGTATTATTCCGAAGTTTTGAATGAAGCGACTTCGGGTGAAGCATCCGAAGCTTGCTTCGCTCAACACTATTAACTGAAGCATTACATGTAAGCATTTTGAATGAAAGAACGCCCAAGGAATATGGAAGATGGAAGCATCATATCCAATGTGGAAAATAGAGAGGGGTTCATGCATATCCAATGTGGAAAATAGAGAGGGGTTCATGAGTTGGAGATTCCCCTCTATGACACCTGTAGAACCTGTGTCATCAAGACAACCAAATTTAAGAACAGACATCATTTTAAAGGGTTTTCCATATTTTTATTTCTCAGATGAACTAGGAAAAAATAACCACTAATCACCTGATCAATTGCCTGTCCCAAGCTTAACACATAGGATGTTTCTTGGACTGCCTGTTCTGCCAATCATTGGCTGCAACACTAACCCGGCTCAGCAAATGAGGGGGCAGCCTAAGCCATTTCCACTGTGTCAAGGTTGGGGCCAAGAAGTTGTGAGCACTGGGGATTGGGGGCAGTGTAGGAACGGCAGTGAATCTTGTGGAGGTGAGTAATTATTGAATTTGTAACCCATTCCAGCCCCCTATATTTAAAAATTTTTCAGAAAGAAAATTGAATGCAAAACACCCAACCCCCAAACATTCCAATGATACAACCAGAGGCAGAATATTCTATGCTATTTCTCTGTTGCGTGAGACTTGTATTGCCTCTGCATCACACTTGTTTAGTGACTGTCACATATAACAAATTGACTAAATTTAGCCGGAGAAAAGAAAATATTGCTGAACCCTGAAATGTCAGAAAAATGACATTTATAAGTCATTGCATTATGTTGTAAACGTTCCTATTTGTCACTGATCTTTTGTTATCAGCGCAGTATTATGAGATGACTTACAAGCAAGATAAGGCATAAGAGAAGACTTTACATGCATGTAGTGGGGATTGTATTTACATGCTGAATTACACTTGCAATTGCAAAGGCCAGGAATGTGTCGAGCAAATGTAATAGAGATCTTATTCCTGGAGAGCTTGTTCTGGTAGAGAAGACGTGCTCAGGAATATAAGTTTTAGAGATAAAGTTGGATATGCAGCAGGAGAAGATAAATGGAAATAAAATATATTGTCTGTTTATTAAAGAACGTTTCCACCTAAAATAACAAATTCCAGTCCTTGAGTTGTCCTCTTTTGCCAGGTTCTGATCAGGTACTTCTAACTCCCTCTGTTATTGGCAAAGCTAAGCAACAGTCATATATTCTTTATAAGTACCCACCTTTCCCAGGACCAAATGTGACTGTTAATGTATCTACTACCACTGAATCCAGGGGCATACACAGATCTTATAGGGCTCCGTAGGATGGGCCCCCCTCTCTCACCCAGTTTCCCAGTACGTTTCCATCAATCCATCATTGGCAATGCAGAATGCAAAGTATAACACCCTAGATTTCTGATCAATTTACTTTTTTTTAAGCAGATGAAATTTTTATAATAAAATAAAAAAGTCACCCTTGGCGTCAGACTTCTAGTAAATTCAGTAAATTGGAACTGGTACTTCAGAAATATGGTTCTCATTCTGACCATCATATTTCTCAATGTATTTATACCAGAAAACTAGCATAAATACATCGATAATGCTCCTACTACAAAGCTGGCTGCCTGCAGCCACCACTAGGGGGAGCTCAGTGTATCGGAATTTTATCGGAGCTGTAATCATCTATTTGCGCTGAACTCCCTCTAGTCTTGGCTGTGTTTTTACATCAGAAAGATACAAAAGAGTTTCACGCAAGGCCTCCCTCCCTCAAGCCCCGTAGCAGTTGCGTGCTCGGCCTCCATTAAAGGTGTACCTTTGTATACTTGTATGAATAGGCATAAGGGTAAAAATGGCTACCATATGAGACCAGTAGTGGATCCAGTAGTCTCAACTCTCACCTTTGGGGTCTTTTAATTAACTTCTGGTGGGCCTGGATTTCCATTCATGGTGTATATGAGGATGCACATGTTTGTTCTCCTCCTTGTGTAATTCTTCTGGTTACTTAGTTCAGCCTGGTTTATTATCTCGGGCGGACTGCTTCTTCCACAGAACTGATCATAGCTGGGATTTCTGAGTTCAGGCTGTGTAGGCTCACAGCTGAGACAACATCATTATGTTCTCAGTGTAATTGCACACAATGACTTTGGATTGGATCACAATCAGCCTTCCTTTATACTTTAGGAAGCTAAAATGTCATTGTTCAACAGTAAAATCTCTGGAATTTTGAATATTTAATAAGAGCAAATAAATACGGAGCAGCAAGACCATTGAGCTCCGCCAGCACAATGAAGACTTTGTAGTGACAAGTTCCTGATTACCGTCATTTAATGTCAAACAACGGTAGGGAAATAAATATCAAAATCCATACAAATGGCCGCAGTAATTTACTATGACAGTCACTAATCTAATTGTTTTCTTTGACTACGTGTAGTGGAAAATTATTATAAATATCTGCAATAAAATCGGGGAGAAATTCATCTTCAGATTAAAACTTGTCATCTGTCTCTCGTACATATTAGCATGATTAATTTCAATGCATCTTTAGTCTTATCCTGTGTCTGTTTCATTCATCATGTTCTCCACTGATTGAATGAGACTGTATGTGTTCTGAGACCAGTATTGCCAGCACTACCCAGCTAATGTGGTTGGCTTCCGAACTGCAAATCCAGTTGGTCAGAATAGATGTATCTACAGTAAAGTGAGGTTCATACCATGCTTGGCCTCTATGTTTGCCATATACGCTAGGAAATTCTCCTGATCCCAGGGAACATATTGTAGGTGAAGGTTAGTGCTAGGCCGAAGCTCCAGATCTGATTTGATCTTCTCAGGACGCAAAGACACGACCACTTTACGATTAGGATGAACCTTCTTTAAGGGTATCTTTTTAAAACAATGCGTGCAGCAGGAGATGCTCCTCTTTGAAGGCTTAAAAAGGTAGTGCTACACAAAAAAAAAAACACATTGGGTGTCATTTACTAAGTGATATACGTCTGTTTTCTGGCATATAACTGTTGCAGATTGCAGAGCAAAGCATATTTGCGCCGCAATCTGCGATTTATCCCCGCTCACGTTAGGTCTAAAAAAGGGGACTTGGTGTGGGCGTTGAAGGGGGCTTATTTATTATTTTCTATGCCTGTTTTAGGGCATAGAAAATGTTCTAAATCTACGCCAGCAGGGAAGCTGGCGTAGATTTAGACTGGCGGTGGGTGCTCGGAAGTTATGTAGAGGCTAGCCCCTTTTCATAACTTTGGCGGCGCCAGCGCATGGGGTTATTAAGACCGGCCTCTAAAAACGCACAACATGTGAAAAGCCATGCTTCCCTATGGGCATGGTTCACATTTGGGCATTTTACAGCGCGTTTGAACGCGCTGTAAAACGCCCCATGCCCAAACAAGTACATGAGCTTCTTTGGGGCGTTTTAACGCGCCTATGGACAATGATGCCATAGGGGAGAATCACTGAATCGCGCGTATGACGCGCGTTTCTTAGTTACAAAAACGCGCATCCAAAAACGCGCGATTCAGAAACGCCTAGGTGTGTTCCCAGCCTTAAAGAAGGTTCATCCTAATCCTAAAGTGGCCATGACTTTGGATTCTGAGAAGATTAAATCAGATATGGAGCTTCAGCCCAGCACTAACCCTTTAACTACAATTTGTTAGCTTTGATCTTCTGTTGGTTGATACCAGTGATGAGCGGCAGGAGCAATATTTTGCGATATTTCACAAATATTTGGACGAATATTCATCATATATATATAGGTCAGCAGTTGATTTGTCATGCAAGAGGCCTCTTCATACTAGGGATCTAGCTTTAGGACCTCCAGAGTTCTGATTAGATATAATGTATATGCTGCATACACATTTCTAAAGCTTACATTGAATCCAAGGAGAGTTGAAAATGCTAATTTGTCTTTGTAACTTTTAAACATGGTGGGAGGCCTCTGAATAATACAACCATGTGAACCAAAAAATACTGTGTAACCAGGGTTGCTTTTAGACAAAGTGTGGCCCTGGGCAAAATTAAAATAGGAGCTCAAATCCTGTATAAACAACCAGCCAAGATTTTGGAGGCCCAGACCATGGCTACAGCATCAACAACTGGATGTGCAGTACCGCAGAAAGATTACTGCAAAGGGTTAATTGCTATTAAAAGACTTAATGCAATGTTTCTTGAATAAAATTTTGTGTCTTGTTATGTATATGCACTTAAAGGGGTTGTCTGGGTTCAGAGCTGAAGCCGAATATATCCACATTTTTACCCTTCCGGCCCCCCTGACATGAGCATCGGAGCATATCATGCTCCAATGCCCTTCCTTGCCCTGCGCTGTATTGGGCAGGGCAAGGGCATTTTTGTTTATATCGTTACACTGCTGGGACGGAGTTTTCCGGTTAGTTTTGCGGTTACATTTTGCGGTGACATTTTGCGGTGACATTAATGGCTCTGATGGGTGGGCTTTAGTGTTGCCCTAAGCTGTTTTACAGGCTAGGGCAGCGCTAAAGCCCATCCATTAGTGTCATTGGCATCACCAGGCTCATTGCTAGGTGGAAGCCTCCTTTCCCAACTTTCCCCATGAAGAGCCCAGTACATCACCGGATCTCCAGAAAATGTCTTTGCCCGGTGAAATACAGGGCAGGGCAAGGGAGCGCACTGGAACATGAAATGCTCCGATGCTCATATCAGGGAGGCTGAGTAGGGGAAGAAGGGGATATATGCGAGTGCAACTCTGAACCCGGACAACCCCTTTAGGTTACATGCACACGACCGTATGTGTCTTGCGGTCCGCAAATTGTGGATCTGCAAAAAAAACGGATGACATCCGTATGACATCCGTTTTTTTATTGTTATTGTTCAATAGATTTTTATTGAGTTTAAACAAAAGAAAAAAATAAACATCTACATATCCATTATTTTTGCCGATCCATTGTAATGTAATGCCTTGTCCGCAAACTAGTAAAAAATAGGACATACTCTATTTTTTTTCGCAGGGCTACGGAACGGACAGACTGATGCGGACCCATTGAAATGAATGGGTCTACATCCTATCAGGGAAAAAACGGAACGGACATGAGCCCTTAATAGCACGGTACGACAACAACTTGGCAAACTGTGTGAGGTCGTCAGGCTGATGGAGCAGGTCCACCAATGGTTAGATAGAGAGTCTAGTCTGAAGCAGCTTGGAGGAAAAATGTGTGTCAGAGACCTTCTGCACATCGAGGCCCAAGTTTGGAGAACCGTAGTCTCTGAGCCTCCGTATATCTGTCCAGAAAGCAGCCATACTACCAAAGTAATCTAGAGACAAGGATATTAGATGGTCTAGAACCCACAAAGCCATGCATTGGACTCAGACAGCAAAGTATTGTGCTTGTTTATGGCAGAAAGACTTTGTTGCTCTGCCCCATACTCTGAGACTCATTGGCCACCCGTATATCAATTTTGCACCCCTTCATGCGGGAACTGCAGAAGGACTTTACAAGAACCTTAAAGGAGCATTCTGGTTAGCTATCCACATGCCCAACCAGCCGCTCCGTTCGTTTCAGGGGGGCTGCAGGAGCTTTGGGGCCCCTGTCCTCATGATTGGTGAAGGTCTGCTATGCAGGATTCAGAAACAGAGTTGCCAACCATCCAAAAATTTCTGGACAGCCTGTAAAAATAGGCAACTTTTTTCCTTTATTTTGAGGCTGGTGGTACTTGACTAGATTATTTTGGTGGTAATTATCATCTTTTTACATCTCACACTAAATGCTGGTGATGAGGTGTAATCAGTATATTGAGCTATAGACATGGACTACTTATAATATTTATCATTCATTATGGTTTGCCAATTTTTCCATAAAAAATGTTGGCTTTCCATGATTTTGAAATAAGTTGTCCATAGAAATGAAAAATTCTGGTTGGCAACGTGACCAACGACATCCTTCTACTGGAGCTACTGTATATGAACTGCTATATGACCTGCGATGATGTCAAGGCGGAGCTCAGGTGTACAAAGAAGTGGTGATGAAGGACCTGTGGTTATTATGTAATATCAGAGTACATTATAACAGGAGAGGACTATAACTCCTAGTACGTCCAGATCATAATTATGCAATATAAAAGTACACTAAAACAGCCTGGACATGATGGGTAGTTGTAGTTCTCTCCTCTTCTATGTATCTCCTCTTGTAATGTACTCTGATATTACATAATAACAACTTGGGCATGCTGGGAGTTGTAGTACTCTCCTGTTATACCTCCTGCTGTACTGTGCTCTGAATTAGAGCCAGGACGACAGATAGGAGAGAGTAGTCATCCACCTAGGACGGCACCTCGCTACTCATAAAGGGGGGCACACTCACGGCTGCATGGCTTGAACGCTATGAGGCAGTGAAACACGCAAAAGTGTGCAATGACATCCCTGCAACCTTCTGCACTTGGTCTCGCGTGATCATGTCATCACGCGAGACCCGTTGCAGGAGCGGTGAGGTCATCAGGACCGCCTGCACTGGGATACAGCAGCACATGCCATATATAATACTGTGGTCTTCATCACAGATGGCACTGGGGGAAAATGGAGGTATAATTTGAGGTATATAATTTGGGCCCTGTGTGAGCAGCGACAGACTAATGGTACCAGGGGCCCTGGGCTCTACAGGAAGTGCACCTTCCCTCAGATCTTAGTATTTTAAAATGGGTTGCCACATAAATATCTTTGTATAAGCTTCCCTATCTATGTACACTGACTACATGAAATATATTCATTATTTATACATCTGTACACGCACCTTCAGTACTTACAGTGCAATCATTTTATGCATACTACTACTACTTACATTTCATACTAATATTTAAATACATCACAGACATACAGCGGTCCCTCTAGATATACTGTAATTGGTTCCAGGACAACCGTAAGTTGAAACCACTGTTACTTAAGACCACAATTGATTCTCGAAGCCAAATGGTAATTGGTTCCGAAGCCCCAAAATGTCATCGTACAATAAAATAAAATTAAGATTAAAGGAAATTAAGCAGATATATAATGTAGATAAAGCGAGTCCTTCAATAAAAAAGCATTGTTATCAATGCTCTCGAATTTGCAGGGACTGTCCCTAATTTTCAGAGGCAGTCCCTGCAAATTCGAGTGATAATGCCTTTAGAAATAAGCCCTAATTGGGATCTGTTTAATAGACACAGCGGATCCACATCCGCGTTGGTAAAGATGGGCACTGTTATTTAAACACACTGGGCACACAGCAAGGGATATGGGAAACTTATAATGAGGAGCACATTTTAATAGGCCCCCAGAGCCACAGGCCCAAGCGATACACTGTATTGCCCTAATTAAAATCTGCCCCTGTCTGCAAGAGACTGTAACCACATGCCTGTTGAATCAATACGGGTAAATACCAAGTTTAACGTTGCAGAGTCTGTGTGAGTCACCATGCCCCTCTCCAATGGGATACCACATGATAGCCATAGGCAACACCCAAATGACCCCCCCCCCCTCACATGACTTTACTTTAAACATGCCCTTAAAAAATAACAGACCCAGACTGAAATGTTGGATTGCTGCAAAACTCGATATGAATTTATGTCTCAGGATAGGTATGTAAAAGATTACAAGTGTAGCCTGATTGGACACTGGGTCTTGCCACAAGAGGGTGTAAAAGTGCTTCCCCTGCTGCCCTATAAAAAGGCTCTCAGAGGCTACTTCTGGATAGTGTACCTCTCGGTGAGACATTGTCGAATGCTAGACATGCCTCGGCGATGCACTCAAAGACATTCGGCCCAGCTGACAGACTTTAAGAGGGGGCACATCACTGAGCTGAGAGAGGCAGGAAGGTCATTTCAACAAATTGCTTGCAGTGGTTATGTGAGCCCAGACAGACCACCAGAGGATTGTTTGATCTGCCGACGAGCACAAACAGCTTTCACAGTTTCGTTGTGCACTATCCAGACACAGTTGGCATCTTCATTACATGGCCTGGACCATTTTCAGGCGCTTAGCAGAAGAAAATTTGGTGTCATGGCACCCATTATTTGTCCTGTCACGTTGCCTTAATTTGCAATGGTGTCCTGAAAGTAAATCCTGGACTGCTATGGACAGGAACTTTATTGTCTTTAGTGACAAATCTAAGTACTGTTTAGCATCTCATGACAGCTGGCTTAGATTTGATTTTCTGGTGCATGGACAGGCAAAAATGCAACAAATTTATTAAGAGACCTGTGTCTCTGTGGAGCGAATGACTTCAGAGCACGTCTGTGCATTGTGTATTATCATGTGATGAAATAATCATCTTACTGCCACTTTCAGATCAGATTCCAATTTCAACAAGAGCCTTTCAGCTCTGCATGAATACTCATTATACTTTTGATGTTCACCATTTATTATGCCTTTTTATCCATTGCAGATTATAAACAAAGCTCTGTCATTTTTCATGCATTGTGCATCCAAGATCATATCAAAAGAATGCACTAAACAATCCGTATTATTGATTGCTCCTAGTTTTCCATTTTTTATTGTCCTCTGGATTATAAATGAATTGAAATAGCAACTTGGTGTCCTTCAATGTACTCCATAATTTGCCTCGTACTCCGCAAGGGACATTGATTATACAGATGTAATTCAACTGAAAGTAATTGATGAATGACAAGGGATATTTTGGCCTTGGCCTCATGGACGTTTGCTGCTATCTTTAACTTTTCTAATATTTTGGTTACTATGGTAAATTCACATTTGTACATTGTAGAATATTTGCTTTGGATCAAAGTTGTTTTTTTCCCTACATGTTTTCTCTTAACAGTGAAAAGTGGATTTTGGCAGTGATGGGGACCTTGTGGCTTTCATGGGTGCTCTAGTTATCATTGGATGATATGGCTATCATCAAGCAAAGCAAACTGGGGTCATAGCTATAGAACCACAAGTGTCAGCAATCCAAGGGCAAAGAGAGTGCTAGAGCCCAGAGCAAGTTGAGATTTAAAGAGAGTAACAAGGTCTGGAGTCAAAGCTTTGGAACAATAGGTCTCAGCAATCAAAGAAGAGGGTAGAGAGAAGCCCAAGGGTCAGTAACAGTGAGTCAATCAGAAAACACTTGGCTCAAACATATAACGACCAGCACTAAACCTATAATCAGGCAAAGTCTGCAGACCAGGAAGTGGTTTTAAATCTGCGTCCTGTGACATAATGTTTGGCCACCAGCTGCCTTGGCATCACAAGGTCTAGTGCAGGCAGTCAATGAAGAAGTTGGACAGATGAATAACATTATAGCTCTGTGGCCTTGAAAATGGCACTGTCTCTGTGATGTTAACCTACAATGCCCCAACTCAATATACAATTATGGTCACGAATGTCCAATACAAAACCAAAATCCAGACCACAATGAAAATAAATCACAAATTTATCGACACGTGTTTTGCCCCACGAACTTCGAGGTTTGGTGCCCTGCGTCATCCCTCACTCACATTTTCAGCAATATGGGTATGTGTTAGGAGCACAATGGTTCGAGTTATTTATGTAGAATATGCGTCTTAATAACATTGAGACAACAGTGTAATCTAGTATATAACAGTGCCTTAATTCTGCTCCACACACACCTTTATTTTAGATTGTAGTTATTTTTGTAAATAACTTAGATGTGTCAGTCCTTTATGTTACTAGTTCAAACACATATTCTCTTATGTTTTTACATGGTTTAGTGGTCTGTAATTATTTTTGACTTAGGACTGACACGTATATGTTAACTGTTATCAAACATGGGTACAATGTGAGTTTAGGTGTATCTAGGATATGTATTTCCACACATGTGGTGCGATTTCCAACGGTCTTTGCTCCTCCTTTCCCTGTTTTTTATGTGCATACAATGCACTAAACCGTATACTCAATTTCTGCAGTATTTTTGTGAAATAGTGAATACATTTTTTGTGTGGGAAAACAGCAATATTCTTGCTTCACAAAGCAGTTCTGCATACAGCGTACCAATACATATTTAATATTTCTGCAGGGAAATAGTGCATCAGTGTGTTTCAGAGAAAATAAACTTTATTCTTGGTCGGCAAAACAGTTTGAAATACACCACCCAAATACACATTTAACATTTCTGCAGTGAAATAGTGTATACATTTTTTTTTTGTGGGGAAAAAGCAATATTCCTGCTTCACAAAGTAGTTGTGCATACAGCATAGAACTACTAACGTTTTTCTGTGTTTTATTAAAAAAATCCTTGTTCTGGTTCAACAAACCACTTGTGCATACAGCGTAGAAATACCAACGTTTTAGTAATGGCAGTGAAATACAGCTTTTCTGTGTTTTATTAAAAAAAATCCTTGTTCTGGGTCCACAAACCACTTTTGCATAAACCGTAGAAATAGCTACGTTTTATTAATAGAAGTGAAATACTGATTTTCTGTGTTTTATTAAAAAAATCTGTGTTCTGGGTTCACAAACCACTTTTGCATAAACCGTATAAATAGCTACGTTTTATTAATAGCAGTGACATACTGACTTTCTGTTTTATTGAAAAAATCTGTGTTCTGGGTCCACAAACCACTTGTGCATACAGCGTACAAATACCAATTTTAAATTGCAGCATGAAAATAGTGCTGTACTGTGTTTTACTGGAAAAAACGTGTTCGGGGTTCACCAAACAGTTGTGCACACAGTGTACAAATACATATTTTACATTTCTGCATTGAAATTGAGAATCAGTGTGTTTTAGGCCCAAAAAACTTTATTGTTGGTCCACAGAGCATTTGTATCACACGGGCACTGCCTTAGTGAACTTAATTGTTGACTATTAGCAGTTAAATTGACACCAGAGAGAAACCAATCTTTCAGCCTGGTGGGTAAACGCAAATAATGAGGAGAACATCAAATAAGGGATGTGGGCATGATCGTGGTGGTGTTGGTGGAGCTCCTGTTGCTGGGAGAGGACGTGGCCAATCAGTGCTAACTACAGGTCCAAGTGAAACACCTTCCTCTGGTGCGAGTAGGCGACAGAATCTGCAGCGTTATTTGGTAGGCCCGAATGCCTCTCTACGGATGGTGAGGCCAGAACATGTACAGGCAATAGTAGATTGGATGGCTGACAGTGCCTCCAGTTCCTTCACAGTGTCTCCCACTCAGTCCTCTGCAGAAAGCTCAGAGTTAGCACCTGCAGCTCATGCCCATCAGTCTTTCACCTCACCCCCTTGCAAATCAGCCAAGCAGTCAGAGCTCCAGGTTATGCAGCAAACTCTCATGCTTTTAGATTACTCTGTTGGCAGGGTTTCCCCGGCCCATTCACCTAGCCCTGCCAAATAAGTGGAAGATATTGAATGCACTGATGCCCAACCACTTATGTTGCAAGATGAGGACATGGGAAGACTGCCACAGCACGTCTCTCATGATGTCTAAACACAGGTGCCAACTGCTGTGGCTTTCTGCAATGTGCAGACCGACAAGGACGGCAGGGGTCATGAATGGGTGGAAGATGATGTGGAGGATGATGAGGTCCTAGACAATTACTGAATATGGCCTGTTGCTTTGGTGGGTGACATGAAGCTTGTTTTGCCCTGCATTGACCTCTCTCCTCTGTCTGAGTGGCTGCGGTCTACATTTATGATAATCGACTGTTGCTTTTGTGAGTGACATTAACCTCTTTTTGCCGTGCGTTGTTCTCTCCTCTGTCTGGGTGCCAGGGGCCTACATTTATGATAATCGACTCCTGCATTGCTGGCTGACATGATGCCTGTTTTGCTGTTAAGTGACCTCTCTCCTCTGTTTGGGTGCCAGGGGTCTAAATTACTGTAAATGGCCTGTTCCTTTGGTGGGTGACATGAAGCCTGTTTTGCTGTCACTTGACCTCTCTTCCCTTGTTGGGTGCCTGCGGCCTAATCTACTGAAAATGACCTGTTGCTTTGGTGGGTGACATGAAGCCTCTTTTGCTGTGCATTGCCCTCTCCTCTGTTTGGGTGCCAGGGGCCTACATTTTTGATAATCGCCTGTTGCTTTGGTGGGTGACATTAACGTCTTTTTGCCGTGCATTGACCTCTCCTCTGTCTGCCTGCGACCTACATTAATGATAATCGCCTGTTCCATTGCTGGGTGACATGAAGCCTGTTTTGCTGTTACGGGACCTCTCTCCTCTGTCAGGGTGCTAGGGCCTAAATTACTGAAAGTGGCCTGTTCCATTGCTGGGTGACATAATGCTTGTTTTGCCGTGCATTGACCTGTCTCCTCTTAAAACTTCTCCTTTATTTCATAATATTCAACAGTAGATACATTCACTTCATATGCAGTGCTCGTTTACGCGTTTCAGACAATACATCCTTAATTGTAACATGGTATCATGGTGGAAAGCATGGTTTAAATGTTACACTTGTCCCACCTCCCTGCAAAGTGGGGGGGGGGGGGGAGATCCTTCATTGGTTAATCCACCATGGTAACACCTGTTCCCCATTTGCATATCAGATTTCATGTTTCCTTCACACTGGGATTTCATCCTACACCCTATTAACCTCTGCCACTCTAGTTCCCCGACATAACACATTAAGGGCTTAACCTGCACAAATAAGTGCATGGTCAGGACCAGAAAACGCACAGTGTGAATGGCTACATGATACATAAATAAAATCACAGGTAATAACAATCCACATTTGGTTTTTCACCACATTGTATTTAACTACATTGGGACATGACATGAATGTCTCCATGTTGGATCCATAACATAAATTGCAATCATTGGTATATATACATTAATTCCTTCTTCAGGTTCAGGCCCGCAGGAACCCTCGAGTTTAATCTAAAAATCCAATATGCTTCACGGAGGAGAAGTTTTTGACGAAAATCTCCTCCGCGTAGGGGTGCACTCACTTTTTCTATCCCAAAGGCACAAAAGGATCTAGTTCGGCGGGCGTGAACCTGAATAAAATGTTTGGCCACATTAGAGATATTTATCAGAGCGGGGTTAGCAATGTAATTGAGATGTTCTAATACCCTATTTTTTAATTTTCGTGTGGTACTTCTCACATACATGAGATCACATTCAGTACATACAATAACGTACACCACGCCCCTAGTATTGCAATTAATATAGCTTTTTATAGCAAAACTGAGAGAGTGATCAAAGTTATCAAAATGCTTTTTGGGGACTACAAAACTGCATGTCTTGCATGGGCTACCCCCACATTTAGTAAAGCCAATGTAACTCAGCCAGTTGCCCCCCCCCCCTCCCCATTTCTGGCACCAATTATAGACGAAAAGAGAGATGGAGAAAGGGAATTCTTGGAACCACATAGCATCCAGACTTCAATGCATCATATAAGATCTGGTCATAATATAGAATTGGTAAACATTTATTCAATAGATTGCGTGTTTTATTAAATTGTTTGCTATATGTGAGTACCAAAGTAGGCTTTCCACCCTGCTTTACACTTCCACGTTTCTCCATTACCTTTTGGGAGCTCTTCTTCAATTTGTTATAAAAGTGTAACATTTAAACCATGCTTTCCACCATGATGCAATGTTACGATTAAGGACGTATTGTCTGAAAAGCGTAAACGAGCACTGCATATGGAGTGACTGTATCTGCTGTTGAATATTGTGAATTAAAGGAGAAGTTTTAAGATGACGAAAATTTCTTTCTGGAGCCGTTTTTCTACTATTTTCTACTTTACCGTACCTGGGGACTCACCCAAAGGCTCCTGAACACGGGCGGAAAGGCCAGATACAAGGTGAGCTGGAAAAAAGTGTGCTTATTTGATCTCTCTCCTCTATCTGGGTGGCTGTGGCCTACATTAATGATAATCGGTTGTTCCATTGCTGGGTGACATGAAGCTTTTTTTGCTGTTACAGGGCCTCTCTCCTCTGCTTGGGTGCCTGCGGTCTACATTAATGATAATTGCCTGTTCCATTGCTGGGTGACATGAAGCCTGTTTTGCTGTTACGGGACCTCTCTCCTCTGTCAGGGTGCTAGGGCCTAAATAACTGAAAGTGGCCTGCTGCATTGGTAGGTGACATGAAGCCTTTTTTTGCCATGCATTGCCCTCTCGTCTGTCTGGGTGCCAGGGGCCTACATTTCAGATAATCGCCTGTTGCTTTGGTGGGTGTGATTAACGTCTTTTTGCTATGCATTGACCTCTCCTCTGTCTGGGTGCCTTGCGTCCTACATTAATGATAATCGCCTGTTCCATTGCTGGGTGACATGAAGACTGTTTTGCTGTTACGGGACCTCTCTCCTCTGTCAGGCTGCTAGGGCCTAAATTACTGAAAGTAATTTTACAGCCATTTTTACAGCCATTTTAGTGCCCAAAAGTTCGGGTCCCCCTTGACTTCAATGGGGTTCGGGGTCAAGTTCGGATCACGAACCCGAACATTTCTGTGAAGTTCGGCCGAAGTTCTCGAACCCGAACATTCAGGTGTCCGCTTAATTCTATTCAAAAACTTTGATTTTAATGCCATCTCCGTACAGCATTAAAATGTATCAGTACCATGTAGCCAAAATTCGTATCACACGAAGTTGCGCAAGACTTCGGTGAATTAATTCGGTATACCTATCTGTGTCTTTAAAAATATTTTAAAATAGGAATCCAAAGTCGGGTTTGGTACAGGCTGGTATCTCGGTACAAAACCCGACTTCGGATTCCTATCTTACCAAAGTCTTGCACCACTTCAGGCGATGCATATTTTGCCTACGCAGTGCCCATACATTTTGATGCTGTATAGAGAAGTTTTTGAAAGAATCGACTTTAGATCTTTGATCCGAAGCTCGATTTGCTGAAGACTAATTATTACATCCACACATAAAAATGTTCCATATGATTCCAACAACTCTGTCCTGGTGCGTTTTTTTGTCAGTGAATGCACAATGCATAAGTCTTAATACTATAATATGTGCTATAACATCATCCTGAATACTAAGCACATTAGTATTTGCTGCACATTTCTCAGAATATTTGAGATTCTCTTACAGTATACTAAATCCCAATTAAAAAGTACTTGAAATTCATAACCAGCTATGGAAATCCCTAAAGCAATTGAAATTATAGGCAGCATATGTATTTAACTGCTTGTCAAGCTATATCATTTAAAATGTATTCCTAACATAACGATGAACATTAATGCCAGCACACTGTAATGCGTTCATTATTGACTTACCCGCTCCATCATTCTCCGGCCGAAACAGAGCAGGAAATCATTTTCTATCTCAAGCCATCTCTATCCTACTGTTTATCTGTACATACTTTCAATGTTAAAGAAAGTATATGCTTTTAGGAGCTGGGGTGGAAAATATGCCTTGGGTAGTGGAAGCTAAATTTGAGGTTAACAAGTACCTCTGCCTTGGCCAGGGTATTTGCAATGCACTCGGAAATTCCCTTTTTTTTTGTATTTTATTATGGTGCGACCTTGTAATAAAATAAAAAAACATTTAATTTCCCCATTATACTGCACTCAATACCCACGAGTAGAGATGAGCGAATTACATTTTTTGAAATTCGTTCACACTTCGTTTGGTGTTAAAAGGTGAATTGCGTTATGGATTCTGTTATTACGGACCATAACACAATTCTATGACGGAATGCATAGCGGAATGCCTTTAGAGGCATTCTGTTTTTCATTCCGTTATAATAGAAGTCTATGGGCTGAAAAACAGATCTGTCCTGTTTCCATTACGCAGGGGAGTCCAAATGAAGTGTGAACGAATTTCATAAGCGGAAATTCGCTCATCTCTACCCATGAGGATAAGGTAAAAAAAGAATGTTCAAAGTCCTTGCTAATTTATTGAAAAGTGAAAACTAAAATCTTGCATTGACATAACAATTCAGAATTTTTAAGCCTCGTTCACACAGTCAGTGTTTGGTCAGTGATTTCCATCAGTGACTGTGAGCCAAAACCATGATTGGAGCCTCCACAGACATAAGTTATAAGGCCTCGTGCACATGACCGTATGCCCTCCGAGACATACAGTCCATGAGTGGACCATATGTCCCAGAGCGGCATTGATCGTGAGCACGGGAGCGCACAGCATTATAGATTACAATGATGCTGTGCATGTCGGGCAGCCCGCGGGGCTATTGTCCCACACTCATATGATTATTTGAGTGCGGGACAATAATCCCGACGTGCACAGCATCATTGTAACCTATGATGCTGTGCTCTTCCGTGCACACGATCAATGCCGCTCTGGGACATATGACCCACTCACGGACCATATGTCTCGGAGGGCATACAGTCGTGTGCAAGAGGCTTAAGGTAAAGATCTGCACCTGTTCAGTAAGGCCGGACTAGCAGCGCAGCAGTAGGGGTAGGCCAGCGTGAACATGGTTTAGAGACAAGGAAGAGCAGATAGGGTTAAAATTGAGCTGAGAGAGGAGGGGTAGAGCTGTGGGCATGGTAATGGGGGCGGAGCCAGGTAGGAGTGAAAAGGTAGAGAAAAGGTGAAGGAGAGCCATTTTGAGAAGCAGGCAAACGAACATGGCACTTACAGACAGCATGCTGGAGGAGATGCTGCGGAGGCTGAGGCAAAAGGCGGAGGTGAGAGGGCCAGGCTGGCTACAGGATCGAGTCGGTGGCCTGTTGGGGGACCCCTCGGGTGTGTTACACTCCCCAGAGACAGTCTCCAATGTACGGGCTGCTCGGCTGCAGAGCTTGAGCCCTGAATGTACCCCCAGGACTCGGCGCGTTTAGGGAGCCCCTCAACGGACCCTCCGCAGCGGGGGGCACACGCGCAGCCTGCCGACACGCGCTCCCGCCGCGGGAGGAATCCCATAGTTCAGCGGAGTCCGGAGCAGAGTGGGACGCCCCCTCTCCCACTCTCTGCAGCGTCTGCGTCAGGAACAGGACCAGGTTCTGCTGGCCGGCCCAGGCCAGGTGTTATCGGGCGGTCTGCTCGGCGTGGGCAGCAAGGGAGACGGGCTGCACAGACAGGAGGAGAAGAACTGGGCAGGCCCAGAGGCGCAGAGCGTAAAGAAGTGATCGATCAGCGCGTGGCAGGAGCCATACACATGCACCTGTCAGGAGCGTCTACCGACACCCAGGGATCCACAGCTATGCATGCAGAAGGCCTTCAACGTCTCCGATGCCTGTCCGGGATAAGACGCCAGCTACTTCTAGGAGCACGACACCAGGCTTCCGGGACCAGCAGGAGACAGTACTGATGGCAGCGGGAGTCACAGCACCCGCAGTGCCTGGTGAGACATCATGGGGTCCCATATTAGTGCAAGTTTGCGGGTTGGTCCCTGGGGAATTGAGAGCGGGGTTAGGTGAGATTTTAGGGGGTTTGGCGGGGTGGTTGTCTAGTTTGGGGATGTCCCCGTTGCCGTGGGTGACCGGGGGCCGGGGGTTGGGGCTGGGCTGGTTGGTGGCGGTTTGGCGTCAGTTTCAGTGGAGACGCAAGTGGGCGGGGAGGAAGACAGGCTGAGGTTGGATGATAGGGCACGGGGTGAAGTATATGTGTGCTTTGAAGGCCCTTTGGGGAGGTGAAAGAATAAATTTGGAAAGGGGAGTGTGTGCAAATATTTTCGCTGCTCCCCTTAGAACGATTTAATTTGGATAGGAGTAGAAAGGAAGATGGTAAAAAGGAGGAGGAGGAGAAACGGCGGTACCGCTTGATTCCACGAACTTTCGCCAACTGGTTACAGGCGTTTGCTATTTTGGCAAGCGTTATTGGCGAAAAGTCGCCGGAACGTTGCTGCGCGTTATTTTGCTATCAAGATGCCATAGGGGATGCGTATCGGACTTATGGGGGAGTGGGGTGGGTTCGATACGACGAACAATTTCATCGGCGTAAGACGATTAGGCCCGATATCCGGTGGGATCACAAGGATATTGGTCTTTGGTTGAAGGTGACTGCACCGATCCGGTCGACACAGCCCTTTCAGGGGGAAGTTGGGAGGGGGGGGGGAGTACGGGGGGGGGGCATGGCAGTGGCCTCGGTAAAAGGATTATGCTTCCTTTTCGATGAAGGAAGCTGCAGGTTCGGGGGGAAGTGCAAGTTCAAGCACGAATGTTCTTCGTGTGGGGGCACGCACGGCGCCAATAGGTGTTTTTGGGGAGAAAAGCAGAGAGGTGGGGACTCAGCTGGAAAAGGGCTGGACGCCGATACGGGTGGAAAGGATGCGAGACTTCTTAGATAGGTATCCGAATCGGGAGGCAGCAAAGCTGCTGGGTGATGGTTTTCGTTTTGGTTTACGGATCCCGTCAGTTATAGCGGCGGGGCCGTTGGTTCATAAGAACTTACGGTCCGCGCTTGAACACCCAGGGATACTCTCGAAAAAATTGGGGAAGGAGGTGGAGTTGGGGCAGATGACGGGCCTGTTTAGTAAGCCGCCGTTAAATGATTTCTGGATTTCACTGCTGGAGTTGGTGCCCAAAAAGGAGCCGAACAAGTTTCGGTTAATACACCACTTATCATTCCCAAAAGGGGCATCGGTTAATGATGTTATAGATCCCGAAGTATGTTCGGTAATATATAAGTCGTTCGCTGCGGCGGTGGGCTGGGTGAGGCATTTGGGGCGGGGCACGTTATTAGCCAAAATTGATATTGAGACGGCGTTTCGCCGGTTCACGTTGACAGTATGTGCCTGCTAGGTTGTTTTTGGGAGGGCGGTTATTTTGTGGACAGATGTTTGCCCATGGGATGTTCGGTTTCTTGTGCGTATTTTGAAGCGTTTAGTTCTTTTTTGGAATGGGTGGTGGTTGAGGTATCTGGTTGTTCGTTGGTTATCCACTATCTTGATGAGTTTTTATGCCTGGGGCCCGTGGGTTCCAGGGTTTGCTCGTTGTTATTACAAACCTTGCAGTCTGTTTTTGTGAATTTTGGGGTCCCTTTAGCGGAAGAAAAGACAGTGGGCCCGGTGACTAAGTTATGTTTTTTGGGCATTGTAATACATACAGTCTGAATGGAATTGTCGGTTGCCCGAAGAAAAAATTGCGGTATTAAGGGAGGATGTGAATAGGGCCATAAAACGAGAGAAAATCACGTTGCAATCCTTGCTGGGCAAGCTGAATTTTGTATCTTGCCAATGGGTAGGATATTTTGCAGAAGTTTGGCGGCAGATACAGTGGGGGTTACAGACCCCATCATTTTTTGCGGCTGGGAAAAGAGTTAAAGGGTGACCTGAGGGTGTGGGTCGAATTCTTGGGCAGTCATAACGGCAGGTCGATAGTCATGGGGGAGGCATGGGACAACGTAGATTTTGACTTGTATACTGATGCGGCAGGGGGTGTGGGTTTCGGGGCTTACTGTCAAGGGCAGTGGTGCACTGGTCGGTGGCCGGAGAATTGGGTGACCTGAGGTTGGGTCAGGAATCTGGCACTTTTAGAATTGCTCACCATTGTAATGGCGGTGGTGTTGTGGGGTGAATGTTTCAGAAACAGGAAGGTGCGATTCCACTGCGATAATCTAGGGGTAGTTCAGGCTATTTATAGTTTATCGGCATCTTCCCCGCCAGTAGTTAAACTATTGCAGTTTTTAGTCCTGCGCTGTTTGTTGCTTAACACTTGGGTGGTTGCGGTTCATGTGGCGGGGTTGACTAATTCACTGACTGATGCTCTTTCTCGTTCACAGTTGGAGCCGTTCCGGCTTCTAGCGCCAGAACGGGTATGGACTGTCCAGTGTGGCTTTGGGGGATACTGGAGGAGCGGTAATGGGGCTGTTGCGGGGGTCGTTGAGTCCTGGAACCTGCATATAATAAGGCAAGGGGAACCATGGGAGCAGTGGAAAACTCAGCTGAGCATGGGGGGTGAGGAAGGGGAGACAGGGTTATTGTTGCTGTTAGGGCCCCTTTGGGAAGAAGGGTGGACGGTCCCACGGTTGAACAGGAGGACAGAAGAAGGCCAGTGTCGTTCCAGTTACTCCTGGGGTTGGGAGACAAGTTGGGGGTGATTTGTAGTTCGGCAGGGGAAGTTAACCTGTTCAGGGCGGCATTCGCTTTGACATTTTTCGGGGCGTTCAGGTTGGGGGAACTGGTGTGTGGCAGTACGACCAAGGCAGGAGGCATTAGGAACGAAGATGTAGAGTGGCGAGTTGACAGGGTGTCTGTATTCGGAGGTAAAAAAAGGATTCTGAGGGCAGAGGCAAACAGTTGGTTATGTTTGCGTTTCCAGGTTGTGCCATGTGTCCGGTTCGTAGTGTGGAGTCTTATATCGGTGTGGGGGGTTGTGGTACTTACCTTTTTTTACAGCACGAGGATGGGTCATACCTATCACGTTTTCAGTTTTTAGCGGTGTTTAAAAAATGTTTGCAGGCAATGGGGGTATGTAGTAAGGGATATTCGGGTCATTCCTTTTGGATTGGGGCAGCTACTGAGGCTGCCAGATTGGGTCTAAGCGATGAGGTGATAATGCGTATTGGGTGGTGGGAATCGGTGCCTTTTGGGTCATATGTTAGACTGGGGTTGTTGTGAGTGATGTATCGCTTTTTTCTAGGTAGTTATTTTATCTTTTGTTTCGTTGCAGGTTTTTTGGCTGCTCTTGTATGGATCATGGGGCACTCTTATGTGTTTTGGGGTGCCCAGAGGGCAGAGGTTAGGCCTAATGGGAGGCAGTTGGGTTTTCGGGAGGATGTGGCGGTGGTTCAGTGGTTAGGTGTTAGGGGCATGTTGTGGGGGGGCGTTATGAGGGAAGTGCATCGTTTTGTCAGGCTTGATCGACCTCCTGATATTCTGTTGCTTCATGTCGGGGGTAACGATTTAGGTGGGCGCTCCTTTAGAGAATTGATCAGAGACGTCAAAGTTTGATATGCTGAGATTATGGTCTTTATTCCCAGGGCTGATTAGAGTATGGTCAGACATTGTCCCGCAGTCTTGGAGGGGGGCCAGGTCAGTAGAACAAATTAATAAGGCCCGGATAAAGGTGAACAGGGCAATAGGGAGGTTCAGGGCGAGAAATGGGGCAGTGGCGGTTCGGCAAGGGGAACTAGAGAAGGGGACAGGAAATTTATGGAGAGCTGATGGAGTTCACCTGAATGCAGTGGGGACTGACTTGTGGTCTCTAGGGACTCGGAGGGGGGGGGGGGGGGCAGGAGATTGCACTACGGATGTGGAGGGATGTGCAGGCTTAAGGGAGTCAAGCTGCGCGTTTGTGCAGGTGGGGGAGGTCCACGAAGTTGGATAAAATATCCTGATACGTGAGGATGGGAGGGCCCTGCGGGAGGGGCTGGACTCTCATAGGGGATTGGGATTGGAGGAATTTAAGGCGTCCATCAAGGTTGCCTCTGAGCTGGGTTTAACGGCTGGGGGTAAGATGAAGTCGCCGGACGGTTGTGGTTTGTTGGTTATGGGTTTTTGGGCTTCTAGGACCTCCCTCGCCAGGGGTTAATTATGGTTTTGTGTTATTTAACTGTTATGTGGTTATTTATTTATGTATTTAATAAAATGGCTGCTGTGGCCGATTTAAATCCGAACCGTGGTTGTTGTGGTTATTTGGTGGGAGAAGGAGTAGAGAGTTCACTGGAAGGAATTCAGGAAAAAGGTAAGCTCGAGTGAAGGTATAGCTAACACCTAGTGTTGAGCGCGAATATTCGAAAAGCGAATTTTTTTAGCGAATATCGGCACTTCGCTAATTCGCGAATATTTCGAATATAGCGCTATAAATTCGCTATTTCGAATATTCGTTTTTTTTTTTTTTTTTTTTTAGTTATATTTTTTTCTTTCCTACTTCCCAAAAGTAGTTCTTACCTGTCCTGAGGATTCCTGGCTTCCTGGCTGCTCTAGTCAGTGCCCGTTGCCGCTTCTGCCGACTTCCGTGCTCATGTGGAGCGTCCCCATCCATGGGAGAATCTCCATATACTAAAATGTACTGTCGGATTTGAGGAATTACGTTGAAATCGCAATGCGATTAATTCAAGTTATATTAATCGCATTGCGATTACAACTTAGCACTGCTATCTTACATAGGCTAGAATTAACGAATATGGAGTATAGCTAATAGCTATGCACTAGCAGTGCTAAGTTGAAATCGCAATGCGAATACTTTAAGTTAAATTAATCGCATTGCGATTACAACTTAGCACTGCTATCTTACATAGGCTAGAATTAACGAATATGGAGTATAGCTAATGCTATGCACTAGCAGTGCTAAGTTGAAATCGCAATGCGAATACTTTAAGTTAAATTAATCGCATTGCGATTTCAACTTAGCACTGCTGCTATATTCCATATTCGTTAACTCGCTAATTCTAGCAAGCTGACCCATTATAAACCCAGCTCTAAGTTGAAATCGCAATGCGATTAATATAACTTGAATTAATCGCATTGCGATTTCAACGTAATTCCTCAAATCCGACAGTACATTTTAGTATATGGAGACGTTCCCATGGTGATGGGGACGCTCCATGAGCACAGAAGTTATGGTTGGCTTGGTAGAATTAGCGAATAGCGAATATGACGAATGTATTCGTCATATTCCTCAAAACGAAGATAACGAAGTATTCTACATCTTCGTTTTAGCTACCTATTCGTCTCGTCATCGTCAACTTCGCTATTCGCTAATTCTAGCAATCAAATAGGAAGGTTGACTTACCAGACAGCTGTGTTAAATTCGCTATGCGATTTATTTTTATTTTTTAATACAATAATTATATTACTTGATAAAATTATTATAAGTATTCTATTTATTAAAAAAAAAAAAAAAAATCGCATAGCGAATTTAACACAGCTGTCTCACTCTCTATAGTCAACCTTCCTATTTGATTGCTAGAATTAGCGAAGTTGACGAATAGGTAGCTAAAACGAAGATGTAGAATACTTCGTTATCTTTGTTTTGAGGAATAGACGAATACATTCGTCATATTCGTCATCCTCGCTAATTCTAGATATGAAACCAATAGGAAAGTAGCCTTAAGTACAAATCGCAATATGCGATTATTTAAATCGCATGTTAATCGCGATAACTAGAAAAAATGACGAATATTCGATTTCGACGAATATGAAACGAATATTCATTCGAATATTCGCGAATTTCGTCGAAATCGAATATGGCACCTGCCGCTCATCACTACTAACACCATGATTATGTGTTTAGAGCTGCACCTGGTTTTAGCTCCAAATCACTGACCAAAACACTGATGTGTGAATGAGACATTACTCAGGAGTTAGATGAAGCACCTTTGGCAGTGATCACAGCCTCTAGTCTTCTTGGGATTGATGCCACAAGGTTTGCACAACTGGATTTGGGGAGTTTTTCCAATTATTCTCTGTACATCCTTCTCAAGGTCTGTCAGGTTAGATGAACAACATCAGTGGATAGCCATTTTCAGATGTCTCCAGAGATGTTCGATTGAGTTCAAGTCAGGGCTCTGGCTGACATTCACAGAGTTGTCTCTAAGCCACTCCTGTGTTGTCTTGACTAGGTGTTTAGGTTTATTGTATTGTTAGAAGGTAAACCTTTGGTCCAGTCTGGGGTCCCAAGCACTCTGGATCAGGTTTTCATTAAGAATACCTCTGTACTTTGCTCCATTCGGCATTCCCTTAAACCTAAAAAGGCCAAAAATGTAATTTTTGCTTTTATCAGAGGAGAAAATCTTATGTCTCACCGTCTCAGAGTCATTTAGGTGTTTTTTGAAAACTCCAAACAGGTTTTAATGTGTCTTTTACTGAAGAGAGGTCTCTTTCTTGTCACTCTGCCATAAAGCCCAGATTTTTGGAGTGGTGCAGTGATGGTTAACCGCCTAGAAGTTTCTACCATCTGCAAATAGGATCCTTGGAGCTCAGACAGAGTGACCATTGAGTTCTTGGTCACATCTCTTACAAAGGCCCCCCTCCCCTGATAATTTAGTTTGGTGGGCAGCCAGCTATAAGAAGTGTCCTGGTTCTTCCAAACATATTCCATTTAAGAATTATGGGGGCCACGTTGCTCTTGGGATCTTTCAGTGCAGACAAAAATTTTGCTACCCTCCTCCAGGTCTGTGCATCTACATCTACACAATCATGTCTTTGAGCTCAAAAGGAATTTTTTTCCTCCTCGTGGCTTGGTTTTTGCTCTGATATGCATTGTCAGCTGTGAGACGTGATATTTATATACACAGGGCTGTGTCTTTGCAACTCATGTCCAGTCAACTGAATGTACCACAGGTGGAGGACTCCAATTAAGGTGTAGAAACATCTATAAGATGATCAAGAGAAATAGGAAGCTCCCAGAGTTAAACTTTAAGTGTCATAGAAAAGGATCTGAATCCTTATGACCATGTAAAATTATTTTTAATATACTTAAAAAAAATTCTAAAATTCTGTGTGATAAATATAGACCTACCTCATAGTCTCTAATATTGATATATGATTTTATGCAAAACTTGTGTGATATTGTCTATATTACTTGTGTGATTTTTTATAAATATGCCAGGTAATTCTATAGCTTATAACTTATTGTCGGAAGTTGTCGCTGACCATACTAGGCCTTAAAGGTGCAGATAAGCCTGCCATGGGATAAACATCTCCTTTCATAATCCAATTAGTCTTAAAAGGGTAGGTCACCAATATCTGATCGGTGCGGGTCTGACACCGAGGACTAGGGATGAGTGAATCGACTTCGGATGCTTCATCCGAAGTCGATTCGGATAAAACTTTGTTTGAATACTGTACTGAGCGAGCGCTCTGTACAGTATTAGAATGTATTGGCTCTGGTGAGCCGAAGTTTAAAATTGCGAAGTCTCGTGAGACTTCTGGTAATTTCTTAAATTAATTTCTACTGTAAAAAACCTTGCCAACTAACTCAGGTTCAGTTCCAGGTGGTACCTTGGAACTGAACCCAAGTTCAGTAGCGAGGTTTTTTACAATAGAAATTAATTTACGTAGTTATTATGTGAAGTCTCGCGAGACTTCGCGAAGTAATAACTTCGGCTCATAGAAGCCAATACATTCTAATACTGTATGGGGAGCTCGATCAGTACAGTATTCAAACAAGGTTTTATGCGAATCGACTTCGGATGAAGCATCTGAAGTCGATTCGCTGAGCCCTACCCAGAACCCCCACCGATCAGCTATTCAGGAAGGCAGCGGCACTCCTGTGAGTGCCACGCCCTTCTCTTTCCTATGCCAGTGATGACACTTTCATCAGTCATGTACCCTAGGAGCAGCTCAGCTCCATGGAAGTGAATGGGCCTGAGCTCGGACACCAAGTAGACCCGCTATACAGTTTACGGCGCTGTGCATGGTAAGCTGTGAGAAGGCTGCGGAGGGTCACAGGAGCACTGGTACCTATTCAAACAGCTCATCGTTGGGAGTTTCAGGTGTCTAAAGATCATGGAAAACTTTAACGGTAAATGTTGAGCCACTGTGGCTGTGAAGATTCCTGTTGGAATCAAATTATCAATAAATATGGCATGATGAGCTTGGGACCTGTGCTCCTGGGAGCAGGAATACACATTTCTTTGTGTCCTCCAATTAGCACCTGACTAGTAGAAACTGTATTTTTGGCACTACTAAACGAGATGCATCCTGATCTGGTAAAGAAACGCAGACATGGCGGCCCCTCCCAGCATACCTCCAAGATCTTTGAGATTGCATACCAGAATATGAGTGAATGTATTGTAAGCTGTAACTCATCCCTGATAGGACCTACAAATTCATAACTTTAATGAGGAATTCTTCTTCTGTACAATCTACATTTGTCATGTTTGGTATCTGAATGATCGGCTATGGCATGATGCAATATGAATTATTACATCACGTTGCTGTCCATATTTCTGGCAGAGCAGATGATATTCCATGTCTGCCAGCTGGAGGGAGGAGGTGGATTAAGCCTTCCCAGAAGGCTGGGCCAGGAAAGGGAGGTGGATCCCTCTCAGCCCACCCCTCTGTGAGGGAGGATAAAAATGTGTGGCTGTGGATAGGCCAGTTGACACAATTTGGGGATTTGACTGACATTGGGGTTGTGCTATGCGTTCTCCATCTCCAGGATCAGAAAACCAACTTTTACCAAGCCATTTACTAAGTATAAGGACCTTTTGTTTTAATCCTTTTATTTTAGTAATTGTTTTCCACACCTGTATCTATGACTGTTGTTTCTTTTAGTTTTTGTAACTGAATACTGTACAGGTTTACACATTAAAGCTAAATCTTTAATGGTTTGCCTTGAACCCTTGAATGGGCCCAGTCACCTCTATTTTAATTGTATAAGTGCCGTTTGTATGCTACAGTGTGTCTACCTGCGAGCAAGGCTACATTGGGGTTTTTATTGACTAATTTTTTTAATTTATTTGAATTCAATAAATGGTGGCAGTGTGTTTGGGGTGCATGGAAGGCTGTGTTGGGGTGTGAATTAGGCTTATTTATCAGCCTTAGATTAGGGGGAGAACAAACTTCAGCAAATAAAATAAATCAACCCTTGGCATTTGCACCCAGGTCACGTGACAGGGCTGCTCCCGTGACATTCTATTTTCACTTTCACATTATGCGGTATTGAGTGCATGGGGGGGAATAATGGGGGAAAACTTTGTTGTTGATTTTAGCACATGGCTGCAACATAACAAAATGTGAAAAAAGTCAAAGGGTCTGAAGACTTTCCGAAATACTGCATTTGCTGGACTATTTTGAATGCATGATGAGAGATGAATGTCAGATGAATCTAACCCCTTCTCTGTCAGCCATGGGTTGGTCTCCTGGAGCTTTGGATGAAGTGATTGACAGAACGGTAAATGTTCCCAAGCAGATTAGAACAGATAAGTTGTTCATAAAGTGCCATATGCATGCTGCGCTGGAACATGGCAGGCAAACATCACGCAGTATTTGTCAATGAGGCCAGATGCTGGTTTTGTTTACTGGAAATTGTGTTCTGTGATTATCTGGAAACAATGCGTCCTTGTAATGAATATGGAAGATGGAATCAATATGCATATTAGATCGGGAGGGGGTAATGTTATATTGTTGGTATAAAAATTTGCTGTCAGAGGACATTTCTTCTGATATATTGTAGGAATCAGTTTTCTATTGTGGCTTTCATTCAAGTCCTATGACTACAATATCATGTATACTACTTGGTGAACTCATTCCATGCACAGGTACAGAGGTAATTATAGGGGGTAGCAGTCTATCTTTGGATAGACCACTCTGCCATAGAAGAAGACATCAGTTTTATAAATAGAGCATAGAAAATGTGGACTCTGCTCAGGGGCTTAGCTAAAGGCTCATGGGCCCTGGTGCAAGAGTTCAGCTTGGGCCCCCACTTCCCTTAGTGCTTTGTGGCCAGGGGCAGGGAAGCACATAGCCTTCATGCTGCCTGAGGCAAAAATGGAAATGGCACCCCCATGCCAAATTCTTCACCTAACCCCTTCCATCCAGCCAGAGTTGTAACTTGACCAGCATGCACGTTCTATAATACTGGTGTCTTCTTGTGTTGCCCAAGGGCCTTTGGGCCCCCTCAGGCTCCTGTGCCTGGTAGCGACTGCTACCTCGCCACCCCTTATAGCTACGCCCAAGACTCTGCTACAGTCTTCCCAGGAGCTTCAAGTTACTCCTCAGCGAGAGTCCGCATATAGTGGTTTCATTATGATTTGGACACACTTTAAAAAAAGATGCTGTAAGTAACCTTAACTTTGCAAAACTTCAGTGGTTTTTCATCGATTTTTAATAAATCAGAGTTTAACGAGAGGGAGACTCACTAGAAAAAGTGACTTCATATACCTATTAATACAAGGCACCATTAATATAGTTCAATCAGTATTTGTAATAGTTTCCCTACTCCCCTCTTTTATGGCATATCTACTATTGAGGTGGGAATGTAACTGCTCTGAGATCCATGCTGAAAGGAGGAATGGCCTGCTTGCCAGGCACTGCTATAGCACATGCCTGCCGTTGTCACGAGACAACCAAAAGCATAGATAATCCCATCTCTCCCAATGAGTTCAATGCAAGCTGTATTCATCCATAGCTCCCCCTAGTGGTGGCTGTATGCAGCCAGAAATAGGCAATTGATCAAGTTAGAAAAACAGAGCTCCCTATAGTCATAAATATATATGAGATTAGTCAGCCCTGAATTTTGGACCTAAAGATGATATTGTGGACAGTAACCTTAAAGTTACAGTATTTTCATAAGATAATAGTCTATCCTGAACCATTGTAACTTGAAACCACATTTAGTATACAATGCCACATGTGTAATTGCCTGGAAGATCAAGCCTATCGGTATGGGAATTACACTGGTAAAACACCATCCATGGAAGTGGATGCCTTAATTCTTTGTCCTCTAACGCCTCTCTACAGTACAGTATGGTACTGCATGTCTTGTGCTCCTCTTTAGCTTTTTCAGGATGGGCTGCTCCATTGAACACCATGTGTGGTGGGCTTCATTTTGATTTTGCAGTACTCCCCTGTCCCCTACATATCATGTGATTTACAGCTTTGTGAAGATATATCTGACTGTATATATAAGGACTTGTTCTATCTGTGTTTGCTATGGCTTCAAATTCTTTATTATCCATATTTCTTATTTTTGTTGACATTTTGGGGGCTTCAGACCATACAGTTATGATCTTAATTTGCAATGGTTTGAACTTACAATGGTCACCCAGGGACCACTGTATGGGATCCATTCTGAGTTTTGCTTTGGGGCATTGATTTCCTTGCCAACCCCCCCCCCCCCCCTTCCCCCCAATTATTTAGTTCCTTACAGCCATGGCCAAACCATACACTGCAGAACAACAATAGCAAGTTTTAGATTTGCTGTATTGTCTGTAAAATACTACATTTGATTTTACTTTGTGCTCAAATTAGGCTATTTTTTTTTCTATTTTATTTAATATCTTCAGCCTAATTGCTTGGATCTTTCAGTATCCTACAATCCATATGGTGAATTCACTTTGAATAACTGAAAATGAAATAAATCATGAGTGAGGGAGACATATGCTCCCCTGTCGAAGCTAAATGAGAGTGGCTTCAGGCACATCAGCATATGTCCATGATAGGTATACAGAAATCTCTGCGAACACAACAAACTGCTGTAGCGTCCCAATAAGGGAGCGATCTAACGGCACATTTTAACCATTCATAACATTATCTCAAGCAGATTGAAATAATGTCATGTTTAGCAGATGGGGACACGTCCAAGCCCGTAATATTGTGTTCCTTCTTGAATTTTTTTTTATTGAATTGTTAGTTTTTATCTGCATGGAGTTCGCCAAATACTGCATATTTCACAGATATCAACTGTAATCTGTGAGGGAACCAGGCAGAAATTGTTTAAATTCCCTGCACCACCACCACAGTGGAAATGAATTACACTATTCCTATTAAATGGATTTCCTTTTAATGCTGTGATTTGTTGGGTTTTCCAGAGCAAAGGACCATTCACACGGCTGTTAAACGGCCGTTTCATGCATTGGGGACTGCAATTTGTGGTCCCCAATGCACGGGCAGCATCTGTGTGTATTCCGCAGAAGGATGCAGACTGATTCAACTTGAATGGGTCCGTGCTTCTGTGGAGTTCCGTGCCTTTGTTCTGCACCGACCTTCTGGATTGTGGACCCATTCAAGTGAATGGGTCCCCATTCGTGATACAGTGAGCACATGGCCGGTGACCATGTATTACGACCTCCAGTTTACGGGCCGCATATGGGCACGGCCATGCAACAGCCATGTGCATGAGCCCTAAGAGGAACTTTTTGTAACTGCTGTCCTGCACTCTGGATAAGGCCAAGTGGAGGAGACACACACTTATCTGACATTTGTGGCATATCCCTACGATATGACACCAATGTCTCAGGTGAGACAATCTGTTTAAGCTCTGAATGCAGCAGGGCTTAATAGAAAGCCTGTAAAAATTCCCTCTCCCCTGAAACTAACCAGCTGCATGTCCCTATGGTTTAAGTGCATGATTATTCCTTTTTTACAGTGATTAACATTATTTTCTCTCTCACTATTATTGTATAACATAGGGACATTGATTATATTATGTTTAGTTTCACTGGTTTGATAAATTATGAGTAATGTACATTGTTATATTATATCCATTCTACCATTCATATATTTCCCACTTTACATATTAACCTTATGCTGCTTCCATGCCCCTCTTCCTGTTTCTGTGGAACGCACCCTAGACCAATGACACGCATCACATGTGCCACCCGCGCCATGTGATGACGTGGTGGAACGCATCGTGGATGTCACCCGTGTCACGTGACGACACGATCATGTGACAGGCGCTTACTGGAGCGCATACACTTTATAATGGACGCTGGATTGGGCCCACACTAAGATCCAGCCTCCATTTTGCCTATATCCAAGACCACAGGTACAGCTCTCTTAATATTATACAAACCTATCCAGGCCCCTTAAACTCTCTGATATTATTAAGTTAGGGGTTTATTCACTGCAGACATGTATCCTGGATTATCATTACTACAGATTGACTTGGTACTATTTGGTCCATTTTTTAATCATAATCATTTTGCTCTGTTTTGGTCCCCTTGAATGCTCCACCTACTTGGGGGTTAAGAGATTATTCATTAATTCATTAATATTATTTATAATATCTTTTACAATTATATATAAGCTTATGTTTATCTAGATGTACCCTTGACATCCATGGCTTTGATACCATTGTTATAGATATATTATCTTGTATCTTTTACTACAGAATTGAAATCAACTGAGGAAAGTCCGTGGGGCGAAACGTTCGGTTTTACAATATGACAAGTGGTCGTTCATTCATTTATTTTCTGTACCTGGATCATGAATATTTGATGTGAAATAATATAATAAATGCAGGGGCGTAGCTAACGGGTCATGGGCCCTGGTGCAAGATTTCAGCTTGGGCCCCCCCTTCCCTCAGTGCTTTGTGTGTCTTCCTATGCAGCACAAGGGTCTTTGGGCCCCCTCAGGCTCTTGAGCCCGGTAGCGACTGCTACCTCTGCACCCCCTATAGCTATGCCCATGAATAAATGATATTAAATTGCAAAGTCTATTTTGAGTGCCGCATGATTATCCTACTGTAAAAATTCCATAGACTTTAAAAGTGTATTATTACAGTCTATGGTATAAGTGATCAAAAGATTGTTTGTTGACGTCCCCAAGAGGGGCTAAAAAAAAAAGTAAAAACGAGAAAAAAAGACCAGTTATCTATACTGTACAGTGAACACTGTAACAGAAAAAAATTTAAATGCTTTTTTTGTCACCTCGCCCCCTGAAAAATCTTTAATATATAGTGGCCAAGTGGGCAAAAAGTTGTGTGTACCCCAAAATGATACCAATAAAAATTACAGTTCTCCTCCCCCACCACAAAAAAGCTCTCACATAGCACTGTGCAGAAATATAAAACAGGTATATAGTGTATATAGAATATAGTGATGCAAAAAAATACTTCTGATATTGTCAAAAGTTTACATTTTTTTAAATTTGGTATCGCTGTAATCATATTAACCTGCAGAATAATTTTTAGCGCATCAGTGAACGTAAAAACAAACCCCAAAAAACAATGGATTTTTTTTTTTTTGCTATTCAGTTTTATCCTTCAAAGAATTTTCCCCCATTTTTCAATCTAAGATTTAGTAACTTAAATGGAGCTTTTACAAAAAACCTAGTCTCACAAAAATCGCACCCTCAACTGAAAAGTAAAAAGTTATGGCACTTGGAAGGCGGGGAGTAAAAAACAAAAGAGTTAACATTTATCTAAAATAGAAGCAATTTCTGCTGCATACCACTTTAATATCAGTACTAACTATCTGACATTTAGCTACCCATGTGGGACCAGAACAACCGCCTCTGTTCATATCCAATAAAGAGCTGAAGTAGTTCATAGTACAGTATGATCAGAGTAATCTAGTTAGAGCCTTCAAGATGAAATTTGCTTTCTTAAGTATCTAATCTGGACAACCCACACGGTAAAAAAAAAAACATAGCCAGTAAATAAGTGATTTCTCTGGGGTAAATGCTCATTAGGATTAATTTCTTATAGCTTTGCGGCTAAGTCATGGCGTAAGATTAATTTTGCTGTGATCTGATGGAGGTAGGATGTTCTACAAAACTGATTGATCACTCAGGAAGGTATCGACTTGTGTAAAAGGGGTCACGCGGCAACAGAGATATATGGTAGCAACTTACTTCTAATTTGTTACATTACTTAGAGATATCGAGGCAAGAGATGACCCAGGTGCAACCTGAATTTCCACCTTAATGTGTTTCCATCCAAGGAATATATTAGTGCAGTTTATACTGCTATTAATTCTCCTTATGTCTCAGCACTCCATATTGATTTAAATGCATCTGTCATTTTTAACCAGTGTACCCTGGGTCCTGACGTACCCCTCCTCCACGTCGACTCTGTACAGATGTAGTGCTGTAGTAAAGACCATATTAGGATTTTCAGATGATGGATGAGCGACTGAAAGCAGTGAATTATTTACATGTTGTCCTGTATAGAATACCGCTGGTGTCTGTCAGCGCATTTTATACATAATACAAATACCGAAATATGGAGGAAGGTGGAGAGGGAGTGAAAAAATATGGCCAGTGTCATACAGAATGGCAGTGGAGGGATAAATACCTGGAGCAGTGAAAAACATGTCTACAGTGAGCACATATCTCATAAAATCAGGATTATTGATAGATCACCATTATGTAGTACTATTTCAACAGGATTCTGATTTTCACTCACTGCACGGTATAACATTTTGCTTACAGTCAATTACTTGAGTTGAATGTAATATCCACTATCTATCTATCTATCTATCTATCTATCTATCTATCTATCTATCTATCTATCTATCTATCTAACTATCTATTTATCTATCTATCTATCTCATATCTATCTATCTATCTATCTATCTAGGGGTGGAAGCTTAAAGTGGTCCTGGAAAAAAACTAAAAGTAGCCTCATATTGTAGGCAGGTCCAATCTAAAAGAAGATGTTGCAATACGAGTAGGCAGGGACAACAGAAGTAGGCTGAGCTACCAATAATATAGTGCAGCACAAAATATTACTGACACTGCCGCAGTATTCAGCTGTATCACCATGCTTCTAGCATTAATTAATGCTAAGAACATCAGATCATTATATACCTGGCCTGCGGCGTAAGGAGAACGGATTTTGTGGATTCCTGTGCATCTTCCCACCGGTAATTTGACAATTTCCAAAGAATGACAACTATTAGCAGATCTAAACCACTAAAAGCTGCCATGAAGGAATCTATGAACTTCTTTTGGCTCTACCTTTCTACATTCAAAAATATATTTGTAGTAGCTTGCATGGAGTTAGACTGTCCTTGGCCAAGTACACTGCTAGACCATACCAGTTACTGAACCAATTCATTTAAGCAGGCCATACTCGGCGAGTCGTCAGACACTCATTTGAACCCTCCACAAAACATTTTCAAGGTATATATATATATATATATAGATAAAAGCCAAAATCAGGCAGCACTCCTCCAGTGTATACCGATAATCCAATGGTGCACGCGTCCACCCCTGGTTATGGGGTAAAGTTAATTCGTAAAACTACTGTTCTCCTATTTTATTTTCCAGCATGTCCTGGGTATGATGCAAGCCAGGTTTTCTCTTTTTATGTATATGCACAAGAGCACTTTCACTTTTTGTACCATGTACCTTATTATACACAATTAGCTGTTCCAGTGGAGCGGGATGTGGAGCTCCTTGGATGAATTTTGCACAGAATGAATTAATGACAATAATGGACTCTTTTTATGTTATTTATCACGTGATTTTAAAGTATAACTGTCAAATTTTTTTTTTTTTTTACTATTGGATTTTGGTGATTAATATTACCTTGTTGGCCCTGTTTTAACCACTTGCCGCCACGCTAACGCCGATGGGCGTCAGCGCGGCGGCTCTCTCAGGTCTCACTGCCGCCTATCGGCGTCATCTCGTGAGACCCGAGATTTCACATGAACGCGCGCGCGCGTTCACTGTGACGCACAGAGGAGAAGTGAAACTACAGCCTGCCAGCCGCGATCATTGGCTGGCAGGCTGTAATTTTTTAAATCGACCTATTAAAATCAGATATCAGACGCTATTTACAAAATAGCGTCTGATATAAGTCCTGCTTGGTCCTCTGGTGATCCCTTTGCTGGATCCACCACCAGAGGACACAAGCAGCTCAGTAAGTACACCAAATCACCACACATACATTACATACCCCCCTTTGTCAGTTATTAACCCCTTAGTAGCCCCTTAGTAGCCACTGATTACCCATATAAACCCCTGATCACCCTCTGTCACCCCCTGTCATAGATCACCCCCTATAAGGGTCCCTAATCACCGTCAGGTAGTTAGCTACTTGTTAGGTAGTTAGCGCCCAGCCCACCGCACCGCACAGTCACTTATTAGTCGCTGATTAGCGCCATCACTGTCGCTTATCAGCACTAATACTAATATAGTATCTGTAAGTGATCAAGACTGATCGCAATCAGATCTATATCAGTAGGGTCACTTTAGGCTCTATAAAAACGCATTGTTCGCCTGATCAGGCCTGATCTTGTGCGCACACTTGCGCTCAGTCCGCCCACCGCAGTGACAGAAATTTTTTTTCTGATCACTGCAAAAACACAGTAAAATCGCTGCACCGCTATAAAAGATCACTTTTGAGTTATTGGATCTTTATTAGCGATCGCAGCGTTACTCGCAAGCACTCCCTTTACTAGGTAGGTGTGCTCTTTTCCTGGGTAGTCTCAGAGGAATACCCCTAAATTTAGTTACTCCAAAATGGCAAAAAGGGGTATTCCGCTGAAGAGGCCTACAGGATTCTGGCCGTGATGGATGAAAGCGATGGGGACGCTTCACCCGCTGGAATCCAGTGGTTCAGAATATGAACCTGTAGACAGCAGTGGCACTCTAACCGCTAGCGAAGATGACGAGGTTGAGGTCCCTGCTACGGTCAGGCGCACCCGACCCCATGTCAGTGTTTCGCATATCCCGCGTGATGAGCCTCATATGCAGCAGAGTGGTGCTAGCGCTGACCTTTTGATGGTGCGGCATACACCGGCAGCGCAGCACATCCTGGACCTTCTACCAGCACTGCCGTATTCCCTGGTGAAGTGGCGAGCACCAGAAGGGCAGTTGCTGGTACGGTGGCACGTGCACTAACTCCCCGTCGCAGCCACCGCGCTTCAGGCCCGTAGACCCCTTAGTCTCCCAGAGGTGCTGGCAAACCCTAATTGGCAATCCCTCCTTCCGCTCGCACCCGTATTGCCCCCTTTCACCGCCCAGTCAGGAGTTCGCATGGAGACAGCCAATTTCAGATCGGCCCTTGAATTTTTGAGCTGTTCTTCACCGCTGATCTCTACGACTTAGTTGTGGCAGAAACCAACCGATACGCCACACAATATATAACCGCCAATCCGGAAAGCTTCTATGCCCAGCCTTTCCGGTGGAAACCAGTCACCGTTTCCGAATTTAAAACATTTTTGGGCCTTACCCTCAGCATGGGCATAACTAAAAAATGTATTGTGGTCATATTGGTCTAAAGACCCAATACATTACATGCCCATGTACTCTGCTGCAATGTCCAGGGCACGGTTTGAGGTCATCATGCGCTTTATGCATTTCACCGACAATGAAACCTGTCATCCAAGAGGCCACCCTGCTTATGACCGGCTCCATAAAATTCGGCCCTCATAGACCATTTGTCATCTAAATTTGCAGATGCGTATACCCCCAGTCAGAACATCTGCATAGACGAGTCCCTCGTACAATTCACCGGGCGCCTTGGCATCAAACAGTACATCCCCAGCAAGCGCGCCCGGTACGGGGTCAAAATGTATAAGCTCTGTGAAAGGGCCACAGGCTATACATATCGCTTTAGGGTCTATGAGGGAAAAGACTCAAAACTGGAGCCGGTCGGATGCCCTGACTACCTGGGGTGCAGTGGCAAGATTGTCTGGGACTTGGTGTCACCCTTAGTCTGCAAGGGGTACCACTTATACGTGGACAATTTTTACACAAGTGTGGCCCTCTTTCGGCACTTACATCTAGTCGGAATCCAATGCTGTGGCACCGCGCGGCCTAGTCGCCGGGCTTCCCCAACGGCTCATTAATACCCGACTTGCACGGGGGAGAGGGCTGCCTTGTGTGACCAAGAACTGCTCGCGGTGAAGTGGCGGGACAAGAGGGACGTTTACCTTCTGTCCACCATTCACGCAGACACGACTGTCCAAATAGAACGGGCGACAGGAGTCATTGAAAAGCCCCTCTCAGTCCACGATTATAATCTCCACATGGGAGGGGTGGACTTCAATGACCAAATGTTGGCTCCATATTTAGTTTCCCGACGCACCAGACGCTGGTATAAAAAGGTGTCTGTATATTTGATTCAATTGGCCATATATAACAGTTACGTTCTCTACAGTAAGGCTGGGAGAACGGGATCCTTCCTTAAATTCCAGGAAGAGATCATTTCGAACTCCTGTATCCAGGAGGTTCTGTGCCCCAAGTCCCCGATGTAGTGAGCCGGCTACATGAGAGACACTTCCCCAGTGTCTTCCCTGGTACCCCAAGCCACCGTTCCCCAAGAAAAAGATGTCGTGTCTGTAGCAGGAGTGGACTAAGGCGTGACACCACCGTTTTTTGTCCTGACTGTCCTGACCAGCCTGCCCTATGCATAGGGAGTGCTTCCGCAAGTATCACACCCAGGTACATTATTAGCATAGGGATTGCAAGACACAGGCCAGGCACACAAGAGTCTTAGGTCCTTGCACACGAGCGCAGCTCACGCATGGTGATCGCAGCGAGCGCCCGCCCTGACTTCTCAAAACAGACGGGTCGCATAGCATCATATTGATTTATGATGCTATGTGATCCTTACAGTTCTGAATGTATTGGATAGCACTGGCATACTGCTGCTGCCAGTGCTATCCAATGCATTCCAGAACTGTAAGGTTACATAGCATCATAAATCAATATGATGCTATGCGACCCCGTCTGTGCGGGAGAAGTCAGGCCAGGCGCTCCTCTGCGATCACCATGCGTGAGCAACGCCGTGTGCAAGGGCCCTTTCACACAGAGCTGCTGCAAACCTCTCCTTTCACCTGGGACAAAGTGCATAATGTACTTCGCCACAGCTCTGGGTGATTTGTGCTTTGCACATTGTCCCACGGGGAAGGAGAGGTTTATCCTTCTAGTGCTCATGCACACGGCCGTGGAACACGCCGTGCATGGACCGTGGTATCCTGGCCTGGCATCCATCTGACAGCAGGAGCGCACGGCGCCATAGCAACCAGTGACGCCGTGCACTCCTGCTGTCAGATGGCTGCCAGGCCGAGATACTAACGGTCCATGCACGGCCGAGTTTCACGGCCGGTGCATGGGGCCTTAAGGTAAAAAAACAAAAAAAAATCCACAGGTAAGCAAAAAGTTCAAGTTATGTTTCAAATGTTTAAGTTAACGTTCGGTTTCTAATGTTCTATAAAGTTAATGTTAATAAAATTATTGCGTTGCTGCCTGGTTTTTTCTTTCTTTTTTTTTTTTTACCTTCTAGGTGGATCAAGCAAAGAGCCAGCTGCAGCACTGATGTGCATTCTGAGAGAAGCATTGCGCTGCTATCAGAAGACACGTGAAGTCGGTGTTTGCGGCGCTGCAAGACGAGATTTCTCCTCTGCAGTACAGGTACGCTTGCCCAGGCATATGAGCTGAGGAGAGGTGTTGGAGTTCATATGCTTTGGCAAACACTTTGTATCAAAAATCTGGCAAAGATGTCTTCCTCCACACCGATCGATTGATCGATGTGAATGGAGAAATCACGCTTGCCAGGACATAGGAGCTGAAGTGGGTATGGATGTTTGGGCGGAGCTCCTATGTCCTGGCAATCGCCAGGCCCCTTTTTTTCTTCTTGCATATTTTTTGGCAGAGATTTTTTCATCCACATCAATCGATGCGAATGAGGAAATCTGTGCCGCTTCATTTTTTTCTTTCAGCCCAGAGGCTGAACGGAAAAATCTCATTACCTGTATGCTCCATATAAGGAGAATAGCAGAAACTCCTAATGCTGGCCATACGTGTAATGATTGCGTGAGACCCTCAAATGCCAGGGCAGTACAAAAACCTCACATGTGACCCCATTTTGGAAAGAAGACACCCTAAGGTATTCGCTGAGGGGCATATTGAGTCCATGAAATATTGAACTTTTTGTCACAAGTTAGCGGAAAGGGAGACTTTGTGAGAAAAAACAAAAAAAATCAAATTCCGCTGACTTGTGCGAAAAAAAAAAATCTTCTATGAACTCGCCATGCCACTCACAGAATACCTTGGGATGTCTTCTTTCTAAACTGGGGTCACATGTGGGGTATTTATACTGACCTGGCATTTTAGGGGCCCTAAAGCGAGAGAAGAAAAATGCGTAAAAATGCCCTCCTAAAAGGTACTCATTGGATTTAGGGCCCCTTTGCGCACCTTGGCTGCAAAAAGTGGCACATGTGGTATCGCCGTACTCAGGAGAAGTAGGGCAATGTGTTTTGGGTGTATTTTTACATATACCCATGCTGGGTGAGACAAATATCTCTGTAAATGGACAACTTTGTATAAAAAATGGAAAAAGTTGTCATTTAAAGAGATATTTTTCACACTCCAGTATGGGTATATGTAAAATACACCCCAAAACACATTGCCCTACTTCTCCTGAGTACGGCGATACCACATGTGTGACACTTTTTGCAGCCAACATGCTAAAGGGCCCAAATTCCAATGAGTACCTTTAGGATTTCACAGGACATTTTTTACGCATTTGGATTCCAAACTGCTTCTGACGTTTAGGGGCCCCTAATATGCCAGGACAGTATAAATACCCCACAAGTGACCCCATTTTAGAAAGAAGACACCCCAAGGTATTCTGTGAGGGGTATGGTGAGTTCATGTAAAAGTTTATTTTTTGTCACAAGTTAGTGGAATATAAGACTCTGTAAAAAAAAAAAAAAAAACATTTCCGCTAACTTGTGCCAAAAATAAAAACTTCCATGAACTCACTATGCCACTCAGCGAATACCTTAGGGTGTCTACTTTCCGAAATGGGGTCACTTGTGTGGCATTTATACTGTCCTGGCATATTAGGGGCCCTAACGTCAGAAGCAGTTTGGAATCCAAATGCGTAAAAATGACCTGTGAAATCCTAAAGGAACTCGTTGGATTTGGGCCCTTTTGCACCTTGGCTGCGAAAAGTGGCACACATGTGGTATTGCCAGTACTCAGGAGAAGTAGGGCAATGTGTTTTGGGGTGTATTTTTACATGTAGCCATGCTGGGTGAGAGAAAATCTCTGTAAATGGACAACTTTGTATAAAAATGGAAAAAGTTGTCATTTGCAGAGATATTTTACACCCAGCATGGGTATATGTAAAAATACACCACAAAACACATTGCCCTACTTCTCCTGAGTACGGCGATACCACATGTGCGCCACTTTTTGCAGCCAAGATGCGCAAAGGGCCCTAAATCCAATGAGTACCTTTAGGATTTCACAGGACATTTTTTACGCATTTGATTCCAAACTGCTTCTGACGCTTAGGGGCCCCTAATATGCCAGGACAGTATAAATACCTCACAAGTGACCCCATTTTAGAAAGAAGACACCCCAAGGTATTCCGTGAGGGGTATGGTGAGTTCATGTAAAAGTTTATTTTTGTCACAAGTTAGTGAAATATGAGACTTTGTAAAAAAAAAAAAAAATCAATTTCCGCTAACTTGTGCCAAAAATAAAAACTTCCATGAACTCACTATGCCCTCAGCGAATACCTTAGGGTGTCTACTTTCCGAAATGGGGTCACTTGTGTGGTATTTATACTGCCCTGGCATTTTAGGGCCCTTAAAGCGAGAGAAGTAGTTTGAATCCAAATGCGTAAAAATGTCCTGTGAAATCCTAATGGTATTCATTGGATTTAGGGCCCCTTGTGCACCTTGGCTGCAAAAGTGTCACACAGTGGTATCGCCGTACTCAGGAGAAGTAGGGCAATGTGTTTTGGGTGTATTTTACATATACCCATGCTGGGTGAGAGAAATATCTCTGTAAATGGACAACTTTGTATAAAAAATGGAAAAAGTTGTCATTTACAGAGATATTTTTCACACCCAGCATGGGTATATGTAAAAATACACCCTAAAACACATTGCTCTACTTTTCCTGAGTACGGCGATACCACATGTGTGCCACTTTTTGCATCCAAGATGCAAAGGGGCCCTAAATCCAATGAGTACCTTTAGGATTTCAAAGGACATTTTTACGCATTTGGATTCCAAACTGCTTCTGACGCTTAGGGGCCCCTAAAATGCCAGGGCAGTAAAAATACCTCACAAGTGACCCCATTCCGGAAAGGAGACACCCTAAGGTATTCGCTGATGGGCATAGTGAGTTCATGGAAGTTTTTATTTTTGTCACAAGTTAGCGAAAAATGAAATTTTTGAAAAAAACAAAAAACAATTTCCGCTAACTTGTGACAAAAATAAAAACTTCCATGAACTCACTATGCCCCTCAGTAAATACCTTAGGGTGTCTACTTTCCGAAATGAGGTCATTTATGGGGTGTTTCTACTGTCTGGGCATTGTAGCACGTCAGGAAACAGGACAGGCGCTCAGAAAGTCAAATTGCGGAAATTCACTTTTTTGCACCATAGTTTGTAAACGCTATAACTTTTACCCAAACCAATAAATATACACTTATAGAATTTTTTTTATCAAAGACATGTAGAACAATACATTTAGTGAAAAATGTATAGAGAAATGTAGTTTTATTTGGCAAATTTTCCAACAGAAAGTGAAAAATGTCATTTTTTTGAAAAAATTTCGCCAAAAAAAGTAAAATATCAAAAAAAGTAAAAATGTCAGCAAGAATGAAATAGCACCAAATCAAAGCTCTATTAGTGAGAAGAAAAGGAGGTAAAATTCATTTGGGTGGTAAGTTGTATGACCGAGCAATAAACGGTGAAAGTAGTGTAGTGCGGATTTGTAAAAAAGGGCCTGGTCACTAGGGGGGTATAAACCTGTGGTCTTCAAGTGGTTAATTTCTGATTGTTTAATAAATAACCCCTAAAAGCCACCTAAAAGTCCCCAGTATTGGCTATTGTTACCTGAGATAAAATCAGGTTGCTATGCTCCTTCCGTCTACCAGATGAGGACGGAGCACGCTGAGTGCACTGGGAACTGATAGTGAGTCAACATTGTAAGGGAATGTATAAAAAGCCAGGTTCTTCCTGACAGGAGATAACAGTGCTGGGCTGTGTGTGTGACCTTCTCCACATGCCTGTGCTTGGCAGACACTCCCTTAGCAGTTCTGGAGAATGTACATATGCCGGCTGCTCAGTGTATAAATGACAGCCTTATCTGATAAGAGGAGAGCTTGTAGAAGGACTACAGGCTTCAGCCAGACCTGGGAACTTCACTGCAAGACCTCCCTATACAGAGCTGGTCTTCACTAACTTCACTGCAGGTGTCCTATTCATTAGCCTCAGGGCTGAGGGCGGCCATCTTAACAGAATAGTGAAATTGCAGTTTTATGCAGACTGGTTGCTAAGGGCTGAATCTTATTAAATAAGGGCTAAGTAAGTCTAATAGTTATTGATTCAGGTATATTATCATATTAGTAACTACATATATGAAAACTGAAATTTGGGTCTAAATGTGACAGTTATCCTTTAATGATACACATGTGTAATTAATAATGAATTTTGTATAAAAACACGATGTTGATATGTATTATTCACTTGGCTTGAAAATGGCTCTGTGAGAGAGCTGAAACGTTGCTGTGTTAACTTCTTCAGGACCGCCGTACGCAGCATTGCGTCCTGCGGGCGGTCCTGTTCTTCTGATCGGACGCGGCGGCGCGTCATCTCGCGAGACGCGAGACTTCCTGTGAACGCGCGCGCGTGCTCACAGCGTCGTGCGTCTGAAGAGTTGTACTACAGCCTGCCAGCGATGATCAATCGCTGGCAGGCTGTAGATGCGATATAAATCGCATCAAACAAGTATATCAGACGCTGTTTTGTGAACAGCGTCTGATATACCTGCTACCTGGTCCTCTGGTGGTCCCATTTGCTGGGATCGACCACCAGAGGACCAGGTAACTATGTAAAGTTGCACCAAACACTACACTAACCCCCCACCCCCTCACCAATTAACCCCTTGATCACCCAATCTAGACCCCCTGATCACCCCCCTGTCATTGATCAAACCCCTTGTAAGGCTCCATTCAGACGTCCATATGTGTTTTGCGGATCCGTGGATCCGCGGATCTGATCTGCGGATCCGTGGATCCGCGGATCCACAGATCCTCAAAACACGGACACCGGCAATGTGCTTTCTGCATTTTGCAGATCCGCACATTGCCAGAACTATATAGAAAATGCTTTTTCTTGTCCAATTCCTTGTCCAATTGCGGACAAGAATAGGACATGTTCTATATTTTTGCGGAACGGAAGTGCAGACCCGGAAGCGCGGATCCATAATTCCGGATCCGAGCGGGACAAAGTCTGTCCCCATAGAAATGAATGGGTCTGCAATTCCGTTCCGCAAACAGAATTGCGGACGTGTGAATGGGGCATAAGGGTCCTTTATCAGTTAGTTAGCTACTTGTTAGGTAGCTAGCGCCCAGCCCACCGCACCGCAGTCACTGATTTTGACATTGACCGATGCGAATGAAAAAATCAGTGCCGTTCATTTTTTTTTTTTTTTCAGCGCAGAGGCTGAACGGAAAAAAAAAAATCTCATTACCTGTATGCTCAATATAAGGAGAATCGCAGAAACTCCTAATGCTGGCCATATGTGTAATGATTGCGGAGACACTGAAATGCCAGGGCAGTACAAACACCTCACATGTGACCCCATTTTAGAAAGAAGACACCCCAAGGTATTCCGTGAGGGGTATGGTGAGTTCATGCAAAATTTTATTTTTTGTCACAAGTTAGTGGAATATGAGACTGTAAAAAAAAAAAAAAAAATCAATTTCCGCTAACTTGTGCCAAATTTTTTTTTTTAATGTAAACTCGCCATGCCCCTCACAGAATACCTTGGGGTGTCTTCTTTCCACAATGGGGTCACTTGTGGGGTATTTATACTGCCCTGGCATTTTAGGGGCCCTAAAGCGTGAGAATCCAAATGCGTAAAAATGGCCTGTGAAATCCTGAAGGTACTCATTGGTTTTAGGGTCCTTTGCGCATCTTGGCTGCAAAAGTGTCACTCATGTGGTATCGCCAGTACTCAGGAGAAGTGGGGCAATGTGTTTTGGGGTGTATTTTTACATATACCCATGCTGGGTGTGAGAAATATCGCTGTAAACGACAACTTTTAAATTATTTTATTCAAAGTTGCCAATTTACAGAGATATTTCTCTCACTCCAGCATGGGTATATGTAAAATACACCCCAAAACACATTGCCCTACTTCTCCTGAGTACGGCGATGCCACATGTGTGACACTTTTTGCAGCCAAGATGCAAAGAGGCCCAAATTCAACGAGTACCTTTTAGGAGGGCATTTTACGCATTTTCTTCTCACGCTTAGGGCCCCTAAAATGCCAGGGCAGTATAAATACCCACATGTGACCCCATTTTGGAAAGAAGACACCCCAAGGTATTCGCTGAGGGGCATAATAAGTCCATGAAAATTAAACTTTTTGTCAAAAGTTAGCGGAAAGGAGACTTTGTGAGAAAAACAATAAAAATCAATTTCCACTAACTTGTGCCAAAAAAAAAATCTTCTATGAACTCGCCATGCCCCTCATGGAATACCTTGGGGTGTCTTCTTTCCAAAATGGGGTCACATGTGGGGTATTTCTACTGCGCTGGCATTTTAGGGGCCCTAAAGCGTGAGAAGAAAAATGCGTAAAAATGCCATCCTAAAAGGTACTCATTGGTTTTAGGGCCCCTTTGCGCGTCTTGGCTGCAAAAAAGTGTCACTCATGTGTTATCGCCGTACTCAGGAGAAGTAGGGCAATGTGTTTTGGGGTGTATTTTTACATATACCCATGCTGGGTGAGAGAAATATCTCTGTAAATTGACAACTTTGAATAAAAAATGTAAAAAGTTGTCGTTTACAGCGATATTTCTCACACGCAGCATGGGTATATGTAAAAATACACCCCAAAACACATTGCCCTACTTCTCCTGAGTACGGCGATACCACATGAGTGACACTTTTTTGCAGCCTGGGTGCGCAAAGGGGCCCTAAAACCAATGAGTACCTTATGGATTTCACAGGCCATTTTTATGCATTTGGATTCTCACACTTTAGGGGCCCCTAAAATGCCAGGTGAGTATAAATACCCCACATGTGACCCCATTTTGGAAAGAAGACACCCCAAGGTATTCCGTGAGGGGCATGGTGAGTCAACAGAATTTTTATTTTTTGGCACAAGTCAGCGGAATTTTTATTTTTTATTTTTTATTTTTTTGTTTTTTACAAAGTCTCATATTCCACTAACTTGTGACAAAAAATAAAATTTTACATGAACTCACCATACCCCTCACAGAATACCTTAGGGTGTCTTCTTTCCAAAATGGGGTCACATGTGGGGTATTTATACTGTCCTGGCATTTTAGGGGCCCCTAAAGCGTGAGAAGAAGTCTGGAATCCAAATGCGTAAAATGCCCTGTGAAATTCTAAAGGTACTCATTGGTTTTAGGGCCCCTTTGCGCATCTTGGTTGCAAAAAAGTGGCACACATGTGGTATCGCCGTACTCAGGAGAAGTAGGGCAATGTGTTTTGGGGTGTATTTTTATATATACCCATACTTTGTGTGAAAAATATCTCTGTAAACGACAACTTTTAAAAATTTTTATACAAAGTTGACAATTTACAGAGATATTTCTCTCACCCAACATGGGTATATGTAAAAATACACCCCAAAACACATTGCCCTACATCTCCTGAGTACGGCAATACCACATGAGTGACACTTTTTTGCAGCCTGGGTGCACAAAGGGGCCCAAATTCCAACGAGTACCTTTAGGTTTTACATGGCGGCTGTGGTAAGGTGCAAGGTGTCATATGTGATGGCAGGTACGTGTCACCGAGGTTGCTGGCCTCGGTGAGGTGAGAGCCGGGTTTTTGTCTGCAGCAGCTAGTGCTGTTTGACTTTGTTAAATAGCATGGCTGCAAAGCCGATCCGGGCCGGCTCTTACTGGGAGCAGCTAAAGAGTAGGGTGGGTGGCTGCTCCCCACGGTCCAGTCCATGTTTTGGGCTGGATATAAAACGCAGCCAGCAGCTGTGTCTGAGGAGTGTGATTATCCTGGAGCTGCTAACAGGGCTGGGAGTTCTCTGTCCAGGAGGAAAGAGCTCAGCAAGGAGGTATTTTGTTCCTGGCTACCTGAAGCTGGATTCTCCTGCGGCTGGGCCGACAGCGTGGTGCGAACCTGCACCTACACCTCCCAGGTGACTGAACCTGTGTTGGACTGTTTTTGTTTGGCTACGTTATTTCCGTTGTGTGTGAACTGTCACCAAGAGACTGTTTTTCATTTTGTGTGCAAGTGTGAATAAAACACTGTTTGTTGCACAATCTGGACTCCTTGTTTTGCCTCTAAACTGCACCCGCACCGCTGTCTACCAGAGCGACTCCCCACACGGCTCACAATTTAGCCCCGCCCAAAATGCCAGAACAGTAAACACACCCCACAAATGACCCCATTTCGGAAAGTAGACACCCCAAGGTATTCACTGAGGGGCATAGTGAGTCCGTCTGAGATTTATTTATTTTTTTGCCAGAAGTTATCAGAAATTGAAACTTTTTTTTTTTTTTTTTTCTCTCAGAAAGTGTCATTTTCCGCTAACTTGTGAAAAAAAATGAAATGATACATGAACTTACCATGCCCCTCTGCGAATACTTTGGGGTGTCTTCTTTCTAAAATTGTGTCATTTGGGGGGTATGTATACTATCCTGGCATTCTAGCACCTGAAGAAACATGACAGGTGCTCAGAAAGTCAGAGATGCTTCAAAATGCCGAAATTTACTTTTTTGCACCATAGTTTGTAAACGCTATAACTTTTACCCAAACCAATAAATATACACTTATTGGACTTTTTTTTTATCAAAGACATGTAGAACAATAAATTTAGAGAAAAATTTATATAGAAATGTAGTTTTTTTTTAAAAATTTTACAACAGAAAGTGAAAAATGTCATTTTTTTGCAAAAATTTCGGTAATTTTTGATTAACCACTTCAGCCCCCCTAGCTTAAACACCCTTAATGACCAGGCCACTTTTTACAATTCCGCACTACACTACTTTCACCGTTTATTGCTCCGTCATGCAACTTACCACCCAAATGAATTTTACCTCCTTTTCTTCTCACTAATAGAGCTTTCATTTGGTGGTATTTCATTGCTGCTGACATTTTTACTTTTTTGCTATTAATCAAAATTACCGAAATTTTTGCAAAAATGACATTTTTCACTTTCTGTTGTAAAATTTTTCAAAAAACTACATTTCTATATAAATTTTCTCTAAATTTATTGTTCTACATGTCTTTGATAAAAAAATCCAATAAGTGTATATTTATTGGTTTGGGTAAAAGTTATAGCGTTTACAAACTATGGTGCAAAAAGTGAATTTCGGCATTTTGAAGCAGCTCTGACTTTCTGAGCGCCTGTCATGTTTCTTCAGGTGCTAGAATGTCAGGAAAGTATAAATACCCCCAAATTACACCATTTTAGAAAGAAGACACCCCAAAGTATTCATGGAGGGGCTTGGTGAGTTCATGTATCATTTCATTTTTTTCACAAGTTAGCGGAAAATGACACTTTCTGAGAAAAAAAAAAAAAAAAGTTTCAATTTCTGATAACTTCTGGCAAAAAAAAAAAAATCTCAGACGGACTCACTATGCCCCTCAGTGAATACCTTGGGGTGTCTACTTTCCGAAATGGGGTCATTTGTGGGGTGTGTTTACTGTTCTGGCATTTTGGGCGGGCTAAATTGTGAGTCGCCATGTAAAACCTAAAGGTACTCGTTGAATTTGGGCCCTTTGCGCATCCAGGCTGCAAAAGTGTCACTCATGTGGTATCGCCGTACTCAGGAGAAGTAGGGCAATGTGTTTTGGGGTGTATTTTTACATACACCCATGTTGGGTGAGAGAAATATCTCTGTAAATTGTCAACTTTGTATAAAAAAATTTTAAAAGTTGTCGTTTACAGAGATATTTTTCACACAAAGTATGGGTATATATAAAAATACACCCCAAAACACATTGCCCTACTTCTCCTGAGTACGGCGATACCACATGTGTGCCACTTTTTGCAGCCTGGGTGCAAAGGGGCCCTAAAACCAATGAGTACCTTTAGGATTTCACAGGGCATTTTTACGCATTTGGATTCCAGACTTCTTCTCACGCTTTAGGGGCCCCTAAAATGCCAGGGCAGTATAAATACCCCACATGTGACCCCATTTTGGAAAGAAGACACCCCAAGATATTCTGTGAGGGGTATGGTGAGTTCATGTAAAATTTTATTTTTTGTCACAAGTTAGTGGAATATGAGACTTTGTAAAAACAAAATTAAAAAAACAAAAAACAATTTCCGCTGACTTATGCCAAAAATAAAAATTCTGTGGACTCACCATGCCCCTCACAGAATACCTACGGGTGTCTTCTTTCCAAAATGGGGTCACATGTGGGGTATTTATACTCACCTGGCATTTTAGGGGCCCCTAAAGTGTGAGAATCCAAATGCATAAAAATGGCCTGTGAAATCCTAAAGGTACTCATTGGTTTAGGGCCCTTTGCGTACCCAGGCTGCAAAAGTGTCACACATGTGGTATCGCCGCACTCAGGAGAAGTAGGGCAATGTGTTTTGGGGTGTATTTTACATATACCCATGCTGAGTGTGAGAAATATCTCTGTAAACGACAACTTTTTAAATTTTTTTATTCAAAGTTGTCAATTTACAGAGATATTTCTCTCACCCAGTATGGGTATATGTAAAAATACACCCTAAAACACATTGCCCTACTTCTCCTGAGTACGGCGATACCACATGAGTGACACTTTTTGCAGCCAAGATGAGCAAGGGGCCCTAATTCCAATGAGTACCTTTTAGGAGGGCATTTTTACGCATTTTTCTTCTCACGCTTTAGGGCCCCTAAAATGCCAGGGCAGTATAAATACCCCACATGTGACCCCATTTTGGAAAGAAGACACCCCAAGGTAATCCGTGAGGGGCATGGCGAGTTCATAGAAGATTTTTTTTGGCACAAGTTAGTGGAAATTGATTTTTATTGTTTTTCTCACAAAGTCTCCTTTCCGCTAACTTTTGACAAAAAGTTTAATTTTTCATGGACTCATTATGCCCCTCAGCGAATACCTTGAGGTGTCTTCTTCCAAAATGGGGTCACATGTGGGGTATTTATACTGCCCTGGCATTTTAGGGGCCCTAAAGCGTGAGAAGGAAAATGCGTAAAAATGCCCTCCTAAAGGTACTCATTGGTTTAGGGCCTCTGCGATCTTGGCTGCAAAAGTATCACATGTGGTATCGCCGTACTCAGGAGAAGTAGGGCAGTGTTTGGGGTGTATTTTACATATACCCATGCTGGGTGAGAGAAATATCTCTGTAAATTGACAACTTTGAATGAAAAAATTTAAAAAGTTGTCGTTTACAGAGATATTTCTCACACACAGCATGGGTATATATAAAAATACACCCCAAAACACATTGCCCTACTTCTCCTGAGTACGGCGATACCACATGAGTGACACTTTTTGCAGCCAAGATGCGCAAAGGGGCCCTAAAACCAATGAGTACCTTTAGGATTTCACAGGACATTTTTACGCATTTGGATTTTCACGCTTTAGGACCCCTAAAATGCCAGGGCAGTATAAATACCCCACATGTGACCCCATTGTGGAAAGAAGACACCCCAAGGTATTCCGTGAGGGGCATGGCGAGTTCACAGAAAAAAAAATTTGGCACAAGTTAGCGGAAATGGTATTTTTTTTTTTTTTTTTTTACAGTCTCACATTCCACTAACTTGTGACAAAAATAAAATTTTGCATGAACTCGCCATACCCCTCACAGAATACCTTGGGGTGTCTTCTTTCTAAAATGGGGTCACTTGTGAGGTTTTTGTACTGCCCTGGCATTTTAGGGGTCTCCGCAATCATTACACGTATGGCCAGAATTAGGAGTTTTTGCTATTCTCCTTATATTGACCATACGGGTAATGAGAATTTTTTTCCGTTCAGCCTCTGCGCTGAAAGAAAAAAATGAACGTCACATATTTTTCCATTCACATTGATCAATGTGGATGAAAAAATCTCTAAAAATGTGCAAAAAAAAGAGGGAAAAGCTATAAAGCTGCGATCGCTAAGGGACCCTAAGGCCTCATTCAAGCTGCCCGCAATTCTGTTCCGCAAAATTTTGCGGAACAGAAATGTGGATACATTCAATTCTATGGGGACAGACTTTGTCCCGCTCGGATCCGTAATTGCGGATCCGTAATTGGAGATCCGCAAAGTATAGAACATGTCTCTATTCTTGTCCGCAACTGCGGACAAGAAAAGGCATTTTCTATATAGTTCTGGCAATGTGCGGATCCGCAAAATGCGGAAAGCACATTGCTGGTGTCCGTAGTTTATGGATCCGCGGATTTGCGGATCCGTGATCCGCAAAACACATGCGGACATCTGAATGAGCCTTACAGGGGTGATCAGTGACAGGGGGTGACAGGGGTGATCAGGGGGTGACATGGGAGATCAGGGGTTAATCAGTGACAGGGGGTGGTGGGTGGGTGGGGGCGGTGGGGGGTTGTGTGGTGATTGGTGCACTTTGATATTTTTTCTCTGGTGGTCCCAAGCAAAGGGACCACCAGAGAAGCGAGTAGCAAGCAGATCAGACGCTGTTCACAGAACAACGCCTGATCTGCGATTTTTTCTGCCATATACAGCCTGCCAGCGCACGATCGGCGCTGGCAGGCTGTAGTATAACTACATGCGAGCGCGCCGATGGCGCGCATTGCGCATGTGCGGGCGCGTCCTCGTGTCATCTCGCGTCTCGCGAGATGACGCGCCGATGCGTCCGATCAGAGCTACAGGGCCGCCGCCAGGACGCAATCCTGCGTGCGGCGGTCCTGTAGCGGTTAATAGCAAAAAAAGTTAAAATGTCAGCAGCAATGAAATACCACCAAATGAAAGCTCTATTAGTGAGAAGAAAAGGAGGTAAAATTCATTTGGGTGGTAAGTTGCATGACGGAGCAATAAACGGTGAAAGTAGCGTAGTGCAGAATTGTAAAAAGTGGCCTGGTCATTAAGGGTGTTTAAGCTAGGGGGGCTGAAGCGGATAACATGTGTTAATAAACACAATTTTGTTTACTTTTACCTAAGGAGTGCTGCACCAATTTGTTGAAGATATATATATATATTATATAGGGGCACAAGACCAGATCCAGAAGATTGATTGCTTTAAACACATTTTGGGAGGAAACATTACAGCAGTGGTAAAAGCAGAGACTTTGGTGGAATGTGGGAACCATTGGTGGGGGAGTGGTGGGTCATAAGCCTGGAAAATGTCTTGAGGAGGGTTAAAATTAGTGTTTGACAACTCATCAACTGAGGAGGGGCCTCTTGAAGGGCATCTGTCAACAGATTTGTACCCATGAAACTAGATGACCTGTTTAGTTATTCCTATATATAAACTCACCTACGATACCTCTGGGGTCTGTTCATACTGGTAGTGAGTCCGGACTTTGATTAGGGTTTTACAAGAAGGTGTCCCTCTCCTTTCCCTAGTTTCCAGGCCTTATTCCCTCACCCCTTTTCCCTCCTATGTTCGGTGTGGTGTTTCCCTCCCACACCCGAATGTGACACACACAGCATCCTCTATATCAGTGGTGGCGAACCTATGGCACGGGTGCTAGAGGCGGCACTCTGAGACCTCTCTGTGGGCACCCACACCCTGGAAAAAGTCTACAGTGTACCAATACGCCTTAGACTTTTCCTGTCATTCATCAGTGCAGTACGTGCTATGTATGGCACAGGTAGCGCACTGAATGTAAGCGGACTAGTATAGCTAAATGATAAAGTACATGGAACATATACTTATTGGACTGTAGTATTCAGGCTAAATTGCCGTGTTGGGTTTTGGGTTGCAGTTTGGGCACTCGGTCTCTAAAAGGTCCACCATCACTGCTCTATAGGATACATGCCTGACCTTCTTTAGGAAATCTCTTTATGTGGCATTATCTGCTGTGCTTTAGGGACAACTTTTACCAGAAAGAAGGCCAGCAACTTTGGAATACTGTGGATGATATAGACACCAGGTTACATGCAGCACATTTCTATCCTCCCCATTCAACCTGACAACGTAAATATTCACTTGTTTCCTTGTATGCCACTATGCTTTTGGTCTCAAATGATTTAAAGGGCAGACTGTAACTTTACAGTTCCAGAAATATCTTAAACGTCATGGTCATGCTTTGGAATCTAACATGACATCTGCCATTTTTTTTTATCTTCTATAGGGCAAGTGTCTTCAGGAGCTTTGAAATAGGACTGTCTCATTTTTGTACACAATTTGCTTTGAGCATCAGTTTGCTTAAAGAGTGGATAAATTCCAAATATGTCAATACAGAGAAGCAGCAGATCCATAGGAATAATATACATGAACCTACCGCAATTAAAAAATTTACTGGGACGACTCAATGACTCTCTACAAAAATGTACCAATACTGGAAAGGACCATTTTTTGGACAACCTTTTGTAGATACCCAGAGCTGAGCTGTTTGTGGCAATTTACAGTGCTAGTAACACCCTATATCAAGTGATCATGCTGTCAGAACATCTACGTAAGGACTTTCTGCATTAGCTAAAAAATTAAAGTAAGGCTACTTTCACATCAGCGTTGTGCTGTCCGGTTTTGAGATCTGGCACAGGGTCTCAAAACCGCAGCACAACGCTTCAGTTTTGTACCCATACATTGTCAATGGGGACAAAACTGAACAAACCGGAACGGCAAGCAGCGTTTTTGTGTGCGGCATGGGAAACTAAAGAAGCCGGATCTGGCACCAAAAACTATGTAAGTGAATAGTGCTGGATCCGTTTTTTTTTTGGACACGATAAAAAACAGATCTGGCGTCCATTGACCTATGATTTTTGATATAACACAACTGGATTAGTTTAGAACGGATGCAGCCAGTTGTATTATTATAACAGAAGCATTTTGCTGTGGTTTTCAGATCCCATGCCAGATCTCAAAACCGGACAGCACAAACGCAGATGTGAAAGTAGCCGAACAGGAAATATTTGACTTCATTGAATGCTGCCGATTCCCTGTATTCCAGGAACAGTGCACAATGTACAGCGCAGCTTAACATGTCCATCATATTTGGGGTCTGCTATGCAGTGCTGCCGCAACTAGATGACTCCAGGGATGTGGAGTATGAAGAGACATTTATTGGTGCTGAAAACAGTGGGGGAGATTTATCAAACTGGTGTAAAGTAGAACTGGCTTAGTTGCCCATAGCAACCAATCAGCTTCCACCTTTCATTTTCCAAAAGAGCTGTGAAAAATAAAAGGTGGAATCTGATTGGTTGCTATGGGCAACTAAGCCAGTAATAAATCTCCCCCAATGTGTTTCAGGGTCTGACAGACCCCTTTTTCATGAGACATACATAATGCATACATAAATACTCCTAAACTAAATGACACCATATACTTAATCCCACGATTAAAAATGAATATCAGACATCATATAGGACATGACAATCTATTTCTAACAAAGCTAGAACCAGCCCTGTACCTTACATGGATCCAGAGATCTCCCCATTCATTGTTACAATTGCTTGTCTAGATTTATATCAAGCTGGAGGTGCGATGCAGGGGGTAGGAGTTGTCTGCTGCTGCAGTTTTCTTATTATCAAGGCTCAGGAGGCAGTTAAAAGATGAAACTGAGCACGTGCGTCTAGCTTAACAATGTGGACAGAGTAATAAAATATAAATAAACAGCAGGTGGTGCTATACAGATACATTTTATTAAATGACTCAGTGGCTATGCTAAATTTTTTATGACATGCAATTACAAAAGTATTCATATCCAAGTGCTGATTGAAACCGATGAATTTTTTTGTGGGACAACTTCTTTAAACTGAACTTCTATTTTTCTAGAAACTTTTGCCCAAAAATGTGGTGAGATAAAATGGAAATCTATGATGATTTCTTCATGCCCTTTCTTTAGGACGCATGTCACCTTCAACAGATGTCAAGAGTTTCTTGCACATCAGTTAACTTTCTTTTTTTAAATTTTTTATTAAAGAGATTATATGATATTCGAAGACTTGTACCACAACAACCCTTTTTTTTCTATAGCACCATCGGCACAATATTTACTGTTACTGCCATATGATGAATCCATGGAATACCACACAAAGCGATTTGACCTTATATCAATAATGATGCTCTATGTGGAGACCCATGGATCACACCAGTGTTATTTTCTGATGAATTATTTATATATCCATATAAGCCTCCATATTCTTCTGCGTTAAAGTAGAACCATGCATGGGTACAAAACATCCTCATAATAAAGTCATGTGCATGAGCCTTATAGAAGCATGACTACTTTTTTTTCCAAAAGGGGCGCCTCCTTGATTCACAGGCTGTGTGAGGAATGGCAGTATTCAAGTTGATAGGGCTGAGCTGCAATATCAGATACAGTCCATGGACAAGAGTGGTGCTATTTCTAAAAGAAAGCAGCCATATATTTCTAGCCTTACACAACCCATTCAAGATTAATTGCTAAGCCTGTAAAAATTGACTTAGAAACATAATATGCACAAACATAAAAGGTCATTGACTTAGTTACAAGCTGGCAATGTGAAAGGCTTAATAAATTTACTTCCTCCCAAGTTCAATCCAAGAACCTTTTAAAAAGTACGATGACAACAACAACAAAATATGAAAACTTTGGAGGTAATTCTATAAACCTGGCGGGGTTTGTCTTTCCAGACCATCAACTTTAATGAAACAATTAGCAGCTTTTCATGTACTAGGGAAAGTAAGGTTCAATGAGAATTATGCTGAAAAGCTCATTTTTGTGCGTCAGAGAACAATTAATGGAACATATTCCAGTGGACGGGAGGTGCTGGAGGTGTGAGGTGATGAGTTACCGGCAATAAATGACTAAATAAAACACAAGCGCTAGAGAGCTGGTGAATATTAAGCAGCCGTAGATGGGCTCTGCTATGTCAACGATTATATTTTCTTGCTGTAGGGATAACAATGAAAATGTTTTAAAAATACATATTTTAAAATTGTGTTTTGCTTATCGTTAATTGGAATCTTTTCATATGTTATTCTGTCCTACTAATATTGATTTAACTCATCTATCTATCTATCTATTGTAATGTTCTGAAGTGTGGTAAGGCAGCGTGGTGGTGACACAGATGCAACAGTCCCAATGCAGTAACGTATAGATTTATTTCAGCTCCACAGGGATTCAGCAAGATAACAGAAATAAATCTATAACATATTTGCCTGGCTCGGCTAAACAGCAATAACACCAAAACGCATTCACCCCTGCCTCACGCTCCCAGGGTATGATAACACTCGGCTCTGTTACCAGCCTGTAGACTGCTGGTGTGTCTCAGCCACTGCTGGTTCCCTCAGACTTTTATGTACCTGTAATGAGGGACTCTTTCCTCAGCTGAATGGGCTGAGTCTCCCCCACTCTCTGTAATGGAGTGGGAGCAGTGAATCCTACCACCACCTATTCACCACTCCAACCAAGCCGACCCTGATTTTACTGTTTACGAACAGTTTAGCAACTAGGCTGCTGAACAAATCAACATTATCTGGCTTTTAATATTTCGCCCAGCTTAACTTTCCGGGAGAGATATACACTCCCTCCAATATAATTCCTGCTGTCTGTCTACACATCCCCCTTGTCTTCTCCAGACCGGAGGTCTGGGCCCTTTGAGCCCAATGGATTCTTGACAGCACGTCTGCATTGCCCTGTGACTTCCCTGATCTATGTTCTAGGGAAAAATTAAAATTCTGTAGCGCGAGAAACCATCTTGTAACCCTGGCATTCGTTTCCATATTATACTTCATCCAAACTAGTGGGGCATGGTCTGACATTAGTTTAAATTTCCTGCCTAGCAGGTAATACTTCAAGATGGGTGCTGCTATTGCCGAAAAATTAGGTACAAACATCCTATAGTATCCAGTGATCCCTATGAAGGCCGCCACTTGTTTTCTAGTTACTGGCCTTGGCCAATTCTGTATCGCCTCCACTTCCTCCAGTTGGGGATTGATTATACCCCTGCCTATAACATATCCTTGCTATTTGGCATCTTCCAGTCCTACAGCACACTTTTATGCATTTATTGTAAGACCTGCATCACTTATAGCATTTAGTACTGCCTGTACTTTACAGAGGTGACTTCCCCAATCTGCACTAAACACAACCACATCATCTAGGTAAGCTGCTGCGTAACGACTATGGGGTCTCAGAACTAAATTGGAAGAACGGAAGAAACCTTCTGGGGTGGAAAATGACATTTTCTCCTTGGCTCTATCTGTTAAGGGAATTTGCCAATACCCTTTGGTCAGATCCAGAGTCGTCATATATCTGGTCATGCCTAGTTTATCGATTAATTCGTCGACTCTGGGCATGGAATAAGCATCAAATTCGGAGATTTCATTTAGCTTCCTAAAGTCATTGCAAAATCGCCATGTCCCATTTGCTTTGGGAATCAACACTATCGGGCTGGACCACCCACTTTGTGACTCTTCTGTTACTCCCAACTCTAGCATGCGTTTCATTTCGATCAAGACTGCTTCCCGACAGGCTTCTGGTTTTACTTCCTGCTGGTGGGTTTCGGAGAGGGTTTTTCCTATTTTCATTGTGGGAACTGGATGTGGTGACATACTACTCTTGGGACTAGCAGCGACCAAGACCTCCCTGTCATTCCAATGTTTTATTAAGCTTACATCATACACTTGGTATTGTTTATGTCTTGCTGGTTGATGTACCTTATAATTTACTTCTCCGACATTCTCTACTACCTCATAAGGACCTTGCCACTTTGCCAAGAACTTACTTTCGACAGTTGGTACCAAGACTAACACCCTGTCACCCGGATTGAACTGTCTGATTTTCGCTGCCCTGTTGTATACTCTACGTTGGGCCTCTTGCGCCTTTTGCAGGTGCTCTCTAACAATGGGCAAAGCCTTCTCGATTCGATCCTGCATTTGCGCCACGTGATCAATAACACTTCTATAGGGGGTGGCCTCAGCTTCCCAGGATTCTTTTGCAACGTCTAAAAATCCCCTTGGGTTTCGATCATAAACCAGCTTAAAAGGTGAGAAACCTGTAGAAGCCTGCGTATGTATGGAGAACGTCACATATGGGAGGAGCCAGTCCCAGTCGCGACCTTCTTGACCTTCAGTCCCAGTCTCGACCTTCCACTACCTTTTTTAGCATATGCTTTAGGATCTTATTAAATCCGTCGACTAATCCATCCGTTTCAGGATGATATACCGAGGTACGTATGTGCGTCACTTTCAACAACCGGCATAGCTCCTTCATTACCCTGGACATAAATGAGGTGCCTTGGTCGGTCAGGATTTCTTTTGGGATTCCCATCCTAGAGAACGTAAAGAACAACTCCCATGCAATACTCTTAGAAGCTGTATTTCTCAAGGGAACTGCTTCCGGTCTCGTGTGGCATACTGGTGTCTCCGGCCCAACTTTACAATAGGTCCTATTAAATCCATGGATAACCTCTTGAAGGTTATCTCGATAATAGGGAAGGGTATCAGGGGACTGTGAAAATGCTTTACTGGTGCCGTTATCTGGCATGTTGGGCAGGACTTACAGTACTCCTCTACTTCCCGGTAGACCCCCATCCTAAAAAACCTCTGGAGAACCCTTTCTTGGGTCTTCTCAGTTCCCATGTGTCCCCCTAGGACATGGCTATGGGCCACCTCAAGTACTTTGCATCTATAGAACTGAGGGACCAGCAACTGCTCAACGATTTCCAGGTCTTTCTTGACCACTCTTTACAGTAGATTATTATTCATAGCAAAGTGAGGAAATTGCTGATCCGTCCCTGGACTTTGGGAAACATCATTAATAACCACTACATTTTCCTTGGCATGCTGCTCTACCTGAGGCCTGCATTACTAAGTGGCTGCTTTCATAAGTGGATTTAAAGAAACCGGAGTTTGAGAAAAGGTGCAAGAAACAGAGATTCATTAGATCATCCTTGTATACAGTTGGTTTGATTCTAGCTAGTCTTCCTACTGCTGTAAGGGACCACAGTAAGTAAGAATCTTGATATCACTGCTCTATATTGTATTATTTTTTTTTCCCTCTCTTTTCCTGCGTAATCCCCATTTAGTATGACTTCCATTATTGACAGCGCCGTCCAGTGCACATCTTGTATGATGTATGCAGTCCTGGAACAGCCGTTCGAGGGTATATATGTTTGTTCAAAATGTGAGCAAATTACCCATTTAGAATCGCACATCGAGTCTCTAAACAGTCGAGTTGCAACACTGAAAGCCACTGACAATTTGGAAAAGAGTTTGCTGCTCACTGAGCAAGCACTCTATGGGGTAGATGTGGGGGAGGGTGGTAGCGAGGAGGCTGAGGAGAGTGAGGTAGTTAGCTGGGTAACAGTAAGAAAGCGGGGTAGAGGGAAGAGTGCCAGGGAGGCTAGCCCTGATCTGACACACCCCAACAAGTTTGCACGGTTGGCAGATGAGGGGGATGACAGTTCAGGGACGGCACCGCTGCAGCCAGACACTTCCTCTGCCAGTCAGGGGAATGTCAGCTCCAGTAAGCAGGGGACCAGGAGAGCAGGGCAGGCCAGACAGGTGCTGGTAGTGGGAGACTCAATTATTAGGGGTACAGATAGGGCGATCTGTCACAAAGATCGTGATCGCCGAACAGTGTGCTGTCTTCCTGGCGCTAGAGTTCGACACATCGCGGATCGGGTTGACAGATTACTGGGAGGGGCTGGAGAAGATCCAGTGGTCATGGTCCATATCGGAACCAATGACAAAGTTAGAGGAAGGTGGAGAGTCCTTAAAAATAATTTCAGGGTTTTAGGTCAAAAGCTTAGGGCAAGGACCTCAAAAGTAGTATTTTCTGAAATACTGCCTGTACCACGAGCCACACAAGAAAGGCAGCGGGAGATTAGGGAGGTTACCAAGTGGCTCAAGAACTGGTGTAGGAAGGAGGGGTTCGGGTTCCTGGAGAACTGGGCCAACTTCTCTGTTGGCTACAGGCTCTATTGTAGGGACGGGCTGCACCTCAATGGGGAAGGGGCAGCTGTGTTGGGGAGAAAGATGGCTAGAAGTTTGGAGGAGTGTTTAAACTAGGGACTGGGGGGAAGGTAATTACATTATAGGAGGGGAAGATAGTGCAGATAGAGACCAGGGGTGAGGTAGTATGACTGGGGAATGGAAGGGGGGACTAGAACAGCTCAGAATGAAAGATGTAGGGTAAAAAATACACATAAGCCTGTCAAATGTATGTATACTAATGCCAGAAGCCTGACTAACAAGACTGGTGAACTGGAATTAATGATGTGTGAGGAGGACTATGACATAGTGGGAATAACTGAGACATGGCTGGATGATAGCTATGACTGGGCAGTTAATATAAAAGGTTACAATCTGTTTAGAAAGGATCGTCAAAACCGGAGAAGTGGAGGGGTCTGCCTCTATGTGAAGTTGTGTTTAAATCCCGTAATTCGAAAATACATCTCTGAGGGACATGAACATGTGGAGTCACTGTGGGTAGAAATACATGGAGAAAAAAACAATAATAAAATACTAATAGGAGTGTATTATAAACCACCTAATATACCAGAGTCCACAGAAAATCTATTACTAAACGAGATAGACGAGGCGGCAAATCATAATGAAGTCGTTATCATGGGGGACTTCAACTACCCAGATATAGACTGGGAAACTGAAAGCTGTACATCCCAAAAAGGAAACAGGTTCTTGGCAATAGCCAAAGACAATTTTCTTTCCCAACTGGTTCAGGACCCCACTAGAGGGACGGCCATACTGGAATAAGTATTAACCAATAGACCTGATAGAACAACAGATGTGCAGGTTGGGGGACACCTGGGAAATAGTGACCATAAAGTTATAACCTTCCAATTATCCTTCAAACGAGAGTTTCTAAAGAGAGGAACAAAAATACCAAACTTCAAAAAAGCAAAATTTAGCCAACTAAGCGAGGCCATAGGCCTAACTAACTGGGACAAAGTCCTCAAAAATAAAAATACAACAAATAAAAATACAACCATAAAATGGGAGATTTTTAAAAGCATTGTAACATCTAATTGTGAGAGGTACATACCTTATAGGAATAAAAGGCTAAGGAACAATAAGAAACCAATGTGGATAAATGGAACCGTAAAGAAGGCAATAAATGACAAAAAGAAAGCATATAAATCACTAAAACAGGAGGGGAGTCAGGAAGCACTGATAAACTATAAGGAAGTAAATAGAATATGTAAAAAACGAATAAAATTTGCCAAACTAGAGACCGAGAGATTAATTGCCAAAGAGAGTAAAACTAACCCTAAAATGTTCTTCAATTATATAAATAGTAAAAAATATAAATCTGAAGGAGTCGACCCTCTACATAGCGATGAGGTGGGTGTTGCAGAGAGCGACGAGGATAAAGCAAAACTATTAAATATTTTTTTCCCACTATATTCACTGAGGAAAATAAACTGTTAGATGAAATGCAGAATGTAAAAGTAAATCCCCCATTAAAAGTAGCCTGTCTGACCCAGGAAGAAGTACAACAGCGACTTAAAAAGATTAAAATAGACAAATCGCCAGGACCGGATGGCATACACCCCCGTATCCTAAGGGAATTAAGTGATGTCATAGCCAGACCATTATTTCTGATATTTACGGACTCTATATTAACAGGGAATGTTCCACAGGATTGGCGCATAGCAAATGTGGTGCCAATATTCAAAAAGGGTCCAAAAACAGAGCCTGGAAATTATAGGCCGGTAAGTTTAACATCTATTGTTGGTAAACTGTTTGAAGGGTTTCTAAGAGATGTTATTTTGGAGTATCTCAATGAAAATAAGCAAATAACGCCATATCAGCATGGCTTCATGAGGGATCGGTCATGCCAAACGAATTTAATCAGCTTCTATGAGGAGGTAAGTTCTAGACTTGACAGTGGCGAATCAATGGATGTCGTATATCTGGACTTCTCCAAAGCATTTGACACCGTACCTCCTAAAAGGTTAGTATATAAAATGAGGATGCTCGGACTGGGAGAAAATGTCTGTATGTGGGTAAGTAACTGGCTAAGTGACAGAAAACAGAGGGTGGTTATTAATGGTAGATACTCAGATTGGGTCACTGTAACTAGTGGGGTACCTCAGGGGTCAGTATTGGGCCCTATTCTGTTCAATATATTTATTAATGATCTTGTAGAAGAACAGTAAAATATCTATTTTTGCAGATGACACTAAACTGTGTAAAGTAATTAACACTGAAGAGGTCAATATACTGCTACAGAGGGATCTGGATAGATTGGAGGCTTGGGCAGAAAAATGGCAGATGAGGTTTAACACTGACAAATGTAAAGTTATGCACATGGGAAGGAATAATGCAAGTCACCCGTACATATTAAATGGTAAAACACTCGGTAACACTGACATGGAAAAGGATCTAGGAATTTTAATAAACAGCAAATTAAGCTGCAAAAACCAGTGTCAGGCAGCTACTGCCAAGGCCAATAAGATAATGGGTTGCATCAAAAGGGGCATAGACGCCCGTGATGAGAACATAGTCCTACCACTTTACAAATCACTAGTCAGACCACACATGGAATACAGTGTACAGTTCTGGGCTCCTGTGAACAAGGCAGACATAGCAGAGCTGGAGAGGGTTCAGAGGAGGGCAACTAAAGTAATAACTGGAATGAGGGATCTACAGTACCCTGAAAGGTTATCAAAATTAGGGTTATTCACTTTAGAAAAAAGATGACTGAGGGGAGATCTAATAACTATGTATAAATATATCAGGGGTCAGTACAGAGATCTCTCCCATCATCTATTTATCCCCAGGACTGTGACTGTGACAAGGGGACATCCTCTGTGCTTCTGCCTCACAGGTTTTTTTTGCCTTCCTCTGGATCAACTTGTAGGAAACAGGCCGAACTGGATGGACAAATGTCTTCTTTCGGTCTTATATACTATGTTACTATGTTACTATGTCTAAGGGTATTATCCTTCAGTAGGGTGGTACCAAAGATATCACGGGTTACCTCCAACTCGGGTTTTTCTTGGGGGATGGGGTCAACATCATCTTCCCCCGCTAAGACCTGTAGTGGAGACGTCTCGTCTTCTCCCTGGGGACCGGTCTTAACATTATCGTCCGGTGTAGAATTCAGGTCTCCCTCTGCTACAGACCCATTTTTCCATAATGCCCAAAACAAAGGGAAATCCCGCCCCACAATTACACTATGCATACGGGTTTTTACCCCCCCCCCCCGATATTCTACTGTTCCCTGTGGCGTCTCTATTTTTGCGAGGGCCACAGGATGCCTTCAGGTGTCACCATGATTCTACACATTACATTCATAAATCGATCCGGGACACAGGTTCCGGGTACAAGGCTGGCATGCACTAAGGTCAATAAACTACCCAAGTCTAGCAAAGACGTGACCGGGCAGCCGTTCACAACAAATTTGCACACTTGTGGCTCAGTCTCTAGGCCCAGAGTAACTAGACATGACGGGGCTGCAAACAGGGATTGGCGTTGGCTATAGTTACAATCCATAGGCTCCATGGCTATGGGAAGCTGGGCCATGACGTGACCAAAATCCCGGCACCTCCAAAACTGGACCTGCCTTGGTCTCCTAACCATGGAGTTTCTCCTGGGACCTGGGGTTTCTATGTCATCCCCTTTTACCAAAAGACATCATTTGCCAATCGGAGTCCTACAGTTCCCGGAGGACCCCGAGTTGGTGAGCCCCTCGTGGAGGTTTCCCTCTGTGGCAACAAACCTCTCTAATAGTTCCACTAGTTGGTCCGCCCTCTGGGGATCTCCCTGGCCAACCAACCACTGCAGCTTACTGGGTAGGACCCGGGAAATAAGGTCTCCACAATCTGTGCTGGAGTGCAGACATCTAGTTCCAGCCATTTCTTTACCAGATGGAAAAGATCAAACATTTGGGATCGAGGAGGCCAGTCTGACTGGTATGCCCAAGCCCTGACCCGTGTAGCCTGTACTGCCGCTGTGACTCCCAACTGAGCAAGAATTTCTACTCGCAATTTTGCATAATCTTGGACATCTTGTTCACTGAGGTCATGATAGGCTTTCTGGGGCTCCCCGATCAAATAGGATGCCAGTACCGTAATCCAGTCTTGCTTGGGGAGTTTTTCCCTTTGGGCTGCTCTCTCAAAGATGGTAAGGTATGTCTCAACATCGTCCCTGGGAGTCATTTTTTGAAGGGAGCATTGCACGGCCTCCCTGGCACCCCAGCTCGCAGGGCCCCTCCCTAAGGAGGTCTCAGAACGTGCCACACCACCTCTTTTAATAACGCCATTTGTTCCAGCATTAGGCGCATGGTTTGTTCCTGGGACTAGCGCTGCTGTTCCAAGGCCCTTTCTTGGGCCTGCACCAGAGTTTTTACCACTTCCATCATAGGGTAAGTTTGTGACTGCATGGTCGATAGGGACACCGTATAACTCCTACCCAAATCTTTGTGAACCCGCCGGCCCACAGGCACTGCTTCTTAGAGTAGCTGCAGAGTTTTCATGGACCCGCTGATCCAAAGGCAAGGCTCTCCAGAGTGATCGCAAAGTTTTCATGGACCCGCTGATCCACAGGCAATGCTCTCGAGAGTGATTGCAGAGGCTTTCATGGACCCGCCGATCCACAGGCAAAGCCGCCCTTGTAGTTGCTGAGGAAAATCTTTAGCGTCTATAAGTGTCACACTGTAGCTATGTTCTGAAGTGTGGTAAGGCAGCGTGGTGGTGACACAGACGAAACAGTCCCAATGCAGTAATGTATAGATTTATTTCAGCTCCACAGGGATTCAGCAAGATAACAGAAATAAATCAAAAACATATTCCGCTGGCTCGGCTAAACAGAAATAACACCAAAACGCATTCACCTGGCTCAGCTGGTATAATGACTGAGGCCCCTGCCTCACGCTCCCAAGGTATGATAACACTCGGCTCTGTTACCAGCCTGTAGACTGCTGGTGTGTCTCAGCCACTGCTGGTACCCTCAGACTTTTATGTACCTGTAATAAGGGACTCTTTTCTCAGCTGAATGGGCTGAGTCTCCCCCACTCTATGTAATGGAGTGGGAGTGGTGAATCCCACCACCATCTATTCACCACTTCAACCAAGCCAGCCATAATTTTACTATTTACCAACAGTTCAGCAACTGGGCTGCTGAACAAAACAACATTACCCGGCTTTTAATATCTCGCCCAGCTTAACTTTCCGGGTGAGATATACACTCCCTCCAATACAATTCTCGCTGTCTGTCTACACTATCTATTGTAAAGAAAAGACAGTAGTACTGTTAGTAGTAAAAAGGGTGCAATTACTCCCAGATCATTAGCTCTAGGTCCAAATATCAAGAAGACAAAAACGAGGCAGCACTCCAAGTAGGGTGAAGGGTTGTAGACAGGGCCATCACTACCATGGAAACAGGAGAGATGGCTGCTATGGTGCCCAAACTCAGAAAGTGGCCAGCAAGGAGGACAAATGTAATTATTTTCAGGGCCCATAGAGCGGTGAGTAGAATTCTCCTAGTATAGCATTGTATAGCTTCACTCACCGCTCTCTGTTCTTCTTCTCCAGACGCCTGCACTGCACTAAGTCCTGACAGCGCACAGCTTTGGGACGGGACATAGTGTGTATAGGAGCGTACTATGACCTGATGCTGTTTGACTCCAGGTCTCACTGTACCACTTCTCTAGACACAGTGCTGCACTAGAGTTTTTTTTTGTGTCTGATTTGGAGTCTGTTTTAAGTGGAATGAGTAAGGGAAGGGGTGGGGTTCAAAAACTTGCTGTGGAACCTAGTCAGTTCTAGTTATGCCACCGGTGGTGGTCCACTACACTTCACCTTACTTGGAGTGCTGCCACTTTTTTGTTATCTATCTATCTATCTATCTATCTATCTATCTAGAAACAGGTCTATGACAATCACCCTCTTAGGTAAGATTTCTAAAATTCAATAAATTTAAGGACTCAATTAGATGGGATGATCCACAGGACACAAATTGTGAATGAGTCATGTATTCCTGATTTTTGGAAAATGTATGGGAATGAACAATTGCTGCTGTGATTGTTGATCCCCATAGAGATGTGTTGTTGACAAAACAACGATTTTATGTGCCACATAAACAAAGAGTGCAGTGTGCTTGATGTCACATTTACATGCAGTGTCAGACTGAAGTGCCTAAGTCCCACCAGTAAAATTAATGATGAGGGTCCACTGTACAGCTACCTGCAAATTATACCTTTTTCCTATTCACAACCCGATATTTTTCCTAGCATTCTGCTGACTGGCTCCTGCATTGGACTAGTGTTATTTTATCTATATGTAGGGACATATACACAGCAGCAGGCAGCAGCAAGATGCTGCAGGATGTAACATCGAACTAGTAGTGTACTGAAATAATGACTAGAGGGGTCTGGCTACCCAAACCATAATCCTGCGTGTAGGACCAATGTGACATTCCCTTGTGAAGGACTCTTCATATGTGTTCTCTAGACCAACATCCATCTATAATTGTGTCTGAGATAAAAGTGGAACTCATTGCTGTAGGGGACAGACATACAATCAATACAAGCAGGTGGAGCCAGATGCCACAGTGCATCACAAAATACTGCCCCAGCAGCACAAAATACCTCCCCAAAAACTTCCCCTCTTTGGTGGCCAGCACCAGCTACCACACTCTATCCTCCTACTTCAGTTTCATTATCATAGGAATACATTTGAATTCAAGAGTTAGGACGAGGAGCATCAGATCATTACTTACCGTGGCTGGCAGGAAGTTTCCCTGTAGGGTCTATGGGCAGTCTGTCCGTGCTGATGGCGTGAGGTCAATGGAACACCTATGGCTAGATACAGTATCTGACTCTTAGCCCAATCTCATGCAAACTCCTTCTGATGGTTCGTGTAGACACTGTTTGCCACCCTAGGCTTGGGATGCAACATCCAATTTCACTTGAGGTACAAAATCGATCACTACTAGAGATGTCGCGAACATAAAATTTTCCGTTTGCGAACGGCGAAAGCGAATTTATGCAAATGTTCGCGAACATGCGAACAGTGCGAACCGCCATAGACTTCAATAGACAGGCAAATTTTAAAACTCACAGGGACTCTTTCTGGCCACAATAGTTATGAAAAAGTTGTTTCAAGGGGACTAACACCTGGACTGTGGCATGCCGAAGGGGGATCCATGGCAAAACTCCCATGGAAAATTACGTAGTTCACGCAGAGTGTGGTAAGTTGAATTCGCAATGCGATTAATATAACCTGCATTAATCGCACTGCGAATTCAACTTAGAGCTGGGTTCCTAATCGTTGTATTGCTAGAATATAATAAAGATTAAGAATATAGCGCTATATTCTCAATCTTCGTTATATTCTAGCAATACAACCATTAGGAACTCAGATCTAAGTTGTAATCTCAATGCGATTAATACAGGTTATATTAATCGCATTGCGATTACAACTACTAACACTGCAGCTTTAGAATGAATCTAAGATGGATGCCGTCCTCAGGGCCGGTTCTAGGTGAAATGGGGCCCGGGGGCGAAAAACAATAAGGGGCCCCCTCCATGTCACGTCATCAATCACCCCCTTCGCGTCACATTATTTCTCCCCCCCCTCCCAGCATACAGAAATAAAGCACCCCATACCTCTTACATCCAGTGACGTCTCCTTTGATGTAGATGTTCTCTGACTTCGTCTTCTCCTTTCAGACCTTCAGACCAGACCACCATTTTGTCACCATTTTCCCCAATACTATACTGCAGAAACATATAATACCCCTGATAATACTAGTACCACACAGAGCCCCCCATATAAAATACCCCTTCTTTGTTGCCTCAGTAGAAGCCCCCATAGTGCCCCCCAGTCATGTGCCAGTAAGAAATGACCCCAATAATCTGCCAGCAAAAAGTCCTGCTCCCAATGATGCCTCCCAGCATCAATGTCACATTTCTCCCCCTCCATGTCACATTTAACCCCCTCAATGTCACATTTAACCCCCTCAATGTCACCCCCCCCCCAGCTCCATCCATGTCACGTCATCACCTTCTCCTTTTTACATCACCCCCTTCGCGTCACATTATTTCTTCCCTCCCCCTCCATAGCAGTTTACCCCCTTCCCCCCTCGAATGGCACATTTCTCCCCCTGTATGGGTCAGTGGCAGCAGCACATCTCTCCCCCCCCCCCCCATGGCACATTTCTCCCACTCCAATCCTTGGGCCAGTGCCACATGGCAGCAACACATCACATGGTAGCGCCGGCCCTGGCCGTCCTTGCTTTTTGATAGAAGGTGGGAGGGTCTGGGAGGGAGACTGATGTACTAGCCCTAAAAAGGGCTTTTTGGGGTGCTATCAGGATGCTGTCCTTATTAGCAGAGATCTGATGAGTCTTTCAGGACTGGAGTGGACACTGAATACACTAGACTAGCTATCGATTTCCCTATTAAATCAGCAGCAGCTACATTGTCCCTCCTCTCACTAAGACTGCAGCTTCCGAATGAATCTAAAATGGATGCTGTCCAGGAGATGGGAGGGTCTGGGAGTGAGGGTATGCTGATTGGCTGGAATGTGTCTGCTGACTGTAAGGTACAGAGTCAAAGTTTACTCAATGATGACGAATAGGGGGTGGACCGAACATCGCATATGTTCACCCGCCGCAACGAACGCGCACAAGCTATGTTCGCCAGTGAATAGTTCGGGACATCTTATTTGCGAATTCAACTTAGAGCTGGGTTATGGCTGTATTGCTAGAATATAACGAAGATTGAGAATTTAGCGCTACATTCTCAATCTTCGTTATATAATTCTAGCAATACAACCATTAGGAACCCAGCTCTAAGTTGAATTCGCAATGCGATTAATTTAACCTGCATTAATCGCATTGCGAATTTTACTTAGAGCGGGGTTCCTAATGGTTGTATTGCTAGAATATAACGAAGATTGAATTCTCAATCTTCGTTATATTCTAGCAATACAACCATTAGGAATTCAGCTCTAAGTTGTAATCGTAATGCGAATAATGCTTACAATTATTAATCGCTTTGCAAATCCATTTGATGCTTCTATTTGATTGTATATGACGGTTGACTATGACTACCACCAACGTTCTGCTGCCTCCGAGGCAAGATATCTGAACCCCCCGGGGGCCATTTGGGTGTTTTTGATAGAAAACGCATCAAAAACGCATATGCGTTTTTATCATTTTTTTTATTTTTTATTTTATTTTTTTGTGTATTTTGCCACATTTGGTTGCATATTTACATTTGGTATAGGCAAATATGGTAGTCTAGAATTCAGTGTTTCCCAACCAGTGTGCCTCCAGCTTTTGCAAAACTACAACTCCCAGCATGCCCGGACAGCCTTTGGCTGTGCAGGCATGCTGGGAGTTGTAGTTTCACAACAGCTGGAGGCACACTGGTTGGAAACACAGGTCTAGATCATTACTCTGCCCAAATCTATATTCAGCTACATGGCTTAGAAAATATGCTGTCAAACAATGATCCTAGGTTTTGGTATAGACACATGATCTAGACTACCATATTTGCCTATACCAAATGTAAATATGCAACCAAATGTGGCAAAATACACAAAAAAATAAAATAAAAAATGAAAAAATTATAAAAACGCAGATGCGTTTTTGATGCGTTTTCTATCAAAAACGCCCAAATGGCCCCTGGGGGGTTCAGATATCTTGCTTTGGAAGCAGCAGAACGTTGGTGGTAGTCATAGTCAATTGTCATACAATCAAATACAGGCATAAAATGGATTCGCAAAGCGATTAATAATTGTAAGTATTATTCGCATAGCGATTACAACGTAGAGCTGAGTCCCTAATGGTTGTATAGCTAGAATATAACGTATATTCTAGCAATACAACAACCATTAGGAACTCAGCTCTAAGTTGAATTCGCAATGCGATTAATGTAGGTTATATTAATCGCATTGCGAATTAAACTTAGATCTGAGTTCCTAATGGTTGTTGTATTGCTAGAATATAACGAAGATTGAGAATATAGTGCTATATTTGTTATCTTCGTTATATTCTAGCAATACAACCGTTAGGAACTCAGATCCAAGTTGTAATCGCAATGCGAATAATACAGGTTATATTAATCGCATTGCAGCTTCAGAATGAATCTACGATGGATGCTGTCCTTGCTTTTTAATAGGAGGTGGGAGGGTCTGGGAGGGAGGGTATGCTGATTGGCTGGAATGTGTCTGCTGACTGTGAGTTACAGGGTCAAAGTTTGCTCAATGATAAAGTATACAGGCGAACGTGAACATCGCATATGTTCGCCCGCCGCGGCGGACGCGAGCAAGCTATATTTGCCGGGAACTGTTCGCCGGCGAATAGTTCGGGACATCTCTAATCACTACGCACAATTCTTTTAATCAGACTATCAGTTCTTGCAGAGGGGTGCCTCTGGACACCACTTGCTGTCATTCCAATTTTGCACCCAATCACTGTAACCCACAAAGTTGAACAGTGCTCACATCTCAGCCTAGGCGTTTAGTGATCTACTGGAGTAATAAACCAAGGTCTCTCAGTTCAAGGATTCTGTCCCTCTCAGTCTGCGACAACTGGCAATAACTGGCATGTCCACGAACAGGAGGCATCACACAATCATTCCACACGACTTGATCCAATGTTTGAGGTTTCTTGCGGTTTACGTCTCTCCCGCATACCACAAATTGGAGTTAGGTGCTTGAAAATATATCTGTAGAATTTAGTGACACCTGCTTCAGTGACCTAGTCTCGATAAGCTGTTTCTTGGACTCCAACAGGGGTTCAAGGTACTACATGACAAACACCCCCTTAGAGGCAGATCACAAGCTTGCTATGGGGCCTGGGGGAAGGGGGGCCCCTACACATGGAACTTGCTCTTCTGTTCCCCGTGTAAAAACAATGCATTTTCATAGAGCTGCCACTAGGGGGAGTTAAATGCAAATAGATTATTACAGCTTCCATGGTACAGGTAGTTGTAATTATTCCTTTTCACTGAGCTCCTTCTAGTGGTGGCTGCAGACAGCCAGCTAGCTTTGTAATAGAAGAGAAAAAAGAGATTTATTAATGTACTTTTGCCAGTTTTCCGGTGTAAATTCAATTAAAAATATACTACATTTTTCTATGGGGCTTATGAGAGCTGTGTACACCCCTAGTCCCCTTATTTTTTCAGTGACCTAGAATAGAATATAGATGTGCTTTCCAAAACAGAATCTCTCCTACTACATTGCCTGTGTGTCAGTCTTCACCAATGTAGAAGACTGACACCACTTGTGAAGAGATTATTGCTGACCCTCCATGTCATTGTCCACTTCTATCTACATCCGTTACTCTGACCATATAATTTATAAAGCAGTTTATTTTTTTTATTAATCCCATAGGAACAGTCCTTAGAAGAAAACTTCAAGTTATGTTGTTTCTGCTGGACCATTAGGGCTCATAACTGTATCAGAACTGGGACAACTGGAGGATCATCTGGTGCTCTTACAGGCCAGTCCAACCGTGTAGAGATCATGAAGACAAAGGTACAGTATGCGTCCTGCTAATAGAGTGTTTTCAAGATGTACTACTGTGGAATATAAGATCTAATACAAAATATACATACACACCTATGATATATAATAGTAAAAATGATATACAATGGAAAGAAAACAAATAAAAATAATAAGGTAAAAAAAAGTGAAGAGTAGTGCTATATATAGTATGTTGTATTTTTTTAGATCATGTTTTAGTTTTTTTTCAATCCTAGATTTTGAAAATTATATTTAATATGGCATGGTTATTCTTTTAAGTATAATCTAGTATATTTTCAGTGGTATTGTTATTCTAGATGCCTTCTATGGCATCTAAGGATCCATCTTTTATTTGCAGATTTTGCTGTATGGTTTTTGTGCAATAATGTCGTCCAACTTACCCGAACATTCTTACATTACTTCTAAATGTATAGAGATCCTATACAGGGCCACTGGGCCATAGCATACAACAGATGAGGGGGTAGGCTACTACAAGACATTACATTCGGTCTCTAGAGATTTATGCTATGACTTTACTTTGTGTTCCCTTGAAGATTTCATCTCTTGCTGGTACATTGTCAGTTGAGAAGTAGTATCTAGCTGCCAAGGGTGACACAGCAGACACATTTATCCTCCAGGATTATTAGAGAAAAAACATATGTGCAACATTGAAATTTGTAGAACTGTTTTATACACCACTTCCCTAGGGAAACTCAATATTATGTCTGTTTGTAGTTGTACATAAAATATCATTCCACGTATTGCAATATGCTACTTTACCAAAATAAATTTGGACATAAATGTCATTATCCCTGCCTGTGGCGAAACCAAACGCGCCACTGGGTTTTGGAGGGGACAGATTGCTCGCCTCCTGCCCTGCGACTATGGCCCCATGTATGCTTGTCCTGTTTGAGCGGTGATGCCCCAGTTAGCTCTGCTATGGAGCCCATTCGTATAATGAAAGACTATGGGAAAGACTTTAGCTCCATGGCAATTGAACTGGATGTGTGTGGTCTGAGCGCTATTCAATAATGTGCGCTCAGACCTAAGCTATCTGGGGATATGTTGCATGTATATGTTTTATGTAGTAATTGTAACATTGTGTAATTTTATGTCCTTTTGCAACCATGTGCTCAATGGAGTCTGCCTCTATCCTTGGATATATTGAGCGCTCAGATCCAAGCCATCTGGGGATATGTTAAATGTCTGTGTGTACTGTAAAGGGTGGGACATTGTATATTGAGTAGTGATGTCTGTCCTATTGTCCCCACGTGTGTATTGGAGATTTCCCTTTGTCCTGAGAGATAATTGAATGACTCCTCAATTGTCTCCAGGACAGAAGACATTGTGTATTCTCCTGCCTGTGATGATTACATTAACCTGTGTAGGGTAATTGTATCACAGGCAGAGGGGAGGGATATGCTAGGGGTGTCTGTATTGTCCCATTGTGTGTGATTTGCTGCTGTATCCCCTGTGTCGCAGTCTTCCTTCTGGTCCCCTAGGGGAGTGTCCACCAGGTGGGAGACCTGCATAAATATCGGGCAGGTAGCCCTCAATAAGAGAGAGAATTCCTGTTTACCATCAATACGGAGCCTCGTCTCGTACTTGGGGGGAATTGCTACGTCAGAACGTTCTCTTGCCTGTTCCAGGAGAGGAGGACTTCGTATGGTTCCAGTTCGGTGGATTCCAGCGGTTGTGGGTTGCTGTGCTCTTCTCCAGGGGAATCGCCCGAACGGTATTAACCCTCACTATACCGGGTTATACCGTAACAACTGGTGGCAGCGGTGGGATCGTTCCTACAGCCAGAAGGACAGCAACAGAAGGCACCGTGGAATTTGAGGGCAAAGCATGTCCCAGTACAGCACCGGTATGGAACCACTAGTGGAGTATGATGAGGGTGTCATGGATGACCGAGATGCAGTCCGCAAAGGCATCTGGTACCAGGCACTGGGTATTGTGGAGTATCTGCGGGACGAGAGGCTCCCCAAGGACGAGCAGCGACAGCAGAAGCGAGTAGCCCTGCGGATGCCCTTCCTAGGAGAGCAGCCCCTGGAAGAGTGGGTAGAAGACCTGAAGCACCTGGTAAGGCGGGAGATGTGGCTGGAAGATGCCTACCAGGCACTCTGGTGGTATGAAGCTCGGTACCTACCCCGGGCTGCCGAGCATGACATGCCAGAGGGAGAGGAGTTTGATGGTCCTGGATTGTTATGGGAGACTTTTTCAGAGCTGGAGTTTGGGAGCCCTACACAAGCCCAGTTCAGGGACCTCTTTGAGTGGCTGGAGAGCAGGTATGACTGGGACGACACTCACAAAATTGAGCAAGACCTGGTCCACCTGGTGACCCGGGAGATGGAGCTGAAACAGGACTACCAGCAGCTGTTCCACTCCAGTGAGAGGGCTCAGCGAGAGAGCAGAGTGTCAGACCCAGGTCCAGAGCCCTTCAGCTGGGAGGATATTGTGGAGGTCTACTGGGAAGAACTCCAGGTGGCCGGTGGAGATGGGACCGAGGTCTCTCCACCGGTCCTGCAGGGAATTGGGAGCCCAGTCTCCATTCCCCAGCGGCAGGCTGAGTTACAGGGGGCAGAGACAGTCGGTCCTGGCCCCCAGCAGCAGAGTGACTTACTGGGAGAGGAGAGCCTTGTCCTCCCTCCCCATCGGCAGAGAGTCCGGCAGGGAATAGAGAGCCCAGTCTCCTTTCCCCAGCAGCAGGACACTGTATTGGAAGCGGAGACAGTCGGTCTCCCTTCCCAGAGGCTGGAAGTATGTCTGGGAGAGGAGCTTGTTACCCCCTCTCCCCAGCGGCAGCTTAATGCACCAGGGGGAGACAGTAAGCCCCACAACAGTGGAGATGGGACCGAGAGCTCTCCACCGGCCCTACAGGGATGCTGGGTAGTCGATCCAGATCCCCAGCGGCAGACGGATTTTAAGGGAGTAGGGACAGTCGGTCCTGCTCCCCAGCGGCAGTATGTTTTGCAGGGAGAGAGGAGCATCGTCTCCATTCCCCATCGGCCGTGTGATGTACAGGGAATTGGGAGCCCGGTCTCCATCCCCCGGCGACAGTTTAACGCACCAGGGGGAGACAGTAAGCCCCACAACAGTGCAGATGGGACCGTGGTCTCTGCACTCACAGCACAAGGGGTAGGGACAGTCGGTCCTGTCCCCCAGCAACAGGGCCATTTAGCCAAAGGGGAGACAGTCGGTCTCCCCCCACAGCAGCATGGTGGTCTATCTAAAGGGGAGACAGTCGGTCTCCCCCTACAACAACCAGGCTCCAACCAGGCTACTTCCGTGGTAGCGCTGGCACCAGGGCAGAGTACCGCTGGTCTCTGCCCACTCAGCAACCCACTCAGGCAGTCTACCAGTCCCCCACACCGCTGTAGTGAGGCACATGGACATGGACAGGTTTATCCCTTGCTCAGGTGTAGTAACCATTTATTGTGGGTGGGCTGTACTGCTGTTTCTGTTTTGTGGGTGGGCTGCTGGACTAACAAGGGCACTGACCGGCAGAAGGTCAGATACCCTGTTAGTCTGTTTGGAAAATGGGAGATGTGTGGCGAAACCAAACGCGCCACTGGGTTTTGGAGGGGACAGATTGCTCGCCTCCTGCCCTGCGACTATGGCCCCATGTATGCTTGTCCTGTTTGAGCGGTGATGCCCCAGATAGCTCTGCTATGGAGCCCATTCGTATAATGAAAGACTATGGGAAAGACTTTAGCTCCATGGCAATTGAACTGGATGTGTGTGGTCTGAGCGCCATTCAATAATGTGCGCTCAGACCTAAGCTATCTGGGGATATGTTGCATGTATATGTTTTATGTAGTAATTGTAACATTGTGTAATTTTATGTCCTTTTGCAACCATGTGCTCAATGGAGTCTGCCTCTATCCTTGGATATATTGAGCGCTCAGATCCAAGCCATCTGGGGATATGTTAAATGTCTGTGTGTACTGTAAAGGGTGGGACATTGTATATTGAGTAGTGATGTCTGTCCTATTGTCCCCACATGTGTATTGGAGATTTCCCTTTGTCCTGAGAGATAATTGAATGACTCCTCAATTGTCTCCAGGACAGAAGACATTGTGTATTCTCCTGCCTGTGATGATTACATTAACCTGTGTAGGGTAATTGTATCACAGGCAGAGGGGAGGGATATGCTGGGGGTGTCTGTATTGTCCCATTGTGTGTGATTGGCTGCTGTATCCCCTGTGTCGCAGTCTTCCTTCTGGTCCCCTAGGGGAGTGTCCACCAGGTGGGAGACCTGCATAAATACCGGGCAGGTAGCCCTCAATAAGAGAGAGAATTCCTGTTTACCATCAATACGGAGCCTCGTCTCGTACTTGGGGGGAATTGCTACGTCAGAACGTTCTCTTGCCTGTTCCAGGAGAGGAGGACTTCGTATGGTTCCAGTTCGGTGGATTCCAGCGGTTGTGGGTTGCTGTGCTCTTCTCCAGGGGAATCGCCCGAACGGTATTAACCCTCACTATACCGGGTTATACCGTAACAACTGGTGGCAGCGGTGGGATCGTTCCTACAGCCAGAAGGACAGCAACAGAAGGCACCGTGGAATTTGAGGGCAAAGCGTGTCCCAGTACAGCACCGGTATGGAACCACTAGTGGAGTATGATGAGGGTGTCATTGATGACCGAGATGCAGTCCGCAAAGGCATCTGGTACCAGGCACTGGGTATTGTGGAGTATCTGCGGGACGAGAGGCTCCCCAAGGACGAGCAGCGACAGCAGAAGCGAGTAGCCCTGCGGATGCCCTTCCTAGGAGAGTAGCCCCTGGAAGAGTGGGTAGAAGACCTGAAGCACCTGGTAAGGCGGGAGATGTGGCTGGAAGATGCCTACCAGGCACTCTGGTGGTATGAAGCTCGGTACCTACCCCGGACAGCCGAGCATGACATGGTATGGTATTAACCCTCACTATACCGGGTTATACCGTAACACTGCCTATAGAATACATATGTTTCCTTCACTTGAAAATTTAGAGTAAAGTGTTTTGTTTTTAAATTTTTAATCTCATAAGTAAAGTAGCATGGGCCCAGAATGGTAGAGAAATGACCCTTGTTTAAAGGAAAAGTCTAGGCAAGCAACAACAAAGTGTTATAATGGACCAGAGGGGGTATATACTGTCTATACTCTTGAGGCAAAATGGGGCAGCAAATTGTATCTAGGATTTAAAATGTGTATATATATATATATATATATATATATATATATATATATATATATTTAGGTTCAGTATACTCACATGAACCTGAGAGAAAGTGGGGAAGGGGGCTTGCTCTGATTTGCTCCCAGGGTGACAGACAGTCTGGATGTGCCAAACAGGGCCCCAGCAGACAGGAAGGTGCCTTAGCAGAATGACCAGAACGTCATTTTATATTGGGCTGTGAATGAGCGTGGATGGGTGTAGCAGTTTCTGTCAGAAAAATGATTTTAGGGACAGTCAAAAAATACAATCAAGCTTCTATTCTACTGCCAGCAACATTGCAAGGAAGAAGGGAAAGGATAGAATTAGAAAGCAGAAAAATTGTATATAATAAGGACAGGCAGGGAAAGCTGTCAGCCAGGAAGTGAGAAGCAAGGAGCTGTGGCCTCAAAATCGGCTACCTGCAAGGACATTTCTTTCATTTCTTTTTTCCTATTTTAACAGAGGGCATGTTTTACTATCCAGACAATAGATGTAGCAACTGAAATCTCATTGAAACGCCTGAAATACTAGTCTGAACTCTGTTTCAGGGCATCTCTATATCGCAATATGCAGGGTAGTATCAAAATATATCTGTGAGTGATAATGTGACATATTAGGCATGAATCTGAGTTTTTCAATCTCCACGCAGTACCAATGTAATTTATTTTGGGTTGAAGTTTTTAAAACCAACATATACATGGGTAGAGGACAAAAATATCTGTAAGAGATAACATGAAGCCTAAATTTATTTATTTTCATCTCCACAAAGTTCAAATGTAATTTATTTTAGGTTGAATTTTTAAAAACCAGTGTATATGTGTCTTGCGATACGCAGGGTAGCAGACAAAATTGTTTTTGAATGATAACAGGGGAGAACATCTTTCATGCTGCAGTTGTCCCTGCTGGCAAACTTTGTGGCCTCCTCGAAGGGCTTTAGAACCAAACAGGTATCTCGGATGAGCTGCCCCTGCCTGACCTCAAAGCAACACATGCTCCCTGCTGCTGAGGTAGTCTGGTACATGACAAAAACAGCTTCTGCTGCTCGTACACACGATCAAACATGTGCGATGTTGAATTCCAGTAAGCTGGAACATAGCGGATTCAGCGATGTAGCGGAAGGCTGTTCTGTCGCTGCAAGTTCAGAAGAGAGTTCCTCGCCACTTAAGAATGGCTGAAATGCTTGGACAGTCTCCTGGACATTGCCAGCATATCTGAAAGGGAGCACCTCTCTGCCCCCGCAGAGTTACCCCCTCCCACCGCCCCAAGCCGCAGAAGTCGCAGCAGCCAATTCATTCTCCTCAACATGATGGAGCAGTTTTTCCAATGGCCACACCAGGCTGAGGCCAGTCAGCAATTGGATAGCTCCCACCTCAATGCCCAGGTTCAGGCCCACCTGCACTCTGGCCAGTCTCTGGCGCATTTGCTGTTCCTTGACCCCATGGATTTCTGTTCAGGCAGAATGTAAAAGTGTCCCAAACTGGCACAGCACACTCTCTTTCTTGCCCAACCTCCAGTATCATCTCGGAGATGGTTTTCAGCGCTGTGGGGGGAATGGTGACACCCAAACAGACCAAGTTGTTCTCCAAGTTAATGGTGGGCCTTGGCATAGCACCCCCCACCCAGTAACAGATGTAACTTAAACCCAGATTCTTCAAGCTAAACCTCCTTCTGTCACATAGGAAAACACCAGATTATATATAAATGGCAGTGTAGCTAGGGATCCATGTTACAGATTTTTAATTGGCATAGCGGATAATTGCACACAGCCCTAATGGTATGGTTCTTATGGTTCCTAGGTGAGGTTCCTATGAAAAGAATTTTCATAATGTAGATGCATTACACGAAATGCTAAGTGCCAAAAGGAATGATCTCAGCTCATTACATAAGCGATAGGCAAACTTTTTGTCATAAGCTTTTGTACAGTTAATTCCAATCACACAAAACACAATGAAGGCGTCTTGTTGAGACAAGTGACACCGAGTTCTCTCCATGTTAAAGTAATGACTTGGAGGAAACAATTGTTTTTATTTGTGCATTGTGTGTTTAATTAGCTCATCTCTATTAACAGCTCTGTGTACATGTCTCTCCTGCTCATTGCAATCCTAATATCTTCCTATTGCGTTTATGTCAGGAGGAAAATTGGATTCCAGTAATGACAGAATTAATTTACCCTCAGCTCTCTGTTCAGATTTCTTATTTGGAAAGTGAATTCAGTTTTACTTATAATAAAGCCTCAGAACTAGGTTACGGCTCAGTACCCAACTCTGATGCTTATGGATCGGACACACACGGGGGAAAAAGTTCCATTAGTTTTGTCCCAATGAGGGGTTCCAATACACTGTTGCTCCTGTAAATTCATTGCCTGTGTTGCATTTGTTTCATGAATTCAGCTGATCAAGAAATGTTCTTGTCCTTGGTTTATGGTCCAATTTAGTAGGAAGCAAGGGCGGATGGGCTATAAACTGTACAGGGAACCTTCCTGGTGGGCTCATGCTCAAGAGGTCACCTGAGGCCTCCTCACGGCCTCCTGCCATAGTAAGTAATGATCTGACGCTCCCCTTTTAAGTCCTGAATTTAACTGTATTGACAGTCTGAGGCAACTGGAGTAGGAGGACAGAACGTGGCAGCTGACCATAGCCACTACAAAGGGGCAGTTTTTGGTGAGGTATTTTGTGCTGCTGAGGCAGTATTTTGTGATGCACTGTGGTATTAGGCTTTGTTGGGGTGGTATAACGTGCCACAATATTGTATTGCTGACCCTGTCTATCTGTGTTGGCCTTGTCTTCCGTCAATTTGGACCTGACTACAAAATGGGTCCACTTTAAGTTTGTTTCCAGGGCCACTTTTATTTCCTAGTCCACGCCTGGTATGAAGGTATGAATGTTTTTGGATGTGGTCATGAGGGGGTGAAAAACTGGAGATGGGTACAAGAGGGTGTGTTTGTAGATGAAAATCCTCTTAGTCAGAGTGTATACCTTAAAGGGGTGGTTCACCTTTGGGGGCATTTCTGCTAGACCTCCCCATATTACTGGACCTGTGAAGGGAAGCATACTTACCTGCTACCCAGTAAGGGACCAAAAACTCCTGGCTCCTTTGGTCTCCTGCCGTCAATGCCGCACTCCAGACTATGGTCAAATGGTTGCTGCAGTCACTGGGTCATGTGACAGATGGAGGACACATCACTACTGCAGCCAGTCATTGGCATCAGCAACCATGTGACCCTTGTTGAACCAGATGTTCACATGCAGAGAACAGCAGTGGCGGCAATTAAATGAAGGAGCTGGAACCCAACAGCAGGCTATTATGCTTCCCTATGCAGGACAAAAAGGCCTCCGAAGGGGATGGGAAAACCTCATCTCCTACAACTGATTTTGACCTTTTAGTGTCCTATATTAAACATTACCTTGTATTACATTGTTACCAGTACAGTGTACATTATTAGGCATAGCAACACATGCACTATATGGCGCTATGATGATGGTATTTACATAGCATTTAACACTATTATTTCTTATTGCTGAGAACATGTCCCTGATGCTTGAGCTTAGCATCGCAATATTATTAAGACACTGTTTGGTAATTGCTATTTCCATATTGTGTACCTCATTTAGAAAACCTAGAGCAAACCACAAGTGCAGTATTGCATATGACTGCCATTCAGATTAAAGATTTAAAGCATACTTCTTGCTTCAGGTGACTTACTGAAATAAGGGTACTTTCACACTAGCGTTTTTCTTTTCCGGCATAGAGTTCTGTCCTAGGGGCTCTATACCAGAAAATAACTGATCAGTCAAATCCCCATGCATTCTGAATGGAGAGAAGTCCGTTCAGGATGCATCAGGATGTCTTCAGTTCAGTCTTTTTGACATTTCAGGACGGAGATAATACTGCAGCATGCTATGGTATTATCTCCGTCCAAAATTCCGGAACACTTGCCGGAATGCCGGATCCGGCATTTTTTCCAATTGGAATGTATTAGTGCCGGATCCAGCATTCAAAATACCGCAATGCTGGATCCGTCCTTCCGGTCTGAGTATGCGCATGGTTGTGGTGTTGGTAGTAGAAGAAGTGGCTGGTAAGGGTAAGGTCACACTTGCCGCAAACACTCTGGTAGCATATTGCAGCAGAGGAACAGACTACATATCTGGCATAGCAGCTGTATTTGTCTGGCTGACACACAGCATTTATGCCTGAAAGTAGCTGGATCCCTGTCGGAACCCATTATAGTTAATGGGGATTCAACAGGGTGCAGCAGTATCCCGAGTTGTCAGGTACAGTAAACTCTGTTGGTCAGTTCCCCTGCCGGAACAGACTGCTGGAGTGGTTGAAGCAGGTGTGAACCTACAATGAGTAAAGAAGATGCATTTTTCTCTAAGATATATTGCTGAGTTTCTTTTAATTCGCTTGTACTATTGGTTTATGCAAAGTTTGTTCATTATCTCTATGGACAAATGAGATTTTGGCCAACTTGTTCTATCTCTCTACTTTTTCTGCAGAGTCTTTTCGGTATGAAGGAATTCAAAATAACAACTTTCACTGCTTTATAATGTATTCCGTGATCAAAGCAGTGATTATGAATCAGTGAAAGTGGAGGGATTATTATATATAGCTCCGTACAAAGCGGACTCTGGCATTAAGGATTTATATTGTGTGGCATTTAGTGGACTCTGGCACAGGGTATTTCTTTTGGAGCATTTGTGCAAAGGTCACTCACTAGCGCCACGATTATGTTGCGACCTATATGCTGCTGGAACATTACGGCTTTAGCTATACAGTAGATGTGCTGCCATTGCTGTTATCTCAGTATATGCTGCTAGAATATTGCTGCTACTAAATGTTATGAGATATATTGTTAGTGTGTTATGTATTTCTGCTTTTTATGAGATATTAAACTTGGTTTTATTGGAACAAAGTACCAGCGGATTTGGATTGACCCATATATCGAGTGCCCTTCATAAATCTATAAATTTCTATTGTCTGTTTAAGCCAAGGGTAGGCTTTCTTGAAGTGTGCACCGGATCCCTAGCAGTGAGTGGGGTGAGCCGCCAAATTTCTTTATTTGTTTTTTCCATTTTTACCCTAATGGTTGAGCTCCCTTACTAACATTGTTATGGATATATGGGAACATCTGGATAGCAAATATAAAAAGATTAAAACCTTCTCTTTTTATACTTATGAGGCCCTTTGGATAAGCCCGAGAAATCTAGGGAGGATATATTTAAGGAATTGGAGAAATTACTGCAGAAACAACTGCGTAATAAATGGGAAATTAGATCATTAACGCAATACCTGGAAAAGGGCCTTGTGCCAAAGGGGCTCCTCTTGATGAAAACTCCGTCAGCTGATTTGAGTGATGATTCCTTTAAAAGGGAGTGGGACACATTTCTTAAGGCGCAATCCGAGATTTTGGTGAAGATGTTGATTGAGAGAAGGTCACTTATAGTTAAGGGCCCCACTGAACATATAACAATCCTCAAGAAGGAGGTTGATGTCAGGAGGTGGCGTAAGAGAATATGCAAAAACTGGATACATTGGAGAAGGAGATTGTCTACAAAAAATCTAGAAAGTTGAGAAATAAAAGTATGGCTCAGGTGGATATAGAGAAGTCACAGGAGTAGGAAAGTGGGGGTAAACAAAATTCACGGGGTGTGAATAGTGAAGATAGGGGGGGGAGAGCAATATTCCGTGAATGTAAGCAATAGATATAAGACACTGGCGAGAGATATGAGACCCCTTTTTTTAAGATTATACCCCTCTGCACCACAGGACAAGGATAAGAAGGACACCGACACGCAAATGACCATCCACCAGCACACGGAACCACGTTCAGAGGAACCAGTATCAGAGGGATCACATGTCACAACACAGTTACAATTTACGGGACCGACATATAACGCACAATCAGTGATCCCAACACTCACAATGATTCGAAACAAATCACCACAATCAACATATTTCACAGAATCAGCAAGAGGCAAAAAGGACACACAATGCACAGAGGGACAGAAGAGATATAGACCGATTCGAAGGGGTAGGCACTCCAAGAAAAAAGTATCATCAGAATCACCATTAAATACATAAAATATAGTTAATTTGACTGAGGTTCCATTGTCTGAGGCACAGATAGGCCTCCTCAATAAAGAACTTAAATTTGCCCCGACGTGTTCACATGACAAGTTCTCCACATACATTGGTGTGGAGAAATTTGTAAGACGGTCATGTCTAAAAAAACGTTTTCTAAAAAAAAACGGTGTGGTTGATCGTGAACCAGATATAAAACTAGTTGAATATCAACATACCACTTTGAGATTAAAGTTTAAAAAATATCCAAAACAAGAGATGGGCAGGGACATTGCAACCTGTAAGACCAATGGGGAAAGGGAGTTGAGACGAATGAAGCCACAGAGAAGCTGTAATAATCTCACAAAAGAGGAGAAGAGAGCTATTCGTGAACTGCAGGATAATGAAAAAATCACGATTCGCCCGGCTGACAAGGGTGGTGCATGACCATTAAGGAATGCTTAACGTGTCATTCCATGGATGTTATCTACTTGCTGGAAAAGGGTATGAGGCACATACTGTTTCGAAACACTATAAAGAGGTACACAATAGTGATCCTTCTTCCCTTAGATATGTGGCCTTGGAAAGAGTAAAGAGACAGTAGAGAGTTTTCGATCATGGAATACATTATGAAGTAGTGAAAGTGGAGGGATTATTATATATAGCTCCATTTTAGGGTAGGTGACCTACCCTCAGTTACCACAATTTGTTCCAAACATTGGATTGTGCATTTTAATTAATGGACTATGTTGCATCCATTGGATTGTTTTTTGAGGTGTAATAGGTAGATTTACCTACAGTGAGTATTTTATGGTAAAAATGCTGTGAAGACGCATGCTGAATAGCAATGTGTTTTTTTGTAATTACATTTTAATTATATACAAATGTGCTTGCAATGATTGTCTCCACCCAGAGCAAGGGGCTGCGGGCCCTGAAACTCGTTTGGGGAGCAAGCACAGTGAGCTTGTCATATGGACTGATACCAATCAATGGGAAGTACTTCCAAATATCTGGATACAGTTGTTGCCATACATTGCCAAAATTTCTGAATACTGCTGAGTGGATTTTAAGACCCTGGAACGCAACTCAGAAAGCTGGGCAGCCAGTACATTGAATGGTGCATCTTGGCGTACTCCCTTTAGGTCACGTGGGATGCCACGCTATGACCTGAGATGCAGAGGGAGCGGAGACGCCGCAAGAGCACGGATACTGGCAGCACGAATGCCAAGAGGAGCAGCAGCCGACAGTGACGGGTGGAAGAAGACTGGTAAAATACGCTGTGTTTGTCTACCAGGCAGCTGACTCGGTTCTAATTCACATAGAGGGTTGTGTGGTATGGGTCTGTTTAATATCGACGAACTCTGTGAGAGATCGTTTATGGTACAAAGCGGACTCAGGCATTGAGGATTTATATTGTGTGGCATTTAATGGACTCTGGCACAGGGTATTTCTTTTGGAGCATTTGTGCAAAGGTGACTCACTGCCGTGATTATATTGCGAATTTGCGACCTATATGCTGCTGGAACATTACGGCTTTAGCTATACAGTAGATGTGCTGCCATTGCCGTTATTTCAGTATATGCTGCTAGAATATTGCTGCTACTAAATGTTATGAGATATATTGTCAGTGTGTTATGTATTTCTGCTTTTTATCAGATATTAAACTTGGTTTTATTGGAACAAAGTACCAGCTGATTTGGATTGACCCATATATCGAGTGCCCTTCATGAACCTATACATTTCTATTGTCTGTTTAAGCCAAGGGTAGGCTTTCTTGAAGTGTGCACCGGATCCCTAACAGTGAGTGGGGTGAACTGCTGAATTTCTTTATTTGCTTTTTCATCTGGTATGGTGACATCACCAACATGGCCCTGGACAAGTCTTCACGGCACATCATAAATAGAGCAATGTAAACAAAGGATGAACTACTGGTGGAGGATAAAGGAGCCATTATTAGTGGCGCTTTGGGGGAAGAAGAAGAATTTTTTTTTTTTTTTTTCAATTCATCCAGTATCCAACTGGGTGATATTTTTGGTGTATTTTTTATCTGTAGTTATTGTAGCAAAGATTTTTCTTTTTCCCCTAGCACAGAATTTATTTTATATCTCTCAGCAGAACAGACATTTGGTCTTCTGTCTGGGGAATGTTTAATTGATCTCAGAAACTTGGCAAGCTGAAGTAGGTCACTTCTAATTGAGTCATAAATGAGATGGAAAGTTTTGGATGAAATTTTTCAAAATGAAATGTGGTCACTCAGAGACTTTGAGAAGAGAGAATTATAACTCTGCATTGAACAGAAGATACAAAATATGCCAAAATCCGCTGTTATTTGTTTTATGAATGGCAGGAGATTTAAGGTTTGGAAAGATGATCAGATATGTCTTGTAGGAATTACGGAATGTCCTTTCCTATCTTTTCAGTATGAAAACCCGAAGACGTTATTTTAGTTACAGTATATGCAGTGTGTATGACTTCTTATGAACCATCTTCAGAATGGGTTGCTCACCAAGGGTACATTCATATCTGTGTTATAAAATCTGGCAGAGAACAGCCTGCCAGATTTCACCGTATCCAGCACTGATGCATACTGCTGTTCACCACTGGATCCCCATTGATTAGAATAGGATCTGGCTGTGATCCGGCTGCTTTCCTGCATAAATGCCAAATTTTGGATGGAGAAATACCACTGCATGCAACATTTTTTGTCTGGCCAATAGCCGTCAGTTAGGCCGGAACAGCCTACCTGAACGAGGTGTAACAAGGCACTGCAGTGTGACTTCCTGTCCAGTAAATGGTGCTAGAGCACAAGGGAAGGGCTATGTCCAGAGAAACAGGAAGTCTGGGATGTGGAAGCAGCAGTGCCGGGAGGAAGGAGGAGGAGGAGAGTGAGGGCAGTAGGAGACTTGAGAAAGAGAGGAGTGTGGTGCTTCTCAGAGAGAGTAAGGCCTGTGAGTATTCCTGAGTAAGGGCTCATGCTCACGACCGTATGGCTTTTTCAGTATTTTATGGTCCGCAAAAACCGGATCCGCAAAAAATACGGATGACTTCCGTGTGCATTCCGCTTTTTGCGGAATGGAACAGCTGGCCCCTGATAGAACAGTACTATCCTTGTCCTAAATATGTAGATTCTATTTCAAATTTCACGGCACACACAATATTGTGTGTGCCGTGAAATTTGAAATAGAATCTACGTTGTGGCCAAACAGCCTCTTCACGTAGCACCCTCTAGAGGAAAGAAGTTATCCTCCTTTAGTGGAAGTGCCATTCAGTTTAATTCAACTGTCCTAAATATGTGACATGTGAGAGTGACGCTGGGTCGCACCTCCTCAACACTATGCTTTTGACTGTCCTTGAGCATAATTACATGGCATCTCAGCCCAATTTGTAATATTTTCTATGCTATGCATAAATGAGGCATTGGTATACAGTTTGATCAAAAACCATAGGCCCACTTACCGCGACATGGTTGCCTCTTCAAGTGGGAACCTACTCTAACTTTGGCACAGCACTGTGCGGCGACCACTGGCACTCAAGCAACGCACCAGCAGAGGGCAGGGCCCAGTAGCAACACAGCGCCCACACTGTGCAGCAAAGCCACCCCGGCTCTGGGCCCCACCACTCCACCAGCACAGGACCAAGGCAGCAATGGCCGCCGCACCTTGCTGCACCATGTGAACGGGTGCAAAGGTTTACCTAGTCATATCTCTCTAGAGAGATATGAGAGACTGAGAGATGGTAGAAATAAATAGACCCTAAACTGACTAATTAAAAATTAAAAACACCTGGCCCAAATGGGGAGGAGTGCTGACACCAGCAAATAAAGACACAAATATACTAAATATGCGACATGTGAAAGGGGCTATTAATTCCCACCATCTCTCAGTTAGATTTCCAGAGAGACATCACCGGCTGAACTCTTTGCACCCGTTCACATGGTGCAGCAGGGTGTGGCGGTCATTGCTGCCTTGGTCCTGTGCTGGTGGAGAGGTAGGGCCCAGAGCCAGGGTTACTTTTCTGCACATTGGGGGCGCTGTGTGGCTACTGGGCCCTGCCCTCTGCTGGCGCAGTGCTGGGCCGCCGGTGGTCACTGCACATTGCTGCGCCAAAGTTAGTGTAGGTTCCCACTTGACAGCCTTGTCGTGGTAAGTGGGCCTATGCTTTTTGATCAAACTGTATACCAATGCCTCATTTATGCTCAGCATAGAATATATTACAAATTGGGCTGAGATGCCAAGTTATTATGCTGAAGGACAGTCGTTATATCAAAAGCATAGTAATGAGGATGTGCGATCCAGATTCACTCTTATATGCTAGACAGTACTATCCTTGTCCGTTATGCGGACAATAATAGGACATGTTCCATCTTTGAACAGAACGTAAAAACAGAAACGGAAGGCATACGGAGTACATTCGTTTTTGTTTTTTTTGCTGATCCATTGAAATGAATGGTTCCGTATATGGTCCATATACAGAACGCAAAAAATGTAATGTAAATAGAAAATAAAAACGTTCCGTACATGAGCCCTAAGAATTACAAGGGAATCGTTGAGTTGCCCAGTGTAAAGGACTGTGATAGAGTTACAGCCAGCAGGTGAGGTCTTAGAACACTCATGGATGAAGAGAGAATCTCCCAGCCCACAGGCACACCACTGAAGATAAACCATCAACTGCCTGGTAGGTCTTATGCAGCATCACTGACTGAAAAAGTTATTCTTTTTTCTATTTTTTATTACTTTCATATGTTTGTTTGTATGCTCTAAATTGAAGACTTCAGTACAATTCAGTTAAAGCCAGTGAAGTCATGAATGTCACTAATGTGCAGTATTACAAGGCTGCCAGGTTGGCTAATGCTAGAGTAACCTTTGTTCTGTATCTGCTGTCCCCAGAAAATTAGCAAATTAGCAATAAGCTACCTATTGTAATATTGGAGGGTATATGGTATTTTTTGAATTTGGGTTATTGTGGGATACAATTTTATATCTTTTGTGTCCACTGTTGTATGTAGTCATAGATATATGGAATCTTCCTTTAGTCAGCAGTGTCTGCTGGGGCACTTTAGGTGGAGAATTTATCATGAGGGTAATATTTGAAGTTGCTTGAGTATGAGTTGGCAGACTTCAGTCAAATTTATCAAAATTCGCATGTTGTTTCTTAAATTTAGAATTAGAAAGCAGCTCGTAGAGCACACATTTCTATGAACCATATTTTTCCCCATGTGAGGGAAGTTCAGGAACTAGATACCCTTCTCCTGCAACAATAACAGCTGACAACTGCCTCAAGTGAAGCCTTGAGATTTCAGACAGCAGAGTGATCAGCGAGATACATATTTACAGACACTGCTACAAGGTGATGGAAAACAGCTCAGATACCATCACCTGCCCAATAACCACCAGGCCACTATGACTTAAGTGCAGAATTGTAGCCATCAAACCACCCACTATGACTCCTCATCTGGTGCCAGAGACTGCACTTTGTATTTATTCCTACTAGATGCTCAAATCTGCTCCTTGCTGCTCTAAGGTGTTTACTTGTCGGCAGCTTGTAGTACATTGAATACAACTCCTAGAGAGGAAGGGGTGTTAACAGCCTCCCACCTCCCACTCACTCTCTCTATACACAGCCTATGGGACTTGGTCAGTGTTGGATTGTGGTTTCTAGGGCCCACCAGTAAAAATCATTTTGGCGGCCCACTGGCTACATGCAAATTTTACATGCTCACACAGCATCAGGTAGCAGGAAAACACTAGAAGATGATTGATTATAGGGGTCCTGGAAGCGACTTCAGGAACACAAGTTTCTGGGGAACGAAGATGCACCTCCAATGAGGCCAGATGATTGCATGATTGCACAGCGATTGTGGAAGTGCTCATCTCTCTATAGTCAACTGTATCACAGTATGCCTTTAACAGTAGCGCTGGAGGGGGGGGGGGCGCTGTTTCAATTTTTGCCTCAGGCAACCATCCAATGCATCTCAAATAATAAACTGGGAAGTTAGCAAAATAATCTACTCAGTTTTTTTTATATGATCATAGACTGGGTGAGGTGCTATATGTTACCTACCTGTACTGTATGTAGTTGATCATTCTATTGTGCCATGTACAACTTGGGGTGGGGGACTAGGGGCCCACCAGGTAATTCCCCTGTTCCCCTGTGGGCCAGTCTTAGCCTGGACATTGTGCACAAAATATAATGCATGAAATACAGTGACTGCAAAAAGGTTATCTGGGAAAAGATATTGATGACCTACTCTCAGAATTTGCAGGGGTCCGACACACAAGATCCTTATCCTAGGCCAGTGACATGACTGTACATCGGTTATGTGGCCTAGTTGCAGCTCAGACCCATTCAAATCAATGGGGCTGAGCTGCAATGCCAAGCACTACCATTATACAATGTACGACACTGTGCCTGGTAAGCTGCCGGGAGGCCACAGCATTCATTGGAGCTCTGGTGACTGCCACAGCTTCCTGAGACAGCTGATCAGGAGGGATGCTGGGACTTGGAACCCCACCGATGTGATAAATGATGACCTGAGGAATCATGCTTGTCTGAATCTATACATGTAGCTAATCATAATAGAGAACCATTTTTGCATTTTAATATTCCAAGGAAGAGAGAAGGGAGGTGGCATGTGTGCACTGCACGCGCCGTCATCTCATGCTGGGTGTCGGACCCGCCAATCTGATATTGATCACCTAAACTGAGGATAGGTCATCAATAGTAAAAGCCCGGACAACCCCTTTAATAAGGCCCAAATTCAGACCGGAGATCAGAGACCAATTTTTATAATATCTCAAATCAGACTCCTAACATCCAACACTCTTCTTGCCACACTGTGCTGTGACCTGAATCCGCACAGTGTGAGATCACAAAGCGTCAACATCCCCACACTATGTGGAGACCAGGAAGCAATGAGTATGGAACCTCCTGCACAAAAGAGCGCTTCCATAATGGAAACACTCATTCGTATTCACCCCATAAGATGCACTGACATTTCCCCCGTGCATCTTATAGGAAGAAAAATATGGTATATAGTCTATATATATTTTTTTATATATGGATATGACAAATGCTGAATTACCAAATATCCTGTATCACTGACCATAATAAATGAGAATCTAAATGAGAATGTTCCAATTAATTTTGTAGTCCTATTTCAGACAAGAGCCAGACTCTGAACTATCAAATGCTAGAGAAATACAATTTAATTGTTTTTCCCATTGTACAGATTCATATGCACAGTTTAAAGAGCACTAATAATACTGTACATTCTTCTCAATGCTCAAAACTGTAAAAAAAAAAATTCCGTACCTCATGATCACACACACCTCTGCAAAGATAGACTTTTTACATTATCTGAAATCAATGCTCAATTTTGCCAGAGTAAATTGTATTAAGGTTTATTACTAAGACATCAGTTTATATTTGACCAGCCGCAACTGAGGGACTATTCAAGTAAACTTGGAAAAGAGACAGAAAGCTTTTATTTGTGGCCCCAGCATTCCAATTATAAGGATTTGCTTTGCTGCTTGTAAATCAGGAATAATGCCCCTTTTCCATCCTAATGTGGGTATGAGTTACTCCAGCGCAAATGATCAACCTTCCTTTTTTAATTTCATTTCCACTGGAGCTATTTAGCAATTCATTAAAATGTGTAAAACTATCAGGCAGGTGTGTACACAGATCCCATAGGGCCCCATAGTAAAAGTTAGTATCCCAGGCAATGCAGAACGCAAACTGCAACACCCCAGATTTTTGATAAATGTATGTTTTTGTTTTTTTTTATTAAGAAATTTTGAAGTTAGACTGGAGCGGGTGTTAAAGGCCATAAACCATCAATGAATAATTGGTAAGGTTTTACCCCGACATTGCCATCTATCGGCAGAATGAATGGGCAGTGGCTCTCACATTCAAGTTAAAAAGACCAGTGGTGTACACCAAGCAGTTAGAGCTACATACAGGGATGTTACACTGCCCAACACAATGGGCTTATGCTGGCCTTAAATTTAATCAGAACTGCTGAAATGAGGTTAAGAGGACTCAAAAACGAGGAGTGGTTACACTGGTTAACTGTATATTATTATTATATTGTTTTTTTGACTATGTGGTAAAAAATGCTGTTGAATACGCACATTGGTTTCACTGTGACTGCTGTGGTTTTGTGATGTGGTTATTGACCCCGTAGTGTATGAAAGTGAAATACATTAATGTTACTTTTTTAATCTGGAAAAAATGCATGCCAAATAACCAAATCTCAAAACTGCAGCAAACCCCGTAAAACTGATTGTGGTTTTAAGCGCCTTTTTTTAAAGGGGTTCTCCGGGCTTTTAATATTGATGACCTATCCTCAGGATAGGTCATCAATATCAGATCGGCAGGGGTCCGACACCCAATACCCCGCCTTATCAGCTGTATGAAAGGAAGGTGCATGCAGTGCTCACGTGCCGTCTCCCGTCTCCCTTCCTACTTGCAGCTGCTATGTTTATGGCAAAACACTTTTGTTTATTACAGCTAATAACCCTTAGGCCTAATTCACACGTCCGCAAAATGGATCCGCATCCCTTCCGCAATTTTGCGGAAGGGTTGCAGACCCATTCATTTCATAGGGGCAGGAATGGATGTGGACAGCACACTATGTGACGTCCGCATCCGTGTTTCCGCATCCGTGTTTCCGCATCCGTGTTTCCGTTTCCGCAAAAAAATAGAACATGTCCTATTCTTGTCCGCAATTGCGGACAAGAAAAGGCATTCTTTCTATAGTGACAGCAATGTGCGGTCCACAAAATGCGGAATGCACATTGCAGCCATCCGTGTTTTGCAGATCCGTGTTTCCGTGTTTTGCGGATCCGTGTTTCCGTGTTTCCGCAAAACACACTACGGACGTGTGAATAAGGCCTTACACTGGCTTTTCTGAAGAGAGTACTGCTACATTAGCTGTAAGTGAGGGTTAACTCTCTTTGTAGCTAAAATAAACAAAAGTTAATGATGCCCAGGGCATGTTCCCTTATGTGCCTTGCTGTTAATATGGCCCTGTGCATAGACAAAAGTCACTGAGTAGCCGGAGTCTAACATTTGGAGCCAAGCCCCTTGAGTACATGGGTAGCAATATTCTTCTGTTTCCATACAAAAAACAAAATAGGATAGCAATCATAGTGCATGCCTTTGATGGCCACCAAGACATAAATATCCATACTCCTTACCACTCTGTGTGCCTTCATCTGGTCACTCTACCTTCCTTTCTATAGTGAGATCAACAGGATAGTATATGCAGTGTTAATTAAGTAAGGTATAATTTGCATGGAGTTTTCATGTTTGCCCCATTTTTTTGTGTCTTTTCATCTGGGTAGTACTGTTGGCTACTTTACTATATGCCAAATGCAAACTGATATGTTCATTAGCTTTAATGCATGCTCTCTTGCTCCCCAGACATGGGTTCCAGACTATGCCTCCACTTCAACAGATCTTGAAGTTCACCAAAATAGTTGTTGTATGGACAACTTTTCTAAAGGGAAGCACTCCTCATAAATTACAACATTATTAGCTGTTGGGAAACAGTGCCTTACATGTTGTGCAATAGGATTTATGGGTAGTAAATTGCAGTGGTGTGCCAGGGGTATGCGGAATGGGTAGGCGGTCCACCCCCGATGCACGCTGCCAGGGGGGTGCCAGAAGCAATGAGCGCTTTCATCAACACACATAGAAGTGCTCATTGATGGAGTGCAGGGAGCTGCAGTCCTGTCACTCACTGACCGCTCAGCTCCCTGCACTCCTTCTCTCGTCCACTGAATAGTGAAGCAGGGAGTCTTCTCCCCCCTGCTCCACCATTCAGCCTGCATTCAAAGATCGTGCTGCTGGTCTGTGTAAGAGGAGCCTGCAGTCCGGAATCTGCCTGTGCTCCTCCCACACAGTGCTGCAGAGCGATCTGTGTCTGCAGGGGAGAGCTGGATCTGAGCATCAGGAACGGGACAAGGTGAGTAGTTACTGTTTTTCATTTTATTAACACCGAGGGGGAACGGAGGGCTTTACTACTATGAAGGGGGCACAATGGGCATTACTACTGTGAATAGGGGCACAATAGGCATTAGTTATGTGAAGGGGGCACAGTGGACATTACTAATATGAAGTGGGAACAATAAGCATTACTACTGTGAAGGGGCACAGAGGGTCTTACTACTTTGAAAGGAAGCACAGAGGGCATTGCTACTATGAAGGGGGCACAGAAGGCATTACTACTGTGAAGGGGGCACAGAGGACATTACTACTGTGAAGGGAGTACAGAGAGCATAACTCTTGTGATGGGGAATAACTGTTATGGGGCACAGAGTGGGCATTACTACTATGAAGGGGGCACAATGGGCATTACTGTGAAGGGGACACAGAGGGCATTACTACTTTAAAGGGGGCACAGAGGGCAATACTACTGTGAAGGGGACACAGAAGGAATTACTACTGTGAAGTGACATAACTGTTATTGGGGCACAGTGAGGGCATAATTACTTTGAAGGTGCACAGATTTGGCATAACTACTGTAAAAGGGGCACAGAAAGTGCATAACTACGGTGAACAGGGGACAATGAAGGGATATTACTTTAAGGGGGGAACAATGTGGGCATAAATACTGTGAAGGTTGTACAATGAGGGCATAAATACTGTGCACAGTGTGGACATAACTACCGTGAGGGGGCATAATATGGGCATAACTACCGTGAAGGGGCACAATGTGGAAATTATTAGGGGGCACATATCTGGACATTATTAGCTGTAGGAACACAGTGCCTTACATGTTGTGCAATAGGATTTATGGGTAGTAAATTGCAGTGATGTGCCAGGGGCATGCAGAATGGATAGGCGGTCCACCCCCGATGCACGCTGCCAGGGGGGTGCCAGAAGCATTGAGCGCTTTCATCAACACAGATAGAAGTGCTCATTGATGGAGCGCCAGGAAGCTGCAGTCCTGTCACTCACTGACTGCACTCCTTCTCTCGTCCACTGAATAGTGAAGCAGGGAGTCTTCTCCCCCCTGCTCCACCATTCAGCCTGCATTCACAGATCGTGCTGCTGGTCTGTGTAAGAGGAGCCTGCAGTCCGGAATCTGCCTGTGCTTCTCCCACACAGTGCTGCAGAGCGATCTGTGTCTGCAGGGGAGAGCTGGATCTGAGCATAAGGAATAGGACAAGGTGAATAGTTACTGCTTTTCATTTTATTAACACTGAGGGGGAACGGAGGGCTTTACTACTATGGAGGGGGCACAATGGGCATCACTAATGTGTAATGGGGCACAATGGGCATTACTACTGTGAAAGGGCGCACAATAGACATTGCTTATGTGAAGGGGGCACAGTGGACATTACTACTATGAAGGGGGCACAATGGGCATTACTACTGTGAAGGGGCACAGAGGGTCTTACTACTTTGAAAGGAAGCACAGAGGGCATTACTACTATGAAGGGGGCACAGAGGACATTACTACATTAAAGGCGGCACAGAGGGCAATAATACTGTGAAGGGGCACAGAGGGCATTACTACTGTGAAGTGACATAACTGTTATTGGGGCACAGTGAGGGCATAATTACTTTGAAGGGCACAGATTTGGCATAACTACTTTGAAAGGGGCACAGAAAGTGCAACTACTGTGAGGGATGGCACAATGAGGACATAACTACTGTGAATAGGAGACAATGAAGGGATATTACTTTAAGAAGGGCCCAATGTGGGCATAAATAGTATGAAGGTTGAACAATGAGGGCATAAATACTGTGCACAGTGTGGACATAACTACCGTAAGGGGGCATAATATGGGCATAACTGTCGTGAAGGGGCACAATGTGGAAATTATTAGGGGGCACATATCTGGACATAACTACTGTGAAGGTTGTACAATGAGGGCAATACTACTGTGAGGGTGCTCAATATTTTTAAGGAGGGAGGTGTGTGCCAGAGAAAGGACCCACCCCTGGTGCCAAACACCTTAGGCACGCCACTAGCACTTTTTTTTAATATTTATTTTAGACCACTGCTCATTGTGACTCTTTCAATCAATAAATTGCACCCCTTCTCAATGGGACCCTAGGCAGGTGCCCACTTTTCTTGTCCAAGTCCTAATTGGCTTTCTATGAACTTGGCCCTATGATGTAATGCTTAATAAATAAGACCACAGTGAGCTTTTCAGCTTTTATTGGTCTAAAATAAAATAAAAACATTTTTTTATCCATTTTTATTTATTGATTAGTTCATTTTTTCGGATTTATTTTTGTTGTTGCCCTTTTTTAGTATTTCCTAAACACTGGTTTATGATTTATCATTGACAAAATATGAATACATTGTTCTTGAAATCCATGGAGAGTGTCATTTCTGTAATCTGATAGACGCCATTGTCAAGTGTCAATCAATCAGTCCTTTTAGCAGAAGAAAAATAGGTACAATAAATGTATGCTAGTAATATTGATTTGTCGTTGCGGGTACAGATTTGTATTCTAATTATAGAAAAACATTGAAGTCTGTAAAGTAAGGTAAGATGGACACATCTTTCCGGGAGTTCTGCACATTTTAGAGAAATTAAATACATTTATATTATGCAGTAATTGTCATTGAAATTTTTGAGGTTTGAAAAAAATAAAATACAATAATCACCTGAAACTATCTCTATGGATAAAACTTCATTTGTGATTGACTGATCTATACTATAAGCGCTCAATATTAAGAGAACAGCTTATTATAAACACTCACAAATCCATACTACCTCTATCCTGCATTTATCATTCCAATGCCATCTACTCTAGGTCTGGGTCCCCAGGGTAATAATGTTCGTGAATGAAGGCATATAAAAAGGTCTTACAGGGATACTTAAAAGCGTTATACCATGATTAATGTAAAAAATGAAAATCCAATATCATATAGTACCTGACAATCTCTTTCTAACAAACTAGAACCAGCCCTGTACCTCACATAGATTCAGTTCTGCCCATTCATTGTTGCAATTGCTCTGCTAGATTTATCTCAAGCTGGCAGCTTAGGGGGTATGAACTTTCTCAGGGGGCATATCCTTTTCTACTACAGCTGGTGGCAGTTAAAGGGAATCTGTCACCAGCATATTAGCTAAAATTTATTTTTAATGAATCCATGTGTAATAAATTATCTTCTTTCCATATGTAGTCTTGTTAATGCAAATTAAGCTGTAAGGAGCCCAGAGGGGCGTTATTCCTTTACCAAGGTGCCCAGGAACGCCCTCCTGATGTGTCGGGCCCGCCTACATTTTAAAAAGGAGAACGCCTCTAAGATGTAAAATCGCCTCCCAGAGGTGAGGCTAAGTGCTCCGCCCCTGCCAGATCCTCTCTCTGCCGCAAATATCCCCGATCCGCCTCTCGCCGGCAGCCTGAAATCCTGCGCAGGCGCAGTGATGCTGTTGAGGCTGTTGCCCTCAGTTTCCATATCATCACGCTGGCGCTGCGCTTGTGCGGGATTTCAGGCTGCCGACGAGAGGCGGATCGGGGATATTTGCAGCAGAGAGATCCCTCTGGGCTCCTTACAGCTTAATCTGCATATCGGAAAAAGCGTTTTTTTGAAGAAATGACAAGGCACACAAGTAAAACAAGAACACATATGGAATGAAGGTAATTTATAACACATGGATTCATGGGAAAAAAAATTGCTAATATGCTGGTGACAGATTCCCTTCAAAGGATGGAACTGAGCATGTGCTTAAACCTTAATGAACAGGATAGATAAGCTATGGCAACAGTGGGTGGCACTATACAGCTAGATTTCAGTGAATAACTCATAAACATGCACACATCATAAGTATCAATGGAGATTGAAAAGATACCCACAGTGTATCCAATTACATAGGAGAAAATGGAAAGACTCTGGTTTCATACACAATTTACAGGAACACTCCTGTTGATCGTTATCCAAAGGAAAGTGGTGCCACCATAATAGTTAACTTTCCCTTAAGGGCTGGACATCAGCCAGCTAGGCATCACTGGCATCATACGAAAGTGAATCTGGCTTTTTATTAGGGATTTCCAGTGGCTGTTTTTTGAACTACTGGTCATTCATGGTTGGTCCATTAAAGTGTTCATTTTGGACTACAATGTCACCTGTAGAGGACCCGTCACCAGTTTCTTTTAAACCTAATACCCCTTGCTGTTGTCCCTCTTTTTTTTTTTTTTTTCAATAGGCCCCTCCATTTTAGAACATTGCTCCTGATCTGTTCTGGCACCTAATATATAAATGGCTAGTAAAGGTGGCAAGAACTGGAGACCTCTGCTCTTCTCAGTAGGTATCTTCTTCTTCCTGGCTGTGATGCTGTCCATTCGCTGTGGACTGCTTCACAGCCAGGGATAATACACACTTTTCTCGTGAGATCTACCAAATCTGATGAGAACTATGAAAGCAAATAATTCCCGACTGGTGCCATTATGACCAGAGGAGAAGACATGATAGGCAGAAGAGAAGAGGAACTGAAGATCTGAGCACCAAATCTTCAGATCTGATACATTTGCATATTAGGTACCAGAACAGGGCTGGGGACAATGCGCCATTATGGAGGGGCCTATTAAAAAAAAGAAATGTGCTGGAATCTCCTTAGAAAAGACAATAAGAGGTTTTAGGCTTTAAAAAAACAGAACTGGTGATAGGTCACCTTTAACTCCTTAAGGACCCAGCCTTATTTCACCTTAAGGACCCGGCCATTTTTTGCAAATCTGACCAGTGTCACTTTATGTGGTGATAACTATAAAACGCGTTTACTTATATAAGGGCTTTCTGAGACTGTTTTTTTGTCACACATTGTTCTTCATGACTGTGATAAAATGGAGTAGAAAAAAATTTAATTTTTATTTATAAAAAAAATACAAAATTTACAAAAAATTTAGAAAAATTAGCAATTTTCCAAGTTTCAATTTCTCTACTTCTATAATACATAGTAATACCACCAAAGGAAGTTATTCATTTACATTCCCCATATGTCTACTTCATATATTGATCATTTTGGGAATGCCATTTCATTTGGGGACGTTACAAGGCTTAGAAGTTTAGAAGCAAATCTTGAAATTTTCCAGAAATTTTCAAAAACCTACTTTTTAGGGACCAGTTCAGGTCTGAAGTCACTTTGTGAGGCTTACATAATAGAAACTACCCAAAAAATGACCCCATTCTAGAAACTACACCCCTCATGGTATTCAAAACTGATTTTCCAAACGTCATTAACACTTTAGGTTTTCCACAAGAGTTATTGGCAAATGGAGATGAAATTTCTGAATTTCGATTTTTAGGAACATTTTCCATTTTAATCCATTTTTTCAAGTAACAAAGCAAGGGTTAACAGCCAAACACAACTCAATATTTATTGCCCTGATTCTGTAGTTTGCAGAAACACCCCATATGTGGTCGTAAACTGCTGTATGGCCAAACGGCAGGGCACAGAATGAAGGGAACGCCATATGTTTTTTGGAAGACGGATTTTGCTGGACTGGTTTTTTGACACCATGTTCCATTTGAAGCCCCCCTGATGCACCCCTAGAGTAGAAACTCCATAAAAGTCACTCCATCTAAGAAACTACACCCTTCAAGGTATTCAAAACCGATTTTACAAACTTTGTTAACCCATTAGGTGTTCCACAAGAGTTATTGGCAAATGGAGATGACATTTCTGAATTTAAATTTTTTGTTACCTTGCCTCAAAAAGAGTGTCATATAGAGCAACCAAAATCATATTTGCCCTAAAATAGTACAAACAAAACTGCCACCTTATCCTGTAGTTTCCAAAATGGGGTCACTTTTTTGGAGTTTCTTCTGTAGGGGTGCATCAGAGGGGCTTCAAATGGGACATGGTGTAAAAAAACCAGTCCAGCAAAATCCGCCTTCCAAAAACCATATGGCATTCCCTTCCTTCTCTGTCCTGCCGTTTGGCCATACAGCAGTTTATGACCACATATGGGGTCTTTCTGCAAACTACAAAATCAGGGCAATAAATATTGAGTTTTCTTTGGCTGTTAACCCTTGCTTTGTTACTTAAAAAAATGGATTAAAATGGAAAATTTGAAAAAAATAGCTTTTTTGGGACCGTTTTTATTTTTTGTTATTAACATAGTTGATTTGACAGGTTAGATCATGTGCTAATTCTATAGAGCAGGTTGTTACGGACTCAACAATACCAAATATGACTACTTGTCACAAAGATCGTGATCGCCGAACAGTGTGCTGTCTTCCTGGCGCTAGAGTTCGACACATCGCAGATCGGGTTGACAGATTACTGGGAGGGGCTGGAGAAGAGCCAGCGGTCAATATCGGAACCAATGACAAAGTTAGAGGAAGGTGGAGCGTCCTTAAGAATGATTTCAGGGATTTAGGTCAAAAGCTTAGGGCAAGGACCTCAAAGGTAGTATTTTCCGAAATACTGCCTGTACCACGGGCCACACAAGAGAGGCAGCGGGAGATTAGAGAGGTTAACAAGTGGCTCAAGAACTGGTGTAGGAAGCAGGGTTTTGGGTTCATGGAGAACTGGGCCGACTTCTCTGTTGGCTACAGGCTCTATCGTAGGGACGGGCTGCACCTCAATGGGGAAGGGGCAGCCGTGTTGGGGAGAAAGATGGCTAGAAGGTTGGAGGAGTGTTTAAACTAGGGACTGGGGGGGAGAGAAATTACATTATAGGAGGGAAGATAGTGCAGATAGAGACCGGGGGCAAGGTAGTGGGACTGGGGGAGAAATGGAAGGAGGGACTAGAAAAGTTCAGAAGGAAAGGTGTAGGGCAAAAAATATGCATAAACCTCTCAAATGTATGTATACTAATGCCAGAAGCCTGACTAATAAAACTGGGGAACTGGAATTAGTGATGTGTGAGGAGGATTATGACATAGTGGGAATAACTGAGACATGGCTGGATGATAGCTATGACTGGGCAGTTAATGTACAAGGTTACAATCTGTTCAGAAAGGATCGTCAAAACCGGAGAGGGGGAGGGGTCTGCCTTTACATAAAGTCCTCTTTAAAACCCACACTCCGGGAAGACATCTGTGAGGGACACGAAAATGTGGAGTCATTGTGGGTAGAGATAAATGGAGCCAAAAACAATAATAAATTACTAATAGGAGTTTACTATAAACCACCTAATATACCAGAGTCCGCAGAAAATCTATTACTAAACGAGATAAATAAGGCGGCAAACCATAATCAGGTGGTTATTATGGGGGACTTCAACTACCCAGATATAGACTGGGAAACTGAAACCTGTACATCCCATAAAGGAAACAGGTTCTTGGCAATAGCCAAAGACAATTACCTTTCCCAAATGGTTCAGGACCCAACTAGAGGGACGGCCATACTGGACTTAGTATTAACCAATAGACCTGATAGAACAACAGACGTGCAGGTCGGGGGACACCTGGGAAATAGTGACCATAAAGTAATAACCTTCCAATTATCCTTCAAACGAGAGTTTCTACAGGGAGGAACAAGAATACCGGACTTCAAAAAGCTAAATTTAGCCAACTAAGAGAGGCCATAGGCCCAATTAACTGGGACATAGTCCTCAAAAATAAAAATACAACCACAAAATGGGAGATTTTTAAAAGCATTGTAACATCAAATTGTGATCGATGCATACCTTATAGAAATAAAAGGCTAAGAAATAAGAAGAAACCAATGTGGATAAATAGAACCGTAAAAAAGCAATAAATGACAAAAAGAAAGCATATAAATCACTAAAACAGGAGGGAGCCAGGAAGCACTGATAAACTATAAGGAAAAAAATAGAATATGTAAAAACTAATAAAAACTGCCAAACTAGAGACCGAGAGATTAATTGCCAAAGAGAGCAAAACTAACCCTAAAATGTTTTTCAATTATATAAATGGTAAAAAATATAAACCTGAAGGAGTCGGCCCTCTACATAGCAATGAGGGGGAGTTGCAGAAAGCGATGAGGATAAAGCCAAGCTATTAAATATTTTCTTCACCACTGTTTTCACTGAGGAAAATAAACTGTCAGATGAAATGCAAAATGTAAAAGTAAATTCCCTTTAAAAGTGCCCTGTCTGACCCAGGAAGAAGTACAGCAGCGACTTAAAAGATTAAAATAGACAAATCGCCAGGACCGGATGGCATACACCCCGTATCCTAAGGGAATTAAGTGATGTCCTAGCCAGACCCTTATTTTTGATATTCACGGACTCCATACTGACAGGGAATGTTCCACCAGACTGGCGTATAGCAAATGTGGTGCCAATATTCAAAAAGGGTCCAAAAACAGAGCCTGGAAATTATAGGCCGGTAAGTTTAACATCTGTTGTGGGTAAACTGTTTGAAGGTTTTGTAAGAGATGCTATCTTGGAGTATCTCAATGAAAATAAGCAAATTACACCATATCAGCATGGCTTCATGAGGGATCGGTCATGTCAAACTAATTTAATCAGTTTCTATGAGGAGGTAAGTTCTAGACTTGACAGCGGCGAATCAATGGATGTCGTATATCTGGACTTCTCCAAAGCATTTGACGCTGTACCACATAAAAGGTTAGTATATAAAATGAGAACACTTGGACTAGGGAGAAAATATCTGTATGTGGGTAAGTAACTGGCTCAGTAATAGAAAACAGAGGGTGGTTATTAACGGTACACACTCAGATTGGGTCACGGTCACTAGTGGGGTACCTCAGGGTTCAGTATTGGGCCCTATTCTCTTCAATATATTTATTAATGATCTTGTAGAAGGCCTGCACAGTAATATATCAATTTTTGCAGATGACACTAAACTGTGTAAAGTAATTAACACTAAAGAGGACAGTTTTCTGCTACAGAGGGATCTGGATAGATTGGGGGCTTGGGCAGAGAAATGGCAGATGAGGTTTAACACTGACAAATGTAAAGTTATGCACATGGGAAGGAATAATGCAAGTCACCCGTACATACTAAATGGTAAAACAAATAGTAACACTGACATGGAAAAGGATCTAGGAATTTTAATAAATAACAAACTAAGCTATAAAAACCAGTGTCAGGCAGCTGCTGCTAAGGCCAATAAGATAATGGGTTGCATCAAAAGGGGCATAGATGCCCGTGATGAAAATATAGTCTTACCACTTTATAAATCACTAGTCAGACCACACATGGAGTACTGTGTACAGTTCTGGGCTCCCGTGAACAAGACAGACATAGCAGAGCTAGAGAGGGTTCAGAGGAGGGCAACTAAAGTAATAACTGGAATGGGGCAACTACAGTACCCCGAAAGGGTATCAAAATTAGGGTTATTCACTCTAGAAAAAAGACAACTGAGGGGAGATCTAATAACTACCGTATTTTTCGCCATATAAGACGCACTTTTTTCCCCCCAAAAGTGGGGGGAAAATGGCAGTGCGTCTTATATGGCGAATACTACCATTTTCCTATAGCTGAAGCCGATACATCGCACAGCCTGCGATGTATCAGCATGGAAGGAGGAGGGGGCGGAGCCTGGCAACACGCGGCGGGCGGCCCGCCGCTCACAGCGTGACTGCTTGTATAACATTTAAAATCTTTAATTATGTCCCCTTATTTCCTAAAAGCCCAGGACAGTAGCGCTCTGCTAACCTGCTATAACGATCCTCTAGCAGGCAGAGCGGTGCGGCGGCAGGCTGGTGTGTAACGTCCTCACTGACGTCATCTGCCTGCTCCTCCTGCTTCATTCATAAAGTGAAAGGAGCAGGCAGATGACGTCAGTGAGGACGTTACACACCAGCCTGCCGCCGCACCGCTCTGCCTGCTAGAGGATCGTTATAGCAGGTTAGCAGAGCGCTACTGTCCTAGGCTTTTAGGAAATAAGGGGACATAATTAAAGATTTTAAATGTTATACAAGCAGTCACGCTGTTAGTGGCGGGCCGCCCGCCATGTGTTGCCAGGCTCCGCCCCTAGCAGCCATGGGCCAGATGTTTTAGAAAAGGGGCACCTGTGGATGACACTGTAATTGGGGTGATCTGTGGATGACACATATAGCATAAGATGCTATATATGTGTCATCCACAGATCCAATCCATTACAGTGTCATTCATAAATGCCCCCATCACAGTGCTATCCACAGATCCCCCATCACAGTGCTATCCACAGATCCCCCATCACAGTGCTATCCACAGATCCCCCATCACAGTGCTATCCACAGATCCCCCATCACAGTGCCATCCACATCTCCCCACATAACAGTGCCATCCACAGATCCCCCATAATACTGTCATGCACAGACCACCATTACTTCAAAAGCACACCTTTTGGTTAAAAATATTTTTTTCTTATTTTTCTCCTCAAAAACCCAGGTGCGTCTTATAGGCCGGTGCGTCTTATAGGGCGAAAAATACGGGTATGTATAAATATATCAGGGGTCAGTACAAAGATCTCTCCCATCATCTATTTATCCCCAGGACTGTGACTGTGACGAGGGGACATCCTCTGCGTCTGGAGGAAAGAAGGTTTGTACACAAACATAGAAAAGGGTTCTTCACGGTAAGAGCAGTAAGACTATGGAACTCTCTGCCTGAGGAGGTGGTGATGGTGAGTACAATAAAGGAATTCAAGAGGGGCCTGGATTTATTTCTGGAGTGTAATAATATTACAGGCTATAGCTACTAGAGAGGGGTCGTTGATCCAGGGAGGTATTCTGATTGCCTGATTGGAGTTGGGAAGGAATTTTTTCCCCTTAAGTGGGGAAAATTGGCTCTACCTCACAGGGGTTTTTTGCCTTCCTCTGGATCAACTTGCAGGAAACAGGTCGAACTGGATGGACAAATGTCTTTTTTCGGCCTTATATACTATGTTACTATGTTACTATGACTGTCTTATGTATGGGTTCATTTTTTGCGGGATAAGATGACGGCTTGATTGGCACTATCTTGGGGTGCATATGACATTTTGGCCGCTTGCTATTATAGTTTTTGTAACGTAAGGTGACAAAAATGACTTTTGACACGGTATTTATATGTTTTTTTTTCTGTGTTCACCTAAGTGGTTAGGTTATGTGTTATTTTTATAAAGCAGGTTGTTACGAACGCGGCAATACCTAATATGTATACTTTGTATTTATTTATTGAAGTTTTACACAATAATATCATTTTTGAAACAAAAAAAATCATGTTTTAATGTTTCCATAGTCTGAGAGCCCATCTTGCTCTGTGATCCCATCCTGTCCGGGGGCTGCAAAGGCACAGCAGCCCCCTTATGGGAGAGGGAGGGAGCTCCCTCCCTTTCAACCCATTCCATGCCGCGGTCCGTACAGACTGCGCCTTTTTGATCGCTTGGTATTACACTTTTTGTAATGTAAGGTGACAAAAAATTGCTTTTTTTACACCTTTTTTTTTACGGTATTTACTTGAGGGGTTAGGTCATGTGATATTTTTATAGAGCAGGTTTTTACGGACGCGGCGATACATAATATGTGAAGTGTATTTTATTTTTTTTAATTTTTATTCAGTGATATGTGTTTTTTTTATTTTCAATTTTTCTCACTTTTTAATTTTTATTCAGTGATATGTTTTTTTTATTTTTAATTGTTCTCACTTTTTTTGGGCGACTGTCCTATGTATGGTATCATTTTTTGCGCGATAAGATGACGGTTTGAAAGGCACCTTTTTTGAGTGCATATAACTTTTTGATCGCTTGCTATTACAGTTTTTGTAATATGAGGTGACAAAAATGTTTTTTTTTTTACATAGTTTTAATTTTTTACGGTATTTACCTTCGGGGTTAGATCATGTGATATTTTTATAGAGCAGATTTTTACGGACGCGGCGATGCCTAATATGTGTAGTGCATTTTTATTTTTTTTATTTATTCAGTAATATGTGTTTTTTTTTTTGTTTTTTTTCACTTTTTTTATTTTTTTTTGAACGAGACACACTTGGTTCTTGAAGATCCAGTGGGTCTGGTGTCTATTTAATACAGTACAGTACACTATATAGTGTACTGTACTGTATTTTGTACTTTACACTATCTGGTCAGACTTCTGCCTTTAGCAGAAGTATGATCAGAGTTACTATTACCATGGCAAGCAGGACACCTCTGAAGGCGTCCTGTTGCCATGGTAACCATCACCCGTTGCCAGAACTGAGCAGCGAGTGATGGGGAGGAGAGGCTCCCTCCCTCTGTGATCCCATGCTGTCCGGGGCTGCAAAGGCACAGCAGCCCCTGATGGGAGAGGGAGGAGCTCCCTCCCTGTTAACCCTTCCATGCCACAGTCCGTACGGCCACCAATGAATATTACACAGGAGGCGGGCGGGGTGCCTCCTGCACCGCCCGCACGCCTGAGGTGGGAGGTGGGGCGACAACACATTGAGGGAATTGCGGGAATCAGAGACCTTTGACCCGGCATTAGAAGTCTCTGCTTGGCTAGCCTGTACAGACTAGCCAATCAGAGTGATAGCAGGCCGAGGACCGCTCTGATTGGTCCCCGGCCAGTTAGCTGAGACCCCTTGCTGTGTGTAACAGCCGGGGGTCTCAGCGCTGTCTCATGTCTGCAGACTGTAGGAGAATGCTCGTCCTAATGCCTAAGTACCGCTCAGTTAGGGCGAGCATTCTTTTTCTGGGTCCTGGAGGGTAAAACCAGAAATATTTCTGATCAATCTCTTTTGAAGCCAGTTTGGGGATTCCATTGGTGGGATGCATATCTGTTGTTTGGAGTGAATAATTTCATAGCTACAACCAAAAGATGTCAGATCAACGTTTTGACTGATATATGCCTATTTTGCCAAACCTGCGGCCCTCCAGCTGTTGCAAAACTTCAACTCCCAGCATGCTTGGACAGCCTACAGCTATCAGCCTATAGCAGGGCATGGTGGGAGTTGTAGTTTCTAACAGCTGGAGGGCCGCAGGTTGAGCATCCCTGTGCTACCTTTCGACTCAGATGATGATGTTGTGGGAGAGAAGGATCAGGCATGTTTATTTTCAATACAGCATACTTTTGTTTTCCTGCAAGATAACTCATTGCCAGCGGTGCTTGGCAGTGGCTTTCTCATTGAAACACATACATGCTCAGCCGAGTGTGTATGGGGCAGTCAGAAAAGATAGCTTTCAGTTGTGCTCTACAGACAGTTTTGAAAGCATATTAACCCCTGAATGACCCAGCAATTTCATGTTTTTGATCAAAATTAGGGTTATTCACTCTAGAAAAAGACAACTGAGGGAGATCTAATAACTACCGTATTTTTCGCCATATAAGGCGCACTTTTTCCCCCAAAGTGGGGAAAATGGCAGTGCGTCTTATATGGCGAGATCTACCATTTTCCTATAGCTGAAGCCGATACATCGCACAGCCTGCGATGTATCAGCATGGAAGGAGGAGGGCGGAGCCTGGCAACACGCGGCGGGCGGCCCGCCGCTCACAGCGTGACTGCTTGTATAACATTTAAAATCTTTAATTATGTCCCCTTATTTCCTAAAAGCCCAGGACAGTAGCGCTCTGCTAACCTGCTATAACGATCCTCTAGCAGGCAGAGCGGTGCGGCGGCAGGCTGGTGTGTAACGTCCTCACTGACGTCATCTGCCTGCTCCTCCTGCTTCATTCATAAAGTGAAAGGAGCAGGCAGATGGCGTCAGTGAGGGCGTTACACACCAGCCTGCCGCCGCACCGCCTCTGCCTGCTAGAGGATCGTTATAGCAGGTTAGCAGAGCGCTACTGTCCTAGGCTTTTAGGAAATAAGGGGACATAATTAAAGATTTTAAATGTTATGCAAGCAGTCACGCTGTTAGTGGCGAGCCGCCCGCCATGTGTTGCCAGGCTCCGCCCTAAGCAGCCATGGGCCAGATGTTTTTAGAAAAGGGGCACCTGTGGATGACACTGTAATTGGGGTGATCTGTGGATGACACATATGGCATAAGATGCTATATATGTGTCATCCACAGATCAATCCATTACAGTGTCATTCATAAATGCCCCCATCACAGTGCTATCCACAGATCCCCCATCACAGTGCTATCCACAGATCCCCCATCACAGTGCTATCCACAGATCCCCCATCACAGTGCTATCCACAGATCCCCCCATCACAGTGCCATCCACATCTCCCCCACATAACAGTGCCATCCACAGATCCCCCCCATAATACTGTCATGCACAGACCACCATTACTTCAAAAGCACACCTTTTGGTTAAAAATATTTTTTCTTATTTTTCTCCTCAAAAACCCAGGTGCGTCTTATAGGCCGGTGCGTCTTATAGGGCGAAAAATACGGGTATGTATAAATATATCAGGGGTCAGTACAAAGATCTCTCCCATCATCTATTTATCCCCAGGACTGTGACTGTGACGAGGGGACATCCTCTGCGTCTGGAGGAAAGAAGGTTTGTACACAAACATAGAAAAGGGTTCTTCACGGTAAGAGCAGTAAGACTATGGAACTCTCTGCCTGAGGAGGTGGTGATGGTGAGTACAATAAAGGAATTCAAGAGGGGCCTGGATTTATTTCTGGAGTGTAATAATATTACAGGCTATAGCTACTAGAGAGGGTCGTTGATCCAGGGAGGTATTCTGATTGCCTGATTGGAGTTGGGAAGGAATTTTTCCCCTTAAGTGGGGAAAATTGGCTCTACCTCACAGGGGTTTTTGCCTTCCTCTGGATCAACTTGCAGGAAACAGGTCGAACTGGATGGACAAATGTCTTTTTCGGCCTTATATACTATGTTACTATGTTACTATGACTGTCTTATGTATGGGTTCATTTTTTGCGGGATAAGATGACGGCTTGATTGGCACTATCTTGGGGTGCATATGACATTTTGGCCGCTTGCTATTATAGTTTTTGTAACGTAAGGTGACAAAAATGACTTTTGACACGGTATTTATATGTTTTTTTCTGTGTTCACCTAAGTGGTTAGGTTATGTGTTATTTTTATAAAGCAGGTTGTTACTGAGCGGCAATACCTAATATGTATACTTTGTATTTATTTATTGAAGTTTTACACAATAATATCATTTTTGAAACAAAAAAATCATGTTTTAATGTTTCCATAGTCTGAGAGCCCATCTTGCTCTGTGATCCCATCCTGTCCGGGGCTGCAAAGGCACAGCAGCCCCCTTATGGGAAGAGGGAGGGAGCTCCTCCCTTTCAACCCATTCCATGCCGCGGTCCGTACAGACTGCGCCTTTTGATCGCTTGGTATTACACTTTTTGTAATGTAAGGTGACAAAAAATTGCTTTTTACACCTTTTTTTTACGGTATTTACTTGAGGGGTTAGGTCATGTGATATTTTTATAGAGCAGGTTTTTACGGACGCGGCGATACATAATATGTGAAGTGTATTTTATTTTTTTAATTTTTATTCAGTGATATGTGTTTTTTTATTTTCAATTTTTCTCACTTTTTAATTTTTATTCAGTGATATGTTTTTTTTATTTTTAATTGTTCTCACTTTTTTTGGGCGACTGTCCTATGTATGGTATCATTTTTTGCGCGATAAGATGACGGTTTGAAAGGCACCTTTTTGAGTGCATATAACTTTTGATCGCTTGCTATTACAGTTTTTGTAATATGAGGTGACAAAAATGTTTTTTTTACATAGTTTTAATTTTTACGGTATTTACCTTCGGGGTTAGATCATGTGATATTTTTATAGAGCAGATTTTTACGGACGCGGCGATGCCTAATATGTGTAGTGCATTTTTATTTTTTTATTTATTCAGTAATATGTGTTTTTTTTTGTTTTTTTCACTTTTTATTTTTTTTTGAACGAGACACACTTGGTTCTTGAAGATCCAGTGGGTCTGGTGTCTATTTAATACAGTACAGTACACTATATAGTGTACTGTACTGTATTTTGTACTTTACACTATCTGGTCAGACTTCTGCCTTTAGCAGAAGTATGATCAGAGTTACTATTACCATGGCAAGCAGGACACCTCTGAAGGCGTCCTGTTGCCATGGTAACCATCACCCGTTGCCAGAACTGAGCAGCGAGTGATGGGGAGGGAGAGGGGCTCCCTCCCTCTGTGATCCCATGCTGTCCGGGGGCTGCAAAGGCACAGCAGCCCCCTGATGGGAGAGGGAGGGAGCTCCCTCCCTGTTAACCCCTTCCATGCCACAGTCCGTACGGCCACCAATGAATATTACACAGGAGGCGGGCGGGGGTGCCTCCTGCACCGCCCGCACGCCTGAGGTGGGGGTGGGGGGCGACAACACATTGAGGGAATTGCGGGAATCAGAACCTTTGACCCGGCATTAGAAGTCTCTGCTTGGCTAGCCTGTACAGACTAGCCAATCAGAGTGATAGCAGGCCGGGGACCGCTCTGATTGGTCCCCGGCCAGTTAGCTGAGACCCCTTGCTGTGTGTAACAGCCGGGGTCTCAGCGCTGTCACCATGTCTGCAGACTGTAGGAGAATGCTCGTCCTAATGCCCTAAGTACCGCTCAGTTAGGACGAGCATTCTTTTTCTGGGTCCTGGAGGGGTAAAACCAGAAATATTTCTGATCAATCTCTTTTGAAGCCAGTTTGGGGATTCCATTGGTGGGATGCATATCTGTTGTTTGGAGTGAATAATTTCATAGCTACAACCAAAAGATGTCAGATCAACGTTTTGACTGATATATGCCTATTTTGCCAAACCTGCGGCCCTCCAGCTGTTGCAAAACTTCAACTCCCAGCATGCTTGGACAGCCTACAGCTATCAGCCTATAGCAGGGCATGGTGGGAGTTGTAGTTTTACAACAGCTGGAGGGCCGCAGGTTGAGCATCCCTGTGCTACCTTTCGACTCAGATGATGATGTTGTGGGAGAGAAGGATCAGGCATGTTTATTTTCAATACAGCATACTTTTGTTTTCCTGCAAGATAACTCATTGCCAGCGGTGCTTGGCAGTGGCTTTCTCATTGAAAACACATACATGCTCAGCCGAGTGTGTATGGGGCAGTCAGAAAAGATAGCTTTCAGTTGTGCTCTACAGACAGTTTTTGAAAGCATATTAACCCCTGAATGACCCAGCAATTTCATGTTTTTGTACTTTCTTTTTTTACATCCGGCCTTCCCAGAGTCATAACATGTTTATTTCCATTCACCTAGCTGTATAAGGTTTTTTTTTAGTTTTTTTGTTTTTTGCAGGGCAAGTTGTACGTATATTGAGTAAGATGTAGTAGTAGGCTGTGAAAAAAAAGTCAAAATGGGGTGGAATTAGGGGAAAAAATGCAATTCTGCTATAGTTTTATGGGTTTAGTTTTTACAGCATTCCCTATGAAGTAAAACTGCCTTGTTACCTTCATTCTATGGGTCAGTACGATCACAGTGATAAATTTGTATAGTTTTTCTTTTGTATTGATACTTTTAAAAAAAAATAAAAAAAATAAAGATATTCTGTTGCATCAACATACTGTATTTTGACCCCCAAAACTTGAGCTATGGAGCTGTGTGACTGGAGCAGGTACCCAGCCGATATTGCACCTGCTCTTCTCCAGAGTGGGCACCATTTTTAAAGGGACGATGATTGCTGTACATATGCAGTTGCCGTCAAGGGGTTAAAGGGAATGTGTAATCAAAAACTTACCTACTGTTTAAATCAGGTTTTTTTCAGGAGGTTTTTTTTAATCCATTTTCGACTATGTTTATTTAAATCTTGCAGTTTTGACACTGGTCTCTACCTATAATAATATGTCATGATTTCCTATTCTATACAGGTAACTTTTCAATAGCCATTATCATTATCCCCACAGGCAAAATTACAATGATAGATAACACCCCTATATACTGTAGATCAGTGGTCCCCAGCCTTTTTTGCACCAAGGACCAGTTTAACGCAAGACAATTTCCCCAGGGCCCGGGTGGGGGTTCTGGGGCGGGGCTTAGGGGTGGGCAGGGCTTAGGGGGTGCTGGTCGGCGCTGACTGATTCATGCGCATAACAAAACACAAGGTGCATATTCAAATATATAAGTCTATATAACCCCCAATGCCTCAGATCAGCCCCATGTCAGCCTTTAGCCATCAGCCCCCCATGTCAGCCTTTAGCCATCAGCCCCCAATGTCAGCCTTTAGCCATCAGCCCCCCATGTCAGCCTTTAGCCATCAGCCCCCCATGTCAGCCTTTAGCCATCAGCCCCCCATGTCAGCCTTTAGCCATCAGCCCCCAATGTCAGCCTTTAGCCATCACCCCCCAATGTCAGCCTTTAGCCATCAGCCCCCAATGTCAGCCTTTAGCCATTAGCCCCCAATGTCAGCCTTTAGCCATTAGCCCCCCATGTCAGCCTTTAGCCATCAGCCCCCCATGTCAGCCTTTAGCCATCAGCGCAAATAAAAGAAAAAAAACACTTACCTCTCCTGCACGCCACCACTTCTCATCATCACGATCCTCTTCATCCTGCTGTCGGCTGTGTATCGCAGGCGCGGCGCACAGTGTGAGGTCACAGTGCGCCCTCACGCTGTGCGTAGCCCTGCACAGCCGACAGCCGAGCCGAGGACCAGGAAGCAGTGAGTACAGATCGTTCACCACTTCCGGGTTCTCCGGTACTAATGAAGCGCTTCCATAATGGAAGCGCTTCATTAGTACCGCGTTAAAGACTGATTGCCGGGGCCCGGCAAACAACTTTCCAGGGCCCGGTCCTGGGCCACGGCCCAGCGGTTGGGGACTTACAATAGGCGATATCACAGCCTGTCCACTCCCTCCTGACCTCTGCAAGGTCAGAGAACATGTCAGAAAACTCTCCTGTAAAAGTCAATGAGGTCCCCTCTTGTCCATTGTGTCTATAGCCCATGTTGCTGTTCTCAAAAGACAGGACGTTTTAACATATTTTAGGCATAGTGGCCAAAATGTAGGATTTTAGTTATGTTTGAAATAGATAGTGACATGGAAATTTTTTCAAAAATCGCCAAACATTCTGAAAAAACGTGTGTAACATAAAAATGGGATTTAAAAATATTCTGTCATGGCTCTGTGTGCTTTTATTTTCTTTAAAAAATGATTTTATCGATATGCAAATTAACTCGGGAAGGTGCCCAAGTGACAGTACTAACCTTCCTGGTGCCCAGCCACGCCCCCATGTGAAGGAGCCCATCACCGCCTGCATCCGCCAAATCTTCTCCTTGCTACAGTGAGATCGCTGTGAATCTCGCGATGCGTGAGATTGTGCATGCGCAGTTGCAACATAGTGTTCCTTCCCTGTGCTGGTATCAGCCTCAGGGAAGGAACTGCGCATCGCGAGATTTACGGCAATCTCACGGAAGCAAGGAGGAGATTCAGCGGACGCAGGCGGTGCTGGGCTAATTCACATGTTGGCGTGGCTGGGCACCAGGAAGGTTAGTACCGCTCCTTGGGTTAATTTGCATATCAATAAAATCATTTTTTAAAGAAAATAAAAGCACCCAGAGCTATTCTACTGCTATATTGCGGACATGCTAGCGGCGATCTAGCCGTGCATGTCTGCAGCTCTATAGGGTCAAATGCCGTGACAGAATCCCTTTAAATAATAGCTCATTTTCTAGTTCATTTTCTAATAAAATATCCCCTTTAAGTCAACAACCTTTGCAACCTGAACACTAGCATGAACGTAGTTTTTATTAAAAGTGAATGAAATGTAAGGCCGGTCATCACATTAGACAGTGCCACCAAATTACCACCTCGAGAACAAAAGGATTGGGAAGTTGACATTGATCATCTGCCATCTGGGAATATTTGGGTGGCCCCCAATCACATAAGATTAGTTTTCCCAACATTTCTCTAAGGGTACTTTCACACTAACGTTTTGGATTCCGTTTGTGGGATCCGTTTCAGGGCTCTCACAAACGGTCCAAAACGGATCAGTTAAGCCCCGATGCATTCTGAATGGATAAGGATCCGTTCAGAATGCATCAGTTCGGCTCCGTTCCGCTTCTATTCTGTTTTGGAGGCGGACACCAAAACGCAGCATGCAGCATTTTGGTGTCTGTCTGAAGAGGCGGAGCCTAACGGATCCGTTTTGAATTACAATGTAAGTCAATGGGGACGGATCCGTTTCAATGACACAATATGGTGCATTTCTTTAAACCTAATGCAAACGGATCCATTCTGAATGGATACAAACGTTTGCATTATAGGTGCGGATCCGTCTGTGCAAATAAACAGACGGATCCGCACCAACGCAAGTGTGAAAGTACCCTAATGTGTATAGCCATCTTAAGACATAATCTGTAGAAGCTCAAATCAAGATGAAAAGATAAGGAATGCCAAGTATTTGTAAAGTTACTTAGCATTATATGCAGATTTATTGCACATTAAAAGATGATGTTCGGAAGTGGAGCTACGATATAGGCATAAATTACCATCTTATCGAATGTCTTCCTTTGTGTGGGAGTCATATCATTTTTTATATTACCATAGGGTGCCATAGAAATGGTGTGGCCATATTGCATCTCAGATAGAACACTTTATTTGTATATCTTACGAGGCTTCTTCTGAATTTAATTTGATTCCTTCTTTGCCAGCTGTCTATTTGTTCTGTCATGGTATAGGCACAGTTCATTCACCGACTCTGAGGCAAACTGAGGCATGTCCCCAAAGAGCCCCATTACTCATTATTAAGCACGTCTGATGATGCAATTAAATACGAATGTTACGAACATTTGACTATAATGCACAATCTTAAGATCGTAACAGATGTTATAATTAGGTTTAGGCCAGTGGTGCAAATCTAAGACCTCATTATCATATTTAAAGACCAGCTGTTAACCACCCTGCTTATCCTGACTCTAAACAAAGTCAAATCCCTAAAAAACAGATTCTATTACTATTACTTGAAAGTAACTTTCATCAGCATAACCGTACTGTGGATGTGTCATTGTGACTTGAATGGCCTGGACCAGGCTTGTTTTAGGTCTTACAGGATGAGAGGAAGTGAAGGCATCATGTAGGAACCCCCATAGATCTTGTTTTTTATGGGTAAGATCGGGTTCACACATGGAGGTTTCATGAAATAAAGAAGAGCAATTTTAATCCAAATATGCTAATAAATCTCCATAAATCTATGATATCTTGTTGAAGTGGACATAGTTGGCAAAGTCCAAATGTCACAGAGATGTCTTTTTAGACAGTAGGCATGTATACACCTGTGTGACATTTCGAGGTGCTCTCTCTTATACAAGCACAGATGGAGGTTGTCATAGTCAGGATTTTTATACATGTATCTATAATCTATATCCACACAAGGAGAACCCATGGTATTGGCACTTGATGGTAACATGATTTCCCATATATCTGTCCCCTATTTTATCAAGTATTTTCATGGATCTCTTAATTAACCATCTACATCAATATCTTCATTCACTCTGGCCTGAATCACAACAGTTATATGCAGGTATGTAGATACATCAATGTATTTGATCTTTTCAAACCACACATAGTCTTCAGGAACACACTGCATTCAGCAAAAATCAAAGGGTGACATGTTGTCATCAGAATCTCTTGGTAGTGTAGCTTCAGGCTTCCAACCTGTATAGCTGGGGCTACATGGTGACTTTGGCCGACAATACAAAATCACAGATCAAAAATCCCAGTAATACTATGCTATTTCTCAATTAGCAGAAGTGAAATGTCATTGCTGTGTTCTATGGCCACGTGGCATGTTCTCTTTGTAGCCCCAGCCTAACTTTACACTTAAGAACATTAAGGATGGTTTTCATATCTAAAGGCAAAGTTCAAATCTTTTCTGGTAGATCAAACCATTTTTTAGTTCAACTGAGGGCAAATGGACCACAATTTTTGATCAGATTTTAACCGCCTGCCGACCACCTAACGCACGGATGCGTCCAGGCGGCAGGTTTATTCCTCCTGGACGCATCCGCGCGTCATCTCGCAGCAGGCTACACTACATATACTACAGCCTGCCAGCGATGATCAATCGCTGGCAGGCTGCAGAAGTAAAATAAATGAAATCAAAGAGGTATATCAGACGCTGTTTTGTTAACAGCGTCTGATATACCTGCTACCTGGTCCTCTGGTGGTCCCATTTGCTGGGATCGACCACCAAAAGAACCAGGTAGCTCTGTAAAGTAGCACCAAGCACCACACTACACCCCCCCCCCCCGGTCACTTATTAACCCCTTATTAACCCCTGATCACCCCATATAGACTCCCTGATCACCCCTCTGTCATTGATCACCCCCCTGTAAGGCTCCATTCAGACATCCATATGTGTTTTGCGGATCCACGGATCCGTAAAACACGGACACCGGCAATGTGCTTTCCGCATTTTGCAGATCCGCACATTGCCAGAACTATATAGAAAATGCCTTTTCTTGTCCGCAATTGCGGACAAGAATAGGACATGTTTTATATTTTTGCGGTACGGAAGTGCAGACCCAGAAGTGCAAATCCGCAATTCCGGATCCGAGCGGGACAAAGTCTGTCCCCATAGAAATCAATGGGTCCGCAATTCCGTTCCGCAAACCGAATTGCGGACGTGTGAATGTGGCATAAGGGTCCCTTATCACCGCCAGTTAGTTAGCTACTTGTTAGGTAGTTAGCGCCCAGCCCACTGCACCGCAGTCACTGATTTTGGCAGAGATTTTTTCATCCACATTGATCGATGCGAATGAAGAAATCTGTGCCATTCATTTTTTCTTTCAGCCCGGAGGCTGAACGGAAAAAAAAAATCTCATTACCCGTATGCTCAATATAAGGAGAATAGCAGAAACTCCTAATGCTGGCCATACAAGTAATGATTGCAGAGACCCTCAAATGCCAGGGCAGTACAAAAACCCCACATGTGACCCCATTTTAGAAAGAAGACACCCCAAGGTATTCCGTGAGGGGTATGGTGAGTTCATGTAAAATGTTATTTTTTGTCACAAGTTAGTGGAATATGAGTAAAAAAAAATAAAAAATCAATTTCGGCTAACTTGTGCCAGAAAAAAAAAATTCTTTGAACTCGACATGCCCCTTAAGGAATACCTTGGGGTGTCTTCTTTCCAAAATGGGGTCACTTGTGGGGTATTTATAGTGCCCTGGCATTTTAGGGGCCCTAAAGCGTGAGAATCCAAATGAGTAAAAATGCCCTGTGAAATCCTAAAGGTACTCATTGGAATTTGGGCCCCTTTGCACATCTTAGCTGCAAAAAAGTGTCACACATGTGGTATCGCCGTACTCAGGAGAAGTAGGGCAATGTGCTTTGGGGTGTATTTTTATATATACCCATACTTTATGTGAGAAATATCGCTGTAAACTACAACTTTTTAATTTTTTTTATACAAAGTTGTCAATTTACAGAGATTTTTCTCTCACCTAGCATGGGTATATGTAAAAATACACCCCAAAACACATTTCCCTACTTCTCCTGAGTACGGCGATACCACATGTGTGCAACTTTTTTGCAGCCTAGGTGCGCAAAGGGGCCGAAAGTCCAACGAGTACCTTTAGATTTCACAGGGTTGCTCACAATTTAGCCCCGCCCAAAATGCCAGAACAGTGAACACACCCCACAAATGACCCCATTTCGGAAAGTAGACACCCCAAGGTATTCACTGAGGGGCATATTCAATCCATGAAAAATTGAACTTTTTGTCACAAGTTAGCGGAAAGGGAGACTTTGTAACAAAAAAACAAAAAAAAAATCAATTTCCGCTAACTTGTGCCAAAAAAAAAATCTTCTATGAACTCGCCATGCAAAAACATAACCATAGCAAAGGCAGGTGCACTCTACGGCAATACTAAACCCTCACACTGATAAAATTGAGAGGTTAGTTCGACTTATCCTACTAGGAGGACATGTCTTAAGCTCGGACACCACGGCAAGGTCTCTCAAGTAGCCCGAGGCCCTACCACTCAACCTACCTGTGCCGTATGGGCGATACCAGGGGTCGTTGGGCATTATGGGAGCGTAAGGCCTGACTCACAGACAGCTCACCAGTGACCTCCAGCATGTAACCATGCTTGCAATGGGAGGTGGGAGGTGCCTCTGAGCCCCACCCGAGACCAGCTGATATGGCCCAGAGCCTCCCAGGTGCACCTGAATGTAGCCTGTAGATGAAAAGCAGGCACATTTAAATTGGAGTTTATACACCTCCAAACATATTATACAAACCATTAGAAAATGTGGTGTGATGTTTAACAAGCAGGATATGCTCAACCCATATGCAGTTGTGCATGTATATAGGGGAGCACATTCTGCACTTGTAGTCTGTTGCTAGGGGCAATCAACAGCAAAAAATGCATACAATGGAAGATGCCAGCAACGGACTACAAATTATACATGGTTTGTATAATATGTTTGGAGGTGTATAAACTCCAATTTAAATGTGACTGCTTTTCATCTACAGGCTACATTCAGGTGCAGCTGGTAGGCTCTGGGCCATATCAGCTGGTCTCGGGTGGGGCTCACAGGCACCTCCCATCTCCCATTGCAAGCTTGGGTACATGCTGGAGGTCACTGGTGAGCTGTCTGTGAGTCAGGCCTTACGCTCCCGTAATGCCCAACGGCCCCTGGGATCGCCCATACGGCACAGGTAGGCTGAGTGGTAGGGCCTCGGGCTACTTAAGAGACCTTGCCGTGGTGTCCGAGCTTAAGACATGTCCTCCTAGTAGGATATGTCAAACTAACCTCTCAATTCTATCAATGTGAGGGTTTAGTATTGCCGCAGAGTGCACCTGCCTTTGCTATGGTTATGTTTTTGATTGTTCTCCACATCCACATTATCGTTATCGTATGTAGGATGGTTATTGTGGTACTTGTAGTCCGTTGCTGGCATCTTCCATTGTATGCATTTTTTGCTGTTGATTGCCCCTAGCAACGGACTACAAGTGCAGGATGTGCTCCCCTATATACATGCACAACTGCATATGGGTTGAGCCTATCCTGCTTGTTAAATATCACACCACATTTTCTAATGGTTTGTATACAGGGCCGGTTCTATAATATGGCAGATGAAGCGGCTGCCTTAGGGCGCAGAGAAGGGGGGGGGGGGGTCGGGCGAAAAAATGAACTTTTTTTTTTTAAATCACTTGCGGCAAGTTGGGCCGCAGCGCCCCCGGCCACCCACCCTAGCCTGCATGTGCCATGCGGCCCTGGTCCTCACTCACAGAGCGGCAGCACGGTCACGGGGGCACTTAGGGGGTCTGTGACAGCCGAGTGGCTCCGCGGCAGGCAGCAGCAGGGACTGCAGCAGCTGTTGGTGACTGTGACTCACACAGCCAGCCCAGACGGATTGTCGACTGCCATAGGGTAGGTGGTAGGTGATGAGCGCAGAGCGCATATTGTTTATAATTATTACATAACATTAATGGGGAGAGTCACGGGTGACATAATGGGAGGGGGGACAAATCAAATGTCTGTAGTCTGCCATGGGGGGATGATGTGTCATGGGGGGGGGGGAGAGAAGTGTGACACAATAGAGGGTCATAATGTGATCGTGGGGAGGGGGCTAAAATGTAGCTTCGCTTGTGTTGGCAAAAATCCTTGCACCAGCCCTGTTTGTATAATATGTTTGGAGGTGTATAAACTCCAATTTAAATGTGCCTGCTTTTCATCTACGGGCTACATTCAGGTGCACCTGGGAGGCTCTGGGCCATATCAGCTGGTCTCGGGTGGGGCTCACAGGCACCTCCCACCTCCCATTGCAAGCTAGGTTACATGCTGGAGGTCACTGGTGAACTGTCTGTGAGTCAGGCCTTATGCTCCCGTAATGCTCAACGGCCCCTGGTATAGCCCATACGGCACAGGTAGGTTGAGTGGTAGGGCCTCGGGCTACTTGAGAGACCTTGCCTACCTTATCATTATTGTATGTAGGATGGTTATTGTGGTACTTGTAGTCCGTTGCTGGCATCTTCCATTGTATGCATTTTTTGCTGTTGATTGCCCCTAGCAACGGACTACAAGTGCAGGATGTGCTCCCCTATATACATGCACAACTGCATATGGGTTGAGCCTATCCTGCTTGTTAAATATCACACCACATTTTCTAATGGTTTGTATACAGGGCCGGTTCTATAATATGGCAGATGAAGCGGCTGCCTTAGGGCGCAGAGAAGGGGGTCGGGCGAAAAATGAACTTTTTTTTTTTAAATCACTTGCGGCAAGTTGGGCCGCAGCGCCCCCGGCCACCCACCCTAGCCTGCATGTGCCATGCGGCCCTGGTCCTCACTCACAGAGCGGCAGCACGGTCACGGGGGCACTTAGGGGTCTGTGACAGCCGAGTGGCTCCGCGGCAGGCAGCAGCAGGGACTGCAGCAGCTGTTGGTGACTGTGACTCACACAGCCAGCCCAGACGGATTGTCGACTGCCATAGGGTAGGTGGTAGGTGATGAGCGCAGAGCGCATATTGTTTATAATTATTACATAACATTAATGGGGAGAGTCACGGGTGACATAATGGGAGGGGGACAAATCAAATGTCTGTAGTCTGCCATGGGGGATGATGTGTCATGGGGGAGAGAAGTGTGACACAATAGAGGGTCATAATGTGATCGTGGGGAGGGGGCTAAAATGTAGCTTCGCTTGTGTTGGCAAAAATCCTTGCACCAGCCCTGTTTGTATAATATGTTTGGAGGTGTATAAACTCCAATTTAAATGTGCCTGCTTTTCATCTACGGGCTACATTCAGGTGCACCTGGGAGGCTCTGGGCCATATCAGCTGGTCTCGGGTGGGGCTCACAGGCACCTCCCACCTCCCATTGCAAGCAAGGTTACATGCTGGAGGTCACTGGTGAACTGTCTGTGAGTCAGGCCTTATGCTCCCGTAATGCTCAACGGCCCCTGGTATAGCCCATACGGCACAGGTAGGTTGAGTGGTAGGGCCTCGGGCTACTTGAGAGACCTTGCCTACCTTATCATTATTGTATGTAGGATGGTTGTTGCGGTACTTGTAGTCCGTTGCTGGCATCTTCCATTGTATGCATTTTTTGCTGTTGATTGCCCCTAGCAACAGACTACAAGTGCAGGATGTGCTCCCCTATATACATGCACAACTGCATATGGGTTGAGCATATCCTGCTTGTTAAACATCACACCAAACATCACACCACATTTTCTAATGGTATGAACTCGCCATCCCCCTGACGGAATACCTTGGGGTGTCTTCTTTCCAAAATGGGGTCACATGTGAGGTATTTATACTGCCCTGGCATTTTAGGGGCCCTAAAGCGCGAGAAGAAGTCTGGAATCCAAATGCGTAAAAATGACCTCCTAAAAGGTACTCATTGGAATTTGGGCCCCTTTGCGCACCTAGGCTGCAAAAAAGTGTCACACAAGTGGTATCGCCGTACTCAGAAGAAGTAGGGCGATGTGTTTTGGGGTGTATTTTTACATATACCCATGCTGGGTGAGAGAAATATCTCTGTAAATTGACACCTTTGTATAAAAATGTTTAAAAAGTTGTCATTTACAGAGATATTTCTCACACACAGTATCGGTATATGTAAAAGTACACCCCAAAACTTATTGGCCAACTTCTCGTAGGGCAATACGTACGGCGATACCACGTGTGACACTTTTTTGAAGCTAAGATGCGCAAAGGGGCCCTAATTCCAATGAGTACCTTTAGGATTTCTGAGGGCATTTTTACGCATTTGGATTCCAGACTACTTCTCACGCTTTAGGAGCCCCTAAAATGCCAGGGCAGTATAAATACCCCACAAGTGACCCCATTTTTAGAAAGAAGACACCCCAGGGCATTTCGTGAGGGGCATGGCGAGTTCATAGAAGATTTTTTTTTTTTTGGCACAAGTTCGCGGAAATTGTTTTTGTTTTTTGTTTTTTTATTACAAAGTCTCATATTTCCACTAACTTGTGACAAAAAATAAAATTTTACATGAACTCACCCCTGCCATTTTAGGGGTCTCTAAAGCGTGAGAAGAAGTCTGGAATCTAAATGCGCAAAAATGCCCTGTGAAATCCTAAAGGTACTCATTGGAATTTGGGCCCCTTTGTGCAGCTTGGCTGCAAAAAAGTGTGACACATGTGGTATTGCCGTACTCAGGAGAAGTAGGGTAATGTGTTTTGGGGTGTATTTTTACATATAACCATGCTGGGTGTGAGAATTATCTCTGTAAATGACAACTTTTTAAAATGTATACAAAGTTGTCAGTTTACAGAGATTTTTCTCTCACCCAGCATGGGTATATGTAAAAATACACCCCAAAACACATTGCCCTACTTCTTCTGAGTACGGCGATACCACATGAGTGCCACTTTTTTGCAGCCTAGGGGCGTAAAGTCCAACGAGTATCTTTAGGCTTTACAGGGCTGCTCACAATTTAGCCCCGCCCAAAATGCCAGAACAGTGAACACACCCCATAAATAACCCCATTTCGGAAAGTAGACACCCCAAGGTATTCACTGAGAGGCATAGTGAGTCCGTGGGAGATTTTATTTTATTTTGCCAGAAGTTAGCAGTGGAAACTTTATTATTTATTTATTTTCCTCAGAAAGTGTCATTTTACACTAACTTGTGAAAAAAAATGAAATGATACATGAACTTACCATGCCCCTCCGCGATGTCTTCATTCTAAAATTGTGTCATTTGGGGGGTATTTATACTATCCTGACATTCTAGCACCTGAAGAAACATGACAGGTCCTCATAAATTCAGAGCTGCTTCAAAATGCGGAATTCACTTTTTTGCACCACAGTTTGTAAACGCTATAACTTTTACCCAAACCAATAAATATACACTTATTGCATTTTTTTTTTATCAAAGACATCTAGAACAATAAATTTATAGAAAAATTTATATAGAAATGTAGTTGTTTTTGAAAAATTTTACAACAGAAAGCGAAAAATGCATTTTTTTTTGCAATAATATTGTTAAATTTTTATTAATAGCAAAAAAAGTAAAAATGTCAGCAACAATAAAATACCACTAAATGAAAGCTCTATTAGTGAGAAGAAAAGGAGGTAAAATTCATTTGGGTGGTAAGTTGTATGACGGAGCAATAAACGGTGAAATTAGTGTAGTGCAGAATTGTAAAAAGTGGCCTGGTCATTAATGGTGTTTAAGCTAGGGGGCTGAAGTGGTTAATTTTTTGTTTAAATTTTAACTTTTTAATTTATATGTAATCAATAAACCTCTTATCTTCCTCCACTGGTTCCTAAGATAAATACAGTATGTGTATTGGAAAAGATAACTTTCTTTTGAAGCTTTTCTTCATCATATTCATTTTAAGTACATATTTGATGTTGGGCAAATTAGTTATGATCTTAGCTATTTCTTTTCTCCTTCAGGGTCTCCTCTTGTGTGACTTTCAGTTATAATTGGCTCTTTGTGTCCTAACCTGCTAGAGCTCTGGCTAGACTTGATGCTATAAAAAATCTTTTGGACAGTCTTCAGCATGATTCCCTAAGGAAACTGCCTCCCTATTCTTTATATGCGGACATAATAAGATGAGGATGGAAGAAAATTCCATACACATAAAGCAATTAGGGTAATCTTTCTACTATGTAGTATAAAGGGAAGTATTATTTTATTATTAGACCCTTATTACAGGAGGAATGGAATTATATATTATGAATACCTGGTACGTGAACCTAACCGAGTTATTATAAGGGACAAAGGGTCATTTGGATGCAAGATGATTGTGGGGGGGTCTTGTTTTTGAGAGCCCCCGTAATCATCTCTCATCAATAGGAGAATCATTATATAAATGGAATGGATGTCCATTCATTTCATTGATCCTCAATGGTCTTTTAGAGAAGAGAGCCAAAGATCACAATGTGATGTCAAAGCCAAACAACCTAATTGACCTCAGCATAGATTTAACTCAGATCCTTGGGTAAAAACAGGCTACAAGAAGCCTGATTCTCCATTGATTCCTTTGTGAGAAATCATTCAAAGTAGATCAGCACAACTTGGAGAATTAAGAATTGGACACTTTGGGGGCAATTATCATTACCTGTATGCCATAAAACTGGCATCAGAAAGGTGCAAACTTTGGTGCAAGCCATGGATAATCAAAAATTTTTGGGGGTGTAGAGCCACACTTGCCATTTTTCCAGATATTGGGTGGAGTAAATTGGCAGTCGGCGATTCAGGGGTGGAAATAGCCTGCCCAGAACAATTATTTTAATCTATGCCATAAAACTGGCAGAGATTATAGGTGTTATACTGGTGACCTTGGCCTGCCACTGCTCCTCCCCTCTGACATGACATCACTCACCAAGCCTGGCCCTATGCTTCCCAGAAGTCCAGAACTGCTTGTCCTCTTCTGGAGGTGAAGGTGTGCTGTTCTGTTTGTCTGATGATTTACCGACTTCTGCCTATTTACTGATTTTGTGAAACCAAAACAGCCAGCACTCGTTCAGAGAAGTGTTGCCGTGGGAAGGACCGAAGCTCCACGTTCAGCCAATATGTAAGAATCCCAGAAACCGTAAAGGTATTTGAAAGTAGATAGAGTTCTTCTTTATTGAATAATCTTATTCTAATAACGCGTTTCAGCACACTGCCTTTATCAGTAGGTACATAATAATGAACTTAATCAACTTTATATAGGGTGTATCTCATTCCAATCAAAGTGACATCATCCACCCTTCAAGGGTGTATCTCATTCCAATCAAAGTGATGTCATCCACCCTTCAAGGGGTGGAGACAAGCCCAGCGCCAATAAACAAATCGGTTTTCATTTCAGAAAAGGTAAACAAAACAGGTATTATCTTTCTAACTCAGGATCAACGTGTCGATTGTGTCTAGAAAGGTAATCACGGTTTAAACCTTTTGGATGTAGTGTATTAAGAGTGTGTATCCAGTATGCCTTCCTACGGAGTAGGAGTTTTTTTTATGTCACCTCCTCTTCTTGGTCTAGTAACCTGCTCAAGGACCTGAAACCTCAGCTGCGACACTAAATGTTTATGTTTGTCAAAATGATACAGTAATAGTAGCAGTAAATTTTTGGTTCGTATAGTCGATTTGTGCTTGCGAATCCTATCCCTCACTGTCTGCATCGTTTCTCCCACATATGCCAGGCCGCGCTGAAATTTTATTAAATAGATCACATTTTTTGAGTCACATGTGAACAAACCATCAATTTTAAAGGGTTCGCCTGTATGGGGATGGTGGAATTCTGAACCCTTAATAATGTGCGAACATTGAAGACAGTGGAGGCACGGACATTCGACCCCATCGCAGTCCCTCATCGCTGTAGCGGATTTACTACTGACTATTCTGTGTTACAACAAGAATTTTTTCTGCAAATCCTACGTCTAGTTCTGTTTGAAAACTACTTTGTTTGACCGCAATGGGGTCGAATGTGGCCCCGCCCTACGCAAACGCATTTATGTCGGCTTTTGAAGGTCACATGTTTATAATAACATAAATTACCAAAAGAATGCTATTATCTGGAGAAGATTCATCGATGACATTTTTTGCGTGTGGGTGGGGTCACATGAGACCCTATCCGATTTCTTCAATCATCTGAACATGGCGTGTCAAGGTTTAAGGTTCACCATAACCTGTGATAAACACAAAGTAATCTTTTTGGATACTCTTATTATCAAGGATAAACAGGGTTGTCTTACTACTGATTTGTTCAGGAAGGAGAAGGATAATAATAGTGTTTTACATTATACTAGTGCACCCGCACTAAAAAAAGCAATACCTAAATCACAGTTTCAGAGAATTAGACAGATCGTTTCTGACCCTTTAACACAAGACTTGAGACTACACGAGATGTCAGAGAGATTTACCGAGAGAGGGTATCCCAGGCCCCTTTTGGACAAAGCTAGATTAGGTTCTCCATCTCAGGATATGGGAGGGACCAAACAGTCAAGAGTCACTTTTATACACAAATTCTACCCGTATAATGTGCATATTGACAACGTAGTCAGAAAACACTGGCATATCCTGACTAAGGCCTATCCGAGTGTGGAAGAAATCAAAAATCCACCATTAATCTGTAACAAGAAAAATTCTAGTCTTGGGATAAACTGGTGTGTGTGGATTTTGGAAGCAAAAAAGTGACATTGAGACAGAGCACATTGAAGACAGTGAAAAAAGCCACATTCCCGTGCCTCCAAGTTCATTATTATGTACCTACTGATAAAGGCAGTGTGCAGAAACGCGTTATTAGAATAAGATTATTCAATAAAGAAGAACTCTATCTACTTTCAAATACCATTGCGGTTGCTGGGATTCTTACATATTTACTGATTTTGACCCTCTTCTGCCTGATCTGACCTACTTTTCTTACCATATTGAACCTTTGCCATCTACCCTGACCTTGGTCTAATTTCACGGATTTGCACCAACTGACCTCACTCTGTTTCCTGACTACAAGTATTGCCTGATACTTCAGTGCTTTGGATGAGTGGGTCTGACCCCAGTGGGTCAGCAGCCAACCACATGGAGAATAGTCCAAGAAGTAGTGGCCTGATGGTTCCCCTGCAGCAAAGTCCAGATCCTTATATAGGGATTAAAGGGTGAAAACCAGGGGAACGCCAGGATAACACATGACATTATCATCACTTGCTGTCCTCCGTGGTGCTCACAATCTAAATTATCTATCAGTATGTCTTTGGAGTGTGGGATGAAACTAAAATACCTGGAGGAAACCAATGCAAGCACGGGGAGAAGATGTAAATTCCATGCAGATATTTTCTCTGTTCAACCTCTAAGTTGAACATTAGTCATTTTCATTGGTAAGCAATATTACTTACATCTGTATTGACCGGGCCGAGGGACAACTTTCCACTGTGGTACGAAAAGTTATAATCCTTCCCTGATGCAGGGCTACTGTGGCTGCTGGTTATAACTCCAGGTTCTACAGCAGCTTCCCAATTCAACATTTCCATGGAATGTCCATGATATCCGGCTGTGCATACAAGTGCTTTTATGGACCAGTCACCATAGAGTTCCTACTAAATCATGGCGTTTAGGAAGGTAACTCCCCAGTGTCATGTTGGCTGGGCATGGCTGACTGCACTGTAGAATCCCTAGACCCACAACTAAATGGGTAGCTATGCAAAGAAATAGCAGCCCTTTTGGGGCACAATAATTATGTTTAATTATAGTTATGCTCCTGAACGTTACCAACTGCATACATTTACATAATGTAATAACAGTAATCCGTTCATCATGTGGCACCTTTGATGGTTGGAAAGAACATATTAAACATACTGTAGTTCACACTTCGTCAAGTCACGTTGTGCCTCAGCTTTAACAGGTATACATGTAGCTGAATGGCAACTATCTCACCTATGGCTGTAGTGTGTTGGTCTCCTAAGGCGCTGATGGTCACAAAATTACTTCTGGACCAAACAAATCATTTCCTATATTGAATGAAGGAACATTGCTAAGAGTAGCTCTATTTACTAAGCAAATATAAGCATCTCCATGAGCACTCGGTTATAACTTTGCCCCTGGTCTCTTCTAGGTGAGATTTAGCCTAAAGTAAAAATGTCTAGTAGTGAATTCCAGATGCAGAACTTTTTACACTTGTGGGGCGAATCTCTTCACAGCAAGTCACTGGGAAATGATTTGTGAAATAGATGAGCTTGGAGGCCTGTTTGATGTTAAGCAGATTCTGTGGCAGTCATTCCTAAAACCTCTTGTTAAAATCCTACACTTCGGGATGATGAGGATTAATTGTCAGTGCCACTACTGTCTGTGACCGTGCCAGAAAACAGTGAGTAACTGACAACCAGAAAAGGACTATGGTTAATGAGCACGCTCCCTCCGTTTGACTCTGATTTAAAGTTTTGCCTAGTGGACGCCCTGGGCTAAAAGAGTTTTTATATCATTATATTCCTGTTGTTAATATTAGTAATACTGAAACAATTATAGTTATGGCTGCTGTGTTTTAGGGAATACCTTGGGGATAGACTTTAAGGTGTTGTAGTTATCAGCATAAGGTGTTTTTTCACTATAATATTTTCTCACTCTTAGATTATATATTGTCTTGTTTAAAATATTTATTTCCAATAATAAAGGAATTTTGAGTTAAACAGATTGTCCCACAAAAATATTCTACAGTTTTTAAACCAGCACCTGAATCATAATTCTTTTGTAATTGTATTTAATTAAAATGTATTATTAAATGGAGTTATTTACTGAGATGGATGCACATGCTCAGTTGTATCTTTTAACTGCCACTAGCTACAACATACAGGATATGCCCTCTGAGAAAAGACACACACACTAAGCAGCCAGCTTCAAATAAATCTAGCAAAACAGTTGGAGCAATTAATGGGAAGATATCTTGATCCAGGTCAGGAACAGGGTTGGTTGTAGCTTTGTTACAAAGTTGCACTGATTTATTGTATTTCACATAATTTGGATGTAATCTTAATGTATGACATGCTATGTATCTGGTTTACCAGCAGGTGGAGTAGGCTGGCAGTGCTCTGCACCAGTAATGCAATTTACCATTCCATTTCAACCCCCTTTGGTAGAAGTGGGTTAGAACAACATCCTGCCAATGGGGCGGTGAGGGGACGTGTTTCCCCCCTTTCCTGCCGGAGGAGTAGGGGAGCAGCTCATAGAGCACCAACTCCTCACAATATTCAGCCCTTGCGGACATTGTATTTAACCAGAGGGAAAACGGGCCAAGGATACCCTTGTCATCAGGCCATTTGTAGGCCAGTGTAAGCTAAGAACAGAAAGCAGTCTGCCACTATACCTTCCTCTGCTGGTGCCAGAAAAAGAATTTTCACTAAAGTCTGCTGAAACTGTTTGTATTCTCAAGTTCAAGAACTTTATTATGTTCCAAGTCTGGCCTTATTCGTCTTCATGAACTCTTTCACTGCAATGGACCCCAGAGAGTCCGTCCTAAGGTAGGACACCGTGAAACAGCTATCAGAACCACTACCACTTCCATCCTCTACACCAGTTCCCACAGGGGCTCGCTGCATATATTTATGTATGATTTTCATTTTTTATATCAATCATGGGATAACCTCTTTAATAGAGGTGAGACAGTCCCTCAGGATCCACATCTACAGTGTTATTCAGACCACAGACCAGAGTAATGGGAAGCCCTGTGTCTGCTTATCGCCAGCAGACTCTTTTTACAAAAAGGATTTGTCCAAAGGTAAGAGTTAGGATTTTGAACCTTATATAGGACCTTAGTCAAATATTCTCTGTAATCTACTCACCCTGTAAGATTACCTGAGGCACCCAATTCCCAGAGATTGCTGTCACAAAGGCATGACCCTTCAGGAATAGCAAATTTGTTTTAACAAGCCTGCCACAAAGGCAGCCTTGAGTTGTGAGTGTCTCACCCAAAATACTTGCTTTCAAATCATGATACTAATAGCCAGGGCTGGCTTCAGCACCCGGCATACACGGGCAAGTGCCAGGGCCCCTTCTCCTGGGCCCACTGAGCTGCTATGAGCACTTCCATCAATGACACTGCTGTTATTTAACTTAGCAGTACCTCTCTGGTGGGACCGCTGATAGTCACTTGAGGCCGGCTGCTGCAGAGCTTCAGACACGCCCCCTCTACACAAGACTGCTGTCTGAGGAGAGAGACTGCAGGGCTGGAGCAGAAGTGTGAACACAGTCTGTGAGTGAGTCTGCACTGTTACTGTCTCTTCTCTGTGGGACAGGAGGGGGCTGGGGGTCAGGAAGCTCTCCCAGCTGCTGCTGGATGCTATTTAGTTGTTTTAAGCCTTCATGACACCTGTTTCCCCCCCCCTTCATATCATGTCCTATTTCATCCTCATGGAGCCCCTGCTGTCTCCTTTCCTCCCTCATGTATCCAGAGCTCATGTCTCCTATTGCTGCCCTGCACAGACCTCCTGCCTCTACTTCTTGTATGAATTCCCCTCAGAGCCCCTTCCACACACTTGCTGTGTCCACCCCTCCTGTCCATCCAGGGCCCCTGTCTAACTCCTCTGCCTCTCAGTATGGTGGCGCGTGAACCGCATTTACCATAAGGACCTTCTAACGTCACAGGGTCATGTGACTGTGCCCCCCAACTCATTCAGTGCCCCACACCCCGTCCTGTGCCCCCTTATACCCTGCATTGTTCTCTCTTTATACCCTGCATTTTGCCCTCTTACCACATCCTGTACAGTGTCCCTAGTCATACTACTAACATTTTCTGTGGGGCCCAGTCAGTTCTAGCTACATCACTGCACAGCTCCTTCTCTCCTCCAGGCAGCGGGCCTGAGTAGAGAGGGAGTGCAGGGAACTGCGGTTAGTGAATGACAGGACCGCCGGCTCCCCTGCGCTCCAGCAATGATAGGTATGTGAGTGGGCCACTGGGAGCTCATTACACTGTGAGGGCCCCTTACACAGTATAATGACTCCCAGTGCCTCCCATTTAGTATAATGATCCCCAATGACCCTCCATTCAGTATAATGACCCCCAAAGCCCACATTCAATATGATGACCCCCAGTGCCCCCTCCATACAGTATAACCCCCAGTGTTGGGGCCTCTGGGAGTCATTATTCTGAATGGGGGGCGACTGGGGGTCATTATTCTGAATAGAGGGCCACTGTGGGGTCATTATACCATGGGAGCCACAGGGAGACATGTAAATGTACAAAAATGCCTCAAGGGAGCCCACTGGGATTTATCGCCAAAGGGCCCACATGAACCTGGAGCCGACCCTGCTAATAACCCGTACCTTGTATGGGTACACTTGTATCATATTCAGCAAAGTGGAGCCCCACCATAATGTTACTTACCTATGGCTGTCTGACTGGTCAAGCTTTTGAAAATGGTGGCAGTTGTTGATAACTCGTCTTAGAATGGGGCTCTATGGTTCCCTTAGGGAACATGATCACTGGATCTTTGGGGCAATTATTGTGTCAGAGCCTAGGCAGACCTTTGGTACTCCCGATGGGTCAGTACAATGCTGGCATGGAGACAAGTTAGTGGAATTTACTATTTAGAGGAGTGATTAGTACTTGGGCATCCTCTGTGAGACAGCCACATATGTTGTTACAAAGTTCTTCCAGATGTAAGACAACAACTGCCGGTATTATTTTAACAGCATTAATTCATTCATAAATATGTGTTTGGGAAATGATTTTTAATGGTTGTAGTGGAGTATTACACATGGAATCTGGGTAGTGTCACCTAGATGTGTCACAGAGCCATGTGTTAGCGTAAAAACGTGGGATGTTCACAAGACTGCAGAACTGGACTTGCAGTGCTAAAATAAACCGACTGACAGGAACCAAATAATAATGGCAAAGGATCAAGGAGATGAACTCTAGCAATGGAGCAGATGGGAAATAGTAATGGCATTCAGGTGAAGATCGGATAAATGACAGTGAACAGAAATATAGTCTGAACTAACCCTGACCTGCAAAATCCTCCAGTAAGAAAGCCAATGACAAATCAAAACAACTCACTTGGCAAACACAAAATAACAGAATGCCCAACAAACTTGAATGCTGACAACACCAAAAGGGTGAAGGACCACAGGTCCGAGGATACACTGACACAACACAATAGATTTGTTTTTAAAGAAACATTTAGGCCTCTTTCACACAGTGTCACGTTAGAAGCCCGGATAAGAGGCGGGTGCGTTACAGGATAATGCGTGATTTTTTCAGTGCGAGTGCAAAGCGTTTTAATGTGTTTTGCACGCGCGTGTGAAAAATCTGCATGTTTGGTACCCAGACCTGAAGCCGGACTTTATCACTGAAGTCCGGTTTTTGGTTGAGTATTCTGTATATTTTATTATTTTCCCTTATAACATAGTTATAAAGGAAAATAATAACATTCTCAATAGAGAATGCAAAGTAAAAAGGGCAATAGAGGGTTAAAAATAATAAAAAAATAAACTCACCTCTTCCATTTGATCGCGTAGCTGCCGGTGTTCTGTCTTCAGCAGGAGGGGGATGAAGGACCTTCAGTGACGTCACTGGGTCACATGGTCCAATCACCTGCTTCCATATAGAACATGCTGCGATTTTCACGCAACGCAAAAGTGATGCGGGTAAATCACCGCTCATGTACACAGCCCCATAGAAATTAATGGGTCCGGAGGACCAAAGCGCTGTGGACCAGGAAAGTATGAATCTTCTATTTCAGGAGGCAGGCTGTGGGTATTACATAAAATATATATAATAACTGGAAAATCCCTTTAACCGCTACAGGACCGCCTAACGCACGGATGTGTCCGGCTGGTGGTCCTGTTGCTCTGGCGTTCACAGTGGTGCGCGGCTCGGCAGTTATACTGCAGCCTGCCAGCGATGATCAATTGCTGGCAGGCTGTAGAAGTAAAATAAATCGCATTAAACATGTATATCAGATGCTGTTTTGCTAACAGCGTCTGATATAGCTGCTACCTGGTCCTCTGGTGGTCCCATTTGCTAGGATCGACCACCAGAGGACCAGGTAGCTCTGTAAAGTTGCACCAAGCACCACACTACACTACACCCCCCCCGTCACTTATTAACCCCTTGTTAACCCCTGATCACCCCATCTAGACTACCTGATCACCCCCGTGTCATTGATCACCCCCCTGTAAGGCTCCATTCAGACGTCCATATGTGTTTTGCGGATCCACGGATTTGTGGATCCGCAAAACACGGACACCGGCAATGTGCTTTCCGCATTTTGCAGATCTGCACATTGCCAGAACTATATAGAAAATGCCTTTTCTTGCCCGCAATTGCGGACAAGAATAGGACATGTTTTATATTTTTGCGGAACGGAAGTGCAGACCCAGAAGTGCGGATGCGCAATTCCGGATCCGAGCGGGACAAAGTCTGCCCCCATAGAAATGAATGGGTCTGCAATTCCGTTCCACAAACAGAATTGCGGACGTGTGAATGGGGCATAAGGGTCCCTTATCACCGCCAGTTAGTTAGCTACTTGTTAGGTAGTTAGCGCCCAGCCCACCGCACCGCAGTCACTGATTTTGGCAGAGACTTTTTCATCCACATTGATCGATGTGAATGAAGAAATCTGTGCCGTTCATTTTTTTTTTTTCAGCCCAGAGGCTGAACAGAAAAAAAAAATCTCATTACCCGTATGCTCAATATAAGGAGAATAGCAAGACTCCTAATGCTGGCCATACGTGTAATGATTGCGGAGACCCTCAAATGCCAGGGCAGTACAAACACCTCACATGTGACCCTATTTTAGAAAGAAGACACCCCAAGTTAGTGGAATATGAGACTTTGTAAATAAAAAAATAAAAAAAATATATATATAAATTTCCGCTAACTTGTGCCAAAAAATAAAAAATTCTGTGAACTCGCCATGCCCCTCACGAAATACCTTGGGGTGTCTTCTTTCCAAAATGGGGTCACATGTGGGGTATTTATACTGCCCTGGCATTTTAGGGGCCCTAAAGCGTGAGAATCCAAATGCGTAAAAATGCCCTGTGAAATTCTAAAGGTACTCATTGGAATTAGGGCCCCTTTGCGCATCTTGGCTGCAAAAAAGTCACACATGTGGTATAGCCGTACTCAGGAGAAGTAGGGCAATGTGTTTTGGGGTGTATTTTTATATATACCCATACTTTGTGTGAGACATCTCTGTAAACGACAACTTTTAAAAAAATTTTATACAAAGTTGTCAATTTACAGAGATATTTCTCTCACCCAACATGGGTAGATGTAAAAATACACCCTAAAACACATTGCCCTACTTTTTCTGAGTACGGCGATACCACATGTGTGACACTTTTTTGCAGCCTAGGTGCGTAAAGGGGCGTAATGCAGATATAAGCATTTACTAATGTCTAAATTCTTCCTTTTGGAACTTATTTGAGGCAGTAGTCTATCAATCTGCCATTGAAGGCATTATCTCAGACTTCAAATCAAATGGCCTGCCGTTAGGATACTCCATCAATGTTTGATTGGAGGGGGTCCAAACACCAAGTAAACAGGGCCAGCAGCAGTATGTGACACAGTCATTCATATATACAAGCTGCTGTATGAACAGAGAAGGGGAAGCAGAGCTTGCAGGTGAATGGTGGGCCCCTTACTATAATGAGTCATAGGGGTCCTGGAGAATCCCATTAATCTCTTCCTATTAGTGATATTGGCACAAGAACAATGTGGCTCTGTCTGCCCCACTGTTCTCTCTGCAATAGTCACATCACCTACTGTAAATCTCCTCTGTCCATGGTAGGAAACCCTGTGAATGCATGGTGGGTTTGGTTAGAAAACTAAGCAGAAAGTGATGTAAGCAGGAAGTTCTGCTTGTCAACATCCTGACCAGATGAAATGATGTAGAAAAAAGGGTAAGTAAAGTGCTGACATGGAAAACAGGTATATGGGGCAAACATACGCATGTTTGGGGTACTTTGGGTAGATAAAAAAGTCATTATGAACTCAGAAAACCACTTTAACGTTTCCCTAACATGTTTTTCTTAAAGGTAAAATCTACTGATTCCAATAATGAAAGAGTACTCTGCCCAAATTTTTACCTGGCTGGAATTTTTTTTATAGCATAGACCTCATTTATATTTCCATTTTTCACTGACATGTGCTATCTATATTTTTCACAGACGGCACACATACCCGTTGATTTTAATGTGTCTGTTCACACATCAGTAGTTTTTTATTGACTGTGGCTCAGTCAAAAAAATCATGCAGACATGCACTACTTCGGTCTTTGATGCATACTAAACATGCCCATTAGCACCTTAATGACCACCCATACGCCTTTTTACGGAGGTCATTAATGGGCCTTAGGCTAAGTGCTGCACGGGTCCCCCGTGCAGCAGGGAGAGCGGACTCGGCTCTCACCTGAGAGCCGCGGCCCTGCTCTAACAGCCTGGACCGGCAGGAGTGCCGATCTGGGCTGTTTAACCCTTTACATGCCGGGCGCCCGCCGCATGTAAAGTGGTGACAGAGGGAGCGGACTCCCTCTATCTCCCAACAGCCCCTCGCAAATGCGATTGCAGGGTGCTGATGTGGTGGGAAGCCTTACCTGGTTTCCGGTCAGGGCCCCAAGCCTGTCTTTAGTTACTTCCAGCAGGCTATGCCTCTCTGGCGCAGCCTGCTGGTGAATCTTAGAATTGGTTAAAAGATGGCTGCACAATACATCACAAACTAACAGAAAAACAAAAAAGGGGCTCATTCCAAAATAGGAATGAAGGAAGCTCTTTGTGCACATTTTTGATCAAAAGTATGTCGGGCCCAAGTGCCACTTCACGGCGACTTCCGCACAAGGGTCCCTAACACTACAGATACTGCCTCTTATAGACTTACCAGTCTCCTTATTTTCAGGGCACTGCAGGAACCAGCTAAATTGCTTTTGTGCTGAGAAGTCCCAGGAACTTGGGCGTAGCTCAGTCCAAAAGAGGCGCCACCCTCAATATATACTATTAGACAGAGTTCAGACTAAGCAAATATATTTCTACACTTAGAAGTGCATGACCATAAGGCAAATAAAGTTGGTTAAAAGATGGCTGCACAATACATCACAAACTAACAGAAAAACAAAAAAGGGGCTCATTCCAAAAATAGGAATGAAGGAAGCTCTTTGCGCACATTTTTGATCAAAAGTATGTCGGGCCCAAGTGCCACTTCACGGCGACTTCCGCACAAGGGTCCCTAACACTACAGATACTGCCTCTTATAGACTTACCAGTCTCCTTATTTTCAGGGCACTGCAGGAACCAGCTAAATTGCTTTTGTGCTGAGAAGTCCCAGGAACTTGGGCGTAGCTCAGTCCAAAAGAGGCGCCACCCTCAATATATACTATTAGACAGAGTTCAGACTAAGCAAATATATTTCTACACTTAGAAGTGCATGACCATAAGGCAAATAAAGTTGGTTAAAAGATGGCTGCACAATACATCACAAACTAACAGAAAAACAAAAAAGGGGCTCATTCCAAAAATAGGAATGAAGGAAGCTCTTTGCGCACATTTTTGATCAAAAGTATGTCGGGCCCAAGTGCCACTTCACGGCGACTTCCGCACAAGGGTCCCTAACACTACAGATACTGCCTCTTATAGACTTACCAGTCTCCTTATTTTCAGGGCACTGCAGGAACCAGCTAAATTGCTTTTGTGCCAGCATTGCTATTGAAATGTAATGCATTATAGAGATAATGCATTACATTTTAAAAGCAATAAAAATACTGTATGTTATAGTCCCCTTGTGGGACTATTAAGTAGTAAAAAAAAAAAAAAATTCCATTAAAAAATATGCTTTTTTTTCCATTGAAAATACGCTTTTCAATGGAAAAAAATTAGCAAAAAAAAAAATAAAAGATCCCCAATATGTTTGGTATTGCCGCATCCGTAGCGACCCATACTACATAAATACACATAAATCACATAAATTATCTCCTATGGTGAACGCCATAAAAAAAAAAAAAAAAAAATGAATCTTATATACTATGGGCCAGATTTATCATTAGCTAAAGTCACTTTAATGGGGTGAAAAAGTCGCAAAAAAATGCGCAATTTCACTCCAGGGGGGACCATGCTTATCTTATGCGACTTTTTAATAGAACAGGCGACTTTTTTGTAAAGACGTGCGACTTTTGTAAAGCCGCTTACTGAAGGATAAACTGCTACCGTCAATCCACATTTATCACAGTATTAAAGGACCATTAATAAATCTGACTAACTAAAAGTGACTTTGGGCAGATGTAAAAGTGGGGTAAGATGTAAGTGTAATGATAAATCTGGCCCTATGTTACTAATTTCTAATTTATTCCTAGTTTCCACTGAAAAAAACGTCATAACAAGCGATCAAAAACCACCATTTACTCCAAAATGATACCAATGAAAAATAAAAGTCGTCCCGCAAAAATCAAGCCCTCACACAACTCCATGGAAAAAAAAAAGGGGGTTTTATTGCAAAAGAAATAGTAAAACGTAAAAAAAACTTATATGTATTTAGTATCACTGTAATCGTACTGACCCAGAGAATTAAGATATTATGTTATTTGTACCAAAAAATTAGCGCCGTAAAATTTATAATGTAAAAACGCAGTGGCAGTATTGCTATTTTTCCCTCATAAAGCTACATAGATGAAAAAGTAAAAAAGTTATAGCTCTTGGAACGAGATGATGAAAAAAGGGAGAAAATCGCTTGGTCATAAAGGCCCAAACAGGCCTGGTCACTAAAGGGTTAAAGTCTATGGGTCCTTGGAAAACCCCACAACCTGGCCCCCGCCACTGGGTTTGGTGTCTGTCACTCCCATGCTGGCTCTTCCTAACCCTGCAATGCTGAAAACAACATCTCTTGAAGGGGGGCATGTGACTGCTGCAGCCAATGACAGGCCGCAGTGGTGACCTGCTCCCCTTGCATCACGACAATTGTTCACATGACACAAACGGGGAAGTTCACCGCTGCAGTCAGTCACAGGCAACGTCCCCCCATCAATGGATGTTGTGTTCAGCACTGAATGGAGAGGAAGAGCCGGCCTTGGAGCGACAGACACCGAACCCAGCAGCGGAGACCAGATAAATATGATCTCCACCGGGATACATACACTCTGGTCGGTATTGATCTTGCATAACCCCTTTAATTGTCAGCAGTGTCCGTGGACTACAAGTGACACACCAAAAATGGCTGATGATCACATTCTCTCTTTTTTTTTCTGAGAGCTGGCATCAATTTCTGATTAATACCCCCTATACCTTATACATAATTCTGAAAAATAAACTACATATTAAATATCAGAACTACTGAATCTTTTCTCCATATTGTAGGAAACATCTTGTCCCTTATGTAATGTACAGTACATTAACTTTCTTCTAACTCTGAGTATTGTACATTATGGTTCAATGTACTCATATACATAGCAGTAGGTGTGAAAATCCTATTTTACGCTCTGTGAGATATGCAGGGCGTATAGAAAACCTTTCCACCCTGTCCCCCGTATTTTTATTTTTAGTATATTGGTTCGGCCAATTAGGATGAACTTGGAGTATCTACAGCCAGGAAATTAACATCTGTGGATTGCAAAAGACAGCAATTAAATTTCACCTTCCTTGTTAGATGTAGATTGTGCATAGCCTTTTCTTACTTAAGAGTTGGACTTGCTATGTGGTTGGTGTTCTCTGAGAAACCATAAATGAACACAGTGACTGAAAATTTTTGCATTACATTTAATCCAATTCATACTTCAACATATTTTCATCAATTCACATTGTTTCTAAACTTGCTTAGTTGTTTAAATTCAACCCTAGATGTATGGACAGCATAAGATCAATATAAGATAATTTGTGTTGTCAAATGACAGCTCCTTCCTGAGTTTTTTTTATTGCTGCAAATACTGTGACATATATGAAGGCCAAGCTCCAGGTCATTGTAGGACCTTGGGCTACAATTAAAAAGGAGGACCTGTCTCAGATTGCACACGACAGTATTTTTTTGTGGTCCGCAAAACAGGGTTCTGTTGTTCTGTGATCCGTGTCCATTTTGCTTCCGTTGTGTTTCCGTGTGTCTTCCGATTTTTTTAGCGGACATGACCCAAAAGATATTACCAAAAGACAGGCTGACAATTTGCCAAATGCCTGCCAAGGGATCCGCAAAAAAATGCGGACGCGGAATGCGGATGACACACGGATGGCCATCTGCATTTTTTCACGGTCCCATTGACTTGAATGGGTCCGCAAACCGTTTTTCGCGAACAAAAATAGGACAGGTTATATTTTTTGGACGGACTGGAATCACAGACCACGGACGCGGAGGACAAACAGTGCATTTGGCGAGTTTTCCACGGACCCATTGAAAACCAATGGGTCTGCAGAAAATCACGAAAAACGGAGCAACGGACACGGAATCAACACGGAACCACTTTTTACAATTCTGCACTACATTACTTTCACCGTTTATTGCTCCGTCATACAACTTACCACTGTGGGGATTCGCTCTGGTAGATAGGACCAGAGGGTGCAGTACAGAGGCAACGTTCAAGCTTGTAAATTAAATGTCCGTGTTTTATTCACACAACAAAAAGAGCATCACAAAAAACAGGTGGCTTGGTGTTTGTTCACAAACACAAAAGTCCATAAACGGAAGAGTCACCTTAGCTCCGTGGTGTTAGCAAGTCCATAGACAGGCTTTTTCAGGCAGCCTGTTCGTTTTCACAGGGGTCTGAGCCCTCCAGCTTGGCTCCAGCCGCAGGTCCCAAAATACAGCCCTCAGCTCCCCTGTCAGAGGGAGGTAATCCATACAGCTTAGGCTTCTAGGACAGAGAGCTCCACAGCACTATTAGCAGCTCCAGGACAATCACTCTCCCAGCTGCTGGTGCTGGCTGAGTTTTTAAACCCAGCCCAAAACCAGGACTGGGTCGTGGGGAGCAGCCACCCACCCTACACTTTAGCTGCTCCCGGTAAGAGCCGGCCCGGATCGGCTTTGCAGCCATGCTATTTAGCAAATGTGTCAGTAGCACTACCTGCTACTGACATCAACAAACGGCTCTTACCTCACCGAGGCTATGAACCTCGGTGACACGTACCTGCCATCTAGGACGGCACCCTGCACCTTACCACATACCCCCCTTTGTTCAACCCTGAGGGGTGGACACACGACAAACAGTGTACCCGGGAGAGCGCGTCTGCATTTTTAACAACCGGCCCGCTCTGTGCTCCACCGTGAACTTAAAATTCTGTAGGGACAGAAACCACCTGGTGACCCGGGCATTCCTCTCTTTGGCTTGGCACATCCACTTGAGTGGGGAGTGGTCGGTCACCAGGCGGAAGCTTCTGCCCAACAGGTAATAACGGAGGGCCTCGAGTGCCCACTTGATGGCCAGGCACTCTCTCTCGACTATGCTGTACCTGGTCTCGGCTGGGGTGAGCTTGCGGCTGAGGAAGACAACGGGATGCTCCTCCCCGTTGACTTCCTGCGATAGTACCGCACCAAGGCCAACCTCAGAGGCGTCGGTCTGGACAACGAACTCTTTCCTGAAATCGGGTGTCACCAAAACCGGGGACCCACACAGGGCCGATTTCAGGGCGGAGAAAGCCTTTTCCGCCTGCTCATTCCAGCGGACCATCCCTGTCTTACGCCCCTTTAATAACTCTGTCAATGGCGAAGCGATAGTGGCAAAGTGGGGCACGAACCTCATGTAATACCCCACAATCCCCAGGAACGACTTTATCTGCCTGGTGGTGACCGGTCGGGGCCAACTCCGTATTGCCTCTACCTTATTTACCTGAGGCTTGATGACTCCCGCCCAATGACATACCCCAGGTATTTGGTCTCTTCCAACCCAATCGCACACTTCTTTGGATTGGCGGTTAGACCAGCTTTCCTCAGGGCATCCACTACCGCCTGCACTTTGGGCAAATGGCTTTCCCAGTCGGTGCTGTGGATGATTACATCATCTAAGTAGGCCGAGGCGTACCGACGATGTGGTCGCAGCACTATGTCCATTAACCTTTGGAAGGTGGCGGGGCGCCATGCAGGCCAAAGGGTAACACCTTGTAGTGATACAGGCCCTGCGGGTAACAAAGCGGTTTTTCCTTGGCCGACTCGTTAAGGGTACCTGCCAGTACCCTTTAGTGAGGTCCAGCACAGAAAAATAACGGGCTTGTCCTAAATTCTCAACAAGCTCGTCTACCCGGGGCATGGGATACGCGTCAAACTTGGACACTTCATTTAACTTGCGAAAGTCGTTGCAGAACCGCAACGTCCCATCCGGCTTGGGTATTAGGACTATGGGACTGGCCCACTCACTTTTCGACTCCTCAATGACATCGAGCTTCAACATTAATTGCACTTCCTCCGCGATGGCCCGTCGCCGAGCCTCGGGTACCCGGTATGGTTTTAACCGGATCTTGGCCTGAGGCTCAGTGACGATGTCATGTCGGATGAGAGACGTGCGGCCAGGGAGGTCCGAGAACACATCCGTGTTCCGACTGATGAACTCCCTGACTTCCTGAACTTGTTTGGAAGACAAGCTGTCTGCAATTTTTACCGTGGTTACGGCTTCACAGGCCTCGAACTGTGGGGCTGGACCCTTTTCACCTAGAAGCCCTGGCCGGGGGCTGTGGTCGTCGGCCGTGTCCCTATCTTTCCACGGCTTTAGTAAATTCACGTGGTACACCTGCTCCGGCTTGCGCCGCCCTGGCTGGTGTACTTTGTAATTTACTTCCCTACCTTCTCGATCACCTCATAGGGGCCCTGCCACCTAGCTAAGAATTTGCTGTCAAGGGTGGGTACCAGAACCAAAACCCGATCTCCCGGATTGAAGCCCCGTACCCGAGCCTGACGATTGTACACCCTACTTTGGGCTTGTTGCGCTGCCTCCATATGCTCCCGGACCAGCGGCAACACCCTTTCCATCCGGTCCTGCATCTGGGTGACATACTCAATGACACTTTTGTGGGGGACAGGCTGTTGTTCCCATGCTTCCTTGGCGATATCCAACAGGCCCCGAGGGTGTCTGCCATAAAGCAGTTCGAAGGGCGAGAACCCAGTAGAGGCCTGGGGTACCTCTCGCACTGCGAACATGAGATAGGGCAGAAGCAGGTCCCAGTCCTTCCCATCTCTAGACACCACCCTTTTTAACATATTTTTTAAAGTTTGGTTAAACCTCTCGACAAGACCGTCCGTTTGCGGATGGTAAACGGACGTCCGTAATTGCTTTATACGCAATAATTTACACAGTTCCCTCATAACTTTGGACATAAAAGGGGTCCCTTGGTCTGTCAGAACCTCTTTTGGCAGGCCCACACGGGAAAACATTTCCATTAACTCTTTGGCAATGAGCTTAGCTGAGGTATGTCGCAGAGGCACCGCCTCCGGATACCGAGTGGCATAGTCGAGAACTACCAAAATGTGTTGGTGGCCCCTGGCAGACTTTGGTACAGGCCCAATTAGATCCATAGCGATTCGCTCAAACGGGACCTCAATAATTGGAAGAGGTACCAGAGGACTACGGAAATGTGGCTGGGGGCTATGTATCTGACAGGTGGGACAGGACTTACAATAATTCTCTACCTCCTTGAACACACTGGGCCAATAAAACCGCTGCAGTATGCGGTCCTGGGTTTTCTGCCACCCCAAGTGTCCCCAAGAACATGTTGGTGGGCAAGCTCCATGACAAGCTTGCGGTACGCTGTGGGCACCACCAACTGTTCAACAGGTTCACCCCGGATTTGGTTCACCCGATATAACATTTCTTGGTGAACAACAAAGCGGGGAAATATTAACTCAGCCCCTGGTCTCTGGGGTTTACCATCAATTTCCAGCACATTCTCCCAGGCCCTGGTTAGGGTTTGGTCCCGGTGTTGGGCAGTCCCAAAATTATCTCCGGAGACGTGGAGGTCTGCCAACTCAGGTCCTGGTGGCAAGTCCTCCATGTCTCCCACCATTACACTCAGTGGGGGTGCCTCCCCTCTATCACAGAAGTGGTGGTCACCCCTACCGCAGGCCCTTCGGACTCGGGCTCCCAGGGCTCTGGCCTCCCACTGGAACCAGGCCACTCCGCTAGGGTTACCCCTGTCTCAGGGCTATTAGTCACTTTCACCTCAGGCCATAGTGACGGAAAACCAGGGAAGTCTCTCCCAATTATTAGTTCATAGGGTAGCTTTGAGGAGATCGCCACTTCACAAGTCCATGTGCCGGCCGCCGTGGACAGAGACATTACAGCAGTGGGATAGTCCTTTAAGTCTCCGTGTATGCACACCACCCCAACTTTCCGGCCCGTATACTGGGTGGGCTGTACCAGGGCAGCCTTTACCAGGGTTACTAGGCTCCCTGAGTCCAACAGCGCCACTGCCAGGTTATCCCCGACTTGCACCTGGCACAGATGACGATTGTCTATTGTCTCGGGGGTGCCGGTCGCACACAGTCTCCGGGCATACATGGAAGCCCGGTACCCATAATTAATCTCCATGGGTTCTCCCCACTGGGGACAGTCGGCCCTTACGTGGCCAGGCTCGTGACACCGCCAGCAGACTATCGGGGCCGGGTCTACAGGGGGTACACGCCGAGCAGGTTTCTCGGGTACCAGTTTCTCGGGTACCAGTCCTCCGGGTACCCTCCCAACAACACCCCCTTTCAAGTTTTGGGTGGCCTCATAGCGCTCCACCAGGTCGACCATTTCTAGGGCATTGGTGGGTGATACCTGGCCGATCCAGTGCTGAAGGGGGTAAGGCAAGGCCCTCCAGAACATGTCAGCCAGCAGACGGTCCAGCATAGCAGTCGGACTTAGAACGTCAGGTTGCAGCCATTTTTGCAACCTGTGCAGCAATTCATAGTACTGCGGCCTGGCGGGTTCAGCCGCTTTAAAGTCCCACTGGTGGACCCGCTGAGCCCGGACCAACACATTTACCCCCAGTCTGGCCAGGATCTCCCCTTCACCGTGGGATAATCAGCAGCCTGGTCATCTGCTAAATCAAAAAAAACTTGCTGGGGTCCGGATGCCAGGAACGGAGCAACCACCTCGGCCCACTGGTCACGGGGTAACTTTTCCCTCACGGCGACCTTCTCAAAGACCGCCAGATACGTCTCCACGTCGTCTGAGGGGTCATTTTGGGATCGCCGCACGGACCGCTTTCCGGGCATCATGGTCGTGGTGGGACGCTCCTGCAGCTTGCAACGCCATCACATGCTGTAGCAGTAGCTGGTTGGTCTCCCGCTGCTGCACGTTAGCCTCTATGAGAGCTTTCACCGCCGCCTCCATTTTGTCAGGGAACACAGGCTGCAACTTTGCCGGCCGAATATAGGACATCCAGTCGTTCCCAGAAAAAACAAACTTCGGCGTTTACGCCAGCCTCACTGCGCATGCCCGCATCCTCCACCAAATGTGGGGATTCGCTCTGGTAGATAGGACCAGCGGGTGCAGTACAGAGGCAACGTTCAAGCTTGTAAATTAAATGTCCGTGTTTTATTCACACAACAAAAAGAGCATCACAAAAAACAGGGGGCTTGGTGTTTGTTCACACACACAAAAGTCCATAAACGGAAGAGTCACCTTAGCTCCTTGGTGTTAGCAAGTCCATAGACAGGCTTTTTCAGGAAGCCTGTTCGTTTTCACAGGGGTCTGAGCCCTCCAGCTTGGCTCCAGCCGCAGGTCCCAAAATTCAGCCCTCAGCTCCCCTGTCAGAGGGAGGTAATCCATACAGCTTAGGCTTCTAGGACAGAGAGCTCCACAGCACTATTAGCAGCTCCAGGACAATCACTCTCCCAGCTGCTGGTGCTGGCTGAGTTTTTAAACCCAGCCCAAAACCAGGACTGGGTCGTGGGGAGCAGCCGCCCACCCTACACTTTAGCTGCTCCCGGTAAGAGCCGGCCCGGATCGGCTTTGCAGCCATGCTATTTAGCAAATGTGTCAGTAGCACTACCTGCTACTGACATCAACAAACGGCTCTTACCTCACCGAGGCTATGAACCTCGGTGACACGTACCTGCCATCTAGGACTGCACCCTGCACCTTACCACACCACCCAAATTAATTTTACCTCCTTTTCTTCTCACTAATAGAGCTTTCATTTGGTGGTATTTCATTGTTACTGACATTTGAACTTTTTTTGATATTAATAAAAAATGACCGAAATTTTTGCAAAAAAATAAAATTTTTCGCTTTCTGTTGTAAAATGTTTAAAAAAAAAAACTACATTTCTATATAAATTTTTCTCTAAATTTTATACAAAGTTGTCAATTTACAGAGATATTTCTCTCACCCAGCATGGGTATATGTAAAAATACACCCCAAAACACATTGCCCTACTTCTCCTGAGGACGGCGATACCACATGTGTGACACTTTTTTGTAGCCAAGATGCGCAAAGGGGCCCTAATTCCAATGAGTACCTTTTAGAAGGGCATTTTTACGCATTTGGATTCCAGACTTCTTTTCAAGCTGGGCCCCTAAAAGTCCAGGGCAGTATAAATACCCCACATGTGACCCCATTTTGCAAAGAAGACACCCCAAGGTATTCCGTGAGAGCATGGCGAGTTCATAGAAGATTTTTTTTTTGGCACAAGTTAGCGGAAATTGACTTTTTTTTTTTTCTCACAAAGTCTCTCTTTCCGCTAACTTGTGACAAAAAGTACAATCTTTCATGGACTTACTATGCCCCTCAACGAATACCTTGGGGTGTCTTCTTTCTAAAATGGGGTCATTTGTGAGGTGTTTGTACTGCCCTGGCATTTGAGGGTCTCCGCAATCATTACATGTATGGCCAGCATTAGGAGTTTCTGCCATTCTCCTTATATTGAGCATACGGGTAATGGGATTTTTTTTTCCGTTCAGCCTCTGGGCTGAAAAAAAAAATGAATGGCACAGATTTCTTTATTCGCATCGATCAATGTGGATGAAGAAATCTCTGCCAAAAAAATGTGCAAAAAAACAAAAGAGGGGAAAGGACATAGGAGTGCTTGCGAAGTAAGGCCCCATTCACACGTCCGCAAAAATGTCCGCATCTATTCCGCAATTCTGCGGAATAAATGCGGACCCATTCAGTGTGAATGGGGCCGGCGGTGATGCGGAGAGCACACTATGTACTCTCCGCATCAGCATTTGCGGAGCTGCGGCCGCGAACTTCCAGGTCAAAAGATAGAGCATGTTCTATTCTTGTCCGCAATTGCAGACAAGAAAAGGCATTTTCTAAATAGTTCTGGCAATGTGCGGATCCGCAAAATGCCGAAAACACATTGCCGGTGTGTGTGTTTTGTGGATCCGTGGATCCGCAAAACACATACGGACGTCTGAATGAGCCTTACAGGGGGGTGATTAGTGACAGGGGGTGATCAGTGGGGTGACATGGGGTGATCAAGGGGTTAATCAGTGACGGGGGTGGGGGGGGGTGTTGGTGTGTGGTGATTGGTACACTTACAAAGCTGCCTGTGTCCTCTCGTGGTCCCAAGCAAAAAGGACCACCAGAGGAGCAGGCAGCAGGCATATCAGACGCTGTTTACAAAACAGCGTCTGATCTGCGATTCAGATGCCGTGTTTTAACATCTACAGCCTGCCAGCGCATGATCAGCGCTGGAAGGCTGTAGTTAAACTTCCTTCCGAAGTGATCCTGTGAGCGCGCGCGCGTTCACAGGAAATCTCGCCTCTCGCTAGATGACGCGCCGATGCGTCAACGAGGAATAACCCGGCCGCCGAGATCACGCGATTCTGCGTGAGGCGGTCCGGAGATGGTTAATCAATGACAAATCCCCCAATCACTGCTTTGTATGACAATGAAATGTCCTTTTATGTGGTAGATGGATCCTATCAGACACAAGGTCTTCATGCTACTGTATCCTGTAGTCACCGGATGTCCTTGGTTTCCCAATCGCAGTGGGCTCTAGCGTCTTCCAAAGTTTACCTGGTGAGTATGTCGACTCAGAATCTAGTCCCTTTCCTAGCAAATATATATATAAAAAACTAACATTTACAAAGATGATGGGTCATGGCTAGAGTTGAGTGAACACCTGGATGTTCGGGTTCGAGAAGTTCGGCCGAACTTCCCGAAAATGTTCGGGTTCGGGATCCCAACTCGACCCGAACTTCACCCTGAACCCGAACCCCATTGAAGTCAATGGAGACCCAAACTTTTGGGCACTAAAAAGGCTGTAAAATAGCCCAGGAAAGGGCTAGAGGGCTGCAAAAGGCAGCAAAATGTAGGTAAATCCCCTGCAAACAAACGTGGATAGGGAAATGAATTAAAATGTAATAAAATAAATAAAAATTATCCAATATCAATTGGAGCGAGGTCCCATAGCAGAGAATCAGGCTTCATGTCACCCACCAATGGAGAAGGCCACTTTTACTTGTTTAGGCCCCAGCACCCAGACAGAGGAGAGAGGTCCCATAGCAGAGAATCAGGCTTCGTGTCACCCACCAATAGAAAAGAACACTTTCAGTTATTTAGGCCCCAGCACCCAGACAGAGGAGAGAGGTCCCATAGCAAGGAATCAGGCTTCATATCACCCACCAATGGAGAAGGCCATTTTTACTTGTTTAGGCCCCAGCACCCAGACAGAGGAGATAGGTCCCATAGCAGAGAATCAGGCTTCATGCCACTCACCAATGGAACAGACCACATTCAGATATTTAGGCCCCGGCACCAAGACAGAGGAGAGAGGTCGCATAGCAGAGAATCAGGCTTCTTGTCACCCACCAATGGAACAGGCCACTTTCAGATATTTAGGCCCCTGGCACCCAGACGGAGGAGAGGTTCATTCAACTTTGGGTTGCCCCGCAATATAATGGTAAAATTAAAAAAAGAGGATTGAATGAAGAAGTGCCCTGGAGTTCAAGAATATATGGTTAAGGGGAGGTAGTTATAAATGTCTCATCTGCACAAGGGATGGACAGGTCCTGTGGGATCCATGCCTGGTTCATTTTTACGAACGTCAGCTTGTCCACATTGGCTGTGGGCAGGCGGCTGCGTTTGTCTGTAACGACGCCTCCTGCCATGCTGAATACACGTTCAGACAAAACGCTGGCCGCCGGGCAGGCCAGCACCTCCAAGGCATAAAAGGCTAGCTCTAGCCACGTGGATAATTTGGAGACCCAGAAGTTGAATGGGGCCGAACCATCAGTCAGTACGTGGAGGGGTGTGCACACATACAGTTCCACCATGTTAGTGAAATGCTGCCTCCTGCTAACACGTTCCGTATCAGGTGGTGCTGCAGTTAGCTGTGGCGTGGTGACAAAACTTTTCCACATCTCTGCCATGCTAACCCTGCCCTCAGAGGAGCTGGCCGTGACACAGCTGCGTTGGTGACCTCTCGCTCCTCCTCTGCCTTCGCCTTGGGCTTCCACTTGTTCCCCTGTGACATTTGGGAATGCTCTCAGTAGCGCGTCTACCAACGTGCACTTGTACTCGCGCATCTTCCTATCACGCTCCAGTGCAGGAAGTAAGGTGGGCACATTGTCTTTGTACCGGGGATCCAGCAGGGTGGCAACCCAGTAGTCCGCACACATTAAAATGTAGGCAACTCTGCTGTTGTTGCGCAGGCACTCCAGCATGTAGTCGCTCATGTGTGCCAGGCTGCCCAGAGGTAAGGACAAGCTGTCCTCTGTGGGAGGCATATCGTCATCGTCCTCCGTTTCCCCCCAGCCAAGCACCAGTGATGGGCCCGAGCTGTGTTGGGTGCCACCCCGCTGTGAACATGCTTCAGCCTCATCCTCCTCCACCTCCTCCTCATCCTCCTCGTCCTCCAGTAGTGGGCCCTGGCTGGCCACATTTGTACCAGGCCTCTGCTGTTGCAAAAAACCTCCCTCTGAGCCACTTCTAAGAGACTTCTAAGAGACTGGCCTGAAAGTGCTAAACATGACCCCTCTTTCTCCTCCTCCTCCTCCTGGGCCACCTCCTCTTCCATCATCGCCCTAAGTGTTTTCTCAAGGAGACATAGACGTGGTATTGTAACGCTGATAACGGCGCCATCGCCACTGGCCATGTTGGTGGAGTACTTGAAACAGCGCAACAGGGCACACAGGTCTCGCATGGAGGCCCAGTCATTGGTAGTGAAGTGGTGCTGTTACGCAGTCCGACTGACCCGTGCGTGCTGCAGCTGAAACTCCACTATGGCCTGCTGCTGCTCGCACAGTCTCTCCAGCACATGGATGAAAAGGTGATTTTATCTTTTTCTGCTGTGGAGGTGATTCGACCTTCGATAAGAGGAGACAATGTGGATCAGATTCTGAAACAAAAGGAAGCACGGTGGATATATCTACTGAATTCCCGTGTTCCCCTAGGATTGAATGATAATATTGAGTTCACGTGCTTTATTTAAGACAGTGGCCTATTGATAACCAAAGGGAGATGAAGGTCCAGACACACCATGATTGGGTGTGTTTTGCGCTGCCTTGTATGATGCTTTCATGCACGGCACCGTTATTGTTGTGCCCCGGCCCCTCCCACCTATGTTGATAGGGCAATTAGGGTATAAACTGCCCTAGCTACCCTTCCTATAATTATTTGTATGTGTGTATTTCTCTTTAAAATTACCTAACTTAAAACAGATTGTGACTACAGCTGACTAATAATAACATAGTTTGCCCAGGAGAATTAATGAGGCAAGTGTAACGCATACCCGGCCTGTGTGGAATGCACAATAGATGCTGCACTACCTGTATAATATATATTGAATATCCTTGATAGTGCGCCCATAGATGTAGACCGGGGCAGGCACTTCCTGTTTAGGTGGAACGCATATCCGGTTCACGTGGAACGCACAACTGACGCTGAGGTATTCAAACTACAGCAGAGACGCAGTGTTGTGACGTCAACCCACATGACCGGTATTGTACCACATGACCGGAAATAGACGCCGGCCAGCGAGGCGCGCGGCACCTCCAAATGGGCATGTGTCACAATACACACTGCCAGCTACCAAGAAGGAGGTCGTACGGAGATGTCATAGCTCCATCCCACATGTAACAACCGCTACAGTGGGATACACGCAAGTATTGAGGTCCTACGCATAATGACCATAATGGATATCTGACTATATACCTGTGGTGATATATTTCACTAGTTTGCTGTGTGTATTTGGGATAAAGAGGGGGTGTCATGTTCCATGTTTGATAACCCTCACATGCATACTGATGGTCTTACTATCCCTATACCGGCTCCTAGGACATCGGCTGGGTATACTCTAAAGGTTGTAACTGTATATTCAACAAGAGTCAGCTTGTGTTGAACAGAATCGGTTGACACTAATTTTCATGGTGCTTTGATTTGTGGGACATTGAGCCCTTGATTTTTTGTTGTCCCCTGATGATCTGCTGCCCTTGTGAGGGAGCAGTGAAACTCGTCAGAACAGGAGACTAGTTTGGCTATTGGAAACTTATGATTTCACCTGGGATACATCAATAACACGATGCACCTAGCTGAAACCTAAATATTGGACCAAGAGTTACCGTCTGAACTCGAACAGACATTGACGGACTGACGTACCTAATTAATTGTTTATATGCACACTGGTGTTGGGTTCTGTCCTATGTCAGGGACCCGGTAGGGAATACTAGGAGGTTCCTGACACGGGATCGCCCCTATCGGGGCGGCTATTCCGTATTTTAGGCAGGGCAATATAGTTGGGTAGGGCTAGAGCGGGGTCAGTATCTCTTCCTCCTGCCCCAAACCCCCCCCCCCCCCTGCCAATCCGGACTAGAGATACCACTTGTCATTGCTTTTATCCAGTAAGATTTATTAAAAGTTAATTTGTAGTGATATTTTCACTGTGACTTCTCCAGAATGTGCAAGGTGGAGTTCCAACTGGTGGGCACGTCGCATATGAGGCGTTGAGCGGGAAGGCAGAAGTTACGCTGTAGCGCAGACAGGCGATCAGCGGCAGGATGTGAACGCCGGAAGCACGCACAGATGGCCCGCACTTTATGCAGCAGCTCTGACATGTCGGGGTAGTTGTGAATGAACTTCTGCACCACCAAATTTAGCACATGCGCCAGGCAAGGGATGTGCGTCAAACCGGCTAGTCCCAGAGCTGCGACGAGATTTCGCCCATTATTGCAAACCACCAGGCTGGGCTTGAGGCCCACCGGCAGCAACAACTCGTCTGTCTGTTGTTCAATACCCCGCCACAACTCCTGCGCGGTGTGGGGCCTGTCCCCCAAACATATGAGTTTCAGAACAGCCTGCTGACGTTTACCCCGGGCTGTGCTGAAGTTGGTGGTGAAGGTGTGTGGCTGACTGGATGAGCAGGTGGAAGAAGAGGAGGAGGAAGCCGAGTAGGAGGAGGAGGCTACAGGAGGCAAAGAATGATGCCCTGTGATCCTTGGTGGCGGAAGGACGTGCACCAAAGAACTCTCCGCCTGGGGCCCAGCCGCCACTACATTTACCCAGTGTGCAGTTACGGAGATATAGCGTCCCTGGCCGTGCTTACTGCTCCATGTATCTGTGGTTAGGTGGACCTTGCCACAGATGGCGTTGCGCAGTGCACACTTGATTTTATCGGATACTTGGTTGTGCAGGGAAGGCACGGCTCTCTTAGAGAATTAGTGGCGGCTGGGAACAACATACTGTGGGACAGCCATCGCCATCAGCTGTTTGAAGCTGTCTGTGTCCACCAGCCTGAATAATAGCATTTCAAAGGCCAGTAGTTTAGAAATGCTGGCATTCAGGCCCAGGGCTCGAGGGTGGGTAGGTGGGAATTTACGCTTTCTCTCCAATGTTTGTGAGATGGAGAGCTGAACGCTGCCGTGTGACATGGTGGAGATGCTTGGTGACGGAGGTGGTGGTGTTGGTGGCACAACCTCTTCTTGGTAGGCGGCAGGTGCTAAAATTCCTCCCGAGGCGGAGGAAGAGGCCGAGGCAGCAGCAGAAGAGGGAGCAGGGGGAGCCTGAGTGAGTTCCTTGTTTTTAAGGTGTTTACTCCACTGCAGTTCATGCTTTGCATGTAGATGCCTGGTCATGCAGGTTGTGCTAAGGTTCAGAACGTTAATGCCTCGCTTCAGGCTCTGATGGCACAGCGTGCAAACCACTCGGGTCTTGCCGTCAGCACATTGTTTGAAGAAGTGCTATGCCAGGGATTTCCTTGAAGCTGCCTTTGGGGTGCTCGGTCCCTGGTGGCGGTGGCCAGTAGCAGGCGAACTGTCTTGGCGGCGGCTGTTCTGCTTTTGCCCCCTGCTCCCTCTTTTGCTACGCTGTTGGCTCGGTCTCACCACTGCCTCTTTCTCTGAACTGTAAAAGTCAGTGGCACGTTCCTTATTCCATGTGGGGTCTAGGACCTCATCGTCCCCTGCATCGTCTTCCACACAGTCTTCCTCCCTGGCCTCTTGTTCGGTCTGCACACTGCAAAAATACGCAGCAGTTGGCACCTGTGTTTAGTCATCATCAGAGACGTGCAGACTCTGATGAGGTGGTATTCCCATGTCCTCATCATCAGGAAACATAAGTGGTTGTGCGTCAGTGCATTCTATGTCTTCCACCACTGGGGAAGGGCTAGGTGGATTCCCTTGGGAAACCCTGCCAGCAGAGTCTTCAAACAGCATAAGAGACTGCTGAATAACCTGAGGCTCAGACAGTTTCCCTGATATGCATGGGGGTGATGTGACAAACTGATGGGCTTGGTTTTCAGGCGCCACCTGTGCGCTTTCTGCAGAAGATTGGGTGGGAAATAATGTTGTGAACGTGCTGGATCCACTGTCGGCCACCCAATTGACTAGCGCCTGTTCTTGCTCAGGCCTTACCATCCTTAAAACGGCATTGGGCCTCACCAAATATCGCTGTAAATTCTGGCGGGTACTGGAACCTGAGGTAGTTGATTCACTAGGACGTATGGCTGTGGCAGAACGGCCACATTCTCTCGCAGCACCAGAGCGTAACTAACAACAGCACGACCATGTCCGCGTCCCTTACTAGATGTTTTCCTCATTGTTACTGTTCACTAGTGATGTCGCGAACATAAAATTTTCAGTTCGCGAACAGCGAACGCGAACTTCCGCAAATGTTCGCGAACAGGCGAACCGGGCGAACCGCCATAGACTTCAATAGACAGGCGAATTTTAAAAACCAAAGGGACTCTTTCTGGCCACAATAGTGATGGAAAAGTTGTTTCAAGGGGACTAACAGCTGGACTGTGGCATGCCGGAGGGGGATCCATGGCAAAACTCCCATGGAAAATTACGTAGTGGACGCAGAGTCGGGTTTTAATCCATAAAGGGCATAAATCAACTAACATTCCTAAATTGTTTGGAATAACGTGCTTTAAAACATCCAGTGTGTGTATACGATCAGGTATGATGTTGTATCGATCAGGTAGTGTAAGGGTTACGCCCGCTTCACAGACATTGACATACCAAACTCCTCTTTTAATGCACCGCAAACAGTCCATTTGCACAACCGCAAACTCCCCATTTGCACAAGGTTGGATACCAAGCTAGCCACTTCCCGGTGATGTCATTGAAGGTTTCTTCCTCCACCCAGCCACGTACAACACCAAGGGTCCCCGAAAGGTCAATTGAATTGATTTTTCGAACGGGGAGATGGTTAAAAAAATGCTGGCTCCCTCCCCTTTGTTTTAATCCACGGTCACTGCTTCTGCACCGTGCAATTTACTCTCACACCCGATATGAGTGGTATTTTCTGTAGTACTATTCTCATCAGTTTAATCCCTCTAACGTCCCCAATCTGGGGGCCATTTATTGAATAGATTTTTGAACGGGGAGATGGTTAAAGAAACGCTGGCTCCCTCCACTCTGTTTTAATCCACGGTCACTGCGTCTGCGCCGTGCAATTTACTGTCACACCCGATATGAGTGGGATTTTCTGTAGTACTATTCTCATCAGTTTAATCCCTGTTACATCCCATATCAGGGATTGCCTTTTGTGAAAAAATTTTTAGGCCTGGTACCTTCGACTGCCTTCACAATGACAGACCAAACTCTCATACACCAAACTGAATTGATTTCAGGAACCGGGAGATGGAAAAAGCAGCTTGGTCGGTCCTCATACTCCCAAATTGGGGCACTGCGCGTGCACAGAGCAATGTGCTGTGACACCCTATATGAGTGGTGTCTTAACTAGTACTATTCCTATCAGCGGCGGGTGGGTGCGTGGTAACTTGAGAGCAGGTGACCAAAGCTGAGCTGGAGGAAGATGGTGCGTCAAGGTTCTTAGCGGAAGCTGTTGAAGATTGGGTGTCCTGTCTAAGCCAGTCAACTACGTCCTCAGAATTTTTCGGGTTCAGGGTACATGGCCTCTGAACACTAGGCATTATTCCAGGGACAGTGGAAATCACAGCACCACGACCACGACGGCCCCTGCGGGGTGGCCTGCCTCTGCCTGTCATTTTTTTTTCGATAAGTGGTACTGTGCCACCCTGTATCAGTGGTGGGCAGTGGCAGTGGGCACACTACAGTCTGTGGAAGTGGGCCTGACACACATTGGCAGCAGGCAAGCAACTGAAATTACACTAAAGTGTAAAAATTAAATGCCTTATTTATCGTCAAGCTACTGTGCCACCCGGTATCAGTGGTTGGCACTGGCAGTGGGCACACTACAGTCTGTGGAAGTCGGCCTGACACACACTGGCAGGAGGCAAGCAACTGAAATTAGACTAATGTGTAAAAATGAAATGCCTTATTTATCGGCAAGCTACTGTGCCACCCGGTATCAGTGGTTGGCACTGGCAGTGGGCACACTACAGTCAGTGGAAGTGGGCCTGACACGCACTGGCAGCAGGCAAGCAACTGAAATTAGACTAATGTGTAAAAATTAAATGCCTTTTTTATGCAAAGTCCTGTGCCAGCCGGTATGAGTAGTGGGCACTGGCAGTGGGCACACTACAGTCACTGGAAGTCAGCCTGACACACACTGGCAGGCAACTAAACTTAGATTAAAGTGTAAAAATTAAATGCCTTTTTTGATGCAAAGTCCTGTGCCACATGGGATGACAGGGGTGGGCACTGGCAGTGGGCACACTACAGTCAGTGGAAGTCGGCCTGACACACACTAGCAGCAGGCAAGCAACTGAAATTACACTAAAGTGTAAAAATTAAATGCCTATTTTGATGCAAAGTCCTCTGCCAGCCGGTATGAGTGGTAGGCACTGGCAGTGGGCACACTACAGTCACTGGAAGTCAGCCTGACACACACTGGCAGGCAACTAACCTTAGATTAAAGTGTAAAAATTAAATGCCTTTTTGATGCAAAGTCCTGTGCCACACGGGATGACAGGGGTGGGCACTGGCAGTGGGCACACTACAGTCAGTGGAAGTCGGCCTGACACACACTAGCAGCAGGCAAGCAGCTGAAATTACACTAAAGTGTAAAAATTAAATGCCTTTTTTGATGCAAAGTCCTCTGCCAGCCGGTATAAGTGGTAGGCACTGGCAGTGGGCACACTACAGTCACTGGAAGTCAGCCTGACACACACTGGCAGGCAACTAACCTTAGATTAAAGTGTAAAAATTAAATGCCTTTTTTGATGCAAAGTCCTGTGCCACACGGGATGACAGGGGTGGGCACTGGCAGTGGGCACACTACAGTCAGTGGAAGTCGGCCTGACACACACTAGCAGCAGGCAAGCAACTGAAATTACACTAAAGTGTAAAAATTAAATGCCTATTTTGATGCAAAGTCCTCTGCCAGCCGGTATGAGTGGTAGGCACTGGCAGTGGGCACACTACAGTCACTGGAAGTCAGCCTGACACACACTGGCAGGCAACTAAACTTAGATTAAAGTGTAAAAATTAAATGCCTTTTTTGATGCAAAGTCCTGTGCCACACGGGATGACAGGGGTGGGCACTGGCAGTGGGCACACTACAGTCAGTGGAAGTCGGCCTGACACACACTAGCAGCAGGCAAGCAGCTGAAATTACACTAAAGTGTAAAAATTAAATGCCTTTTTTGATGCAAAGTCCTCTGCCAGCCGGTATGAGTGGTAGGCACTGGCAGTGGGCACACTACAGTCAGTGGAAGTCAGCCTGACACACACTTGCAGGCAAGTAACCTTAGATTAAAGTGTAAAAATTAAATGCCTTTTTTGATGCAAAGTCCTGTGCCACACGGGATGACAGGGGTGAGCACTGGCAGTGGGAACACTACAGTCAGTGGAAGTCGGACTGACACACACTAGCAGCAGGCAAGCAGCTGAAATTACACTAAAGTGTAAAAATTAAATGCCTTTTTTTATGCAAAGTCCTCTGCCAGCCGGTATGAGTGGTAGGCACTGGCAGTGGGCACACTACAGTCACTGGAAGTCAGCCTGACACACACTGTCAGGCAACTAACCTTAGATTAAAGTGTAAAAATGAAATGCCTTTTTTTGATGCAAAGTCCTGTGCCACACGGGATGACAGGGGTGGGCACTGGCAGTGGGCACACTAAAGTCAGTGGAAGTCAGCCTGACACACACTGGCAGGCAAGTAACCTTAGATTAAAGTGTAAAAATTAAATGCCTTTTTTTGATGCAAAGTCCTGTGCCACACGGGATGACAGGGGTGGGCACTGGCAGTGGGCACACTACAGTCTGTGGGCCTGCAGCTCCTCACACACAGGCAGGCCATGCAACTGCAATATGTATATAAAGGAAAAAAAAAGCAGACTAATGTTGCAGCCCTAAAAAGGGCTTTTTGGGGTGCTGTCAGGACACTGTCCTTACAGCAGAGATCGGGTGAGTCTTTCAGGACTGGAGTGGACACTGAATTCACTAGCCTAGCTATCCATTTCCCTATTAAATCAGCAGCAATTACACTCTCCCTCCTCTCACTAAGACTGCAAATTCCAAATGAATCTAAAATGGATGCTGTGCAGGAGGTGGGAGGGTCTGGGAGGGAGGGTATGCTGCTGATTGGCTGGAATGTGTCTGCTGACTGTGAGGTACAGGGTCAAAGTTTGCTCAATGATGATGTATAGGGGGCGGACCGAACATCGCATATGTTCGCCCGGCAGAGGCGAACGCGAACAAGCTATGTTCGCCTGGAACTGTTCGCCGGCGAATAGTTCGGGCCATCTCTACTGTTCACCACAATAAGAAAAAAATTATTTGGCCTTTTTTTACAGGCACTTAACACTATCTGGCTATCTATTTATGTACCGTATTACACTAATCCAGGCACAGCAGTAACCACAGATTTAGGGGAATATCAACTGTAGGCCTAGTATTTAGGCCCTGGATGAAAGGTATCCTTTTACGGACAGATTTACCCTTGAAGATGTACAGTAGCGTGTGAAAAAATATATAGGATTATGCTTTCAGCACTTGTATTTTAATACGTTATGTATTATACCCTTTAACGGAAAGAAATACACTTAGAGATGCAAAACAGTGTGTGCAAATGTAGAGGGTTATGCTGTATTTTAACACTTACTGTAATATATCCTTTAACAGAAAGAAATACACTTGGAGATGCACGCTGAGTGTAATATACCCTTTTACAGACAGATTTACACTTGGCCTGCAACAGCTGGAACACCAGATTTTGGGTATTGCTATTGCTATTTTGGCAATTGAATTTCACCCCAGAACAAAATATATCCTTTGACGGATGCTATTAAACTAATTGTCCAGCTACAGCTAGAACACCAGATTCACTGTATTTCTATTTTTGCAACTGAATTTCACCCCACAAAATAATAAATAGTTGACGGACACTATGAAACTTGTCCAGTCACAGCTGGAACACCAGTTTTACGGTATTGCTATTTTGGCTATTGAATTTCACCCCAGAACAAAATATATCCTTTGACGGATACTATTAAATTACGTGTCCAGCCACAGCTAGAACACCAGATTTACTGAATTTCTATTTTTGCTACTGAATTTCACCACTGAAAATAATATATCCGTTGACGGACACTATGAAACTTGTCCAGTCACAGCTGGAACACCAGATTTACAGTATTGCTATTTTGGTAATTGAATTTCAACCCAGAACAAAATATATCCTTTGACGGATACAATTAAACTACTTGTCCAGCCTTAGCTAGAACACAGATTTACTTAATTTCCATTTTTGCAACTGATTTTCACCCCAGAAAATAATATATCCTTTGACGGACACTATGAAACTTGTCCAGTCACAGCTGGAACACCAGATTTACGACATTGCTATTTTGGCAATTGAATTTCACCCCAGAACAAAATATATCCTTTGAAGGATACTATTAAACTACTTGTCCAGCCACAGCTATAACACCAGATTTACAGAATTTCTATTTTTGCAACTGAATTTCACCCCAGAAAATAATATATCCTTTGACGGACACTATGAAACTTGTCCAGTCACAGCTGGAACATCAGATTTACGGTATTGCTATTTTGGTAATTGAATTTCAACCCAGAACAAAAGCTATACTTTTACGGACACTATGAAACTTGTCCAGCCACAGCTGAAACCACTGATTTAGGGTATTGCTATTTTGGCAATTGAATTTCACCCCAGAACAAAAGCTATCCTTTGACGGACACTTTAAAACTTGTCTTGCCACAGCAGAAACCACTGATTTAGGGTATTGCTATTTTGGAAATTGAATTTCACCCCAGAAAAAAATATATATTCTTTGCCAGACAGTATTTCACTTGGCTAGCCACAGCTGGAACACCAGATTTAGGGGATTGCTATTTGTTGCAGTGAATTTCAGCTCTCAATAAAATATAGAAAATTCTATCTTGAGTTTCTAGGAGTGACAATAAGCCAAGCCCCTGATGTAGGATATAGCAAAAATAAATAAATAAATACTATTGATGGATTCAAGGACTTGGTGGCAGCTTGTGCTGGCGCACCACAAGACACACAGTCACAGCTGGAACACCAGTTTTACGGTATTGCTATTTTGGCTATTGAATTTCACCCCAGAACAAAATATATCCTTTGACGCATACTATTAAATTACGTGTCCAGCCACAGCTAGAAGACCAGATTTACTGAATTTCTATTTTTGCAACTGAATTTCACGACAGAAAATAATATATCCGTTGACGGACACTATGAAACTTGTCCAGTCACAGCTGGAACACCAGATTTACAGTATTGCTATTTTGGTAATTGAATTTCAACCCAGAACAAAATATATCCTTTGACGGATACAATTAAACTACTTGTCCAGCCACAGCTAGAACACAGATTTACTTCATTTCTATTTTTGCAACTGATTTTCACCCCAGAAAATAATATATCCTTTGACGGACACTATGAAACTTGTCCAGTCACAGCTGGAACACCAGATTTACGACATTGCTATTTTGGCAATTGAATTTCACCCCAGAACAAAATATATCCTTTGAAGGATACTATTAAACTACTTGTCCAGCCACAGCTATAAACCAGATTTACAGAATTTCTATTTTTGCAACTGAATTTCACCCCAGAAAATAATATATCCTTTGACGGACACTATGAAACTTGTCCAGTCACAGCTGGAACATCAGATTTACGGTATTGCTATTTTGGTAATTGAATTTCAACCCAGAACAAAAGCTATCCTTTGACGGACACCTTAAAACTTGTCTTGCCACAGCAGAAACCACTGATTTAGGGTATTGCTATTTTGGAAATTGAATTTCACCCCAGAAAAAAAAATATATTCTTTGCCAGACAGTATTTCACTTGGCTAGCCACAGCTGGAACACCAGATTTAGGGGATTGCTATTTGTTGCAGTGAATTTCAGCTCTCAATAAAATATAGAAAATTCTATCTTGAGTTTCTAGGAGTGACAATAAGCCAAGCCCCTGATGTAGGATATAGCAAAAATAAATAAATAAATACTATTGATGGATTCAAGGACTTGGTGGCAGCTTGTGCTGGCGCACCACAAGACACAAAGTGGCCGCCGATGACCCCAGAAAAAAGTGAGAGAAAAACGCTCTGGGCAGCCTGAAAACAGTGAGCAATTAACTAGCAGTTGAATGATTAACTAGAAGTTGAATGATTAACTAGAAGTTGAATGATTAACAGCTGTAGATCGATCACTTCACTAAGTGTTTTTGCTGGGTTAATCCCTGCCTAATCTCGACACTAATCAGAGCAGGGTGACGTGCGGCGCGACGTGACTCCAGCTCAAATAAAGGCTGGGTCACATGCTGCACTTGGCCAATCACAGCCATGCCAATAGTAGGCATGGCTGTGATGGCCTCTTGGGGCAAGTAGTATGGCGCTTGTTGATTGGCTGCTTTGCAGGCTTTCAAAATGTGCCAGAGAAATCGCCGAACAACGAACTCGAACTTTAACGTAAATGTTTGGATTCGGGTCCATGTCACGAACACCCCAAAATTCGGTACGAACCCGAACTATACAGTTCGGGTTCGCTCATCCCTAGTCATGGCATATTCTGGTTGCACTCCTTTAATATATGACCTGTCTAGTCAATGATCCTGAATGCCCTAATAACATTATTTAACAGGACGCTATTGTACCCATTGAATAGCACCCAACTAGCCAGTAAGGAAGCTGAAATAAGCTTTTTATATGTGCTCTTCCTCTCTGTGGCACCTCATAGCCATTCAACAGAGGCTGGTCAATTCAGCTCTTGACAAATAGTCCTCTTATTTAGAGGAGATTATTTAGATGGAGCAATTGTATCCTCTATGACAGCTTTGTTACAGTATTATACAGATACCCTTATCTAAGAGGATGTTAATAAAAATTATATTGTGGAGTGAACATCTGAAATGGGGCCTGCCTCTAATTTTTTGGTCCAGTATAACTAATAGACCACGAATTGGACAGTACATGAGAAACATCATAGAATGTGGTCTTCTGAAATGCTGAAGTATTCTTTCTGATTCTTCACATTTAAATAAGGTAAATGGCAGTTTGCTTTCTCAATGTTTGATTTTCCTCCTTTTATCTAGAGATGTCGCGAACATAAAATTTTCCGTTTGCGAACGGCGAACGCGAACTTCCGTGAATGTTCGCGAATGGGCGAACCAGGCGAACCACCATAGACTTCAATAGGCAGGCAAATTTTAAAACCCACAGGGATTCTTTCTGGCCACAATAGTGATGGAAAAGTTGTTTCAAGGGGACTAACACCTGGACTGTGGCATGTCGGAGGGAGATCTATGGCAAAACTCCCATGGAAAATTACGTAGTTGACGCAGAGTCAGGTTTTAATCCATAAAGGGCATAAATCACCTAACATTCCTAAATTGTTTGGAATAACGTGCTTTAAAACATCCAGTGTGTGTATGCGATCAGGTATGATGTTGTATCGATCAGGTAGTGTAAGGGTTACGCCCGCTTCACAGTGACAGACCAAACTCTGACAGACCAAACTCCCCGTTTAACGCACCGCAAACAACCGCAAACAGTTCATTTGCACAACCGCAAACTCCCCATTTGCACAAGGTTGGATACCAAGCTAGCCATTTCCCGTTCCTTGTCCTCACTGACGTCATTGAAGGTCTCTTACTCCACCCAGCCACGTACAACACCAAGGGTCCCCGAAAGGTGACAACAAGCCCCCTGGGATGCCTGCTGTGGTTGGTCTTTCACCTCCTCAAAGCCACCTTCCTCCTCTGACTCCTCTTCTTCAGACTCCTCTGTCTGCGTTGCCGCTGGCCCAGCAATCAACGACGACAAGGCTGCTTCTGGTGGTGATGGTGACCACAACTCTTCCTCTTCATGCTCATCTACGGCCTGATCCAGCACTCTTCGCAGGGCATGCTCCAAAAAAAACGCATATGGGATAAGGTCGATGATGTTGCCTTGGGTTTGACTGACCAGGTTTGTCACCTCCGCAAAAGGTCGCATGAGCCTACAGCCATTGTGCATGAGCGTTCAGTAACGCGGCCAAAAAATACCCAGCTCCGCAGAGGCTGTCCTTTTTTTTTAAATTTAAAAAATCTGTTCTTACCAGTTTAATCTCTGTTTTGTCCCCTATCAGGGGCCGGTGTATGGAATAGATTTTAAGAACCGGGAGATGGAAAAAGATAGTTGGTCGGTCCTCTTTCCTCCAATTTGGGGCACTGCGCGTGCGCCGTGCAAGGTACTGTGCCACCCTATATGAGTGGTGTGTTAAGTAGCACTATTCCTATCAGTTTAATCCCTGTTACGTCTATCAGGGGACGTGTATCGAATAGATTTTAGGAACCGGGAGATGGAAAAAGATGGTTGGTCGGTCCTCTTCCTTCCAATTTGGGGCACTGCACGTGCACCGTGCAGTGTACTGTGACACCCTATATGAGTGGTGTGTTAAGTAGTACTATTCTTATCAGTTTATTCCCTGTTAAGTCCCCTATCAGGGGACGTGTATCGAATAGATTTTAGACAACCGCAAAGAGTTGTCAATAGTTGACACACTCATGACATTAATTTTATTCCTCTATGCGTCAATCTTGGTGTACTGATGACTGTGCTCGTGCGCACGTTTGGGAGATTGCAGACAATGGCGGTTTTTCAAAGCCTATTGTCGAGCTGAGGTAGTTCAGTGACAGTTAAGTGACCCAGAAAACAATGATTCTGCAGCGTGGGCCCATTGCTGGCCTAGTAGGCTTTAGAAAATTAATGTTTTTTCTATGAAAAATTATCCAGCCGATCGCTTTTGGTCTGTTCACAATGAAGCAACGACCTTATCATCTGGGGTGTGCCAACATTGCCAACACACTCATAGAGGTGATCGCTTCATTGTGATACGCAAGCCCCTTCACCACAACAAGGTAACGATCACGAAGGGGAATTGACACATGTATGTGCCTTTTTTAAATACAGCAGCGTGGGGACCATTTTGAGCCCAAGGCATCTCATCAGGCCTTTTTTAGTCAAATATATCCCCCACTGTCAGTCCCTTCGGTATCCACGCCTCATTCATCTTAATAAAGGTGAGGTAATCTAGACTTTTTTGACCTAGGCGACTTCTCTTGTCAGTGACAATACCTCCTGCTGCGCTGAAGGTCCTTTCTGACAGGACACTTGAAGCGGGGCAGGCCAGAAGTTCTATCGCAAATTGGGATAACTCAGGCCACAAGTCAAGCCTGCACAGCCAGTAGTCAAGGGGTTCATCGCTCCTCAGAGTGTCAATATCTGCAGTTAAGGCGAGGTAGTCTGCTACCTATCGGTCGAGTCGTTCTCTGAGGGTGGACCCCGAAGGACTGTGGTGATGCGTAGGACTTAAAAAGCTCTGCATGTCCTCCATCAACAACATGTCTGTAAAGCGTTCTGTCCTTGCCGGCGTGGTCGTGGTAGGAGGAGGATTCCCGTTGTGCTCTGACATCACCCTTATACGCTATGTAAAGCATACTTTTTAACTTGTTGAACTGCTGCATCCTTTCCAACTTCCGGGAATTCGGTAACATTTCAGCCACTTTCTGCTTGGCCACCCAGTAGCGTGGCCACCCAGTACAGGTTGTTCTCCTTCAGCCTTTTTATACGAGGGTCCCTCAACAGGCATGACAGCATTAAAGACCCAAATTTGAACAAGGTTGGATGCCGAGCTATTCATCTCCCGTTCCTTGTCCTCACTGATCTCATTGAAGTTCTGTTCTTCCCCCCAGCCACGTACAACACCACGGGTCCCAGGTAGGTGACAACAACGAGCACCCTGTGATGCCTGCTGTGGTGTGTCTTCCTCCTCCTCAAAGCCACATTCCTCCTCTGACTCCTCTTCCTCAGACTTCTCTTCCAGTGTTGCCGCAGGTCCAGCAAGCGATGATGACAAGGCTGTTTCTGGTGGTGATGGTGACGACAACACTTCCTCTTCACGCTCATCTACGGCCTGATCCAGCACTCTTCGCAGGGCACGCTCCAGGAAGAAAACAAAAAAGATGAGGTCGCTGATGGTGCCTTCGGTGCGAATGACTAGGTTTGTCACCTCCTCAAAAGGACGCATGAGCCTACAAGCATTGCGCATAAGCGTCCAGTAACGTGCCAAAAAAATACCCAGCTCCGCAGAGTCTGTCCTAGCACCCCGGTCATACAAATACTCGTTGACAGCCTTTTCTTGTTGGAGCAGGCGGTCGAACATTAGGAGTGTTGAATTCCAACGTGTCGGGCTGTCGCAAATCAAGCGCCTCACTGGCATGTTGTTTCGCCGCTGAATGTCACAAAAGTGCGTCATGGCCGTGTAGGAACGCCTGAAATAGCCACACACCTTCCTGGCCTGCTTCAGGACGTCCTGTACTTATACACAAAGCGTTGTACGATCAGATTCAACACATGTGCCATGCACGGCACATGTGTCAACAAATGACAAAACAGGTGCACACTGCGGTCTTACTAAGCCCTCAAACTGATGTTAAAATTGAGAGGTTAGTCAACATATCCTACAGTGGAGAAATGCAATGCCGCCAACAGATTGCTTCCGTTGTCACACACCACTTTGCCGATCTCCAGTTGGTGTGGGGTCAGCCACTGATCCACCTGTGCATTCAGGGCGGACAGGAGTGCTGGTCCGGTGTGACTCTCTGCTTTCAGGCAAGTCAACCCCAAGACGGCGTGACACTGTCATATCCGGGATGTGGAATATCCCCCTGGGAGCTGGGGGGTGCAGTTGATGTGGAGCAAGATGAAGCAGCAGAAGAGGACTCAGCCGAGGAGGTTAGCGAAGAGGATGGAGTAAGAGGCATAGAGGAGGTGGCAGCAGGCCTGCCTGCAAGTGGTGGCGTTGTCACCAACTCCACTGCAGAGCCACACATTCTATGCTTGGCAACCGTCAGCAGGTTTACCCAATGCGCAGTGTACGTGATATACCTGCCCTGACCGTGCTTTGCAGACCAGGTATCAGTGGTCAGATGGACCCTTGCCCCAGCACTTTGTGCCAGACATGCCATGACTTCCTTTTCCACAATAGAGTACAGGTTGGGGATTGCCTTTTGTGAAAAAAACTTTCGGCCAGGTACCTTCCACTGCGGTGTCCCAATAGCTACAAATTTTTTAAAGGCCTCAGACCCCACCAGCCTGTATGGTAAAAGCTGGTGGGCTAAGAGTTCCGACAAGCAAGCTGTCAGACGTTGGGCAAGGGGGTGACTCTTTGACATTGGCTTCTTACGCTCAAACATTTCCTTGACAGACACCTGACTGTGGGCAGATGAGCAGGAACTGCTGAAGGTGAGAGGCGGAGTGGCGGGTGGTTGAGAGGGGGCAAGGAGGACAGCAGTGGTTGACGTGGCTGAAGATGCTGGACCAGGAGGAGGATGGTGGCTTTGAGTTTGTGTGCTGCTTGTACTCATGTGTTGATCCCATAGGCGTATGTGATGTGAGATCATGCGCCTTCGCAAAGCAGTTGTACCTAGGTGGGTGTTGGACTTCCCAAGACTCAGTTTCTTTTGGCACAGGTTGCAAATGGCATTGCTGTTATCAGAGGCAGACACACCAATTAAATGCCACACTGCTGAGCTTTGCAATGATGGCATTCTGGTGGTGGCAGGTGTGCTAGTGGTAACTTGAGAGGTGCCCGAAGCTGAGCTGGAGGAGGATGGTGCGTCAAGGTTCCGAGCGGAAGCTGTAGAAGATTGGGTGTCCTGTGTAAGCCAGTCAACTATGTCCTCAGAATTTTTTGAGTTCAGGGTATGTGGCCTCTGAACACTGGGCATTATTCTAGGGCCAAAGGAAATCACAGCACCACGATCACGACGGCCCCTGCGGGGTGGCCTGCCTCTGCCTGTCATTTTTTTTTGATTAGTGGTATGCGTGCAAGGTACTGTGCCACCCTATATGAGTGGTGGGCAGTGGGCACAGAACAGTCTGTGGGCCTGACACTTACTGGCAGGCAAATGCAAATATATTAAAAGTTACAAATTAAATGACTTTTTTATCTGCAAGGTACTGTGCCACCTGATATGAGTAGTGGGCACTGGCAGTGGGCACAGTACAGTCTGTGTGGGCCTGACACACATTGGCAGTGGCAGGCAACTGAAATTATATTAAAGGGTAAAATTTAAATGACTTTTTCATCTGCAAGGTACTGTGCCACCCGATATGAGTGGTTGGCACTGGCAGTGGGCACAGTACAGTCTGTGTGGGCCTGACTCACACTGGCAGGCAATGGAAATTATATTAAAGGGTAAAAATTAAATGACTTTTTTATCTGTAAGGTACTGTGCCACCCGATATGAAAGGTGGGCACTGGCAGTGGGCACAGTACAGTCTGTGTGGGCCTGACACACACTGGCAGTGGCAGACAACTGAAATTATATCAAAGGGTAAAAATTAAATGACTTTTTTTTATCTGCAAGGTACTATGCCACCCGATATGAGTGGTGGGCACTGGCAGTGGGCACAGTACAGTCTGTGTGGACCTGACACACACTGGCAGTGGCAGGCAAGTGAAATTATATTAAAGGGTAAAAATAAAATGACTTTTTTATCTGCAAGGTACTGTGCCACCCGATATGAGTGGTGGGCACTGGCAGTGGGCACAGTACAGTCTGTGTGGGACTGACACACTGGCAGGCAACTGAAATGATATTAAAGGGTAAAAATTAAATGACTTTTTTATCTGCAAGGTACTGTGCCACCCGATATGAGTGGTGGGCACTGGCAGTGGGCACAGTTCAGTCTGTGTGGGCCTGACACACTGGCAGGCAACTGTAATTATATTAAAGTGTAAAAATTAAATTACTTTTTTATCTGCAAGGTAATGTGCCACCCGATATGAGTGGTTGGCACTGGCAGTAGGCAGGGCAGTCTTTAACAAAGGGCAAAAGGGGCAGCTGCCACAGGCCCAGTTGCTCCTGGGGGGCCCAAGGCAGCTGCCTCTTGAGCCCTGCTAGCCACTGCCCCGGGTGTCAGGCTGTCAGCTACACAGGGGGTGCTGCCATGCCACGACTGCCGGCACTCCAGGCAGCGTGCTGTGAGAGCTGTGATTCTCTAGGACCTTAGATGACATCATCACCATGTGACCAGTAACCTAGAAATATTACTGGACACATGGCTATGAGGTCATCAAGGTCTTTTCTACCAGGAGTGTTAATGTAGAAGTTTGCCTTAACTGTGGAGCTTTTTTGTGAAGATTACATCAGAAAAAGGTGACAGGGGCTGTTATGCTAATAAACTGTAAAGTACTGTATAGTGTGGTGCTGTATAGTGTGGGGGGCTGTATACTGTGGGGGCCTGTATACTGTATATTGTGGAGTGCCATACTGTTGTACTGTATACTGTAGGGGGCTGTATACTGTATACTGTGGGTGCTGTATATTGTGGAGTGCTATACTGCTGTACTGTATAGTGTGGGGGGCCGTATAGTGTGGGGGGCTGTATACTGTGGGTGCTGTATATTGTGGAGTGCTTTACTGCTGTACTGTATTCTGTGGGGGGCTGTATACTGTGGGGGGCTGTATACTGTATACTGTGGGTGCTGTATATTGTGGACTGCTATACTGCTGTACTGTATACTGTGGGGGGCTGTATAATGTGGGGGGCTGTATACTGTGGGTGCTGTATATTGTGGAGTGCTATACTGCTGTACTATATAGTGTGGGGGGTTGTATACTGTATACTGTGGGTGCTGTATATTTTGGAGTGCTATACTGCTGTACTGTATAGTGTGGAGGGCTGTATACTGTATACTGTGGGTGCTGTATATTGTGGAGTGCTATACTGCTGTACTGTATAGTGTGGATGGCTGTATACTGTGGGTGCTGTATATTTTGGAGTGCTATACTGCTGTACTATATACTGTGAGGGGGTGTATACTGTAGGGGGCTGTATACTGTGGGTGCTGTACATTGTAGAGTGCTATACTGCTGTACTGTATAGTGTGGGGAGCTGTATAGTGTGGGGGGCTGTATATTGTGGAGTGCTTTACTGCTGTACTGTATACTGTGGGGGGCTGTATACTGTGGGGGATGTATACTGTATACTGTGGGTGCTGTATATTGTGGAATGCTATACTGCTGTACTGTATACTGTGGGGGGGGTGGCTGTATACTGTGGGTGCTGTATATTGTGGAGTGCTATACTGCTGTACTGTATAGTGTGGGGGGTTGTATACTGTATACTGTGGGTGCTGTATATTTTGGAGTGCTATACTGCTGTACTGTATAGTGTGGAGGGCTGTATACTGTATACTGTGGGTGCTGTATATTTTGGAGTGCTATACTGCTGTACTATATACTGTGGGGGGCTGTATACTGTAGGGGGCTGTATACTGTATACTGTGGGTGCTGTATATTGCGGAGTGCCATACTGCTGTACTGTATAGTATGGGGGACTGTATACTGTGGGTTCTGTATATTGTGGAGTGCTGTACTGTATACTGTGGGGGGCTGTATACTGTGGCTGCTGTATATTGTGGAGTGCTATACTGCTGTACTGTATACTGTGGGGGGCTGTATACTGTGGGTGCTGTATATTGTAGAGTGCTATACTGCTGTACTGTATAGTGTGGGGGGCTGTATACTGTGGGTGCTGTATATTGTGGAGTGCTATACTGCTGTACTGTATACTGTGGGGGGCTGTATACTGTGGGTGCTGTATATTGTGGAGTGCTATACTGCTGTACTGTATACTGTGGGGGGCTGTATACGGTATACTGTGGGTGCTGTACATTGTGGAGTGCTATACTGCTGTACTGTATACTGTGGGGGGCTGTATACTGTATACTGTGGGTGCTGTATATTGTGGGTGCTGTGTATTGTGGAGTGCTATACTGCTGTACTGTATACTGTGGGGGGCTGTATACTGTGGGTGCTGTATATTGTGGAGTGCTATACTGCTGTACTGTATTCTGTGAGGGGCTGAATACTGTTTGGGCTGTATACTGTATACTGTTGGTGCTGTATATTGTGGAGTGCTATACTGCTGTACTGTATACTGTGGGGGCTGTATACTGTGGGGGGCTGTATACTGTATACTGTGGGTGCTGTATATTGTGGACTGCTATACTGCTGTACTGTATACTGTGGGGGGCTATATAATGTGGGGGGGGGGGGCTGTATACTGTGGGTGCTGTATATTGTGGAGTGCTAAACTGCTGTACTGTATAGTGTGGGGGGTTGTATACTGTATACTGTGGGTGCTGTATATTTTGGAGTGTTATACTGCTGTACTGTATAGTGTGGAGGGCTGTATACTGTATACTGTGGGTGCTGTATATTGTGTATACTGCTGTACTGTATAGTTTGGGGGGCTGCATAGTGTGGGGGGGCTGTATACTGTGGGTGCTGTATATTGTGGAGTGCTATACTGCTGTACTGTATACTGTGGGGGGCTGTATACTGTGGGTGCTGTATATTGTAGAGTGCTATACTGCTGTACTGTATAGTGTGGGGGGCTGTATAATGTGGGTGCTGTATATTGTGGAGTGCTATATTGCTGTACTGTATACTGTGGGGGGCTGTATACTGTGGGGGGCTGTATACTGTGGGTGCTGTATATTGTGGAGTGCTATACTGCTGTACTGTATACTGTGGGGGGCTGTATACTGTGGGGGGCTGTATACTATATACTGTGGGTGCTGTATATTGTGGAGTGCTATAATGCTGTACTGTATACTATGGGGGGCTGTATACTGTATACTGTGGGTGCTTTATATTGTGGAGTGTTATACTGCTGTACTGTATAGTGGGGGGGGGCTGTATTGTGTGGGGGCTGTATACTGTGGGTGCTGTATATTGTGGAGTGCTATACTGCTGTACTGTATACGGTGTGGGACTGTATACTGTGTGTGCTGTATATTGTGGAGTGCTATACTGCTGTACTGTATACTGTGGAGGGCTGTATACTGTGGGGGGCTGTATACTGTATACTGTGTGTGCTGCATATTATGGCGTGCTATACTGCTGTACTGTATACTGTGGGGGGCTGTATACTGTGGGTGCTGTATATTGTGGAGTGCTATACTGCTGTACTGTATACTGTGGGGGGCTGTATACTGTGGGTGCTGTATATTGTGGAGTGCTATACTGCTGTACTGTATAGTGTGGGGGGCTGTATACTGTGGGTGCTGTATATTGTGGAGTGCTATACTGCTGTACTGTATACTATGGGGGGCTGTATATTGTGGGGGGGCTGTATACTGTGGGTGCTGTATATTGTGGAGTGCTATATTGCTGTACTGTATACTGTGGGGAGCTGTATACTGTGGGGGGCTGTATACTATATACTGTGGGTGCTATATATTGTGGAGTGCTATACTGCTGTACTGTATACTTTGGGGGGCTGTATACTGTATACTGTGGGTGCTTTATATTGTGGAGTGTTATACTGCTGTACTGTATAGTGGGGGGGGGGCTGTATTGTGTGGGGGCCTTATACTGTGGGTGCTGTATATTGTGGAGTGCTATACTGCTGTACTGTATACGGTGGGGGGCTGTATACTGTGCGGGGCTGTATACTCTATACTGTGGGTGCTGTATATTGTGGAGTGCTATACTGCTGTACTGTATAGTGTGGGGGGCTGTATAGTGTTGGGGGCTGTATCGTGTATAATTTGGGGTGCTGTATACTGTGGGCTGCTATACTGCTCTTCTATATACTGTGGGGTACTGTATAGTGTAGGGTGCTATACTGCATACTGTGTGGTGCTGTATACTATAGGGTTCTATACTGCATACTGTGGGTTGCTGTATACTATAGGGTGCTATACTGCATACTGTGGAGTGCTGGGGTGCACTGTAACGCTAGGGTGAGCCGAGCCCTGGTCTCCTTCCTGCAGAGCGGTGCCCACTTCCAGCCTGAGCCCAGCTGCCCAGAGCACTGATCCTGAGCCGCTGGAGTCTTCAGAACTGGAAGTATTTACAGTCACTCACTGTACTCTACCAGATGTGTGGATTTTTTGTGTGTGTGTTGTGGTGGAGGGCGTGATTGCCTGCTAAGGTGCGTTAAGGTGGGATCCAGGGGGCCCAAGTAAATTTTTGCCCAGGGTCCAGTCAATATTAAAGACGGCCCTGGCAGTGGGCACAATACAGTCTGTGTGGGCCTGACACACACTGGCAGTGGCAGGCAACTGAAATTATATTAAAGGGTAAAAATAAAATGACTTTTTATCTGCAAGGTACTTTGCCACCCGATATGAGTGGTGGGCACTGGCAGTGGGCACAGTACAGTCTGTGTGGGCCTGACACACTGGCAGGCAACTGAAATTATATTAAAGGGTAAAAATAAAATGACTTTTTCATCTGCAAAGTACTGTGCCACCCGATATGAGTGGTGGGCACTGGCAGTGGGCACAGTACAGTCTGTGTGAGCCTTACACACACTGGCAGGCAACTGAAATTATATTAATGGGTAAAAATTAAATGACTTTTTTATCTGCAAGGTACTGTGCCACCCGATATAAGTGGTGGGCACTGGCAGTGGGCACAGTACAGTTTGTGTCGGTCTGACACACACTGGCAGGCAACTGAAATTATATTAAAGGGTAAAAATTAAAAGACTTTTTTATCTGCAAGGTACTGTGCCACCCGATATGAGTGGTGGGCACTGGCAGTGGGCACAGTACAGTCTGTGTGGGCCTGACACACACTGGCAGGCAACTGAAATTATATTAAAGGGTAAAAATTAAATGACTTTTTTATCTGGAAGGTACTGTGCCACCCGATATAAGTGGTGGGCACTGGCAGTGGGCACAGTACAGTCTGTGTGGGTCTGACACACACTGGCAGTGGCAGGCAACTGAAATTATATTAAAGGGTAAAAATTAAATGACTTTTTTATCTGCAAGGTACTCTGCCACCCGATATGAGTGGTGGGCACTGGCAGTGGGCACAGTACAGTCTGTGTGGGCCTGACACACACTGACAGTGGCAGGCAACTGAAATTATATTAAAGGGTAAAAATTAAATGGCTTTTTTATCTGCAAGGTACTGTGCCACCCTATATGAGTGGTTGGCACTGGCAGTGGGCACAGTACAGTCTGTGTGGGCCTGACAAACACTGGCAGGCAAGTGAAATTATATTAAAGGGTAAAAATTAAATGACTTTTTTATCTGCAAGGTACTGTGCCACCCGATATGAGTGGTGGGCACTGGCAGTGGGCACAGTACAGTCTGTGTGGGCCTTACACTCACTGTCAGGCAAGTGAAATTATATTAAAGGGTAAAAATTAAATGACTTTTTTATCTGCAAGGTACTGTGCCACCCGATATGAGTGGTGGGCACTGGCAGTGGGCACAGCACAGTCTGTGTGGGTCTGACACACACTGGCAGTGGCAGGCAAATGAAAATATATTAAAGGGTAAAAATGAAATGACTTTTTTATCTGCAAGGTACTGTGCCACCCATTATGAGTGGTGGGCACTGGCAGTGGGCACAGTACAGTCTGTGTGGGCCTGACAAACACTGGCAGGCAACTGAAATTATATTAAAGGGTAAAAATTAAATGACTTTTTTATCTGCAAGGTACTGTGCCACCCGATATGAGTGGTTGGCACTGGCAGTGGGCACAGTACAGTCTGTGTGGGCCTGACACACACTGGCAGGCAACTGAAATTATATTAAAGGGTAAAAATTGACCACATCAGCCCCCCTAGCTTAAACACCCTTAATGACCAGGCCACTTTTTACAATTCTGCACTACACTACTTTCACCGTTTATTGCTCCGTCATGCAACTTACCACCCAATTGAATTTTACCTCCTTTTCTTCTCACTAATAAAGCTTTCATTTGGTGGTATTTTATTGCTGCTGACATTTTAAATTTTTTTGCTATTAATCAAAAAAGACCAATTTTTTTGCAAAAAAATGACATTTTTCACTTTCTGTTGTAAATTTTATTTTAAAAAACTACATTTTTATATAAATTTTTTCTCTAAATTTATTGTTCTACATGTCTTTGATAAAAAAAAATCCAATAAGTGTATATTTATTGGTTTGGGTAAAAGTTATAGCGTTTACAAACTATGGTCCAAAAAAGTGAATTTCCGCATTTTGAAGCAGCTCTGACTTTCTGAGCACCTGTCATGTTTCTTCAAGTGCTAGAATGCCAGAATAGTATAAATACCGCCCAAATGACACCATTTTAGAAAGAAGACACCCCAAAGTATTCGCGGAGGGGCATGGTAAGTTCATGTATCATTTCATTTTTTTTTACAAGTTAGCGGAAAATGACACTTTCTGAGGAAAAAAATAATAATAAAGTTTCCATTTCTGCTAACTTCTAACAAATAAAAAAAATCTCCCACGGACTCACTATGCCCCTCAGTAAATACCTTGGGGTGTCTACTTTCCGAAATGGGGTCATTTGTGGGGTGTGTTTACTGTTCTGGCATTTTGGGCGGGGCTAAATTGTGAGCAGCCATGTAAAACCTAAAGGTACTCGTTGGAATTTGGGCCACTTTGCGCACCCAGGCTGCAAAAAAGTGTCACTCATGTGGTGTTGCTGTACTCAGGAGAAGTAGGGCAATGTGTTTTGGGGTGTATTTTTACATATACCCATGCTGGGTGAGAGAAATATCTCTGTAAATTGACAACTTTGTATACATTTTTTTAAAAAGTTGTCATTTACAGAGATATTTCTCACACAAAGTATGGGTATATATAAAAATACATCCCAAAACACAGGGCAATTTTACACATTTGGATTCCAGACTTCTTCTCACGCTTTCGAGACCCCTAAAATGCCAGGACAGTATAAATACCCCACATGTGACCCCATTTTAGAAAGAAGACACCCCAAGGTATTCCGTGAGGGGTATGGTGAGTTCATGTAAAATTTTATTTTTTGTCACAAGTTAGTGGAATATGGGACTTTGTAAAAATATAATAATAATAATTTTTTTATCTGCAAGGTACTGTGCCACCCGATATGAGTGGTGTGCACACAGTACAGTCTGTGGGCCTGCGGCCTCTCACACACGGGCAGGCAACTGCAATAATATATATAGAAGAAAAAGAAAAAAAGCAGACTGATGTACCAGCCCTAAAAAGGTATTCTTTGTATGCCTGCAGCTTGTACTTTCTGTTTGATAAACCTTTACTTGCCTCAAAGAGAAGTGAAGGGTCAGACCACCACTGGGGCTTGAGAGCTAGGAGGTCTCATTATCCATCACCGCCAGCAAGACTAGATTAGTTTAGAACAAGGTATGGCAACTGTTCATAAGTCCATGTTTAAAATGGTTAAAGTTAAGAATCTGGGTGTAAAGTTTGTACCAAATCAGGTGATCATAGCGTGTTTACCTTCTACTTCCATAAACTTGACTGTGGCATAAAGGTTTTTTTTGGATTACAATATTGATACCCAGGAAAGTCCATCAATATCAGATTGGTGGGGGTCTGACTCTTCGTTCCCTGCTTATTAACTCTTTGAAGGGGCCACAATACTCCAAGGACCCCCACCAATCTGGTATTGCTGGCGATATCCTGAGGACAGGTAATCAATGTCCTAAACCCATATAAGCCCTTTAATGTAAACATTGCCTAATGTTCCCTTATGTTTGTGTTTTGCTTTAATATTTTCCACAACACTATCGAAGACAACAGATTTGTAACATTTTAATAAATCAGCAGTGGTTACGGTACAATTTTATTACCCTATTTTATATAACTGGAACTGAAAAGCTGAAATGAACGATCCTTTTAATATTAGTAAAAAATGTTGCTGTCAAACATGTACTGTATGCTTTGGATTTGCCGATGCTGTACCCTTGAGAGCCATTGACACTTCAAGGTTGACATACAGTATAACAAAACATTTTCATTAGTGATAAATGCAATAAAGTTAATAGACAATTTACTTGGTGATTAGAAGAACCTTAATACCGTCTTGTTCCACACTGCTGTGAGCACCAATTTTTCAGCCAGGTGCTGCTGTAGAACTTTAACTGGGCACCAACCTCTGTATTGCTAAGTGATAAATGGTGGACAGAGTAGCTGAATATTTATTTCACTAGCTTTTTAGAATGGTTGGAATCAACATGTCAACAGAAAATCATGGTGAATGTAAATGGGTTCTTCCGATTTTCGAAAAATTTTGGCACAGTTCTTGCCTACACGACCTATGGATGGAAGCATACTTACCTACTTTCAGCCACTCGGTTCTGGTTCCTTCAGGTCACCTCTGTTCACTGTGCTCCGGTCCCATCTTGTAAACTTCTGGCATGTGCTGCTGTAGCCAATGAGTGGCTGCACATATGACGTGTCCCCGAAGCAGATCAAAGGTGGAGCACATCAGGGAGGAGTAAAATATGTTTCCAGAGAATCAGGGATACATTTATTGGACTACTGGTGGTCCGACTTTTTAGTCTAGCGATCACTGCCACGCACTGCCGTGATGCACCGTAGCTCCGCCCCCCGCCCCATTATAGTCAATGCGGACGGAGTGGCAGCGCGGCAGCACACGGGTACTTGCGGCATGGCGGATCTGGCATGCTGTTCACCCGCCGGAACAGTCTGCCGGATAGTTATGCCGCTAGTGTAAAAGTACCCTTAGTGATCCCACGTTTATCACCTATACTGTGGATAGATGATAAATACTTTTCTTTGTGTCTGATAACCCCTTTAAATACTTAAGCCTTTAAGGACAATGCCTAAACATTGTTCACAATTAGTAAAATGGACCTACTAGGGTCACTTAACATACCAGAGCCATAATATCTTTCACTTTGGACTCTGAAATTACAAAGTACATTATAGGTCTTCAATAATAATGAGCAAAGTTATGAAAATTTGTATTTGACTGCTTCAACAAATTTCCCAAAGAAATTCGATTTGTCACAAATGGTATTCCTTTGTAAGTAGTGGCACAATGACGGGGAACGGCGATCGCTGCCCCCCATCGCTGAACCCCTCAGATGCTGTGTTAACGTCTGACATTAAAATAGGGGTGGTTCACCCTGTGTGAAATTTTGCAGGAAAAATAAATTCACTACCACGAAGCGTGAGGAAATTCTGCTTCATGATGAATCAAATTTTTCCTGAAATTCGGATAATAGTCAATTTGTTTGCCCTCGATTCAGTCAACATTAGTCCTCAATATCTCAGGAAATAACTATAACTATATGTTAGTAGGCTTAACAGACAGATTTGCATGAATGATGACCCTTGTTTCTTGCTCGGCAGCTATTGACTGATGCTACAATACACAGACGTCCTACTCTGCTCATTTTAGTTTCTTCCTTCAACATTTGTATCCGTAAGCTGGAAAGTTACTTAAAACGGGGTAGAGGGCTCTGGCTATCAATATGTGCAGGGGGCATTTAGAGGTAAGCAGAACAGAAAGTCTGAGAGGTGCAGCTTCAACCAGTAGATGCAGTGTCATGGTTACCCTGGCTGGCTCTGCCTGTGCATGGCAACAGCATCCAGTTGCCAGGAGAACCAAATATCTGGCCTCCCAGGCATCGGAGCCTGGGGCCAATGAGTGGGTGCATTGGGGCTGCAGAGCGTCAGCACGCTCAGCTGTCAGCTCCACCCAATGTGCAGGGAGGCTGGCATGAAGCTGGCACTCTATATAAGGCTGGCTCCTGTGTGTGCAGTTGCCAGTGAATTTCTTGTCCTCTGGCTCCCATTGCTGTTCCCATGTGGTATTGCTGAAAAACCTCTGGCTTGTGAATTTCTGTATTGGCTTTGTGACTAGGCTTTGGCTTCTGGCAATTTGGTATTGAATTTATCTCCTGGTTCTTGACTTTTTGCCGTGTTGTTTTTCTCATTTGCTTCTGGCGTGTTTGGTACTTCCTTGTCCGTCTGGCTTTTGACCCTTTTCTGTACCACTACTCTTCCTGCATTTTTGTTGTTCCCTCTTTGTGTGTTGTTCATGCGTGTATTGCAGCATAAGGACTGACACCCAGTTGTGGGGTAATTGCCTAGGGTAACTGTTCAAGAAGGTAGGCATAGTAGATCTGGAAAGTTTAGGGCTGTACTATCCCAGGGTGTGTGTGACAGTTGTACCCGATTTCTGACATGCAGGGCAGGAAGTCAAATTAGGCAGATAATCATCATTTTGAATAATTATAGTCATAATTTTGAGCCAGTAATCTATAGTCATTTGTAGCATGCAATTATTTATTACAGTTTTATGTGCATGGGAACCTACACTTGCAGCGACCTATTGCCAGAGCCTGGGGATCCCTTGGTATTTACGATTATATGTCCCTCTGTTAGAGCAAGTAGTCGTGACGCCAACTGCGGTTAAGCAACGAGGACATGGAGTCCCCTTTGTAGATGGAAGTGTTGGTACCCAGGGGTAGGATTGCCAGAGTGGTGTAGAGTGGCCTACAATGTCTCTGTAGATGTTATAGACACGTGTCATGATGCTCCTACTTGTATATCCTTCGATCCCAGGCATGGTGTAGTCCGAAGCAAGTGCAAAAAGAGGTTGTTGAACTTAGTTGATGAATAATCAGAATAAATGGAGTCCAGACTTTGTAGTAACGTTAAACGCAGCTTTACTTGGCATACACGGTAATCCAAACAGTTTCCAAACTTTATCTTGGTCATCAGCAGCTATTGGCTTAACTCTGGCAGTCAAACACTTCTGTGACAATCTCAGCTCTGCTATGAGGTAGCTCTCAGCTCTACTATGCTGGCTGGGTTAAATAGGAACTTTTCCTCTTCTGCTTGAACTTAGCTGTCTGTAGTCTGTCTCTAACTTTATCTTTAATCCTAGGAAATTCTTCCTGGCATCTAGTTCTCTTAGCTTGGGATGCAATGCAAGCCCATGAAAGGACATGCAACCATGTAGACTTTGCAGACAGGGCCTGCAGGCCCAGCAGAGCAGGAAATTGCAATAAATATAAGAGATCACATATTACAGATAGTGGGGGTACAAAAGAGTTGGTAATGGCACTCTGGGTCATTACACAGTTAAATATACAGTTGAAACCAGAAGTTTACATACACTACATAAAAGGACACATAAACATGTTTTTTTAAAAAAAGTATCTGACATGAAATCAGAATAAACCTCTCCTGTTTTGGGTCAATTAGGATTACCATAATTAATGTTATTTTCCAAATGCCAGAATAATGAGAGAGAGAATGCTTTAAGGCATTTTTATTACTTTCTGCAATGTCAAAAGTTTACATACACTAAGATTACTATGCCTTTAAACAATTCTGGACCACCCATATGATGATGTCATTTGTGTGGAAGCTTCTGTTAGGTTTTTTGGCAACATCTCAGGTTAATTAGAGACACACCTGTGGATGTATTTAAATCAGGCTCGGACTGGCCCACAGGGGTACAGGGGAATCCCCCGATGGGCCCCTGAGCAAGGTGGGCCCCTAGTCTCCCACCCCCTGCACAAGTGGCACATAAAACATTAGATTTACTGCACTACATACATATATTCAATGTACAGCACTTCAACCAGCCTATGTTCATACAAAAAAACTTGTTAAATTATTTATTATATTTGACTGTATCCATACGGTGGGCCCCCAAAATAAATTTTACTGGTGGGCCCTTGGTAGCCCAGTCCGACACTGATTTAAATGCACACTTGATACACACTGCTTCTTTGTGTAGGATCATAGGAAAGTCTAAAGAAATCAGCCAAGATGTCAGGAAGAGAATTGTGGACTTGCACAAGTCTGGCTCAACCTTGGATGCAATTTTAAAGCGAACCTTTCACCAGGAAATTCACTGATACACCAGGCATACTGCCTTGTAGGGCTCACTCTGCTGAATATAATGATGCCTTTCACTTAGTGATCTGTTGCTTTATTGTGGAGAAAAAGTACTTTTAATCCATATGCTAATGAGCTGATTTGAGTCCAGTAGTTGATATGAGTCCAGCATTTTTTCTATTCAGAGCTGTAGCCACTCCCCTATTCACTTCTTCAGATGTAAAAGGGGCGTAGTTTATTACATGATTCATTCATTTTAATAATTGTTTATATCAAACATGTGTTTATCACCCCATAAACAAACTAGCCCTTATTCTAATTACTAACTTCAGTAGTATATTCCTCCCCCGTTTTTTTACCTTAAGTAATATAATACCTCCCTGTTATTGATTTTCCCGCCAATTATTAAAATTAATGAATGATGTAATAAACCACACCCCTTTTACAAGGGCAATGGTACCAAATATTTATGTAATGTATGTAAACTTTTGACTTTGCAGAAAGTAATAAAATGCCTTAAAACATTCTCTTTCTCATTATTCTAGCATTTGTCAAATAATAATAATAATTTTGGTTATCCTAATTGACCAAAAACAGGAAAGGTTTATTTCTAATTTCATGTAAGATATTGAGAAAAACACACATATGTCTCTTTTTATATAGTATATGTAAACATCTGGTTTCAACTGTAAATGAGGGGAGATTGGGCAAAGGAAGGAGCATAGCCATAGGTGTTAGTGAAAACCATGAGCTCCATTGCTAAGGTCTCCACAGCTGACTTTCCAATGGTTAGTCATTAATTTTGATTTCCATTCTTAAGGTGTACCTCATCTTAAGTAAAATTAGTTATGCGGCTCCAAAGCGTCTACTCTCACCTGCTACCCTAGTAGTTACACCCATGAGCTTAGCTACAAGGTTTGTTTATCTTGCTTAGGGGCACATTTATTAAGACCAGCGTTTTAGATGCTGGTCTTAATAACCCCTATACCTGGTGGTGGACCCGCCGGAGTTATAAAGAGGCGCTGGCTTCCTAGAAGTCTTACATTTAAACTATTTTCTATGCCTCAAATGGGCGTAGAAAAGGGTAAATGAGATGGGCCTGCTGGCCCGTCCCCTTCCCCACCACGCGCCCTTTTTCAGACCTGGTGTGAGTGGGGAGAAGTTGCAGATTGCAGAGCAAAGGACCATTGCGCCGCAATCTACACCAGAAATACGCCTAATTTAGGTGCATTTCTGTTTGATAAATTACCCCCTTTGTGTCTATTATGAACAGAGGAGCCAGAGCAGAGGAAGCGATTGGTAGTGGCTCTGGCTATCACAATCTATCACAGTGGCTTCTTTCCGACCGTTGGTTCCTAGTGCTAGTAAAAGCAGGGGCCACCTTTTCTTTCCTGGGACACAACCTGATACTAGGGCTCCTGCCTGAAGGTAGTTTGGGAGTCGGTAACCAGGCCAGATTTAACAGAACAAACGTCTCTCTTTACTGCATTGAAAAGTAGGAGTTGTCGAACACCTGATTATAGCAGACAGAGTTCCAACTGTACACAGCGCAATTCTTACCAGATAATGATGTATGGATTTAGGCAAGGATGTGAGTCATGGCCCTCTTTCCTCTATCTGTCTCTTTCTGTAGAATCAATGGCAGGCAGTAGTGTTCTTTCAATGGTAACTAATGTCCACTGAAGGAATACAAGGTTTCAGTGATCAGACTGGCCAAGTCGTGTCTAGGTGTGAAGGTATTAACTATGTTCTTCACAGAGGAAAGGTCTTAACAGTTTTTGGTAGCAGGTTACCTAAGCCATGCAAATTCTAAGATCATGCAGAGATCAGTGAGTCTCTGTACCTTGTGGCCTAAGAAGGGTGCATAGGCCCCACTTTCTCCCTCTCTGAACTCTAGTCTAAACTGACTAAAGTGAGGGATGGGACCAGCCCACACCTAAATTTCTACAAGGGATTGTTAACCATGGCAGGGCCATCCATACATATCTATGCTGAGTACACATTAAAAAACAATACAATACATTAAACAACAAACTATTACCCCCTGCTCTAGCAATGAGGGCTGTCTCTGATATAAAAAAATTCCAGATTTATTGCATAACATGCATTAGCACTGGATGGGGAGAAAAGAAGGAAGCAAAAAGATTCCCCACTTTCCCATCTTTGTTTTGCACAATGGAACAGGATCAGAATAAGTGTTGATAGTATTTTATTTTCTTTATTTTTGCAACTTGTCCCTTTATAGTTTGTAACAATAATCATAACTTTAACATATTCCTTCTTGTACCAAATTTCAGATAACCTTTCATGTCATCTGGATCCTAGCCAATGCTTACAGTTTTACAGCTGTTCTTATCTGAAATTTCCAGCAGAATGGAAAGTTACTAATACCTCAGGACATCTTCTGCCTGGAAGCAACAAGTAATATCAGGAGAATCACATTATGACCTTGTCTTGTCAAAACAAATGTCTCTGTGTTGGCCTGTATTGCGCTGTGCAGGTGGGCAGACCAGCTGTCAGATCCGCAGTTAAAGGGGTTCTCTGGGAACTAAGAAAATGAAAAGACTTAAATATTACTTTATTATAAATATATTCTATAATACCTTTCATTATTTATAATGGCTCGTTTTGTCTGGGGAGCAATCATCAGGGGAAACAAAATGGCCACTGTCCCATTAGTTCACACAAAACTTGTGCTGATCACATATGAGGACAAGTTACTTTACAACACTGAGGTAAAGAGCTGTCTCATCCTTTCTACTTGTCAGGAATTATGATCCTGAATACAGATCATAAGAACTTTAGCTGAATGTCTGGGGAATTTAGTTCATGAGGAGACATGAAGTACAGAGAGAACGGACAGGACAGATGGTGGTAATGTGGGTCTGTGGTAATGGAGACTATAAACAAGTGCTGCTGCTCATTAGCCACACCTCACCCTCCACTAATTTCTCCTCATCATCTCCATTCCCACTGAGACTCACCTGTATTTAGGATCATGATTCCCGACAAGCAGAGCAGAGAGGAGAATGAGGCAGCTCTATGGCTCATTGTGGTGAAGTAACTTTTCCTCCTATGTGATTAGGACGGGTTTTATGTATACTGATAGGACAGCGGACATTTTATTTCTCCTAATGATTGCTTCCTAGACAAAACAAGCCATTCTAAGTAATGGAAGGTATTTGTGAATATATTTATTATAAAATAATATTTAAGTATTTTCATTTTTTTTTAATTCCTGGAGAACCCCTTTAACTATATCTGCAAACGACAAAAATGTTAGTAGAACAACTAGAGATTGAGCGGCAAATAGAGCAACACTTCAAACTTCAAAAAAGCAAAATTCAGCCAACTAAGAGAGGCCATAGGCCTTAATAACTGGGATAAAGTCCTCAAAAATAAAAATACAGCCACAAAATGGGATATTTTTAAAAGCATCCTAAATTCTAATTGTGAGAGGTACATACCTTATGGGAATAAAAGGTTAAGGAACAAGAAGAATCCAATGTGGATAAATAGAACTGTAGAGGAAGCAATAAATGACAAAAAGAAAGCATTTAAATCAATAAGACAGGAGGGTAGCGAGGAAGCACTGAAAAACTATACGGAAAAAAATAGAATATGTAAAAAAACAAATAAAAGCGTCCAAACTAAAGACCTAGAGATAAATTGCCAAAGAGAGCAAAACTAACCCCAAAATGACAGGAAGATGCTAAACGTATTCATAATCGATCTTTTCCTCATATATTGCATTCTCATTTTAGCAAGAAGTCCAGAGTGGTGTTCATAGCTGTCAAGAATTCGGTGGCCTTTACTACTATTTCCTCAAAAGTGGACCCCAGCGGCCGATACATCATCCTGGTATGTTCTATTAACAACATTACCTACACCTTAGTCAATATTTATGCACCCAATGACCACCAAATCACTTCCTGCGCAAATTACTGAATCAATTGAATTCCCTGAAACAAGGGAAAGTAATTGTCTGTGGCGACTTTAACACGGTGATGGATCGGTCGTTGGATTCCACCAGCCTAACTCGACGCTCAGGGGGTGGCGTTGTTTCCCTGTTACACGCAGAGGGTCTCATCGATGTGTGGAGAGCTCAACATAGTGTGGAGAGGGACTATACCTTTTTCTCAACACCTCATCTCTCATATTCGTGCATTGATATGTTATTAGTAGATCAAGCCACTTTGCTGCATACAATATCTACATACATTGGACTCATCCAGTGGTCTGACCATGCCCCAATAACACTGACCCTAGAGGACCTATATCAATCCCCACGTGCTCCCATTTGGCGCAATGACACATTTTTATATTCCAACCCAGAATCAGTTAGGGAGCTGTCTGCTGAATTGCGAGAGTTTTTCACTTTCAACGATGGCTTTGTCGTGGATAAATATATCCTGTGGCAGACTCACAAAGCGTTCATTCGAGGCTCCCTGATTAGATTGAAATGCAAACTAAAGAAAGTTAAAGAAAGGGAAATCTCTCAGCTGATTAAATCCATTGCTGATCTTGAGAATCGAAATAAGACGTCACCTACAGCTCAAGCATCCTCTTTACTGAGAACAGAGAGGGACAAATTGTGCAGTCTGTTGTCACACAACTATTCCAAATCCCTGCTAAGATTAAAATCGAGGTATTATGCTCAGGGGAACAGAGCTGGCAAATTATTGGCTAATCAACTTAAAGTTCAGCAAACCAAATCAAAAATCCCATTCCTCATCCACCCGTCATCTAAAGCAAAACTATTAGACCCTAGAGATATCGCGGAACAATTTCATATCTACTATCACACCCTTTATAACCTTAAAGATACAGTTGCCCTACCTGATAACATACACTGAATTGGTGGAGAACTTCCTGGCTCAATCCGACTTACCTACCCTCACTCCCGCACAGCTCCATTCATTAAATATCCCACTCACGTCCATGGAACTCCAAAAGCTAATTGCAACTCTCCCCTCAGGTAAATCCCCAGGCACGGATGGCTTGTCTAATGAATACTATAAACATTTCCTTCCCATATTGTCCCCCAATATTCTGGATATTTTTAATCACGCCCTTGAAGGAGCCCTGTTCCTACCCGAGATGCTTACAGCCTTGATAGTCACACTACCTAAACCTGGAAAATCTCCAGATGCACCTAAGAACTTCAGACCAATTTCGCTACTTAATTCGGATATCAAAATTTTCCCCAAATTAATAGCCAGTAGACTGTCAGCCATACTCCCTTCCCTAATCAAAGACAACCAAACAGGGTTTGTTAAGGGCCATATATCATCGGATAACACCAGAAGATTGATAAATTTGTTTGACTATGCTGAGCAGAATAACCTCCCTATGTTAGCGGTGACCCTGAACGCTGAGAAGGCGTTTGACCGACTACACTGGTCGTTCGCTTTCTCGGTCCTCCGTAAGATGGGTTTTAAAGGCAATATACTGCACGCTTTCTACAGCTTATATACTTCTCCCACGGCTAAAATATGGGTAAATGGAGTGCTATCTGCTCCTTTCCAGATTACTAATGGTTCTCGCCAAGGGTGCCCACTATCACCGCTCTTGTTCATCTTGGCTCTGGAACCTCTGGCTCAACACATTAGGAAAGCTCTCCTCATTCAAGGTGTAGATATTGGTGGAAGGGACCATAGAATTTCTCTTTATGCAGACGACATCATCCTTACCCTATCAAGTCCTCTTCAGTCATTAAGCTCTGCCTTTGACATAATAGCGCATTTTGGCACACTCTCAAATTATAAAATTAATAATTCCAAGTCCCAGGCCTTAATACTCAATACTCCTCTTAAGGATATTGAGGTGTTAAAGTCCCGATTTCCCCTAGACTGGCAAGAATCAGAACTTCCATACTTGGGAATCAAGCTGACATACCCCTGCTCCCTTTTGTATAAACAAAATTATGAACCCTTCCTCGGGACTATGTCTTCTGATTTTTCCCACTACTCCATGAAAGAGATTTTGTGGGTGGGTAGGGTGGCAGCGTTTCAGATGATGACTCTGCCTAAATTGATCTATGTCTTCAGAGCTCTCCCTATCTCAGTCCCTGATTTATTTTTTAGAAAGGCACAGGCAATACTATCCAAATATGTTACAGAATGATGAGGGGGAAGTTGCAGAAAGCGATGAAAGCTGTTAAATATTTTTTTCTCCACTGTATTCACTGAAGAAAATAAACTGTCAGATGAAATGCAGAATGTAAAAGTAATAACTTTTTTTTGAGATTTTTAGCTTTTTGTATTTGTTTTTACTATATTTTATGTATTTTAATTGTATGAGTATTATGTGTGACAATAAATCAATCCTGTGAACAGCATATTCTTCAGGTGATCGGGTGCCTATCATTACATTTTACATTGCTATATTCGTGTGCTCAGCCGAGCACCCGAGTATAATAGAAGTCAATGGGAGACAATCAGGCAGCCTCTGCTCTGAAGAGGGGAGGCTGCCTGGTCCATTGGAAAAGGTCAGAAAGTGACAGAAACACCACCGAAATGGATCGGGAACAGCATGGGGACGATGTCTGGATGCATCTTAGACTCCCAGGTCACTGCTGGGAGCCATGTTCTCCTAGTGTTGTACGCCACTTTTACAGACTGACAAAAATACCCCCCAAACCCCCCCCAAAAAAACAATTTTTACAGGAAAAACTGTTAGTAAACATTCAATTGTTCAATTATTCAATTGTATATAAAGTGCAAGCGCTGTCAAAAATTTAGTTTTTTTTCAGAACTGGGGTCATGATTTAGATGGACGGCCGTAGGTATATGTACTGCGCTGCTATAGGTGAAATTCTTTGACTGGTGCCAGAAGAACCACACTGAAAGCATTTGCCAAGAATGTTTTCAATAATCTAGGATGAAAGTTGTAGCCTGGTTTGATAACGATCTGACACACTATCCAGTGGCGTTATTCCCATTACCCACCGAGCATTTTCCTGGAAACCAAACCTTTGGGTTCCAAGGGGAGTATGGTTGCAAAGCTGAAACCTAAACTAATTGACGGAAGGACACCACCAGGAGTGGAGCCTGTGGCTTAATTTGATTTCACATGGGAAACCTCCCCTGGCCCAGACACTGAAAGGATTGATAGATTGATACCTCTTTCTCGATTCTGTGGGTGGTGGTGCATGGCCGTTGTGAGTGGGTGGAGCGATTAATCTGGTTCATTCCGATAACCAACAAGATTCCTCCATGCTAACGAGTTACTTCACCCCTGGCTGCCAGTGCAAGGACATTGCAGAGATATTATAAAAAACACTGGCCACGATAAAATTTTATAGACTTTTACAAATATTTTTTGCTTGTGGTAATGTTACATTGCAGAGTTAGCGCAGAGAATGGCGGTCAGCAGCGGCTGCAAAATTTTTTTATTGAAATTTAAGAATATTTTTTGATTGCCCTGTAAACGATTGTAGGTGAGGGCCTCCAGGTGAGCTGACCCTCCCTGAAGAGGGACATGAGGAGATCTTGTGCACTGATCCCCAAACTCTTCAGCATCCACAGTCAAAAGAAGATGACGGTGGGGAATGGCAGGTGGATGATGCGGATGAGACACAGTTGTCAATAAGTGAGGGTCTTGTTAGGTCAACACAAGTCAGGAGGATGACCAGAATGAGGAAGTGAAAGAGGAGATGGGGGACCATGACATCACTGACCCAACCTGGAAAGGTGTCAAGCCAAGCTAGGACAGCAGGACAGAGGGGGAGGGATCCACAGCACCGCAACAGGCAGGAAGAGGCTGTGGGGTGGCAAAATGGAGAAGGTGGGCCACACCAAACAGGCCCACAACTGTTCCCCCTTTTGGAAATCTCCCTTGCCAAGGGGTAGGTGTTGCGCAGTCTGTCGCTTCTTTCAGGAAAGTGCGGACGATAAAAGAATTGGAATTTGCAAACTGTCCATACCAAAATAAGAACTCATAAATAACCAAATAACCATAACATATTTTACCTATTCATAAACTCTAACACAAACCATAACAATAAAAACTCAAACCCTGGAACATATTAGGGGAAGACAGTACACTTGAGGCAAAATGAGTAGGAGTGTGAACACTAGCAACCTCACCACCTACAGCATGATCCGCCACATGGCATCAAATCACCCTAATAGGTGGGCCGAACCCCTCGGTCCACAATCAGTGTCTGTGGGTCACACCACTGCCTCCTCTTCTACCCCTGTGTTACATGCTGGCCAATCCTCTGTCCTAGACGCAGGTCTGGATGACTCCCGCCCTGCAGCTGGGCCTTCCCAAGCACCATCAGCTATCACACCCACATCTGTGTCGAAGCACAGTGTACAGATGTCCTTACCCCAGGCCTTTGAACGTAAGCACAAATACCCAGCCACCCACCCACAGGCCATAGCACTAAATGTGCACCTTTCAAAATTTCTGGCCCTGTAAATGTTGCCATTTAGGCCTGTGGACACTGAGGCTTTCCTCAGCCTCTATTTTTCTCGGTGTGCTGTCCCTACATTACACCAGCAATTGTGTCCCGTAAAATCACTTGTGCCCTGACCAACGCAGCTATTGGGAAGGTCCACTAAACGACGGACACATGGACAAGTGTTTTTGGCCAGGGGCACTACATTTCCATTACGGCACACTGGGTGAACCTTGTGGAGGCCTGTAGCAAGTCGTACCCTGGGATGGCACAGGTGCTACAGATGCCGAGGATTGCGTGCCCTACTTCCATCAGGATTACCGTCACCACCTACATTAGTGGGTGCAACCCCCCCTTCTCCTCCTCCACCTCCTCCTCCACTCTGAATTCTCATCTTGCAGCAGCAGTCAACCATCAGTCAGTAGCTGGAAGCAGTGTAGCACAGCAGTGGGGAAGTGGCAACAGTCCGTGCTGAAACTTATTTGCAGAGCTGTGGCAGGGTATAAGGGACCAGGTTGGTTGTGTCTGATAATGGCCATAACTTGTTGGCAGCTTTGTAGCTTGGCAAGCTCACACACATGGCAATCATACAACATATATGTACCATGCACAACAAACATCCCAAACTTATACATTAATATAAATAAAAACATAACACAAGAGAGTGGAGGTAAACTAATGGCATGGCCTGTTTAAGAACTCATAAATAACCAAATAACCATAACATATTTTACATCCTCTTCATGAAGTCAAACCATAACAATAAAAACTCAAACAATGGAACAAAACAGGCCCAGCTCTCAGCCAATCACGGCCCTCACCAGGCAGAATGACAACTCTGCTCAGTGACCACAGCAAATGTCAGGAAATTGTCCCTCAAAAACCTGTCCTATTAATAAAATCTTAATCACTGGGCAGAAAACAACCTCTGCTCAGTGAAGAAGGCAAAATTGTACATGGGGCAAATGCTGATATGGCCATGTGGATCCCTCTTTAATGTCCGGGATCCGGCCATACCATGTCTAGCCCACGTGTTCTGAAATCTCTCAAAACCTACCCCAATGTGCCTGAGCTACTGGTGAAGGTGCGCCATGTGTGTGCCCATTTCAGAAAGTTATCTACAGCTGCCGACGGTCTGGCAACGCAGCTGCAGTGCTTGTATTTGCCAGCTAACCGACTGTTGTGCGACGTGAGCACACGCTTGAATTCCACATTATTATTATTTATTATTAAAGCGTCTTTCATTCCATAGCGCTGTACATATGAAAAGGGGTATACATACATAATACAGACAATTGCACTAAGCATGAACAAGTACAGAAGGAGAGAGGGCCCTGCCCGTGAGGGCTTACAATCTACACACATTACACATGTTGGTCAGGCTTTGTGAGCAGCAGAAGGCAGCAGTGGAATACCAGCTGCAACATGGTCTTGTATGTCTGACTTCTGTGAGGTTTTATGCAACTTCAGGTTGTTCAGTTCACCCTTCGTGACCTCCGCTATAAAGAGAACTCATCTCTCATTCCTGTGGTGGAGAGGACAAGCAAAATGGTGCAATACCAGAAGGTCTTTTTTGAAAAATTGCTCCATAAATTTCCATTTGACAACGCCGGTGGCAGAGTATGTAGTTCCTTGGGCAACCCAGGAGGGGAGATGAGGAGAACACACAGCAGTTCCAACAGAGGCAGGATAACACTCTCCAAGGCCTGGGACAGTTTCTTGACACCCCTCCAGCACCCTCACCTTCATGCATGGCCTAGTTTAACAAGGATGGAAAAAATGTGGAAGATGGTGAAAGAGTACATAGCAGACCGTGTCATCCTCAGTCATCCCTCTGTGCCTTACAACTACTGCGTGTCCAAGCTGGACACGTGGCACGAACTGGCACTCTACAGCTATAGGTAAATGATAAGGAACATAGAAGACATACTATATTGGACTGTAGTATTCAGGGTATATGACCGTGTGGGCACTTTGCGATAAATAAGTGGGTTTTGGGTTGCAGTTTCGGCACTCAGTCTCTAAAAGGTTCACCATCGCCATCACTGTTTTAGAGGGTTAGCGCACCTGGAGGCGCTCAGCTACATTCTTTTACTCAGTTTCATTGCGCCCAGGGCCATGGCCTCTGCATGCACCATCAGCATCACGGCCACTTGCACGTCCCTTACTGGCCGCCCTCTTAATATTAAATGTTATATATGCTTAAAAGTATGTCACACGTACAGTAGCGTAGGATTTGTAAGTGTATGCGCCAATAAATTAAAACAGGTATTTGGGATGCGCACAGACTAGCATACACCGGCTGCGGATAAAGTACAGTATATGTCAGTGATATGTTTGAAATGCACACACAGTAGATGTTGCACAAATAATTTACATTTCCCCAAAATACACTGTTTTCACATGTGGTACAGTATTTGACACAGAGAGCCACATGCTATGGACACGAGATGTTGCACAAATAATTTACATTTCACCAAAATACACTGTTTTCACATGTGGTACCGTATTTGACACAGAGAGCCACATGCTATGGACACTAGATTAGGCCCAGATTAATTAGATTTGTTTTATTTAGATAGATCAGACACTGTTTTCAGATGTGGTACAGTATTTGACACAGAAAGCCACTCACTATGGAGACTAGATGTTGCACAAATTTGTTAAATTTCCCCAAAAAACATAGTTTGCGGATGGAGTACAGTATATATCACGGATGTGGATTAAATGCACACACAGCTGTGGCACAAATTTGTTAAATTTCCCCCAAGAACATAGTTTGCGGATGGAATACAGTATAGGTCACGGATGTGGATCAAACACACACAAAGATGTGGCACAAATTATTTCAATTTCCCCAAAAAACATATTTTGCGGATGGAATACAGTATAGGTCACGGATGTGGATTAAACGCACACACAGATGTGGCAAAAATTAGTTAAATTTCCCAAAAAAATATAGTTTGCGGATGGAATACAGCATATGTCACGATTGTGGATTAAACGCACACACAGATGCTGCAAAAATTAGTTAAATTTCCCCCAAAAACATAGTTTGCGGTTGGAGTACAGTATATTTCATGTATGTGGATTAAACGCATACACAGATGTGGCACAAATTATTTCAATTTCCCCAAAAAACATAGTTTGCGGATGGAATACAGTATATGTCACGGATAAGGATTAAACACACACACAGATGTGGACAATTTTTTTTTGCGGATGTAGGACTGTATAAGTCACGCATGTGGATTAAACGCACACACTATTGACAATAAATGTGGAGCTGATTAGTTGAATTTACGCAAAAATACAGTCTGCGGATGATGTACAGTATATGTCACTAATAGGTATTTTAAAAAATATATATTTCTGCTTTCAAACACACACACTAGCCCTTAAAAGGATTACTGGTTGCATGAAAAGCTTTAGGTAGTTGTTAAAACAGCGATTTTTATCCCTGCACTGTCTCTTCCTCAGCACGGTTGTCCTTGAGACTGATCAATTGAGCGCAGGTACTCAAAATATATTACTGCTCTCAAACACACACACACTTTTGTGTCTTTGCAAATCTTGTTTCTAATAAAATCTGTTAAATTTCGCTTCACACACTATCTTTCCCTGCCTACGCTCTGCTCTCCCTGACACTGACTGAGCCGAACACATGTCATCGGGTGCTATATAGCACCCGATGACGCGTTCCAGTCAGCCAATCAGTGTAATGGCAGTAGCAGGGGCGTAGCTAAAGGCTCATGGGCCCTGGTGCAAGAGTTCAGCTTGGGCCCCCTTCCCTCAGTGCTTTGTGTGTCTTCTTATGTGGCACAACTGTATTTGGGCCCTCAGGCTCCAGGGCCCGGTAGCGACTGCTACCTCTGGACCCCTATAGCTACGCCCCTGGCCAGTAGCTAACATGGCTACGGCATTACACTGAAGGGCATTACTTACTTGCACGTTGATTGGCTGCTTAGGAGGCGCCAAATGTGCGGGGAGGAGACTCGAGCATTTCGCTTGAGCACACGTGGTACTCGGCCAAGTACCGCCATGGGCCGAGCATAGCGATGCTCGAGCCTAACCGATATTGGGCCGAGTATGCTCGCTCATCACTAAGTAGGATCTGATTGATTGCTATGGGCAACTATATAGCACTCGATGACGCGTTCCGGCCAGCCAATCAGTGTAATGCTGGTAGCTAACATGGCTACGGCATTACACTGAAGGGCATTACTTACCTGCACGTTGATTGGCTGCTTAGGAGCTGCCAAAAGTGTGGGGAGGAGACTTGAGCATTTCGCTCTAGCACACGTGGTACTGACATGGGCCGAGCATAGCGATGCTCGAGCCGAACCGGTACTGGGCCAAGCATGCTCGCTCATCACTTAGTGGGATCTGATTGATAGCTATGGGCAACTAAGACAGTTCTACTTTACACCAGTTTTGATAAATCTTTTGTATGTCTACATAGGTAACACTCTTATTATTACTCTAATGATACATGGTTTGACAGACAGATAACTATAAATAGATAGATAGATAGATAGATAGATAGATAGATAGATATCCCAAAAAAATAAAAAATACAGGAAAGGATAGAGCAGCACCACTAGATGATGTTGAAATTGTGTGCCTGCGCTGAGGATGCGATCAAACCTCCAGAGAAAAATTTGAAAAAACTCCACAGAACTCCCCAGATAAAATTCTCAGTAGTAGTGCCCTTTGGTGATAGTGAATAAAGTACACTACCAAACTTTTCTTGCGAGTGCCATAGAGTTTTTTTCTGACAGACAGACAGACCAATAGCTAGATACAGTGTCATGCATGTTTGGGCACCCGTGGTCAAAATTACTGTTACTGTGAACACTTAAAGGGGTTTTTCCATGATTAATGTAAAATATGAAAATCAGGGAACATATAGTACATGATAGTCTCTTTGTAACAAAGCTAGAACCAGCCCTGTACCTGATATAGATCCAGAGATCTCCCCATTCATTGTTCTTCTAGATTTTTATCAAGCTGGCAGCTCAAGGGGAGTGTCTTTTGTGCTGCAGCTCAGGGGGTGTGTCTTTTGTGCTGCAGCTCAGGGGGCGTGTATTTTCTGCTGCAGCTCAGGAGGTGTGTCTTTTCTGCTGGAGCTCTCTCCCTATCACAGCTCAGGAAGCAGTTGAAGGATGAAACTGAGCATGTGCGGCCTTCTCAGTGAGCCGGACAAAGAAATAAGTAAAAGAACATTGAGCATGTGGCACATACAGATATATTTATTGAATAACTCAGTGGCTATACAATATTTTATATTACAATATTACATGCAATTACGAAATTATTCAAATCCAGGTACTGGTTTGAAAACTGTAGAATATTTTTTGTGTGACAACCTTTTTAAGCAAGTTGAAGATGAAATGATCTCCAAAAGGCATAAAGTTAAAGATGACACATTCCTTTAGTATTTTAACAAAAACTATTATTCATCTTTTACATTTTCAAAATAAAATAAAAAGGGTCAGAAACAAAACCTTGGGCACCCTGCATTGGTAGTACCAAGTAGCACCCTCTTTGGCAAGTATCACAGCTAGATAACTCCTTTTGTAACCAACTAAGGGTCTTTCAATTCTTGCTGACCGATTTTCTTTCATTCTTCTTTACAAAAGTCTTCCAGTTCTCTGAGATTCCTGGGCCTTACATACACTGCTCTTTTAAGGTCTATCCACAGATTTTTAATGATGTTCAGATTAGAGGACGGTGAGGGCCATGTAAAACCTTCAGCTTGAGCCTTTTGAGGTAGCCTATTGTAGATTTCGAGGTGTGTATATGATCTTTATAAATTTGTAGAAGCTAACCTATTTTAAACGTCAGCTTTTTTTTTACAGTTGGTGTTATGTTTGCTTCCAGAATTTGCTGGAATTTCATTGAATCCATTCTTCCCTCTACCCATAAAATGTTCCCCGTGCCATTGGCTGCAACATAGCCCCAAAACATGATTGATCCACCCCCATGCTTAATGGTTGGAGAGAACAATGTAGAACAATGTACCAGAATTACAGAGTCTGCTAAATCTTCATGAAGGTCCTTTGCAGTCAAGCGGGGGTTCTTATTTGCCTTTATAGCAATCCTACGAGACCTTCTCTTGCCCTCCACTGTTGCCCTTCTGTTAACTACTATTTCTTAATTACATTTCAAAATGAGGAAATGGCAACCTGAAAACACTTTGCTATCTTCTTATAGCCTTCTACTGCTTTGTGGGCAGCTGCTTAGAGGAACCCATAGTTGCTATTTTTTGGGGACAAGGTTAGAGGAATCTGGGTATTTATAAAGCTTTGAAATTTGCATCATCTGGACTTTCTTTAACGATCATTGTGAACAAGCCTTAAAGGGAGTCTTTCACCCCAAATGTGCAATCTAACACTAACACCATAATGGTTCTCACATTAAAATCCTTCTTACCATAATGTTGTCTGTTGCATAGTTTGTCTAAAAAACACTTTTATTGTATATGTAAATCAGGGTCTGAAGGTACCCAGGGGCGGTGTTCCAACCCCGTGCCCAGGCCCCGCGCTGATTTTTATGTGCAACCACTCCCCTTTCACCCATTTTGCCGGCCCGTACGTCACGCTCCAGCTGACGCTGCATCAGAGGGCTGTCATCGGCGCAGGCATGGGATTTCAGAAGAAGAAAAGGAAGTGATCAGCCAGAGAAAGGGCGGGCCAAATGGATGAAAGGGGAGTGGTTGCACATGAAAATCAGTGCGGGGCCTGGGCACCAGCCATTGGAACTCCGTCCCTGGGCACCTTCAGACCCTGATTTACATATACAATAAAAGTATTTTTTAGACAAACTATGCAATGGACAACATCATGGTAAGAATTATTTTAATGTGGGAATTGTTATCGATGCAATGGTGTTAGTGTTAGATGTTAGTGCTAGTGTTAGTGCACATTTGGGGTGAAAGACTCCATTTACCCTAACAGGCTATTTAATGTCTGAGACCTCTGTCAAAGTTATCTGAGCGCTCAAATCTCTTTGGGTCGCCATACTTTTTTTCACCCTAAAATTGTACAAAATAATTGTATAATTATATTGCTTAATAGGTTGAAAGGTGCTTCATCTTTAACTTTATGCCTTTTGTAGACGGTTTCATCTTCAACTTGCTTTGCTGTTCACAGTAACAGTAATTTTGACCAGGGGTGCTCAAACTTTTGCATACCACTGGCAACTTTCCCTTTAAATTTTTGTGGACAACTGAACCAGCAATCACGAACAACCCAACATTTTTACATACATACACCTCTTTTTAGAGACCATGCCCCCATTCCATGCCCTCAAAATGCCCTAAACATAATGCCCTTGAATCACAAACACCACAAAACTAAAGGAGTTGTCTAGTAATAAAATATGGCAGCAGCATATGGAAAAAAAATCCACAATTCTCAGCTGTTACATCCTCACTACTGTATTATGAGTGCTTTGTTGCTGCAGTGATAATGCGTGTGATGGACTGGACTTTGTGACATCATTGCTGCGACCAATGTGGGGAGTCGCTCTGGTAGACAGCGGTGCGGGTGCAGTTTAGAGGCAAAACAAGGAGTCCAGATTGTGCAACAAACAGTGTTTTATTCACACTTGCACACAAAATGAAAAACAGTCTCTTGGTGACAGTTCACACACAACGGAAATAACGTAGCCAAACAAAAACAGTCCAACACAGGTTCAGTCACCTGGGAGGTGTAGGTGCAGGTTCGCACCACGCTGTCGGCCCAGCCGCAGGAGAATCCAGCTTCAGGTAGCCAGGAACAAAATACCTCCTTGCTGAGCTCTTTCCTCCTGGACAGAGAACTCCCAGCCCTGTTAGCAGCTCCAGGATAATCACACTCCCCAGACACAGCTGCTGGCTGCGTTTTATATCCAGCCCAAAACATGGACTGGACCGTGGGGAGCAGCCACCCACCCTACTCTTTAGCTGCTCCCAGTAAGAGCCGGCCCGGATCGGCTTTGCAGCCATGCTATTTAACAAAGCCAAACAGCACTAGCTGCTGCAGACAAAAACCCGGCTCTCACCTCACCGAGGCCAGCAACCTCGGTGACACGTACCTGCCATCACATATGACACCTTGCACCTTACCACACCATGTAAACGAAGACTGACAGGGATATAAAGAGCAAGTATGTAAATCTGTCACAGTGTTGGTGATGTACAGGTGTAACCACTGCAGCCAATCACTGTCCTCAGTATTATACCACTGATTGGCTGCAGTGGCAACATCTCCTATTCCAGCAAGTCCCCACTACAGTTTATAAACAGCCATAAACAAATGGGGGAGAATAATATGCATCCACAATACATATGTGCCAAACTGTTGATCCGCTAAGGACAGCAGAAGAAAACACTCGGGTTTTGCGGACTGTCCGTAAATTTACAGACAGTTGGCAACCCTGCACTGTAGATAGATAGTAAATAGAATAATAAATGATAGATAGATCAATAGATTTATAAACATAATAGTTGCATAAAAATGTGTAGATGGATGATATGATAATATTTATTATGTGAAAGATGAATAATCTGTGAATCAGTGATTTAGATAACGTATGCTTAATTTTATCATTTGCAGGTGCCTAAGTACAGAGGTGCACAGTGATAGTTTTCCTCTTTCACATGTACGCCTTAGGACCACCGCTGACAAGAGAAAGGATATATTTGATGTAATTTTGTGCTCAGCATGCATACAAAATAGTTCTGGAGAGATGTTCCAGATTATTTCTGCTCTTCCTCCATACAATGTTATTTGACCAGTGCCGGTATTTGGACGTGCTTTATAAATATTGAGTCACTCGTGGTATATCTCAGTGGGGCATTATCATAGAGACAGAATAAAGGATCACTGCTGTCTCTGTGTTCTATAAACTAACAAGGTAATGCATTGTCGGGAAGACGAATATATAAATATATTAACTGATATTTTTCTGCATGATTTCTTTTATATACAGGAACCAAAGGCAGAATATTATTCAGATCTGGACTATTATGGATCAAGGAGAACAGTGATCAATGTTAAAGACAGTGCAAGATTGTGCAGAATATCCATAATTAGTAAAAGGAGCCAATAGGGTCAGGCTGGTATATCTTTGATTCTTATGCTCTAATGCAACTATGGGCCTTTAGCACCAAAGGAAATAACAACTACTGCTGCCAAGATAAGGCTCCTTTTATGACATCACTTCCTGCCTACAGCCATTGGCTAAAGCTACACATCAACCTTATGGACAATACGGAACTATTTAGAACCAGTTCCAAAAATGAGGTCTCTGCTCCGCAGGACTGCTTTTTCTGTGACTATACTCACCTCTGTGCAGGACTGCATTTTCTGTGACTATACTCACCTCCGTGCAGCAATGCTTTATCTGTCACTAAACTGTATTTGTATAATCTGTGTTTCCATATCTTCTATATTATATAATATGTAGGGTTGAGCGGACACCTGGAAGTTCGGGTTCGCCGGGTTCGGCCGAACAACGCTGAAAGTTCAGGTTCGGCACCCGAACTTAACCCGAACCCGAACCCCATTGAAGTCAATGGGGACCCGAACTTTGGGGAACTAAAAGGGCTCTAAAAAAGTCATGGAAAGGGCTAGATGTCTGCAAATAGAAGCAAAATGGGGATAAGAACAGGACAAATGGAGTCTGGCAGGCATATGGCAGGCGTAAAGGGCAAGCTCAGTCAAAGTGCCCAATTTGGAGACAAAGAAGTTGAATGGGGCAGACCCATCAGTCAGTACGTGTAGGCGTGTGCACACATACAGTTCCACCATTTTGCCGAAATGATGCCTCCTGGTAAGACGTTCCATATCATCTGGTGGTGCTGGTTCTTGTGGCGTGCTGACAAAGCTTTTCCACATTCCAGCCATGCTAACCCTGCCTTCTGAGGTGCTGGCGGTGCCCCAGCTGCGTTGGCGACTTCTTCCTCCTCCTCTGCCTTCGCCTTGTGCTTCCACTGAGGCCCTGGTGTCAGGTGGGAATGCCATCAGCAGTGCGTCTACCAGCGTGCGCTTGTAGCAGTGCGTCTACCAGCATGCGCATCTTCCGATCATGCTCCAGTGAGGAAATTAAGGACAGCACGTTAGACTGGTTAGAATGTAGGCAACTCGACGGTCGTTGCACAGGCACTGCAGCATGTAGTTGCTCATGTGTGCCAGGCTGCCCAGAGGCAACGACAAGTTGTCCTCTGTGGGAAGTGTATCGTCTGTGTCCTCTGTATCCCCCCAGCCACGCTGCAGTGATGGCCCTGAGCTGCTTTGGGTGCCACCCTGCTGTGAACACGTTTACTCCTCCTTATCATCATCCTCCTCCTCATCCTACAGAACTGTGCCCTGGCTGAATAATTGTGTACATGGCCTATGTTGGTGTAGGAACCCACCCTCCGAGCCACTTGTGAATGACTGGGGTAATAACCGTGGAAATGATCACTCTTCCTCCTGTGCCACATCCTCTTCCATCATCACAAAAAGTGTTTTTTCAAGGAGACATAGAAGTGGGATAGTAACGCTGATCATGGCGTCATCGGCACTGGTCACGTTGGTGGAGTACTCGAAACAGCGCAACATGGCACACAGGTCTCACATGAAATGGTGCTGTTCCGCAGAGCGACCCACCCATGTGTGCTGCAGCTTAATCTCCACTATCGTCTGCTGCTGCTTGCACAGTCTCTCCAGCATGTACAAGCTGGAGTTCCACCTTGTGGGCACGTCGCATAAGAGGTGGTGAGCGGGAAGGCCGAAGTTACGCTGCAGCGCAGACAGGCGAGCAGCAGCAGGGTGAGAACGTCAAAAGCGCGCCCAGATGGCCCGCATTTTCTGCAGCAGCTCTGACATATCGGGGTAGTTTTTCAGGAATTTCTGCACCACCAAATTCAGCACATGTGCCAGGCAAGGGTTGGGCGTCAAATCGGCTAGGCCCAGAGCTGCTACGAGATTTCGCCCATTATCGCACACCACCGGGCCGGGCTTGAGGTTCAGTGGTACGAACTACTCATCGGTCTCTTGTTCCATGCCCGTCCACAACTCCTGCGCGGTGTGGGGTTATTCTCCCAAACAGATCAGTTTCAAAACAGCCTGCTGTCATTTCCCCCTGGCTGTGCTGAAGTTAGTGGTAAAGGTGTTACGCTGAGCGGATGAGGAGGTGGTAGAGGAGGAAGCGGAGTAGGAGGAGGAGGCAACAGGAGGCAAAGAGAAATGCCCTGCAATCCTCGGTGGTGGAAGGACATGCGCCAAACTGCTATCCAACTCAGGCTCAGCCGCCACTACATTTACCCAGTGTGCTGTTAGAGAGATATAACATCCCTGCCCGTGTTTACTGGTCCACGTATCGGTTGTTATGTGGACCTTGCCACAGATGGTGTTGCGCAGTACACACCTGATTTTGTCTGCCACTTGGTTGTGCAGGGAAGGGATGGCTCACCTGGAAAAGTAGTGGTGGCTGGGAACCACATACTGTGGGACAGCCACCGCCACAAGGTTTTATAAAGTGTCCGTCTCCACCAGACGGAATGACAGCATTTCAAAGGCCAGGAATTTTGAAATGCTTGCATTCAGGGCCAGGAATTGCGGGTGGGTAGGGGAGTACTTCCTCTTTCGCGCCAGTGTTTGGGAGATGAACAGCTGAATGCTGCCATGGGCCATTGTGGAGATGCTTGGTGATGGAGGTGGTGGCGTTGCTGCCACATCCTCTGTTTGCGGGGTGTCAGGTGCCACTGTCACTCCAGAGGTGGAGGAAGAGGTCGAGACTGCAGCAGAAAAGAGAGCAGGAGGAGCCTGAGACCTTTCTTGGTTTTTTAGGTGTTTACTCCACTGCAGCTTACATGCCTGGTCATGCAGGTTGTGCTCAGGTTTAGGGTACTTTCACACTTGTGTTTTTCTTTTCCGGCATTGTGTTCTGTCAAAGGGGCTCAATGCAGGAAAATAACTGATCAGTTATATCCTAATTAGAGATGAGAGAACACCTGGAAGTTCGGGTTCGGGAAGTTCGGCCAAACTTCCCGAAAATGTTCGGGTTCGGGATCCGAACTCGACCCGAACTTTATCCTGAACCCGAACCCCATTGAACTTTTAGGCACTAAAAAGGCTGTAAAATAGCCCAGGAACGGGCTAGAGGGCTGCCAAAGGCAGCAAAATGTAGGTAAATCCCCTGCAAACAAATGTGGATAGGGAAATTAATTAAAATAAAATAAAATAAATAAAATTTAACCAATATCAATTGGAGAGAGGTCCCACTGCAAGGAATCATGCGTCATATCACCCAACACTGGAGAAGGCCACTTTCCGTTATTTTGGCCCCAGCACCCAGACAGAGGAGAGAGGTCCCACAGCAAGAAATCATGCGTTATATCACCCGCCACTGGAGAAGGCCACTTTCAGTTATTTCAGCCCAGCACCCAGACCCAGGATACAGGTCCCACATCAAGGAATCATGCGTCATATCACCCACCACTGGAGAAGGCCACTCAGTTATTTCGGCCCCAGCACCCAGACAGAGGAGAGATGTCCCACAGCAAGGAATCATGCGTCATATCACCCACCACTGGAGAAGGCCACTCAGTTATTTCGGCCCCAGCACCCAGACAGAGGAGAGAGGTCCCACAGCAAGGAATCATGCGTCATATCACCCACCACCGGAGAAGGCCACTTTCAGTTATTTCAGCCCAGCACCCAGACCGAGGATACAGGTCCCACATCAAGGAATCATGCGTCATATCACCCACCACTGGAGAAGGCCACTCAGTTATTTCGGCCCCAGCACCCAGACAGAGGAGAGATGTCCCACAGGAAGGAATCATGCGTCATATCACCCACCACTGGAGAAGGCCACTCAGTTATTTCGGCCCCAGCACCCAGACAGAGGAGAGAGGTCCCACAGCAAGGAATCATGCGTCATATCACTCACCACTGGAGAAGGCTACTTTCAGTTATTTCAGCCCAGCACCCAGACCGAGGATACAGGTCCCACATCAAGGAATCATGCGTCATATCACCCACCACTGGAGAAGGCCACTCAGTTATTTCGGCCCCAGCACCCAGACAGAGGAGAGATGTCCCACAGGAAGGAATCAAGCGTCATATCACTCACCACTGGAGAAGGCCACTCAGTTATTTAGGCCCCAGCACCCAGACAGAGGAGAGAGGTCCCACAGCAAGGAATAAGGCGTCATATCACCCACCACCGGAGAAGGCCACTTTCAGTTATTTCGGCCCAGCACCCAGACAGAGGAGAGAGGTCCCACAGCAAGGAATCATGCGTCATATCAACCACCACCGGAGAAGGCCACTCTCAGTTATTTCGGCCCAGCACCCAGACAGAGGAGAGAGGTCCCACAGCAAGGAATCATGCGTCATATCAACCACCACCGGAGAAGGCCACTCTCAGTTATTTCGGCCCAGCACCCAGACAGAGGAGAGAGGTCCCACAGCAAGGAATCATGCGTCATATCAACCACCACCGGAGAAGGCCACTTTCAGTTATTTCGGCCCAGCACCCAGACAGAGGAGAGAGGTCCCACAGCAAGAAATCATGCGTCATATCAACCTCCACCGGAGAAGGCCACTCTCAGTTATTTCGGCCCAGCACCCAGACAGAGGAGAGAGGTCCCACAGCAAGGAATCATGCGTCATATCAACCACCACCGGAGAAGGCCACTCTCAGTTATTTCAGCCCAGCACCCAGACAGAGGAGAAAGGTCCCACAGCAAGGAATCATGCGTCATATAGAAACATAGAAACATAGAATGTGTTGGCAGATAAGAACCATTTGGCCCATCTAGTCTGCCCAATATGCTGAATACTATGGATAGCCCCAGGCCCTATCTTATATGAAGGATGGCCTTATGCCTATCCCATGCATGCTTAAACTCCTTCACTGTATTTGCAGCTACCACTTCTGCAGGAAGGCTATTCCATGCGTCCACTACTCTCTCAGTAAAGTAATTCTTCCTGATATTACTTTTAAACTTTTGCCCCTCTAATTTAAAACTATGTCCTCTTGTAGCAGTTTGTCTTCTTTTAAATATTCTCTCCTCTTTTACCGTGATGATTCCCTTTATGTATTTAAAAGTTTCTATCATATCCCCTCTGTCTCTTCTTGCTTCCAAGCTATACATGTTAAGGTCCTTTAACCTTTCCTGGTAAGTTTTGTCCTGCAATCCATGTACTAGTTTAGTAGCTCTTCTCTGAACTCTCTCCAAAGTTTCAATATCCTTCTGCAGATATGGTCTCCAGTACTGCACACAATACTCCAAATGAGGTCTCACTAGTGCTCTGTAGAGCGGCACGAGCACCTCCCTCTTTCTACTGTTAATGCCTCTCCCTATACACCCAAGCATTCTGCTGGCATTACCTGCTGCTCTATGACATTGTCTGCCCACCTTTAGGTCGTCTGATATAATGACCCCTAAATCCCTTTCCTCAGATACTGAGGTTAGTACTGTATCACTGATTTTATATTCTGCTCTTGGGTTTTACGCCCCAGGTGCATTATCTTGCACTTATCGACATTAAATTTTAGTTGCCAGATTTTTGACCATTCCTCTAGTTTTCCTAAATCCTTTTCCATTTGGTGTATCCTCCAGGAACATCAACCCTGTTACAAATCTTTGTGTCATCAGCAAAAGACCCACCTTACCATTGAGGCCTTCTGCAATTTCGCTGATAAAGATATTAAACAAAATGGGTCCCAGAACAGATCCCTGAGGTACCCCACTGGTAACAATACCATGGTCTGAATATACTCCATTGACTACAACCCTCTGTTTTCTGTCCTTCAGCCACTGCCTAATCCATTCAACAATATGTGAGCTCAAGCTCAAAGACTGCAGTTTATTGATAAGCCTTCTATGTGGGACAGTATCAAAAGCCTTACTAAAGTCCAGATAAGCGATGTCTACTGCACCTCCGCCATCTATTATTTTAGTCACCCAATCAAAAAAGTCAATAAGATTAGTTTGAAATGATCTCCCTGAAGTAAACCCATGCTGTTTTTTATCAATCAACCCATGGGTTTTTAGATGTTCCACAATCCTCTCCTTGAGTATGGTTTCCATTAATTTCCCCACTATTGATGTCAGGCTTACTGGCCTATAGTTGCCTGATTCCTCTCTACTACCTTTCTTGTGAATTGGCACAACGTTTGCTAATTTCCAATCTTCTGGGACGACACCTGTTACCAGTGATTGGTTAAATAAATCTGTTAATGGATTTGCTAGTACACCTCTAAGCTCTTTTAATAGCTTTGGGTGTATCCCATCAGGCCCCTGTGATTTATTTGTATTAATTTTGGACAGCTGACTTAGAACCTCTTCCTCTGTAAAGACACATGCATCAAAGGATTCATTAGTCTTCCTCCCCAACCACTCGTTGGTCTGTTGTTCAATACCCCGCCACAACTCTTGCGCGGTGTGGGGCCTGTCCCCCAAACATATGAGTTTCAGAATGGCCTGCTGACGTTTTCCCCGGGCTGTGCTGAAGTTGGTGGTGAAGGTGTGTGGCTGACTGGATGTGCTTTTGGAAGCAGAGGAGGAGGAAGCCGAGTAGGAGGAGGAGGCTACAGGAGGCAAAGAATGATTCCCTGCGATCCTTGGCAGCGGAAGGACGTGCGCCAAGGAACTCTCCACCTGCTGCCCAGCCGCCACTACATTTACCCAGTGTGCAGTTAGGGAGATATAGCGTCCCTGGCCGTGCTTACTGGTCCACGTATCTGAGGTTAGGTGGACCTTGCCACAAATGGCGTTGCGCAGTGCACACTTGATTTTATCGGATACTTGGTTGTGCAGGGAAGGCATGGCTGTCTTGGAGAAGTAGTGGCGGCTGGGAACAACATACTGTGGGACAGCCATGGACTTCAGCTGTTTGAAGCTGTCTGTGTCCACCAGCCTGAATGACAGCCTTTCAAAGGCCAGTAGTTTAGAAATGCTGGCATTCAGGCCCAGGGCTCGAGGGTGGCTAGGTGGGAATTTACGCTTTCTCTCCAAGGTTTGTGAGATGGAGAGCTGAACGCTGCCGTGTTACATGGTGGAGATGCTTGGTGACGCATGTGGTGTTGTCGGTGGCACATCCTCTGTTTGGTGGGCGGCAGATGCCAATATTCCTCCCGAGGCGGAGGAAGAGGCCGAGGCAGCAGCAGAAGAGGGAGCAGGGGGAGCCAGAGTGAGTTCCTTTTTAAGGTGTTTACTCCACTGCAGTTCATGCTTTGCATGTAGATGCCTGGTCATGCAGGTTTTGCTAAGGTTCAGAACGTTAATGCCTCGCTTCAGGCTCTGATGGCACAGCATGCAAACCACTCGGGTCTTGTCGTCAGCACATTGTTTAAAGAAGTGCCATGCAAGGGAACTCCTTGAAGCTGCATTTGGGGTGCTCGGTCCCTGGTGGCGGTGGCCAGTAGAAGGCGAACTCTCTTGGCAGCGGCTGGTCTGCTGTTGGCTCGGTCTCACCACTGCCTCTTCCTCTGAACTATGAAAGTCAGTGGCACGACCTTCATTCCATGTGGGGTCTAGGACCTTATCGTCCCCTGCATTGTCTTCCACGCAGTCTTCCTCCCTGACCTCCTGTTCGGTCTGCACACTGCAGAAAGACGCAGCAGTTGGCACCTGTGTTTCGTCATCATCAGAGACGTGCGGACTCCGATGAGGTGGTATTCCCATGTCCTCATCATCAGGAAACATCAGTGGTTGTGCATCAGTGCATTCTATGTCTTCCACCACTGGGGAAGGGCTAGGTGGATTCACTTGGGAAACCCTGCCAGCAGAGTCTTCAAACAGCATAAGAGACTGCTGCATAACTTGAGGCTCAGACAGTTTCCCTGATATGCATGGGGGTGATGTGACAGGCTTGGTTTTCAGGTGCCACCTGTGCGCTCTCTGCAGAAGACTGGGTGGGAGATAATGTTGTGAACATGCTGGATCCACTGTCGGCCACCCAATTGACTAGCGCCTGTACCTGCTCATGCCTTACCATCCTTAGAACGGCATTGGGCCCCACCAAATATCGCTGTAAATTCTGGCGGGTACTGGAACCTGAGGTAGTTGGTTCACTAGGACGTGTGACTGTGGCAGAATGACAGGCACCTAACACTATCTGCCTATTTATTTATGTAGCGTATTACGCTAATCCAGGCACAGCAGTAACCACTGATTTAGGGGAATATCTCTTTTAGGGCTAGTATTTAGGCCCTGGATGAAAGGTATCCTTTTATGGACAGATTTAAAATTGGCCTGCAACAGCTCGAACTCCAGATTCAGGGTATTGCTATTTTGGCAATTGAATTTAACCCCAGAACAAAATATATGTTTTGGTGGACACTATTATACTTTGCCAGCCACAGCTCAAACCTCTGATTTATGGTATTGATATTTTGGCAATTGAATTTCACCACAGAACAAAATATATGTTTTGGCGGACACTATTATACTTTGCCAGCCACAGCTGAAACCACTGATTTATGGTATTGCTATTTTGGCAATTGAATTTCACCCCAGAACAAAATATATGTTTTGGCGGACACTATGAATCTTGGCCTGCAACAGCTGGGACACCAGATTCAGGGTATTGCTATTTTGGCAATTGAATTTCACCCCAGAACAAAATATATGTTTTGGCGGACACTATGAATCTTGGCCTGCAACAGCTGGGACACCAGATTCAGGGTATTGCTATTTTGGCAATTGAATTTCACCCCAGAACAAAATATATGTTTTTGCGGACACTATGAATACTTGCCTGCAACAGCTGGGACACCAGATTCAGGGTATTGCTATTTTGGCAATTGAATTTCACCCCAGAACAAAATATATGTTTTGGCGGACACTATTATATTTTGCCAGCCACAGCTGAAACCACTGATTTATGGTATTGCTATTTTGGCAATTGAATTTCACCCCAGAACAAAATATATGTTTTTATGGACACTATGAATCTTGGCCTGCAACAGCTGGGACACCAGATTCAGGGTATTGCTATTTTGGCAATTGAATTTAACCCCAGAACAAAATATATGTTTTGGCGGACACTATTATACTTTGCCAGCCACAGCTGAAACCACTGATTTATGGTATTGCTATTTTGGCAATTGAATTTCACCCCAGAACAAAATATATGTTTTGGCGGACACTATTATACTTTGCCAGCCACATCTGAAACCACTAATTTATGGTATTGCTATTTTGGCAATTGAATTTCACCCCAGAACAAAATATATGTTTTTGCGGACACTATGAATCTTGGCCTGCAACAGCTGGGACACCATATTCAGGGTATTGCTATTTTGGCAATTGAATTTCACCCCAGAACAAAATATATGTTTTGGCGGACACTATTATATCTTGCCAGCCATAGCTGAAACCACTGATTTATGGTATTGCTATTTTGGCAATTGAATTTCACCACATAAAATAATCTATCCTTTGCCAGAGAGCAGACAGTATTATACTTGGCTAGCCAAAGCTGGAACACCAGATTTAGGGGATTGGTATTTGGTCAATTGCAATTAACCCATTAATAAAATATAGAAATTGCTATCCTGAGTTTCTAGGGGTGACAATTAGCACAGCCAAGCCCCTGATGTAGGATACAGCAAAAAAAAAACTAGTATTAATGGATTGATGGACTTGCTGGCAGCTTGTTCTGGTGCACCACAAGTCACAAAATGGCCGCCGATCACCCCAGAAAATAAGTGACAGAAAAATGCTCTGTGCAGCCTAAAAACCAGTGAGCAAGTAACTAGCAGAAGTTCAATCATTCACAGCTGTAGATCGATCCGTTCATTAGGTGCTGTTGCTGACTTTTCCCTGCCTAATCTCGCCCTCACAGAAGCTGCGTCCTATCCCTACACTAATCAGAGCAGTGTGACGAGCGGCGCTACGTGACTCCAGCTTAAATAGAGGCTGGGTCACATGCTGCACTTGGCCAATCACAGCCATGCCATTAGTAGGCATGGCTGTGATGGTCTCTTAGGGCAAGAATAAAACGCTAGCTGATTGGCTGCTGTGCAGCCCTTCAGAAAGCGGGAAGTAATCGCCGAACAACGAACCCGAACCCGAACTTTTTTAAAAATGTCCGGGTTCGGGTGCGTGTCCCGGACACCCCAAAATTCGGTACGAACCCGAACTATGCTCGAACTGTTCGCTCAACACTAATCCTAATGCATTCTGAATGGAGAGAAATCCGTTCAGGATGCATCAGGATGTCTTCATTTCAGTCGCTGAACAGCGTTTTGGATGGAGGAAATACCGCAGCATGCTGCGGTATTATCTCCGTCCAAAATGCCGGATCAGTTGCCGGAATGCCGGATCCGGCATTAATTTCCATAGGAATGTATTAGTGCCGGATCCAGCATTAAGAAATACCTGAAGGACAGCTACGTCCTTCAGGCATGCGCATACGCAGACCCTTAAAACTGAAAAAAAAAATACAAGAGGAATCGGTTCTTGCAATGCATTAGTGAGACAGATCTGCATCCGGATCATTCTCCAAATGCTTTCAGTTTACATCCAGATTGCCGGATCCGGCATGCAGTTCCAGCGACGGAACTGCTTGCCGGATCACTCTGCCGCAAGTGTGAAAGTAGCCTTAGGCCTTATTCACACATCCGTTGTGTTTTGCGGATCCACGGATCAATCCCGGCCCCATTCACAGTCAATGGGTCCGCATGTATTCCGCAAAATTGCGGAATACATGCGGACTACATTGCGGATGTGTGAATAAGGCCTTAGAACGTTTATGCCTTGCTTCAGACTCTGATTGCACAGCGTGCAAACCACTTGTGTCTTGCCATTAGCACATTGTCTGAGGAACTGCCATGCCAGGGAACTCCTTGGAGCTGGCTTTGGTGTGCTCGGTTCCTGGGTGCGGTGGCCAGTAGCAGGCTTACTGTCTAGGGGACGGCCACTCGGCTTTTGCACCCTGATTCCTCTTTTGCTGCACTGGTGGCTCTGTGCTACCTCCACCTCTTCCTCTGAACTGCACATGTCACTCGCATGACCTTGATTCCTTGTGTGGTCTAGGACCTCATCATCCTCCACATCATCTTCAACCCACTCTTCACCCCTGCCCTGTGGCAGAAAGCCCCAGCAGTTGGCACCTATGTTTCGTCATCATCAGAGACATGCTGCGGTCGTCTTCCCAAGTCTTCATCCTGAAACGTAATTGATTTGGCATCAGTGAACTCAATCTCCTCCACTTCTGGGGCAAGGCTATGTGGATGGCCCATGGAAACCCTGCCAGCATAGTCATCAAAAAGCATAAGCGACTGCTGCCTGATTTGCAAGGGGGTGAGGTGAAAGACAGATGCCCATGGTCTGCAGGTGCAAACTCTGAGCTTTCAGATCACCCAGCAATCTAAATGGAGAATTTACAGAACATATTTCCCTGTCAGGTATGCAGTGCAGGGGTACAATGAAAGAACAAGGGGTACAGCTCACCCAGCAATCTAAACGCCAAATGTGCAGGATATATTTCCCTGTCAGGTATGCAGTGCAGCAGGAACACACCCTCCAAGCAACTTGTGAATGACTGGCCTGATAACCGTGGAAATGTCCAACCACAATCTAAGAGCTGGATTTACTGATTTTCTTTTACTGTTAGAAATGCAGTGCAGGCCACAATGGTACTTTCTAGCCAAAACAAGGGATTTTTTCCAAACAGAATGTCACAGTTGTATTTACTGATTATATTTCACTATCAGAAATGCAGTGCAGGCTGCAAAGGTACTTTATTGCAAAAAAAGGTGATTCTTTCAACCACAATGTCACAGATGGATTTAATGATTATATTTCACTATGGCAAATGCAGCACAGACCGCAAAGGTACTTTCTGGCAAAAAAAGATGATTTTTTCACCCACAATGAAACAAATGGATTTACTGATTGTCTTTCACTATCAGAAATGCAGCATAGGCCGCAAAGGTACTTTCTAGCAAAAAAAAGTGATTTTTTCACCCACAAGGTCACAGTTGTATTTAATGATTATATTTCACTATCAGAAATGCAGTGCAGCCCGCAAAGGTACTTTCTAGTAAAAAAAAAGGTAATTTATTTCAACCACAATGTCACATATGGATTTAATCACAAATGCAGTGCAGCCCGCAAAGGTACTTTCTGACAAAATGAAGATGATTTTTTTCACCCGCAATGAAACAGATGGGGATTTAATGATTTTCTTTCACTATCACAAATGCAGCACAGTCCGCAAACATACTTTTTAGGCAAAAAAAATATAACAGATGGATTTACAGAATTGATTACACTGTCACATATGCAGCACAAGGGTACTTTACAGAAAAAAATGTGAATATGTCACTCCCTGGGTCGCTGAACTCACAGACAGATTACCTATATTATTTTCCCTTCCCCTGGCACATATACAGTGCAGGTGCACTTAAAAAATGGGTATATGTCGCCCACTGAACTACAAGAACATGATCAAATTATTGTCCATGGCACATATGCAGGTGCAAGTGCACTGCACTTGCACAAAGTGGCCGCCAACGCCCACCTAAATAACTGACAGAATAAAACTTATTTTTCTGTGTCACTGGGCTCAGGGCAGGGTACAAAAATGTTGCATTGGACCCACAAAAAAATTTAAATAAACAAAAATCGCTGTAGATCGTAGACTTAACACCAAGCTCGGATTCTTTCCTAATGTCTCCCTCACAGCAGAGCAGAGCTGACGTGACGAGCAGCGCTATGTGACTCCAGCTCACAGTACGCATGGCTGTGATGGCTTCTAATGGCACACATCTTAAATGCTTGTTCGGGTTCGGGTTCGGGTACACTAACACTAATAATATGGTTTTTATACATACTCATGTTTCAGGACATCTCGTCGACTCTGTAGTTGTTATATAGATAATGTTTAAAGGAAGTGAAGTCCAGCTAACCAGTAAGGTTTCTTATTCTTTCTTTCTTTATTTACGTTGCGATAAAAACTTTTCCAGGTACAGGACAATAACTTGCTGTCTACGCGTTTCAGACCTTACACGTACGGTCCTTACTCATGACAACTTTGTGATCAAATAGCTGCAATATATAGGGGAACAACTCCTCCCACACTTCCCCTCTCAGCAGCAATTAGCACAAAGTCATAACACACTTGTTGCACTTAAATACATGTGCAGGTATACAGACATGCATATAACAGCTCGTGTGGACAGCGTGCACTCCTGACAAGCCTTAAACAATTGTGTGGACTGCGATTCTTTTCCTAAACTGAAAAAGGGTACTAAATATGGCACACACGGCACTGCGTCCGATGTATGAGCTGGACGAACGTATTATAAAAATAAATGCAATTTTCGATGTGCCAAACCCTGAGGTACAGGATACTTTAAACTTGAAGACCACTATATCTGTGCTTGAACAGCTACTCATAAAGGAGTTAAGAACGTGGTGGGATTCTACCTCACTTCAGAAATATATTGATAAGGCCATGATACCGAGGGGCCTAAGAATAAAAAAGAAACCCACCATTGTTTACTCTGAGGATTTTATGTTGCAATGGGATAACATACTATCGGAATGTTCATTGAATTTGATGCGGCTCATAGTGCAGTATGAGCAACAGTCCCTGATTAAAATGAGAGAGGACATTACAACCTTACAAAAAAGCTCTTGGTACATGCAGAGAAGCCCCAATTCACCGATTTGGATAACAAACTGAAGGACAATCTCTCAAAAATTGAAAATGATCTGATTCAGTTTAAACAAGCCAAATACAATTGTGACTTAATGGACTACAACAATAATGAAGTTTATACCTGGGCAGAGAAAAGAGCGAGTACTCCCCGCTCAATTTTGGTCAATTTTGAGGAAAAGGTTTGTTAAAAGGAGGAGAAATCGCCCTAAAGTCACGTTTAGTTCAATTGAGGTTGATTCCTCTGATTCGGCAGCTGATGATGATGATGAGTCCACCTATATAACATTTAAAAGTAATCCTCTCCACTCTTTTCAGGCTAAAATAACCAAAATCTTGCAGGTGGGGCAGGAGTTAGATATACTTACACAAAAGCAGGTAGATTATATGTATGTGACTAATCCGATCATCTCCATATTTCATGCACTACCCAAGGTGCATAAGAATGAGTTCCCCCCACCACTGCGTCCGATTGTACCGGGTATTGGCTCATTCTCAGACTGACTTTCTGAGTGGCTGGATTCGCTAATCCAGTCATTGATTCCGTGTATTCCTGGGTATATACAAGATACTAGATCTGTGTTGCAAGTTTTCTCAAAGTTCATGTGGAAGGAGGAATACACCTGGCTGACAGCAGATGTAACATCATTGTATACTAACATTCCTCATGAACTGGCACTGCAGTCTCTCAGGGGGTTCTTGGAACTATATAGTTCGTATACATTGCAACTCCAGGAATACATGGAAATGGTGATGGAATTTCTGTTCAAGCATAATTTCTTTATGTTTGATTGGGGATATTTTCTCCAAATTTCGGGTGTGTCGATGGGGGTATAGTTCTCTCCCTTCATAGCTAATATATTTATGGCATGGTGGGAGAGGCGCTTCGTTCTCATCGACACACACCCATTCTATGGTTCCGTCCGGTGGTATGGCCGCTACATCGATGACCTGCTGTTTGTATGGTCTGGTGATGTGGCGGCGATACCACTGTTCGAAACCTACATAAATTCTTGTGTTGCTTCCATTAAGTTCAACATACAGCACAATACATGCAGTGCAGTATTTTTGGACTGCTAAAGGGGGATATTGATAGTGGGCAGGTGGTTACTTGCACCTATAGAAAAGAGCTGGCGGGTAATACAATACTGCTAGCGACCTCTTGTCATCCGCCTCATGTGACACAGAACATCCCTAAAGGTGAGATGATAAGAGCGAGATGCAACAGTTCGGACATTAACTCTTTTTTGATTGAGGCAAAAAATATACAGGACCGTCTTTTTAGGAGGAAATATAAATCTGGACAAATAGAATAGTGCAGGAGTTTAGTTGCATCTTTGGACAGAAACAGTCTCCTATTTCCAGGAACCCGTTCAAAAGGATTCCGAGGCAGGTGTGAGGAAGGCTGTTCTTCGGTTTTTTGCACACAATATAGTATGGAATATAATAAAATCTGAAGAACTGTGAAAAAATACTTGCCGGTTCTACATGGGGATAAAGATTGGTCTCCGGTGATAGAACAGGGCATTAAGTGCGTACCACGTAGGGCACAAACAATAGGGGACATTATGAGTCCGGGTCTATTTCAAAGTATAGATAAAATTAAGCCTACCTGGTTGAACAACCCTGGCAGTTACCACTGTGGACACAATAGGTGCATTTGTTGTGGTGTGGTGGAACCCTCTAAAAAATTATTTTCTACGGCTAATGGGAGGGAGTATAAAATTAGTGCATATCTCAATTGTAATACTAAGTTTGCAGTTTATCTTATTACCTGCATTCCTTGCAGGCTACAATACGTAGGGTGCAGTTAGTGATGAGCGGCAGGTGCCATATTCGATTTCGACGAAATTCGCGAATATTCGTATGAATATTCGTTTCATATTCGTCGAAATCGAATATTCGTCATTTTTCTAGTTATCGCGATTAACATGCGATTTAAATAATCGCATATTGCGATTTTAACTTAAGGCTACTTTCCTATTGGTTTCATATCTAGAATTAGCGAGGATGACGGATATGACGAATGTATTCGTCATATTCCTCAAAACGAAGATAACGAAGTATTCTACATCTTCGTTTTAGCAACCTATTCGTCAACTCGCTAATTCTAGCAATCAAATAGGAAGGTTGACTATAGAGACAGCTGTGTTAAATTCAGCTATGCGATTTTTTTTTTTTAATAAATAGAATAATAATAATATAATATAATATAATAATTTTATTAAGTAATATAATTATTGTATTAAAAAAAAATCGCATAGCGAATTTAACACAGCTGTCTGGTAAGTCAACCTTCCTATTTGATTGCTAGAATTAGCGAATAGCTGAAGTTGACGAATAGGTTGCTAAAACGAAGATGTAGAATACTCGTTATCTCGTTTTGAGGAATATGACGAATACATTCGTCATATTCGCTATTCGCTAATTCTACCAAGCCAACCATAACTTCCGTGCTCATGGAGCGTCCCCATCACCATGGGAACGTCTCCATATACTAAAATGTACTGTCGGATTTGAGGAATTACGTTGAAATCGCAATGCGATTAATTCAAGTTATATTAATCGCATTGCGATTTCAACTTAGAGCTGGGTTTATAATGGGTCAGCTTGCTAGAATTAACGAATATGGAATATAGCAGCAGTGCTAAGTTGAAATCACAATGCGATTAATTTAACTTAAAGTATTCGCATTGCGATTTCAACTTAGCACTGCTAGTGCATAGCTATATTCCATATTCGTTAACCCTTTGGCATACTCCTCCCACAGCGTCCCGTCACCATGGGAACGCCTGGTGGTTAGAATATACCATCGGATCTGAGTTAGATCGTGAAAACTCAAATCCGATGGTATATTCTAACACAGAGGCGTTCCCATGGTGATGGGGACGCTAAGTTAGAGTATACCAACACGCGCATACATACGGCTCCCTGCTGCCTGGAGGCACCTGTCCTCTGACAGGGCACTGTGATCTGCACTATTAACCCCTCAGATGCCGCACCTGAGGGGTTAATAGTGCGGATCACAGCACCTGTCAGAGGTCGGGTGCCGCCGGTAGCAGTGCGCCCTCCCACTATTAAAATCATTAATGGCAGTGCGCCTAATTCCCCTCACCAGTATTACAAACATACTGGTGGCCAGTGCCGATCTCCCTATTAAACATCATTGGTGGCCAGTGTGCGCGACAATCCCTCCCCGTATAATTATCGCTGGTCAGTGCGCACTCAATCCCCCTCCTCCCAGTAAAAATCATTGCTGGCAGTGCGCCCTCCCTCTCCCCCTCCCATCATTGGTGGCAGCGGCCTCGATCAGAGTCCCAGCAGTGTAATGCTGGGGCTCGATCAGTTACCATGGCAGCCAGGACGCTACTGCAGTCCTGGCTGCCATGGTAAGCTAGTCAGCATTGTACTTACCTGCGCTGGGCGCCGGCGCTCCTTCCCTCAAACTGTGAGTTTGAGAAGAAGGAGCGCCCGCGGCCCAGCGCAGTAAGTACAATGCTGACTAACTCACCATGGCAGCCAGGACTGCAGTAGCGTCCTGGCTGCCATGGTACCGATCGGAGCCCCAGCATTACACTGCTGGGACTCTGATCGGAGCTGCCGCTGCCACCAATGATGGGAGGGGGAGAGGGAGGCGCACTGCCAGCAATGATTTTTACTGGGAGGGAGGGGGATTGAGTGCGACTGACCAGCGATAATTAATACGGGGGAGGGATTGTCAGGCACACTGGCCACCAATGATGTTTAATAGGGGGATCGGCACTGGCCACCAATTATTGTTTGTAATACTGGTGAGGGGAATTAGGCGCACTGCCCATTAATGATTTTAATAGTGGGAGACGACTGCTGCCGGCGGCACTCGACCTCTGATAGGGGTGCTAGATCCGCACTATTAACCCCTCAGGTGCGGCACCTGAGGGGTTAATAGTGCAGATCACAGTGCCCTGTCAGAGGACAGGTGCCTCCAGGCAGCAGGGAGCCGGTATGTATGCGCGTGTTGGTATACTCTGACTAGCGTCCCCATCACCATGGGAACGCCTCTGTGTTAGAATATACCATCGGATTTGAGTTTTCACGATCTAACTCAGATCCGATGGTATATTCTAACCACCAGGCGTTCCCATGGTGACGGGACGCTAGTGGGAGGAGTATGCCAAAGGGGTTTAACTGTACTGTTTGGAGGGGAAAAAGACGAATATTCTAAAAATGTCAAAACGAATATATTCGCTATAGTGCTATATATTCGTTTTTAGAATATTCGTCTTTTTCAACATCTAAGTCATGATTCCTCCCTGCTTCTTGCTTGTGGGCCGATGACTCATTGACCCACAAGCATTTTAAGCAGGGAGGAATCATTTGTTCAGATGGAAAAAATGACGAATATTCGATATAACGAATATATAGCAGTATATTCGCAATATTCGCGAATTATCGAAGTTGCGATATTCGCGATTAATATTCGCTATTCGAATATTCGCGCTCAACACTAGGGTGCACTACAAATCCAATCAAAACCCGCATACGTAAGCACCTGTCAGATGTTCCCTTCTTTGAAAAACGCAATGTATTGGGGGTGAGCCTGCACTGCGCAGTAGTACATGGGGGCGCCACTTCTCAACTCTCTGTGCAGGGCATTGAAAGGGTTAGATTACCCCCACGAGGGGGCGATCATACGCGTAAACTCTTGAATAGGGAGACATTCTGGATGTTACAGCTGGACACCAGACAACTGGATGGCCTGAATAAAATGCAAGATCTAATACTGCAGTATTGAAATATATATGCAAAAAAATTTTTGTATGGATCACCTTGCGTCTAGAGATGAGCGAACACCTGAAAGTTCGGGTTCGGCCCAGAGTCCGTGTCCAGAGTCCGTGTCCGTGCTCACGGGAAGGAAGGCTGAGGTGAGAGCTGCTATTTTGGATTTGCTATAGATAATGTATATACATTTTTACATTACTCACAAAAAGTTAAGGATATTGTGCTTTTGGGTAAAATTTATAGAAAACTTAAAAAGTTTACACTACAGTGATATTATATCATGAATAGAGATGAGCGAACACCTAGATGTTCGGGTTCGAGAAGTTCGGCCGAACTTCACGAAAATGTTCGGGTTCGGGATCCGAACTCGACCCAAACTTTATCCCGAACCCCTTTGAAGTCAATAGGGACCCGAACTTTTAGGCACTAAAAAGAATGTAAAATAGTCCAGGAAAGAGCTAGAGGGCTGCCAAAGGCAGCAAAGTGTAGGTAAATCCCCTGCAAAAAAATGTGGATAGGGAAATGAATTAAAATAAAATAAAATAAAATAAATAAAAATTAACCAATATCAATTGGAGAGAGGTCCCACAGCAAGGAATCATGCGTCATATCACCCACCACTGGAGAAGGCCACTTTCAGTTATTTCGGCCCCAGCACCCAGACAGAGGAGAGAGGTCCCACAGCAAGGAATCATGCGTCATATCACCCACCACTGGAGAAGGCCACTTTCAGTTATTTCGGCCCAGCACCCAGACAGAGGATACAGGTCCCACAGCAAGGAATCATGCGTCATATCACCCACCACTGGAGAAGGCCACTTTCAGTTATTTCGGCCCCAGCACCCAGACAGAGGATACAGGTCACACAGCAAGGAATCATGCGTCATATCACCCACCACTGGAGAAGGCCACTTTCAGTTATTTCGGCCCAGCACCCAGACAGAGGAGAGAGGTCCCACAGCAAGGAATCATGCGTCATATCAGCCACCACTGGAGAAGGCCACTTTCAGTTATTTCGGCCCAGCACCCAGACCGAGGATACAGGTCCCACAGCAAGGAATCATGCGTCATATCAACCACCACTGGAGAAGGCCACTTTCAGTTATTTCGGCCCCAGCACCCAGACAGAGGAGAGAGGTCCCACAGCAAGGAATCATGCGTCATATCACCCACCACTGGAGAAGGCCACTTTCAGTTATTTCGGCCCAGCACCCAGACCGAGGATACAGGTCCCACAGCAAGGAATCATACATCATATCACCCACCACTGGAGAATGCCACTTTCAGTTATTTCGGCCCCAGCACCCAGACAGAGGAGAGAGGTCCCACAGCAAGAAATCATGCGTCATATCACCTACCACTGGAGAAGGCCACTTTCAGTTATTTCGGCCCCAGCACCCAGACAGAGGAGAGATGTCCCACAGGAAGGAATCATGCGTCATATCACCCACCACTGGAGAAGGCCACTTTCAGTTATTTCGGCCCCAGCACCCAGACCGAGAATACAGGTCCCACAGCAAGGAATCATGCGTAATATCACCCACCACTGGAGAAGGCCATTTTCAGTTATTTCGGCCCCAGCACCCAGACAGAGGAGAGAGGTCCCACAGCAAGGAATCATGCGTCATGTCACCCACCACTGGAGAAGGCCACTTTCAGTTATTTCGGACCCAGCACCCAGACAGAGGAGAGAGGTCCCACAGCAAGGAATCATGCGTCATATCACCCACCACTGAAGAAGGCCACTTTCAGTTATTTCGGAACCAGCACCCAGATAGAGGAGAGAGGTCCCACAGCAAGGAATCATGCGTCATATCACCCACCACTGGAGAAGGCCACTTTCAGTTATTTCGGCCCAGCACCCAGACCGAGGATACAGGTCCCACAGCAAGGAATCATGCGTCATATCACCCACCACTGGAGAAGGCCACTTTCAGTTATTTCGGCCCAGCACCCAGACAGAGGAGAGAGGTCCCACAGCAAGGAATCATGCGTCATATCACCCACCACTGGAGAAGGCCACTTTCAGTTATTTCGGCCCAGCACCCAGACCAGAGGAGACAGGTCCCACAGCAAGGAATACGTGCGTCATATCACCCACCACTGGAGAAGGCCACTTTCAGTTATTTCGGCCCCAGCACCCAGACAGAGGAGAGGTTCATTCAACTTTGGGTTGCACCGCAAGATCATGGTAAAGTTAAAAAATGAGGATTCAATAAAGAAGTGCCCGGAGTACAAGAATACATGGTTGAGGAGGCAGTTATAAATGTCTATTCTGCACAAGGGAGGCACAGGTCCTGTGGGATCCATGCCTGGTTCATTTTTATGAGCGTCAGCTTGTCCACGTTGGCTGTGGACAGGCGGCTGCGTTTGTCAGTAATGACGCCCCTGCCGTGCTGAATACACGTTCAGACAAAACGCTGGCCGCCGGGCAGGCCAGCACCTCCAAGGCATAAAATGCTAACTCTGGCCACGTGGACAATTTGGAGACCCAGAAGTTGAATGGGGCCGAACCATCAGTCAGTACGTGGAGGGTGTGCAGGCGTACTGTTCACCATGTTAGTGAAATGCTGCCTCCTGCTAACACGTTCCGTATCAGGTGGTGGTGCAGTTAGCTGTGGCGTGGAGACAAAACTTTTCCACATTTCTGCCATGCTAACCCTGCCCTCAGAGGAGCTGGCCGTGACACAGCTGCGTTGGTGACCTCTTGCTCCTCCTCTGCCTTCACCTTGGGTTTCCACCTGTTCCCCTGTGACATTTGGGATAGCTCTCAGGAGCGCGTCTACCAGCGTGCGCTTGTACTCGCGCATCTTCCTATCATGCTCCAGCGCAGAAAGTAAGGTGGGCACATTGTCTTTGTACCGGGGATCCAGAAGGGTGGCAACCCAGTAGTCTGCACACGTTAAAATGTGGGTAACTCTGCTGTCGTTGCGCAGTCACTGCAGCATGTAGTCGCTCATGTGTGCCAGGCTCCCCAGAGTTAAGGACAAGCTGTCCTCTGTGGGAGGCGTATCGTCATCGTCCTCCTCCTCATCCTCCTCGTCCTCCAGTAGTGGGCCCTGGCTGGCCACATTTGTACCTGGCCTCTGCTGTTTCAAAAAATCTCCCTCTGAGCCACTTCTAACAGACTGGCCTGAAAGTGCTAAAAATTACCCCTTATCCTCCTCCTCCTGGGCCTCCTCCTCTTCCATCATCGCCCTAAGCGTTTTCTCAAGGAGACACAGAAGTGGTATTGTAACGCTGATAACGGTGTCATCGCCACTGGCCATGTTGGTGGAGTACTCGAAACAGTGGACAACAGGGCACACAGGTCTCGCATGGAGGCCCAATCATTGGTGGTGAAGTGGTGCTGTTCCGCACTGCGACTGATGCGTGCGTGCTGCAGCTGAAACTCCACTATGGCCTGCTGCTGCTCGCACAGTCTCTCCAGCATGTGCAAGGTGGAGTTCCACCTGGTGGGCACGTCGCATATGAGGCGGTGAGCGGGAAGGCCGAAGTTCCGCTGTAGCGCAGACAGGCGAGCAGCAGCAGGATGTGAACGCCGGAAGCGTGCACAGACTGCCCTCACTTTATGCAGCAGCTCTGACATGTCGGGGTAGTTGTGAATGAACTTCTGCACCACCAAATTCAGCACATGCGCCAGGCAAGGGATGTGCGTCAAACCGGCTAGTCCCAGAGCTGCGACGAGATTTCGCCAATTATCGCACACCACCTGCCGGGCTTGAGGCCCACCGGCAGAAACCACTCGTCGGTCTGTTGTTCAATACCCCGCTACAACTCCTCCGCGGTGTGGGGCCTGTCCCCCAAACATATGAGTTTCAGAATGGCCTGCTGACGTTACCCCGGGCTGTGCTGAAGTTGGTGGTGAAGGTGTGTGGCTGACTGGATGAGCTGGTGGAAGCAGAGGAGGAGGAAGCCGAGTAGGAGGAGGAGGCTACAGGAGGCAAAGAATGATGCCCTGCGATCCTTGGCGGCGGAAGGACGTGCGCCAAGGAACTCTCCGCCTGGGGCCCAGCCGCCACTACATTTACCCAGTGTGCAGTTAGGGAGATATAGTGTCCCTGGCCGTGCTTACTGGTCCACGTATCTGTGGTTAGGTGGACCTTGCCACAGATGGCGTTGCGCAGTGCACACTTGATTTTATCGGATACTTGGTTGTACAGGGAAGGCACGGCTGTCTTGGAGAAGTAGTGGCGGCTAAGAACAACATACTGTTGGACAGCCATGGACATCAGCTGTTTGAAGCTGTCTGTGTCCACCAGCCTGAATGACAGCATTTCAAAGGCCAGTAGTTTAGAAATGCTGGCATTCAGGCCCAAGGCTCGAGGGTGGCTAGGTGGGAATTTACGCTTTCTCTCCAAGGTTTGTGAGATGGAGAGCTGAACGCTGCCGTGTGACATGGTGGAGATGTTTGGTGACGCAGGTGGTGGTGTCGGAGGAGGAACAGGCCGAGGCAGCAGCAGAAGAGGGAGCAGGGGAAGCCTGAGTGAGTTCCTTGTTTTTAAGGTGTTTACTCCACTTTGCATGTAGATGCCTGGTCATGCAGGTTGTGCCAAGGTTCACAAAGTTAATGCCTCGCTTCAGGATCTGATGGCACAGCGTGCAAACCACTCAGGTCTTGTCGTCAGCACATTGTTTAAAGAAGTGCCATGCCAGGGAACCCCTTGAAGCTTCCTTTGGGGTGCTCGGTCCCTGGTGGCGGTGGCCAGTAGCAGGCGAACTCTCTTGGCGGCGGCTGGTCTGCTTTTGCCCCCTGCTCCCTCTTTTGCTACGCTGTTGGCTCGGTCTCACCACTGCCTCTTCCTCTGAACTATGAAAGTCAGTGGCACGACCTTCATTCCATGTGGGGTCTAGGACCTCATCGTCACCTGCATCGTCTTCCACACAGTCTTCCTCCCTGACCTCCTGTTCGGTCTGCACACTGCATAAAGACGCAGCAGTTGGCACCTGTGTTTCGTCATCATCAGAGACGTGCGGACTCCGATGAGGTGGTATTCCCATGTCCTCATCATCAAGAAACATAAGTGGTTGTGCATCAGTGCATTCTATGTCTTCCACCACTGGGGAAGGGCTAGGTGGATTCCCTTGGGAAACCCTGCCAGCAGAGTCTTCAAACAGCATAAGAGACTGCTGCATAACTTGAGGCTCAGACAGTTTCCCTGATATGCATGGGGATGATGTGACAGACTGATGGGCTTGGTTTTCAGGCGCCACCTGTGCGCTTTGTGCAGAAGACTGGGTGGGAGATAATGTTGTGAATGTGCTGGATCCACTGTCGGCCACCTAATTGACTAGCGCCTGTACCTGCTCAGGCCTTACCATCCTTAGAACGGCATTGGGCCCCACCAAAGATCCCTGTAAATTCTGGCGGGTACTGGAACCTGAGGTAGTTGGTTCACTAGGACGTGTGGCTGTGGCAGAATGGCCAAGTCCTCTCCCAGCACCAGAGGGTACACTAACACCACGACCGCATCCCTTACTAGATGTTTTCCTCATTGTTACCGTTCACCAAGCACCACAATAAGAAAAAAAAATGTTTGGCCCAATGTAATGATTTCAAATTTAGGTCTATTTTTTACAGGCACCTAACACTATCTGCCTATTTATTTATGTAGCGTATTACACTAATCCAGGCACAGCAGTAACCACTGATTTAGGGGAATATCTCTTTTAGGGCTAGTATTTAGGCCCTGGATGAAAGGTATCCTTTTATGGAATGATTTACACTTGGCCTGCAAAAGCTCGAACACCAGATTCAGGGTATTGCTATTTTGGCAATTGAATTTCACCCCAGAACAAAATATATAATTTGCAGGACACTATGAAACTTGGCCAGCCACAGCTGAAACCACTGATTTATGATATTGCTATTTTGGCAATTGAATTTCACCCCAGAACAAAATATACCCTGTTACGGACAGATTTAAACTAGGCCTGCAACAGCTGGAACACCAGATTCAGGGTATTGCTATTTTTGCAATTGAATTTCACCCCAGAACAAAATATACCCTTTTACGGACAGATTAACACTTGGCCTGCAACAGCTGGGACACCAGATTAAGGGTATTGCTATTTTGGCAATTGAATTTCACCCCACAACAAAATATATGTTTTAGCGGACACTATTATACTTTGCCAGCCACAGCTGAAACCACTGATTTATGGTATTGCTATTTTGGCAATTGAATTTCACCCCAGAACAAAATATATGTTTTTGCGGACACTATGAAACTTGGCCAGCCACAGCTGAAACCACTGATTTATGGTATTGCTATTTTGGCAATTGAATTTCACCCCAGAACAAAATATATGTTTTTACGGACACTATGAAACTTGGCCAGCCACAGCTGAAACCACTGATTTATGGTATTGCTATTTTGGCAATTGAATTTCACCCCAGAACAAAATATATGTTTTGGCAGACACTATTATACTTTGCCATCGACAGCTGTGACACCAGATTTCTGGTATTGCTATTTTGGCAATTGCTTTTCACCCCAGAACAAAATATATGTTTTTGCGGACACTATGAAACTTGGCCAGCCACAGCTGAAACCACTGATTTATGGTATTGCTATTTTGGCAATTGAATTTCACCCCAGAACAAAATATACCCTTTATGGACAGAATTAAACTAGGCCTGCAACAGCTGGAACACCAGATTCAGGGTATTGCTATTTTTGCAATTGAATTTCACCCCAGAACAAAATATATCCTTTTACGGACAGTATTAACACTTGGCCTGCAACAGCTGGGACACCAGATTCAGGGTATTGCTATTTTGGCAATTGAATTTCACCCCAGAACAAAATATACCCTTTTACGGACAGTATTAACACTTGGCCTGCAACAGCTGGGACACCAGATTCAGGGTATTGCTATTTTGGCAATTGAATTTCACCCCAGAACAAAATATATGTTTTGGCGGACACTATTATACTTGGCCAGCCACAGCTGAAACCACTGATTTATGGTATTGCTATTTTGGCAATTGAATTTCACCCCAGAACAAAATATATGTTTTTATGGACACTATGAAACTTGGCCAGCCACAGCTGAAACCACTGGATTTATGGTATTGCTATTTTGGCAATTGAATTTCACCCCAGAACAAAATATATGTTTTTACGGACACTATGAAACTTGGCCAGCCACAGCTGAAACCACTGATTTATGGTATTGCTATTTTGGCAATTGAATTTCACCCCAGAACAAAATATATGTTTTGGCAGACACTATTATACTTTGCCATGCGACAGCTGTGACACCCGATTTCTGGTATTGCTATTTTGGCAATTGCTTTTCACCCCAGAACAAAATATATGTTTTTGCGGACACTATGAAACTTGGCCAGCCACAGCTGAAACCACTGATTTATGGTATTGCTATTTTGGCAATTGAATTTCACCCCAGAACAAAATATACCCTGTTACGGACAGATTTAAACTAGGCCTGCAACAGCTGGAACACCAGATTCAGGGTATTGCTATTTTTGCAATTGAATTTCACCCCAGAACAAAATATTCCCTTTTACAGACAGATTAACACTTGGCCTGCAACAGCTGGGACACCAGATTCAGATTATTGCTATTTTGGCAATTGAATTTCACCCCAGAACAAAATATATGTTTTGGCGGACATTATTATACTTTGCCAGCCACAGCTGAAACCAGTGATTTATGGTATTGCTATTTTGGCAATTGAATTTCACCCCAGAACAAAATATATGTTTTTGCGGACACTATGAATCTTGGCCTGCAACAGCTGGGACACCAGATTCAGGGTATTGCTATTTTGGCAATTGAATTTCACCCCAGAACAAAATATATGTTTTGGCGGACACTATTATACTTTGCCAGCCACAGCTGAAACCACTGATTTATGGTATTGCTATTTGGCAATTTAACTTCACCGCAGAACAAAATATACCTTTTTACGGACAGATAATCACTTGGCCTGCAACAGCTGGGACACCAGATTAAGGGTATTGCTATTTTGGCAATTGAATTTCACCCCAGAACAAAATATATGTTTTGGCAGACACTATCATACTTTGACAGCCACAGCTGAAACCACTGATTTATGGTATTGCTATTTTGGCAATTGAATTTCACCCCAGAACAAAATATACCCTTTTACGGACAGATTAACACTTGGCCTGCAACAGCTGGGACACCAGATTCAGGGTATTGCTATTTTGGCAATTGAATTTCACCCCAGAACAAAATATACCCTTTTACGGACAGATTAACACTTGGCCTGCAACAGCTGGGACACCAGATTAAGGGTATTGCTATTTTGGCAATTGAATTTCACCCCACAACAAAATATATGTTTTGGCAGACACTATTATACTTTGCCAGCCACAGCTGAAACCACTGATTTATGGTATTGCTATTTTGGCAATTGAATTTCACCCCAGAACAAAATATATGTTTTGACGGACACTATGAATCGTGGCCTGCAACAGCTGGGACACCAGATTCAGGGTATTGCTATTTTGGCAATTGAATGTCACCCCAGAACAAAATATATGTTTTTGCGGACACTATGAATCCTGGCCTGCAACAGCTGGGACACCAGATTCAGGGTATTGCTATTTTTGCAATTGAATTTTACCCCAGAACAAAATATATGTTTTGATGGACACTATGAATCCCTGCCTGCAACAGCTGGGACACCAGATTCAGGGTATTGCTATTTTGGCAATTAAATGTCACCCCAGAACAAAATATATGTTTTGCGGACACTATGAAATGTGGCCTGCAACAGCTGGGACACCAGATTCAGGGTATTGCTATTTTGGCAATTGAATGTCACCCCAGGACAAAACATATGTTTTTGCGGACACTATGAATCCTGGCCTGCAACAGCTGGGACACCAGATTCAGGGTATTGCTATTTTGGCAATTGAATTTCACCCCAGAACAAAATATATGTTTTGACGGACACTATGAAACGTGCCTGCAACAGCTGGGACACCAGATTCAGGGTATTCCTATTTTGGCTATTGAATTTCACCTCAAAACAAAATATATGTTTTGGCGGACACTATTATATTTTGCCAGCCACAGCTGAAACCACTGATTTATGGTAATTCTATTTCGGCAATTGAATTTCACCCCAGAACAAAATATATAATTTGCAGGACACTATGAAACTTGGCCAGCCACAGCTGAAACCACTGATTTATGGTATTGCTATTTTGGCAATTGAATTTCACCACAGAAAATAATCTATCCTTTGCCAGACAGCAGATAGTATTATACTTGTCTAGCCAAAGCTGGAAAACCAGATTTAGGGAATTGGTATTTGGGCAATAGAGATGGCCCGAACTATCCGCCGGCGAACAGTTCCCGGCGAACATAGCTTGTTCGCGTTCGCCTCTGCCGGGCGAACATATGCGATGTTCGGTCCGCCCCCTATACATCATCATTGAGCAAACTTTGACCCTGTACCTCACAGTCAGCAGACACATTCCAGCCAATCAGCAGCATACCCTCCCTCCCAGACCCTCCCACCTCCTGCACAGCATCCATTTTAGATTCATTCTGAAGCTGCAGTCTTAGTGAGAGGAAGGAGAGTGTAGTAGCTGCTGATTTAATTGGGAAATTGATAGCTAGGCTAGTGAATTCAGTGTCCACTCCAGTCCTGAAAGACTCATCTGATCTCTGCTGTAAGGACAGCGTCCTGACAGCACCCCAAAAGCCCTTTTAGGGCTGCAACATTAGTCTGCTTTTTTTCCTTTATATACATATTGCAGTTGCCTGGCCTGCCTGTGTGTGAGGAGCTGCAGGCCCACAGACTGTAGTGTGCCCACTGCCAGTGCCCACCCCTGTCATTCCGTGTGGTACAGGACTTTGCATCAAAAAAGGCATTTAATTTTTACACTTTAATCTAAGGTTAGTTGCCTGCCAGTGTGTGTCAGGCTGACTTCCACTGACTGTAGTGTGCCCACTGCCAGTGCCCACCACTCATACCGGCTGGCACAGGACTTTGCATAAAAAGGCATTTAATTTTTACACTTTAGTGTAATTTCAGCTGCTTGCCTGCTGCTAGTGTGTGTCAGGCCGACTTCAACTGACTGTAGTGTGCCCACTGCCAGTGCCCACCCCTGTCATCCCGTGTGGCACAGGACTTTGCTTAAAAAAAGGCACTTAATTTTTACACTTTAATCTAAGGTTAGTTGCCTGCCAGTGTGTGTCAGGCTGACTTCCACTGACTGTAGTGTGCCCACTGCCAGTGTCCACCACTCATACCGGCTGGCACAGGACTTTGCATAAAAAGGCATTTAATTTTTACACTTTAGTGTAATTTCAGCTGCTTGCCTGCTGCTAGTGTGTGTCAGGCCGACTTCAACTGACTGTAGTGTGCCCACTGCCAGTGCCCACCCCTGTCATCCCGTGTGGCACAGGACTTTGCTTAAAAAAGGCACTTAATTTTTACACTTTAATCTAAGGTTAGTTGCCTGCCAGTGTGTGTCAGGCTGACTTCCACTGACTGTAGTGTGCCCACTGCCAGTGTCCACCACTCATACCGGCTGGCACAGGACTTTGCATAAAAAAGGCATTTAATTTTTACACTTTAGTGTAATTTCAGCTGCTTGCCTGCTGCTAGTGTGTGTCAGGCCGACTTCAACTGACTGTAGTGTGCCCACTGCCAGTGCCCACCCCTGTCATCCCGTGTGGCACAGGACTTTGCTTAAAAAAAGGCACTTAATTTTTACACTTTAATCTAAGGTTAGTTGCCTGCCAGTGTGTGTCAGGCTGACTTCCACTGACTGTAGTGTGCCCACTGCCAGTGTCCACCACTCATACCGGCTGGCACAGGACTTTGCATAAAAAGGCATTTAATTTTTACACTTTAGTGTAATTTCAGCTGCTTGCCTGCTGCTAGTGTGTGTCAGGCCGACTTCCACTGACTGTAGTGTGCCCACTGCCAGTGTCCACCACTCATACCGGCTGGCACAGGACTTTGCATAAAAAGGCATTTAATTTTTACACTTTAGTGTAATTTCAGCTGCTCACCTGCTGCTAGTGTGTGTCAGGCCGACTTCAACTGACTGTAGTGTGCCCACTGCCAGTGCCCACCCCTGTCATCCCGTGTGGCACAGTACTTTGCATCAAAAAAGGCATTTAATTTTTACACTTTAGTGTAATTTCAGTTGCTTGCCTGCTGCTAGTGTGTGTCAGGCTGACTTCCACTGACTGTAGTGTGCCCACTGCCAGTGCCAACCACTGATACCGGGTGGCACAGTAGCTTGCCGATAAATAAGGCATTTAATTTTTAGACAGTAGTCTAAATTCAGTTGCTTGCCTGCTGCCAGTGTGTGTCAGGCCCTCTTCCACTGACTGTAGTGTGCCCACTGCCAGTGCCAACCACTGATACCGGGTGGCACAGTAGCTTGCCGATAAATAAGGCATTTAATTTTTAGACAGTAGTCTAAATTCAGTTGCTTGCCTGCTGCCAGTGTGTGTCAGGCCCTCTTCCACTGACTGTAGTGTGCCCACTGCCAGTGCCAACCACTGATACCGGGTGGCACAGTAGCTTGCCGATAAATAAGGCATTTAATTTTTAGACAGTAGTCTAAATTCAGTTGCTTGCCTGCTGCCAGTGTGTGTCAGGCCCTCTTCCACTGACTGTAGTGTGCCCACTGCCAGTGCCAACCACTGATACCGGGTGGCACAGTAGCTTGCCGATAAATAAGGCATTTAATTTTTAGACAGTAGTCTAAATTCAGTTGCTTGCCTGCTGCCAGTGTGTGTCAGGCCCACCTCCACTGACTGTAGTGTGCCCACTGCCAGTGCCAACCACTGATACCGGGTGGCACAGTAGCTTGCCGATAAATAAGGCATTTAATTTTTAGACAGTAGTCTAAATTCAGTTGCTTGCCTGCTGCCAGTGTGTGTCAGGCCCGCTTCCACTGACTGTAGTGTGCCCACTGCCAGTGCCAACCACTGATACCGGGTGGCACAGTAGCTTGCCGATAAATAAGGCATTTAATTTTTAGACAGTAGTCTAAATTCAGTTGCTTGCCTGCTGCCAGTGTGTGTCAGGCCCTCTTCCACTGACTGTGGTGTGCCCACTGCCAGTGCCAACCACTGATACCGGGTGGCACAGTAGCTTGCCGATAAATAAGGCATTTAATTTTTAGACAGTAGTCTAAATTCAGTTGCTTGCCTGCTGCCAGTGTGTGTCAGGCCCTCTTCCACTGACTGTAGTGTGCCCACTGCCAGTGCCAACCACTGATACCGGGTGGCACAGTAGCTTGCCGATAAATAAGGCATTTAATTTTTAGACAGTAGTCTAAATTCAGTTGCTTGCCTGCTGCCAGTGTGTGTCAGGCCCACTTCCACAGACTGTAGTGTGCCCACTGCCAGTGCCAACCACTCATACCGGGTGGCACAGTACCTAGCACGCGTAGTACCACTTATCTAAAAAAATCACAGGCAGAGGCAGGCCAGACTCGCAGGGGCCGTCGTGGTCGTGGTGCTGTGATTTCCACTGTCCCTGGAATAATGCCCAGTTTTCAGAGGCCACGTACCCTGAACCCGAAAAATTCAGAGGACGTAGTTGACTGGCTTAGACAGGACACCCAACCTTCAACAGCTTCCGCTAAGAACCTTGACGCACCATCCTCCTCCAGCTCAGCTTCGGTCACCTGCTCTCAAGTTACCACGCACCCGCCCGCCGCCACCACCACCACTACCACCACAGCCACCACAGCCGCTTCACTTGATCCGTCAGAGGAGTTATTTACACATCAGTTGGATGCAATTAGTGATGCGCAACCATTATTGCCAGATGATGTAGATTACGGGATATGTCTCAGTCAGGCAGGATTACACACATGGACGTACAGTGTGATGATGATGATGATGATGTTGTACTCCGCTGCTGCTTCCTTTGCTGAGGTGTCAGATACAAGTGAAGCGGTTGATGATGACGATGTGTCCACGGATGCCACGTGGGTGCCTGCTCGAAGAGAAGAAGAGGGGAAAGTTCTGAAGGGGAGACAGAGAGAATGAGGAGACGAGTTGGAAGCAGGGGAGGTCGTCGCAAGGAGTTAGTGGCACAGTCAGACAGCATGTATCGGCACCTGGGGTCAGCCAGACAGCACGCCAGTCAACGCATGCTGTTGCCACCACTAGAATGCCGTCATTGCAAAGCTCAGCAGTGTGGCATTTTTTTGTGTGTCTGCCTCTGATAAAAGCAATGCCATTTGCAACCTGTGCCAAAAGAAACTGAGTCGTGGGAAGTCCAACACCCACCTTGGTACAACTGCTTTGCGAAGGCACATGATCTCACATCACAAACGCCTATGGGATCAACACATGAGTACAAGCAGCACACAAACTCAAAGCCACCATGCTCCTCCTGGTCCAGCATCTTCAGCCACGCCAACCACTGCTGTCCTCCCTGCCCCTCTCAACCACCCGCCACTCCATCTCTCACCTTCAGCAGTTCCTGCTCATCTGCCCACAGTCAGGTGTCTGTCAAGGACATGTTTGAGCATAAGAAGCCAATGTCACAAAGTCACCCCTTGCCCGGCGACTGACAGCTGGCTTGACGGAACTCTTAGCCCGCCAGCTTTTACCATACCAGCTGGTAGAGTCTGAGGCCTTCAAAAAATTTGTCGCTATTGGGACACCACAGTGGAAGGTACCCGACGAAATTTTTTTTCAAAAAGGCAATCCCAAACCTCTACCATGTCATTGAAAAGGAAGTCATGGCATCTCTGGCATACAGTGTTGGGGCAAGGGTCCATCTGACCACTGATACCTGGTCTGCAAAGCACGGTCAGGGCAGGTATATCACGTATACTGCGCATTGGGTCAACCTGCTGACGGCTGACAAGCATGGAATGCGTGGCTCCGCAGCGGAGTTGGTGACACCACCACGACTTGCAGGCAGACCTACTGCCACCTCCTCTACTCCTACTCCATCCTCTTCAATATCCTCCTCGGCTGAGTCCTCTTCTGCTGCGGCGTCTGGCTGCACATCAACTGATTCCCCCAGCTCCCCAGGGGCTATTCCACATCCCGGATACGACAGTGTCACGCTATCTTGGGGTTGACTTGCCTGAAAGCAGAGAGCCACACAGGACCAGCACTCCTGTCCGCCCTGAACGCACAGGTGGATCAGTGGCTGACCCCGCACCAACTGGAGATCGGCAAAGTGGTGTGTGACAATGGAAGCAATCTGTTGGCGGCATTAAATTTGGGTAAGTTGTCACATGTGCCGTGCATGGCACATGTGTTGAATCTCATCGCACAACGTTTTGTGTCTAAGTACCCAGGCTTACAGGACGTCCTCAAGCAGGCCAGGAAGGTGTGTGGCCATTTCAGGCGTTCCTACACGGCCATGGCGCACTTTTTCCGATATTCAGCGGCGAAACAACATGCCAGTGAGGCGCTTGATATGCGACAGCCCGACACGTTGGAATTCAACACTCCTAATGTTCGACCGCCTGCTCCAACAAGAAAAAGCCGTCAACGAGTATTTGTATGACCGGGTGCTAGGACAGCCTCTGCGGAGCTGGGAATCTTTTGCCACGTTACTGGACACTCATGCGCAATGCCTGTAGGCTTATGCGCCCTTTGAGGAGGTGACAAACCTAGTCAGTCGCACCGAAGGCACCATCAGCGACCTCATCCCATTTGTTTTCTTCCTGGAGCGTGCCCTGCGAAGAGTTCTGGATCAGGCTGTAGATGAGCGTGAAGAGGAAGAGGAAGAGTTGTGGTCACCATCACCACCAGAAACAGCCTTGTCATCATCGCTTGTCGGACCTGCAGCAACGCTGGAAGAGGAGTATGAGGAAGAGGAGTCAGAGGAGGAATGTGGTGGCTTTGAGGAGGAGGAAGACCAACCACAGCAGGCACCCCAGGGTGCTCGTTGTTGTCACCTATCTGGGACCCATGGTGTTGTACGTGGCTGGGGGAAGAACAGACCGTCAATGACATCAGTGAGGACGAGGAACGGGAAATGAGTAGCTCTGCATCCAACCTTGTTCAAATGGGGTCTTTCATGCTGTCATGTCTGTTGAGGGACCCACGTATAAAAAGGATAAAGGAGAACGATCTGTACTGGGTGGCCACGCTACTAGACCCCCGGTATAAGCAGAAAGTGGCAGAAATGTTACCAAATTACCGAAAGTCGGAAAGGATGCAGCAGTTCAAAACCAAACTAAAAATATGCTTTACACAGCTTATAAGGGGGATGTCACAGCACAACGGGAATCTAACAGGGGAAGAGGTGAGTGTAATCCTCCTCCTACCACGGCGGCAAGGACTGGACGATTTACAGATGTGTTGTTGATGGAGGACATGCGGAGCTTTTTCAGTCCTACTCATCGCCACAGCCCTTCGGGATCCAGCCTTAGAGAACGACTCGACCGACAGGTAGCAGACTACCTCGCCTTAACAGCAGATATCGACACTCTGAGGAGCAATGAACCCCTTCACTACTGGGTGTGCAGGCTTGACCTGTGGCCTGAGCTATCCCAGTTTGCGATAGAACTTCTGGCCTGCCCTGCTTCAAGTGTCCTGTCAGAAAGGACCTTCAGTGCAGCAGGAGGCATTGTCACTGACAAGAGAAGTCACCTCGGTCAAAAAAGTGTTGATTACCTCACCTTCATAAAGATGAATGAGCCATGGATCCCGAAGGGACTGACAGTGGGGGATACGTTTGACTAACAAAAGGCCTGATTACATGCCATGGCCTTAAAATGATCCCCACGCTGCTGTATTTAATGTCTGCATAACGGATGACTTTCGTGAATTCTCCACCACCAACTAGGGTTCAAGCCGCAATGTTTTAGTCACTTTTCTGCCTGGAAAACATAAATTTTTCCGGCCGCTGCTACAATAGCGGCTGCAACAGTGCCATTATTTTTCAGGCATGTGTACATGCCTAATTTTTCTGTCCTATGGTGCAGCACTGTGGCTGCAAAAACAAACCAAAAAAAAAAAGGCACATACAAGCGTCAATTCCACTTCGTGATCGTTACCTTGTTGTGGTGAAGGGGCTTGCGTATCACAATGAAGCAATCATCATCACCTCTATAAGTGTGTTGGCAATGTTGCCACACCCCAGATGATAAGGCCGTTGCTTCATTATGATCAGACCAAAAGCGATCGGGTGGCCACGCTACTAGACCCCCGGTAAAAGCAGAAAGTGGCAGAAATGTTACCAAATTACCGAAAGTCGGAAAGGATGCAGCAGTTCAAAACCAAACTAAAAAATATGCTTTACACAGCTTATAAGGGGGATGTCAATGGGGGATTCGACAATGGTTAATCAATTCGACCGGATAGGGTCCGTAACAGGGATTAAACTGATAGCAATAGTACTAGTTAAGACACCACTCATATAGGGTGTCACAGCACATTGCTCTGTGCACGCCGCAGTGCCCCAATTTGGGGAGTAAGAGGACCGACCAAGCTGCTTTTTCCATCTCCCGGTTCCTGAAATCAATTCAGTTTAGTGTACGAGAGTTTGGTCTGTCACTGTGAAGGCAGTCGAAGGTACCCGGCCTAAATTTTTTTCACAAAAGGCAATCCCTGATATGGGACGTAACAGGGATTAAACTGATGAGAATAATACTACAGAAAATACCACTCATATCAGTGGAGGGAGCCAGCGTTTTTAACCATCTCCCCGTTCGAAAAATCTATTCAATAAATGGCCCCCAGATTGGGGACGTTAGAGGGATTAAACTGATGAGAATAGTACTACAGAAAATACCACTCATATCGGGTGTGACAGTAAATTGCACGGCGCAGACGCAGTGACCGTGGTTTAAAACAGAGTGGAGGGAGCCAGCGTTTTTTAACCATCTCCCGTTCGAAAAATCTATTCAATAAATGGCCCCCAGATTGGGGACGTTAGAGGGATTAAACTGATGAGAATAGTACTACAGAAAATACCACTCATATCGGGTGTGACAGTAAATTGCACGGCGCAGACGCAGTGACCGTGGTTTAAAACAGAGTGGAGGGAGCCAGCGTTTTTTAACCATCTCCCGTTCGAAAAATCTATTCAATAAATGGCCCCCAGATTGGGGACGTTAGAGGGATTAAACTGATGAGAATAGTACTACAGAAAATACCACTCATATCGGGTGTGACAGTAAATTGCACGGCGCAGACGCAGTCACCGTGGTTTAAAACAGAGTGGAGGGAGCCAGCGTTTTTTAACCATCTCCCCGTTCGAAAAATCTATTCAATAAATGGCACCCAGATTGGGGACGTTAGAGGGATTAAACTGATGAGAATAGTACTACAGAAAATACCACTCATATCGGGTGTGACAGTAAATTGCACGGCGCAGACGCAGTGACCGTGGTTTAAAACAGAGTGGAGGGAGCCAGCGTTTTTTAACCATCTCCCCGTTCGAAAAATCTATTCAATAAATGGCCCCCAGATTGGGGACGTTAGAGGGATTAAACTGATGAGAATAGTACTACAGAAAATACCACTCATATCGGGTGTGACAGTAAATTGCACGGCGCAGACGCAGTCACCGTGGTTTAAAACAGAGTGGAGGGAGCCAGCGTTTTTTAACCATCTCCCCGTTCGAAAAATCTATTCAATAAATGGCACCCAGATTGGGGACGTTAGAGGGATTAAACTGATGAGAATAGTACTACAGAAAATACCACTCATATCGGGTGTGACAGTAAATTGCACGGCGCAGACGCAGTGACCGTGGTTTAAAACAGAGTGGAGGGAGCCAGCGTTTTTTAACCATCTCCCCGTTCGAAAAATCTATTCAATAAATGGCCCCCAGATTGGGGACGTTAGAGGGATTAAACTGATGAGAATAGTACTACAGAAAATACCACTCATATCGGGTGTGACAGTAAATTGCACGGCGCAGACGCAGTCACCGTGGTTTAAAACAGAGTGGAGGGAGCCAGCGTTTTTTAACCATCTCACCGTTCGAAAAATCAATTCAATTCATCTTTGGGGACCCTTGGTGTTGTACGTGGCTGGGTGGAGGAAGAAACCTTCAATGACATCACCGGGACGTGGCTAGCTTGGTATCCAACCTTGTGCAAATGGGGAGTTTGCGGTTGTGCAAATGAACTGTTTGCGGTGCATTAAAAGGGAGTTTGGTCTGTCAATGTCAGTGAAGCGGGCGTAACCCTTACACTACCTGATCGATACAACATCATACCTGATCGTATACACACACTGGATGTTTTAAAGCACGTTATTCCAAACAATTTAGGAATGTTAGTTGATTTATGCCCTTTATGGATTAAAACCCGACTCTGCGTCCACTACGTATTTTTCCATGGGAGTTTTGCAATAGATCCCCCTCCGGCATGCCACAGTCCAGGTGTTAGACCCCTTGAAACAACTTTCTCATCACTATTGTAGCCAGAAAGAGTCCCTGTGGGTTTTAAAATTCGCCTGCCAATTGAAGTCTATGGCGGTTCGCCCGGTTCGCCCGTTTGCGAACATTTGCAGAAGTTCGCGTTCGCTGTTCGTGAACTGAAAATTTTATGTTCGCGACATCACTATTGGGCAATTGTATTAAACCCCTTAATAAAATATAGAAATTGCTCTCCCGAGTTTCTAGGGGTGACAATTAGCACAGCCAAGCCCCTGATGTAGGATATAGCAAAAAAAAAACTAGTATTGATGGATTGATGGACTTGGTGGCAGCTTCTTCTGGTGCACCACTAGTCACAAAATGGCCGCCGATCACCGCAGAAAATAAGTGACAGAAAAACGCTCTGTGCAGCCTAAAAACCAGTGAGCAAGTAACTAGCAGAAGTTCAATCATTCACAGCTGTAGATCGATCCGTTCATTAGGTGCTGTTGCTGACTTTTCCCTGCCTAATCTCGCCCTCACAGAAGCTGCGTCCTCTCCCTACACTTATCAGAGCAATGTGACGTGCGGCGCTACGTGACTCCAGCTTAAATAGAGGCTGGGTCACATGCTGCACTTGGCCAATCACAGCAATGCCATTAGTAGGCATGGCTGTGATGGGCTCTTAGGGCAAGAAGTAAAATGCTAGCCGATTGGCTGCTGTGCAGCCCTTCAGAAAGCGGGAAGTAATCGCCGAACAACGAACCCAAACCCGAACTTTTTTGAAAATGTCCGGGTTCGGGTCCGTGTCCCGGACACCCCAAAATTCGGTACGAACCCGAACGATGCTCGACCTGTTCGCTCAACACTAATCATGAAGTTAGGGCATTTAACTAGAAGCATGCAATTTCCTCATCTCAAGCAATTTATTGAAACAAAAGCCAACAACAGTGATGAGTATACCCCCACAAAAAATGTCAATGTCTCAATGACTTTTCATGTGGCCTTGAGCATGAATTACAGCTTGTCAACGACATCTTATGCAGTTAACAAATCGACTTATTGTCTGCTGAGGCATGACATCCCACTGTTCTTGAAGGGCAGCCCTCAGGTCATTGAAGTTCTGGGGTACAGAGTTACAAGCCTCCACACAGCGACTCAGCGGGGATCAGAGACTACACATAGCGCAACAAACCGCAGGTCTGAATTGACCTGCGGTTTGTTGCGATCGCCGACACGGGGGGGTCACAGGACCCCCCTCGGCATTGTCACAGGATGCCTGCTGAATGATTTCAGCAGGCATCCTGTTCCGATCACCACCCGCAGCGCTGCGGTGATCGGAACTTCTCAGGGCGTACATGTACGCCCTGAGTCCTTAAGTACCAGGACGCTAGGGCGTACATGTACGCCCTGCGTCCTTAAGAGGTTAAGTATACCTGCTTCCACAAAATATTGTTTAAGGGGTTTGATATACCTGCTTCCACCAAATATTGATTGAGGCCTGCGGTATACCTGCTTCCTCAAAATATTGATTGAGGGGTGCGATATAGCTGCTTCCACCAAATATTGATAAAGGGGTTCTATATAACTGCTTCCACAAAATACTGATTGAAGGGTGCAATATACCTGCTTCCATAAAATACTGATTAGGGGTGCAATATTCCTGCTTCCACAAAATACTAATTGAGGGGTGCGTTATACCTGCTTCTACCAAATATTGATTGAGGGGTTCTATATACCTTCTTCCACAAAATATTGATTGAGGGGTGCGATATACCTGCTTCCACCAAATATTGATTGAGGGGTGTGATATACCTGCTTCCACAAAATACTGATTGAGGGGTGCGATATACCTGCTTCCACAATATACTGATTAAGGGGTTTGAAATACCTGCTTCCACAAAATACTGATTGAGGGGTGTGATATACCTGCTTCCACAAAATACTGTTTATGGGGTTTGATATACCTGCTTCCACAAAATATTGATTAAGGGGTTTGATATACATGCTTCCACCAAATATTGATTGAGTCCTGCGATATACCTGCTTCCACAAAATATTGTTTAAGGGGTTTGATATACCTGCTTCCACCAAACATTGATTGAGGCCCGCGGCATATCTGCTTCCTCAAAATATTGATTGAGGGGTGCGATATACCTACTTCCACAAAATACTGATTAAGGGGTTTGATATACCTGCTTCCACAAAATATTAATAGAGGGGTGCGATATACCTGCTTCCACCAAATATTAATTGAGAGGTGCGATATACCTGCTTCCACAAAATACTGATTGAGGGGTGCGATATACCTGCTCCCACAAAATATTGATTGAGGGGTGCGATATACCTGCTTCCACCAAATATTGATTCAGGGTGTAATATACCTGCTTCCACAAAATACTGATTGAGGGGTGCGATGTCCACCGCAACTGCACTGATACAGCAATGTTTAAAGAACAAAGTAAAATAATTAAAGAATGTTTCCTAGAAAAAGGATATGAAAGTGAAAAATTGGAGAGATGCATAATGGATACAATAAAACAAAGAGAGGAGACTCAAAAGAAACCAAAAATAACGAAAAATACAACAGATTTTCGTTTCTTGTTCATAACCCAGTTCACACAATGTTCTGGGGAATTGAAAAACGCAATAAAAAAAACTGGTCCATCCTGAAAAATGATCCAGTACTTGGACCTGTAATTCCTGAACTACCACTGGTCATTTATAAAAGAGCACCCAACCTACAAAATAAATTAGTACACAGTGCCATCCGACCTGAGGAGACAAGTAAAAAAAGAAAAAACAGTTTTAATTGGTGTGGTTTCTGTATTGCCTGCAAAAATAGAAAAAGAACAGAGAGACTACAAAACAGCACCAAAGTATACAGTGGTGTGAAAGAAAAACATCTGGAAGTAGTGGGAGAGATGACATGCCATAGTAAAGGGGTCGTATATGTACTGGAGTGCCCATGTGGCCTCCAGTATGTAGGACGTACCATCAGACCCCTTAAGGTCCGGGTACAGGAACATATAAGGAACATCAAGAAAGGGTTTGAAAGCCATGGCGTCTCGGCACACTATAAAAAATGCCACCAAAAGAACCCAGAGGGACTGAAATTTATGGGGGTAGAATTGGTGCAAAACCATTGGAGGGAGGAAGTTTTTTTTTAGAGAAAATCAACAAAAAAGAGAGTAGGTGGATATATGAATTGAGCACGCTACAACCGGGGGGGCCTGAACTTAGATTTTGATTTGCAGGCAGTTTTAAATTAGCCCCAGAAGTTGGTAGGACAACTGTCCCCATGTGAATATGGACCTAGAGATCTGCTTTTTCCCATTGACAATTAAGAGATACAAGTGTAGGGTTAAGTGAAAAGAAAAAAGAGGAGGCGTTTTGAGTGGCACATCAGGTGCTTGACTGATGCTAACCTAATGAATAAAAGGCAAAAAGATTGTGGAGCCCCAGTTATGGGTCTACAACACAGTGAAAGCCAGATATCCCTCAAAGGAAGGAAAAACAAGCAAAGGGGTGTCTCCATTACAGAGATCACCAAAACCACCATATTAAGTGGCCCCTATGTCAAAATCCCGCTCTTTTACAAGCTTTAAGGATGTGACGGGGAAGACCTAAGCATAAAAGAGAAGGGGGAGAGAATACGTGTGCCCCTGACGAAGCTCAAGGAGCGAAACCTGGGTCGGGCAAAGGAAAAAGACACTGGGATTTTATAATGCGATTTTAAAGTGCATGTTTGTAAGTATGTACTGAATAAACCTTTTAAACAGTTATCGTAGCTTCACTACGGTGGGAGCCACTTGTATCCACAGGAATTTTTGAATTAAAAGAAGTTGGGAACACTAGCAGACTCACCTGGTGTTGGTTGCAGTCAAGTTCGCTGTTGAGCCCTGTGTGCCGGCGTGTGAACGTGGACCTTCGCCACAAAGAATAAAAAAAACTGCGGAGGACACCTTTGATACGCCTGCTGTCAGTGAAGTGCCATGTAAGTACAATCTGTGCACTGCAGGGCAGCATAACCATACGGATTTACACCATTGTATTCTTCCACAAGTTTGCAGGATATCCACAAATAGGACATCTGCAGACCTCGGTACTTTTCTGAAGGAAGAGAAAAGAACTGTTTTATACCGCCTTTTTATAACACGCGCGGTCTGAACCTTATATGTACATTTCTTGAAAGTGTGATCGATCCCACAACACTCCTCGGACCTGCAGCAGATTCTTGCGGACTGGTGATTAAGTATTTTTCTTTTACTGAGGGGTGCGGTATACCTGCTTCCACAAAATATTGTTTGAGGGGTGCGATATACCTGGTTCCACAAAATACTGATTGAGAGGCGCTATATATCTGCTTCCACCAAATATTGATTGTGGCCTGCGAGATACCTGCTTCCACAAAATACTGATTAAGGGGTTTGATATACCTGCTTCCACAAAATACTGATTGAGGGGTGTGATATACCTGCTTCCACCAAATATTGATTGAGTCCTGCGATATACCTGCTTCCACAAATATTGATTGAGGCCTGCAATATACATGCTTCCACCAAATATTGATTGAGGCCTGCGAGATACCTGCTTCCACAAAATACTGATTAAGGGGTCTGATATACTTGCTTCAACCAAATATTGATTGAGGCCTGCGATATACCTGCTTCCACAAAATACCGATTAAGGGGACTGATATACCTGTCATGCCTTTAGCAAGTTTATTGTTAATTTATTCATAGTTTTTTATGTATCATTAATATGCTTTCTGTATAATTCTCTGTTGATTGTGTGACAGCACCCTCTAGTGGCCGTTTTACATACAATTGCAGCTATTCATACTAGAAGTTTGGTCTACTTCAGCTTCCATAACTTGTGACCCATGAACTTAGTGACTTCATCATCCCTGCACATAGCAGTCACTTCCTCATTTACAGCCATCTTTCCAGAGGTTAACACATGGTATGGAAGTCTCTGGAGTCATCCTCCACATCTAAGCTCACGGTAACATCGCTGGTATGTCACATAGCCACATTACAGCCTGTTTGCATCTGTTTGCATATGTATTTTGCAAATCTATTTCCTCTCTTTTATAGCAGATTACAGTTAGCAGCTAGGGACCATGCTTGTCATGCAGCTAGGATAACATGCTCCGGTTAGATATGTATCTGTGTTTGTATGTGCCTTGCTATGCACGGAAATGTATTTTATGCATTGCTATATGTCAGACCCCATTAGTAAGCGCATTATTTTTCTGTTCCCCAGTTTCACTGCACTTATATATCCTTGCAATAAAGACAAGTTGGATGTTGCTCCGTTGTCAATTCATTGCTGGGAAAGGTTTAGCTGTCTGTCAAGCTACGTACCATCACACATAAAGAGGGCAGAACAGTGAAACAGCGGCTGCTTACAAGCTAGATACGAAGAACTGTGACTCCCTGTCCGCAGTAAAACAACGGCTGCTTAAGAGCTAGATACAAGGAACTGCATCTCCCTGGCCGCAGTAAAACAACGTTTCTTACAAGCTAGATACTAGAAACTGAGATTCCTCAAACCCTGCGAGTCAACAACCTCTAACAGGCTTGACCGCATGGTACTGAATCCTACAAGGTGCAGCATCGTCACCCACGACAGTTGCAAGTGTGCAAACCTGTTCACAGTGTCATTATGTCGTCAAGAGAATCCGAACTGTACAAGAAAAGCTCTTGCATCTCGGCTAGCTCCAGAAGTTCAAAGAGATCAGTAAGCAGCTCCACGGTCGCCATTGCCGCGCAAAAGCTGAAGCCGCAAAAACCCACCAGACATTTGCCGAGCAAGAAAGACAGTTAAAGGTGGAGAAGGCTCGTATGGAAATGGAGAAAGCACAAATTGAAGCACACATGAAAGCAGCCCTGGCTCAACAACAAGCAGCTCTGGAAAAGCTAACTGTGGAAAAGGATGCTGCAGCTGCTGTAGCAGAGGCGTTAGAAGAAGCAGCAAACTCCGCAAATAATAGAAGCAGCAGCATAGTTGGGCCTGAACCTGATCATCTCGATAACTCGCAACGCACTTCAGATTACGTCATGCAGCATGCTGAGTCGGATGACAGCCTAAATTCAAGTCCAAGAGCAGATTCAACCCCTGCTGAAGAATCCCAGCAGACTCCTTTCACACAAGTGACCTCAGTTAACCAAAAACCTTGCTTTGCACGAGACAACAGTTTCATAGGACATAACTAAGCCCTCAATGCCCTCAATGCAACCTGCATTCAACTCCTTTAAGAAGGAACAAGTAGATGGTGACTACTACAGCAACGATCCACCAAACAAAGATCCAGATATGTCAGAGTTTCTTAAATTCCTTGCCCAACGTGAGTTAATAACCAAGGGGCTCTTCAAGTTTGATGACAGACCTGAAAGCTATAGGTCATGGCGATCATTATTCAGATATACAATCAGAGACCTAGATCTGTCTGCATGTGAGTAAATTGATCTTCTTGTCAAGCGGCTAGGAAATGAATCGGCAGAGCATGCAAAGCGGATTCTGCTCACCAGAAGTGATAGAGATCGCACTCTTCAAAAGAATTGAGGATTTCCCCAAGACCCAGAACAAAGGGTTCCAGAAGCTGAGGGAACTGAGTGACCTTCTGACAGAGCTCCAAGTTGCCAAAGCTGAAGGAGATTTACAAGGTCTGGCATTCTTAGATACTGCATGTGTTGTAAACTAGTGATGAGCGGGAGGTGCCATATTCGATTTCGCGATATTTCGCGAATATTCGATTGAATATTCGTCTTATATTCGTCGAAATCGAATATTCGTCATAATGCTATTTATCGCAAATAATATGCGATATAATTAATCGCATATTGCGATTTTGTGTATTTTACGAATATTCGCCATATTGCTATATATTCTTGTTTTAGAATATGACGAAAATTCTAAAAAACTAAGTTATAGCAATATAGCGATTATTCGTAAAATACACATATAGACTGCAATTTCACTAATGTAGTGCTATAATCTTTTTTTAGTCTAATTTTTTGTCTCTTTCTGATTCAGAAAGAGACAAAAAAAATTAGACTAAAAAAAGATTATAGCACTACATTAGTGAAATTGCAGTCTAAATGTGTAATTTACGAATATTCGCTATTGTCTGACAATATGACGAATATTCTAAAAACGAATATATAGCACTATATCACATATATTAGTTTTTAGAATATTCTTTTTCCCCCAATTAGTACAGTTATTGCCCTTGGCATACTACTCCTCGACAAGCGTCCCTGTCACCATGGGAACGCCTGGTAGTTAGAATATACTATCGGATCTGAGTTTTCACGATCTAACTCAGATCCGATGGTATATTCTAACCACCAGGCGTTCCCATGGTGATGAGGACGCTGAAGTTAGAATATACTGCCAGGGCGCTGTGATCCGCGCAATTAACCCCTCAGGTGCGGGTTAATTGCGCTGTGCCCCCCACCTCCCAGTATTAAAATAATTTGTGGCCAGTGCGCCCCCTCCCCAGTATTAAAATAATTTGTGGCCAGTGCGCCTCCCTATTCCCAGTATTAAAATAATCTGTGGCCAGTGCGCTCTAACCCTCCCTCCCCCAATAATAAAATCATTGGTGGCCAGTGGCCACAGGGTCCCCCTCCCGGCAGCAGGCAGTTTCACTCGGCAGCATTTACTTACCTGCGGGCTCTCCTCCTTCTGAGAACTGACAGGTCTATGCGCCGCATATGCCTTCAGCATTGCTATGCGGCGCAGAGACCTGTGAGTTCGCAGAAGGAGGAGAGCCCCGCAGGTAAGTAAATGCTGCCGACAGTGCCGAGTGATTAACTAACCATGGCAGCCAGGACTTTACTAGCGTCCTGGCTGCCATGGTAACCGATCGAAGCCCGGCCATCACGCTGGGACTCGATCGGAACTGCCTGCTGCCACCAATGACGGGGTGGAGGGGAAAGGGGAGCCTGTGGCCACTGACCACCAATGATTTTAATACTGGGGGAGGGGGTTAGGCGCACTGGCTACAGATTATTTTAATACTGCGGAGGGCGGGGGGACGCACTGGCACGAATTATTTTAATACTGGGGAGGTGGGGTGGGGGTGCGCACAGCGCAATTAACCCGCACCTGAGGGGTTAATTGCCCGGATCACAGCGCCCTGGCAGTATATTCTAACTTCAAGCGTCCCCATCACTATGGGAACGCCTGGTGGTTAGAATATACCATCGGATCTGAGTTAGATCGTGAAAACTCAGATCCGATAGTATATTCTAACTACCAGGCGTTCCCATGGTGACAGGGACGCTTGTCGGGAGTAGTATGCCAAAGGGCAATAACTGTATTAATTGGGGAAAAAGAATATTCTAAAAAAGGAATATATGTGATATAGTGCTATATATTCGTTTTTAGAATATTCTTAAATGACGAATATTCTAAAAACGAATATATCCGATATAGTGCTATCTATTAGTTTTTAGAATATTCATTTTTTACCATCTAAACTCTTAATTCCTCTCTGCTTCTTGCTTGTGGGCCAATGAGTCATTGGCCCACAAGCATTTTTAGCAGGAAGAAATCATGTGTTCAGATGGAGAAAATGACGAATATTCGATATAACGAATATATAGCACTATATTCGCAATATTCGCGAATTATCGAAGTTGCGATATTCGCTATTAATATTCGCTATCCGAATATTCGCGCTCAACACTATTGTAAACCCCATAGTACAAAAACTACCTTAGAACCTGCAAGAGAATTAGATTGCTCAAGGTTCCAGGTACAAGCAACAGCACAATGTCCCATTTCCTCCATTCTCATTATTTGTGGACTTCGTGCACCAGCAAGCAAATACTAGGAATGATCCCAGTTTTGACTTCTTGATGTTTGACACCACTTACCCCAAACCAGGTAGGCCTGTCTTACTTTGTAACATGAAACGTACACCTGTTGCAGTACACAAGACCAGTGTATCTTCCAAAGACCCCTCAAACAAAACCTTTAGTACATCAGAGTCTGAAAAGATCTCAGCCAAAGACCCATGCAGAGAATGTCCTCTACATAAGAAACCACACTCATTGCTGAAGAGGATTTAGAGAAAAACTTCTCAGGGACTGCAAAACTTTCCTCAAGGAGAACCGCATTTGTTACAGGTGTTGTGCATCAACCTCTCATCTTGCAAAAGACTGTACTGTAAACATCAAATGCTCTGAATGCAACAGTGAAGAGCACAATACAGCCTTACACCCTGGACCAGCTCCATGGACTCTCACACCCTCAGAACTGGCTGTGGAGCACTGCGGGGAGGAGAGAGACACAGTACCTCCTGAACTGACACCCCAGTGCACCGAAGTCTGTGAAGAAGGTCTTAGTAAAAAATCTTGCTTCAAGATCTGTCTTGTCACAGTTTACCCCATTGGTCATAAAGAGAAAGCAGTAAGGTTGTATGCCATCCTTGATGATCAGAGTAATAGATCTCTTGCTAACTCGGCTTTCTTTGATATCTTCAATATTAAAGGACACTGCTCTCCATATTCACTTAAAACTTACACAGGTGTGAGTGATAAAAAAGGCAGAAGAGCATCCCTACCTTTACATACCTTGATCGAATGATGCCAAACAATAGAGAATAAATTCCTATGCCTGAGGCAGCATTACATCATGCACATCTAAAATCCATAGCACATCTCATTCCTGCACTCGCCCCAGAGGCCCAAATAATACTTCTGCTTGGAAGAGATATCATAAGTGTCCACAAGATGAGAAAACAAATAAAACGGTCCTCACAATTCTCCATATTCCCAGAAGCTTGACCTAGGTTGGGTCATTATAGGTGATGTCTGCCTAGGAAATGTTCACAAGCCAAACGCAGTGAATTTTCTTTACACAAGTACCTTGGAGAACGGACGTTTATCCCTCTTTCAGCCTTGTCCTATCAGGTTCCTTGTAAGAGAGAAGCCAGCATGTGTACTATATCCTGACTTTTCAGAAATGGAGAACCATCCTTGTGGTGAAGACCAAGACCACTTGGGGTGCAAGGTGTTCCAAAGGACAAAGGAAGACCACAAGATAGCTCCCTCTATTGAAGGTGAGGCCTTCTTAAACAAAATAGAGCAAGGATTCTTCAAGGATAAAAGGAACACCTGGGTTGCACCACTGCCCTTTAAGACACAAAGACGCCATTTTCCCAACAATAGGGATCAAGCCTTTAAATGCCTCTGTTCCCTCCAACGCAACTTTCAGAAAAGACCAGTGATGATGGAACATTTCTTCTTGTTCATGAACAAGATATTGGAGAACAGTCATGCAGAAGTAGCACTACCCTTAAAGGAAAAGAAGAATGCTGGTATCTACCAATCTTTGGTGTTTACCACCCTAAGAAGCCAGGACAAATCCGAGTAGTATTTGACTCCAGTTCACAATATGAGGGAGTCTCTCTCAATGATGTCCTTTTGACAGGACCAGACCTCAGTAACACACTTCTCGGTGTCCTCATCAGATTCCGTAAATAATCTATTGCTGTAGTTGCCGACATACAACAAATGTTCTATTGTTTCCTAGTTAAAGAAGAACACAGGAACTTCTTGAGATTCTTTTGGTTCAAAGACAATGACCCTACCCAAGACATCATAGAATATCGCATGAAAGTGCATGTTTTCGGCAACAGCCCATCTCCTGCAGTCGCTATTTATGGACTCAGACTTTCTGCCCAAGAAGGTGAAAAAGACTATGGAGAGAACGTTAAAACGTTTGTTGAAAGAGACTTCTATGTAGATGATGGCTTAAAGTAATTTCCCTCACCTGAGGCCGCAATCAGTTTACTCAAAATGACTCAAAGTATGCTTTCTTGTTCAAACCTCAGACTGCATAAGATAGCTTCAAATAGCAAAGTTGTTATGGAGGCCTTCCCTACTCAAAATCATGCCAGTGATTTGAAAGATCTAGACTTGGCAACAGACCCATTACCCATGCAGTGCAGCCTAGGGCTCAGCTGGGACCTTAAGTCTGACACCTTTACTTTTCAGGTCGACCAAGAACAGAAACCCTTCACACGACGTGGATTCCTGTCCACTATTAACAGTCTATATGATACACTTGGATTTGCAGCCCCTTTGATCATCCAAGATGATACTCTGCTCAGAGAGTTAACCACAGATACATGTGATTGGGATTCACCACTTCACTCAGAGAAAGAGGCACAATGGCTAACATGGAGAGACTCTCTAAATGTATTATCTAATGTGTGTATACATAGGCCATATGCCCAGTTCTCCCAAGTTCAGTCCAGGCAACTGTGCATATTTTGTGATGCCTCAGTAAAAGCAATCACTGCAGTGATTAGCACAGTGTTTCATACAGACAGCAAAGTAGTGTTGGGCTACATTTACAATGAGAATAGGAGATTTTATGTCTATGTTCATAACAGAGTTCAAAGAATCAGCAGGTCTACACAGCCTATCCAGTGGCACTATGTGCCAACTGACCTCAACCCTGCACACCATGCTACAAGAGCTGTTCCTACAGCCCACCTTAAAGATACCACGTGGCTCACAGGACCACCATTCCTCTACAGGCCTATAATTGACACTCTTGAGAAAAACTCATTTGAGCTGCTAGAACCAAACGTTGATGCAGAGATTCGTCCTCATGTTTCTGTACTCGCCACAAAAGTTTCTAACAGAGAGCTTGGATCCAAACGATTCAACAAGTTTTCTATGTGGAAATCACTGAACAGAGCTATAACTGGCTTGATCCACATAGCCAAATCTTTTAGAGCCACACCTACAAGATCAGAGCACTGCAAAGGTTGGCATTACTGTCACAAAGCCCATACAGTGGACGGGCTCACACAGGCAAGCGACGCTATCATTCGTTGTATCCAACAGGAGGTTTATGCTCAAGAACTTGAACTACTCCAAAATCAAAAGAGTATTCTAAAAGACTGTTCCCTCAAGAAACGTTACCTTTGTATAGATTCTGTCTTTCTACAGCTGGGAACTTCAATGCTCACCCATGAAACCCTCTCAACCTTCATGGCCGAAGTAGTGGCGATCATAAACGCCAGACCTTTGACTTCAATATCTAACGACCCAGAAGATCCTTTCTTGCTCACCCCTTCCACTCTTCTCACCCAAAAGGTCGGTACAGCATCAGCTCCTCCTGGTGAGATTAGTACTAAAGACTTGTACAAATGTCAGTGGAGATGAGTGCAAACTCTAGCAGATGCCTTCTGGGATAAATGGAAGAAACAATACATCTCTACACTACATGTCCGGAATAAATGGCAAACCAGCAAACCCAACATAGAGGTTTGTAATGTTGTCCTTGTCAAAGACCCTCAGTCAAAAAGAAATGACTTGCCTTTGGGACTGATAGCCAAGGTGTTCCCAAATGAAGATGGGAAGGTCAGAAAGGTGGAAGTTAAAGTCTGCAGGCAACATGAGCATAAACTTTTCCTGTAACCGTTACTGAACTGATTTTGTTGCTCTCTCCAGAAGTAACTTAATGTTGTATCCTATAGATACCAGGCTGGGAGTGTCATGCCTTCATCAAGTTTATTGTTAATTTATTCATAGTTTTCATGTATAGTAAATGTGCTTTCTGTATAATTCTCTGTTGATTGTGTAACAGCTCCCTCTAGTGGCCATTTTACATACAAATGCAGCTTTTCATACTAGAAGTTTGGTCTACTTCAGCTTCCATAACTTGTGACCCATGAACTTAGTGACTTCATCATCCCTGCACATAGCAGTCACTTCCTCATTTACAGCCATCTTTCCAGAGGTTAGCACATGGTCTGGAAGTCTCTGGAGTCATCCTTCACATCTAAGCTCACGGTAACATCGCTGGTATGTCACATAACCACATTACAGCCTGTTTGCATCTGTTTGCATATGTATTTTGCAAATCTTTTTCCTCTCTTTTATAGTAGCTTACAGTTAGAAGCTAGGGACCATGCTTGTTATGCAGATAGTATAACATGCTCCGGTTAGATATGTATCTGTGTTTGTATGTGCGTTGCTATGCACGGAAATGTATTATATGCATTGCTATATGTCAGACCCCATTAGTAAGCGCATTATTTTTCTGTTCGCCAGTTTCACCGCACTTATATATCCTTGGAATAAAGACAAGTTGGATGTTGCTCCGTTGTCAATTCATTGCTGGGAAAGGTTTAGCTGTCTGTCAAGCTATGTACCTTCACACATAAGGAGGACAGAACAATACCTGCTTCCACAAATTATTGATTGAGGCCTGCGATTTACCAGCTTCCACAAAATACTGATTAAGGGGTTTGATATAACTGTTTCTACCAAATATTGATTGAGGCCTGCGATACACCTGCTTCCACAAAATACTGATTAAGGGGTTTGATATACCTGCTTCCACCAAATACTGATTAAGGGGTGCAAAAAACTTGCTTCCAAAAAATACTGATTAAGGGTTTGATATACCTGCTTTCACAGAATACTGATTGAGGGGTGCGATATACCTGTTTCCACTAAATACTGTTGAGGCCTGTGATATACCTGCTCCCACAAAATACTGATTAATGGGTTTGCTATACCTAAATGAATAAGGTCAGTAGCGCACCAATACTGTCTGGTCTCCCACAAGCAGCGGCACGAAAACAGGGCTGTCACCCCCTCTGTTTGCAGGAAGAAAAGACTCGGAAATGATGTAATGCCGCGCTCTAGCAGTGGATGGGATATCAATTATTCCCGTCCGTATCTCAGCTACTAAAGTGTAATAATGTACCCCCGGTACCACGTATCTGTATAGCAAACACTCACCGAAGGCTGGTCGGTGCGGGCTAGTATCCTCCTGGATGCCTAAATCCTGCAGGGTGTGGGGGTGAATGGTGTGGTCGGCGGCAGCGGTAGCAGGAGCACGGTCTCTCTAGTCGGCGTGTCTGGGTCGCGCCCCGGCCGGTGGCGCGATCCTCAGTTTGCACGCACGCACGTTCAGGGCACAGGTGACGTCACCACTGCGGCTACAGGTAGTCGCAGGCACTGGGCTTCTATGCGTTTCGGGTATTAGCGATACCCTTCGTCAGGAAGTCAGACCTAATGTGCTCCCGTCCTATTGCCTCTATTTAACCCTTCACTCCTTAACCCTTTGATTGCCGGTTCGTTCTATTTTATTCAAAACCAAACACCTCTATCTCCATATTTAGACCCACTGGAGCCAAAGTATCCATATTAAATATATACTTGGTTTCTGCCCTCGACATAGCCTTAATATAATCTCCCCCTCTTCTGTGCCTTTTTATGATTTCTAAACCACAGATACTTGAGCCATTAAATTTGCTACCATGAAGGTCATTGTAGTGTCGTGATAAAGGGTGTCCCTCATATTTTCTTTCTATATTGTAGATGTGTTCATTTATTCTCTTTTTCATTTGCCTCTTAGTTCTCCCTATATACATTTTTTGGCAAGGACATATAATTGCATATATCACCCCCTGGCTGTTACATGATATATGTTCTTCGATGCCATGTGTATATGTACCCCCTGTATTTGTTATTGTGGTTATGACTTTATTTTTTGATTTTTTTGATTTGTTACACCCTTGGCACTTCCTACATGGAAAGAATCCCTTTAATGGATCCCCACTATTTTTATTTGTATTTCTCTTATGTTTAACTCTATCTTCCTCTTTGCTCACATGTTTGCTGGTGGGAGCTATGATGTTCCCTATATTTTTTGCCCTTTTAAAAATATACTTAGGGTTGCGTGGGATTAATTCTCCTACTATTTTATCCTCTTTTAGGATTTCCCAGTGTTTACCTATTATTTTCTTGAGGCTCCCCACTTGCCTATTATACGGCATAATTATGGGGGGTATTGTCCATAGTTCTTGTTCCACTTTCTTAGTTGTGGGGTTATCCATTAAGAAACATTGCCTATCCATTTGCCCTATCTGATTTCTGCACTCTATTAATTTTTCCCGCTGGTATCCCTTATTTTCAAACTTCAACTGCATCTTATCTGCTTCTTTTTCATAATGTTTTTTTTAGTGCAGTTTCTTCGCAATCTCACAAATTGACTCTTGGGCACATTCTCCAGCCATTGGGGCAGGTGGCAACTGTCTACTGCTATTAGACTATTAGCATCCGTTGGTTTAGTGTAAGTTTTTGTGCAGATCTTGCCATTTTCAATAAAAATAGATAAATCTAAAAAATTTATTTCTTTTTTACTATATGTTAGAGAGAACTCTAAATAAAACTCATTTTTATTTAATTCTATTAAAAATTCTTTCAGGCTATCCTCACTCCCCTCCCAAATAAAAACTATGTCGTCGATGAAACGATGCCATAGGGCGAGGCTCGCACGGGGTCGGCCACCATCGTAGATGTATAGTTGCTCCCACCATCCTACATACAGATTAGCGAACCCCGGTGCGAACCTCGTCCCCATAGCAGTCCCCCACCGCTGTAGGTAAAATTTATCATCATACATAAAATAATTTTTATCCAGTATAAAACAAATACATTCCTCTAAGAACTTAATCTGTGTTTCTGTCATCTCTCCCTTCTCCCTTAAAAAGAATTTGGTCGCTTCACATCCTTTTTCTTTTTCAATTATTGTGTACAGGGACTTGACGTCCAATGTTCCCAGTATGTATGAATCCTTCCATTCTGTGTTGTTTAATATCTGGAGGATGTGTTTGGTATCCCTGATGTATGCTGGTAGGGACTGGGCATACGGCTGTAAGAACTGGTCCACATATCGGGATAGTGCACTGGTAAGGCACTCTACCCCTGATATGATGGACCTACCCGGGGGATTTTTTTGGTCACGACACTACAATGACCTTCATGGTAGCAAATTTAATGGCTCAAGTATCTGTGGTTTAGAAATCATAAAAAGGCACAGAAGAGGGGGAGATTATATTAAGGCTATGTCGAGGGCAGAAACCAAGTATATATTTAATATGGATACTTTGGCTCCAGTGGGTCTAAATATGGAGATAGAGGTGTTTGGTTTTGAATAAAATAGAACGAACCGGCAATCAAAGGGTTAAGGAGTGAAGGGTTAAATAGAGGCAATAGGACGGGAGCACATTAGGTCTGACTTCCTGACGAAGGGTATCGCTAATACCCGAAACGCGTAGAAGCCCAGTGCCTGCGACTACCTGTAGCCGCAGTGGTGACGTCACCTGTGCCCTGAACGTGCGTGCGTGCAAACTGAGGATCGCGCCACCGGCCGGGGCGCGACCCAGACACGCCGACTAGAGAGACCGTGCTCCTGCTACCGCTGCCGCACCACACCATTCACCCCCACACCCTGCAGGATTTAGGCATCCAGGAGGATACTAGCCCGCACCGACCAGCCTTCGGTGAGTGTTTGCTATACAGATACGTGGTATTGGGGGTACATTATTACACTTTAGTAGCTGAGATACGGACGGGAATAATTTATATCCCATCCACTGCTAGAGCGCGGCATTACATCATTTCCGGGTTTGCTATACCTGCTTTCACAAAATACTGATTGAGGCCTGCGATATACCTGCTTCCACAAATATTGCTCTTCTCTAGCAGGGTCATTTTGAAAATGACAAGCAGAGAAAGAGGCATGCCGTTCCGCAGGGGTGGTAGGGGTCAGGCAGGTGCACCAGGCCGGAGCCTAAGTGGGAAGTTGGAGATATCGCGTGCGATTACTTCAATGGATGCACCAGAGTTGTTTGAGTGGCTCACTCAGCCTTCCGCTTCTGTACCCTCCTCATCATCTGTATCTGCACCCTCCTCACTCTTTGCTGTGTGCACCCACAAAGACACCACCACCACCATTGCCCATCCACTTGAGTCAGAGGAATTATTTTCCCATCCATTCCCAGACCTTACTGATGCGCAGACATTCTTGGCATTGTATGAAGAAGAGGAGGTAGCAATGGCCACCTCCCAGCGGTCTGATGACAGTACCCAGATCAGCCCAAGGAGGGAGGCTGTTGCTGCCTACTCCGAGATCTCAAATGTCAGTGGTGGTGAACGTGACGATGATGATGTGTCGATGGACGTCAGGTGGGTTCCCACAAGAGAGGAAGGGGAGAGGATTTCAGAGGGAGATACGGAGAAGCGGAAAAGGAGGAGAAGCAGCCAGAGCTTGCAGGGCACAGGAGGCAAAAATCACACTGCAACTGTATCTGTAGGGAGCCACCCACCATGAACAGTCACTTCTGGCGCTACCAGGATGCTGGCACATGGCTCCGCAGTGTGGGCTTTTTTTTAACGTGTCAGCTGCTGACAATAGTGTTGCCATCTGCAGCCTGTGCTGTCATCGCATAAGTCGTGGTAAGCCAAACACTTACCTAGGGACGACTGCCTTAAGAAGGCACCTGGCCTCCCATCACCGAGCGCTCCAAGTCCTGTCTCTTCTCCTTCTCCTCCTATTTGTCCTCCACTCCACCTTCCACTGTGCTGTCGTTACGTTCATCTGGTAGAAGGCAGGCTTCCATGGCCCAAATGTTTGAGTGTAAAAGTCGATGATGCCGGATAACCCTCTTGCCCAATGGCTGACCGCTGGCTTGTCGGAACTGCTAGCCCGCCAACTACTGCCATATAAACTGATGGACTCGGAGGCCTTTATAAAATGTGTGGCCATTGGCACACCGCATTGGAAGGTCCCTGGAAGGAAATATTTCTCCCAGAAGGCTATCCTAGAGTTATATGGCCAATTTCAGCGACAAGTGAATATATCTCTGGCACATAGTGTCGGTGCCAAGCTACATATGACCACAGACACGTGATCTAGCAAGCATGGGCAGGGAAGGTACATAACTTTTACTGCCTACTGGGTGAACCTTCTGACGGCCATCAAGCATGTAACCTGTGGTTCCTGTGTTGATTGGGTGTTACCGCTACGGATTGCATGCAGGCCTGCTTATTCTTCTTCTCCTCCTACTCCATCCTCCGTCTCCTTCTCGGCTGACTCCTCCTGTTCCACTACTACCGCCTCTTCCGCTGCACCCCCCAAGCTCCCCAGAACCTATTCGACGTGCCAGGTGAGAAGTTTCCATGCTGTGCTGCGGCTGTTGTGCCTGAAAGGCAAGAGCCACACCGGTCCTGCACTGCTTTCAGCTCTGCGGTCACAGGCTGATCAGTGGCTAACCCTGCTCAATTTGACAGTTGGTAAAGTGTTGTGCGACAACGGTGCCAATCTGCTGAGCGTGCTGAAACTGGGCAAAATGACACATGTGCCGTGCATTGTACACGTCCTGAACTTAGTCATGCAGCGATTTGTTGCCAAATACCCCAGGCTCCAGGACGTTTTGCGGCAGGCCAGGAAAATCTCTGACCATTTTAGAAGATCTTACATGGCCATGGCTCGCCTTGCTGACGTTCAGTGGCGACACCACCTGCCTGTCAGACGTCTGATTTATGACAGCCCTACGTGCTGGAACTCCACCTTGTATATGCTTGATAGGCTGCTCCAGCAGCAATGTGCCGTTAACGACTACCTGTACGAACTCTGCAGCAGGACAGGTTCTGGGGAGCTTGGTTTCTTTTCACCGCACCAGTGGCTGCTCATGTGCGACACATGCAGACTTCTGCGGCCATTTGATGAGATCACCAAACTGGTCAGTCGCAGGCAGGGTGCCATCAGTGACATCGTACCTTACGCCTTCTTTCTGGAGTGTGCATTGCATTGTGTCATTGATCAAGCCATCGAGGAGCAGGAGCTGGAAGATGAGGAAGTCGCAATGCTGAATGAATTCCCAGGGGGGCTACTTCATCTGAGACAAGTTAGCAGGAGTCTAAAGAGGAGTCAGAGGAGGATGGTGGCTGGGGGGAGTAAGAGCAATAGAGCAGGCTTTAAAGGATAACTGTCACATTTAGACCCAAATTTCAGTTTTCATATATGTAGTTACTAATAACATAATATTCCTGAATCAATAACTATTAGACTTACTTAGCCCTTATTTAATTAGATTCAGCCCTTAGCAACCAGTCTGCATAAAACTGCAATTTCACTATTCTGTTAAGATGGCTGCCCTCAGCCCTGAGGCTAATGAATAGGACACCTGCAGTGAAGTTAGTGAAGACCAGCTCTGTATAGGGAGGTCTTGCAGTGAAGTTCCCAGGTCTGGCTGAAGCCTGTAGTCCTTCTACAAGCTCTCCTCTTATCAGATAAGGCTGTCATTTATACACTGAGCAGCCGGCATATGTACATTCTCCAGAACTGCTAAGGGAGTGTCTGCCAAGCACAGGCATGTGGAGAAGTTCACACACACAGCCCAGCACTGTTATCTCCTGTCAGGAAGAACCTGGCTTTTTATACATTCCCTTACATTGCTGACTCACTATCAGTTCCCAGTGCACGCAGCGCTCCGTCCTCATCTGGTAGACGGAAGGAGCATAGCAACCTGATTTTATCTCAGGTAACAATAGCCAATACTGGGGACTTTTAGGTGGCTTTTAGGGGTTATTTATTAAACAATCAGAAATTAAAACAGGGCCAACAAGGTAATATTGATCACCAAAATCCAATAGTAAAAAAAAAAATAAAATTGACAGTTATACTTTAAGGGGGACTTTAAACTTTTTGGGTATTCCTGGTGTTGTCCGTGGCTGGGGGGAGGAGACCGAGGACGACATTCTCTCATGGGAAATGATCAGGAGCCAGGGCCCTCCACCCCTTCCAATTTAGTGCAAATGAGGGCCTTTATGCTCCAGGGCATGCACACTGCTGGTGCCTGTGCATTGTGGACCACTATTTGTGGTCCACAATATGGGCACGGTCAGGGTTCGTGTGTGCATGAGCCCTTATTCTTCAGTTTTTCTTTACGTATGTGTAAAACAGATGATAAACGGATAGATGAAACTGAAACAATGAACACAACTGCTGACAAAGCTGATTCAACTTGCATGCAAAATCATCTATTAGAAAGGCCTTAGGGGGGTATTCCAGTTAAAGTTATCCCCTATCTAAAGGATAAGGGCATAGGCATCGCTACAGGGGGGCAATTCTCCCCCCTAGGTTAATTCTTTCAACTTATAAAACAGCCCACAACAGTTCCAGAGTCTGGTTCAACATATGGAGTGGAGTATCTCTCACTCTCTTGGATTACAGGGTCAGCAGCAGGTCAAGTCACCCAAGTCCCATTGGTACCTCTCACTGGTGACATATTAGCTGGGGCAAGAGCGCTGTAACATGTGTCTCCCTGAGTGCACACTAACTAGTTGCTAACATTTGCCCAAGATGTTCTAAGCTACCTCATTAAATTACCTAGGCTCTCAGTATGGGCTTGTGTGGGTTCAGTCCGTGCTTCCACAACCAACCAGAGCTCTGTGCTATGCCAGTTTTCAGGCCAAGCTCCTGTATATTCCACCAGTAGCTTACAAAAAAGTGTACATACAGCAAGTAACAGAAAAACCTCCAGCTCACCAATTCACTTGGATCACCCGTGTGCCGGAACAGGCAGGTCAGCCTCAGCATACAATTCAACACAAAAAGGTTCCAGCACTCACGTTTCTTTGGTAGCTTAAATCCTCGTCTTTATTCAGGCAGTAGAAAACAATGTATAGGACATACACCCACAAGTTTTGCATTGACGCGTTTTGAACAAAGTTCTTATTCTTAACTGTGAACAGTGTCTTACATATAGCAAGTGCATTAGGCAACACAATTGCCAACTACGTATCTGTCTCACATACGTGGTGGGGTTGCACTGACAGACCACACCAGTTTTTCAACCAGCTTGCAAGTAGCAGAGCCTATGACCCATGATGCTGGTGGGGAGGCATGTCAACAAGTCAATCTGCCTTGGCCATATATTTAGACACACAGTTAGGGCAGCAAATTGCATTTTTATCCCAACTGCAGGAAAGTCTCTGGCAACAAGCATTAGGCCCCCTGAACTGTGAAGAGGGATCCTGGGGTTATCATAACCAGCCTTTTTTGATATTTCCCATGGAACTCCCTCTCCAAGTAAATTTGTAATGTTTTGCTTTCTGTACTGGTAGATTAAAAAAAAAAAAAAAGATAAAAAAAAGAATGCTTTTGTATGATCTATATCTGTATTTCAGGACTGGCCATTTATAACAATTTACTATAAAACACTTGCGCATGTCCATAGTTTAGATAGCATTATATGTCATAATTAAGAAAAATTGAATTGCGGTTCTCTAAAATTTGGAAACATATGTTCCTTTCCGTGTCACACATTGCTATGAATATTGTAAACAAATAAAAATTATTAGAACAGATTTAGAACAGATGATCTGCATTCTGGGGCACAGAAGTGATCCAGCCCTGTAAATGTCTTGGGAACTCATCTTTAACATGGAAAAAAAATTCAAGGTAATTAGAGGCAACACCTGCTTTGGAGCACCTTAGGTAAGAGCTATAATAACACAGGGCTATGACATTCTGTCAAGTGTCTTCACTGATGAAGTAGCCCTACAGCAGATGGATAGCTTCAATTATTTGGCTTCACAACAACTATAAATTGCCTACTCTCTTGAGATCCATTGCAACCTGGCAGTGGCTCAATCAACAATAGCACAACTGGCAAAGATGTAGATGGTTTCAGGTTTTCCGGCATCAGCAAAGCAACAATTTTCCTCCTATGAAACAAAGCCAGATTGGCGAACACATAAATAATGAGGAAGAACAGGTGTCTGAGCAGAGGTGAGAGGAAAGTCTTGCAAAGGGTTACAGAAGCATCAGCGTAATGGCGTTCTCCATTTTGGACAGTCCCTAAGGCCTCTTTCAGACGAGCGAGTTCCACACTCCGGACTTGCAGTGTGAGTATGCAGCAGCTACCGTCCTGACCTCCCAGCACTGAAAGGGTCGCATAGCATTATACTGATTTATGATACTATTTAATCCTTACAGTCCTGGAATGTATTGGATAACACTACCGGCATTATGTCAGTGTTATCCAATACATTCCAGGACTCTAAGGGTAACATAGCATCATAAATCAATATAATGCTATGCAACGCCGTCAGTGCTGGGAGGTCAGGAAGGTAGCTGCTGCATACTCATGCTGCAAGTCCGGACTGTGGATATCGCTCATTTGAAAGGCGCCTATGTGTTACAAAAGGTCTCCTGGCAAAAAGTGGATTGCAACTCTGGAACCACAACAATCAACTGAATCTGTAGAGACATCTGTCCCTAAGGCTGCATTCACACGAGCGTGATTTCCGCGCGGGTGCAATGCGTGATGTGAACGCATTGCACCCGCACTGAATCCAGACCCATTCATTTCTATGGGGCTGTGTACATGAGCGGTTTTTTTCACGCATCACTTCTGCAACGCGTGTAAATCGCAGCATGCTCTATCTTATGCGTTATAAACGCATCCGCAGCCCCATAGAAATGAATGGGGCTGCGTGAAAAACGCATTGCATCCGCAAGCAAGTGCGAGTGCGTTGCGTTTTTCACTGATGGTTGCTAGGAGATGTTGTTTGTAAACCTTCCGTTTTTTATCACGCGCGTGAAAAACGCATCAAAACGCATTGCACCCGCGCGGAAAAAACTGAACAAATGAACGCAATCGCAGGCAAAACTGAATGGCTTTGCCTGTGAAATCGCACAGTTTTCACTGAACGCATCTGCAACGCATCCGGACCGAATCCGGACACGCTCATGTGAACCCAGCCTAAGTGTTTAATCTCCACTACATGAGAAATTAACACAGTTAATTACACAGTGAGGGACATTTACCAAGCACTTTACACCACTTCTGTGGCATACAAAAGTCACACAAAGGTGCATGCCACCCGCCACATTTACTATAACTTTCACCGGAAAGTGGTGGAAACGATAGCTGAAGTCTACGCCAGTTTGTAGCTGTCTTCCGTTTCTGGCATGAGCTAAGGCAAAGATGCGCCTGATTTATTAAGAGACATCTGCCTCTCAATAAATTAGGTGCATCTCATGCCAGTGCAGGGAGATCAAGACAGGCATATGGATGCGGCAGTCAGATCAAGATCAAGATCAAGATCAAGACAGGCATATGGATGCGACAGAGAAACGTCCCTGGGCCTATAAAAATGTATAAGTTGTCTGTGTGATGCAAGACAGGTCCTTGTGAGACGCTGCAGAGCTAGAAATGCAGATATTGTAGTACTACCAGTGCCAACATTAGACATGCAAGTAACTGGTGAAGAAGTTCAGAACATACTGTAGATCAGCAGGATGGTGACCATGGATGATAGCTAGGAATAAGAATAGAGAATAGAGAATAGAGAATTAGCATTCAGAAGAACAAATAGGACATTAGTGGTGTAGCTACTCTTGCCATTTGATGCATTACTGTAATGTGTACATGCAGGATGTATGGTATACCCTATACTCTGTGATGAAATAACATTAGTGTTACGGATCAGATGGCACAGTGGCAGATGTGGAACCACTGTGCCAAGTGACCGGTTTGACTTTGGGCCAAGCCCTAACAGTGTTATTCTGGTGCTCCCTGGATCTTCACCCTTTAACCCCTATACAGGGATCTGGTCTTCGCGGCAGGGGGGCAACTGGACCGCTACCTCCTAGGATGGTCCCGGTACACTTGGCAGCTGACCTGCAAAGAAAAAGACATTGGTGCAAAGCACCAGCAGTCCAGGCATATCACAAGACATGGATCAGACAGACTAGGAGAACAAGAACCCAGACAGACATACACTCATAGGGCACAGTTCAGACCTGGCAGTCATAAGACCAGGCTTCAAGAACACAGAAAAGGCAGAAACAGACACAGACAAAAGACAAGGTCACTGAACAGGCTTCTGAAATGCAATGCAAAACAACGTTGCACGGCTAGGGTCTGGATACAAACAGAAAACAGGATTCCAAAAAACCCTGACTGAGACAACCAAGGAACTAAATAGGGAATCAAATAAGCAAATGACAGACAGGTGAGGCAACAGGTGATACTAAGACACATAGACTCAAGTAGATACAGAAACACACTAGAATGCAGACAGCAACAGCGTCGGCAGGGCCGGTGCAAGAATTTTTGCCGCCCTAGGCAAGGATCCATTTTGCCGCCCCCCCCCATGTCACTCACTCACTGACAGACACACACATACACACACACACTGACAGACTCGCACAAACTGACAGACACGCACATACTGACAGACACGCACACACTGGCAGACAGACACACACTGACAGACAGACACACACTGACAGACAGACACGCACACACTGACAGACATGCACACACTGACAGACAGGCACAAACTGACAGACACGCACATACTGACAGACACGCACACACTCATAGACATGCACTCACTCACTGAACGACACACACTCACTGAATGACGTATAGTGAAACTCACTGACAGACACACACTCACTCACTGATACACACACACAAACTCACTGACAGACATACAATCACCCAGGTACTCACTGACAGACAAACACAGACTCACTGACAAACACAGACACTTACTGACAGACAGGCATACACACTCACTGACATACACACACTCATTCAATGACAGACACACAGACATTTTCTGACAGACAGACATACACTCACTCCCTGACAGACACACACAGGCAGACACTCACTCAGTCAAACACTTAAACACTCACCTCCCTGGGGTCCAGTGTGGTGCAGCTCCTCAGTCCTCCAGCGCGCCGTTTAGTATGATGGGGCCGGAATTACGTCATATTCCGGCTCCCGGCATCATAGAGGGCGCGCGAGGGAGTAGTGGGGAGCTGATAGAACAGCCTCCCTTGCAGCCCGCCTCCTCTGCTCCGGTAATTTACTGGCAGAGCAGGCACCTGCCATCAGGGTAAGCAGGTGCCTGCTCTACCATATTTAAGAAGGACCTCCACCTCCTGGTCCCCCTGTAATGGTACTGGGGGTGGCTCAAGAGCCGCTTGCCCAGCGCTGCAGCCCCAGACAGGGGGAGCCCCTGAGCGTCAGCAGCCAGCTTACATGGCAACACAATGTCACATTGAACACACTGTGAAAGAGACCCCCTACTGAGATATTTCATCACAGAGGTTTGAACATGTTATTGATTGTTAGGATTTTTTTATCTATTAACTTAGTTTTTCTAATGACAGATTCGCATTTTTTAGGTCATTTTTGTGATTAAAGTTTCCTTTTGTGGTCAAAAATCATAAAACATAAAAATACATGTATGTAAAAGGTTTGGGCAATTGAGAAATTGTGTTGAAAAACAGACATGGGCAGGAACACACATCAACAATACATGTATATTAATGATTGGTTTGGGCATTGGGGAAAAAAAATAAGTAATGGACCCATTACCAATCACCATAGCTATAATACACATGAACTGGGTTAAGACAATATCTATCTATCTATCTATCTATCTATCTATCTATCTACTGTATTTTTGCTCCATAAGACACACCTTTTTTCTCCCCGAAAGTGGGATGAAAAAGGCAATGCATCTTATGAAGCAAATACTAATGAAGCACTTATTAGTACAGTAGGACTGGGGAGCTGTGAATATAGTGCTCCTGGTGTTGGTTTTACTCACCACCTCCTGTTCTTCTGCCAGCGCCACGCCGTACAGTGTCCTGACTATTGTACAGCGTCAGGATGTAGTGACTAGTGAGCAGTGCAACGTCAGGAGGCGGAGTGGAGGAGAGATAAGTTATTTTATTTATTTTATGTCTGAAGGTATGATTTGGGGGTCTGATCTGAGGCCTGATGAGAATTGTGGTCAGATTTGGGGGGTCTGATCTGAGGTCTGATGAGGATTGGGGGTCTGATGAAGATTGAGGGTCTGATCTGAGGCCTGATGAGGATTAGGGTTCTAATTTGGGAATCCGACCTGAGGTCTGATGAGGATTGATAGTCAGACATGAGGTCTCATGAGGATTGGGGGTCTGATCTCAGGTCTAATGAAGATTGAGGGTCTGATTTAGGGCTGATATGGGCCAGGCCTCACAGGTGCACCTAAATGTAGCTTGTGTATGGAAAACAGGCTACATTTACATGGGAGTTTATACACCTCCAAACAATTATATATACACAAACCAACTAAAAGGTGGCATGAAGCAGGATGTGTTCAACCCAAAAATGCAGTTGTGCATATATATACAGGGGAGCAGATCCTGCACTTGTGGCCCGTTGCTAATGGCGATCCCCAGCAAAAATGCATACGGTGGAGGATGCCCGCAGCGGACCACAAGTACCACAATAGATATCCTACACAAAATGGCAATAGTGTGGATGTGATAAATAATATAACAATATAGCAATAACAAATGACAAAACAGGTGCACACTGCGGTCTTACTAAGCCCTCAAACTGATGTTAAGATTGAGAGGTTAGTCAACATGTCCTACAGTGGAGGACATGTCTTAAGCCCAAGCACCACGCCAAGGTCTCTTAAGTAGCTCGGGACCTAACACTCACCTACCTGTGCCAAATGTAAAAAACCAGGGGCCAGTGGGCAAAATTACAGGAATGCATTAGGCCGATTTGCAGCAGACTCCTCAGTTACCTCCTACATTGACAACTGATATAGATCTTCTTTGGTGGCCATTAGGATATAGAGTAAGTCTCATGTTGTTTCCTTTCTGTAGAATAATATGAAAATCACCCAAATGTGGAATGATTCATCGATCACTAATCAATTGGTAAGTGCAGATTTGTTTTTGTTTAATGATGTTTCATTGCATTTCTTTCTATATAATTATAATTATTTTAATGTGCTATGTCTATTTTATGAATAGATTTCTGATTTTTCTGATTCACCAGTGTGCATGGTATACTCTTCTTGCTGCAGGTGTTCAGTTTAGTTATCAATACAATCTTCTGCACTTTTTATGTATTGATTTTTCACTCTCCTTGCAGGAAACTGCTCACCCTTGACTTCTTAACAATAAGAAATTCTTTTCACCTTAACAATTCATTTACCAGGTCAAAGAAATCCAAAATACCAAAATCAGGTGATTACTGAATTTCTATTTATTCCTAAGGTTGGTTAAGAGTGATTTTGGATCATGCTTAACCAAATCATTTTGAAATTTGGGGCTTTTTTTACCATTTGCCTACCAAAGGGGTTCTCCCATGAAAAATATTCTACATTTTTCAAACTAGTAATTGGATCTGAAAACTTCTGTAATTGTATGTAACTGAAAATGTTGTATAGTCCGAAGTTATTAAATAAAATGTATCTGTATTGCACCACCTGCTTTGCTTTCCCATACATCTTCATCCACCTCTGTTACATTACTAAGGTGCTTGCACGTGCTCAGTGCCATCCTTCAACAGCCACCAGAAATGTCTACCGGCAGAGAGCTGCAGTAGAAAGGACATGCCCCTTGAGAAAGGACATGCCTCCAAAGCTGTGATAGAGAGAGAGTGAGAGAGAGCGAGAGAGCATTGCAGCAGAAAGCACACCATCCTGAGCTAGCAGTCTAAAATAAATCTAGGCGAGCAATTGGGAGATCTCTGGATCCTTGTGAGGTACAGGGCTGGTTCTAGCTTCAGTAGAAATTATCTTAATCGCAGGATAACCTCTTTAACTTCATTGAGGTAAATAAAAAAATAAAAAACATGTTTATTTTAAAGTTTTTAATTTTGTTTAGTGTTTTTGCTTTTTTCATATGGGCTATACATTTAATAATAATAATAATAATAATAATAATAATAATAATAATACAATTATGAATATCATAGGGCATTTTATAAAATGTTAATTTATTATGAAGTGAATAAAAACAACACATGCAAAAAAGGTACATAAATTCACGTGCCGTCATATCTCACTGGATCTCACAGCATCCGCTGTATGGACAGGAAGCTAGTTTCTCTATGCATTACTATAACCCTAGGTACACACCTAAGCGTTTTACAGCGCGTTCAAACGCGCTGTAAAACGCACATGTGAAAAGCCATGCTTCCCTATGGGCATGGTTCACATTTGGGCGTTTTACAGCGCGTTTGAACGCGTTGAAAAACGCCCAACGCTGTTGCTTCAGCATGAGCTTCTTTGGGGCTTTTTAACGCGCCAACGGGCCATGCTAAAATAGTGGTGAGTCACTGAATCGCGCGTATGATGCGCGTTTCTTAGTTGCAAAAACGCGCATCCAAAAACGCGCGTAAAGCGCGCGTCATACGCGCGATTCAGAAACGCTTAGGTGTGTTCCCAGCCTAAGACTGACTTCAAGGCTCTCATAGGAATGAATAGATAAAATGACTTCCTGTCCACACTTTAGATCCTGTGGGAACCAGTGAGTCTCATCTGGGGTCACATGATCTAATTTCCAAAAGTAACAGAGCCTGAAAATAAATCAATAAATTCATAGGTTTGTTAATGGAGTGATCTTACGTACCAGCTTACTTACAGACAGGGAGGAAAACAATTCTGGGAGCGCCTCTTCAAATAACACATTTTTTCTGCTTGTTGTTGCCACTAGAGGGAGCTTAGAAGTTTATTGCATACTGTGTTTTTATTGAGGTCAAAGTATAAACTCTAGGCAGTAAGCTCCTAAGCTTCCTTAGAACAATTCTGCATATTTCTAATGCTTACATATCACGGGATGGGGGTGTCTCAATTACAATTTTACTTTGTCATTCTTGAGATCTGCCAGCCAAAAACAGTGATTACACTATATAATATCAATTATTTAATATTTTCTAATTGAAATTGTCTATGATTAGGTCCCAACACAACTTTGACAATCAACTGTTATTGCCATAGGAATTAGCAGCCCCTACAGGGAAAATGCAGTATTACACAATATAAATGAATAGGCAACCATATAATATATGTCCAGGAGCAGCACTATCATGGTAGCTGTCCTTCCAGGTATTAAAGGACTCCCTAGTGAGTATCTTCTCGTTATGATGTTCAGTTTCACTCACAGGTCACAGAGACAAGGCCATATTGACAACCATTTTAAAAGGGGTATCTCATTAGAGAAAATCCTTTCCTAAAGAGCTGATGCCTGGATCCACCTCCTAGTACCCCAGTAGGATTTTGTCAGAATTGCTCAATTCCCATATGCATATGGCCAGGGGTTTCCTTTATGACTACCTCTTTAAGCAGAATTAAACATCACACATTATTTCTCTCCAGGTAATACTATATGTATAAGTCGAAGAAGAAGAATATATTGTTCTTCATGCATATGATGCACCATGATCTACTGAGAATATGGGATCTAAAGAACAGATCGATGGCTTTATTGGGTCATTAAGCAGAGTTTTCCCTTGTCAGTGTAGACGAATGAAGAAGACATTCTCAGTCTGACAGTTCACAATAAGAAATTGGCTAATGCAAGGAAAGTATTGAACTCTTAAAACCTAAATCCAGCATTCTTGATGATGTGTTTTACTGAAGGAGACACATTAACCTAAACACTGGATTAAAGTCTTGAGACTTGATTACTTCATTTTTCTTGAATAATGTATCCCAAGAGTAAAAGGCTTCCAATGCTTTTTCTGGTCCCATTTTTATTCTTATTTAGCAGGTTCTTCCAATAGGTAGAATCACACGGAAACCATCTACAAAAGCAACAACAAACATTTGTAATGCATTTTTCTTACAAGGGACTGAAGCACAGTCCAGTAGCAGACAATTAGTTTATTATAATGACCGGTGAACACGTTATTGAAGCAAATTAGTTATTTACGCTCAAATTCTAAACTGAGGAGGTCTTGTTTTAAAAGAACTCAATGGTTAGATCTCTTTTATTAATCCAGGTAGTGCGTTCCAGAGGGTGCGACTGAGCTGAGACTGGCAAAGTATAATCTGCCAGTGGCGCTCAGTCATATTGTCCACACAACCAAGGTGGTGCACACTTTATTTTGGGTTCTACAGCAGGGTATATGTTGAGGCAGGATGACATTAATACTGGGTGACATCTCACTTGTTGCGATACAGGCTGCCGCTCTGGCATGGTAATGGTCATATAGATCCTAGATATCCTCCAGTGGTATGTAATCAAAAGTCTTTCAACTAGGACCATTAGATGAGGTGGTTGTTGGTTGCTGTGCATGCGAGTTCTGATGCCCCACCCAGTCCCAGACCCTGAAGAGCTAGTTGTGTAGAGTGGACAGTGTATGAGTGGCGTTATCTTATTGGAACACCAAGTCTCCTAACTGAGTCAGACAAGACAGTAGGACTGGTCCCATGATGTCCTGGACATACAGTAGGCAGGCGAATGTTCGTTTCACAAATACCACATGGGAATGGCCATGGTAGCTAAGGGTGCCCCAAACCATGATACCTGGTGTTCTGTGAGTCTCCACACTATGCATGATGGCAGTAGATGCCCTCTAACCCCCCTATAAACTGTGATACAGTCATCATTAGTGCCAAGGCAAACCTTCTTTCATTACTGAACACGATTGCGTCTATCAATGGCAAACATCTTCAATGTGGCCTGTGCCACTTGGATAATGGCTTAGAGGATTCACTACACCAGGGGTGTAACAACATGCCTGTGAGAGGTTTCAGCGTGCGACTGTAGAGCTCTAGAAAGAAAAATTTAACTGGTCTAGCGGCTTGTAAAGAGAAGAGGCAGTGAAATGTTTCCAGAGCATTGTCATAGAGCCGCAAGAGGATTGCTGAGGTGATGGTGCTCATTAGAGGCCTGACAGAGGTCTGTGAGAGACAGTTGATTTTCCATGGTTGATTAGCCTGCTGTGAGGTGAACACAAACATTGAGAGACTTAACCAGGTTGAGGATCATTATCGTTAAGATTGTGAGCCTTGAGGAATTGTAATCAGAAGGGCATATGCCTGACCCTCAAGACGTAAAGGGGTTGTCCCATGAAAAATATTCTACAGTTTTTAAACCAGAATCTGCATCTAAATACTTTTTTAATGGCATATAATTAAACATTTTGTATAGACACTGAGTTATTCAATAAAATGTATTGGTGTATCGGCTGTCTGTTTCTTTCTTATGTCTTTGTCCTGCTCACTGAGATGGCCGCACATGCTCAGTTTCATCCATCAACTGTCTCCTGAGCTGTGGGAGAGGAGAGACACGCCCCCTTAGCTGCAGCAGAAAATACACTCCCCTTGAGCTGTCAGCTTGATTTAAATCTAGCAAAACAATGAATGGAGAGATCTCTGGATCCATGTGAGGTACGGGGCTGGTTCTAGCTTTGTTAGAAATGATGTCTAATTTTCATTTTTTTAATTAGTCATGGGAATAACCCCTTTAAAGCAGTCTCTACCATCAGGACCAACCATTACCTTAACTGTATATAGTAAAACTGAATTAATTGCTGAGACCTTAGCTTGCACTGTAAAACCACCAGGCATTGTTGCCTGTAGTATGAATCAACCAAGAAGCAGCACCCAGGTTGCTACATTATAATTGCCTGTCTGAACATGACCCACTCCAACATCTTAAATCTGCTCTGGTTAAAAAGTCTAAAGCATTATTAGAAGAGGATGTACAGTGGGGTAATCCGGGTGGAATAGAATAGGATCTTGACTCTGATGCTATTCCAATCTGTCACATAGGATCATGCAATATTTTAATATCAAATGGCATACAGCCAGAATTTTTGGATAAAATTGGGTATAGAGACGAAGATGTGAAGATGGTAGAGCAGGCTGGATTCACAGTAAGGCGGTGCCTCATGCTAAACATCTCTTGACTTAAAGGGATATTCTGGAGGAGTTATTTTAACGGAAACTAGGTTTGGAGTGTGATAAAGTAGCAAACAATATTTACTCATTTTACCCATTCCCTGACGCTGCTCCAGTCCCTGCGCTCAACACCCCAGAAATGGCTTGGACTGGCCGCTCAGAGCACTCATCACTGGTGTGGTGTTTTTCCAATCCAGGGCCACTGCCTTTGACATGTACACTATATAACAGACCTGAACCTCTGCTATGTAGAAACTATACCATAGTGATGACTGCAAAGCTAATTGAATGTATCCGTAGCATGTATGTGAAAGTTGCTTTTACATTTTTTACTTAAATTTTTCTCTACCCTATACTTTTTTTTTCTTGAATTCTTTGTTGATAATTACAGTAATCCAACCACATTTATTTTAAATGAGAGAAATGTGTCTACATAAGATTCTTGCTTATTTTTTTCCCAAGTATCCAAAGAAATATTGGACTTCTTTAATATTATGATAGGAAATAAATCATTATTCATGGTGGGATATTAAGACTTTAATGAAGCTAAAATTTAAGCCACATTATCTCTGTGAAACCTTGTAATTGAAAAGATTAGACAGGATTTCTGATGTTGGTTTACGCAGCCAATTACTCTCCTTGTTTTCATGAGAAAAGCTGTCATTAAGATGACATCATCTCAGTGATGCTTATCATACTGCTAATCATTGTTAGTAAGCATGCATTGTTTTAATTGAGCTTTTACCCCTTCCCTATGCAGCTATTTTCCTTTTTTTTTTACGTCCTGACTTCCAAACTTCATAAATGTTTTATTTTTCCATTTACATTGGTTTAAAGGGGTTGGCTCACTTCAGTAAGCTGCATTTATCATGTAGAGAAAATTAATACAAGCCACTTACCATTGTATTTTTATTATCCATATTGCTTCCTTTGCTGGCTGGATTCAGTTCTCCATCACATTATACACTGCTCGTTGCCATGGTTACAGACAACCCTGCAATCCATCAGTGGTGGTCGTGCTTGACAGAGAGTGAAAGTGAAAGGGAGAGAGAAAGAGCAAGAGAAAGATGTAAGGAATCAGATTTTTAGGCTGACTCAGACAAATTGGACCTGAAATGAATTTTAGGAAATTCGCTCATCTGTGCTGTGGAAAATAATTAATATTTATTTGATGAATGACTGCATGGCACATACAGTACCAATTATTGCTTCATGTGAATGGAGCCAAATGAGTGTTAATTGACTTTCTATGTAGTCAATCACCTCTCGTTCCTGGAAATGATCTGTCTACGTATAAGCCGTGTACTGGGGTGGGCTCCCCAAGATACAGCAAAGTCAAGAATGAGGAAAGCAACTCAAACACCAGTTTTGCCAAAACTGTATTTTTTTTACTTAAAGTGGCTCTGTCACCAGGATCAACCCTATTAAACCAGACATACTGGCTGGTAGGGTGCATCATGCTGATTAAAACTACACCTTTCCTTTGTCTATATGTTAAACGGCTGCAGAGATATCTACATTTTTATTCATATGCAAATGCATATTTCGAGCACTCAGAGGCGGGGCTGAATATTCTGAGCACTGCCCTGTAACACCCCCTGTGCTCTGCACACGCCCTCTCCCACTGATTGACAGGGCTAGACATCAGGCTGAGGGCAGAGCTGTGTCCTGGCTTATACATATCTACTATATATATATATATGTCTATTGTACACACTTGTACTATAGCTTCACCACAATGAGATCTGCTCAAAAAGCTGATAGACATAATACCGTTTTAATCACAACTTCAAGCAGAATGTATGATTATAAATATACTGGTAATATGTGTTAGTTTATAAGTATAGAAAAAACATGCATTCTTATGTGTTGTTAATGCTATAGCTTAGAAGTTAAACTATTGGTTTTGTATGTAGAGATCTTAGGTTTGAATCTTAGAAGATGCTTTGATGCTTTTTTTTTCTTCCACATTTATCCCATAAGAAAATCTATGTCCTTATTAATTGAGAATGTTTTTTTTAGAAAGCTAATACATATTACTGGTTTCTTCATAATCATGTATTGTGTCTACTATGAATAAAGAAGTATCAGGTTTTAGAAAAAACAACACACTATTCTAAATAAAGTAAGGCCTTATTATTATGTGATTATATATTATTTATTATAGTATAACCTTTAAATATGGTTTTAAATAAAAAAGAAAAAAAATAGAAAAAAAGAAAACATACAGTACATAGCTCCTGGGACTTGAACCTGGGATGTTAAAATTGAAGGTGAATCACTCTCATCTGCGTTCCTGGCAGCAATTCCCCTTCCACTGGACACGATCAACTCCGTTTGGCTGCAGCTCTGGTCCCTGAAGGATGCATTCATGCTTGCATGTCGAGGGATTCTCCTCACACAGCTCCTAGATGCTTCTTTCAAGCTCACCCTAAGATGGTTGCTGCTGCCTTCCTCCTCAGGCTTTGTAAGGGTACTTGCACACTAGCGTTGTTCGGATCCGGCAGGAAGTTCCGTCAAAAAGAAACTGCCTGCCGGATCCGGCAAACCGTATGAAAACTGATATCCTTTTTTTCCGGATCTGTTAGACAGATCCGGTGAAATAGCGGATCTGTCTCATCCAGAATAATGGCGAAACCAGCTCTTCCTATATCCCGGCGCATGCCCCGACCGGAAAACTGCATCTGCAATTTCCGGAACACTTGGTACCGGATCCGGCAATAATACATCTCTATGGAAATTAATACGTCAAGTGCGGTATTGTTCGTGGATTTTGGCTAGAAAAAATACCATGTCAAATACCGTACAAGGGACGGAACGGAAGACATCCTGATGCATACTGAATGGATTGCTTTCTATTCAGAATGCATTAGGACAAAACTGTTGAAATTTTTTAAGGTATTGATCCTTTACCAGATTTCAATACCAGAAAAGAATAACGCTAGTGTGAAAGTACCCTAACTCCACCCAAGAGAGTTTTCAACATCAAATCACTTAACTTCATTTACACAAATAGAATGTCCAGACAATGGGTGCTGTATCCTCATCTCACATATGTAAAAGGTACCTAGGCCAATGGACTTACACTGGGCCATACAGCATCCAAATGTTCCAATAGCCATAAAATACTTACATATTGCCAAGTAATCACTCATTATGACTCCAACATACCAATATTAGACCTGTTGTACACCCCATTGCTCATCCACATGCCAATGCCCAGACACATTCACAAATAGCCAAGGTCAAAACTGTGTAAATCTAGAATTCAAATCTGTGCACTCAACTCGCAATGTGCTTATGTATATGCACATATGCATACTGTATATGCACACCTACACAAATATAGATAAACTTACCATTTTTTGCGGTATCTACTGGAAAGCTTTAGGTTAACAGAGTAGACCCTGTTGTCACTTCATCTCATCCTCCTGTGAACTCCCCACAGTCACATCACCTTTCTATACCCCTAGTTCCTCAGTCATTTCACTCTTCTACATCTGCCATAGTTACTGCACAACCCCATAAATTCATACACACATCTCTTTACACTGGCCCCCACCAAAAAAAGTCCTGGGCAGTGTATTCAATATAGTTATAGAAGGCAGAAAGCACTGGGCAATTAACAGTTGTTGCCTTCAGACTCTCTTACATCCCCATCGTTTACTTATGTTGCAGGGAAAATGGAAGTAGGAGGAATAGGAGGTAGTCTGTGGTGAGAGGCCAGGGACACAATCTGTGAAGCCTCCTTTACTATGTGAGCTAGTAGCAACCCATGTGGGCACTGTGCTTGTTGTACAGCTGCAATCGATTTAATCAGCAGAGTTTCTACCTGTCCCAGTGGTGATGGGTATTGCTGTAGACCAGTCAAGGCTTCTGCACAGGCCGCTACTGACTCACTCCTGCAAAAGCACTGTTCCTCAAAACCAGTCCTCAGGGCCCACCGGGTCATGATTTAAGACTATCCTGATTCCCACATAATAAATACCTTTGGTAAGTCCTGATGCATTGACACTAATTATATCACCTGTTCAGTACTAAGGAAACCCTGAAAACATGACCGGCAGGTGGGCCCTGAGGACTGGAATTGGGCAACAGTGTGCAAGAGAGCAAGTGCAGCAGGTCATTTATTGGGCAGATATTCCTCTCACATTACAGTTCCTTTTACGCCATCAGTAGTATGCAGTCATGTTGGCAGCCACAGACAGGTCACATGAAGCACATGAAGCAGAGTTATGTGTTCAGAAGATGCAGTTAGACTGTCTAAAGCAGCATTGTGTCCTGATGCTAGATACATAGCATCAGGATCTTGTATGTTTGGTTGGGAGGCCCACCAGTGACACCAGGAATCTACATTGTTTGGCCATTTAGATTTTTTATTTACTGTTTACTTTTACATTTCAAATAGGGAAAAGGGACAATTTGCATTTTTTTTTGTTTCTTTTATGTATTTAAAAACTTTTTTTTTACTTTTAGCTCCCGCTTGAACATATGATTGCTTTTACCACAGACTGCAATGGCTTACTCTTGCAGTCTATGGGAAAATTGCTCTGGGTTCTCATGATCTCATCATGGGGGCATATGGTCACTGAAAGCACCCCGTTCTCAATTGTGACAATGACATCTAAACAGTAATTTAAAAATAGCCTCCTATGTGCAATAAATACTACACTATCTATCATATGTGCAAATATATACAGTAACTTTTATAATACTGCTCCCTATGTACAAATATAAAACTACAATAATATTGCCCCTATGTACAAGAATAAAACTAATACAGTACTTTTCTCTATGGACAAAATTATAACTACTATATCATTGCCCCCTATGTTCAAGACTATAACTACTATAATACTCTCTCAAGAATATGACTACTATAATATTGCTCCTATGTGCAAGTATATAGTACTATAATACTGCCTCCAATGCACAAAAATAAAACTACTATCTCTCAATTTTAACATCAGTTTGAGGGCTTAGTAAGACCGCAGTGTTCACCTGTCTTGTCATTTGTTATTGCTATACAATTATATTTTCATCCCATTTCCATTATATTTTGTATCTGTGTCCTGTAGTCAGCCACAGAATAGTGTTCTGTTCTTAGCACTGAATATTTGAAGGTAACCCTTCTATGATGCTTGAAAATTCCCCCGGAGACCCGTTCTCTCATTACTAACTTTGACATGAGCTATATATAGTGTCAGATTGCAAAATCCTTGGGCCCCATCACTTTGTATTCCTTGTTACTCTTTTGAAATAGATCATTTCCGCTCCTTACCTGTAGTGAAAAGGCGATGTAAAAAATAGTAGAGTACTGCAAGTAAATTCTGACCTCTGCCATTTCAGGTAAATTCATTCTCTATTTATCTTAAAGGTCACTTAGAAGAGTTAGGCCTCTTGCACACAACTGTGATTTGGTTCCGCTTCCGAGCAGCATTTTTTGCTGCTTGGGTGCGGACGCATTCACTTCAATGTGGCCGCAAAAGATGCGCACAGCACTCTGTGTGCTGTCCGCATCCGTTGCTCCGTTCCGTGGCCCCGCAAAAATTATAGATCATGTCCTATTCTTGTCCGTTTTGTGGACAAGAATAGGCATTTCTATAATGGGCCGTCTGTTCCGATCTGCAAATTGCGGAAGGCACACAGGCGACATCCGTGTTTTGCGGATCCGCAATTTGCAGACCGCAACACACGGAACGTTCATGTGCAAGAGGCCTTATGGAGATAAAAAGTGGTTCAAAAGTTAACTATTCCCTATGGTATGCATGATTCTGTTAGTATGTATGAGCTATTCATTTTATAACAGGCAAGGTATATTACATACTGTATAAAAATTGTATATCTATTATATATATTTTTTTCCCTACAAATGAAAAATAATTTACTGCAACTCATGTTCTGGTATAGAGAAACCTCTGCTGCCCTGTTTGAGTTATTGCTGTTTGAAAAGAGTAATACTCATCTTACTAAACCACTACGACCCCTTACTTTAAAAAAGTAAATATGTCGGCACTACCTTCCTCTGCTCCAATCACTGCCATACCATCAAACTCTATGGAACTTGTCTAGGGATGGCAAGCAATGGATAAGTGGTGCTCTGCATCAAATACTTCACAGTACAATATTCAAAAGATGAAACAATGCGGTACTCGCCATACTACTACTGCCCTTTTACCAATGCTTTCTGGATCCTTCAGGGCTCACTGATTACCTGGCTGCAGTGATAAAGTGTCAACATGACCTATGACCGCTGCAGCCAATCACTGACTGCAGTGATAGCATCAGTGGTGATGACACTTTACTGCTACAATCAGTGCTTAGAACAGTGGTCACATGTCATGTCAACGCATCATCACTGGAGTTGGATGAACAGATACCAGCAGAGGAATCGGGAAGCATCAACACAGGTGCCACAGGAGATTGGTAAGGGGTTACTTCTGTTGTTATTTTGTACTATTGTAAGTGATTTAATAAATAATGTGGCCATTTAAATATCTGATGGACCATTGACCTCTGTATATTTTTGACATTATTCCCTATTGGGCTAGTGGCCTTGGTAAAGTAATTAGAGGGGTTGGCCCATCATAGACAATTGGGGCATATAGGATAGTAGAACAACAAATCCCAGCAGCCACGTCTTTGCATATGGATTTTATTTCATTCCTTCAAGACGCGTTTCGGCGTAAATGCCTTTATCAACAGGTTCTACTAATGATTGGAGGCTGCTCCTTTCCCGTGAAGCCCACTACCTGAAGTGAGTGCTGGCCGGTTCTTCTTTGATCTATCGCTAGGATATGCCCCCATTTTCTGATAGGTGCTGGTGCCATCTCCTATGCAGAGTGGAGAGAGTGGTGGCTGGTGGACCCCGGGTTTCCAGGGTTCCGGCCACTGCCAGAAGTGAATAGGTGCACACTACACTTGCTCAGCCACTCCTCCCATTCACTTCTATGGGGCCGAAGGAAATAGCCGAGCCGGCGCTGGGCTAATTTGGGGGCCCCATAGAAATGAATAGAGGGCATATGTGCAGTGCGCCCTCCACGACCTTTCCCGGCTCCATTCTCGGAGATGGGACCCGCACCTATCAGACTATGGGGGCATATCCTAGTGATAAGCCCCCATTGTCTATGATGGGCCAGCCCCTTTAAGTATAAAGGAATCTGGTAGCAGATAGACATGTCTTAGGTGCTTTTTCTATTTCTCATCAGTGGGGTGATTTAATGAGTTTGTTGGAAGCAATTTTAGGTGCCTTTCAGCCTGGTATATATCAATGGAGGCAGACCATGCAGTAACTATGGGGCCTGGCCAGGAACTTGAGCCTGGGCAGTTCTGCACTTCTATGGTTTGGCCACTTTCCCCCTTTGGAGTCATCTAGGGATGAGCGAACCCGAACTGTATAGTTCGGGTTCATACCGAATTTTTGGGTGTTCGTGACACGGACCCGAACCCGAACATTTACGTAAAAGTTCGGGTTCGTTGTTCGGCGATTTTTATGGCGCATTTTGACAGCCTGCAAAGCAGCCAATCAACAAGCATCATACTACTTGCCCCAAGAGGCCATCAGAGCCATGCCTACTATTGGCATGGCTGTGATTGGCCAAGTGCAGCTTGTGACCAAGCCTCTATTTAAGCTAGAGTCACGTGGCGCCGCACGTCACTCTGCTCTGATTAGTGTAGGGATAGGATGCAGCTGCTGTTAGGGCGAGATTAGGCAGGGATTAACTCAGCAAAAACACTTAATGAAGTGATCGATCTATTCTACAGCTATGAATCATTCAACTTCTGCTAGTTAATTGCTCACTGTTTTCAGGCTGCCCAGAGCGTTTTCTGTCACTTTTTTCTGGGGTGATCGGCAGCCATTTTGTGTCTTGTGGTGCGCCACTTAATCCATCAATAGTATTTTTTTTTTTTTTTTGCTATATCCTACATCAGGGGCTTGGCTGTGCTTATTGTCACCCCTAGAAATCAGGATAGAATTTTATTGAGAGGTGAAATTCACTTAAAAAAAAAGCAATCCCCTAAATCGGATGTTCGAGCTGTGGCTAGCCAAGTGTAATACTATCTGGCAAAGAATATATTTTTTTTTCTGGGGTGAAATTCAATTTCCAAAAAAGCAATACCCTAAATTGGTGGTTTTAGCTGTGGCTGGACAAGTTTCATAGTGTCCGTAAAAGTATAGCTTTTGTTCTGGGTTGAAATTCAATTACCAAAATAGCAATACCGTAAATCTGGTGTTCCAGCTGTAACTGGACAAGTTTTATAGTGTCCGTCAAAGGATATATTATTTTCTGGGATCACCACGCCACAGCAAACTGCACCACCACCTGATACGGAACGTGTTAGCAAGAGGCAGCATTTCACTAACATGGTGGAACAGTACGTGTGCACACCCCTCCACGTATTGACTGATGGTTCGGTCCTTTTGACTTCTGGGTCTCCAAATTGTCCACGTGGCCAGAGCCTTGGAGGTGCTGGCCTTTTATGCCTTGGAGGTGCCTTGGAGGTGCTGGACTGCCCAGCGGCCTGCGTTTTGTCTGAACGTGTATTCAGCACGGCAGGGGGTGTCATTACAGACAAACGTAGCCACCTGTCCACAGCCGATGTGGACAAGCTTGCGTTCATAAAAATGAACCAGGCATGGATCCCACAGGACCTGTCCCTCCCTTGTGCAGGTTAGATTTATAACTACCTCCCCTTAACCATATATACTTGGACTCCAGGGCACTTCTTCATTCAATCCTCTTTTTTTAATTTTACCATTATATTGCGGGGCAACCCAAAGTTGAATGAACATCTCCACCGTCTGGGTGCCAGGGGCCTAAATATCGTAAAGTGGCCTGTTCCAATGGTGGGTGACATAAAGCCTGATTCTCTGCTATGCGACCTCTCTCCTCTGTCTTGGTGCCGGGGCCTAAATATCTGAAAGTGGCCTGTTCCATTGGTGGGTGACATGAAGCCTGATTCTCTGCTATGCCACCTCTCTCCTCTGTCTGGGTGCTGGGGCCTAAATAACTGAAAGTAGCCTTTTCCATTGGTGGGTGACATGAAGCCTGATTCTCTGCTATGGGACCTCTCTCCTCTGTCTGGGTGCTGGGGTCTAAACAAATAAAAGTGGCCTTCTCCATTGTTGGGTGACAAGAAGCCTGATTCTCTGCTATGGTACCTCTCTCCAATTGATATTGGTTAATTTTTATTTATTTTAGTTTAGTTTAATTCATTTCCCTATCCACATTTGTTTGCAGGGGATTTACCTACATTTTGCTATTGCTACCTTTTGCAGCCCTCTAGCCCTTTTTACATCCTTTTTAGTGCTCAAAAGTTCGGGTCCCCATTGACTTCAATGGGGTTCAGGTTCGGGGTAAAGTTCGGGTCGAGTTCGGATCCAGAACGTGAACATTTTCGGGAAGTTCAGCCGAACTTCTCGAACCCGAACATCCAGGTGTTCGCTCAACTCTAGAGTCATCAATAATTACTGGCTGAACAACCCCTTTAGATATTTAAAAGGCCGCACGAGCTTTACTTTACATCTTCTTTTAAAAACAACTTGATATGCATGAGCTGGGAAATGTGCACTTGATATGTAAGGTGCACCTGTCAGTTTAACTAGCCGTGATAGAGCTGCTTTCAATGAATATTCAGAATGCATTATTATATTAAGCCATTTGCTTTATCTTCAGTTTCCCAGTCATCGTTCTTCTATTCATGGGAGTATATCTAGCAGATATTATAATGCACAGGGAAATGGAGACGTTGATTTGAAAACACATTATGAATATGCAAAGCACGGCAGCATATGGACAGATAATTCTGACAAATTGGAGGTGCTGTACCAAACGTAACGTGACTGAGGACACAATTACAGATATCAGATTAAAATTACCTTTTGTGTCATTGGTGGGATATGGGAGCTATTCTCTGCAATTAGAAATCATTTGGAATAAAATTGCACTGCGAGTCTGGAACACTCTTTCTATTTATTCTATTTGCAATTGAAAATCTGCCTGCAATTTTCTGTCTTCTCTTCACAACAATAAAATGGAGTGATGTTTATTGTCTGCAATCTGACATCAAGTGCGTCATTCATGTAGAAATGAAAATGGGAGCTGTACGCATTTCTAAAACTAGGCAGTGACTTCCAGGTTTGAGCTACACAGGACTGAAAGGAAGTGCTTTGCCTCTTCTTATAACAGCACACCCTGTGGTTATGTGTAGTATTACAGGCTAAAATTGTGAAATGTTGTAAAGAGGACCCGTCACCTCTCCTGACATATCTGTTAAGTAACCACTTGTGAAAGCAATTCTGGGGCATCTTCTCATGTAACTCAGTGTTGTGCCATTCCAATTTTATTCCTGCTAAAATGTTATGAAAGAATTGTCAGCTTTCTGCAATAAAGGGCCAGATGGGTGTTAACAGGCGAGGAGTGTTTCTCTGTATCCAATCAGAACTGTCAGTGCCAGACGGTGTATTTTATACATTTCTAGCAGGAATAATAGAAGAATCACACAACATAGTTATATGAAAAGGTGCTGAAGAGTTGTTTTTATATTGGGAATGCAAAAGATTGTGAAGAAAGCTTAATGTCTTAAGAAGTTTCCTATGTTTCTATGTGTACCTATATGTAATGGAATCCTACTGACTCTTCAAATATCACAACTGGGGCCTTCTCATGGGTATTACAATTGTGGGAGGTGTTCAAAAGACATTGGGAGACATTTATCAATAATGGTGCAATTTGCGCCCAAAAAATACTAACAATACAAATTAAAAGTGGTGATTTGTTTCACCTCATATATCAAAAGCAGTGCTCCAGACTGAAAAAAAATCAAGGAGCCAGTGGCCCCTAACCTGAAAAATGTAGGAGCCAAATGAAATTTTTAGTTGCCAAATTTAAAATACATATAATATAGCTGGGATGCTTAGGGGCATGGGGTTTTCTAAGCTACAGCCCATGCAGTTAAAGGGGCTGTGCACTCATTTCCATGACCTGTCACACTAGCCAGATTTGCGTTGGTAATCCCTAGGTCTGGGTCCTGGCTCATTCGCCTCCGGGCCTCCGCCGCTTGTCTTGGGTTTATCCATGAAAACGTTTGGCTGCAGTGGCATCAAGCCAATCACTGGCCACAGTGGAGATCTGCTCCCCTTGCATCACAAGGCCATTTAACATAATGCAATGGAAGCAGCGGTCAGTTATTGGCCATTAGGCTAGGTCTACACGCTGACATTTTGTCGCATTAATATCACGCGACAGTTTTTATAATAGTAGTCTATGGTGTCGCATTGCGACATGCCACATGCTGCGACTGCGACATAACAGTCGCAAAAAACCCATCCAGAATGTATTTTTCTGCGACTGTTTGACACCATAGACTATCATTATAAAAATTGTTGCGTGACATTGGTGCGACAAAAGTTGCAGTGTAGCATGACACATGTCATTGTGTAGACCTAGCCTAATAGCGTCAAATAGAAAGTTTTCATGAAGGGACTCAAGACAAGCAACGGGGGCTGGGGAGCAAACGAGCCTGGACCCCGCACTGGAGATCAACCAACAAAGCTCCTGCCAGTCTCAGAAATTAGTGTATACAAACCCTTTAAGGAGTTCCTTTTTTAAGGGGTTTCAAACCAGTTTTCTTCTATATGTGACACAGAATGGGTTACAATAAACTATCCCCACTGCACTCCTAAAAAGGCCAATCACTTGAGAGTCGTCACTCCAACCAGTGACCACATCAGCAGGCATCACGTGTTGACAGGATCAGCATGACAGTCGAGGAGAGGGGGGGGGGGCAGCTTTTGTTTTTATTTGTTTTTATTTGTTTTTTTATATTTAGAAAAAATATAACAGATAAAAATATAATACTTCAGGAATTTTACTCTTTATTCTCAACCCCTCTGCTTGCCTGTCAGTGAATGAAAACCTTACTTGTTTTGCTGTTGTTTTTTTGAGGAAAGATTGCCCATATTGTAGTGCTGCTCACTATGTCCATGTCCAGCCACAGTTACACAGTCTGTGAATGTCAACCTTGAAGGTTTCCATTCACTGCCAGCAAGCAGAGAAGTGTAAAGGTTGGGGACCTCCTCTGTCAGCTCAACTAGCCTGTGTCTAACCCCTTATAGGCTGCTTCAGTGCCATTTCCCTCTTTTTAACTTTACCACAAGTCTTTGGAGTAGAAAGAAGCAGCTAAGACAGAGGTCTCTGCCCATCACCCACGTGTCAGTAAGGATCCGCACACAGACACCGCCGTCCTTTTCTAGAACGTTCGCAGTATAGGCGGCAATCTCTCCTTGTCAATCTGCGTGCCTTGGGACTGCTGAGCGAACCCCTAGGCCGAGGGAGTCCCGATGTTTCATCATTCTGCCAGCAGTAACTTGGACTGACGGGAAGGTTGAGAGCTGATTGCTATCCCCTATTTGGAAGTGAATACTGGTCTTGTGGAATAATGATAATAGATTATATGATTTATGATCAGAAATGATTACTAGTCTGTGCATTGGTAGGACTGCGCTGGTTTCACACCAGAGTTTGTCTGCAGGAGCTTTGTACTGCCAGGGTCACATAGCATTACATTGATTTATAATTAGTGTTGAGCGAACTTGTTTTTTAAGTTCTGCGTCCAAAGTTCGAGTTCGGGTTATCAAAGAGTCCTGTTATGGATTCCAAATTCCGTTATGGTCCGTGGTAGCGCAATCCGTAACGGGATTCTTCGATAACCCGAACCCGAACTTTGGACACAAAACTTAAAAAACAAGTTAGCTTAACACTATGTATGATGCTATGTAACCCTTACAGTTCTGGAATGTATTTGATAACACTGACAGCATTAGGTTAGTGTTATCCAGTAAATTCCAGACCTCTAAGGGTTACATGGCATCATAAATCAATATAATGGTATGTGACCCCCGCAGTGCTATGCAGACCAGGACAGCGGACCCACCGAGATACTGTTGTGTTAAACCAGCACAGCTGGTGCCTATACTTGTTTTTACAGGGTTTACCGATCTCTGGCTTCTCCTTGGGACCTCATAGGGACCGAGTCCTATAAAACACACTAATAAGGCCTCATGCACACGACCGTATGTGTTTTGCAGTCCGCAAATTGTGGATCCGCAAAAAAAAAAAAAACAAATGATGTCCGTATGACATCCTTTTATTGCAAATCCTTTATTTTGAAATAAATGGGTCCATATCCTATCTGCAAAAAAAATTGACAGGATGAACTCTGAGTGATTAATTTGTCCGCTTCCACACTATCAGTAGATGACATTAATGTACTCAAAAGAGGATTAACATTTTCTCCCACCTGCCATTTTGAACTATATAGGACACTCCTGGATGTCAATAGACTGGCCCGTGCTCTCACTCTCCGGCAATACTTTCAGTTGGGTGGTGATAATGTTGTGTTGCGGAGACAGTCGACGTGGATCAATCTATGACAATCACGAGTGAGCCCTCTGTTTATGACAATACAAATTCCCATAATACAGGGAATATGAGTTTCTTTGAAATGATGCATGCATGTGACCTACAGGAATCGAATACAGTCCTGGGGGATCTGGAATTGAATAACAGGTCATTGAATTTTCACACCAAGAATCGGAATTTTTATCCCATTCAATCCAGATCCCCAGCACTGGACCGATACCAAGAACTGGTAGAGCGAGATCTAGTCCTGTTACATGATCAAATTAATCTGAAAACTGCTGGCATTAAGAATGTAACCAAAAATAAAATGAAGGCTTTACAAGATATGAAACTGAGGGATGACATTGTAATTAAACAATCTGATAAAGGGGGCGGGGTTGTCGTATTAGATAGCGGTCTATATAGGACCTCTTTTCAAAAGGAATTAAAAAACATTTTGGATGTGGGAGTCAAATCAGGATTTTTGACTGATAGGGAATCTGAATACATATATGTCATTTCTCCCAGTATCCCAGTATTTCATGCACTCCCAAAAACACATAAAAATGTTTTTCCACCTCCCCTCAGGCCTATTGTAGCAGGTATTGGATCATTCTCTGAAAGAATCTCCCAGTGGGTTGATTCTATACTTCAACCACTAATACCACTCATAACAGGTTTTCTTAAAGACAAGGGTCCGTTTTACAAACAATTGAGAAAATTGAATGGTCCTCAAATTACACATGGATCACAGCGGACGTTGTGTCCTTATACACCAATATTCCACATGAACTGGCCATTAAATCCTTAGCCTGGTTTCTAAAAACGTATGGAAACATTACTGCAGGTCTGCAGGAATATTTGCTTTTGGTGGTGGATTTTCTCCTCAGGCGCAACTTTTTCATGTGTTCAACAACAAATTTTACTTGCAGATATCGGGGGTGTCGATGGGGGCCAAGTTCTCTAACTCCATAGCTAATATATTCATGGCATGGTGGGAGAGGAGCTTTCTCCTCATCGACACCCACCCTTTCTGGCATTGCATTAGGTGGTATGGCCGTTACATAGATGACCTGATCCTCATTTGGATGGACGATGTGGCGGCCATACCAGCCTTTGGTTGTTACAAAAATTCCTGTGTGGACACTATCTCCTTTAGTGTCCACCAAGATATACAGGAGATTTTATTTTTGGATTTGCATCTGAAGGGGGATCCTCCCACCAGCAAAATTCATACATGCACTTACAGAAAACCCCTGGCAGGGAACACATGACTGAGGCTGAAAATATTGCTCACAGATTATATAAAAGAGTTTATGCCACAAAACAAGTTGAGGATGCAATACGACAGGTGACTGACATTGAAAGAGGTTCCTTAATTAATCCTAAGCAGGAAAATAGGTCCAAGGGGGGGAACTCCGAAACACAGTTACAAATAAAAATAAAAACCAAAATAGTAACAAATAGTGATGTCGCGAACATAAAATTTTCCGTTCGCGAACGCGAACTTCCGCAAATGTTCGCGAACGGGCGAACCGGGCGAACCGCCATAGACTTCAATAGGCAGGCGAATTTTAAAACCCACAGGGACTCTTTCTGGCCACAATAGTGATGGAAAAGTTGTTTCAAGGGGACAAACACCTGGACTGTGGCATGCCGGAGGGGGATCCATGGCAAAACTCCCATGGAAAATTACATAGTTGACGCAGAGTTGGGTTTTAATCCATAAAAGGCATAAATCCCCTAACAATCCTAAATGTTTTTGAACAACGTGGTTTAAAACATCTAGTGTGTGTATACGATCAGGTATGATGTTGTATCGATCAGGGTTACGGGGTCGTATCAATAAGGGTTACGCCCGCTTCAAAGACATTGACAGACCAAACTCCCCTTTTAATGCACCGCAAACAACTGCAAACAGTTCATTTGCACAACCGCAAACTCCACATTTGCGCATGGTTGGATACCAAGCTAGCCATGTCCCGGTGATGTCATTGAAGGTTTCTTCCTCCACCCAGCCACGTACAACACCAAGGGTCCCCGAAAGGTGAATTGAATAGTTTTTTCGAACGGGGAGATGGTTAAAAAAACGCTGGCTCCCTCCGCTTTGTTTTTATCCATGGTCACTGCGTCTGCGCCGTGCAATTTACTGTCACACCCCATATGAGTGGTATTTTCTGTAGTACTATTCTCATCAGTTTAATCCCTGTTACGTCCCCAATCTGGGGTCCATTTATTGAATTGATTTTTCGAACGGGGAGATGGTTAAAAAAACGTTGGCTCCCTCCACTCTGTTTTAATCCACAGTCACTGCATATGCGCCGTGCAATTTACTGTCACACCCCATATGAGTGGTATTTTCTGTAGTACTATTCTCATCAGTTTAATCCCTGTTACAACCCATATCAGGGATTGCCTTTTGTGAAAAAAAATTTAGGCCGGGTACCTTCGACTGCCTTCACAGTGACAGACCAAACTCTCATACACCAAACTGAATTGATTTCAGGAACCGGGAGATGGAAAAAGCAGCTTGGTCGGTCCTCTTACTCCCAAATTGGGGCACTGCGCGTGCACAGAGCACTGTGCTGTGACACCCTATATGAGTGGTGTCTTAACTAGTACTATTCCTATCAGTTTAATCCCTGTTACGCACCCACATGTGGGACGTGTGTCGAATTGATTAAACATTGTTGAATTAACGAACCATTACGACATCATGAAATAATTTAGTTCTGAGCTCTGTACTTGCTTTGTATTGGAATTGATGGGGATTTTTTTAATTGTCTGCATTATTTCTATTAAGAGACTTTATTATGATTTTTCATTTTATGTATTAAAAACCCATACAACATTAAAAAAAAAAGAAAAAAAAGGTAAATTAATGTTTTTTCGATGAAATATTATCCAGCCGTCTGATCGCTTTTGGTCTGACCATAATGAAGCAACGGCCTTATCATCTGGGGTGTGGCAACATTGCCAACACACTCATAGAGGTGATGATTGCTTCATTGTGATACGCAAGCCCCTTCACCACAAAAAGGTAACGATCACGAAGGGGAATTGACACTTGTATGTGCCTTTTTTTTTGGTTTGTTTTTGCAGCCACAGTGCTGCACCATTGGACAGAAAAATTAGGCATGTACACATGCCTGAAAAATAATGGCATTGTTGCAGCTGCTATTGTAGCAGCGGCCGTAAAAATTGATGTTTTCCAGGCAAAAAAGTGACTAAAACATTGGTAATCAACACTTTTTTGACCGAGGCGACTTCTCTTGTCAGTGACAATGCCTCCTGCTGCACTGAAGGTCCTTTCTGACAGGACACTTGAAGCAGGGCAGGCCAGAAGTTCTATCGCAAACTGGGATAGCTCAGGCCACAGGTCAAGCCTGCACACCCAGTAGTGAAGGGGTTCATTGCTCCTCAGAGTGTCGATATCTGCTGTTAAGGCGAGGTAGTCTTCTACCTGTCGGTCGAGTCGTTCTCTAAGGCTGGATCCCGAAGGGGTGTGGCGATGAGTAGGACTGAAAAAGCTCCGCATGTCCTCCATCAACAACACATCTGTAAATCGTCCAGTCCTTGTCGCCGTGGTAGGAGGAGGATTACACTCACCTCTTCCCCTGTTAGATTCCCATTGTGCTGTGACATCCCCCTTATAAGCTGTGTAAAGCATATTTTTTAGTTTGGTTTTGAACTGCTGCATCCTTTCCAACTTTCGGTAATTTGGTAACATTTCTGCCACTTTCTGCTTATACCGGGGGTCTAGTAGCGTGGCCACCCAGTACAGGTCGTTCTCCTTCATCTTTTTTATATGAGGGTCCCAGGTTGGTTGCAGAGCTACTCATTTCCCGTTCCTCGTCCTCACTGATGTCATTGACGGTCTGTTCTTCCCCCCAGCCACGTACAACACCATGGGTCCCAGATAGGTGACAACAACGAGCACCCTGGGGTGCCTGCTGTGGTTGGTCTTTCTCCTCCTCAAAGCCGCCACATTCCTCCTCTGACTCCTCTTCCTCATACAATAGAAGCTCTGCTAACCGTGAGTAAACAACTACTACACCCATGGGCCCACCGTGCTCACATATTGCCCATCTGGCCCGGCCGCTGCATATGCGTAAATTTGATAGCCCTGCCCACTTTTACCGTTGTAATTCAATTCTGGCATGATACATTCTTTATCATAGAAATTCTGGAGAAGACAGTTGATATATTTGGTGCAAATCAAAAAGTTATTCTTTTTGGCACATTTTACGCTATAATTCTGGTGCAAAATGCTTAGTAAATATCTCCCAATGTGCACATGAAATCGTCATTTCTCTACCACTTAAAGAAAAATCCCATAGAAACTGTTCACATTTTTTTCCCATGCGACATTAGTTTTTATGGAATATTTTTAGCACTGTCTTTTATCTAAACAACAGTGTGAACCACATTTTCTCTGGCTTTTTTTCCTATAGAGAAGGAAATATCAAGATGCCAGAAAAAAACACCAAATACTTCAAAATGCTGTGTTTTTCAAAAATCCTTTCTCAAAAAAGGCCACCTAATTAAAGCCTATGTGTGAACCCAACCTAGCTAGTTCTAATTTAATAACACTTCCTGGGTTACCCTTATAATGGCTGGCTGGTGTATCTTTACCACCTGGAGATGTGGTAAAGGTGGTCATCAGGACTGTTCATCAATTGCTGATCAGTGGGTCGGACACCTGGCTCCACCACCAGTCAGTTGTTTTAAGAGGTTGTGTTCTGACAGCATACCAAGCACAGCGCCATTCAATAGATAGTGGCTGTGCTTGGTATTGCATCTCAGCCACTTTCAATGAAACTGAGCCACATGTAGGTCATTTGACCGATGAACTTGACCTAGAAAGAGTCCTCTTCAAACAGCTGATCACTGGGGTGTCAAGTGTCGGACACCCACCTAACAGATATTGATGACCTATCCTCAGGATAGCTCATAAATATTGTATTCCTAGAAAACCCCTGCAATTCTCACCTGTCTTTGACTAGCTGGGATATTTTACAAGACTCTGTATGCTTAAAATAGCATGTGTACATGCCACTCTAAAATATTTTATCTTTCACATGACTTAACTTCCATGCTATGCCGTCCTTTTACTTTACCTGTGCCATGTTGTGCTCCGCTATAGTTAGTGCAATTCAATGTATATTGTTGATGGGTATTGATTAATGTGTGACATTTACATCCATCATGGAGGAAATGATTGGAAAGGGCTTGAGACAGGGTCTTGTTTTTATGGTTCGACAAATACGGACGAGGTGTACGCTATTGATTTACAGTCTAATCATTCAGTATCATTTATAACACTTGGTTAAGTTGGTGGTCACTGCAATTAGTCAAACATTTATTTTTTTGCATTAAATCTTCAATTACACATCCTGGGCTGTTATTCAGGAGCCGTTATGTAACCTCTATCTAGTAATTGATAGAACATAAATCCAATTACAGTATGCATCGGAATGGATTAGTGTCATGTTTTGTAACCTCATAATAGTGGAGGAAGTAAAATCAATTTCACAGGAAGCATCCTTAATTATTGGTGAAAATCCAGAAAAAAAATCAGTTTTTTATGATGCAAAAAAAAAAAAATAAAGCTAGTCCAATATAAAACAAAATTTTCCAGCACATAATAGGAGTAAGCAGCATTAAATGATTTATATTTCCAAATGATACCAGCCTTTCAATCAGTTGATCAAGTTGGATCCAGCTTAGAAAAAATGCCACCAAAAAACTCCACATCTTATATTGCAAGTTAAATTTGGAAATGTAGCATTACATGCTGGTCACAGGGAACCCTCTATGACACATATGCGCTAAAAGGGCATGTGGAAAGCAGTTGACCCAATTCACTTTATCATGTCTTAGGATAGATCATCAATACCTATTTTTGGGGTTCTGTCAACCTGCACCCTTGCCTATCAACTGTTTGAAGAGGCCATGCTGCTCTGGTGAGGGCCGCGGCCCCCTCACAGCATACCAAGCACATCGCTATACACTGTAGTGGCCATGCTTGGTATTGCAGCCCAGGCTCATTCACTTCCCATATAAAAAAAAGCTTTTAATAGCAAGTTGGTCAATGGTGCTTCACTATTGGTGCCAACTGGTTTGCAACAGAGCCATCCACATAAAGAGGACTGTGGACTGTATGAAGATCACCATTTCCCTGTGTCCATTATATACCTGTGAAATGAACAAGGGAGGAACCGTTTACTGAAGGGTGGAGAAAGCAACACGGTCCTACATAATTTTCTGGTCAGCTTGTGTGAATATAACCCACTTCAATTTTGGGACTGGAAGCGGGGTGTTTACAGGCAACGTATCAGAGACGTTTTATCTTTGAATCAAGGTCTGCTAGTCCACTTCTGTGTCTTGTGGGGCAGCTGTCTGTTTGCCCGTTAACTAACTCCGCATGGGGAACAGGCATCTGCTAGTCTGGTTCTGTATCTTGTGGTGCAGCTGTCTGTTCGCCCATGGACTAACTCCGCAGCGAGAGTAGGCATCTGCTAGTCCAAGTCTATACCTTCGATGAGAGGGCTCCTGAGTTCTCTGAAGGAGGACATCTAGTCTATTTGTGCAGCTCTGCCTGTGACTGTCATGTGTTGTTCCACATGGAGTCCAGGCATCTGCTGTCTGCCTGTTTGTGCCGCTCTGCCTGTGAATGCCATGCACCTTTTCCGCATGGGGTCCATGCATCTGCTTGTCTACATCTTTGGGCAGCTCTGTCTGTGACCGCCATGTGTCAATCCGCATGGGGTCCAGGCATCTGCTTGTGTTCTGGTTCCTGTTATGTCTTCTCTGATATGTGTCCTGTGCAGTTTGTTCAGGTTCCAGTAGGTGTGCCTGAGTTCCATTCCGGATGTTTGTGTGGACCGCTGGTGCTTGCACTGTCAGTCTCTGCGGGTAAGTGGCCAAGTGCACTGGGACGATCCTGGATGGGCGACTAGTGAGCCCTTGGGTAAATTCATCCCCACCATCAGTGGCTCTGTGAACAACGTGGCTCACTGAGTTTTTGCCCTCTGGGTTTGGCCCCAAGTCTGCTGCCATGTATAAATCCCTGTGAATAAAGAATTTGTGTCTGTATTTGCCTTGTCTGATTTCTTGCCTTGTGTGTGTTTGCCTGAGATAAGTTCTAGGGTTCAGTACGACCCTAGGAGAACATGAAAAGGAGCTCTGTCTCAACTAGAACTCCCCCTCCTGGCAAGAAGCAGGACCAGCCCACCTACCAACAAGGGAGGAACAGGGTAGTTAGTCTACCCTTCTTACCATCCATATCTTACTGGTACATATGTCCATATAACAGATAACATTAATACATCACAATATAACACAATGCAAAATTCTAAACTACAATCAATGATAGTACCCCCAGGTCTGGGGTACTACATATTCCACAGGACTTAAACAAATTCTTCCTCCGCCATGTTAAAGCAACTGTGTCTATAGCTATAGCCTGTAAGTATTGTCTTTTGGAGGCTTTCCTCATGGGTGATTACTAAGTATCATTGTCTTGCTTGTTTATTTTTTTCATATTTTTTCAATGTTATTAACATGCACATACAAATTTTAATGTGAAGTGTCCGTAGGTCTAGAGTTTTGTTTCCTTAAGGTTCTCTGTACAGTGGATTTCTTTCCTAGCTGCGCAGTTCTTTGGTATTGGAAACTATACTTAATAAGCATGAACGGGCACTGAAAATGACTTTTAAGGCTTTTACCATCTCCACCTGTGTTCTCCGCAGAAGAGCCGCAGTGAAATAATTGCCTTTCTATGAAAGGAATGGTCGTTTTTACAAAATCATTTACAGACGTGAGTAGGAATGCGCCTGGTACAGACAGTGAACACCTCTCTCTTCTGAAGAGAAAATGATTTTCTCTGCCATTTACAGAGAATTTGCCGGATTGTTTTGCTGTTTAACAGATGTCTGTTCTGCTGACGACCGCACCAGCAAAGAAATTATTTACAGAACACATATCCCATTTTGCTGGAATTACTACTAGGTAATTGTGAATGCTGTGCCAAGCGGACAGAAATGATGGCGTGCATGTTGATATTTATTAGTACGATGCCACGTTAATATGTTTTGATTTTTCCATTAAATCATAGGGCTATATTGAGAATTTGTGCCGCCCTTGCCTATTGAAGAAGAAAGTGACTGCACATAAATGGAGACATTATCCTGCCCCCAAAAAATGAAGTGTATTACTCCACTGCTGCTAGTCACTAAACATAGTCGGTTAGATATAGTACCTTGTAGAGTCTTTGCATCCATTATTTTGGCGAAATTTGCCTCTGGACAGAGACATCAATGACCTTTATGAAAAATAACCTTCTGCATGGAGTGTAGTTGCTACTGCATTATAAAACATAGGTATGACTTTAAAGAGGACTGGTCACCTCTCCTGATATCTCTAATTTAGTAAGTACCGGTACTTTATTAAGTAATTCCTATTACTGTAATTATTGTAATAAGTATTCTGGATCATCTATTTTTAGGACTCCTGTGAGAAATTACGGGTGATGTTTGCATTGAAGGTTCAGATGGGTGTTACCAGTTCGGAGTGTGTCCCTGCACAGTCTGACACTGGCAGCACTGATTGGATAGTGTCAGACTGTGAAAGGACACCACCCTAACTCGTAATTGCAAACTGCTGGCAATTTATTCATAACTTGTAGCAGGAAGAAATAAATGGCACATCATAGAGTCATAAGAACAGATGGTCCAGAATTGTTATTACAAGGGGGATGCATGTAGTTACTAAACCAGACAAGTCAGGAGATTTTAAGGCAGGGGAGCTTAGTGCAAAGAGAGGGTATAGCTCCTATTGCAGACAATTAGAGATGAGCGAACACCTGGATGTTCGGGTTCGAGAGGTTCGGCCGAACTTCCGGAAAATGTCCGGGTTCGTGATCCGAACTCAACCCGAACTTCATCCCGAACCCGAACCCCATAGAAGTCAATGGGGACCCGAACTTTTGGGCACTAAAAAGGCTGTAAAAGACACCCAGAGGGATAATATACCGCAATAAACGCATTGCGATTACAACTTTGAGCTAACGATCACCATGGGAACGCCTCCTCCAGTAGAATGTACTGTCGGATCTGAGAATTAAGTTGAAATCGCAATGCGATTCTTATATATTTGCTTAATCGCATTGCGATTTCAACTTAGCATTGCTAAATAATTCCATCCATATCGTTAACTTACTGAGTCAGTAAGTTAACGAATATGGATGGAATTATTTAGCAATGCTAAGCTGAAACGGCAATGCGATTAAGCAGATATATAATAATCGCATTGCGATTTCAACTTAATTCTCACATCCGACAGTACATTCTACTGGAGGAGGCGTTCCATGGTGATCGGTAGCTCAAAGTTGTAATCGCAATGCGATTAAGCTAAATACATAAGAATCGCATTGCGATTCCAACTTTTAGTACTCAACTTTTAAAATCGTACACCACTTTAAGTTCCAAAGTTGCAATCGCGTTCGAATAGAACTTAAAGCTGTCTCTTAGTCAGTTTTAGTATTGGTGTGCTGTAATAGAAGTTACATTCGTACGCGAATATAACTTAGAGCAATACAGTCAACTTTACACTGTTAGTTTTATTATCGCGATAATACAACTATTCAAGAATCGTGTACGTGCGTCTGTACGTGTGTGTGTTACCTCGGACACTATTCTATTTTGCCAGCCACAGCTTAAACCACTGATTTATGGTATTGCTATTTTGGCAATTGAATTTAACCCCAGAAAATAATCTATCCTTTGCCAGACAGCAGACAGTATTATACTTGTCTAACCAAAGCTGGAACACCAGATTTGAGGATTGGTATTTGGGCAATTGTATTTAACCCCTTAATAAAATATAGAAATTTCTTTCCTGAGTTTCTAGGGGTGACAATTAGCACAGCCAAGCCCCTGATGTAGAGATATAGCAAAAAAAAAAACTAGTATTGATGGATTGATGGACTTGGTGGCAGCTTCTTCTGGCGCACCACAAGTCACAAAATGGCCGCCGATCAACCCAGAAAATAAGTGACAGAAAAACGCTCTGTGCAGCCTAAAAACAAGCGAGCAAGTAACTAGCAGAAGTTCAATGATTCTCAGCTGTAAATTGATCCGTTCATTAGGTGCTGTTGCTGACTTTAACCTGCCTAATCTCGCCCTGACAGAAGCTGCATCCTCTCCCTACACTAATCAGAGCAGTGTGACGTGCGGCGCTACGTGACTCCAGCTTAAATAGAGGCTGGGTCACATGCTGCACTTGGCCAATCACAGCCATGCCATTAGTAGGCATGGCTGTGATGGGCTCTTAGGGCAAGAAGTAAAACGCTAGCTGATTGGCTGCTGTGCAGCCCTTCAGAAAGCGGGAAGTAATCGACGAACACCGAACCCGAACCCGAACTTTTTTGAAAATGTCCGGGTTCGGGTCCGGGTCCCGGACACCCCAAAATTCGGTACGAACCCGAACTATTCTCGAACTGTTCGCTCAACACTACAGACAATGTTAACTGTATAAACTTCTCTGCTCTGAGCTCCCCCAATTGGTAGCTACAGGCAGACAGCTTTGTAATATGAAGTGAAGCAGAAGATTTATTAATGTTCAGCAATCTATACACTGAGAAATATGGTGTTTGCTGTGTAGTGGCGTGCCTAAGGTGTTTGGCACCCGGGGCAGGTCCTTTCTCTGGCAACCCCCCCCTCCCCCCATACTTGACCACATACCTCTTACATCCAGGGTCATCTCCTGTCATATTATATAGACCTTCTCTATCCTCTTCTCCTCTGTTAGACCACCATGACAAATTCTTTCAGCCGCATCTCATCTCTACAGAGTTTGTAATATAGACACGTTAGATTTCTCAGTTTTTCCATCAATGTCCCCATCCTGGTGTCCCCAGTGTCATCCTGTTGCCACCCCCAATACTGTGCCTGTAGTGCTCCCCAATGTCCCAGGTGCTATACTGCTGAAAAAATAGTGACCCAAGTAGACATAATTGGGGTCATTTATCAAACTGGTGTAAAGTAGAACTGGATTTCCAAAAGAGCTGTCAAATATGAAAGGTGGAATCTGATTGGCTGCTATGGGCAACTAAGCCAGTTCTACTTTACACCAGTTTGATGAATTACCTCAAATATCCCTATAGTGTCCACAGCAGCTATAATGTCCCCTATAGTGCCCCCAATAATAATATTAACACCCTATATTGTGCTCCAAGCAATAATCCCTGTGTAGTGTCCCCAAAAATAATAAAATTGCCCCTACAGTGCCTCTCCAATAGCAACGTCCCCCACGATGCCCCCATATAGTAATTTCCCCCACACTACCCCCATATAGTAATTTGCAGCACACGGTATTTTCCCCCAAACAGTAGTTTCCCGCATACAGTAGTTTCCCTAACACTGCAACACTGCCCCCATACAGTAGTGTCCCCCACACTGCCCCCACACAGCAGTGTCCCCCACACTGCCCCCACACAGTAATTTCCCCCTCACAGTAGTTTCCCCCACATAGTAATTTCCCCCACACTGCCCCCCCACAGTAGTGCCCCGCATACAGTAGAGTACTCCACACTGCTCTCACACAGTAATTGCCCGACGCAGTAGTTTCCCCTCCCATAATTATTTGCCCAACACAGTATCCCACCATATTATTTTTCCTAAACATGTCCTCCTGTGTCCCCAAAGTTACTTGGCATATAATAAAAAAAAAAGAAAAGCTAAATACTCACCTATGTCTAAGTGTTTGCTCGCACACTCCACTGTGCTGATGCGTCCAGGCACAGGCGTGCGCAATGATGTCATCACGCACGCCTCCACCGGGATTTCACTACCGCATAGGCCTATGGTGGGCAGTGATCGGCAGCGGGGCAGGGAACCATGCGCTCCCGTGCCCCGCCGCAGTATCTGGGCCGTGGGCTTCAGCGTCAGTCCCAAAATCAGTTGACCAAAATGATGAATGAGACAGGCCTGCTGTCCCATCCCCTTTCCCTCAACCCGCCAGGCCTACTTTTTTAGACATGAATGGGGAAAAGTCGCAGATTGCGGCACAAAGAACCTTTGTGCTGTAATCTGTGCCAGAAATATGCCTAATATAGACGTACTTCTGTTAGTAAATAACCCCCATAGACTAGCTGGCTAGCTGACTTGATTTTAAGATGACAGGCCAAACAGTGTTATCCTCTCCACGCCCCATCTCCTCAACATCACTGCTACTTCTCCAAGGACCCCCTATGTGCAATACCAATAATATTTACACCAGCCACAAGACCGTCATCTGCCACTGGTGCACCTTGCTGCCACAAACCAATCAGGGCTTACCTTTATCATCTCCAGGCATCCTGTGCCCCTTCTATTCCACCTCTACTCCTCACAGTGACCCTGTGTGAGAAAGAGCTCTCTTTATGGTGACTACTAAGTGCCTTCACTGCCAATACCATCCATCCCAGCATGCTGAGGACAAATGCCAAACCTCTGACAGGAAGAAGCATTGAATCTCCATAGAGATTCAATAGACAATAAGAGGAGTGCGTGGGCAGTACGTAAGGTAATCACTCATTTATGGCAAAAGATCTTACTGTATAGCCTTGGAACTGCATGTGATATTGTGAGTGTCTTGCACAGCTTTGGTCAATTTGGGATGTTATCTAGACTAGAAAGTGACTCAGAGATAGCTACTGTCGGGAATCGAACCTGTGACCAGTCATGTCCCCGGCGGTAGCTCTAGCCACTAGACTACCAGCCTTTCTGGACTTTTCCTCCTGCTGAACTCTTTCATCTATCTTGCTCCAGCCTACCCTTGTTCATCAGTCTTGATTCCGTGCACCTGTTACTTCCCTTTATAAGCCCAGCCTCTAGCACCAGACCTTTGCTGGTTATTGTGCCTCCAAGCCTGTAGCAAGCTTCCTCTCTGCTCCTCCACGACGACTGCTATTTACCTTTGTTGCCGACCCGGACCGTTTGACCTCGCTGAACTGCCGCCTGCATTGACCCTTTGCCTTCCACCGACCACGCCTCTGTCTACTCCTGCTGTTACCTCGCTGCCATCTCTACTGCCGACCCGGACTGATCGACTACGCTACCTGTCTCCTGCTTCTGTGGGCCTTTGCCACTGGACTCCAACCACCAGCCGGCTGTCCTCTGACTCAGGTGAGCCAAGGACCGTTACAGAATAACCAGCCATACCATGGAGTCCGCAATGGCCACTCTGCGCAAGCAGGTTACCGAACTGCAGGAATTCGGTACTACGTACCAGGAGGAATTTGCCCAGCTCCAAGGCGTTGTCCGAAGCCAACAGGCGGAGATTATTGAACTTCAGAGGCAACTCCTGGACGTCCGCAGCACGGCCGCAGATACTCGCATGCCACTTCCATCAAAATTCGGCGGCGACAGACGCCAGTATCGGGGTTTCTAAACCAATGCCGCATCTATTTTCAGATGTACCCGGGCCCCTTCATTACCGAGAGAAAGAAGGTGCTATTCATGGTTAATCTCCTGACGGATGAAGCACTAGCATGGGCATCACCATACGTGGAGACTAACAGTCAGCTCCTGGACGACTTAAACAACTTTATTGCCGCCATGAGCCAAGTCTTCGATGACCCCAACCGCTGTGCAACAGCTGAGGCGCGACTACATAGTTTACGGCAAGGGAGACGCTCCGTTGCTGAATACACCGCCGAATTTCGCCGCTGGGTCACGGACACCACCTGGAACCTAGCTGCACAGAGGAGCCAGTTCCGGCGAGGCCTGTCAGAATTAATAAAAGATGAACTCGCCAGAGTTGAGGCCCCGGACAGTCTGGATGACTTCATTCAGTTATGCATCCGGATAGACCAAAGGCTGTCTGAGAGAAAGAAAGAACGACTCTGGTCCTTGGACCACAGGCCCACTTACTCCTTCTCCTCTACCGCCCAACGCGACCTCCAGCCAGCAACTGAACCTATGCAGGTCGACGCACTACGCAGGTCTCTATCCACAGCTGAGAAGGAGAGACGGCTGGCCGAAAACCTCTGCCTCTACTGTGGGGAGCCGGGTCATTTTGCCATTAGATGTCCCAATAAGATCCGAAAGACTATTGCCGTCACAGAGCTAAAGGAGCAACCACTGACTCCAGCCCCACCAGCAGCCCTTGAAAATAACAACACGGCAGCTCATGGATCCCATTTCATCATCCCCATCCTCATCGACATTGAGGGGCAACAACTCTCCTGTTCAGCGATGTTAGACTCCGGGGCAGGAGGCAACTTCATGGATCTAACCTTCGCTCGTGAACAGAATATTCCATTGACAGTCAAGGCAGCTCCCGTTGACCTGGAAACCGTTGACGGATCCCCGCTCTCCTCAGGGCCGGCTACTCACGAGACCATTGAACTACAGCTCCTCATAGAACCCAATCACTGTGAAAAGATCCACTTCTCTCTGATCACTTCTCCAAAGTTCCCGGTGATCCTGGGCATTCCATGGTTGGCCACCCACAACCCCTCGGTGGATTGGGAAACCCGCTGCTTACGGTTTCCGTCCGCGTTCTGTTCGCTCAATTGCTCCCACAAAGCCGTCCTTCCATCCGAAGACACGACTATCTCTGAAGTATCCGTCAGGAATCTACTACCCCTCAATATCGTGAGTTCCAAGATGTCTGCGACAAGAAAACGCAGACAAGCTGCCGCCACACCGACCCTACGACTGCCCAATAGAACTGTTGCCCGGGCCGAAATACCCTTTGGCAGTATCTATTCCCTCTCAGAGCCTGAACTCAAGGCTCTGAAAGAATACCTGGACGAGGACCTAAAGAAAGGGTTCATCCGGCCCTCTACCTCCCCAGCAGGAGCCCCCTTTTTCTTTGTGGAGAAAAAGACTCATCCTTGCGTCCCTGCATTGACTACAGGAAGCTAAACGATATAACCGTTAAGAACCGGTACCCGCTCCCGCTGATTTCTGAACTCCTCGAGAGACTCCGGGTAGCGAAAATCTTCACCAAACTTGACCTTCGAGGGGCCTACAACCTTGTCCGAATCCGCCCTGGGGACGAATGGAAGACCGCCTTCCGGACACGTTATGGTCACTTCGAGTACCTGGTCATGCCTTTCGGACTTTGTAATGCTCCCGCCACCTTCCAGCACTTCATTAATGATGTCCTCAGGGACATGCTGGATTTGTTTGTAGTCGCTTACCTGGACGACATCTTGATCTTCTCAGAAGACCTCGAACAGCACCGCGAACATGTCCGCAGGGTATTGCAGAGACTCCGCCAGAACTCTCTCTATATCAAACTCGAGAAATGTGAGTTTGAGCGAACCACCACTCAGTTCCTCGGGTACATCATCTCCCCAGAGGGCCTAAGTATGGACCCAGGGAAGGTCCAAGCCGTGTTGGACTGGCCCATTCCAAGAAACGTGAAGGAGGTACAAAGATTTATTGGCTTCGCCAACTTCTATCGGAAGTTTATCCGGGACTTCTCCAAGGTCATTGCACCGATCACCCAACTCACCAAAAAGGCAGTCCCCTTCTCCTGGACACCCGAGGCCCAGGAGGCCTTCACGAAATTGAAACTCCTCTTCACTTCTGCTCCAATCCTAGTCCACCCGAACCCCGAGTTGCCTTTTACTATCGAAGTGGATGCATCTGACTCCGCGGTAGGGGCAGTTCTGTCACAACGGACAGGGGAGAAGATGCTACTACACCCGTGTGCATATTTCTCTCGCCAGATGTCCCCTCCGAGAAGAACTACGACATCGGGAACAAAGAACTATTGGCGATCAAGGAAGCCTTCTCCGAGTGGAGACACCTGCTAGAGGGAGCTGCCAACCCCATAATCGTACTAACTGACCACAAAAACCTCGAGTTCATCCGCAGCGCTAAGAGACTCACAGCCAGACAGGCCAGATGGAGCCTATTCTTTTCCCGCTTCAACTTTCTCATCACCTATCGCCCGGATCAAAACGGCAAGGCTGACGCCCTCTCTAGAATGTTTTCGGAGCCCTCACAGAGTAATAAGGGCCAATACAACATCCTATCCGAGAAAAGTGTTGTGGGGGCCACCTACTCTAAAGAACTCCTAGTCACAATCAAAGAAGGATACGAAAATGACCCCTTCCTCGCCCACCCCACAAGGAATGTCAGCCTCACGTTTAAAAATGGTCATTGGTTTCATCAGGACCTACAACTTTATGTACCAGAAATTGCACGACTCGAAGTGCTCAAACTTAACCATGACTCCAAGCTGGCCGGCCATCTGGGCACAAGAAAGACCCAGGAGCTTCTCTCCCGCTCCTTCTGGTGGCCAACATACAGGGAGGACACCAAGAAGTACATCTCCTCGTGCACGGTCTGTGCCCGCAATAAGACTCCTCGTTCCTCTCCCGTGGGTCTGTTACAACCCCTCCCACTCCCTCCCGCCCCTGGGGCTCGATCTCCATGGACTTTGTGGTAGACCTTCCTCCTTCAAAAGGGATGAACACCATTCTGGTCGTGGTCGACCGCCTCACCAAAATGGCCCATTTCATCCCCTACAAGGGCCTACCCACGGCCAAACAGACGGCTGATCTTGTCCTCAAAGAGGTCTTCAGGCTGCATGGGATTCCGGACGACGTGGTCTCAGACCGAGGCGTACAATTTACCTCCAAGTTCTGGAAGGACTTCTGCCTGGCGCTCGGGGTTGAAGTGAACCTTTCCTCCGCTTTCCACCCTCAGTCAAACGGGCAGACGGAGAGAACTAACCAGACCTTAGAGCAGTACCTACGCTGTTTCAGCTCCCACCTGCAGGATGACTGGCTTGACCATCTCTCCACAGCCGAGTTCGCTTACAACAATGCTGAGCACAGCTCAACCAAGCACAGCCCTTTCTTTGCTAACACAGGCTCGCACCCCGTGTTCATTCCCCACCTGCCCGTCGCCTCCACCCTCCCAGCAGTGGCCGAGCGCCTAACAACCCTACAGGAGGCACAAAAGGACATAATGGACAACCTCCAGCTCGCCCAGAGGCGCTTTAAACAGGGAGCAGACAGACGCCGCAAACCCACCCCGGGCTTCCATGTAGGAGACAAGGTATGGCTGTCCACCAGGAACCTCAGACTGAAGGTCCCCTCCAAAAAGTTAGCCCCAAAATACATGGGTCCGTTCCAGGTCACCGCACAAATTAACGAGGTCACGTTCCGGCTTGACCTTCCGGATTCCATTAGGGTGCACCCTGTCTTCCATTGCTCCCTCCTCAAGCCATACGTGGAGAATACCTTCACTGGCCGCCACTCGCCCTCCACCACCCGTGAGGGTACAAGGTGAGGAAGAGTTCATTGTCGAGAAGATCCTCGACTCCAGGATCCACCGAGGAAAATTGCAATATCTAATTGGGTGGGAGGGCTACCCTCCCGAGGATAACTCCTGGGAGCCTGAAGAAAACGTCCACGCCCCAGACTGGTAAAAGAGTTTCACCAACAGCACCCCGGTAAGCCTGCCCCCATGGTGCCCGGAGGTCACCTTGGAAGGGGGAGTACTGTCGGGAATCGAACCTGTGACCAGTCATGTCCCAGGCGGTAGCTCTAGCCACTAGACTACCAGCCTTTCTGGACTTTTCCTCCTGCTGAACTCTTTCATCTATCTTGCTCCAGCCTACCCTTGTTCATCAGTCTTGATTCCGTGCACCTGTTACTTCCCTTTATAAGCCCAGCCTCTAGCACCAGACCTTTGCTGGTTATTGTGCCTCCAAGCCTGTAGCAAGCTTCCTCTCTGCTCCTCCACGACGACTGCTATTTACCTTTGTTGCCGACCCGGACCGTTTGACCTCGCTGAACTGCCGCCTGCATTGACCCTTTGCCTTCCACCGACCACGCCTCTGTCTACTCCTGCTGTTACCTCGCTGCCATCTCTACTGCCGACCCGGACTGATCGACTACGCTACCTGTCTCCTGCTTCTGTGGGCCTTTGCCACTGGACTCCAACCACCAGCCGGCTGTCCTCTGACTCAGGTGAGCCAAGGACCGTTACAGCTACAAGCCTTCTTTCCTATATACAGCCTTGGGAAGATTGTGTGTGTACCCTGGAGAGACTGAATCTAATGCCTGTAGGTAGGGACAGACTGAGCCCTGACCTATAACCCAGCCTGCTTTCCCTCCCTACTTGCAGTTAGTCATAGGTAGCAAGACTGCAACTGGTTGACAGCCTCTGTGCTACTTACATGCAGAGACAGACAAACACCAAGAGACAATAAATACAAAAAGGCTCTATGTAAATGAGTCAGAACCAGACAGGCTATACAGTACCAAATGAGAGACAGAGTGGTCAGAAGACAAGCTAAGATCAGAACCAAATGTATAACGCAGTACCAAACGAGAGATAGAGACTGTACAGATGACAAGTCAGTGTCAGAGGAACGAGCAATCCAATAAAGACAGGAACCAGGAACACAGCTAGTGAGTCAGAGACTATCACTGACACTGGTGTTTGGCCAGGAAGGGATTAAAATAGAGCACTGAGTCCCAGGATTAGAACCTGATAGGTCTTGACTTGGCGCTCCATTAGTCAGACACACTAGCACATAGGAATAGAGCAGCTCAGCAATCAACTACTGCTAATCTCCTGCAGCACATGGCTGAAGTAGTATCACCAGGGGGTGTGGCTTAGCAGCACATCTCTCCCGGTGTGGCCACACCAAAGCTGGAGATCGCACAGCTGGAGCATGGAACGGGAGAGTTTGTAAAACTGAACTTATGCATACAAATGTGATTTGAAAAGACTTCCTCAGTAACGCTTGTTGAACTTGTTATCTTACACTGGCCTTATTGCATTGCACCGAACACCTACACTGCTGCCACCATTGCATTGCCTGTACCACGAGGGATCTCTGGCTTGCATCTCAAAAACCCATCTATACCAAAGATGCCCCACCTAACACCAGGCAGGAGCCCCAAAAAGTCCAGTGTGTGCCCCCAAGGGAAGAGAAGGTGCACCCTTCCCATCACTGCATTCTCATAGCCCTAGAGATGATGGAGAGGTTGATTAAAAACCTTGAGGACAACATCCACCTTCACTGCCACCTACACCACTCCCATCCTCTCTAGCTCCATCTACCATGCATACCCCTGCGGACTGACGCTTTGCCCCCCTTTCCCCACAGAACTCCCACCACTTTTTATGCCCCAACCCTTAAAAGAGCCCCTTCTACTTTTTGTCATCATTATTTGTCCCTGCCTTCTCTCACAACTAACATCTTCTGATCCTCTTTCCCCCTAGAGAGCCCTACTTACCTTCTCTCTCCCATCCCTTGGTCTCCACAGTACTTTCTGCTACACTACCCTAAAAGGACTCTGCATTTTTTTGTCTTCTATATCACCATCCTTTCCTTACAGAGTTCTTGATACTTTTGGAGCCCCTACCTCCAACAGAGCTCCTGCCATCTGCTTCCCTCTCCCCTCCCCTAACAGAGCCCCTTCCACCTTGTATCTTCTGTGTGCCTGCCTCCTCATCATCACAGAGTCCCTGGTACCTTATGTACCTTCGGACAAAAATGCCTCTTCTGGGATGGTCACTTATCAGAATAATAGGGTGCACTGACTCTTGTCCACCAGTTACCACCCACTGCATTTTACATATAATTCAGTAGAAACATGGTGGCCTAGGCACATTATACATACAAAAATCTTATTCTCTTAATGGTTGAAATTGCTGAGGGTTTCAGAGGCACAGTACAGAATCCCAGTTTTGTTAAACTCTTTTAAAGGGGTATTCTCACCATAGACATTCATGGGATACGATAAACAAAAATAACAAATCTGTCATAAAGAATCCATTTCTAGCACTGTATTACTCCAACAGATTATGTATCTGACCAATGTCTGTCCAATCAGACTAATAGTTTGTGTGTATAACAATAGTGTGTGTAAATGGCCATCTGACCAATGATTGGTCAGAAAATCTGTTGGTGGGTGCAATTCAGCTCTTAAAAATCACTCCATTCAGTACTGATATTGGAGGTCTGCAAGCAGGTATAAGAAACAATACAATGGAATACCACAGAATATGAATATGTAATTTCTGCAATGTACTGGAAGATCTGGCCAATCAGCACAGACATGTTACTGGTAAGTTACCTGTATTACTGAAGTGCATTCACGGAGTAGCATCTCTCTATAGTACAGCGCGATACGACATGTTCTCTGCTGCTCCTTACTTTAGCCAGCATGGGCTTCTCCTTTGGAAACTAGGCATGGGCAGCTCCATATTATTCTGTGGTACACTGTGTGTATTGTACAGGAAGAGTCTACAATCCTTGACACTCGAGTTGAGTGAATCGAAGTTAAGTGGAATACGATCCAAATTTTTGAAAAATTACATTTGCCACAAATTCAAATTTCTTGGCGCTTTGTGGTAATGAATACATTTTTCCAGAAATGGCGGTCAAAAACAAAACACAATACATACTTACTTCATCCATTTGATCATAGAGAGGCCCACCTAGCGTGATGACCTGGTGACGTCATCATGTTAGCATGCGTGAGAATTGGCGCATTTTCTTCAACCAAGATGGCTGTGACATCCTCTCCGCAATCGAATGGATGAGGTATGTATTTTTTTTTTGTTTTAACCCCAGATAGGCTGAATGTGACTGTCAGATGCCACAATCAGTGCTGAACGTGGCATCTGAGGGGTTAAATGACAGGAAGCAATGTGATCGCCCTTCCCTGTCATTGCGCCCGCTCCATACAATGAAATGCAGTTCATAACAAAGTAATTTGTAACAGATCAAATTTCTTGTCGGCAAAGCAGACGAATCTAACTTTTGAAAACTTCGCTCATCACTACTTGACAGACTTGACAGATGGTACAGGTCACCACTCTGCAGCAACATCTTTTGGTGTTGTTGCAGATGAAGAGGGGTTACAATTAGCCATACTACTCAGCACTAACAACCTGGGTTCTTAGCGCAACCTTAGCTTGGCGGAAGTTACGATCCTGGCTGGTAACTCTTTGATCCTGCCATGGTCCATATCATCTTATGATCAAAGGGGACTTCTGTGAATGATCCACAGTCAGTCCCTGAGGTCCTCTGAAGGACGCTAGGGCTCTCTGTGCAGTAAGCCTAATACATTATAAGTGTGAAATAAAGTTAGAAAATAGAAATCCAATGAAAAATATACACGTTAGATGTTTCCTGTAAATCCTGAACGGTGTAAATAACAAATGAAAAATGTGGCAAATACTTTTTTTTCCCTATATTTACACAGCAAAAAAAAATATATATATAAATTACACCATCAATTTTTTGTACTCCCGAACAACGGCAAAAAATAATAGCATTTCTCTTGCATAAAACAAGCCACCAGACAGCCAAGTCAATGGAAAAATAAAAAAAAAATGATGGCTGCTGAAATGCATAGACTAAAAACAGGAGAAATGTTCCTGGTTGGTAAGGCCTGGTCATTAAGGGGTTAAGGTTAATTTTACCTATTTGTCTATTTTAAAAACACAAGGGAGATTACACCCCAACCACCCCCTTTCACACCTACAACCCTACTATCCGTAAATGAAGTTTGCCACCTTGTTGATACATATGTCATAGGTGTAAATTAGACTTTTGTCAGTCCCCCTGATTCTAAACTTTCAGCTGACCAAACACTCCCTGTGGCCTGAGGCTGCAACTGTTCAATCATGTATCAGTCATGATCAGTCTATGATGATCAAGCCAATCATAAAATGTGAATTATGTAGGTAACGCACAAACATTAAGCAAGCAGTTGTCTAATTTTTAATACTTTTTTTTATTTTAATTATCTAACGTTTCATTTATATTTATTTATTAATGTAACTGTGTTCTTTTTAATTCAGCTGTCATTTTTGTTATTTTTAGGGAACTTTCACACTAGCGTTTTAGTTTTCTGGTATTGAGATCCGTCATAGGGGCTCAATACCGAATAAAAAAAGCTTCAGTTTTGTCACTATTCATTGTCAATAGGGACAAAACTTAACTGAACAGAACGGAATGCTCCAAAATGCATTCCGTTCAGTTTAGTTGCGTTCCCATACCGGGGAGCAAACCGCAACATGTTGTAGTTTGCTTTCCGTCCTGGGATGTGGAGCAAGACAGATCTGGCATGACCCCCAATGCAAGTCAATGGAGACAGATCCGTTTTCTCTGCCACAATAGAAAATGGATCCGTGCCCCATTGACTTTCAGTGGAGTTCATGACTGATCCGTCTTGGCAATGTTAAAGATAATACAACCAGATCCGTTCATAATGGAGCAAATGGTTGTATTATCAGTAACGGAAGCATTTTTGCTGATCCCTGCCGGATCCTGTAAAAATGCTAGTGTGAAAGTAGCCTTATTTTATCATTTATTTTATTTATCTTTCCTTTCTTTTATTGTGCTGTCATTTCAATTAGGTCCCTAGGATGCTAATAAAATGATTAGTAAAAGAGATTTGTTTGCTTCAGTTAACTAACAATCTAGAAACCTTCTCTGATGAGCACTAATGATTAAAATAAAGCTTACTAAGGTCATAGATTTTAACAAAATGAAAACGTACAAGTGCAATGATACACTGCTAATGATTTGTATAAATTACAAAAACTGAAAAAAGTACAACCAGGCACCAAGTGAGCCATTGTTAGCAGCATTGTGACAGCTAATTAAATCCGATGTGTTTCAGCCTGTTCTTAGGAGTCACCCATGGTTTGAATTTGAGGATCAGACAGAGGCCTCATTATCAATCAGATAAGCAATAGAGACATATTCTTGGATAATTTGTCAAAAATTCAATATGCTGTAAGCAGTGGTGTAACTAGAGTTCTATGGATCAGGCTTCCCCCCACGCCAGGCTCGGTTTCACCCTCTGTGACCACGATTGTTACACACCTGGTCTCTGGTAGTAATGATATCCCCCCTACTAATGTCCCTGTAGTGCCCTTTCACTGCCCCGATAATGTCCACCACTGCCCAAACTAATGTATTTTCACTGACCCCACTAATGTCTTTCCACTGCCCCCAGTAATGTCCTTCCACTGCCCCCAGTAATGTCCTTCCACTACCCCGAGTAATGTCCCCTACTGCCCCCAGCATTTCCCCCCACCCTCCGGGCCAGTCTTCACTCACATGTAACGGGCCCGGCACTGTCACTGTACTTCATGCCAGACCTATCAGAGCGCTTATCTCAGCTACATCACATGCGGTCCTGCATGTATCAGGCCCCAGCGCTGCCCTACTAGTATCATTCACAAATGAAGCGGGTGGGCGGAGCCTGACTAACATCGTTAGTCCTTTGTGAATAATGCTAGTAGGGCAGAGCTGGGGCCTAATACATCCTGTGCTGCATGTGATTTAGCTGAGATAAGCGCTCTGACGGGGCCCGGCATGAAGTACAGTGACAGTGGCTGGCCCCGTTACATGTGAGTGCAGCGGGCCCCCACCCCCCCTTTCCGGTCTGGTGGCAGTCACACCCTCTGCGACCTCGATCGTTATGCCCCTGCCTGTCAGTGCCACATGTTCAGTATATCTGAAAGCTATTGATTGCTCTGTATAGGTGTAGTTACACAGTATGAAATATGTACACATATTAACTGCAAGTGGTAAAACTGTAGCAACAAAACACAGGTTCTTACCTTTCTCCTCCATGTGAATGCACTTTGCCCATGCCCACAGCTATGTTACAGCTTCTTTTGTTGTTGCACGGAGCCTTAAAAGTAATTCCACATTGGCACACTGGGGCTCTACTGTTCCTTCATGTGCCTCTGCTTACAGACATATATTCTGTCAGATTTCTTAGTAATCGTACAGTACACAAATTTGGATGCTGTATTTATCAAGGCACAAGGAAGCATTGCTTTTTGAGTATTTTATGAATAAATATATATATATATATATATATATATATATATATATATATATATAGAGAGAGAGAGAGAGAGAAATGAACACCATTAAGAAAACTATATTAATAAGCCAAAAAATGCTGTTCTCCAAATAATTTTTTTTACCTTTTTTTTCCCCTCTGCTCTGGTATTTTCACTTTCTGTGGGCAGTCAGCAGCTCATCATATGTGACAAGCACCTACATCTCCCAGAAAAGCATTATGGGCCTTGTCTTTTCTTGTTTGAAAGCTGGCATTTCATGCTTTCAGACAATTTCAAAATCACAGCATTATATCCATTATATCTAAAGATATAGCTGTTAGAAATCGAGTCAGGAGTGAAATCAGTGAAATCAGTGAAATCAGTTTTTACTTTCAACTGCATTCAATGAATCCTGATTTCTAACAGGTAACAGCTATATCTTCCGATGTAATAAATATAATGCTGTGATACTATTAGTGTTTGAAGGCTCGGAATGTCAACTTTCAAACAAGACCAGACCCATATCTAACTGATAATCCCAAGATAAGAGCAGCTAAAGCTGCCCTCCCATTTTCAGTCTGGTTTGCTTTGGGCTCTTGGAATAGCAAAGCCTGCCCAGCCGGGCACTTGGGAGCTGTTTTCAAGCTCTCAGAAAATGGTGACACAAAAACATGATAAAAAAAAGGTTTAATTAAGTGAAAGTAGTAAAACTATATACTATATAATTGTTATCTCTGTGCTCATGCACATGAACATTCTTTTTTTTCCGTGTCCGTTCTGTAGTGATTGTGGCCCGTATGCGGGACCATTCACTTCAATGGGGCCGCAAAAACAACAGAAATGGCTCAGTGTGTATTCCGTATCCATATGTCCTTATTGCCGTTCTGCAAAAAGATTGAACCTGTCCTATTATTGTTGTCAGCAAATCACGGTCCATGGCTCCATTTAAGCCAATGGGTCCTAAAAAAAACGGAATGCACACGGAATACAATGTGCTTTGCGTTAACATCAACATTTCTTTGCACACGAGCTTGGTTCAAGAATGCCCCCAATTACGGGACACGCGCAGCAATGTTTGCCATGACCGTGTCTGTAAGGAGCAGTCATGGGAGGAGATCACCAGAACGATTCTGGCCAGGGAGTGAGAGAAGTATAATCCAACCAAACGCTGTAACCCAAGTAAGACAACCCATGGCAGTCTTTATGTGTTCATTACTATGTTTTATAATTTTTTTGCAGTTGACTCAGGGTCGTTGCTATAGGGAAAGCAGGGGAGGGCATGTTTTGCTGAACAAAATCTGAAGGGACACACCAAAGATGAGTAAAAGTTTTTATTATCAGAGCCCCCTCAACAGTATTATAAGATGACATTATAACAGAGACACTGTACGAAATATATGTAGCAGCTGCATGGCCTGGTCTGAGTGAGTGATCTTGAAGAGCCACGGGAGTGAAGGTTGAATGGGATTTGGGGGTTGAAATGAAGTTGCTTGGGGCATTGGGGCGGGGGTGGCTGTAATTTCTAGTTACCACACTGATTAGATGCTAATGTTGCTTTCACATATACTTTATATTTTACACATGAGCACCACATATACAGTATGCATGTTATTATATACATGTTCCAGAATTAAATAAGTTCAACAAGAAAACACAAAATAGTTTAGCAATATTTTGAACCATGTGTGACCTGTGTGTGCAGGTACTGCATCATCTACTATATGATAGCAGCCAAGTGCTTGATAATCTGTGTACTTTACACCCACTGTTGTCCTTATCCCCTTAATTTTTAAAGTATTTATAATATTTTATGTCTTTTTTTGGTAATCTGTTTAGTTTGAGGGCCTGTCACATATAGCTACCTGATTGATTATAAATAATGTGTCTGGCATTAACCTTTTATCTGTCTTCCAGATTAAAGAAAAAATTGTGAAGCTAGTACAACATTATAATAGCTTGGGGGTCATTGATGATCAGATGTACAGTCGTGGACAAAAGTTTTGAGAATGACACAAATATTAGTTTTCACAAAGTTTGCTGCTAAACTTCTTTTAGATCTTTGTTTCAGTTGTTTCTGTGATGTAGTGAAATATAATTACACGCGCTTCATACGTTTCAAAGGCTTTCATCGACAATTACATGACATTTATGCAAAGAGTCAGTATTGGCCCTTCTTTTTCAGGACCTCTTCAATTCGACTGGGCATGCTCTTAATCAACTTCTGGGCCAATTCCTGACTGATAGCAACCCATTCTTTCATAATCACTTCTTGGAGTTTGTCAGAATTAGTGGGTTTTTGTTTGTCCACCCGCCTCTTGAGGATTGCCCATAAGTTCTCAATGGGATTAAGATCTGGGGAGTTTCCAGGCCATGGACCCAAAATGTCAACGTTTTGGTCCCCGAGCCACTTAGTTATCACTTTTGCCTTATGGCACGGTGCTCCATCGTGCTGGAAAATGCATTGTTCTTCACCAAACTGTTGTTGGATTGTTGGAAGAAGTTGCTGTTGGAGGGTGTTTTGGTACCATTCTTTATTCATGGCTGTCTTTTTGGGCAACATTGTGAGTGAGCCCACTCCCTTGGATGAGAAGCAACCCCACACATAAATGGTCTCAAGATGCTTTACTGTTGGCATGACACAGGACTGATGGTAGCGCTCACCTTTTCTTCTCCGGACAAGCCTTTTTCCTGATGCCCCAAACAATTGGAAAGAGGCTTCATCAGAGAATATGACTTTGCCCCAGTCCTCAGCAGCCCATTCACCATACTTTCTGCAGAAGATCAATCTGTCCTTGATGTTTTTTTTTTTTCAGAGAAGTGGCTTCTTTGCTGTCCTTCTTGACACCAGGCCATCTTCCAAAAGTCTTCGCCTCACTGTGCGTGCAGATGTGCTCACACCTGCCTGCTGCCATTCCTGAGCAAGCTCTGCACTGGTGGCACTCTGATCCCGCAGCTGAATCCTCTTTAGGAGACGATCCTGGGGCTTGCTGGACTTTCTGGGACGCCCTGAAGCCTTCTTAACAAGAACTGAACCTCTTTCCTTGAAGTTCTTGATGATCCTATACATTGTTAATTGAGGTGCAATCTTAGTAGCCACAATATCCTTGCCTGTGAAGCCATTTTTATGCAACGCAATGATGACTGCACGCGTTTCTTTGCAGGTCACCATGGTTAACAATGGAAGAACAATGATTTCAAGCATCACCCTCCTTTTAACATGTCAAGTCTGCCATTTTAACCCAATCAGCCTGACATAATGATCTCCAGCCTTGTGCTCGTCAACATTCTCACCTGAGTTAACAAGACGATTACTGATATGATCTCAGCAGGTCCTTTAATGACAGCAATGAAGTGCAGTGGAAAGTTTTTTTTGGGATTAAGTTAAATTTCATGGCAAAGAAGGACTATGCAATTCATCTGATCACTCTTCATAACATTCTGGAGTATATGCAAATTGCTATTATAAAAACTTAAGCAGCAACTTTTCCAATTTCCAATATTTATGTAATTCTCAAAACTTTTGGCCACGACTGTATTATCTCATTATAAATCAGTCACAGTTACACTGATGTTTTACATTCTCCCTAAGGTTCATAAGACCTTGATACCCCCTGAGTGCCCAATAGTGGCCTCCATGAATTCCATTCTATCTCATTAAACCATTGTTTTGGAAAAGTTATTGACACCTTTGGTTAAAAATACATCTTCATTTTTTTTGGACACGACACACTTTTTGAAGGTGATTGCTGAGCTACAAATGATTCCTCCTGATAGCTGGCAAGTCAGATCTACATAGGATGTCTCTATAGTAGTTCAGTTTGTACTATATCTAAGAGGGTCCAAAAAAGGCCCCATTTTGGACCAGTAGCGAGGGTCCAACAAGTTGGAGAGCCAGAAGTCATCCCTCTGCCAAAAGGTGACAATTTAGCTGTCGCTAGGCAAGCAAGTGAGCATGCATTGGGCTATTTGTGCAAGTGACTCGGAGAGACTTCCTGCCTCCATCTCCACTGCATACTGTCATGGTGTGTCTGGATCCTCTGCCTCATCTTTCTCATCGCCCTGTTGTGCCTCTGGCTGCTCCTGCTCCTCCTCTCCTTTCACCTGTGTAGAAAAAACACCCATTTCGCTACACATTGCTTGTGATTTAATGTCCTCCTCCTCCTCCAGTTCTGCCCCCACAAGGCTCATGTGGCCGTGAGATCTAGGCGCCATGTCTCTAGTCCCCTGACCAGCCAGATTTACCAGCATCTGTTCCAGGACTTGAAGTAGTGGAATGACATTGTTTATCCCGTAGTCCTGGCGACTGACAAATAACGTACCCTCCTCAAAGGGCCTGAGCAAACGGCAGGTGTAACACATGAGCTGCCACTGGCTGATATCGAAATTACACAGTGGAGTACTCCTATCTGCTTGGATCATCAAGAAATAGTTTATGGCCTTTCTCTGCTCGTATAGTCAGTCCAACATATGAAGGGTGGAATTCCAACGGGTTGAAATGTCGCATATCAGCCTATGTTGGGGATGCTGTTCTGCCACTGCAGCTCAAGGAGGGTGTGCTTTGCGGTGTACTAGTGGCTGAAGTGCATGCAAAGTTTCCTGGCCATTTTTAGGATGTCTTGCAGATGGGTGGAAGCAGTGGCGTTGCGATGTGGGTGCGGGGGGTGCGGGCCGCACCGGATGACACCAGTCTCATGGGGTGTCACCCGCCCCCACCAGCCACCGGACTGTTCACTGACTTACCGCAAATCAAATTCATCACCTAGGTCTGGCTGCGCCTGCTACTGTCTTCATTGTTTGGCCAGCCAGCCTACATGTGTGCCGTGCGGTGTGTGCAGACGGCAGCAGGCTGCAGCTGTTTGGAGGACTCTGGATGGAGGGAGGCGAGGAGCCGGAGCTGCTCTGCGGTGGCCTGTAAAAGCTGCCCCTCCAGGCTGGCAGCAGAAGAAGAACCCAGAGAAGACTGACAGACACTTCACTTGTTGGCCGACCCTGCTGGAGACAACTAAAGGCAGAGCCAGCTGAGTGAGGAGGACCCGACCCCACTCCAGCCAGACCCCAGTGATTGGTCTGAGCCTCTGACTGACTATATTGTAACAGAGTGGGAGAAAAGAGATGAGGGACAAAATGTACAAAATGTCTGTGCCATGGAGCCTGGAGGGGAAGAAAAGAGAAATGTGCCACCCATGGGGGGTGGGGGGAATGACATGATGAGGGGACCCAGGACAATGATGAAGGGAGGGACAATGTTGGCGTCTGTCCCCCCTTGGCACAGACTCCAACATTTACCCTCATCATGTCACCCCCCCCCCACCCGATGGTACAGACTCCAACATTGTCCCCAATTAGGGAGTATGATGGATGGGGGGCTGACGGCTGACATGGGGGGCATGATGGATGGGGGCTGACGCTGACATGGGGGCATGATGGATGGGGGCTGACATGGGGGTATGATGGATGGGGGCTGACGGCTGACATGGGAGGCTGACGGCTGACATGGGGGGTATGATGGATGGGGGCTGACGCTGACATGGGGGCATGATGGATGGGGGCTGACATGGGGGCTGACGGTTGACATGGGGGGTATGATGGATGGGGGCTGACGGCTGACATGGTGGAATTAAGGATGGGGCTGATGGCTGACATGGGGGGCATGATGGATGGGGGCTGACATGGGGGGTATAATGGATGGGGGCTGACGGCTGACATGGGGGCATGATGGATGGGGGCTGACATGGGGGCATGATGGATGGGGGCTGACATGGGGGGCATGATGGATGGGGGCTGACAGCTGACATGGGGGTCTGACAGCTGAAATGGGGGGCATGATGGATCGGGGATGACGTCTGACATGGGGGCTGATCTGAGGTTTGATTAACATTGGGGGTCTGATTGGTGGCCTGACCTGAGGTATAATGGGGATCCAAATTGATTCGCTCATCTCTAATAATGACTACTGATAAGGGACAGATTCCCAATACACATCAGGACTACAGAATCACAGATATCTTCAACTGCAACACGCCAAATGTGGTCCCCTTGATTATATGTACCAAATATTCAGCTGGGGGTCTGTATGTTGGTGAAACTGGTCAAAAACTTAGAAAGAAGAATGAACTTGCATCTCCACACAATAAAAGAAGAAATGAAAGATCTGCCTGTACCAAATCAGTATGGCAGTAATGATGAGCACAACATCACAGACATGACAGTCTTGATATTGAGGGGGAATTTCAAATCTAAGAAGGACAGGATATTCCGGGAATACAAACTAATGACAACCTTTACAAACTCAGATCAGAAATAAATGTGTGGCATGGATTTATGTCCTACATCTGGGTTCAGCAAATTCATGGATTGGATATACTTTAAAGTATATCAGGACCTTATCTGTAACTTCTACAAAAATGTATTGCTACAAATGTTTGTTTCCCTGTCCACTAATATTGATCTTCTTTACATCAGCTGTCTCATCTACCTCACTATTCTCATGTGTTTTTGTGTATAAATATGTGAATCTTTAGATAATCTACTATAATAAGACTGAGGAAGAAATCTTGGTGGTCTCGAAAGCTTGCAATTTTGTCATAATCTTTTCAGTTAGCCATTAAAAAGTATCAACCATTAAGGAATCTCATTTTTCTATCTTCTATTATATCACATGTATTTTTACTTGGATTTTGTGTCTTAATGCAAAGAACCAAGATTCATTAAACCACTTCAATAAAATGATACTTGATTAAAAAGATATTCTTGAATATGCCCCGTAATCTGCTGAAAAGGAAAAGCTACATTTCTTTAAAAAAAAAAAAAAATCTGATAACACAGCAAGGATAGAAAAAGAAAACCTCAAATGTCTTTTGTGAGCTCTCACCAAGATGTAAGAAGACTACAAAAACAGAAATTCCCTAATATATATTTTATTGTTAAGGATTCTAGTGGTGTAAATGTTGCACTAGGTAACAGTTAATGGAGGTCTGCCTTTGGCAGTACCTTACTATACTGCTGTAATGTTTCTTGAAGTGTCACTTCAGTCTCTGAATGAATTCTTGTTTAACAAGTCTATTGGATCACATCAGTCTATGTATGCAGATCTTGTCAAAGCTGGACTGACCCACCAGAAAATCAGAGGATCCTCTGAAGGGCCAAGGTTCTGACACCGTGAATGTCTCTTTCTACATGTTCATGAGGTCTATCAGGTGGCCAAACGATCGTAAGTTGACAGGATCAGTGACTATTTTGGATTGATAACTTTTTTAGTTCCAAGGTACCCAGTTAAATATCAGACCTTGCAAATGGATACTCTGTATACCAGAGATGTCACAATATTTTTGAGTTTGATTTCCATACCAAGAAAAGTATTGCAATACTAACCACATCAACTACGTCCTCGCATAATGCACAGCATGAGGTTAATGCGTTAATGTTTGATAGTTTGGATAACTCCTTTAATAGAAAAACTATTCTATTAGGCCATGATTTCCAAATTGGGTTGAATAACCTGTCTCATTCTACTGTTATTGGGGTGTCTACTTTGTTTAATAGATTAACTATTCCATTACACCTTGATTCTCAAATTGGGGTGAATAACCTGTCTTCTTCTACTATTTTTGAGGTGGCCTTGATTCTCAAATTGGGGCCTTGTACAGTTCTACTGTTATTGCTGGCGCCTGGGAGATGCGGCGACACACAGACTGTGTTTCCCTGGCTGATCATGGTCATATCACGCGTGTATCACATATGATAGGCCAAAATAAACAATGCAGCAGGCAGGAAATGAAAATTATAGCATTGGCACTTCCACAAAAGATAGAACATGTCCTATTCTGGTCCTCAAAATTCAGACCTCGAACCCATAGAATTCAATGGCTCTGCAAAAAAAATGGGGATCGCTCACGAAAACTATCCTTTTTTTTACCAGATCTGCCACTTGTAGACCACACAACGGATACGGTTCTGTGCATGAGGCTAGAGATAAACACTCCAGAAGGCAGTATCATACAAGATAGGAATAGATATACGTCTCAGTATGCAGGAATATACAACATAATATTAGAGTTTGACAGCTCAACAGGCAGGGTCATACAAGATAGGATTAGATACCACACCAGACAGTATAGTACAAGATGGGATTAGATATACAGCTCAGCAGGCAGTATATCAGGCATTGCAGACTGTATTCTACGTGAAAGTATGTGTTTGGATTTGCTTGCTGATTCTAGTTATTCATTGCACTCCTAGATGGTGAAAGCCATTGAATTTGACCAGGGGACTCACTTTACAGGACAAGTTTTCAAGGAGATATGTGAGGCTCTCCATATCAATCCGAGTCTCCATACTCCTTATCATCCCCAAAGCAGTGGCAAGGTGGAGAGACTAAACGGTACTATCAAGTACTATCAAGAACTATGGGCGGTGTGATGACGTGAACACGCACGTCGCGCTCTCCTCCTCCTCCTGCCTCTGCCCTCCTCCTCCTCCTTCGGCTCTCCGGCTCCCCGGCTGATGTCCTGACTGCGAGAGTCCTCTATTGCTGCCGCCCTGTGAAAGAACGCCGGATCCCGCGTGCCATGCGTCCTCGCCTGCTTTCATCCTGCTACCTGCCCCGACTGCCTCTGGCTGCTGCCCGTTAAGTGTGGGCTTTTTCGTCCCCTCCTGGTCCTCCCTGGCTGCCCCGCTCTTGAGAGAGCGACGGGCTTTTTTGCTGCCGAGGTCTGCCGTCTGCTGCTGCTGTTCGCCGGGGGTGTGTCTCCGCCTCCTCGCTTTCCCTCGTGGCTGGGCTCCTGGCGTGGCTCGCCTGTTCTCCTGTGCCGTTTTCCTGCTCTGGCCCTGCTGGGACCCTTTGGTTCGTCTGCTCGCCCCTTCTGGACGCTGGATACGTGAGGAAAAAAAAAATAACTGCTTCTCTCTGGTTCTTCTATTTTGTCCACCTGTTTGTTTAATGCCCTGCAACTTGGGACTGGCTTAAAGAATGTGTTAAGATAGTGTTTGCTTGTATTAAGAAGAAAGAATAAAGGAGAGAAAAAAGGGAAACAAGAAAAGAGAAACAGAGAAGGGAAAAATCTAATTAAATTAAAGAAAAGAAAATAGATAAAGACAAAGATAAAAGGGAAAAAGGAGAAAGAAAGGGAAAAGAAAAAAAGGGGGGCTGAGCATTTAAGGATCTCTCAAAACTCAAAATTAGTAAATAGTAAAAAATATTCAAAAAAAAAAAAAAAACATATATAGACATATACAGTGAAAGGGGTCTCTAACGTCTAATGGCTCCAAAGCGGCGGTCGGTGGATTCCTCAGGAACAAAACTGGGGACTAGGACACCTGAGAGTAAAATTGATAAGTTTTTGAAATCCCCCTCCCTCAATGAAAAGGGGTTGGTTAAAGGGAAAATGAGTACTAACTACAAGAAAACTGCTAAAATCCCCCAAGCTGAAGAACTATCTGAGGACGGGCTAGCGGATCAGGAAGGAGAGGAGGAAAGTGACCTGGCGCGAATAGAAACTGAGCATGACCCCTCGGCCTTGGAAAAAATTCTGAGCGCTGTTGAAAATAACGGCATGTTAGTGCAGGGGATGTCCAGCCAACTCGGGTCAATGCAGAGTGATATATCTCTAATAAGAGAAGATCTGACTAAAATTCGGGATCGAATACTTAATATGGAAAAGACGGTAGACTCCCTCCAATCCGATATGGATATGATCAAATCTAAGACCCGGTCTCTTTCTTCGGAAAATCATCTTCTACAAAACAAATTGGAAGACCGCTTAGTTGGATTTCCAGAGGGAGTTGAGGGGCGGCAGCTAGTTGAACAACTCAAGGGTGTAGTTTTGGAAAAACTGGGTAGTGAACATTTCTCTCCTATGTTTCAAATAGAAAGAGCCCATCGGATTCCAGGGGGGAAACCCACTCCAGGGAGGCCGCCGCGAACAATATTAATGAAATTGTTACTATCTATGGATAGGGATACGATATTGAGAAGGGCGAGGGAATGTGCACCCATTGAACATCAGAGTACTAGATTGTTATTTTTCCCTGACTTTGCTCGACAGACTCAGGAGAAAAGGAGAAATTTCAATGAGATAAAGAAACGTTTGGCGCAAAAAGACATTAAATATTCCCTATTGTATCCAGCGAAACTGAGAGTGATCCATAATGGGACTACTCAATTTTTTGAGAATCCGCAACAAGCACTGGATTGGATGGAGCAAATGGGCATTTGATATATTTATATGTTCTCTAGGGATGGAGGGAGGAGGGAACTAGTGGGAGGGGGGGAGAATGACCGGAGGATAGAGGTTTGCTGACTAGATCGGGCGGACCAGAGGGAAGGGGGAGGGAATGGGGGAGGGTACTTAACCTGCAGGGAATGGGTATGGGAGAAACTTTTTTTTTTTTTTTTTTTTTCTTTTCTCTCATACCTTTTTTTCTCCTTTTCATAGCTAATGTCTGTTAGAATTGTCTCTTGGAATGTCAGAGGACTTGGTGAGAGGGTTAAAAGACAAGCTATTATGGATGCAGTGAAGAGGTATCTTCCTGCAATTATCTGTATAGTTGAAACTCACCTTACTGAAGAGACCGTGTCTCGCTTGATGACGGGCTGGCACTCCCAGTCTTATCATTCTACTTTCAGTAGCGCCTCTAGGGGTGTATCGGTTTTGATTCATAACTCTATAGATTTTTTGCTAATCGAATCTCATATAGATGACCAAGGCAGGTTTATTTTTTTGTACGGGAAGCTATATGGATCTAATTACACTCTTGCTTTTTTTTATATACCTCCGCCATTTTCCATGTGCCCACTTATCCAACTATTACGCTTCTTGGAAGGCAAGCCGGTATCTCGGCTTGTACTGATGGGAGACTTTAACGCTGTTATGGATCCTAAAAAGGACAGATTGACCTTAGATGCAGATCGGGGAAGGAACATGTGCAATTCCCCACTGCCTCAATTTTGCTTGGAGATTGGATTGGTGGATATATGGGAACATGTTGGCGGAGGAAAGAGAGTATATTCCTGTGTTAGTAGAGGAGGAAGAGCAATGTCTAGGATAGATTTGGCATTTACTAATGAGAATAATCTGAATAATATTAAAAGGATACGATATGGTATAAGAACAGTTTCAGACCATTCACCGGTCCTAATTGAGGTTCGCATCGGGGAGAATAAAGACAATAGGGGATTTGGGTTCAAGTTGAATCCATACTGGCTTACTATAATGGATAATTGCCAGTCGATTAAAGTACATGTCTCCTCCTTTTGGGAGGTGAATCTCCCCTCTGCCAACATCAACTCAGTTTGGGACGCTCTGAAAGCATACTTGAGGGGGGTTCTCATTAGTGATATTACGGCTGTGAAAAGATCATTTAAGAAAAGGGAAAAAAATCTGACAGACACAGTGGCCTCCACAACGGAGCGGTTTATTTATCAACCTACGGAATGTAACAAGGAAGAGATGCAAAAGGCTAGTTGTTCCTTGAAAGAATATGTAACTGAGAAAGCAAACCATAGGCTACTTTTTAAGGGCCAGAAGTATTTTTCAGAGTCGGGACGCCCTGGTAAGCTTTTAGCGAAAATAATATCACAACAGGACAAAAAAAAAAAAGCTATCACTCTAGTGCGTAACCTAGATGGAGCAACAATATCAGACCCAGAGGGTATAAGGGACTCTTTTTTGCAATATTTTTCCCAGATATACAGAGCTTCATCTGGCCTGCCAGCTGACCTGGGGAGACAGTTCATGGAGAGAATTTCTCTTCCAAGGCTAACAGAAGCCCAAAAAGAATCCCTGGAAGGAGAAGTGTCTCTTGCGGAGATTCAAGAGGCCTTGAAGTCCACCTCCGGGAACTCATCACCAGGGTCAGATGGTTTTCCATATGAAATTTATCGTAAGTACAGTGATGCCATTCTCCCTCATCTACTGGAAGTGTTTGCTCAAGCATCGCAGGGAGGGATTTGCCACAGTCTATGATGGAAGCTGTGATAGTTTTAATCCCAAAAAAGATAAAGACTTGGCGGATTTGAGCTCGTATAGACCAATCTCCCTATTAAATACGGATGCTAAGTTGTTAGCAAAGGTTCTGGCTAGGAGGCTTTCTCAAGTTATGTCAGCTTTGATCCACCCAGACCAAAATGGCTTTATGGCGAAAAGGGGTACTCATCACAATCTGCATAGGTTTTTGCCAATATTCAGTCTCCCGGAGGCGGCGCCCGCTCGGTCCTGTCTTTGGATGCTACCAAGGCGTTCGACAGGGTCGAGTGGACGTTCCTCTGGGAGGTGATGAGAAGAATGGGTTTTGGCCCTAAATTTATAGGGATGGTTCAGCTGCTATATAAATGTCCGAAGGCCAGAATCAGGATCAACGATACGCTGACAGAGAGTTTTGTATTGGGAAGAGGTACTCGTCAAGGTTGTCCTCTTTCCCTTTTTTATTCAATATTTATATTGAGCCCCTTGCAGCTAGTATAAGGCAAGACTCGAGAGTGGTTGGCTTTGGTGTAATGGGGGAACAGGATCGTATATCTCTCTATGCAGACGATATTTTGTTCTTTATCCATCAAACAGAAAAAACACTCCCTCGAATAATGGAACTGGTCAGCCTATTCTCCTATTTTTCTGGCTTGGAGGTTAACTGGGGAAGACTGTTCTTCTCCCTATAGATAAGTTGCAAGGATCTGTGGAATATCTCTCTAATCGGGTATCTACTTCTGAGTCAATAAAATACCTGGGGATAACAGCTTCTGCCAAAATTCAGGACTATCTCCAACTTAATTTGATGCCTCTTCTTTCGAGGTTGAGATCCAAAATTAAGATATGGCAAAAAGTTCTGCCCGCAAGAGGGGACAGAATTTCATTAATAAAAATGGTAGTGCTGCCCCAGGTACTTTATGTTCTTCGTAACTCGCCCGTTTGGATTGAGGATAAGTATTTTAGGCTGATAGAACGGATGATTAATGACCTACTATGGGGGAGGAAGCGGGTGAGACTAAAGTCGCTTTATTTTTCCATGCCCTACAATGGGGGAGGTCTTAACCTCCCCTATTTTAGGGGATATTTCATGGCCTCTCAACTCTGCTTCCTCAATGATTGGGAAAATAGCCAACTCTGTAGAAAATTGGTAAAAGACTCAGGCTTTTCAGACTTATTTACAGTATTGGAGTCCGATTATTTGCTCAACATACAGACTGGCTATAAACCCTTTCTTAGAATGGCCACAAAGGCATGGTTGGTGATAAAGAGCTGGTTCAAAGTTAAGGCAACACTTATCTGTACCCCATTATGGCATAATTCAAAGCTTCTGAAATTAGATGATTTAAATTGTTGGCAATACTGGAGAACGCGAAATATTCAATATTTGAATCAGGTGGTAAAAAATGGACAGGTCCTGTCTCTTATGGAGCTAAAACAGAACTTTAAACTGGATGAGGTGGCTTGGTACGCATATTTTCAATTGAGGTCAGCACTTCTTAATATTGATGATAGGTATTCACTTGAGGTAGACACCCGGAATTTTTGCACAATTTGATTTGTAAGAAAGGTGATACTAAGGTGAAATTATCACATTGTTATAGGCACTTGATGAAAGGTTTTTTCGGATTGTTTATCTCCAGGACAGAAATCCTGGTCTGTATTAATGTCAGAGGTGGGTTCTCCGGATTGGGAAAACATAGGTGAAAATTTTAGTCAGGTTTCACATAACTTTAATCACACTGTTGTACAATTTAATATAATACACAAAATATATGTGACACCTTTATGGCTCCATAAGAGGGGACTTAGAGCCGCATCTGACTGCCCTCGCTGTGGGGATCCCGGGCAGATCATATGCATCTGTTCTGGGACTGCCCGATAGTGAGTAACTATTGGAGAGCGGTACAAACAACTTTGACTCGGAGACTCAATATAGATATTCCTCTATCTCCCAAGGTATGGGTTTTAGGGGATCTATCAGAGATTAACTGCCAGCTTATGAAGGGCCGTCTGCTGACTAAAGTGTTGTTTTTGGCTAGGCTTCTTGTAGCCAGAGAATGGTTTTCCCCTTCTGCTCCAGATTGTAAGAACTGGTTATGCCTGGTGGATAAGGTGAAAATCTACGAGAGAATTATGTACGGACAAAGAGGGTCCTATATGAAATGGGCCAATGTTTGGAGAGACTGGGATGGTTGAGGAGAGTTATATATTTTTTTTTTTTCTCTCCTTTCCCTTTTCCCTGCAGGAATGGAGGGTGGGCTGAGGGGGGGGGTGGTTGGGAGGAATAGGGAAGTTACTAATTATAAATTTGTTGAACTAACTTGTTTACTTCTTATATTGAAATAATAAAAAGATAAAAAAAAAAAAAAAAAAAAAAAGAACAAGATCTCTAAGATCTCAGCCGACACAGGTAAACCGTGGCCCGAGTGTTTGTCCATTGCTCTCTACGCAATGCACCAAGACGGCCTCATAGGCTTTCCCCATATGAGATTCTGTTCGGGAGTAGACCAAAGACAGGGTTGTACATTCCCCAGGAGCTGTCATCTTTACATTCTCAGGGGTATGTGCATTTTGTGTGCATCTTTACTTTCTACGGGGTATGTGCAGTCTCTTCAACGGGAACTCCAAAAGATAAACCAGAGAGTTTATGAATATATTACTAATCCAGAATCTATAACTGGTTTGCATTCCATACAACCAGATGATTGGGTGGTCGTTAAAAAGCATCAGTGCCAGAAACTGGTGGCAAAATATACCAGGCCGTACCAGGTTCTACTTACAACACCAACCTTCCTCAAGGTCGAGGAACAAGATGGGTGGATTCACGCCAGCCATTGCAATAAGCTGGTGGACCACAAAGCGCAATGATCAGGTGCCTCATATTCCTTTATTCTTTCTGTCTAATGCACTTTGGAAAATGTTATGAGGAGTCACATCCGAATTTGTTAATCAGGATGCATTTGCAGTTAGCAAAGACGGCAAATAGATCCAACTGCTGGGTGTGCTCCAAACCACCTCCAGGTCAGAGCCTCCTGGCCATGGCGGCAGTTCATGCCTTTTATGACATCAGGGTGGGCATGAGAAAAATCTTTAGGTAAATCTGTGGAGCATCACCTATCCATAGAGTTCAACCATAGATTCTTAGATGGTAACGTTACTTATGGTCTTGATGTCAGCCCTGAGACTTGTAGTAGGTTTAGTGGACCCATGTGGGGATCTGGTCAATTAGGACGACCCCAGATTTGTTTTAATATCAGCTCTGAATTTGGAGCTAAGTCCATTAGTTGGACCGAATGCCCATCTGGGATCACCGTCCAGATCGACCATAGAATCCCTGACCGTAACAACCTAACCACCAGACACGACTATATCTGCTGGGGGGGGGGGGGGGACATTCAGGATGGTGCAGCAATCCCTTTATCCATCCGGCTGTTGCTAAACTCCCGTAACCAGAACCCTAATGACCTTTTTGTCTCTCTAACTTGGCCCTATTACTTCTTGTGTGGGTAGGCTGCTTATAGAGTCATTTCCACGAATGCTAGAGGGTCATGCTCCTTAGTCAGGTTAGTCCACGCCTCCTTGCTGATGGTCATGAAGATCTGATGGTGCAGAGGAGGGTGAGTATGGGAAGAAGGACTAGGGGGGAGCTGTTCTCTGCTTGGGCATGGTTTCTGGCATGCACTGGATGGGGTATAGAACTTATGAAGCGGCTGAACAAATTTTCTATCATAGTGGATGAAATGTTCAATGAGACAGTCAAAGCCATGAGAGAAGTCTCCTCCGAACAGCGACAGTTAAAAACTCTTCTCCTCCAGGAGATGATGGCCCTCGGCTATCTTTTAGCTGAAAAGGGGTGTTTCTGTGAATTCATCGGGGAGGATGGGTGGAAGATACTGGTGACAAGGTTCAGGCCCATCTAGATAGAGTTAAGGCGTTACAAGGGCAAGCACGTGTGATTGCAGATGATTTAAAGGTCTGGGGGGCTTCGGTGATATGTTGTTTTTTATAGGATCGTGGCTTAAGGAAACATGAGTGTATGTCCTGTTACTGCTGTGCTTTCTATTTCTTTTCTATGTGGCAGTGAGAATGACCTGCTGCTTGATGAATCGTGTCGTGAGGGAGCCGTTCAGAGGACCACGTTATGATCACAGAGATCCATCGCCCGGAGCAACCGGATTATTACTCCGGGAGGACCAACCCAAGAAGAACCACGGCATTTTAAGGAACTGTCATGGAGCATCACCCTTCCTTTTGAAAGCATTTCTTTATTAGAGACACTTTAGACCACACCACACCTGCCGGATGTCTCAGTCAAGCAACCGAAGAGGCCCAAGAATGCTAGGCCAGGTTCTTCTTGTTAGTTTATCTGTAGTGTAGCATGTTTCTCTTTACATGTTTATTCCCTTTAGATGTCTGGTTCAATTGATTGTAGTGTTAGGGAGCCGCTGAAATGACGCCATATGGTGAAAAAGGGGGGAACTGTTGTGGAAAATTATTGTTCGCCGTATGGTTGCCCTCTATCCTATGGAGATGTGCAGATTCATTCATGTTTGCATCATGCAGAAACTTTCGCATGATGGTCTGGTCGTCCCGACCTGTAGATGATTTGTGCCCGGCCTGTTATTACTGCAGGATACCAGTGTCATGGCACCGGCTGGGGCGGGAGGGATGGGGACCATCGAACAAAGCTTTCTTCATCCACAAGGATAAGTGCGGCAACAGAAAGGGCGCGAATAAGAGTGCGAACATCTTCGCCAGCCAATCACTTCATATCATAACCTGTCTCCCAATTGGTCATAATTGTAAGGCCGCCTTCCAGCCAATCACCTGTCTCCCCATTGGTCATGATTGTAAGGCCACCTTCCATCTTCCGGTATAAATAAACCTCACCTAGCTTTTGGAGGCAGGCTCATTATTGGATCCTACTTGAGAACGTCTCTGTTATTTTGGAGGAATTGCGCACACATTGACGCACACTACACCAAGGATTTCCCGATTGCACTTCTGGCAGTTCTTTTCGGTTGTGAGAATGAGACAAAGGAGCAAACGGCGATATCAACACGTATTTGGGCCATGTATATGCATGGTGAGGGGTGTTAAAAGCAAATAAAAATAATTTTGATTCTAGGACCAGACAACCTCTTTAAGTTCAAACGCAATTATGGATGAGCACACCCGTGGATGTTCAGATTCGCCGGGTTCTGCCGAACTTCAGGTCAAAGTTCGGGTTCGGGACTCGAACTTGACCCGAATCCTATTGAAGTCAATAGGGACCCGAACTTTGGTGTACTAAAATGGCTGTAAAATAGTCATTGTAAGGGCTACAGGACTGCAAAATGGGGGTAAGAGCAGAACAATGGCCCTACAAACAAATGTGGATAGGGAAATAACTTAAAATAACATAGAATAGAAAAAAATTATAATAATCTGAAACTAGGAGGCAGAGGTCAAAATGGAGCAGGAGGATGAGGAGGCGGTGGACGTGTAGGTGGACGCGGCGGTGGAGGAGGATGAGATAGCCAACACTGTTTTTGTTTGGGTATGGCCGGTATACTTGTCTACTCAGCACAAGGTAGGGGCAGGTCCTGTGGGATCCATGCCTGGTTCATTTTAATGAACGTGCGCATGTCCACGTTGGCTGTGGACAGGCAGCTGCGCTTGTCTGTGATCACCCCCACCCACTGATCTAACAGACAGATTAAGTTTATTAATTTCCCTGTCAAGTATGCAGTGCAGGTGTACCTCACACCAAAAATGGGTATATGTCACACACCGATCTAACAGAAAGATTAACGACATTAATTTCCCTGTCAGGGATGCAGTGCAGGTGTACATTACACCAAAAATGGGTATATGTCACCCACTGATCTAATAGACAGATTAACTACATTAATTTCCCTGTCAGTTATGCAGTGCAGGTGTACCTCACACGTACCTCACACCATAAATGGGTATATGTCACCCACTGAACTAACAAATAGATAACTATATTCATTTCCCTGTCATGTATGCAATGCAAGTGTAACTCACACCAAAAATGGGTATATGTCACCCACCGATCTAACAGACGGATTAACTATATTAATTTTCATGTCAGGGATGAAGTGGGTACCTCACACCAAAAATTGGTATATGTCACCCATTGATCTAACAGATGGATTAACTATATTAATTTTCATGTCAGAGATGCAGTGCAGGTGTACCTCACACCAAAAAATGGGTATATTTCAACCACCGATATAACAGATGGATTAACTATATTCATTTTCATGTCAGGGATGCAGTGTAGGTGTACTTCACACCAAAAATGGGTATATGTCACCCACCGAACTAACAGACAGATTAACTATATTAAGCCCTTAAGGACCCTGCCATATTTCACCTTAACCCCTTAGGGACAGAGCTTATTTTCACCCTAAGGACCAGGCCATTTTTGCTAATCTGACCAGTGTCACTTTATGTGTGAATAACTTTAAAACGCTTTTACTTATCCAGGCCATTCTGAGATTCTTTTTTTCGTCATATATTGTACTTTATGACACTGGTAAAATGGAGTAAAAAAAATCATTTTATTAAAAAAATACCAAATTTACCAAAAATTCCGAAAAATTAGCAAATTTCCAAGTTTTAATTTCTCTACTTCTATAATACATAGTAATACCACCAAAAAAAGTTATTAATTTACATTCCCCATATGTCTACTTCATGTATGGATCATTTTGGGAATGCCATTTTATTTTTGGGGATGTTACAATGCTTAGAATTTTAGAAGCAAATCTTGAAAATTTTCAGACATTTTTAAAAACCCAATTTTTAGGGACCAGTTCAGGTCTGAGGTCACTTTGTGAGGATTACATAATAGAAACCACCCAAACATGACCACATCCTAGAAACTACACCCCTCAAGGTATTCAAAATTGTTAACACTTTAGATGTTCCATAAGAGTTAATGGCAAATGGAGATAACATTTCAGAATTTATATTTTTTGGAAAATTTTCCATTTTAATCCATTTTTTCAAGTAACTAGGCAAGGGTTAGCAGCCAAACAAAACTCAATATTTATTTCCCTGATTCTGTAGTTTATAGAAACACCCCATATGTAGTCATAAACTACTGTACAGGCACATGGCAGAGCGTAGAGGGAAAGGAGCGCCATGTGGTTTTTGGAAGGCAGATTTTGCCGGACTGATTTTTAGGCACCATGTCTCATTTAAAGCTCCCCTGATGTACCTCTAGAGTAGAAACTCCAAAAAAACTGACTCCATCTAGGAAAGTACACCCATCAAGGTATTCAAAACTGATTTTACAAACATTGTTAACCCTTTAGGTGTTCCACAATAGTTAATGGCAAATGAAAGAAGAATTTCAGATTTTAGATTTTTTGGCAACTTTCCATTTTTTAGCACAGTTTTTCTTTTTTACTAGGTTCATCTGAGGGGATAGGTCATGTGATATTTTTATAGAAATGGTCGATACGAACGTAGCGCTATCTAATATGTCTACTTTTCTTTTTTCCCTATTTTTTTCAAATTACTTTTACTTTATTTTGGGAAAAGGATGCTTTTTTTTTTTACTTGAATTTTTTTTTTTTGTAAAACTTTATTTTTGAACTTTTTCATTTCACTTCATTTTTTGTCCAACTCTGGGAACTTTTAGAGGTCTGATCCCCTTTACAATGCTTTACAATACTTCTGTAGTGTAAAGCATTGGCTGTAAGTGTATTGCTGAATGTAATACATTTACAGCTTCCTGTCTGTGAGATCCAGGGGGCTGAATCTCACAGGCTGTCACGGAAGGTAGCCACGATTCCTAAGGAAGGCATCGGGCTGCCTTCCCTGCGATTTGGTCCCCGTCACAGCAGCCTCTGAACACGGCACATCAAGGTTTAATGCGCTGGCATCGGTGATTTCACCAATGCCAGTGCATGCAGCAGGGGTCCGGCTATCAGTGACTGCTGGACCCCTGCAGCGGATCGGGCGGGCGCATCTCCTGCACACGCCCGATCACAGTGCTGTACATGTATGGTGCTGGTCCTTAAGTCACAGACATCTGCGCCGTGCAGGTGTACCTCACACAAAAAATGGGTATATGTCACATACCGAACTAACAGACGGATTAACTATATCAATTTCCCTGTCATGTATGCAATGCAGGCCTACCTCACACCAAAAATGGGTATATATCACCCACCGATCTAACAGTCAAATTAACAATATTAATTTCCCTGTCACGTATGCAGTGCACGTTTATCTCACACCAAAAATGGGTATATGTGATCCACCGAACTAACAGACAGATTAACTATAATATTGTTGTGTCAGGGGTGCAAAGATGGTGCATTGCACCCACAAAAAAATCATTGTAGGTCCACCACAAAATTAACAGCCAGATTAATTAATTATATTTCTGTGTCAGGGGTTCAAAGATGGTGCATTGCACCCACAGGTCACCTACAGAATAAATAGCCAGATCAAATTCCTAACACTTTCCGTCACTTCAGCTGCCTGTTTCTTGTCTCTGCACTACTCAGAACTGATGGGCGGTGCTGCACGTGATCCAGCTTGTATAGAGGCTGGGTCACATGATGGACCAGCCAATCACAGCCTTACCATTACTAGGCATAGCTGTGATGGCTTCTAAGTGCCCACAGCTTATAAGCTTGTTGATTGGCTGCCCTGCAGCATTTCAATCAGCTTTATTAAATGCCCGAACACTAAACTCGAACCCGAACTATTGCAGCAACTTTGCAGTTTGGGTTCGCTCAACACTACAATGAAGGTCTCTTTCCATACAATAGTCCATAAGGTACTTTGATAGTGAACCCATTTGAAGTGGACTGGACCTATTACTGCTTGGGGTTGAGAACTTTTTGGTTTAATGACTTGAAATAGACGTGCACTTGTTCCGTGCAGACAGAGGGTAAGGCCTCCAACTAATTTCCTTTTACAGGCCCAAGGTCAGTCATCAAGCCTGTCCATCAACTCTCTGCATTTGTAACTGTAACTTCATTTCCTGTAAGGAAATCTTGGAGAAGGAATCATTTCAGAGTATAATATATGGCAACAATAAATTGTAAAACACTGTTTTGTATTTGGAGCGGGTAAATCCACTAGCAGGAGCACCTCATTAAGGGGGTTTACATCTTCTGGTGCGACATTTTTTCTTCTCGTAATAAACTGTAAAAACCCATCCAGGACTCCACAGTACTAGAATGACACAATCCAGTCTCATTGCATTGAGACAACTGCCTGCCCTGCCAAGTCCATGTCAAAAGCAAGCAGAAAGTGTTAAAATTACAAAAGGCTTGCTCATCTTATCACGGGCTAATAGAACAGAGTAGAGTGAGGGGTTTCACGACAGCAGGCTGAAACAATACAGTCATTATTTGTTGTTATGGGGCATTTGGAAGAGAACCCTATCAACTGTATCCACAGGATGTTCAAACGCTGTTAAAGCAATTAGTATAGAGTATCACTCGGCTTTGGCTCCTATACCTATATAACTGGGTTTGAGGTTTAATTGTATCAGATACTCGTTTGGCGCCCATTCTCCTAAAACATTAAAAGTTCCCTGCTGCGTTTTAATGTTTCTAATCTCCTGTTGATTATTCCTGGGATTTCATCCAAATCAACACTTGAAATTAAAACATTTGATGCAGCATCAAGCAGTGTAGCCATAGAGACGAGCCTAGCCGCTCTCTTACCGATTACTCTTAACTAATCATTAGAATACATTATTATTGTGGATGGTAAACTCAGACCAGTATCTACCAGCACATCAGTCTAGACCATCAAAATATTGTGCCAACTGTACGAGTTAATGATAGTAAACAGGTTTGCAAATAAGTGATAATATACAGTATGTGCTGTAAAATGGAAGTTTTACTAACTAGGGGTTTCTATTACTTTTATCTAAGTCTGTGTTTACTACATTATTTTCAATGCTCATTCATTCACAATCAGTCATTTAGATAACGAAAAGTGTGGCCTGCAAAGTGATCCAATCTGACTGTTTGTTTTGTATGTTAAACTTTGGACGCAATTTTATATAAGACATCTACCAGCGACACACATAGAAGAAAATAAGCAACTGGAAACACTTGTTGGAGAGTGGCGGTGTGTGAATACAAGCCATAATTTATTTCTCACATATATGAGGAGAGTTTTGGTTCAAGCTTTCCTTGCTGTTCTGAAGACCAGAAATAAGATCTCACGGCATCAGTATCTCAACATCAGGGATGGCCCCATATTAGCAGGTTTATTCATAAAAGACAATGTTAAAACCACATAAAAACATCAATACATCTTGGGGTGTCCCCCCTTCATCAGGATCTATCTCTTATATTCACATACCTCCATTTATATTACACTTTCCCTCCACGTACCTTCCTCGTTGTCCGGAAGTGATGATTGGAAGATTAAACATAATATATGTATTAATATTATCTCCACATACTACTTACCCTTTACAATAACTGTTAAGCTTTTCCTTTTGCAGAGTGTTTTACAACGGTAACACATGTGGGTTATCTGCTGTGCAGGGGTTACTTTCAACAGATCTGAATTACTCTGATGATATAGTGAATTTTGATACACTATGATTTTTATAACCCTGTTTAATATTGACCTTGCGGCTGGTCATCTTTTCTCTGAGTGTCTGGGTGGTTCTTCCCACATATTGGAGTCCACAAGAACACTCCAGTATGTAAGCCACATAGTCACTCCCACAATGTAAAAATTGTTTTATGCTAAATGTCTCTTTTGATTTATTACATTATAACTCCTTACTTCTATTAGTAATAATTTTGCAGCCCAGAGATTATGACCACATCTATGTGCCAAAGATTGTCTTTTTTCCCCATACTTTTCTTTAATTTTGGATATGACAAGTTTATAATTTATTTTATTGTGTGGGATCATTATAAAATGTATTCCTCTTTTACTTCCGATAGGAATAAGTCATTTTTCAGTATGTCCCAAAAAATTTTCAGGACTTCCCTCATTTTATCATAATCACTTGTACTTCTAGTAAAAAAATACTAGGCCAAATTCCTCATTCTGTACCTCTTTTTCTCTTTAAACACTCACTTTGATCTTACCCCCCTTTGCCCATTCTATTGCCCCTTTTTCTTCAGTCTTTTTTATATTAATTTTGCTTGTCTGTTAAAATCCACCTATTGAGAGCAGTTCCTACTTGTCTTTACCTTTTGCCCAAAGGGCATATTCACTTTCCACCTTTTCAAATGATCACTTTTGAAATATAAGTAGCTGTTAGCTATCTTCCTCCCTCTCTTAAACAATTGCAGATCTAATAATAAAATTTTCATATTACTGATATACTCAATAAATTTGAGACTCCAATTATTAATTTTAATAAAACTTAGAAAATTATACAATTTCTCCCTAGGACCGCGTTGATTCATTATATGATCATCAATAAAGCATATATACAATCTTATGTATAAAAGATATTGCCAATTTAAAAATTTGTGAAAGCTAGAGCTAATTTCGCACCCAAGGCCTTCCGATGCTGTAAATAAAATTTACATTTACATCAAAAATAAAATAATTAGGCTCTAAATTAAGCAGTAAGCTATCTACTATAAATTGTTGCTGTTATTCTATCATACTGTAAATGATTCATGTTTTAAAAAATCTCCCATTTTTTTACTCTTCCTGCGGAATATTTAAATAGAGTGCACCTATGTCTAGCCATAATAGCTGGAGGCTGTCTGGGCATGCTGGGAGTTGTAGTTTTGCAACAGCTGGAGGGCCGCAGGCTGGGCATCACTGGCCTATAATAATCCTCATCTCCAAATATTCATATATTAATAGATTTCTCCAAATAATATTGTTTATCCAAAATTACTGTACCTCCCCTTGTCTGCCTTTTTTAATCACTATTTCTGAATTTTCTCTTACATATTTAGTGCAATTCTATGACTTTTACTAATATTTCTCTTTCCTCTATTTTTATTTCTCTTGTTCTTTTCCTTGGTTTGCAGATCCAAATCTCTCAATCTATTCAGTACTATTTCATAAAATGATTTTATGAATGACCTCTACTATTTGTAGGGTTAAAATTTGATTTGTTTCTCAGACCTGTGGTAATTGGTTTATTCAAAATTAATTCAGCCAAATTGTCTTGGTCTATTACATCTACTATACTGTTCTTTTTATTCATAGTATACAAAGATACATAATTTTTTTTTAATCTTTATTATCGGAAAATTGATATCTATTGTCAATTTTCTGATATATTCATTCAGATGTAAAAAAAAAAAACCCTCTCAAATAAATCCATTTGAGATGACAAAAAGATACACCATATTTTAATGCTTCATATTCTTCCCAAGAAATAGTTTATTTAGACATTAAAAATCTCTTCTCTCCTCTGTATCAACAATGGACTTTTCTTCTCTAAACATTTCTATTCTCCTAATCTGTTGGATACCTGGGTCCACGTTGAGGAATTTGTCAGCCTCAGCATTTGTGGTTCTGAAAGAGTCTGAGGAAGCTCTAAAAAAGAAGTGTTATGTGCTGTTAAGATGGATTCCCTGAACTCCTCTTCATTCCTTCCTTTTATTGAATATGTCTGTTTGCTTTTGTGGGGATTCATATATAATACTAATGTCCCTTTCACACAGGCGAGATTTACGCGCGGGTGCAATGCGTGATGTGAACGCATTGCACCCGCACTGAATACGGACCCATTCATTTCTATGGGGCTGTGTACATAAGCAGTGATTTTCCCGCATCACTTTAGTGTTCCATGAAAATCGCAGCATGCTCTACTTTCTTAGTTTTTCAAGCAATGTAGGCCCCATGGAAGTGAATGGGGCTGCGGGAAAATCGCAAGCATCCGCAAGCAAGTGCGGGTGCGATGCGAATTTCCCTCATGGTTGCTAGGAGACAATCGGGATGGGGACCCTATCTTTATTATTTTCCCTTATAACATGGCTATAAAGGAAAATAATAGCATTCTAAATACAGAATGCTAAGTAAAAAGGGCAATAGAGGGTTAAAAAAGGGGAAATTTACTCACCTCCTCCAATTGATCGCTTAGCTGCCGGTATCCTGTTCTGTATTCAGCTGGATGGGGGGGGGGGGATGGCTGGGGGTAAAGGACCTTCGCTGATGTCACTGGGTCACATGGTCCAATCACCTGCTTCCATGATTGGACCATGTGACCCAGTGACGTCACGGAAGGTCCTTACCCCCCAGCTGAAGACAGAACAGGAGACGGGCAGCTACGCGATCATTTGGAGGAGGTGAGATAATTTTTTTTTTTACCCTCTCTTGCCCTTTTTACTTAGCATTCTGTATTTAGAATGCTAGTATTTTGCTTTATACCTATGTTATAAGGGAAAATATACAGATTACTCAACCCGAAACCCAACTTCAGTGATGAAGTCCGGCTTCGGGTCTGGGTACCAAACATGCCGATTTTTCTCACGCGTGTGCAAAACGCATTACAACAGTTTGCACACGCGGGAAAATCGTGCATTTTCGCACAACGCACTGCCTCTTATCCGGGCATCAAACATGACGCCCGTGTGAAAGAGGCCTAAGATTCACAACCTTCTCCATACTCACACTTCATTCTTGTCCTATTTTCACCACTTGTGTCTAGGTGTAGCCGGGCCCCCTTCTCCAGCCACTGTTTCACTATTTAAACTTCCCATGCCTGTCTAATATTTCTAACATTTCCCCTCTGATGAATGAGTGACTATGTGGTTTACATACTGGAGTGTCCTTGTAGCCTCCAACATGTGGAAAGAACCACACAGACAACTGAGAGAAAAGATGAATAGCCACAGGTTCAATATTAAACAAGGCTATAAAAATCATAGTGTATCAAAACACCTTCTCTTATATCATTAGCTTAGATCTATTGAAAGTAGCCCCAGTAGAGTATTTAGCTAAATGCATTTTTACCAAAGGAGTTTAATTGAGGTGCTAGAAAGAGTTAATTAATTTTACAAAGTAGCCTTTTTTTTTTCATAAACAAAAATGTGATATTTATGGAGTAACAGTTATTAGGTAGTATGTGGAGATAATATTAATACATATATTTATGTTTAATCTTCCGATCAACGAGGAATGTACTTGGAGGAGGAATGTAATTAGAGATGATTGAATTTCTATAAAATTTGATTCGGCTGGTTCGCAGAATTTTCAGAAAATATTCGATTCGATCCAAATTTATTTGTGCCGAATCGCGTTAAAAACAGCTATTTTATGGCTGCAGAGAGCCTGTATAGTGGTGTAGAACACTGTGCCTTACAGTAACATGCATAGGGAGAGGTAGTGCGTGAGTCGGTATGACACGCACATGGCAGGCATTGCTCTTAGAATCACTGCACACTTCACTTATTTGGGCAGTTATTGGGCCAAAACTGATCAAATAACTCAAGTGTGAACTCAGCCTTACAGGTCAATATTAGCGCCAGGTGTAAAGTGCACTCCTTTTACACCGTCGTCAGCTTATTCCACATAGATGTCAGAACCTGTTCTATTAAACGCTTATACAAGTCAAGCTCCTCTGACAGAGTGGAGAGGGTGTCAGCAGTAAGTTTGTCTTGACGTCACTGATTATTTTACCCTTCCTCTTATCCATCATGGTCGAACACCAGTTTGGCTCGAGCATCTCGATGCTTGGCACATGGCTGTATTCGGCCAAGTCTCCTTCCTGCACATTTTTTGGCTGCTACGCAGTGAATAAACGTGCAGATGAGTACTGCCCTTTGCTGTAATGCCGTAGCCATGTTGGTTACTGGCATTACAGTGATTGGCTGGCTGGAACACGTCATCAGGTGCTATATAGCACCCGATGACATGTGTTCGGCGCAGTGTTAGTCAGGGAGAGCTGTGCTGAACAAGGGAAAGATAGTGTAGAGAGTTAAATTAGTTTTTTTTTTTAAGTTGAAAAACTTGTCAGAGACCCAGAGTCCTTTTAAGGACTATTGTGTGTGGCAGCAGCAATATATATTTTTAGCGCAACTTGCGTGAAATTGCTAAAACTTTACAGATCCCAAAGTCTTTTTAAGGACTATTGTTCTGTGTGGCAGCAGAGATATCACATCCAAAAAATATCAGTGACATCCAGTGTACTTTTTCCGTAGACGGTATCCGCTGTGGACAGTGACATTACCTGGGGTACATCTCCTATGTAACGTTTCCACATCCCAAATACCTGTGACATTCCCTGTAATTTTTTATTAGCCGCTGGTGACAGCATTGACATTATCTGCGGTATATCTCCTGTGTGACGTTTCCACATCCCAAATACCTGTGACATTCCCCGTAATTTTGTATTAGCTGCTGCTGATATCAGCAACATTATCTGCGGTATATCTCCTGTGTGACGTTTCCACATCCCAAATATCTGTGACATTCCCTGTAATTTTATATTAGCCGCTGCTGACATCAGTGACATTATCTGCGATATTTCTTCAGTGTAACCTTTCCACATCCCAAATACCTGTGACATTCCCTGTAATTTTTTTTATTAGCCGCTGGTGACACCATTGACATTATCTGTGGTATTTCTCCTGTGTCAGCTCACCAGCAAGCCCTCACCTACAATCTTTTAGAGGGTTAGCTCACCTGCAGGCCCTTGCATGTGATGTTTTAGAGGGTCAGCTCACCAGAAGGCCCTCACCTACAGTGTTTAGAGGGCCAGCTCACCTGCAGGCCCTCGCATGTAATGTTTTAGAGGGTCAGCTCACCAGCAGGCCCTCACCTACAATCTTTTAGAGGGTCAGCTCAACTGCAGGCCCTCGCATATGATGTTTTAGAGGGTCAGCTCACCAGCAGGCCCTCACCTACAATCTTTTAGAGCGTCAACTCACATGCAGGCCCTCGCATATAATGTTTTAGAGGGTCAGCTCACCAGCAGGCCTTCACCTACAATCTTTTAGAGGGTCCGATCACCAGCCGGCCCTCGCATATAATGTTTTAGAGGGAAAGCTCTAAAAAAGTGTCAGATCACCAGCAGGACCTCAACCATATTGTTTTACAGGGTCAGCTCCCGAGCAGGCCCTCGCCCATAATTTGTTCAATTGTTAGCTAAACAGCAGGCACTCGTCTATAATTTTTTCAATGGTCAGCTCAGCAGCAGGCACGCGCCCATAAATTTTTTGATGCTCAGCTCAGCAGCAGGCTCTCGCCCGTAATGCTTAAGAGGGTCACCAACAGGCCCTTGCTCCTAATGTTTCAGGCCATTAATCATAATTTTTCAAGGTGTATGATGCACTCCTTTATGTGTAATAAAGGGTGTATTGGAATGCCGGTTCCTTGTAATATTTGGCAGGCCTTTCACTTAGTGCATAGGCTTTATGAGTGTAGGAGTCCCACTACCTGAACAATTGTACCACCATGTGGATGAGGCCCTCCATTATGGGATATACAGGTTGTATCGTAGTGCCTTTTCCTTGTAATTTTTCTCAGCACTTGCACTTTATATACAAGTAAATATACATGAAAGAATGTGTCCTAACAATTTTTCCTGTAAAGTTGATTTTATGTTCTGTTTTAGGCGTATTATTGTCTACTACTCGGACAACATCGTTCCCAGCAGCGAACTGGGAGTCCAAGATGCATCCAGACATCTTGCCCATGCTGTCCCCGAACCATTTTGGTGGTGTTTCCATCAATTTCTGACCTTTTCCTATGAACCAGACATCCTCCCCTCTATAGAGCAGGGGGTGCCTGGTTTAATGCTCGGGTTATCCCATTGATTTCTATTGCGCTCGGGTGCACCAAACACCCGAGCACTTTGGTGCTTGATCAACACTAATCAGAACAATAACCCCCCAAAAAACGGATCCTGTCTGTTGAGCATCCGTCTTCACTCGGTCAGCATTTGGTCAGTAATCCATCAGTATTGCTAAAAGCAAAAAAACAGGTGTGGATCCAAAACAGAGATGACATGTGAATGGAATATTTGCATGTCTTTTGTGTTTTGTACCCATTCCTGCTTTTGGCTACCAAATCATAAGCCAATTCTGATGGGACCATAAAGGCCTTACAACTTCCAAACAAACAGGATCCGTTGTGCGTCTCATTTGTCCTTCCTTCTGACAGAAGAAGGGTCAAGTAAAGGATTATTTCAACCAGGCCAAAAAGGCAAAATAGTGGCCCAGCCATGAAGTGGGGAGGGTGGGAGAACAGCTTGATAAGTCCACAGAGTGGCCCAATAACATAGTGTTGAGGTAGCAGCAGCATGAGGAGACCACAGAGTGCCCCTGTGACATAGTGGGGAGGTTGCAGCAGCATGAGGAGACCACAGAGTGGTCCATTTACATGGTATTTATGTAGCAGCAGCATGAGGAGGCCACAGAGTGACCCAGTGACATAGTGTTGATTTAGCAGCAGCATGAGCAGACCACAGAGTGGCAAGGTAACATAGTCTGAAAGTAGCAGCAGAAGCATGAGGAGGCGACAGAGTGGCAAGGTGACATAGTGTGGAGGTGGAAGCAGCAGCATCAAGAGGCCACAGAGTGGCAAGGTGACATAGTGTGGAGGTAACTACCAGCAGCATTAGGAGGCACAGAGTGGCAAGGTGACATAGTGTGGAGGTGGAAGCAGCAGCATTAGGAGGCCCCAGAGTGGCAAGGTGACATAGCCTGGAGATGGTAGCAGCAGCAGCATGAGGAGGCCACAGAGGGGCACAATGACATAGTGTGGAGGGGCAGCAGCATGAGGAGACTACAGAGTGGCCCAGAAACAGAGTTGTGAGTTGGCAGCAGCATGAAGAGACCAGAGATTGGAAGGTGACATAGTGTGGAAGTGGCAGCAGCATGAGGAGGCCACAGAGTGACCCAGTGACATAGTGTTAATTTAGCAGCAGCATGAGGAGACCACAGAGTGGCAAGGTGACATAGTGTGGAGGTGGGAGCAGCACCATGAGGAGGTCACAGAGTGGCCCAGTGACATAGTGTGGATTTAGCAACAGCATGAAGAGACCACAGAGTGGCCAGGTGACAGTGTTGAGTTAGCAGCAGCATGAGAAAACCACAGAGTGGCAAGGCGACATAGTCTGGAGGTGGCAGCAGCAACATGAGGAGGCCACAGAGTGGCAAGGTGACATAGTGTTGATTTAGCAACAGCATGAAGAGGCCACAGAGTGGCCCAGTGACATAGTGTTGATTTAGCAACAGCATGAAGAGACCACAGAGTGGCCAGGTGACAGTGTTGAGTTAGCAGCAGCATGAGAAAACCACAGAGTGGCAAGGCGACATAGTCTGGAGGTGGCAGCAGCAACATAAGAAGTCCACAGAGTGGCAAGGTGACATAGTGTTGATTTAGCAACAGCATGAAGAGATCACAGAGTGGCCAGGTGACATAGTGTTGAGTTAGCAGCAGCATGAGGAGACCATGGAATGGCAAGGCGACATAGTCTGGAGGTGGCAGCAGCAGTATGAGGAGACTTGAATGCAGAGGTGTCAGCAGCATCAGGTGACCACAGAGTGTCCAGTGACAGAGTGGGGAATTGGGTGGCAATAGCAGTTCCCGCTGACGATGGTGGGTGTAAGAAGGAGCCCTTGGCATCAGATGGGTGGCATCAGGCGGGTGGTAGTATCAGAATAGTAGCTGAGGCAGGTAGCCAGAAGAAACCGGTTTCTTTTGTCAAGGTTTGGGTGAGTCAGCATGGATGATCTAATGTGATGCATCCTGGCTGATCCACGCCTGATTCATCTTGACAATGGTCAGTCTCTCCACATTTTGGATGGACAGGCGAGATCTCCTTGGGGTAACTATGGCCGGGCAGCTAGGGCAAACTCGGCCAGTTGCAGCCACAGATCCAGTTTGGCTGCCCAGTAGTCCAGTGGATCTTCAATGTGGGGTGGCAGGGTGCTTTCCAACTATGACACCACCTTCGGGTTTAGGTTCTACTCCAGGTCTAGCGGCTGCTGGTGAGTAGTCTCTTCACTAGGCGGGTTAAGAAAGCTGCTCATTATCGACTCTAGAGTCAAGCTGCTGCTGATGGAGCTGGTACTGCTCCTACCCCCCCCCCCACCCCACCACAGCAGCCATGGAAGTAAAAGGAGAGTGCAGAGGGTCTCCGACCTGCCAGAGAATTTCCTCCTCTTCCTCCAGTTCAGCCCCCACAGGGCTCATCTGGCCGTGAGATGTAGGCGCCACATCTCTAGTCCCCTGACCATCATCTGTTCCAGGATATGAAGCAGGGAATTACGTTGTTCATCCCATAGTCCTGGTGACTGACAAATAACGTGGCACCCTCAAAGGGCTTGAGCAAATGGCAGGTGTCATGCATGAGCTGCTACTGGCTGACATCGAAGTTAGACAGGGGAGTACTCCTGTCCACTTGGATCATCAAGAATTCATTTATGACCTTTCTCTGTTCGTATAGTCGGTTCAATATATGGATGGTGGAATTCCAACGGGTGTAAACTTTGCATATCAGCCTATGTTGGGGGATCCCGTTCTGCCGCTGCAGCTCAAGTAGGGTGTGCTTGGTGGTGTACGAGTGGCTGAAGTGCATGCAAAGTTTCCTGGCCATTTTTAAGATGTCTTGCAGATGGGTGGAAGACTTCAGGAACCACTTGACAACCAGATTGAACATGTGTACCATGCAGGGCGCATGGCTCGGCCCTCCTTGACGCAGCGCGGACACTATGTTCTTCCCGTTGTTGGTATTCGATTTCTTGATGAAGGACACGGAGTAGTTCCTCCCCTGTGTGTCTCCATTCACCCAGGCAAACGAGGTGTAGAACAGCGTGACACAGCCATACCCTGCACATGTGGTATGCTGGAGGAGCACTGTGAATTGTCCCTTCCGTGGAGACTGATGATACTGTGAAGGATAAGGAGGCAGAGGTGGACATTGTTGCAGGACCAACGGTGTGAGAACGTGGAGGCGGAAGTGGCGTCACCTGGCCAAGTTGCTAGTTTGGCTGGGCAGGAACCACATTTAGCCAATGGCCATAAAGGACATATATTGTCCTTGACCGTAGTTACAGCTCCACACTTCGGCACTGCCGTGCACTTTGGCAGACACCGACAGGCTCAAGGACTGGGCCACCTTCTGTTCTACATATTTGTGCAGGGCTGGTACTGCCTTTTTGGCAAATAAATTACGGCTTGGGACTCTCCACCTTGGCTCGGCACAAGCCAACAGTTCTCTGAAAGGTGCAGAGTCCACCAATTGCAAAGGGAGGGACTGCAGCATCAGCAACTTGGTCAGGAGCATGTTCCACTTCTGCGCCGTTAGATAAGTGCACGCATACTGTTGTCTCTTGGCAATTGCTTTGGTGATCGATTGCTGATGGAATGACTGACAAGGAGTAGGAGGGCAAGGAGCAGGAGCATCAGGACCAGTAGATGATGGGAGGGACAGACAGCTCTCTTCGGCTGAAGTGGTGGAGCCTTGACTTCCTGAAATCGGGTGTGTGCCACTGGATGATGCAGTGGTTGCTGCGGCAGGCAGGACCACCACATTGGAGCCAAGGTTCTCCCAGGAAACGTTATGGTGATGCTGCATATGTTGACGCAGGGCTGTGGTGCCAACATTGGCACCCTAGCCACGCTTCACCTTCTGCCCACAGATTTGGGAAATGGCCATGTTCACCTCTTTCGGTGGCTTAATAAAAAATTTCCACACCGCAGAGTAGGTGATTTTACTGCCAACACTCACTCACGCACTAACAGACTGCTATGGCTCCGTGAACTCCTGCACTACTACTTTCTGGGCAGGTAGGCTCCTGCAAAGTGGATGGTCTACCCCGGGCACGTTTGGCTCCTGACCTCCCACTGCTGCCACCCTGCTAACTCCTGGTTACTCTACCAACTTGCTGGCTCCAACGCTACCTCATGCGCAAGCTGACACCCTCTTCTCCTGATGATGATGAAGCCCTTTCGTCACCTGGCTCCCAATTGCCATTGGCTACATCATCATTGAGCACTGTCTGCACGTCACTGATGTTCTCCTCAATGGTCTCTGAGCCAGGAGCCTGACCACTTGCAACACCAGCTCCCACACCACTTTCATCATCACTACTTGCCCACCTACCAGAGAAAGCGGCAGATGTCCCCTCCAGATCTTGGCTGGGCAGTAGCTGCTCACTGTCCTCTAGTAGCTCGTCCTTGCTGTATAGTGAAGCTGAGCCCACAACATATAATACTTATCTGGCTAAGGGAACAGAAAACGACAGAGGCAGGTTGAGGATAGGGGAGGGCACAGTGCCTGCTCCTGGGCCATGCCAACTTAGGGTTGTGTCTGGCGAACCCACCGACTCTTGGCTGTGGGTGTCTGATGTCACTTGGGACAAGTGGATGACCGAGTCAACCCTTCAAGAACCGCTGGATTGCTAGTCATGACACGACTGTTAGCTGACACTGGGAGCTCACTGGAAGTGACCCCTGCTGCCACGCTTTCTTACTCTTCTGAGACCTATGCCTGTGCTAGAAACATTTAGGCCTCTGCCCCTCCACTGTTAGATCAAATAAGTAAATAAAAATCAAATTAATACACCCCAAAAAAGGTTGCAAATTTCACTACACAACGGCAAATAATACTTTTTTTTGCCACTAATACATGCCAAAAAAGGCTTTAGAAAATATAACTGCACCACTGAATGGCAAATAATATAAATTTTTTGCCACTAATATGCGACAAAAAGGGCTGCAATTTTCTCATTTTACCATACAACGGCTAATAATCCCTTTTTTGCCACTAATATACGCCAATAAGGCTTTAGAACATATAACTGCATCGCTAAACGGCCAAAAAAGCTTTAGAACATATAATTGCAACACTGAACTGCAAATAATACTTTTTTTTGCCACTAATACATGCCAAAAAGGGCTGTATTTTCTCATTTCACCACACAACGGCTAATAATACTTTTTTTCCCACTTATTCATGACAAAAAGGGCTTTAGAACATACAGTATAACTGCACTGCTGAACGGCAAATAATACTTTTTTTTTGCCACTAATACATGCCAAAAAGGGCTGTAATTTTCTCACTTCACCACACAACAGCTAATAAGCCCTCCCCCCCACTAATACACGCCCAAAAATTCTTTAGAACATATAACTGCACTGCTGAACGGCAAATACTTTTTTTTTGCCACTAATACATGCCAAAAAAGGCTGGAATTTTCTAACTTCACCACACAACAGCTAATAAGCCCTTTTTTCCACTAATACAAGCCAAAAAAGGCTTTAGAACATATAACTGCACCGCTGATCGGCAAATAATACTTTTTTTTTTGCAACTAATACATGCCAAAAAGGGCTGTAATTTTCTCACTGCACCACACAACGGCAAAAAATATGTTGAACATATACAGTAACTGCACCGCTGAACAGCAAATAATACTTTTTTTGCCACTAATACACGACAAAAAGGGCTGTAATTTTTGTCGCTTCACCACACAACGGCTAATAAGCCCTTTTTTTTCCCCCACTTATACACGGCAAAAAATATGTTAAACATATACAGTAACTGCACCGCTGAACAGCATAAAATACTTTTTTTTTGCCACTAATACACGACAATAAAGGTTTTAGAGCATATAACTACATCACTGAACAGCAAATAGGCGCTTTTTTCCCCATTTATACACACCAAAAAAGGCTTTAGAACATATAACTGCACCGCACATGTAGATGTAGAAACATTTCCTAGTAATACACCCTGTTAATGGCTGTATCACCCAGCACTTGCACCCCAATAAGATCGGTTTGCTGTAATTACAGAGGTATCATCTATTGCAAACCTGAAAGCATCCCCAGTCAGTGCATCAAGGTGTAATAGGATTGCTCCTGATAACCAGGTTGTAAACTCCTATATTGAACCCTGTTCTGCTTCAATACTGTGTAATAATCCCTCCCTATTTTTTCCTTACACTTTAAATGCTCTTTCCCTGAACTTTTATTCAGCAAAATAAAAATGTTCACGTTTTTCCTAGCACTTTCCCTAGCACCTGCTAAAGTCTCTCCCTGCACTAAGTACACTGGAAAATCGCTGAATTCAACATGTCTAAAGCTATTTATAGAGCTGTGACATCACAGGGCTGGGCAACTCCTGATTCGCTGAATGCATGGCATTGTGGGTGATCTATGATTTCCAGTGTTCCTTGCTCCATGTCCTAACATGTGCCGCAGCCATTTTAGGAAATAGTGTGATTCGTTACCATAAAGCGTCAGAAAATTCAGATTCGGTGTGAATCAAATTTTTCCTGAAATTCGGATCAAATTCCACTTCGTCAATTTCGATTCGCTTATCTCTAAATGTAATATAAATGGAGATATGTCAATATAAGAGAGAGATCCTATTCCTAACAAAGCGAGACTCCCTGAAACGCGTTGATGGTTAACTTTACCTACATGATAAATGCCATTTTCTGAAGTGAGACAACCCCTTTAATAATTTACCCCTATTGTTATGTATTTACAGTTCAAAAAATGTAATACTAATACTAAATATCATTATTTGTATAGTTCATCTCTGCTGTCATTTTCCTAATTAATTAAATTATTTTTTTTCAGTATTTTCCCTTCCATGTACATGGTTAAGCTTTACATTATTTCTGTAACAATATATTTACAATTCTTTTAGCTTTTTAGATGTTCTAGTATAAATCTAGAGTTAACTGAATGCACTTTAAAATCCCATCTGATAATTGCCTTGTACTTGGCATGTATGGAAATTGGAAACTGTGTATTAAGGTTGCAAAATGATTTAATTATAAATTAATGTAAATTATTTACATAAAATACTTCTAATTTCTATGAAGCCATGAACAATTACATTTCCATTACAATTTTAATACAATAGCTGAATACATGCAATTATTTTATTGATTAAATTAACAGTGCTCAAATAGCTAAACTGGTTTGGAAATAAACCATCTTGAGTTTCTCTTGACTTCAAAGAAATCTTTTTGCTTAGAGCTACATTTTGGCACACCATTAATCAGTTATAGTCTCATCTGCTTTAGAAAATGTAATTACATATTTCATATTATTCTTCCCTTTGTAATTAAATGTTTAGATTTTTTTTAGTTGTATTTTTATGTTGGTCACTAATGTGTTTGGTCATCTGTTAAACTCTCTATGTCGTGTGCGTACATTGTATTATGAGTTTAGTCTTGCAGATCTTCCTGTAGGAAGGTTAATATTTATTTACATGAAGCACAGCACAACTATGAATGAAGAATGAGAATTAGTAGAATTATATCTACTCATTCTTCATCCAGGCCTAACTAGCCTTCTGCATTGGCTTTGAGAGCTATTTTCTTTCTTTGTTACAACCATTGCCAATTGTTCTGAACTATAGATGAGTTACAGTAATTGATTTAAAACAAATTCAATTTGACCTGAATTTTGTAAAATGTATCTGAATCTGAGTTGTTTGGGAAATTTTCTAAAGAGAGAGGAAGAGAGAGCCTCAGAGTGTCATGGACACATTTTTTAGGCCAATTATAGTACTTTTTATTAGGGTAGAATTGATTTGAGCCTGAATGAAATCAGTTAATTTGCTCATCTCTATTTCTAACACCACAAAGTAGTCATACGGTAAGTCGGGGGTTTTATTTACTTCTTCAGTACAGTGCCTCAATCTGAAACTTAATAGGAGCTTGTAAGGTATACAGATGGGGTTGTCTCTTCCTCCAGGAGTTGACTCAAGAAACCCCTACACAGTTTAATACACACTTGGTACAATTTAATGTTTGGAACAGGAAAAATAACACTGGGATTAGGTAAAGTGGCAAGTTTGTCAAAGATGTTCAGAGATGTTCCGGAGAAATGGTATTGACGTTAGGAAAGGATGGTGGCAGGATCACATTATTACTATAAACTCCAGGAGGGGATATATACTGTACAGCTATAGCACACCTTTGCCCAGTCCCCTGGCAAATACATGCACACTGTCAATATACAATGCGTTAAAAAAGTCTTCAGACCCTTTACTTTTTTAACATTTTGTTATGTTGCACCCTGGTGCTATATGACAAAAGAAATTAATGTTTCCCCCCCTCAGTTTGCACTCAATACCCCATAATAAGAAAGTGAAAACCGAATTTTTAGAAATTTTTTGCAAATCGATTAAAAAGAAAAAAATAATTCACATGGACATTATTAAGATTAGAGATGATTTCAGGTTAGAGATGAGTTACAAAGGTTCGATGAATTTCACAAAGAAATTTGCTTCATGACAAATTACTTCATTACAAAGTGCATATCTTTGTTAGCAGCGGGTGCAATAACAGGGAATGACAATTACGCTACCCCCTTAATTGAACCCCTCAGATGGCGCTTTTTTACTGATCACGGCATATCATATAAAAAATTAGGGGTTAAACGGTCAGAAAAAATACTTAACTTATCCATTTGAGCACAAAAGGGCCGCTGCGGCCATCTTGATTGGAGATCCCGTGCAAAATCTTACGCAGCGAACGTGATGACGATGCTGAACGCCATTTCCGGCAAAATTGATTAGTTACCACAAAGTATGAAGAAATTCAGCTTTGCGGAGGATTGAATTTGCCCTGAAATTCTGATTGACGTCCACTTCGTATACTTCGGTTCACTCAACACTATTTAAGATGTTTGTACACCTTGATTGGAGTCCATCTGTGTTAAATTCCAATAATTGGACTTAATTTGGAAAGACACACCCCAGTCTATATAAAGTTTCACAGCTGACAATGCATATCATAACAAGCCTTGATGAGGAAAGAACTGCCTGTAGAACTCAGAGACAGGATTGTGTGGAGGCACAGGTCTGGAGAGGGGTACAAAAACATTTCTGCTGCACTGAATATTCACAAAAGCACAGTGACTCCATAATTCTTAAATGGAAAACATTTTGAAAAACCAGGACTCCTCCTAGAGCTGGCTGCCCTACTAAACTAAGTAATCAGGAGATAAGGGCCATGGTAGAGGTGGCTGTTATGGATAAGCAAGTGTGGACCTAATATGCCAACTAACCAGTTTGGCTGTGGGCTAAACTCTAAAGTCATTATGGCAGTGCTCCCCTGGTATTCACCCTTTAACCCCTGTACAGGGATCTGTCCTTCGCTGCTGGAAAGCAACTGGACAGCTACCCCCTGGGATAATCCTGGTGTAGTTTGCAGCTGATCCACAGGAGTCAGGGAATCTAGTGCAAGGACTACTATATCAGGATACAGACTTGAACGCATGTTTCACAAATCCATACAAAACACTTGAAGGAGTAAGAGACAAGATAACCAGGCAGGCTGAGAAAATACTTGGCAAGAACACAGATGAGGCAGATGGATAAGATTAACTTAAAAACAGACAGTACTGAAACTGAAAGCAGGGCTGATGCAAATGAAGGACAGACAGGAACAAATGAAGGGCAAACACAGGTTAATCACAGCACCACAAAACTATCAGAAAACCTTTGCTGGTCACAAGGGAACCTAAAGCTTAGGCGCCGTCTAGCTGGAGATGGAGCCTTAAATACCCACAGACCCCAAGTTATTGGCTGGGGAAGACTTGGAAGGGCACACACAGACCCTTTAAAAGCACCTTAAGGAGACAGAGGATAGAGCACAAGACAGAGGCATTAACGGAAGCAGCATGGTGAGTAGCAGGGGTATCATAGCGGCAGGAGAAAGCAGTGGCGGATATAGACAGCTAACCTAACAGTGACGAAGTACCCAATGTTCACTTTGGCTGAGCACCAAATATTCTTGTAGATGGGAGAAACTTCCAGAAGGTCAACCATCACTGCAGTACTCCACCAATCTGAGCGTTATAGCAGATTTGCCAGAAAGGAACCCCTCCGTAGTAAAAGATAGATGAAAGCCCGCCTGGAGTTAACAAAAAAGATTGTGAGAAACAAGATTCTCTGGTAAAGTGTGAACTTTTTGACCTCAACTCTGAGTTTTATATCTGGAATAAAGCAAGCAGTGCTCATCTCGCCTGCCCAATATCATCCGTACAGTGAAGTATGATGGTGGCAGCATCATGCTGTGAAAGTGTTTTTCAGCGGTAGGGACAGGGAGATTGGTCAGGGTTGAAGGAAAGCTGAATGGAGTAAAGTACAGAGATATTCTTGATTAAAACCTGATCCAGAGTGCTCTTGACATCAAACAGGGCCAAACATTCACCTTCCAACAACAACTCTGTGAATGAGTGGCCCAGCCAGAGTCTTGACTTGAACCAAATAGAAACATCTCTAGAGAGTCCTGAAAATGTCTGTCCACCGACGGTCCCCATCCAACCTGACAAAACTTGAGAGTATCTGCAGAGAAGAATGGCATAAAATCCCCAAATCCAAATTGCTGTGGATGCCATCCATCATATTAAAGTTCAAAGAAATGTTAATTATTTATCCAAGTGGGAGCTACTTGGCTCACTGCTAGTTCACTACTTCAAGGAGAGCTGGAAAATATAGTTCTTCTGATTACCCCAGAAGCTGCAGCCATGCTCCTTATTGAACTCCAGCCACGGTGACACTAACTGCTCTCTACAAATCCCTTATAGGTGCTATATCAATAACCTACTAACTTTCTATTTGATCCCTTACAATCCACAGTCTACAGTTACCAAAGTGTAATCTTGTAATAGCTAAATGCATAGTGGCTTAACCATACTCATTCTTCTGGATCTCTTTACAGCATCTGACACTCTAGTCCAGTGGTTCTCAACCTTTTCAGGACAAATACCCCCTAATGACAAGAAGTTTGAACCAATTACCACCAAGGAAGCCAACACTGATGAATACTAACAAAATAAGACTATTCTCATGCTGCTGTCATAAATTCACTTGTAAGCCTTTGTCAGCATTTCCTTTACATTTGACAGAAAGAATGGCACAGCATGTACTGTAGCGCTAATTTTCCTATCAAAATGACATACAACATTAGGCTCTTACTCTATAAATTACATTCTGCACTACCAAACATACAGGAGAATACAGCACTACATACTTTCTACCCCCTTCAACATTAATCCTCAGAAGTTCAGAACCTGACCTCCTCGTCTAACTGTATACACTACACTTCGTGCGCTCAAAAGCATATGCTGGTTGTGACTGACACACGCATCTTCATATGTTCGCCCCTATTTAGTTAAGAAGGCTGAACAAGTCTACAAAATAATCATGGCTACCTCTTGCGTCACTCCTATTTCTTCATAGATTATAAGTTCTTGTTTGAATTGTTGATTACTTTGTTACTAAGTAATCTCTGATTTTGTCTGTACATATCCTCTCTGAATGTAAAGTTCTGCAGAATTTGTTGGCGTTCTATAAATAAGTATTATTACGACTATTTATTAAGATGAATCAACATTGGTGGGGTGGAGCCTGCGCCTGAGCTGTGAAGACATGTCTTGCTGAGCTCCGTACATTACCTTGTTAAGGGACCCGCATACGTTAGCTGACAACCTACAAAATGGTGAAGATTGGGAAGCAGAAGACCACTGAGCCTGCCACGGTGCCCAAAATCCACAATCCTGGAGCTGGGATGGCGAAATTCTTGAAAAAACAAGCCAGCGCGTCTGTGGTCAGAGAATCCAAGATGGCGCCGGCAGACGAACACACTCCAGCAGGAACAGAGGAAGGTGTCTCTGACGGGGAAAGCGATGGAGGTGAGTCGGTGAGTTTGCGCCACTTACCAGTTTCCAGATGCTTCATTAAGCAGGCCCTCTCCGAAGCTTTATCTCCTCTTAAACAGGAGCTCTCGGTCCTGACACACGAGATCCAGCACATAGGCCATAGAGTGGAATCGCTGGAGGCTGCGCAGTCGGCTGCCCTGGAGCATAGCTCCGCTGTATCCTAATCGCTTTCCTTCTGCCAGCTCCATATTAACACTCTCTACGCCGCAATGGAGGATCAAGAGAACCGCAGTCGGTGGAACAATCTCAGATTCAGAGGTGTACCTGAAGCGGTGCCTAATGAGGAGCTAATGTCCACCATTAAGAGGATTGCTGCCTCTCTCCTAGGCAATGAGGACCCAGCCAATATGATTATAGAACGGACGCACAGAGCCATCAGACAAAAGCCAAAATATTCTGAGCCGCCCAGAGACATTATATGTCGATTTCTCAACTTTCTTGACAAAGAAAAAATCCTGGCGGCGGCCAGGACTGCTAACACCATCTTATTTGGAGAATCCAAGATCTCAATATATCAGGACCTTGCTCCCGTCACTTTACAGAAAAGACGAGCTCTCAGACCTCTTACTGAGCTCCTCCACACTAACCATATCCCATACAGATGGACATTTCCTTTTGGACTTGCCTTCACGGTCTCAGGAAAATACATCAAGGTCTCCTCCTATGCCGACCTACAAACGTCTTTTTCCACATTGGACATCTCCCTACTGGACATTGTCAATTGGGAAACCGTGTCTGATATCACAGCCCTACCTGATCTTCCTAAAGTGACCGCATGGGAGAAGTTTCCTGCACCCAAGCTTCAGTGGAACAGACGGAGGAGTGGTACCTTGACCCCCAGGAGGATTACCTGACCGCCCTCGTCCATATCCTTGACCTCCATAGCCAAGGACATTTAGAAGCTACCGGAAACTATCCTCTCTGTCCTTTCATATTCCCACTCCATCTTTCCCTTTCCCTTCCCTTTTATAACTCCTCCTTCTCCAGAGGGATCTTTCTCTATCGTACTATTTGTCTTTAACTTCATTTCTCCCATAAAGGAATTGTCTTTTTCCTTCTTTGGTCCCGACTAACAGCAATACCTACTATATGGGTTTACCCACTCTCCCCCCTCTTATGATGAAGACTTCAGGCTTCTCAATGTTATGATTAAGATTGCTAGCGGAATTATCGATATACCATTGTTCATATGTTTGTTGTGTGTTCAGTTATATTCCCCCCTCCCTCTCATCCAGTCATGATGCATTAAGAAATTACCTCCGCACCTACATTCTAGATTTGGAGCGGATGTATGCTCTCTTTGAGGTTGATAAGTTGCACTACATAACAGAGTTCATGTCTTACTTGTATGACAATGGTATAATTGCTCTGTCCCACCTTCCATCTATACACTATGGCTGATCTGAACCTGGTCACTTACAACGTGAAGGGGCTTAGATCTCCATCCATAAGATCCCAAATTTTTTCTCTCCTGGGAAAGGAAAAGTGCTCTGTGCTCTTTCTCCAAGAGACCCATTATAAGCATGGCAAATACCCTGATCTCTCATTCTCCAGATTCCCAAATTGGTATCACTGTGATGCAGATGGTGCTGCCTCAAGGGGAGTGAGCAGTGGATTCAGGAGGGATTTCCCTTTCTTATACGCCACTCATAATCAAGACCCCGAGGGGAGATACATTATCTTAAAAGGTCACATCGGCCAGAAAATGTATACCTTTGTAAACATTTATGCTCCCAATTCTGACCAAATATCCTGGTTGTTGCCTGTCCTATCCCTAGTAGAAAGCATCCAAGAGGGTACTCTAGTTCTGGCAGGAGATCTTAACGTTGCATTGCAACCTCTTATGGATACATCCTCTAAAAGATCCTCTTTCTCCTTGGTCTCATAAATATTTGGCGGTGTATTAATCCCGATTGTACTGACTACTCTTTCTACTCCATTCCAGGACAGTCCTACAGCAGGATTGATTATACCTTTGTTCCTAAAGACCACGTACATCTCTGCGCAGACACAAGAATCGGAAGTATTACCATCTCCGACCATTCACCAGTATTCTGTACCCTCCGCTCCCCAGCTGGCACAGGTAGGTACCCATTTTGGAGTCTTAATGAGTCCATACTGAGCAGCGAGACTAATAGGACACTTCTCGTCTCTTCTGGAGGAATACTTCTCCACTAACAATACACCAGTCCTCTGGGACGCCCATAAAGTATTTATCAGGGGACACTTTATCAGTAAATGTTCTTTCAGATTCATGCCCTAGAATCCCTTCACAAACAATCCCTAGCGGTGCAGCATTTAGCTGAACTCAACACCCTTAGGGCAGAACTTAAAAACCTTTTAAATGAATAGTCAGCAAAGTACTATCTGTCATCACAACAAAAATTCTTCACCCACGGCAATAAGACATCCAAATTCATGATGAGTCGCATCAAGCGTAGGTCATTGGCAAGACATGTGACCTCTATTAAACCTTCTCACGGCCCACCGATTTTTTCCTTGAAAGCCATAGCTAAGCAGTTCAAACTGTTCTATGAGTCCCTTTATAATCTGCCTCCACCGGGAGAGGGCCGATCCCCCATAGACACAAATAAAGAGATACATAACTTCCTAGACTCCTTAGACCTCCCAATCTTGACCCCTGCCCAAAAAGACACCTTGTCAAAACCAATCACACTCCTAGAGCTGGCCACAGCGTTAAAATCTTCCCCAAAAGGCAAAAGCCCTGGACCCGATGGTCTCACTACCTCTTACTACATGGCATTCCAAAATTCGCTGCTCCCCTACTATCTCCCCGTCTGCAACCTCGCCCTTCAAAATATATCACTGTCTTCTGAAATGACTAATGCCCTAATCACGATCATCCCAAAAGAAGGAAAGGACCCCTCTTCTTGTGCCAACTACTGCCCCATATCCCTTTTGAACATTGATCTGAAGTTGTTAGCAAAAATGTTGGCTACCAGACTTCAATCCTTTCTCCCAACTCTGATACACTCAGATCAAGTAGGATTCGTTTGAGGTTGTGAAGGAAAAGACAACACTACCAAAATTCTGGACGCTCTGTACTATACTTCTTATAAAAAGAAACCACTTGTACTTCTTGGCACTGATGCCGAGAAGGCATTTGACCGTATAGATTGGTCCTTCATCAAATGCACCCTACAGAAGTTCCATTTACCCGACCCCTTTATCCATGCCACTTTTGCAATGTACAACAACTCCTCCTCAGTATCAGTCAACAACCTCATATCACCTCGCTTTTCCATAAAAATGGTACACGCCAGGGATGCCCTCAGACAATAAAAAAGAATCATAGGTCTCAAAATAGGACTATCAGAGTTAAAATTACCTTCTGATAATTACCTCCAATCCCTCTACATCCATGCTCTTAATATCACTTCTAATGAAATTTAGCTCACTATCCAATTTCAAAGTTAACCCGCATAAGTCACAGATTCTGCACACTGGTCTCTCTCCAGCTACACTCTCAGCGCTAAAAGCCAATTCCCCTCCTAAATTACTTAGGTATAAAATTAACCTCTCACCTACCTGACTTATTCCGCCTCAACTACACGCCTCTTTTGGCGAACATTGCTGCTCAGTTGGACTCATTGGACCACCCTTACCTGTCCTGGTTCAGGAGAAAGAATCTGGTCCTGTCTCTGGTGATTCCTAGACTCACCTACCTGATGCAGGTTCTTCCAGTTGCAATTTCCCGGTCATACTTCCGCTCCCTAAACAACCACATTCAGAAATTTATCTGGCAGGGAAAGCGGCCTTGAATAGCCTTTTCAACCCTAACTAAACCTAAGCATTTGGGTGGGATAGGCCTCCCAGATCCTGAAATGTATATGAGAGCCATACACTTGTGCAGAGTTGTGGACTGGCTTAGGCCCTCCCAGCAGAAACAATGGCTTGTCTTGGAGGATATGTGCCTTCCTTCCACCCTTAGGGCCCTGTTATTGGCGGACAGACCACTTCCAGCCCGAGCTTTCATACCTAACCCTCTGGTACACACAACTATTAAGGTGTGGGAGTGGCTCTCTGCTAATTATCAGGCCCTAACCCTACCTTCCCTTCTCTTACAGGTTAGAGATATAATCTCTCTCTCACCTCAAGAATTGAGTGATTCCTCTCCTATTGGGATCAGATCCTCTGCCAAACTAATACTAGACCTACTAGACAAAGATGGATGTATTCTTCCTGACCCAATACTTAAAGAGACACTAAATATCCCTCCATCCAATGCTTTAGTCTTTAACTCCCTCAAAAAGGTTCTCCTTTATTGAGCAAAATCTCTGAATGCTCAAAATGTCCCAGATTGGTTTGAAAATCTATTGACGACCTCCAAATACCCCTCCAAACTTATCTCCACTATGTACAAACAATTAAGCCTCCCTGCCTCGAGTGCCAAACCAGTTTCCATTGGTCTATGGGAATGTGATTTGAAGAGACAGTTCACCCAAAAGGAGATTACTAAAGTTTGTACTATCCCCCATAAACTCTCCCGTTGTGTGCGAGTTCAGGAGAATGGGTATAAGGTACTATCTAGGTGGTACAAAACCCCAGACAAGATTTGACTTTATTATCCCAACGTCTCCGATCGGTGTTGGAGATGCGAGTCCATAGGAGGCACCTTTTTCCACATTTGGTGGGAGTGCCCTAAAATAGCCAACTGGTGGAAAACCATTTTCCGACTTAGCAACAATGTCTGTAAATCCGCATTCCCATGTACTCCTGAAATAGCCCTCCTGTCGGTTGGCATTCGAGGTAGGGATGCAAACAAAGTGTACCTTCTCTCTTTCTTGATCTCGGCGGCTCGTCTGCTGATCCCTACTCATTGGCGCTCTACTGATGCTCCTAGTATTGATCAGTGGCTCAACAGAGTGGATCAGATCTACTGCCTGGAAGAACTTTCCCACAGGGAACTGAATACCAGAACCACCTTTCTTTCCATTGTGGAAGGAATATAGGCATTTCGCTTAACACTTCTAGTATGATATATCTGCCTCTATGTAATCATGACTGACTATCCCTCCTTTTCTCTGTTTTATTGAAACTTTCGCTTGTAAAATCAATCGATAAATCATCAGCTCAACTATGTTAAACCATGTAACTACTTTTATATCTGTTGCTGAAAAAAACAATAAAAAATTGTTAATTAAAAAAAAAAAAAAAAAAAGATGAATCAACATCTCGAAAAGGATCATATTGGCAAGTGTTTGGCTCCAATGCCATGTCTAAATGGGGTTGCTGGACATTTGAGGCCCATTATTGTGTAAGAGCCTGGGCTTCCTAAATGGTCCTCTGATACGTGTCCCCCATTCTTCCTTTAAAAATCTCTTTGTACTCTTTCTTGGCTTTCAGACATCCATAGACATGGTCAGTGGTATACAATTGTAGGACCATTGAACCAGAACAACACTAATTTTCACCATCATAGAACTGTAACCTCAAAGCAGCAATGGGTCTAGTGTATTTTCTATGTATGAAACACCCAGCCTTTCGAGATAATTCAACTAAAACCAACATTGTAATCATGTCTTAATGTGGTTTAAATAACCATACGATAGGTTATCCTCAGCCCATAATTCATAGTGCTCTTTAATAAGATCACGCTGATCTGTGAATTGATAGCTACAAGTGCCAAGTGACATGTCAACCATTATTACTTTGTATTAACCACCAAAGATAATTACACAGTATCAGGTGAGAGGCGGATGTTACTACTGAGATAATAAGAGTATGGGTCATGCAGATCTCATGGTTCGGTTTCTAGGGAACAATAAAAGAATATAGTAGAATAAAGTATACATGAAGTAAAGCCTTGGAGCCCTAGAGTCATATGACACCGAGGCAAAGGTTATAGTTGTACACATAGTTAATAGGTATTGTCAGCAAGAGAAATGAACATCTGTGTAGGAGTTTAGCATAATATCTAATATATTCTCATGTGAATTTCCATCCTACATGAAGACTTGGATGTTATTAAATTGCTTCAGGGTAACCTATCTTGCAAGAGAGGTAAGACAGAAGCCAAAAATAGTTCCTGATACAGTTAGGTGCCATTCTGATTGAATGGAAAATGATATCATATATTTTTGAAAGGAAGAATATGTAGATTAAATTGAATTAGCTTCTTAAAATAAATCTGACCTACAAGAAGTGGCTGTTGGATTTTACAGCAGACTCAAATGTCATTTTAATACTTTATAAAGTATAAAAAATGAAGCAAGGTCAATAATAACCTAATTTAATGGGGGCTAAATAGTCTGGATTGTTTCACATAGTAAATAGTCATAATTCTGAATGGGGGGCTTCTTCCATTGTAGCACTGTCCTTGCAATTTACAAAGCTGTTGGCTGAGTAATTGGTCTTATATCAAGAACATACTGGAGCCCGTGTACCCAGTCAAGGTCTCTCAGTGTGACGGGGGAACTAATGCTAACCTACTTATGCCGTACAGACAGTTTATGATAGGTGCATAAAGTCCGACACACAGCCAGCAGCTCCCAGTTACCTCCAGCGTGAATTTACACATACAATGGGAGGAGGGAGAAGGCTGTGAGTCCCACCAATAACAGGCTCAGGTGACACAAGCTACACAGATGCACCTAAATGCACCTGAATGTTACCCATAGATCAAATCAAGGCACATTCAAACCTGATGGAAAACTCACTGTAGTACAGCAAAAAAGCGGCTACACCCCGCAGGTGATAAATGAAAGGGGTGCTCACCCTACGAATCTCACCCTAGATATAAAAAGGAACCTGGAAAAAATAAATGATTAGGGGGCACACCCACTATTTGGAATATACTGTTGGTATAGTAACATAAAATTTAATGTAGAGCTATCATAAACGCACATAAAACCAAATGTACAAAATTGGTGACCCAGTAAGGGTAAGAGTAAAATCGCACAAACCTGGAAAGGTAAAATAGCAGTAAAACCGCACAAAATCTATAAAAATAAAATAGCACAAATCCTTGGACACAAATGATGTAAACTTAGAGTCCGGCTAACAACAAAGTGATTAAGCCCAAGCCTGTAGTGAAGTTAGAGAGTTCATCCGAAAGTTTAAAAGCTCCACCGATGTAATCCTATGGTGGACAACGTAGAGGGTACAGATATATAAATGCAATAAGGGGGCCCTCTTGGAGAGAGTCACTATGTGATCAAACGTGCTTCATGATCAGACCGAACTTCATCGCTCTCGTGGGGAGCAAAACATACAAACACAGACCTGCTCAGCCAAGGTGCAGGCACTCCTCCTTTGAACCTTGCGGCGGTAGTAGGCAAACAGTCGATTCCACCTACCTCCCTCCTCGCGCGTCCCACTCGCTCCTCTTGCTGAACGTCCCCTGACACCAATGGCGTCCCACGTGGTGTCCGTTTAGCGTGGCGTCCCACGTGACTTTGCCGGGGTTCGGAGGCGCTTCGTTGCCGGGGATGGGAGGCGGTGGCCGCAGGGTCCTAGAATCCTGTATGTTGGAGTGTCTGTTTAAATGATAAAGTTATCTGTACATGTGCTTCTGGCCAGAAGATAACTCCACAAAAGCGATATTGCACACTGCACAAACGTGTTTCGGGGGTCAGCCCCCTTCTTCAGTGGGTGGCAATACTGTGGATTTGTAAGTCTTTTATAGCTGTATAGCTGATTAAGTATGTCATAAACTGTGGCAAGAACTTTGTTGGAATGGATAAGGGTCCACAGAATTGGGATCCAAGATGGTTTTTGTCAGCAATTTGAGCTTAATAGCAACTATATACGATCTCCGCCATGATACATTATACAATAAATTTATAAAAAATATATATCATAAATAAAAAATGTGGATATAAAACCATTTGTATTATAAAAAATCAAATAGAATCAAAATGCAAATACATTGAACCCAGACTGAAAGACTTCTTAAAAGTGGAGATGGGGATATTTTTTCCAGGTTCATTTATTTTTTCCACATTCAAACCTGAGGTTGCCCCACCTCCAGGCATACATATACAAACAAAATCACAGAACAAAATGGTCCAAATGGCAAGAAATGCTCAAAACCCCAAATGCTCATTTTCACCCAGGGGAGCAAATCATGCCCATGTGATCCATTGCTAACAGCAATTTTGTTTATATATGTATGCCTGGAGGTGGGGCAACCTTAGGTTTGAATGTACTTGTAAAATAGAAGAGCAGGGCGGCACTCACCGGTATTTGCAGAGATGGCTTTATTCCAACATGGTAAAAAGTAGGGAGCAGACTACATACATCTGTGTATCAGCAGAACAAGGCGACGGCCGTTTCGCACCTGAGTGCTTAGTCGGGCCTGTGATCAAGCGGTGTGCATGCACCTGCTTTTAAAGGTCTGCTATGAAGTGCTTCCTTCTGCACTGCCCAGGCATTGCGCTCACCTGGCGCCTACCTGCGCGTCACCGAGGGAAGCTGCGTCACTGCATGAAAGACATATAACATAAAATACAAATTAGTTAGCAACAATCAAGTCAAAGGTAATGAATATTTACAAAAAGACTCCCATATCAATTTTTTCATTGAGTCCCAACGGACCCATTGCGCCTGCGCGCAGGATCCACTTACTCTCTCTCCTTAGTAGTTCTTTGTGTCTATCACCCCCTTGTGGTGGGCAGCGTATTACTTCAATGCCAGCAAAACTTAACGTTTGATCGCGTTCTCCGTGTACTTGCCTTATATGTTCAATGAGGCATGGGCAACCCTTTCCTGAGGCAAGTGAGTTGATGTGTTCCCTGATCCTTTCTTGGAGACATCTGATTGTTTTCCCTATGTAGAAACTACCGCATGTACACTTCAACAAATAGACAACATGTTTGCTTTTGTAGGTTATTAGGGTATTTACCTTGTGTTGGATTCCTCCAAAATTTAGAGTGTCCCACTGAGGATTAAATTTACAGCAAGAGCAAAGGCCGCATCTGCGATTACCCTTAGGGCCCCAGCTTTGAAGCCATGTCTCAGGTTTCTTTTCCTGGAATCTACTGTGGACCAATATATCCTTTAGTGTGTGACACTTTCTGAATGCAACAATGGGGGAAATATTTTTTATTCCTTTCAAAGATTCATCTCTCTCTAGTATGTCCCAATTTTCTTTGATAACTTTTTTAATCTGTTGGGCCATAGGTCCATATTTAAAGGAGAACACGAAGGGGTCTGGGCTGGGTTTTCCTTTGTCAATAGGAGTCACTCTAGGGGACTTTGGTTGTCTTGGGTATGCGGCTTTTTTCATAGCATCATTCAACAGTTTAATGGGGTAGCCTCTTATCAGGAGCCTATTCTTTAAGTCTAAAGCCTGTTTATTATAATCCTCCTCTAACTTATTGATGCGTTTAAGTCTAACAAACTGTCCATAAGGTACAGCTTTTTTGACACTGGGAGCATGATAGCTAGAGTAGTGGAGCAGGGAGTTGGTGGCCGTGGGCTTGCGATAACCCTCAGTCAACAATTCTCCATGCCTCACTGAAATGGCCACATCCAAAAATTTGAGGTGTAGACCTCTGAATTTGTACATGAATAACATATTCATGTCATTAGATGTATTGAGATACTGTACAAAGCGAATTAAATCAACTTCTGTGCCTGCCCATACTATGAATACATCATCGATATATCTTAAGTACATATGTATGAAAGGTAAAAAGGGGTTCAAAAGTGCATAAATGTATTTGTCCGCAAAATACAAATTGGCAAAAGTACATGTGACTAGTGTGCCCATTGCTGTGCCAAACTTCTGCCTGTACCACGCATCTCAGAATCTAAAGGCATTATTTTTGAGGATAAATTGCAGTGCATCATGGATGAAGTTGGAAAAAACTGCACTTTTGCCTGTATTGGCCAAAATGTCTGTCCCCACTTTAATGCCTTTGTCTTGGGGGGATGTGTGTGTATAAACTTTCAACGTCTAAAGACACTAGCTGGAAACTCTCTTGCCACTGTATGGCATCTAGTGCCACCAAGAGGTCCGATGTATCTTTCACATCGCTTTGTACAGTATCTCAATACATCCAATGACATGAATATGTTATTCACGTACAAATTCGGAGTTCTACACTTCAAATTTTTAGATGTGGACATTTCAGTGAGGCAGGGAGAAATGGAAATATTTATGAGCGAGGGCCTGCTGCTGAGATGTGCATCGAAAAAATGATGGTTGAGGGCCTGCTGCTGAGCTGACCCTCTAAAACATTAGGAGCAAGGGCAGCCTAATGGGCATGTTGATATGATGGAGGAGGACGAGAAAAGTAAGATTGAACCATATACCCTGTTTTGTGGTGGAAGGGTTGCATGGAAATACAGTGTATTCAATATAACATAAAAGCCACATTTAAAGTGCCTTTATGTTCAGTCGCTTTCCTCTGATGGAGTAGAGAAGTCAGGGGTAATCCAGGCCTTGTTCATTTTTATAAGAGTCAAAACCGGTCAGCATTTTCAGTTGACAGGCAGATGCGCTTATCAGTTATTATGCCCCCAGCAGCACTAAATACCCGGCTCTGACAAAATGCTGGCGGCAGAGCAGGCCAGCACCTCCAAGGCGTAGAGCGCCAGTTTGTGCCACTTGTCCAGCTTGGACACCCAATGTTTGTAAGGCACAGAGGGATCATTGAGGACGCAGACACGGTCTGCTACGTACTCCTTCACCATCTTCCAAAATATTTCCCGCTTGTGACAGAAGGCCGAGCATAAGAGCGAGGGTGCTGGCGGGGTGTCATGAAACTGTCCTAGGCCTTGGGGAGTGTTGCCATGCCCTTGTTGGAAATGCTGTGTGTTCCCCTCATCTACCCTCCTCGGTTGCCCAGGGAACTACATACTCTGCCGTCAGCTGGAAAAAATTTTAGCAATTTTTCCACAAGGACCTTCTAGTATTGCACCATTTTGCTAGTCCTCTCCACCACAGGAATGAGAGATGAGAAGTTCTCTTTGTAGCGGGGGTCGAGAAGGGTGAACAACCAGAAATCTGTGTTGGCCAAAATGCGTATAACGCGTGGGTCATGGGAAAGGCAGCATAACATAACGTCAGCCATGTGTGCCAGAGTCCTAACAGACAAGACTTCGCTGTCCTCATCAGGAGGATGACTCTCAATGTCCTCATCCTCTTCTTCCTTTTCTGCCCATCCACGCTGAATAGATGGAATAAACCTGCTATGGGTACTACCCACAGATATTTGGTATGCGCAAACTTTTTACAGGAGAGGTTCCACAGGTAATGGCACTGCTGTCACCCACGGCTAAGAAAAAATTACAGTCAATGTCACAGATATTTGAGATGCGGAAACATTATACAGGAGATGTAGCGCAGGTAATGTCACTGTCCGCAGCATCTACGGAAAAAGTACACTGGATGTCACAGATAAATTTAGGCTGCGCACATGTTACACAGAAGATGCTGCGCAGATAATGTCACTATCTCCAGCGGCCAAACAATTGCACGCTATTTTGCGCAGGTTGTGCTAAAAATATATAATGCTTCCAGATACAACAATAGTCCTTAAAAGGACTTTTGGGTCTGTAACGGACCGTTGCGCACACAACTCCGTTTTGGCGATATTCCCTTTCCAGACAAACCGGCAGTTACTACAATCACCAACTTCCCGAACTGCAAACCACACGAATTCACCAACTCCCGAACAAGAGACACACGAACCCTGGAAGCAGCCGAACAGGAAAAACCATATGAAGAGGTTTACACTCCTAGCAGTCAAACTGGAACAGCAGACAATAAATCCCCCCAATAACGAGACAACACTTCGTTTTGAGGGTCAAGCAGGAACTCTCTATTGGATGGCAAAGCTTGGCCTTTTATGCAAGTCTTTCAGCAAGGGCTACTCCCCCGGGGACCTGATAGAGGACAGGCACACAAAATACAGTGACCAATCAACATACAGCCAGATATATCCCACCTCCACATGCATGGTCCATTGTGCTTGCTGATTAGGTCACAGGCAATGTCCATTGTAATTCTTAATTAGGTCACAGGCAATGTCCATTGTGAATGTTGATTAGGTCGCAGGCAATGTCCATTGTGAATGCTAACTGTCACTGGGACCATAGTCACAAGGTAATAGGCTGGCAAGCATGCCTCTCCAATGCCCAGGGATAAATGGTAGTTTGTCACATATCTCCCCTTTCGGGGAAAGACTAACCAGGTGCCTGACCTCCTGTCAGTCAGTGCCTACGTTAGTCGCTCCACCAACCCACAATAGACAAATGCCAGAGTAGCCCACCCACAACAAACAGGTACAAGAGTGACCCACCCACAAGAAGCAGTTACTGCACCCGGATATTCCTCTGCGGTGCTGGGGCAACATGCTGTGGGGACTTGAGGGAGGGCAGAGGCCGACTGCACTCTGCCTGGCTGCCAGCTTTACTACTGGTATAACCTGCAGGACCTCAGGCTCTGGACAGGGGACAAAGGGAGGGCAGAGGCCGACTGCACTCTGCCCAGCTGCCAGCTCTTCTGCTGGGGGGCTGGGAACATAGTCCGGCTCAGTAGCCAGGGGAACATGGGCGCCAGTGGGGGTTAACATCGCCTCTGTTAACCCTGGGGCCAAGTTAGGTATTAGCTGGGGAGGAGAATTTGTACTTACCCCCTCCTCCTGTTGTCCCGGGGCGGGTAGTTGGGGATCGGGATGGGCTGTCCAGCATCCCTGTAGGTCAGGCACAGAGACCACGGTCCCATCTGCGCCGTCTGGGAGATTGGTGTCTCCCCTTGTTAGAGTAAGCTGCCGCTGGGGAGAGGGGGTGCTGTGTTCCTCTCCCTGAAACACTGGCTGCCGCTGGAGTGGGAGACCGCCTGTCTCCACTCCCGTAACATTGTCCTGCTGCTGGGGAGAGAGACCAACTGTCTCTGCTCCCTGTAGGACACACTGCTGCTGGGGGGAAAGGACGACACCTTCGGCCCCCTGGACTTCACACTGCCGCTGGGGGAGAAGTACAACATCTTCGGCCCCCTGTAACTCACACTGCCGCTGGGGAGGAAGGACGACACCTTCAGCTCTCCGGAACGCACTCAGCCGCTGGGGAGGAAGGACGACACCTTCAGCTCCCTGAGGTACACACTGCCGCTGGGGAGGGAGGACAGCACCTTCAGCTCCCTGAGGTACACATTGCCGCTGGGGAGGAAGGACGACAACTTCAGCTCCCTGGGGTACACACTGCCACTGTGGAGGGAGGACGGCACCTTCAGCTTCCTGGGGTACACACAGCCGCTGGGGAGGAAGGAAGACACCTTCAGCTCTCCGGAACGCACTCAGCCGCTGGGGAGGAAGGACGACACCTTCAGCTCCCTGAGGTACACACTGCCGCTGGGGAGGGAGGACGGCACCTTCAGCTCCCTGTAACTCACTTGGCTGTTGGGAACAGGAACCGACTGTCTCCTCTCCTAAGGGCACACACTGCTGCTGGGGAGGATGGACGGCAACTTCAGCTCCCTGGGACTCGCTCGGCCACTGGGGTCTCTCCCCCCTGGCCCACCCTGCTTTAAACTGCAGGTACTCTCCCATTTTTCTCTTCACAAGCTGCACGGCTCTCTCCGAGGGGTTGGGTCCATATACAGCCAGCACCGCATTAACCTCTCTGTCCAACTGCTCCTGAGTGTAGCTGGGCACCATACTTGCTCTGCTGAATTTAGTTCTTTTGTAGATAGGGGCGCTGTACAGGTACTAGCGCTGCCCTCAAGTTGTAATCCAGGAACTGCTGTAGCCTTGTAGCTGTCCTTCTGGGCCGTAGGAATGATCCTGTCGCTTGCCACCAATTGTAACGGACCGTTACGCACACAACTCCGTTTAGGCGATATTCCCTTTCCAGACACACCGGCAGTTACTGCAATCACCAACTTCCCGAACTGCAAACCACACGAATTCACCAACTCCCGAACAAGAGACACACGAACCCTGGAAGCAGCCGAACAGGAAAAACCATATGAAGAGGTTTACACTCCTAGCAGTCAAACTGGAACAGCAGACAATAAATCCCCCCCCCCCCAATAACGAGATGACACTTCGTTTTGAGGGTAAAGCAGGAACTAATATATATATACTAATATAATATATATTGCCGCCAGATATAACAATAGTCCTTAAAAGGACTTTTGGGTCTCTACAATTGCACGCAATTTAGCGCAGGTTGCGTTAAAAATATATATTGCTGCCAGACACAACAATAGTCCTTAAAAGGACTTTTGGGTCTCTAATACCAACCCTGCCTAACAAAAAAATTAAATTCAATTCCCTACTTTATCTGTCCCTTCTACAGCACAGCTCTCCCTGACTAAGACTGAGCCGAACCACTTGTTATCGGGTGCTTTATAGCACCCGATGACCCATTCCGGCTAGCCAATCACTGTAATGCCAGTAACCAACATGGCTACGGCATTACAGTGAGTGGCAGTACTTACCTGTACGTTTATTGGCTGCGTAGCAGATATTCGTCCGAACACTGTAATGTCCCGAGCATCACAATGTTCGAGCCGAACTGGTATTCGGCCGAGCTTGCTTGCGCAACAGTACCTATCACATTTCTTTAATGCATGTTTGAAAGTAGCATATCTTTGTTCAAAATGTGTGCGTTGAGCAAACACTCTAAGGGGAGATGAGGGGGAGGGTGGTAGCGAGAAGGCTGAGGAAAGTGAGGTAGCTAGCTGGATAACAGTTAGAAAGCAGGATAGAGGGAAGAGTGCCAGGGAGGCTAGCCCTGATCTGACACACCCCAACAAGTTTTCAAGGTTGGCAGATAAGGGGGATGACATTTCAGAGAGAGCACTGCTGCAGCCGCACACTTACTCTGCCAGTCAGGGGAATGTCGGCTCCAGTAAGCAGGTGACCAGGAGAACAAGGTAGACCAGACAGGTGCTAGTAGTGAGAGACTCAATTATTAGTGGTACAGATAGGGTGATCTGTCACAAAGACCGGGATCAACGAACGGTGTGTTGTCTTCCTGGTGCTCGAGTTTGACACATCGCGGATTGGGTTGACAGATTACTGGAAGGGGCTGGAGAAGATCCAGCCGTCATGGTCCATATCAGAACCGATGACAAAGTTAGAGGTAGGTGGAGCGTCCTTAAAATGATTTTAGGGATTTAGGTCAAAAGTTTAGGCCAAGGACCTCAAAGGTAGTATTTTCTGAAATACTCCCTGTACCACGAGCCACACAAGAAAGGCAGCAGGGGATTAGGGAGGTGAACAAGTGGCTCAAGAACTGGTGTAGGAAGGAGGAGTTTGGGTTCCTGGAGAACTGGGCCGACTTCTCTGTCGGCTACAGGCTCTATCGTAGGTATGGGTTGCACCTCAATGGGGAAGGGGCAGCTGTGTTGGGGGAGAAGATGGCTAGAAGGTTGGAGGAGTGTTTAAACCAGGAACTGGGGGGGGGGGGTAACTACTTTATAGCATGAGAAGATTGAGACCAGAGGCAAGGTAGTGGGACTGGGGGAGGAATGGAAGGAGGGACTAGAACAGTTCAGAAGGAAAGGTGTAGGGTAAAAAATATACATACACCTCTTAAATGTATGTATACTTATGCCAGAAGCCTGACTAATAAAACTGGGGAACTGGAATTAGTGATGTGTGAGGAGGACTATGACATAGTGGGAATAACTAAGACATGGCTGGATGATAGCTATGACTGGACAGTAAATGTACAGGGTTACAGTCTGTTTAGAAAGGATCGGCAAAACCAGAGAGGGGGAGGAGTCTGCCTTTATGTAAAGTCATGTCTAAAGCCCACAGTCCGAGAAGATATACGTGAGAGACATGAACATGTGGTGTCACTGTGGGTAGAAATACATGAAGGCAAAAATAAATAATAAATTACTAATAGGAGTTTATTATAAACCATCTAATATACCAGAGTCCACAGAAAATCTACTACTAAAGGCAAATCATAATGAGGTCGTTATTATGGGGGACTTCAACCACCCAGATATAGACTGGGAAACTGAAAGCTGTACATCGCATAATTGAAATAGGATCTTGGCAATAACCAAAGACAATTTCCTTTCCCAACTGGTTCAGGACCCGACTAGAGAGAAGGCCATACTGGATTTAATATTAACCAATAGACCTGACAGAACAACAGATGTGAAGGTTGAGGGAGACTTGGGAAATAGTGACCATAAAGTAATAACCTTCCAATTATCATCCAAAAGCAAAACTTAGCCAACTAAAGAAAGGTCAAAGAAAGGTCAAAAATACACTCACAAAATGGGATATTTTTAAAAGCATCTTAAAATCTAATTGTGATAGGTATATACCGTGTGGGAATAAAAGGTTAAGGAACAAAAAGAAACCAATGTAGATAAATAGAACTGTAAAGAAAGCAATAAATGACAAAAAGAAAGCATTTAAATCACTGAAACAGGAGGGTTGCGAGGAAGCACTGAAAAACTGTAAGTAAAAAAATAGAATATGTAAAAAACAAATAAAAGCGGACAAACTAGAGACCGAGACATTAACTCCCTAAGAGAGCAAAACTAAGCCTAATATGTTCATCAATTATATAAATGGTAAAAAGTATAAATCTGAAGGTGTTGGCCCTTTACAGAGTGATAAGGGGGGAGTTGCAGAGAGCAATGAGGAGAAAGCAAAGCTATTAAATATTTTTTTCTCCACTGTATTCAATGAAGAAAATAAAGTGTCAGATGAAATGCAGAATATAAAAGTAAGTTCCCCATTAAAAGTGCCCTGTCTGACCCAGGAAGAAGTACAGCGGCGTCTTAAAAATATTAAAATAGACAAATCGCCAGGACCAGATGGCATACACCCCGTATCCTAAGAGAATTAAGTACTGTCATAGCCAGACCCTTATTTCTGATATTTAAGGACTCTATACTGACAGGGAGTGTTCCACAGGATTGTAGCAAAGCAAATGTGGGTGCCAATATTCAAAAAGGGTCCAAAAACAAAGTCCGGAAACTATAGGCCGGTAAGTTTAACATCTGTCGTAGTTTAACTGTTTGAAACTTTTCTAAGAGATGCTATCTTAGAGCACCTCAATGAGAAGGTAAGTTCTAGACTTGACAGCGGCGAATCAATGGATGTCGTATATCTGGACTTCTCCAAAGCATTTGACACTGTACCGCATAAAAGGTTAGTATATAAAATGAGAATGCTCGGACTGGGAGAAAATGTCTGAATGTGGGTAAGTAACTGGCTCAGTAATAGAAAGCAGAGGGTGTTTATTAATGTACACAGATTGGGTCACTGTCACTAGTGGAGTACCTCAGGGGTCAGTACTGGGCCGTATCCTCTTTAATATGTTTATTAATGATCTTGTAGAAGGCTTGCACAGTAAAATATCAATTTTTGCAGATGACACTAAACTGTGTAAAGTAATTGACACGGAATAGGACAGTATACTGCTACAGATGGATCTGGATAGATTGGAGGCTTGGGCAGAGAAGTGGCAGATGAGGTTTAACACTGACAAATGTAAGGTTATGCACATGGAAAGGAATAATGCAAGTCACCCGTACATACTAAATTGTAAAACACTGGGTAACACTGACATGGAAAAGGACCCAGGAATTTTACTGAACAGTAAACTAAGCTGCAAAAACCAGTGTCAGGCAGCTGCTGCCAAGGCCAATAAGATAATGGTTTGCATCAAAAGGGGCATAGATACCCGTGATGAGAACATAGTCCTACCACTTTACAAATCACAGGTCAGACCACATATCGAGTACTGTGTACAGTTCTGGTTTCCTGTTAACAAGGCACACATAGCAGAGCTGGAGAGGGTTCAGAGGAGGGCAACTAAAGTAATAACTGGAATGAGGGAATTACAATACCCTGGAAGATTATCAAAATTAGGGTATTCACATTAGAAAAAAGATGACTGAGGGGAGATTTAATTACTATGTGTAAATATAATCAGGGGTCGGTACAGAGAGTTCTCCCATCATCTATTTATCCCCAGGACTGGGACTGTGACAAGGGGACATCCTCTGCGTCTGGAGGAAAAAAGGTTTGTACACAAACATAGAAGAGGATTCTTTACGGTAAGAGCAGTGAGACTATGGAACTCTCTGCCTGAGGAGGTGGTGATGGTGAGTTCACTAAAAGAGTTCAAGAGGGGCCTGGATGTATTTATGGCGTGTAATAATATTACAAGCTATAGCTACTAGATATGGGTCATTGATCAGGGGATTTATCGGGAAGGAAATTTATCGGGAAGGAAATTTTTCCCCTTAACCCCTTAAGGACACAGCCATATTTCACCTTAAGGACCAGGCCATTTTTTACAAATCTGACCAGTGTCACTTTGTGTGCGAATAACTTTAAAACGCTTTTACTTATCCAGGCCATTCTGAGATTGTTTTTTCGTCACATATTGTACTTCATGACACTGGTAAAATGGAGTAAAAAAAAAAGAATTTTTATTTATAAAAAAATTCACTAGAGTTAATGGCAAATGGAGCTAAAATTTCTGAATTTTGATTTTTTACCAAATTTTCCATTTTAATCAATTTTTTTTCCAATAACTAAGCAATTCAGGATGTAGAGGGAAAGGAGCACCGTGTGGTTTTTGGAAGGCAGATTTTGCTGGACTGGTTTATCTACATCATGTCCCATTTGAAGCCCCCTGATGCCCACCTAGGGTAGAAACTCCGTAAAAGTGACCCTATTTTGGAAACTACTCCCCTCAAGGTATTCAAAACTGATTTTACAAAGGTCGTTAACCCTTTAGGTTTTTCACAAGAGTTAATGGGTTTTGGGTTTTTTTTGCAAATTTTCCATTTTAATCCATTTTTTCCAGTAACTAAGCAAGGGTTAACATCAAACAAAACCCAATTGTTATTGCCCCTATTCTGTAGTTTACAGAAACAGCCCATATATGGTTGTAAACTACTGTATGGCCACGCAGAAGGGCGTAGAATGAAAGGAGCACAGTATGGTTTTTGGAAGGCAGATTTTGCTGGACTGGTTTACCTACACCACGTCCCATTTGAAGCCCCCCTGATTCCCCCCTGGGGTAGAAACTCCATAAAATTGACCCCATTTTGGAATCTATGGGATAAGAAGGCAGTTTTTGGGACTATTTTTAGGGTACATATGATTTTTGGTTGTTCTATATTACATTTTTGTAACGCAAGGTTACTAAAAATAGAAATTCTGAAATTTAATCTCCATTTGTCATAAACTCTTGAGGAACACTGTCTTAAAGTGTTAACAAAGTTTGACATGCTGCATTATCTGCACATTACCGCATGGCCTCAAACCGGGAGCGTGTCATGGCCGTACGGTAAAGTGGAGTCTGGTAGAGGACATCCCCACTCCAGTACAGCCTGGCACTAGGTTTTTTGACTAGGCCCATGTGCAGCAAAAAGCCCAAAAACGTCCTCATCTCGACTGCACTGACCGGCGTCCAGCCACTGGACCTAGCCAAAAAAGAGCCCGGGTGTTGAGCAATGAACTGTTGGGCGTACAGATTCGTTTGCTCCGCCATCAGATTCACCAAGCGGTCACTGAAAAAAAGACTAAAACTGTCGTATTCAGTGAACAGTGAAGCCCACTGTGGGAATCTGGATTCCTGGTTGACAAACAAAATCAGGAATCACGGGCTGAAAATTCTATTGGGTACACTATCCAAGTTCATCGTAAGGGGGCTCAGGTGAACTTATCCGGTGGGCCGAGAAACTAGTACGAGCCCCAGAGCTGCTCGTACTAAGGTGGGCCACAGGGTCCCTAGCATGGCGGTCCCCTTGCTCCGCCTGGTGGCATCTCTGCCACCTTGGGGGTTCATCATCATCGCTAGATGATGAGAAGGACACGGATGACAAAAGGAACCTGGAGTCATCCTCGACCCCACTGGGGCTCTCGGACTCGGAGGCAAGCTGCCTCCTCGGCCGTGAACCTCTGGCGGGCCATAAGTGAGTGTGTGTGTGTGTACGTGTAAACCTTTATTCAGTGTGCGTGTGTGTGGAGGCACGGGCGTTCCCGGACTTTTCCCTAAACCTAAAAGGAAAAAATAAAAAATAAACTAACTAAAAAAAAAAAGAGCCGAAAAAAAGTGATTTTTTTTTTTCAAACTCGCTGATCAGCCGTCCGAAGCTGATCAGCGGTGGGGTGGGCGATGTGCTAACAGTGGCTGGACGCTAAAGAGTGCCGACCACTGTCAGCATATGCAAAAAATAAAAGAAACGCTTGCGCCCCCAGACACCCTAAGAGGGTGATGCAAGAGTTAAAAATTCGAAACTCTCCTTAAAGTCTCCCTGCATGAACTAAGCCTTTCCTAACCTGTCCCTAACCTACCTTTTAGTGCCAGATGGCACTTTGGAGGATCTGGGGATGCTGAGGGTGCTAGTCTCCCCTGCAGGCTGCTCTCTCCTCGATCCACCGACGGAACATGGAGCAGGAGAGGAGAGCAGGGGGGAGTTAACCCCCGCCCGCCGTACAGCCAATCGGATTCGATCCTGTGAGGTGATGTCACCATCACCTCATAGGATCTAAGGATGGTGATTGGTGGTGTGTTATCACACCACTGATGGCCATCCTATCCCGGGTTATCGAGTCACCAGACACCGGAATAACCCGGAAACGCAGAAAACCGCAGGTCTGAATTGACCTGCGGTTTGCTGTGATCGCCGGTGCGGGTGGTCACAAGACCCCCCTAGGCATTGTGAGTGTCTGCTGAATGATTTCTGCGCCCCACGGCTTTGATTGTTAGTACACACTTAAGTACCAGGACACCATGACGTACCGGTACATCATGTGTCCTTAAGGGGTTAAGTGTGGAAGTCTATAGTTAACAGATTTGCCATTTTTCTGCTTGCTTTCATTTGCCCATACAGACACAAACAGCACAAACAGCACCGCCTTTCCTATTTGCCCTGTCATTGCAAAAGAGTGTAAAACCCTGAAGATTAATAACAGAGTCATCTGAAGAGTCCAGCCATGCCTCAGATACTTTTCTCAGTGTTACAGGCGATGTTTACTAAGGGCACTAGCGTTAGAAGAATCCGGCAGGCAGTTCGGTTGCCGGAACTGCCTGCCAGATCCGGAAATCCGTGTGCAAATGGGTTTCATTTGTTTCCAGATTCGGATGCGGATCCATCTGACAAATGCATTGAAATACTGAATCCGTCTCTCTGGTGCAATCCGGAAAAACGGATTTCCGCATTTCCTAAACACTTGGTCCCGGATCCGGCATGAAAACATTTAAATGGAAAATAATGCCGGATCCGGCAATCCAACAAGTTTTCCGGAAACTATACTGCGGTATTTTCTCCGGCCAAATACCATAAAAGGGACGGAACGGAAGACATCCTAATGCATACTGAACGGATTGCGTTCCATTCAGAATGCATTAGGACAAACGGATGCGTTTTTTTTCCGATATTGAGCCCCCATGATGGAACTCAATACCGTAAACTTTAACGCTGTGATAGTACCCTAAAAAAACTGAAAAAGGCTAACTATAAGTTAAATATGTACAGATTTAAATAAATAACACACTCCAAGTGGAGGCTCACCTTAAAAGGTTGTGCGGAATATAGGCACAACAATATTGTAGGCTTGTCGGGAAGAATCCAATTTTCCAAAGGATTGGTATGCGGCCACGGATGCGGATCCTCTCAATGGGGGTGCCTGGGCTCCCAAAGAAGGTTAAACATAACCAGCAAAAATCATCATTCGGTGCAAAGAACTAACCCGAATTTGTGTTGCAGCAATAAATTGCGTAGATACCGAATTGTGGTGAATTGACTAAGAAAAAATGATGAAATTAACTGATACTAATTACAAGGGATGGGGATGGGGTAGAGGGGAATGGCGACACCATTTATATTAAAACTAGACTTGTAAAGATGTATTGTATAGACAGATTATATAAATAAACATATAAAAAACATATATCGGGTAAAGGGAGGCAACAAGAGAACAATCTATCCACCAAAAATATAAAATGGTGGTAAATACAGTAGGAGACATAGTGGTTACAGTAAGAGAGAGATTACGTCCATTGAGAGATTACAAATTGATCTCAAATGCCTGATTGAGATCGTATGGATTAAGATAATTCAACTTAAAAGCCCTAAACATTTCCCACCTCCTAAGTGTTTGGACATTATTATGACAGTTGGTTGCTAATTGTTCAATTGATATGACTTTGAAACCAAAAAAATCACCCTCATCTCTAGAGATACTGTAATGTAGAAATTGTTTCTTTACATTAGACCTATGTTTGTTCAGCCTGTTCAGCAGTGTTTGGATGTTGCGTCCTACATATTGAAGGCCACATGGGCATTCCAACAAATAGATGATGTTGGATAAACCACAGTTCAGATGAAATTTAATCTGAAATGCCTCCCCATTATACCTACTATAAAATGAGGTGGATGTACACATAATTTCACAACAGAGGGCATTTCGGTTGATTGCATCTATAGCTACCAGGTGGTTTAGAAAAAGGGCCCTTCCAGGGAGCCTCAACGTGTTCTGTGTGATGGACTTCAATTTACTTAATGTAAGAAGGTTTTTCAGGGTTTTAGCCCTTCGAAATGTAGGTGGGGTTGAGTCGGCAAGATTTTTCTTGAATGGATCTTTTTTAAGAATGTGCCAGTGTTTTGACAGTATACCTTTGATATACTTATGATTGCTGCTATATGTGGTTATAAAGTTAAGACCACAGGGTTTCTTTTCAATCCTTCTTGTTTTATTTTTTGAAAGGCAAGCTGCTTGAGAGAGAGCTTACTGTCTAAAGAGCAATTCCGTATGACCCTTTTGAATTGACTGAAAGGAATATTAATCTTTCATTTTTTGTAGTGCGTACTGGACAAGTCCAAGTAACTGTTACAATCCACTTTCTTAAAGAAAGTCAGAATCACTATGGTTTTTCCCAAAGAACAAACTTCCAAATCCAGATATTGGATTCTTTGAGGGTTATGGGTACTTAAGAAATTTATGCCCCAATTGGCGCAATTAAGACTATCAATGAAGTTATTCATAGAAGCAACATTTCCATCCCAAATAAGGATCAGATCATCTATATAGCGATGATAAATATTATCCGTCCAAAAGTTAGTTGTAAACCTGTTATTCTTGTAAACGTGAATACATTATGTGTTAGGATAAATCTAATTCAGTTCTGAATGAATATTTTTTGTTGTTCCAACATTGAAATGTCATAAACTAAATAATATTTAACATATCGTGTGGGATATTAGAATACAATGCCGTAATGTCTAAAGTGAGCCAAAAATATGTATCTTTCCACTCCACATCCTTTAGAGACTGTATCAAGGATGTGGAATCTTTGAGATAAAAGGGTAAATTTAAAACATGTTTTTGTAATAAAATATTGACAAAGTGGGACAGATTACATGTAAGGAAGGATAATAGATCGACCCGGAGGGTTCTTTGTGTTCTTATGAATTTTGGGTAAATGATAAAACATAGCTATCACTGGATCAGGAACCAGGATAGATTCAGATGTTCAGATACTTTGCTTGTACTGTAATATCCTACTTCTGTGAAAAAATGCAGTGCATATTCTCCAAGTGTAAACATTAGAGATGGCCCGAACTATCCGCCGGCGAACAGTTCCCGGCGAACATAGCTTGTTCGCGTTCGCCTCTGCCGGGCGAACATATGCGATGTTCGGTCCGCCCCCTATACATCATCATTGAGCAAACTTTGACCCTGTACCTCACAGTCAGCAGACACATTCCAGCCAATCAGCAGCATACCCTCCCTCCCAGACCCTCCCACCTCCTGCACAGCATCCATTTTAGATTCATTCTGAAGCTGCAGTCTTAGTGAGAGGAAGGAGAGTGTAGTAGCTGCTGATTTAATTGGGAAATTGATAGCTAGGCTAGTGAATTCAGTGTCCACTCCAGTCCTGAAAGACTCATCTGATCTCTGCTGTAAGGACAGCGTCCTGACAGCACCCCAAAAGCCCTTTTAGGGCTGCAACATTAGTCTGCTTTTTTTTTCCCTTTATATACATATTGCAGTTGCCTGGCCTGCCTGTGTGTGAGGAGCTGCAGGCCCACAGACTGTAGTGTGCCCACTGCCAGTGCCCACCCCTGTCATCCCATGTGGTACAGGACTTTGCATAAAAAAGGCATTTAATTTTTACCCTTTAATCTAAGGTTAGTTGCCTGCCAGTGTGTGTCAGGCTGACTTCCACTGACTGTAGTGTGCCCACTGCCAGTGCCCACCACTCATACCGGCTGGCACAGGACTTTGCATAAAAGGCATTTAATTTTTACACTTTAGTGTAATTTCAGCTGCTTGCCTGCTGCTAGTGTGTGTCAGGCCGACTTCAACTGACTGTAGTGTGCCCACTGCCAGTGCCCACCCCTGTCATCCCGTGTGGCACAGGACTTTGCTTAAAAAAAGGCACTTAATTTTTACACTTTAATCTAAGGTTAGTTGCCTGCCAGTGTGTGTCAGGCTGACTTCCACTGACTGTAGTGTGCCCACTGCCAGTGTCCACCACTCATACCGGCTGGCACAGGACTTTGCATAAAAAAGGCATTTAATTTTTACACTTTAGTGTAATTTCAGCTGCTTGCCTGCTGCTAGTGTGTGTCAGGCCGACTTCAACTGACTGTAGTGTGCCCACTGCCAGTGCCCACCCCTGTCATCCCGTGTGTCACAGGACTTTGCTTAAAAAAAAGGCACTTAATTTTTACACTTTAATCTAAGGTTAGTTGCCTGCCAGTGTGTGTCAGGCTGACTTCAACTGACTGTAGTGTGCCCACTGCCAGTGCCCACCCCTGTCATCCCGTGTGGCACAGGACTTTGCTTAAAAAAAAGGCACTTAATTTTTACACTTTAATCTAAGGTTAGTTGCCTGCCAGTGTGTGTCAGGCTGACTTCCACTGACTGTAGTGTGCCCACTGCCAGTGTCCACCACTCATACCGGCTGGCACAGGACTTTGCATAAAAAGGCATTTAATTTTTACACTTTAGTGTAATTTCAGCTGCTTGCCTGCTGCTAGTGTGTGTCAGGCCGACTTCCACTGACTGTAGTGTGCCCACTGCCAGTGTCCACCACTCATACCGGCTGGCACAGGACTTTGCATAAAAAGGCATTTAATTTTTACACTTTAGTGTAATTTCAGCTGCTTGCCTGCTGCTAGTGTGTGTCAGGCCGACTTCAACTGACTGTAGTGTGCCCACTGCCAGTGCCCACCCCTGTCATCCCGTATGGCACAGGACTTTGCTTAAAAAAAGGTACTTAATTTTTACACTTTAATCTAAGGTTAGTTGCCTGCCAGTGTGTGTCAGGCTGACTTCCACTGACTGTAGTGTGCCCACTGCCAGTGTCCACCACTCATACCGGCTGGCACAGGACTTTGCATAAAAAGGCATTTAATTTTTACACTTTAGTGTAATTTCAGCTGCTTGCCTGCTGCTAGTGTGTGTCAGGCCGACTTCAACTGACTGTAGTGTGCCCACTGCCAGTGCCCACCCCTGTCATCCCGTGTGGCATAGGACTTTGCTTAAAAAAAGGCACTTAATTTTTACACTTTAATCTAAGGTTAGTTGCCTGCCAGTGTGTGTCAGGCCCACTTCCACTGACTGTAGTGTGCCCACTGCCAGTGCCAACCACTGATACCGGGTGGCACAGTAGCTTGCCGATAAATAAGGCATTTAATTTTTAGACAGTAGTCTAAATTCAGTTGCTTGCCTGCTGCCAGTGTGTGTCAGGCCCTCTTCCACTGACTGTAGTGTGCCCACTGCCAGTGCCAACCACTGATACCGGGTGGCACAGTAGCTTGCCGATAAATTAGGCATTTAATTTTTAGACAGTAGTCTAAATTCAGTTGCTTGCCTGCTGCCAGTGTGTGTCAGGCCCTCTTCCACTGACTGTAGTGTGCCCACTGCCAGTGCCAACCACTGATACCGGGTGGCACAGTAGCTTGCCGATAAATAAGGCATTTAATTTTTAGACAGTAGTCTAAATTCAGTTGCTTGCCTGCTGCCAGTGTGTGTCAGGCCCACCTCCACAGACTGTAGTGTGCCCACTGCCAGTGCCAACCACTGATACCGGGTGGCACAGTAGCTTGCCGATAAATAAGGCATTTAATTTTTAGACAGTAGTCTAAATTCAGTTGCTTGCCTGCTGCCAGTGTGTGTCAGGCCCTCTTCCACTGACTGTAGTGTGCCCACTGCCAGTGCCAACCACTGATACCGGGTGGCACAGTAGCTTGCCGATAAATAAGGCATTTAATTTTTAGACAGTAGTCTAAATTCAGTTGCTTGCCTGCTGCCAGTGTGTGTCAGGCCCTCTTCCACTGACTGTAGTGTGCCCACTGCCAGTGCCAACCACTGATACCGGGTGGCACAGTAGCTTGCCGATAAATTAGGCATTTAATTTTTAGACAGTAGTCTAAATTCAGTTGCTTGCCTGCTGCCAGTGTGTGTCAGGCCCTCTTCCACTGACTGTAGTGTGCCCACTGCCAGTGCCAACCACTGATACCGGGTGGCACAGTAGCTTGCCGATAAATAAGGCATTTAATTTTTAGACAGTAGTCTAAATTCAGTTGCTTGCCTGCTGCCAGTGTGTGTCAGGCCCACCTCCACAGACTGTAGTGTGCCCACTGCCAGTGCCAACCACTGATACCGGGTGGCACAGTAGCTTGCCGATAAATTAGGCATTTAATTTTTAGACAGTAGTCTAAATTCAGTTGCTTGCCTGCTGCCAGTGTGTGTCAGGCCCTCTTCCACTGACTGTAGTGTGCCCACTGCCAGTGCCAACCACTGATACCGGGTGGCACAGTAGCTTGCCGATAAATAAGGCATTTAATTTTTAGACAGTAGTCTAAATTCAGTTGCTTGCCTGCTGCCAGTGTGTGTCAGGCCCTCTTCCACTGACTGTAGTGTGCCCACTGCCAGTGCCAACCACTGATACCGGGTGGCACAGTAGCTTGCCGATAAATAAGGCATTTAATTTTTAGACAGTAGTCTAAATTCAGTTGCTTGCCTGCTGCCAGTGTGTGTCAGGCCCACCTCCACAGACTGTAGTGTGCCCACTGCCAGTGCCAACCACTGATACCGGGTGGCACAGTAGCTTGCCGATAAATAAGGCATTTAATTTTTAGACAGTAGTCTAAATTCAGTTGCTTGCCTGCTGCCAGTGTGTGTCAGGCCCGCTTCCACTGACTGTAGTGTGCCCACTGCCAGTGCCAACCACTGATACCGGGTGGCACAGTAGCTTGCCGATAAATTAGGCATTTAATTTTAGACAGTAGTCTAAATTCAGTTGCTTGCCTGCTGCCAGTGTGTGTCAGGCCCTCTTCCACTGACTGTAGTGTGCCCACTGCCAGTGCCAACCACTGATACCGGGTGGCACAGTAGCTTGCCGATAAATAAGGCATTTAATTTTTAGACAGTAGTCTAAATTCAGTTGCTTGCCTGCTGCCAGTGTGTGTCAGGCCCACTTCCACAGACTGCAGTGTGCCCACTGCCAGTGCCAACCACTCATACCGGGTGGCACAGTACCTAGCACGCGTAGTACCACTTATCTAAAAAAATGACAGGCAGAGGCAGGCCACACTCGCAGGGGCCGTCGTGGTCGTGGTGCTGTGATTTCCACTGTCCCTGGAATAATGCCCAGTTTTCAGAGGCCACGCACCCTGAACCCGAAAAATTCAGAGGACGTAGTTGACTGGCTTAGACAGGACACCCAATCTTCAACAGCTTCCGCTAAGAACCTTGACGCACCATCCTCCTCCAGCTCAGCTTCGGTCACCTGCTCTCAAGTTACCACGCACCCGCCCGTCGCCACCACCACCACTACCACCACAGCCACCACAGCCGCTTCACTTGATCCGTCAGAGGAGTTATTTACACATCAGTTGGATGCAATTAGTGATGCGCAACCATTATTGCCAGATGATGTAGATTACGGGATATGTCTCAGTCAGGCAGGATTACACACATGGACGTACAGTGTGATGATGATGATGATGATGTTGTACCCGCTGCTGCTTCCTTTGCTGAGGTGTCAGATACAAGTGAAGCGGTTGATGATGACGATGTGTCCACGGATGCCACGTGGGTGCCTGCTCGAAGAGAAGAAGAGGGGGAAAGTTCTGAAGGGGAGACAGAGAGAATGAGGAGACGAGTTGGAAGCAGGGGAGGTCGTCGCAAGGGAGTTAGTGGCACAGTCAGACAGCATGTATCGGCACCTGGGGTCAGCCAGACAGCACGCCAGTCAACGCATGCTGTTGCCACCACTAGAATGCCGTCATTGCAAAGCTCAGCAGTGTGGCATTTTTTTGTGTGTCTGCCTCTGATAAAAGCAATGCCATTTGCAACCTGTGCCAAAAGAAACTGAGTCGTGGGAAGTCCAACACCCACCTTGGTACAACTGCTTTGCGAAGGCACATGATCTCACATCACAAACGCCTATGGGATCAACACATGAGTACAAGCAGCACACAAACTCAAAGCCACTATGCTCCTCCTGGTCCAGCATCTTCAGCCACGTCAACCACTGCTGTCCTCCCTGCCCCCTCTCAACCACCCGCCACTCCATCTCTCACCTTCAGCAGTTCCTGCTCATCTGCCCACAGTCAGGTGTCTGTCAAGGACATGTTTGAGCATAAGAAGCCAATGTCACAAAGTCACCCCTTGCCCGGCGACTGACAGCTGGCTTGACGGAACTCTTAGCCCGCCAGCTTTTACCATACCAGCTGGTAGAGTCTGAGGCCTTCAAAAATTTGTCGCTATTGGGACACCACAGTGGAAGGTACCCGGACGAATTTTTTTTCAAAAAGGCAATCCCAAACCTCTACCATGTCATTGAAAAGGAAGTCATGGCATCTCTGGCATACAGTGTTGGGGCAAGGGTCCATCTGACCACTGATACCTGGTCTGCAAAGCACGGTCAGGGCAGGTATATCACGTATACTGCGCATTGGGTCAACCTGCTGACGGCTGACAAGCATGGAATGCGTGGCTCCGCAGCGGAGTTGGTGACACCACCACGACTTGCAGGCAGACCTACTGCCACCTCCTCTACTCCTACTCCATCCTCTTTAATATCCTCCTCGGCTGAGTCCTCTTCTGCTGCGGCGTCTGGCTGCACATCAACTGATTCCCCCCAGCTCCTCAGGGGCTATTCCACATCCCGGATACGACAGTGTCACGCTATCTTGGGGTTGACTTGCCTGAAAGCAGAGAGCCACACAGGACCAGCACTCCTGTCCGCCCTGAACGCACAGGTGGATCAGTGGCTGACCCCGCACCAACTGGAGATCGGCAAAGTGGTGTGTGACAATGGAAGCAATCTGTTGGCGGCATTAAATTTGGGCAAGTTGTCACATGTGCCGTGCATGGCACATGTGTTGAATCTCATCGTACAACGTTTTGTGTCTAAGTACCCAGGCTTACAGGACGTCCTCAAGCAGGCCAGGAAGGTGTGTGGCCATTTCAGGCGTTCCTACACGGCCATGGCGCACTTTTCCGATATTCAGCGGCGAAACAACATGCCAGTGAGGCGCTTGATATGCGACAGCCCGACACGTTGGAATTCAACACTCCTAATGTTCGACCGCCTGCTCCAACAAGAAAAAGCCGTCAACGAGTATTTGTATGACCGGGTGCTAGGACAGCCTCTGCGGAGCTGGGAATCTTTTGCCACGTTACTGGACACTCATGCGCAATGCCTGTAGGCTTATGCGTCCTTTTGAGGAGGTGACAAACCTAGTCAGTCGCACCGAAGGCACCATCAGCGACCTCATCCCATTTGTTTTCTTCCTGGAGCGTGCCCTGCGAAGAGTTCTGGATCAGGCTGTAGATGAGCGTGAAGAGGAAGAGGAAGAGTTGTGGTTACCATCACCACCAGAAACAGCCTTGTCATCATCGCTTGTCGGACCTGCAGCAACGCTGGAAGAGGAGTATGGAGGAAGAGGAGTCAGAGGAGGAATGTGGTGGCTTTGAGGAGGAGGAAGACCAACCACAGCAGGCACCCCAGGGTGCTCGTTGTTGTCACCTATCTGGGACCCATGGTGTTGTACGTGGCTGGGGGAAGAACAGACCGTCAATGACATCAGTGAGGACGAGGAACGGGAAATGAGTAGCTCTGCATCCAACCTTGTTCAAATGGGGTCTTTCATGCTGTCATGTCTGTTGAGGGACCCACGTATAAAAAGGATAAAGGAGAACGATCTGTACTGGGTGGCCACGCTACTAGACCCCCGGTATAAGCAGAAAGTGGCAGAAATGTTACCAAATTACCGAAAGTCGGAAAGGATGCAGCAGTTCAAAACCAAACTAAAAATATGCTTTACACAGCTTATAAGGGGAATGTCACAGCACCACGGGAATCTAACAGGGGAAGAGGTGAGTGTAATCCTCCTCCTACCACGGCGGCAAGGACTGGACGATTTACAGATGTGTTGTTGATGGAGGACATGCGGAGCTTTTTCAGTCCTACTCATCGCCACAGCCCTTCGGGATCCAGCCTTAGAGAACGACTCGACCGACAGGTAGCAGACTACCTCGCCTTAACAGCAGATATCGACACTCTAAGGAGCAATGAACCCTTCACTACTGGGTGTGCAGGCTTGACCTGTGGCCTGAGCTATCCCAGTTTGCGATAGAACTTCTGGCCTGCCCTGCTTCAAGTGTCCTGTCAGAAAGGACCTTCAGTGCAGCAGGAGGCATTGTCACTGACAAGAGAAGTCGCCTCAGTCAAAAAGTGTTGATTACCTCACCTTCATAAAGATGAATGAGGCATGGATCCCGAAGGGACTGACAGTGGGGGATACGCTTGACTAACAAAAGGCCTGATTACATGCCATGGCCTTAAAATGGTCCCCACGCTGCTGTATTTAATGTCTGCATACCGGATGACTTTCGTGAATTCTCCACCACCAACTAGGGTTCAAGCCGCAATGTTTTAGTCACTTTTCTGCCTGGAAAACATAAATTTTTCTGGCCGCTGCTACAATAGCGGCTGCAACAGTGCAATTATTTTTCAGGCGTGTGTACATGCCTAATTTTTCTGTCCTATGGTGCAGCACTGTGGCTGCAAAAACAAACCAAAAAAAAAGGCACATACAAGTGTCAATTCCCTTCGTGATCGTTACCTTGTTGTGGTGAAGGGGCTTACGTATCACAATGAAGCAATCATCATCACCTCTATAAGTGTGTTGGCAATGTTGCCACACCCCAGATGATAAGGCCGTTGCTTCATTATGATCAGACCAAAAGCGATCGGGTGGCCACGCTACTAGACCCCGGTATAAGCAGAAAGTGGCAGAAATGTTACCAAATTACCGAAAGTCGGAAAGGATGCAGCAGTTCAAAACCAAACTAAAAATATGCTTTACACAGCTTATAAGGGGATGTCAATGGGGATTCGACAATGGTTAATCAATTCGACCGGATAGGGTCCGTAACAGGGATTAAACTGATAGCAATAGTACTAGTTAAGACACCACTCATATAGGGTGTCACAGCACATTGCTCTGTGCACGCGCAGTGCCCCAATTTGGGAGTAAGAGGACCGACCAAGCTGCTTTTTCCATCTCCCGGTTCCTGAAATCAATTCAGTTTAGTGTACGAGAGTTTGGTCTGTCACTGTGAAGGCAGTCGAAGGTACCCGGCCTAAATTTTTTTCACAAAAGGCAATCCCTGATATGGGACGTAACAGGGATTAAACTGATGAGAATAATACTACAGAAAATACCACTCATATCAGTGGAGGGAGCCAGCGTTTTTTTAACCATCTCCCCGTTCAAAAAATCTATTTAATAAATGGCCCCCAGATTGGGGAGTCGGGGACGTTAGAGGGATTAAACTGATGAGAATAGTACTACAGAAAATACCACTCATATCGGGTGTGACAGTAAATTGCACGGCGCAGACGCAGTGACCGTGGTTTAAAACAGAGTGGAGGGAGCAAGCGTTTTTTTAACCATCTCCCCGTTCGAAAAATCTATTCAATAAATGGCCGCCAGATTGGGGACGTTAGAGGGATTAAACTGATGAGAATAGTACTACAGAAAATACCACTCATATCGGGTGTGACAGTAAATTGCACGGCGCAGACGCAGTGACCGTGGTTTAAAACAGAGTGGTGGGAGCCAGCGTTTTTTAACCATCTCCCGTTCGAAAAATCTATTCAATAAATGGCACCCAGATTGGGGACGTTAGAGGGATTAAACTGATGAGAATAGTACTACAGAAAATACCACTCATATCGGGTGTGACAGTAAATTGCACGGCGCAGACGCAGTGACCGTGGTTTAAAACAGAGTGGAGGGAGCCAGCGTTTTTTAACCATCTCCCCGTTCGAAAAATCTATTCAATAAATGGCCCCCAGATTGGGGACGTTAGAGGGATTAAACTGATGAGAATAGTACTACAGAAAATACCACTCATATCGGGTGTGACAGTAAATTGCACGGTGCAGACGCAGTCACCGTGGTTTAAAACAGAGTGGAGGGAGCCAGCGTTTTTTTAACCATCTCCCCGTTCGAAAAATCTATTCAATAAATAGCCCCCAGATTGGGGACGTTAGAGGGATTAAACTGATGAGAATAGTACTACAGAAAATGCCACTCATATCGGGTGTGACAGTAAATTGCACGGCGCAGACGCAGTCACCGTGGTTTAAAACAGAGTGGAGGGAGCCAGCGTTTTTTTAACCATCTCCCCGTTCGAAAAATCTATTCAATAAATGGCCCCCAGATTGGGGACGTTAGAGGGATTAAACTGATGAGAATAGTACTACAGAAAATGCCACTCATATCGGGTGTGACAGTAAATTGCACTGCGCAGACGCAGTCACCGTGGTTTAAAACAGAGTGGAGGGAGCCAGCGTTTTTTTAACCATCTCCCCGTTCGAAAAATCTATTCAATAAATGGCCCCCAGATTGGGGACGTTAGAGGGATTAAACTGATGAGAATAGTACTACAGAAAATACCACTCATATCGGGTGTGACAGTAAATTGCACGGCGCAGACGCAGTGACCGTGGTTTAAAACAGAGTGGAGGGAGCCAGCGTTTTTTAACCATCTCCCGTTCGAAAAATCTATTCAATAAATGGCCCCCAGATTGGGGACGTTAGAGGGATTAAACTGATGAGAATAGTACTACAGAAAATACCACTCATATCGGGTGTGACAGTAAATTGCACTGCGCAGACGCAGTGACCGTGGTTTAAAACAGAGTGGAGGGAGCCAGCGTTTTTTTAACCATCTCCCCGTTCGAAAAATCTATTCAATAAATGGCCCCCAGATTGGGGACGTTAGAGGATTAAACTGATGAGAATAGTACTACAGAAAATACCACTCATATCGGGTGTGACAGTAAATTGCACGGTGCAGACGCAGTCACCGTGGTTTAAAACAGAGTGGAGGGAGCCAGCGTTTTTTTAACCATCTCACCGTTTGAAAAATCAATTCAATTGACCTTTCGGGGACCCTTGGTGTTGTACGTGGCTGGGTGGAGGAAGAAACCTTCAATGACATCACCGGGACGTGGCTAGCTTGGTATCCAACCTTGTGCAAATGGGGAGTTTGCGGTTGTGCAAATGAACTGTTTGCGGTGCATTAAAAGGGAGTTTGGTCTGTCAATGTCAGTGAAGCGGGCGTAACCCTTACACTACCTGATCGATACAACATCATACCTGATCGTATACACACACTGGATGTTTTAAAGCACGTTATTCCAAACAATTTAGGAATGTTAGTTGATTTATGCCCTTTATGGATTAAAACCCGACTTTGCGTCCACTACGTAATTTTCCATGGGAGTTTTGCCATAGATCCCCCTCCGGCATGCCACAGTCCAGGTGTTAGACCCCTTGAAACAACTTTCTCATCACTATTGTGGCCAGAAAGAGTCCCTGTGGGTTTTAAAATTCGCCTGCCAATTGAAGTCTATGGCGGTTCGCCCGGTTCGCCCGTTCGCGAACATTTGCGCAAGTTCGCGTTCGCTGTTCGCGAACTGAAAATTTTATGTTCGCGACATCACTAGTAAACATGCCCTATAAGTGTCCCAAGTTATTCTCAACTTGTTCACCTGTTTAGACCTTGTGTTGTAGGTGGCTGACAGCAAAAGGTACAGTATTATTAGGATTGCAGGAGGAGGAATTGCAGAGTTTTAGATCAGCCCCACTCAAGTCCAATCCAGACTTACTACCAAGCATTGCCATGCTCATTGCTTCACCACAACACTGAAAGGAGGGGACATGGAGGTGTTAAAAGGGCAGAGTTAGTGTGGAGTTCAGCAGTGACTATATGTAGTACATCTTAAAGATGTGTTTAGCAATCAACCCAGAGTATAGCTGCTGTAAGATACCCAGTGAAGGCTTAAGGCATGACAGACATGGACAGCTTGAGAAGTACCGTGAAGCAGCAGCAACCAAGTATAGCTTCTGTGAGACAATCCAGTGAGCTAGAGCCAGAGACCGTATGGTCTGAAGAGACTAACAGTTAAAATGTCATGTTTCTTAAAGAGATGATAACCGTTTCTGTCAACGGACCATACTCATGTGTTTGTAGAATACTGTTTGATATTTGATTTGTAGCTAAGCATTTGAAAAAGCTATTAGCAAAGCATTCATGAGGACCAGCAGAGCAGTTAGCAATGTAAGTAATTGGTGCAACCTTGTGAGTAGTATGTAGGTGAGAAAGACTGTGGCAGAGTTACTTTATGGAACCCAGGATAGACAAAAGTCAGCAGTCACTTTGGTGCATCTTGACTCTGATCAAACCTCCAGAGTATCTCAAGGCCCTTGGGGGAGATTAAGGACACCCTGATATACATTTGTTGGCCAGTCCTTCCAAAATCGTCTGGTTCTGTATGTTTTCATTTAATTTGTATAGTCACTAGAAGAGAACAAAAATAGATCTGCAGAGTGAAAATAAACCTTGCCAGCTTACAAAACTGAAGAAGTGGAGGCCCTGAGAATCCTGTACTGTTGTTTTGCATGGGTTTGCTGGAGAGAGTCCTCTATGACTAGAAGAGAAAGCCTGTGTGTCCTGACAGTGGTTTTAGACCCCTTTGAGCTTGTACCTGTACCAAGTGTGGTTGGAATCCAAGCCACCACTGTCTATGTCACCAGAAATCAAGACAAACTGTGCCATTCCCATGGAAACTCTCTGTTGCTGTACAGTAACTTTACCTCAAAGTCATTTGCTAATACAGTGATCCCTCAACAGTATTAATTGGTTCAGGGATAACTATTGTATGTTAAAACCGTTGTATTTTGAGACCAATGTGAAAATATTTGAATTCGATCCAAATTTCAGGAAAAATTTGATTTGCCACGAATCCGAATTTCCTCATGCTTTGTTGTAACTAACCTACTTTCCTAAAATGGTGGCTACATGTGTTACAAAGTAAAAACAAGAAGGCTGGGACTGTGATATGACCCATGATGCCGTGCAGCTAGCCAATAAGCAGATAGCAATCCCCGTGATGTCACAGCCCTATAAGTGCCAGGTCTCTGCCATTTTACTGTGAGCTCAACAATAGGGACACAATTGTAGAATTGTTTCCCAACAATTGGGACATAATTGTAGAATATTGGATAAGGACAGTGTAGGTACAGTGTAGAGAGATCATATGGAGAGTTTTTATATGCTGTAGGGAGAGTATTGGGAGACTGCAGAGACAATGCAGACTCAGTGTAATTACCCTGTCCATCTTATCCATCTGCTGCGCCATTCATTCTTAATCTGTTGTGTTATACATAGACATACTGAGCATCAGACTTTGTCTCAACAGGCGGTTTAATATATAGGTGTGTTTACCTAGTTCATCTGCTGTGCATTAATACTTAATCTGTTCTGTTATACATACTACAGACTTACTGAGCATCAGACTCATTGTCAACAGGTGGTCTAATATATAGTCATGTTTATCTAGTTCACCTGCTGCACCATTTATACTTAATCTGTTCTATTATATATAGACGTACTGTGCATCAGATTCATTGGCAACATATGGTCTAATATATAGGCACATTTACCTAGTTAATATCCTTGTTAATACTTAGTATCTTACATTACTGATTCAGTTACTGTGCAATGGGCAGTGGCAAAAATTTTGCTGTAGTTGGCACAAGTTAAAGCAGAGGAAGGGATGGTAATAGCAGAAGCTGCAGCAATAGGCCAGAGCTGCCACTGTCATCCTCTGATCGTGTTTTGACCACCGACACCACACTTAGTTGGCATGGCCCAGGAACAACCTCTGTGCCCTCACCTGTCCTGCAATTGCCTATTTCTTTTGCTGCTTCTTCTACTTGGGAAGTAATGCATGCTGCTGGCTCTACTCATCTTTTAAGTGAGGAGGTGCTTAGTGAGGACAGTCAGCAGCTACAGGCCAGTACAGACTTAGAGGAGTGGGCCGCTGCATCCTCCCTTAAGCATGCAACTAGCAATGAGGACAGTTGGGTGGTTGCACGTGTTGTTAGCGGTCAGGGACATGGGCATGAGACTGGTGAGGGTGACATAAGTGACAGTAGTGGATGATGATGTGGCTGATTGCATGTGGGAGCTGGTTGAAGAGGGGGCATCATCATCATCATCAGGGGGTGAGGGTGGCAGCAGGCCTTTAAAACATCAGCAGGGTGGCAGCGTGCCGAGGAGCCAACAGGGTGGAAACAGTGGGAGACCTGCAGCCAAATGCGCCAGGGTAGACGTCTGCTGCTCGGGAGCCTACCTGTCAGGAAACTAACGGTGTATAGGTTCATAAATGCAGCGGCAGGCAGTCAGCGCAGAGTGGTGGGGGTAAAATGCCATACTCAGCAGTGTTGACATTTTTTATCAAGTCACCGGAGGACATTAGCGTGGCGATATTCAAAGTCTGTGAGCAGAAAGTGAAGCGCGGTCAGGTTGCTAATGTTACCACCAAGGCTCTGCACCAACACATGGAGCGTCACCATAAAGTCTCCTGGGAAAACCGTGGCACTAATGTAGTGGTACAGTCTGATGCAGCAACTGCTGCATCTCATAGCGGCCCGCATACCTTCTCCAGCAGTAAGGGCTCCTCAACCGCAGCGGTAGGAAGCTGTCATTCCTTCCCTTCATCTATTGCTCCTGATGCTCCTACTCCTCATCATATGTTTCGACAGCAAACGATCACCGAGGTGAAGGCAAAGAGACAACAGTATGCGTAAACTCATCCAACGGTGCAGAAGTTGAAGGTGTACCTTACCAAATTGATGGTACAACAGTCCCTCCTTTTGCATATCGAATTTCTGAGAACTGATAACTTGTGCTCACCCAAGGTGGAGAGTCCCAAGATGTCACTACTTCTCTAAAAATGCTCTACCAGCCCTGTATACGTATGTTGAGCAGAAGGTGGACCAGTCCTTAAGCCTGTCAGCATCTGGTACAGTTCATACCAGTGCTGGCAAGTGGAGCTGTAACTATGGTCAAGGACAAAATGTGGTTCCGGCCCAGGCACACCAGCAAATTTGCCAGGAGATGATAATGCCTCCTCCGCTTTGTAATCATGGGATTTTTTTGCCAATGTCCTCTTTTGCCTCCTCATCCTCCACCTTGTCCTCAGCCTTCACTGTAGGCACAGTTCAGAGTGGTCCGCCAGGATACCACCTATGCAAAACACAGCGTTTTCATGCGGTTCTGCACCTGGTCAGCCTGAGTGAAAGGAGTCACACCAGGGAGGAACTGCTCTGCATCATTAACCAAGAAATAGAATCCCCGCTGTCTCCTTGCCAACTGGTGATAGAAACCATAATCAACGATTACGGGAAGAAACTCTGTCTACGCTGCGCCAGTAAGGGCTGCCCCATTCACCCTGCATAAAGCACATCTTCAATCTGGTTGTCACCAGGTTCCTGAAGCCTTCCACCCAACTGCAAGACGTCTTGAAAATGTCAAGAAAACTGTGCATGCACTTTAGCCACTCTTACCATGAAAAACACGCTGTCCATGAGCTGCAAAAGCAGAATGGTGTTCCCCTACATCTCCTCACGCTCCACATGTTGGGACGACTGTATGAACATAAGAAACCCATGATTGATTTCTTGATGATGCAGATGGACAGGACTACTTCCCGGTGTAACTTTGATGTTTTACAGTGGCAGCTCATGCATGACACCTGCTGTTTGCTCAGGCACATTGAGGAGGCTACTTTATTTGTCAGTCACCAGGACTACGAGATGAGTGATCATGGGGCCACTACTTGAATCTTGGGCCATTGCACGGTCCACGTAGATAAATTAGAGCTGTCGCTAACATTGACCTGTAAGGCTGAGTTCACAGTCCTGTTAATTGGTTGGTTATTACCATCACTTATTGTGAGGCAAATTCAAGAGCCAGTCTACTCCCAGAATAGGTATCATGAATAGATCTGTACCTGTTCTGTGGTTTTAACCCACATCTGCTTTGGGCTGAAAACTGCTGAGAATAACTGACCAATAAGTGAATTGTAAACTAAGCCTAATAGTGATGCACAGTCATTCTACAGCTAACAGAAGGAATTAAAAACTAATGTATTTGCATTGCCACAACATGGATTAAAATAACCTTTTTTTCTCAACTACTTTATTGGTGCTGCTTCCATGTCCTTATTTTGCTCCACTAAAGAGTCATTGTGACACTTACAGACCTTTCTTTAGTTTAGCTAGGGGTTAGTTAGGAATGTTGGTGGCCTGCACGATTATGTACACATCCATATATGTGACCTGGCTGTCATTCTGACGCACAGTAAGGTTTTTCGCTACCAGAAAGTTAATCTCTGCCATTTTTTTCTTCTTCTGAAGATGCCTGAAGTAACTCAGCAACTTGTCTTCATAATCACAGGTTTTAAGTTTAGCAAGAGCAATGTCTGGGTATTTGTGGCCAACATTCTTCACAACTTCCCAGGAACAAAACAGGTCCTTCATCTCTTAAACTGTGATACCTGTCACGGTGGCGAGTGGGGAAAACTCCCCACCATGCCATGTCTGCTAAAACTAGGCCTGGAATCATGGATAAGGGAGCAGGTCACCTCTTAAAGCTTCCCTAAATCCTATCCCTGACCTCCTAACCGCATGAGCGAATCCAGATGGTAGGAGCGCTCATGCACCGTAACCTGGGCCCTACTGACCCTATCGGTCCCTAAAATAGAAGTCAGGAATAGGAGACGACCGATTCATCCAAACAACAGATGAACCAGAGTCTCCCACAGAACTAGCAACAAAAGAGGGAAAAGACAGTGAGCAAAACTCAGATTGGCAGATAGCCACAGCATCCACAACACACACTGGACCTAAAGCACTTACCTACCACAACGGCTGGGCAGAACAACTGCTGCTAGCTGGCTTTAGGTTCACCCCTCCAGGAAACCAAAAGAAGCCCACATCCGCAGCGACAACATACAGGACATGTCTAGCAACCATGCGGATCATCCACACAATAGACAGACCACACATGGAATAACAACTAGACAAACATCAATCCATAAGTGCACACATGGCAACAATGGGGAGGAAGAGACATAAGCAAGAACCTCGATGTCCCACAAGGTTGCCCTTAAGGACAGGGCAGCTGGAAATGCCCAGAAAAGAGCTTTGCATCAAGCAAAAATAAAGGCTGAAGTGAATCTGACCTCAGGCTCTCAACACAAAGACTATAAGAGCCAAAAGGCCACACCCAACTCCACCTAGCACACACCTTAACCTCGTGCTCACCAAATGGGAAGGGAAATAGCCTAAAAGGGAAAGCGCCCACACATGCATAAACAACCACACCTTTCTCCAGGCAACTAGCATGCCCGGCAACCGTGTCACAGCGCACACAACAGAGGCTGTGACAGTGCCCCCGCATGCTACATCAACAACACATTGCCTCAGGCAAAAGCATGTGCGGCAACTGTGTCACGGCGTACACAACATAGGACGTGACCATATCATGGTCTTCTTCACAATGCTTCTCTTCTCAATTATGGTGCTCGGTTGACTTCTCAAACTAAAGAAACTATTTCATTGTCAATTTGCTCGCTTGGTCTTTAATTAGCTCTTCTACATCATCTTCATCAAAGTCCAGACCCATAGACTGAGCTAGAGTGACAATTCCCTGCCTTATTTTCCTTATGAGCCACAGAAACAGAGACATCATGTGTGACAGATTGCCACAAAGGTCTCCAAGCAGAATTAAGGACACAAGAGGAAACATCATTCCATGGACTAACAATTAGCCTCACAATGTCCAATATAATAAATGTTGGGTCATTAATAGGAGCATTGTCTAACAGCAGCAGTGCTTTTAGAGGCAGTCTGTTTATCTCCAGATATGACTTTATTGAAGGACAAAACTTCTGTTGCCCATTCATTGAACACATCTGGTTACCCAGTTGTTCCAGTTGCAGCACCAAGATAAAGCAACAGGAAGGTAGTGGTGCGCTCACCTGGAATGTGGTGCAGCACAGACTGCGTCTGGATCCAAGACGTATAAGATTCACTTACAATTGAAATAGGAAGATGTCCAGCTTGTAGCACCAATGTTCATCTTTATTGTTCAAGCGATAAAAATACAGTGACAGTTATGTCGCGTCTACGCGTTTCGGATCTTAGAGACAATCCTGATCCTTAATCATGACAAAGCAACATTAAAAGTGACTCCATATATATGGGAGTGCATCAGCTGAGGAGAATTTCCTCAGTGATGGGATGCCTCCCATATACACTCCCACACAGCATGTGCAAGGTAATTACAAATACAGAGTGAAGAAAGACAAAAACAGTAAAAGCATATCAAAAGATTAAAAGAGAAATCATTAATAGCAACAGACAATAATCAATAATGTAGGATCAGATCGTGCTTCAAATTCAGGCCGTGCGACCTATAGTTTCGGGCATTGGTTCCTGCACGGAGAGGCTATCAGCCTGGGTAGATGAAATATTGCAACCCCTTGTCCAATCCATACCTGGTTTCTTAAAGGACACCAGGAGTGTCTTACAGGTATTAAATGATCTGAAATGGGAACCCGACTTTTGCTGGATTGCTGCTGGTGGTCTCGCTCTACACAGTGATACCACATGACCTGGCAATCCAGGCATTAACATGGTTTCTAGCTATCTATTCTCACTATCCTGAAAATTTCCGCAGGTATGTTGTTAAGGTCACTCTGTTTCTATTACAACACAATTTTTTTGTATTTGACCAGCGTTTTTTCCTGCAATTAACAGGTGTTTCTATGGGGGCTAAATTTTCCCCGTCGCTGACCAACATATATATGTGTTGGTGGGAACATTTTTTTCTTTTCTCATCATGCAACATATGGGCCCCCGCTTTGAGATGGTATGGTCGCTATATAGACGACCTGTTGTTTATATGGTCAGGTGGCATGGCGAGCGTGTCATCCTTTGGGCAGTTTCTTAACTCTAATCCTAATAATTTGAAATTCACTGTCGCCTGCAACGTGGGATCCATAGATTTTTTGGATCTCACTTTGCAAGGCGATACTGCAGCTGAAAAAATTATTTTTTCTGGTTACTGCAAGGAGTCAGCAGGAAACACCATCCTCCATGCCACATCCTGTCATCCTCCGCACGTCATCAAAAACATTCCTAAAGGTGAATTTATCCGAATATGACGGAATTGCACCATGGATGACAGGTGTCACATGGATATGCAAGCAGCCTCCGGTCGCCTTGCAGTCAGAAAATATCCGAAACATATCTTGGAAACAGCCCAGGGTCACGCTCTCAGCATTCCACAAAAAAACCTTATATTTCCCCAAAAAGCACAATCTAAACGGAAGAGTCCCTCATATACCTGCACACCGGTTTTTGTCACTAGCTACAGCTTGGAGTACAAGCAGGTTTACAACATTATCAGATCGCTCCTGCCTATATTATCCATGGAGTAGGAATGACGGCATATTGTTGCAGACGGGATAAAATGTGTGTCCCGCAAAGCACCCAGCTTACAAAATAAAGTCAGCCCATCCTTGTTCAGGGAGAAATCGCAATCTCGTCCCACCTGGCTGCGTTATTTGGGCAACTACAAATGTGGTCACAAAATCTGCACGTGTTGTACTTACATGATGGTGGGGGGTGAAATTACCTCTTTCTCTAAAAATAAAACATTTGCCATTCGGCAATACATTAATTGTAATACATCTTTTGTAGTATATTGCATCTCTTGTATTGAGTGTGCACTCCAATATATTGGCTGCACCACCAATTGTTTGAAGACTAGAGTCTGCAGACACATCTCTGACATCCCACATACACGGGATAGAGGTGTGTCTGCAGCTAGCCTTCACTTTGCCGCAGTACATGCCGGCAGTGTGAATAGCATGCGAGTCCAGGGAGTAGACCGGGTCTTCCCCCCTATCAGAGGTGGGGACCACCGTAAAAAACTCCTCAATAGGGAGTCTTATTGGATATATAAAATGGGCTCCTGCTCGCCTAATGGCCTGAATTTGAAGCACGATCTGATCCTACATTATTGATTATTGTCTGTTGCTATTAATGATTTCTCTTTCAATATTTTGATATGATTTTACTGTTTTTGTCTTCCTTCACTCTGTATTTGTAATTACCTTGCACATGGTGTGTGGGCGTGTATATGGGAGGCATCCCATCACTGAGGAAATTCTCCTCAGCTGATGCACTCCCATATATATGGAGTCACTTTTAATGTTGCTTTGTCATGATTAAGGATCAGGATTGTCTCTAAGATCCGAAACGCGTAGACGCGACATAACTGTCACTGTATTTTTATCGCTTGAACAATAAAGATGAACATTGGTGCTACAAGCTGGACATCTTCCTATTTCAATTGTAAGCAGCACCAAGATACTTCCAAATTGCCTTTAAAGGGGTTGTCCAAGTTATATTTATTGATGACCTATCCTCAATATCAGATCAGCGAGGGTCGGACACCCGGCACCCTCGCCGATCAGCTGTTTGAAGAGAAGGCACGCGCCGTGCCAGCACTGCCTCCTTTTCATTGCCTGCTCGCCGTCGCATTTGCAGCAGTGAGCAGGTGTAATTACACCCAAGCTGTTCCTTTAATTTGAATGGGACGAGTTGTTCCTATACAAGTGTATACTACAGAGCCGTCCCATTGAAAAATATAAAATTATAAAGCACAAAAGAATTTATACAGCAGGGTATATTATACCATTAAGGTATAAAAAAATGAAATGGCAGTTACACTTTGGGCTTTGAAGTCAAGGAAGCGGTCCTATCAGTGGCTAACAGCTATCTCTGTATACACAGTTATAGAGGGAAGGCTGTCAATCACTGATAGGACCGCCTCCTCAAAGCCTAGAATGAGCAGGAATTTAAATGTAGAACTGACAAGTGTTGCTGGATCTTTTCCTATAAAACTATATATATTGATTTGCTCAGCTCCTCCTGCTCTTTAATATGCTGCCTGCAGCTCAAATACAACGTTCAACATGACAGGTTCCATTTAACCCACAACTACAACAACCTTTTCATCTCAACAATAATATCTCTGCCCTTGTGCACAATGAGGGATTGGTCAGTCACTACGATGCTATAAAGCACGTCTCTCTTCAAAATCATAGAAATTGTTGATTGTGGGAAACCATACTGTTGAACAAACTGCAGTAAGCAGGGGAGAAAGGTAGCGGGAGATTAGGGAGGTTAACAAGTGGCTCAAGAACTGGTGTAGGAAGGAGGGGTTTGGGTTCCTGGAGAACTGGGCTGACTTCTTTGTCGGCTACAGGCTCTATCGTAGGGTCGGGCTTCTCCTCAATGGGGAAGGGGCAACTGTGTTGGGGAGAAAGATGGCTAGAAGGTTGGAGGAGTGTTTAAACTAGGGACTAGGGGGGCTAATTAGGTTATAGGAGGGCAAGGTAGTGGGACTGGGGAGGAATGGAAGGATGTACTAGAACAGTTCAGAAGGAAAGGTGTAGGGTTAACAATATACATAAACCTCTTAATTGTATGTATACTAATGCCAGAAGCCTGACTAACAAAACTGGGAAACTGGAATTAGTGATGTGATGTGTGAGGAGGACTATGACATAGTGGGAATAACTAAGACATGGCTGGATGATAGCTATGACTGGACAGTAAATGTACAGGGTTACAGTCTGTTTAGAAAGGATCGGCAAAACCAGAGAGGGGGAGGAGTCTGCCTTTATGTAAAGTCATGTCTAAAGCCCACAGTCCGAGAAGATATACGTGAGAGACATGAACATGTGGTGTCACTGTGGGTAGAAATACATGAAGGCAAAAATAAATAATAAATTACTAATAGGAGTTTATTATAAACCATCTAATATACCAGAGTCCACAGAAAATCTACTATTAAATGAGATAGACGAGGCGGCAAATCATAATGAGGCCTTTTTGATGGGGGACTTCAACTACCCAGATATAGACTGGGAAACTGAAAGCTGTACATCGCATAAAGGAAACAGGATATTGGCAATAACCAAAGACAATTACCTTTCCCAACTGGTTCAGGACCCGACTAGAGGGACTGCCGTACTGGACTTAGTATTAACCAATAGACCTGACAGAATAACAGACGTGCAGGTTAGGGGACATCTGGCAAAAAGTGACCATAAAGTAACAACCTTGCTATTATCATTTAAAAGAGCATTTCTACAGGATGAACACAAATACCAAACTTCAAAAAAGCTAAATTTAACCAACTAAGAGAGACAATAGGCCAAACTAACTGGGACAAAGCCCTCAAAAATAAAAGTACAGCCACAAAATAAGATATCTTTAAAAGCATCTTAAAATCTCATTGTGAGAGGTACATACCGTATGGGAATAAAAGGTTAAGGAACAAAAAGAAACCAATGTGGATAAATAGAACTGTAAAGAAAGCAATAAATGAAAAAAATAAAGCATATAAATCACTAAAACAGGAGGGTAGCGAGGAAGCACTGAAAAACTAGGAAGAAAAAAAATAGAATATGTAAAAAACAAATAAAAGCTGCCAATCTAGAGACCGAAAGATTTATTGCTAAATAGAGTAAAACTAACCCTAAAATGTTCTTCAATTATATAAATGTTAAAAAGTATAAATCTGAAGGTGTTGGCCCTTTAAAGAGTAATGATGGGGTAGTTGCAGAGAGCGACGAGGAGAAAGCAAAGCTGTTAATTATTTTTTTCTCCAATGTATTCACTGAGGAAAATACACTGTCAGATGAAATGCCGAATGTAAAAATAAATTCCCCATTAAAAGTGTCCTGTCTGACCCAGGAAGAAGTACAACAGCGACTTACAAAGGTTAAAATAAACAAATCGCCCCCGTATCCTAAGGGAATTAAGTAATGTCATAGCCAGACCCTATTTCTGATATTTGCAGAATCTATACTGACAGGGAATGTTCCACAGGATTGGCGCATAGCAAATGTGGTGCCAATATTCAAAAAGGGTCCAAAAACAGAGCCCGGAAACATTAGGCCGGTAAGTTTAACATCTATTGTGGGTAAACTGTTTGAAGGTTTTCTGAGAGATGCTATCTTAGAGGATCTCAATGGGAATAAGCAAATAACGCCATATCAGTCATGCCAAACTAATTTAATCAGCTTCTATGACTAGGTAAGTTCTAGACTTGACAACGGCGAATCAATGGATGTTGTATATCTGGACTTCTCCAAATCATTTTACACTATACCACATAAAAGGTTAGTATATAAAATGAGAATGCTCGGGCTGGGAGAAAATGTCTGTAAGTGGGTAAGTAACTGGCTGAGTGATAGAGAACAGAGCGTGGTTATTAATGGTACACACTCAGATTGGGTCACTGTCACTAGTGGCATACCTCAGGGGTCAGTATTGGGCCCTATCCTTTTCAATATATTTATTAATGATCTTGTAGAAGGCTTGCATAATAAAATATCAATTTTTGCAGATGACACTAAACTGTATAAGGTAATTACCGTATATACTCGAATATATGCCGAGTTTTTCGGCACAAAATTTGTGCCGAAAAAACCGAACTCGGCTTATACTTGAGTCATACATTAAAAATCTGAAGAGCGGAGTGGGAGGAGGAGCGGGGGGAGGAGCTGGGGGCGGGCATTTGCGGCAGGGCCGATGCGCTCACTGCGCTCCGGCCCCACCGCTCATGTATAGTTTTTAAATTCGATTATACTATACAGTTATTCTTACTATAATTCTTGTCCACTCTGTAATTCATCACATGCGGCAGTCGGGCAGTGAATACTTCAGGCCGGGCGGACGAGAGCAGCGTGACTTGCTGATGTCACGTGCCTGCCCGGCCTGCTTTATGAATGAAGCAGGCGGCGCAGGCACGTGACGTCAGTCACACTGCGCTCGCTCTCCCGCCCGGCCTGAAGTATTCACTGCCCGACTGCCGCATGTGATGAAGTACAGAGGGGCAAGAATTATAGTAAGAATAACTGTATAGAATAATAGAATTTAAAAACTAAACATGAGCGGTAATGGGAGATGGGGGGATGTGGATGGCACTGTTATGGGATGAGGGGATGTGGATGGCACTGTTATGGGATGGGGGATGTGGATGGCACTGTTATGGGATGGGGGGATGTGGATGGCACTGTTATAGGATGGGGGATCTGTGGATGCCATCCACAGCCCCCATCCCATAAGTGCCATCCACAGCCCCCATCCCATAACAGTGTCATCCACATCCCCTCATCCCATAAGTGCCATCAACATCCCCCTTCCCATAACAGTGTCATCCACATCCCCCTCATCCCATAAGTGCCATCCACATCCCTCCCTTCCCATAACAGTGTCATCCACATCCCCCTCATCCCATAAGTGCCATCCACATCCCCCCCATCCCATAACAGTGTCATCCACATCCCCATTATCCCATAACAGTGTCATCCACATCCCCTCATCCCATAAGTGCCATCCACAGCCCCCATCCCATAACAGTGTCATCCACAGATCCCCCATAACAGTGCGTCATCCACAGATCCTCCCATAACAGTGCGTCATCCACAGATCCCCCATAACAGTGCGTCATCCACAGATCCCCCCCATAACAGTGCGTCATCCACAGATCCCCCCATAACAGTGCGTCATTCACAGATCCCCCCATAACAGTGCGTCATCCACAGATTCCCCCATAACAGTGCGTCATCCACAGATCCCCCATAACAGTGACATCCATTTCCACCTCGGCTTATACTCGAGTCACTACTTTTCCCAGTTTTTTGGGGGTAAAATTAGGGGGGTCGGCTTATACTCGGGTCGGCTTATACTCGAGTATATACGGTAACACTGAAGAGGACATATTACTGCTACAGAGGGATCTGGATAGATTGGAGGCTTGGGCAGATAAGTGGCAGATGAGGTTTAACACTAACAAATGTAAAGTTATGCACATGGGAAGTAATAATGCAAGTCACCCGCACATACTAAATGGTAAAGCACTCGGTAACACTGACATGGAAAAGGATCTAGGAATTTTAATAAACAGTAAACTAAGCTACAAAAACCAGTGTCAGGCAGCTGCTGCCAAGGCCAATAAGGTAATGGGTTGCATCAAAAGGGGCATAGATGCCCGTGATGAGAACATAGTCCTACCACTTTACAAATCGCTAGTCAGACCACACATGGAGTACCGTGTACAGTTCTGGGCTCCTGTGAACAAGGCAGACATAGCAGTGCTGGAGAGGGTTCAGGGGAGGGCAACTAAAGTAATAACTGGAATGGGGCACATACAGTACCCTGAAAGATTATAAAAATTAGGGTTATTCACTTTAGAAAAAAGATGACTGAGGGTAGATCTACTTACTATGTATAAATATATCAGGGGTCAGTACAGAGATCTATCCCATCATCTATTTATCCCCAGGACGAGGGGACATCCTCTGCGTCTGAAGGAAAGAAGGTTTGTACACAAACATAGAAAAGGATTCTTTACGGTAAGAGCAGTGAGCCTATGGAATAATGTTACAGGTTATAGCTACTAGAGATGATTCGTTGATCCAGGGAGTTATTCTGATTGCCAGATTGGAGTCGGGAAGGAATTTTTTATTCCCCTTAAGTAGGGAAAATTGGCTTATTTATTTTTTCAATGGTGGAGCTTATTTTTTCAATGTTATTTTGAGCCATATGCTGTAGTTTATATCATTTTGGGATACATATAGCATTTTGATCACTTTTTATACCATTAGTTTGGAGGTGAGGTGACCAAAAAGGGCAATTGTTTTATTTTTCTTTCACACTATTTATCATGTAGGATAAATAACAAGTTAATTTTATAGTTCAGGTCGTTATTGATGTGGTGATACCAATCATGTGTAGTATGTTTTATTTATATTCGTAAAAATGAAAGGTCTGTGTTATTAGAGGAAAGTGTTTTTTAATTAGATTTTGTTTCTTTTCAAAAAGGCGTTTTTTCACTCTTCTTAATTTTTGTAGTCCCACTATGGGACTTAAATGTCCGATATTCTGATCCCTGGAACAAGGAATAAAGACAAGGAATAAAGACACAAAGTACACACAGATATGTTTGGAATGTGTTTTTGTGGGGCAATGCTGTTAGTTATATTGATGAAAATGACGTACAACATGTCTGGCCTCTGGCTGCCATTGCAGTCATTAACACCTTTTAACTGAGTTGTAGGTAATGATCGCGTGACAGAAGGAGCCCGCTCGTTCTGTCAAACTCCCTAGATACTGTGGTTACTGTAGCAACTATAGAGTTAGATGTCTGTTATAGATGTCTGCTCTGTTCCTGCCTTTTGCAGCAGGAGCCCAGCTGTATATTACAATCAGTTCCTAATGCAGATTGTGTGGGCACAGCTAATGTGCCCATGCCACTTCTTTTATGTACTACTATAGAACTTCGAGGTACTTGTATAGAGTGCTTTCTGTGACATAATAATGGGAAGGGGTTAAGTTTAACGTTGTGGGCAGGAGTGGAGAACCACTGCAACGAGAAACTCCGTCAATGGATGACTCTTTGAGATTATGTATTATTATATTGTTCTTCATTCTTGATTCTGAGACAAATTCAGAGGTGTTTTTGTTTAGATTCGCTAAATAGACATTTCTATATAATAACAATAACAGTAGTTAGAGTAGTAGCTACTAGAAACTGATAAAGCTTGAAGCCAAAAGTAGGAAGAATGGTCTAATATTTCAGGTAGCTGAACAAGGACAGTTGTTCTCCATCACTGTCATGAGCGATGAATTTCAATATGGGATGCTAACCATGAAAACTTACTTCACCTCTACAGTAGGGTCTCCCTCTCTTTTTCTACAGGAGTTTTACTGGCATAAAGTAGTTTATTCCAACTTATGTATCTTAAAATTTGTCTCCTGCCCCCAGTGTAATATTAAACTATGCACAAAATCAGTCATTCAAGTTGGTAAACCAGAGATTGGTTCAACTGTGGAATAGCTCATGTAGCATACAGTCACTTATGCCAAAATAGTGGGAGCTGGTGTGGACCAGTTTGAGAAGTACAATACTGACGATAAGAACATCTGCTGCACAGGTCAACTCATGATAGGATTGTGCATGTTGCGTAGAGTTCATTTTTGCTCGACCAGTAAGCAGAGATTGCTGATTTAATATAATTTTCACAGCAAACCTATCATCTTAATGTGACCTTAGCAGAAAATAAATTTTTATTAGTCAATGCAAATGAATATTTCAATTCTCCAAAGGTCATTTAAAAGGAACTATTTTGAGAGGAGCCAAAGAACTGATCTTGTAATCTTCATCTTGCACATTTTGTTAAATGAATACTGGTTAATCAAGTCTAGCATTAATTAATTTACAGATTGCTTCGTTAGAACAATGTAATATTTTTTAGATGCACCAAAAATAGATGCAAATTTTTTATTTTTTATATTTTTTTCTAAAGCAGTGAAATTAATAAATGTTCAAAATCTGTAAAGTAAATATGAATTCTGAAAGTTAATATCTATAAATATATGGAATAGTTTAATATTTGAATGATGTCTTTCGGTAAGCCAACTCATTTTCTGGCATCTTGTTTACACTGTAGCTGTGTGAGCCTAGTTGACTATAACTTACTTGACTAGTTTGAATTATAGATGAACGAATGTCATGTTATGAACTTCATTCACGCTTAGTTTGGTGGTAAAAGCAGAATTGCGCTATGGATTCCGTTACCACGGACAATAACTTAATTCTATGACGGAATGCATAACGAAATGCAGGAGAAGACTCCCCTGCATAATGGAAATGGAACGGATCTGTTTTTCAGCCCATAGACTTGTATTTTGACGGAATGCCTCTAAAGGCATTACGTTATGCATTCCGTCATAGAATTGAGTTATGGTCCTAGGTAACGGAATCCATAAGGCAATTCTGCTTTTATGCTTTTACCATCAGACGAAGTGTGAACGGATTTCCAAATATTAAATTTGCTTATCTCTAGTTCTAATCCTTTTAATTAGTGGCTTTTACTACCATCATTAATCCATAATCCTAAAACTGATGCACTGGAGCAAATTTACTAATCTTATCTATTATTTAGACTGTGTAAACTTACACTAGATGGTCTAAAGATGTGCCACATTTATCAAAGTGGTTCTTGCAGGATGATAAATTTGGTGCATCTGTGGACATTTTTGTGTAAATGTACATCAAATATTTGGCTTAATTTAAACATCTCAGCTGTGCCCACTTTCCTGTAGTGTAGTGTAAGTAGTGATGAGCGAAGTTTTAAAAAATTCGATTTGGCCGATTCGCTGAACTTCAACAAGAAATTTGATGCCACTCTGCCTAATCATATTCATCCCACAGTAGTGGGTCCTAAACAAAGATAAAATGTCATGGAAATATTTGCATCTCTTTTGTGTTTTAGACCCACTCCTGCTTTTGGGTTACAAATACTAAGCAAATACTGACCGTGTGAAAGAGGCCTTATGGATGCTCAGAATACAAGATCCTTTTTTTCTTTTTTCCTGAGGGATCAGAAAAACTGAAAAAAAAGGTGATGTCAACACAGATAAACAGGGACAATAGTGGTCCCATAACAGAGTGTGGATGGGGGCGAACATCAGTGGTAGTGACAGGGACAATAGTGGCTCCATGACAGAGAGGGGAGGGGGAGCAACACCAGTGACAGTTACAACAGTGGCCCCATGACAAAGTGGGGATGGTGGCCAGCAGCAGTGGCAGTAAGAGGGATAATAGTGGCCTCATGACAGAGTGGGTAGGTGGGGCAGCAGCAGTGGCATAAAGCACACAATGGTGGCAGATCACAGTAGTAGCAGAACCCAACAACAGCAGTTTGATAGGAAGGTCCAGTGGCACTCATATGCTGTTATACATTTAAAATGTACATATCAGTAGCCCACAAAACCCTATTGTAGGAATGGCAGTAGAGGCAGCAGACAGGTGGCATCAGGTGGGTGGCAACATCAGAATGGTGGCAGCAGCATGTGGCCAGAAGTAATGGCCCATTTTGCTGATCATTCCGGTGTGGCACCACAGTACAGTTTGATCATTAGTGGCAGAATGATCTATTCTGTTGCATCCGGCACCAGTGTCTGGAAATTCTGGTTGATCCATGACTGATTCATCTCTCAACAGTTTGGGAGAAAAGGTGAGTTCTCTTAGGGGTATCTATGCCTCACTGAACACCCGCTCTGATGCCATACTACTGGCCGGGCAGGAAAGCATGCCCATGGCAAGCTTGACCAGTTACAGCCACAATTCAAGTTTGCATGCCCAGTAGTTCAGAGGATCTTGGATCATGGATGGACTTCTGCTGCATGTCCTGCTGCTGGTGGCTGGTTTCTTCAGTAGGTGGTTGAAGAAAACTGCTCATCAGAGACACCAGACCTAAGTTGCTACATTTGGAGCTGGTGTTGCTCCTGTCCCCCTTCCCCTGTCATGGCAGTGGAGAGTGAGCACAGAGGGTCCCCCTGGTCAGACTTTCCTGAGGATGGGCGATGGCACTTGTAGACAGTGACCAACCGACTACACAGCCTGTCGCTATAGTGGTCAGTTTTTGCATTCCTCTCAAAATGCCCCCATTTTTGACTGGTAGAGAGAGTCTGACAATGTAGATAGCCAGCAGTCATTCCTTCGCCGGCTGTCAGTAAGCATACAAGAAAGCATACATCTGGCCATTTGTACAAGAGGCTAAAAAATTGGGTGAGCACTCTGCACTTGGTCTTAGTAATGGAACAATTTAATTAAACATCATAAAATCAATTTCTTATATAACATACAAGATAAATTAAAAATAAAAACTCTCATAAAATTATAAAGATCGCCGGTATGTATTGTCTTATCTCTTATACCTGACAAAAAGTCCACTTTCAGGAGTTCTATATTCCAGTAGAGTTATGGTGGTACTTTTATGATTAATTCCAATTGGATTATGTATATAAGTGTATATATATGTGTACATATACACATATATATGTGTGTCGCTGGTTTGTTAGTTGCCGCCAAAGATGGTTCTCCACTCCATGTGGAATTAAATATACAGTTCAGTTCTTTATATTATTATCCGTTGGTGTATATTATTATCTGTTGGTGTCGATTTGCGGCAAATTATATGTTGCACTTTTCTCGATGTGATAGCGCTTACATCAATGGTTACAATCTCATATAATTGTACTCCTCTTAACTTCCTGTAGTTGTTCATATTTCTTATTTGATTTGGCTAGGGTCAGGAGGCGCGGGTCAAAGCCGGCGTCTCGCTCCGTACTCCTCTAGCCAACTTGCCCGGGATCTCGCGAGAGTTGGAGCGATGTCTCGGGTTTACCTGGATCACGTGTTTATTTTCGTCTAGTATGATAGGAAGAGAGGATGCCTCGGGTAATACTTTCAATTATAGTTGTTTAAGCTTTTATTTCAGTTGTACAGCATGGCCATGCTTTATGATGCGGAGGTGCTTCCAACCAGGTATGCGATCCAGCCCCGACGTGTTTTGGGAACTTCTCCTTCCCTTCATCAGTGGTACCGCATTGCCTGTTTGCCTCCGCCTTTTATTGTCCCGATCAGTACCAATCTATGGATAACTGGATTTCCTTTGGAGTAGGAAGTCTTATGCGCTTTTTGGTGCGTTTTCAGTGTGGCTTTTCCAGCATATTTGCGTTTTTTGCACCATACATTCATTAAGTACTACTGAACGTTTTGTATAGAAAATATCTCATGTCCATGATTGCATTTGGAAGTTATTCATGATTCCAGTGGTTATCATTATAAAAAGGGAAAATCCATTTGTTAGTTTATAATGAACCTGTAAGGTCCCACAGCAAGGAATAAGGCGTCATATCACCCACCACTGGAGAAGGCCACTTTCAGTTATTTAGGCCCAGCACCCAGACAGAGGAGAGAGGTCCCACAGCAAGGAATAAGGCTTCATATCACCCACCACTGGAGACGGCCACTTTCAGTTATTTCGGCCAGCACCCAGACCGAGGAGTGAGGTCCCACAGCAAGGAATCATGCGTCATATCACCCACCACTGGAGAAGGCCACTTTCAGTTATTTCGGCCCAGCACCCAGACAGAGGAGAGATGTCCCACAGCAAGGAATCATGCGTCATATCAACCACCACCGGAGAAGGCCACTCTCAGTTATTTCGGCCCCAGCACCCAGATAAAGGAGAGAGGTCCCACAGCAAGGAATCATGCGTCATATCAACCACCACAGGAGAAGGCCACTCTCAGTTATTTTGGCCCAGCACCCAGACAGAGGAGAGAGGTCCCACAGCAAGGAATCATGCGTCATATCAACCACCACCGGAGAAGGCCACTCTCAGATATTTCGGCCCAGCACCCAGACTGAGGAGAGAGGTCCCACAGCAAGGAATCATGCGTCATATCAACCACCACCGGAGAAGGCCACTCTCAGTTATTTCGGCCCCACCACCCAGACAGAGGAGAGGTTCATTCAACTTTATGGTAAAGTTAAAAAAATGAGTATTCAATAAGAAATGCCCCGGAGTACAAGAATACATGGTTGGGGGGGAGGCAGTTATAAATGTCTGTTCTGCACAAGGGAGGGACAGGTCCCGTGGGATCCATGCCTGGTTCATTTTTATGAACGTCAGCTTGTCCACGTTGGCTGTGGACAGGCGGCTGCGTTTGTCAGTAATGACGCCCCCTGCCGTGCTGAATACACGTTCAGACAAAACGCTGGCCGCCGGGCAGGCCAGCACCTCCAAGGCATAAAATGCTAACTCTGGCCACGTGGACAATTTGGAGACCCAGAAGTTGAATGGGGCCGAACCATCAGTCAGTACGTGGAGGGGTGTGCAGACGTACTGTTCAACCATGTTAGTGAAGGTGGTGGTGCAGTTAGCTGTGGCGTGGAGACAAAACTTTTCCACATTTCTGCCATGCTAACCCTGCCCTCAGAGGAGCTGGCCGTGACACAGCGGCTTTGGCGACCTCTTGCTCCTCTTCTGCCTTCGCCTTGGGCTTCCACCTGTTCCCCTGTGACATTTGGGAATGCTCTCAGGAGCGCCTCTACCTGCGTGCGCTTGTACTCGCGCATCTTCCTATCACGCTCCAGTGCAGGAAGTAAGGTGGGCACATTGTCTTTGTACCGGGGATCCAGCAGGGTGGCAACCCAGTAGTCCGCACAAATTAAAATGTGGGCAACTCTGCTGTCGTTGCGCAGGCACTGCAGCATGTAGTCGCTCATGTGTGCCAGGCTCCCCAGAGGTAAGGACAAGCTGTCCTCTGTGGGAGGCGTATCGTCTTCGTCCTCCTTATCCCCCCAGCCATGCACCAGTGAGGGGCCTGAGCTGTGTCGGGTGCCACCCCGCTGTGAACCTGCTTCATCCTCATCCTCCTTCACCTCCTCATCCTCCTCGTCCTCCAGTAGTGGGCCCTGGCTGGCCACATTTGTACCTGGCCTCTGCTGTTGCAAAAAACCTCCCTCTAAGCCACTTCTAACAGACTGGCCTGAAAGTGCTAAAAATGACCCCTCATCCTCCTCCTCCTCCTCCTAGGCCACCTCCTCTTCCATCATCGCCCTAAGCGTTTTCTCAAGGAGAAATAGAAGTGGTATTGTAACGCTGATAACGGCGTCATCGCCACTGGCCATGTTGGTGGAGTACTCGAAACAGCGCAACAGGGCACACAGGTCTCACATGGAGGCCCAATCATTGGTGGTGAAGTGGTGCTGTTCCGCAGTGCGACTGAGGCGTGCGTGCTGCAGCTGAAACTCCACTATGGCCTGATGCTGCTCGCACAGTCTCTCCAGCATGTGCAAGGTGGAGTTCCACCTGGTGGGCACGTCGCATATGAGGCGGTGAGCGGGAAGGCCAAAGTTCCGCTGTAGCGCAGACAGGCGAGCAGCGGCAGGATGTGAACGCCGGAAGCGCGCACAGACGGCCCTCACTTTATGCAGCAGCTCTGACATGTCTGGGTAGTTGTGAATGAACTTCTGCACCACCAAATTCAGCACATGCGCCAGGCAAGGGATGTGCGTCAAACCGGCTAGTCCCAGAGCTGCGACGAGATTTCGCCCATTATCGCACACCATCAGGCCGGGCTTGAGGCCCACCGGCAGAAACCACTCGTCGGTCTGTTGTTCAATACCCCGCCACAACTCCTGCGCGGTGTGGGGCCTGTCCCCCAAACATATGAGTTTCAGAATGGCCTGCTGACGTTTACCCGGGCTGTGCTGAAGTTGGTGGTGAAGGTGTGTGGCTGACTGGATGAGCTGGTGGAAGCAGAGGAGGAGGAAGCTGGGTAGGAGGAGGAGGCTACAGGAGGCAAAGAATGATGCCCTGTGATCCTTGGCGGCGGAAGGACGTGCGCCAAGGAACTCTCCGCCTGGGGCCCAGCCGCCACTACATTTACCCAGTGTGCAGTTAGGGAGATATAGCGTCCCTGGCCGTGCTTACTGGTCCACGTATCTGTGGTTAGGTGGACCTTGCCACAAATGGCGTTGCGCAGTGCACACTTGATTTTATCGGACACTTGCATGTGCAGGGAAGGCACGGCTGTCTTGGAGAAGTAGTGGCGGCTGGGAACCACATACTGGGGGACAGCCATGGCCATCAGCTGTTTGAAGCTATCTGTGTCCACCAGCCGGAATGACAGCATTTCAAAGGCCAGTAGTTTAGAAATGCTGGCATTCAGGCCCAGGGCTCAAGGGTGGCTAGGTGGGAATTTACGCTTTCTCTCCAAGGTTTGTGAGATGGAGAGCTGAACGCTGCCGTGTGACATGGTGGAGATGCTTGTTGACGCAGGTTGTGTTGTCGGTGGCACATCCTCTGTTTGGTGGGCGGCAGGTGCCAACATTCCTCCCGAGGCGGAGGAAGAGGCCGAGGCAGCAGCAAAAGAGGGAGCCAGAGTGAGTTCCTTGCTTTTAAGGTGTTTACTCCACTGCAGTTCATGCTTTGCATGTAGATGCCTGGTCATGCAGGTTGTGCTAAGGTTCAGAATGTTAATGCCTCGCTTCAGGATCTGATGGCACAGCGTGCAAACCACTCGGGTCTTGTCGTCAGCACATTGTTTAAAGAAGTGCCATGCCAGGGAACTCCTTGAAGCTGCCTTTGGGGTGCTCGGTCCCTGGTGGCGGTGGCCAGTAGCAGGCGAACTCTCTTGGCGGCGGCTGGTCTGCTTTTGCCCCCTGCTCCCTCTTTTGCTACGCTGTTGGCTCGGTCTCACCACTGCCTCTTCCTCTGAACTATGAAAGTCAGTGGCACGACCTTCATTCCATGTGGGGTCTAGGACCTCATCGTCCCCTGCATCGTCTTACACACAGTCTTCCTGCCTGACCTCCTGTTCGGTCTGCACACTGCAGAAAGACGCAGCAGTTGGCACCTGTGTTTCGTCATCATCAGAGACGTGCGGACTCCGATGAGGTGGTATTCCCATGTCCTCATCATCAGGAAACATCAGTGGTTGTGCATCAGTGCATTCTATGTCTTCCACCACTGGGGAAGGGCTAGGTGGATTCCCTTGGGAAACCCTGCCAGCAGAGTCTTCAAACAGTATAAGAGACTGCTGCATAACTTTATTCAGTTTTTTGGCAAAAGCGGCAAAATCACTTGTCTTGTGACGTTTCAGCCTATTTTTGGCCTTCATCAGACTGTGTGAAGTGAAACGAATCCCACGCGGACTACGAATCCGGACGAAACCGACCTTCCTTAAAGATGACAAGGACTTTTGCGAAAAGTTCGAACAAATACTTAATAAATGTTCCTTTGATCTAATGACGTTAACAGTTACATACTTACAAGCAGCCATAACAAAAACGAAAGCTGAAGTTTCCTCCATAGAAGACCAACTAAAGACCACGATCCCTCCAGAAGAATATACTCAACTGCAAGAAAGAATTAATTCCACCCTGAGCCAACAACGCAAAGAAATGGAAGCAAGAAAGAGACAGAAATTCCTCAGAGACACTGAGGACTATAGGCTGAATAGGGTATACCATTGGCCGGACCAACAACGCACGTTTTTCTCCAGACGTCCGTCTTCAAGAGAATCTTCAAGAGCAAGTTCTGACAGCGACACTTACCCACAACAAAGAACGGGGGCTACATCATCCAGAGGCAGGGGAAGAAGAGGACAAAGAGGCGGCACCAATCAACTAACTACCAACTTACCAACAACCATCCGGGGGAACTCCAACATCACCACAAGATCCCAGGTACGATCTTTGGTCGTTAATATATCCGCTTACTCATTGAGTCCTGCTGAGTTATTTCTTTTGGAAAAAGGACTGTCATACTGTCCATCTAGACAGCTGGACACCTTTCAGCTGGATCTAGATCTTCAGAGACTATACCGAAATATACGCCTTAAGGTTCATTTTTCTAATCCTTCCCTCAACAGACCTATAATAGGAAGAAGTAGTGATGAGCGGCAGGTGCCATATTCGATTTCGACGAAATTCGCGAATATTCGTATGAATATTCGTTTCATATTCGTCGAAATCGAATATTCGTCATTTTTCTAGTTATCGCGATTAACATGCGATTTAAATAATCGCATATTGCGATTTTAACTTAAGGCTACTTTCCTATTGGTTTCATATCTAGAATTAGCGAGGATGACGAATATGACGAATGTATTCCTCAAATTCCTCAAAACGAAGATAACGAAGTATTCTACATCTTCGTTTTAGCAACCTATTCGTCAACTTCGCTAATTCTAGCAAATAGGAAGGTTGACTATAGAGACAGCTGTGTTAAATTCGCTATGCGATTTTTTTTTTTTTTTTTTTTTAATAAATAGAATAATAATAATATAATATAATATAATAATTTTATTAAGTAATATAATTATTGTATTAAAAAAAATAAAAATCGCATAGCGAATTTAACACAGCTGTCTGGTAAGTCAACCTTCCTATTTGATTGCTAGAATTAGCGAATAGCGAAGTTGACGAATAGGTTGCTAAAGCGAAGATGTAGAATACTTCGTTATCTTCGTTTTGAGGAATATGACGAATACATTCGTCATATTCGCTATTCGCTAATTCTACCAAGCCAACCATAACTTCCGTGCTCATGGAGCGTCCCCATCACCATGGGAACGTCTCCATATACTAAAATGTACTGTCGGATTTGAGGAATTACGTTGAAATCGCAATGCGATTAATTCAAGTTATATTAATCGCATTGCGATTTCAACTTAGAGCTGGGTTTATAATGGGTCAGCTTGCTAGAATGAGAACGAAGTTAACGAATATGGAATATAGCAGCAGTGCTAAGTTGAAATCACAATGCGATTAATTTAACTTAAAGTATTCGCATTGCGATTTCAACTTAGCACTGCTAGTGCATAGCTATATTCCATATTCGTTAACCCTTGGCATACTCCTCTCCACAAGCGTCCCCGTCACCATGGGAACGCCTGGTGGTTAGAATATACCATCGGATCTGAGTTAGATCGTGAAAACTCAAATCCGATGGTATATTCTAACACAGAGGCGTTCCCATGGTGATGAGGACGCTGAAGTTAGAGTATACCAACACGCGCATACATACCGGCTCCCTGCTGCCTGGAGGCACCTGTCCTCTGACAGGGCACTGTGATCTGCACTATTAACCCCTCAGATGCCGCACCTGAGGGGTTAATAGTGCGGATCCAGCACCCTATCAGAGGTCGGGTGCCGCCGAGTAACAGTGCGCCTCCCCACTATTAAAATCATTAATGGGCAGTGCGCCCTAATTCCCCCTCACCAGTATTACAAACAATAATTGGTGGCCAGTGCCGATCCCACCCCCTATTAAACATCATTGGTGGCCAGTGTGCGCCGACAATCCCTCCCCCGTATTAATTATCGCTGGTCAGTGCGCACTCAATCCCCCTCCCTCCCCAGTAAAAAATCATTGCTGGCAGTGCGCCCTCCCTCTCCCCCTCCCATCATTGGTGGCAGCGGCAGCTCCGATCAGAGTCCCAGCAGTGTAATGCTGGGGCTCCGATCGGTTACCATGGCAACCAGGACGCTACTGCAGTCCTGGCTGCCATGGTTAGTTAGTCAGCATTGTACTTACCTGCGCTGGGCCGCCGGGCGCTCCTTCTTCTCAAACTCACAGTTTAGGAAGGATCTAACGTTAGGAAAATTTAAATTCACACATAATCTAAATGCATCAGAAAGACAAGCTCTCTCCGCCCTTACGAAGCGAAAAGACCTTGTCATCAAACCAGCTGACAAAGGGGGTGCATTGGTAGTGATGGATAGGGATGGGTATATAAAGGAGATACAACATGAATTAGGAGACACAACAGTTTACAAAAGACTTGAAAAAGATCCCACCCAGCAGATTTCGGATAAGATTAGAGTAACACTACAACATTACCGAGAATGTGGAGTCATTGACGACACAATCATCACGTTTCTTACTAAGTCTAATCCCATCACACCAGTTATCTACACCCTGCCCAAAATACATAAGAGACTGAACAATCCCCCCGGACGACCGATAGTGGCTTCTACAGAATCTATACTTTCAACGCTGTCTATCCTCTTAGAAAAGGTTCTGACACCGATCATCAAAGAAACCAGATCATTCTTACTTGACACCTCTGCTTTTCTGTCGCTTCTGTACAACTTACCACCACTATCCTCATCCTCCATATTAGTAACCTGGGACGTAACCAGTCTATACTCATCCATTCAGCATCAAAAAGGCCTCACATCAGTCCGCAAACTTCTCCATCAACACATTCCGGACCATACTTTGATTGCATTCTACATGGACCTCTTAGTACTCATACTACATAATAATTTCTTCCTTTTTCAAGATGACTTCTTCCTACAGATACAAGGTACCGCGATGGGGTCCAATGTAGCACCTCCCTATGCAAACAGCTACATGTCCGATTTTGAGGAATCTTTCATATACACTCATTCTGATTTTTCCAAAGTAGTAATTTGGAAACGCTACATTGATGACATTTTTTGCATATGGGAGGGTACATTGGACTCCCTCTTGGATTTTCACTCATTTTTGAACTCCGTATACCCTGAACTCCAATTCACAATACATCATGACACCGTAGATATCAATTTCCTAGACACAACGGTTACAAAACACCCAGATGGTTCCATTTCCACGGATTTATACAGAAAACCAACTGACAGAAACAGCCTGCTACACTTTTCAAGCTTCCACTCACCAAATACAAAAAATCTCTCTCAATTCACTCACTCACAATTTAAACGTATCCAAAGGATAGTCAAATCTAAAACTCTCCAGCAAACCAGACTAACGGAAATGAAAGACCGTTTCCAAGAACGGGGCTATCCATACAGATTACTTAAAATTACTGATCATCCCAAGAAAAACAACATGAAGTCATCCAATAGAATCCCCTTTGTACATACCTACCATCCATGTACCCAAAAAGTGACTAATAGCATCAAAAGTCACTGGCATCTTCTACAAAAGGCATATCCAGAAGTAGTGGAATTCAAGAGTCCAATCCTACCATGTACACGCAGATCAAAAAATCTGAGGGACATGCTGGTCAAGGCAGATATAGGCCCTTCCACTAACATACCCAAACAAACTTTTCTACAAAAACAGAAATTTGGTACATTTCCCTGTATACATTGCCTCCAGTGTACACATATCACAAAAGGTCCACAGTTTTCTCACCCACTCTCTGGAAAAACATACAACATAAATAGTTTTTACACATGCGAGTCCTCGTACGTAGTGTACATTTTGAAATGTCCCTGTGGCAAAATTTACGTCGGAGAAACGACACAAAAGATACGCGACCGCATATGCCAACACAAATCTAAGATTAGACGAAAAGACCTTCTATCACCAGTCCCAGCCCATTTTGAGGCCTTAGGCCACCACATATCCCAGTTAAAATTTCAGGTTATTGACCACATAGGACCACAGAGGAGGGGAGTTGATAGATCCAGACTCCTCAAAAAGAGGGAAGCATACTGGATCCATACCTTGGATGAACTGGAACCTAAGGGCCTTAATAGGGAGTATGAAATTCAAAGCTATACCTGATCTCCCCCGTCTGGTACAATATTCAACAATGTACATTTTACGTATATTTTACTTATATAGATTACTAATGATATGTATCACCTTCCTTTTCAGATGACCTAGTTCTATAGTATCCTTTGGTGGGTGGAATATAGCCTCTACAATGTATAATCCTATTGGGTATGTATAGCTTCCACTTCCAGTAATATAGACGGGTAGACCTATATCCTATCACCAGGATTTAGTAAGTATTTCTGCTAGAGACGTTGACACACGTTTATTTATTCCTATTGGACATTCCTCCATATTAATCTTTCCCATAAATACCCATGATATATTACCATATTCAACTGCTAGTCACATTGCCAGTAACATTGCCCACAAAACTTGTGCGCATGCGTCAGTTGCCTGTATCGCACACCAGAGTGAGGCTTGGCACGCATCACTATGCGGCCTCGTCTCTTCCGGTCCACGTGCACCGAAGTCCGTCCTCTCTACTTCCGGGACGCCGGCTTAAGAATGTTTGCCGCGTCCCTGGCCAATATGCGACACATACCACAAGCAGGCATAGCCCTGCAGATGACGAACGCGCAGACCATCTTCCTATCTTTCCACACTAGCGGCTACAGGTACCTATTGAACTTATGAACTTATGAATTTATGGATCTTGCATCTTTTCCTTTGGTTATGATACAATTTGATCTTTTGGTTTCTCCTTGAAAATATACATCCCAGATATCTCCTATACAGTGGTGACTATGTATAAGATATTTAGATTGCACAAGATCCATTCTCCAAGCCGATGTTAAGGTGCCCTCTATTATCTGTAATATACCCTTTGGCATATAGCACATATGCTTATGAAATATACAATTAGTAACTCTCCCCTGGTGTCCTCCGAAATCCCTTATGGACCCAATAATGATTGACCTTCTTTGGTGTCTTTGGTGTAGTTGATACTAACCCTTAATCTCCGGCAGTGTACCTCATATATGAACTGTTTATGTATTTATTTATTTACGACATCTCGGACTTCTAATGAACTATAATTTTTTGGACATTTTCTTTGATATATGTTGCATTATGTTTTGTATCACGTTTGGAATCATACTTTATAATCATGTTCTGTAATCATGTTTGAAAACTACAATCATGTGACCTGACGATACTCTTATGACCATATACCTGTAAACATCCAATACTATTGTGTTAATTAATCACCACATGGTATCTACTGCATTTATTATTATTATTTTTGTACTTATTTTTGTACTTATTATTTTTATCACAGTCTGATGAAGGCCAAAAATAGGCCGAAACGTCACAAGACAAGTGATTTTGCCGCTTTTGCCAAAAAACTGAATAAAAATTTTCTAACCCCAACCAAACTGGAGTTCCTCTTTCTATTATACCGGGGTGGGAACCCTACTTCCAGTGGCGGAAATAAGCAGTGTGCCACAACGTTTCTCCTTGTGGTAACTTGAGGCTCAGACAGTTTCCCTGATATGCATGGGGGTGATGTGACAGACTGATGGGCTTGGTTTTCAGTTGCCATCTGTGCGCTTTCTGCAGAAGACTGGGTGGGAGATGATGTTGTGAACATGCTGGATCCACTGTCGGCCACCCAATTGACTAGGGCCTGTACCTGCTCAGGCCTTACCATCCTTAGAACGACATTGGGCCCCACCAAATATCGCTGTAAATTCTGGCGGGTACTGGAACCTGAGGTAGTTGGTTTACTAGGACGTGTGGCTGTGGCAGAATGGCCACGTCCTCTCCCAGCACCAGAGGGTACACTAACACGACCGCGTCCGCCTCCCTTACTAGATGTTTTCCTCATTGTAACCGTTCACCAAGCACCACAATAAGGAAAAAAATATTTGGCCCAATGTATTGATTTCAAATTCAGGCCTTTTTTTACAGGCACCTACCACTATCTGCCTATTTTTATATGTAGCGTATTACACTAATCCAGGCACAGCAGTAAACACTTATTTAGGGGAACATCTCTTTTAGGGCTAGTATTTAGGCCATGGATGAAAGGTATCCTTTTATGGACAGATTTACAATTGGCCTGCAACAGCTGGGACACCAGATTCAGGGTATTGCTATTTTGGCAGATTAATTTCACCCCAGAACAAAATATATGTTTTGGCGGACACTATGAAATCTGGCCTGCAACAGCTGGGACACCAGATTCAGGGTATTGCTATTTTGGCAGATTAATTTCACCCCAGAACAAAATATATGTTTTGGCGGACACTATTCTATTTTTCCAGCCACAGTTGAAACCACTGATTTATGGTATTGCTATTTTGGCAATTGAATTTCACCCCAGAACAAAATATATGTTTTGGCGGACAATATGAAATCTGGCCTGCAACAGCTGGGACACCAGATTCAGGGTATTGCTATTTTGCCAGATTAATTTCACCCCGGAACAAAATATATGTTTTGGCGGACACTATGAAATCTGGCCTGCAACAGCTGGGACACCAGATTCAGGGTATTGCTATTTTGGCAGATTAATTTCACCCCAGAACAAAATATATGTTTTGGCGGACACTATTCTATTTTTCCAGCCACAGTTGAAACCACTGATTTATGGTATTGCTATTTTGGCAATTGAATTTCACCACAGAACAAAATATATGTTTTGGCGGACAATATGAAATCTGGCCTGCAACAGCTGGGACACCAGATTCAGGGTATTGCTATTTTGCCAGATTAATTTCACCCCGGAACAAAATATATGTTTTGGCGGACACTATGAAATCTGGCCTGGAACAGCTGGGACACCAGATTCAGGGTATTGCTATTTTGCCTGATTAATTTCACCCCAGAACAAAATATATGTTTTGGCGGACACTATTCTATTTTGCCAGCCACAGTTGAAACCACTGATTTATGGTATTGCTATTTTGGCAATTGAATTTCACCCCAGAACAAAATATATGTTTTGGCGGACACTATGAAATCTGGCCTGCAACAGCTGGGACACCAGATTCAGGGTATTTCTATTTTGGCAGATTAATTTCACCCAAGAACAAAATATATGTTTTGGCAGACACTATGAAATCTGGCCTGAAACAGCGGGGACACCAGATTCAGGGTATTGCTATTTTGGCAGATTAATTTCACCCCGGAACAAAATATATGTTTTGGCGGACACTATGAAATCTGGCCTGCAACAGCTGGGACACCAGATTCAGGGTATTGCTATTTTGGCAGATTAATTTCACCCCAGAACAAAATATATGTTTTGGCGGACACTATGAAATCTGGCCTGCAACAGCTGGGACACCAGATTCAGGGTATTGCTATTTTGCCAGATTAATTTCACCCCAGAACAAAATATATGTTTTGGCGGACACTATTCTATTTTGCCAGCCACTGCTGAAACCACTGATTTATGGTATTGCTATTTTGGCAATCGAATTTCACCACAGAAAATAATCTATCCTTTGCCAGACAGCAGACAGTATTATACTTGTCTAGCCAAAGCTGGAACACCAGATTTAGGGGATTGGTATTTGGGCAATTGTATTTAACCCCTTAATAAAATATAGAAATTGCTATCCTGAGTTTCTAGGGGTGACAATTAGCACAGCCAAGCCCCTGATGTAGGATATAGCAAAAAAAAAATAGTATTAATGGATTGATGGACTTTGTGGCAGCTTCTTCTGGTGCACAACAAGTCACAAAATGGCCGCCGATCAACCCAGAAAATAAGTGACAGAAAAACGCTCTGTGCAGCCTAAAAACCAGTGCCATTAGTAGGCATGGCTGTGATGGGCTCTTAGGGCAAGAAGTAAAATGCTAGCTGATTGGCTGCTGTGCAGCCCTTCAGAAAGCGGGAAGAAATCGCCGAACAACGGACCCAAACCCAAACTTTTTTGAAAATGTCCGGGTTCGGGTCCGTGTCCCGGACACCCCAAAATTCGGTACGAACCCGAACGATGCTCGGACTCTTCGCTCAACACTAGTCTGCTCACCTGTAGGCCATGAGTGCAATATTTTATGGGATTCGTTAGGCTACAGATCCTCACTTCCAATTCTTTATATAGTCTGCTCACCTGTAGGCCATCACTGCAATGTTTCATGGGGTTCGCTCAAGTTCACACTCTAATACGCACTCTATTGGCTTCAAGTATGGTACTGGATACAGAAAAATACTGATTTTTTGCACTACACCAGGCCAGAGATAATGGAAATTTTACAATACACACTGTATTGGCTTGCTGTAATGTACTAGATACAGTGAAATACAGATTTTTTGCACTACACTAGCCCAGAGATAATGTATTTTTAAGACACACACTGTATTGGCTTGCTGTGATGTACTAGATACAGAAAAATAAAGATTTTCAGCACTACACTAGCCCAGAGATAATGTAATTTTTACAATACACACTGTATTGGCTTCCAGTAAGGTATTGTATACAGAAAAATACAAATTTTTTGCACTACACTAGACCAGAGAAAATGTAAATTTTACAATACACACTGTATTGGCTTGCTGTAATGTACTGGATACAGTGAAATACAGATTTTTGGCACTACACTAGCCCAGAAATAATGTAATTTTTACAATACATACTGTATTGGCTTGCTGTAATGTACTGGATACAGAGAAATAAAGATTTTTGGAAATACACTAGCCCAGAGATAATTTAATTTTTACGATACACACTGAATTGGCTTGCTGTAATGTACTGGTAACAGAAAAATAAAGATTTTCAGCACTACACTAGCTCAGAGATAATGTAATTTTTACAATAAACACTGAATTGGCTTGCTGTATTGTACTGGATACAGAAAAATAAAGATTTTTGGCACTACACTAGCCCAGAGATAATGTAATTTTTACAATACACATTGTATTGGCTTCCAGTAAGGTATTGTATACAGGAAAATACAGATTTTTGGCATTACATTAGTGCTGAATACTGTATATACGGTTGCTGCCTGAATGCACACACAGATGTGCCAAAAACTAATTAACTATGGCCAAAATATAAATCACTGGACTAATTAATATAACATTTGCGGATTGAACGCACACACAGATGTTGCACAAGTTAGGTTAATTTCCCCACAACAAATAATTTCTCTGATGGTGCAGTGTATATCTCAGTACTAGGCACATTATAGTGAATAAGCCCCTTTTTATAATGTCTGCCCAACAAACTGCTTTATGATAGTGCAGTGTATATCTCAGTACCTGGCACACTATAATGAATCGTTAATTTCTAACGATAATTTGTTTTCCCTTAGTCCTAACAGCAGCACAGATGGGGTTAACCACCCCCCGTGGACTGGCGGAATGTTTAATGAGCCCAAGACTAATAACTCAATTTAACAATTAAGTATCTCCTTAAAAGGAGGAAGTCAACCCCCAGCCCACTGTGTTTATAGCAAGAAAAAAAATAGACTTACTAGGGTGGGAAATTTGTGTGCTGCTGTTAGGACTAAGGGAAAAAAATTATCGTTAGAAATTAACGATTCCCTTACGTCCTACCAGCAGCACAGATGGGGAGATAGCAAGAAGAAACCCCTAGGGAGGGCCTTCCTGCCTGGCAGAACTAAGAAAAGTCTGCCCAAAGGCCGAAAACTCAGCTAGACTGGCATCTAGTCTATAATGGGAGATGAATGTCGATTCAGAGCTCCAGGAGGCAGCTTTGCAAATCATGTTGAGAGGCAGAAGACTCCTCTCGGCAAAAGAAGTAGCCACAACTCTAGTAGAGTGGGCCTTCACGAATCCCGGAGGGTCCAGAGATTGTGGAAACAAAGGATTCCTTAATAGCCTCCTCAATCCACCGACTGATGGAAGGTTTGGATGCCTTATAGCCTTTAAACTTACCGGCAACAGGATTAGCAGATTCTCATCTTTCCTGAACTCCTTGATCTATCCACATAGATCCGGAGACATCTCGAGACGTCCAGAGGATGTCTAGCAGGTTCCTAGGAGGAGGTGGTAGATGTCGACAGAACCGGGAGGAATATCACCTGGCTGATGTTCTGGAAGGAAGGAACTTTAGGCCTACAATATGGGAGGAATCTAAGAAGGTCCTGGTCATGTAAGAAAATGGTATAGGGCTCATGTGCTGAGAGAGCTTGAAGCTCAGAGACCCTCTTGGCCAAAGTCACTGCAAGGAGAAACACAAACTTCCAAGTGACGAACTTGATGTCCACCTCCTCTCACGGTTCAAAGGGGGGAGATGCTAACCCCCTGAGAACTACTGAAAAACCCATTGAAAAAAAGGGGTCTCAGTACTGTAGGCTTTAATCTTTCAGCTCCTTTAAGGAACCGTTTGATCAGCGGGTCCTGAGAAAAAAGCCTGTTAAGGCAAGCTGAGATGGCTGAAACTTGAACCTTCAGAGTAGAAGGGCAAGGCCTCTATCAAGGCCGTCTTGCAGGAACTGAAGGATAGCGGAGAGGGGCGGATCTGCAGACGCCACCTCAGTTGAGGTACAACAGGATGAGAATATCCTCATAATACAAGAGTAGGCTCTCTTGGTAGAGTCCGCTTTAGAATGAGACAGCGTTCTCAGGACCGACTCTGAAAGCCCTTCTATTCTGGGAAGGGACTGATCAACCTCCAGGCTGTCAGGTTGAATCTGTGCAGATCTGAGCAGAGGTGAGTGTCCCACGACACCAGGGTCTGCTGTGGGGGGAGCCTCCAATATTGTCCTCGACTCAACTGGGTGAGCTAGGTAAACCAGGATCTCTTCGGCCAAAACAGTATGATGGCTATAACCAAGGCCTGATCCTGACAGATTTTCATCAATACCCTCGGTATCATGGAAAAGGGAGGGAAGATGTAAGCCAGCCTGAACCTCCAGGATATTGACAGAGTGTCTAACGCCAGGGGGTTGTCCTCCCTGTAAAGGGAGCAGAACCTCTCCACCTTGGCATTGAACCTTGTTGCCATGAGATCTACCTCTGGCATACCCACTTGAGGACTATCTGCTTGATTCTCCGGATGTAAAGACCACTCCATCGACGGAAGACCGCGGCTCAGCCGCTATCATATTGAAGGAGCCTTGGATGTGGATCGCAGATAAGTGGGAAGGTACAACTCTGCCTAATCCAGAATCACCCCGATCTCTGACAGGAGGGGAAGTGATCTCGTGCCTCCCTGCTGGTTGATGTAAAGTACCGCAGTCACATTGTCTGACTGGACTTTCACTGCTTTGCCCCGGATCTGCGGGGCTAAGTGAAGGAGGGCTAGCCGGATAGCTTGAATCTCGCGGAGATTGGATGAAAGAAGCCACTCCTGAGGAAACCAGGTCCCGTGAACTGGAGAGTCGTCTAGGTGAGCGTCCCAGCCTACTTAGGACGCATCCGTAGTCAATATGACCCAGATTGGCTGGGTCATAGACTTCCCGTCTAAAAGATGGCACCACCATCTGAGGGAATACCAAGTTTGCCAAGTCAGGGAGCACAGGGAGTTTAGCCCAGCAGGGCTGCCATTGCATTAGGAGAGGACCTCCGACTGTAGAGGGCGGAGGTGCCATAGAGCCCAAGGGACTGCTTCCGCAGACGCTGACATGAGCCCCAACATCTTCATGAGAGTCCGGATTGGAACTCGCCGGGGAAAGGAACTTGCTGTGTTCTGAACCCGGAATCTTCTTTCTGGAGTCAACTGGAGCGACATCCCAGTGGAGTCGGTTATGAAGCCTAGATATCTTACTGAAGTCGACGGGCTCACGTTCGACTTCTACCAGCTGATGATCCAACCTAGGTGGAACAGAAAGGAGATTGTTACCTGAAGAAGTTGGGTTAGGACTGCTAGAGCAGAGGCTTTCAAAGCCAGTCGTCCAGATAAGGAATGATGGTCAGTCCTTGAAGCCTCAAAGCCGCCACCACAGAACCACCACCTTGGTAAAGTGTGAGGGGCAGAAGAAATGCCAAAGGGAAGGGCAACAAACAGAAGATGCCTGACGACACCGGACACCTGGACCGTGATCCTGATATGCTTCCTGGAACCAGGATAGATCGGGATGTGCAGATATGCATTCTTGAGGTCCAGGGTTGCCATCACGTCTCCAGGATTGATGACGTGAACTACTGACCTGATGGTTTCTACACGAAACTTCACCTTCCTTATAAATCGATTGAAATATTTCAGATCGATAATCATCCGGAGATCTCCTGAAGCCTTGGGAACCAGAAAAACTGGTGAATAGATCCCTAGGCCCCATTCTCCTGCTGGAACTTCCTCCAGAGCCCCTTTGCAAATGTAGTCCTGAATGTAAGCCTCTAGGATCGCCTCCTTGGCAGCTTGTAGAAGGTTGATCTTGACAAACCTGTCCAGAGGAATATAGGTGTTGTTGACTAAATAACCGTTGGAAATGATATTCAGGACCCAGGGATCCGAGATCTCTTGGAACCATTCTTCTCAGAATTGGGAGAGACGACTCCCGACGGGTACATGAAGCTTAGGAATGGGGAAGCTTATTGGCAGGATGGCAGGAGTAACGGGAATTAATCAAGAGCCTCGAAGAGGCCCGTAGTCAGGAGGTGGATTTTCCATCTTAGGCTCCTCCACGAGAGCACCTCAAACCCTTTCGCTGTGCTCTCCAGTCACTACAAGAGCTTGTTTGCTGGCCAAACCTGCCACCGCGGTCTTGTCTGCCCTGCCCTCGAAATGACTGCTGGGGAAGGCTCTTCACCTTCTAGTCTGAAAGGCCCTCCATGAACTTATCCAGCTCCAAACCGAACAAACAGTTGGGCTCGAATGGAAGGCCATATAAGCTGTATTTTGAGGAATTGTCAGCGACCCAAGGCTCAAGCCAAAATGAAATATGGGCCGCCGATCCCAGGGCCATGCTATATATAGGCCCCTGACATTATTTGATAGTATTGTTACAGGGTGCCAAAGGCGCACTTGGTCTCCCATGAGCCACAGACCTACTGCTTAGCTTCAAGAGCAAGGATCTGTGTTTGGCCTCGTTCCCAGGACTTGCTTTGCTAGTGGGAAGCTCCCTCACTAGCTTCAACTGGAGCTGTGCGGTATCGCACAAGAAGTCCGTAGCCAGGTTGATGGTCTTGAAAGCAGCCAGTATGTCGTCCTGGAAAAAACCTCTGGTTCACATCACTTGAATTTGATCCAGGCGAGATCGTAGGAATGTAGAGACTTCAAAAGCCGCTATGGCTGTGGAAGCGGAAGCCGCAGCTGCCGTAACACCACGTCTTAGTATGCACTCTGCAAGGGGGTCCTGCAGCTAGACCCATCGCTGCAGGAACCAGAGTGCGCTTGGACAACTTGGCAATAGCCATGTCCACCTTGGGAATGGATCCCCACGAATCCACCAAGGGTTAAGCCATCGGGAACATGGATTCAAACTTCTTTGTTAAAACCAGACCTTTTCCAGGTTTTTTCCACTCTATATCATGATAGAGGAGGGTCTCATCCGCTCTGAAGACACGATGTGCCCGAGTAGCGGGAACGGGAGGCTCCCCACAGTCAACATCATGGTCCCCCGACCTGATGGACTTGAGCAACTTCTGTGTCTTTCCAGGGGAGAAAACACTAAGTCAGCTCCTCCTCATCTGAGGAGGAAGAAACTAAGGAGACCAAGAAGGTCTCTCTACTGGGACAGAGGTCTCCATAGGGGCCTGGGCACGAATAGGAAGCCTTTCCATCCAGCAGGCCTATGACTCCTTTAATAGAGCCATTGATACATATCCTGCAATGTAGGTTCACTAGAGGTCAGAAACCTCTAACGGCAGCTGCAACACCTGGTGTAGGTTAAGTCAACAGACCCAGGGATTCCCAACCGGTCTCTCAAGCTGGTCTTAGCCCAGACCTAAGCTGTTTAGCTTCTGCGATCTCACGAGTGCAGGTATGATCAGCTTACAATAACCGTTGACTTCTGCAATGGTAGCAGGATAGATGCTTCCTCTTGGAATCCACTTTCCTGCCTTCCGAATCCCGCGGAGAAGACATCGCTGCGGGAAAAAAAGGGACAAATAAAACATTTGTAAACCACCTAACTACGCAGGAAAGGAAGAAAAACAGGCCGGAGGCAGCTGAGGAAAAAAACACCACAAGTGGAACAACACCAATTTTAGGACTCTGGGATCTAGCTGAAAAGCATATGTAGCCAGAGACTGAACTGGAGCACACAGCCTCCCAAAATAGGGGAAGGGAGGGATAGCCAATCCACCCTTCCCCCAGTAAATCCTCCACAGGAAGATGCATAAAAGAATCGCATCTACGAAAAAAATCGTGCCCGTGAAAAAATCATGGCCGGATTACCCGGAGGTCATGCAAAAGGAGAGTCCCCGCGTCACCTCTGGAAGATGGCGGCGCACAAGGACCGGGAAACCTGGACCAAGGACGCCGCCAAAATACCCCAGCCAGGCGCAACTGCGCGGGGCCGGCAGCAAATAAGCTGCCGGCTAAACTGACAAGGTACCTAGGAAAAAATGGCAACGCCGTTACCCAAACGATAAAAAGGCTCCCCGCAGTTTCCATAAGAAAGGGGGGAACAAACCGCCTAGTCCACCTGTCCAGGAGGACAGAAAAAAACACAGTGGGCTGGGGGTTGACTTCCTCCTTTTAAGGAGATACTTAATTGTTAAATTGAGTTATTAGTCTTGGGCTCATTAAACATTCCGCCGGTCCTGCCAGTCCACGGGGGGTGGTTAACCCCATCTGTGCTGCTGGTAGGACGTAAGGGAATAAGCCTCTTTTTATAATGTCTGCCAAACACACTGCTTTATGATGGCGCAGTGTATATCTCAGTACCAGGCACACTGTAGTGAATAAGCCCCTTTTTATAATGTCTGCCTAACATACTGCTTTATGATGGTGCAGTGTATATCTCAGTACCAGGCACAATGTAGTGAATAAGCCCCTTTTTATAATATCTGCCCAACACACTGGTAAATGATGGTGTGTTGTAGATGTCACTAATCTGAAATCTTTCTGTCTTTTAGAAGTTAAAAAAGCGATTTTAAAGCCCTGCACTATCTGTCCCTTCCTGTGACGCCTGTCCCTAGTGCTGCAGCAAACCCCTTCTTAAAAAAAAAAATATACGGTGCTGCACTGCTGTCAAACACACACTCTAGTCATTAAAAGGACTGTTAGGTCTTTCAATAAGGTTTTTGGAGTGAAATCAGTAAGTTGAGAGCAAAACGCTATCTATCCCTGCCTACTGTCTGCTCTCCCTGACGCTGAATGAGCCGTGCGCCGGACCTCAGCTCCTATATGAAATGGTATCACGTGTTCCGGCCAGCCAATCAGTGTAAGGTTTACAGCTAACATGGCTATGGCCTTACACTGAGGGGAATTACCGTATTTTTCGCCCCATAAGACGAAATCCCCCCGCCCCCCCAATGAAAAATGCCCCTGCGTCTTATGGGGCGAATGCTGACATATAACATCACAGTCTTGCAGACTGCGATGTGTTAGTGGGAAGGGACTGGGAGGAGGGGCTGGAGGCTGGCAATTGCAGCGGGAGCAGGTTCATTCACTGTACTCTGGCCTCGCCGCTCACAATCTGCAGTATAGGAATATAAAATCTCTAATTCAATTCAAGTTAATTAAAGATGTGCCCTCACTTGTAATATCTACTCAATAACAGCTCCTGTAGAATGCAGACAGGCCGGGCAGGCAGACGGCAGCATAACTCACTGATGTCACGTGCCTGCGCCGTCTACTTTATGAATGAAGCAGGCGGCGCAGGCAAGTGACGTCAGTGAGTTACGCTGCCGCCCTCCCTCCCGGCCTGCCTGCATTCTACAGGAGCTGTTATTGAGTAGATATTACAAGTGAGGGTGCATCTTTAATTAACTTGAATTGAATTAGAGATTTTATATTCCTGTACTGCAGACTGTATATCTGGATGGCACTGTTATGGGGTGGGGGTGGGGGGATCTGTGGATGACATTTTTTGGGAGACATCTGTGGATGGCACTATTATGGGATGGGAGATCTGTGGATGGCACTGTTATGGGGGACATCTGTGGATGGCACTGTTATGGGGTGGTGGACTGTGGATGGCACTGTTATGGGGTGGAGTCTGTGGAAGACACATATATAACAGTGTCAACCACAGATCCCCCCCTCCATAACAGTGTCATCCACAGATCCCCATAAAAGTGTCATCCACAGATACCCCCATAACAGTGTTTCCTCCACAGATCCCTCATAAGTGTCAGCCACAGATCCCCCATAACAGTGCCATCCACAGACCCCCCCCCATAATAGTGTCATCCACAGATCCGCCATAACAGTTCCATCCATAGATCCCCCATAACAGTGTCCTTCACAGATCCCCCCATAACAGTGTCGTCCACAGATCCCCCATAACAGTGCCATCCACAGATCCCCCATAACAGTGTCCTTCACAGATCCCCCCCATAATAGTGCCATCCACAGATCCCCTATAACAGTTCCATTCACAGATCCCCCATAACAGTGTGGCATCCACAGATCCCCCCATAACAGTGTCATTCACAGATCTCCCATAACAGTGCCATCCACAGACCACCTTTAGTTCAAAACCCACCAAAAGCACACCTTTTAAAAATATTTGTTTTCTTATTCTCCTCCCCAAAAACCTAGGTGTGTCTTATGGGCCGTGCGTCTTATAGGGCAAGAAATATGGTACTTACCTGTACCTTCATTGGCTGCTTAGAAGGCAGCAAACGTGCGGGGAGGAGACATGAGCAATGCGACGAATACTGTACATATAATATTCACATATAAGCTGTTAATATGTGAGATAAACTTTTGGATGGCAGTGTCCCTTTAAGAGACAATGTCAAAAAGACCTTTAACCTCCCTTGTTCTTCAACATTCAGAAACCTGCGGTGAAAATAAACCTCTATTGAGTTTCCATCCTCTCTTTAAAGGCACACAATAACCATAGAGACTTCTTCTGTGATACCTATGCCCTTGTCACGCATAACCATCAGAATTATCATTTTTATTTTCTTCAGGAATGGCAATGAAAAATCCATTATATTATGGAAATAAAATAACATGCTTTGGCATGATTTCATACTGAGTCATTATTCATTCCTACTACTGTTGGCATATTATTTTTACCTTCCTCATGATGCATTTTTTCCTTCATAATAGAAGAAATTTCCAAAGTTGCTGTAAATATGAGACATGACAGATTTAATTATTACAATTAAGAAACAGAGATCCCCAAAGGGAAACAAAATGAAAATATGTTGTAAAATAAAACGGTGGCGGATTAGCTGACACCCAACAGGAACAGGAATACATTTTTTTTCGCCGCAAATATTCGATTATCTACCAGCAGGAATTTTTAATATGCAAAAATGTTCACTGGCAGCACGAATCCCCTGCTCCCATCTGTGCTCAGATACATTTAAATCCGTAGCTTTGTAATAAAAGCTAAATTAAATTATCATCAAGATTTCTATTGTTTTAAGAAGAGGTTATGAGAATGTAATAATGTCACATTACTGCCTTACTATAATCACGTAAAGTATGTGATTCTCAATGTGATCAAGTGCCATGACGTAGTCATCTATTTTTTCATCTCTTTTTTTTTTCCACTTCAAGATGAAAAATTGCGACATTCAGTTTTTTGAAAATAAATGTCAATCTTTCGATAATGAAAATGTAAATCTGTCCTGGTCATATCATGAACACACAGGTGCATGGCTTATTACAGTTGCAGTATAAGGAGCGGGGCATCTGGTTGTAATATGATATGATCAAGCAATTAAGCCACTGCAAGCAGAGATGTTGAAAACCAAAATTGGGTGCAATTTTAAGATACCTGAAGGTGCCTCGTTCATCTGTACAAACAATTAATACTCAAGTACGAACAAGATGGGAATGTCCAGCCATCATACCTCTCAGGAAGAAGACGTGTTCTGAGTCCTAGAGATGAATATGCTTTGGTCAGACATGTGCATATCAACCCAAGAACAAAAGCAAAAGACCTTGTGAAGATGATGGCAGAAGCTGGTAAGATTGTGTCAATATCCACAATGAACCGAGTACTGTATCACCATGGGCTGAAAGGCCACTCTGCCAGGAAGAAGCCATTACTCCAAAAGAAACGTAAAAAAGCCAGATTAATGTTTGCAAATGCGCACAGGAACAAAGACCTACATTTTTGGAGACATGTTCTGTTGTCTGACAAAACTAAAATTTTACTTTTTGGCCATAAGGGCCATCGTTACGTTTGGAGGAAAAAGGGAGAAGCTTGGAAGCCTAAGAACACCATCCCAACTCGGGGGTGGCAGCATCATGTTATGAAGGGGTTGTTTTGCTGCAGGAGGGACTGGTGCACTTCACAAAATAGATGGCATCATGAGGAAAGAAAATTATGTGAAAATACTTAAGTAACATCTCAAGACATAAGCCAGGCAGTTAAAGCTTGGGCGGAAATGGTTTTCCAAATGGACAATGACCCGAAGCATACTGCAAAAGTGGTTTCAAAGAGGCTTAAGGATAAGTCACAAAGTCCTGATCTTAATCCTATTGAAAATTTATGGGCAAAGCTGAAAAGGCAGGTTACATCAGTTTTGTCAGGAGGAATGGGCCCAAAGTGCGACCAACTATTGTGAAAAGCTTGTGAAATGATATCCAAAACGTTTGACCCCAGTCATACAGTTTAAGGGCAATGGTACCAAATATTATTTAAATGTATGTAAACTTTTGACTTTGCAGAAAGTAATAAAAATGCCTTAAAACATTTTCTCTCTCTCATTAGTCTGGCATTTGGCAAATAATAATAATAATAATAATTATGGTAATCCTAATTGACCAAAAACAGGAAAGGTTTATTCTGATTTCATGTCAGATATTGAGAAAAACATGCATATGTGTCTCTGGTTGGTCCCATCGCTGTTTCTATTACACAGCTAGAACCTGTGCAGGACTTCATTCTCCAGATGAACTGTATTGTTAGCAAAAAGAGGATGGAGAATTAAACCAAGCTTAATACACCTGGATCTTCTGCCCTTTGTGGCAAAGCCTGACACCACAATGGAGGATCCAGCTTGCTATGGCACCACTTAACGTTTCTGTAAGCCACTGGTAACATCCTGTCTGTTAGAAGCTCCCTTAATGGTGTTGTCTGATCTCAACATTTATGGCATATTAACAGTGCTGGCCTTAGGGATGTGTGACCGCACAGGGCCCGTGACCCTGGACTCCAGAAGAGGTGTCAACCAAACAGGTCAATTTGCTGGGCACACAGTCAACAAGTCAATTCACCTGGTTTCTAGGCACCCTAGGTTTCTAGGAACTCAGTTGTACCTGTGTCCACAGGATATAGAATTAATTGAGAGATATGCAGAGAAGATACAAGGTGGAGAAGGAACCTAGTAATGTTCCTCCACTAGGAACCTCCTAGTGCTGGGAGACGTACATGGAGGGGAGGTAAGTGATTTCTCTTCCATTATAGGTTGTAACTTACTAGTAGTTTTAATTCTCTCCTTGTGTAATGCAGTCGAATAGCCCATAAAAACATCCTAAAAATTCTGGGCGCTGTAGTTCTCTCCTATTATTTGCCTCTCCATGCCATGTTTACTGATGCCCCATAACAACAGTCTGCACATGCTAAGAGTTGTAGTTCTCTACTCTTTTACCTCCTCCCTGTATTGTCCTCTAATTTCCAATAATAACAATCTAGTCATCATGGGACTTGTAGTCCTCTTGTCACTATTATGATGTTCTGCAGCATCTGAGGTGTGTATTAGGCTACATTCACATGACAGTGAAAAAAACTTCTGATAAAAACGGCAAAATGGTCTGCTTTTAACTGACATTTTTTTCACTGGTGCCTGATGCCTTTCTGAGAAATGGACATTTAAAATGAACCCTTCAATTCAATGAAGCCTGTTGGTATGTGAAAATGGACAACATAAAATACGTTCTATTTTTTTATGTCCGTTATTCACTGGTAGAGTTGAGCGGACACCTGGAAGTTCGGGTTCGACGGGTTCGGCCGAACTTCACAAAAAATTTGTGTTCGGGACCCAAACTTGACCCGAACCCCATTGAAGTCCTGTAAAGGGCTAGAGGGCTGCAAAGGGCAGCAAAATGTGGGTAAGTGCCCTGCAAACAAATGTGGATCGGGGAATAACCTAAAATAAAATAGATAGATATTAAAAATTATTAACCTGCAACTCGGAGGAGGAGGTGGATGTGGAGTCAGAGGTTGAGGAGGCGGTGAATGTGGTGTTGTAGGTGGAAGTGGCGAAGGAGGAGGAAGAGGTAGCCAGCTAACAATGTTTTTTTATTTTTATTGGGGTAGCCCCCAAAATAATTGGACAAAAAAAAAAAAAAGAAATCAAAGAATAAGTGCACCTGAGTACAAGAATGTATGGTTGAGGCGGGTATAAATGTCTATTCTGCACAAGGTACAGAAAAGTCTTGGGGGATCCAAGCCTGGTCTATTTTAATGAACGTGAGCTTGTGGACAGGCGGCTGTGTTTGTCTGTAATGACGCCCCCTGCTGTGCTAAATACACGTTCAGACAATACACTGGCCACAGGGCAGGCCAGCACCTCCAAGGCATAAAGGGCAAGCTCAGGCCATGTGGACAATTTGGAGACTCACAAGTTAAATGGGGCAGAACCATCAGTCAGTAAGTGTAGGCATGTGCACACGTACTGTTCCGCCATGTTATTCAAATGCTGCCTCCTGCTAAGACGTTCTATTTCAGCTGGTGGTGCCGGTTGCTGTGGAGTGGTGACAAAGCTTTTCCACATGTCGGCCATGCTAACCCTGCCTTCTGAGGTGCTGGCCGTGACCCAGCTGCATTGGCAACCTCTTCATCCTCCTCCTCTGCCTTCACCTTGTGCTTCCACTTGTCCCCCGGTGTCAGTTGGGAATGTCCTAAGGAGTAGAGATGAGCGAACTTTAAAAAAAAGTTTGGCGTTCGGGTTGTGGTAATCGCCACATCCCGTTATGGATTCCACTACCGCGGACTATCCCGGCATATGGAATCCATAAGGGGCGGCTTCCACGAACCCGAACTGTTGAACAGCCGAAGGACCTGGGGTAACGTCACCGTCATGTGATCAGTGCAGGGGGCGTGGCTCAGCACGGGATCAAATAATAATTTTTATTGCAACTCGCACGCCCCACCCACCTCCCATCATACATATACCCCTTCATTATACATACCTGCACCTCCTGACGAAGCCTGGTGGTGAAACACGTGTCGTGGTGGCTGTTTGACTGGGGTCTGTTTGCACTGCGCTACTATGGGTATGCCTTGTTATTTTCCGGTGTATCGGACTTTAACTGGTAATCCTTAGGTTCATTATTGTTTGATTCAATTATTTAGGATTTTTTCTGTATTACTTTTTTATTAGTTGGACAATATCGCTTGGGCCTGGCTGCGGTCATTACATGATAGGTTTTATCATTCCACATTGTTGGATCAGGTATTTAATATGACCGCTGCCATGACTAATTCCTATTGTTGGATACTTGAGATAGTCTAGACCCTTATAGATACAATATATACCCATAGATTTATTTTTGTACGACTACATACATCTATTGTATATTACTTAGTACAATCGATTTAATGTGATTAGCAGTGCTTTGGTCCCCAGCCAATATTTTCTGTGTATCAGGTGTGTCACTTGCTACATCTACTTACTCTCCTGCACTTTACTCCTGTATAGTAAATTGTGTTTTTGCTAAATATTTTTCTAATAAAGATATTTTTCAATTTAATAAGATATCTGTGGTCTTGATCGGTTTAGTTTTGCTTTGTGTTGACCATTGATAGGTGCAACGTCTTATGAGGTTTTGTAGGTTGATATGATAGCGCAAAATTATAAAACAGTTTTTTCAGCAGTGTATGCAAAGTGATCTGTGGTACGAGAGTACGGGTTTATTCCACCAACTACAGAAATGCACTATGTCACCCCAAAATTATAAAATAGGTAATGTAGGGGGACTTGACCTGCGAGAAAAAAGGAATTTTCCCTCCAATGAGCTACCAAAAAATAATTAGACTGATGTCCCTGGCAGGCTGGCACACATGCAGGTCACATGCTGTACCAAGGATACTGCAGTTGCTAAAATGGCCGCCGACCCCCATCACAGTAACAGATGGATTAAAAATTATTTTATTATTTTTCAGTATCACTGGGTTTAGGTCTGGGTACAAATATCTAGCATAGCACCCTCAATAATTGCTGTAGTTTGAAGAGTTAACACCACCAAGTTCAACAGATTTCTTCACTAATCTCTCCCTCACAACAGCAGTAGCAACCTGTCCCTATACTGAGACGAGCAGAGTGACGTGCGGCTCTATGTGACTCCAGCTTATATAGAGGCTAGGTCACATGCTGTACTTAGCCATTCATAGCCATGCCAATAGTAGGCATGGCTGTGACGGCTTCTTAGGGCAAAGTAGTGAAACGCTTGTTGATTGGCTGCCCTGCAGCCTTTTTAAAAAGTGGGAAGAAATCACCCCAACAACGATCCCTAACCCAAACATTTACGGAAATGTTTGGGTCTGGGTGCGGAAAACCGTAAAGTTCGGTACGAACCAGAACTATACTGTTCGGTTTCGCTCAACTCTATTCACTGGCCATCAAAAAACTGCTGTGTGAATGAATTAACCCCCCCAGAGCGTTTAGCTTGGGGGAGGCATGGGGGCAATGACACCTTAGGTAGTCTTAGGTTTAGAGTTTTTGTATGGTGTTCTCTTTCCCTTCCCTGTCTCTCTTTTTTCTATTCCAGGTTCAGAAGTGCCTGAAGACTTGAGCAGCGTAGCCCCCCCCCCTCCCCCCCCGGTTTTTTCATTAAGTCACCTGTCGCTGGGCTTTATATGATAAATATATTATTGGTCTTTTGGTATTGGTTATGGTGGTGTTTTAAATTAAAATATTTATTTAATTTATTGCTGTAGATTATTTTATGTGACCCTTAATAAAGCACAGCGGCCATTTCCTCCACTAAGTTGTTGGTGTCATTATTTATTTAGTAGCTAAGGTAAATTTAGAGTGTGTAATTTTCTCCCATGACCCCATAGACTACCATTAGTCTTAAAACAGATGTGTGACCCCCATTCAAAAAATGCATTTTTTCAAACACTTAGGCTTTGTTCACATATGCACCAGGGACTTTCGCTGTTATGCTCTATCATAGGAGCAGAACAATGGAAATCCCAGTAGTGCTGGATCTGGCATATCACAGATGACAACACTTGACAGATCCCGCTGACTATGGTGAGATCTGATGGGATTCCATTATGGAGCCTGGCAGGCTGCAACATTTTGTCCAGCATTTATGACCTGATCTGCAACTGAGGCCCCTAACACAGATGTGATCAAAGCCTTATGTGTTTTGTAGTATCGGATAATCATGTTCTGCAGCAGCTGAGGTGTGTAATATGAGGCTCTGCAGCAGCTGCGGTGTGTATTATGGTGTTCTGCAGCATCTGAGATGTGTATTTTAAGGTTGTAAAAAGACAGAGGCGGTGCGCTCACCTGGCTAAGATTGAAGGAAGCATGAACAACGCTGGGAGCCTAGGTGTGAGGTAGACATCCAAACAAGACAGAAAAAGTCCAGCTTCGAAAAAATCGTGGCAAATATATTGATTCAGTGCAATAAAAAACCGTTAAGATTCTACAGTTGGTGAGGTGTGTATTATGAAGTTCCGCAGCAGCTAAGGTGTGTATTATGAAGTTCTGCAGCAGCTATCTGCATATCCTAATGAAATGCCATAAATGTCCCGATGGGAATACTCCTTTAAATCTAAACAATTGGTTTGGTAAATAAGGCAGGGCTAAGGTTGATTCTTCCCTGGCATGGTGGCAGCTTGCAGCTGCAGAAACCTACTTGCTGTTCTCTATAGAGAGAACAAGTATGACCACCCTCTTTTTGGTGTGCTATACTGAAGCCCAGTGGCGCACATACAGGGGTCGCAGGGGTCGCAGTTGCGACCGGGCCCGGCACTCCAGGGGGCCCGGCCGCCTGTGGACCCACCCCCCAGGCCAGCAAGCTACCCTAAATCATGTTGTACTAACATGTAATGGAGCGCTCTGATGGGGCCCAGCACAAAGTACAGAGTGCTCCATTACATGTATAATGGAGGAGGGGGTGGGGGTGCGCGCACTCACACACCCGGCTGGTCGGCATTTCTTTTCAGTAGTGAAGCAGGGAAACCTCTTTCATCCCTGCTTCACTGCTCTTCACAGCTCAGGAGCTCCCCCTGCTGGCCCCAGATCGCGCTGCTGGCTGGGGGGGGAGATCTGAAGACCCGGGAATCTGCCTTCAGCACAGCCAGCACCGAGATGAGTGAGGGAGCCTGTCATCAGGGAAGAAGGTAAGTATGTTTTTTTTTTTCTAAGGCTGCAGACTGGGGGCAAAGGGCAAGGGGGGCATAACTAATTTGAGGGGCACCTAATCAGGCATTACTGTGAGGGGGCACATATGAAGGCATAACTATGAGGATTGAGGGGGCACATATGAAAGCATAACTACTGTGAGGGGGCACATATGTGGGCATATCTAATTTGAGGGACACATAATGTGGCATAACTACTGTGAGGGGCACATATCTGGGCATAAATATTTTGAAGGGGCACATAATCTGGCATAACCACTCTGAGGGGGCACATATCTGGGCATATCTACTTTGAGGGGGCACATAACTGGGCATAAATACTGTGAAGGGGCATATATTCTGGTCATTACTACTGTGAGGGGGCACATATTCGGCATTACTACTGTGAGGGGCACATATCTGGGCATATTACTGTGAGGGGACACATAATCTGGCATTACTACTGTGAGGGGCACATATTTGGCATTACTACAGTGAGGGGCACATATTCTGGGCATTACTACTGTGAGGGGCACATATTCTGGGCATTACTACTGTGAGGGGGCACATATCTGGGCATATTACTGTGAGGAGACACATAATCTGGGCATTACTACTGTGAGGGAACACATAACTGGGCATAACTACTGTGAGGGGCACATATCTGAGTATACCTACTGTTACAGGAACAAAGGTGGGCATTAGTACTGTGAGGGGCCTCAAGGTGGGCATTAGTACTGTGTGGTAGCACTAGATTACTCTGCTATACATTGGCATGGCTCAGTCTTACAGGCCAGCACAGCGCCCCTGCTGGGGATTTCACAGGGTCAGTCGCCATCCCTTCCTTATGTAATTATTCTTTTCTCACCACAGGGACCTTGTTCTGGATCCAGCGGACATCACGCCGACACCAGCGACACTCTGGATGAGGTAGGACCAGATTTTATTAGTTAGGACTGGGTGAGTGTAGCCGTGCATTGGGGTTAGGGCTCTTTAACATCCTGTACGGGTAATCTGCTGTGTGAATAAGTGCCAAGCCCCGCTCCGAACAGCAGAGACACGGAGCACTAACAGGATTGATAATGCTCTGTGCCTCTCTGTGATCTTTTTACTACAAAATCACAGTGAGATAAAGTTGTCACCGTGATTTTGTAGTTAAAAGATCACAGAGAGGCACAGAGCATTATCAATCCTGTTAGTGCTCTGTTCTCTGCTGTCTGGAGCGGGGCTTGGCACTCTTTCACGCAGCGGATTAGCCGCACGGAAATGGCAAGTGATAGGTTATATTTTTGCAATATACTTTATTTAGCCAAAATAATTTTAGTAGTAAACTGGGGCTGAAATGGCCATTAGCAGCGCTCTCAGAAATTAGGGGGCGAGGCGACGGGGGGCCCATGGATCAGTTTCGCACCGGGGCCCCATGGATTGTGTGTACGCCACTGCTGAAGCCAAAATGGTAAAAAAACAAAGGGGAAAGATGTCTTGTTTCTTTATTTTGATTCTCCATATGCAGCGACCTGCAAAGAGCCAGAGCGGAGGATGGGAATAGTGGCTCTGGCTATTCAAGTTGATTACGTCAGCTGTCCTCACAGAGTTGCTTCATATGACCATTCAGTGGAAGGAGGGCACACCCTTTCTTCTCTTGTGGCACACCCTGAATCTGGTGCCCCTGCCTTATGGTAGCTGTCATACCCTTGATGTTAGGTGTTTGGATGGGTTCAAGGCGGGGCGTGTAGAGTGTAATGGCCAGGGTATGGTGTAGGAGTCAGTAACCAGGCCATAGATAGGAGAATAAATGTCTGTCTTTACTGTAATGCAAAATAGGAGTTGTAGTACATCAAACTATGGCAAAACACAGTTCCAAATGTAAACAGTGCAATTCTCTCCCAGACAGCAGTGTATGGATTTAAGAAAGTATGGGAGTTATAGTCATCTATCCTCTGTCTGACTAAAGTCTCTCTCAGCAGAGAGGCATATTGCAGACATATTTCTCTGGAGGTAATGGTATTAATGTCCACAGTTATATATACAACCTTGATGGCATGTCTGACCAGGGCATGTCCAAGTGTTAAGGGTGTCCTAATAGTGTCCCTCCACTGCAGCAAGGTCTGAATGGCTGCAGTTGCAGATTACCTTACTGACTCCTATACTTGGCCATGCAGATTTCAAGTACTCCTTTTCTCTCCTTCTCTCTCGCTATGATCCATATCTCTAGCCTCCTTGGGCCCAAGAATGAAGCACAGCTTCCTTCCTCTCTGAGCTGGGGGCGGATCCCCACCCAACCTCCTGCAATGTGTTGAGTCAGTATTATCAAACCCTGTTATGTCATCCATACACAGCTATGCCGGGTGCAATACATAAAATAACAACACATAGCATTACCCAACATCAACTCATTGATCAGATGGCTCAGCATAACATATCACAGTCTCAGATGGGAGAATGAGAATAATTGCAAAATGTTATGAAGGTTATGGTTATTCCTGTCAGGCTTACAGCGTCAGGAATGCTTTGTGTATTAACTCTACATGGAGATTATACTTATAAAACAAAGACATTAGAGAACAGAAAGGCCCCATGTAATGAAGTAATTATGAGATATGACATTCACAAGGAATTCATCCCTACTGTTTAATTATCAGATATAGGATCCTGAAGTGATTACTCTCCTTGAAAAGACAATCAGTGGCCTCTTATTAGAGCTCAGTTTGCGCTTTGAAGGAGTGCTGGGCTGAAAGATAAAGAACATTCAGATTTTTCACAGTAAGAGGTAAACTGTGTTATTTAGAAACGTAAAGCTAGAAAACCAATACATACATCATGTAAATATCCTCACTGAAATTGTAAAAGTGAAACGCATTTACTGTGTAACAAAACATTTTATTAATGCATTTTTACATTTTTTTTTAATTTTCTTTCCTCATTCACACGGTCTACTTGAGGAAATATGCTGAGATTTTGTGGTCTGTCTTTCCAGCTGTTTTGTGAGCTATATGTACTAGGTTATGATGATTAAACCACAGGTCTATTGTACTAATGGAGACTAGTTAGGAGAAGTTAGGACACTAATTCCATCAGAGGGGATAATGTTACCCAAATACACACAGTCTGCTTACACACACACTGCAATTTGGTGCATGTAGACTTTCTACAATTTTTTCTACCATGCTTGACAAGTGGGTGGGGTTTATCAGAAAGAAGGTGGATCTTCGTGGGAAATGGGCAGGGCCTAAAATGCACTATTTTGTTTCAAAATTGAGCCTCAATGCTGTTGTAAAGTCTGTCTCAAAGTTTGTCAACCAATAGTTGATATAGAGTTAGATAAAAGTGTGTATCCTTGCTCCATCTATCTTGAGCCACTGTGATAAAGCTGGTGCAGGTCTAGACCGCCTGTCTAAGAGTATGCATGTCAAGGAAGTACCGAGACATACGGACGTGTCAGCGACAGTGAGTGGCAGGAGATCTGTGAGACAGGCAACATGTGATTTGATCTGACAGGTTTTTCTTGTGGATCAATAGGTGTCTGTGTTGTTTCTGGTAATGGCCACACCCCTTGCCTCCAGGTGTTGCCTATGTGGTCATTTAACCTTCCTTATTTATAGTTGCTTCTCCCACTATGCTGTGCGGTTTATAGCTTCTGTGCCTCTGGATTGTTTGTGATTGTATCTGAGTTCCTGGCGCTTCCATAGCTTCTTTGAAGTTAAGTCTTTCCTTTCCCTTTTGTGTTTTGTTTGGTTCTGTGTGTTGCATTTCCCTATCGTTTGTATTTGGTCTGAAGTAGATTCCTGCTCGTCCTTCCTTTTGGAGGAACAGGTAGTCCCGTCCCTGCCATTAGTACCAGGGTCCTATAGGGCTAGAGAGGACTATAGGTATTCCTGCGTGTGAACTCACCTACCTTTGGGCTCTGTTCATACTGGTAGTCAGTCAGGATTTTGGTTACGGTTTTCGCTAGGAGGTGTCCATCTTTGTTCCCTAGTTCTCAGGCCTGATTCCCTGTTTCCCCCTTCCCTCCTATGCTCGGTGTGGTGTTTCCCTCCCACACTGAAGCATGACATTCTAAACCGCGATAAATGTCATTTTTTTGTTTGTTTGTGTGCAGCCATGGATCCTATTGCTGCACTGGCAGGTCAGCTGCAAGGGCTGTCTATGGAGGTAGCTGACCTCCGCATGACCATCTTGCAGATGCAGAGATCACAGGCTGTTGGTCCTGGTGGTAGTGGTGGAGACTAAAGATTAGAGATGGCCCGAACTATTCGCTGGCGATTAGTTCCCGGCGAACATAGCTTGTTCGCGTTCGCCTCTGCCGGGCGAACATATGCGATGTTCGGTCCGCCCCCTATACATCATCATTGAGCAAACTTTGACCCTGTACCTCACAGTCAGCAGACACATTCCAGCCAATCAGCAGCATACCCTCCCTCCCAGACCCTCCCACCTCCTGCACAGCATCCATTTTAGATTCATTTGGAATTTGCAGTCTTAGTGAGAGGAGGGACAGTGTAATTGCTGCTGATTTAATAAGGAAATTGATAGCTAGGCTAGTGAATTCAGTGTCCACTCCAGTCCTGAAAGACTCATCTGATCTCTGCTGTAAGGACAGCGTCCTGACAGCACCCCAAAAGCCCTTTTAGGGCTGCAACATTAGTCTGCTTTTTTTCCCTTTATATGCATATTGCAGTTGCATGGCCTGCCTGTGTGTGAGGAGCTGCAGGCCCACAGACTGTAGTGTGCCCACTGCCAGTGCCCACCCCTGTCATCCCGTGTGGCACAGGACTTTGCATCAAAAAAAGGCATTTAATTTTTACACTTTAATCTAAGGTTAGTTGCCTGCCAGTGTGTGTCAGGCTGACTTCCAGTGACTGTAGTGTGCCCACTGCCAGTGCCCACTACTCATACCGGCTGGCACAGGACTTTGCATAAAAAAAGGCATTTAATTTTTACACATTAGTCTAATTTCAGTTGCTTGCCTGCTACCAGTGCGTGTCAGGCCCACTTCCACTGACTGTAGTGTGCCCACTGCCAGTGCCAACCACTGATACCGGGTGGCACAGTAGCTTATCGATAAATAAGGCATTTCATTTTTACACATTAGTCTAATTTCAGTTGCTTGCCTGCTGCTAGTGTGTGTCAGGCTGACTTCCAGTGACTGTAGTGTGCCCACTGCCAGTGCCCACTACTCATACCGGCTGGCACAGGACTTTGCATAAAAAAAGGCATTTAATTTTTACACATTAGTCTAATTTCAGTTGCTTGCCTGCTGCCAGTGCGTGTCAGGCCCACTTCCACTGACTGTAGTGTGCCCACTGCCAGTGCCAACCACTGATACCGGGTGGCACAGTAGCTTGCCGATAAATAAGGCATTTCATTTTTACACATTAGTCTAATTTCAGTTGCTTGCCTCCTGCCAGTGTGTGTCAGGCCCACCTCCACAGACTGTAGTGTGCCCACTGCCAGTGCCAACCACTGATACCGGGTGGCACAGTAGCTTGACGATAAATAAGGCATTTAATTTTTACACATTAGTCTAATTTCAGTTGCTTGCCTCCTGCCAGTGTGTGTCAGGCCCACTTCCACAGACTGTAGTGTGCCCACTGCCAGTGCCCACCACTGATACAGGGTGGCACAGTACCACTTATCGAAAAAAAATGACAGGCAGAGGCAGGCCACCCTGCAGGGGCCGTCGTGGTCGTGGTGCTGTGATTTCCACTGTCCCTGGAATAATGCCTAGTGTTCAGAGGCCACGTACCCTGAACCCGAAAAATTCTGAGGACGTAGTTGACTGGCTTAGACAGGACACCCAATCTTCAACAGCTTCCGCTAAGAACCTTGACGCACCATCTTCCTCCAGCTCAGCTTTGGTCACCTGCTCTCAAGTTACCACGCACCCGCCCGCCGCTGATAGGAATAGTACTAGTTAAGACACCACTCATATAGGGTGTCACAGCACATTGCTCTGTGCACACGCAGTGCCCCAATTTGGGAGTATGAGGACCGACCAAGCTGCTTTTTCCATCTCCCGGTTCCTGAAATCAATTCAGTTTGGTGTATCAGAGTTTGGTCTGTCATTGTGAAGGCAGTCGAAGGTACCAGGCCTAAAAATTTTTTCACAAAAGGCAATCCCTGATATGGGATGTAACAGGGATTAAACTGATGAGAATAGTACTACAGAAAATACCACTCATATCGGGTGTGAGAGTAAATTGCACGGCGCAGAAGCAGTGACCGTGGATTAAAACAAAGGGGAGGGAGCCAGCGTTTTTTTAACCATCTCCCGTTCGAAAAATCAATTCAATTGACCTTTCGGGGACCCTTGGTGTTGTACGTGGCTGGGTGGAGGAAGAAACCTTCAATGACATCACCGGGACGTGGCTAGCTTGGTATCCAACCTTGTGCAAATGGGGAGTTTGCTGTTGTGCAAATGGACTGTTTGCGGTGCATTAAAAGAGGAGTTTGGTATGTCAATGTCTGAGAATCGGGCGTAACCCTTACACTACCTGATCGATACAACATCATACCTGATCGTATACACACACTGGATGTTTTAAGGCATGTTATTCCAAACAATTTAGGAATGTTAGTTGATTTATGCCCTTTATGGATTAAAACCCGACTCTGCGTCCACTACGTAATTTTCCATGGGAGTTTTGCCATGGATCCCCCTCCGGCATGCCATAGTCCAGGTGTTAGTCCCCTTGAAACAACTTTTCCATCACTATTGTGGCCAGAAAGAGTCCCTTTGGTTTTTAAAATTCGCCTGTCTATTGAAGTCTATGGCGGTTCGCCCGGTTCGCCTGTTCGCGAACATTTGCGGAAGTTCGCGTTCGCTGTTCGCGAACTGAAAATTTTATGTTCGCGACGTCACTACTAAAGATAAGCGAATCGAAGCTGACGAAGTAGAATTCGATTAGAATTTCTGGAAAAATTTGACTCACAATGAATGTGAATTTCCTTGCTCTTCGTTGTAACGAATAGTAATTTTTCCTAACATAGCAGCTACAATGGCGGCTAAAATGGCGGCTACACATGTGAGGACATGGGAAAATAAACTCTGGGAAGGCAGGATGACCCATAATGCCATGCATGCAGCCAATCAGCAGCCAGCCAGCCCGGTGATGTCACAGCCCTATAAATATGGCGGCCACCTTAGATTCTGCCATTCACAATCTTACTTTGTTCAGGGACAGACGTGAATGCAGGCGCTAGGAGAGAGTGAAAGAAAAACTAATTGTTAAAAAAAAGGAAAAAAGCGAGTTACAAGTGAAAGGAAAGGATAGTGAGAGGAATTGTTTCACAGGCAGGGAGAGATGTGTGCAGATGCTCCGGAGAGTCATAGGAAAATCCTCATTGTGAAAAAAGCGATTTACAAGTGCAGGGAAACATTACTTGGGGATCCAGATAGTCTCATAATACAGCATTGTCATTCCAGCAATTAGTTATTGCACTTCAATATATATGCACTTCACTCTTTAATTGTTTTCTGGTTAAAGCGTATAGTGGCCTTTTTCCGTCCAACAAGAAATATATATTCTCGGGTCACTTCTGCAGTTATTTCTGGTGAAAGGGTATAGAGGCGTATAACAGTAAAAAAAGAAAAATATATATACGCACTGCACTGTTGCAGTAATTTCTGTTGAAAAAGTATAGTGGCGTATTTCATTCAAAAAAGAAAAATATATATGCACTATGTCATAGGTCCACCCTTTCATGCTGTTCCCACCCTCCCCACTTTATGATAGGTCCACTATTGTGGCTTTCGGCCTGGCTGACATCATCATTTATTTGACACTTCTTCTGAACTTTCAGAAGGAAGGAAAAAAGAGACTCACAACGGATCCTGTCTGAGTGGCAGCTTTAATGCCTGTATGGTTCCATGACTTATGATTTAGTAGCCAAAAGCAGGAGTGAGTAGAAAACACAGAAGGCATGCAAATATTCCATTCACTCCAGTTTTTTTTTTGCCTTTAGCAATACTGATGGATTATTGAGCAAATGCTGTGGGTATTGTTCTGACGGATCAGAGAATGGGGAAAAGGAATCAGTGACATCAACACAAACTACTACTTTTATAAGTGTTTAATAGGTTCTGTAGACATCTATGTGGAATCAGCTGACGAGGGTGTAAAAAGAGTGCGCTTCTTCTTGACGCTAACATCTACCTGTAAGGCTGAGTTGATATTTCAGTTATTTGGTCAGTTTTGGCCCCATCACCGCCCAAATAAGTGAAGTATGCACTGATTATAAGAGCGACGCCTGTCATCTGCATGTCATACGGACTCACAGTATTATTTCACTACCAAAGCAGACTCCCTATGCGTGTTACTGCAAGGCACAGTGTTCTACACCACTATAAAGGCTCTCCGCAGGCATGAAATAGCCATTTTTTAATGTAATTCACCGCAAATATATTCGATCGATCAGAAATTTCCAGGAAAAATTCAGTGAACTGGCGAATTGAATTTTTGAAAAATTCGCTCATCTCTAGTGGAGACCAGGCCTATCTGGAGCCTAAAGTTGCCCCCCCCAGACATGATAAGATAACTTAATTTTGTTTAGGGAGGAGTGAAAACTGTATTTTAGGCTATGTCCACACTCATCTGGGGAGCAAGAGTTTGTGGTTATTTCCTTGCTTAAGGGGGATGCACAGTCATGGGCTTTTTCTTTTGCAGTCTCTCTGGTCAGTAGATGAATTTTGTCGAAGCTTTAGGTCATATCTAAGAAGATCCGGATTGGACCTCTTTAGCCGAAACCAAGCTGCGCGGCCTTCGTCAGGGTGATCGTTCCACTGAGATTTGTTGCTCTGAGTTTATGAGGTGGGCTACGGGTATGGAGTGGAACGATCCTGCCCTCTGTAGCCAGTTTTGTCAAGGGTTATCAGAGAGGCTGATGGACGCCTTAGCCTTTCATGAAACCCCAGTGTTTCTGGAGGCTGCTATATCTCTGGTTATACGCATTGATAGACCCTTGAGAGAGAGATCTAGGGGCCCCCACTCTCAGGACGTGCTATCACATGATGTATCGTCCTCCTCTGACACTTTGGCTGAAGCTACTCCTTGGTTCATGTCTGGGGACGAACCCATGCAATTAGGGGGAGCTACTCCTAGATCCGCTTTTAAGCATACTGGTAAAAGGAAGGGAGTGTGTTTTTTCTGGGGACAGAAGGGAAATTTTATCAGAGTATGTCCATACATTCAACAGCAAAAAGAAAAAAGAGGGACATTTAATTCCCATCTGACTCTTGGAGGGGTGAGAGGAGAGTCAGAAAAATGTGCATTTGTCTTTGACTGGTAGTACCCAATTTCTCCTGACTGCTGAGGTGGTGCTAGAGTCAAAAATGGTGGGGATTTAGGTGTTTATCGAGAGTGGGGCAGGGATGAACTTGATTGATGCTCAGTTCGTCAGTATGCACGGGTTGTCACCGTGTGCATTAGAAATAAAACATTTCCATTTTTGCTATTGATTCTGCACCTCTTACTCAGAAGTGTTTATCTCAAGTTGTGCATGATATTAGATTTAGAGTGGGTGATTTTCATCAAGAATTTATCTCGTGTTTTGTGTTTGAGGGTCTCCCTGCTCTGGTGGTTCTGGATTTACCATGGTTAAGCAAGCACAATCCAACCATCGATTGGCAAGCTAGACAGATTCTGGATTGGGATGATTATTGCATTGACAATTGTCTCAATACATCTTTTTCTGTTTTAACTACTAAGACATTACCCTCTATTATATCTGATTTTGCCAATGTATTTTCTGAGAGTGGATGCCAGGATTTACCTCTGCATCGGGAATACGATTGTCCTGTTATTCCTGGAGCTAAGTTGCCAAAATCTAGATTACATAACCTTTATGGACCTGAAAGACTGGCCATGAGAGAGTATATTACCGAGAGTTTGACTAATGGACACATAATACCTTCCATGATTAAGTCTCCAGTGGCAGCAGAGTTCTTTTTTGTTAAAAAAAAGGATGGAGGTCTTCGGCCATGTCTGGATTTCCGTGAACTCAATCGGATTATTGTCCGTGATCCTTACCCCTCTTCCTTTGATTCCGATTTGTTCAACCAGATTGTTGGTGCCACGGTGTTCTCCAAGTTGGATTTAAGGGGGGCATATAATCTGATTAGGATCAAGGAAGGGGATGAATGGAAGACAGCTTTAATACTCCTGAGGGGCCCTTTGCGAACCTGGTCATGCCTTTTGGGTTGACCAATGCTCCTGTGGTTTTCCAGCATTTTGTGAATGACATTTTTTATCACCTTGTGGGGAGGTTTGTAGTCGTGTATTTGGATGACATTCATATTTATTCTCCAGACGTGGAGATACATCAGGATTAGAGATGAGCGAATCAAAGCTGATGAAGTGGAATTCGATCCGAATTTCAGGAAAAATTCGATTCGCACTGAAGCTGAATTTCCTCACAATTCGTGCTAATGAATCGCATATTTTCCTAAAATTTCTGCTGCACATGTGAAGACATAGAGTAAGTAACTCTGGGAAGGCGGGATCACCCATAATGCCATGCATGCAGCCAGTCAGCACCCAGCCAGCCCTGTGATGTCACAGCCCTATAAATTGCGTCAGCCATCTTAGATTCTGCCATTTACCAGTGTACTAAGTGCAGGGAGAGACCTCTGCGGGAGCTAGGGACAGTGATAGGAAAGACTTTATTGTGGTGAAAAAACGATTTATAAGTGCAGGGAAAGGATAGGGAGGAATCGTTCCACAGCATTTGTGTAGAACAGGGTTCAGTAGGGAAGGTTACAGACTGGGTAATAGGAGCAATCCTATGACAGCTTGGTGCATTGACTGGGGATCCAAATTGTCATTATACAGCTCTGTCATTCCAGCAAACTGTTCTTGTTATTGGGGTGCAAGTGCTGTTTGATACAGCCATTAACAGGGTTTATTACAAGGAAATATTTCTACAGTACATCTTATTTGCCCTTGTGCGGTGCAGTTATATATTTTAAAGCCCCTTTTGCCGTGTATTAGTGGCAAAAGAAAAATATATTTGTCCTTGTGTGGTGCATTGATTTATTCTAAAGCCCTGTTTGCCGTGTATTAGTGGCGAAACTAAAAAAATATTCGCCATTCAGCATTGCACTTATCTGTTGAAAAGCCTTTTGTGTTGTGTAAAAGTAGAAAAAAATTAGGGCCTAATTGACGTTCAACGGTGCAGTGATATATTCTAAAGCCCTGTTTTTTGTGTATTAGTGGCGAAAAAAAAATGTTTGATCTAACATTTGATTATCTGATCTAACAGTATGTCAGACAGAGAAGTGCCAGTCCCTGCACAGGGGAGTGGCAGAGACCTAAATGTTTCTGGAGTAGGCAGAGGTCGCAGTAGAGTAAGGGGCCGTGGAAGCAGGGGTCACTTCGAGAGGCCTAAGCTCCCAGTGTCAGCTAGCGGTCGTGTCGTGACCAGACAACGAGCTACTAGAAGACAGTCAGCAGCTACTGGCAAGCCAAGATGTGGAGGAGACATCCGCCGCTTCCTCCACTAGGCGGGCAAGTAGTGATGAGGAGAGTGGCGTGGGAGCTGGTGTTGCGAGCGGTCAGGCTCCTGACCTAGAGAACATTGGGGAGGAGAAGGTGACGTGCAGACAGTACTCGATGATGATTATGTAGCTGATCGCACTTGGGAGCCAGGTGACAAAAGGGGCTTCATCATCATCGGGAGAAGAGGGTGGCAGCTTGCCCGTGAGCCAGCGGCAGAGCCAGCAAGTCGCTAGCGTGGCCGGGAGTCAGCAGGGTGGCAGCAGTGGGAGGTCGGGAGCTAAACATGCTTCGCAGGAGCCTACCTGCCTGGGAAGTAGCGGTGCACGGGTTCACTGAGGCAGCACTGATAGCAGTCAGTCAGTGCGTAGTGTTGGGTGTAAAATCCCCTACTCGGCGGTGTGGCAGTTTGTTAAGCCACCGGAGGAGGTGAACATGGCCATATGTAGAATCTGTGGGCAGAAGGTGAAGTGTGGCCAGGGTGCCAATGTTGGCACCCTGGCCCTGCGTCAACACATTGAGTGTCACCATATAGTGGCCTGGTAGAACCGTGGCTCCTATCTGGTGGTCCAGCCTACACCTGGTTTCAGGCAGTCAAGCCTCCACCACCTCAGCCGAAGGTAGCTGTCTGTCCTTCCCATCATCTGCTGGTCCTGATGCTCCTGCTCCTCCTACTCCTCGTCAGTCATTCGGTCAGCAATCGATTACCGAAGCAATTGCCAAGAGACAACAGTATGCGTGTACTCATCCAACGGTGCAGAAGCTGAATGTGCTCCTGTCCAAGTTGCTGGTGCTGCAGTCCCTCCCTTTCCAAGTGGTGGATTCTGCACTTTTCAGAGAACTGATGGCTTGTGCCAAGCCGAGGTGGAGAGTCCCAAGCTGTCAATTATTTGCCAAAAAGGCAATACCAGCCCTGCACACACATGTAGAACAGAAGGTGGGCCAATCCTTGAGCCTGTCGGTGTCTGCATCTGTGCACGGCATCTCCGACATGTGGAGCTGTAACTATGGTCAGGAACAATACGTGTCCTTTACGTCCCACTGGGTGAATGTGGTTCCTGCATAGCTAAACAAGCAACTTGGCAAGGTGATGCCGCTTCCACCTCCATATTGTCACACCGTTGGTCCTGCAACAATGTCTGCCTCTGCCTCTTCATCCTCCACAATTCACAGTGCCCCTCCAGCATACCACATGTGCAGAGCACGGCGTTGTCACACTGTTCTGGACCTGGTTTCCCTGGGCGAACTGAGTCACACAGGGGGGGAACTGCTCTGTGTCCTTCATCAAGAAATTGAATCCTGGCTTTCTCTGCGACAATTTAAAATCGGAACTGTGGTGACCGACAACGGGAAGAGCATGGTGTCAGCGCTATGTCAAGGAGGGCTGAGCCATGCGTCCTGCATGGCACACATGTTCAATATTGTTGTCAAGCGGTTTTTGAAGTCTTCCACCCATCTGCAAGACATCCTAAAAATGGCCAGGAAACTTTGCATGCATTTCAGCCACTCGTACACTGCAAAGCACACCCTCCTTAGGCTAATGAATAGGAGGCAGAGGACCCAGACACACCGTGGCAGTATGCAGTGGAGATGGAGACAGGGAGTCCCTCCGAGCCACCTGCACAACTGGCCGGATGCATGCTCACTTGCTTGCGTAGTGACAGACGAATTTTCACCATTCAGCAGAGGGATGACTTCTGGAAAAGCTGGCCTGCTCGGCCAACAGTGTGGCATCAGAGCGGCTGTTTAGTGGGGCGGGGGCCATAGTTACCCCAAAAAGTACTCGCCTGTCCACCAAAATGTGGAGATACTGACCTTTGTCAAGATAAATCAGGCATGGATCAGCCAGGATTTTCACCCACCAATGCCTGATGATCAGACTAGATCATCCATGTTGCCACACCAACAATTTGACCAAAGAGACCGGTTTCTTCTGGCTACCTGTCTCAGCTACTATTCTGATGCTGCCACCCACCTGATGCCAAGTGCTCCTTCTTTCACCCACCATCTTCATCGGGTACTGGTATTGCCACCCTCCTCCACACTATGTCACCTTGCCACTCTGTGGCCTCCTGATGCTGCTGCCACCTCCAAACTACGTCACCTTGCCGCTCTGTGGTCTCCTCGTGCTGCTGCCACCTACACACTATGTCACCTTGCCACTCTGTGGCCTCCTGATGCTGCTGCCTCCTTCACACTATGTTACCTTGCCACTCTGTGACCTCCTGATGCTGCTGCTGCCGTCACCTTCACACTCTGTCATTGTGCCACTCTGTGGCCTCCTGATGCTACTGCTGCCACATCCACACTGTGATTGTTCTACTCTGTGGTTAGGGTTTTCAATAGGAGATGTCCATCTTCCTTCCCTAGTTCTCAGGCCTTATTCCCGGTTTTCCCCTTCCCTCCTATGCTTGGTGTGGTGTTTCCCTCCCACCGAAGCGCGACAATGCCATGTTTAGGATTAGTAAATCTGCCCCACTGTGTTTTAGTCTTATTTAAGAGAATTCCAATACAGTATGTCTAAAACTATTTTGGGGCAGGGGTTTGGGATAGTCACTCTAGAATTCCCTGACCAGCCTATTACATCCTAATGACCTCTTAAAACTGAGTTATGGCCCTGAAAAAGGTGGCCCTATGCAGAACCTGTCCCTCTTATCAGTCCCTAGACTTCCCTACTCAGGAAAATGTTGTTACTGCCACAGCAAGAAAAAAATGGTGCGCTTGTGATCCAATGAGTTTCATCTGTAGATGACAGCCATCATCATCAGATTCGTGGATGATGTGCTGTCTCTCCATAGCCACTGCATATGGCAGGCTCCAAATGTAAGGTACCGCCAGTGAGAGCAATGTAAGGTATCCAGAATCACCAATTCTCAGTGCTGAGTGCAAGCAATGATGTCCGCTTCATCATTGTGAACTGGACACCATATGGGTATTCACAACTAGCTAATATACATGAGATGTGGCAAGCAGGACCGCTATTAGAGGATGACAAAAAATAACCAGTGTCCCTAAACACCATAGTGTCACCAATTACAATGTCACTTGTCAATTCAAACAGCTACCCAAGCCAAGATGCCAAACATGAAGAATCTCTTAATTCAATTCATTCCTTTTAGCTGCCTCCAGGATGTTTTGAAAATAAAAATAATAATAATAATAATAATAATAATAATAAAAAATAATAATAAAAAAAAATACTATTACCAATTAGTAACATATTAAAATATAGGGGTGGTTGTAGGGTGGTTAGGGGTATTGTCAACGCCACTTGAGCAAAAAAATGCCACTTGAGCAAAAAAATGCCACTTGAGCAAAAAATGCTGTGCAAGTTGTGTTTCTCTGATGCCCTCTCCACTTTCCTAAAAAAAGAGTCTGGTGAGACCAGGGCCAGTGGTCCCAACATATTTATCTTCTTTTACGCCAGTTTTCTGTAATCTGCACCAGCTAGGGCTGGTGTGGATTTCAGTTTAGGTGCATGAACTGCTTGAGCAGCTCCTAATTTATGACGAGGTGTGAACCTCATCATAAATTAGGTGCAGCCTCTGTCAGAGAACCGGGATATCATAGACCAGCGTTAAAAACAGCATGCTGAAGCTCTCTGGATCTGTCTGCATGCAGTGGTACTTGTCTGGACAAAACTCAGCATATTTTCCAGGTAGCAGCCGGATCTCTTCAATCATCGACTGTTGCTCCACCTGTAGTATACCACGACCTGATTCAGAACCTCACTCAGGCTTCACAATTATATCCACATAATCCACTCAGTCGTATTAGTCTTATTTAAAAGGTTATTCATGAGTAGAGTTGAGCGAACTTGTGTTTTAAGTTCGGCATCCAAAGTTCCCGATCAGTGCAGGGGGCGTGGCTCAGTACTGGATTATATAAGAGGTGGTAGCCTATGACCTCTCATCCAATCCAGTACTGAGCCACGCCCCCTGCACTGATCACATGACGGTGACATCACACCAGGTCCTTCACCCCGTGTTCCAAATGCCATTATGGTCCGTGGTAGCGGAATCCATAATGATATGCTTGGATAACCCGAACCCGAACTTTGGATGTCGAACTTAAAACACAAGTTCCCTCAACTCTATTCATGAGGTATAAATAATACTCAATCTTTTGAAACTGTCCTAAATATGTATATTGTGACCAATAGTATTGTCACCAAGAATAGACACACATCCAGTGATGGCTATCCACTTAGTAGCAATAGTGGCGGATGTTCTATTATGTTTGAGTGATATTATTATAAAACCGCATTCGCCACTATATTCCCCAAGATATTGCTATAGTATTAACATTATTTATTATGCACTAATGGTGTGTTTGATAATGTTCAGATAGCACTATAAAACCGCATACCTAATATATGTTACATTGACGACGTATTCTTTCTGTGGCAGGGTCCTAAGGATGCCTGTATCCAGTTTATTGACTCACTGAACCAGAACCATCTGAATATTCATCTAACGTACAACATCTCGGAAGATACAGTGGATTTTCTTGACTTAAAATTGCGCAAGGAGGAAGAGCGTATCGTCACTTCATTGTTCCGAAAAAGCACTGCCACTAACAGTCTACTTCATTATCGGAGCTCCCATCCGGTGCATATGAAAAAGGGAATTCCGAAAGGCCAGTTTCTTCGGTTACGGCGGAATTGCACCCGGATAACTGACTACAAGGTGGCCTCAGCTGATTTGTCGTCATAGAGGTTATCCCAAGAAGCTTATATCTCATGCCTACCAGGATGCCAAGGGCTTGGATCGGACACAGTTGTTTACTCCCAAACACAAAGTTAGGTATGGTAAGATACATCTCATTACACATTATAATAATCAGTGGACAGCACTCTACAGAATCCTGGAGAATCACTGGTATTTGCTTACGTCTGACCAAAAATTGGTACCCTATGTAGACAACAAACCCAAGATCATTGCACGCAAGGCACCCTCTTTGAAGGACCAGCTTGTACAGAGTAATTTCCAACGCCCTACATGGCAACTGGGAAGAGGTGTTAAATTAAAGGGTACACATCCGTGTGGCCAATGTAACATTTGTTCATTTACGTTGGGCCAGGATTAGTTTACAAATGGCCAAGAGCTCGTACGTCTTAAGCAATATGTTAATTGTCGCATGAGAAATGTTGTGTATTTGATCATTTGCCCATGTAAGAAATTGTATGTGGGACAGACCTCACAAGAATTGCGTAAACGAATACAACAGCATATGTCGAATATAATTTTGGCTGATCGCGACAGGGCGAAGAAGGAGAAACCACTCACTTCTGTGGCTACACACTTCCTGGATCACCATGGAGGTAGGTACCATGGTCTCCAGGTGGTTGGGTTAGAAAAAGTTCACTCTAGCATTAGGGGGACACACATGATTTCACGTCTGCTTAAAGCTGAATCCCGCTGGATTTATAATTTAGTTTGTTTGACTCCACAGGGTCTTAATGAAGAACTTCTGTTCACTGGATTTTACACTGGGTAATGTACCTATATATGTAAGCTCATTTGAGATTTTGAACAGGCACCCCTGAGGAAGCCAGCAGAGCCTGAGGGTTTTTCCTTGCCTACCACGCACATTTCCACCATGCTATTTTTATGATAAGTATTACCTTCATATTATTCTATGTTGATGGATCTTATGCACATTACTTATTGTTTATCCATGTGGGACTGTGCTTACACATATGTGGTAGTGTCAGGGTGGCGTGCGGTACGTATTTAGTCCACACTGCCATAACTCATTGTATACAATGGTTTTAACTTGTCCTTGTTGTGTCTGTTGTTCTCAATAAATTTTATATATATTTTTTAGATGTGCGGCTTTTTATCTCGGTATTCTTCTCTTTTCTTTGGTGCGATTGCATATTTAATACCGTGTGCCGGCACTCTTATATTGTATTATTTTGGTGTGCCCCCGTTTCCTAGGATACCTAATATATGTTCCAATAAATAACAATCTACTTGTACTCAACAGACATTCAAATGCACAACATATATAGTCCATGCAGTATCACAGAGCTAGATGAGTATATCGTATCTCTTTAATACGTACTGTACTAACTGTATAAAACAGTCACTTTATATTTTGATATTTTTGTTCCAAATTATAAGTAGTCCAGGATTAAATATTCCACCTTATAGAAGTTATTGCAGTGTTATGGTAGTCCTGTTAATTATTCGACACCGCAATGTTAATAGTGATGTTAATAGCAGAACCTGTCGTGTGCTGCGCAGTACATAGTTAGTATAAGTCAATCTTATCCAGACAGCGATGCATGCAGACAGCGATATTATCCAGTCAATCTTAGAATCTGATATTAAATACAGGGAAGCATTGTGTCAGCTATATGTGATATTTGTGGTCAGGGCCATAGTACACTGAGTTAGCTACCGACACATAATAAAATCCTGAAGTACTTAACGGTCTGAAATGTGCCATAACCGTCTCGTCGAGAGTATACCTGAAAGAGGGCATACTCTGCCTGTGTGTTGTAGACAAAAAGAGGGTGGGCAGGGAGGGTACGCTCGAAAAGAAGCGCTGACCCCAGTAAGTGTGTTGGTGGTTTATAAGGGCAATAGGCCCCTCCCACAAATACAGGCCAACATATTGGCCTTAAAACTTGTGGTCAGGGCCATAGTTCACTGCGTTAGCTACCGACACATAATAAAATCCTGAAGTACTTAACGGTCTGAAATGTGCCATAACCGTCTCGTTGAGAGTATACCTGAAAAAGGGCAAAGAACCAGCATGATATCCAGAAATCTTTATTAATAAATTACAAAACCAAATTTTGAAAAGCACACAAAATTTCTCGTAGGAGAGAGGAATATATCTATTGAATCAAGATGAGCGCCATCGGCCTAACTTACGTATTATGTGAGCGGGTACTTTTTTTTTGCTAGCCGCCTATTCTAAAGGAATGCCTGGATATGGAGGCTGGATTAATACCTAAACCGGTGGCCAATAGACGCACATGAGACACAAACTGAGACGTAGACAGCGGTACTGAGGGAAAAGGCAATAATGGACTATCTGGACTACGGTCAGGCAAAGAATTGGTTAACTGATGTAATACCTGAACTAGACACCAGCGGTGAGTCGTATGAAAATATTTAATGTGTGTAGGTGGACCGACCTGAGAAGTTTTGGTGCCAGGTAAAACCAGAGTGTATCCTTCAGTATCAGGAACTAACTGTTTGACAATGAGAAAATGACTGCTGAGTGTTGTGCATGTGAACTCTCCTGGTCTTAGGAAACCATAGCATGCTAGGTAAATGGACACTTTAATAACCAAACTATGAAGTACTCCAAAGGGGCTCCTATCCAGCAAGTCAGACATCTGTCTGAAGACTTCTCCTGAAATTGGTAGCCTATGACAGTTATCACTTACACTGCTATTTCTTAATCCTCTTAAAGCGGCTTTAATTACATGCACAGAGAACAATGAACCCCTTTCGGGATGCGAGAAAGAAGAAAAATGCTGAACACCTGCTAAGTAAGATCTGACAGTACTATGACTCAGATGTAACTCTGTGTGACAATATCCAATAAACGCGAGATTATGACTAATAAAATACATATTGCTTTGGGGATGTACATGCTGAAACTCAAGATACAATTGCCACTCAGTGTTATAAGCTCTGGTAGTATTGGCCAAAAGGGATTTAACTACTAACTGGCGGGCAGTGGCCAGGTGTCTATTCAAACCAGCGTTAATTCAGAATGTGGAACGCTCGGTGTTGGCCCAACATCTGCTCCGGTCATGACCTGTGAAAAAAGATAGAAATTAGCCCTGGACAAAGCGTTGGCTGTTGTATTAGTCATAGCACATATGTAGGAGCAGCTGAAACAGAAATTAAACTGTAGAGAAAGTTGTACTAGGCGGCGCATCAGTGACATTACGTATGCCGATTTAGACTTGCCACTAATAATAATATCTGCAGTAGCTGGATTGTCAGAACTGAACATTACCATTCGACCAGAACAGGAACTACCCAAAACATATGCTGCAGCCACTATGGGGTATAGTACACAAAAAGCCGGTGACTGAATTAAACCTATAAGTCCTGCTACTTCAACTGGCCATGCCTCCGCCAACCAATGAGTATCAAAAATAGCTGCAAAACCATCACTAGCAGCTGCTGCAAAAACCACCAATGAACTCTCTGAAGTCACCGGAATGACCATGGAGATACCGTTCCACTGATTCAAAAATTGTTGCCACATTACAAGGTCCGCCTCAGCCTCTCTATCCAAATAGACCGGACTGTCTTAACAAGGAGCTGTCGATAAGAGGGCTAACAATCGTACAATAAAGAATCTACCTCGGAATTACGCGCATGGCAAAATTTAACATGCCTATCAACGATTGTAACTCTGCCTTACAAGATACCCTACTGACGGTAAATTTGTGTATGACTTCCTTAATCCTAGATAACTTCTCTTCGGGTAGTCTAGCCGCCATGCTTTGCGTATCTAACGTAATGCCCAAGAAAGTAAGGACCGAGGATGGTCCTTTAACCTTGTTTGGGGCCAATGGAACACCCAACTGAGCAAAGCAAGCTAACAGTTTTTGCAAATTATTTGAGTGACCCCCTGGTGGTTCGATCAAGAGGAAATCGTCTAAGTAATGGATGACATGCTGGCAAAGGCATATATTCTCTAAGATCCAATGCAACGCTTTCGCTAGTTGATTGGGAGTAACTTGAAAGCGTCCGAGATATCAGCTTTACATAACACTGTACCTGGACATAACTGTAGAATGAGTTCGATTGCTTGATCGATGGACGCATACTTCATACTAACCTCTATGGCAGGAATAAGGGAGTTAAGGCTAGGGATATGCGAGCCGTGTAGAGCGAATAAATCATATATCATCCTTTCTTTTTTGCTGAATTTTTCTGTTACCACCCCTATCGGGCTAACTCTCCATCGATCAAACAGGGAAACCGAAAAGAAGCCTATAACGAAACCTTTGTCTAACTCAATTTGTAACAGTCTGTCTTTTGAAGACAGATTTTTATCTGCAGACGGTAAGTTTTTACACTCAAAAGTAAGCTCTTGTAGCGCCACCAGGCCGGTGTGAAAACCTGAACTAAGACCAGAAACAAGAAAATCTATAAAACATGGATCTGGATGCCTTAGAAAAAGCGACTGCAAGGAATCCACATTAATAGCATTCATGTAATTTTTATCTGCCTTTAATGTACATGTTACTTTGGGGTGTGCTCTGAAACAGTTAAGACAAATATAAAGCAGCCGACATTGACTATAATTACAATTTGAGAAATTGCAATTATTGCAAATTTGCAATCTCCCTAGATACTTGACTGGACGACTGAGCTTATCCACTGAAATTACACATCTATTGCTGTCCGATGGACCAGCTAACGGAGCAGTCGTATTAGGAGCCGCGCTGGTAGCTACATTATGACACCACTCTGATGAATGAAATATAGATTGGCATGATGAGCAAGCTGGAGCTTTAACCCCCTTAAGGACACATGACTTACCGGTACGTCATGATTCCCGAGTCCTTAGGGACCCATGACCTACCGGTAGGTCATGAGTATTTCCGATCACTGCTGCTCAGCCAGCAGTGATCGGAACAAGGTACCTGCTAAAATCATTCAGCAGGTACCTCGTTACAATGCTAAGGGGGGGTCCTGTGAACCCCCCCGTATCGGCGACCGTTGCAAACCACAGGTCAATTCAGACCTGCGGTTTGCAGTGCTTTCTGCGGTCTCTGATTCCCGCGGTCTGTGACCGCGGGGATCAGAGACTTACAACGTGCCTAAACTGTTAAATTTTTTCCCCCCCCCTGCAGCCCCCAATCATATTGGGCCGGCAGGGGGGGGGGGTTGCGGACGGCACTGGCGGTGTTCCTCTGTAATATAAAATAAAAAAAATATGGCTTTCAGAATGTGGAGACACAACCTGCTAACAACCTGCTCTATAGAACAACCTGCTCTATAGAAATAGCACTCGATCTAACCTGTCAGATCAACTATGCAAATAATAAAAAGTAAAAACGGTCCCAAAACAGCTATTTTTTTGTACATTTTCCATTTTAATCCATTTTTCCAGTAACAAAGCAAGGGTTAACAGCCAAACAAAACTCAATATTTATTATTCTGATTCTGTAGTTTGCAGAAACACCCCACATGTGGTCGTAAACTGCTGTATGGCCAAACGGCAGGGCATAGAAGGAAAGGAACGCCATATGGTTTTTGGAAGGCAGATTTTGCTGGACTGGTTCTTTAACACTATGTCCCATTTGAAGCCCCCCTGATGCACCCAACAGTAGAAACTCCAAAAAAGTGACCCCATTTTGGGAACTATGGGATAAAGTGGCAGTTTTATTTGTACTATTTTAGGGTAAATATGATTTTTGGTTGCTCTATATTATGCTTTTTTTGAGGCAAGGTAATAAAAAATAGAAATTCTGAAATTTCATCTCCATTTGCCAATAACTCTTGTGGAACACTTAAAGGGTTAACAAAGTTTGTAAAAATCTGTTTTGAATACCTTGAGGGCTGTAGTTTCTTAGATGGAGTCACTTTTATGGAGTTTCTACTCTACGGGTAGAATCAATATAATCAATACATGCAGCTCTGATTCAGTATAATATAAACAATTTGTGCACCTTGATTGCCCCAGCAAAGCCAGAGCAGCCTCAGGGCACCACAAAGATAACCCAGGCTCATAACCTGTCCCCTGAATTTTCCCTTCCTCTGAAGCACCCCCCCCCCCCTCTAGCCCCCCAACCCCCTTGGTTGATCTGCTCTGCTATGCTGCAAACTAACTTTAGACACGGAGTCTCGCTGACGAGACCCTAACGTGCCGGTCACGTGGGAGGCCGAACGAGACTTCCAGACCGGCCGCTCCGGTGCAGTGATGCTCTATCTTAATATAGGAGCAGACACTGCTGACTGGACTAGGGGAACGAGGGACATTTCTAAACCGGCTACTTACCTTCAAGGATGCTCACCGCCTACCACACACAACGTCGCTACCCACAACCACGTGACTGGAAGTACCAATGATAAGGCTGTACGCTAGAAACGAAGCGTTGACCCCAGTAAGTGTGTTGGTGGTTTATAAGGGCAATAGGCCCCTCTAACAAATGCAGGCCAACATATTGGCCTTAAAACTTATCTATATTTTTACAGTTTTTTTTTTATTTTTTGAATAAATTTGTCATAGTTTTACCATCAAATTTGCGTTCATATTGTATCCAGGTATAGGTGTGCCCAACCTATCTATATTCATTATTAGCTTCAGTTTTCACAGATGTACATAAAATATTTATGTTGCATTTAAAACCAGTTACTGAGATGCTGATCATAGAAATACCTTAAAGTTGCAAATTTCATTTAACCCTTTTCATTATCCATCTAGTCTCATATTGTAGCAATCTCTGTTAATTTTCTGCCAGAGTAGTACCTTCATTAATGCAATCCAACACTAGCCATTTTAAATCATGCCATTTATGTTTCATTTCATAACAGTGTTTCAACAATGTAGTTTCGCTATACTTAGTTTCCATTGTTACCTCCATTCACCTCCTGCATTTCCATATATTGTCTAATATTAGATTTATGTTCGTTTAATTGTACCCTTATTTCTTTTTTTTTTCTGTCCGATGTACTATAAACTACATGGACATTGAATGTCTTAAACAACATTTTTTGTCATACATGTAGAAAAATGGCGCATTGGGATTTTAGATTCCTGTCTTGGGTGATATATTGAATCTACTTTTAAAATGAAATTGCAGTTAGTACAGGATAAACATGTCTGGATCTCTGCCAGAGCCCATTATGGTCAATGGGGCCAGTGGTGTTCCAATAATGTCTGGAAACCCCGGATACAGAGAGCTCCTGCAGGCTGTTCTGTCTAAACTCCTTCGGCAAGTGTGAAAAAGGCCTTAGGTTACAAAACTGTGTACATAAGCAGATCCCTCTTGCTTTAATTTAGTTCCAATATCCATAGACTTATAAAGATTATCTGTAACTTTTACAAATAATCCAAGTAAATAAAATTATGGTAGATACAGTATTTTCACAGGATGAATAGATGGTGCAAATTATTATTAAATTACGTGTGCTCCTTGTAATACTCTACATCATGATTTTCATGCATTGAGCTCTTATATTACATTAAAGATGGTATGCGACAGCACTTATTCAATGACATACTGCTCAAATTTGCAATTCTGACTGTGCTGCCAGTGCACATCAAGTGAAAACTACTGAGGCGTCTTGACATGTACCCTCTGGGATCTGTTTAAAAAGGTACCAACACTCCAATGAGCAAAGAACTCGGGAAGTGCATTAAAATGGAGCAATGCTTACATTCTTGTCAGCATGAAAAATCCATCATTGTGTACATCCCTATGGATGGGAAAAACTAATAAGTGACAAATATAATACCCTAAACAGAGAAAAACAATAGAACAATACGCAAAGTATTTTTCACATCTGTCCGCCATGCGTACGTAACACTGCATGTGTCATGTGGTTATACCACTGCGTGCTATTATTTCACATTATGGTGTTTTACCATGAAATTGTATAATATTGTGCTGACTGGGAATGCAGAGATATCATCTTTCTGAGTAAAAAACACAAATAAGCATTAAAAATAATAAAAATAAACATCAGAAACATACAAAAACAACATTATACTTTTATAATATCTAATCATAAAAAATATTTATTCTATTTCTTCATTATAGCATTTTATGTTTTTAGATCATTATAGTGGGTGTATAGTGTTGAGCGAATCAAAGCATCAGAAGTGGAATTTAATCCAAAGCTTAGGAAAAATTCAATTAGCCACGAATCCGAATTTCCTCGCACTTCGTGGTAACAAATCTATATTTTTTAAATGGCTGCTGCATGTGTTACAAAATGAAAGTAAGAAGCCAAGGAATGCAATATGACCCATAATGCCATGCAGAGAGCCAATCCGCAGATATACATCCCCTGTGATGTCACAGCCCTATAAAAGCCTCATCCCGCGTGGTCTCTATTTCACTGTGAACTGAGGTTAGGGAGAGATCTAAAAGTTTAAGTGCTAGGGATATTGTGGCATAAAGTTATTAATAGAAGAATATTGGATAAGGAGAGTACAGGGACAGTGGGGGGAGATCGTATGGAGAGCTTTTTGAGACTGTAGGGAGACAGCAGGGACACTGCACGTTGATTGTAATCGCTCTGTGCATTGTTTTAAACTGCTACCAAATTCACAGTTAATCTGTTAGTTTATTCATAGACTTACTGTGCCTCAGTATTAAAGGGCAGTGTAATATATCGCTGTGTGCATCTTGTTGAACTGCTGCCACAATTATCATAGTTAATCTGTTAGTTTATATTGTACATAGACTTACTGTGCCTCAGTATTAAAGGGCAGTCTAATGTAATGCTGCAGCTGCAGCAACAAGCCAGAGCTGTCATTCAGCGGTTGTGGTTTGACCAACAATCCAGCTGTACTGGAATGGTTGACTCGCACTTCAACATCTTCTCATGTGACAACACACAGCCAGGAATCGGTGGGTTCTTATGAAACCATGCTTAGTTGGCATGGCCCTGGAGCTGTCTGTGCCATCACTTGTCCTGAACCTGCCTTCTGCTTTTGCTGCTCCTTCTGCTAGCCAAGTAATGTATGCCGCCGGATTTGCTTTGCTTTTTAGCGGGGATGAGCTTTAGGCCTCATGCAAACGACCGTATTTTGTTTCCTTGTCTGTTCCGTTTTTTAATGATAGGAAGCAGACCCATTCATTTCAATGGGTCCGCAAAAAATGCGGACAGCACACTATGTGCTGTCCGCATCAGTATGTCCATTCCGTAGCTCCTAATAAAAAAATAAAGCATGTCCTATTTTTCTCTAGTTTGCGGACAAGGGTGGGCATTATTACAAAGGATCTGCAAAAAAAAAACTGATGCCATACGGACGTCATCCGTTTTTTTTTTTTGCGGACCACAAAACACATACGGTCATGTGCATGAGGCCTTATGAGGACAGTAGTTACAGGCCAGCATAGACTTGGAGCAGAGGTCTGCTGCAGACTCCTCTAGGCATGCAACTACCAATAATGACAGTTGGGTGGGAGCACATGTTGCAAGAGATCTGCAGCCAAGTGCGGGAGGAGTACACAGTCTGCCCCTCGAGAGACTACCTATGAGGAACACACTAGCAGTGCACGGTTCATAAAAGCAGAGGCACACAGGAATTGCACAGTGGTTGTGGGAAAGTGCTAAACCCGCCACTGTGGAAATTTTTCACCAAGTCGCTGGTTATATTAAAAAAATTATTTTTTGCTTTCATAATGGCAACTTTTAACCCCCTTAGAGGGCTAGAACCAGGGATCTTTTGATCCCTTGTCCTATTCATCCTAATAGAGATCCTTAAGGGTGTATAGGATTTTGATGCGCTCTTTGCTGAGCTGTACCCAGATTGGTGAAGTGCTGCAGTGATGGTTGACCCTTTGTTGACCTTGGGTTCTTGGTCACTTCTTTTACCAAGGCCCTTCTACCCTGATTACTTAGTTTGGTGGAGTGGTCAACTACAGCAATAGTCCTGGTTGTTCCAACCTTCTTTCATTTGAGAATTAGGGATAACACTGTGCTCTTGAGAACTTTCAGTGCAGCAGAAATGTTTTTGCACCCTTCTCTACAGTCGTGGCCAAAAGTTTTAAGAATGACACAAATATTCGTTTTCACAAAGTTTGCTGCTAAACTGCTTTTGGATCTTTGTTTCAGTTGTTTCTGTGATGTAGTGAAATATAATTACACGCACTTCATATGTTTCAAAGGCTTTTATCGACAATTACATGACATTAATGCAAAGAGTCAGTAATTGCAGTGTTGGCCCTTCTTTTTCAGGACCTCTTCAATTCGACTGGGCATGCTCTCAATGAACTTATGGGCCAATTCCTGACTAATAGCAACCCATTTTTTTATAATCACTTCTTGTAGTTTGTCAGAATTAGTGGGTTTTTGTTTGTCCACCCACCTCTTGAGGATTGACCACAAGTTCTCAATGGGATTAAGATCTGGGGAGTTTCCAGGCCATGGACCCAAAATGTCAACGTTTTGGTCCCCGAGCCACTTAGTTAGCACTTTTGCCTTATGGCACGGTGCTCCATCATGCTGGAAAATGCATTGTTCTTCACCAAACATTTGCTGGATTGTTGGAAGAAGTTGTTGTTGTTGGAGGGTGTTTTGGTACCATTCTTTATTCATGGCTGTTTTTTTGGGCAAAATTGTAAAAGGGGGCCCACTCCCTTGGATGAGAAGAAACCCCACACATGAATGGTCTCAGGATGCTTTACTGTTGGCATGACACAGGACTGATGGTAGCGCTCACCTCTTCTTCTCCGGACAAGCCTTTTTCCAGATGCCCCTAACAATGCCCCAGTCCTCAGTCCTCAGCAGTCCATTCACCATACTTTCTGCAGAAGATCAATCTGTCCCTGATGTTTTTTTTGGAGAGAAGTGGCTTCTTTGCTGCTCTTCTTGACACCGGGCCATCTTCCAAAAGTCTTCACCTCACTGTGCATGCAGATGCGCTCACACCTGCCTGCTGCCATTCCTGAGCAAGCTCTGCACTGGTGACACTCCGATCCCGCAGCTGAATCCTCTTTTAGGAGACGATCCTGGCACTTGCTGGACTTCTATGGATGCCCTGAAGCCTTTATAACAAGAATTGAACCTCTTTCCTTGAAGTTCTTGATGATCCTATAAATTTTTGATTGAGGTGCAATCTTAGTAGCCACAATATCCTTGCCTGTGAAGCCATTTTTATTCAACGCAATGATGGCTGCACGCGTTTATTTGCAGGTCACCATGGTTAACAATGGAAGAACAATGATTTCAAGCATCACCCTCCTTTTAACATGTCAAGTCTGCCATTTTAACCCAATCAGCCTGACATAATGATCTCCAGCCTTGTGCTCGTCAACATTCTCACCTGAGTCAACAAGACGTTTACTGAAATGATCTGTGCCTCAACACAATTCTGTCTCTGAGCTCTACAGGCAGTGCATTCCTGCCATTTGACACCAGGAGAGGTAAAATACAGAGTGGGCTCAGCATACATGTGGAAACTGCACTCCCTAAACATAATGGAAGCCAGTATGGCACCAGTGAAACTAATATTTAGTGTTAGGTTCCTGTCCTAAAGAGATTACCTTGACGCTTGCAGACAGGCACAAATAATTTTGTACAAAATGCTTTTGCCAAGAATCTCACATTTATAATGTAGCATTTGTACATTTTCTACAGTGAGTATGGCGCAATTGTATTTTCTTTTTTATTTGTGTTTGCAGAGCGCCATTGCATTGTTTAAATTTTTCTTTAGCTCTTTCCTCCTCAAGATTTGGTGGTGGTGAGCCCTAGCTCGTCTGGCACTGGCACTTGGCTGCTCGGATGTCCCTAGACGGGCTGCTAACCCGTATGCCAATCAAGTGCCTCGTCCCTGGCATACCCTGAAATAAGCTCTAGGTAGTGTGCAGGTCGGTGGGAGCACTAGCCCTCACCATTGACACCTACGGGAGACAACAAAAACAGGAGTGAACCGGAGATCCAACAGCTCCAGTTCCAACGGCTCCACAGCAACAAGCAGAAAGGGAGAATATATAGTAGCTGGGAGTGGCTGACAGAGAACAGCTGAAAGGAAAAGCTACAGATTCCTAAATGCGACAAAAAGTATCGCAAATCTAAGCAGGAAAACCTGGACCGATATCTATTCTCACCATTAGATCATGGAGCTCTTCTGCGCGTAGGCACCCGCTGCGACCTTCTAACCTCAGGCACAACAGGGTCAGCGATAGGTCATGACACCCTCGTTACAAAAATTCTGTTTTCACTTTTTTATTATGGGGTATTATTATTATTATTATTATGATTATTATTAGGTATTAGGATTAATGGAGAGAAATTAGATTTTTTTTTAATTTCAGCACAAGACTAGAGTGGAGCGAACCTGAACTGTATAGTTCAGGTTCGTACCGAATTTTGGGGTGTTCGGGACCCGGACCCGAACATTTTCAAAAAAGTTGGGGTTCGGGTCTGTGGTTCAGCGATTTCTTCCCTCTTTCTGAAGGGCTTTACAGCAGCCAATCAGCTAGCGTTTTACTTCTTGCCCTAAGAAGTCATCATAGCCATGCCTACTAATGGCATGGCTGTGATTGGCCAAGTGCAGCATGTAACCCAGCCTCTATTTAAGCTGGAGTCACGTAGCGCGGCCCGTCACTCTGCTCTGATTAGTGTAGAGATAGAATGCAGCTGCTGTGAGGGCGAGATTAGGTTCGGAAGAGTCAGCAAAACCATTCAATGAACTGATCGATCTACAGCTGTGAATCATTCAACTTCTGTTAGTTCATTGCTCAATGGTTTTTCGGCTGCCCAGAGAGTTTTTCTGTCACTTTTTTCTGGACTGATCGGCGGCCATTTTGTGATCTTTTGGTGCAACAGCACATGTTTTGAGCTGCCACCAAGTTCAACATACATTTTTGGGTTCAATAGTAGGCTTTTTTTTGCAATATCCTACATCAGGGGTTGTGATTATTGTCAAGGATAGATTTATTTGTGGGGTGAAATTCAATTGCCAAAACACCAATCCCCTAAATCTGGTGTTCCAGCTGTGGCTGGCTAAGTTTAATACTGTCCGTCAAAGGATAGATTTTTTTTGTGGGGTGAAATTCAAGTGCTAAAATACCAATCCCCTAAATCAGTGGTTTTAGCTGTTGCTGGCCAAGTGTAATACTGTGCGTAAAAGGATAGATTTTATTTCTGGGGTGAAATTCAATTGCCAAAATACCAATCCCCTATATCTGGTGTTCCAGCTGTGGCTGGCCAAGTTTAATAACGTCAGTCAAAGGATAGATTTTTTTGTGGGGTGAAATTCAATTGCCAAAATACCAATCCCCTAAATCTGGGGATCCAGCTGTGGCTGGCTAAGTTTAATAGTGTACGTCAAAGACAACCGAAATAATGGCAAATAGTGTATTAACAAATATCATCTTTATTCAATCATTGATACACAATACATGATTCTCATAAAATTACAATTACACTGCATGATTAATGTGACTGATTAAAAACCCACTACTCCAGATCCAACTCACAGGGTATAACCTATATAAATGAAGTCAACCTTGTGCACAGAGTATGAATCAAGGCATATACTATTGTTCAAGGAGGGGAGGGAAGAGACATGGGGAATGTCAAGGAAGTACAATCACAATCTTCCCCAACAGAAAATCACCATCCCAAACTGGTCTCCCTGGGCTAACTCAATCTTATCACCCAGAAACTGCACTTATAACCAGAAATAACCCTCGTTACCTCCAAAAAGACCCAGGAGCAGACCGGAGAGTGGTACCCCGACGCGCGTTTCGCCTCACTTCCTCAGGGGGCGTGTCGGCGTCCCTACGCTCACAGGTTTAAATACCCCCTCCTCATCATTAAAATCATTCCCATTGGATAAACACACCTGTCTTCCTTACGTTGGTATTATCCCTCTGTCTCACGTCCGCTCGGCCGCACCACCCAACGCGATGACATCGTCAGCGCGGGGCAGAGCGGCGATCACGCGCACCATGTCACGTGACTGCCGACGTCAGACAGAGGGGTGTCTGTCAGCTGACCGCAGGTCCTGTGCGGGAAAGAGTGGATAATCTTTCATCGCTCTTCATGATCACCGGGACCCCACTTGTGAATACCACCAATAATAATAGTCCATGTATCTTCCCTACCCAGTAGACATTATGAAATATAGCATAAATGATTAAATTTTAAACCCATTATGTGAAACATATTTGAAAAACATTCTTTTACATTACGAATTGCATACATATTGACAATATATAGTATAATATACTCAAGTGAACACCTGTATCATAGTGTCATCGTGCTCACATATAAACAATTACAAGTGACATGTGCTAAATTGCACTATTTGAGTAATTAAAAAAAAAAAAAATAATAATTAATAAATATATATAGAAAATAAAATCATATATAAGACATAACACCCCAATGAGACAAATTACCGTGCGTACATAAAATCCTCACACATCTCATAATCAAATGATGATAAAATATCTAAAAGCATTACGTGTAAAGTGCATCAAGTGAACAAAGTGCAAGTGCAAAGTGATAGTGCAGTGCAAAGCAATACCATGCAGTGATTTAGTGAAAAAAAATTTTTTTATATATCATATCATGTACGCAAATATCCCTGACTTCAATAGATTATCACCTATAATCACATATACATAAAGAGGAAATGAGAAGAATTCCTTCATATTGTGCAAAAATATGCAAATAAAAAAGAGAAAAAAAAAAAAAACCCTATATAAAGTTGTCTTGCATCCGCATATGTATCCACTTTTCCATATGTCACCCAGTCGGTCTGACGCTGACAGTTTATCTTACTCCTAGGTCACTTATACCAGGACAGGTTATCCAGACTGTCTCCATTGATCATTGTACTGTGTGATAAATCGTATCTGCTCCATCTGTGGTTGGTGTCTCTTATTGTATATCAATTCATGTCTCTTTGCTCGTTTCGCTCTGCTGTAGGCCTTCTCTATGCATCTTGATCCATATCCTCTCTGTTGGAACCTGGTTCTCAAATCTTCAGCCAGATTTCCTGGATGGGATGACTGCGCCTGTAGTACAGAGTTGACGGAGGTCTCTTTTCTGTAAAGATCTGTCTGTATACCTCCTACGGAATCCACCTGGAAGGTCACATCCAAGAAGTCCATCTTGGTGCGTCCAACCCACATTCGACGTCTGCAGGAAGAATTGTGCGGCTCTCAGACCATCCTGATGTCTGATGGATGTATATAAAGATTCGACATCACAGGTCGCAATCAACATATCAGACTCCAGGTGAATATTCTCCACTTTTCTCAGGATATCCATCGTGTCCTTCAGATAAGACGGTAATTCCTCAACCAGCGGATGTAAAAAGGAATCAATGTATCTGCAGATGGACTCACTTAGGCTGTTCCGTCCGGAAACAATGGGCCTTCCAGGTGGATTCCGTGGATCTTTGTGCACAGGTAAGACTAAATCCTCCTGTTCTTCAAGTAACGCCGTCAATGTGGCCACCGCCTCCCGTTCCGCTGGCGAAGTCAGATCACAAGTGGGTTTTTGTTTAAAATATTTTTTAAAAATAAGTCTCCGAGCAAAAAGGTGGAGATCTTTTACTGTAGCTGTCGGTCAGCCGCAGGACGCCTTTTATATTTGGGTTGGGCTGTATCTCCCATCTTCCGTTTATTCACTCTGTGTGGATATTGTTTTCCGCCTTGTTCAGAACTGCTACTTTCCTCCCCTGCCGAAGTGGCTGATGAGAGTGACATCGAGCGTGTTCTCCCTTGCTGTAGTTTGTTTTGAGACAAGGACGGATTTTTCCATCGGTATACTTTATCATTTTCAAAATCCATTACATCACGCTGGAATTTTTTAACTTTTGTCATTTTAATTTGTCGTTCCCATGTTAGAAATGTGTCCTCCATTTCCTTTTTGAACCCATCCATTTCTAGGTTTGTCATTTTTTCTGATATTGACTCCTGTAATGGAGATATTTCCAGTTCCACCATTGCGAGACTCTTCTTATTCTGTTCGATAATTAGTTGCATAAGAGAAACTGAGCACTCAGTGCAGATAGCTTCCCACCTTTTACAGAAATCTGCATCATCTTGACCGTATGACGGAAAGGTTTGTACCCTAAGTCCTCTCGGGATCAACTTCTTTGCAATGTACTTTTCCAAAGTTGCTTTATTCCACCACAGCCTCATTCTTTTGTGGAGTAGGCTCTTTAATTGTGCCTTAATCTGTGACACACCTGATCGACCCGGATCCTCACCAGACACATCAACATGCGCAAATACCGCGTCCACTTGGGAACACCAGGACTGGTCCCGTGACAGGAAGTCCATTGTATTTTCCTTGAATAGTACCTCTCCAAAAAGACCCAGGAGCAGACCGGAGAGTGGTACCCCGACGCGCGTTTCGCCTCACTTCCTCAGGGGGCGTGATAAATACAAGGCCTGAAAGCGTAATCCTCTTTATTTGCACACGCTACTGTGCATCTCCAAGTGTATTTCTGTCCGTAAAAGGGTATATTACACTCAAGGTCTAAATACAAGTGCTGAAAGCGTAATCATCTATATTTGCACGTGCTATTGTGCATCTCCAGGTGTAATTCTGTCCGTAAAAGGATACCTTTCAGCCAGGGCCTAAATACTAGGCCTAAATTTGATATTCCTCTAAATCTTCGGTTTCTGCTGTGCCTGTATTAGTGTAATATCGTACATAAATAGATAGCTAGATAGTGTTAGGTGCCTGTAAATAAAGGCCTTAATTTGAACTCTATACATTGGGCCAAATAAGTTTTTCCTTATTGTGGTGAACGGTAACAATGAGGAAAACATCTAATAAGGGACGCGGACATGGTTGTGGTGTTGTTAGTAGACCCTCTGGTGCTGGGAGAGGACGTGCCCGTTCTGCCACAGCTACACGTCCTAGTGAACCAACTACCTCAGGTCCCTGTAGCCGCCACAATCTACAGTGATATTTGGCCTAATGCCGTTCTAAGGATGGTAAGGCCTGAGCAAGTACAGGCGCTAGTCGATTGGGTGGCCAACAGAGGATCCAGCAGGTTCAGATTACTGTATCTCCCACCCAGTCTTCTGCAGAAAGCGCACAGGTGGCGTCTAAAAACCAAGCCCATCAGTCTGTCACATCACCCCCATGCATATCAGGGAACCTGTCTGAGCCTCAAGTTATGCAGCAGTCTCTTATGCTGTTTGATGAATCTGCTGGCAGGGTTTTCCAAGGGCATCCACCTAGACCTTCCCGCAGGGGTGGAAGACATAGAATGCACTGATACACAACCACTTATGTTTCCTGATGAGGACATGGGAATACCACCTCAGCAGAGTCAGCACTTCTCTGATGATGACAAAACACAAGTGCCAACTGCTGCGTCTTTCTGCAGTTTGCAGACCGAACAGGAGGTCAGGCAGGAAGACTGTGTGGAAGACGATGCAGGGGACTATGAGGTCCTAGACCCCACATGGAATGAAGGTCATGCCACTGACTTTCAGAGTTTAGAGGAAGAGGCCGTGGTGAGACCGAGCCAACAGCGTAGCAAAAGAGGGAGCAGGGTGCAAAAGCAAAACAGCCGTCGCCAAGAGAGTTCGCCTGATACTGGCCAACGCCACCAGGGCCGAGCACACCAAAGGCAGCTTCAAGGAGTTCCCTGGCATGGCACTTCTTCACACAATGTGCTGACGACAAGACCCGAGTGGTTTGCACGCTGTGCAATCAGAGCCTGAAGCGAGGCATTAACGTTCTGAACCTTTGCACAACCTGCATGAACAGGCATCTACATGTAAAGCATGAACTGCAGTGGAGTAAACACCTTAAAAGCAAGGAACTCACTCAGGCTCCCCCTGCTCCCTCTTCTGCTGCTGCCTCGGCCTCGTCCTCGGCCTCGGGAGGAATGTTGGCACCTGCCGCCCACCAAACAGAGGTTGTGCCGCTGAAACCACCACCTGGGTCACCAAGCATCTCCACTATGTCGCACGGCAGGGTTCAGCTCCCCATCTCACAAACCTTGGAGAGAAAGCGGAAATTCCCACCTAGCCATCCTCGATCCCTGGCCCTGAATGCCAGCATTTATAAACTAGTGGCCTTTGAAATGCTGTCATTCAGGCTGGTGGACACAGACAGCTTCAAACAGCTGATGGCGGTGGCTGTCGTTCCCAACCGTCACTACTTCTCCAAGAGAGCCGTGCCTTCCCTGCACATCCAAGTATCGGATAAAATCAAGTGTACAATGCGCAACGCCATCTGTGACAAGGTCCACCTAACCACAAATACGTGGACCAGTAACCACGGCCAGGGACGTTATATTTCCCTAACTGCACACTGGGTAAATGTAGTGGCGGCTGGGCCCCAGGCGGAAAGCTGTTTGGCGCACGTCCTTCCGCCGCCAAGGATAGCAGGGTATCATTCTTTGCCTCCTCCTCCTACTTGGCTTCTTCCTCCTCTTCTTCCAACTTCTCATATGGTCAGCCACAGACCTTCACCACCAACTTCAGCACTTCAGCACAGCCAGGGGTAAACATCAGCAGGCCGCTCTGAAACTCATGTGTTTGGGGGACAGGCCTAACACCGCGCAGGAGTTGTGGCGGGGTATAGAACAACAGACCAATGAGTGGTTGCTGCCGGTGAGCCTCAAGCCCGGCCTAGTGGTGTGTGATAATGGGCGAAATCTCGTTGCAGCTCTGGGACTAGCCGGTTTGACGCAGATACCTTGCCTGGCGCATGTGCTGAATTTGGTGGCGCAGAAATTCATTCACAACTACCCCGACATGTCAGAGCTGCTGCTTAAAGTGCAGGCCGTCTGCGCGCGCTTCCGGGTTCTCATCCTGCCGCTGCTCGCCTGTCTGCCTGTCTGCGCTACAGCGTAACTTCGGCCTTCCCGCTTACCGCCTCATATGCGACGTGCCCACCAGGTGGAACTCCACCTTGCACATGCTGGAAAAACTGTGCGAGCAGCAGCAGGCCATAGTGGAGTTTCCGCTGCAGCACGCACAGGTGAGTGTCACTGTGGAACAGTACCACTTCACCACCAATGACTGGGCCTCCATGTGAGACCTGTGTGCCCTGTTGCGCTGTTACTCCACCAACATGGCCAGTGGCGATGACGCCGTTATCAGTGTTAAAAATCCACTTCTATGTCTCCTTGAGAAAACACACAGGGCGATGATGGAAGAGGATGTGGCCCAGGAGGAGGAGGAAGAGGGGTCATTTCTAACACTTTCAGGCCAGTCTTTTAGAAGTGGCTCAGAGAAAGGTATTTTGCAACAGCAAAGGCCAGGTACAAATTTGGCCAGCCAGGGCCCACTACTGGAGGACGAGGAGGATGAGGATGAGGTGGAGGAGGATGAGGATGAAGCATGTTCACAGCGGGGTGGCACCAAACGCAGCTTGGGCCCATCACTGGTGCGTGGCTGGGGGGAAAGGGAGGACGATGACGATACGCCTCCCACATAGGACAGCTTGTCCTTAACTCTGGGCAGCCTGGCACACATGAGTGACTACATGCTGCAGTGCCTGCGCAACGACAGCAGAGTTGCCCACATTTTAACTTGTGCGGACTACTAGGTGACCACCCTGCTGGATTGCCGATACAAAAACAACGTGCCCACCTTAATTCCCGCACTGGAACGTGATAGGAAAATGTGTGAGTGCAAGCGCACGCTGGTAAACGCGCTCCTGAGAGCATTCCCAACTGACACGGGGGGACAAGTGGAAGCACGAGGCGAAGGCAGAGGAGGAGCAAGAGGTCGTTAACGCAGCTGTGTCACGGCCAGCTCCTCTGAAGGCAGGGTTAGCATGGCCGAGATCGTAAATACTTTTGTCACAGCGCCACAGCTAACTGCACCACCACCTAATACGGAACGTGTTAGCAGGAGGCAGCATTTTAACAACATAGTGGAACAGTACATGTGCACATGCCTCCACGTACTGACTGATAGTTCTGCCCCATTCAACTTCTGGGTCTCCATATTGTCCACATGGCCAGAGCTAGCATTTTATGCCTTGGAGGTGCTGGACTGCCCTGCGGCCAGTGTATTGTCTGAACGTATATTTAGCATGGCAGGGGGCGTCATTGCAGACAAACGCAGCCGCCTGTCCACAGCCAACGTGGACAAGCTGACGTTCATAAAAATGAACCAGGCATGGATCCCACAGGACCTGTCCATCCCTTGTGCAGAATAGACATTTATAACTGCCTTGCCCTCAACCATACATTCTTGTACTCCAGGGCACTTCTTTAATTATTCCTCTTTTTTTTATTGTACCATGATTTTTGGGGGCAACACCAAGTTGAATGAATCTCTCCTCTGTGTGGGTGCCAGCGGCCTACATTTCAGCTAATCACCTGCTGCTTTGGTGCGTGACATTACATCAAATGACCTGTCTGGGTGTCAATGGCCTAAATAACTGAAAGTGGCCTGTTCCATTGGTGGGTAACATGATGCCTGTCTTGCTGCTATGGGACCTCTCTACTCTGTCTGGGTGGTGGGACTTAAATTACTGAAAGTGGCCTGTTCCAATGGTGGGTAACATGATGCCTCTTTTGCTGCTATGGGACCTTTCTCCTCTGTCTAAGTGCCAGGGGCCTACATTTCAGATACTCACCTGTTGTTTTGGTGGGTGACATTATCCTTTTTTTTATGTCGAATGACCTCTACTCTGTCTGGGTGTCAGGGGCCTATATTTTGTTTAATTGCTTGCTGACTTGGTGGGAGACATTTAACTCTTTTTACTGTCAAATGACTGCCCCATTGTGTGGGTGTCAGGGGCCTATATGTCGTTTAATCATTTGTTTTTTTGTTGGGTGACATTTTCCTCTTTATACTGTCAAATGACCTCTACATTGTCTGGTTGTCAGGGGCCTATATTTCGTTTCTTAGCTTGCTGCATTGGTGGGAGATATTAACCTCATTATACTGTCAAATAACCGCCTCATTGTCTGGTTGTTAGGGGTCTATATTTCGTTTCATCGCTTGCTGCATTGGTGGGAGATATTAAACTCCTTATACTGTCAAATGACCTCTACATTGTCTGATTGTCATGGGCCTATATTTCATTTAATCACTTGCTGCATTGGTGGGAGACATTAAACTCTTTTTACTGTCAAATGACCGCCCCATTGTGTCGGTGTCAGGGGCCTAAATTTCGTTTAATTGCTTGCTGTCTTGGTGGGAGACATTAAACTTTTTTACTGTCAAATGACCTCTCCTCTGTCTGGGTGTCAGGGGCCTACATAAATGATAATGGCCTGTTCCATTGCAGGTTGACCTAAGGCCTGTATTGCTCTTACGGGAACGCTCTGCTCTTTGCGGGTGCCATGGTCCTCCTGAATTAGTAAATTAGGCCTGAGGCCTGCTGGGTGAAATCAATACTGATTTAGCATGATTGTAACTCTCCTCTTTATGGATGCCATGGGTCTGAATCTGTGAATGAGGCCCGTGGCATTGCTGGGTGAAATCAATACTGTCTTGGCGTGATTTTAACTCTCCTCTTTGTGGGTCCCGTGGGCCTGAATGTTTGAATAAGGCCTGTGGCCCTGCAGGCAGACTTGATTCCTTCTTGGCTGTGATGACAACTTCAACTCCCATGTATGGTTGCCATTTGCCTGAGTCTGTGAGTGAGGCCTGTGACACTGCTGGCAGACATGAATCCCTCTTGGCTGTGATGTGAACTTCAGCTCCCATGTATGGTTGCCATGGCCCTGAGTCTGTAAATGAGGCCTGTGGCACTGCAGGCAGACATGAATCCTTTTTGAGTGTGATGAGAACTTCATCTCCCATAGCATTCCCACCTGATGCCACCCCAACCTCCTATTCCACCTCCTCCTCCAAGTTGCCCATTGATATTGGTTAATTTTTATTTATTTTATTTTATTTTAAGTCATTTCCCTATCCACATTTGTGTGCAGGGGATTTACCTACATTTTGCTGCCTTTTGCAGCCCTCTAGCCCTTTCCTAGGCAATTTTACAGCCGTTTTAGTGCCCAAAATTTTGGGTCCCCATTGACTTTAATGGGGTTCGGGGTCAAGTTTGGGTCGAGTTCGGATCCCGAACATTTTCGTGAAGTTTGGCCGAACTTCACGAACCCGAACATCCAGGTGTTTGCTCAACTCTACACAAGACCACAACATTCCAAAATGAGAAAAAAGTCATAGGGTCTGAATTCTTTCTAAATACATTGTGCACCCTGCCTTCATTTTCCACTGACATATATGTATATCTTCTTTGGGTACATCTATTTATATTTTATGAACACCTAAAAACAAAATGTTATTTCCCAGAACACACTCTTGACAACAATCTAAAATTTCAAAAAGTTCTAGTAAATCTCTCTCTGTTCTTTTAATTATCTTTCACAAAAAGACATCTTTTACAGAAACAGCAGGAATGCTGATTTTCATCACCTCATTTAATTAAAACAATGGATTGAATTTAATTCAGTTCAACCTCTTAATTAACACATTTCTTCTGTAGCTGACTAAAGGCGCCTTCACACGCAGCAGATTTTGGTGCAAAAATTTCTGCGACTGAAAATCAGTTCCATTCATTTGAATGGGGCTTGCAGAAATCCAGGTGCTTCCTGCTAAAATTATCTATCTATCTACCGTATTTTTCACCATATAAGACGCACCTGACTATAAGACGCACCTAGGTTTTTGAGGAGGAAAATAAGAAAAAAAATATTTTGAACCAAAAGGTGTACTTTTGGTGTTTTTTTTACTAATGGTGTTTTGTGCATGACACAATTCTGATGCATTGTTATGGGGGATCTGTGGATGACGCACTGTTATGGGGGCATCTGTGGATGACGCACTGTTATGGGGGCATCTGTGGATGACACACTGTTATTGGGGCACCTGTGGAGGACACACTGTTATGTGGGGATCTCTGGTTAACTGCTGTTATGTGGGGGAGCTGGGGATGGCACTGTATGGGGGCATCTGGGGATGGCACTGTATGGGGGAATCTGTGGATGGCACTGTATGGGGGAATCTGTGGATGGCACTGTATGGAGGCATCTGGGAATGACACTGCTATGGGGGGAATCTGTGGATGACTCATAGCATCTTATGCTATGTGTCATCCACAGATCCCCCCCCCCGATAACAGTGGCTGCGATGACCCCCAATACAGGGGCTGTGGGCGGCATCTTGTTTGCTAATGACAGCGGGCCCGTGCAGTAACTGTATTCTACTACACCGGGCCCGCTGTAGTAATGTTATAGGCGATGTTTAAAACTATCATCTACATTAAACTTAATGCTGGCAGTATTACCCTACCTCCTATAATCTACGATCGCAAGCAGGACTGGAGTCAGGAGGCCGGACGAGCAGGAGGCGGTAGCATGACGTCATGCTCCTGTGCCGTCTGCTTTATTCATAAAGTGGGCGGAGCAGGCGCGTGACGTTACGCTGCCGCCTCCTGCCCGTCCAGCCTCCTGATTCCAGTCCTGCCTGCGATCGCAGATTATAGGAGGTAGGGTAATACTGCCAGCATTAAGTTTAATGTAGATGATAGTTTTAAACATCGCCTATAACATTACTACAGCGGGCCGGTGTAGTAGAATGCAGTTACTGCACGGGCCCGCTGTCATTAGCAAACAAGATGCCGCCCACAGCCCCTCCTCATTGATACACACGCCAGCTGCGCTCTTCAGCAGTGCGGCGGTGTATCAGTGTTTGCTGTATTCACCCCATAAGACGCAGCACTATTTTCCCCCCATTTTTGGAGGGGAAAAAGTGCGTCTTATAGGGCGAAAAATACGGTATCTATCTATCTATCTATAGTAGAAAAATGCCAGCAGCACTCCGGTATCTTCAAAAAAGTGTAAAATTTATTCACCCATTCCTCTGACAGCGACGTTTCAACCGCTCCTTGCGGTCTTTCTCAAGCTATGCATACAAGTGCTCCATACGTGTCATATAAAGACCAAACAATTAAACATCATAATTGCATTAATTATCAAAAAGTGCATAATATTGTATCAAATTGGTGACATAAATAATTTCTCTTAATAAAATTCATTCCATCTCATAAATCTCAACAATTCATGTATAATAATAAAGTGCTTGTGCATATACATAAGTGTTATAGATCCACATAAGTGTATAACAATACATAATTAGTCATATCATGTGCTCAGGTGTAGCAGTGTTAGTGATTAAAAACCTGCAATCACTAGGGGTAACCCTCATGGCGAGTCCAGGAAGACAGGGATCCCACGGCGTCATATAATCCACATTGCGCTTGCGCGCGTTGACGATTAACCCCTTTCACTATACCATGACAAAGATGGCTCAGTCAGTCAGCACTCCTCACTGCGCATGTCTAACCTGCGTCATCGCTGACACAGCCATCACGTGTTGTTCAATTGCTACCTCTAGCCGTAACTATATCACATGATCAACTCCCTATACGTCATATCAGATGACTGAATCAGCTCCTTTGTTTATATCTCAAAATCAACTTATACTTAATATGGACATCTCAATTTGGGGTGGCATTATTATCGCTACCTCAATCCCTTGATTTAGCGATCTATACCCGGGACGGTTCATACGTCATCAGTGATCATCACTATGAATCGTGCTCACCATACCCTTTACCCTCATTTTATCCACTTTTAGTATTATCATATTCAGCTCACTATCTTGCCAAAGGAGAATATAGGGATATATTGTCATGTGACCAATTAAAAATCACTGTAAAGAGAGGTGCCGACCAGCTGAGCCACATCTGTATAGATATAGGAATTATTTAATAATTAATTCACCATCAACATTATTCTTATTAACCATCCAAGTATTTATGAAAATAAAGAAAATTATAAAAATATATCTCTACGCCTTCTGGGATTCCCGGTGTTCCTGAAGTCTCCTAGATTGCAGAAGAAATTTTTAGCTTGGATCCATCCAGGGCTGTGGAGTCGGAGTCGGAGTCGGAGTCGAGGAGTCGGAGTCGGAGGCAATTTTGGGTACCTGGAGTCGGAGTCGGAGTCGGCAAAAAATGGACCGACTCCGACTCCGACTCCTACTAGATTTAAATTGGAATAAAAAAAAATTGAAATAAAAAAAAAGCAAGTTTAAATGTCCTAATTCAGATAAAGTTATAATTAATTACTTCTCTACTGTAAGAATAAAGGCCAATGCATGCAGTGCGTCACTTTACCGCTAAACAAAGACGTTAAGTGACCGTGAAGAAGCATGCTTTTCATATGCTTTACTATGCAGTTAAAGGGACACTGACAGGCTGATATATCTGCTGGTATTCATCAGAGGATTAGGAATACAACTAGACGACTGTTACCCCCAGTTGAGGTTTACTTGTGTTTAAAAACGTTTTAATCAATATGCAAATTCTCTACCTTTGTGCCCAAGGGGCAGGCGCACATGTAGAGTACTGGCAGCACTAGACAGGACTAGGTAGGAATTCAGCGCTCGGCTAGCCTGAAAAACAGGCCAGTGCAGTGAATAATAACGAGGGGAACAGCGCTGGGAAGCTGTACTGGCGCGGCTGGGCACAAAGCCGCAGGAGACGCTGCCCCATTGGGCACAAGATAGTGAATTTGCATACAGATTAAAATGTTTCTTAAACACAAGTACAGCTTAACTGGGGGTAACATTAGTATAGTTTTATTCCTAATTCTCTGATGAATACCAGTATATATATATCTTTAGCTGGAAAATCAGCCTGTCAGTGTCCCTTTAAGGAGCGGCAATACTTACACTTTCCATCGTCTTGTGGTCTGCTGTTACAGGGAACCCATGGTTATCCTAGCCTCTCACTGATAACTGATTAAGGACTGGAGACACTTGTATAAGTGAAGGGAATGGATAGTCAATAGTTCAAGACTGAAGCTGTAAACCATTTGAAAAACTGCTATCATTCAGCTAAGGCTATAAAACATGTAAACTCAGATTGTTAGCTTAAATTTTAAACATGACTATGGGATTCTACTAGGAAAATCATGTTTTAAAATAAATGCCCCTTCCCCTGCCCCTTCCTGGATCCTCCCACTGCTCTATCTTCAGCAGAAGATTAGCACACAAAGGAGAAGGCAGCAGCTTCTGCTAAACTACCTCTGTGCTAGAGAAGATTAGAAGAACTTGGTGGAACAGCTTCGTATTTGCATATTAAATACAGAGGAGTCGGAGTCGAGGAGTCGGAGTCGGAGTCGGAAGTTTCAAAATCTGAGGAGTCGGAGTCGGAGTCGGACAATTTATCTACCGACTCCACAGCCCTGGATCCATCTATAAAAAATCACAAGGACACAATTATTATCTCATACAAATGTGCACTTGCTACATGACATATATCAGATAGGAGGAGCAAAGGAACAGCGGAAATACCATGAGCAACAACCTCATACAATCCTAAAGTCTACATTAAGTCCCATGGGTCTCAGTTTTCTTAATGTAAAAATCCAGTATAGTTCTTGCTTTTTTAACACCTTACTTCTATCTCCACCACGTCTGCCCAGTTGTATTTGTTCCAGAATCCTGAATCTGAGATCTCCCTCAGTATGTCCTGCCTCCTTAAAATGTTTTGAGACAGGTAAGTTCATTTTTTCTTTTCTTATCGAGTATCTATGTTGGTTAAGTCTTGTTTTAACATCCCACGTGGTCTCCCCCACATACTATAAGCCACAAGGGCAGGTCAGTAGGTAGACCACGTACGATGAATCACAGGTTAGATACTGTTTTATCTTAAAAGTCTTCTTGACCACAGGGCTATAAAATGTATTACCCTTCAATAATAAACAACAATTAACACAATTGTGGCAAGGGTAACATCCAGTCCGAGTGGACCCACAAAATGATCTAATGTCCTTCTTATTACTCCCCACATCTGATTTTACTATTCTGTCCCCTATATTTCTATTCCTTTGGTAGGAGAACAATGGAGGTGCCTGAAATTCCATAATCTGTGGAAAGCTATTGGAGAGAATTCTCCAATGTCTTCTCACAATAGATGCAATTGCAGGACTCTCAGCTGAATATTGTGAAATATATGGAAGACGTGGATTAGATGTCTTTTTTTGTCTTTGGGTATCTTGTGCAGCTTTAGCTTGACTTTCATAAATCAATTTTTTGGGGTATCCACGGGCAGTGAATTTCTGTCCCATCTCTGTCATCCTATTCTTCCTCTTACACTCATCCCCCACTATTCTTTTCACTCTTAAAAGTTGGCTAAAGGGTAAAGACCTCACCATAGGGCGTGGGTGATAGCTATCATATCTTAATAGCGTGTTTTTGTCGGTTGGTTTCACATATAGATCTGTTGATAAGGTATCATCATGTATTTGAATCTCTGTATCAAGAAACTGCATTGTTTGAGTCGAGTACACTACTGTAAATTTTACTGTAGGATCGATCTCATTCAGATATGCGTGGAAGGCGAGGAGGTCCAACGTGGCGCCGGTCCACACCAGGAAAATGTCATCTATATAGCGCCACCACCCCAGAACATGTCTGGAGTGGGGCTGCCATACACAAACCTCTCCTCCAGGTGGGACATATAGATGTTAGCATAAGTCGGCGCCACGTTAGACCCCATCGCCACACCACGCATCTGAATGTAAAAATCGTCCTGAAACAAAAAATAATTTTTGGTCAATACAAACTGCAATAAATTTAGAATAAAGTTCTGGCATTCCTGGGTATAATCAGATCCACTTAAACAATCCCGTACAGCCTGAAGGCCCCGCCTATGATCTATCGAGGTGTATAAACTACACACATCGAAAGATACAAGGACGGAACCCTCAGGTACACGTAACCCCCTGATTTTAGTTAAAAAATCCCCCGTATCTCTAATGAAGGATTTAGCAGACATAGCATATCTCCTCAGGATTTTGTCTAGGAATATTGCTACATTGCAAGAGAGAGAACCCCTGCCAGACACAATCGGGCGTCCAGGGGGAGATTCTAAATTCTTATGAATCTTCGGGAGTGTATATAAAATTGGCGTACATGGCTTCTCACAATACAAGTAGGTAAATAACTTGTCATCAATGATGCCCCCCATTCGTGCAAATACAACTGGGCAGACGTGGTGGAGATAGAAGTAAGGTGTTAAAAAAGCAAGAACTATACTGGATTTTTACATTAAGAACACTGAGACCCATGGGACTTAATGTAGACTTTAGGATTGTATGAGGTTGTTGCTCATGGTATTTCCGCTGTTCCTTTGCTCCTCCTATCTGATATATGTCATGTAGCAAGTGCACATTTGTATGAGATAATAATTGTGTCCTTGTGATTTTTTATAGATGGATCCAAGCTAAAAATTTCTTCTGCAATCTAGGAGACTTCAGGAACACCGGGAATCCCAGAAGGCGTAGAGATATATTTTTATAATTTTCTTTATTTTCATAAATACTTGGATGGTTAATAAGAATAATGTTGATGGTGAATTAATTATTAAATAATTCCTATATCTACACAGATGTGGCTCAGCTGGTCGGCACCTCTCTTTACAGTGATTTTTAATTGGTCACATGACAATATATCCCTATATTCTCCTTTGGCAAGATAGTGAGCTGAATATGATAATACTAAAAGTGGATAAAATGAGGGTAAAGGGTATGGTGAGCACGATTCATAGTGATGATCACTGATGACGATGAACCGTCCCGGGTATAGATCGCTAAATCAAGGGATTGAGGTAGCGATAATAATGCCACCCCAAATTGAGATGTCCATATTAAGTATAAGTTGATTTTGAGATATAAACAAAGGAGCTGATTCAGTCATCTGATATGACGTATAGGGAGTTGATCATGTGATATAGTTACGGCTAGAGGTAGCAATTGAACAACACGTGATGGCTGTGTCAGCGATGACGCAGGTTAGACATGCGCAGTGAGGAGTGCTGACTGACTGAGCCATCTTTGTCATGGTATAGTGAAAGGAGTTAATCGTCAACGCGCGCAAGCGCAATGTGGATTATATGACGCCGTGGGATCCCTGTCTTCCTGGACTCGCCATGAGGGTTACCCCTAGTGATTGCAGGTTTTTAATCACTAACACTGCTACACCTGAGCACATGATATGACTAATTATGTATTGTTATACACTTATGTGGATCTATAACACTTATGTATATGCACAAGCACTTTATTATTATACATGAATTGTTGAGATTTATGAGATGGAATGAATTTTATTAAGAGAAATTATTTATGTCACCAATTTGATACAATATTATGCACTTTTTGATAATTAATGCAATTATGATGTTTAATTGTTTGGTCTTTATATGACACGTATGGAGCACTTGTATGCATAGCTTGAGAAAGACCGCAAGGAGCGGTTGAAACGTCGCTGTTAGAGGAATGGGTGAATAAATTTGACACTTTTTTGAAGATACCGGAGTGCTGCTGGCATTTTTCTACTATATTATTGTCAGACCGAGTGCTGGTCGAATAGCCGGAGTTGCACCCACTTGTGATTGTGTGCTGCCTTCCTACCTTCCCTACTCTATCTATCTATCTATCTATCTATCTATCTATCTATCTATCTATCTATCTTTCTATCTATCTCTACCAGTGCGCAACCAACTTGTCTCCCCCTGGAACTTTAAAGAGGTTCTATGGGCGTTTGCGGCCAGCCAACTTCCTTGTATGGGTTCTTCGATGATAGTGGCAAAAACTTAGATAAAAAGTATATCTTACAAAAAAAAAAGAAATGGTCAGTGACCTCTTTGTCATCCAAATATATTCACCAAGAGAAGCTGGGATTCAAGGATTTCTACATACTGTTTAATGAGTAATACATGAACAACTGCGGATCATATAAAGAATAATCCTTCCACAGTTAATGGTTGATATAAATAAGGATGAGCTTGTCACAGATGCAGCAGGACAAGTAGAGCTTTCATTAAAAAGCTGGAGATTGGGAGGTCAAGTGCCTCCAGAACACTTTGTAGCAGATCAATTTGTAAAGAATATTTTTTACCATATTATCCATGTAAAATATTATCTCTCCCAAGCAGTCCATCTATGGGATTCTTATTACTGTATATAATATTACATTTGTTAAGACACATATAGATCAGCCCTAAACTGGATGGTGCTTTCTGGGCTACTTTATGTTGGTGCATCCCCTCAATTGTTTACTATTATACAGATTGCAAATAACCAATACTATACAGAGTCTAATTATAATCGTACACTGCAAAAGTATATTTTACAGTGTTTTAGTATCACTTACACAAAGCCAAGTACTGCCATACCATGCTCAAATAATACTAACATGCAATGACAGCCCCATACATAAGGTCATATGTAGTGATAAATATTGGCTAAATAAAACTATTATAAAAGTAATATTAATATTCATGGTGGCCATCTATCGTGCTACCTTGAGCAGAGGGGATCTTAAATGTCCTGTGCACCTTACAGGCCACAGACCTCGAGGGCAGTCCTGCATGAGGTTATTTATATTGCGGGTTGGAAACACCACCAATGTGTCAACCTGCTAATGAGTAGTGATGGGTGCAAATATTCGTATTGCGATTTTTAATCGCGAATATCGCCACTTCGAGAATTCACGAAGATCTAGAATATAGTGCTATATATTCATATTTGCAAATATTCTAGATTAAAACTAAGACCCCAAAACTACTAGTCAAAAGTGCTTACCAGTGAGCCACTTTCAACTATTAGAACATTGTGTTTGCTCATGATTAGAGATGGCCCGAACTATTCGCCGGCGAACAGTTCCCGGCGAACATAGCTTGTTCGCGTTCGCCTCTGCCGGGCGAACATATGCGATGTTCGGTCCGCCCCCTATACATCATCATTGAGCAAACTTTGACCCTGTACCTCACAGTCAGCAGACACATTCCAGCCAATCAGCAGCATACCCTCCCTCCCTGACCCTCCCACCTCCTGAACAGCATCCATTTTAGATTCATTCTGAAGCTGCAGTCTTAGTGAGAGGAAGGAGAGTGTAGTTTCTGCTGATTTAATTGGGAAATTGATAGCTAGGCTAGTGAATTCAGTGTCCACTCCAGTCCTGAAAGACTCATCTGATCTCTGCTGTAAGGACAGCCTCCTGACAGCACCCCAAAAAGCCCTTTTTAGGGCTGCAACATTAGTCTGCTTTTTTTTCCTTTATATGCATATTGCAGTTGCATGGCCTGCCTGTGTGTGAGGAGCTGCAGGCCCACAGACTGTAGTGTGCCCACTGCCAGTGCCCACCCCTGTCATCCCATGTGGCACAGGACTTTGTATGAAAAAAAGGCATTTAATTTTTACACTTTAATCTAAGTTTAGTTGCCTGCCAGTGTGTGTCAGGCTGACTTCCAGTGACTGTAGTGTGCCCACTGCCAGTGCCCACCCGTCATCCCATGTGGCACAGGACTTTGCATCAAAAAAAGGCATTTAATTTTTACACTTTAATTTAAGTTTAGTTGCCTGCCAGTGTGTGTCAGGCTGACTTCCAGTGACTGTAGAGTGCCCACTGCCAGTGCCCACCACTCATACCGGCTGGCACAGGACTTTGCATAAAAAAAGGCATTTCATTTTTACACTTTAGTGTAATTTCAGCTGCTTGCCTGCTGCTAGTGTGTGTCAGGCCGACTTCCACTGACTGTAGTGTGCCCACTGCCAGTGCCCACCCCTGTCATCCCGTGTGGCACAGGACTTTGCATCAAAAAAAGGCATTTAATTTTTACACTTTAATCTAAGGTTAGTTGCCTGCCAGTGTGTGTCAGGCCGACTTCCACTGACTGTAGTGTGCCCACTGCCAGTGCCTACCACTCATACCGGCTGGCAGAGGACTTTGCATCAAAAAGGCATTTAATTTTTACACTTTAGTGTAATTTCAGCTGCTTGCCTGCTGCTAGTGTGTGTCAGGCCGAATTCCACTGACTGTAGTGTGCCCACTGCCAGTGCCCACCCCTGTCATCCCGTGTGGCACAGGACTTTGCATCAAAAAAAGGCATTTAATTTTTACACTTTAATCTAAGGTTAGTTGCCTGCCAGTGTGTGTCAGGCTGACTTCCAGTGACTGTAGTGTGCCCACTGCCAGTGCCTACCACTCATACCGGCTGGCAGAGGACTTTGCATCAAAATAGGCATTTAATTTTTACACTTTAATCTAAGGTTAGTTGCCTGCCAGTGTGTGTCAGGCTGACTTCCAGTGACTGTAGTGTGCCCACTGCCAGTGCCTACCACTCATACCGGCTGGCACAGGACTTTGCATAAAAAAAGGCATTTAATTTTTACACATTAGTCTAATTTCAGTTGCTTGCCTGCTGCCAGTGCGTGTCAGGCCCACTTCCACTGACTGTAGTGTGCCCACTGCCAGTGCCAACCACTGATACCGGGTAGCACAGTAGCTTGCCGATAAATAAGGCATTTAATTTTTACACATTAGTCTAATTTCAGTTGCTTGCCTGCTGCCAGTGTGTGTCAGGCCCACTTCCACTGACTGTAGTGTGCCCACTGCCAGTGCCAACCACTGATACCGGGTGGCACAGTAGCTTGCCGATAAATAAGGCATTTCATTTTTACACATTAGTCTAATTTCAGTTGCTTGCCTCCTGCCAGTGTGTGTCAGGCCCACCTCCACAGACTGTAGTGTGCCCACTGCCAGTGCCAACCACTGATACCGGGTAGCACAGTAGCTTGCCGATAAATAAGGCATTTCATTTTTACACATTAGTCTAATTTCAGTTGCTTGCCTGCTGCCAGTGCGTGTCAGGCCCACTTCCACTGACTGTAGTGTGCCCACTGCCAGTGGCCACTGAGGAAGGGGTAAAATACAAACCCCGAAACGCGTATGGTGTTACTTTCCCTGTAAAGAGAGACTGGATGTTAAAGGTATTCAATTTTATTGAACACAAAGGGTATACCCTCATCACTCTGTAGACAATCGTGCGGACACCGAGCGGAAGTACAACTAAGACACAACGGCAAGAGAGTAAACACACGTGTTACCCCGATGAGACGCCGCTGACCGGAGATCTGCCACTACAGAGAGAGACCCCCGAACCGAGGGGAGAGCATCGTAACGAGGGGAGCCCAGTCACCTTATACTTGGGTAAGACCGACACTGTATTTTTATTTCTGAAGCCTATCTAACAGTAGTGACGGGACGCCGTCACATACTAAACAGAGCGGGACGCTGCTCCGGACATTTAATAAATAGGAGGACCCCTAACCTAAATTACCCACATACCTACCAGTGTGTGGACATGAAGTAAGGACTGTACCCATCAGAAGATTTCTAGTGCTATTTATGGTAGAGATCCAGCATATCCATTATTTGATTAACACCTATCACAGGATTCATACGATCAACGCACCATTTATACCAGACTGCACTTGTTCGGGAGTACTCATGTATGCCACAACGGGATAATACCAGTGGGTTCCCCATGAATACTAGCTATTTATTGTGATTATTATATCCCATATGGATTATTGTTGATTTTATTTATATTTTTATCTGTGATTTTATTTATATATTTTTATTTGTGCATTTATTAAATTTATCTTTCTATATGGCCCTTATCCTTTGAGTGTGCCCAGCTATAATTTTATACTTTTTACATTGGTTTGGTGGGTGTGTTTAACCAGCAAGGTGCACCTCATCTGATCCCACCTATCCTTGTGCGACTTGTTGTTTTTCCTATAATTTCAGTTGCTTGCCTCCTGCCAGTGTGTGTCAGGCCCACCTCCACAGACTGTAGTGTGCCCACTGCCAGTGCCAACCACTAATACCGGGTGGCACAGTAGCTTGCCGATAAATAAGGCATTTAATTTTTACACATTAGTCTAATTTCAGTTGCTTGCCTGCTGCCAGTGCGTGTCAGGCCCACTTCCACTGACTGTAGTGTGCCCACTGCCAGTGCCAACCACTGATACCGGGTGGCACAGTAGCTTGCCGATAAATAAGGCATTTCATTTTTACACATTAGTCTAATTTCAGTTGCTTGCCTCCTGCCAGTGTGTGTCAGGCCCACCTCCACAGACTGTAGTGTGCCCACTGCCAGTGCCAACCACTGATACCGGGTGGCACAGTAGCTTGCCGATAAATAAGGCATTTCATTTTTACACATTAGTCTAATTTCAGTTGCTTGCCTCCTGCCAGTGTGTGTCAGGCCCACCTCCACAGACTGTAGTGTGCCCACTGCCAGTGCCAACCACTGATACCGGGTGGCACAGTAGCTTGCCGATAAATAAGGCATTTCATTTTTACACATTAGTCTAATTTCAGTTGCTTGCCTCCTGCCAGTGTCTGTCAGGCCCACCTCCACAGACTGTAGTTTGCCCACTGCCAGTGCCAACCACTGATACCGGGTGGCACAGTACCACTTATCGAAAAAAAAATGACAGGCAGAGGCAGGCCACCCCGCAGGGGCCGTCGTGGTCGTGGTGCTGCGATTTCCACTGTCCCTGGAATAATGCCTAGTGTTCAGAGGCCATGTACCCTGAACCCGAAAAATTCTGAGGACGTAGTTGACTGGCTTAGACAGGACACCCAATCTTCAACAGCTTCCGCTAAGAACCTTGACGCACCATCTTCCTCCAGCTCAGCTTTGGTCACCTGCTCTCAAGTTACCACGCACCCGCCCGCCGCTGATAGGAATAGTACTAGTTAAGACACCACTCATATAGGGTGTCACAGCTAGTGATGAGCGGCAGGTGCCATATTCGATTTCGACGAAATTCGCGAATATTCGAATGAATATTCGTTTCATATTCGTCGAAATCGAATATTCGTAATTTTTTCTAGTTATCGCGATTAACATGCGATTTAAATAATCGCATATTGCGATTTGTACTTAAGGCTACTTTCCTATTGGTTTCATATCTAGAATTAGCGAGGATGACAAATATGACGAATGTATTCGTCTATTCCTCAAAACGAAGATAACGAAGTATTCTACATCTTCGTTTTAGCTACCTATTCGTCAACTTCGCTAATTCTAGCAATCAAATAGGAAGGTTGACTATAGAGACAGCTGTGTTAAATTCGCTATGCGATTTTTTTTTAATAAATAGAATACTTATAATAATTTTATCAAGTAATATAATTATTGTATTAAAAAAAAAAATCGCATAGCGAATTTAACACAGCTGTCTGGTAAGTCAACCTTCCTATTTGATTGCTAGAATTAGCGAATAGCGAAGTTGACGATGACGAGACGAATAGGTAGCTAAAACGAAGATGTAGAATACTTCGTTATCTTCGTTTTGAGGAATATGACGAATACATTCGTCATATTCGCTATTCGCTAATTCTACCAAGCCAACCATAACTTCTGTGCTCATGGAGCGTCCCCATCACCATGGGAACGTCTCCATATACTAAAATGTACTGTCGGATTTGAGGAATTACGTTGAAATCGCAATGCGATTAATTCAAGTTATATTAATCTCATTGCGATTTCAACTTAGAGCTGGGTTTATAATGGGTCAGCTTGCTAGAATTAACGAAGTTAACGAATATGGAATATAGCAGCAGTGCTAAGTTGAAATCGCAATGCGATTAATTTAACTTAAAGTATTCGCATTGCGATTTCAACTTAGCACTGCTAGTGCATAGCATTAGCTATACTCCATATTCGTTAATTCTAGCCTATGTAAGATAGCAGTGCTAAGTTGTAATCGCAATGCGATTAATTTAACTTAAAGTATTCGCATTGCGATTTCAACTTAGCACTGCTAGTGCATAGCTATACTCCATATTCGTTAATTCTAGCCTATGTAAGATAGCAGTGCTAAGTTGTAATCGCAATGCGATTAATATAACTTGAATTAATCGCATTGCGATTTCAACGTAATTCCTCAAATCCGACAGTACATTTTAGTATATGGAGATTCTCCCATGGATGGGGACGCTCCACATGAGCACGGAAGTCGGCAGAAGCGGCAACGGGCACTGACTAGAGCAGCCAGGAAGCCAGGAATCCTCAGGACAGGTAAGAACTACTTTTGGGAAGTAGGAAAGAAAAAAATATAACTAAAAAAAAAATAAAAAAAAAAAAAAAAAATGAATATTCGAAATAGCGAATTTATAGCGCTATATTCGAAATATTCGCGAATTAGCGAAGTGCCGATATTCGCTAAAAAAATTCGCTTTTCGAATATTTGCGCTCAACACTAGTCACAGCACATTGCTCTGTGCACGCGCAGTGCCCCAATTTGGGAGTATGAGGACCGACCAAGCTGCTTTTTCCATCTCCCGGTTCCTGAAATCAATTCAGTTTGGTGTATGAGAGTTTGGTCTGTCATTGTGAAGGCAGTCGAAGGTACCAGGCCTAAATTTTTTTTCACAAAAGGCAATCCCTGATATGGGATGTAACAGGGATTAAACTGATGAGAATAGTACTACAGAAAATACCACTCATATCGAGTGTGACAGTAAATTGCACAGCGCAGACGCAGTGACCGTGGATTAAAACAAAGGGGAGGGAGCCAGCGTTTTTTTAACCATCTCCCCATTCGAAAAATCAATTCAATTGACCTTTCGGGGACCCTTGGTGTTGTACGTGGCTGGGTGGAGGAAGAAACCTTCAATGACATCACCGGGACGTGGCTAGCTTGGTATCCAACCTTGTGCAAATGGGGAGTTTGCAGTTGTGCAAATGGACTGTTTGCGGTGCATTAAAAGAGGAGTTTGGTATGTCAATGTCTGAGAATCGGGCGTAACCCTTACACTACCTGATCGATACAACATCATACCTGATCGTATACACACACTGGATGTTTTAAAGCATGTTATTCCAAACAATTTAGGAATGTTACGTGATTTATGCCCTTTATGGATTAAAACCCGACTCTGCGTCCACTACGTAATTTTCCATGGGAGTTTTGCCATGGATCCCCCTCCGGCATGCCACAGTCCAGGTGTTAGTCCCCTTGAAACAACTTTTCCATCACTATTGTGGCCAGAAAGAGTCCCTTTGGTTTTTAAAATTCGCCTGTCTATTGAAGTCTATGGTGGTTCGCCCGGTTCGCCTGTTCGCGAACATTTGCGGAAGTTCGCGTTCGCTGTTCGCGAACTGAAAATTTTATGTTCGCGACATCACTACTCATGATTCTCCTTACCCATGGAGGAAGAGAATGGGTCCAACTTCAAATAGTCCATCCCACACAAATGAAGAGCTCTATAGGTTCCACAGGAGCTATTTAGGCCCAAACATGTGGAACATTATCCAATGTTGTGGATGGTCATCCTACCTAGTTTGTTAATGGGTCATACAACCTATGGTGAATGAGGATGGGGGAACCTTAGATAGACAACCCATAGTGGGTAGGAGGGTAGGATTTGGCAGGAGCTGTGTCCATTGCAGTGGCAGTAAACCTATGGCATGGGAGCCCTCTCTGTGGACACCCGCACCCTGTAAAAAGTCTAAGATGTGCCAATATGCCTTAGACTTTTTCTACCATTCATCAGCGCAGGACGCACTATGAACAGCACAGGCAGCGCACTGAATGTAGGCAGGCTATTATAGCTAAATGATAAAGTACATGGAATATATACTATATTGAACTGTAGTATTCAGGGTAAATTGCCGTGTTGGCACTTTGTGATAAATAAGTGGGTTTTGGACTGTAGTTTGGGCACTCGGTCTCTATAAGGTTCGCCATCACTGGTCTGAGTCCAAAGTTTCAGGATACCAGATGATTTAGACAGAATATGCTGTGAAGCATCTGATATTGTTGTCAGACAGTTTATTGCTTTGTAACCTCTCTCATTTGGTTACTCTCATACGCATAAGTTGTCTTCTCAATAAGACATAATAGATTGAGTCTTTTTCCTTGAGTCATAATTGCACATAACACATTGTACAACAAATACCACTTCCTTACAGACTATATATTCAGGCACTTGTGAGAAGAAGAAGAAGAAGATAAATCATTCTTGATGCAGTTTTTCCCATTACTCTGCCACATAAATATCAGAGCAAATATGTTTTAGGTGATGTTCCTCAATATCTCAGAATATGTCACGAGAACGAGATGATTTAAAGGCCCAGGCTATGTTTGATGTAGAGTAGACCTTGCACCAGTAAGACCGGCCCATGAAGATTAATGCATCTGTGCACACAAGCTCAATAAACTTGTGTTTGGCTACATCAATTTATCAAAGGCTCCCTCTTGGACTGTTTTACGATCTCCTTGTTTCTCTTTTACATTATTCTCTGGGTAGGACTTTTTTGGTATGGATTCTGCTGGGATCAGATTTTGAGGTCAGTCTTATCATTTTATGTGTCACTAGAGATCAGCTAAATAATTTGACAGGCTCTATGAGTCACTGTATTTTGGGAGGTTCTGGGGAATTTAAATTAATTTGTAAAGCAAATCGACATTCCTTGGAGAATTCATTCTACGCAACAGACTCTGCTTGCAAATAAATTTCTTGAGGATTTTCTATTGTTAACTAAAAAGTGATAAAAAAATAAAAATTGTAGGCATCATTCAAAGGGCATCTGTCAGCAGATTTGTACATATGAAACTGGCTGACCTGTTGCATGTGCGGTTGGCAGCTGAAGGCATTTGTGTTCATCCCATGTTCATATGCAGTGTCGGACTGGGGTGCCTAGTGCCCACCAGTAAAAATTATTCTAGGAGCCCACCGTACAGCTACCAAAAAAAATATTACTTGTTCATTTTTTGGGTTTATGCACATGATTATTTGCAGTTTAGCACACAATACAGTGTGCAAAACAGAACGGTATTGTGCACTGCTCTATATCAGATTGTTTCTCGTTAAGCAGCTCATTGTAGTTGATAACCTAATCTGTTAAGGTCCCTTTACACAGGGCGACAGAGCAGGAGATTGTTGGGAAGGAAGCCTTCCTTCCCCACAATTGCCTACTCTTTAATGGAGGAGAACGCTGTGCTTGCATGCAGTGATCTCCATTGTTTGGGGAGCAGTGATCACTACGGTCAATGTTCTTCCCAATACTGACTAATTGTTTGCCGGCAGAAGATCGTGATTACACAGCACAATCTACTTCCAGTAAATGATCATTTTTATGTGCGCACAAACAATTAAATTACGGTACCCAATGAATGAGCGTTTCATTCGTTCATCAAGTAATCAGCCTACACGGCATCCACCGCAGCCATTACGTCTAAGGGCTACTAAAGCGAGCAACAAGGTAACCCGTGTCACGGTGAACTACACTGTGACAATATGTCTATCTTTATTTTTTTTTTTGCATAATGAAGCATTTTTTTAAAAAATCTGAAAGCCATCCATTTTTTATCTTTCTGACAATGATCTTGTGTAGGGGCTCCTTTTTTGCAGGAAGAGTTGACATATTTATTGTTGCATTTTTTGAGTGCATATGATTTTTTCATCATTCAATATTACACTTTTTCTATGGCATTCACCTGAGAGTCATGTCATATTTTTTGTAGAGCAGGTCGTTACAGACGCAGCGATGCCTAATATGTCTATTTTTTTAAATGTTTTTACTATTAAAGGGATTGTCTCATCTCAGACAATGGGGGCATATTGCTAGGATATGCCCCATTGTCTTATAGGTGCGGGTCACACCACTGGGACCCGCACCTATATTAAGAACGGAGCCCTGAAAGTGGTGGAGGGCGGGCTGCACATACGCAGCCGCCATCCTTTTGTTTTCTATGGGGCTGCCACAAATAGCCGAGTGTGGGTCCATAGAAGTGAATGGGAGCGGTGGCTGGTCATGCGCGGTGCGTTCCCATTCGCTCCTATGGGGAGACCGCTTGGTGGTGGCCAGACTGAAGTCCTCCACCCACCACCTTGCGGAGCTCCTTTACTGATATAGGTGGGACCCACATCTATAAGACAAGCCATATGCCCTCATTGTCTGAGATAAGACAATCCCTTTAAGTTTTACACAGTGAAAAATATCTTTTTGTGTTACCATTTTCTGAAAGCCGTACTTTTACAGTTTTTTTGGGCGATTGTCCAGGGGCGTAACTACAGTTCTATGGGCCCCAGGGCAAACTTTGAATTGCCCCCCCCCCCCCCCCCCCCGCAAGCCTCCGCCTTCCCCATCCATATGATGAAGCCATACATAAAAAAAAAAGAAATCAATACTCTAGTTACTAGAGTATTTTTTTCTTATGTATGGCACACACTGGCTTCATACGAGGGATAGGGGGGAGATGAATGACAATCAGGGGTGCTGTGCTGTTTTTTGTCTGAATTAAGATTGGCCCACGTCGGCCATATGAGGGCAGCCATTGGCAACAAATAATGAGGGGGCAAAATGAAAATGAAATGCTCTGTGGGCAAAAAATTAAAAATATATAGAGGGAGTGGGGGCAAAATGAAATATAGTGAGACTCTCACTATATTTCACTTTGGCCCCGCCCACTCCCTCTATACATTTCATTTTTTGTCCACAAAGTATATAAACATAGATTTACCTATATTTTATACTTGGGGGACTAGCGGCAGCCTTTGATGTCCACCGCGGAGTCACAGGCAGCTTCTGTTGCATGGGGGACACAGCAGCACCACGAGCACGTCTGCCCATTCAGAAGCACAGTAAAAGACCACCGCCGTGCTCTGCAGACTCTAGAATATGGGCGGTCGGCAGGGCTCTGTGAGGATGCAGCGTGCGTGCAGCGCAGGGAGTAAGAAGGAAGTCCTGCCGCCCACTGAAAGATGGCAGCGCCAGCCGCCAGCATCACTGCAGGGCAAGTTAAGTGGCGAGATGATCAAGATCAAGTAAAAATACTCCTCTTAACAATTTTGAGGAGTATTTATATCCGAGGAGGAGTACGAATTTTGCAGTAATTCACATATATAATGCATAGGCCCACATAACATTATGAGGCTGATATTTCTGCAGGGAAACCATTGCTAGACTCCCGTGCAGAAATAAATGTAGATTTTGCATTTATCCAACATCATACGCTAAACATAAGAACACTGCTGCCATACACAGCTCCCACCTGATGCTGCCATACACTGCGCCCACCTGACTCTGCCATGCACTGCGCCCACCTGACGCTGCCATGCACTGCGCCCACCTGACGCTGCCATACACTGCGCCCACCTGAAGCTGCCATACACTGCGCCCACCCGGAAATCCGAGTGCAAACAGAAAGCATTTGTAGACGGATCCGGATGCATTGAAACACCGGATCTGTCTCTCCGATGTCATCCGGAAATATGGATCAGGTATTTTATTTTTTGAATTTTTAAAGGTCTGCGCATGTGCAGACCTGAAAACTGGATCCGTTTTGCCGGAACATCTGATGCTGGATCCAGAATTTCAATGGAAAATAATGCCGACCTGCATTCTGGCAAGTGTTCCGGAATTTTGGGTGGAGAAAATACCGCAGCATGCGGCCAAATACCGTAAGAATGACTGAACTGAAGACATCCTGATGCATACTGAACGGATTGTTCTCTATTCAAAATGCATTAGGATAAAACTGATCATTTTTTTCCAGTATTGAGCCCATAGGACGGAACTCAATACCGTAAAACTTTAACGCAAGTGTGAAAGTACCCTTAGTCCAGTCTCTGGAGCTGCTCCGGGTGAGAGAGATGTCAGTGAGGGGTGGGGCTTCTAGGGAGTGGGGCGGGCTACATGTGTGTCGGACCTGACAGCTTCTGATACAGCGTACCTAATAAGAAAAAGACCATGCGTAAAAATACACAAGACTTTTTCCAGGGAGTAAAATGGCCTAAACAGGCGTCTATTACGCTTTAACAGGCGGTATTGCGACCTAGACTAACTAGGCAGGGGCCCACCGACGATTTCCTCGGCTCCCCAGTGGGCCAGTCCGAGCCTGTTCATATGTGTCCGCAGTGGTGAGAAAAATGATGTTTTAATATGTATAAATGAGCCACTAGGAGAAATGGAGGCATTGCCACTGCAGAAACAGCTGAGGCCATTGCTCCTAGAGGCTAATTTGCATATATTAAAACATCATTAGTCTCAGCAATGCAGGCACATATGAACATGGGACCAACACAGATGCCTTCAGCTGCCAAGTGCACATGCAACAGGTCAGACAGTTTCATAGGTAAAAATCTGCTGACAGAAGCCCTTTAATTATACAAGAATAACCCTATTGCACTGATCACGTGAACAGTGATGGCCAATCAAAGTGCACGGTTGGACAAGTAAGAAGTGGTTTGGGCTACCACTGCACAGTGTGCATCAGGTAGTCTGAGAATCGGTGTTGCCATCTTGGATGGCAGAAGAGAAGCCCGAGCATTAGCAGATCTGCAACTAAAAAAAAGATGAAAAGGAGATCACCAAGTAAATGTTCTGTTCATTTCCCAGATAATATTATTTTTTTTGCTGGAGCCTTGCTTTAACCAACACGATAGCGTATAGTTATGCTGGTGTTCATTGCATATCTGATGAGGAGATAATTAATAATAGACACTATTTGTTACAATGACTAGACACCATAGTTTAACAACTCATATTTGGCGCCCAGTGCTCTCTAGAAATTAGGGTTTGAAGGTAAAGGTATACCTTAATAGAAGAAAATGTGCAAAGGTTTAAATCAGATTCTGTGTCTACGGCTCCAATGCAAACTTTGATGTTCACATGACTATAGACTACAAGATGGGAAGAAGTATACAGATGTAGCAGCTGCCAAATGAATGCTCAGTGTGCAACTCTAATGGAGTGGTGCTGAACGTTTGTAGGCTATATCTATAGCATGGCCTCTCTAATACAAAGTAAATTTGTGGTATGGTCTGAGGTAGGTGAAGAAGGGAGAGAGGGAGAAGGCTGGCCTAGCCTCCCCCATAACCTATCTGGCTGAAGTGTGCCTGGAGCCAGGAGCGGGGTAAGGCCTGGATAAGTGGGCCACCCAATGGAGTTGAAGTAAGAAAAAGGGGGAAGGGTGGGCGGGTCACGTGATGACCGCCCTCCCCTAGGGTGATCGCCCGGTGTTAAATAGCCACAGCCCCTCCCAAAAATACAGGCTGTAACCAGACTTCAATACTTGGGGTATGGTCTGAGGTAGGTGAAGAAGGGAGAGAGGGAGAAGGCTGGCCTAGCCTCCCCCATAACCTATCTGGCTGAAGTGTGCCCGGAGCCAGGAGCGGGGTAAGGCTTGGATAAGTGGGCAAAAGAGGACTTTCACCACCTGGTAGGTGCCAGGGACTTAATGGTGCGAAAAACACGGTGATTCCTGGAGCTATAGAGCGGAACGTCCTAGAATCTTGACCTGAGGATCGTGTACGCACCTGAAACAACATGGCAACCTCCACTGCCCCATCCGGGGACAACATGAACTGGCACGTGGTGCCAGGGGCTAGAGAGGCCAAAGGAATGGCTGGTGGTAGTGCCGGGATTGTGCCCCAACCCCGCCGTTGATGAGCGGTTCCGGGGAATGGCTGAAGAGATGTGAGCGAACCATACGCTGGAGCACCTTGGCGAGCTCCCTGAGCGCCTTACCGGGCACCCACTATTTAACGACGGAAGGACTTAGCTCCCGCAGGGAACCCATCTGACAGGCTTGAAGATGAAGGAGCAGGGAAAGGTGAATGCCGTGCTATACAAGATGTCGCTTGAGAAGGATGGAGCGTAATTGTCCTGCAGGTGTGTTCCCCGGCCTAAGGAACCCCCGAAATCCTGAATACATGTCAGCCTTGAAGATACTGCTAGATGGGCGCCCAAAAGGAGCACCTGTTTAGGGCCAGGGGTAGCTCCAGATACAGTTCGCCCGGCATGGGTTGCCTAAGCACTACTGGACCCATGCAGTTCCTCTGGGTGCCACTGAGGGCAGCTTGGCAAGATGGGTCCTCGAGCCCCTGGTGATGTTTGATACAGCTAATATAACTTGACTATATTAAAGGAAAGGTGCCGCTGGATATGGCAGAGCGCGATGAAATGTCATTGATGAAGTAACAATGTCCCCGTCACCCTGCAGGTGGTAAGCAGGAGCGCAGAAACGCCTAGAACCTCGTCGTGAAGCTCCAGCCGCGGACCCTTGCAGGTTCCAACAGCTGTACTGAACCATGAACGGGACGAGAGGTAAAGACTGGGAAAGCGTGTGGAAGAATTAAAATCTTAAAGCGAACCTGTCAGCAGATTTTCACTACTTAAACCATTTACAGTACCTTATAGTTCATGCTGAGTAAGTCTCCAAACGTCTTTTTCATGGATTTCTGTGCCTTATATGTATGAAAAATTCACTTTATAAAATCCTGGTCTCCTGCGTCACAAGTCAAGTGAGAAGTCAAGGAGGCAGACCCTCCTTGACTCCCCGATGTGCCTCCAGTCCAGCCTGCCTCATCCCCATAATTGACAGCACTCCTCCTGCCGGATCGCTGGTGTCGGGCGCATGCGCCGTCTTCCTTCCTAGCAGCGCGATCCCGAGCCTCGCGCTTCACTCAGCGCGAGGCTCAGGATCGCGCTGCTAGGAAGGTAGACGGCGCATGCACCGCCGACACCAGCGCGGTCCCGGGCAGGAGGAGTGCTGTCAATTATGGGGATGAGAGGCGGGGTTTGGACGGGGGAGGCACATCGGGGAGTCAAGGAGGGTCTGCCTCCTTGACTTCTCACTTGACTTGTGACGCAGGAGACCAGGATTTTATAAAGTGAATTTTTCATACATATAAGGCACAGAAATCCATGAAAAAGACGTTTGGAGACTTACTCAGCATGAACTATAAGGTACTGTAAATGGTTTAAGTAGTGAAAATCTGCTGACAGGTTCGCTTTAAGTCCTACTAGAACCGACTGTCTACCCTGACCGGTTTCCTCCGATAGGACTGGAGACGACACTCACAATTAATAAGGCGTAACACCTCAACAGAGGTGTGACTGGATGCCGCAACTGTTCATGACTTACCTGGAAACGCGGATCGGACAGGAAGGAAGGAAAACGATCCGTGAAACCCATGAAACAAGCGTTTTGGACTAGGGTGTGGAACGGCTGGCCGCCAGTATGGAACTGAAATCCACGGGGACCCGGTGACAAGGAGCCTGAGAGAAGGCGGACAAATGGTTGTTTGTGAAAGAGTGCCAGGAAAGCAAGGGGATTGGCCTAGTGCGCAATCCGAAGCTGCCCAGGGACGTGCCCGAAACACGAAGATCAGGGAAACCAGGTGAAGACAACAGAAAAGCCTGGGATTGTGATGACGCGAACAGAGCTGGCCGGCGCGCGTCCTGAATGATGAGGGACACGAGGCAAGACTAGTAGCAAATATGCGACCTGAGTGATCCCGGCCACCAGGCATGAAGAGACATGACCTGAGTGTTTCAGGCTTGAGCGCCACACCACAAAGTATGGCCCGGGCGGAAGGGCCATTACACGTGGGAGATGCGAACTGGGCGGTTCAGGGACCCGCATTACCCTGTGAAGAATGAACTGAGAGAAACATGCATGACGGGCCCTGAGCGTTGCTGGTGGCAATGCATGACCCTAACCCGGAAATTCGGTGGAGTATGGCGCTGGATAATTGATGGCCTGAGGGAAGCCGAAATGAACGGGAGCCAGCCGACTAGAGCCCAACCCCTGGAGATGTTGAGGTACAGAAGGGTTTTTTTTTTTTTTTTTTTTAAAGAATGTAGCAAGGATGACTGGGAGAGAAATGTGAGAAACTAGCAACACGCGAGGAAACGAACTGAGAACTCCTACCCTAACCACATGTCAATCCTGACAAATTTTACTGACAGGACTGGAACCTATAAACTGGGAAAGTCCGGGATGAACAGAAGTGATGGAACGACGATACAAACTGCGCGTGAGGCAACTGGCCGATGCCGGCCAGCCAGTAAATAACGAAGACTGGGCGAGCCTGAGCAGAACAGGTGGACAAAGGAAGCAGCAGACGTGCCAGGGAAAAGGAGGGATCGAATCGTGCGGAAGACGAGATGAACCGGGGCAGATTGTTTCATTTGCGGGACTGAACCTGCAACCTGGGAAGCAGGAAACGAGCAGGAATTATGAGATAAAGGGATGCGTAAGAACCCGTCGGCGACGACAAGAACTTGCGCGTGAATCAACTGAGCGACGAGAGCTGGCAGAAACCCAGTGAGACACAGAGCGACACTGAGTGGAACCAGAGAAGACCAATCGTGGTTGGATGCCTGGCTGCCCTGGAGACAATGCGGGAATATCAGGAGAAGTGACCTGGTTCAGGCACATAGGCAAGGATGACAAGAGACCAGAGCGATTCAGGGTGCCACGTATCTGAAAAGGAAACCTGAGTATTTCAGGCTAACATACCTGATGATAGAAGACCCGTCCTGAATGAAAAAGAATGACCGGAAATCCAGGGAACATGACCTGAGCGAATCAGGCCGAAAACATAGAAGGAACAGGACCTGAGCGATCTCAGGCGGTAGAGCGGAAGTGTGAGACAACTTGGTTAGCTTAGCCTTAGGTTATTACAGGAAGAGACATGAACCCGAGAAAATCGGGCGGTTGTACGGGGCGATACATGCAGTTATACCGGAATGACACGTGAAACCTGAGCGATTCAGGCAATTAAACATGAATGACATGTGAACCTGAGCGATTCAGGTAACTGCACGTACATGATGTATGAACCTGAGCGATTCAGGCAGTCATACATGAATAATACATGGGTCTGAGCGATTCAGGCGACTACACATGAATTATGTATGAACCTGAGCGATTAAGGCAGTTATAGATGAATGATACGTGGACCTGAGCGATTCAGGAGACTACACAAGAATGATGTATGAGCCTGAGCGATTCAGGCAGTTATAGATGAATGATCCATGGACCTGAGCGATTCAGGAGACTACACATGAATGACGTATGAACCTGAGCGATTCAGGCAGTTATACATGAATGAAACATGGGCCTGAGCGATTCAGGCGACTACACATGGATGATGTATGAACCTGAGTGATTCAGGCAGTTATATATGGATGGAACATGGACCTGAGCGATTCAGGAGACTACACATGAATGATGTATGAACCTGAGCGATTCAGGCAGTTATACATGAATGAAACATGGGCCTGAGCGATTCAGGCGATTACACATGAATGATGTATGAACCTGAGCGATTCAGGCAGTCATACATGAATGAAACATGGGCCTGAGCGATTCAGGCGATTACACATGAATGATGTATGAACCTGAGCGATTCAGGCAGTTATACATGAATGATCCATGGGCCTGAGCGATTCAGGCGACTACACATAAATGATGTATGAACCTGAGTGATTCAGGCGGCTATATATGGATGGAACATGGACCTGAGCGATTCAGCCAGTTATACAGGAATGATACGTGGACCTAAGCGATTCAGGAGACTACACATGAATGAGGTATGAACCTGAATGATTCAGGCGGCTATAAATGGATGGAAAATGGACCGGAGCGATTCGGTCAGTTATACGGGAATGATACATGGACCTGAGCGATTCAGGCGCCCACACATGGATGATGTTAGTGCACCTGAGTGACTCGGCAGTTGTACATGAATCATACATGGACCTGAGTGATTCAGGCAGTTAAACATGAATGATATGTGAACCTGAGCGATTCAGGCAGCTGTATGTGAAAGATACCTGAAACGGAACGATTCAGTCAGTTATGCATGACTGCCGGTGGACCCGAGTGATTCGGGAACTACACGTGCATGGTACATAAACCTGAGCGATTCATGCCGCCCAACGTGAGTTATGCATGGACCTGGGCGAGTCAGGCAGTTATACGTAACTGAATGAAATATGGACCCGAATGACTCAGAACCTGAGCGATTTAAGCGACCATGCCTGAATGATGCGTGGACCTGAGCAAAACGTGAACAACAAGAACTTGAACGATTCAGTCAAAGAAACAAGGATGAAAAATGAACCTAAATGAATCGATTTAGGCAAATATACGTGAATGGCAAGTGAACCTGGGCGATTCCGCCAACTACACCTGAAAGAAGCATGAACATGAGTGAATTACCCCACTAAAAGTGGATGGCAAATAGACCTGATTGACCCAGGCAGCTATACAGAACGATGCGTGCACCTGAGCGATTCAGGCAAATAAACCCAAATAATAAATGAACCTGAGTGATTCAGGTGGTAGTACGCAATGGTGTCTTGAACCTGGGCGGTCCTGGCAATAATACCCACCTGATGCTAAACCTGAGCGACTCAGGCAACTATGTGAGTAATTTGAGCAATACAAGCAGATATGTATGACAAGTGTGGGAACCTAGGCGACGCAGGCCGCTATACCAGAGAGGCAACGTGGACCTGAGTTGCCAGGGGACCCCCTTGGACCACGGGTGACTGGAAGGGAACGACTGGAACCTAACCTGAGGCCTATGCGGACTTGGGTGGCGAGGTTATCATTCCTGCACGACGCTGGAAGCAGAGCGCCACCAGTAACCGGAAGAAAACACGTACCTGCCGAGGAAGACATGTGAACATTTTTTTTTTTTTTTTGTCAGATCCACACAACACCTGCAAAACACACCATCCGAAGCGGGGGGCAAAAACAGAAAGCTGACGCAACCCTGCTGCTATAAAAACCCGCTAGCCACAAGCAGAGCAGCACAATGACTTGAACTTAAAATGTAAGGACCCGATACCCTACCCAGAAAAGCTATCAACAAGAACCTGTGCCAGCTAATTGCTACAATTCTGCAGCCCACTACCTGAAGCACCCGCGTGAGCCCAGGAACACTAACCCTATGGAGGCTGCCGACCTCCGGAGGCTTGGAGACAGCCCCCTGATGTGCACAGCGGGTCTCTTACCACGTATGACCCTAGTACAACACCATGAGCGCGCCTCAGATGCCCGGCTCGGGTGCATCTGCAATTAACTTACCCACGATTAAAACCAATACATGGTGCGCCCACATATCACTGCAGCCCTGCTGCCTTTATCAAGCACCGCCGCAAGGTATTGCCCCAATGTAGCGGACTGCCTCGCCTAGGGCGAGATGTGGATGCTGCGGCTGTAAGGTCTTGGTCAGCCTTTGGGGCCCGCGCCGCAGGGGAGACAGTCCAGGAGCCGCAGGGAAAACAAGCCATGGACGAACCTGCGCCGGCAGGCCGAACAGAGCTACAGCTTCCGGCCAAGGAGACCGGAGAGCTAAGACTTACCCGGAAGTGACACGGACCCAGGCGCACGTCGGCGACTCGTGAGTGACGTGGCCCTGCCCGGAGGACCAGCGTTACCTGACTGCCCACGTGCTGCCCACCGCAAGTGCTGTGGCTGTATGGGGCCCGCTGTCATCTGCCGCACTGTCCAGGAGAGGTATTCTGGAAGCCGGAGGGAGGAAGGCCATGACCCTGGCCTGCGCCGATAGGGCAGAAGTGCTGCTGCTTTGGGACGATGGAACTGGAGGTAGCGATGTGACCCGGGGAGCTCACTGAAGACCCGGAAGTAACCAGAGGGACGCTTCACGTGATGACCGCCCTCCCCTAGGGTGATCGCCCGGTGTTAAATAGCCACAGCCCCTCCCACAAATACAGGCTGTAACCAGCCTTCAATACGAGTGTGCACTATGGAGATAGCATGGGCACACTGTAAAAAGGTTTTACAATACTTTAGAACTAAAGACCTATCCTCAGGACAGACATCAGTATCTGATTCCAACTCCTCGAACCCTCCCCCTGATCAGATGTTTGAGAAGGCACCAGAGCTCCTATGAGCGCAGCTGCCTTTTTAGTGCTCACCAAGCACAGTGCTGTACATTTTATAGTGGCTGTGCTTGGTATCATAGCTCAGCCTCATTCACTTCAAAAGGGCTGATCTGCCCCTAGGTCACGTGACCAATGAATGTATCATCACTAGCAGTGTCGGACTGGGGTGCTTAGGGCCCACCAGTAAAATTTATTTTAGGGGCCCACCGTACGGATATATTCAAATATTATCTACTCACACAATAACAAGGGGCTACCAGATGACTGAATATCGGGGTCCCTGCGGCACCTCTGAGAAGGTAGGTCCTTGGAAAAAGAGGATAGTGGCTACAGTAGCTTTCCTCTATATCTAGAAGTCATCTCAGCTCTGATCGTGTCTATAATTATAAACTGGGTGGTTTCTTTAATAATCTATCATGTTTTGTATATGAACATAGGCTGGTTGAGGTGCTGTACATTGAATATATGTATGTAGTGCAGTAAGTCTACTGTGTTATGTGCCACTTGTGCAGGGGGTGGGAGACTAGGGGCCCACCTTGCTCTGAGGCCCACCGGGGATTCACCTGTACCCCTGTGGGCCAGTCCGAGCCTGACCACTAGCCTAGAAAAAGCTGCGAGAAGGAGTGCACAGGAGCACAAGTGCCTTCTCAAACAGCTGATCGGAGGTGCTCCCGGGTATCAGATACTGATGACCTATTCAGAGAATAGATCATCAGTTAAAGAGTCTCGGAAAACCTTTTGAGGGCACGTTCAGGATTCATGTGCGGAGAATCCGCACTTAAATCCGCAGGTGTTCACAGGCAAATCCGTGCACTTAATCCGCATCAATTGGTGCGGATTTGGTGCGGATTTGCATGCGGATTTTACTAAGTGAACAGAGAAAATTCGGTTAGGAAAAATAAAATTAATTGACATGCTGCGGATTTTAAAGGCCGCACCGCATGTCAAAATCAGGTCATTGTGTGCATTGAGAATTTCAAATTCTCATAGAATACAATGTACATGACTTACAGTGCGGATTTTCCACACGCAAATCCGCACGCAATCCTGATCGTGTGCATTTAGCCTGAAAGTTTATCTGTCATCATCTCAAAACAGGGCCTTGAAGTTCTTTCCCGACAATAGAGCTTTTTACTGTTGCTCATACAGAATCCGTATCTGTAACCATGTAGTGTATGCGGTGTACAGAGTTCAAGGTTCTACAAGGATAGGTGCTGCCCATGGCTGCTCTCCTTCGCTAAAAGCTCTGCATACCACATAATAGCAGCAGACCATACACAGATGTCCCATGCCAGGCTTTAGTGGAGCGAGAACAAGCAGTAGTGTTGATCACGAATATTCGAATTGCGAATTTTAATCACGAATATCGGCACTTCGAGAATTCGCGAATATTTGGAATATCTCAAAATATGTTCGTAATCGCGAATATTCATTTTTTTTTATTCCAGTGTATGCGAATTTTTAATGCAAATTTTATGAAAATTTTTTAATGCGAATTTTCACAATCAAGAAAATAATGCCTGAAGATCAGGAATTCGCGAATTTACGAATATATGGCGAATATTCTCCCAAATATTCGTGAAATATCGCGAATTCGAATAATGCCCCTGCTGCTCATCACTAACAGGCAGGAGCTCTGCAGAGCATATTGCTGCTCCTGTCTGTGCACATCACTGATTCTGTCTGTTGAAGAGTGAAAAGTGCTATAGACAAGCTCAAACTTCGGTGGCCTGTTTCACATGAAGACAGTAAAATCAATAAAAAAAATACTTAACAAAAATGAATTTTTTTAGTTTTTTAGTTTCAAAGCAAGTTCTATGAGAGTTTAGGTATAGTGTTGAGCATGAATATTCGCATTGCGAATTTTTATCGCAATTATCGGCACTTCGAGAATTCGCGAATATTTTGAATATATTGCCTGCCTGCTTCTTTCTTGCTTGTGGACCAATGTGAGAAGGCTGCAATATTGTAGTCTGTAGTGAATTAGAATATTCTTTATTATTTAATTTATTTAATCTTATGCGAAAAATCGGCAATGTAATATGCGCGTTAATCGAGTAAGGGCGGGTTATAGGCAACTTTCCTATTGGGTTGGCTTGCTAGAATTTGGAAATATGTAGAATATAGTGTGATATATATTCGTAAAAACGAATATTCGTCTTCTTTTTTTCATCTGAACCCATTACATTTACTATTCTAATGGGTTCAGGTGGAAAAAAAACACGAATATTCACGTTACGAATTCGCATTATTCGATTTTTACATTGCGTTTTTTTTGCAATCAAGAGAATAATCTTAAATACGAATATTCACAAATATATGATGAATATTCTACCACATATTCGTGAAATATTGCGAATTCGAATATTGCCCCTGCTGCTCATCACTATTTGCAGTAGGTACACTTTAAGGCCTTATTCACACGTCCGTATTTTTTTTCCGCATTATGTCCGCAAAAATGCGGAAATAATGCGGAAGATATGCGGACCCATTCATTTCAATGGGTCCGCAAAAGATGCGGAGAGCATTCCGTATGCTCTCCGCATCCGCAAATCCAAGCTTTTCCGCAATGCGGAACCGTAAAAAAAGTAGAGCATGTCCTACTTTTGTTCGCAATTTGCGGACCGTAGCCCCATTGAATTGAATGGATCCGCATAAATCAGGATGACATGCGGAAAGGTGACAAAAGTCATCCGCAGGTCATCCGTTTTTGCGGATCCGTAATTACGGATCCACAGGAAATAAAAAAAAAAAAAAGTCACATGTCAGAGGTTGTCTAGACAGCAGACAACCAGCTCATCACTACCTCAGACATAGAAAGGCTGACATCATGGATGTAGAGCAATTAATTTGCCTGATTCAAGAGAGGCCGGTGTTGTGGGACTCCCGCTGTGAGTCCTACCATGAAAGGACCCTGAAGGACCAGGCATGGGTGGAAGTCTGCACAGCACTGATGGGTGAAGAATGGGCCGCTGCATCCAAAGAGCATCGTAAAAAAATTTGTAAGTAATGTGTATTTTTCATAAATTGTAATATGTCAAGTATATTTGCGCACATTTTCGGTATACATGGCCTGCCATGAAGTGTTTATGCTTGAGCATGTGTCGTCATAGTTTTCTCTGGTGACATATGCTTAAGTATAATTTACCTCATGCTTGACCTAGTACAGTGTTTCTCAACCACTGTTCCTCCAGGTGTTGGCAAAGTACAACTCCCAGCATGCCTGCACAGAGAGTCGCTGTCCAGACATGCTGGTAGTTGTACTTTTACTGCTGCTGGGGGCATGCTGGTTGGCAAACATAGGCCTAGTACACACAGATGATGCTACATCTTGTGTGTTAATGTTAACGTACTTTTTTAACCTTTTTATTCATGTATTGTGTTTTGACAGTGGACCAGGTTAAGAAGCGCTGGAATACCTGCAGGGACCAATTCCGCAGGGAGTTAGTGCAAAAAGGGAGAAGCGGAGATGGTGCTCCCAAGCAAAAAAAACCTTATATGTACACGAGACAGCTTTCATTTCTCAAAGACATAATGGACGTCAGACCGTAAGTATAGTTTTGGTATTACATGAGTGCTTGTTAAAGTTAAAGTATGCTTGTATTTATTTTTTTGTTTTTGTCTTTTTTTGTCATGCAGAACTGTGTACAGCCTAAGTGAGGCATCTCATTCGGCTTCCGTGGAGGATGCACTTCCTGCCTCACAGGCGGATGAGGGAACCTCTCAGGTTGCAGTGCATGAAGAAGATGCGCAGGCCACTGCGGAGCTGTCCAGTATTACGGATGTCCCTCCCTCTGCAGAGGATTCTCAATTGTTGGCGGGGCCCTCACACTCCACGCCTGAAGACATACCTCAGGTAGGCCGTTCCTCTGGCAGACGAGCGCGTCGTTCCGATTCCGGAGCAGATATCCATGGCCAAGTAAATTTAATGGTCATGAAGTATCTGAACCGGAATCGGGCGGATGGCAAGGAGGAGACTGCCCTCAAAGGGCTTGCTCCTGCTTTGCGCCGTGTGCCAGAGGAGCGGCATACACGTTGTATCGGGGCGATAAATTTTGTAATAGATCTCTTTGCGGGCCCTGAAGAGCCTCATTATTTGTCGGACTATCTGTTGCGGTGCAGAGACATGATGCTTCACATTCCACCAACAGCAACAGCACCACCGCCTCCACCAGTCTCGCATCCTAGTGGTCATCAGCCGGGACCATATATGCGCGATTTGTATGATTTATGAGTGACTGTTATTATGTTTATATATGCATTATATTTTTGATGTTAAAAGTACCCTCCCAAAATGTTCTATGGAGGTGAATTTAAAGATTCAAAGTTTTTATTTTTTGATAAAGTATTTTGAAATTTAACAAATTTGTTTCTATTTATTCATTTTGAGATTTTAGTTGTGTGAGGTAAACTATACTCTGTATAGGTTATCCTAAGCAGTTTGGATGTTGTAGGAACCCTTTGAAGGCAGGAATTTGGAAATATTAGATTACAGTACATCTACTGTCTGCAACTCTGCCGTCACAAATGGTAACACATGCCCAGTGACGTAAGTACTTACGTAAGTACTTTCGTCACTGGGCATGTTCCAAATAATGTGTGTAAAGTCAAAAGAGATTGTCTGGGTTCAGTTATGTCATTCATTGTCAATGGGGACCCAACTGAACATAGTCCCAAAAAATACATTCAGGTCCGTTTTAATCCTAGTGCCAAATCCGCAGCATGTTGCTGGTTTCGTTCCATCCGAGGAGTTGTGAAAATGACCACTCATGATGCACAATGAAACTCAATTATGCAGGAACCTTTCTCAGTGCAACATTAGAAAATGGATCCTTGCACAATTGAATGTCATTGACCTCTCCTGCTCGCAGTTTCACGTTGGTAATCATGGTTCCTTGGTGCCTAGGTGCTTGGCCTGGGCTGCTCCCATAGTTGTGACCAACAGTGATCAAATGTACATTACATAAATTACAATTTCACACAAATTATATATGTGTGGGATGAATACCATAAAGCTACTGTGAACAACATCTACCCTGGTCCTGTCTGCAGCTGCCCTCCCCCTATACATGCAAATTGTATGAAAAAGCTGGCTGTCCAGAAAACATTACACCACAAGTGTCAGGGTGGTTGTGGCAGGGCGACTTATTTTATTATTCCCTTAAAAAATATTAAAGATACATTTTAAGATTTATCTTCAAAGTACTTTAAATTTCACATGAGGATTAGAAGGTATTTATACCAAAAATTGGTTTTTACAAAATACCTCAGCCCGCAAGCCACGTCAAGGCTCCTCATTCTCTTGCGAGTCCCTAAGCTAAACTAAACACAAGGGATCTAACTAATCTAAATAGATTCCAAATTTACAAAAATTTAAACCAGATTCCAGCTGAAATCAACGGCTACCACGGATGGCATCCATCTGCCACGACAATGCCCCCTCAGGGCTGCTGAAGTAGTCGGCAAAGATTTCCCGAACAGCTAGTCCAGCTGTTCCAGGTCGTCCAGGCCGGCTCAGGTCTAAACTGACTGAAGAGGTCATATTTAGGCCCAAATCAGCATCTGTGGAGGCATCGTGGATCCTGGTGAAGTTGTGTAGCATGACACAAGCCTGTATCACCAGGGTGACATTATCCGGTTTCATCTGTATGGATGACTGGAATACTCTCCATTTACTGGACAGTATTCCAAAGCGCACTCCACATATCGACGGGCGCGAGTCAATCGATAGTTGAAGATGCGCTTCCTGTCATCCAGATCGCGTCTAGGGAAGGGCCGCATGAGGTGGGGGGACAATGCAAACCCTTCGTCCGCCACGATCACAAATGGAGCCGGTGGACCTGCAGATCCGGGTAGCCTACTGGGCTCTGGCAGGGGAAGCTGGTTTTGGCGAAGCCGCTCACCCATTCTGGAAGCACTCAAGATGCGGCTGTCTGAAGTGCTCCCATAGGCCCCGATATCTACAATTACAAACTTGTAGTCACTGTCAGCAAGAGCCATCAGTACTACTGAAAAATATTGCTTGTAATTAAAATACCGAGACCCTGAGTGTGACGGCTTCTTTACACGAATGTGCTTACCGTCCAGTGCCCCAATGCAGTTAGGAAACTGCGCAGATTGGTTAAACCCAGCGGCAATCCGAAGCCAATCTGCTGCCGTGGGGTGGGCATGACCGCTTCTCTAAGACGCTGCCATATCACTTTACAGGTATGGCAGACAATCCCAGAGATAGTAGAGATTCCAAGCAAAAACTCAAAATGCAGTGAGGCAAAAGAATTTCCAGTTGCAAGGAATCTAAAAAGAGAAAAAAAAACAAACAATCAGATAAACGTTTAAACAAATGTAAGGCATATATAGTGTACAACATTAGAAGTGTCCCTTACCTCAGAGTGACTAACAAGCGCTGTTCAGCTGAAATGCTACGCCGCATGCTTGTGTCCACAAAATTAAGGTCTGGATGGAGACAAATGAGTAGATGATCAAAAGTTTCGATGGACATCCGGCAGTAGCTCTTAAATTTGTTCGAGTCTTGACGGAGATCATTAAACAGTTTATGAAACTGTCCTTTCTGTTGCCGTTGAGCCACAATTGGATGGACCCAAAGCCGTCTCCTCTTCCTCCCGGTTCATCGTCCAGCATGGATGTGGGCTGTCCAAATTGCCGAGAGAGAACCCAAGAAAAAAGGACTTTATCGATGTCTTCAGTCATGATGTTCGCAGAGAATACGGTGGAAAACTATGCCAGCCAAGCAGAGATTTCACACACAGCTCCAAACAACACCACAAGCACATGGCACCTGGAATCTAAAATGACCGCTATTTAAACCCTTTTTTTTTTAAATCAAGTTACCATAGGAACCACTTTTTTAATCTTTTCCCAGTTCTTCCTGATTTTTGCGGAAATACGGACATACGGAATAACGGAAGGTATACGGAAACACTAAAATAAAAAAACGGAAGCATTTTGCGGAACAACGGATCCGCAAAAAAACGGACCGTGATTCTGGAAAGAAAAATTACTGACGTGTGAATGCAGCCTAACAAATATTACATCTGTTCCTGGAAGGTCAGACTACAAACAGTTTGTGTGTAGCCTAAAACCATGTAAAGATATAGGGGCACATTTATTAGTCTTAATAAAGGCCTAAGCTAGTGGTGGTTACTCTGAAGTTATGAAGAGATGCAGGCTTCTTCCTAACTTTGGCGGATCCTCCCCCAATTCTAAATGTAGGACAGCTTTCTAACTGTCTTACATTTAGACCTTTTTCTATGCCTAAAACAGGCATAGAAAATTGTAAATGAGACGAGTCTTCCAACCCGTCCCCTTCCACACCAACACCACGCCTACAATTTTAGACCTGGCATGAGCGGAGAGGTTGCAGATTGCCACATCCAATTTAGGTGTATTTCAGATTGATAAATGACCCCCATAGTTCTGCATGGGACCCAAAGACATACAAAATCACAATCCATTTTAAAGAGCACCTGTCACCACAAAATGAGGAGAAATCTGCAGGCAGCAGGTTATAGAGCAGAAAAAAACCTGAGCAGATTAATTTGTAAGAATAGAGTAAAACTTGTAATTTATTATTACATCCTCCCTGCTCTTTCTGATCTCAGTTGTACTCAGGAAAGATGTTATCAGTGGTTGATTGCATTCTCTGTGTAAGTGTGTAAACAGAGATAGTTGTCAGTTACAGATAGTTGATCAGTGATTGATAGCATTCTCTGTGTAAGTGTGTATACAGAGATAGCTGTCAATTACTGATAGTTGTACACGGGGGTGGTGGTATCAGTGATTGATAGCATTCTCTGTCTAAATGTGTATACAGAGACAGATCAGTCACTGATAGCTGTACATAGGGACGGTGTAATCAGTGATTGATAGTATTCTCTGTGTAAGTGTGTATACAGAGATAGCTGTCAGTCACTGATAGTTATATATGGGGGAGGTGTTATCAGTGATTGATAGCATTCTCTGTGTAAGTGTATATACAGAGAGAGCCATTAGTCACTGATAGCTGTGCACAGGGGAGGTGTTATCAGTGATTGATAGCATTCTCTGTTGAAGTGTGTATACAGAGATAGCTGTCAGTCACTGATAGCTGTACACAGGCACAGTGCTATCAGTGATTGAAAGTATTCTCTGTGTAATTGTGTATACAGAGATAAATAATATAAATGGAAAATTTAAGCTTCAGTTAATAATGTCCACTGAGTGTCCCAAATGCATTGGTGTAGAAAACACTTGTTTGCTTGTGCAAGATAATCTAAATAGAAAAAAAAAAAAGGTTTTTACATGTCAAAATGAAATCCCATTCTTTCATTTAAACATTTTTTTATTTTATTAGCATGATGCAGCAGCACTGCCAAAGTGTTTCGGACAAATGTGCTTAATCATGGCATAACATGCAAATCATTAGATCCTGGTAAAAACACATATGCATCCAATAAGATTAAACTACATCATGTAACATAATTTTGGAGGCAGAGCTACCCACCTGCAATGAAAGTAACAGAAACCTACACATAGGACTCAATGGAAATATCAAAGGAAAAATCCCACAATTTAGTAGATATATATAAAAAAAATGCTTCTAAAATTAAGTCGATTGGGATATCTTGTATCCAACTTTAGTATTCAAAATGTCTCCAGTTGCAGCAGCTTTTTTTCGCGTCCCCGCCCAGTAAAGGACATTTAACCCGCTCTAGATCAAAAACTATCATGTAAATCAATGAAGTGCCTGGTGGCTCCTGGAGCTGTACCAGACTTCTCACTAATAAGATAGATGCTCAGACATACGTTTTTTGAGTTTTCTATTAGTACAACCTACATAATTCAGATTACTTTGAACACAAAAAATAACATACACAATATGATGAGAGTCACAATTGATTAAACCTATCAATCATGAAAGTGTCCCATAATGCTGGATGTTTTAAATGCATATCTGTACGTATTACACCGACCACTCCCACATTTAAAGAAACACTTTTGACTGAGCTAAGTTCTGCCTCCCCTTGGCTCAGTCAAAAGGGTTTCTTTAAATGTAGGTGTGGTTAGTATAATATGTGCAGATATGCTGATCTCTGACAGAACTGACATAAAACAATGCTAACTGAGCATTGTAAAATAGATGAGACTGCACTCCAGTGATAAATGCTTTTTATGTTTTATTTAGCCGGGCATGGTGGTGCAATTAAAGCAACGTTTCGGGCAAACAATGTGCCCTTCATCAGGAACTCAACGTGACTTGCACCCAATATTGGTCAAAAGTGTGACCGAGTGCTGTGGTCCCTACCAAGAATTGTATAATGCTAACTGAGCATAACTGAGGCTCAAAATAAAGAACCCTATTTTTTTGTTCTTCTGTTCTTTCTTTAGCCTTATCTGGTAGTTGGTATTGACTTATTTACATCACTCGTAGAATAAGGGTACATTTTTTAAATTTTATATTAGCCAAAAAAAGGATAATTTATGCTAGTCAATAAATTAATTGTACCCCAAAGTATTGGAATAGAAGAAAACAATATATATTCTATATTAATATAACGACAGCGATATTAATATTTACATTGAAGGGGTTATCCTCTGGATAAGTCATCAGTATCTGATCAGTGGGTGTCTAGCATTTCCAATGATTAACTGTTTGTATGGGCGCTTGTCAGCTCTGCTGTCTCTTAATAGTATACCCAGCACATTGTGTATTGGCTGTGTTTGGTATTGCAGCTCAATCTCATTCACTTGAATGGGACTGAGTTGCATTTAGGCCATGTGACTGATGGACGTGACATTAGAGGCCCAGGAAGTCATTGAGCGCCACTGCCTCTTCAAACAGCTGATCAGTGGAAGTGCCAGGAGTCGGACCCTCACCGAATATACCGTATATTGATGACCTATTACTAGGATCGCTAATTCATATTAAAAGAGAACCTCTGGAGAACCTCTTTAACCACATCAGCCCCCCTAGCTTAAACACTCTTAATGACCAGGCCACTTTTTACAATTCTGCACTACGCTACTTTCACCGTTTATTGCTCCGTCATACAACTTACCACCCAAATGAATTTTACCTCCTTTTCTTCTCACTAATAGAGCTTTCATTTGGTGGTATTTCATTGCTGCTGACATTTTTACTTTTTTTGCAAAAAAATGACATTTTTTACTTTCTGTTGTATTTTTTTTTTTTTTAAACTACATTTCTATATAAATTTTTCTCAAAATGTATTGTTCTACATGTCTTTGATAAAAAAAAATCCAATTAGTGTATATTTATTGGTTTGGGTAAAAGTTATAGCGTTTACAAACTATGGTGCAAAAAAGTGAATTTCTGCATTGTGAAGCAGCTCTGACTTTCTGAGCACCTGTCATGTTTCTTCAGGTGCTAGAATGTCAGGATAGTATAAATACCCCCCAAATGACACCATTTTAGAAAGAAGACACCCCAAAGTATTCGCGAAGGGGCATGGTCAGTTCATGTGTCATTTCATTTTTTTCACAAGTTAGCGGAAAATGACACTTTCTGAGGAAAAAAAATAATAATAAAGTTTCAATTTCTGCTAACTTCTGGCAAAGAAAAATAAAATCTCCCACGGACTCACTATGCCCCTCAGTGAATACCTTGGGGTGTCTACTTTCCGAAATGGGGTAATTTGTGGGGTGTGTTTACTTTTCTGGCATTTTGGGTGGGGCTAAATTGTGAGCAGCCCTGTAAAACCTAAAGGTACTCATTGGAATTTGGGCCCCTTTGCGGACCCAGGCTGCAAAAAAGTGTCACTCATGTGGTATTGCCGTACTCAGAAAAAGTAGGGCAATGTGTTTTGGGTGTATTTTTAGATATACCCATGCTGGGTGAGAGAAATATATCTGTAAATTGACAACTTTGTATACAATTTTTTAAAAAGTTGTCATTTACAGAGATATTTCTCACACAAAGTATGGGTATATATAAAAATAAACCCCAAAACACATTGCCCTACTTCTCCTGAGTACGGCCATACCACATGTGTGACACTTTTTTGCAGCCTGGGTGCGCAAAGGGGCCCAAATTCCAATGAGTACCTTTAGGATTTCACAGGGCATTTTTACGCAGGCAGTTAGCTAAGTAACTGGCGGTGAAAAGGGACCCTTATGCCCCATTCACACGTCCGCAATTCTATTTGCGGAACGGAATTGCGGACCCATTCATTTCTATGGGGACAGATTTTGTCCTGCTCGGATCCTGAATTGCGGATCCGCACTTCCGGGTCTGCACTTCCGTTCCGCAAAAATATAGAACATGTCCTATATAGGCATTTTCTATATAGTTCTGGCAATGTGCGGATCTGCAAAATGCGGAAAGCACATTGCCGGTGTCCGTGTTTTGCGGATCCGCAAAACACATATGGATGTCTGAATGGAGCCATACAGGGGGGTGATCAATGACAGGGGGGTGATCAGGGAGTCTATATGGGGTGATCAGGGGTTAATAAGGGGTTAATAAGTGACAGGGGGGGGGGGTGTAGTGTGGTGCTTGGTGCTACTTTACATAGCTATCTGGTCCTCTGGTGGTCGATCCCAGCAAATGGGACCACCAGAGGACCAGGTAGCAGGTATATCAGACGCTGTTAACAAAACAGCGTCTGATATACCTGTTTGATTTCATTTATTTAACTTCTACAGCCTGCCAGCGATTGATCATCGCTGGCAGGCTGCAGTATAACTTCCGAGCTGTGAGCTGCTGTGAACGTGCACGCGCGTTCACAGTAAATCTCGCCTCTCGCGAGATGCCGGGCAGAGAGGAGCTAAAGGTGCCAACAGGGAAATCCAAGATGGCGCCGGGCCTGATACCCCGAGGCACCAGGAGCGCGCAGGAGAGATGCAGCGTGAAGCAGCAGCTAAACTGGGAAAGTTTGCCCGCAATTTACACACTCCCCTGGCGAACACAGTCTCTGCTAGGAGTAATGACCCCCCTGATGAGGATGGCCTTGACTCTGGGGTGGTGCCGAAAAGTACTGCTGCTGAAGGTGCTGCTGATGTCGCTTGAGCTGGGAACTCCTCCACTGCCCCTGCTGGTAATCCCCAACTGTCCTGCCAGACCAGAGCTGAATCGGAGGTCTAAGATTCTGAACCCGATGAACCCACTTTCAAAGTTGTCCTGCGTGCTATTGCCAAATGCAGCAAGTCCTTAACTGCTCTTACCATGCAAGTGGGTACTATTAAAGAGGATGTGTCTATAGTGCGTCATGATTTAAAACGGCTGGCGGAACGCACTACTGCTCTAGAGGGCCGTGTAGGGGATTTTGAGGATGCCATAGAAATAATGTAAGAATTGTGGGAGTGCCAGAGAAGGTGGAGGGATCGAATCCTACAGATTTTTTTGAAAATTGGATCAAAGAACAATTTGGCCCAGAAACGCTGACCCCACTATTTGCAATTGAAAAGGGCTCATCGGGTCCCAACCCGGCCGTTACCACCGGGTGCTCCACCCAGACCTGTGCTTATGAAAATACTTCACTACAAGGACCAGGACATTATCCTCAGAAAGGCTCATGACCTGCCCGCATTAGCTATTAATGGTCAGAAGGTGTCTCTGTTTCCTGACTACTCCATGGAGGTCCAAAAACGGAGGGCGAGATTCCTGGATATAAAACGTTGCTTACGTGGACTAAACGTGCCTTACTCAATGCTCTATCCAGCGAAATTGAGAGTGGTTGCTTTTGGGACCACTACCTTCTTTGAAGATCCAAAAGAGGCAATGCGCTGGCTGGATCGACATGAGCGACAACTCCAAATGGCGGCTCCACGGGCGGATGGAGATTGACACAAACTCGTTCCTGACCGTCGCGGACTACTTGAGTATATGGACTTGAATGTGTGCATGTGAATGTGATCCTACCTGTTAAAGCCAATGTGTGCTGGAGTGTCCGTTCTGATTGCACCGTTTTCTTTTCCTGTTGAGGGTTATGGGGAGTCTGTGGGGAATGTATGGTATGGTTGGTCTTGAAGTTATACACTGTACTTACATTTTCTGAGGGGGCGATAGAGGCGGATATTAAGATTTTAGAGGCCTTAGCGGTTGTATACTCTATTTTAACTGTTTGGAGTTATTACATTTCAAGTTTTCTGTTAGATTAGCCTACCACTCCACTCACGGGGTAGTTACGTTAGGGCTGGGTCCGGTGGTGCTGACAGGTTTTCTTTGTTCCTTACCCGCAGTCAAATATGGGAGATTTGGCGGGGACCTTTTGGTATGACCGGTATCCATCCATTGGTTCTGGTTGGTTACATGGGGGAAGTACAGGGGTTCCGAGGGCTACGGTCAGGATGGCTTGTATTTTTCAGAGGTACCCATTATCTGCTCACCTATTGATAACTGGCGAATATGGCTAGTTCTATAAAACTCTTGAGCTGGAATGTGAGGGGGATTAAGGACACAAACAAAATGAAAGCGATTTTAGATAGTGTATGTATATCAACCCTTGCTTTGTTGTTTGCAGGAAACACATTTATTACCCTCTGACATTCATTTGCTCACTCCTTCTTGGGCTGGGCAGAGCTTTCATGCCACATACAGTACTCGGCATATGCCAGGGGAGTAAGTATTCTAGTTCATAGGACTATTCTGTTTACCTGCATCAACAAGCAGATTGATGGCGAAGGGCGGTATATATACCTACACTGCACTTTGCTTAATGTAGAATGCGTTCTTATAGGAATTTATATCCCTCCGCCCTACTCACCACTGATTGTTAAGAAGATGATTTCTTATATTGCAGACCTCCCATATGTTCCTACTCTACTTTTTGGTGATTTTAATGCTGTACAATGTCAAAAGTTAGACAAGCTTAGCCGTTCCCCTGATGTGATTGGTGAGGGCATTACCCCTTTTGGGCGCTTGATAAGGGAGGCTGCACTTCTTGACTTCTGGCGGCAATATTCCTGCCACTCTAGATCATATGGCTCCTTGTCCAGGATTAATTTAGTGCTGGGAAAGGACACAATCGGTTGCCTTATACAGGATGTTACGTATCTCCCCAGGAGATAATTCTATCATTCTCCGTTACTGACAGTTATTACTCTGCAGCCGCGCTTGGTGCAGGGAGATAGGTGTTAGGTGGATGTGGCAGATATAAAGGAGCATCTAGTAATGCCCTTCCGGCTTCAATGAACGAAGCCATCAATGTGGTTATCCCAAAACCGGGAAAGATGCTCTGGAGCCAGAATCTTACCGACCCATGTCTCTGTTACAAACTACTGGCGAAGGTCTAGGCCAACCGCTTGAATTCTGTGATCACGTCAGTGATTCACTCTTATCAAGCCGGATTTATACCTAACATGTCAACTGCAGTGAATATAAGATGACTGTACCTGAATATTCAAGTGAGTCAGATCCATGCGTCCGGTGCGGCGGTCGCGTGTCTTGACGCAGCCAAAGCATTCGACAGTGTGGAATGGCAATACCTTATTATGGTACTTAGAGCCATGGGGTTTGGGTCGGGATTCATTAACTGGATCTGATTACTATACGCACGTCCAAAAGCTAGGCTGCAAGTGAATGGTAGTCTTTGCGATTCCTTTGAACTGCATAAAGGAACTAGGCAGAGGTGCCCCCTGTCGCCAGTATTGTTTGCGATAGCGGTGGAACTCTTGGCAGAGGCACTCCGGAAAGCAGAGGCCGTGAAGGGCATCGCTTGTGGGTCAGTGACAGAGAAGGTGGCTCTTTATGCAGATGACCTCTTGTTGTTCTTAAGTGATTGGACTTCCTCATTGCCGGCAGCCATGCAGATTATTAATAATTTTGGACATTTGTCTGGCTTGACCATCAACTGGACAAATCTATGTTAATGCCTTTAGGAGGGGTTGCACAGGAGGATCAGAGTTTCGCAGCAGGATTGCAGATAGTACCCTCCATCAAATATCTCGGTATCCATGTCTCAACAAATCCGCATGATTTTGTCCGTCTGAACTTGCTACCGCTTTTGGATAAGTTCGGACGAAAGGTCCAAGTGTGGATTAAGCTCCCTTTATCACTTATTGGCTGCACCAATTTATTAAAAATTATCCTTATGCCGCAACTTTTATATATATTACATAACGCCCCATCCTGGATCCCCTTACGATCCCATGTTATTAATGCAATATTTAGAGATCTGATCTGGAAGAAGAAAGTACTACGCATAACACATGCTGTTCGTTGTAGACCTAAAAACCAGGGAGGTCTCAGTGTCACTGATCCGCGCATGTACTACATGGCAGCCCAACTGCAGCAACTTCGAGGATGGGGAGAGGCGAGTAAGTTGAATACAATTGGGCGAGTTGTGCAGCAACTTGTTCACACTAATAATCTAGTTACGGCATTAGAGAGCGGTGTTTTCTATGATAAAGGTGGACAATATAATATATTGCGTACCATACACACAGTTTGGTGGAAAGCTAAAGAACTTGTGGAGATTCGTGGGTAGAGTTGAGCGAACACCTGTACTTTCGGGTTGGAGAAGTTCGGCCGAACTTCCCGAAAATGTTCGGGTTCGGGATCCAAACTCGACCCGAACTTCACCCCGAACCCGAACCCCATTAAATTCAATGGGGACCCGAACTTTTGGGCACTAAAAAGGCTGTAAAATAGCCCAGGAAAGGGCTAGAAGGCTGCAAAAGGCAGAAAAATGTAGGTATATCCCCTGCAAAAAATGTGGATAGGGAAATGACTTAAAATAAAATAAATAAAAATTAACCAAAATGAATTGGCAACTTGGAAGAGGAGGAGGTGGAATAGGAGGTTGGGGTGGCATCGGGTGGAAATGCTATGGGAGTTGATGTTCTGATCACAGCCAAAAATGATTCATGTCTGCCTGCAGTGCCACAGGCCTCATTCACAGACTCAGGGCCAAAGAGGAGAGCGGTCCTGTAACAGCAACACAGGCCTCAGGTCAACCTGCAATGGAACAGGCCATTATCATTAATGTAGGCCCCTGACACCCAGACAGAGGAGAGGCAATTTGACATTAAAAAGAGTTTAATGTCTCTCACCCAGACAGCTAGCAATTAAATGAAATATAGGCCACTGACACCCAGACAATGGGGCGGTCATTAGACAGTAAAAATCTTTTCTTCATCTTTTAATCAGTTGATTTACTCTATTTACCTTATGGTTATGCACTTCTGAGTGTAGAAACATATCTGCTTAGTCTGAACTCTGTCTTATAGTATATATTGAGGATGGCGCCTCTTTTGGACTGAGCAACGCCCAAGTACCTGGGACTTCTCAGCACAAAAGCAATTTAGCTGGTTCCTGCTATGCCCTGAAATAAGGAGACTGGTAAGTCCATATGAGGCAGTATCTGTCGCATTAGGGACCCTTGTGCGGAAGCCGCCGTGAAGTGGTACTCGGGCCCGACATACTTTTGATCAAAAATGTGCGCTAAGAGCTTCCTTCATTCCAATTTTTGGAATGACCCCCTTTTTTTATTTTCCTGTTAGTTTATGATTTATTGTGCAGCCATCTTTTAATCAGTTGATTTACTTTTAGTTATTTAGGCCCCAGCACCCAGATAGAGCAGAGAGGTCCCAAAGCAGAGAATCAGGCTTCATGTCACCCACTAATGGAGAAGGCCACTTTCAGATATTTAGGCCCCTGGCACCCAGGCGGAGGAGAGGTTCATTCAACTTTGGGTTGCCTCGCAAAATAATGGTAAAATTAAAAAAAGAGGATTCAATAAAAAAGTGCCCTGGAGTACAAGAATATATGGTTAAAGGGAAGGTAGTTATAAATGTTTATTCTGCACAAGGTCCTGTGGGATCCATGCCTGGTTCATTTTTATGAACGTCAGCTTGTCCACGTTGGCTGTGGTCAGGCGGCTGCGTTTGTCAGTAATGACGCCACCTGCAGTGCTGAATACACGTTCACAATTTGGAGACCCAGAAGTTGAATGGGGCCAAACCATCAGTCAGTACGTGGAGGGGTGTGCACACGTACTGTTCCACCATGTTAGTGAAATGCTGCCTCCTGCTAACACGTTCCGTATCAAGTGGTGGTGCAGTTAGCTGTGGCGTGGAGACAAAACTTTTCCACATCTCTGCCATGCTAACCCTGCCCTCAGAGGAGCTGGCCGTGACACAGCTGCGTTGGCGACCTCTCGCTCCTCCTCTGCCTTCACCTTGGGTTTCTACTTGTTCCCCTGTGACATTTGGAAATGCTCTCAGTTTGCTTGTACTCGCTCATCTTCCTATCATGCTCCAGTGCAGGAAGTAAGATGGGCACATTGTCTTTGTACCGGGGATCCAACAGGGTGGCAACCCAATAGTCAGCACACGTTAAAATGTGGGCAACTCTGCTGTCGTTGCGCAGGCACTGCAGCATGTAGTCACTCATGTGTGCCAGGCTACCCAGAGGTAAGGACAAACTGTCCTCTGTGGGAGGCGTATCGTCATCGTCCTCCGTTTCCCCCCAGCGACGCACCAGTGATGGGACCGAGCTGCGTTGGGTGCCATCCCGCTGTGAACATGCTTCATCCTCATCCTCCTCCACCTCCTCCTCATCCTCCTTGTCTTCCAGTAGTGGGCCCTGGCTGGCCACATTTGTACCTGACCTCTGCTTTTGCAAAAAACCTCCCTCTGAGCCACTTCTACGAGACTAAAAAAATGACCCCTCCTCCTCCTCCTGGACCACCTCCTCTTCCATCATCGCCCTAAGTATTTTCTCAAGGAGACATAGAAGTGGTATTGTAGCGCTGATAACGGTGTCATCGCCACTGGCCATGTTGGTGGAGTACTCAAAACAGCGCAACAGGTCACACAGGTCTCGTATGGAGGCCCAGTCATTGGTGGTGAAGTGGTGCTGTTCCGCAGTGTGACTGACCAGTGCATGCTGCAGCTGAAACTCCACTATGGCCTGCTGCTGCTCGCACAGTCTCTCCAGCATGTGCAAGGTGGAGTTCCACCTGGTGGGCACATCGCATATGAGGCGGTGAGCGGGAAGGCCGAAGTTACGCTGTAGCGCAGACAGGCGAGCAGCGGCAGGATGTGAACACCGGAAGTGCGCACAGACGGACGGCACTTTATGCAGCAACTCTGACATGTTGGGGTAGTTGTGAATGAACTTCTGCACCACCAAATTCAGCACATGCACCAGGCAAGGGATGTGCGTCAAACCAGCTAGTCCCAGAGCTGCGACGAGATTTCGCCTATTATTGCAAACCACAAGGCCAGGCTTCAGGCCCACCGGCAGCAACCACTCGTCGGTCTGTTGTTCAATACCCCGTCACAACTCCTGCGCGGTGTGGGGCCTGTCCCCCAAACATATGAGTTTCAGAACGGCCTGCTGGCGTTTACCCCGGGCTGTGCTGAAGTTGGTGGGGAAGGTTTGTGGCTGACTGGATGAGCAGGTGGAAGAAGAGGAGGAGGAAGCCGAGTAGGAGGAGGAGGCTACAGGAGGCAAAGAATGCTGCTCTGCGATCCTTGGCGGCGGAAGGATGAGCGCCAAAGAACTCTCCGCCTGGGGCCCAGCCGCCACTACATTTACCCAGTGTGCAGTTAGGGAGATATAGTGTCCCACGTATCTGGCGCAGTGCACACTTGATTTTATCGGATACTTGGTTGTGCAGGGAAGGCACGGCTCTCTTGGAGAAGTAGTGGCGGCTGGGAACAACATACAGTGGGACAGCTATCGCCATCAGCTGTTTGAAGCTGTCTGTGTCCACCAGCCTGAATGACAGCATTTCAAATGCCAGTAGTTTAGAAGTGCTGGCATTCAGGCCCAGGGCTTGAGGGTGGCTAGGTGGGAATTAACACTTTCTCTCCAATGTTTGTGAGATGGAGAGCTGAACGCTGCCGTGTGACATGGTGGAGATGCTTGTTGACACAGGTGGTGGTGTTGGAGGCACATCCTCTGTTTGGTGGGTGGCAGGTGCCAACATTCCTCCCGAGGCGGAGGAAGAGGCCGAGGCAGCAGCAGAAGAGGGAGCAGGGGGAGCCTGAGTGAGTTCCTTGTTTGTAAGGTGTTTACTCCACTGCAGTTCATGCTTTGCATGTAGATGCCTGGTCATGCAGGTTGTGCTAAGGTTCAGAACGTTAATGCCTCGCTTCAGGCTCTGATAGCACAGTGTGCAAGCCACTCGGGTCTTGTCGTCAGCACATTGTTTGAAGAAGTGCCATGGCAGGGAACTCCTTAAAGCTGCCTTTGGGGTGCTCAGTCCCTGGTGGCGGTGTCCAGTAGCAGGCGAACTCTCTGGGCGGCGGCTGTTCTGCTTTTGCCCCCTGCTCCCTCTCGGCTCGGTCTCACCACTGCCTCTTCCTCTGAACTATGAAAGTCAGTGGCACAACCTTCATTCCATGTGGGGTCTAGGACCTCATCATCCCATCTTCCACACATTCTTCCTCCCTGACCTCCTGTTCGGTCTGCACACTGCAAAAAAGCGCAGCAGTTGGCACCTGTGTTTTATCATCTTCAAAAACGTACGGACTCTGATGAGGTGGTATTCCCATGTCCTCTTCATCAGGAAACATAAGTGGTTGTGCGTCAGTGCATTCTATGTCTTCCACCACTGGGGAAGGGCTAGGTGGATCCCCTTGGGAAACCCTGCCAGCAGAGTCTTCAAACAGCATAAGAGACTGCTGCATAACTTGAGGCTCAGACAGTTTCCCTGATATGCATGGGGGTGATGTGACAAACTGATGGGCTTGGTTTTCAGGTGCCACCTGTGCGCTTTCTACAGAAGACTGGGTGGGAGATAATGTTGTGAACGTGCTGGATCCACTGTCAGCCACCCAATTGACTAGCGCCTGTACTTGCTCAGGCCTTACCATCCTTAGAACGGCATTGGGCTCTTCCAAATATCGTTGTCAATTCTGGCGGGTACTGGAACCTGAGGTAATATGCAAAATAAATGTGGAGCCCCAGTATTGGGTCTACAACACAATGAAAGCCAGATATCCCTCAAAGGAAGGAAAACCGGTGCAATGGGGTGTCTCCATTACAGAGATCACCAAATCCACCATATAAAGTGGCCCCTATGTCAAGATCCCGCTTTTTTACAAGCTTTAAGGATGTGACGGGGAAAACCTAAGCCAGTTACCCATCCACAGAAATCTGTTTCGGGGTGTTTCTCCTAATCAGTGTGGAGTAGTATTCTGGCTAACCAGGAGCAATGCCTTGGAGACTACTCAAACAAAACAATAGCTGATCTCAGGGAGACCAGCCACAAAAACACCGCAGAGCCTCAGTTAAGAGTCTCAACACAGTAATCCAAAGTGCAAAACTCCCTGGGAAACAGTAATATGCAAAATAAATGTGGAGCCCCAGTATTGGGTCTACAACACAATGACAGCCAGATATCCCTCAAAGGAAGGAAAACCAGTGCAAAGGGGTGTTTCCACTACAGAGATCACCAAATCCACCATATTAAGTGGCCTCTATGTCAAGATCCCGCTTCTTTACAAGCTTTAAGGATGTGACAGGGAAAACCTAAGCCAGTTATCCATCCACAGACAGCTGTTTCAGAGTATTGCCCCTCATCAATGTGGAGTAAGATTCTGGCTAACCAGGAGCAATGCCTTGGAGACTACTCAAACAAAACAATAGCTGATCTTAGGGAGACCAGTCACAAAACCACTGCAGAGCCTCAGTTAAGAGTCTCAACACAGCAATCCAAAGTGCAAAGCTCCCTGGGAAACAGTTATATGCTAAATAAATGTGGAGCCCCAGTATTGGGTCTACAACACAATGAAAGCCAACCAGAGGGTCCACTAACAACACCACAACCATGTCTGCATCCGCGTCCCTTACTAGATGTTTTCCTCATTGTTACAGTTCACCACAATAAGAAAAAAATTATTTGGCCCAATGTATTGAATTCAAATGCAGGCCTTTTTTTTACAGGCACCTAACACTATCTGGCTATCTATTTTTGTACTGTATTACACAAATCCAGGCACAGCAGTAACCACAGATTTAGGGGAATATCAATTGTAGGCCTAGTATTTAGACCCGGGATGAAAGGTATCCTTTTACAGACAGATTTACACTTGGAGATGCACAGTAGCGTGTTAAAAAATATATAGGATTATGCTTTCAGCACTTGTATTTTAACACTTTGTGTAATATACCCTTTAACGGAAAGAAATACAATTGGAGATGCACGCTGAGTGTAATATACCCTTTTACGGACAGATTTACACTTGGCCTGCAACAGCTGGAACAACAGATTTACGGTATTTCTATTTTTGTAACTGAATTGCACCCCAGAAAAAAATATATCCTTTGCCGGACACTATTAAACTTGGCCAGCCACTGCTGGGACACCAGATTTAGGGAATTGCTATTTTGGCAATTGAATTTCACCCCAGAAAAAATCTATCCTTTGCCGGACACTATTAAACTTGGCCAGCCACAGCTGAAACCACTGATTTACGGTATTGCTATTTTGGCAATTGAATTTCACCCCTGAACAAAATATATCCTTTGCCGGACACTATTAAACTTGGTCAGTCACAGCTGAAAGCACTGATTTACGGTATTGCTATTTTGGCAATTGAATTTCACCACAGAACAATATCCTTTGCCGGACACTATGAAACTTGTCCCGTCACAGCTGGAACACCAGATTTAAGGCATGGCTATTTTTGCAACTGAATTTCAACCCAGAAAATAATATATCTTTTGGCGAACACTATTAAACTAGTCCAGTCACAGCTGAAACAACAGATTTATGGTATTGCTATTTTGGCAATTGAATTCCACCCCAGAAAAAAATCTATCCTTTGCCTGAAACTATTAAACTTGGCCAGCCACAGCTGAAACCACTGATTTACGGTATTGCTATTTTGGCAATTGAATTTAATCCCAGAAAAAAATCTATCCTTTGCCGGACGCTATTAAACTTGGCCAGCCACAGCTGAAACCACTGATTTACAGTATTGCTATGTTGGTAATTGAATTTCACCCCAGAACAAAATATATCCTTTGCCAGACACTATTAAACTTGTCCAGTCACAGCTGGAACACCAGATTTACGGTATTGCTATTTTGGCAATTATATTTCACCCCAGAAAAAATCTATCCTTTGCCGGACGCTATTAAACTTGGCCAGCCACAGCTGAAACCACTGATTTACGGTATTGCTATTTTGGCAATTGAATTTCACCCCGGAACAAAATATATCCTTTGCCGGAAACTATGTAACTTGTCCAGTCACAGCTGGAACACTAGATTTACGGTATTGCTACTTTTGCAACTGAATTTCACCCCAGAAAATAATATTTCCTTTGACGGACACTATGAAACTTGTCCAGTCACTGCTGGAACACCAGATTTACGGTATTGCTATTTTTGCAACTGAATTTCACCCCACAAAATAATATATCCTTTGACGAACACTATGAAACTTGTCCAGTCACAGCTGGAACACCAGATTTAAGGTATTGCTATTTTTGCAAGTAAATTTAACCCCAGAAAATAATATATCCTTTGACGGACACTATGAAACTAGTCCAGTCACAGCTGGAACACCAGATTTAAGGTATTGCTATTTTTGCAACTGAATTTAACCCCAGAAAATAATATATCCTTTGACGGACACTATGAAACTTGTCCAGTCACACCTGGAACACCAGATTTACGGTACTGATATTTTTGCAACTGAATTTCTTCCCAGAAAATAATATATCCTTTGACGGACACTATGAAACTTGTCCAGTCACAGCTGGAACACCAGATTTACGGTATTGCTAATTTTGCAACTGAATTTCACCCCAGAAAATAATATATCCTTTGACGGACACAATGAAACTTGTCCAGTCACAGCTGGAACACCAGATTTACGGTATTGCTATTTTTGCAACTGAATTTCACCCCAGAAAATAATATATCCTTTGACAGACACTAGGAAACTTGCCCAGCCACAGCTGGAACACCAGATTTACGGTATTGCTATTTTGGTAATTGAATTTCACCCCAGAACAAAAGCTATCCTTTGACGGACACTATAAAAATTGTCCTGCCACAGCAGAAACCACTGATTTAGGGAATTGCTATTTTGGAAATTGAATTTCACCCCAGTAAAAAAAAAAATTCTATATTCTTTGCCAGACAGTATTGCATGGATTAATGGACTTGGTGCCAGCCTGTGCTTGTGCACCACAAGACACAAAATGGCCGCCGATCACCCCAGAAAAAAGTTACATAAAAACGCTCTGGGCAGCTTGAAAACAGTGAGCAATTAACTAGCAGAATTTGAATTATTCAGAGCTGTAGATCGATCACTTCATTAAGTGTTTTTGCTGAGTTAATCCCTGCCTAATCTCACCCTAACAGCAGCTGCATCCTATCCCTACACTAATCAGAGCAGAGTGACGTGTGGCACAACGTGACTCCAGCTTAAATTGAGGCTGGGTCACATGCTGCACTTGGCCAATCACAGCCATTCCATTAGTAGGCATGGCTGTGATGGCTTCTTAGGGCAAGAAGTAAAACGCCATCTGATTGGCTGCTTTGCAGTCCTTCAGAAAGCGGGAAGAAATCGCCGAACAACGAACCCGAACCCAAACTTTTACGTAAATGTTCGGGTTCGTTCATTCCTATTCGCAGGGAATACGCAGTTTACCCCCATCTGGGCTAACTGTCTATATAAAGAACTGAACAAGGTTTCTACTGCGAGGCTTTGGGATGCCTATGGTCTTAATCGAATGTGTCAGCTGTATGAGAATAATTGTCTTAAGTCCTTCGCTACATTGTAGCAAAAATTTGGGCTACCTAGAACATTATTCTATGTCTGTCTTCAGTTACGTCATGCTGTACAATCGCAAGCGCCTGCTGATGCACATTTGATTATCACACATACGGCTTCCCAGGGGGGTACAAAAGGAGTGATCTCCTTGTATTATATGAGCTTAGTAGAGGCGTTGCATAAAGCTCATTCTCTGCAGCTGTATGCTCAATGGCAGAAATATATTGCTGGCTTAACCGTGGAACAATGGGAGGAAGTTTTGGATGATTTTCCCAAGGTAGCGGTGAGGGAGGCCCATAGGGTTTCACAGTTATTTTTGTTGCACAGAGTATATAGGACTCTGGTCTTGCTGCACAGGATGGGTCACAGGACAGATGATACCTGTCCTAGATGTGTCCACAATGCTAATCTAATTCACTGGATGTCGAACTGCCCGAGATTACGACGATATTGGTCTGATGTTGCGGGTCTCATCCATACTGTGTTTGATATTAGTATTGACTTATCTCCTACAGTATGTATATTGGGATACACTGAAATGTTACGAGTTACTTCTGAGCTTAAGTTAGAGATTATGAGAATCCTTTAAAAGTTAGAAAGCTAATCGCGTTTCACTGGATTGACTCTGCTCCCCCTGTCGTTCAGGACTTAATTGTCAAAATTCATGTGCTAGTAAGACTAGAAAGCTATGTGTATCAAAAAAGGGGAAGTAACAAGAAGTTTCGAGAAGGTATGGTCCCTGTGGGTTGCACACCACAATCTTGTGATTTAACCTTATGGGGTTGTTGTTCTGCGTGATGCTGGGTATGGTATGCAAGAACGGTTGCTTGATGATGTGGCTGACAGAGATCATTTCGGAATTGAAGTCCTGAAGGACACCTAGAGTATGGCCTACCCTGGAGGGATAACCGGTCTATGGACTTTTGAAACCTAGAAGATTTAGTTTGGTACCTCTTCTGTAGACTTTCCTGTGTCTGAGGACTCAGAACCTGGGTTGGCGGTGGGGGTGGGGGGGGGAGAGGGAAGGGGTTTGGAAAGGGTGGGATTGTGCTTTGTGTTTCATTTTCTTTTGTGGGATTGTTAGTTTGTCCACAAAAACCTTTTTGAAAACTAATAAAAAAGATTTGAAATCAAGGAAACCAAGACAGCTCCGAGATGGCTGACTATAGCAAATTCCTGACCTCACTAACAGTTAGATGCCGAAGCCCAAACTGCTTCTCGAACAAATAAAGTATTGGGTAGAAAAAGGCAAAGGGACCATTCATGATCCCACTGAGTTGTATTATTTGGGTGGAAATATGAATGTATTTGGATTTTTGCTTAAATTCTAATCTATTAATCCTTCTAGATTTCTCAATTGTTCGTGTGCACTGTTTGGAGGCACAATCCATTTCATTGTGTCTTCAATAGGACCAATTAATCAGTCTTTTCTTCTTCCAGAAATAGTCATTAGACCCAGATGTTTGCTATGTCATGTTAGAAATGTTAATTGTTTTTTAATGAGATATTCAGATAGGTCTAACATATGCGTGGTAGAACAGAGTCCATGAAAGAAGTTTTCTTATGACTTAAAATTTTCGTTTTTTTTTCCATTCACTTTTAAACCATTAACTATGCCAGGTTCAAGCCTTCCACTGACTGATTATCATTTTTATTAATTATGGTCATTTATAATAAACAGAAATCCATTTATCAGTTTCTGTGACAGCTGTAAAATAATTGGTGTTTACAATATTGAATAAACTTTTTATTTTGGCTGCATCACCCGAGCGCTGCATGATTTCATCACTTTATTTTATAACAGTGAAGCTGACACTAATATGTTTTTTTTTGCCAAGCCTTAGATCTTAATGTGGCATGTGCTACAACGCAAATATAAAAGAGATGGCATCTGGTAAGGGACAAGGAATTTAATTTGCTACAATTGTATCTGACAAGCACTGCGTTTTAAAGTACAAAACATATTTCAACCCTTTGACATCCTAAAAGTCTAGCACTCTGATCTTCTTCATTAAAAATGAGGCAATTAAGTAAGGCTGGCAACTGGCAACCAGTTTATTTTCCATTTAAAGTTAAACTTTAAATGACAGAAAGTAAAGGATAGTACAAAAACCAAGTAATTACACAATTTATCAACTCGTGGGGCTTGAGGGGTTCAGAGGGATTACTAAAAAAAGCTTGATAAGGATGTTTAGATATAGGAGTAGAGCAGTAGCCTCAAATTTAGCCCCCTGTCGGCCGAACCTGCTTAGATTTATGGGTCCATTCATTCAATCGTAAATCTAATGTGTGTAGGAAGCTCCCAATTCTCTCCAGAATGTGTATGGGGGCATTGGATGGGAGTCAGGAGAGGTGGCTGTTGGTAGACAGCTATTGAATGTTTATGGCTGGCATGTGTTGGTTCTGATCATTTCCAAGACTTAGAGTACCCAAATCCACTTTTTTCAACACCCCAAGCTATGCTGTTTCCTGAGTTAGGATACATGCACACGACAGTGAAAAAACGTCTGTTAAAAATGGACATTTTTAACGGACTTTTTTCACTGATGCCTTTCTGAGAGACGGACGTTAAAAATTGACCCATTCAATTGTATGGGGTCAGTATGTCAGTAAAAAACGGACAAGATAGAGCATGTTCCATTTTTTGATGTCTGTTTTTCACTGACAGTCAAAAAAAACTGCCATGTTAATAACCCCATAGACTACCATTGGTCTAAAATATATATTTCATGGCCGTTAAAAAAATGTACATCACATGTCCATTTTTCACTGTCGTGTGCATGTAGCCTTACAGTGTCAGTGTAGCTTGGTGTTCTATGCTGTTTGCGCAAATCCCATTCACTGCTAAGAGAGTTATGAAAATAGAGGAGTGCAGGTTACTCTGTTTCTTCCGTAAAGCCAGCCATGAAAGGACAACCTCTTTAATGCCATGTTTCTCATATTACAGCTGATCATGTGGATTACACTTTTGTGCAAAGCAGACAAGCCCTTGTGAATTTCAAAGATTCAGGACTCAAAGATTCAAAAATTCTATAATACAAATATTTGCGAAAACAGCATATGTTAATGATGTGATATGAATGTCCCCTGTGCCGTATAATTGTCTTAATGATGATTTCTTTTTTTAAATATGAGGTGGAAATACAGTTGAATATAGTTTAGATTAACCTGCTCTGGACCGCCGCACGCAGGATCGCGTGATCTCGGCGGGCCAAGTTGCTCCTCCTTGACGCGTCGGCGCATCCATCTGCGCACTGTTCGCCGCAAATCAGGTACCGGAGGACACAGTACATCGCCAGCAACCTTTTGGGGGTCTTAGAAGAGGAGTCACGGCGGTCGGTCAGGATGTTACACACAGCCAGGGGTTTCAGCTAACCGGCCGGGGACCAATCAGAGCGGTCCCCGGCCAGGGATCGCTCTGATTGGCTAGTCTGTACAGACTAGCCAATCAGAGGATTCTAATGACGGCTGAAAGGTTCTGATCCCTGCAGTCCGTGACTGCGGGAATCAGAACCTTATGAAATGTATAAAAAAAAACATCCCCACTAGATCTGGGGTCAAAAAAATGTAAAAATAAAAAAGTAAAAAAATAAAAAAAACACATATCACTGAATACAAAAACAATGTAAATAAAATACACTATACATATTATGTATCGCCGCATCCGTAAAAACCTGCTCTATGAAAATATCACATGACCGAGCCCCTCATTTGAACGCCATAAAAAAAAATCCCCCCAAAATGGTGTAAATAAGCAATTTTTTGGCACCTTACATCACTAAAAGTGTAATACAAAGCGAGCAAAAAGGCATATGCCTCCCAAAATAGTATCAATCAAACCGCCATCTCATCCCACAAAAAATTAGCCCCTAACTAAAACAATTGCCCAAAAAATAAAAAAACTATGGCACTCAGACTAAAACATGATTTTTTTGTTTCAAAAATGCTTTTTAGTGTTAAATGTAAAAAAAAAAACGTAAAAGTCAAAAAAGCCATTTTTTTGTCACCTTACATCACACAAAGTGTAATAGCAAGCGATCAAAAAGTCATATGACCCCCTAAATAGTACCAATCGAACCGTCACCTCTTACCGCAAAAATTATTCCCAACCTGAGACAATCGCCTAAAAACTGAAAAAAATATGGCTCTCAGACTATGGAGACACTAAAACATGTTATTTTTTTTGTTTTAAAAAGGATATTATTGTTTAAAACCTAAATAAATAAAAAGGTATACATATTATGTATCGCTGCATCCAAAAGGACCTGCTCTATAAAAATATAACATGACCTAACCCCTCAGGTGAAGGCCGTAAACATAAAAAATAAAAACTTTGTCAAAAAAGCCATTTTTTTTGTCACCTTACATCACAAAAAGTGTAATAGCAAGCGATCAAAAAGTCATATGCACCCCAAAATAGTACCATTCAAACCGCCATCTCATCCTGCAAAAAATGAGCCCCTACATAGGACAATCGCCCAAAAAAAAAACTATGGCTTTCAGAATGTGGAGACACTAAAACATTATTTTTTTCAAAAATGCTTTATTATGTAAAATTGAAAAAAAAAAAAAAGTTGTCATATTTTGTATTGTCGCGTGCGTAACAACCTGCTCTATACCCCATATGTGGTCATAAACTGCTGTATGGCCAAACGGCAGGGCATAGAAGGAATGCCATATGGTTTTTGGAAGGCGGATTTTGCTGGACTGGTTTTTTGAAAGCATGTCCCATTTGAAGCCCCCCTGATGCACCCCTACAGAAGAAACGCCAAAAAAGTGACCCCATTTTGGAAACTACAGGATAAGGTGACAGTTTTGTTTGTAATTTTAGGGCAAATATGATTTTGGTTGCTCTATAGAGATGAGCGAACCCCTAGATGTTCGGGTTTGAGAAGTTCGGCCGAACTTCCCGAAAAAGTTCGGGTTCGGGATCTGAGCTCGACCCGAACTTTATCCCGAACCCGAACCCCATTGAAGTCAATGGGGACCCGAACTTTTGGGCACTAAAAAGGCTGTAAAATAGTCCAGGAAAGGGCTAGAGGGCTGCAAAAGGCAGCAAAATGTAGGTAAATGCCCTGCAAACAAATGTGGATAGGGAAATGAATTAAAATAAAATAAAAAAAAATTAACCACTATCAATAGGCGAGAGGTCCCATAGCAGAGAATCATGCGTCATATTACCCACCAATGGAGAAGGCCACTTTCAGTTATTTCGGCCCCAGCACCCAGACAGAGGAGAGAGGTCCCACAGCAAGGAATCATGCGTCATATCACCCACCAATGGAGAAGGCCACTTTCAGTTATTTCGGCCCCAGCACCCAGACAGAGGAGAGAGGTCCCACAGCAAGGAATCATGCATCATATTACCCACCACTGGAGAAGTCCACTTTCAGTTATTTCGGCCCCAGCACCCAGACAGAGGAGAGAGGTCCCACAGCAAGGAATCATGCATCATATCACCCACCACTGGAGAAGGCCACTTTCAGTTATTTCGGCCCCAGCACCCAGACAGAGGAGAGAGGTCCCACAGCAAGGAATAAGGCATCATATCACCCACCACTGGAGAAGGCCACTTTCAGTTATTTCGGCCCCAGCACCCAGACAGAGGAGAGGTTCATTCAACTTTGGGTTGCACCGCAAGATCATGGTAAAGTTAAAAAAATGAGGATTCAATAAAGAAGTGCCCCGGAGTACAAGAATACATGGTTGAGGGGGAGGCAGTTATAAATGTCTATTTTGCACAAGGGAGGCACCGGTCGTGTGGGATCCATGCCTGAACGTCAGCTCGACCACGTTGACTGTGGACAGGCGGCTGCGTTTGTCAGTAATGACGCCCCCTGCCGTGCTGAATACACGTTCAGACAAAACGCTGGCCGCCGGGCAGGCCAGCACCTCCAAGGCATAAAATGCTAACTCTGGCCACGTGGACAATTTGGAGACCCAGAAGTTGAATGGGGCCGAACCATCAGTCAGTACGTGGAGGGTTGTGCAGACGTACTGTTCAACCATGTTAGTGAAATGCTGCCTCCTGCTAACACATTCCGTATCAGGTGGTGGTGCAGTTAGCTGTGGCGTGATACTGCTGCGTTGGCGACCTCTTGCTCCTCCTCTGCCTTCGCCTTGGGCTTCCACCTGTTCCCCTGTGACATTTGGGAATGCTCTCGGGAGCGCGTCTACCAGCGTGCGCTTGTACTCGCGCATCTTCCTATCACACTCCAGTGCAGGAAGTAAGGTGGGCACATTGTCTTTGTACCGGGGATCCAGCAGGGTGGCAACCCAGTAGTCCGCACACCTTAAAATGTGGGCAACTCTGCTGTCGTTGCGCAGGCACTGCAGCATGTAGTCGCTCATGTGTGCCAGGCTCCCCAGAGGTAAGGACAAGCTGTCCTCTATGGGAGGCGTATCGTCATCGTCCTCCTTATCTCCCCAGCCATGCACCAGTGATGGGCCTGAGCTGTGTCGGGTGCCACCCGCTGTGAACCTGCTTCATCCTCATCCTGCTCCACCTCCTCCTCATGCTCCTCGTCCTCCAGTAGTGGGCCCTGGCTGGCCACATTTGTACCTGGCCTCTGCTGTTGCAAAAAACCTCCCTCTGAGCCACTTCTAACAGACTGGCCTGAAAGTGCTAAGAATAACCCCTCATCCTCCTCCTCCTCCTCCTCCTCCTGGGCCACCTCCTCTTCCATCATCGCCCTAAGCGTTTTCTCAAGGAGACATAGAAGTGTTATTGTAACACTGATAACGGTGTCATCGCCACTGGCCATGTTGGTGGAGCACTCGAAACAGCGCAACAGGGCACACAGGTCTCGCATGGAGGCCCAATCATTGGTGGTGAAGTGGTGCTGTTCCGCAGTGCGACTGACGCGTGCGTGCTGCAGCTGAAACTTCACTATGGCCTGCTGCTGCTCGCACAGTCTCTCCAGCATGTGCAAGGTGGTGTTCCACCTGGTGGGCACGTCGCATATGAGGAGGTGAGCGGGAAGGCTGAAGTTCCTCTGTAGCGCAGATAGGCGTGCAGCTGCAGGATGTGAACGCCGGAAGCGCGCACAGACGGCCCGCTCTGAAATGTCGGGGTAATTGTGAATGAACTTCTGCACTACCAAATTCAGCACATGCGCCAGGCAAGGCATGTGCGTCAAACCGGCTAGTCCCAGAGCTGCGACAAGATTTCGCCCATTATCGCACACCACCAGGCCGGGCTTGAGGCCCACCGGCAGAAACCACTCGTCGGTCTGTTGTTCAATACCCCGCCACAACTCCTGTGCGGTGTGGGGCCTGTCCCCCAAACATATGATTTTCAGAATGGCCTGCTGATGTTTACCCCGGGCTGTGCTGAAGTTGGTGGTGAAGGTGTGTGGCTGACTGGATGAGCTGGTGGAAGCAGAGGAGGAGGAAGCCGAGTAGGAGGAGGAGACTACAGGAGGCAAAGAATGATGCCCTGCGATCCTTTGCGGCGGAAGGACATGCGCCAAGGAACTCTCCGCCTGGGGCCCAGCCAACACTACATTTACCTAGTGTGCAGTTAGGGAGATATAGCGTCCCTGGCCGTGCTTACTGGTCTACGTAACTGTGGTTAGGTGGACCTTGCCACAGATGGCTTTGCGCAGTGCACACTTGATTTTATCGGATACTTGGTTGTGCAGGGAAGGCACGGCTGTCTTGGAGAAGTAGTGGCGGCTGGGAACAACATACTGTGGGACAGCCATGGACATCAGCTGTTTGAAGCTGTCTGTGTCCACCAGCCTGAATGACAGCATTTCAAAGGTCAGTAGTTTAGAAATGCTGGCATTCAGGCCCAGGGCCTCCAAGGTTTGTTAGATGGAGAGCTGAACGCTGCCGTGTGACATGGTGGATATGCTTGTTGACGCAGGTGGTGGTGTCGGTGGCACATCCTCTGTTTGGTGGACGGCAGGTGCCAATATTCCTCCCGAGGCGGAGGAAGAGGCCGAGGCAGCAGCAGAAGAGGGAGCAAGGGGAGACAGAGTGAGTTCCTTGCTTTTAAGGTGTTTACTCCACTGCAGTTCATGCTTTGCATGTAGATGCCTGGTCATGCAGGTTGTGCTAAGGTTCAGAACATTAATGCCTCGCTTCAGGCTCTGATGGCACAGCGTGCAAACCACTCGGGTCTTGTCGTCAGCACATTGTTTAAAGAAGTGCCATGCCAGGGAACTCCTTGAAGCTGCCTTTGGGGTGCTCAGTCCCTGGTGGCGGTGGCCAGTTGCAGGCGAACTCTCTTGGAGGAGGCTGTTCTGCTTTTGCCCCCTGCTCCCTCTTTTGCTACTCTGTTGGCTCGGCCTCACCACTGCCTCTTCCTCTGAACTATGAAAGTCAGTGGCACGACCTTCATTCCATGTGGGGTCTAGGACCTCATCGTCCCCTGCATCGTCTTCCACACAGTCTTCCTCCCTGACCTCCTGTTCGGTCTGCACACTGCATAAAGACGCAGCAGTTTGCACATGTGTTTCGTCCTCTTCATCAGGAAACATCAGTGATTGTGCATCAGTGCATTCTATGTCTTCCACCACTGGGGAAGGGCTAGTTGGATTCCCTTGAGAAACCCTGCCAGCAGAGTCTTCAAACAGCATAAGAGAATGCTGCATAACTTGAGGCTCAGAAAGTTTCCCTGATATGCATGGGGGTGATGTGACAGACTGATGGGCTTGGTTTTCAGGCGCCACCTGTGCGCTTTCTGCAGAAGACTGGGTGGGAGATAATGTTGTGAACGTGCTGGATCTACTGTCGGCCACCCAATTGACTAGCGCCTGTACCTGCTCAGGCCTTACCATCCTTAGAACGGCATTGGACCCACCAAATATCGCTGTAAATTCTGGCGGGTACTGGAACCTGAGGTAGTTGGTTCACTAGGACGTGTGGCTGTGGCAGAATGGCCACGTCCTCTCCCAGCACCAGAGGGTACACAAACACCACCACGACCGCGTCCGCGTCCCTTACTAGATGGTTTCTTCATTGTTACCGTTCACCAAGCACCACAATAAGAAAAAAAATATTTGGCCCAATGTATTGATTTCAAATTCAGGCCGTTTTTTACAGGCACCTAAAACTATCTACCTATTTATTTATGTAGCGTATTACACTAATCCAGGCACAGCAGTAACCACTGATTTAGGGGAATATCTCTTTTAGGGCTAGTATTTAGGCCCTGGATGAAAGGTATCCTTTTATGGACAGATTTAAACTAGGCCTGCAACAACTGGGACACCAGATTCAGGGTATTGCTATTTTGGCAATTGAATTTCACCCCAGAACAAAATATATAATTTGCAGGACACTATGAAACTTGTCCAGCCACAGCTGAAACCACTGATTTATGGTATTGCTATTTTGGCAATTGAATTTCACCCCAGAACAAAATATATCCTTTTCAGGACACTATGAAACTTGGCCAGCCACAGCTGAAACCACTGATTTATGGTATTGCTATTTTGGCAATTGAATTTCAACCCAGAAGAAAATATATGTTTTGGCGGACACTATTATAGTTTGCCAGCCAGTGCTGGGACACCAGATTTAGGGGATTGCTATTTTGGAAATTGAATTTCACCCCAGAACAAAATATATCCTTTTCAGGACACTATGAAACTTGGCCAGCCACAGCTGAAACCACTGATTTATGGTATTGCTATTTTGGCAATTGAATTTCAACCCAGAAGAAAATATATGTTTTGGCGGACACTATTATAGTTTGCCAGCCAGAGCTGAAACCACTGATTTATGGTACTGCTATTTTGGCAATTGAATTTCACCCCAGAACAAAATATATCCCTTGCAGGACACTATGAAACTTGGCCAGCCACAGCTGAAACCACTGATTTATGTTTTTGCTATTTTGGCAATTGAATTTCAACCCAGAAAAAAAATATATGTTTTGGCGGACACTATTATAGTTTGCCAGCCAGAGCTGAAACCACTGATTTATGGTATTGCTATTTTGGCAATTGAATTTCACCCCAGAACAAAATATATCCTTTGCAGGACACAATGAAACTTGGCCAGCCACAGCTGAAACCACTGATTTATGGTATTGCTATTTTGGCAATTGAATTTCACCCCAGAACAAAATAGTTTGGCGGACACTATTATAGTTTGCTAGCCAGTGATAGAACACCAGATTTAGGGGATTGCTATTTTGACAATTGAATTTCACCACAGAAAATAATCTATCCTTTGCCAAACAGCAGACAGTATTATACTTGGCTAGCCAAAGCTGGAACACCAGATTTAGGGGATTGGTATTTTGGCAATTGTATTTAACCCCTCAATAAAATATAGAAATTGCTATCCTGAGTTTCTAGGGGTGACAATTAGCACAGCCAAGCCCCTGATGTAGGATATAGCAAAAAATAAAAACTAGTATTGATGGATTGATGGACTTGGTGGCAGCTTCTTCTGGTGCACCACAAGTCACAAAATGGCCGCCGATCACCCCAGAAAATAAGTGACAGAAAAAACGCTCTGTGCAGCCTAAAAACCAGTGAGCAAGTAACTAGCAGAAGTTCAATTATTCACAGCTGTAGATCGATCACTTCATTAGGTGCTTTTTCAGACTTTTCCCTGTCTAATCTCGCCCTCACAGCAGCTGCCTCCTCTCCCTACACTAATCAGAGCAGTGTGACGTGCGTCGCTACGTGACTCCAGCTTAAATAGAGGCTGGGTCACATGCTGCACTTGGCCAATCACAGCCATGCCATTAGTAGAGATGGCCCGAACTATCCGCCGGCGAACAGTTCCCGGCGAACATAGCTTGTTCGCGTTCGCCTCTGCCGGGCGAACATATGCGATGTTCGGTCCGCCCCCTATACATCATCATTGAGCAAACTTTGACCCTGTACCTCACAGTCAGCAGACACATTCCAGCCAATCAGCAGCATACCCTCCCTCCCAGACCCTCCCACCTCCTGCACAGCATCCATTTTAGATTCATTCGGAAGCTGCAGTCTTAGTGAGAGGAGGGAGAGTGTAATTGCTGCTGATTTAATTGGGAAATTGATAGCTAGGCTAGTGAATTCAGTGTCCACTCCAGTCCTGAAAGACTCATCTGATCTCTGCTGTAAGGACAGCCTCCTGACAGCACCCCAAAAGCCCTTTTAGGGCTGCAACATTAGTCTGCTTTTTTTTTCCTTTATATACATATTGCAGTTGCCTGGCCTGCCTGTGTGTGAGGAGCTGCAGGCCCACAGACTGTAGTGTGCCCACTGCCAGTGCCCACCCCTGTCATCCCGTGTGGTACAGGACTTTGCATCAAAAAAAGGCATTTAATTTTTACACTTTAATCTAAGGTTAGTTGCCTGCCAGTGTGTGTCAGGCTGACTTCCACTGACTGTAGTGTGCCCACTGCCAGTGCCCACCACTCATACCGGCTGGCACAGGACTTTGCATAAAAAGGCATTTAATTTTTACACTTTAGTGTAATTTCAGCTGCTTGCCTGCTGCTAGTGTGTGTCAGGCCGACTTCAACTGACTGTAGTGTGCCCACTGCCAGTGCCCACCCCTGTCATCCCGTGTGGCACAGGACTTTGCTTAAAAAAAGGCACTTCATTTTTACACTTTAATCTAAGGTTAGTTGCCTGCCAGTGTGTGTCAGGCTGACTTCCACTGACTGTAGTGTGCCCACTGCCAGTGTCCACCACTCATACCGGCTGGCACAGGACTTTGCATAAAAAGGCATTTAATTTTTACACTTTAGTGTAATTTCAGCTGCTTGCCTGCTGCTAGTGTGTGTCAGGCCGACTTCAACTGACTGTAGTGTGCCCACTGCCAGTGCCCACCCCTGTCATCCCGTGTGGCACAGGACTTTGCTTAAAAAAAGGCACTTAATTTTTACACTTTAATCTAAGGTTAGTTGCCTGCCAGTGTGTGTCAGGCTGACTTCCACTGACTGTAGTGTGCCCACTGCCAGTGTCCACCACTCATACCGGCTGGCACAGGACTTTGCATAAAAAGGCATTTAATTTTTACACTTTAGTGTAATTTCAGCTGCTTGCCTGCTGCTAGTGTGTGTCAGGCCGACTTCAACTGACTGTAGTGTGCCCACTGCCAGTGCCCACCCCTGTCATCCCGTGTGGCACAGGACTTTGCTTAAAAAAAGGCACTTCATTTTTACACTTTAATCTAAGGTTAGTTGCCTGCCAGTGTGTGTCAGGCTGACTTCCACTGACTGTAGTGTGCCCACTGCCAGTGTCCACCACTCATACCGGCTGGCACAGGACTTTGCATAAAAAGGCATTTAATTTTTACACTTTAGTGTAATTTCAGCTGCTTGCCTGCTGCTAGTGTGTGTCAGGCCGACTTCAACTGACTGTAGTGTGCCCACTGCCAGTGCCCACCCCTGTCATCCCGTGTGGCACAGGACTTTGCTTAAAAAAAGGCACTTAATTTTTACACTTCAATCTAAGGTTAGTTGCCTGCCAGTGTGTGTCAGGCTGACTTCCACTGACTGTAGTGTGCCCACTGCCAGTGTCCACCACTCATACCGGCTGGCACAGGACTTTGCATAAAAAGGCATTTAATTTTTACACTTTAGTGTAATTTCAGCTGCTCACCTGCTGCTAGTGTGTGTCAGGCCGACTTCAACTGACTGTAGTGTGCCCACTGCCAGTGCCCACCCCTGTCATTCCGTGTGGCACAGTACTTTGCATCAAAAAAGGCATTTAATTTTTACACTTTAGTGTAATTTCAGTTAGCTTGCCTACTGCTAGTGTGTGTCAGGCCCGCTTCCACTGACTGTAGTGTGCCCACTGCCAGTGCCAACCACTGATACCGGGTGGCACAGTAGCTTGCCGATAAATAAGGCATTTAATTTTTAGACAGTAGTCTAAATTCAGTTGCTTGCCTGCTGCCAGTGTGTGTCAGGCCCTCTTCCACTGACTGTAGTGTGCCCACTGCCAGTGCCAACCACTGATACCGGGTGGCACAGTAGCTTGCCGATAAATAAGGCATTTAATTTTTAGACAGTAGTCTAAATTCAGTTGCTTGCCTGCTGCCAGTGTGTGTCAGGCCCTCTTCCACTGACTGTAGTGTGCCCACTGCCAGTGCCAACCACTGATACCGGGTGGCACAGTAGCTTGCCGATAAATTAGGCATTTAATTTTTAGACAGTAGTCTAAATTCAGTTGCTTGCCTGCTGCCAGTGTGTGTCAGGCCCTCTTCCACTGACTGTAGTGTGCCCACTGCCAGTGCCAACCACTGATACCGGGTGGCACAGTAGCTTGCCGATAAATTAGGCATTTAATTTTTAGACAGTAGTCTAAATTCAGTTGCTTGCCTGCTGCCAGTGTGTGTCAGGCCCTCTTCCACTGACTGTAGTGTGCCCACTGCCAGTGCCAACCACTGATACCGGGTGGCACAGTAGCTTGCCGATAAATAAGGCATTTAATTTTTAGACAGTAGTCTAAATTCAGTTGCTTGCCTGCTGCCAGTGTGTGTCAGGCCCGCTTCCACTGACTGTAGTGTGCCCACTGCCAGTGCCAACCACTCATACCGGGTGGCACAGTAGCTTGCCGATAAATAAGGCATTTAATTTTTAGACAGTAGTCTAAATTCAGTTGCTTGCCTGCTGCCAGTGTGTGTCAGGCCCGCTTCCACTGACTGTAGTGTGCCCACTGCCAGTGCCAACCACTGATACCGGGTGGCACAGTAGCTTGCCGATAAATAAGGCATTTAATTTTTACACATTAGTCTAATTCGGCACACGTCCCCGGATAGGGTACGTAACAGGGATTAAACTGATAGGAATAGTACTAGTTAAGACACCACTCATATAGGGTGTCACAGCACATTGCTCTGTGCACGCGCAGTGCCCCAATTTGGGAGTAAGAGGACCGACCAAGCTGCTTTTTCCATCTCCCGGTTCCTGAAATCAATTCAGTTTAGTGTATGAGAGTTTGGTCTGTCACTGTGAAGGCAGTCGAAGGTACCCGGCCTAAATTTTTTTCACAAAAGGCAATCCCTGATATGGGACGTAACAGGGATTAAACTGATGAGAATAATACTACAGAAAATACCACTCATATCAGTGGAGGGAGCCAGCGTTTTTTAACCATCTCCCCGTTCAAAAAATCTATTTAATAAATGGCCCCCAGATTGGGGAGTCGGGGACGTTAGAGGATTAAACTGATGAGAATAGTACTACAGAAAATACCACTCATATCGGGTGTGACAGTAAATTGCACGGCGCAGACGCAGTGACCGTGGTTTAAAATAGAGTGGAGGGAGCCAGCGTTTTTTAACCATCTCCCCGTTCAAAAATCTATTCAATAAATGGCCCCCAGATTGGGGACGTTAGAGGATTAAACTGATGAGAATAGTACTACAGAAAATACCACTCATATCGGGTGTGACAGTAAATTGCACGGCGCAGACGCAGTCACCGTGGATTAAAACAGAGTGGAGGGAGCCAGCGTTTTTTAACCATCTCCCCGTTCGAAAAATCTATTCAATAAATGGCACCCAGATTGGGGACGTTAGAGGGATTAAACTGATGAGAATAGTACTACCGAAAATACAACTCATATCGGGTGTGACAGTAAATTGCACGGCGCAGACGCAGTGACCGTGGTTTAAAACAGAGTGGAGGGAGCCAGCGTTTTTTAACCATCTCCCCATTCGAAAAATCTATTCAATAAATGGCCCCCAGATTGGGGACGTTAGAGGATTAAACTGATGAGAATAGTACTACAGAAAATACCACTCATATCGGGTGTGACAGTAAATTGCACGGCGCAGGCGCAGTCACCGTGGTTTAAAACAGAGTGGAGGGAGCCAGCGTTTTTAACCATCTCACCGTTCGAAAAATCAATTCAATTCATCTTTTGGGGACCCTTGGTGTTGTACGTGGCTGGGTGGAGGAAGAAACCTTCAATGACATCACCGGGACGTGGCTAGCTTGGTATCCAATCTTGTGCAAATGGGGAGTTTGCGGTTGTGCAAATGAACTGTTTGCGGTGCATTAAAAGAGGAGTTTGGTCTGTCAATGTCAGTGAAGCGGGCGTAACCCTTACACTACCTGATCGATACAACATCATACCTGATCGTATACACACACTGGATGTTTTAAAGCACGTTATTCCAAACAATTTAGGAATGTTAGTTGATTTATGCCCTTTATGGATTAAAACCCGACTCTGCGTCCACTACGTAATTTTCCATGGGAGTTTTGCCATAGATCCCCCTCCGGCATGCCACAGTCCAGGTGTTAGACCCCTTGAAACAACTTTCTCATCACTATTGTGGCCAGAAAGAGTCCCTGTGGGTTTTAAAATTCGCCTGCCAATTGAAGTCTATGGCGGTTCGCCCGGTTCGCCCGTTCGCGAACATTTGCGGAAGTTCGCGTTCGCTGTTCGCGAACTGAAAATTTTATGTTCGCGACATCACTAGCCATTAGTAGGCATGGCTGTGATGGGCTCTTAGTGCAAGAAGTAAAATGCTAGATGATTGGCTGCTGTGCAGCCCTTCAGAAAGCGGGAAGAAATCGCCGAACAACGAACCCGAACTTTTTTGAAAATGTTCGGGTCCGGGTCCGTGTCCCGAACACCCCAAAATTCGTTATGAACCCGAACTATGCTCGAACTGTTCGCTCAACACTATTGCTCTATATTACACTCTTTTTGAGGCAAGGTAACAAAGAAATCGAAATTCTGAAACTTCATCTCCATTTGCCAATAACTCTTGTGGAACACCTAAAGATTTAACAAAGTTTGTAAAACCGGTTTTGAATACGTTGAGGGGTGTAGTTTCATAAATCGAGTCACTTTTTTTGAGTTTCTACTCTGGGGTGCATCAGGGTGGCTTCAAATGGGACATAGTGTTTAAAAACCAGTCCAGCAAAATCCACCTTCCAAAAACCATATGGTGTTCCCTTCATTCTGTGCCTTGCCGTTTGGCCATACAGCAGTTTATGACCACATATTGGGTGTTTCTGCAAAATACAGAATCAGGGCAATAAATATTGAGTTTTGCTTGGCTGTTAACCCTTTGTTACTGGAAAACCTAAAGGGTTAATGACGTTTGTAAAATCAGTTTTGAATACCTTGAGGGGTGTAGTTTCGAGAATGGGGTCATTTTTGGGTGGTTTCTATTATGTAAGTCTAACAAAGTGACTTACATAATTAACCTGAGGGGTTAATTGCCTCTGATCGCAGCGCTCTGTCACAGGCAGGTGCCGGCAGCATGTGTCTTCTGCCTGCATTTATATATGAAATGTTACTAGGCATTGGTGACCAGTGCACCCGCCCCTCCTCCCGCCCCCGGTCTGCCCCCTCTCGCTCTATTGGTTGCAGTGGCAGCACAGGGGGAGGGAGAGACTACTTCCTTCTCCCCGTGCTGCCGAGAAGAACATGGCCGCGCTGAGGGCGGCACAGCTACGTTCTCCGATACTGGACTGTGCAGCAGCGCAGCCCAGTATCGATAAAATACTAATCCTGGTATCGAGCTCGATACAAGAGGAAAGTATCGATTGGGTATCGAAACTTCGATACCCGAAACAACCCTAAAATAGTGTTAACTACTATTCTTACCATTTAATCTTTGTTAAGTCCCCTATCAGGGGACGTGTATTGAATTGAATCCTTGCATGGGGAGATAGAGAAAAAAGCTTGCTCTGTCCGCTTCCTTCTAATTTTGGGCACTTGCAATGGAATTTGCCACCAGTGCAACTAGTGTTAACTAAGTTTTATTCCTATCAGTTTAATCTCTGTTTTGTCCCTTATCAGGGCCAGGGCCGGTGTAGTGAATAGATTTTTGGAACCGGGAGATGGAAAAAGTCCCATGCTCGGTCTGCTTCGTTTGAATCTTAGGTCACTGTGCGTGCGCCGTGCAATGTACTGTGACACCCTATATGAGTGGTGGGCAGTGGGAACAGTACAGTCTGTGGGCCTGACACACACTGGCAGGCAATTGCAATTATAAACTTTGTTAACCCTTTAGGTGTTCCACAAGAGTTAGGCCTTATTCACACGTCCGTAGTGTTTATGGATCCGCAAATTGCGGATCCATAAACACACTCGGCCGGCAGCCCCATAGAAATGTCTATTCTTGTCCGCAATTGCGGGCAAGAATAGGACATGCTCTACTTTTTTGCGGAGCTGCGGCCGTAAGATCGGCCACCTTATTCCGTAGTTTCTAAAATGGGGTCACTTTTTGGAGTTTCTACTGTAGGGGTGCATCAGGGGGGCTTCAAATGGGACATAGTGTCAAAAAACCAGTCCAGCAAAATCTGCCTTCCAAAAACCATATGGCTTCCCTTCCTTCTACACCCTGCCGTATGGCCATATAGCAGTTTATGACCACATATGGGGTTGTTTCTGCAAACTAGAGAATCAGGGCAATACATACTGAGTTTTGTTTGGCTGTTAACCCTTGCTTTGTTACTGGAAAAATGGATTAAAATGGAAAATTTGAAAAAAAAATGCTGTTTTGGGAACGTTTTTATTTTTTGTCATTTACATCGTTGAACTGACAGATTAGATTGTGTGCTATTTCTGTAGAGCAGGTTGTTACGGACCCGACAATACCAAATATGACTACTTTTGGGGTTTTTTTGTTTCAGTTTTTCATAACAAAGCATTTTTGAGAAAAAATATTTTTTAGTGTCTCCACATTCAGAAAGCCATATTTTTAATTAATTTTTTGGGCGACTGTCTTATGTAGGGGCTCATTTTTTGCAGGATGAGATGACGGTTAGATTGGCACTATCCTGGGGTGCATATGACATTTTGGTCGCTTGCTATTACACTTTTTGTGATGTAAGGTGACAAAAATGACTTTTGGCAGGGGATTTATATAATTTTTTTTTCTGTGTTCATGTGAGTGGTTAGGTCATGTGTTATTTTTACAGAGCCGGTTGTCACGGACACACGATATCTAATATGTATACTTTTTTAATATTTATTTAAGTTTTACACAATAATATTATCTTTGAAACAAAAAAAAATCATGTTTTAATGTCTCCATAGTCTGGGAGCTATATTTTGTTTATTTTTTTGGGCGATTGTCTTATGTAGGGTATCATTTTTTTTCGGGATGAGATGACGGTTTTATTTGCACTATTTTTGGGTGCATATAACTTTTTAATCGCTTGCTATTACAGTTTTTGACATGTGAGGTGACAAAAATGTTTTTTTTTACATTGTTTTTATTTTTTACGGTATTTACCTGAAGGGTTAGATCATGTGATATTATTATAGAGCAGGTTTTTACAACAGGGCAATACCTAAAATGTATACTTTTTTTAAAATTTATTTTACTTTAACACAATAACAGCATTTTAGAAAATAAAAATGTTTTAGTGTCTCTAGTCTGAGAGTCACAGAAAAAAGATGCACCACATGGATAAGCAACTGACAACACTGGCTAATCCCTCACTCTGGTGTTAAAAGCTGAGAGAGTCGCCAATATTTCCAATCAGGAACATATCGGAGCCCCTTTAGGCACCACTACACGGTATCTCAGCTTGACATGGGGTCCTACCACGAGACTACCTATGGTGTGTGAACAAGGTCTGAACAGGTATTAAGCAGCCTACAGCCCCATCCCACTCACCTGCACTGCAGGACCAACAATGCAATGGGGAACAAATGAGGCCGCAAGCTACACCTACAACAGACCATGTGACACCGGCTTCCAGGTGCAACAGAATGTTTACAAGCCATATGCAATGGCACATTCAATACATATAAAACAAGAATCACAAAAATAAACGTGGCCTAAATGGGTGGGACTGCTCCAGACCCCAAACACTGTGGCGTGTTTCTAACTGGGGGCAGTTCCTCCGCATGTGGTTGCAGTGACGGCTATCCCCAGCAAAAATTGCATACAATGGAGGATGCCGGCGCGAACCACAAGCACCACACAAACATCCTACACAAAATAAAACATGTGCGGATGAAAATATATAAACACATAACTCACAGAAAAAAGATGCACCACATGGATAAGCAACTGACAACACTGGCTAATCCCTCACTCTGGTGTTAAAAGCTGAGAGATTCACCAATATTTCCAATCAGGAACATATCGGAGCCCCTTTATATATTGTTTATATATTTTCATCCGCACATGTTTTATTTTGTGTAGGATGTTTGTGTGGTGCTTGTGGTTCGCGCCGGCATCCTCCATTGTATGCAATTTTTGCTGGGGATAGCCGTTCGCTGCGAACCACATGCGGAGGAACTGCCCCCCCAGTTAGAAACACGCCACAGTGTTTGGGGTCTGGAGCAGTCCCACCCATTTAGGACACGTTTATTTTTGTGATTCTTGTTTTATATGTATTGAATGTGCCATTGCATATGGCTGGTAAACATTCTGTTGCACCTGGAAGCCGGTGTCACATGGTCTGTTGTAGGTGTAGCTTGCGGCCTCATTTGTTCCCCATTGCATTGTTGGTCCTGCAGTGCAGGTGAGTGGGATGGGGCTGTAGGCTGCTTAATACCTGTTCAGACCTTGTTCACACACCATAGGTAGTCTAGTGGTAGGACCCCATGTCATGCTGAGATACCGTGTAGTGGTGCCTAAAGGGGCTCCGATATGTTCCTGATTGGAAATATTGGCGAATCTCTCAGCTTTTAACACCAGAGTGAGGATTAGCCAGTGTTGTCAGTTGCTTATCCATGTGGTGCATCTTTTTCTGTGAGTTATGTGTTTATATATTTTCATCCGCACATGTTTTATTTTGTGTAGGATGTTTGTGTGGTGCTTGTGGTTCGCGCCGGCATCCTCCATTGTATGCAATTTTTGCTGGGGATAGCCGTTCGCTGCGAACCACATGCTGGAGGAACTGCCCCCAGTTTGAAAAACGCCACAGTGTTTGGGGTCTGGAGCAGTCCCACCCATTTAGGCCACGTTTATTTTGTGATTCTTGTTTTATATGTATTGAATGTGCCATTGCATATGGCTTGTAAACATTCTGTTGCACCTGGAAGCCGGTGTCACGTGGTCTGTTGTAGGTGTAGCTTGCGGCCTCATTTGTTCCCCATTGCATTGTTGGTCCTGCAGTGCAGGTGAGTGGGATGGGGCTGTAGGCTGCTTAATACCTGTTCAGACCTTGTTCACACACCATAGGTAGTCTAGTGGTAGGACCCCATGTCATGCTGAGATACCGTGTAGTGGTGCCTAAAGGGGCTCCGATATGTTCCTGATTGGAAATATTGGCGAATCTCTCAGCTTTTAACACCAGAGTGAGGGATTAGCCAGTGTTGTCAGTTGCTTATCCATGTGGTGCATCTTTTTTCTGTGAGTTATGTGTTTATATATTTTCAACCGCACATGTTTTATTTTGTGTAGGATGTTTGTGTGGTGCTTGTGGTTCGCGCCGGCATCCTCCATTGTATGCAATTTTTGCTGGGGATAGCCGTTCGCTGCGAACCACATGCGGAGGAACTGCCCCCCCAGTTAGAAACACGCCACAGTGTTTGGGGTCTGGAGCAGTCCCACCCATTTAGGCCACGTTTATTTTTGTGATTCTTGTCTCTAGTCTGAGAGCCATAATTTTATTTTTTTTTGGGCCGTTGTCCTATGTAGGGGCTCATTTTTTGCGGGATGAGATGGCGGTTTGATTGCTACTATTTTTAGCGGCATACACCTTTTTGATCACTTTTTATTATACTTTTTGTTATGTAAGGTGACAAAAAATGGCTTATTTTACACCATTTTACTTTTTTTACGGAATTTGCGTGAGGGGTTAGGTCATATGATCTTTTTATAGAGCAGGTTGGCGATACCAAATATGTGTAGTGTATTTTTTTAATATTTATTCAGTGATATGTGTTTTTCTATTTTTACATTTTTTCACTTTTTTTTTTTATCCAGACCCACTTGGTTCTTGTAGATACAGTGGATCTGGTGTCTATATAATTCAGTACAGTACACTATACCGTGTACTGTACTGTATTTTTGTTTACTTTACATAGTCTAAGCAGGCTTGTGCCTTTAGCACAAGTCTGCTTAGACTTTCAGGACCATGGAGAGCACGACGCTTCTGAAAGCATCCTGCTTCCATGGTAAACATCAAACGCTGCCAGAACTGAGCAGCGGGTGATGGGGAGGGAGGGAGGGGAGCTCCCTCCCTCTGCGATCCCATCCTGCCGGGGAGAATTAAAACGAAACTTAGAACAGTGTGAATTACGGACAATGCAGCAGTCCTGAAATACGGAGTAGGTCCTTTCTCCTTCAAAGTCACAGTATTCAAAAGTCAGGTATCAGGTCCGCGCTAATGGATCCACCATAAACACGTGCTCCAGACGCGCTGTTCTCTTATTCAGGTCACTCGTAATTACACTCTGAACACCAACTGAAGCTCTCCATATCCAGAATCCCTTTGAAAAACGGGAAACAGATAGCGCAATACCCCAAGTAATAGGTTAAAAGCAACTTTATTCTACTTACAGGTTTACACCTTGTAGTTAGCATGACAGACAAACAGCACAAGCCCGACCCGGGTTTCGCCACGTTGGCTTCGTCAGGGGCTAATCAGTGACTGGCACCTGAGGTCCTTTTGTTACCTCCTTGCGTTCTGCTCAATTTCCGGCTATCTCGCTTCCTTGGGTCACGGGCCAAACTTTATACATGTATAATTAAAATTACATTAAACCAAAAATATATGATATACATAAAAGATATATATAAAATGGCAGTATCGCAGTCATTCTTACATTATGCGATATAAACCGAATAATATCATACAAATATTAATGCAATCTTTATAAAGTGTAAGAGGGCGCAAGGTGCCGTCATGGACGGAAGATACGTGTCACCGAGGTTCCTGGCCTTGGTGAGGTGAGAGCCGGGTTTTATGTGTCAGCAGCAGCTAGTGCTGCTTGACATTGATAGTTAGTTTGGCTGCAAAGCCAATCCGGGCCGGCTCTTACTGGGAGTAGGCAAAGAGTTGGGTGGGTGCCTACTCCCAACGATCCAGGCCGGACTTTGCCGGGCTTTTTAAAGGCAGCCACATCAGCAGGTGGGGCGGTGTTTGTCCTGGAGCTGCTGCTAGTGCTGTGGAGCTCTCTGGGCTGGAAGGACAAGCCCAGCAAGGAGGCGTGCAGTCGTCCTGGAAGCCTGAAGGTGGATTATCCTGCGGCTGGGCCGACCGCCAGGTGCGAACGCGCACCTAAACATCTCACAGGTGATTGAACCTGGTTTTGGACTCTTTGGTTTTGCCTTTTGTGTTTGCTGAGTGTGAATTAACACTAAGAGACTGTTTATCGTTTATTTTGTGCAAGTGTGAATAAAACACTGTTTATTGCACTTTATGGACTCCTTGTTTTGCCTCTGTACTGCACCCGCACCGCTATCTACCAGAGCGACTCCCCACATTTGGTGTCGGATGCGGGCATGCGCAGTGAGGCTGGCGTAAACGCCGAAGTTTCGTTTTTTTCCAAAGTGAATGTCATATGTCAAGCCGGCAAAGTTTCAACACGTGAACCCTGACAAGATGGAGGCAGTTGTAAAGGCTCTCGTGGAGGCCAATTTACAGCAGCGGGAGGCCAACAAGCAGCAGCAGGAGACAAACCAGCTGCTGTTGCAACATGTAATGGCTTTGCAAGCAACTGGAGCCTCTCACCGTGCCCATGATGCCCGGAAAGCGGTCCGTGCAGCAATTCCCAAGATGACCCCCGAGGATGATGCTGAGACCTACCTGGCAGTCTTCGAAAAAGTGGCCGTGAGGGAGAAGCCGCCCCATGACCAGTGGGCTGCGTTCCTGGCTTCCGGACCCCAGCAGGTGTTTTTCGACTTGTCGGACGACCAAGCGGCCGATTATGACACCGTGAAAGGAGAGATCCTAGCCAGACTGGGGGTGAACGTGCTGGTCCGCGCTCAAAGAGTCCACCAGTGGGACCTTAAAACGACTGAACCCGCTAGGCCGCAGTACTACGATCTACTACACAGGCTGCAAAAGTGGCTGCAGCCCGATCTACTAAGTCCCACTGCCATGCTGGATCGACTGTTGGCAGACAGCTTTTGGAGGGCCCTGCCTTATCCCCTCCAGCACTGGGTCGGCCAGGCGTCTCCGGTAAGTGCCCTGGAGATGGTCGACCTGGTGGAGCGTTACGAGGCCACCAGAAACCTGCAGGGGAGTCTTGCTGGGAAGGGGCCAGTCAAACCCCGGAGGCCTCCACCCCAGTTCCGACGACCGGCGACAGAGAGACCTGCACGGAATGTATCCCCTGCGGATTCGCCTCCCGTGGTATGCTGGAGGTGTCAGGAGCCAGGCCACATCAGGGCCGACTGTCCGCATCAGGGTGAGCCGATGGATGTGAACTACGGGTATCGCCACTCCCTGTATGCACGGAAGCTGTGCGCAACTGGCACCCGTGAGGTGCAGGATAATAACCACCTGTGTCAGGTAGAGGTGGGAGATTCTCTGGCGGTGGCCCTGCTGGACTCCGGGAGTTTAGTCTCCCTGGTAAGAGCTGCCCTAGTACGGCCTGCGGAGTATACCGGCCGTAAAATCGGGGTCCTATGTATCCACGGAGACTTAAAAGACTACCCCACTGCATTAGTGACTTTGTCCACAGCGGCTGGTAAGTGGACCCACGAGGTGGCTGTCGCTACCAAACTCCCACATGAACTGATACTTGGGAGGGACTTCCCAGGTTTCCCGGCGCTGTGGCCGGCTATAAAAGTGTCTGATGGGCCCGAGACAGGGGTAACCCTAGTAGAGTGGCCTGATACCACTGGAAGGCCAGAACCCTGGGAGCCCGAATCTGAAGGGCCAGCGGTAGGGGTGACCACTGCTCCAGCGGATAAAGGGGGAGACAACCCCACTGAGTGTAATGGTGGGAGACACGGAGGACTTGCCACCGGGACCTGAGTTGGCAGACCTCAATGTCTCCGGGGAAAATTTTGGGACCGCACAACACCGGGACCAAACCCTAACCAGGGCCTGGGAAAGTGTCGTAATGATTGATGGTAAACCCCAGAAACCTGGGGCTGAATTAATGTTTCCACGATTTATTGTTCTTCAGGATATGTTGTATCGGGTGAACCAAATCCGAGGTGAGCCAGTTGAACAGTTGGTGGTGCCCACCGCATATCGCAAGCTTGTTATGGAGCTTGCCCACCAACATGTTCTTGGGGGACACATGGGGTTGCAGAAAACACAGGACCGCGTACTACAGCGATTTTACTGGCCCGGTTTGTTTAAGGAAGTAGATGAGTTCTGTAAGTCCTGTCCGACCTGTCAGGTAAATAGCCCCCAGCCGCATTACAGAAGTCCCCTAGTCCCTCTCCCAATAATTGAGGTCCCATTCGAGCGTATTGCCATGGATCTGTTCGGACCCGTACTGAAGTCTGCTAGGGGTCACCAACATATCCTGGTGATTCTGGACTATGCTACTCGATATCCAGAGGCGGTGCCTCTTCGACACACATCGGCTAGGCTCATTGCAAAGGAGTTAATGGAGATGTTTACCCGGGTGGGCCTACCTAAGGAGGTTCTGACGGACCAAGGGACCCCTTTTATGTCTAAGATTATGAGGGAATTGTGTAAACTGTTGCATATAAAGCAATTACGGACGTCCGTTTACCATCCGCAAACGGACGGCCTTGTGGAAAGATTTAACCGAACTTTAAAAATAATGTTAAAAAGGGTGGTGTCCCGAGATGGGAAGGACTGGGATCTGCTTCTGCCGTATCTCATGTTTGCAGTGTGAGAAGTGCCCCAGGCCTCTACTGGGTTCTCACCCTTCGAACTGCTTTATGGCAGACACCCACGGGGCCTGTTGGACATCGCTAAGGAAGCGTGGGAACAACAGCCCGTCCCCCACAAAAGCGTAATTGAATATGTTACCCAGATGCAGGAACGTATGTAGAGGGTGTTACCGCTGGTCCGGGAGCATATGGAGGCAGCACAACAGGCCCAAAGTAGAGTCTATAATCGCCAGGCTCGGGTACGAGACTTTAATCCCGGAGACCGAGTTTTAGTTCTGGTACCCACCCTTGACAGCAAATTTCTAGCTAGGTGGCAGGGGCCCTATGAAGTGCTCGAGAAAGTGGGGGAAGTAAATTACAAGGTGCACCAGCCAGGACGGCGGAAGCCGGAGCAGGTGTATCATGTGAATTTGCTGAAGCCATGGAAGGATAGGGACTCGTCCAGCGATGACAGCCCCCGGCCAGGGCTTCTAGGTGAGAAGGATCCAGCCCCTCACCTCGAAGTCCGGGAAGCAGCAGCCACCGTAAAAATTTCAGATAGCCTGTCCTCCAAACAGGTCCAGGAAGTTAAGGAGTTCATTAGTGAGAACACGGATGTGTTCTCGGACCTCCCTGGGCGCACATCCCTAATCCAGCATGACATTATCACTGAGCCTCAGGCCAAAGTCCGGTTAAAGCCGTACCGGGTACCCGAGGCTTGGCGACAAGCCATTGTGAAGGAAGTGCAGCTGATGCTCCAGTTAGGTGTCATCGAGGAGTCAAAAAGTGATTGGGCCAGTCCGATAGTCTTAATACCCAAGCCGGACAGGACATTGAGGTTCTGTAACGATTTCCGCAAGCTGAATGAGGTGTCCAAGTTTGACGCATATCTGTCACAACCGCTATCCCAGCAGCGGTCGTGTCGCACCAGACGGAGGGGAAGGGGGACCCTTATCTACGGATGGGAAATAGAACGGCCACCCCTTACAAACCCTAAGCTGGCACCTGTCTGCCCTGATACCCTAGACGGGGTGTGAACCCGTGCGGCGAGCAGGATGCCTAAACCCTAAGTCACCCTTAGAAGACTAGACTGGGGAAAGGCAGATGGGAGCACTAGTCACCATCACTCATGTCTAGGAGAACAACAGGGGAAGACAGCAACAAACAATGTCCAGCAGAGATAGACTTATCCAGTCACGAGCAGAGAAGATGATCCCAATAACGACAGTCCACGCCAGACAAGAGCTCCACAGCAATACCGTCAAACGATCTCCTTCAAAGGTCAGAATAGCACTGGAAGTAAGGACTATATCTGGCAATGACTGCAAGTGAAACTGAAACTAATATAGTAGCTGGGAGTGGCAGACAGCACTCACTCGAGAAGAATGCCTACAAACTCCCAGTCAGGACAAAAAGGTTCACAAGGCAAAACCCGGATGACATACCCTGAACCACGGAGCAAATTCACAAGCTATCGCGAGTAGCAAGTCGCTGCGACCTTCTGTTCCCAGACCTGTCTGGATCAGTCACAGTCGTGACAGTATCCCCCTTTCTACGAGGGGCCACCGGACCCTCAAGACCAGGCCTCTCCGGGTGGGACCTATGAAAAGCCCGAATGAGTCTGTCCGCCTTTATCTCTGATGCTGGCACCCACATTCTCTCTTCGGAACCATAACCTTTCCAGTGCACCAGGTACTGAAGAGAGCGGCGAACATATCGTGAATCAACAATCTTTTCTACCTGAAACTCAAGACTGCCATCAACAACCACCGGTGGAGGCGGTAGTGGCAATGGTTCAGGAGGTTCTACATATCTCTTAAGCAGAGATCTGTGGAAGACATTATGGATCCTTAGAGTCTGAGGTAGCTCCAGACGAAAAGCCACCGGGTTAATGATCTTAATTACCCTATAAGGACCAATAAATCTCGGACCTAATTTCCATGAGGGAACCTTCAACTTGATATTTCTGGTAGACAACCACACCAAGTCATTCACCCCAAGGTCCGGACCTTCAGAGCGCTTCTTATCAGCCACACGCTTGTATCTACCACCAATTCTCTTCAAACTTTCTTGCACACTCTGCCACACTGATGAAAGTGAAGACGCAAATCGTTCCTCCTCGGGAATCCCAGACGGCCCCCTCACTAAACGTACAAAACTGAGGATGGAAACCATACGCACCAAAAAATGGTGACTTATCGGTGGATTCTTGACGACGATTATTAATGGCAAACTCGGCTAACGGTAAATAAGATGACCATTCCTCCTGATTTTCGGAAACAAAGCATCTCAAATTATGTCTCTAGGTTTTGATTGGTACGCTCAGTCTGACCGTTGGACTGTGGATGGAAAGATGAAGAAAACGACAGATGAACCCCTAAACGAGAACAAAAAGCTTTCCAAAATTTAGAAACAAATTGGGTACCACGATCCGAAACAATATCGGAAGGGACCCCGTGAAGCTTCACGATGTGGTCAATAAAAACCTGAGCCAGTGTGTTAGCATTAGGCAATGCGGTCAGAGCAATAAAGTGCACCATTTTACTGAATCTGTCAACAACAACAAGAATAACAGTCTTCCCCGCTGATACTGGTAGATCAGTAATGAAATCCATTGATAGGTGCGTCCAAGGCCTGTTGGGGATGGCCAGAGGTACAAGACGCCCTGCCGGACGAGTATGATCCACCTTAGAACGAGCACAGGTAGGACATGCAGACACAAAATTCAACACCTCCTGGCGCCACTTAGGCCACCAGAACCGACGAGACACTAATTCAGAGGTTGCCTTACTACCTGGGTGTCCTGCCAGTGCGGAGTTATGGTGTTCTTTTAGTATCTCCAGGCGTAAATTTTCTGGCACAAACAGTTTACCCGAGGGGCAGGAGGCCGGGCGTCCCCTGAGCTTCCAACACCCTCCCTCTAAACCTGAGTGTAATGCAGAGACCACCACCCCCTTTGCAAAATAGGCTCTGGAACATCATCATCACCCCTCCAGGAAAACTTCGAGACAATGCATCCGCTTTAGTATTTTTTGCCCCCGGGCGATAGGTTATTACAAAATTAAACCTAGTAAAAATAACGACCACCGAGCCTGTCTAGGGGTGAGACGTTTAGCAGACTCCAGATATACTAAGTTTTTGTGATCAGTAATCACTGTGACGTGATGAACCGCTCCCTCCAAAAATGACGCCACTCCTCTAAGGCCAACTTAATAGCCAAAAGTTCCCTGTTGCCAATGTCATAGTTCCTTTCTGCAGTAGACAATTTCTTCGAAAAGAAAGCACACGGACGCCATTCACCAGGGACGGGCCCTGAGATAGTACCGCTCCCACCCCCACCTCTGATGCGTCAACCTCTACAATAAAAGGAAGCGAGACATCTGGCTGTACGAGAATAGGAGCCGAGGTGAATCTTTCCTTCAGAGATGTAAAGGCAGTTTTGGCTGCATGTGACCATTCGGAAAAATCGGATCCCTTTCGGGTCATGTCCGTCAGTGGTTTGACCACCAAGGAATAGTTCTTTATAAACTTTCTATAAAAATTGGCAAACCCCAGGAAGCGTTGCAATGCCTTCAGGTTCTCAGGCAGATCCCAGTCCATAATTGCCCGGACTTTCTCTGGATCCATGCGGAAACCTGAATCTGACAACACATACCCCAGAAATGGCAGTTCTTTTACGGCGAACACACATTTCTCTAATTTGGCAAACAATTTGTTGGCCCTTAATATCTGCAGCACTTGTCTCACATGGATCTTATGTGTATCCAGATCCGGAGAATAGACCAGGATGTCATCAAGATATATCACAACAAATCTCCCGATAAGGTGACTAAAAATATCATTGACAAAATGTTGGAACACCGCAGGAGCATTAGTAAGACCAAATGGCATGACCAGATTTTCATAATGCCCTTCCGGAGTATTAAAGCCGTCTTCCACTCATCCCCTCTTTGATGCGAACCAGGTTATAGGCTCCTCTGAGATCCATTTTGGAGAACCATTTAGCACCAGCAACCTGATTAAAGAGGTCGGGAATGAGAGGAAGAGGATAGGAGTCTCGGATAGTTATCCGGTTTAATTCCCGGAAATCCAGGCAAGGACGCAGGCCCCCATCTTTCTTTTTAACGAAAAAGAACCCTGCAGCCACGGGTGAAGAAGAGGGTCTGATGTGTCCCTTAGCCAAACTCTCCGAAATATAATCTTTCATAGCCTTCCTCTCCGGGCCGGAAAGATTGTATAACCGGGTTTTAGGTAGTTTTGCCCCAGGTAACAGATTAATTGGGCAATCATATGGACGATGAGGTGGTAACCCCTGACAACCCTTTTCAGAGAACACATCCATAAAATCTGACAGAAAGGAAGGTAGAGATGTTACAGAGAGTGTTGAGCACCTACTACTCAAGCAGTTGTCCTTACAATGTTCACTCCACTCCACAATCTCCCCGGCCTGCCAATCCACCACTGGATTGTGAGTCACCAGCCAGGGAAGCCCCAATACCATAGGAGCCGGAAGACCGTCCAGGACATAACAAGAGATATGCTCTTTATGGAGGTCCCCTACCTGCAGATGGATATTATGGATGACCTGAGTTAACTCTCTCTGAGTAAGAGGGGAAGAGTCGATGGCAAAAACAGGAATAGTTCTGCGTATCGGTTCCGGAGTAAAACCCAGAGCCTAAGCAAACCGTGAATCAACCAAGTTGACCCCCGCCCCACTGTCCAAAAAGACGGAACAGATCTCAGTCTTATTGCCCGCCAAAACGGTAGCGGACAACAAAAACTGAGACATGCGTATGGAGGAAACGAATACGCCCAGACTGTTATCCTCCGCACAGTCTGGGGACTCTAGTTTTCCGGGCGGCTCCTTTGTTTGTGATCTCTTGGGTTCTGAGGGATATACCTTCACAAAATGACCCCTCCCCCACAACGAAAACAAACCTCTGACCTATGGCGGACCTTAGGAGGATTCACCCGTCTAGTGGCGCCCCCTATTTGCATTGGTTCGACTGGATCACAACAAACCGATCCCTGCCCTATAGAGGCCTCTGTAGAATTTAATAGTCTCTCCCTGAGTCGTCTGTCGATTCTTATGGACAGAGACATAGCAGCCTCAAGAGACCCAGGGACCTCGTGATACCGCCAGCGCGTCTTTTAATTTTTCAGACAACCCCTGGCAGAACTGACTCCTAAGGGCCGAGTCGTTCCATAATGTATTAGTAGCCCACCTACGGAATTCGAACAATATAGTTCAGCTGACCGGTTCTCTTGCCGAAGTCTACGTAGCTTAGATTCAGCCAGTGAGACCCTGTCCGGGTCATCATATACGAGACCCAAGGCTTCAAAAACTCCTCCACAGATCGTAAGGCCGGAGAGTCTGATGGTAAGGAGAAAGCCCAAGCCTGCGGATCTCCTTGCAGGAGAGAAATTACAATGCCCACCCGTTGTTCCTCACCGCCGGAGGATCTAGGGCGTAACCTGAAGAACAATTTACAAGCTTCTCTGAAGGTTACAAATTGGTCTCTCCCTCCTGAGAACCTGTCAGGAAAAGTCACTTTTGGCTCAGGAGTACCTTGGTTTCCCGTAGCAACGGTGGAACCCAAGGATTGCTGCTGCTGCTGCAGCACTGTTGCTTTTAATCCTGCCACTTCAAGGGATAACCCTGTAATTGTTTCGCCAAAACCGTAACCGGATCCATAGTGGAACAGAAAAATACAAAGCAAAACAGCAAGCAAAAAAAAAAAAAAAGGAAATGTCACTTTTTTTTTTTAAAAGGCCAGATATACTGTCACGACCGCTATCCCAGCAGCGGTCGTGTCGCACCAGACGGAGGGGAAGGGGGACCCTTATCTACGGATGGGAAATAGAACGGCCACCCCTTACAAACCCTAAGCTGGCACCTGTCTGCCCTGATACCCTAGACGGGGTGTGAACCCGTGCGGCGAGCAGGATGCCTAAACCCTGAGTCACCCTTAGAAGACTAGACTGGGGAAAGGCAGATGGGAGCACTAGTCACCATCACTCATGTCTAGGAGAACAACAGGGGAAGACAGCAACAAACAAACAATCTCCAGCAGAGATAGACTTATCCAGTCACGAGCAGAGAAGATGATCCCAATAACGACAGTCCACGCCAGACAAGAGCTCCACAGCAATACCATCAAACGATCTCCTTCAAAGGTCAGAATAGCACTGGAAGTAAGGACTATATCTGGCAATGACTGCAAGTGAAACTGAAACTAATATAGTAGCTGGGAGTGGCAGACAGCACTCACCTGAGAAGAATGCCTACAAACTCCCAGTCAGGACAAAAAGGTTCACAAGGCAAAACCCGGATGACATACCCTGAACCACGGAGCAAACTCACAAGCTATCGCGAGTAGCAAGTCGATGCGACCTTCTCTTCCCAGACCTGTCAGGATCAGTCACAGTCGTGACAATATCCCATGCCGAGGGTGGATGAGCTCATTGAAAAATTGCCAAGCCAGGTATTTTTCTGTCTTGGACCTCACCAAAGGGTACTGGCAGGTACCCTTAACGAAGGCTGCCAAGGAAAAAACTGCTTTTATCACACCGGAGGGGTTGTATCAGTACAAGGTATTACTCTTTGGTCTACATGGCGCCCCCGCCACGTTTCAAAGGCTTATGGATATTGTGCTCCGTCCTCATCGACGGTATGCCTCAGCGTATCTGGATAAAATCGTTGTCCATAGCACCGACTGGGAGAGTCACCTACCGAAGGTACAGGCCGTAGTGGACTCCCTTAGGAAAGCTGGCTTAACTGCTAACCCAAAAAAGTGTGTGATAGGGTTAGAAGAGACCAAATACCTAGGGTATGTCATTGAGCGGGGGGTGGTCAAACCTCAGGTAAACAAAATTGAGGCAATTAAGAATTGGCCCCGACCTTTCACTACGCGGCAAGTAAAATCATTCCTGGGCATGGTGGGATACTACATGAGGTTTATTCCCAACTTCGCTACAATTGCTGCTCCATTGAAAAGCCTTTTAAAGAGACGCAGGTCAGTGTCGATCCAGTGGAATGAGCAGGCGGATAAGGCTTTCTCTGCTCTGAAGTCGGCCCTGTGTGGGTCCCTGGTTTTGGTGACGCCCGACTTCAAGAGAGAATTTGTGGTACAGACCGATGCCTCTGAAGTGGGCCTCGGGGCTGTACTCTCTCAGGAAATCAATGGGGAGGAGCATCCCGTGGTTTTCCTGAGTCGCAAACTCACCCCAGCCGAGACCAGGTACAGTATAGTGGAGAGAGAGTGCCTGACCATCAAGTGGGCACTAGAGTCTCTCCGCTATTATCTGCTAGGGAGAAAGTTCCGTCTGGTGACCGACCATTCCCCTCTAAAGTGGATGTGCCAGGCGAAAGACAGGAATGCTCGGGTCACCAGATGGTTCTTGTCTCTGCAGAACTTCAAGTTCACAGTGGAACACAGGGCAGGCCGCTTGCAAGGAAATGCGGATGCCCTGTCTCGAGTACAGTGTTTGGCGTGTGTTCACCCTGTCAGGGTTGAACAAAGGGGGGAGGTATGTAAGAGGGCGCAAGGTGCCGTCATGGACGGAAGATACGTGTCACCGAGGTTCCTGGCCTCGGTGAGGTGAGAGTCGGGTTTTATGTGTCAGCAGCAGCTAGTGCTGCTTGACATTGATAGTTAGTTTGGCTGCAAAGCCAATCCGGGCCGGCTCTTACTGGGAGTAGGCAAAGAGTTGGGTGGGTGCCTACTCCCCACGGTCCAGGCCGGACTTTGCCGGGCTTTTTAAAGGCAGCCACATCAGCAGGTGTGGCGGTGATTGTCCTGGAGCTGCTGCTAGTGCTGTGGAGCTCTCTGGGCTGGAAGGACAAGCCCAGCAAGGAGGCGTGCAGTCGTCCTGGAAGCCTGAAGGTGGATTATCCTGCGGCTGGGCCGACCGCCAGGTGCAAACGCGCACCTAAACATCTCACAGGTGATTGAACCTGGTTTTGGACTCTTTGGTTTTGCCTTTTGTGTTTGCTGAGTGTGAATTAACACTAAGAGACTGTTTATCGTTTATTTTGTGCAAGTGTGAATAAAACACTGTTTATTGCACTTTATGGACTCCTTGTTTTGCCTCTGTACTGCACCCGCACCGCTATCTACCAGAGCGACTCCCCACAAAAGATAAAAAAAAACATTTAAAAATATTAAATATAGCTAAAATATACAATCTTTCCATAAATCAAATGACTACTTAATTTAAGAAAAATAACATATATAAATAAGGAATAGGATCTATGTGCAGTACTTACGGCGCATCACACCAGAATTATATCAGGATCGTGAGAACAGGCTTAGAGTTGATACATTACACCTGGGTGAATTTTACTATTTATATAGCTCATGGCTACCGTTAAGGATGGTAAGGGGGGAGGAGTCATTGATCTAATTTGAATGACTCCTCCCCCTTACCATCCTTAACGCCCCTTTTTTTCTCTCCTCCTTTCCGTTGCCTGCCGTTAGGTAGCCATGAGCTATGTAAATAGTAAAATTCACCCAGGTGTAATGTATCAACTCTAACCTGTACTCACAATCCTGATATAATTCTGGTGTGATGTGCCGTAAGTACAGCACATAGATCCTATTCCTTATTTATTTATATGTTATTTTTCTTAAATTAAGTAGTCATTTGATTTACGGAAAGATTGTATATTTTAGCCATATTTAATATTTTTAAATGTTTTTTGTATCTTTATAAAGATTGCATTAATATTTGTATGATATTATTCGGTTTATATTGCATAATGTAATAATGATGGCGATACTGCCATTTTATATATATCTTTTATGTATATCATATATTTTTGGTTTAATGTAATTTTAATTATACATGTATAAAGTTTGGCCCGTGACCTAAGGAAGCGAGATAGCCGGAAATTGAGCAGAACGCAAGGAGGTAACAAAAGGACCTCAGGTGCCAGTCACTGATTAGCCCCTGACGAAGCCAACGTGGCGAAACCCGGGTCGGGTTTGTGCTGTTTGTCTGTCACACTAACTACAAGGTGTAAACCTGTAAGTAGAATAAAGTTGCTTTTAACCTATTACTTGGGGTATTGCGCTATCTGTTTCCCGTTTTTCAAAGGGATTCTGGATATGGAGAGTTCCATCCTGTCGGGGGGCTGCAAAGGCACAGCAGCCCCCCAATGGGAGAGGGAGGGATTAGAACTACTCATGACGTACCGGTACTTCATGGGTCCTTGAGGACTCGGGAATCATGACGTACCGGTACATCATAAGTCCTTAAGGGGTTAAAGGGTAAAAATTTTATGACTTTTTTATCTGCAAGGTACTGTGCCACCCTATATGAGTAGTGTGCACACAGTACAGTCTGTGGGCCTGTGGCCTCTCACACACGGGCAGGCAACTGCAATATATATATAGAAAAAATAAAATAAAAGCAGACTGATGTACCAGCCCTAAAAAGATCTTTTTAGGGTGCTGTCAAGACGCTGTCCTTACAGCAGATGAGTCTTTGAGGACTGGAGTGGACACAGAACATTGGCCTAGCTAACGCTTTCCCTATTAATTCAGCAGCAGCAGCACTCTCCCTGCTCTAACTAACACTGCAGCTTCAGAATGAATCTAAGATGGATGCTGTCCTTGCTTTTTGATAGGTGGTGGGAGGGTCTGGGAGGGAGGGTAAGCTGATTGGCTGGAATGTGTCTGATGACTGTGAGGTACAGGGTCAAGTTTGCTCAATGATGACGTATAGGGGGCGGACCGCACATCGCATATGTTCGCCCGCCACAGCGAACGCAAACATGCGATGTTCTCCGGCGAATAGTTCGGGACATCTCTACTTGTTCGTTGAGATTGGTATATCAGACCCATAACCAAAATCCTATGCATCTTACAGTATGTAATTTACCGTATTTTTCGCCCTATAAGATGCACTTCCCCCCCCCCCAAAGTGTGGGGGGGGGGGCAGTGCATCTTATGGGCCGAATGCTGCAGTTTGTATGCGCAGTGCGGTCGGCGGGTGTATCAGCGGGCAGGGAGGAGGGAGGAGGGGCCGGCATCTAGCTCTGTAATTACAGCGGGCCCGGTACAGTCACTTTATTCTGCTACACCAGGCCCACTCACTGTAGGAAACCTAACTGTAGGGAATGGTGTAGGCTGATTAAGTTAACAGTAGTCTTTTATCCAGACTTTACTTACTGTAAATTTCCGGCAGGCAGGAGGCTGAGCTGGCGGGCGGGCCCTGACAACATAATTCACTACGTACTGTTCCTGCTTTGCCTTCTTCATTCATTAAGCGGGCAGAGCTGGCGCGGGACATAGTGAGTAACGTTGTCAGCGCCCGCCCACCGGCCCTGTCTCCTGCTTTCTGCCTGATGCCTGCCGGAAAGTTACAGTAGTACAGTATGTAAAGCGTGGATAGAAGACTACTGTTAACTTAATCAGCCTACAGCATTCCCTACAGTTAGGTTTCCTACTGTCAGGCCCGGTGTATCAGGATACAGTGACTGCACCGGGCCCGCTGTAATTACAGAGCTAGATGCCGGCCCCTCCTCCCTATTGGGGGTCATTCACACTATTGGGGGGGTCATAACAGTGCCATCCACAGTCCCCAATAACAGTGCCAGCCACAGTCCCCAATAACAGTGCCAGCCACAGTCCCCAATAACAGTGCCAGCCACAGTCCCCAATAACAGTGCCAGCCACAGTTCCCAATAACAGTGCCAGCCACAGACCCCCATAACAGTGCCAGCCACAGTCCCCAATAACAGTACCAGCCACAGTCCCCAATAACAGTGCCAGCCACAGTCCCCAATAACAGTGCCAGCCACAGTCCCCAATAACAGTGTCAGCCACAGTCCCCAATAACAGTGTCATCCACAGATCCCCATAACAATGCCATCCACAGACCCCCCCATAACAGTGCCATCCACAGATCCCACATAACACCATTAGGCACACCTTTTGGTTCAAAATATTTTTATTCTTATTTTTCTCCTCAAAAACCTAGGTGCATCTTATGGGCCGGTGCGTCTTATAGGGCGAAAAATACGGTAGATTAGTAAATGAGGGGTAGGGATAGTTGTTTTTGAAGGAGAAGATTAAGCTTGAGATGCTAAAACGGCAATATATTCATATTAGACAGATTGTTTCAGGCTCAGGAGTACAGTTCAAATAAGTATTAGCAGTGTTAGAATGTGTCAGAGCTAAAATTTAATGTTGAAATAGTATTTCTATAAATCTTACATTTCATTAGGCACCAAATATTGAATTATTGGATAACAGTTGGATAACCAGAAAAAATAAAACAAAAACCATTTTCCTGTTTTTCACAAATCTCAGGTCAGACCTGTTTCTGACCGTAAGGCCAATGGCTGAGGTAGAGACCTCCTCTAGTGTGCTGGAATAGGATATCATGGACAGTAAGGGGGGGATTTATCATCTTTGGAATTTCCAAGGACAGTTTTGCAGGAGTTTGCATTGTTAAATTTGTAGAAATATTGCTAGAAAACTATGCAATAAACCTTTAATGCATTATCCTTCTGCCACACGAATTGTACAACTTTTTGAAAAGTCACAGTTGATAAATCTGGCTTAAATCAGCTTGACAAATTATTTATGTCCACTTCTGTGAGTGGTGTAAAACTGTAAAATCTTGCACGTTTTGTTGCTCAAGAATGTTGCAAAGCTCTGTATGGCAACCTGTTTGAACACAGAATTTTGAAGTAAAAGGCTTGATAAATTTCCCCCATGTCTCTTTCCGTTGGTGAAGCACAACTAAGCCACCTACCAATTTTTTGGAGTGTCGGTCATGAATTGCACTTTTTTTGCAACAAATTTACAAAATATCACACACCATTTGCTAAACTTCTGGCATGAAATACCTATTTTTCAATCTAAAGTCTAATCATATTTACTATAAAGGTTCTGTCACTTTGTATTCCACCAGGGGACTCAAGCACACTTTTTTGAGGCTTTTAGCAAAAAGTTGGCACGATTAATCTTGCTAAAAATGAAGCCCAGCCCAGAGAACATCTGACTGCCTCTTAGTAAATGTAAACTGCCGAGTATAGTGATAACCACCCAAAAAAGATTGCAAATATGTTATAAATTTGGTACAAAAGGGGCGATTATCTATACTGGGGAGTAGAGATGAGCAATTTAAAGTTGATGAAGTGGAATTCGATCGGAATTTCAGGAAAAATTTAATTCGCACCTAATCTGAATTTCCTCACACTTGGTGGTAACGAATCAAATTTTTTCCTAAAATGGCTGCTGCACGTGTTAGCACATGAAGCAAAGAACTCTGGGAACGAGGGATTACCCAAAATGCTATGTATGCAGCCAATCAGCAGCCAGTCAGCCCTGTGATTCACAACCCTATAAATAGCATCAGCCATTTTGGATTCTGCCATTTTCCAGTGTACTTAGTGTAGGGAGAGACGTCAGCTGGCGCTAGGGACAGTGCTAGGAATCAGGGGCGTAACTACCATAGCGGCAGACCATGCTGCTGCTATGGGGCCCAGGGCAAGAGGGGGCCCAGTCTTAGTTGGGATCATCTCCTCTTCTACTGGGGGTGAAAACTTTTTCAGGACTATACCCTCTAAAGGAACAACTTTTAGCAAATGAGGCAGTGGAAAAATGGCCCAAGGGTAATTGACAGGGATTTAAGCAGAAAAACGTCTGTCCTGTGAGGGGGGCCTGGATTGATCCTTGCTATGGGGCCCTTATTTCTCTATGTACTCCACTATTAGGAAAGACTTTATTGTGTTAAAAAAACTATTTAGAAGTTCAGGGAAAGATTACTTAAAGTGTAGTAAAAGGATACCCCCTATCCTTTTACTACACCTTGAGTAATCTTTCCCTGAACTTCTAAATTGTAAATTATCTACACTGTAAAAGGAGAACAGGGTGCAATAGGGGAGTGTACAGCATGGGTAATAAAAGTAATTCTATTACACCTTGCTGCACTAATTGAGGAACCAAATTGCAGTTATACTTCTGCTTTTAGGTTGTTTGCACTATATGATACATCACTAATTCTAGAAAACCTTGCTTGTGATTGGGGTGCAAGTGTTGTGTGATACAGCCATTTTCGGGGTGTATTAATAGGAAAGATACATATGTCCTAATTAGCTGTCCTGTGTTGATATCACATTGTTTTACATTTTTTTTTTTTTGGTGGGTGGGTGTATTAATAGGAGAAAAGTGGAAAAAATATATGTCATAATTGCCGTTCATCGGTAAAGTTACATTGTACTACAGCCATTTAAGGGGTGTATTAATAGGATAGATAAGTACGTCCTATTAGACGTCCTGCGTTAATTTTACATTATTTTCCTTTTTTTTGGGGGTGTATTAATAGGGAAAAAAAATAAAAAAATATGTCATAAGTGCCGTTTAGTGGGGAAGGTACATTGTACTACAGCCATTTATGGGGTCTATTAATAGGAAAGATACTTAAGTCTCATTAGCCGTTCTGTGTTGATTTAACATTGTTTTTTTCCGGGTGTATTAATAGGGGGAAAAAAAGGGAAAAATATAGATCTTAATTGCCGTTCAGTAACATTGTACTACAGCCATTTACGTTGTGTAGAAAAAGGAAATATATGTACATCCCATTAGCAGCTCTGCAGTGAATTGTGGTTGCTATATTTTTTTTTTTTCGGGTGTAAAAATAATTTTTTTTTTTTTTAAATATATGTCTTAATTGCCGTTCAGCGGTAAAGTAACATTGTACTACAGCCATTTACATGGTGTAGAAAAAGGAAATATACATACGTCCTATTAGCCATTCTGCGGTGAATTGTGATTGTTATATTTTTTTTTTTTGGGGGGGGGGGGGTGTAGTTATAGGAAAAAAAATCACAGAATTAAGTGGCCTAAATGGGAGGAAGTGCTCAAAACCCCAAACACTGTAGAGTGTTTATACCCGGGGAGCAATCCCGCTGCATGTCATCCACTGCTAACGTCAATCCTCAGCAAAAATGCATACAATGGAGGATGTCGGCCACATGCACCACAAAAACATCCTACATAAGATGGAATAATGTGTGGATGAGAATATAAAAATCCATAAATCCCTGCAAAAGGTGCACCACAATAATATGCAACTGACAATACTGGCCAAACCCTCATGCTGATACTTTAGCCAATATATTCCAGTTAGGAACATATCGGAGCCCAAGGCACCCCGTCAAGGTATGTCAGTGTGGCATGGATCCTACCGTCAGTGGCGTTGCTAGGGCTGCTGTCACCCGATGCGGTAGAAAATGGTGCCCCCCCTCGAAGCTCAGAGCCCCAGCACCCCCTTTCCCCCATGGCAGCAGCTCACCTAGGTCAGGTGCCCCCCACTTTCGCGGGCTGGATGACCAAGACACCAAATGCTGTTCAAATTCTAGTCCAGGACAAGTCACGTAGGGGACGTCAATCAAGCTTCGGTTTGGGTTCGGATAGTAAACAGACTGCTGACGTGTGGGGGAGGGGGGGCTAAGCAGACAGATCTATGGGAACTTGGGTCCGGCGGGTGACTCACCCCATCAGACTAGTGTTACCCCCCTCGCAACGCCACTGCCTACCGCTAGCCTACCAACAGTGTGTGAACATAGTCCGATAGGTGCTGAGGTCCGACTCACAGCAAAGCTCCCACATACCTCCACAGTAAGATCACTAATACAATGTGTGGGTAGGAGGAGGCCATGTGATGCAGGCTACCAGGTGCACAGAATGTTACCAACGATGAACTATGGCACATTCCATATATATCAAGAAAAAGATCACAGAATGAAGTGGCCTAAATGGGGCGAAGTGCTTCAAACCCCAAACACTGTAGCCTGTTTATTAGTGATGAGCGAGCATGCTCAGCCAAGTACTGGCTCGGCTCGAGCATCGCTATGCTCGGCTCATGGTGGTACTCGACCGAGTACCTCATGTGATCAAGCGGAATGGTCGAGTCTCCTACCCACGCGTTTCGCGGGTATTAAGCAGCCAATAAAGGTGCAGGTAAATACTGCCCTCACTGTAATGCCAGTAGCCATGTTAGCTGCTGGCATAACAGTGATTGGCTGGCCGGAACGCATCATCGGAAGTTATATAGCACCCGATGACGCAAGTTCGGCTCAGACATAGTCAGGGAGAGCATCGGGTAAGAAGGGAAAGACAGAGCAGGGAGCGAAATTCAGCGATTTTAGTTACAGAAAGCCCAAAAGTCGTTTTAAAGACTGAATCTTGATTAAACTGGGTCACATCTAGCATCCATAATCTGTGGTGTTCTCTGTAACCAAAACTGTCCTGCCTCAGAAAACACTGTCAGTATTACAAATTCCAGTAATCTGGTCCTCATATCGTGTCCGTAATCTGTGGTGTTCTATAACCAAAACTGAACTGAATCTGAAAACACTGTGTATATTATGACTTCCATTAATCTAGACCTAGTAAAGTGTCCACAATCTGTGGGTTTTTGTATTCCATACTGAACTAAATCTAAAAAAAAGTGTGTATATTGCAACTTTTACTAATCTGGGCCTAGTAAAGTGTCAAAAATCTGTGGGTTTTTGTATCCCATACTGAACTGAATCTAAAAACTCTGTCTATATTACAACTTACATTAATCTGGGCCTAGTGTAGTATCCAAAATCTGTGCTGTTCTGTAACCAATACGGTCCTGCATCAGAAAACTGTTTCTTTAGGGGACAGTAAAACAATCTGTTCCACATCTACAGACAAAACCATTAATATGAAGGAGAGCACAAAGGGACTGGGAAGTGGGCATGACGCTGATGGTGCAAGCAGAGGCCGTGGCCCTGGCGCAATGTAACTGCCAGTGCACTAGAAAAAAAACTAAAAAATCCACCTTACCCAGCTTCATGTCCAATTTAGCTGGGCGGTGCAGGACAACACTGTCCAAGTCGGACCAATCCGAACAGGTGGTCAGTTGGATTGCTGAAGATAATGCTTCCAGTCGGTTAAGCACCACCCTCTTTTCCACTAAGTCCAGTCTCTGTAACCAAGATTCTGGTCAACCGAATCCTCACTCTGATCCTTCCTCTCACCATGTTACGTCTGGCCAAACAAGTGATCCACTACTTGGATATTGACATGACATCTTTTCATCGCCAGTACTTGCTTTGGCTCTCTCGCCAAGCACACCTGAAGAGGTACTTGAGATATTGTGCCCTTGTTCCCAACCTCTTGAGCCTTCACGGTCTCGAGAAGATGATGGTGGTGAACGGCAATCATTTGTTCACGAGGTGGATGATGATGAGGCAAAGTTGTCAATCACTGAGGTTGTAGTTAGGTCAAGTCAGGAGGATGAGCAGATTGAGGAAGTGGAAGAGGAGGTGGTGGACGATGAGGTCACTGACCAAACATGGGAGGGTAAAAAGCTGAGCAAGGACAGTAGTACAGAGGGGGAGGGATCCACAGCACTGCAACAGTCTGGAAGAGGCAGTGGGGTTGCAAAAGGGAGAAGTCGGCCCACACCAATCAGGCCCGCAACCGTTACACCGAGCACCCCCATTCGTAAAAGCACACGAATAAAGCAATGTGTTTGGGCCGAATACCCGAATACTTTGGTGCTCGCTCATCACCACTGACAATCTAAAACATTATAGGTAAGGGCCTGCTGCTGAGATGACCATCTAAAACATTATGGGTGAGGGCCTGCTGCTGTTCTGACCATCTAAAACATTATGGGCGATGGCCTGCTACTGATCTGAACATCTAAAACATTAAGGGTGAGTGCCTGCTGCTGATCTGACCATCTAAAACATTACGGGTGAGGGCCTGCTGCTGATCTGACCATCTAAATCATTATGGGCGAGTGCCTGCTGCTGATCTGACCATCTAAAACATTAGGGGCGAGGGCCTGCTGTTGAGCTGATCATCTAAAACATTATGGGCGAGGGCCTGCTGCCGAGCTGACCATCTAAAACATTATGGGCGAGGGCCTGCTGCAGAGCTGACCATCTAAAAAATTAGGGGTGAGGGACTGCTGCTAAGCTGACCATCTAAAGCATCATGGGCAGGGAAATGTAGCGTCCCTGGCCAAAAGCACTTGCCCATGTGTCAAGTGGACCTTACTGATAAGGTCAGGGCACGGGTGATGTTACGGGACACATGCTGGTGTAAGGTTGGGACTGCTCACCGTGAAAAATATTGGCAGCTGGGGACAGAGTAACGCGGGACGGCCACCGCCCGCAGGCTGCGGAAAGCCTCTGTGTCCACAAGCATAAATGGCAATATTTCCAGGGCCAGTAATTTTAAAAGCTACGCATTTAGTGCTATGGCCTGTGGGTGGGTAGCTGGGTATTTGCGCTTTTGTTCACAGGCCTGGGGTATAGACATCTGTACGCTGAGCTGGGACACAGAAGTGGATGTGCTAACTGATGGTGCTTGCGAAGGTCCAGGTGCATGGCGGGAGGCATCCGGGCCTGCATCTTGGACAGGGGATTGGCCAGTATGTAACAAAGGGGAAGAGGAGGCAGTGGTGTGACCTGCAGAAACTGATTGTGGACCCAGGCGTTCGGCCCACCTACTAGGGTGCTTTGATGCCATGTGGCTGATCATGCTGCTGATGGTGAGGTTGCTAGTGTTCACGCTCCTGCTCATTTTAGTATGGCAAAGGTTGCAAAAGACAATTCTTTTATCGTCCAAACTTTCCTCAAAAAAGTGCCAGACTGCAGAACAGTTACCCCTTGGCAAGGGAGATTGCTGCAAGGGGTTGCTCCGGGGAACAGTTGCGGGCCTGATTCGTGTGGCCCGCCTTCTCCCTTTTGCCACTCCACTGCCTCTTCCAGCCTGATGCGGTGCTGAGGATCCCTCCCCCTCTGTACTGCTGTCCTTGCTCGGCTTGCCACCTTCCCAGGTTGAGTCAGTGACTTCATCGTCCACCACCTCCTCTTCTACTTCCTCACTCTGGTCATCCTCCTGACTTGTTGACCTAACAACCTCAGTTATTGACAACTGTGTCTCATCCTCATCATGAACCTCTTGAGACACTAATTGTGGTTTACTTATTGGCAACTATGTCTCATCATCACCCACCTCCTGAAACACTAAGGCCCCTTTCACACGGGCGAGTTTTCAGTGCGGGTGCAATGCGTGAGGAGGACGCATTGCACCCGAACTGAATCCGGACCCATTAATTTCTATGGGGCTGTGCACATGAGCGGTGATTTTCACGCATCACTTCTGCGTTGCGTGAAAATCGCAGCATGCTCTATATTGTGCGTTTTTCACGCAACGCAGGCCCCATAGAAGTGAATGGCTGGAAAATCGCAAGCATCCGCAGCAAGTGCGGATGCGTTGCGATTTTCCCGCATGGTTGCTTAGCAACGGGACCCGATCTCTATTATTTTCCCTTATAACATGGTTATAAGGGGAAATAATAGCATTCTTAATAAAGAATGCTTAGTAAAATGAAGTGGAAGGGGTTAAAAATAATAAAAGTTAACTTACCTTAGCCACTGGATCGCGTAGTTGCAATCTCTCCTCTCTTTCCCTGCATCAGCTAAGATCTACAGGACCTGTGATGACGTCACATCACATGGTCCAATCACATGGTCCATCACCATGGTAAGATGGATCATGTGATTGGACCATGTGATGTGACGTCGGGGCGGACAAATTAGGCTTCAGCATGTTGGTTCTATTCAGGGGGTGCACAGGTGAATTCACTCAGCAAGGGGGAGTAGTAAGGTTCAGGAAGAGTGTGTGTTTTAAAAAAAAAAAAAAAGAGGGTGTGTGACTTTAATGAAATGTCAAAAAACAAAACAAAACATACATTTATTATGGGGAAGGGACATTGAGTCTAGTGTTATAGCCAGGGTATGTCAGGCTTCTTAGTATAGCTTTAGTGTGAGATTACTCTATGTGAAAAGCACGTCACAGGAGTCGCTTACTGGGGTCACTCGACCATCTATTCAGCTCTGCTCTGCAGCCGGCTGTCATGTGTTTTCCTCATGCAGAGCTACTTGTGAGGTGGGGTGCATAGGATGCACGGTGTCTGTTTTAGTCAGTCTCTCCTCCCGCACAATTCGGGCGTGCACTCACCTCTTCCCCTCGCTCTCCTCTGCAGCCGGCTGTCATGTGTTTTCCTCATGCAGAACTACTAGTGAGGTGGGGTGCATAGCATGCACGGTGTCTGTTTTAGTCAGTCTGTCCTCCCGCACTATTCAGGCATGCACTCACCTCTGCCCCTCGCTCTGATCTGCTGGCTGGGTTCCACAGACACGCATAGTTGTGGCTCTGGCGCCCTCTATGTGGCCACAGCTGGAAGTGCGGGGCAGAGTGTGAGTTCAGGCTCCAGTGTTAGTTTATAAAAAAAAAACAAAAAAAAAACATATATATGTGTGTATAGTTTATATGTATATGTGTATATATACATATGTATAGGGGCACTGTTAGGATGTTGGTCCGCACTGCAGATTCGGCGCCAGATTCTGAATAGGGTTACGCTTGACGCACGTTTTTTACGCATACGTATTCGACTTGTTATTTCATCAGTTCGCCATGATACCACATTAGTGGCATTGGTAAAGATTAAAGGGTTTCTTGCGTTTATCTCTCCAGGATCAAGTGTTTATATGTGCCTTGATGTTCAGGCGATTGCTGACTTTCCATGTGGGACCACGTTATCAGGCATTGGTACAGTATTTCTCTTTTATTCCAGAGGTATACAGTAAGTCTCCTAGTTTCCTGAGGCCACATTATCAGGCATTGGTACGGTATTTCTCTTTTATTCCAGAGGTATACAGTAAATTTCCTAGTTTCCTGAGGTCACGTCGAGCTCAGGTTTTGCTGCCATTTTTTGGCCCCCACTGGCTAGCTGTTGGGTGGACGAGTGAGGTTGGTTGATCCCGGGTTCCACAGATTTCAGCGTTGGTTGAACTTTATCCTGTAATGGCGGCTGTGCATGCAGGGGGTCGGGAATAGGCTGGTTACATGATGTATGTTAATGTCAATGTCGCAGTCATGGATATTTGATTAACGGCTTGGTCCTACTGATATCTTTTGTTAGGTGTCAGGTGCTTCGCTCGTTACTACACCAAATTCATTACACACATTCATGTACCCGAATCCAAAATATAGCTGCCGATGCCCTGTCCTGAGCTAATTCTCTTTCACAAGTTTCCCGAAGCGGACGTCTACGGTGCCACAATGCCTCGGTACGCTTCACTACTTCCGATCCCATTACCCTGGCTGCAGCTCGCTTGTTGGCAGCGAAATCGCAATAGGAGGTTGTCATGAAGCTCTTTGATCGAGTTTGTGTCCTTTTTGGCCCCCTTCAGGCGTCCCTTCAGTGTCGCGGTTCCGGCATAATTCTAACCGCTTTTAGGTATCCAGTAGGTAGGGGTCATACCTTCATGTTTAAGCCCCGACCACAAGTGTTAAGGCCGATTCATTGGCCTGTGTTTGTGGGAGGGGCGATGATGACTATATCTGGCCGGGCGTTTCCTCCCACAGTGAACGTCGTCTCCAGTGTACCCACCCTACCCACCCTTACTTTCACTATCTCACACCAGGGGATGCCCCCCTTCAGGCGTCCCTTCAGCGTCGCGGTTCCGGCATAATTCTAACCGCTTTTAGGTATCCAGTAGGTAGGGGTCATACCTTCATGTTTAAGCCCCGACCACAAATGCAAGTATGTCACACGTACAGTAGCACAGGTTTTGTAAGTGTATAAGCAAATAAAGTACACAGAATGTCACAGATATTTTTAGGATGCGCACACGTTAAACACGAGGTATAGTGTAAGTAATGTCGCTGTCATCATGGGCTAATAAAAAATTACACTGAATGAATGTCACTGATATTTAGGATGCACAAACGCTATATTTTAGTCCCTAAAATATTATAATTTCACTCCCTACACTACCTCTCCCTTCTGCAGCACAGCTCTCCCTGACTAAGACTGTGCCAAACACGTGTCATCGGGTGCTATATAGCACCCGATGATGCGTTCCGGCCAGTCAATCACTGTAATGCCAGTAACCAACATGGTTACGGCATTACAGTGAACGCCAGTACTTTCCCCTTGATTATTGGCATGCTCGCCCAATACTAAATGGGAACTCTGTTAATTTCCCTTGTGGTGGTGCTGCAGGAAAACTGAATATGACTATTTACTGGTAGTCCCAGCAGCAAAAAACAACCTCATAAATATAAAGTAACTGTAAACGTGTGATGACATCTCCACTGGGATCAGTGACTGTCCCTGTTGCCTGTTGTGAGGAGAGGTTTTGTAAGTGTATAAGCAAATAAAGTACACAGAATGTCACAGATATTTTTAGGATGCGCACACGTTAAACAGGAGGTATAGCGTAAGTAATGTCGCTGTCACCATCGGCTAATAAAAAATTACACTGAATGAATGTCACTGATATTTAGGATGCACAAACGTTATACAGGAGGTATAGCGCAAGTAATGTCGCTGTCACCACCGGCTAATAAAAATTTACACTAAATGAATGTCACTGATATTTAGGTTGCACAAACGTTATACAGGAGATGTGGCGCTGGTAATGTTGCTGTTACCAGCGGCCAAACTATTGCACTAAATGTCACAGATATTTTGGTTGCGCACATGTAAAATAAAAGATTTAGCAGAGGTTGTGTCACTATCAGAAGCGGCACTAACAATTGCATGCAATTTAGTGCAGGCTGCGCTAATAATATATATTGCAGCCAGATACAACTGTAGTCCTTAAAAGGACTTTTGGGCCTCAAAAAATTACATGCAATTTAGCACAGGTTGCGCTAATAATTATATTGCTGCCAGATACAACAATAGTCCCTAAAATATTATGATTTCACTCCCTACACTATCTGTCCCTTCTGCAGCACAGCTCTCCCTGACTAAGACTGTGCCGAACACGTGTCATCTGGTGCTATATAGCACCTGATGATGCGTTCCGGCCAGCCAACCACTGTAATGCCAGCAACCAACATGGTTACGGCATTATAGTGAGTGCAAGTACTTCCCCGCTTGTTTATTGGCATGCTCGCCCAATACTAAATGGGAACTCTGTAAATTTCCCCTGTGGTGGTGTTGCAGGAAAACTGAATATGACTATTTACTGGTGGTCCCAGCAGCAAAAAACAACCTCTTAAATGTAAAGTAACTGTAAACGTGTGACATCTCCACTGGGATCAGTGACTGTCCCTGTTGCCAGGTTCAGTGGTTGATATATGCCATGTTTTTTGGCAAAATCCAATTCTACCCTGGTACTATAGCCAAGGACTAGAATTTAACAAATAACTTCCTACTTCCAATAGTTGGGGTTTGGGTATTGTATAATAGTAGGAGTTTACAGTACAAAAATATTGTACATAATGCACTTTTGTTGATGATAAATACATAAAAAAAATCTAAACTGATGAAATTGCTTTGATCTTTTTGGGTCTCGTCAATATAAGGCGTTTAACAATAGCTTTTATGTTGTAGGACTTACAGAGTACACATGAAGAGGCTATTAGGACCAGTTCACAAGGAAAGATATTTTATGTTTCTGAACTTAATGGCATGCCTGTTATCTGCATCTAATCTGCTGAGGATCTGTTTGTAATGCATCTCGATGGACTATTTAAAAAGAAGTACTTTCAAGTGGTATTTTGTCATTTTTCCTGCAAAGCGGAAGAAAATATTTATAGTGAAAAAATCTTCCTTTGAAAGATAAAAAAAATTGTTTATCTGCAAATTTTTTTTATATACTGTTAGTTAATATTATGCCATCTATTGCAATCTTATGCTATGTATTGCAACAAGAATATATATGTATAGATGGCGCTGCAAGAGTTAACAATCCAGGCTTAGATCTTGGAGAAGGCTGAGTGGTGGTTGGCTCCCCCCCCTAACCTGGGAGTGTAAAAGGGGGGGGGGGGGATCGAGAGAGAGAGAGAGAGAGAGAGGAAGCTGCTGCCTCATTTTCCCTTTCCTTAGGCCCTTAGAGTTTCAGATGTGAGATTGTGGAACAGCTCTTCCTGTATAATGCTGGTGCATAATTAAACTTTTGTCATTTTGCATTTTGGCCACAAGAGGCCACTGGTTCTCTGTTACAGATAAGTTACTGCTGGATTTAAATATGCAAAGGAGAGGATGACTCATGCTGCTGCTGCTGGAAAAAGAACCAGGAAGTGAGAGAGAGAGAGAGAGAGAGAGAGAGAGAGAGCTGACATTGTGGAAGGACTAGTTGTGTGAGACTGAATCCGGTTCCATCCTGGTGTCCGAGTGTCCTCTGAGTAATCGGGGATGCAGTGGAGGGGGAGTAGTCGTCCTTCACCTAGATCCTGCTCTTAGAAAGAGGGATTGTTCCAGGAGGACTGTTTACAGCGTTTAAAGAGAAGTTTAACTGCCAAGCAAGGCTGCATGAGTACTAAGGGCCTGGTGATCATCTTGGTTAAAAGACATCCTCTGACACAGAACAGATGCAGGTCAGTAAATCCGTTTACTCATCGCATTATATTAGTGACGCCTGAAGCATCATAGAATAAGTCTAGACCTGCAATTAGTTATTTAGTTAGATAGGACTTGCATGTTGGCAGACTTTACAGAGTTGTTCTACGGCACAGTATTGACTGGCAGGCTCTGCTGTGTGCACCATCTGCTAGGTTTGTCCTCTCTATTATGGCACAGTATTGACTTGCAGGCTCAGCTGTGCGCGCCATCGCGATAAGTCTGTCCAACCGGACAGGGACAGTGACTGTGGGCCCGGGGCACAAGATATTTGGAGCACCTTCATATTATTGTGTTTATATTTCTGCTTTAGTAAAGTTTCTGTTTTTGCACAAAGCTGTGTGTTGTCGCTTTCCTCGCTTTCGCTTTCCTGTGACTTTGCTGTATCCCGGGGGTCCCTCCCCAGTTCACAGTCTTACAACTTGGTGTAGTCGGCAGGATACAGCGACCGTTATGGATGGGACCTTCCCCCCACACCAGTGGCACCGGATCAGGACCCAGCAAGGCCAGATTGCCCCCCAATGCCAGGCCCGCTCCAGTAGAATACATCCCTGTAGGGGCGCTGCTGCGTCATCTGCCAAAGTATGACGGTAAAAACATGACGTTGCAGGACTGGACTGAAAGGGTGCGGAGCGCAGTTAGAATGTGTAACCTGACCCCCGAGCTGCAGGCAGAGGTTGTGTTGGAGCTCTAGAGGGTGACGTTAGATGAACAGGGACACCCTAGAGAAAATATTCTCCCTGCTAGAGGGAGCACGGGGGGGGGGGGGCATGCTAAAGTAGTGCAGCTGCGGAGCCACTTCTTCAACTGACCACAGCGAGAGAGTGAAACCCTGATGCAGTACTCCAATACCCTACAGGAGATGCTCAATGAAATACAGTGGCTGGACCCAGAGACCATGGGAGCTGCAAGAGATGACCCAGACGGCAGCCGACATGACATTCTGCAGTGTCTACCTAGCCACTGTGGAGAGAGAGGAAGAGCACATGCCTGTGACAGGAAGAGTAGTGAGTAGCACCTATGCTACAGCACGTCAGTCTGCATCTGAAGACTCTGATTCCTTAAAGGAGGTGGTTCAGGCCCTGCGGACAGAATTGAAAGATCTCCAGCTGAAAGAGTCCTAAATGAAGGCAGGATCAGACTGGACTCTGGAAATGACCCCAGCGCCCCACACCACTCCACCCAGGATAACTGAGGTGCAGGGGCAAATCAAAAGAGGGCCCCATTGTTGGGCTTGTCGACAGTATGGCCATATGGCCGGAGACTGCCCAGAAGAGATGAAGTCTGACCCGACGTTAAACTTCCGACCGCTGCAGTAGCTGGGCGTACTGCGGCGGTACACCAGAAGCCAAGCCCCATGCGTGAGGAAGATGACCTGTATGCCAGCAGCCTCATTATGGAAGCTGAGTTGGAAGGCTAGAAGGTACGCTGCCTACTTGATATAGGGTCACAGTGCACCCTTATGCCCCAGGAGTTCTTCGGAAGTCACTTCAGGCATATGATGAAGCCCGAAAACGGGAACTTCATCAGGCTGACGGCTGCCAATAACAGAGAGATGGATGTCTGAGGGACAGTCTGGATGCTGGTCTAACTGTTTGGTCAAGACGTCAGCAAGAAGGGGGTCGTGCTGGTGGACCATCCGTCCCGGAAATGAATGGACATGACCCTAGGTATGAATGTACTGAGAGACCTAGACCATCAACTCTATGCCAAAGAAGGGCCAAAGTATTGGCAATGGGCCACCATACACCGGCCAACCCAGAAGGTTTTACAACAGAGGGTGAGAAGCTGCAGTCTGCAAAAGAGTAACATGTCCATTGGAGACATAAAAGTGCCGTGGAGGACCCCGGTGAAGATCACCTCGAAAATAACTAATATTGATGCTGAAGGTGGGGGCTGGACAACGACTGAATGGACTAAAGGTCCTGATCGAGCCCGCTTATCAAGAGAAAACGCAGACTCGCCCACTGGTAGCCTGAGCCCTCACCATTGTGAAGGACAGGTGTGTGCCTGTACGCTGCCTCAATGTTGAAGACTGAGCTGACCATTCCCGGAAACACCTAAATCTATGTCACTCAACAACGGAGGTTCACGCTACAGCCTGATAGGAGATCAGCCTGGACCTATGCTGTAGAGGTTCATCAAGGGGAGACCCCGACAGCAGAGTGGAATGGTCGAGTGATCACGGCCTGGATGGGGGTCTGGATGGGCCTGGATGGGGGTGGGCTGCAAGACTCTTAATCCTGGACAACAGAAGTTCCTGGAAGACACCCTCTGGGAATTTCAAGAGGCATTCTCACGACACCCTTCGGGTGTGCTTCCGCCATTGAACACGAAATCCCTATCCGCGATGCGGCACCGATCAGGGAACTTTACCGGCAAATGTACCAGGAGGTGAAGGATATAGTAGCCAGCATGTTGGAAAACTGGGTGATCCAAGAGAGTCAAAGTCCTTGGGCTGCTCCAGTAGTCTTGGAGCCCAAGAAAGATGGGAGTCTCCGGTTCTGCGTGGATTATCGGAAGCCGAATGCTCAGACCGTCCGGGATGCTTACCCACTTCCGCAGATTGAGGAGTCTTGAGCCACGCAAAGTTCTTCTTGACTCTTAACCTGGCCAGTGGATATTGGCAGGTACCAATGGCCAAGGACAAAGCGAAGACGGCTTTCATTCTACCTATGGGACCCTGCGAGTTCAACCGGATGCTATTCGGCCTGTCCAATGCCGTGGGAACATTCCAGCAGCTGATTGAGCACTGCCTGGGGGATCTTAACTTCGAGTCAGTATTGATATACCTGGACGACATAGTAGTGTTTGGGGCCTCCTTTGAAGATAATCTCCAGAAGCTGCGACAGGTCCTAGGACAGCTACAAGACCATGGGCTCAAGATCAAGACCCAAGAAGTGCCAACTGTTTTGGCAACAGATCAAGTATTTGGGACATGTGGTCACCCAGGAGGGGGTAATGCTGGCCCCCAGCAAGTTGGAGGCCATCCAGAAGTGGCCCCAGCCGCGTACACTGAGAGAGGTGCAAGCATTCGTGGACTGGCCGGCTACTACCGGAGGTCCATAACCAAATTTGCTTATTTGGTGGGCCAGTTAAACAAATTATTAAGGGGCACTGTGGGGGCCCTAAGAATTGCCCCATTGAGTGGCGAACAAGAGGCCTTTGAAGCAGTGAAGGAGGCGCTGACCAGTGCCCCGATTCTAGCTTATGCACGGTTTAACACCCCATTCCTGTTGTATACTGACGGATGTCTACATGGTCTGGGGGCCGTGTTATCCCAAGCCATTCCAGTCTGAGGTAGAGCCAGTAGGGACTGGGGGACACTCACGAAACTTGCACATTAAAATGTTGAGATGTTGTAATTTTGACGAACCAGTGTGCATGGAGAAGGTGCCTCCTCACGCTCAGAGTATGGAGGAAAGCCCCTCAGATGACGATGAGGAGGTATGGCCATTACATCGATGATCTGCTGTTTGTTTGGTCAGGCGATGTGGCGGCTGTACCGCTTTTTGAGACCTTCCTGAATGACAATCCATTGGGTCTTAAATTTACTGTCCATTTTGACAGTCATCGTATTTCTTTCTTGGATCTTTTACTCACTGGTGACCCTGAGGGCGAGTCAGTCTCCACCTCCTCCTTTCGCAAGGACACAGCTGGCAACACCATTTTGCACGCCGAATCTTGTCATCCAGCACACATTATTAAGAATATCCCTAAAGGGGAGTTTACCCGTATTAGACGTAACTGTTCTGATGATGTCACATGCTCGGATGCATTGAATGCTGTGGCCGATCGTCTCCTTGCTAGAAAATATCCTAAAAAATTATTAAAAATGGAGAGGAATTGTGTTATGTCTATGCCCCGCCCTAATTTGATCTTTCCTGCTAGTCGGGGTAATAACAACAAAAAAATTGCCTTTTCCAATTCTTTAACCTTTGTGACTGCCTATAGTTTGGAATTTACGCAAATTTGTAAAATAGTGCGCAGGCACCTATCTGTCTTACGACAGGATGACTCATGGTGCAATGCTGTTAATAGTGGTATCAAATGTGTTCCACGCAGAGCAATCACTATTGGAAACAGGATAAGCCCCTCCTTGTTTGTTGATAAGCCACAAGGTTTCTGGGTACATATAAATGAGGCCAGAAGATCTGCGCCTGTTGTAAATTTATACAAATGGGGATCATATTAATTCTTATGTAACTAATGAAACATTTCCGGTCAAGCAATATATTAATTGCAATACTTCAATTGTCATGTACTGTATCTCTTGCTCCTCGTGTCGCCTACAATACATAGGATGTACAACCAATAGTCTGAAGGTTAGTATTTGTAGACATGTTTCTGATGTGCCGCATGCACACCGGAAAAATGTCTCTGCGGCCAGTTTACATTTCTCAGCTGTTCATGGAGGCGACACTGGCAGCATGCAGGTACAGGGAGTTGAGAGAGTGGCGGCCCCACTCAGGGGTGGTGATTATAGGAAAAAGTTACTTAATAGGGAGTCCTTCTGGATATTTCGCATGCGATCATGCGTTCCACTGGGTCTTAATCGCAAACATGACCTGATCCTTCATTATTGATATTTTTTTTTGTCCATTTTTTTGTCTGTTTTTTTAAATGTCATTTTTTCACTAGTGGTTCTCCATTTGTCTATGTTAATTTCTTGGGGGTGGATTTTTGCAGTAATGAAGTTCACCTGATAATGTGGGTGTGTTTATCTCTATTTAAACTGCTATCCTATATGCTATGTGTTTTATGTCATGAGGAAGGATCGCTATATTTGGATCCGAAACCGGTAGACGTTTCTGCCCGCTGTTTTACTTTTATTTGTACCGCAATATGTGAATAAAGCTTTTTAATGATCGATGGGAAGCTGGACCTTTCTTCTTCTATACGATGAGGAGGAATGGTGGGTTGTTCCTGCCCAGGTGTCCACAGAGGTTCCAGACTTGGCAAGTTTGCCACTCAGGTGCAATGCTGAGCAGTAGTGATGAGCGAGCATGCTCGGCCGAGTATTGGTTCGGCTCGAGCATCGCTATGAGCTCTGCTCATTCAGCGTCAGGGAGAGCAGACAGTAGGCAGAGACAGATAGTGTTTTGCTCGAATCTTACTGATTTCACTCCAAAAACCTTATTGAAAGACCTAACCGTCCTTTTAAGGACTAAAGTGTGTGTGTTGACAGCAGTGCAGCACCTTTTTGTTTTTTTAAGAAGGGGGTTAATTAAGCACTATCGGGGACAGGCGTCACCAAGAAGGGACAGATAGTGCAGGGCTTGAAAATCGCTTTGATAACTTATAAAAGACAGAAAGATTTCTGATTTGTGACATCTACAATACGCCATAATTAAGCTGTGTGTTGGGCAGATATTATAAAAAGGGGCTTATTCATTACAGTGTTCCTGTTCCGAGATATACACTGTACCATCAGAGAAATTATTTGTTCTGGGAAAATTAAGCTAACTTGTGCCACATCTGTGTGTGCGTTCAATCTGCAACCGTTATATTAATTATTCCAGCAGAGAGTGATTTATATTTTGGCCATAGTTAACTAGTTTTGGGCACATCTGTGTGTGCGTTTAGGCCGCAATCGTATATACAGTATTCCAGCAGAGAATAAATTTTATTTGGGACAAATTTGTATCCAATATAGAACCACATCCAAATACGGTGTGTTTTGTCAAAATTATATTATCTCTGGGCTAGTGTAGTGCCAAAAATCTGTATTTCTCTGTACCCAGTACATTACAGCAAGTCAATACACTGTGTACTGCAAAAATTACATTATCTCTGGGCTAGTGTAGTGCAGAAAAATTGTATTTCTCTGTCTCCTGTTCATTACAGAAAGCCAATACAGTGTGTCTGCCTCTGATAACAGCGATGCCATTTGCAACCTGTGCCAAAAGAAACTGAGTTGTGGGAAGTCCAACACCCACCTAGGTACAACTGCTTTGCGAAGGCACATGATCTCACATCACAAACGCCTATGGGATCAACACATGAGTACAAGCAGCACACAAACTCAAAGCCACCATGCTCCTCCTGGTCCAGCATCTCCAGCCACGTCAACCACTGCTCTACGCTCTGCCCCCTCTCAACCACCCGCCACTCCGCCTCTCACCTTCAGCAGTTCCTGCTCATCGGCGAACAGTCAGGTGTCTGTCAAGGAAATGTTTGAGCGTAAGAAGCCAATGTCAAAGAGTCACCCCCTTGCCCGGCGTCTGACAGCTTGCTTGTCAGAACTCTTAGCCCGCCAGCTTTTACCATACAAGCTGGTGGAGTCTGAGGCCTTCAAAAAATTTGTAGCTATTGGGACACCGCAGTGGAAGGTACCCGGACGAAATTTTTTTCACAAAAGGCAATCCCCAACCTGTACTCTATTGTGGAAAAGGAAGTCATGGCATGTCTGGCACACAGTGTTGGGGCAAGGGTCCATCTGACCACTAATACCTGGTCTGCAAAGCACGGTCAGGGCAGGTATATCACGTACACTGAGCATTGGGTAAACCTGCTGACGGCTGCCAAGCATGAAATGCGTGGCTCTGCAGTGGAGTTGGTAACACCGCCACGACTTGCAGGCAGGCCTGCTGCCACCTTCTCTTCTCCTCCTACTCCATCCTCTTCGCTAACCTCCTCGGCTGAATCCTCTTCTTCTACTGTGTCTTGCTCCACATCCTCAACTGCAGCCCCCAGCTCCCCAGGGGCTATGCCACATCTCGGATACGACAGTGTCATGCCGTCTTGGGGTTGACTTTCCTGAAAGCAGAGAGTCACACCGGACCAGCACTCCTGTCCGCCCTGAACGCACAGGTAGATCAGTGGCTGACCCCGCACCAACTGGAGATCACCAAAGTGGTGTGTGACAACGGAAGCAATCTGTTGGCGGCATTGAATATGGGCAAGTTGACACATGTGCCGTGAACGGCACATGTGTTGAATCTGATTGTACAACGTTTTGTGTCTAAGTACCTAGGCTTACAGGACGTCCTCAAGCAGGCCAGGAAGGTGTGTGGCCATTTCAGGCGTTCCTACACGGCCATGGTGCACTTTTCCGATATTCAGCGGCGAAACAACATGCCAGTCAGGCGCTTGATATGCGACAGCCCGACACGTTGGAATTCAACACTTCTAATGTTCGACCGCCTGCTCCAACAAGAAAAAGACGTCAACGAGTATTTGTATGACCGGGGTGTTAGGACAGCCTCTTCGGAGCTGGGAATTTTTTTGCCACGTTACTGGACACTCATGCGCAATGCCTGTAGGCTCATGCGTCCTTTTGAGGAGGTGACAAACCTAGTCAGTCGCACCGAAGGCACCATCAGCGACCTCATCCTATTTGTTTTCTTCCTGGAGCGTGCCCTGCGAAGAGTGCTGGATCAGGCCGTAGATGAGCCTGAAGAGGAAGAGTTGTGGTCCCCATCACCACCAGAAACAGCCTTATCATGATCGCTTGCTGGACCTGCGGCAACGCTGGAAGACGAGTCTGAGGAAGAGGACGCAGAGGAGGAATGTGGCTTTGAGGAGGAGGAAGACCAACCACAGCAGGCATCCCAGGGTGCTCGTTGTTGTCACCTATCTGGAACCCGTGGTGTTGTACGTGGCTGGGGGGAAGAATAGACCTTCAATGACATCAGTGAGGATGAGGAATGGGAGATGAGTAGCTCGGCATCCAACCTTGTGCAAATGGGGTCTTTCCTGCTGTCATGCCTGTTGAGGGACCCTCGTATAAAAAGGCTAAAGGAGAACGACCTGTACTAGGTGGCCACGCTACTAGACCCCTGGTATAAGCAGAAAGTGGCTGAAATGTTACTGAATTACCTGAAGTCGGAAAGGATGCAGCAGTTTCAAAACAAGTTGAAAAGTATGCTTTACACAGTATATAAGGGTGATGTCAGAGCACAACGGGAATATAAGAGGGGAAGAGGTGAAAGTAATCCTCCTCCTACCACGACTACGCCGGCAAGGACAGGACGCTTTACAGACGTGTTGTTGATGGAGGACATGCAGAGTTTTTTTAGTCCTACGCATAGTCACAGCCCTTCGGGGTCCACCCTCAGAGAACAACTCGACCGACAGGTAGCAGACTACCTCACCTTAACTGCAGATATCGACACTCTAAAGAGCGATGAACCCCTTGACTACTGGGTGTGCAGGCTTGACCTGTGGCCTGAGCTATCCCAATTTGCGATAGAATTTCTGGCCTGCCCCGCTTCAAGTGTCCTGTCAGAAAGGACCTTCAGCGCAGCAGGAGGTATTGTCACTGACAAGAGAAGTCGCCTAGGTCAAAAAAGTCTAGATTACCTCACCTTTATTAAGATGAATGAGGCGTGGATACCGAAGTGACTGACAGTGGGGGATACATTTGAGTAAAAAAGGCCTGATGAGATGCCTTGGGCTAAAAATGATCCCCAGGCTGCTGTATTTAATCTTTGCATGCCGGATGACTTGCGTGACTTCTTTGCCACCAACTAGGGTTCAAGCCGCAATGTTTTAGTACACTTTCTGCCTGGAAAACATCAATTTTTCCGGCCGCTGCTACAATAGCGGCTGCAACAATGCCATTATTTTTCAGGCATGTGTACATGCCTAGTTTTTCGGGCCTCTGGTGCTGCACTGTGGCTGCATAAACAAAACAAAAAAAAGGCACATACATGTGTCAATTCCCCTTCGTGATCGTTGCCTTGTTGTGGTGAAGGTGCTTGCGTATCACAATGAAGTGATCACCTCTATGAGTGTGTTGGCAATTTTGGCACACCCCAGATGATAAGGTCGTTGCTTCATTGTGAACAGACCAAAAGCAATCGGCTGGATAATTTTTCATAGAAAAAACATACATTTTCTTTGTGATCATCTAAGGTGATTATTAAAGCCTACTAGGCCAACAATGGGCCCATATTGCAGAATCATGGTTTTCTGGGTCACTTAACTGTCACTGAACTACCTCAGCATGACCATAGGCTTTGAAAAACTGCCATCGCCTGCAATCTCCCAAACGTGCGCACGAGCATATTCATCACTACACCAAGATTGACGCATAGAGGAATAAAATTTATGTCATGAGTGTGTCAACTATTGACAACTCTTTGCGGTTGTCTAAAATCTATTCGATACACTCCCCTGATAGGGAACGTAACAGGGATTAAACTGATAAGAATAGTACTAGTTAACACACCACTCATATAGGGTTGCACAGTACATTGCACGGCACACAAGCAGTGCCCCAAATTGGAAGTAAGAGGAACGACCAAGCTTCCTTTTCCATCTCCAGGTTCCTAAAATCTACTTGATACACGTCCCCTGATAGGGGACATAACAGGGATTAAACTGATAAGAATAGTACTAGTTAACACACCACTCATATAGGGTTGCACAGTACATTGCACGGCACACGCGCAGTGCTCCAAATTGGAAGTAAGAGGAATGACCAAGCTTCTTTCTCCATCTCCCGGTTCCTAAAATCTATTCGATACACATCCCCTGATAGGGGACGTAACAGAGATTAAACTGATAAGAATAGTACTAGTTAACACACCACTCATATAGGGTTGCACAGTACATTACACGGCGCACGCGCAGTGCCCCAAATTGGAAGTAAGCGGAATGACCAAGCTTCTTTTTCCATCTCCCGTTCCTAAAATCTATTCGATACACGTCCCCTGATAGGGGACGTAACAGGGATTAAACTGAAAAAATAATACTACTGATTACTGAACACACCACTCATATAGGGTTGCACAGTACATTGCACGAGGAAGAGACCTTCAATGACGTCAGTGAGGACAAGGAACGGACATATCCAACCTTGTGCAAATGGGGAGTTTGCGGTTGTGCAAATGGACTGTTTGTGGTTGTTTGTGGTGCGTTAAACGGAGAGTTTGGTCTGTCACAGTTAGGTCTGTCAATGTGAAGCGGCCGTAACCCTTACACTACCTGATCGATACGACATCATACCTGATCGTATACACACACTGGATGTTTTAAAGCATTTTATCTCTGGGCTAGTATAGTGCCGGAAATTTGTATTTCTCTGTCTACAGTACATTACTACCCTGTATTGGTTTGCAGTAATGTACAGTACATTGCACTATAAAGTAATAACCTTCCAATTATCCTTCAAATGAGAGTTTCTAAAGGGAGGAACAAAAATACCAAACTTCAAAAAAGCAAAATTTAGCCAACTAAGCGAGGCCATAGGCCTAACTAACTGGGACAAAGTCCTCAAAAATAAAAATACAACCACAAAATGGGAGATTTTTAAAAGCATTGTAACATCTAATTGTGAGAGGTACATACCTTATAGGAATAAAAGGCTAAGAAACAATAAGAAACCAATGTGGATAAATAGAACCGTAAAGATAGCAATAAATGACAAAAAGAAAGCATATAAATCACTAAAACAGGAGGGGAGCCAGGAAGCAGCTATAAACTATAAGGAAAAAAATAGAATATGTAAAAACTGATAAAATTGCCAAACTAGAGACCGAGAGATTAATTGCCAAAGAGAGTAAAACTAACCCTAAAATGTTCTTCAATTATATAAACAGTAAAAAATATAAATCTGAAGGAGTCGGCCCTTTACATAGCAATGAGGGGGGTGTTGCAGAGAGCGACGAGGATAAAGCAAAACTATTAAATATTTTTTTCTCCACTATATTCACTGAGGAAAATAAACTGTCAGATGAAATGCAGAATGTAAAAGTAAATTCCCCATTAAAAGTGCCCTGTCTGACCCACAAAGAAGTACAACAGCGACTTAAAAAGATTAAAATAGACAAATAGCCAGGACCGGATGGCATACAACTCCGTATCCAAAGGGAATTAAGTGATGTCATAGCCAGACCTTTATTTCTGATATTTACGGACTCTATACTGATAGGGAATGTTCCACAGGATTGGCGCATAGCAAATGTGGTGCCGATATTCAAAAAGGGTCCAAAAACAGAGCCTGGAAATTATAGGCCGGTAAGTTTAACATCTGTTGTTGGTAAACTGTTTGAAGGGTTTCTAAGAGATGCTATTTTGGAGTATCTCAATGAAAATAAGCAAATAACGCCATATCAGCATGGCTTCATGAGGGATCGGTCATTATTTTTTTCAACAATCAGAATACTTAGTCGTGTTCAACTTCATATTCTGTTCATTGTGGAAAAAAAAAAAAATTTGCATTGCGCATCCAACTTGGAGCTGTCAATAGGCAACTTTCCTGTTGCAAATGCATTTTTTGAATTAGCGAATATAGCGATATATTCGCATTCACCATATTCGCTAATTCGAACAAGCCAATCGTATTCGTTGTTCTGTAGCCGTACAACATGACTTTAATGCGAATAACTTCCATAGAAACATTCGTGTGCGTACAGATGTTATTGTTCAAGTTAGGCGGCAGTAACTTAACTTATTCGTATGTGCTCGTGCGCATGTTTGTGCGGTGCTCATCCGCATGCGCACACGCACATACAGGGGTGGCTTCTTCCTGGGAGCAGTTTCAACACGTTTTGTTGTGGTGCATGCGATCAATGCGAAAAAAGATGGTGGGCAACAATTTCACCAGAGAGGAGGAAGATATCCTGATCACAGTAAGTTATTGAACATTAAATTACAGCTATAAGTACATGTGACACACTTGTAAAATTCAAATATATGTTTATGGAGATAAAACATTCTCAAATTTTTGCAAATAAAATCCTATTTTACATATAAAATCTCATTTCACGTAGTTTGCTTACTGCAGTGCTTACATAGAAATGATTTGTGGAAACACGTATTGTTGGCATTGGCATTCAAAAACAATACTTATTGCCCCAAATCATTAATATCTACTGATCTCTTATATATATAAAAATGAGTTTCTGTCTGTTATTTATGGCCGACGAAACGACTGGACCGATCTTCACTAAGTTTGGCAGACGAGTACATCAGGTGTCTGGGAAGGTTTTAGACCGGGGCTCAGCTCTATAGGACGTATTATTCCTGAGATATTCCCCCAAAAATGACCTGCATTAGCCAAAACAAGCCCCCAACTGCCATCCACACGTCACATGTCCCTTATCAGCCAATAGAAGCTGGCATGTCCCTAGGTTGCCATAACAAGTGATCACAGGGTTCAATAGTTTTCAGGTCCTTAAATGTTCATTCATATCATGTATGACGACAAAACTACACTGCTACATGCATGGGGGGCAGGGGCCACTATTAAAGGGGCGGGCATTGTGGAGTTCACTGTCATTAACCCCTTAACACAAAACGCTGTGCATGCACGGCGAGATGATCGGGCGGGTGCAGGAGCTGCGCCTGACCAATCACTGCAGGGGTACGGCAGTCCCTGATAGCCAGGCCCCTGCTGTATCCGCCGGCATCGCTGTTTACAGCGATGCTGGCGGATTAAGCCCTTCTATGTTGCGGTCAGCGCTGACCACGACATAGAAGTGGTTTGCGGTTAGTGAACGAGAGCATCGGGTCCCCGTGCTGCTGTGACGGGGACCTGATGTGTGAGAAGGCAGACTGATGCCATGCAGAGGCTGCCCAATGCCTTGCATGGCATCGGGACCTGCTGTCTACGGGTGCCCAGGGGATCCTGATGCCGGAAATCCGTTGCTGATGCAATCAACAGCAAAAAAATGCATGCAATGGAAGATGCCAGCTAGTCTTTGCTATTGTTAAGTTTCTGATTGTTCTCCACATCCACATAATTGTTACCTTATATAGGATGGTTATTGCGGTACTTGTAGTCCGTTGCTGGCATCTTCCATTGTATGCATTTTTTGCTGTTGATTGCCATCAGCAACGGACTACAAGTGTAGGATGTGCTCCCCTATATATATGCACAACCGCATGTGGGTTCGAGCATATCCTGCCTGTTTAACACCACAGCACGTTTTCTAATAGTATAAAAAAAAACAGATAGCAGATAAATCTATATATGATTCACATTGCACATCTGATCTTCCGCCTCACACAATATACCCACACTATATACCCACCACTACATACCACCAGACCCCCCCTCAAACCCACTACACCTCTGACCACCCCCCACCCCCAACACACACACACATACACAGTCTATTGCAGGCATTCTCAAACTGCGGCCCTCCAGCTGTTGTAAAACTACAACTCCCATGATGCCCCTCTATAGGATGATAGCTGTATGCTGTCATGGAATGATGTGATTTTTAGTTTAGAAAAAGCTGGAGGGCCGCAGTTTGCTGGAGGGCCGTAGTTCGAGGATGCCTAGTATATAGATTCTAATAAGTGTCCCGTTGGCCAGGAGAAGTAATGTTTCACATTCAGTATTTGCTGGTTCATTTAGCGTTACCCAGGGTGCACCACGGGGAGGCGAACCAGCCTTACACCCCGTACCGTCACTTTACTAGACGGGTACATCTCTCCTCAGATGGCCAATATCCAATATCTCATACTACACACATATACAATTTCAACACAATCCCAAATTTAAAAAAAATAAGATTAGGCGACTTTAACATTAGAGGCAGGGGAGTACGTCTGACTATTCCAGGAAGATGAACAGCCTGTCGGAGCCGTACTGCCGCTAGTTCTCCTATGCTTAGTCCCTATTGACTATAATGGTGGTGGGGGCGGCGGTACAGCAGCAGCAAGGCAGCGCACGGCGAGAGACTGTCTAACTGAAAGATCTGCATGTCGTAGTTTAAGCCCGGGGAACCTCTCGCCATGCGCTGCCTTAGCCATAGTCACCAACATTTATTCATCATCTCAACCACCAAACCAAAAATTATTAGTTTTTGAAAGTGAAATATTAGATTTAAAGTTACCGTTATAAAATCTGATTATATGCTTTTTTTTTATACTGCAGCGCATGTTGGAGCAAGGATATGACCAGACCAGATGCGCTCCCATGCCGAGAAAAACACCATTGTGCGCAGGCTCGGCTATGAGCTGTGGCGGGACTATTAAGGCCAGCACAAGCGTCTGGCCATTTTGAAAAAATGGTCAGACTTAAAGAGGAGACACGCGGAAAGAATCCGCGAGATACGGGACCAAAAATGCCCAGGTATAATGATTACTGAGTGTTGGAATAAAGATACAAAAGTTATGTAAAACACATGTACATTTTTGTTTTTAGATTTTTTTCTAAAACTAGTAAAATTTGTTATTATTGGTGTTCCTTTGCCTGCTGTCAGGCGCAGGCCTCCCAGACAGCAGCTGTGGGAGGTATCTGCATCAGAGGAGGAGGCAGGACCCTCAGGGCAACTTCATGCCCCTAGCCCCCCAGAGGAGTCAGTGGAGGGTGGACCTTCACCCCAACCCGCCTCACCCCCTCAAGTGGCTGATGACGGGGATGAGGAGGAGGAGGAAGAAGAAGAGGAGCTCATCACCACCCCCCACAAGGAGTGTAAGTATGTGCTGTGGCTGTTTTCTCTCACTCACTGTTAACACACACACACACGTGTCAGTTTAGTCTTCACCATAGACACACTTTTTTGGAGCAAACAATAGGCATGTTAAAGCTTTACTAATAATCTTTCTTCAGCCCACACATATTGGAGAACCTATAGTCCCACACTTACAGTTCCGTACAAGCGGGATATCAAAAAAGTACTAGCTCAACACTCTTTACAGTCTTCCAGAGGTCTCTAGGATTGTTCTGCGTTCTGATCGCCTATCCACACTGTATTTTAACAGCCTTTTTAACCACAATGTTATGAAAACCCCAAGATGTAGTACGGATGTGACCTGTCCCACCCAATGTCTCTGACTAATAAAACCCAGGCCCAAAATAATTTCTAAAGAAAACCTCCCTGAAACCTATAGTTACAGGCGTACTGATTCACCGAGGTATACATTCCCACATTCCCATTGAGACATACCGAGCAGCCATGATTATTCCCCAAACTCGGACCAGATATTGTTGGTTTCAACCCGAATAAACGGGTATATTTGGGGGGGGGACACCCCAAAGTGGGCGGAGATACCATTGGCCAATGAAAATTTGTCAATTTTCTATACGCTACTCCTCCCACAGTTTTAGGAGTACAATTAACAAACTTTGCTTGTGCTTTGTTAACCGATCCCACCCTCCGGGCCCTTGGAGCGGCCCCCCGGAGACCCCATTTTGTCCCATCGACTTTCATAGGAAAACTATTAAGTTTTGTCACTCCTTCAGCTTTCAAGTTAAAGTCACCAAACTTGGGTCACTTAGTCATGGGGTCACCCTGAAAATTTGTGTCAAATTTGGGGGACATTAAAAAGTGGGCAGAGCCACAAACAACCAAACAAATTTTCACTGTTGACTTCAATGTGAAAACGTTAAAAAGCTGTCATTCTCACGGTATTTAACCCAGGGTCCCCAAACTTGGCACTGTGGGTTACTAGGTGACTGGGATTAAAATTTATAAAAAGTGGGCGGAGTCTACACTGCCCAATCAAATTTCAGGCATTTGTTTAAATGGGAAAAATCAAACAGCTGCTGCTCTTAGACTTTTATTGGCACAGTCTTCAAACTTTGCAAAGTTGGTCACTGGAGGACTGGGATTAAATTCAAAAAAGTGGGTGGAGCCACCAACAGCCAATCAGATTTCAAGCCAACATCATGTGGTTTCTTCAGAAACGACACCGTCTATTTTATTTATTGTTTTTATTTTTTTACAGTATTGAAAGAAATGGACCTAAAAATTAGGAAGATGGAGAGGGAGCACCAGACTGGGATGAAGGCCATCCGGGAGCAGCATCTCCGGAAGCTGCGGGAGCTCAAGCTCCAGTTCTCAAATGGCATACGAGAAATGGAGGAGAGGCATGCCAAGGATGTTGGGGGATCTAAAAAAAATTGTTTAAAATATGAGGGCATTGCCCTATTAAGATTTGTGCAATTGTTTTATTTTATTTTTTTGTAATTATATTGTTTATTTTTATTTTTTTAAATTAAAAAACTTTGAAGTTTTCACTATAATGATGAAACATTTTTTTTTAAGTAAAGGCCCCTAGAGTCTGTTCCCAAACTAATCAGTATCCTGACATACAGCATCCGCAGGTATATAGAAATAGGGTAGTATGAGGCCTACACATAACTCAAATGGATCACGATAGTAGTAGTCATTGGTAATGGTTGTGTATTAAATATTAAGTACAAAGCAAAGCATTCTAATAGTCCAGAGTTACATTTAAAATACATTTTTTGGTTAATTTTCCTAGTAACTAAATTATTTTATGTAGTAACATAAATTTCAAATTATCGTAAATAATAAATGTATTTTTTCATCAAACAATTAACTATTAAAATACAAAACTTGAACAGAGTAATAATAACTACAAAAACCTTGTTTGATTTATCAAATTAGCAAAATTATAAACTTTTACAAATTCCAAAAATTTCTTTACAATCAAATCTTGTTATCAGAACTATAAAACAAAAAAAGGAACAATGTTGGAACAATAAAATGGTAGGGGTAAGAACTAACCAGCATGGATCTTCGATAGCGTCCAATTTTTTAATAATTTGCATGTTGTAGCATTGCTTCCGCATATACAGATAGAAACATATGATTGATTACATGACTATGATTATATGAATTCTCTAACCGGTGACATGTCTCCAAGAACATCATATAGTACACAGTTTATACTAAAAATCTTAAAGCAGTGGTTATATATAATTAGCATGTGCAAATCCTCATTACATAATTGCCAATAAGTAACATAAACAAGAAAAGTACCTATACATATTTACATGTTGCTACATGGCTCCATTCACAAAACCGGATTTCCACACGGATGAGTATAACGCCAGTCACACCCAACCATGTAGAGAGGTCAACACGAAAGTCAGCCATCCCTCCCAGAACGACAGACAACACCGTGTTGGATCCTAAATCCGTGTGACAACAAAAAAATAAAAAATAAAATATATAAATTTTCGTAGGTTCATCAATCAGTCCTGTACAATGCCAACTGCACAAGACCTTTTGACAAGGGAAGGCCACATGCGGTCCACACCGTGCTACAGCGTGAACCACAACATAGCCGCCCCAAACCACACTTAATTTAAAATAAAAAATAATAAAATAAAGTAAAATGATTTCATTTTGTGAATGAAGCCAAACAACGCTAGATAAAATGTCTTTTTAAAAAGATTATTTAAATAAATATTTTTATGTCTAAATATTGACAATACATAAATAAGCGGAGCACATGCGAGAATACGAAACATGCAAACCAGGTTAAGAGAATTCATAATTCTATACTTGTTAAAGTGCAAAAGATAAAATCAGGTCCATGATGGTTGTCTACACACGATCAGGACATACAGCATCTAGAGTTAACACAGTACTAGAATGCTGACTCATAAGTTTCCATTTGTAACTAGGCAGAATAATGGCAGGCACTGGCAGGTAAGTACACTTCCAGTTTATAATAAAAAATTAAATAACCCAATCGAAATTTTACTTTAAAAAAGGTGTGAAGGTCTGGACTCTATGATTGTTCCCTGTGCGATCAAATAAATTTTCATGACATGCAGCAGCATCAACGGCAGGATTTAAGGAGTGGTGTATTATCAGGGCAACATGTAGCTTGGCCCGATTCGGCATCACAGGCAGCAGCAGACGTTATGTTAAAAGGCTCAAATGTTACTCAAAATTTTCATGACATGCAGCAGCATCAACATCAGGATTTAAGGAGTGGTGTATTATCTGGGCAACATGTAGCTTGGCCCGATTCGGCATCACAGGCAGCAGCAGACGTTATGTTAAAAGGCTCAAATGTAAGTCAACATTTTTATGACATGCAGCAGCATCAACGGCAGTGTGGCAAAACCAACCTGGCCAATGGGTGCTGGAGAAGCCTTGTTGCCAGCTTCTTGACCCAGGATCATGGCCGCTCTCATCAGCCCATGCTAAACTTAAACCCCATGGTGATTTGACTGTGTTTGCGGCATCTGAGCGCTGTTTGGATATATTGAAAGCTCAGATCCAAGCCATCTAGGGATATGTTAAATGTCTATATTTTCTGTAATGGTTGGGACATTGTATATTTGAATAGTGATGTCTGTCCTATTGTCCCCACGTGTGTATTGGCGACATACCTTTGTCCTGAGAGATAATTGAATGACTCCTCTGTTGTCTCCAGGACAGAAGACATTGTTTAAAACTATGTATTCTCCTGCCTGTGATAATTACATCCACCCATTGTGTAAGGTAAGTGTATCACAGGCAGCAGGGAGAATTTTGTAGGGGAGTGTTTAAACTGTAAAGCTGTAAAGGATTGGCTGCTAGGTTATGTTCTTAGTTCCCAACCAGGATTTCAGAAGTGGTCTATTATCATGGCCACATGTAGCTTGGCCAAATTCAGCAGCACAGGCAGCAGCAGACATTATGTTTAAAGGCATAAATGTAACTCAACAAGTTGAAAACAAATTCATAATTAAAAAATTAAATTAATATATACATGATACAAACTTGACAAAAAATATCGATCAAATAAATATCAATAAATAAATAATAAAAGTAATTCATATAAAGTTAAAAACAGAGGGAACAATTAAAAAACAACAGAGTTTGGGAGGGAGAGCAAAGGAGAGGGATGGACAGGGACCCTTCAGCGCCCTGAACTGACAGCGGGGGCCATGAAGTCACTGCCGATCCAGGACTTATTCATCTTAATGAATGTGAGTCTGTCCACGGAGTCTGTGGACAGACGGGTCCGCTTGTCCGTGACCACCCCACCTGCCGCGCTGAATGCCCGCTCAGACAGTACGCTGGAGTGGGGGCAAGATAGTAACTCCACCGCATACTGAGCGAGCTCACGGCAGGTGTCCAGCCTGGCAACCCAGTACTCCATGGGGTCATCGGTGGTCATACTGTCAGAAGCTCCTACCGACCCCATGTAGTCTGCCACCATGCGGGCCAGCCGCTGGTGGTGACTGATGCTGCTGCTGGTACTGGGTTGCACAGACTGGTAGAAGAGCCTCATCTCGCCCAGAAGGTCACCTGCTCAGCTGGTGCTGCTGGTGCCAGCCGCCTGCTGGGTGAGATGGGCGGGGAGAAATGGAGCTTGAGGCCGAGGCTTTGCCTCTTCCAGCCGGCGGATAAGACAGGCCAGCAATTTTTCAAGACGGACCTGCCTCCGGCTGGCTGGGATGGACTGCTCCAGTTTCCCCTTGCAGCGAGGGTCTAAAAGGGTGGCCAACCAAATGTCTTCTCTCTCCTTAAATTTTTTGATCAGGGGGTCCCTCCTGAGGCATCGCAGCATATCGGCAGCCATGGGGAAGAGCACAGCCCGCTGTGACTCTTCACGACTGCCCGGGACCATGACCTCTTGGTCCTCCTGCTGCTGATGCTGCTGCTCTCGGTTGGAGATGCTCCACCCTCGGACTAACGGTGCCCTCAGCACCGGCTCTCCCTCCTAACCAGGCCCAGACTCCTGGACGTACACTGATTCCTCCTCCTCCTCCTCGTCCTGGGCCTGGTCCTGGTGGAGCATGGTTGACTCTTCATGCTCCACCAAGGCACTCTCCCCAGCTTCGAGCAGGCGATCTAGTGTCCTGTCCAGCAGGAACACTAGGGGGAGCACGTCATTCAGACCGACATGCTCCCCGCTGACCATCTTTGTCGCCTGCTCGAATGGGGCGAGCACGTGGCAGACCTGCTGTATCTGCCCCCACTCCACATTGGTGATGTAGGGGAGTGGGTGTGATGGCCCTGAAGTGCCTAGGTCCAGCAGGTATTCCCTCACTGCTCGTCGCTGCTGCCACAACCTCTCCAGCATGTGGAGGGTGGAGTTCCACCGCGTCACACTGTCCACAATCAGCCTGTGGGGGGGCAGGCTGTTGTCCCTCTGTAGTTTGGACAGGGAAGCGGCGGCAGTAGGGGAGCATCTGAAGTGGCTGGCAATCCTATGTACCCTCAGCACAATGTCACTCAACCCTGGGTACGTACAAAGGAACTTCTGTACCACTAGGTTGAGGACATGTGCCATGCAGGGCACGTGGGTCAGACTGCCAGCATGAAGGGCGGCGATTAGGTTGCTGCTGTTGTCACAGACAAGCATACCTGCTTGGAGCCTTCGGGGTGTCAGCCACTTCTGAACCTGAGCCTGTAGTGTGGACAGAACATCAGGTCCAGTGTGTCTCCGGTTCCCTAAGCTCACAAGCTGGAGCATGGCCTGAAGCTTATATAGCGTCCCTGCCCATGCCTGCTGGTCCAGGCATCCATTGTGAGATGCACCCTGTCACTGACAGCATGATCTAGCGACAGGGATACATTCCGCACAATGTGCTGGTGAAGGGCAGGGACGCCGGTCCTGGCAAAGTAATGGTGGCTGGGGACACGCCATCTGGGTTGGGCCTGCTCCATCATCTGCCTAAATAGATTGCTATCCACCAGATTGTAAGGCAGCAGAGGTACCAGTGCCTCTATTAGAGGGAGCGGGGGAGTGGGAATGAGTTGGTGGAAGGGGTTGGGGTGGCTGCAGTACAGTGGCGGGAGCTGCTGTCTCCTGCACACTGCTGGTGGCACTGTTGCTTTGACCACTCCCGCCAGTGGTTGACTCGGATGTGCTGGTTGAGGGCCGTGGTACCCAGCCGAGCCATAGATCTCCCTTTCCTCACCCTGGCATTGCACAGATTACAGATGCCAACTGTGACATCATCTGCTGCCAGGGTGAAGTAAGCCCAAACAGGCGACTTCCGCACCGACCTCCTGTCAGATGGGGTTGTGCTGGCTTGCGCCTGTTCGGGCTCGGTGCGCACAGGTGGAGCTGGCTGCTGCTGCCTACTCCTGCTGCCATTAGCAGTGGAGCCCCTGACACTGAGCTCCCTGGTGACCTGGCGCACCATTTGCCTCAGGTGCCTACCTTCATCGGTGCTGCCGTCACCTGACAAAGGAGGTGGCACCCATTCCGGGTCACCCTCCTCTTCACCCCCTGATATGTCAGACCCAAGGCCAACCTGTGGTGGACTGATGGGAGCAGCTGACATGGAGCCTCTGACCGGGCTCCGCTGTCCCCTCGCTGGCGCCTGGGTCTGAATAGGTGCAAGGGTTGTGTGGCTAACACCACCCGCAACAGTTGGAAGGGATTTTATAGGGGGATTTGTAGGCCCCTCCTCATCCTTAATCCCTTCCAACAGGTCCTGCCCATCCTCAGGGCTGAACAGTATTTCCGCCTCCTGCATTGCCTCCCCCAAGATGTCCCTCTCAGTCTCAAACTGTTCGAACAAGAGAGGGGACAATTCTTGGGAGCTGGGGGTTGGTTCTACAGGAGGCGGAATGCTGCAGTTGCTGGCAGCCGGGGCAGAGGACTCAGTGGCACTAGAATCGGCCACGAGAGCTAAGACAGCCTCTGCATCCTGTGAAGTAATGGGCCGGCTGCCACTTATGAAAAAGTCACGGATCAGGCGGACACCCTGTCCGTGGCTTGATGAGCGGCCCCGTGCTGGGAGTGGTCCAGCGCGGGAACCAACTCCCCTGTTACCCTGACCACGTCCACGACTCCCTGCACGGCCCGGTACACTCATACTGGGGATTAGGGGAAAACTTTATTGGGGTGGGGACGATGGGTGTAAAATGAAAGGACGAAAACTGTAACACACGACACTAAACAAAACTGACACACAGAGACTACAAGACGGGTTTTTTTAACGTAAGACAGAAAAAACTACACTAAACATGTTAACCTATAAACTTTTTTTTGTAGTTTTTATTGTTTTTAAACCTAAGACAGACACTAACTGACACACAGACAAAAAAAAAATGTTTTTTTTTAACGGAGGCAGACAGAACTAGACTAAACAAAAAACATATAAAACTTCAAAAAAAATTTTTTTCTTTTAACCTGATACAGACACTAACTTAGACTAAAAGACTTTTTAAAATTAACAAATAATGGAAAAAATAAATAAAAATAATGCACTAACTGGACGGACACTAACTGACAGACAAAACAGACAGATAGACCCTACACTATACTATATCACTTACTAACCTAAACTACACGCTGCCCTAAAAAATCTAAACTTTACTATTCCCTAACTGTAGCCCTATTACCTAACCTAAACTATCAAGCACTATCTATCTATCTATCTATCTATCTATCTATCTATCTATCTATCTAACAGCTACCTACCTAACTCGATGCCCTACACTTAACCCTGCACTGAACCCTATCTGCTACACTAGGCCCTAATACTAACTATATTTTTCTCCTAACTAAAATTATTTCGACCCTATCAGCTATAAAACTAAACTACACTATTCCCTAATCACTACCTGAAACTAACTAACTAGAATATTATAAATTAAATCCAGATAATAATAAATCGCACAGCAGACAAAATAGCACAGCTCCAAGCTCCAACAAATCCAACACCACAAAATGGCTGCTGGGTGATGTCGTCACTTATATAGTGAAGGGGTAGTCTAGTTTCCTATTGGTTGCTAGGGATGTTGCTAAGTTGTGACAAAGCCTTCTCATTGGCTATTCAAGCTAGGAGAAGGGAGGGAAAATTATAATGATGAGTTACCTCATACACTGTAGAAAAAAAATAAAACAAATTTGCATGGAGAATATATCACTATATTCTACATATTCGAAAATTCTAACAAACAAAACCTGTATGAAAATAGCTTGATGCCCCTACGCGATTACAAAAATGCAAATATTGTATTCTAAATGATTCTAATTACTGAATACTGATGTATAATTTTCCTCTTTACTGTATTTTATGTCATGCGAAAAATCGGCAATTACATATGCGCGTGAATCGGATCGCATAAGGGCAGTATACTATTAGGTTGGCTTGCTGGGTCGAATAGACGAAGATAAAGAGAATAGCGAATATAGTGCTATATTCGCAATATTCGTCTATTCGTGTAAACCAACCAAGAAATGAACCCAATATCATACTGCCCTTATGCGGTGCGATTCACGCGCATATGTAATTGCCGATTTTTCGCATGACGTAAAATACAGTATACTACATAAAGAGGGAAATTATACATCAGTAACAATTCTCATTACTGATTTATAATTGTCCTCTGTATGTAAGATAGTTTGTGTCATGCGAAAAATCGGCAATTACAAATGCGCGTGAATCGGATCGCATAAGGGCAGTATACTATTAGGTTGGCTTGCTTGGTCGAATATAGAGAAGATAGCGAATATACTGCTATATTCGCAATATTCGTCTATTCGAGTAGACCAAGATAACCCATTGAATGAACACAATATCATACTCTCTTATGCGGTGCGATTCACTCGCATATGTAATTGCCGATTTTTCGCATGACACAAACTATCTTACATGCAGAGGACAATTATAAATCAGCAATGAAAATTGTTACTGTGATGTATAATTTGCCTCTTTATGTAGTATACTGTATTTTACGTCATGCGAAAAATCGGCAATAACATATGCGCGTGAATCGGATCGCATAATGGCAGTATACTATTAGGTTGGCTTGCTGGGTCGAATAGACGAAGATAAAGAAAATAGCGAATATAGTGCTATATTCGCAATATTTGTCTATTCGTGTAAACCAACCAAGACAACCCATTGAATGAACCAAATATCATACTGCCCTTATGCGGTGCGATTCACGCGTATATGTAATTGCCAATTTTTCGCATGACGTAAAATACAGTATAATACACAAAGAGGCAAATTATACATTGCAGTAACAATTCTTATTACTGATTTATAATTCTCTGTATGTAAGATAGTTTATGTCATGCGAAAAATTGGCAATTACATATGCGCATGAATCGCACAGCATAATGGAAGTATACTATTAGGTTCATTTAATGGGTTGTCTTGGTCGACTCGGTCATAAGATAGATAAGAAGCAAGCCAACCATTAGGAACTCACCTCTAAGTTGAATTCGCATTGCGATTAATATAACCTTTAATACTCGCATAGCGAATTCAACTTAGAGCTGGGTTCCTAAAGGTTGGCAATGGCTTGCTAGAATATTACGATTATAACGAATTCACAAATATAGCACTATATTCACAATCTTCGTTATATTCCAGCAAGTAGCAAGTTCAACCAGCCATTAGGAGCTCAGCTCAAAGTTTAATTCGCGATGCGAACATATACTCGCATCGCGAATAAAACTTTGAGCTGAGCTCCTAACGGTTGCATTGCTATAATTGACGAAGATTGAGGATATAGCTCTATATTCTCAATCATCTTCTAGCAACAACCATTAGGAACCCAGCCCTAAGTTTAATTCGCGATGCGAACATATACTCGCATTGAGAATTAGCGTCAGAGTTGGGTTGATGGATTCCCATTAAAAATGAAAACATGATTCCTTCCTGCTTAAGTTGCTTGTGGCCCAATGACTCATTGACCCACAAGAAGGAAGCAGGGACAAGTCATGTTTTCGCCTTTCAGATATTGGAAAAATGGCGAATATTCGAATTAGCGAATATATATCATCATATTCTAAATATTCGCGAATTATTGAAGTTGCGATGTTCGCGATAAAAGTTCGCTATTCGAATATTCGCGCTTAACACTATTATTCACTTTAGAAAAAAGACGACTAAGGGGAGATCTAATAACTATGTACAGTTGTGTTCAAAATTATTCAACCCCCAATGCTGTAAAGGGTTTTAGGGAATTTAGTGTACATTTGTAATTGTGTTCAGAATGAAATCTTACAAGGACTTTATAAAGAACCAAATGCAACTAAAATGACATCAATTGTTTTTGTAATACAGTATTAAATGTTTTTTTTTGTGATTTCTTCATTGACACAATTATTCAACCCCTTAAAGACTACCACTCTTAAGAACAGAGGTTCATTCAAGTGTTTTCGATCAGGTATTGAAAATACCTGTGGATGTCAAGGAGCAGCAATCAAGCATAATAAGCGCCAATTAGGCAGATGTAAAATGACTGTGATACTCAGCTCCTTCTAGACATTTACTGGTGTGTTTACAAACATGGTGAAGTCAAGAGAATGGTCCAGGAAGACAAGAGAAGAGGTGATTTCTCTTCATAGGAAGGGCAATGGCTATAAGATTGCAAAGATGTTAAACATACCAAGAGACACCATAGGAAGCATCATTCGCAAATTCAAGGCAAAGGGCACTGTTGAAACGCTACCTGGTCGTGGCAGAAAGAAGATGTTGACTTCGACTGCTGTGCATTACCTGAAGAGCAAAGTGGAGAAAAGTCCCCGTGTGACTGCTGAGGAACTGAAAAAAGATTTGTCAGATGCGGGTACTGAAGTTTCAGCTCAGACAATAGGGCGCACACTGCGTAATAAAGGCCTCCATGCCAGAACTCCCAGGCGCACCCCCTTGCTGTCTCCAAAGTCGACTGCAGTATGCCAAAAGTCATGTGGACAAACCACAAAAGTTTTGGGATCGTGTTCTGTGGACTGATGAAACAAAATTAGAACAGTTTGGGCCCATGGATCAACGCTATGTTTCGAGGAGGCCTATGAAGAAAAGAACACCTTGCCTACTGTGAAGCATGGCGGGGGGTCAATCATGCTTTGGGGCTGTTTTGCTTCTACAGGTACAGGGAAGCTTCAGCGTGTGCAAGGTACCATGAATTCTCTTCAGTACCAGGAGATATTGGATGAAAATGTGATGCAGTCTGTCACAAACCTGAGGCTTGGGAGACGTTGGACCTTTCAACAGGACAATGATCCCAAACATACCTCCAAGTCCACTAGAGCATGGTTCCAGATTAAAGGCTGGAACATTTTGAAGTGGCTATCGCAGTCACCAGACTTAAATCCGATTGAGAACCTCTGGTGGGACTTAAAGAATGCAGTTGCAGCGCGCAAGCCTAAGAATGTGACTGAACTGGAGGCTTTTGCCCATGAAGAATGGGCGAAGATACCCGTAGATCGCTGCAAGACACTTGTGTCAAGCTATGCTTCACGTTTAAAAGCTGTTATAACTGGAAAAGGATGTTGTACTAAGTACTAAGATGGAATGTCACTTGGGGGTTGAATAAAACTGATAACGATGTGAGCACAGAAAAGACATTTGTGGTTATTTCATTATAAATGTTATGTTATATTTGTCTGACTTACAAGTGCCTCTTTCATTTAATTGTAAACAAGATGACTGAAATGATCAAAATCAATGTCAAACTGGCCAAAACACTCAATTTCAGTGGGGGTTGAATAATTTTGAACACAACTGTATAAATATATCAGGCGTCAGAACAGAGATCTCTCCCATCATCTATTTATCCCCAGGACTGTGACTGTGACGAGGGGACGTCCTCTGCGTCTGGAGGAAAGAAGGTTTGTACACAAACATAGAAAAGGATTCTTCACGGTAAGAGCAGTGAGACTGTGGAACTCTCTGCCTGAGGAGGTGGTGATGGTGAGTACAATAAAGGAATTCAAGAGGGGACTGGATGTATTTCTGGAGTGTAATAATATTACAGGCTATAGCTACTAGACAGGGGTCGTTGATCCAGGCAGTTATTCTGATTGCCTGATTGGAGTCGGGAAGGAATTTTTTTCCCCTTTGGCTTCTGCCTCACAGGGGTTTTTTGCCTTCCTCTGGATCAACTTGTAGGAAGCAGGCCGAACTGGATGGACAAATGTCTTTTTTCGGTCTTATATACTATGTTACAATGTTACTGTAGACAGAGAAATACAAATTTTCAGCAGTACACTAGCCCATAGATAATGAATTTTTTACAGTACACACTGTATTGGCTTTCTGTAGTGTACTGTAGACAAATAAATACAAATTTTAGGCTCTACAGTAGGCCACATATAAAAATTACATTATCTCTGGGCTAGTGTAGTGCCGAAAATCAGTATTTTTCTGTGTCCAGTACTGTCCTGCATCAGAAAACGGTGTCTTTAGCGGAAAAAGTAAAACAATCTGTGCCACATCTACAGAAAAAAACATTAATATGAAAAAGGCGAGCACAAAGGGAGGGGGAAGTGGGCGTGATTCTGATGGTGCAAGCAGAGGCAGTGGCCCTGGGCATGATGCTGATGGGGCAAGCAGAGGCGGTGGCCCTGGGCATGATGCTGATGGTGCAAGCAGAGGGCGTGGCCCTGGGCGCAATGAAACTATGCCTGCTGCCAGTGCACCAGAAAAAACTTAAAAATCCACCTTACCTAGCTTCATGTCGAACTTAGCTGGGAGGTGCTGGACAACACTGTCCAAGTTGGACCAGTGCAAACTGGTGGTCGGTTGGATTGCAGAAGATAATTCTTCCAGTCGGTTAAGCACCACCCTCTCTTCCACAAAGTCCAGTCTCTGCAGCCAAGAGTATGGTCAACCGAATCCTCACTCTGATCCTCCTTCCTCCCACCATGTCGCGTCTGGCCAAACAAGTGATCCCACACTCGGATATTAACATGACCTCTTTTCATCGCCAGTACTTGGTTTGGCTCTCTCACCAAGCATGCTTGAAGAGGTACATGAGATATTGTGCCCTGATTCCCAAACTCTTGAGCCTTCACAGTCTCAAGAAGATGATGATGGTGAACCACAATCATTCGTTCATGAGGTGGAGGATGATGAGACACAGTTGCCAATCACTGAAGTGGAGGTTAGGTCAAGTCAGGAGGATGAGCAGTGTGAGAAAGTGGAAGAGGAGGTATTGAACGATGAGGACAGCAGAACACATGGGGAGGGATCCGTAGCACTGGAACAGTCTGGAAGAGGTAGTGGGGGGGCAAAAAGGAGACGTCGGCCCACACCAAACAGGCCCGCAACCGTTATACCGAGCACCCCCATGCTTAAATCTACCTTGCCAAAGGGGTAGGTGTTCCACAGTATGCCGCTTTTTTGAGGAAAGCGCAGACGACAAAAGAGTCGTAGTTTGCAACCTGTGCCATACCAAAATGAGCCAGGGTGTGAAAACTAGCAACCTCACCACCATCAGAATGATTCGCCACATGGCATCCAAGCACCCTAATAAGTGGGCCGAATGCCTGGGTCAACACTCGACGTCTGAGGGTCCCACCACTGCCTCCACTTCCTATGTGTTACATCCTGCTAGCCAATCCCCTGTTGAAGGCACAGGCCCGGATGCCTTTCACCCTGCACCTGGACCTTCGCATGAACCGTCAGCAACAACATCCACTTCCCTGTCCCAGTGCAGCGTCCAAATGTCGATAACACAGGCATTTGAACACAAGCGCAAATAAAACAGGCCAGAGCACTGAATGCGCAACTTTTGAAATTACTGGCCCTTGAAATGTTACCATTTAGGCTTGTGGACACTGAGGCCTTCTGCAGCCTGATGTCGGTGTCTGTCCCTCAGTAAGCAGTCCCCAGCCGCTACTATTTTTCACGGTGTGCTATGCCTGCCCTACACCACCATGTGTCCCATAACATCACCGGTGCCCTGACCAATGTACTCACTGGGAAGGTCCACCTCACCACAGATACATGGACAAGGGTATAAGGGACCAGATCGAGCTGTGGCTCTCGCCACTCAACCTAGAAACAGGCATGGTTGTGTCCGACAATGGCCGTAACTTGGTGTCGGCTTTGGAGCTCGGCAACCTGACACACATTCCATGCCTAGCCCACTTGTTAAACTTAGTGGTTCAGCGGTTTATCAAAACCTACACCAATTTGCCGGAGCTACTAGTGAAGGTGCGCCGCTTGTGTGCTCATTTCCGTAATTCGTCCACAGCTTCAGCCGGTCTGTCAACGCTGCAGCAGTGCTTGCGGCTTCCAGCTCACCGACTGCTGTGAGACGTGAGCACGAGGTGGAACTCTACGTTCTACATGTTGGCCAGGCTTTGTGAGCAGCAGAGGGCAGTTGTGGAATACCAGCTGCAACATGGACGTCGCCTTTCAAGTCAACTACCACTATTCACAAGCGAGGAGTGAGCATTGATGTCAGACCTATGTAAGGTTTTAAAAAAACTATGATGAATCCACACAGATGGTTAGTGGCGATAATGCTATTATCTGCATAACTATCCCACTGCTGTGTCTACTCAAACGATCGCTGCTCACAATTAAGGAGGATGCTTTAAATGTGGCAGACAAGGTAATGGGGGAGGAGATGACACAGGGTGATAGCCAGATGTCCCCCAGTTCGTCTTCTCAGTGCGAATTGGGCCATGCTACAGAGGCTAGTACCCATGGAACTTTAATTCCATCTGTTCAGCGTGGATGGGCAGAAGAGGAGGAGGAGGATGAGGAGATGGAGAGTAATCCTAATGTCGACATCAACGTCTTGCCCGTTGGTACTCTGGCACACATGGCTGACTTCATGTTAGCTGCCTTTCCCGCGACCCTCGCGTTATACGCATTTTAGATAACACGGATTACTGGGTGTTCACCTTCTCGACCCCCGCTACAAAGAGAACTTATCATCTATCATTCCTGTGGTGGAGAGGATGAGTAAAACGGTGCAATACCAGAAGGTACTTGTTGACAGATTGCTCAAAAATTTTCCACCTGACAATGCAGCCGCCAGAGTCTGTACTTACTTAGGCAACCGAGGAAGGCAGACAAGGGGAATACACAGTAGTTCCAACAGAGGCAGGGCAACACTTTCCAAGGCATGGGACACTTTCATTACACCCTGCCAGCAACCTCACCCTGAATCGCGGTCTAGGGCTACAAGGAGGGAAAAGTTTTGGACGATGGTGAAGGAATACATTGCAGCATACATCAGCATCCTAAATAATCCCTCAGTGCCTTACAACTACTGGGTGTCCAAGCTGGACACGTGACATGAACTTGCACTCTACGCCTTGGAGGTGCTGGCCTGCCCTGCTGCCAGCGTATTGTCTGAACGTGTATTTAGTGCTGCTGGTGGCATTATAACCGATAAGCGTATCCGCTTGTCCACTGACAATGCTGACAGGTTGACTCAGATCAAAATGAACAAGGCCTGGATTGCCCCTGACTTCTCCACTCCACCAGAGGAAAGTTGAGCTAATGAGGAACAAAAACTCATTTTAAATATATGCTTTATAATGTACTCAATCCACAAGATTGAGATTTTCTTACCCTTATCACTGCAAAAAAAAGGGAATATATTTGAATCTTGTTTTCTCATCTGCCTCCTCCTCCGCCTCCTCTTCCATACAGAATATATATGCCCTCACTACAATGTTTTGTAGGGTACGCTAGGCTTCAGGCCCTCACCTCCAATGCTTCATACCGTCTGCTCACCTGTAGCCCATCACTGCAATGATTTATGGGGTTCGCTAGGCTTTAGGCCCTCACCTCCAATGCTTTATAAGGTCTGCTCACCTGCAGCCCATCACTGCAATGATGTATGCGGTTCGCTAGGCTTCAGGCCCTCACCTCCAATGCTTTATAAGGTCTGCTCATCTGTAGCCCATCACTGCCATATTTTATGGGGTTCACTAGGGTTCAGGCCATCACCTACCATACTTTATTATGTCTGCTCACCTGTAGGCCATCACTGCAATGATTTATGGGGTTCGCTAGGCTTCAGGCCCTCACCTCCAATGCTTTATAAGGTCTGCTCACCTGTAGCCCATGAATGCAATGTTTTAAGGGGTTCTATAGGCTTCAGGCCCTCACCTCCAATGCTTTATACCGTCTGCTCACCTGTGGACCATCACTGCAATGTTTTATGGGGTTCGCTCGGCTTCAGGCCCTCACCTCTAATGTTTTATATGGTCTGCTCACTTGTAGACCATCACTGCAATGTTTTATTGGGTCCGCTCACCTTCAGGGCCTCAACTATAATGTTTTAGACGGTAACCAGCACGCCCTTGCTCCAAATGTTTTTGAGGGTCACCAGTAGGGCATCAATGATAATTTTTCAAGGGTGTGTATGATGCCCTCCTTTATGTGTAATAAAGGGTGTATTGGAGTGCCGGTTCCTTGTAATTTTTGCCAGCCCTTTCACTTAGTGCATAGGCTTTATGAGTGCAGCAGTGTACCTGAACAATTGTAGCACCATGTGAATGAGGCCCTCCTTTATGTGACATACAGGCTGTATCGTAGTGCTTCTTCCTTGTAATTTTTGGCAGTATTTGCACTGCATATACAATTGAATATTTAGGAAAGAATGTTTCCTAATAATTTTACCTCTAAAAATGTTTTCATTTGTTTTTATTTTTGAGGGGGAGGGATTTTGGGCGTGATTTTTTCACTATGTAAAAGTGGCGGACAACTGCGAAAATATGGCTCCCAGCAGGACATTGGAGTCCAAGATGCACTCAGACATGGTCCCCATGCTGTTCCAGATCCATTTCGGTGCTGTTTCTGTCACTTTCTGACCTTTTCCAATGGACTAGGCACCCTCCCCTCATCCAAGCAGGGGGTGCCTGGTTGTCTCCCATTGACTTCCATTATACTCGGGTGCTCGTCCGAGCGCACAAATATCGCCATGTGTTCGGACTGAGGACCTGAACACCCAAACACTTTGGTGCTCGCTCATCACTACTGAGCAGTCAACAGCTCCTCTCTTGTCAAATATGCCTGATGTCCCCAGTACTTTTGAGCCCGTCACTCAATGCTGGTGTGTCTCCACAGCGCTATGCACAGGAGAAGTTTGTATGGGGGGAGTTGCCGAAGATGACAATCTCTGGTGGGGTGGCATGTGAGATTGTGGAACAGCTCTTCCTGTATAATGCTTGTGCATAATGGAACTTTAGGATTATCATTTTGCATTTTGGCCACAAGGTTCTCAGTTACAGGTAAGTTACTGCTGGATTTAAATATGCAAAGGAGAGGATGACTCATGCTGTTGCTGCTGCTGGAAAAAGAAAAAGCTGACATTGTGAAAGGACTGGTTGTGTGAGACTGAATCTGGTTCCATCCTGGTGTCCAAGTGTCCTGGAGTGATCGGGGACACAGTGGAGGGGGACTAGTGGTTGTCCTTCACCTAGATTCTACTCTTAGGAAGAGGGATTGCTCCAGGAGGACAGTTTACAGAGTTTGAAGAGAAGTTTAACTGCCAAGGTAGGCTGCATGAGTACTAAGGGCCTGGTGATCATCTCAGTTAAATGTCATCCTCTGACACAGAACGGACACAGGTCAGTAAATCCTTTTACTTATCGCATTATATTTGTGGTGCCTGAAGCATCAGAGAATAAGTCTAGACCTGCAATTAGTTATTTAGTTAGATAGGACTTGCATGTTGGCAGGCCTCACAGAGTTGTTCTGCGGCACAGTATTTGCTTGCAGGCTCTTCTGTGTGCGCCATCGGCTAGGTTTGTCCTCTCTATTGCGGCACAGTATTGACTTGCAGGCTCTGCTGTGCGTGCCACCGTGATAGGTCTGTCCAATTGGACAGGGACAGTGACTGTGGGCCCTGGGTATAAGATATTCGGTACACATTCATATTGTTGTGTTTATATTACTGTTCTAGTAAACTTTCTGTTTTTGCACAAAACTATGTGTTGTTGCTTTCCTTATCTGTGACTTCGTTGTATCCTGGGAGTCCCTCCCCAGTTCACGGTCTTACACAGAGATGAATAGATCTCTGCAAGCTCTAGAGAATAAGAGAATCAGATGAAGAGAAAGAGAAAGAGAGGAAGATAAAGGAAAACTTAGAATCTGCATGTTCAAGCATAGGAGTCAGCAAGGTAACCTGCTACTAAAGCCATTCAGACTTTTCTGCTGTGAGGGACACCATTAAGAGACCTTTCCCTTCACATTTGGACACATCCTTACCAGATGTGGCATCAAAACCCTGTATCCCACATTGGACACTACAGTTATTATTGCCAAGGTATTGTTGCTAGCCAGAGATTTACTGAGAGATACTTTAACTAGATAGTGTGGGAAAAAAAGCCATAACTCCCATCCTTAGCCAAATCTATACATTGCTATCTGGGAGTGAATTGCACAGTGGACAGTTGGAACTGTGTCTGCTATAGTTGGATGTACTGCAACTCCCATTTTTCACTACAGTAAATTTAGTAAAGATCACTGGCCTGTTTTTCCGACTCCTACACCATACGCTGGCCATTGCATTCTACACCCCCTGCCTTGCACACATAGAGACACTTAACATCATGGGCACCCCAACTACCATTAGGCAGGAGACCCAGAACCCTGGAGTGCCCCATGGGAAGAAAGGTGGTGCCTTACATTGAGTGCATGGCCCTAAGGAACAATGGTATGAGGAAAGCCACTGTGATTGACTGAGACAGCTGAGCCACTACCACTCACATCCTTTGCTCCGGTTCCTCCCAGGCCCCTGCAAAAATAGATTTTACAAAGAAAAGCCATAAATTCAGTCTAACATGGTGGGCCATTGCAGATAATCTTCCCTTTCTGGCTTGTACAAGAGGTTTCCAAGTAGTGGGCCCCCCATTATTACTTCCATATGCCCTTAATTAATTATATGAACAGGTTGCCTTCATGAGAAATTCCAAAGATAGGTCATCAACATCAGATTGGTGGAAGGCTGTGAGGCTGTGAGAGTTGGGGTGCATCTACAGTACTAAGTAAAAGGCAGGTGCAGTGACCCAGATGACTGCTAAAAGTTAATTGTTTTCAAGAGTTAAATGTAGTGAATTAAAGTTATCTGAGATATTGGTGGCATATCACTAGAATATGCCACCAGTATCAGATAGGTCAAGGCACTAAGGTGAAGGTGCATTAAGGGGGCGTACCTACTGTGAGGGAGAACTAAGGGGGTATAACTAATGTGATGGGGTACAAAATGGACTGACTAATGAAAGGGGCTTTTAGGAAGCATAACTACTCTGTGGGGGCACTCATTAAGTTCATGCACTGGTCCCACCAATGTATTAAAGAGGTTTTCCTCTGGATAGGCCATTGGCATTACAATGGGGAGCCCCACCATCAGCAAAGCTTCTCACAGCTTTGCCTATGCAATGTGATGTCACGTTCAGTCGTTCATGAGTCACATGGCCCAGTCACAGCTTAGCCCCATTGAAGTGAATGGGCCAGCACTGCAATACAGAGCACAGCCGCTGTACAATGTACAACACTGTGTTTGTTAGCTGAGAGAAGGCTGTGTCGCTAGTGCGAGCATTGATGCCTTCTGCAACAGCTTATTGGTGGAGGTCCCTGGTGTCAGACCCCTGCTAATCAGATACTGATGACCTATCCACAGACCTCTCTATATTTACTGCTATGAGACTTTATAGCTGAGTGAATGTGGTCAGCTATTTTAGAGAAATCCGGTAGAGGTGAACAGAGGGTGGTTGTGCATGTGTGGCTACTCTCCCTTCAGTTTATGGGCCCTGTTCTGGAGATACTGTAGGAGCAGGCTCTAGAGGTGGGGCCCCCACCTATCTGATATTTGTGGCATATCCTAGTGATATGTCACAAATGTTGAGATGGTAATACCCCTTTAACTATAATTTTGGGACATGGTGAAAATAGTCTTAGGTATATAAACAAGGTAAATAGGAAGCCAGACAGGATACCAGAATACCATAAATCTGTAAGATTACCTTGGAGAGTTGATTAAGAACATCTTCTGGGAAATAGCATTGATGTTTTCAGTAATTGGAGAGATGGATAACACTTGTAACTAGTGAAGAACTTCAGCATTGCTCTCAGTTATGATGAGTTGCACAGTTATAAGAATGTAATTGGTCTTACTTGAGTCTAATTGTGTTACTACAGCACAGCAAAGTTCAGATATAACACAGGATTCATTATGTAAAGTGATTTTCTTAACCATCGAAATTCAATTATATGTATTATTCTATCATTTGCTGGGATTAAGTCCAAAACAGTTTGATTCTGATTTCTCCAGGGAAACAAACTTGCATTAAATCCAGAAACTCTACTTTGTTTCTGCAGATTGATTCCATTACCAGTGACAGTGTGACAAAATACACACAACGAGAATTGCATTACTTCAAAATAATACAAATATGTCAATAATATGAATTCTGCAGCTGCAATTTTAATATAAAAAACAGACAGAGTATGGCCACACAGAGAAGCCACGCTGTGGTTGGGATGCGGTTGCCATGTGGTTAAGAACTGTGCAGCTGCATAAATCACAGTAACTTCATATTAACTGATGAAATCCGCGTTTTCTGTCTTCATGGTTATTGGACAAATGGTATCCTGCATTAACAATGAAATTTGAATAAAGAATGCAGTTCTAATTAGTTAACCCCTTCCTCTGTATGCATTTGGGGCCTTAGTGACCGAGCAATGTTTTATTTTTATTTTTTGCCTTTCAAGAGATATAACTTTTTTTTTCTATCAATGCAGCGATATGGGGGCTTGTTTTTTGTGGGGCAAGTTATAGTTTTTTACTGGTACCATTTTAGGATACACATAACTTACTTATTTACACATAACACATAACTTACTTATTTACTGTGAACAAGGCAGTCATAGCAGAGCTGGAGAGGGTTCAGAGGGGGGCAACTAAAGTAATAACTGGAATGGGGCAACTACAGTACCCTGAAAGGTTATCAAAATTAGGGTTATTTACTTTAGAAAAAAGACAACTGAGGTGAGATCTAATAACTATGTATAAATATATCAGGGGTCAGTACCGAGATCTGTCCCATCATCTATTTATCCCCAGGACTGTGACTGTGACGAGGGGACATCCTCTGCGTCTGGAGGAAAGAAGGTTTGTACACCAACATAGAAAAGGGTTCTTCACGGTAAGAGCAGTGAGACTGTGGAACTCTCTACCTGAGGGGGTGGTGATGGTGAGTACAATAAAGGAATTCAAGAGGGGACTGGGTGTATTCTGTAGTAATATTACAGGTTATAGCTACTAGAGAGGGGTCATTGATACTTATTTTTATTATGTCTTTTTGGTAAGTATGGTAAAAAATTGCAATACCACCACTGAGTTTTTACATTCTAAATTTTGTGACATTCACTTTGAGACATAAATAATTTTATTCCTTTAGGGCTCTTTCACACGAGCACATGCCGTGCAGGTAATCCGCTGCGTGAAAGAGAGCCAAGCCCCGCTGAGATGGACAGCAGAGACACAGAGCATTAAGATGATTGATAATGCTCTGTGCCTCTCTGTGACATTTTTACTACAAAATCACAGTGATATAAAGTTGTCACCGTGATTTTGTAATAAAAAGATCACAGAGAGGCAAAGAGCATTATCAATAATGTTAATGCTCTGTGCCTCTGCTGTCCAGAACGGGGCTTGGCTATCTTTCACGCAGAGGATTACCCGCATGTCATCCACTCGTGTGAAAGAGCCCTTACTCTCTGTGTTGGTACGATTTACTTTTGTGGTGTAAAGAGGTCACAAATTTTGTCGCACTCTATTTGTGCTGCAAAATGTACAACATTTTCCCCCTTTTTTTAAGTTGGAGATTTTTTTTAAATAAAACTTTATTTCACTCTTATTTTTGCCACTTATTAGTCCCACAAGGGGACTTTGATATGCGATCCTTTGATCGCTTCCATGATACACTGTAATACTAATGTAGTACAGTGTATTGTACTGTCTGGAGCATACTGACAGGCACTATTATGGTGCTCCTCTAGAACAGATTGATAGGCATACACTACAGGCAGGCTGGGGGACCTTTATCGCCACCGTCTTTCATGAGAAGACATAGGTAGCAGAGGTAGCAGTTTCCCTCTAAACTATTTAGATGCCACAGTTGCTATTTACAGTGGCATATAAGGGGTTAAACAGCCTGATATGTGCTTCTTCCAATCTGGGTCATTAGAGCTGGAGCCCAGCTGTCATGTGAAAGCTGAGCTCCTGCTCTCCGCTGCAACGCCTCTTCTATGCTGCTGTAAAAAGGTAGCATCTAGAATAAGGCCTGTTTATGACCACTGTAAAAATATGTATCGGCAGTCAGGGTTAATATATATGATGCTGCTGTGGCTCGTGGTACTCAGCCACAAGGCAGCTGCATTTCAACCACATCGCAGCTCCTCTGTGTGGCCATTCCCTTAGGATACGTGTGTCTACACAGAATAGGGCAGATTTACTAATCCTGGCTGATAATTAGAGGGGTTGTCCGCTTTCTTTATATTACAGACCCATCCTCAGGGTCAAGGTTCAGAAGACCATTCCATATACAGGACATAACAACGGCATAATTTAAAGTGCATTTACTTCTTCAGATAAAGTGCATCATCACAGTTTCACAACACGAGTTCATATACATTATCCATAGCAATTGAAAAGGGATCAGAAGGGTCAGTTAAGGAGGAGACAGTTAAAGGGGTTGTCTGGTTTCTGATATTGATGAGCTATCCTATAAGTGAATTGGACAGAGGAGTTGTAATTTCACCTGCAATCAGGAGCGCTGCATTCTTTTCAAACAGCTGATCTGCGGGGATGCTGGGAGTCGGACCCCAGTTGATCTGATATTGATTACCTATCCTGAGAATAGGTCATCGATATCAGAAACCGCACAACCCCTTTAAGGGGCAGTCATTTAGGAGTGCTACAAAAGGACAGGACACCATTTTCTGTCTGACCTATGTTAATGGTAACATAAATAAGAAAAAAGGCAGTCACTGAAATGATAGAAAATAATAGTATATGAGTAGAAAATGGCCTTAGGCCTTTATTAACATATTAAGCAGAATGCAAAATTTTCCATACATTTACAGTGTAGTTTGTATCCTATTGGATTATATGTGTTGCAGAAATGTTAGAACAAATTTCTTATCACAAAAATGCGACTACCAGTGAAGCAAATGTTCAGAGATGATTACGTTACCTAGATATGTTGTAGGAATATGTTTACTTGTTCTTTATAATTCCACATTGTTAATAAAGACTACACCTATCAGTGAGGCAAATGTATAGATAACAATAATTATACAAACAATGAAAACGTATGATTATTTTACTTTCCCTCAACTTGTAATTGATGATGGAATTTTCTTTTTCTTTTCTGTTATCATGTTAAGATAACAGATTGTATCATATATAATTGTAAAATCAATAAAAAGATTGTTGCAAGAAAATAATAGTATAGGTGAATTGGGGGACATATTGTAATACTCCCCCACTAGTGATGACAGACAGAATTACAATACTATAAAATACACCAGGATATTATTTAGTGCAGTAGTCGGATCTGATCTCTCAACTGTAAGCCTGAATTCTATTCAGAGTATAATCTTTGCAATATTTTAGATATTTGGAACTGTTCTTAATAAAAAAAAAAAATCTTCAAAACCTCCATTCCTGGACCACTGTGCAACGTGACCTTGCACATATGTACTTAATACAATGAAGGTGAAATAGTCTCCCAGTAACATCACATCCATATGGTCACATAAAATTATCACATGGTTACATTACCGATAGTGTTGATCACAAATTTTCGAATTGCGAATTTTAATCGCGAATATCGGCACTTCGAGAATTCGTGAATATTTAGAATATCGCAAAATATATTCGCAATTGCGAATATTTGTTTTTATGCGAATTTTTTATATGCAAATTTTCACAAGCAAGAAAATAACGTCATTATTTTCTGATAGCAAAAATCTGCATAAAAATTTGCATAAATTTGGATAAAATTTGCTTAAACTGGCATTTAAAAAATACCATGCGGATTTCTATGCAAATTAATGCGAATTTTTATGCGAATTTTCGCAATCAAGAAAATCATGACGAGATTACGAATTTTCGAATACATGGCGAATATTCGCCCAAATATTCACAAAATATCGCAAATTCGAATATTGCCCCTGCCGCTCATCACTAATTACCGAATAGCTAAAAACAATTATTGGATTGTGCAGCCATATGATAATGTACACAATACCATATATCACTAAGCTCTCCTGTGGCGCAAATCTGCATTGACAGGCAAACATCAACATTACTTGTCTTGTAAGTTTACTCAGCCCCCCAGAGACTAGAGCCACGCTCCTGGCTAACATTTATAAAGTGGGATATTGTGCCCTTATGAGCTCAACATCTCTCTAAATGGAGTTGCTGAGAAAAAAGTAGAAAAATGTAAGAGGATGGGGGTTTAAAAGTGAGGTATATCTTTATATAGCAAGGGGCCTTTCAGGAGTGAACTCATAGTAACATAAACTGTGAAATAACTGTTCTTGAGCATTTTTTCTTAGAACTTTGAGCCATTCCTCTGTTATTCATCCTGGAAATGTATATATAAATTAACAACTAAGGGTTACCATTCTCCTTATCAACAGAGTGTATCCTTATAAGGTCTGACACTGTCAGCACTGATTGGACATTGTCAGAGTAAATAGAGATTGGCACCTTCAAAAAAAGGCAATGTTATTACCCAAATTTCAATTTATTAATTTATTTCCAAAAGTAAAAATATGAACAATATAATACAGTAATGTAAAAAAAAATTACTCTGAAATATTTTATAGGGATTCGGAATACATGCATTTACTAAGACAAACTTGTAAGTAGAGCTAAAAATTCCTCTTTAAAACAAACAAAAAAATGTCTTATTTTATTTATTTAAAAAAAGTACAGATGTGTCCAGCCAATTTCTGCAAGTTTTCTTAAAGGAGGTTGTCCCCAGAAAAATAGTCTTAATTTTTTAAACCAGCCCCTGGATCTGAATACTTTTGTAAATGCATATAATTATAAATTTAGTATAGCAACTGAGTTATTCCCTGAACTCTGTCTGTACATCGCCACCTGCTGTTTGCTCTTTTTTTTTTATAAATTTTTTGTCCAGCTCACTGAGATGGAAGCACATGCTCAGTTCCATCCTTCAACTGCCATCTGCTGCAGCTAAAAGGACTCATATCATAAGAAAGGACATGCCCCCTGAGCTCGCAGCTTGAAGTAAACGTAGTAGGAGTAATGAATGGGCAGATCTCTGGATCCATGTGAGGAACAGGGCTGGTTGTAAGAAAGAGATTGTCATGAACTGTATGATTAATTTCAACTACCAAAAAATAGGTACACAAAATTCCCTTAAAATATAGCTTTTATTTAATTTACAATATAAAATAATTCATTACCATAAATTGGGGAAACAAATAGATGCGCTATACAATTCCCAAATTGGTAGTTGAAATTGATTGAGTGGGGTACACCCCATTATGCTAAAAAAAAGTACTGACAGTGTTTTGAGTTGAATAGTGATTTGTTCTGTGTTTTGTTCACAGTTTACTGCTGATATGAATCTAGGGGCCAGAGAAGCAACATGGCTGTCGAAGGCAAATGATATTTTTAGTAGGGAAAGAAATTTGGTTTTTAATGAAGCTACACTACAGAAAAAGGAACAAATGAAACAATATAAAACCCTGTGCCATAAAAAGGTCAAAATTTGGTGGAATAAAGTGACTTCAGAAAATTATAAGACTAAAAATATTATACCAAGGGGACTGAGAATTCAAAAATTTCCCAGCTTTGGTCTGGAAGATGAAGATTTACGAGAAAAGTGGGAGATAGTCTCCAACAAGTGTTCTATAGAATTTATGGATCTGATCATTGAAGCAAATGGTAAAAAGCTTACCGAATTGGAAAATGAGATTGAACATATACAGAAGCAGTTTGAGGAAGGTTTGAGTAGTGAGAATAGAGGAAAATTTGAGAAGGAAATGAACAGAGCATTCATGACATGGGAAAAGGAAATAACGGAGATGAAAACAAAAAAGTTCCAAAGAGATGTAAATGATTTCAACAGCAAGAATATATATATGTGGCATAGAAACAAGGAAATAGATCAAACGCGACAGAGAACATCATCTTTCTCGTCCACTATCTCTGATGTTTCAGAGGCAGGTAACAGCAGGGGATTGGAACCCAGTCAAAGAAATACAAGAGGCCAGAAAAACTGGTTAAGTAGAGGTCCCGGAAAAAGAAAAATGGAGGAGAAAACAGACAATAAAAATAAAAGGGGCAAAGACGATACCCCGCAGGAAATAAATCTGTCCTCTATACAACTAACAGATGTACAGATAAGTTTATTAAATAGAGGATTAAGTTTTTCTCCCACCAATAATTTTGATCTTTTTACAGTGACCAAAGACCTGCACCTATTTGCGAGAAAACTACTTTTAAAAAAATTACACAAAATTAACAAAAAAAGTGGGCAGGAATGGTTTACAACGGAGGAAGAACAGGAAGTGCTCAAAATATTAGAAAAATTGGCTAATGAAGAGGAAGCGACTGTAATGATCAACATCTTACCCCCAGAATTGAAAAAAAGGTCCACCACTTTCCCCCAATTGCATTTGTGTTCGGCATTGGACATCTTTGTAAAACTGGTAAGTGAGGAATTTAACATTCTAGCCGAACAAAAAAATTTGGGATTAAATAATCTCAACAGAGAAGAACAGGATGCATTAGAGGCCCTTAGAAGTATAAAGGGTGTTGTAATAAAACAAGCGGACAAAGGGGGAAATGTGGTGGTTTGGCCTGAAGAAATGTATGAACGGCAAGTGTACAAATTGTTAAAGGACCGAACTTTTTACACATGTTTGGATTTTAATCCCTAGTTTTGTTTTCAGAATGAACTGAGTTAAATCTTAGAAACGGCTGTGGAAAAGAACATCATCACAGTGAAAACAAAATAATTGTTAATAACACAACAACCAAGGATTCCAACATTTTATATTATACCAAAGGTCCATAAAAATGTAAAAGACCCTCCGGGAAGGCCTATTGTGGCAGGAAATGGGGGCCTATGTGAGAAAATTTGCTAGTTCATTGATCACCATCTTAAACCTCTAGTGGAAACTTTACCCTCGTTCATAAAAGACACAACAGCCACCTTAAACAGACTTGCAAATATTCAATTAGAGGAAAATATGTTACTTGTTACGGCAGATGTGGATATGCTCTAATCAAACATCAGGCATGAGGATGGATTATTGGTGAGTGAATTCACCTTTTATAGTTGGTCAAAGTATACCGCATATAGTGTAGAAATTACTCGGTTAAGTGATATATGGAGATGTGAGATGATCATCAACCGTTGGTTAAGGTAGATATATTAGGTCTTTTCATACTTATTATGTGCAGGGGTTGAGTGCCGATAGTGCGCATTGTGGCTGGGTGTCCTCGGACGCTTCCTCATTTTCTCCTAATAGTTCGGTCTCAGATGATGTCAGGACGCTGGATTGCCTGCCCTCGGTGAAGCTGACGCAGGGGAAGGGCGGAAGTGCATAGTACGGGGAATACGTCATCACTACATAGTCATGTGTTTTAGATTGCTCTCTCCATTGGCTCCCAGGCAGTTTAAATGATCTCCTGAGTGTTCTCCTCCTAAAGAAGCTGATGCGAAACGCATGTAGAGAAGGCTCAATCTCTTCCCTAATAGCTGGTGGATGATATTTGTAGGTATGTGATTGACATTGTTTCCTTAATTATACATTGTGGTGGTTATTTAGTTTTAAGGGCAGCGTGGCTACCTAGCTACATGTTAGTAGAGGTATATTGGATAGCGTTCTTAGCACCAGGTGCTCTCATTATAGGGAGTTCATAGCTTTGCCCAGTGTCAGTATTTACAAACCAGGCAGCATTGCATTGGGAGCTTGTTAACCCGTATAATAATTAATCATGTGTACACCAGTTTTTTTGGGAATTGTATAGCGCAGCTATTTGTTTCCCCAATTTATGGTAATTAATTATTTTATATTGTAATTTAAATAAAAGCTATATTTTAAGGGAATTTTGTGTACTTATTTTTTGGTAGTTGAAATTGATTGAGTGGGGTACACCCCTTTATGCTAAAAAAGTACTGACAGTGTTTTGAGTTGAATAATGTACTGTATGATGTCTAATTTTCATGTTTTACATTAAAGGGGTTGTCCGGGTTATTTTTTTGTTATTTTTGTGTTCCTAACTAGGCAAATGTAACAGCTTTCCAATTAACTCACGTTATCTCCAGTGGCTGGTTTCTCAGATTTCACTGAGGGTCACATGACCTGAGCTTCTCTCACTGCTCTGATAATGTTCGTGCACAAGCCTGTACAAAGAGACATCACTGGCTGCTGCTTATTGCTCTCTCCCAGGATTCTTAACCCCACCGACAGGTGCACAGCTGCACAGACTCAGGGCTGAAGTGGTTACTGTATAGCTGCAGGCAGTGAGGAGACAAATGCTAGGCACAGAAGCTGGAAGAGAAGTTCTGCAGAGCATTGAAGGAAGATCCTGTGAGTATTAGCAGTGTCATTGTACTGCTAGGACTTGTAGTTTTACACATACAACATGCTGTCGAGTCTTCCAGCACTCAAGGCAGCTCTTGTATTCACTCCCTTAGCAGTGTCATTATACAGCTAGGACTTGTAGTTCTACATATACAACATGCTGCTGAGTCTCCCAGCAGGCAGACATGTCACTCAGGGCAGCACTTGTATTCACTCCCTTAGCAGTGCAGGGGGAGGGGCAGAGATTGTTGTTACTGCAGGTAAGCAAATTGCCAGAAGAGAACCAGGCAAATTAGAAAATAGATATTTTTTTTTGCCTAAAACTTGCTTAGCTTAGTTATACATTGCTGACTATCAGATTTGCAGTGCTATATTTTTTTTTTCCATAACTCGGACAACCCTTTTAATCATGGGAATAACACGTTTAAAGGGGTTGTCTAACTTAAGCAAATTACATTTATCATGTAGAGAAAGCTAATACAGAGCAATAACTAATATATTGTGATTGTCCAAATTGCCTCATTTGCTGGTTTGATTAATTTTTCCATCACATTATACACTGCTTGTTTTCATGGCACCGTTAATCCAGCACTGGTGGTCATGCTTGCACACTATAGGAGAAGGTGCCAGCCTATCTGGATGCCGGGATAGGGTGAGGGCACAAAGACACGCATATGCAGCACTCCCATCCCAGCCACCTCGTATCTACACTGCAGCAGTGGTCGTAAGTAGAGATGAGTGAATCGAAGCTGGCGAAGTGGAATTCATTACAATTTTCAGGAAAAATTTGATTTGCAATGAATGTGAATTTCCTCGCGCTTCGTGGTAACGAATCACAATGTTTCCTAAAATGGCGGATAAAATGGCGCCTATACGTTTGAGGACATGGGGCAAGGAACTCTGGGAAGGCAGGATGACCCATAATGCAATGCATGCAGCCATTCAGCAGCCAACCAGCCCTGTGATGTCACAGCCCTATAAATAAGGTGGCCATCTTGGATTCAGACATTTTCCAGCGTTCTGAGTGCAGGGACAGATGTGAGAAGGTGCTGGGGACAGCAATAGGAAAAACTTAACTGTGAAAAAAAACCCTGAAAAAACGATTTATAAGTGCTGGGAAAGGATAGGAAGGAATTATTTCAGAGCATCTTAGTGCAGGGTAAGACGTCTGAAGGCACTAGGGACAGTGCTAGAAAAGCGATTTACAAGTGCAGGGAATGATTATTTGGGGATCCAAATAGCCATTATACAGCTCTGTCATTCCAGCAATTTGTTCTTGTCATTGAGGTGCAAGTGCTATGTTGAAAAGCCTTTAGTGGCCTATTTCAGTACAAAAATAAAAATATATACACATTTTACTTTGCAGTTATTTATGGTGAAAGCGTTTAGTGATTTATTGCAGTACAGAAAGAAAAATATATACGCACTTCACTGTTGCAGTTATTTGTGGTGAAAGCGTTTAGTGGCCTATTTCAGTACAAAAAGAAAAATATATACGCATTTCACTGTTGCAGTTATTTGGGGTGAAAGCGTTTAGTGGCCTATTTCATTACAAAAAGAAAAATATATACGCAGAAAAAAGTAGAAAAAAATGTGGGCCTAATTGACGTTCTGTGGTGCAGTGATATATTCTGAAGCCCTGTTTGCAGTGTATTAGTGGCAAAATAAAAGTTTATTCGCGGTCGAGCGTTGTACTTCTCTGTTGAAAAGCCTGTTGTGTAAAAGTAGAACAAAATTTGGGCCTACAGCAATTGACGTTCTGCAGTGCAGTGATATATTCTGAAGCCCTGTTTTCTGTGTATTGCTGGAGAAATAAAAATATATTCACCATTCAGCATTGTACTTCTCTGTTGCAAAGCCTGTTGTGTAAAAGTAGAACAAAATTTGGGCCTTACTGACGTTCTGCAGGGCAGTGATATATTGTGAAATCCAGTGGTGAAATAAAATATATTCGCCGTCCAACATTGCATATATCTGTTGAAAAACCTGTTGTGTAAGTAGAAAAAAAAATTTGGACCTAATTGACGTTCTGCGGTGCAGTGATATATTCTGAGGCCTATTTGCCGTCTTTCTGCGGTGAAATGTTTTCTGTGAAGCGGAAATTTCATGGGTGCCTGTACACCTCCTTTTGCTGAATTGACCGAATCACGTAGTGGTCAAATTTGTTATATGAAACTGGCTTTTTTTTCGTCAAATTCATAGGTGACTGTCAGGGGCGTACATAGAAATCGTGGGGCCCCATAGCAAAACTCAGAATTGAACCCCCCCCCCCCATAAAAAGTACAATTATTAAAGCTGATTAGTGAAGGTGCAGGGTACATTAGGGGTTAAATAAAAGGTTAGGCTGTGTTCACATCATGTTTTTGCCATCCGTTTTTACATATATGTTGGGCGGGGAGGGATAAAAAAGTGTAGCACCCAACGCTTTTCTATCCTGCAGAGTCCAGTAGAAAAAACATATACGTTAACATATAAATTTTTCTTTCAAGCTCTATGATGAAGGATGCCACTGTATGTATACATGAAACGGATGGAAAAAACGGGATATGAACTCGGCCTTACCATTTAAGTTTTATTTATTTTTAGATAGGTGTAAAGCAAAGTAGAGCCTATAAGATTAATTACTGCAGCAGGACTGTCCACACTGGTCAATGTGACCCCTGTGACAGATCTTCTGCAGGTCCACAGCATTAGATCTCTGTATCACAGCTCAACTTTTCCCTTTGTTATTAATAGGGAGCAGAGCTGAGTAATTTTAGTCATGTCCCATCCTTTTACTTCAGAGGTAGTCTATCAAGAGCATCCAGTCCCATATGAACAGGGCTTTTTTTCTGGCGGAAAGCACCAGAACGGCGTTCCGACACCTACCATGGTCCAATCCCCCCCCCCCCCCCAGCGGGGCAATGTGTGCGGCGGCGGCATGGCGTACATATAGGGGTCGCAGTTGCGACCGGGCCCGGCACCCCAGGGGGCCCGGACGCCTGCGGACCCCTGCTTACAGAATCAGATCAACGCCGCCAGGCCCAGACAGCAGCGAACACGGTGGACGGCGTCAATCCCGCGAGACCTATGAACTGTCGCGGGAACATGTGCGCGCCAGAACTTCAACTGAGAGAGACTCTAAGGCCGGAGCGCAGGAGAGACGGTGACTCATCATCCAGACAGAGCCAGCCCAGGACAGGAAGAGCAGGTAAGTTCATTACAATTACTGTGGGGGCAAATTAATTAATATGGGGGCAGTGTGGGGACAAATTAATTATTATGGAGCAATGTGGGGGCAAATGAATTAATATGAGGCAGTGTGGGGGGAATATTAATTAATATGGGGCAGTGTCGGGGCCAATTACTTTACACCAGTTTGATAAATGACCCCAATTATGAGAAATCTAACGTGTCTGTGTAACAAACTCTGCAGAGACGAGATGCGGCTGGAGGAATTTGTCATGGCAGTCAGGGTCAAACGGAGAAGAAGAGGAAACTGGATGTTAGAGGTAGGTGGTGCTGCATTCCCCTATATGTACAACGGGCTCACTACTGTCACCTGCGTCTCATCTCCCTTCCCCCTCCCCAAGTATTTATCATAATCCTATGCAGGGATTTTTTTCTGGCGGAACGCACCGGAACAGCGTTCCGCCACCTACCATGCTGACATTTTGACATCACAGCCTGAGTTCCACCACCTTTTCTCTGAGAAAAAAAGCCCTGCATATGAATAAATATATATGAACTACAGTAAGCAGAGCTGAGGCTCCTGTCTGACTCTGACCCTATCTCTGGTTCTGTGTTTGTTCTGAATTCTTGCCACATCCACATAAATTTCATCTTATGTAGGATGTCCATTGTGGTACTTGTAGTCCGTTGCTGGCATCATCCATTGTATGCATTTTTTGCTGGTGATTGCCATTAGCAACGGACTACAAGTGCAGGATGTGCTCCCCTATAGAAATGCACAACTGCATATGGGTATGAGCGCATCCTGCTTTCTTATCACCACATTTTTTGATGGTTTATATAAATATATATATATATATATATATATATATATGTACGGAGGTGTATAAACTCCAATTTAAATGTGCCTGTTTTTCATCTTCAGGTCACATTTGGGTGCACCTGCTAGGCTTTGGGCTATATCAGTCAGTCTTGGGTAGGGCTCATAGACACCTCCCACCTCCCATTGCAAGCATGGCTACATGCTGGAGGTAACAGAGGAGATGTTTGTGAGTCGTCCTAATGCTCCTGTAATTGCCCACTGGCCCCTGATATCGCCCATATGGCGCAGGTAGGTGAGTGTTAGGGCCCTTGGGCTACTTGAGAGACCTTGACGCTGGTGCCCGAGGCTTAAGACATGTCCTCCTAGTAGGATATGTCGAACTAACCTCTCAATTTTTAACATCAGTGTGAGGGTTTAGTGTGACGGCAGTGTGCACCTATCTCTGGTTCTGTGTTTGTCCTAACAGATATAATACAGTCACCCTGCTGCAGCAAACAGCTCGTCTTCCTGTCAGCTCCTCTCACCTCAGCTCTGCTCCTTCATGCAGAGCGCTTCTGCTGCTTCCTCCTTCTGCCCTCTCACACAGCCTAGGAATAGTGTGAAGGCAGTGCTGGGGGTAAACAAGCAAAGAGAAGGGCAGGTAGACCCATAGGAGGGTAAGCATGTTGGACATCACTGCTGATAAAAGTAAATACAGGGCTGGTACTTTACTGTGCTGCTAGCTGAGGGAGCAAACTTCCACCAAAGACATCACAGAGGCGCGGGCACATCAGGCACTGAGCTGCTACCTGATTGGAGGAAGTGGCTGCTCACTCTCCCTCCATCCCTCCTTCCACTGGGGCCCCAGCCTGCTGTTGTCAACGCAGCACTAGCTCTGTGCATAATGCCAAATGAAAATGTAAATATGTAATGGCACTGGGGCGTTTGGGGTGTCAATGGGCCCCTCATTGACACTGGGCCCAGGGCTGCTGACCCAAACGCTCCATTGTCGGTATTTATCTCTCTACTGTTACTAATGCAGCATGTATTCAGGTCGGAAAGGGGACGGAGCCATGAAGCCTATTTGCCAATTTATTGTCCCAATCTCCGAGGGAAACTCCCGGACAATCAATTTGCCAAGCCTTTTGTGCCGGAGAACGTGTATTATTAAATTGTGTTTTAAGTAACACTTTATAAAGTTAAGAAATTTTAAACTTCTGTTCTGTCCCATATTCCCTATTAATGAATAGACGAAGCAGCCACTCTGTGGCCTCCTCATGCTGCTGCCACCTCCGAAATCTCTTGTCCTCATGCCACTCTGTGGCCTCCTCATGCTGCCGCCACCTCCAGACTCTGTCATTGTGCCACTCTGTGGTCTCCTCATGCTGCTTCCACCTCTCCACTATGTCATAGGGCCACTCTGTGGAGTTCTCCTTCTGGTCCCACCCTCCCCACTTCATGATTGGGCCACTATTTAGCCTTTTTGGCTTGGCTGACATCATGATTCTTTTACCCTTCTTCTGGTCTGTCAAAAAAAAAGCAGGAGTGGCTACAAAACACAGACGACTTGCAAATATTCGGTTCACGTGTCATCTCTGTTTTGGATCCACTCCAGTGTTTTTGGCATTAGCAATACTGATGGATTACTGACCAAATGCTGACCGAGTGAAGGCAAATGCTCAACAGGCAGGATCTTTTGGGGGGGTTATTGTTCTGACTGATCAAAGGAAGGGCAAAATAATCAGCGACGTCAACACAGACTTACTGCTGACACCCTCTCCACTCTGTCGGGGGGCTCTACTATTATAAGGTTCTGTTTATAAGGCTCTACTATTATAAGGTTCTGTTTACATCTATGTGGAATAGGCTGACGACGGTGTAAAAGGGGTGCGCTTCTTCTTGACAATAACATTGACCGGTAAGGCTGAGTTGATACTTGACTTATTTGGTCCGTTTTGGCCCCGTGACTGCCCAAATAAGTGAAGTGTGCAGTGATTCTAAGAGCGATGCATGTCATCTGCATGTCATACGGACTCACAGTATTATTTTACTACCAAAGCTCCCTATGTGTGTTACTGCAAGACACAGTGTTCTACACCACTATAAAGGCTCTCAGCAGCCAGGAAATAGCTTTTTTTTAATGTAATTCATCGCAAATATATTCAAATCAAACCAAATTTTTCCCGAAAAGTTCGTCGAACAGGCTAAATGAATTTTTGAAAAACTTGCTTATCTCTAGCCGTATGCTTGAAATGAGCAGTGTATTGTGTGATGGAAAAATTAATCCAGCCAGCAAAGGAGGCAATATGGGGTGTGGGGAGTCGCTCTGGTAGATAGCGGTGCGGGTGCAGTACAGAGGCAAAACAAGAAGTCCAGAAAGTGCAATAAACAGTGTTTTATTCACACTTGCACAAAATAAACGATAAACAGTCTCTTGGTGTTAATTCGCACTCAGCAAACACGAAAGGCAAAACCAAAGAGTCCAAAACCAGGTTCAATCACCTGTGAGATGTTTAGGTGCGCGTTCGCACCTGGTGGTCGGCCCAGCCGCAGGATAATCCACCTTCAGGCTTCCAGGACGACTGCACGCCTCCTTGCTGGGCTCATCCTTCCAGCCCAGAGAGCTCCACAACACTAGCAGCAGCTCCCGGACAATCACAGCCACACCTGCTCATGTGGCTGCCTTTAAAAAGCCCGGCAAAGTCCGGCCTGGACCGTGGGGAGTAGGCACCCACCCAACTCTTTGCCTACTCCCAGTAAGAGCCGGCCCGGATTGGCTTTGCAGCCAAACTAACTATCAATGTCAAGCAGCACTAGCTGCTGCTGACACATAAAACCCGGCTCTCACCTCACCGAGGCCAGGAACCTCGGTGACACGTATCTTCCGTCCATGACGGCACCTTGCGCCCTCTTACAGGGGACAATCACAATACATTAGTGAGTGCTTTGTATTAACTTAATCCACATTATAAATGCCGTTTGCTGAAGTGGGACAATCCCTTTAAGGACTTTAATTACTCATGATACTGATTCAATACCATACCGTTACATGCTTGCAAATCCCTAGACAAGCTGCAATTCATATCACAAACACTGGGTGGTCGCATATAGCACATACAAATACATCCTTTTTTCCCAAGGTTGTAAATAGGGAAGAGCGAATCGATTTCGGATGAAACATCCGAAGTCGTTTCGCATAAAACTTTGTTTCAATACTGTATGGAGCGAGCATTCTGTACTGGATCCGATAAGCCGAAGTACCTGAGGGTGGCAACAGCATGGGGAGTCAACATAGTGGCTCAGTCACAGATTGGTGAGGGGGGGGGGGGAATAGCAGTGGCAGTAACATGACAGTAGGCAGTAGGAGAAAATGGCAGAAGAGGCAGCAGGTGTGTGACATCAGGCGGGGGGCAGCATCAGAATAGTGGCTAAAGTATGTGGCTAGAAGTAAAGGGCCATATTTCACAATGTTCTGGTGTGGCAGCACACTGCAGTCAGAACATTACTACGAGAGTTATCTAATCTGCTGCATCAGGCATCAGTGTGTGGAAATCCAGGGTGATCTACGCCTGATTCATCTTTATAAAAGTTAATCTCTCAACATTTTGTGTAGAACTGTGAGTTCTCTAACACCCGCCTTGATGCCACACTACTGGCTGGGCAGAAAAGCTTATCATGGAAAAACTCGGAGTTCAGGGGATCTAGGATCTGGGGTGACAGGGTGCAATCCAGGTATGCCACAACCTGCTGGTTCAGGTTCTGTTCCATGTCTTGCTGCTGGTGGCTGGTTTCTTCAGTAGGCGGGTCAAGAAAAGTACTCACAAGAGACTCGTGAGTCAAGTTGCTACTGATGGAGTTGGTGTTCCTGCCCCTCTCCTCTCCTCCAGTAATCATGGCAGTGGAGTGTGAGCACAGAGGGTCCCCCCAGTCAGACCTTCATGATGATAGACAATGGCACTCATAGGCAACGCCCAATAGTCGATAGTAGTTAAGTGTATCATCCCTCTCAGAAGGTGGGAACAAAGGCCCCCATTTTGGCCCGGTGGTGAGGGACTAACGTGGTGGAGAGTAAGTAGTCATCCCCCTGCTGAATGGTGATAATACAGCAGTCACTATGCAAGCAACTCAGCATGCATCTGGCCACATCTCCACTGCATACTACCACAGTCTGTTGGAGTCATCTGCCTGGTCTTCCTCATCACCCTCAAGCTCCTCATGTTCCTCTCCTGCAATTTGGGCAGATAAATCCCTTATTTCTGTAAACAATTCCTGGGCGTTAAAGTTCTCATCATCATCCTCCTCCACCAGTTCAGCCCCCACAAGGCTCACATGGCCGTAAGATGTCCCCTGGCCAGCCAGATTTATCACCATCTGCTCCAGGACATGAAGGAGTGGAATGACAACATTCATCCCAAAGTCCTGGCAACTGACAAGTAAAGTGGCATCCTCAAAGGGCCTAAGCAAACAGCAGGTCTCATGCATGAGCTGCCACTGGGAGTACTCCTGTCCATCTGCATCATCGAGAAATCATTTACGGCCTTCCCCTGCTTATATAGTCGGTCCAACATGTGGATAGTGGAGTTCCAATGTGTGTAAACGTCATATATGAGGCGATGTTGGGGAACACCATTCTGCCTTTGCAGCTCCAGGAGGTTGCGTTTTGCACAGTAAGAGTGGCTGAAGTGCATGCACAGTTTCCGATTACAGATTACAACCAGATTAAAGATGTGCGCCTTGCAGGGCGCATGGGTCATCCCTCCTTGATGCAACATTGACATAATGTTCTTCCCATTATCGGTGACCATGGTTCCGACTGGCCAGGTGCAGAACAGTGGAGGCTGAGGAGAATTTGGAGATTGAGGAGGTGGAGGAGGACATTGGTGCCGGAATTACAGCATGAGAATGCAGAGGTGGCTTTGCAATCAACTGGCCAAGTTGCTGGAGTGCCTGGGCACAAGCCATAGTAAAGGACATATATTGTTCTTAACCATAGTTACAGCTCCACAAGTCGGCCCACCTTCTACTGTGCATATATACAACTTTTTTAGAGAAGTAGTGATGGCTTAGGACTTTCCACCTTGGCTCGGCACAATGTGCAGAGTCAACCACATGGAAAGGGAGAGAATGTAGTACTAGTAACTTGGCCAGAGGCACGCATACTGTTGTTTCTTTGCAATCGCCTCGGTGGAAGGCGTGACAAGGAAGAGGAGCAGTTTTAGGACCTTTAGATGATGGGAAGGAAACAAAGTTCCCTTCTGCTAAGGTGGTAGAGCCTTGACTGTTGGAGAAGGGGTGCGGACCACTGGGAGATGCATCACTCTGTACCACTACATTAGTTAAATGATTTTCCCACGACACTTTATGGTGACGCTCCATGTGTTGATGCAGGGCCGTAGTGCCAACATTGTCACACTGGCTGTGCTTCATCTTCTGCCCACAGATCCTACATACGGCCGCGCTGAAGTCCTCAAGTGACTTGATGAAAGATTCCCACATCGGCTAGTATGGAATTTTACCCCCACCACTCCGTGCTGACTACTTGCCTCTGCCTCTATAAAGCTGTGCACCACTAGTTGTTTCTGGACACGTAGGCTCCTGAGCAGCAGACAGTCTACCCCGGGCATGATTGGCTCCAGATCTCACACTGCTGCCACCCTGCTGGCTCTGCCGCACGTTGCCACCCTGCAGCTGACTCATGGGCAAGCTGCCACCCTCACCCCCTGACGATGATGACAATGAAGACTCTTCTTTACCTGGCTCCCACTTGCGATCGGCTACATTATCATACTGTCTGCTCATCACTTATGTCACCCTTTCCAGTCTCACAACTGCATCCCTGACCATTGGCAACACCTGCTCCCATCCAACTGTCACAATCACTACTTGCACTGGTACAGGAGGAAGCAGAAGAGCTCTCCTCTAAATCTGGGCTGGCCAGTAGCTGCTGACTGTCGTCAATAATATCTTCCTCGCGGAAAAGCATAGCAGAGCCTGCGTCAACTTACATTACTTGCCTGGCAGAAGGAGCAGCAAAGGAAAGAGGCATGCTCAGAACAGGTGAGAACACACAGCTTGTTCCTGGGCATTCCAACTAAATGTGGTGTCAGAGGAACCCACTAACTGTGGGTTTCTGATGTCAGTTGAGATGAAGTTGAAGACTGCGGCTGCTGCTAACATCCGGCCATTCTGTTATTGGCAAGTCCAGGTTGCTAAGCGACTGGGCCGCAGCACGTCTCGTCTCAGCCCCGTCACATAATCACAGGGTCCACCCTCCACATGAACATGCGGATCGGGTGAATCCCGTTTTAGCACAACCATAGTATTACCCAAACATTAAACCCGAGACATGCGGATCCCCAATTAAGGTGAGACATCAAGTCTCCAGTCTATTGGCCCACACATATTAATTGACAATACACGCTAGGTGGATACAAAAACAAAAATCTTATAGGATTAATCGCTACGTTGGGCACTCTTGTCAATGCGATAAAATAATGAAGTGGTATAATAAATGCAGTTGCATGCTATGATAGTATATTTCAATGGGAACGTTGATCTCGGATCCGTGCAAAGTCCAGCGAGAGTGTCCAATTACCCTTGCTTGAAATATTATCTAAAAATACAAAATAAAAAAAGAATTATAATTCATATCTATAACTGAATACATATTAAACCAAGTTACATGAGGACAACATGTCACCACGGCCCATGAGTAAAGCACTCTCCCCTCATCCTATTTTGAACTCCACATTGAGACCTCTGGGTTTCAAGGTCTGCAATGTGTAGATCCTGAAAGGTTCTCTACTTTTTAACTCTGTGACCCTATCACAGCCTTTGCGTGAAATAGTGATCTGCTCTATAATCCTGAATCTCAGGTCTTTTTCTGTGTGTCCAGCTTCCTTAAAATGTTTGGACACAAGGAGATCAATTTTTTGCTTCCTAATAGAATATCTATGATTATTTAAACGTGTCTTCATATCCCATGTGGTCTCACCCACGTACCATAGGTAACATGGGCAGGATAACATATTGGCCACATAGGAAGAGACACATGTTAAATACTGTTTTATCCACACTTTTATTAGTAATTGGATTGGTGAAACTGTTCTACGTAACATAAGTGGACAGTTCACGCAGCCATGACGAGGATAGCAACCGATTCGTGTAGAGCCAAAATATGTGCCACAATCTACCCTAGCTGAACCAACATGGGATTTCACTAACCTATTCCCCATTATACCTACTTCGTCTGTAGGAAAAATAAGGAGATATGAATTCAGCAATAGAGGGAAAGCCATTTCTCAGAATTCTCCAGAGTTTTCTTATTATATCCGCTATCTGTAGACTCTCAGTACAATATTCTGACACAAAAGGAATTCTTATGTCATCTTTCTTTTTACCCTATTGGTTGGAAACCAGATCATCAAGAGCAGTCAACTCTTCCCGAGTAATATTAGGATAAACCAAAGGACTATCCTGGTTTATCCTAACATTACTCAGGAAGAGTTGACTGCTCTTGATAATCTTGTTTCCAGAAACAGCCTCACCATCAAATCAGCCAATAACGGTCGTGGGGTTGTGGTTATGGATACCAGTAAATACGTGCAGGAGATACATTTACAACTAGCGGATAGTACAGTATATAAAAAGTTATCACATTATCCTAAATTTACCCTATTGAGGGAATTTAAAGCTATACTGATTCAGGCTAGCTCATTCCTAAAATTCACAAAAATCTTACAGTCTTACAGACCTATGGTTAGATCACTGCCCTATAGTCAGCTCAAGTGGATAGGATAGTCCAGGATCAGTCTACAAAACAAATAAGGTTCTCTGAGATGGGAGCGAAGTTTAGGTCAAGGTGTTATCCCCGTAAATTGATAACGGAAAGCATTATTAAAGTCTCCAACCGTCGAGATGGAAAGGTTAAAAAGAAAGATGACACAATAACTCCTTTTGTGTCAGAATATTGTACTGAGAGTCCACAGATAGTGGATATAATAAGAAAACACTGGAGAATTCTGAGAAGTGGCTTTCCCTCTATTGCTGAATTCACATCTCCTCCTCTTTTTTCCTACTGCAGAAGTATAGGTTATTGAAATCTGATGTTGGTTCAGCTAGGGTAGATTGTGGCACATATTTTGGCCGGTTGCTATCCTTGTCATGGCTGTGTGAACTGTCCACTTATGTTACATGGCAACAGTTTCACCAATCCAATTACTAATAAAAATGTGAGGATAAAACAGTATTTAACGTGTGACTCTTCCTATGTGGTCTATATGTTATCCTGCCCATGTAACTTATGGTACGTGGGTGAGACCACATGGGATATGAAGACACGTTTAAATAATCATAGATATTCCATTAGGAAGCAAAAAATTGATCTCCCTGTGTCCAAACATTTTAAGGAAGCTGGACACACAGAAAAAGACCTGAGATTCAGGATTATGGAGCAGATCACAATTAGTGTTGATCATGAATATTCGAATTGCGAATTTTAATCGCGAATATCGGCACTTCGAAAATTTGCGAATATTTAGAATATCTCAAATTATATTCGTTATCGTGAATATTCATTTTTTTAAATGCCAGTCTATGCAAATTTTTATGCAAATTTTATGCGAACTTATCAAAAAAAAATGCCTGATGATGAGGAATTCGCAAATTCGCGAATATATTTAGAATATTCTCCCAAATATTCGCAAAATATCGCGAATTTGAATATTGCCCCTGCCACTCATCACTAAATCACTATTTTACGCAAAGGCGGTGACAGGTTCACAGAGTTAAAAAGAAGAGAACTTTTCTGGATCTACACATTGCAGACCTTAAGAGGTCTCAATGTGGAGTTCAAAATAGGATGAGGGGAGAGTGCTTTACTCATGGGCCGTGGTGACATGTTGTCCTCATGTAACTTGGTGTAATATGTATTCAGTTATAGATATGAATTATAATTCTTTTTTTATTTTGAATTTTTAGATAATATTTCAAGCAAGGGTAATTGGACACTCTCGCTGGACTTTGCACGGATCCGAGATCAACGTTCACTTTGAAATATACTATTGTAGCATGCAACTGCATTTATTATACCACTTCATTATTTTATCGCATTGACAAGAGTGCCCAACGTAGCGATTAATCCTATAAGATTTTTGTTTCTGAATCCACCTAGCATGTATGGTTGATTAATATGTGTGGGTTAATAGACTGGAGATATGATGCCTCACCTTAATTGGGGATCCGCATGTCTCAGGTTTAATGTTTGGGTAATCCTATGGTTGTGCTAAAACGGGATTCACCCGATCCGCATGTTCATGTGGAGGGTGGATCCTGTGATTATGTGACGGGGCTGGGATGTGATGCGCTGCGGCCCTGTCGCTTAGCAACCTGGACTTGCCAATAACAGAATGGCCAGAATGAATGGACGGGTACTATGACGTTGAATGTGGGCAGCATTTGTTTTGAGGGCAATAAACATGTGCACATAACATGAATGGGCCGTTCGGCCATGTTTGAAGTGGTTGATGCAGGCTGCATTGTGACTGCGTCTTTCATGAGATGATGACATCAGTATCTCACTTCAAAGGCGGGCCGCAAACATCAGCGGCGCGCCGGAGAATGGACTGTGACCATCAATCCAGACCCGCTCACAGGTAGGGAGACATCATTAGTGATAAACCTGTCCTCCAAAACCCTGGATCCTGACCAAATCAATGCACTCCAAAAAGGACTGACATTTAGCTGACATTTAGCACCACCTCACATTTTGACTGTTTTCAATTTGAAATTGATATGCAACAAAAATTTTCGCAAACTGCGATTAAAAGTACACTATATGCAACGTGAAGGGGAGGCAGTTAATCCTTTGGAGATTGCTACTGAAGGGGTCTTATCCCAAACTTTGTCTCTGGACAAACTGGGCTTAAAGACTAAAAGTACTTTTCTACCACCAAAGGTCTATCACCCAGTAGAGACTTATGTCCACTTGGTTCAAAAGGAAACCAGGGATCTGTTTGATTTAATCAGGAAAGGAGAATTGATGTTATCCCACAATGTATCTGTGAGGGAAGGGAATGCCATCAAAACCTTGATGGAGGACAAAACCCTTGTCATCAAACCAGCTGACAAGGGTGGTTCTATTGTGGTCATGGACAGAGTGAATTATGTGAAAGAGGCTCTGCGTCAGCTATCTGACAGAGAGACGTATACACCTCTACAGAATAATCCGGTGTTCCTGATTAAAAATAAAATCACTGAGGTGGTATGTTACTTTGCAACTATGGGCGTCATAGATGAAAAAATGAAATATTATTTGATAAACCAGGGACCAATCACCCCTGTACTGTACATCTTTCCGAAAGTTCATAAAACTTTGATAGACCCTCCGGGACGCCCCATTGTTGCCTCAGTTGATTCTATTTTATCTCCCCTGTCAATTGTACTAGAAAAAGTATTAACACCACTAAACAGGAACACTAGATTTTTTCTACTTGATACAACACAATTTTTGGCTGCGATCAGAGAAATTGAAAGAATACCGGAAGATAGTTGGTTAGTAACTATAGATGTTGTTAGTTTATATACATCGATCGATCATGATAAAGGAATACAGGCTGTATCCCAGTTATTGCGAACCATTGACTACTCTGATCTACAGCAGGAGTTTTTACTACAATTGTTACATCTAGTGTTGTTTGAAAATTACTTTCTCTTTGAGGACACCTATTATGGCCAGCGACGGGGTACTGCGATGGGCAGTAATATGGCCCCGCCCTACGCTAACGCATTTATGCCGTCCTTTGAAAATCAATTTGCATATGCACATGAAAATTTTTGTAAAATTCTGGTATGGAAAAGATTCATCGACGACATATTCTGCGTGTGGGCGGGTCCACATGAAACCCTTGTTCTCTTTTTTGAACATTTAAACTCAGTGTGTGAGGGCCTAAAATTTACCCTGACCAGTTATAGGAACCGGGTCAGCTTCCTAGACACGGTGATAATAAAGGATGAGAATGGCTTCCTCTCCAGTGATCTTTATAGAAAAGCTACTGACAGGAATAGTACTCTCTTCTACACCAGTGCTCACCCTCCTCCCTTGAAAAAAGTGATGCCCAAATCGCAGTTTCAACGTATACGCTGTATTGTAACCGATCCTGAAAGGTTGAACTTTAGAATGGAGGAGATGACCATTAGGTTTGAGGAGAGGGGCTATCCTAGATCAGTCTTGGATAAGGTTAAAACAGATTTATGCACCCAGTCTGAGATCCATACTGTTAAAAATATAAAAAATGGAAAAGCACCAAGGATTCACTTTAAATATAAATTTCATGTTTTTAACAAGGGTTTTGATAGCCTAGTGAGAAAACATTGTCACCTACTTGAGAAAGCATATCCGACGGTGGATGAGTTCAAACCTCCCCCATTGATCTGTAATAAACGGAATCCCAGTTATAGGGATCAATTAGTACGGGCAGACTTGGGCAGTAGGAAAATGACACTGAGACAGAGTACTTTATTCAGTCAGAAGAAAGGCACATTCCCGTGCCTGCACTGTCTACAGTGTTCACACATTATCAAAGGGTCCCAGGTGTTTCACCCACGTACAGGCAAACCTTATAACATCACTAGTTATTTTACTTGTGAATCAACGAATGTCATCTATGTAATAAAGTGCCCATGTGGGTTACTCTTTGTGGGTGAAACAATACAGACAATTAGGGACAGAATATGTAATCACAAGTCCACAATCAGGACACAAAATCTGTTGCTACCACTGCCCTGTCACTTTGAAAAGTATAGACACAGCATTGCACAACTAAAATTTCAAGTGCTCGAGCAGGTGAAAATGCCGAGAAGAGGAGGTGACATCAAGAGGCTCCTGCTCCGCAGAGAAGCTTTTTGGATCCACACATTGGATACTTTACAGGCGCGCGGTCTGAACCGCGAATATGAGATTGTAACCCATGCCACATTGATATATGTTCAATTGACTATATGTTGATATTCTGTTTCTATTCTATTTTACTCTTGCAGACTTCATCTGTGAATTAAGAACAATGATGGTAACGTGTATGGTCTGCTTGTTTATTTGATAATGAAACTAAGTTTCCGATTGGTTATTTTTGTTTGTCAATCATTGTCGGCGTCTGACGTCACTTTGTCTATATAAATGTATTGTGTGCTGATTCCTGTGACCTGCTGAGAAAGGCTATTTGCCGAAACGCGTCCAGGATTATATTGTATCTGGTACTTGTGTATTTGATACTGGAATAAATAGCAGTATAAAAAGAACACGTTTGCTGGGATTATCTTGTTCAAGAAGTGTGGAGAAAGCTCCTTCCCGTGCAACGCAAAGAGGATCGAGTGCTGGCTATCTTCAATATCAGTATCTCACTGACGTTGACCTCGCTAGAGATATCGCAATATTGGTAACATATAACGCATCAACACATCTGCGCACATGGAACGCTAACCGGGATGTACCGTGCATCAATACATGTGAGATTGTCTATGTTTTAATTTCACAAATAGGGTACACTTGATTACTATTATTGGCACCAGGTATTGATTATGAAAACAATAAACATCAACACTGATTTTTTATATATAATGTTGAATATGTACATGCAAGTGAATGCACCGAATTAAGCACTAAGCACTTTATGTTATATGTATTTTTTATAGTGTATAATCAATTATTGTATGAATTATTAATGTAATTAGTTAATGAGCACATTATTGTTGTTCTCCTATATAAACCACACTGAATGCATTGTAACACATGGCTTGACAAAGACTGCATTGAGCAGTCGAAACGTTGCTGTCACTGGGTTAATAAACGATTCACCTGCTTTGGAATTCAAAGTGCTGCCATCTTTTTGGATATATCTATCCATTTCATTTAATGTTTCTGTGTGTCATTAAAAGATATCGACAGTATCCACTATAACGGTGACATCTAAAGCACCCCATCCCTTAACAGTGACCTCCACAGCAGCCCACCCCCTTAACTTTGACCTTTACAGCAGCCTTCCCCTTTAACAGTGAGTTTCACAGCACAATGACACCACCCCCTTGATAGGGACCTCCACAGACTCCCCCTTAACAGCCTATATAGCAATCTGCCCCTTAACACTGGTATCCATAGCGGACCACTCCCTTAACTGTGACGTCCACAGCAGCCTGCCCTTAGGTTGGCCAGATGTCCAGTTTTAGACCGGACAGTCCGGTTTTCTAACTCCCTGTCCTCCGTCTGGCGCAGGGCCTGGAAGGACACAGGGATGTCCTTTTGAACATCTCACTCTCAGAGAGCAGCACAGTGCTGTCTGAGCGTGAGCTGCAGGGAGAAAGTCACCCTCACTCCCACCCCTGCAGCTGACAAAAGTTGATTTTTAACTTCCGTTGGTTGAGGAGGGGGAGGGGGCATGGCCTAACCAGTTCAGGGTTGTGGCTTAGTGGGACCTAAAAGTTGATTTTTAACTTAATTTTGTCAATTCCTGTCGGCTGCGGAAGGTAGAGGGGGCATTGCCTAACCGTATCAGGGGTGTGGCTTAGTGGGACCTAGAAGCTGATTTTTAACTTTATTTTTTCAATCCCTGTTGGCTGAGTGGGAGGGGACGTGGCCTAACTGGATCGGTGGCGTGTCCTTTTATACAGCTCACTCTATGACAGCAGCACTGTTCTGTCTGAATGTGAGCTGCAGGGAGAAAGCCACCGTCCCTTCCACCTCTGCAGCTGACAGAAGTTGATTTCTTCATTTTGTCAATCCCTGGCGGCTGCGGAGGGGGGAGGGGGCAAGGCCTAGCCAAATCGGAGGCGTGGCTTAGCGTGACCTGGGAACGGGGTTTTAAGGGTGACTTGAATGCCCATCCTACTTGCCCCCTGATCTGAGACCTCCACAGCACTCTGGTCCCTTAGCAGTGTCATCCACAGACGCCCTGCCTCTTTAAAGCTGACCTGCAGCAGTGAAGAGAAATGGCTGAGTTGTTATAAAAAACTCAGGAAATAAGGTACTAAGTGCTATTAGGCCATGGCTTTACGTCAATAGCGATTATCCTGGTGACATATTTACTTTAAAGCTCATCTAGAGCAGTGAAGAAACATGGCTGGGTTGTTATGGTTGCCTGGACTAAAACTATGTGTGTGGAGACGAACTGCCAGCGAGCCTCTATTGGCTGATAAGGGTCATGTGACCAGTCTTCTATTGGCTAATGCATTTTTTGGGAATATCTCAGGAACGTACCGTACATCCCAGTAAGCTGAGACCTGGTCTAAGGACTTTTTCACTGTTTAGGTTCGGTGTTCGGGTGATTTTATTATTTTCCATTATAACATGGTTATAATGGAAAAAATTAGCATTCCTAAGATAGAATGCTAAATAAAATGGTCAACTAGGGGTTAAAGATAATAAAACACCTCACCTCACACTTGCTCTCACAGGTATCCTCTTCTCTCTTTAGGACCTGCAAAAGGAACTGCGATGGTGTCACCGTCACCGGAAAATAATAAAGTGAAGTTCGGGTCCCCGTTGACTTTAACGGGGTCTGGGTTCGGTGCTCGGGTCACGTTCAGGTCCCGAACCCGAACGTTGACCTGAAGTTCGGCCAAACCCGGCGAACCCGAACTTCACCGGGTTCGCTCATCCCTACTCACAAACTGTTAGAAAGATGCACAAAATTTATTAACAGGCCTGTGCCTCTTATTAAAGAGATATTACCATCACGTGTTTTTATTTCATAGTACTGTATGTGAATATTCCATGTTATTTTATTTTATTGTTTTACAAAGGGTGGGTGGTTGTTTGGCTATAATTTTTTTTACGTCATTCTATTTTACTTCCTTTTCTGGTTCCTTAACGTTCTCCTTTGTTTGGACTTTTAGCACAGCAAACAACAACACTTTACGTTGTCAGACAATTCACTGCGACCAGCTAGGGAAGGAGGATGAGTGACTCAATTAGAGCATCACACATTACACTGAAAAGAGCAGTGCTCTTCTGTGGACATATTTAGGCCTGGGAAAAGAACAATAGATCTGACATACTGTTATCCCAATTCTACAATCTACTATCATACTAACAGATAACATTTTCTCTTTACAGCCGCAGTAAGTTGACAATGTGTTACCAATCTATATTGGAGTTTTCTTTCTCTGTGCTGACTGCTAAGGAAGGACAATATTTTGTATTTAATTTTCAATGGTATAGTATTTCAGAAAAAAATAATAATAATTTAACATATTGTTTTCTATGAATTTGAATATTGAGTTAAAAATACCTCTTTCTGATGGAAGTGTCCTATTAAATTTGGTAAACCTTACTATAGCACATTTTTAATTAAGACTGAAGCGTGAAATGTCAATCTTTGTAAACCCCCTCCCCCATGAAGCCAGGTTTTTGAATCTGCAATATATTCGTAGAATTTCAATTGCAAAACTATCACTGAATAATATGTATGGATTCCTGACAAATTCTCTTTGGATCACTGGTTTGCAAGCACTCTGTCGACCACGTGAAAAACACAAGCATGTTCTACAGTTTTCCTTCTACAATGCCCTGGCATTTGCAGTATGTCCAAATTAATTCAACTGTTTATATTGTTGTATTGATTTGACAGCAGAGCAAACGCAAAAAAGAAAAAAAGAAACATATGAATAATTTATAATATACAAAGTGAGCAGCTGGTGCGCAGTAAATACTAAAATATACTAATCTGTAAATGTAAGTAGATGTCTTGTACTGTTTTTTTCATGTTGACGGATGTAGGTTTCTATACATTATACATGTGCACATGACATGACCAAATTTTATTTTGAAAGCTGATTCCAGGTTTTTTTTTTCCCAGTGAACTGAGCAAACTTTAACAGATATTAACAATCCATCACTGCAGCTCTAGGGGTAAAGCACAAACATTAAGGACTACACTGTAGAAACATGGGATACAGTACCACAAGAGTTGTGGTACATAAAACTCTCTTAGCTTGTCAGAACATGTGGTGGACACTTCACCATATTTATAACAGAATAGCAATAACAAATAATAAGACAAGTGTACCCGAGCTACTTGAAAAACCCTGGCGTGGTGCTCAGGCTTAGACATGTCCTCCAGAGCAGGATATGTTGACCAATCTCTCAATTTTAACATTAGTTTGAGGGCTTAGTAAGACCGCAGTGTGCACCTGTCTTGTCATTTGTTATTGCTATATTGTTATTAGTGTTGAGCGCGAATATTCGAAAAGCGTTTTTTTTTAGCGAATATCGGCACTTCGCTAATTCGCGAATATTTCGAATATAGCGCTATAAATTCGCTATTTCGAATATTCGTTTTTTTTTGTTTTTTTTTTTAGTTATATTTTTTTCTTTCCTACTTCCCAAAAGTAGTTCTTACCTGTCCTGAGGATTCCTGGCTTCCTGGCTGCTCTAGTCAGTGCCCGTTGCCGCTTCTGCCGACTTCCGTGCGCATGTCTTGTGGAGCGTCCCCATCCATGGGAGAATCTCCATATACTAAAATGTACTGTCGGATTTGAGGAATTACGTTGAAATCGCAATGCGATTAATTCAAGTTATATTAATCGCATTGCGATTACAACTTAGCACTGCTATCTTACATAGGCTAGAATTAACGAATATGGAATATAGCTATGCACTAGCAGTGCTAAGTTGAAATCGCAATGCGAGATACTTAAGTTAAATTAATCGCATTGCGATTTCAACTTAACACTGCTGCTATATTCCATATTCGTTAACTTCGTTAATTCTAGCAAGCTGACCCATTATAAACCCAGCTCTAAGTTGAAATCGCAATGCGATTAATATAACTTGAATTAATCGCATTGCGATTTCAACGTAATTCCTCAAATCCGACAGTACATTTTAGTATATGGAGACGTTCCCATGGTGATGGGGACGCTCCATGAGCACAGAAGTTATGGTTGGCTTGGTAGAATTAGCGAATAGCGAATATGACGAATGTATTCGTCATATTCCTCAAAACGAAGATAGCGAAGTATTCTACATCTTCGTTTTAGCTACCTATTCGTCAACTTAGCTAATTCTAGCAATCAAATAGGAAGGTTGACTGACTATAGAGACAGCTGTGTTAAATTCGCTATGCGATTTTTTTTAATACAATAATTATATTACTTGATAAAATTATTATAAGTATTCTATTTATTAAAAAAAAAAAAATCGCATAGCGAATTTAACACAGCTGTCTCTATAGTCAGTCAACCTTCCTATTTGATTGCTAGAATTAGCGAAGTTGACGAATAGGTAGCTAAAACGAAGATGTAGAATACTTCGTTATCTTCGTTTTGAGGAATAGACGAATACATTCGTCATATTCGTCATCCTCGCTAATTCTAGATATGAAACCAATAGGAAAGTAGCCTTAAGTACAAATCGCAATATGCGATTATTTAAATCGCATGTTAATCGCGATAACTAGAAAAAATGACGAATATTCGATTTCGACGAATATGAAACGAATATTCATTCGAATATTCGCGAATTTCGTCGAAATCGAATATGGCACCTGCCGCTCATCACTAATTGTTATATTGTTTATCTCATCCACACAATTGCCATCTTGTGTAAAATGCCTATTGTGGTACTTGTGGTCTACTGCAGGCATCCTCCACCGTATGCATTTTGGCTGGGGATTGCCATTAGCAACGGGCCACAAGTGCAGGATCTGCTCCCCTCTATATATATGCACAATTGCATCTTAGGTTGAGCACATCCTGTTGTTTTAACATTATGCCACCTTTCAGTTGTTTTGTATATATATTTATAACAGAGCATAAGGTGGAAAAGGGAATACAGTAGAGGCTGGCAGTGTTGCTCTTAATGGACTAGGCGGAGGACATCTATTGAGAGGAAACCTACATATACAAGAGGTGCCAAAACCGTTAATCTCGACCAACCTTCTGGCCTTGCAGCCCTATTAATGCTCACTACTATCTTGACCCAGTGGTCCATAAAAGACATACATATATTGGCCCTCACTAATCCTGGTAATCATGTTCCAGGGCATCCAACAGGGTCTCCCAAAGGGAGAACTCCCAAAACCGGTGCAAAGATGTTTCCTTCATGATTGGACACCTGGGGCAGTAACGAGTTTTGCACAGATTGTGGGGGAAAGCCTTCCTGGATGGCCATCCATGAGAAGTCCTTTTGCCTGCTGGTTAACCTGTCTGAAGACATATTAGTCCCTACAGTCTCTGCAGTTTCATCAGGGAGCCCTGGAATGGACCCCACCAAGTCCTTTGCTCTGATTAGCTTGTAGATCGTCTTGGGTTTCCACAAGTCCACAAGTCCTCTTGAGGGCCTCCAGTTGATGCTCCCTCACAAACCTGACAACATCTCCATAATACCAAGGAGCATTCCAGTTGTAAGGGATGGAGCTGTCCCATTTGTCCCAGCCTAGACCCCTCCAGAGGAGCACAAAAAAGAAAGGAGACATGGCCTTGCCCACAAAGCCATTAGCAGTCCTCAGAGTCCGGCGAACACAGTTACAAACTAAGACAATCTGCAGTAGAGTAGGTAAGTCTAGTATGCCCTTCCCACCCTTGCGGGGCTCTTTGTACATGATAGCTCACTTCACTATGTCCATTTTGGAGCCCCAAACAAAGCAAAACACTGTCCTGGTAATGAGCCTAGAAATAGTGGCAAGAGGGGGCCATGCCTGTGTGTTGTACTATAGTACAGGCAGAACTTTGTTACGCAGGACGAGTGACTTGCCCTCAATAGTTAGCTGTCTGAGGCTCCATAATGCGATTCTTTAGTTCACTTTGGCCAAGCGTTCTTTCCAAAACTTGAGGACTTCCTTCTCAAACCAGACTCCCAGCATCTGGTTGTTGTCTGGTATGGGAAGCGGACAGAGGAAGCCAGTTGCCAGTTGCATAGCTTCCGACTTCCTGACCCCTGAAGCTTGTCCGAACTCCTCGCAGGTCTGGCCAAGTGCAGGTACCAAATGCTGGTCAGCACAGAAGATGGTCACGTCGTGCATGTACAGCGAGCACTTGACCTCATAGTCTCCTGGTCCTGGTGCGTTGATCCCTCTGATCTCTCCATTCTGCTGGATAGACTACATGAAGAGCTCTATAACACAAACAAAAAAGAAAAGGTGATAGAGGGCAGTGTTCACCAACACCTTTCTGTAAATATCAAGGTATATCAGGTTAACAAATGAACAGAACCTCCTGCCCAGACCCAGCTTGCCAATGCCTTGACCATGAATTCATGTGAACCTTGGTCAAAGGCCTTCTCCTGATCAAGGCTGGCTTTGATGTATTGTACCATGTCTCTCATGAGAGCAAGTCTGCCTGTGATCCTGTGGCCAGGAATGCTGCCGGTCTGATCCGGGTGGACGATCCTGCTGATGACAACCTTCACTTGGTTGGCCAGTATCTTGGAGATGGACCTTGTAGTCCACATTTAGGAGAGAGCTGGAACACCAGATCATAGAGCTCCACTGGAAGACCGTCAATGCCCGGGGTCCTGCCAGACCTAAAGGATCCAGCAGAGGACAGAAGTTCCCTGCACCATCAGAGGGTCATTCATTGCCTCTGCATCTACAGAATCAAGGGGGTTAGTGATACCTGACAAGAATTTATTGGTGGCTGTCGTGTCGGTGTACTTCAGGGAGTAGAGCTCGCTGTAGTAGTCTGCGATGACTCCCATCTCTTCCCCCTTCCCTGAATGCATGTTGCCACTCTTGTCTCAAAGTTGATTCAGGGGCATGTGGCGTTTGCTGAAAAAAACGAAGTTACATTTTTCACTCTTCTCCAGGTTCTCCATCTTGGAACGGAACATGATTTGCTTAGATTCCTCCTCAAAGTGCCTTTCCAGGCTCTTTCTAGTCTTCTCCAGCTCCTCTCTAAAGTCCCAGCCACACAGATGAAGTTCTTGGAGGGATTTCAGCTGAAAGTCTCTCTTCTCACATGCCTGTTATTGTTGCTTGGTCTGAAAAAAACAACGAAACTGGACCAGTCACTAGTCCGTTCAAACAAGCATTTGTCATTCCGACAAGCTATGTAGATCTCTCTAAGCTCTGCAATCACATCCTCCCAATTCAACAGAGCACAGTTCAGTTTCCAGGGCCAGGGGATAACCCATCACACAGGTCACACTGGACCTGAATGGTCCCGTGATCAGAGAAGAAGCAAGGGATCATAGAGTATCTACATTGCCTGACTGCTCGAGAGGAAAACGCAAAGTCAATCCTAGAATGAAGTGAGCCATCGGGTCAAGTCCATGTATAATTTATGGAGCCTTTCCCCATGAAGCCCACACCATCCTGCAAGGACGGTTCAGTCACCATCTCAATGAGCGGTTTGGAAGTGACATCTAACTTGCTTGAAGCTCCAGAGCTGTGTCTGTCTTCCTCAATCAGGCAGTTGAAGTCCCCGGCCATCACTATGGTCCTAGTGGTAGCGAGCTGCAGTCGCTCACCCTTGTCCCCTTGTCAGGGGAAGCATAAAAATTGATGAACCTGACCAGCTCTCCTGCCAAGGAGCTGTCCAAGACAAGAAGCCTTCCCCAGACGAGCTCCTGGACAAAGTCAAGGGTAAAAATGCCTCCCCTGAGGAAGATGGCAACCCCAGCCGACTTACAGTCACCACCACAGGACCAATAGGATGAACCATAGGACTACAGCCTGGCCAGATGGTTGTGAGACCTAAGGGGGGCAGTGAACCATAGGACTACAGCCTGGCTAGATGGTTGTGAGACCTAAGGGGGGGCAGTGCACACTTCTGCAACATGTACACAACGGTTACCTGCAGACAGCTGTTTCGGCATGATTGTCGCTCATCAGTGCAGAGCAGAGAGTACTGGCTTAACTGGGTAAGAGGCCAAACTTTTCAGGTCCCTTTCCATAGCCGGAATGCCACCGGTGGTTGGGTCATATATAACACCATGTAACACAACACTTCTCTGGACTGTACAATTCTATGACTCTAAAATTTTTACTTTTGCAGAAATCCACACCAGGACTGAATTAACTGAACATATTGGACCCGAAAAAAGTTTTTTACTCCTCTCTATTCCTGCGCATTCAGCATATAATTGTGAGTAAGGGGATTTTGTTATTATTATAGAGACTGGTGGAAAGCAACAATTTGACAGAAGCAAAGTTTACTCTAAAGATGCTGATGTTTATTGGATCTGCCTTTTGTTTCTTATCTTGGCCCCTTCTCTAAAACTGTAATTCTAAAGAAGAAAGTAATAAGAAATCAAATAGAACAAACAGATTGCTTTTTACGATGGGCATTCTCAATCGGTGGGTGGTCCTGCACAAGTCTCTAAGTGTTTTTTCTTAAATGAAAATGGTTTACTGATTTTCTGTGATATCTGAAAAATAATTCCTGCAAACAAATGGAAAATCTCAGCTTTGAAACAGGATGTCCTGCTGGTGGAGGGATTGCTAGCATTACATGCATTCCTTCTGGTTCATTTCAGGAGTCGAAAAAAGCTTATTTGCAAGATTATGGAAAATTGTCAATTAATGAAATCTAAAAGAAAGTCGATAGAATTATAGACAATTTCTAGTGTGCTGGCTCATCATACAAGTTGTGAGGATATTTTTGAAATTTCCTTAAAGGGGGTTTGCCCCTAAAGATTTTAAATATCGTGTTTGTACATTCGGTATTAATAGATGAGAGTCCCATATTTAAAACCTATGTCAGTTTGCTGGAGAGCAAAGAGTGCTTCTATCCCTAGAGGACATGGCATGTCATGGAAAGCCTGTATCATATAATACTCAATTTTCCTATAGCGCCACTGCCAGGGAACTGAACACCTACTGTTGGATTACTTTGTAGCTCAGGGTGTCCCTGCATTGGACCCCATTTTATCAGCTTATTTTTGGGGGTTTTCCAGCAATGGAGAATTGTCAATAGTAGACAAAGTTTAAGAATATCTGTTAGGCTACATGCACACAACCGTTGGTGTTTTGTGGTCCGCAAACCGCGGATCCGCAAAACACGGAGGCTGCTCCGCGTTCCATCCTGCAATTTGCGGAACGGAACGCGGCCCATTATAGAAATGCCTATTCTTGTCCGCAAAACAGACAAGAATAGGACATGCTCTATTTTTTTTTCAGGGGCATGGAACGGAGCAACGGATGTTGATAGCACACGGAGTGCTGTCCGCATCTTTTGCGGCCCCATTGAAGTGAATGGGTCCGCGCCCGAGCCGCAAGATATGCGGCTAGGACGCGGAGCACAACAATGGCCGTGTGCATTAGGCCTTAGTATGATAAACTCTAATAAGCCAAGCATACTGGGTTGCTCATGGTGATTAAAATAAGCCTTTTTTTAACTTTTGGTTATATCTACAGTGTCTTGAAAATTTAACTTTTCCACATTTTTTCCAGTTACACCCACAAACTTAAAGGTATATTATCTGATAGACTAACACAAAGAAGCAAGTATTTTTGTGAAATGAAAAGAAAATGATCCATGGTTTTCAAAATGTTTAATAAATAAAAATCTGGAAAGTGTGATGAGTCAATACTTTGTAGAACCACCTTTCACGGCAATTACAGCTGCAAATCTTTTGGGGTATATCTTTACCAGCTTTGCCCATTCTTCTTTGTCCCGAACATCGGCCTCAAAGGGAGTGAGTAAAATAAATAAATAAATTTAAAAAATTGACTGACCCCTCTTAAAATTGCCCCAAAATGTGCATTTTGGGAGATTTTATTAGAATGATTGAAAATCAGAAGGACTTAAAATGCCTTACAAATGAAGGTTAAAAATGTCAGTGGGTGTGTTTTTCATGTCATGGTAGTCAGGTCTCCTTACAGAAATTAGAGGATTTTAAATATCGAGACACAACCCCTTTATGTTTAATGGTGATGTTGTGTCTGCTGCCTACCCCGTTCCCCACACTGAGCTACACACCGTGCTGTTTCTGGGAAATCAAGAGTTATGTACTGGTTCTTTGTTTAGCACGCACCATTTATGATCCAATGTGGGACAATATCCCTAACAGAACCTCTTGCATATTTTTCTTAATTTATAGGTCCCTTGATGAGACTGAATGCCATGGTTCAGTGGAAACGCATCAGGACATAGCCCACAGCATCAGCTACGCATACGCACTCTTGGATTCGGACATTTTGGACATTTCAATTACAGGACTGTATCCAGAGATCTGCTGTAGGCAATGAGTAGGGAAACTCCAGGGGATCACTCCCAACAGATCAGGCAACAGACAGGGGTAAGGATTTAGGGATTACTATGGGCAGCCATGTCTTCCCTTGATGATCCCACCTGGAGTATTTATTTTACATGGTGACAGTTTTCAATGTAATATATTCAATGCAATTGCCTTACAATTTTTTTCTTTCCACATGGCGCAGTGTCACACAATCTGCATAGCCTCTAACAGACACCCTTAGGTTGTAGTACCTTGCTTCACAACCACTCTACACACTCATCCATTGTGGTATCTTTTATTTGCTTCATACAACATTACACATTGTCTCTCACACAATATTGCTTACAGGCTCCAGGCTGGTCTCTGATTTCTCCTACATAGGCCCTGGCTGCATTGAGGCTACACTGTCTAGATGGCTTCACCTTAATCCTCAGCTCCAGCCCCAATCTCTTTTCGGTATTTGGCTTCTCTGAGGTGTGGTACAGTGCTCTTCTTTTCAGTAGAAACCACCTCTACTTGTTCACACAGTCATAACACAGGATCTGTCTCCAACTTCACTCCTCCATGTTTCTGTCTCTTCCCATATTGAACACATGACCTGCATTGCACTTATGTCCTAATGCCAGGAGCTTTTAAGACTTACACATACACCCTCCATGGGTTTGCCCCCAAGACATATGTTCAGCCCAGGACCTCAGTTCCTAATTAGGTCAGCTAAGCAGACAGTATTCCACCATCTCATTCTTTGTCCAGCTGTGATAACGCAATTGTTCAATAGATGGCAGCAAACCTAGTTCCAAATACAACTGCTTTTAGTATGTCAATTCACATTATACAGAATAATATGCAATATATGCCTTCTATGCAATCTATATACACTTATAATGTGTTTCCCTTGTCTTTAGTGTGATTCTGCAATGTCAATCACATCCTAACCAAGGTAAATGACTTTCCCAGAGTGTCAGTGCGCTGTCATGATCTGCCACCAAACACTTCCATCATGGGCTGAGTACTTACAGGGTATCCTGCCCACAGTAATGTAAATACATTTACAATTACTGTACCTTGCTGACATTTCACAGTGGCAACAGTAGATGGAAAATCATATATGACAACATGGCATGTAATCAAGGATTCTTGTTCTGGGAGATATATACAGTATAGCATGCATAGACATAACACATCAATGCTGGCATGTTCTAGCCTCAGTGACATTGCAGTTTTAAACTAGGTGTCATCACTGCAACAATGTCAAACGATAACCCATAGCAGCAGTTACTGTAAAGGACACAATCTTCGTTGTAAGTGGTACAAGGCTGAACACTCTTATGAGAAGATGAAAAAATTTGGCCATTAGAGTCTAAGAAGCTGGTTCTTCTATGACAACCAATATAGCAGTATTTCCAGTAGGTTAGCCAGAACAACAAATCAGCATGATACTGTATATGACCAATTTTAAGCTTTGGGAACAGAATTAGCTGTCATTGGATGTAAAATTGTTATCCACCAAGATCTCTACCCTTTGCAGAAATTGGTGTCATGATCTCCACTTTGTCTAATAAATATATGCAAGGATTACAGGAAAATTTGGAAGTGACTAAAGATTTTCTTCACAGTTTACACACGTCCTCGTCATTTTTTATTTGCAATCTGCCCATTCTTCAGGGACTATTAACATTTAAATCTCACGTCTCTCCCATCTGTCTCCTGCCTTATGTCTGTAATCACCACCCATGATCCAGACTATGACACAATGAAGCTCAAGAAAGATTCTACACTCAACTAAATAAGAAACAGTGAGGTCATTACATAAGGGCTGGCAATCTTCCACATGGCTTTAATGCCAGGAAAACGATTTGTTGCTCTGTGTTTCAGACTACATTAAGAACCATAAGCGGATTTGACATTTTTGGATATGTGCTTTATTTTGACAGGTCAATCAATATATGAAATTCTAAGAATTACTTTTTTTTTTGCTTGTTTGTAGTTTGATGGTTAAAGATTTAAACAGGCATGAATAGAATTGAAACATTCATCATTGAGGGACTGACATTCAGCACTCACAGTCAGGGACTTAGACATCAAAGTGTTACCTCAATGCCAAGACATTTTTAGTACCTCCTGTGCAGATGTATTATTACCTTTCCTCTTGGCTTGACATATTCCAAGATTAGAGATGCCATATAATCAGCTTTGAAAAACAATAACGCATGCTTTCACAATACTCTGCCATGAGATATATATGCTATTTGCCTATACATCGCCACCCAGAGGTTCTTATTGCAGCCGTTCCAGGGCTTTGCATATTGTAGTTTTCTATTAAATTTGTATCATGAACCATTTAAGGAAACTCAATGAAATATAAGGGTGGGCACATCTCTTACAGCTAATTTCGAAAATGTACTGTTTTATTGGTGATGTTTTCCTCCAGGGAGGCATGGAAGAACCATACAGCACCTTACAGAGTGACTGCAGCTCTGTATTTGGGTACTGTAGAGAGTCAAGTCATAGCACAATGTGCATGACGCCTTAAATGAGTAAATTATTTTAAAGTTAAATAGTTAATAGAGGTTAATCTGTATAGAAACCTCCTTGGAATGGAAAGCAGGTAAAAAAAGCATCTCGACCTGTCCTGCTTTACACAGATGGCCACTTGATTTAAATTGGCGTCCACCATGTAATGCTTAAATTGCCCTGTGGTGGCGCTGTGGTATTTCCATACAGATTACAAATGATCACTAGTGCTTCCAGCAGGGGTAGGGTACACTTTGTGATCAGCATATTTAAAGGAACCCTTCTAGCAAGTAAAGAATGTCCTAAGCAGACCATACACAGTCAGTCATGTCTCGCTTCACCACCCTGCTTTATATGTAGTCTGTAATAACTGAGACAGGAAGTCTGCTTAGGAGCTGCATACACAAAATAGTAGGTTATACCGGTTGGCCCACGGTAATGTAGCCCACCTTCAGCGACAGTATGACAAGATGAATGAGCAAGTGGATTGGGTTTTTTAAATTACCCACAAGTCACAAAAGATGTTGAATGTGGTCCCCGTTCATATCTACGCATCTTTTGGTTTCTTCATATTTGCCAATTTGATGCCATTTCCGAACCAAACTCTGAATACAACGTTCAGCTGGTGGTTTTGTCGTCAAAGTTGCATCGTGTTTTTATTTAAAGCGGTTATCCCAACAGTAATGTAAAAATGAAAATCAGATATCAGATAATACATGACAGCCTTTTTCTTACAAACTTGGATCCAGAGATCCGCCCATTGATTGCTGCAATTAGTCTGCTAGATTTGTTTCAAGCTGGCAGCTCAGGGGCGTGCACTTTCTCAGGGAGCACATCCTTTATGCTGCAGCTGTTGGCAGTTGAAGGATGAAACTGAGCGCCTAGGTCAACCTCCTCAGCTCCGCCTCAGAAACGCCCCTATAGATAAAATCTAGCAGATTCGCTGTCAATAAAAGTCTAGGGGGAGGGATGATGGTGTGAGGGGAAGGAATTATTTATGCAAATGAGCAAAACGGCGGGAAAGCTTTAGAGGGTGATATAATAGGACATGTTAGTCCTGAGAAGGTTATGGATGGATCGCGGGTAACTATCAAGGTAGAAAAACTTGAAGGTACATTCAGTTTTATATGTAAAAACATGGTGACAGGTTCCCTTTAAGTGTGAATTCAACAGCAGCCTTCCCTAGGGTGTCCAGAGGTCCAGCTTTCAGACTCCCTGTCCTCCATCCGATGCAGGGCCTGGACGGACACAGTGATGTACTTTTGAACAGCTCACTCTCAGACAGCAGCTGTCTGTGCTGTCTGAACATGAGCTGCAGGGAGAACGTCACCCTCCCTCCCACCCCTGCAGCTGACAGAAGTTGATTTTTGTCTTCATTTTTTCAATCCCCACCGGCTGCGGAGTGGGAGGGGCATGTCCTTAATGAGTTGGGGCATGGCTTAGCAGGACCAGGGCTTTAAGTCTGTCTTTTGAGGGTGGCCTGAAAGGCCACCCTACCTGCCCTTGAACTGTGACCTCCACAGCACTCTGCTCCCTTAACAGTGTCATCCACAGTGCCCTGCCCCTTTAAAGATGACCTACAGCAGTGAAGAAAAATGGCTCTGTTGTTATGGAAACCTGGTTTAAAACTGTTTGTCTGTGGAGACTAAAGACCTGTGAGCTTCTATTGGCTGATAAGGGTTATGTGACCAGACTTCTATTGGCTAATGCATTTTTTGGGAATATCTCAGGAACGGTACATGCTAGAGAGCTGAGACCCAGTCTAAAGCCTACCCGGAGACCTGATATACCCGTGTCAAAATTTGTGATAGTAAATGCGACAGTGCCGATTCCTTTAGCGGACATACACTCAGCTTTACATATTAGATTATTAAAGCACCATTCATTCCATGGTGCTGTACATATGATAAGGGGTATACATATATAATACAGACAATTGCACTAAGCATGAACTAGACAAGGTACAAACTGGCACAGAAGGAGAGAGGGCCCTGCCCGTGAGAGCTTACAATCTACAAGTTGATGCAGATGTTCAGTGCAGAATCTTTAACAAAATCTGCAACAATTCTGTTATGTCTGATGGCCATTACCTAGTTTCTCATTCCCTATTCTGTTTTCTCTTTTATTTCCAGGCATCAAATCTCAGACATCTCAGTTTATTTCAACACTTGTTTTCCCTTTCATCCTCTATAACGGTTCATTCACCATTTATATAAAAGCAACTGTTTTCTGGTTTTTGAAATTGTGTTTTGAAGGCTACATTAAAAAAGTGATATGTTATCTGCCAAAATCTCACAAAAAAAGGACTCACTTAAGGTTTCTACTTGTGAGAACAATGAAGTGCCAAGTAATAGTCGAGTCATGGCCCACTAGGCCCTTTCTCTTGATTTTATTTTTCCTTCAGAATCTAAACTTAGTAGATGCAGACTGGCAGAATCTCATAGCTGTGAAAGACTTGTGTCTTCAGGTTTAATTAATGCTTTCCTCTTCTTTCATGCCTTCCAGTCTCCTAGTTGACAGCCCCTAGAAAGCCTGACAGTTTTTCCGTGTAAAACAGATGTTACTGTATTGTTCTTTTGGCAGTTTCTATTTCATATGTATTTGGACAGGACAGAGCAAAAATACTTCTCTTATTTTCAGTTTGCTGACATTTTCAAGAATGCAGAAGGTTTATATCATAAATTGTTCCCACAGCCTTTATTCATTTCCATAGTTATTAATGATCCAATGTATCTTAAAGGTGTTGTCCCAGGAAAAATATTCTACATTTTCAAACCAGCACCTGGAACTGAATACTTTTGTAACTGCATGTAATTAAATTCTGTGAAATCTATCTGTATAGCTCCACCTGTACTTTGACCATTTTCTAAATTCTTTGTCCAGCTCACTGAGCTTGACTCAGAGAAAATATGACTCTTCTCTGGTCACACAAGTAGGATATGACTCTTTTATGTTAATTTGCATAAAAGGCGGGAAGTACAAAATGCATCATACTTATTTAACTTGGCTGCAGATGAAATTAAAAGTTGAATTTATATGTTTAGGGCAACACAATAAACATTTAGAAATGCTCAGTGAGGGTAGCATAGTAGAGGTGACAGGTTCCCTTTAAAAAGACGGTTCGCTATGGAGGTTAGTGTTAAGGGGCAGATTGCTGTAAGGGGACGGGGTGTTGTGGAAATCACTGTTAAGGAAATGGGGTACTGTGGAAGTCACTAATAAAGGGGCGGCTGCTGTGGAGGTCACTTTTAAACGGGTGGGCTGCTGTGGAGGTCACTGTTAAGGGGGCAGGATGCTGTGGAGGCCACCGTTACGGGGGTGGGATGCTGTGGAGGTCACTGTTAAAGGGGTGAGCGCTGTGGAGGTCTCTGTAAAGGGGGCAGGGAATGGTGGAGGTCACAGTTAAGTGGATGTTCCACTATGAAGGTCAGTGTTAAGGAGCGGGGTGCTGTAGAGGTCACTGTTAAGGGGGCGGATGTTGTGGAGGTCACATTTTAAGGGAACAGAGCACTGTGGAGGTCACTTTTAAGGGGGAAGCTTAATGTGAAATCACTGTTAAGGAAACGGGGTACTGTAGAAGTCACTATTAAAGGGGTGGCCGCTGTGGAGGTGACTGTTAAAGGGGCGTGGTACTATAAATGTCACTGATATAGTGGATACTGTCGATATCTTTTAACGACACACACAAACATTAAATTAAATAGATACAATATACCCGTGCGAAGCCGGGTCCTTCTGCTAGTAAATAATAATAAAAATAAATACATTTTTTATTTCTTTTTCTCTACTTATCCTGAAGGACTTGTGATGACGACACCATCATGTAATCAGTGCAGGACGAGACAGTGGAGGTGGTGGTAATGGACCAGTGATAGCGTTCTTGTCATGTGATCAGTGCAGGATGGGGCAGAGCTTAGCAATGGAGAAAAGTGATGACAGACCTATAATGATGCAATGGATTCAATGTGAGAGCCAGAGACATGCTGGAAGTTGTAGTTCTCTACTCTTATACCCCCTCCCTGCCTAGAGGGAGGAAGTATTGTTATTTACAAGAGACTGTATGTTAAAAGGGCCGAAGGGAAGGGAGGGGTGTTATTTTAATGAGTCTGTATATTGGAGGTGGCTGGGGAGGGAGGGATGTTATTTACAATGGACTGTATTTTGGAGGCAACTGGGGAGTGAGTGATATTATTTACATAGGACTGTATGTTGGAGGTGCTGGTAGCAGTGATGTTATTTTCATGAGACTGTATGTTGGAGGGGCTGAAGGGAGGGGAGTGATGTTATTTACATTGGACTGTATATTGGTGATGGCTGGGGGAGAGAATGATGTTACTTACGTACATGGGACTGTATATGGGATAGGCTGAAGAAAAGGGAGCAATGTTATTTACATGGGACTGTTTATTGGAGGTGGCTTGGGTAGGAAGTGATGTTATTTACATGGGGCTGTGTGTTGGACAGGAGTGGATGTAGGTTTTGATGTTTCTTACATGGGACTGTTTGGGGAATTATGTTGCTTACAGGTGCCTGTATGTTGGAGGGTTTGGGGCATTATAAGTTCTGGGGGCATTACGGAGATGATTAGAACTGAAGGGGGTACTGCAGGGAGCATTATAAGTACTGGAGACACTGTGGGGGGACATTATAAATACTGGGGTCACTGCAGGGGTGTCATAAATATTAAGAACACTACAGTGTGGCATTATAAATGTTGGTGGGAATTACAGGGGGCATTATAAATATAGGAGGCACTGCATGGGGGCATTATAAATACTGGGGGCACTAAGGGGTATATAATTACTTGGGCTATTAAAGGGATCATTATAAATACTGGGGCCCCTGTAGTGGGCATTATTACTACTTGGGGCTTTATAGGAGTACCTTATAGAACAGCCTTATTTTTACTGGGTGTATAAAGGGAAGCCTTATAGAGGTACCTAATTACTACTGAGGGCACTATAGGTGGCCCTATTTATACTGAGGGTGCAATGGGGTGCCTAATTGCCACTAGGGAACTATAGGCAGTCTATATTTATACTGTGGGCTCTGCGGGGGCATCATTACTACTGAAGGTACTGTGGGGGTAATATTGTTTTTGGGCACAATGAAGAGGGCACTTCTACTAATTGAGGCACTCTTGGGGGGCATTAGCACTATTGATGGCACTGTAGGGGGCACTATTACTAAAGATGGCACCCTGGGAGGGAATTACTATTGGCAAGACCTTGAGGAGCACTATTACTATGGTGGACCATCTGTATGACACTATTATTTGGGGGCATTGGGGAGTACAGAAGGCAGAGTATTGGGAGTAGCAGCAGGATAACACTGGTGGGGCACCAGGAGGAGGATGATGGTGGTAAAAAGAGTGACTTAAGATGTCTGTGTGGTAAACTCTGCAGAGATGAAATGTGGCTGAAAGTAGTCATTAGAGATGAGCCTGCAGAGAGCCTGTATAGTGATATAGAACACTGCCTTGCAGTAACACGCAAAGGGAGTCTGCTGTGGTAGTGAAACAATACTGTTAGTCAGTATGACATGCAGATGACAAGTGTCGCTCTTACAATCACTGCACACTTCACTTACAGTGCTTTGCAAAAGTATTCACCTCTCTTGACTTTTTTTGTGTTTTGATGCCTCGCAACCTGTAATTAATATGGATTTTTCGAGGATTTGCATCATTTAATTTACAGAACATGCCCACAACTTTAAAGATTTTTTTTTTATTGTGAAGCAAACAACAAAAGGACAACATAGGACAAAAAAACTGAGAAAGTCAATGCATATAACTATTCACCCCCCTAAAGTGAATACTTTGTAGAGCCACCTTTTGCAGCAATCACAGGTCCAAGTCGCTTTGGGTAAGTATCTATGAGCTTGTCACATCTTAGCACTAGGATTTTTGCCCATTCCTCTTTGCAAAACTGCTCCAGCTCCTTAAAGTTGGATGGTTTGCATGGATTTTCTATTTGATTGAGATCTTGGTTTTAAGTAGGCTATTCCAACAAATTTACATGTTGGAACATTTACATGTTCCCCTTAAACCACTCAAGTGTTGCTTTAGCAGTGTGTTTGGGGTCATTGTCCTGCTGGAAGGTGAACCTCTGTCCTAACCTCAAATCACGCACAGAGTGGTACAGAGTATCCTTGTATTTAGCACCACCCATCTATCCGTCAACTTTGACCAGTTTGCCAGTCCCGGATGATGTACTTTGGGTGATGTGATGTGTTGGGTTTGCGCCAGACATAGCATTTTCTTTGATGGCCGAAAAGTTCAATGTTAGTCTCATCAGACCAGAGCACCTTCCTCCATACATTTTGGGAGCCTCCCACATGCCTTTTCGCAAACTCACAACATGCCTTTTCGTTTTTTGCTGAAAGTAATGGCTTTTTTCTGCCAACTCTGCCATAAAGCCCAACTCTATGGATCATATGGCTTATTGTCGTCCTATGTACAGATACTCCAATCTCTGCTGTGGAACTCTGAAACTCCTCCAGCTTCACTCGGTCAGCATTTGGTCAGTAATCCATCAGTATTGCAAATGCCAAAAAAAAACAGGAGTGGATCCAAAACAGAGATAAGACATGAATGGAGTATTTGCATGTCTTCTGTGTTTTGTACCCACTCCTGCTTTTGGCTACCAAATCACAAGCCAATTCTGATGGGACCATACAGACCTTACAGCTGCTTCACCGACAGGATCTGTTGTGTGTCTCATTTTTCCTTCCTTCAGAAGAAGGGTCAAATAAATGGTGATGTCATCCTGGCCAAAAAGGCAAAATAGTCGCCCAGTCATGGAGTGGGGAGGGTGGGAGAACAGCTTGAGAAGTCCACAGAGTGGCCCAATGACATAGTAGTGAAGTGGAAGCAGCATAAGGAGACCACAGAGTGGCCCAGTGACATAGTGGGGAGGTGGCAGCAGCATGAGGAGGCCACAGAGTGGCACAATGACATAGTGGTAAGGTGGAAGCAGCATAATGAGACCACAGAGTGGCCCAGTGACATAGTGGGGAGGTGGCAGCAGCAGCATGAGGAGGCCACAGAGTGGCAAGGTGACATAGTTTTGAGGTAGCAGCAGCAGCAGCATGAGGAGGCCAAAGAATGGCACATTAACAGAATGTGGAGATGGCAGCAGCAGCATGAGGATACCACAGAGTGGCAAGGTGACATAGTGTGGAAGTGGCAGCAGCATGAAGAGACCACAGAGTGACCTGGTGAGTGGGGAGGTGGGTGGCAATAACTGTATCCACTGATGATGGTGGCTGTAAGAAAGAGCACTTGGCATCAGATGTGTGGCATCAGGCGGGTGGCAGCATCAGAATAGTAGCTGCCAACCGCAAGGTTTGAGTGAGGCAGCATGGATGATCTAATTTGATGCATCAGGCATTGTTGGGTGGAAATCCTGGCTGATCTATGCCTGATTCATCTTGACAAACGTCAGTATCTTCACATTTTTGGTGGACAGGCGAGTTCCCTTTAGGGCAACTATGGACCCTGCTGCACTAAACACCCGCTCTGATACCACACTACTGGCCAGGACAGCTTTTCCAGGGCAAACTCGGCCAGTTGCAGCCAAAAATTCAGTTTGGCTGCCCAGTGGTTCAGCGAATCTTTGATGACGGTTGGCAGGGTGCACTCCAAGTATGCCACCACCAGCTCGTTCAGGTTCTGCTCTATGTCTAGCTGCTTGTGAGTAGTTTCATCACTATGCGGGTGAAGAAAGCTGCTCATCAGAGACTCTAGACTCAGGCTGCTGCTGATGGAGCTGGTACTGCACCTACCACCCCCCCACAGCAGCCATGGCAGTGGAACATAAGTACAGAAGCCCCCCCAACCCCCCAGGTCAGACCTGAGAGAATATAGATGATGGTGCAGATAGGCAGTGGCCAACTGACTACATAGGATGTCTCTATAGTAGTTTAGTTCTCCTCCCTCTCAGCGGGTGTAAAAAGGGCCCCTATTTTGGACCGGTAGTGAGGGTCTAACATGGTGGAGAGCCAGTAGTTATCCCTCTGGTGAATGGTGACAATTTGGCTGTCACTACGCAAGCAATTAAGCATGCATCGGTCAATTTGTGCAAGTGACTCGTAGGGACTCCCTTCCTCCATCTCCACTGCATACTGCCACAGTGTGCCTGGGTCATCTGCCTCGTCTTCCTCATCTCCCTCTTGCTCTTCCTGCTGCTCCTGCTCCTCCTCTCCTGTCACCTGTGTAGAAAAACCACACATTTCGCTACACATTGCTTGTGCTCCAATGTCCTCCTCCTCTTCCAGTTCAGCCCCCACAGGGCTCATGTGGCTGTGAGATGTAGACGCCACCTCTCCAGTCCCCTGACCAGACAGATTTACCAGCATCTTTTCCAGGATATAAATCAGTGTTATAAAGTTTTTCATCCCATAGTCCTGGCAACTGACAAAGGGCATGAGTAAATGGCAGGTGTCACGCATGAGCTGCCACTGGCTAACATCTAAGGTACACAGGGAGTACCTCTGTCACCTTAGATCATCAAGAAATCGTTTATGGCCTTTCTCTGTTCGTATAGTCGGTACAACATATGGAGGGTGGATATCCAACAGGTGGAAACATCGCATATCAGCCTATGTTGGGGGACGCTGTTCTGCTGCTGAAGCTCAAGGAGGGTGTGCTTGGCAGTGTACTAGGGGTTGAAGTGCATGCAAAGTTTCCTGGCCATTTTAGGATGTCTTGCAGATGGGTGGAAGACTTCAGGAACTGCTTGACAACCAGATTGAACACGTGAGCCATGCAGGCTCATATTTTAAGTTGTTGCCGAGAAAGCCAGGATTTGATTTCTTGATGAAGGACACAGAGCAGTTTCACCCCTGTGTGACTCCATTTGCCCAGGCAAACGAGGTGTAGAACAGCGTAACACCGCCGTGCACTGCACATGTGGTATGCTGGAGGGGCACTGTGAATTATCCCTGCAGTGGAGGCTGAGGACACGGTGGAGGATGAGGAGGCAGAGGCGGACATTGTTGCAGGACCAACGATGTGAGAACGCGGAGGTGGAAGCGGCATCACCGGGCCAAGTTGCTGGTGTGGCTGGGCAGAAACCACATTTACCCAGTGGGCCGTAAAGGACATATATTGTCCTTGACCGTAGTTACAGCTACCAACCAAATTTCCCAAAAAAGGCTGTATCACAAACAAATTTCACCGCTGAATGGCTAATTGACACAATTACTCAGTACCTACAGAAGAAAGTCTACATTCACCAACCAATTTTACCAAAAAAGGCTGTATCACAAACAAATTTCACCACTGAATGGCTAATTGACAAATTGTTAGTCCTTATGGAAGATACTCTACAATCACCCATGCATTTTCCCAGAAAAGGCTGTTTGACAAAAAAAAATATCACTGAATGGCTAATTGACGCAATTACTCAGTCAGTAAAGAAGAAAGTCGACATTCACCAACCAATTTTCCCAAAAAAGGCTGTATCACAAAAAAAGACACCACTGAATGACAATGTAAATTCACCTCAGAATGGCTAATAAGACATACTTATTTTTGCTATTAATACAGCGCAACAGTGTCTGTGTGACAGTGTAAATTCACTGTAGAACGGCTAATAACACATACTTATTTTTCACATTAATCCACTCCAACAATGGCTGTATAACAATGTTGGTTCACTGCGGACCGGCTAATAAGACATATTCTTTTTCCTATTAATACACCCCAAAAAAATAAATATAACAATCACAATTCACCTCAGAACGGCTAAAAGGACGTGCACCCCCTTTTTTGCCACTAATACATGCCAAAAAGGGCCATATTTTGTCACTTCAACACACAATGGCTAATAAGCCCTTTTTCTTTTTCCCCACTAATACACGGCAAAAGGGCTTTCGAATATATAACTGCGGCCATGAACGGCAAATAATATTTTTTTTTTGTGCCACTAATACATGCCAAAAAGGGCCTTCATTTTTTCACTTCACTACACAAAGGCTAATAAGCCCCTCCCCCCCACTAATACACAACAAAAAAAGGCTTTAGAACATATAACTGCGGCCGTGAACGGCATATAATACTTTTTTTGTCACTAATACACGCCAAAAAGGGCAGTTTTTTTCCCACTTCACCACACAATGTCTAATAAGCCCTTTTTCTTTTTCCCCACTAATACACGCCTAAAAAAGGCTTTTGAAAATATAATTGCAGCCATGAACACCAAATAAAGTTTTTTTTTTTTGCCACTAATACACGCCAAAAAGGGCTGTAATTTTCTCACTTCACCACACAAAGGCTAATAAGCCCCCCCCCCACTAATTCACAACAAAAAAGGCTTTAGAACATATAACTGCGGTTGTGATCTGCAAATAATACTTTTTTTTGCCATTAATACACGCCAACAAGGGTATTAATTTTCTCTAAAATTAGGGCAGAGAAAGAACTACAAGCTAAATAGTATACCCCTTGCCAAACAACAAATCGAACAACTGTGGGGGAGGGTTCCAAAAGTAGCCCCCCTCACAATTCCGCCACACTCAAACGAGACGCGTTTCCCTGGCCCGCCGGCCAATTCATCAGGGGAAATAAAAAGTACAAGCACGACTGTAATACGTATATAATAAAGTGCTCAATTTCACCAGTGTGCAATAATAGCAACCAGATAGCTTAGCTTATGAATCAGGCTTCTGTCAGTCCAGCCATTCGGAATACGGGGCCAAAAGGTCCATATGGCACAACCCGTTAGAGCGGAGGCGCCACGTATGGCAGCAGCAACACCAGACACCCGCATGCAGTAAAGTTTAAATGCTCGTATTGCGGGCGGAGCTAGCAACCGGTCCCAGTCACGTGAGCCGCGACGTCACTCCCTGCATCACATGGGAGGTCACGTGGCCGCAGGTCCTTGCAGGGCACGTTTAGAAACGGGACTAATTCATGAATGGAAAAATATGGGGAGGATTCTGAGAAACAAATCCCACCCCTCCATTCACAACTGTATATCATGTGGCTAAAAATAGTATTAATCAAATTTACCACCGCTAGCTCTCTATCAATTGGACCTGGACAGAGGACATTCAGGATCCAATACAGTTAAATAATGATACGAGAACAGATGCTTAGGTGGGAGATTCGTCAAGATGGACGTCCCACGCCAATATAAAAAGCATTTTGGCCAGAATGTAGACAGGAAACATCAGATACCAACGGATGTGGTATAAAGATCCTATGAGTAATATGTCTGGACTGCAAAATAATAGTGCAGTCCAAAACTATAACCCTCACACACTCGCCCAAATATGGGTACTAGTTGCCACACAGGGAGAGGGCTGCGCAGGGGAAATCGGGACAACTGGGATATGAGGATGAGCACTATATAAACGGAACAAATGACAATTGCTCATTGAGGCCATTTTGGTGGACGGTTTTTAATTGAAAAATCCACCATGCCTCTCTTCGAAGGATCATTCGATCCCAATTTCCTCCACGTGTAGGATATGGGACTAGCTCGATTCCCATAAACTTTAGTTTCGAAACATCTCCTCTCTGACAGGGTCAAGCAACAATGTACCCCAATTTCTTGTAAGTACTTCCCTCACCTCCTCCACTCCTGCATCATAAGTCGCAATTAGACGTATTTTATCATCTGTAATTCGCGGCTTATTAGGGTGGAGTAGCTCTCAAAAAGGAGTCAACTGCCTGGATGCCCAAATCGTGTCTAATAGAGGCCGTCCCATTGTTTCAGGCATTAACAGCCTCTGTCAAAACATCGGCATATACGTGGACAGCATCCTTGCCCCCTTCGTCAGAGCTCTTCCCTCCTACATCAGGGACACGAATGACCTTTTGGCTAGACTACAGGGGGTATCCATAGATGTAGATTGTATCTTAGCCTCCATAGATGTGGAGGCACTGTACTCCTCTATTAGACACGATTTGGGCATCCAGGCAGTTGACTCCTTTTTGAGATCTAGGGGTCAGCAGTTTGCAGCACATAACACTTTGGTCCTTGATTTGCTCCGATTTACCTTGACGAGTAATTTTTTCCTCTTTGATGAGTCTCTATACCACCAGCTCAGGGGCACGGCGATGGGGAGTTCTTGTGCCCCATCGTATGCCAACTTGCTCCTGGGCTGGTGGGAGAGGGAGGTGGTGTTCGTTGATCCCCCACACCCATATGTGGCACAGATTGTGCTATGGGCCAGATATATTGATGACATTCTACTTATCTGGCGGGGGAAGAGCACAACCTTCCTCTCCTTTGTGGAGACCCTCAATGAGAATGATCTTGGGCTGCACTTCACAGTGGAGTGTTCAGAGGAAACATTGCCCTTCTTGGACATTAGAATTTCGAAGGGAGTGGATGGTGAGCTCTGTACAGAAACATTCAGAAAGGCCACTGCCACTAATTCCCTTCTGAATTGGGAAAGTTACCATCCACTACCACTCAAGCGTGGTATTCCAACAGGGCAGTACCTCCGTATGAAGCGCAACTGTTCTTCCCCCTGAGTCTTCCGCAAACAGGCGGATGATCTCCGGGGAAGATTTTTAGCCAAGGGCTATCCGAATACCACCCTGAAGAGGGCCTTCCAGAGAGCTCAGACATCTGCTCGTACGGCGCTACTCCACCCTAATAAGCACTCTGAGCGACCCCCAACCACATGGCTACAGCCACCGCAAAGGTCCTATAAATGTGGTAACTGTGTGGCCTGTCAACTGATATTGAGAGGAAATTGTTTTGTGAGTCACGTTACTGGACGCAAGTATTACATTAACAGTTTCATCAATTGTAGAACAAAAGGAGTCATATATCGGGCACAATGTATTAATGGCCTTGAATATATCAGAAAGACGAAGAGGGAGCTGCGCAGGAGAATTGGTGAACATCTGGGAGATATTCACCATGAGAAAGACACACCATTGGCACGGCATATAATAACTTGTCAGAGAGGAGATGTTTCGAAACTAAAATTTATGGGAATCGAGCTAGTCCCATATCCCACACGTGGAGGAAATTGGGATCGAATGATCCTTCAAAGAGAGGCATGGTGGATTTTTTAATTAAAAACCGTCCACCCAAATGGCCTCAATGAGCAATTGTCATTTGTTCCGTTTATATAGTTCTCATCCTCATATCCCAGTTGTCCCGATTTCCCCTGCGCAGCCCTCTCCCTTTGTGGCAACTAGTACCCATATTTGGGCGAGTGTGTGAGGGTTATAGTTTTGGACTGCACTATTATTTTGCAGTCCAGACATATTACTCATAGGATCTTTATACCACATACGTTGGTATCTGATGTTTCCTGTCTACATTCTGGCCAAAATGCTTTTTATATTGGCGTGGGACATCCATCTTGACGAAACTCCCACCTAAGCATCTGTTCTCATATCATTTAACTGTATTGGATCCTGAATGTCCTCTGTCCAGGTCCAATTGATAGAGAGCTAGCGGTGGTAAATTTGATTAATATTATTATTAACCACATGATATACAGTTGTGAATGGAGGGGTGGGATTTGTTTCTCAGAATCCTCCCCATATTTTTCCATTCATGAATTAGTCCCGTTTCTAAACGTGCCCTGCAAGGACCTGCAGCCACGTGACCTCCCATGTGATGTGGGGAGTGATGTCGCGGCTCACGTGACCGGGACTGGTTGCTAGCTCCGCCCGCAATACACGCATTTAAATGTCGATGAATGCGGGCGTCTATTGTTGCTGCTGCCATACGCGGTGCCTCCGCTCTAACGGGTTGTGCCATATGGACCTTTTGGCCCCGTATTCTGGATGGCTGGACTGACAGAAGCCTGATTCATAAGCTAAGCTATCTGGTTGCAATTATTGCGCACTGGTGAAATTGAGCACTTTATTATATACCTATTACAGTCGTGCTTCTACTTGTACTTTTTATTTCCCCTGATGAACTGGCCAGGGTACTGTAGATGTCACTGTTATAGTGGATATTGTTGATATCTTTTAACAACACACACAAACATTAAATGATATCGATGTAATATACCCATGCGAAGCTGGGTCCTTCAGCAAGTACATTTCTATATTTTCTTTTTTCACTTCCTGTGGACAGCATCAGTATAGGAGGGAGCGGTTATCAGTAATTGACAGCATTGTGTTTATAAGTGTGGCAAATCAGTTTAGATTTCAGTTTGTAATACAGAATGTATACATTCACAGCGCTTCTTTTACTTCACTTCAAAAACCACTCCTCTCTGTTCTATGTCTAGGGGTGAGCGAATGAAGCTTTGGATTCAAGACCCGAGGTTGATTCCTTCAAAAACTTAATTTTAATACTGAACGGAGACCTGGAATACCAGCCAACTTCAGATTCCTGTTTGAAAATGTCGTAGAATTGAAGCCTGATATTATTCACCGAAGTCTCACGTGACTTCGGACTTAACGAATTTTGCCTTGCCAAAGCTCATACATTTTAATGCTCTACAGCATTGAAACAAAGTTTTTGAATGAATCGACTTCAGATCTTGGATCTGAAGCTTGATTCACTCATCCCTAACTGTGTCAGTTACATTTCAGTTATGGATGGATAGACAGACAATAGAGAGATAATAGATAGATAAATAGATAGATAGATAGATAGATAGATAGATAGATAGATAGATAGATGAATTTTGCTCTAACAAATGATGGACCTCAGCACATGTTGTGTCTATTATAAATCCCGTTACACACAGTATTTTGAATATGTGGAGAAAATTAGCTGGTTAGTGTCACATGTCTTGCTGATGTCAGGATACATCTCCCGCCCTAAGGCACGATGGGACAGCAGTCACATGACAAACCATGAAGTAGGATTCAAGCATTTGGGCTAAGAAAAAACTGCAAATGAGGTACATATGAAAAAAAAATATATATATAATATATATATATATATATTTTTTTATGGCACAACCCCTTTAACTCTGAATTTCATAATATGGTATAAGAAAATGGGTTTAAGGCATATCACATTTATTGTCTAGTAAAGCATGTAAAGGAACAATATCTTATAATTCTAGAAAACACTGGGAAAGGGATCTTGGGACCAATTTTAAAAGGGAAATGGGAGATTATGCTAAATTCAGTGTATTCTGTTTCAAACAACTTTGACCATAAAATGAACAATATGATTCTACCCAGGCTTTATTATTCTCCTCTGGACATACAGTATCTTCTTTTGGTTGTAGGGATTCCCCTGCATGTGAAGGGTTGGAAGCATATATTTTCATATGTGTTGGTTGTGTCTGATTAGTAAGCGATTGTGGAGGCACGCCTAATCAATTTTGAAGGTTACAGTGGGATATGAATTAGAACAGCCTTTGGCTGCTTATTTGGGGATTTTTCTACATTCCCTACGACTGGAGAAAAGAAGGTTTCTCCATCAACATAGAAGAGGATTCTTTACAAAAAGAGCAGTGAGACTATGGAACTCTCTGCCTGAGGAGGTGGTGATGGTGAATTCACTAGAGCTCAAAAAGGGTCTGGATGTATTTCTGGAGTATAATAATATTAATAATTATATTTATTAGACTTATGGAGAAAGGTCATTGATCCAGGAAATATTCTGACTGCTTGATTTTAGTCTGGAAGGAATTTTTTTTCTTTTAAATGAGGAAAATTGGTTTTGACTTCATGAGGGCTTTTTTTTTTATTTTTGCCTTCATCTAGATCACCTTTGCAGGATAGCAGGCTGAATGGGATAGAGCAGGCATGCTCAACCTGTGGCCCTCCAGCTGTTGTAAAACTACAACTCCCACCATGCCCTGCAGTAGGTTGATAGCTGTAGGTGGTTTAGGCATGCTGGGAGTTGTAGTTTTGCAACAGCTGGAGGGCCGCAGGTTGAGCATGCCAGGAATAGAGGTATGCCTTTTTTCCGCCTTATAGACTATGTTACTGTGATAGTTAGGGTAATAGGTTTTAAGTTTTTTGCTTGTGAGATTAATAATTTAAATAAAGGGTAGGATATCAAGGATAATAGAGGTGTCCTAACAAATTGCAATCATTACACAGGAAAAAGAAAAAAAGATCCTTAAAATCATAAGTTTATTTATATTACCTTAAATGAGGCCCGCGGATATAGGTCACCATTAAGGACCAATGAGTTAGGAACCCCAATGGTAAAGTAGGTACAATATCACTAGTTATAATCACAATAGATACATAAAGATGTATACAACATAAATAATATAAAGGAGGCCCAGGGATGTAGCGGGCGGTACGATAAAGGGAAGGGGGCAGTTCCAGAGGGAACTTTCCCTGCTGAGACCCTAGTCTGCCCTCTGCCCGGAGATAACCCCTAATGGTGGGGTCTCAACGTCCACGTGCCTATCATATTAAACCCTGTAAGACCCTAAACAGTTAGACCTTTATTTGGCATCACCCCAATGCGTTTCCCCCAAGTGGGTTCTTCGAGGGGTTGGTTAATTAAAATTTGCAATTTTCAAAATTTTTATTTCTCTGCTTTTAAAACAGAAAGTGATACCTCATAAAATATTTGATTACTTAACATTCCCCATATGTCTACTTTGTGTTGGCATCATTTTGTAAATGTAATTTTATTTTTTTATGACGTTAGAAGACTTAGAAGCTTAGAAACAATTTTTAAAATTTTTAAGAAAATTTTCAAAACCCACTTTTTAAGGACCAGTTCAGGTCTGAAGTTACATTGTGGGGCTTACACAGTGGAAACCCCCCATAAATGACCCCATTGTAGAAATTACACCCCTCAGGTTACTCAAAACTGATTTTACAAACATTGTTAACCCTTTAGGCGTTCCACAAGAATTAATGGAAAATGGAGATGAAATTTAAAAATTTAACTTTTTTAGTAGATTTTCCATTTTATTCATTTTTTCTTTAAAACATCAAGGGTTAACAGCCAAACAAAATTCAATATTTATTACGCTGATTCTGCGGTTTACAGAAATACCCCACATGTGGTCTTAAACTGTTGTAAGGGCACACGGCAGGGCGCAGAAGGAAAGTAACGCCATATGGTTTTTGGATGGCATATTTTGCTGAACTCATTTTTAGATGCCTTGTCCCATTTGAAGCCCTCCTGATGCACCCTGACAGTAGAAACTCCCAAAAATTGACTCTATTTTGAAACCTAGGGGATAAGGTGACAGTTTTATTGGTACTATTTTGGGGTGAATATGATATTTGATTGCTCTATATTACATTTTTTGTGAGGCAAAGTAGCAATATATATATAGAAAATGCTTTTTCTTGTCCGCAATTGCGGACAAGAATAGGACATGTTCTATATTCTTGCGGAACGGAAGTGCAGACCCGGAAGCGCGGATCCGTAATTCCGGATCCGAGCAGGACAAAGTCTGTCCCCATAGAAATGAATGGGTCCACAATTCCGTTCCGCAGACAGAATTGCGGACGTGTGAATGGGGCATAAGCGTCCCTCATCACCGCCAGTTAGTTAGCTACTTGTTAGGTAGCTAGCGCCCAGCCCACCGCACCGCAGTCACTGATTTTGGCAGAGATTTTTTCATCCACATTGATCGATGCGAATGAAAAAATCTGTGCCGTTCATTTTTATTTTTATTTTCAGCGCAGAGGCTGAACGGAAAAAAAAAATCTCATTACCCGTATGCTCAATATAAGGAGAATCGCAGATACTCCTAATGCTGGCCATACGTGTAATGATTGCGGAGACCTTCAAATGCCAGGGCAGTATAAATACCCCACATGTGACCCCATTTTAGAAAGAAGACACCCCATGGTATTCCGTGAGGGGTATGGTGAGTTCATGCAAAATTTTATTTTTTGTCACAAGTTAGTGGAATATGAGACTGTAAAAAAAAAATAAATAAATAAATTTCCGCTAACTTGTGCCAATTTTTTTTTTTTCTGTGAACTCGCCATGCCCCTCACGGAATACCTTGGGGTGTCTTCTTTCCACAATGGGGTCACTTGTGGGGTTTTTATACTGCCCTGGCATTTTAGGGGTCCTAAAGCGTGAGAATCCAAATGCGTAAAAATGCCCTGTGAAATCCTAAAGGTACTCATTGGTTTAGGGCCCCTTTACGCATCTTGGCTGCAAAAAGTGTCACTCATGTGGTATCGCCGTACTCAGCAGAAGTAGGGCAATGTGTTTTGGGGTGTATTTTTATATATACCCATACTTTGTGTGAGAAATATCGCTGTAAACGACAACTTTTTAAAAAATTTTATTCAAAGTTGTCAATTTACAGAGATATTTCTCTCACCCAGCATGGGTATATGTAAAAATAGACCACAAAACACATTGCCCTACTTCTCCTGAGTACGGCGATACCACATGAGTGACACTTTTTTGCAGCCAAGATGCGCAAAGGGGCCCAAATTCTAATGAGTACCTTTTAGGAGGGCATTTTTACGCATTTTTCTTCTCACGCTTTAGGGCCCCTAAAATGCCAGGGCAGTATAAATACCCCACATGTGACCACATTTTGGAAAGAAGACACCCCAAGGTATGTGGGGTATTTATACTGTCCTGGCATTTTAGGGGCCCCTAAAGCGTGAGAAGAAGTCTGGAATCCAAATGCGTAAAAATGCCCTGTGAAATCCTAAAGGTACTCATTGGTTTTAGGGCCCATTAGCGCACCCAGGCTGCAAAAAAGTGGCACACATGTGGTATCTCCGTACTCAGGAGAAGTAGGGCAATAAGTTTTGGGGTGTATTTTTATAAATACCCATACTTTGTGTGAGAAATATCAGAGATATTTCTCTCACCCAACATGGGTATATGTAACAATACACCCCAAAACACATTTCCCTACTTCTCCTGAGTACGGCGATACCACATAAGTGACACTTTTTTGCAGCCTGGGTGCGCAAAGGGGCCCAAATTCCAACGAGTACCTTTAGGTTTTACATGGCGGCTCACAACTTAGCCCCGCCCAAAATGCCAGAACAGTAAACACACCCCACAAATATCCCCATTTCGGAAAGTAGACACCCCAAGGTATTCACTGAGGGGCATAGTGAGTCCGTCTGAGATTTTTTTTTTTTTTTGCCAGAAGTTAGCAGAAATTGAAACTTTTTTTTTTTCTCAGAAAGTGTCATTTTCCGCTAACCTGTGAAAAAAAATGAAATGATACATGAACTCACCATGCCCCTCCGTGAATACTTTGGGGTGTCTTCTTTCTAAAATGGTGTCATTTGGGGGGTATTTATACTATCCTGACATTCTAGCACCTGAAGAAACATGACAGGTGCTCAGAAAGTCAGAGCTGCTTCAAAATGCACCATAGTTTGTAAACGCTATAACTTTTACCCAAACCAATAAATATACACTTATTGGACTTTTTTTTTCATCAAAGACATGTAGAACAATAAATTTAGAGAAAAATTTATATAGAAATGTAGTTTTTTTTTTTAAAAAAATTTACAACAGAAAGTGAAAAATGTCATTAAATTTGTATTAATGGCAAAAAAAGTAAAAATGTCAGCAACAATGAAATACCACCAAATGAAAGCTCTATTAGTGAGAAGAAAAGGAGGTAAAATTCATTTGGGTGGTAAGTTGCATGACGGAGCAATAAATGGTGAAAGTAGCGTAGTGCGGAATTGTAAAAAGTGGCCTGGTCATTAAGGGTGTTTAAGCTAGGGGGGCTGAAGTGGTTAAGAAAAGGTAATTGGCTCCTTAACTTTATAGGAGTGGTTTCAGAAACTTCAACTCTGAGTTCATAGGTAGATTTTTAAAACTGCAACCTAATTCCCTCTCCCCCTTCACAGTGACCTTACACACACATCTAGATAGCGGCCATCTTGTGGACAAAAATGTGTACTACATGATTTTCTCATTATATTTGAAAAATCTTATCTCTCACAAATCCCTTCTTTTTGCAGGAAATAGACCAAAGGTGAACAGGCAAAGTGAGGTACTCTCCCAACGCCCTAAACAGTGAAAAACTGGACTTTCCTTATTGCTTCACCAGGTCCCCTCAACTCCCTTTTGGGTTTGAATTCAGATTGTCCTATTTACCCCACAACCATCAATAAGTTGTTTTTTTAATTCAGGATGGAATAATCTTTGTCTTTCACAGGGGCACATAGTATGGGCATGGATGAATTAAACATTTCTAAACAGAAAACTTTACAGCACCCTGTTAAAGCCAAAGGCTAAAAACACTGTAGTCACTGAACACTGAACCAGTTCCCAAAACAATATTCTGATCATTATGTGAATTTTTCCATCAGTTCATTTAATAAAGTTCATCAGTTTCTTCAGATCCTTAGTGATCCTTCCAACGATCTTGTGGACCCCTCCTTTCTCTGCTGTCAATGACCAGTCGCTTCTGTAGAGTCATCACTGGAAAAGAGTTTAGTTGTTCTGCTATTCCCTTCGCAGCATCACAGATGTAATTCACAAATCTCTGTTGATGGCAATAGAGATGTTAATCCAATCCACCTTTTTTTTATTACTACTAATCGTGGGAATTAATGACTCAAATCCTGCAGCTATCTGACTTTTAGGTTTGAATTAGCCAGAAACTCCACTACAGACTCCTGTGGCATCCATGCATACATATGATTCAAGGATGTAGGGAGTAACCTCCTTAGTCGTGACCGGACATTGTTTTGCTTACTGATTTGATCCCACTTAGGAGGTGAGAATAGAACACATGGCATCAGTACTTGATCAGGGTACATTGGACACTTCATTAGAAACATAGAATGTGTCGGCAGATAAGAACCATTTGGCCCATCTAGTCTGCCCAATATGCTGAATACTATGGATAGCCCCAGGCCCTATCTTATATGAAGGATGGCCTTATGCCTATCCCATGCATGCTTAAACTCCTTCACTGTATTTGCAGCTACCACTTCTGCAGGAAGGCTATTCCATGCGTCCACTACTCTCTCAGTAAAGTAATTCTTCCTGATATTACTTTTAAACCTTTGCCCCTCTAATTTAAAACTATGGGCCAGATTTATCATTAGCTAAAGTCACTTTAATGGAGTGAAAAAGTCGCAAAAAAATGCGCAATCGGTAAAATTGCGCATTTTTTTGCGACTTTTTCAAGCTCTGCACTAAGCTCTCCAGTTTTGTGAAAGTGGGCGTGTTGTCTTATGTAAATGAATCTCTAGACAGACCTGTGGGACCTCACTCTTCTGTCTGGGTGCTGGGGCCGAAATAACTGAAAGTGGCCTTCTCCAGTGGTGGGTGATATGACGCATGATTCCTTGATGTGGGACCTCTCTCCTCTCTCTGGGTGCTGGGGCCAAAATAACTGAAAGTGGCCTTCTCCAGTGTTGAGTGATATGACACATGATTTCTTGCAGTTGGGACCTCTCTCCAGTTGAATTTTATTTATTTGATTTTATTTTAATTCTTTTCCCTATCCAAATTTGCTTGTAGGGTATTTACCTACATTTTGCTGCCTTTGGCAGCCCTCTAGCCCGTTCCTGGACTATTTTACAGCCTTTTTAGTGCCTAAAAGTTCGGTTCCCCATTGACTTCAATGGGGTTCGGGTTCGGGATAAAGTTCGGGTCGAGTTCGGATCCCGAACCCGAACATTTTCGTGAAGTTCGGCCGAACTTCTCGAACCCGAACATCCAGGTGTTCGCACGTCTCTACTTACCAACATTCTAAATTTGCCTAAGGGATCTTTGTCATTTACACATGCTCCTAAAACATATATCCCCGAATCCTGTTGGATAGGATTTCTAATGGACAGTAACAGAGGATGACACTCATTATGTTACAACTATTTGATGGTGTTCCCTTCAGGACAGTCATCCATTGAGACAAACCTTCACCTTACTGACTCTAGAGGTAGTTTCCACTCGTTTATATTCCCAACACTTCAAACTAGTACTCTATCCTGTTAATCTCCAATCACCACAGTTGGTACAGTCATATCTAAACACAATTACCATAGACCAAGACAGTTCCAGTCACATAAGCAGTAAGGCTGATTAGTCAGCCTGCATTTGTGGGAGGGGCGGAGGCTATTCTTAAACAAGCCACTGCCTCACTCCTGGACGTGTGTTCTTCAGATGCACAGGTGCCGCTGCGTTTCATTAGTGAACTAGCTTCTCTGGTGGTAGGATTTCTTTCTTTGCAGCATGGAGCTAGAACGGAGCTTTTATTTCGCTTGCTGCTACCGTAGCCATGTGCTGTAATACGTAATTAAGTTGGGCCGTGGCCGTCTCTCCTGGCCGGTCGGAACCCGACTTTGTTAGAGAACGGGAGGCTTTGCCTCAGAATCTGCTGCCTCAGGTTTGTTTCGTTGGGGCTAAGTATTTCTATTTCTTTTCAACTTCGTTTGTTTGATAATAGGAGTTAGTTCCTATATATCTTGCAAATTTTACTTCGCTTTGTTTGTCGCGTATGGAAAGTTACTTCAGCTTGTACGCAGTAAAGAAAGAGTTACCAGGGCTGCATGTGACGTCATGTTTGGAGATTGAACATAGCTGTTGTTGTTCAGGCCTATTGCTGTAGCTGTTCCTTGCCATGTGACTCCCCCTCCCCTAGCTACCACCATATTTAGACTTCACGTATTTTCCCTGCTTTATGTACTAAAAACCCTGATGCACTTTATGCTCTACTCTTATCCTGAGCGGCATTTACATGTTCGGCTTTTACTTCTGTCTTATGCCGGCTATTGCACCATGCTTCATACGCCTCACACCCTCAGATGCATCTCACGTCTTTTATTGTCCATCACTTTCACGCTGCTCGTTCCAAGACCGGCCTTTACATTTTGCTGTTACACATGTTTTACTCTCTGCTCACCGGAGCTGTGTCCACATGTCTGCAATTTTCATCATGCTTCATAAGTCAATCACATTCGAGTTGCATTCACCCGTTGGCTGTTACATCACATTCCGTACCCAGCAGACATCCGGAACTGTATTACACGCCTGTTATTACATGTTTTTCATAATTTGCCCATGGCCAGAGCTGCTACTGTTACTCCATTTTTATTTTCTGGCCGCACCAGACCGGTGTTCACACTTTGCTGTTACATCATGTTTGTTCTACTCTACTTGCAACTAGAGCTGCGTTCATGCATCGGCTAGTATACCATGTTTGCTCTGCTTACAGTGAGAGCTGCGTTCACCTGTCTGCTGTTACAACAGGTTCATACTTGGCTTGTTTCGAGATGCATTTACGTTCGCTGTCACATAATGTTCAAGCTCCACTCACATTTAGAGCTGCTGTTATACGAATTTCATTCTCGGCCCACACCCAGAGGTGCATTCACACTTACGAGGTCAAACTCACGAACAGAGCTGCGCTCATACGTCTATTGGTATATCATGTTTGCTCTACTCACACCCAGAGCTGCGTTCACACGTCCACTGTTACTACAGGTTCTTTCCAGGCCCATTTCAAGAGCTGCGTTCATGTCACTGTTACATCATGTGTCATGCGCCATTCACAACCAGAGCTGCTGTTATACCAATTTTATGCTCTGCTTATACCCAGAGTTGTGTTCACACTTCTACTGCTACAACAGGTTTTATACCCCACTCGCCAGAGCCGCTTTCCATGTCGACTGTCACTTCAAGTTAATATTTCGTTCACATCCAAAGCTGTGTCCGCACGTCTGCTTTTACATCTTGTCCTCTACTCTATTCACTATTAGAGCTGTGTTCATGTGTCCGCTGAGGCATCACGTTAATACTCGGCTCACATTCAGTTTTGCATTCTTACGTCTGCTTTATACCATGTTTTTCATGCTCTAGCCATACTCAGAGCCACGCTCATACGTTGCTTATACTATGTTTTTTTTAGGCACCACTTGCATCCAGAGTGGCATTCACCCATCTGCTGTTACATCATGTGTTACACTCTGCTCCCACTCAAAGCAGCATTCTCCTGTTCCTCTCTACATCATGGTTTTTACTCAATAATCTCAACGGGGCACTCCGCACCCACTGCTTCGTACCGCTCTCCCGGCAAACATGGCTGCTTTCTTTTCAGGCTTACATTTTTTCCTCGGTGGTCAAAAAAAATAAAATAAATCCTTTTTAAATCCTGGATTGTATTTACTCAGATTGGTCTCCTGCCCAGTTCACCAAACCAACAGCTTCTCAGCGGAGGCCAGTGGGCCAATAGGAGCGAGTTTCCTGCTATGTTTTCACAAGTTGTTCATTTGTTTGTCGCGATAAGGTACTTCGCTTAGCAAACTTGCAATGCCTCAGGCGCTTGTTTTTATCCCATCTCTGTTAGGAGTATTTATGCACATTGTTTTGATTACTAATGTCTATATTTTCAATGCCTGTTGGCAGTTATGTTTCTTTTAGGCCACTTTTAGCCAATCCAATCAGGTCTGGCTCAAGTTTTAATTACTTCTCGTCACTGTCACGTCATTCAGATCAGTCTCTTGGCTCCGCGGGCCTGATGACTGCTTCGGTCTCATGGCTACGGGGGCCCTATGACTGCCTTGGTTCCGAGGACCCAATGACCGCTTGGCTCCGGGGGCCCTATAATTGCTTCGGCCCATGGCTCCGGGGGGCCCTACGACTGCTTCGGCCCCATGGCTCCGGGGGGCCCTATGATTGCTTTGGCCCCATGGCTCTGGGGGCCCTAGGACTGCTTCAGCCCCATGGCTCCAGGGGGCCCTATGACTGCTTCGGCCCCTTGGCTCTGGGGGCCCTACGACTGCTTCGGCCCCATGGCTCCGGGGGGCCCTACAACTGCTTTAGCCCCATGGCTCCAGGGGGCCCTATGACTGCTTCGGCACCATGGCTACGGGAGGGCTCAATAACCCCTCGGCCCCATGGCTTCTGGTGCCCGATGACCACTTTGGCCCCATGGCTTCTGGGGGACCGATGACTGCTTCGGTCCTATGGATTCAGAGGACCAGCGACCGCAACCACCCTATGGCTTTGGGGGACCGACGGGAGTGAGCGGAGGCTCTTCTTAAACAAGCCACTGCCTCACTCCTGGGCGTGTGTTCTTCAGGTGCCCCACCCTCCCTCCCTTCTCTTTTCATTTCCACAGGGTATGCCCCCTTTTTTAGGCCTACCCACAGCTATGGCTAAGGGCACACTTCAAGCCATTAAGTTAGGTTAGCTAGCATACATCTAGCCGGGTTAGGTTGTTCTTGATGTTTATCTCCCTAGGGTTCATCAAGCATCGTTGGCTGTAGCCATGACCAGAAATGTACTTATCAGACCAAAACCAAGTGTCCTATCTGTCATGTGTCTTACAGTCCACTATACTGCAAAAATCAACTTAGTTGTTCCTGACGCATCTTGTTAATATTACACCGTTGGAATTTCATTTGACTGCGATTTCCCCCTTTGTACAATATGAACCAAACAATACGACATGCAAAAAAATTATGGCTCTTATAGTCCTGGCACTTGATTGCAACATGACACGTAGATCCATACAGGCTCTCCTTCCAATTCGGAAAACAGAAACATAACAAAGGCAAGTGCACTCTGCGGCAATACTAAACCCTCACACTGATGTTAAAATTAAGAGGTTAGTTCGACACGTCCTACTAGGAGGACATGTCTTAAGCTCGGGTTACTTGAGAGACCTTGACGTGGTGTCCGAGCTTAAGACATGTCCTCCTAGTAGGATATGTCGAACTAACCTCTCTGTTTTAACATCAGTGTGAGGGTTTAGTATTGCCGCAGAGTGCACTTGCCTTTGCTATGTTTCTGTTTTTGATTGTTCTCCACATCCACATTATCATTATCGTATGTAGGATGGTTATTGTGGTACTTGTAGTCCGTTGCTGCCATCTTCCATTGTATGAATTTTTTGCTGCTGATTGCCCCTATCAACGGACTAGAAGTGCAGGATGTGCTCCCCTATATACATGCACAACTGCATATGGGTTGAGCATATCCTGCTTGTTAAACACCACACCCCGTTTTCTAATGGTTTATATGTTTGTAGGTGTATAAACTCCAATTTAAATGTGCCTGCTTTTTATCTACAGGCTACATTCAGGTGCACCTGTGAGGCTCTGGGCCATATCAGTCAGTCTCAAGTGGGGCTCACAGACACCTCCCTCCTCTCATTGCAAGCATGGTTACATGCTGGAGGTCACTGGTGAGCTGTTTGTGAGTCAGGCCTTACGCTCCCGTAATGCCTAACGGCCCCTGGTATCGCCCATATGGCACAGGTAGGTTGAGTGGTAGGGTCTCGGGCTACTTGAGAGACCTTGACGTGGTGTCCAAGCTTAAGACATGTCCTCCTAGTAGGATGTGTCGAACTAACCTCTCAATTTTAACATCAGTGTGAGGGTTTAGTATTGCCGCAGAGTGCACTTGCCTTTGCTATGTTTCTGTTTTTGATTGTTCTCCACATCCACATTATCGTTATCGTATGTAGGATGGTTATTGTGGTACTTGTAGTCCACTGCTGGCATCTTCCATTGAATGCATTTTTTGCTGTTGATTGCCCCTATCAACGGACTAGAAGTGCAGGATGTGCTCCCCTATATACATGCACAACTGCATATGGGTTGAGCATATCCTGCTTGTTAAACACCACACCCCATTTTCTAATCTCCTTCCAATTCGACAGCAGTGGCGGTGGTTATCAGGACTTGATGTAGATTTTCAAACCGTAGCTCTAGGACTTTCCACACGTCTCTCGTTTCATCACCTCCGCAATCTCCTGATTGTAAGGAATGAATTGCTTCTAGACAGTTTGGATTCTAGAAAACAACTAAAACTTGGAAATACACATTAGAAAATCTATTTGTGCAACAGATAACATAATTTGGAAAACTACTATGCTGCATCTGGAGCTGTTGGGGAAAATAAAAACCTAATCTACGGGCATTCCCAAATAGAACTTCATAAGGACTTAGGCCTATGTTCCGGATAGGGGTGTACCAGATGGAGGAAAGTCCCAGGGGTAGGTACTCTCACCTCAGTCAGTACCTTTTATCTGTAGCCTTTGTTACAGGTTAAATCTCTGAATTTCCTGGAAAGAGATCAATATAGACAGACATATTCACACTGTTTCACCTTTGTTCTGAATGTAGTCAATCTGCAGTCTCTGAAATGGTAAGATGACCTTGGCATATGCCTTCCTGGAACTCCCATAGTTCTTCCATCATTATTACAGCACTCACCTTCAACTAACTTAGTGGCAGCATTTTTGAACCCATGAGCCATCGACAACCCAATCACACGTCTCTCTCTTGATTTGCCCATGTTCTAAATCCATCCTCTTTAGGTAGAGTGTCCTCTAGAGGTAGAGTTTATCAACCCTCCAGAGTCTATTCTCAATCATCACTTCTAACTTTATCATTTAATGTTTCCTCTCTGTAGCCTGTATCTGAAAAAAACTAACTTTTGGAAGTCTACTGGCCCTGAGCTATCCTTTATCACACAGACTTCCACATAGCGTAGACTTCAGATAATAGTTTAGCCTTTACCTTCTCAGGCAATATCAGGGCATCAAAAATCTTTCATACACTCAGCATTCATTATTAAAGGGGTTACCCATGGATTAAACAATCTCTGCTTCGCCAGATTAGATCATAATAATGAGTGATACAGAAGGCATACATCGATTAATATTGATGTTAGCAGTAGAGATGTCCCGAACTATTCGCAGGCGAACATCGCATGTTCGCGTTCGCCGCGGCGGGCAAACATATGCATTGTTTGGTTCGCCCCCTATACGTCATCATTGAGCAAACTTTGACCCTGTACCTCACAGTCAGCAGACACATTCCAGCCAATCAGCATACCCTCCCTCCCAGACCCTCCCAACTCCTATCAAAAAGCAAGGACAGCATCCATCTTAGATTAATTCTGAAGCTGCAGTGTTAGTTAGAGCAGGGAGAGTGCTGCTGAATTAAAGGGGTTCTTCACTTTGTTACAACTGATGATCTATCCTCAGGACACCCGGGATCCCCGCCGATCAGCTGTTTGAGACCTTCTCACTGTTTACTGCTGCTAACGCCTCACCCAGTGACATCACGACTTGTATTCGGTGAACAGAGCTTATCCTCGCCCACGCCACTTGATACAAGTCGTGACGTCACTGGGCGGGGCGCTAGCAGTGGTAAACAGTGAGAAGGCCGCGGCGCTCCTGCAGCGCGGCTGCATTCTCAAACAGCTGATCGGCGGGGGTCCCTGGTGTCGGACCCCGGCCGATCAGATGTTAATGATCTGAGGATAGATCATCAGTTGTAACAAAGTGAAGAACCCCTTTAATAAGGAAAGCGTTAGCTAGGCCAGTGTTCTGTGTCCACTCCAGTCCTCAAAGACTCATGTGCTGTAAGGACAGCGTCCTGACAGCACCCCAAAAAGCCCTTTTTAGGGCTGCTACATCAGTCTGCTTTTATTTATTTTTTCTATATATATATTTATTGCAGTTGCCTGCCCATTTGTGAGAGGCCGCAGGCCCACAGACTGTACTGTGTGCACACCACCTTGAAGATAAAAAAGTCATTTAATTTTTACCCTTTAATATAATTGCAGTTGCCTGCCAGTGTGTGTCAGGCCCACAGACTGTACTGTGCCCACTGCCCACCACTCATATAGTGCAGTGACCTAAGATTCAAACGAAGCGGACTGAGCATGGGTCTTTTTCCATCTCCCGTTTCCAAAAATCTATTCACCACACCGGCCCTGGCCCTGATAAGGGACAAAACAGAGATTAAACTGATAGGAATAGTACTTAGTTAACATTAGTTGCACTGGTGGCAAATTCCATTGCAAATGCCTAAAATTAGAAGGATTCAATTCAATACACGTCCCCTGATAGGGGACTAAACAAAGAATAAAATGGTAAGAATAGTAGTTCACACTATTTGTATTGGTAGCACAGTACATTGTGCAGCGCACACGCAGTGCCCCAAATTGGAAGTAAGAGGACCGACCAATCATCTTTTTCCATCTCCCGGTTCCTAAAATCTATTCGATACACGTCCCCTAATAGGGGGTGTAACAGGGATTAAACTGATAGGAATAGTACTACTTAACGCACCATTTTCCCCGTCACATCCTTAAAGCTTGTAAAAAAGCTGGATCTTGACATAGGGGCCACTTAATATGGTGGATTTGTTGATCTCTGTAATGGAGACACCCCTTTGCACCGGTTTTCCTTCCTTTGAGGGATATCTGGCTTTCATTGGGTTGTAGACCCAATACTGGGGCTCCACATTTATTTTGCATATTACCGTTTCCCAGGGAGCTTTGCACTTTGGATTGCTGTGTTGAGACTCTTAACTGAGGCTCCGCTGTGTTTTTGTGGCTGGTCTCCCTGAGATCAGCTATTGCTTTGTTTACTTAACACAGCACTCATATAGGGTGGCACAGTTCATTGCACGGCGCACGCACAGTGCCTCAAATTGGAAAGAAGAGGACCAACCAACCATCTTTTTCGATCTCCCGGTTCCTAAAATCTATTCCATACACCGGCCCCTCATAGGGGACAAAACAGAGATTAAACTGGAGGACAGCCTCTGAGAAGCTGGGTAATTTTTGGCCGCGTTACTGAACGCTCATGCACAATGGCTGTAGGCTCATGCATCCTTTTGCGGAGGTGACAAACCTTGTCAGTCAAAACCAAGGCAACATCATTGACCTCATCCCATATGCGTTTTTTCTGGAGCGTGCCCTGCGAAGAGTGCTGGATCAGGCCGTAGATGAGCATGAAGAGAAAGAGTTGTGGTCACCATCACCACCAGAAGCAGCCTTGTCGTCTTTGATTGCTGGACCTGCGGCAACGCAGAGAGTGGAGTCTGAAGAAGAGGATTCAGAGGAGGAAGGTGTCTTTGAGGAGGTGGAAGACCAAACACAGCAGGCGTCCCAGGGGGCTTGCTGTCACCTTTCGGGGACCCTTGGTGTTGTACGTGGCTGGGTGGAGGAAGAGACCTTCAATGTCGTCAATGAGGACAAGGAATGGGACATTGCTAGCTTGGTATCCAACCTTGTGCAAATGGGGAGTTTGCTGTTGTGCAAATGGACTGTTTGCGGTGCGTTATAACCCTTACACTACCTGATCGATACAATATCATACCTGATCGTATACACACACTGGATGTTGTAAAGCACATTATTCAAAACAATTTAGGAATGTTAGGGGATTTATGCCCTTTATGGATTAAAACCCGACTCAGAGTCAACTACGTAATTTTCCATGGGAGTTTTGCCATGGATCCCCCTCCGGCATGCCACAGTCCAGGTGTTAGTCCCCTTGAAACAACTTTTCCATCACTATTGTGGCCAGAAAGAGTCCCTGTGGGTTTCAAAATTTGCGTGCCTAATGAAGTCTGTGGCGGTTCGCCCGGTTTGCCTGTTCGCGAACATTTGCGGAAATTCGTGTTCGCCGTTCGCGAACGGCAAATTTTATGTTCGCGACATCTCTAGTTAGCAGTCTTACTCTCAGTCATCTTACAAACCTCAGCGAGTGTCTTCAGTTCTGTCTCAGGCACTAACATTGCTGGAGGGAGTGGTTCTTTCTTGACAACATCAGATTAAGTAGAAATAGCATATCCTGTCTGAGATGATCCTTCTTCCAAGAATCTGAAATTATCTACCAGAAACTCGAAAATATTGGTTATTAATTGGAGACAATCATGTGAGTTTGAATTGTTATTTTTTTAGGTGGGAAGGCACTACTACTACTATTTTTATTTATTTTTAGAGGTACTACAGTACTACTCCCTCCCCCTTTCCAGAGGCAGCTGAGTAGTTGGATCTAAATTTGTGCACCTTTAAGGCGGTTAACAGTTGGTAAGAGGAGTAGGAACTGTATTTCTATCTACTCCTACATATGTGATTCTACCCTTAGTCATGAGAGATCATGAAATATGTTTGTTATGAGACAATAGAAACAAATCCTAAGGATTGTATAGATAATAGGGATCCAGCATTTGATTCTGGATTGTTGATTCCCTATGGGTGTTGCACTTGAAGGACTTAACAGTTGTAGCTCCTCCCACGGGTGAGGAAGTTTGCAAGTACATACAGAGTCTTCCTTCCCCCCTTCTTGTGAGGATGACTCATAGGAAGACATGCCCGCTTTAGGCCCGCTGAAGGACTTTAGTGAACTGTTCTAAGGCCTAGCTAATACTAGACCATTCCAGAGGATCCTCAAAAACATCCACAAAGGCAGCACTTATTTTCTCATTTATCTCTAAAGGTATGTTCAAATCCCAAATTCACCCATTTTTCCTGGAGTCTAATGAAAACTTTCTCCACACTCTCTGCCCTGTACTGATGCACATTCAGACAATGTGACAGGCTAATAGAGTTGAGCGAACACCTGGATGTTCGGGTTCGAGAAGTTTGGCCGAACTTCCCAAAAATGTTCGGGTTCGGAAATCCAAACTCGACCCGAACTTCATCCCGAACCCCATTTAAGTCAATGGGGACCCGAACTTTTGGGCACTAAAAAGGCTGTAAAAAAGGCCAGGAAAGGGCTAGAGGGCTGCAAAAGGCAGCACAATGTAGGTAAATGCCCTGCAAACAAATGTGCATAGGGAAATGAATTAAAATAAAATAAAATAAATAAAAATTAACCAATATCAATTGGAGAGAGGTCCCATAGCAGGGAATCAGGCGTCATATCACCCACCACTGGAGAGGCCACTTTGAGTTATTTAGGCCCCAGCACCCAGACAGAGGAGAGAGGTCCCACAGCAAGGAATAAGGCATCATATCACCCACCACTGGAGAAGGCCACTTCCAGATATTTAGCCCACGGCACACAGACAGAGGAGAGAGGTTGCATGGCAGAGGTTCAGGCTTCATGTCACCCACCATTGTAACGGGCCACTTTCAATTATTTAGGCCCCGGCGCCCAGATTAAGGAGAGGTTTATTCAACTTTGGGTTGCACGGCAAGATCATAGTAAATTTAAAACAATGAGGATTCAATAAAGAAGTGCCCCGGAGTACAAGAATACATGGTTGAGGGGGAGGCAGATATAAATGTCTATTCTGCACAAGGGAGGGACAGGTCCTGTGGGATCCGTGCCTGGTTCATTTTTATGAACGTCAGCTTGTCCAAGTTGGCTGTGGACAGGCGGCTGTGTTTGTCAGTAATGACGCCCCCTGCCGTGCTGAATACACGTTCAGACAAAACGCTGGCCTTCGGACAGGCCAGCACCTCCAAGGCATAAATTACTAACTCTGGCCACGTGGAAAATTTGGAGACCCAGAAGTTGAATGGGGCCGAACCATCAGTCAGTACGTGGAGGGGTGTGCAGACGTACTGTTCAACTATGTTAGTGAAATGCTGCCTCCTGCTAACACGTTCCGTATCAGGTGGCGGTGCAGTTAGCTGTGGCGTGGAGACAAAACTTTTCCATATTTCTGCCATGCTAACCCTGCCCTCAGAGGAGCTGGCCGTGACACAGTTGCGTTGGCGACCTCTTGTTCCTACTCTGCCTTCGTCTTGGGCTTCCACCTGTCCCACTGTGACATTTGGAAATCCTCTCAGGAGCGCGTCTACCAGCGTGCGCTTGTACTAGCGCATCTTCCTATCACGCTCCAGTGCAGGAAGTAAGGTAGGCACATTGTCTTTGTACCGGGGATCCAGCAGGGTGGCAAACCAGTAGTCCGCACACGTTAAAATGTGGACAACTCTGCTGTCTTTGCGCAGGCACTGCAGCATGTAGTCACTCATGTGTGCCAGGCTCCCCAGAGGTAAGGACAAGCTGTCCTCTGTGGGAGGCGTATCATCATCGTCCTCCATATCCCCCCAGCCACGCGCCAGTGATGGGCCTGAGCTGTGTCGGGTGACACCCCGCTGTCAACCTGCTTCATCCTCCTCCACCCCCTCCTCATCCTCCTCATCCTCCAGTAGAAAAAAACTCCCTCTGAGCCACTTCTAACAGACTGGCCTGAAAGTGCTAAAAATGACCCCTCATCCTCCTCCTCCTCCTCCTGGGCCACCTCCTCTTCCATCATAGCCCTAAGTGTTTTCTCAAGGAGACATAGAAGTGGTATTGTTACGCTGATAACGGTGTCATTGCCACTGGCCATGTTGGTGGAGTACTCGAAACAGCGCAACAGGGCACACAGGTCTCGCATGGAGGCCCAATCATTGGTGGTGAAGTGGTGCTGTTGCTCGCACAGTCTCTCCAGCATGTGCAAGGTAGAGTTCCACCTTAAGGCGGTGAGCGGGAAGGCTGAAGTTCCGCTGTAGCGGAGACAGGCGAGCAGCGGCAGGATGGGAACACCGGAAGCACGCACAGAAAGACCGCACTTTATGCAGCAGCTCTGACATGTTGGGGTAGTTGTGAATGAACTTCTGCACCACCAAATTCAGCACATGCGCCAGGCAAGGGATGTGCGTCAAACCGGCTAGTCCCAGAGCTGCGACGAGATTTCGCCCATTATCGCACACCGCCAGGCCGGGCTTGAGGCCCACCGGCAGAAACCACTCGTCGGTCTGTTGTTCAATACCCCGCCACAACTCCTGCGTGGTGTGGGGCCTGTCCCCCAAACATATGAGTTTCAGAAAGGCCTGCTAACGTTAACCCCAGGCTGTGCTGAAGTTGGTGGTGAAGGTGTGTGGCTGACTGGGTGAGCTGGTGGAAGCAGAGGAGAAGGAAGCCAAGTAGGAGGAGGAGGCTACAGGAGGCAAAGAATGATGCCCTGCGATCCTTGGCGGCGGAAGGATGTGCTACAAGGAATTCTCCGCCTGGGGCCCAGCTGCCACTACATTTACCCAGTGTGCAGTTAGGGAGATATAGCGTCCCTGGCCGTGCTTACTGGTCCACGTATCTGTGGTTAGGTGGACCTTGCCACAGATGGCGTTGCGCAGTGCACACTTGATTTTATCGGATACTTGGTTGTGCAGGGAAGGCACGACTCACTTGGAGAAGTAGTGGCGGCTGGGAACAACATACTGTGGGACAGCCATGGCCATCAGCTGTTTGAAGCTGTCTGTGTCCACCAGCCTGAATGACAGCATTTCAAAGGCCAGTAGTTTAGAAATGCTGGCTTTCAAGCCCAGGGCTCGAGGGTGGCTAGGAGGGAATTTACGCTTTCTCTCCATGGTTTGTGAGATAGAGAGCTGAACGCTGCCGTGTGACATGGTGGAGATACTTGGTGACGCAGGTGGTGTTGTAGGTGGCACATCCTCTGTTTGGTGGGCGACAGGTGCCAACATTCCTTCCGAGGCGGAGGAAGAGGCCGAGGCAGCAACAGAAGAGGGAGCAGGGGGAGCCAGAGTGAGTTCATTGCTTTTAAGGTGTTTACTCCACTGCAGTTCATGCTTTGCATGTAGATGCCTGGTCATGCAGGTTGTGCTAAGGTTCAGAACGTTAATGCCTCGCTTCAGGCTCTGATGGCACAGCGTGCAAAACACTCGGGTCTTGTCGTCAGCACATTGTTTAAAGAAGTGCCATGCCAGGGAACTCCTTGAAGCTGGCTTTGGGGTGCTCGGTCCCTGGTGGCGGTGGCTAGTAGCAGGCAAACTCTCTTGGCGGCGGCTGTTCTGCTTTTGCCCCCTGCTCCCTCTTTTGCTACGCTGTTGGCTCGGTCTCACCACTGCCTCTTCCTCTGAACTATGAAAGTCAGTGGCACGACCTTCATTTCATGTGGGGTCTAGGACCTCATCGTCCCCTGCATCATCTTCCACACAGTCTTCCTCCCTGACATCCTTTTCGGTCTGCACACTGCAGAAAGACGCAGCAGTTGACACCTGTGTTTCGTCATCATCAGAGATGTGCGGACTGAGATGAGGTGGTATTCCCATGTCCTTATCATCAGGAAACATAAGTGGTTGTGCATCAGTGCATTCTATGTCTTCCACCACTGGGGAAGGTGGATTCCCTTGGGAAACCTTGCCAGCAGAGTCTTCAAACAGCATAAGAGACTGCTGCATAACTTGAGGCTCAGACAGTTTCCCTGATATGCATGGGGGTGATGTGACAGACTGATGGGCTTGGTTTTCAGGCGCCAACTGTGCGCTTTCTGCAGAAGACTGGGTGGGAGATAATGCTGTGAACATGCTGGATCCACTGTCGGCCACCCAATTGACTAGCGCCTGTACCTGTTTATGCCTTACCATCTTTAGAACGGCATTGGGCCCCACCAAGTATCGCTGTAAATTCTATCGGGTACTGGAACCTGAGGTAGTTGGTTCACTAGGACGTGTGGCTGTGGCAGAATGGCCACATCCTCTCCCAGCACCAGAGGGTCTACTAACACTACCACGACCGTGCCCGCGTCCCTTACTAGATGTTTTTCTCATTGTTACCGTTCACCAAGCACCACAATAAGAAAAAAAATATTTGGCCCAATGTATTGATTTCAAATTCAGGCCTTTTTTTTTTACAGGCACCTAACACTATCTGCCTATTTATTTATGTACCGTATTACACTAATCCAGGCACAGCAGTAACCACTGATTTAGGGGAATATCAATTTTAGGCCTAGTATTTAGGCCCTGAAGGAAAGGTATCCTTTTATGGACAGATTTATACCTGGAGATGCACAGTAGCGTGTGAAAAAATGTGTAGGATTATGCCTTTAGCAATTGCATTTTAACACTTTGTGCATTATACCCTTTAACGGACAGAAATACAATGGGAGATGCACAGTAGCATGTGAAGTTATTGAGGATGACCCTCTCAGCACTTGTATATACACCTTGAGTGTAATATACCCTTTTACGGACAGATTAACACTTGGCCTGCAACAGCTGGAAAACCAGATACAGGGTATTGCTATTTTGACAATTTTTTTTTTTTTTTTTTTTTTTTTTTATATTTATTTAAAGAAATATCTTTAGATACAAATTCATTCACCAGAACAGAGAAAACAGCCCATTCTGGTGCCAATAAACATCATAGACCAATTCAAATAAAAAAAGAACATACATCCATTAAGTTTAATCCCCACCCCTTCCCACCCTGACCAAGTTGACGTCGATACATTCTCCACAACCCCCCCGCCATCAGTAAGGTCTACCCTGCCGACACATCCTTATTCTATATTTAACCTTATTCCCCTTAATTCTTTGGTTTCACTCTTTCATATATACTTATACGGTACATCAATTGCTCCCACTCTTCCAGTGATGGCACAACCGCTACTCCCCAGTACCTAACTAATAATACTTTAGCTACCATACAACCTCTTAACCAATCCTGCTTTATTTTCCCCTTTATGTCCCTGTCTGTGCCAAGGCCCAGAATCGCAAAAGTTCCATCTGGTCTCCAACTTGTACCAATTGACTCAGAGAGGGATTCCAGTACTTGGCCCCAAAATTTCTGTATCGCCGGACACTGCCATACTAAGTGGAATAAGTCAGCTTCTTTATCTCGACACTTCCAACATCCCTGCATAGAGCTATCATTGCCCTTAAACTTATTTATCATTTTGGGAGTATAATATAGCCCATGTATTATTTTGAACTGAATTAATCTGTGACTTATTGAGGGTGTTGCCCTACTTATATTCTTATATATCTCTGGCCAACCTGCCTCTGGGATTCCCAGTACCCTGTTCCAGTTACTCTTACTTCTGAACATAGTTACTTCAGCCAAAGCTTCCCTTAATTTACTATAAATATCGGATATCTTTTGTTTCCCCTCTCTCCCCCTTGCAGCACAATATTCCAAAAAACGATTTCTTTGTATCTTCAAATAACCCTTATCAACCATGCAATCATATGCGTGCTTCAATTGCATATATCTATATATATCTAGCAAGGTGCCACGCATCCCAATTAATTCCTTATAAGTCTTTAACCCCTCCGAACCTACAATATCCCCCACTTTCATGATATCTTTCTTAATCCAATACTCCGTATCCTTTATTTTAAAAAATTCCACCAAGTTTGTGTTATTCCATAATACCGAGAATGGTAGTGCATGTGAGATCTGCAACAACTTTTTCAACCTATTCCATACTTTTTGCATCGTGCTCCTAATTATACATAGTGGTTCCTTTTTATCCAATTGTCCTGATTCTAACTCTAAGAACACATTCTCTATAGGTCCTCCATTTTTGAGTGCCAAAAATTCCCTTAATCTACTGTTACCCGTCGCCAAACATCTTTGCAATTGTGCACTAAAGAAGTAGCCCTGGAACCATGGGATCGCTAGTCCTCCATCCCTCTCAGCAAGCCAGAGATATCTTTGCTTCATCCGAACTCTCTTCCTTCCCCAGATTAAGTCATTCATCAGTCTTTCTAGATGATAGAAAAACCTGTCCTCTATCCAAATTGGGGCCGCCATAACTGGATATAATACCAGGGGCAAAATTATAGATCTAATAAGCATCATCCTATCTGCTTGCGCGAGAGAGAGGTCCCCCCAGATCCTTACCTTGGCCTTAACCTTTTCTAATAGCGGTGGGAGATTTAGCTCGTTAAAACTGCCCACTTTAGCACCCACCTTGATGCCCAGGTATTCAATGTGGTCTGATAACTGCAACACATCGAGCTCATAATCCACCTCGGGTACCTCCCGATTTAACGGCAGTAGTGAGGATTTTTTCCAATTTATACCTAATCCTGCAAATCTACCAAACTCCTCTATAACGCCGATGACATGTGGGACCACCTTCCAACTGTCTCTCAAGAACATAATCATATCATCGGCGTAGAGACTCAGCTTATCCGCTTCCCCCCTGACACCAAACCCAACAATTTGTGGGTCCTGCCTCATCCTTTCAGCCAAAGGCTCAAGACTCAGAGCAAAAAGTAAGGGGGAAAGCGGGCAGCCCTGCCTCGTTCCTCGCCGAAGTTCAAACCTCCTGGAATTCATCCCATTTACCCTCACTACCGCATTAGACAGTCTATGCAGCAATTTAACCATCCTTATATATCTTTCCCCTAGTCCAAAGCGGGACATCACCTTCCATAGGAATGACCACTCCACCCTGTCAAACGCCTTAACAGCGTCCAGCGACAGGATGGAGCAGTCATCCCCCCCCCCCTACCTGGAGATTCAAAAAAACCCTGAGTAAGCTGTCCTGAATCTGTCTCCCAGGGATAAAGCCCGTCTGGTCTCCATGAATCAGGGAAGCGGCGACCCCCCTCAATCGATTCGCCAAAACTTTGGCAAAGATTTTATAATCAGAGTTCAACAGCGAGATGGGTCTATAGGATCCCACCTCGCTAGAACTCTTCCCTTTTTTGAGAATGAGGACGATCGCCGCCTCCCTAAAGGACACAGGGAGAGATCCACAGCACAGAGATTCCCTAAGAACCTCCAACAACTTAGGTAGCAGGGTCTTTGCATGAAACTTATAGACTTCAAAGGGGAGCCCATCATTACCCGGGGATGTGTTGAGTCTGACCTGCGATATCACCTCCTGCAGTTCCGATAATTGAATTGGCTTGCTTAGCCCTTCGGACTTCGATTCCTCCAAGCTAGGAAGTCTAATTTGGTCTAGATAGTTACCAAGATCGATTTTTTTATAGCCACATTCTGAGGCATACAGGGCTGAAAAGGCATTTACAAATTCCTCTCGGATCATTTCGTCTTCTACAATTACTGTCCCGGTTTTACTTTTGATCGTATTGATTTTAATAGGATCTTCTCGATTAGACGCTAAAGCGGACAGGAACTTGCTCGGACGGCCCTCTTCAAAGAAGCGTTTTTGTCCCTGAAAAAATAACTTATTTTGTGTCTTGTTAATCTGCATTTGTCTATATTGAAGCATTAATTCTTTGAATTCCTTTCAAAGGGCCTCTGTATTTTGCTTCTCAAAGTCATTTTGCACCCTTTTTATTTTATTTACCAACTCTTCCTCTTGTTGAAAAAAGGTAGCGCGTTTCGTTTTAATCTTACTATAGTAAATCCCTCGCAAAAATGCTTTAAGCGCATCCCAAACATAATGGATATGAGTTGATCCTATATTAACTCGCCAAAACTCTTCAATCATTATATCTACTTCTTCCACCTCATTCAACACCTTTAACCAATGAGGATTCAGCTTAAACGAACGGCTTCCTAACTGAGAGGTACCCTTACAGATTACTAAAACCGGAGAGTGATCCGATAACCCATGTACTTCATATTTCATTTTTACAACATGCTCTATCATTTCTTTATTCACAAGTGCCAAGTCTATCCTTGAGAGAGAGCTGTAGGTTGCACTAAAGCATGAAAAAACTTTCTTCTGACCATAGAGCTTACGCCATACATCTATTAATTTGAACTCCTGACAGAATTGGAACAATGACGTACCGGACTGTTTGACCTTATTTGAAGATGTGATCCTATCTACCTCCGGGACCATAACACAGTTATAATCGCCCACCGCTATCAACGGGCACCTCCCTTTTCCTTCCGCAAATTCCATTAAACTTATCAAAATTTTCCTGGAAAAAGGAGGGGGGATATAGACAAAAGCCAAAATGACTTCCTTCCCATACCAGGTCGCGTACATAAAGACAAATCTGCCTTCAGTATCTATCCTTACATCCAATGGGGCAAATTCCACATCCCTGTGAATATAGACACTTACTCCCCTTGAGTAAGAGGAATGGCAGGAGTGATACTCCCATTTTGCCCACCTCCTGCCCAAGAGGAGCTTGTTCTCCCTAGTCACATGTGATTCTAAGACAGCTACTATTGCGGGTAGGTGTCTATTAATGGTATCGAATACGGCGACCCGTTTTATTCTATCTCCCAGCCCACGCACATTCCAGGTTAATATTCTATGTTCTTGTACCATAACAAGAAAAGGGGCACACTTAAGGGAGCTGTAGTAGAATGCATCGACGTCAACCCTTCCCCTCCCCCCTCAACCCACCTCCTACTTGGCTCGTAGGACCACATGATCCACTTGCCTCTTCCACATCACCAGCCCCTCCCGCCACCAACCCTCCCCACCCCACCACCAACCCCAACCTCCCCCCCCCCACATCCCGTCCCATACCCAAGGGCCCACCAACAGCATTATCTCAGATTCCTTCTGCATCGCACCAGTTCGAAGCTTCCACTGAAGTCCCAAAAAAATAAATGGAATCATTATAAACTACCCTTAAGCGTGCAGGGAACATCATAGAATATTTGATTTTTGCTGCTGCTAGTCGTTTTTTAATGCCCAGGAATGCTATCCTCTTTTTTTGTGTCTCATGGGAGAAATCCGGATAAATCTGAATCTGTCTACCCTCAAATTCAACTGGATCTATTTCTCTTTTCCGTCCCAGAACCCAGTCCCTGTCACTTGCACACAACATTTTAATCAGGAGGATTCGCGGAGGGGCCCCGATAGCGGGTTTTTTGAAAGGAACTCTGTGAGCACGTTCTACACAGAAAGTCGAGGCCTTCTCCTCCAGCTTCAGACTCTGAATCAACCAGTCCTGAATAAAATTCGTCGGGTTATTTTGTTCGGCGCCCTCCGGGAACCCCACAAATCTCAGATTGTATCTACGTGAACGATCTTCAAGGTCTGTGAGTTTATCCCGGAGTTCGCCGAACTCCTGTTCCCTTGCCTTCAACTGCCCCCTACAGCTCTCTACATCCTTATTCATAGACACTATTTCCCCCTCCATTTGCTTTACTTTAGTTCTTAATTTAGACATCTCATCTCTAATAATTGTCACATCTGATTGTAAAGTGGCTACTGACACTGCTAAGTCCGTTACCGTTTTATTGGTAGTTTGGACTACCTCTAAGATATCCTCTAGTTTTTGGGCCATGTTCTCCAGCCCTTCTTTTTCTTTTACTCCTAACTGGGAGCTGCCCTGCAACTTATAGCCAGCAGCTTCTGCCTCCGGAGTTGGGGGCTGACCTCCCTTTTTCATCATACTCCTAGATTTAATAGGGAGGATCTTAGGAACTTATCTATCCTACCCTGGGGGCTATTACCCACTCCTCCTACCCGGTTGGGACTTAAACCCCCCGATTTCCGATTTTTTGGTGGCATAATGTCCTTCCCCTATTACTGTCCCACAGCTCCCACACACAAATGAGCCGCGTAGTTAGAAAGTTATTTGCTGTTGTTTGCGATGTCCACTCTGCTGTCGACAGCCTTATATTCCAACGTCCTTACAACCGTGTTAAGGAGAGTCCCCAAGCACGAATCCAAGACCGTATGTGGGAGGGGGTCTACGGGCCCCTAGAGTCCATACTTTGTTGCAGAGAGATAGGGGAATAGGAGGCAGGTGGATGGAGGGGGGGAGGGGGAGGGAGGAAGAAGATGGAAGGATGAGGAAAAAAAGAAAAAAAAAAGGGGGGGGGGGGCAGGAGGGGGGAACAAGGACCGCTCAAAAAAGAAAAAAAAAACCACACTCAGTTCTCTGCTAATAAGCCAGTAAACAGGCCGCCGCACTATACAGTCAGTTCCAAGGCAAGTAAAGTTAGTAGGGAACGGTCTCACCCATAACGCTGGCGTTAGCCCGTCTGGAGATGATATGCAGGCTTGTCTCAGGCTTGTCTCAGAATATCATTACTTCCTTCCAAGGGCAAGTAGAGAAGATGAGATATGAGCCTCCCAGCGATACGACCAATCCCCAGGGTCCTCAGCCAGATCTTCGGCACTTCGGCACTTCACGCCACGGTGCTCCAGGATACCGTCTCAGCGTGTAGGGTTCGTTCTAACTGCTCCTCCCCGTCACAAGAGGCACAACAGACACTCAATACAGGTGCTGCCCCAACTGCCACAGCCGCAGTACAGTCTGCACACTCCGCACAGCCCATACAGTCCACAGACACCAGGATTTTAGTTCTGACCGACCACACTACAGCGGCTGCCGACTTTACCTCCGCTCCCACTCTCACATATATCATCCAGCAATCACAGGGAGCTCCACGGAGCAAGCTGACCTCTGCTCCCACCTGTGTCACCCATCAGATTCAGGCAGATTCCTGCTCTCCGAACGCCATATAAGTTATCGGCGCCCCCGGGAATGGCATGGGAAGATGCTGGACGCCACAGCGAGGATGCGTCCTCTCAATTACCCCCTATCACCGATGCGGGAGGCGCAGCCAGCTTGTACCGCCATGGCTCAGCAGGAGAGGAGGGGGGGCGGGTGAAGACAGGAGGCAGGAAGGAAGAACGGCGGGAGGAGCCGCAGCACGTCCACGTCCTACGTCATGCCGCTACGGTCAGGCTATTTTGACAATTTAATTTCACCACATAAAAAAATATATCCTTTGCCGTACACTATTAAACTTGGCCAGCCACTGCTGGGACACCAGATTTACAGTATTTCTATGTTTGCAACTGTATTTCACCGCAGAGAATAATATATCCTATGACAGACACTATGAAACTTTTCCAGTCACAGCTGGAACACCAGATTTACGGTATTGCTAGTTTGGCAATTGAATTTCACCCCATAAAATTATCTATCTTTTGCCGGACACTATTAAACTTGGCCAGCCACATCTGAAACCACTGATTTACGGTATTGCTATTTTGGCAATTGAATTTACCACAGAAAAAAATCTATCCTTTGCCAGACAGCAGACAGTATGACACTTGGCTAACCACAGCTGGAACACCAGATTTAGGGGATTGCTATTTTGGCAATTGAATTTAACCCCTTAATAAAATATAGAAATTTCTATCCTGAGTTTCTAGGGGTGACACTAAGTACAGCCAAGCCCCTGATGTAGGATATAGAAAAAAAAAATAGTATTGATGGATTGATGGACTTGGTGGCAGCTTGTGCTGGTGCACCACAAGACACATAATGGCCGACGATCAAAGTGACAGAAAAACGCTCTGTGCAGCCTAAAAAACAGTGAACAATTAACTAGCAGAAGTTGAATGATTCACAGCTGTAGATTGATCACTTCATTAGGTGTTTTTGCTGACTTTTTCCTGCCTAATCTCGCCCTCACAGAAGCTGCGTCCTCTCCCTACACTAATCAGAGAAGTGTGATGTGCGGCGCTATGTGACTCCAGCTTAAATACAGGCTGGGTCACATGCTGCACTTGGCCAATCACAGCCATGCCATTAGTAGGCATGGCTGTGATGGCTTCTTAGGGCACGAAGTAAAACGCTAGCTGATTGGCTGCTGTGCAGCCCTTCATAAAGCGGGAAGAAATCGCCGAACAGCGTACCCGAACCCGAACTTTTTTGAAAATGTTCGGGTCTGGGTCAGGGTCCTGAACACCCCAAAATTCGGTATGAACCCAAACTATGCTCGAACTGTTCGCTCAACACTACAGGCTAATCACTTAAATGCTTCCTCCCCCACATACTAACATGAGAAAACTCTCCATTTTTATTTTATTCGTAAATCGTAAAGTTCGGTACGGACCTGAACTCTACAGTTTGGGTTTGCTCAACACTACAGTTGATGAAATCCCCAATGGAGAAAGTTTTGTTCGTTGCCGAACATGTGACTGTCTTAGAGACAGATATCAAGTCACATGCCTTACATGTACCACAACGGAACATCCCTAGCAGTCAAGCCATGTGCCAGTTCTGGCCGGGGCCACATAATTGCTATGAACCAGACGGTCCCTAAGACTTCTTCCCCTATGATAGGTAATGCTTGGATAAGGGGAGATGGTCTGTGATAAATCTGGGTCCATCAATAAGATCAGCCAGTATTTCTTCAAAATGGTCTTGACTTCAGCATTGGCCATATCAAAGGTGGATATAAGACAAATGGGTGCCTGTCTATCCTCGGGTGACCTCTTTGGGGTGAGGAGATCTTTTCTTTCTTTTGCCAGGGCACAATGAAAAGGTTCTTTTGGGATATCCCCTATCAGTGAATCTATTAAAGAGTTTCCTGGATTCTGTATGAAATTCATCAGTGCTTGAGCAATTCCTACAGACTGTCAGGTACTGGCTTCGTGGAATACCCCTTTCAAGGTGGAGGGGTTAATGACTGTCCCAATGCAAGATTGCGTTGGTGGCCGTCAATTTCCTGAAGATCATGCTAGTAAGTCTTTACCCTTGTTAAGAGACTTTTATATCTAGGAATGTGATGTACTCGGTCTGTATTTCGTATGTAAATTTAAGACCAATTCCGTTAATACTGAGGGTTCCTACAAAACTAACAAATTCCTCCTTTCTGCCATTCTAGAGTACGAAGACATCATCTGTATTTCTTGTCCAGAACGCTATTTTTTCGTTCCACCACATGTCACGGTCCGTAGAAACAATATTATCCTACAACCAGCCCAGGAAGAGATTAGCATATGTGGGAGCCCAAGGGCTCCCCATTCCTGTCCCCCTGAACGGGTGGTAGAACCGTGAATTGAATAAAAATAAATTATGTGTGAGGGTAAATTCAAGAAGTGTTCTTACAAAATGGTTGTGTGCCCTACATTGAGTCCCCCTTATAGACAGAAAATGCTCTACTGCTGTGAGTCCCTTCTCATGCTACTATAAAGGAAGTAAACATTGATACTGGCCAGAACGCAAGAGGGATCAACATTTTGGGTTTCTATTTTGTTCAGAAAGTCCATAGTGTCCCTAGTGTACTACGGAAGAGAGAGAACAAACTTCGGCAAGACTTGATCTAAATAAACTCCACAGTTCTGTGTAAGGGAATTAATGCCTGATACTATGGGGCGTCCTTTTAAGGGACTCATTCCCTTGTAGACTTTGGGGGGTCCGTAAAAGGTAGCAGTCTGTGATGCATCAGGAAGCATAAAGTTGTATTCTGCCGGAGTAATGACTTTTGTCTCCAACCCAGACTTCAAAATAGTTCGGAGCTCTTCTGACAGGAACGTCTCTGTGGGATCTCCCGTTAGCACCTTGATCTTTTAGTAGGTCGAGACACATTTTTCGATACTTGTCGTTATCCATTAGAACAAGATTACCACCCTTATTGGACGGTTTGATGATAATAGATTTGTCCCTCTCTAGGGTTTTCAAAGCCACCAACATATTCCTGTGATGTGTATATCTCATGTCTAATTGCTCAAGCTCAGAGATCACCAGATGTAGGAAGATCTCAATATGTTCATGATTTGAGGGGGGAGGCATTTTGGTGCTCTTTGGGCATAATTTAGTAAAAGGACCCTCACCTGGATTACGTGAGCACGCCTCCAAAAGTTCCATAAATAGGGACAGATTTGATAACTAGCACTCCTGAATACCCAGTTTTTCATATGATTGTTTGTTGTTATTATTGAAGAACTTTTTTCCATTTTAATCTCCTACAGAGATTGCAATTGTACTGGCCGGTAATGGTACTAAAGAGGAGGAAGATGAGGAAGGAACCCCTTGATGCACACCCATTTGTGGATTGTTTGGTACCCTTCCCCATCTACTCCCCTTTTTATTCTGTTTACTAGAGACTGGTGCTCCTTGTTTGTAGCCTCCTTTTTCACGATTATGAGAAATCTCTAGATCTGCGTCCAATGAGGATACTTCAGACGCTGATGGAGCTAAGCCTTTCTTATCAAACTGATGGGCTTTATTTTCGTGAAACTCACTTAAATCCCTGACAAATTGTCTGTGTTTGCGTTCTTTAATTAAGCTTTGAAACTTCTCCACTAACGTCTGCAGAGATGCTTCCCGTTTTTTAAAATCCGGGTCAGTGTCAAATTTTAATGCGGTTTCCTTCAAGGCACACAATTTATCAGAGGTTTTTTCAAACAAAATCCTCTCTTCTTCAAGAAGGATTTTCATGAGATTCAGTGAGCTGCGGGTCAATTCTTCTTTCCACTGTTTGGTTAGGTCAAGAGAAAAAAATCCGACTGGCAGGGGTTACGGAGATACAAAGGCCCTTTGGGACTATTTTATATTTCAAGTAGCCCTCAAGAGATTTAATCTCCCACCACAATATTTTATGTTCTCTTTATATCCCACATACAGTTCCTTGAACGCGAGTTTGCATGTTACAGATGAAGTAAGCCCAGAAATGTCCTTTTCATAAAAAATATCCTGTGCTTCCTTAATCAAAGCTTCGGTAAATAAGGTCCCACTCAGGAAACCTGCCATAATCTCTTCTGACAGGAACATCTCCGCTGGTGGGTTGGTAGAGCAGGAAGCTTTCCTGAAACCTCCATAGGGAATGCTTCTCCTCCACCTTTGGCTGAGAACTCATCCTTACTTTGAGTAAGAAAATAAGATCACTGTAAAGTGAAATGGTCTTACTGTTCTGTACTTCCCGCATACCTCAGGTTAACAAACAGTGTTCTGTAGTTGAATTGATGAATATAGGAAGCTACATTCATGTCAAGTTTAATAATAATTTAATTTCCTCAAAATATATTGTGTAATAAGTAGAAATTGCCCTGTGTGTAATAGAAGGGCCCCAATAGCCTAGTTAGGTCTCATCTAAAATATTACACCATTCATAATATAATGACTTTCTTCATTTCCTGGCTCTCCTGCGCATTGTAACTAATCTTAGAACTTGTTCTGCAGGACTACGTCTTGTCTTCTTTTGTTTCAAACCATTTAAATCTCTACACTACATGAAAGAGAAAAGTAAATATTTAATTACACTCAGATCCGAGATAAACCTTAACAAGATGTAAAATATTTAATGTAAAAGATTTTACATCGGAATCTTCTTATAATACATGAATCTCCAGGCAGGCATACGCTTTGATTTAAGTCTGATTTTGTGTGCTTTGGAGAATGTGAGTGCAAATATCTAATGGAATGTACATAAAAACTGTTTCTTGGATGGACAACCATAGTAAAGTCAAGGTTAAAATGACAAACGTTTATCAAGATCAAACTACAGGTATATTTTAAGTCAGAAGAGACAGAGATAATAACATTTCAGAAAGTCAGACCAACCTAAGCTTCTGGAATCTGTTATCTAAATATGTACAAATGTATTGGGTACAGTTACATTTTTCTATATACAGTTAGCCATGGGAAAATGATTCCATCATAGAACAATACTGGGGTGACCAATGGAACAAGACCAGTTAATGTCTTTTGACAACTGTGTTCTTTTAGTCGGGAACTGTTTTTGAGATACTTAAAGGGAATGTCTACCTCTTAACCCGCAGTATTTGCAGCTCTAAGATGCTAGTGAAGGGCTGGTATAGAGAATGTATTTCCTAAAATCTCATTTCTCCTTCCAGTGGCCATCATTTGTTCCAGGAGCTGCACACTATGCAGATCCCATAGCATTATCAGGTAAAGGGTTGATGTAGAAAGTACAAATGAGCACCGGAGAGTCCTGTTTAGATTTTCCTATCATCATAAAAACCAATAAGCATGTATGGCAAGTATAGTCAGATAATGGTAAATCTCCCCCAAAGAAAATGTTTCATGGAACACGTTACCATTCACTTCAACGGGACATCTTAAAAGGGTTGTCCACTTTATATAGACTGTGTTAGAAAGACTCACCTACAATTAGCTTACAAGGTGTCCTGTCCCCTAGACCCCCTGAAAACAACTGCAACCTGTGGGGGAACCCTGCCGCATGTATTTGATTTTCCTGCAGTGCCTCCACAGTAGAAAAAAAACATTATACAATTCCCATTGAAAACAATTGTTTGTCTATAGTCTATATAATAGTTGGATGTGATAGGTCCTCCAGAGAGAGAAATGCCCTTTGTAGCTACTGTTTTCTCTGGCTAATAAATGAGGATCTTGAACAAAGAACCCCCCTCTCCTAAAAATATATGTAAAATTTAGTTTTACGAAACAGACAACAACTTCAATTTGGAATTACCCTTTAACATCCCTGATTTGCCAATAACCTGAAATCCATGATTATGATTGTGTAGGCTACCTACCGTGTCATAGAATTATCCGCTATAATTTAATGTAATCTCTCCTTACTGCCTTTTCCAAATGCAAAAACGTTATGATATACAACACAGCAATTTCCACATCATTTAAGAGGATAATGCTCGATAAGTATCATATATTAAGGTTTTATGTTAAAATGCAGTTTAAGATCAGCTTGATTGTGCTTTGAAGGTCACTAAAAAGTTACAAGAAAAGCATAAGAATGCTTTGATACTAAGTACAGATATCTGAGAGACATAAAAAGCTGCAAGAAGCCTGACCTCTAAGACATGAAGAAGCTTAAAATTGGGAGTTGTTTTAGACAAGCTCAAAGAAGATTGCTTATGGTTTAAATGTGCAAACATTATTCAACAACCAAATGTTTGGTCCTATTTAGGAAATGTAAAGCCCTTAAACTTCATTATTCGCATGTGTTAAATGGTAATCATGCTATAATATCAGAGAGAGATTCAAAAAGTCCCAATGAAAGGCTGAAGGAATGTTGTGCTCTTCATTGTCCTGAAAAAATGATTCTCACTACATAATTTATGGCAGAGATCTCTAGAATAGTAACCATAAGGATCCAAAGGAGAACTGAAGTTATTGGGCCCCTGGGCAACAATGGCACCTTACCAACCAATAGAGATTTTATTTAAAAAAAGCAAACTCAAGGTGATGTGGTCAGATTGACCCCTAGCACTGCTTGCCACCAGTGCTATTCACTAATCCACCATGCTCAATTGATCTTGAATTCTTTGTACATTTGGAGTTAGGACTTATGCCTGTGAAGTAATGAAATAAAGCCTGTGCAGAGGCATAAGGAGACCCTACAGTTGCATATAAGAGAGTCATACAGTAGTCATTACATTTGTTATAGACAGGTGTCTCGATATGGGAGAACAGCTAAACAGCTCTGTAATACAGTGACTGATATAAGTTGGCACTATTTTTTCTATAAGATTCTGTTTGACCTGTGAGGATGAAACTCCAAGAAACTCTGTGTCACTATAGATAATTCTTCCCATGGATAATTCAATAATTACAATAATCTTACACTATATCCATAAAATAATCTCAAAATGAGCCTGCAAACTTGGCACTTAAAAAGTACTTGCTATAGCTAAAGAGTCTGATAAATCTTATTAGCTTCCCTAAAATGCTCAATACTAACTACAGTACTGAGTACATCAATACACATGAATTAAGAACCCTCTAATTTGTGGGGATCATGATAAATGGCTCGTATTGGCTTAATTCTAAATGAAATAGTCCCAGAATCATTCCACCCCATCTAAAAGGTAATTATGCTGAGGAACAATGGTGTTAAGAATGAAATTTCCAAGCTATTTATTAATGTGAACAATGTATGTTTCATAATTTAATTACCATTAGGGTGATTGATTTCTAGACAGATAAAAATACATCTATTTTCCTCATTCTTAGCAACCCAACCTTTCTAAACTTGATTGAAAAAAATACTTCAGTTAAGATTTACATATATTTGTATGACCTATGAAGGAATGTAAATTACCTGTGCTCGAAATTGTTATAATTATATGAGACCTTCTAAAGGGGGGGATATGAATGCTTCCTGGTGTACATTGTACAGTAAATACTACTTATCTGAGAAAATCATATCTGGGATATGCAATCTTGACATTGGAAGTCCATCTCTTCTCCTGGTCCCACTGACAAATCTTCTCGTACTCAGTTTCCAATCATCATCCATGTCATAGAAAAGTGTTTCTCCGCTCCTCCTCAGTCCTGGTGTTGTTTGTGTTTTTAATTTACGTTTAATCAATTTAATTGTAGCTACCTCCCTTTTTAGTAACAGCTACCTTAGAAGGAAGCTTAACATGCTCATATCATTTATTGTATAAAAGTTATAATGTTTCACAGGAAAATTTTGCAAAAAGGGCATAGGTTCATCTCGGAGAACGGTGGTTGGTAGGTTACAAAGGACATGTTCCTTTAGGCATTAACTACCATTGGGGGTTCCAACAAGCCAATTTGTCTTGATCAAGATTAGAGATGAGCGAATTTTTAAAAAATTTGGTTCGATCCGAATTTGTTCGTGGCGAATTTCATTAAAAAAACGGCTATTTCCTGGCTGCAGAGAGCCTTTATAATGGTGTAGAACACTGTGCCTTGCAGTAACATGCATAGGGAGTCTGCTTTGGTAGTGAAATAATACTGTGAGTCCGTATGACATGCAGATGACAGACATCGCTCTTAGAATCACTGCACACTTCACTTATTTGGGCAATCACGGGGCCAAAACTGACCAAATAATTCAACTATAAACTCAGCCTTACAGGTCGATGTTAGAGCCAAGAAGAAGCGCACTCCTTTTACATCGTATTCAGCTGATTCCATATAGATCTCTGCGGAACTTGTTTTATTAAACACTCAAACAAGTAGAGACCCCCAACAGAGTGGAGAGGGTGTCAGTAGTAAGTTTGTGTTGATGTCACGGATTATTTTGCCCTTCCTCTGATCCGTCAGAACAATAACCCCCAAAAAAGGATCCTGTTTCTTGAGCATCTGCCTTCAGCATCTGCTCAGTAATCCATAAGTGTTGCTAATGCCAAAATAAAACAGGAGTGGATCCAAAACAGAGATGACACATGAATGGAATATTTGCATCTCTTCTGTGTATTGTACCCACTCCTGCTTTTGGCTACCAAATCATAAGCCAATTTTGATGGGACAATTTAGGCCTAACAGCTGACACAGACAGGATCTGTTGTGCATTTCATTTTTCCTAGCTTCTGACAGATCAGAAGAAGGGTCAAATAAATGATGATATCAGCCAGGCCAAAAGGCAAAATAGTGGCCCAGTCATGAAGTGGGGAGGGTGGGAACAGCATGAGAAGTCCACAGAGTGGGCCTATGACATAGTGGTGAGGTGGAAGCAGCATGAGATGGCCACAGAGCGGCACAAGTACAGTGTGGAGGTGGCAGCAGCAGCATCAGGAGGAGGCTACAGAGTGGCACAATGACAGTGTGGAGGTGGCGGCAGCATCAGGAGACCAAAGAGTGGCAAGGTGACATAGTGTGGAGTTGGCAGCAGAATGAGGAGACCACAGTGTGACCCAGTGACAGAGTGTGGAGGTGGCAGCAGCATCAGGAGGCCACAGAGTGGCAAGGTGACAGTGTGGAGGTGGCAGCAGCTTCAGGAGGCCACAGAGTGACACGACGATGAGAGATTGTGGAGGTAGTAGCAGCATGAGGAGGCCACAGAGTGGCACGACGATGAGAGATTGCAGAGGTGGCAGCAGCATGAGGAGGCCACAGAGAGGCACGACGATGAGAGATTGTGGAGGTGGCAGCAGCATGATAAGGCCATAGAGTGGCACGACCACAAGATATTACGGAGGTGGCAGCAGCATGAGGAGGCCACAGAGTGGCCGCTTCGTCTATTCATTTATAGGGCACATGGGACAGAACAGAAGGTTCAAATTTCTCAACTTTATAAAGTGTTGCTTAAAACATGATTTAATACTGCACATTCTCTGGCACAGAAGGCTTGGCAAATTGATTGTCTGAGAATTTCCCTCAAAGATTGGGATAATATATTGGCAAATTTAAGTTGACTTTCTTATAATTTTAAACAAGTTTTGGTTCAATTTAATATTACATATTTAGTGTGTTATTTAAGTGTTGCCTAAGACAGGAGAGAATCGTCCAGTCTTCAGTTTATTCGACGACGTGGTTGTGATGGAGAAAGCATTCCAAAAAACAATTTCATTCCACCTGGAGACAAATCCTGTCAAGATTGATGCAAGTGCTGTAACAGCTGCTCATCGTGCCAGATTATTCTGGGGGAACCTGCCTGGCATGAATAGGCCTCTAGGAGCTACAGACAATGAGAAGACAAAGCTTCAAGATTGCTTGGAGCCTGAAGAGTTGAGAAGTTCATCAAGAATCAAACCATAACTACCATCCCCTAGTCTCTTCCTCAGGGAAAACATCACGAGTTCCCAGCCATCATGGATGGGAAGGAGGATATCCTAAGGTGCACGGAGATGGAGAGGGTCTTCAGATTCCCCCGCACTGTACGGACGTTTCAGAAATGAACCGCTGCTTCCGACAGCAGCTCCTGAGAAGGTCAAGGAGCGTCCCTGTCATCCGGCATCTATTCACCCCACTGATGGATTGTTTTGAAAATGTGTTGAAGCCACACGGGGTCCTCACGCTGCAGTTTAATCATGGAGACACCAGATTTTATTACATTATTAAATAAAGAAAAACAGATAACTGCACCGCTGAGCAGCAAATTCTTTTTCTTATTCCACTAATACACGAAAAAAGTGCTTTAAAACAGATAACTGCATCGCTGAGCAGCAAATATTTTTTTTCTTTTTCCACTAATATACGGAAAAAAAAGCTTTAAAACAGATAACTGCACCGCTGAGTGGCAAAGATATTTTTCCTTTTTCCACTAATACAGGCCATAAAAGGCTTTAGAACAGATAACTGCACCGCTGAGCGACAAATATATATATATATATATATATATATATATATATATATATAAAGAAGAAAAATGGACAGCACTCCAGACGAGGTTTCTTGAAAACGGATGTGATTTAATCACCCATGTGAGAAAAAGAGACAACGTTTCAGCTTTACAATCAAGCCTTTTTCAAGTCAATAACATAAGTGTGAGTGCGCTATTTATGCTCAAACAGTAATGAAAGGATACGCCCCATCAGGTGACATCATATCCTGGGCGTGCACAATAATCGTGATTACCATAAATTATACATCAAATACAGATATACGATCACACAGTGAATATACAAAAAGAACTGGCTGTAATATATACATATGTATATAGTGAAACCATAAATATACAGACGAGTGTATTGTGTGCATGATGAAGTGAAAGACCAAGTGAGATTAAAATTAAGGACAGCCCACAGGGGAGATGGGACGGCATGATGATAGGTAGATACAATCCATACGTCACTTAGAAAGGTTTGCCCGGTCATTCAATCCTAACCGCATTGCACCGGAAGTGTATGTCACTGCCGGTCATGCGCATTAGACACAAACTGTGGAGATGGCCATATGAGTAAAGGGCAAAATGACCAATGAGTGGCGCGCGCGCGCATATCCAAACTCATGAAGGTGACATAAAAAGGTTTGCCCGATCATTCAATCATAACCGCATTGCACCGGAAGTATACGTCACTACCGGTCATGTGTATTAGAATTAAACTGTGGGGGTGGCCATCTTAGTAGAGGGCAAGGAGTAGCGCACATGCGCATATCGAAGCTCATGAGAGTAACATCCATGTCAGTGTCTGGCAAGCTTGCCAGTGTCCCATATCGGGACCTAAATAATCAAAAAAGGGACCCATTTAACCCAGTGAGGGCTCAACCAGAGGACACCCACCATCAAGGGGATGAAACCCATAGTATAGGCCAGCTCCCTAATAACAGTGAGAGAGCGAAAGAACGCCGTCACTGTCCTCAGGAGCGAGCGATGCCACACACTATCGGGTATGGTCCAATCGCGGGATTCTCCGCTGTATTAATTACTGACAGTCACTAGACAGGACAAGCAGATACTGTATATTATAGTTATCATCTAAATATATATATATATATATATATATACAAATTAAGTAACTGAAAATAGATACAGTATGCATTATGTAGTTTTGTCATGGAAGAGACACTCACAGTGTAAAAAGTATTAATCTGAAGGTGTCGGCCCTTTATAGAGTGATGAGGGCGGAGTTGCAGAGAGTGATGAGGAGAAAGCAAAGTTATTAAATATTTTTTCCTCCACTGTATTGACTGAGGAAAATAAAGATGAAATGCATAGTGTCAAAGTAAATTTCCTATTAAAAGTGGCCTGTCTGACCCAGGAAGAAGTGCAGCGGCATCTTAAAAAGATTAAAATAGACAAATCACTGGAAGCAGATGGCTTACACCACCATATCCTAAGAGAATTAAGAAATGTCATAGACACACCCTTATTTCTGATATTTAGGCATATCAATATTGACAGGGAGCGTTCCACAGGATTGGTGCTCTGCAAATGTGGTGCAAATATTTAAAAAGGGGTAAAAAACAGAGCAGGGAAACTATAGGCCGGTAAGTCTAACATCTGTTGTGGGTAAACTGTTTGAAGGTTTTCTAAGAGATGCTATCTTGGAGTACCTCAATGAAAATAAGGGAATTACAGTGTATCAGCATGGCTTCATGAGGGATCGGTCATGTCAAACTAATTTAATCAGTTTTTATGAGGAGGTAAATTCTAGACTTGACCGCGGGGAGTCAATGGATGTCATATATCTTGACTTCTCCAAATGATTTGATACTGTGCCACATAAAAGGTTAGTACATATATAAAATAGGAATGCTTGGACTGGGGGAAAAAGTATGTATGTGGGATAGTAACTGGCTCAGTGATAGAAAACACAGGGTGGTTATTAACGATACATAGTGGGTCACTGTCACTAGTGGAGTACCACAGGGGTCAGTATTGGAACTTCTTCTATTCAACATGTTTATTGATGATATTTTAGAAGGCTTGCATGGTAAAATATTAATGTTTGCAGATGACACTAAACTGTAAAGTAATTAACTTGGAGGAGAACGATATGCTGCTACATATGGAACTAGATAGATTGGAGGATTGGGCAGAAGTGACAGATGAAGATTAACATTAACAAATGTAAGGTTATGCACATGGGAAGGAATAATGCAAGTCACCTGTACATACTAAATGGTAAAACACTGGGTAACACTGACATGGAAAAAGAGTTAGGATTTTTATTGGACAACAAACAAAACGGTAGAAACCAGTGCCAGACAGATGCTGACAGGGCCAATAAGATAATGGGTTGCATCAAAGGGGCATAGATGCAATTCATGAGAACGTAGTCCTGCCACTTTACAAATCACTAGTCAGACTACACATGGAGTACTATGTAGTCTTATGGAGTGAACCAGTCTAGATTTGTTTTGGGCTCGGTTCGCCAAATTTTTAAAAAACTTTAGCTCAGACCTGCAACGATTTGGGCCACAAGTTGTTATATGACCCACTCTAGCCTCCTAGAACTCATGATTTTTAACCTCTTACGGATGCAGGGCATACAGGTACGGGGATCAGACACTTAAAAGTTGCGGTTAATTTGGTTCTTTTGGCCCCCCAACCTCCCCGCAGCCCTCTTACTGATTGGCCGGTGGGTGGTGCTTGGGGGGATTGCGGGGCGGCTCGTTGATGTGCGGTGGGCGGCGCGGGCAATCACGATCGCCCATCCACCTCCTCTGTATTCTTCCCTGGTGGCCCAGTGGTTTAGTAGAGTGTCAGCACATTGCACAGTACTGCTGTATGGAAGGGGTTATGTCACGACTGTGACTGATCCAGATAGGTCTGGGAAGAGAAGGTCGCAGCGACTTGCTACTCGCGATAGCTTGTGAGTTTGCTCCATGGTTCAGGGTATGTCATCCGGGTTTTGCCTTGTGAACCTTTTTGTCCTGACTGGGAGTTTGTAGGCATTCTTCTCAGGTGAGTGCTGTCTGCCACTCCCAGCTACTATATTAGTTTCAGTTTCACTTGCAGTCATTGCCAGATATAGTCCTTACTTCCAGTGCTATTCTGACCTTTGAAGGAGATCGTTTGACGGTATTGCTGTGGAGCTCTTGTCTGGCGTGGACTGTCGTTATTGGGATCATCTTCTCTGCTCGTGACTGGATGAGTCTATCTCTGCTGGAGATTGTTTGTTTGTTGCTGTCTTCCCCTGTTGTTCTCATAGACATGAGTGATGGTGACTAGTGCTCCCATCTGCCTTTCCCCAGTCTAGTCTTCTAAGGGTGACTCAGGGTTTAGGCATCCTGCTCGCCGCACGGGTTCACACCCCGTCTAGGGTATCAGGGCAGACAGGTGCCAGCTTAGTGTTTGTAAGGGGTGGCCGTTCTATTTCCCATCCGTAGATAAGGGTCCCCCTTCCCCTCCGTCTGGTGCGACACGACAGCTGCTGGGATAGCGGTCGTGACAGTATATCTGGCCTTTTTAAAAAAAAAAAAAAAAAAAGTGACATTTCCTTTTTTTTTTTTTGCTTGCTGTTTTGCTTTGTATTTTTCTGTTCCACTATGGATCCGGTTACGGTTTTGGCGAAACAATTACAGGGGTTATCCCTTGAAGTGGCAGGATTAAAAGCAACAGTGCTGCAGCAGAAGCAGCAATCCTTGGGTTCCACCGTTGCTACGGGAAACCAAGGTACTCCTGAGCCAAAAGTGGCTTTTCCTGACAGGTTCTCAGGAGGGAGAGACCAATTTGTAACCTTCAGAGAAGCTTGTAAATTGTTCTTCAGGTTACGCCCTAGATCCTCTGGTGGTGAGGAACAACGGGTGGGCATTGTAATTTCTCTCCTGCAAGAAGATCCGCAGGCTTGGGCTTTCTCCTTACGATCTGTGGAGGAGTTTTTTGAAGCCTTGGGTCTCGTATATGATGACCCGCACAGGGTCTCACTGGCTGAATCTAAGCTAAGTAGACCTCGGCAAGAGAACCGGTCAGCTGAACTATATTGTTCCGAATTCCGTAGGTGGGCTACTTATACATTATGCAACGACTCGGCCCTTAGGAGTCAGTTCTGCCAGGGGTTGTCTGAAAAATTAAAAGACGCGCTGGCGGTATACGAGGTCCCTGGGTCTCTTGAGGCTGCTATGTCTCTGTCCATAAGAATCGACAGACGACTCAGGGAGAGACTATTAAATTCTACAGAGGCCTCTATAGGGCAGGGATCAGTTTGTTGTGATCCAGTCGAACCAATGCAAATAGGGGGCGCCACTAGACGGGTGAATCCTCCTAAGGTCCGCCATAGGTCAGAGGTTTGTTTTCGTTGTGGGGGGAGGGGTCATTTTGTGAAGGTATGTCCCTCAGAACCCAAGAGATCACAAACAAAGGAGCCGCCGGAAAACTAGAGTCCCCAGACTGTGCGGAGGATAACAGTCTGGGCGTATTCGTTTCCTCCATACGCATGTCTCAGTTTTTGTTGTCCGCTACCGTTGTGGCGGGCAATAAGACTGAGATCTGTTCCGTTTTTTTGGACAGTGGTGCGGGGGTCAACTTGGTGGATTCATGGTTTGCTCAGGTTCTGGGTTTTACTCCGGAACCGGTACGAAGAACTATTCCTGTTTTTGCCATCTACTCCTCCCCTCTTACTCAGAAAGAGTTAACTCAGGTCATCCATAATATCCATCTGCAGGTAGTGGACTTCCATAAAGAGCATATCTCTTGTTATGTCCTGGACGGTCTTCCGGCTCCTATGGTATTGGGGCTTCCCTGGCTGGTGACTCACAATGCAGTGGTGGATTGGCAGGCTGGGGAGATTGTGGAGTGGAGTGAACATTGTAAGGACAACTGCTTGAGTAGTAGGTGCTCAACACTCTCTGTAACATCTCTACCTTCCTTTCTGTCAGATTTTATGGATGTGTTCTCTGAGAAGGGTTGTTAGGGGTTACCACCTCATCGTCCATATGATTGCCCAATTAATCTGTTACCTGGGGCAAAACTACCTAAAACCCGGTTATACAATCTTTCCGGCCCGGAGAGGAAGGCTATGAAAGATTATATTTCGGAGAGTTTGGCTAAGGGACACATCAGACCCTCTTCTTCACCCGTGGCTGCAGGGTTCTTTTTCTTTAAAAAGAAATATGGGGGCCTGCGTCCTTGCCTGGATTTCCGGGAATTAAACCGGATAACTATCCGAGACCCCTATCCTCTTCCTCTCATTCCCGACCTCTTTAATCAGGTTGCTGGTGCTAAATGGTTCTCCAAAATGGATCTCAGAGGAGCCTATAACCTGGTTCGCATCAAAGAGGGGATGAGTGGAAGACGGCTTTAATACTCCGGAAGGGCATTATGAAAATCTGGTCATGCCATTTGGTCTTACTAATGCGCCTGCGGTGTTCCAACATTTTGTCAACGATATTTTTAGTCACCTTATCGGGAGATTTGTTGTGATATATCTTGATGACATCCTGGTCTATTCTCCGGATCTGGATACACATAAGATCCATGTGAGACAAGTGCTGCAGATATTAAGGGCCAACAAATTGTTTGCCAAATTAGAGAAATGTGTGTTCGCCGTAAAAGAACTGCCATTTCTGGGGTATGTGTTGTCAGATTCAGGTTTCCGCATGGATCCAGAGAAAGTCCGGGAAATTATGGACTGGGATCTGCCTGAGAACCTGAAGGCATTGCAACGCTTCCTGGGGTTTGCCAATTTTTATAGAAAGTTTATAAAGAACTATTCCTTGGTGGTCAAACCACTCACGGACATGACCCGAAAGGGACCTGATTTTTCCAAATGGTCACATGCAGCCAAAACTGCCTTTACATCTCTGAAGGAAAGATTCACCTCGGCTCCTATTCTCGTACAGCCAGATGTCTCGCTTCCTTTTATTGTAGAGGTTGACGCATCAGAGGTGGGGGTGGGAGCGGTACTATCTCAGGGCCCGTCCCCTGGTGAATGGCGCCCGTGTGCTTACTTTTCGAAGAAATTGTCTACTGCAGAAAGGAACTATGACATTGGCAACAGGGAACTTTTGGCTATTAAGTTGGCCTTAGAGAAGTGGCGTCATTTTTTGGAGGGAGCGGTTCATCCCGTCACAGTGATTACTGATCACAAAAACTTAGTATATCTGGAGTCTGCTAAACGTCTCACCCCTAGACAGGCTCGGTGGTCGTTATTTTTACTAGGTTTAATTTTGTAATAACCTATCGCCCGGGGCAAAAATACTAAGGCGGATGCATTGTCTCAAAGTTTTCCTGGAGGGGTGATGATGATGTTCCAGAGCCTATTTTGCAAAGGGGGTGGTGGTCTCTGCATTACACTCAGGTTTAGAGGGAGGGTGTTGGAAGCTCAGGGGACGCCCGACCTCCTGCCCCTCGGGTAAACTGTTTGTGCCAGAAAATTTACGCCTGGAGATACTAAAAGAACACCATAACTCCGCACTGGCAGGACACCCAGGTAGTAAGGCAACCTCTGAATTAGTGTCTCGTCGGTTCTGGTGGCCTAAGTGGCGCCAGGAGGTGTTGAATTTTGTGTCTGCATGTCCTACCTGTGCTCGTTCTAAGGTGGATCATACTCGTCCGGCAGGGCGTCTTTTACCTCTGGCCATCCCCAACAGGCCTTGGGCGCACCTATCAATGGATTTCATTACTGATCTACCAGTATCAGCGGGGAAGACTGTTATTCTTGTTGTTGTTGACAGATTCAGTAAAATGGTGCACTTTATTGCTCTGACCGCATTGCCTAATGCTAACACACTGGCTCAGGTTTTTATTGACCACATCGTGAAGCTTCACGGGGTCCCTTCCGATATTGTTTCGGATCGTGGTACCCAATTTGTTTCTAAATTTTGGAAAGCTTTTTGTTCTCGTTTAGGGGTTCATCTGTCGTTTTCTTCATCTTTCCATCCACAGTCCAACGGTCAGACTGAGCGTACCAATCAAAACCTAGAGACATATTTGAGATGCTTTGTTTCCGAAAATCAGGAGGAATGGTCATCTTATTTACCGTTAGCCGAGTTTGCCATTAATAATCGTCGTCAAGAATCCACCGATAAGTCACCATTTTTTGGTGCGTATGGTTTCCATCCTCAGTTTTGTACGTTTAGTGAGGGGGCCGTCTGGGATTCCCGAGGAGGAGCGATTTGCGTCTTCACTTTCATCAGTGTGGCAGAGTGTGCAAGAAAGTTTGAAGAGAGTTGGTGGTAGATACAAGCGTGTGGCTGATAAGAAGCGCTCTGAAGGTCCGGACCTTGGGGTGAATGACTTGGTGTGGTTGTCTACCAGAAATATCAAGTTGAAGGTTCCCTTATGGAGATTTATTGGTCCTTATAGGGTAATTAAGATCATTAACCCGGTGGCTTTTCGTCTGGAGCTACCTCAGACTCTAAGGATCCATAATGTCTTCCACAGATCTCTGCTTAAGAGATATGTAGAACCTCCTGAACCATTGCCACTACCGCCTCCACCACTGGTTGTTGATGGCAGTCTTGAGTTTCAGGTAGAAAAGATTGTTGATTCACGATACGTTCGCCGCTCTCTTCAGTACCTGGTGCACTGGAAAGGTTATGGTTCCGAAGAGAGAATGTGGGTGCCAGCATCAGAGATAAAGGCGGACAGACTCATTCGAGCTTTTCATAGGTCCCACCCAGAGAGGCCTGGTCTTGAGGGTCCGGTGGCCCCTCGTAGAAAAGGGGGTTACTGTCACGACTGTGACTGATCCTGATAGGTCTGGGAAGAGAAGGTCGCAGCGACTTGCTACTCGCGATAGCTTGTGAGTTTGCTCCGTGGTTCAGGGTATGTCATCCGGGTTTTGCCTTGTGAACCTTTTTGTCCTGACTGGGAGTTTGTAGGCATTCTTCTCAGGTGAGTGCTGTCTGCCACTCCCAGCTACTATATTAGTTTCAGTTTCACTTGCAGTCATTGCCAGATATAGTCCTTACTTCCAGTGCTATTCTGACCTTTGAAGGAGATCGTTTGACGGTATTGCTGTGGAGCTCTTGTCTGGCGTGGACTGTCGTTATTGGGATCATCTTCTCTGCTCGTGACTGGATAAGTCTATCTCTGCTGGAGATTGTTTGTTTGTTGCTGTCTTCCCCTGTTGTTCTCATAGACATGAGTGATGGTGACTAGTGCTCCCATCTGCCTTTCCCCAGTCTAGTCTTCTAAGGGTGACTCAGGGTTTAGGCATCCTGCTCGCCGCACGGGTTCACACCCCGTCTAGGGTATCAGGGCAGACAGGTGCCAGCTTAGTGTTTGTAAGGGGTGGCCGTTCTATTTCCCATCCGTAGATAAGGGTCCCCCTTCCCCTCCGTCTGGTGCGACACGACCGCTGCTGGGATAGCGGTCGTGACAGGTTAACACGGAGGGAGCTCCCTCCCTCTCCCATCGGGGGCTGCTGTGCCCTTGCAGCCCCCAATTCTTGATTGGAGCACAATGGGAGGGGGCCCCCCTCTCTCCCCATCACCCACTACTCTGTTCTGGCAACGGCTGATGGTTACCATGGCAGTAGGACGCCTTTAGAGTTAAAGGCAGAAGTCTCATCAGACTTTGTAAAGTAAAAAATACAGTACAGTACACTATATAGTGTACTGTACTGTATTTTACAGACATCAGACCCACTGGATCTTCAAGAACCAAGTGGGTCTGGGTAAAAAAAAAATGTAAAAAAAAAAAACACATTTATCACTGAATAAAAATAATAAAATACACTACACATATTATGTATCGCCGCGTCCGTAATGATCTGCTATATAAAAATATCACATGACCTAACCCCTCAGGTGAATACCATAAAAAATGGTGTAAAAAAGCAATTTTTTTGTCACCTTACATCACAAAAAGTGTAATATCAAGCATATGACTCCCAAAATAGTACCAATCAAACTGCCATCTCATCCCGCAAAAAATTAGCCGCTACATAGCATAATCGCCCAAAAAAAATAAAAAATATGGCTCTCAGACTATGAAGACACTAAAACATTACTTTTTTTTTTTATTCTGTTATTGTGTTAAAGTAAAATAAATTTAAAAAAGTATACATATAGACTATCGCCACGTCCGTAAAAACCTGTATAATATCTGTATGTAAAATATCACCTCTCAAGTAAATACCATAAAAAAATTAAAACAGTGTAAAAAATGGAGACATTAAAACATGATTTTTTTTGTTTCAAAAATGATATCATTGTGTAAAACATAAATAAATAAATAAATAATATACATATTATGTATCGCCGCGTCCGTAACAAACTGTTCTATAAAACTAATACATGACCTCACCCCTCAGGTGAACACAGAAAAAAATATATATAAAAACTGTTTCAAAAGCCATTTTTGTCACCTTACATCACACAAAGTGTAATAGCAAGCGACCAAAATGTCATATGCACCCCAAAATAGGACCAATCAAACAGACATCTCACTCCACAAAAAATGAGCCCCTACATAAGACAGTCGCCCAAAAAAAAAAAAAAAAAACTATGGCTTTCAGAATGTGGAGATACTAAAAAAATATTTTTTTTCAAAAATGCTTTTTTATGTAAAACTAAAACAAAACCCCCCAAAAAGTAGTCATATTTGGTATTTTCGCGTTGAAACCAACCTGCTCTATAGAAATAGCACATGATCTAACTTGTCAGATCAACGATGTAAATGACAAAAAATAAAAACGATCCCAAAACAGCTATTTTTTTGCAAATTTTCCATTTTAATCAATTTTTACAGTAACTAAGCAAGGGTTAACAGCCAAACAAAACTCAATATTTATTGCCCTGATTCTGTAGTTTGCAGAAACACCCCATATGTGGTTGTAAACTGCTGTATGGCCAAACGGCAGGGCGCAAAGAACGCCATATGGTTTTTGGAAGGCAGATTTTGCTGGACTGTTTTTTTTTACACCATGTCCCTCTCAAAGCCCCCCCGATGCACCCCTAGAGTAGAAACTCCAACAAAACTGCCACGTTATCCCGTATTTTCCAAAACGGGGTCACTTATTGGAGTTTCTACTGTAGGGGTGCATCAGGGGGGCTTCAAATGGGACATGGTGTCTAAAAACCAGTCCAGCAAAATCTGTCTTCCAAAAACTATATGGCGTTCACTTCCTTCTACACCCTGCCGTTTAACCATACAGCAGTTTACGACCATGTATGGGGTGTTTCTGCAAACTACCAGGGCAATAAATATTGAGTTTTGTTTGGCTGTTAATCCTTGCTTAGTTACTAGAAAAAATGGATTAGAATGGAAAATTTTAACCCCATTTCCCATTAACTCTTGTGAAACACCTAAAGGGTTAACAACGTTTGTAAAATCAGTTTTGAATACCTTGAGGGGTGTAGTTTGTATAATGGGGTCATTTTTGGGTGTTTTTTTTATTATGTAAGCCACACAAAGTGACTTCAAACCTGAACTGGTACCTAAAAAAATGTTTTTTTGAACATTTCTGAAAATTTCCAAGATTTGCTTCTAAACTTCTAAGCCTTGTAACGTCCCCAAAAAATAAAATGGTGTTCCCAAAATGATCCAGACATGAAGTAGACATATGGGGTATGTAAATTGTTAACTACTTTTGGAGGTATTACTATGTATTATAGATGTAGAGAAATTGAAAGTTGGAAATTTGCAAATTTTTCCTAAATTTTTTGTAAATTCGGTATTTTTTTTATAAATAAAGATGAATTTTTTAACTTCATTTTTTTACTTGCTTCCGCCTACCCCCTGTTCACTGTCGGTACGAACCTATGTGTATTTTTGGTCTCTGTTATTATATGTTATTGTTATATGATAATATGTTTCACACGGTATACTTGTCTGAAGATGACCAATAGACCTGCCGGAGGAGATTTTTGCAACACTATCTGCTCTCATTCCTAATTGCATACATTTATGTAATAACTTGATATACCATGTCACTTCTCCGAATGTTCGATATATATAGGCCTTTGATGTTATATTGGCCTCTCTGAGGCCTTTACCCTGTTATTGTCTGTATATTATTTAATTAATAAAAAGATTTTAGAAAAAAAAACAAAAAAAAACGGCTATTTCCTGGCTGCTGAGAGCCTTTATAGTGTGTAGAACACTGTGCCTTGCAGTAACACGCATAGGGAGTCTGCTTTGGTAGTGAAATAATACTGTGAGTTCATACGACCTGCAGATGACAGGCGTCACTCTTAGAATCACTGCACACTTCACTTATTTGGTCAGTCACGGGGCCAAAACGGAACAAATAACTCAACTATTAACTCAGCCTTACAGGTCGATGTTAGCACCAAGAAGAAATGCACTCCTTTTACACTGTCGTCAGCTGATTCCATATAGATGTCTATAGAGCCTGTTCTATTAAACGCTTAAACAAGTTGAGGCCCCTGACAGAGTGGAGAGTGTTTCAGCAGTAAGTTTGTGTTGACGTCACTGATTATTTTGCCCTGCCTCTGATCCGTCAGAATAATAAAATGCTTTTGGCTACCACATCACAAGCGAATTCTGATGGGACCATACAGGCCTTACAGCTGTCTCATTTTGTCTCATTGTGTCTCATTTTTTCTTCCTTCTGACAGATCAGAAAAAGGGTCAAATAAATTATGTCGGCCAGGCCGAAAGGCTAAATAGTTGCCCAGTCATGAAGTGGGGAGGGTGGGAACAGCATGAGAAGTGGAAATGGCGGCAGCATGAGGATGCCACAGAGTGGCACAATGAGTGTAGAGGTGGCAGCAGCATCAGAAGACCACAGAGTGGCAAGGTGACATAGTGTGGAGGGGGAAGCAGCATCAGGAGGTCACAGACCAGCATGATGACAAGAGATTGTGGAGGTGGAAGCAGCATGAGGGGGCCACACAGTGGCACAACGATGAGAGATTATGGAGGTTGCAGCAGCATGAGGAGGCCACAGAGTAGCACAAAGACAGAGTCTGGAGGTGTTCTACATGTATGGTACTGCCTTTTGGCAAATAAATGACGGCTTGGGACTCTCCACCTCAGCTCGGCACAAGCCATCAGTACTCTGAAAGGTGCAGAGTCCACCATTTGGAAAGGGAAGGACTTCAGCACCAGCAACTTGGACAGGAGCACATTCAGCTTTTGCGCCAGTGGATGCGTGCATGCATACTGTTGTCTCTTGACAATCACTTCAATGATTGATTGCTGACCGAAGGACTGACGAGGAGTAGGAGGAGCAGGAGCATCAGGACCAGCAGATGATGGGAAGGACAGACAGCTCCCTTCGGCTGAGGTGGTGGAGCCTTGACTGCCTGAAACTAGGTGCGTGCCACTGAGTGATGCAGCGGTTGCTGTGGCAGGCTGGACCACCACATCAGAGCCACAGTTGTCCCAGGCCACTTTATGGTGACGCTGCACATGTTGACGCAGGGCAACATACCTTCTGCCCACATATTCTACATATGGCCATGTTCCCCTCTTCCGGCGATTTAACAAAAGACTGCCACACCGCAGAATAGGTGATTTTATACCCAACACTACGCACTGACTGACTGCTACCACCGCTGCCTCAGTGTATCAGTGCACTACTACTTCCCGGGCAGGTAGGCTCCTGTAAAGCGGGTGGTCTACCCCGGGTACGTTTCACTCCCGACCTCCCGCTGCTGTCACCCTGCTGACTCCCGGTCATGCTAGTGACTTGCTGGCTCACAGACAAGCTGCCACACTCTTCTCATTTGTCACCTGGCTCCCAAGTGCGATCAGCTACATCATCATCATCATCGAGTACTGTCTGCTCGTCATTGATGTCCTCCTCAACCATCTCTGGGTCAGGAGCCTGACCGCTCTCAATGCCAGCTCCCATGCCACTCTCCTCATCACTACTTGCCTGCCTAGTGGAGGAAGCGGCTGATGTCTCCTCCAGATCTTGGCTGGGCAGTAGCTGCTGATTGTCCTCTAGTAGCTAATTCTCTCTGAAAAGTGGAACCGAGCCCATAACATATACTACTTCTCTGGCTGAGGGAACAGAAAAGAACAGAGGCAGGTTGAGGACAGGTAAAGGCATAGGGCCTGCTCCTGAGCCATGCCAACTAAGCGTCATGTCAGGGGAACCCACCGACTCTTGGCTGGGGGTGTCTGATGTCACTTGGGATGAAGTGGATGACCGAGTCAACCAATTAAGAACTGCTGGGTTGCTGGTCAAGACACGACCGCTAGATGACACAGGGAGCTCAGGCCTCTCCCTGCGACCCCTGTTGCCACACCCCCTTATTTTGCTGCGACCTCTGCCTGCGCCTGAAACATTTAGGCCTCTGCTACTCCCCTGTGCAGGGACTGGCACTTCTCTGTCTGACATACTGTTAGATCAAATAATCAAATGTTAGATCAAATATTTTTTATTTTGCCACTCATACTCGGCAACCTGGGCTTTAGAATATTTCACTGCACCGCTGACTGGCAATTAGGCCCTAATTTTTTCCCACTTTTACACAAAAGGCTTTTCAACAGATAAGTGCAATGCTGAATGGAGAATATATTTTTATTTCCCCACTAATACACGGCAAACTGGGCTTCAGAATATATCACTGTATGGCAGAGCAGCAATTAGGCCCTCATTTTTTTCCACTTTTATACAAAAGGCTTTTCAACAGATGAGTGCAACGATGAACGGCGAATATAATTTTTTTTTCTTCCACTAAACAGGGCTTTTGAATATATCACTGCACCGCTGAGCGGCAAATATATTTTTTCTTTTTACACTAATACACGCAAAAAAGGGCTTTAAAACAGATAACTGTACCACTGAGAGGCAAAGATATTTTTCCTTTTTCCTCTAATAAACGCAAAAAAGGGCTTTAAAACAGATAACTGCACCACTGAGCGGCAAATATATTTTTTCGTTATCCACTAATACACGGAAAAAAGGGCTTTAGAACAGATAACTGCCCCGCCGAGCAGCAAATATATTTTACTTTTGCCACCAATACACGACAAAAAGGGCTGTAATTTTCGCACTTCACCACACAACGGCTAATAAGCCCTTTTTTTCCACTAATACAAGCCAAAAAATGCTTTATTAACCCTGTTAATGCCTGTATCAAACATCACTTGAACCCTAATAAGAATGGTTTGCTGGAATTACAGAGCTGTATATTTGGATTTCCAGTCAGTGCAGCAAGGTGTAATCCGATTGTTTCTACTACCCAGGCTGTCACCTCCCCGACTGAACCCTGTTCAACAGAAATGCTGATGGAATGATTCCTCTCTATCCTTTCCCTACACTTTGAAAAATCTTTCCCTGCACTTGTAAATCTTTTTTTTTTTTCACCACAATCAAGTCTTTCCTATCACTGTCCCTAGAGCCTGAGGACTTGTCTCTCCCTGCACTAAGTACGCTGATGAATGGCAGAATCTAAGATGTCTGACACTATTTATAGGGCTGTAACATCACAGGGCTAGCTTGCTGCTGATTGGCTGCATGCAAGGCATTATGGGTGATCCCGCCTTCCCAGAGTTCCTTTCTCCATGTCCTCACACGTGTAGCAGCCACTTTAGGATACCAGATGTGGCAGGTGCAGTAATTGTCAAACTACGAATTTTCAAAAGAAAACAATGTTGGTCACATCAACAGTTAATACATATACTTACACAATCAGAGATTGCTTGACCTGCAGCTCCACTAGTGTTATATATTTAATACAATGTCCATGTGGTAAGCAATATATGGGAAGGACTAAAAGAAGTTTGAATTGATTTTTCACTCTCCCTGACTAATAAATATGCCCCAGAGTCCACATACTCCTGGATAGAGGAGGTATCCATCACTGTTGATTACCGAGACATAAAATAGGGATTTCAGATCATGGGTTTAAGTGGAAAGTCCCTCCACTTTAAGTGTTGGCATTTTGGGAAGAGCTAAACAATTCTATGCAGGAATAGAGCTCATGATCCAACCAATCCAACAAATCCAACCAAAGTTCATTATTGTGATAAATAATTTACCAAGAATGACACCTTTATGTGCTCTACCAATTCCAGTGTGAAAGAAACAACAAAATAAGTAAAAGAATGTGAAGTTCCTAAATATTGTGAGAGTTAGTAAATTCTGTCAGATGGCTAGAATGATGCAATTGGCATGAGGCTGGCATTGTTTCCACAGTGATAAAGCTATTTATAGTTAAGTGGTTACTGTATCTTGTAAACAGCAATTTACATTCCCTTAAGAACATATATAAATCCATTGTGGAGTTAAAAACAGCTTATCTTATATCAAAAGGAGCGACGAAAGAACCTGCCTCATTAAAACCCGGCTTTCCTGAGAACTTGAAGTACAGAACACTAGTTCATAGGGTCAGCAGCTGACGACAGTATATTTTGAAGATTGAAGAGGATATATATATATATATATATATATATATATATATATATAAAGTATGTGAACCCTTTGGAATGATATGGATTTCTGCACAAATTGGTCATAAAATGTGATCTGACCATCTAAGTCACAACAATAGACAATCACAGTCTGCTTAAACTAATAACACACAAAGAATTAAATGTTATCATGTTTTTATTGAACACACCAAACATTCACAGTGCAGGTGGAAAAAGTATGTGAACCCTTGGATCTAATAACTGGTTGAACCTCCTTTGGCAGCAATAACTTCAACCAAACGTTTCCTGTAGTTGCAGATAAGACGTGCACAACGGTTAGGAGTAATTGTTGACCATTCCTCTTTACAGAATTGTTTCAGTTCAGCAACATTCTTGGGATGTCTGGTGTGAATCGCTTTCTTGAGGTCATGCCACAGCATCTCAATCGGGTTGAGGTCAGGACTCCAGCCATTCTGTTGTTGATTTACTTCTATGCTTTATGTCGTTGTCCTGTTGCAACATCCATCTTCTGTTGAGCTTCAGCTGGTGGATAGATGGATTTAAGCTCTCCTGCAAAATGTCTTGATAAACTTGGATATTCATTTTTCCCTCGATGATAGCAATCCGTCCAGGCCCTGACTCAGCAATGCAGCCCCAAACCATGTTGCCCCCACCACCATACTTCACAATTGGGATGAGGTTTTGATGCTGGTGTGCTGTGCCTCTTTTTCTCCACACATAGTGCTGTGTGTTTCTTCCAAACGACTCAACTTTGGTTTCATCTATCCACAGAATATTTTGCCAGTACTGCTGTGGGACATCCAGGTGCTCTTGGGCAAATTGTAAACGTGCAGCAATGTTTTTTTGGACAGCAGTGGCTTCCTCTGTGGTATCCTCCCATGAAATCATTCTTGTTTAGTGTTATGCGTATCGTAGATTCTCTAACAGGGATGTTAGCATATGCCAGAGACTTTTGTAAGTCTTTAGCTGACACTCTAGGCTGTTCTTCACCTCATTGAGCAGTCTGCGCTGTGCTCTTGCAGTCACCTTTACAGGATTGCCACTCCTAGGGAGAGTAGCAGCAGTACTGAACTTTCTCCATTTATAGACAATTTGTCTGATGGACTGATGAACAGCAAGGCTCTTTCCAGCTTTATGCAAGTCAACAATTCTTAATCATAGGTCTTCTGAGAGCTCTTTTGTACGAGGCATCATTTACATCAGGCAATGATTCTTGGGAAAAGCAAACCAAGAACTGCTGTGTGTTTTTTATAGGGCAAGGCAGCTGAAACCAACACCTCCAATCTCATCTCATTGATTGGACTCCAGTTGGCTGACACCTCACTCCAATTAGCTCTTGGAGATGTCATTAGTCTAGGAGTACACATACTTTTACCACCTACACTGTGAATGTTTACATGGTGTGTTCAATAAAAACATGGTAACATTTAATTATCTGTGTGTTATTAGTTTAAGCAGATTGTCTATTGTTGTGACTTAGATGAAGATCAGATAATATTTTATGACCAATTTGTGCAAAAATCATTATAATTCCAAAGGGTTTACATACTTTTTCTTGCAACTATATAGTAAGGGAGCGCTGTCCTTTTGGGGGACATTCTCACAATGTTCTCACTGACAACAGTTTTAATATCCCAACTGTGCATGTATTAGTGGCACATCACACACAAAAAAAATAACACAATACAAAATAAACACCTGCCCTGCTGGGCTCTGTCTAAACAGAGGTATTACATAATCTCATCTCTATAGCGCCTTTCACACCTGGAATCGGATGCTGCTTTCTCAGCCACTCACCTAGCAGCCTCCTGGCTGTAACAATGTCCAAACAAACGTTGTGGCTAGAACCTAGCCCCGTGGCCCCTCAGCCCTCCTCAGCTGAGATCACGCTCAGAGCCTCCGTGGCTCACCTTCACACACTTTTCTCTGAGAGGGTTGATTTATCCCTCCCTGATTAACCCTGCTGGCCTCACCTGGGGCCAGGGAACCTGTAATGGATTAGGGGTGTGGATCGAGAGACTCCCACTACCAACTTGACTCCCAGTCCAAAGAAATCCAGCCCATCCAACTCCGCACAAACAATCTCCAGGAAGCTATGCCTTACTAAAGCAGCACTTCTCTGGATTTTATCTATCTCACCCAGAGAAACTGAACCACCAGGTGAGATACACACCCCCACCATATGACTACCGCGCACTTTACTGTTCACATCATCACTATATATATATATATATATATATATATATATATATATATATATATAAAGAAAAGGACAGCACTCCACTAAAGTGCTTTTAGTGGAGTGCTGTCCTTTTTCTTTTTTTATATGTGGATTTTTGGCTTGATCCTTGGACATTGCACCCACATTTGTACATTGATGTTCATGCGGTGCTGCCATCTTTTTTCACTTTGTAAATATATATATATATATATATATATATCCATGCCAGTGAGTATATTCGTGGCATAAGCATGATCCTTTGGTAAGGGCAGGGGGAAAGTTGCATCCACTGCGCTTCATGGTAATGAAGCATTTTTCCTAAAATGGCGGCTGGAGTTGTCTTAAAAAGAATGGAAAAAAAAAAAACTCATCCACTTGCTCGTAAAGAAGCAGTCCGCTCCTCTCTTGATTGAAAATGACCTGCCGAAGGACCTACGCTGAGTGTGATGATGTTACTATGCGCTCCCAGCGTGATCACATGGTGACATAATTTCTGATACGTGGATGAGGTAAATGATTTTTTTTTTAAACCCAAAAAGCATTATTGCACTACCGCATTATCGTTTTTAATGGGAGTTAGACGGTAAACTTCTGTTTAAGTGGCCTTAAAAACAGTCCCATTGACTGATAGGCTGAATGAGGTTTTAACATACCGATTCGTGACAAATTAATTTGTAACAAATTGAATTTCTTGTCAATCTTTGGCGAAGCTGCCAAATCAAATGTTTCAAAACTTTGTTCGTCTCTACTTGGTACACAAATGGATGCCACTCTGACACTTAAGTAGTTATGCACACATGACCGCCCACATACAGACTAGAACCTGAGAATACAAACCCTCTTCTTAGGATTTGCAATCTTTTCAACTGACTGCTATAAAATGCCATAATTTTGACACAGCATTATTTAATAATGCACCCTATGATATACAGTACTGTGCAAAAGTTTTAGTCAGATGTGGAAACATTGCTGCAAAGTAGGAATGCTTTCAAAAACAGAAATGTAGTTTATAAAGTAATGATATGGTCCTCAGAGAGCCCTGATCTCAACTTAGAGTCTGTCTAAGATTACATGAAGAAAAAGAAGGATTTAAGTAATCCTACATCCATAGATCTGTGGTTAGTACTCCAAGATCTTAGGAACAACCCGCCTGCTGGGTTCCTTCGAAAACTGTGTGCAGGTGTACCTAGAAGTGATGCGATTTTGAGGGCAAGGGTGGTCACACCAAACATTGATTGGATTTATGTAGATTTCTCTTTTATTCATTCACTTTGCATGTTGTTAATTGAAAAAAATAGCAATCAATTTCACACTTGCCTAAAATTATTGCACAGTACTGTAGGTCTATCTGGAAATACACTGTAGAAACAGAAACATAATCTCTAGCATGGCCCTTACCATGTGCCATTTATAATGCCAGAGTCTTCTTATGTGGCAGCCGGGCTTTAGAATCTAATGCTATCGTATAACTTCTGTGCATAAATATGGCCAATATCTCACAATAAATTATTGTAAGAGTGAGATGCAGTACTAATATTAGTACATTCTGGAAGGCTTAAATCCCTTCATAAATATGGTGTCAAAGGGCCTTGTCAAATACATTAAATGTATTATTTATTACTATTACTGAGTAGCAAATATCATGTAATTACTGATTATGCAACAATCTCTCAGCAAATATGTTAAAAGCTGAAAATCAAAATGGTTACACAGCGTAATACATTAAAAGTCACTCTGAAGCTTTTACTATATTCAAAACTGAAGGCTATTAAAATGCAATCATTTATCTTTTATGGTAAAAGAGGCCAAGTCTATAAAATGTGTCCTCTAATTAGAATCGTTTATGAATTATAAATGCATTTTATGTTAAGCAGAGATGTTCGACAAGGAAATGTAACACATGTGAAAAACTAACAGATATCAAACTTTAAGAACACTTTAATGTCGTTCCATGTAAAGCAAATTGTGCTAATGGATACAATCTGATATTCTGGTAATATTTGCAAGCAATTATTCATTCAAAATTTAATTCAAGAGCACATCTCTGATCAAATAATAAAACTTATAAAAACTCATGAATGTTTTACTTGAAAGAGCAGCCACAGTCTGTGCTTCAGAGTTGTTCTTCCTATTGCAGACTGGAACAGAGTTTCTTGCAAACAAAGTCAGTCAGTAGGAGGTTATAAAGAGCAGGGACAATGGGTAGGGTAGATGGACCTCTGCAATTTTCTTAAACACTTCATTACCAGAGTGTTTACCCCGTTCCTTACAAAGCTAATTTTTCAGTTCTCCTGGTGACTAGAACAGACATGATGGCACCACTGCACTCAACTGTCTCTGCATTCTAAAAATGCAGAGACAGGTAAGAGCAAGACATGCCACAGCCCTCCCAGGAAGGCAGGATAGCCATGAACTCCGAGACTGTCCTGCCAGATCTGGGGTAGTACGAGTACAGATAATGTTGCTGATATCACATGCAGTCCTATGTAACAGTACAGATAACACAGTGATGGCTATCTGAGTACAGAAAATGTAGTAGTGTTACCTGCAGTCGTTATGTAAAACCACAGATAACACTAGTGCTGATAATGTGGTAGTGCTACCTGCACTCCTATATAAATCTAAGACTAACACTAGTGTAGATCATGTGGTAGTGTTACCTACGTCCTTAGTGTGTCTCCCTGTACCTCTCCCATGGGACTCCATGCTGGCAGCACCACCTCCTCGTCCTTCTTCTTGCCCCGCACAGAATGTGCTGATGCAGCTGCGTCAAGACACTATGGGCATTATGATGGTGACACACACACACAGGGTCACAAACACAGGGACACACAGGGACAGAAACACACACAGGGACAGACCCCCATATGGACAGACACACACTCAGGGATGATCAAATACACACAGGGACGATCAAATACACATGGGAAAAGACAAACACACACAGAGACAGACACACACAGGGACAGACACACAGATGGTCAAATACACACAGGGACAGTCAAACACAAAGGGACAGACACATACATTGGGATGGTCAAATGCACACTCACATACACGCACACAGGGACACACACCACAGGGACAAACACACACACGGAAGGTCAAATACACACAGGGACACACACACAGGAACACACACACACAGGGACAGACACACAGAGCTAGACCTTACAATACTCTGCATTGCTGGGGTAAGCTGCCCTAGATTTCAGAATAGCCAGTTTGATAAAGTACAGGACGTGGCTGCAGGGGTTAGCAGGGGCCCTATGGAAGCTGCACAGCTTAAAGGGAACACTGACTGTGACACATCACCCTACTGTGTAGGAGAAGTAGAGGCTGATTCCCAGCCTGCCCCGCTCCTCCTCCTACACAGATCAGCAGGACGATGTGTGAGGACATTGTGCTGCTTCTGCTTTGGAGCGCTGGTGGCTCAGTGGGGAAGTGGGGAATAAATCTTTCCCTGCTTCACATTACAATGAGCTATGCTGTGGGCCCCCCAGGAGCAGTGGGGGTCCAAGCACTTGACCGACCGGGTATTCCGGGTGCTGACGCGAGCCCTGATTATATTTAAACCCCTTAATGACCGGGCAATTTTTCATTTTAGTTTTTTTTACTCTCAGCCTTCCCAAAGCCATAACTTTTTTTATTTTTCCATTCTCATAGCCAAATGAGGGCTTAATTTTTGTGGGACAAGTTGTACTTTCCAATGGCACCATTTATAGTTGCATACAAAGTAGTGGGAAGCTTAGAAAAATTCCAAATGGAGTGGAATTATGGGAAAAAACACAATTTTGCCACAGTTTTATAGGTTTTGATTTTACAGCATTTCCTACAGTATGTGGAAAAACACACATCACGCTGTGCAGGAGTCAGTACAGGCTCTACATAGAAGCCTGTACACTGCAGAGAGCGACCAGCAATCCCACGCATGCGCACAAGCATTCAGCATAGTGCGCTTGCGTGGTGAGTGAGGACGGCCGGCCGGAGCTTTCTTTTACAGGAGGCGGTGACGTCATTCATGGCGATCCGTCTACTGCACAAGAAAGGAAGATAAGTTAGGAATAGAAGACGGAGACTCACCTGAAGACCAGAAAGCCTGACAGGAGCAGTCAAGTGACCAGGTGGTGGATCTTGGAATGGGCCTCGCTGTAGAAGGTAAGTACCAGACTAACATTCTTCCCTCCACATGTTAGTATTATGCCCCAATTTTAGGTTTAGGCCGGAGAACCTCTTTAATTGTGTGCTATTGACGTTATTGTCAATTGCATAGATTAGCCCTGTGTGTCTGCTGTATAGCAGATACCCGGCGGTTATGGTGCTCGCTGCACTTGCGAGAGACCTCTCACATCCAGTGCCTCCCAGGTGACGTCTCCTCTGATATAGATCTTCTCTGTCATCATCTTCTCCATTTGGTCCATATAGCTTCTCAGCCGCCTCGTCTTTGCAGAGTGTGACACACAGACATCTTAGCTTCATCACTTTTCTGTACCCCCAAATACTATCCTGAAGAAAAATTTGTGCCATACAGATAATCTTCCCCATAGTAATAGTGCTCCTCATAGTCTCATAGTCCCACCAATAGTAATTCCCTTCTAGAATGTCCTCATTAGTAATACTGTCCCCTACAGTGCCCCCAAAAGTGATAGTGCTCCCCAGGAGTGTCTCCATTATTAGAAGAGCCCTCCATTATGCTCATGATAATGCACACAGTGATGTCACAATGGTGTGATAACGATAACACACTGAAATTATATCACTGGCATAATTATGTCACTGTATAGCAATCAGGCTTACAGTGGTATCACAATAGTATGATGATACGCATGGTGATGTACAGAAATATATCAGGGATGTCATAGCATAGAAATAATGCAAAAGGTAATACATTCAGATTGTCTATATACATCACTAACCACACATATGTTGCCCATGTGCAATCAATGCTGTTTTTAACAGGGACTAATGCAAACCGAATGGGAGACACATAATCATTACTAAGATCGTTCATCCCCTATACAGTCTCCATATTGTTGGCAGTGATGTGCTACTGAGAAAAGATAATTTCCATGCCGGCATAAATGAGCATCTTCTTGTTGGATGGCTGATCTGCAGGCCATTTAAAGTTTTAAACTTTCCGTCCATTTCAGTAGACGTACCTAGGCTTGGAAATCAATATAGAATATAAGAAATTATGCACACGGAGCAGTATCTATATTTCCATATCAATCAGGTTTCTCCTTCATTTTATGAAACATTACAATACAAACAAATAGATGGATCGCGCCAGACGCCAAACATTGCAAATGTAAAGAAATGTTTTCCCAAACATTAGGAAACAAACATCAACATCCATAACTGAAAGCACAACAAAGACATTTGGAAGAAATAGATGGCATGTAAATATGTAGCGAATGCCGTTATCCCTCTCCCTGGTACCATTGCCAGTAATGCATGAATTTTCAGATGCAACTAAAATATAAATTGCTCCAGCAGGAGATATATATTCTTCACTTATACAAACATATTTCTAAATGTGGCTTTTAATATTTGTAATGGGCAGAGGGAAACATTTATGGATACTGCAATGTTTAGTACGCTTCATACTCTATATAGACAATATGGCTCTGATTATGGAGAAACTGTCTAATCTGACACAAGTAAGGCCTCGTTCACACATCAGTGTTTAGTCAGTGATTTCCATCAGTTAGGGCTTGTTCACTTCACCGTTATGTATGCTGTTATGGCTTTCCGTTGTAACATGGTTATAATAGAAAATAACGGAATCCATAAGACGGAAATCAAAACGGAAGCCTTTAGAGGCATTCTGATTTGATCCATCATAACATAAGTATATGGGCAACCATAACGGATGTATCACAGAGGGCTAGACATTAAAAACTTTAATCACTACTTTAATATCATATCACTTCATGTCGCTGTAAAGCATATTAGACAAACATGGACCAAACCACCACCAGTGACATACATAAACGCACAGAGGGGAAGGCGGGTATAATACGTTAACTAATGAATAACTAACTAATGGCTTACCCCACAGGAACACCCTGATGGTGGGTGGCCCGTGGTCACGCACCTGCCCTGTCTCACCCTCTTTTTACCCTACACAGTTCCAACGCATTTCCCTAATCCTTGGTTCATCAGGGGAGAGATGGGGCAAAGAAATACTGTGATAAGTAATAATTGGTCCAGAATTACAAAACTTATATAAACAAGGTATTACATCTGATTGTTAATATGTGAGGCCTTTTTTAACACAATTAACCTGTAATTGACCAAGATTTCAGAAAAACATGATCATCACAGTTATTAGTCCACTGGATGGATATCAACACAAATAGAGTCAATAATTATAAATTAGTTAAATAAATATGAATCCAAAGGCAGTTAGAGCACGTGAGGCGATTATAAACTGATTTCAAACATGAAATATCAAAGCTGAACATATATAGTTGACTGTTGGACAAGTAAAGATAAAAGGTCATCAAATCTCAGCTTGTACAGTGCCCTGATATGTAAGATATAAGCATAAATGTAGCACTTATTTATGCTCGATACACAGAAAAGCTGGATACAAATACTTGAGCCAGCAAAGATAAGTATACCAGCAGGTTCAACACATATCCAAGCTCAATACATTTGTAACAACAAAGCCTCATCATCTTCAAAAGAAAACAGTTAATGGTCACAGGGACCTCTCACATGAGCACTGAATGTAAACTTGCCATGGCCATCACGATGTGTTCCACCTCGATATGGATGCACTAGCACATCGGGTCATATTTTGATTTTAAATAGCGTGCGCTTGTGGAGTATCCGGGGGAAGCAAATTGGGTGTAAGAGCTGGACAATTGCCATGCAAACAAATGTGGATGGGGAAATGACTTAAAATAACATAAAATACATAAAAATTAAAAATAATGAACTTGAACTAGGAGGAGGAGGTCCATATGGAGTAAGAGATGGAGGAGGCGGTGGACGTGGCAGTGTAGGTGGAAGCCGTGGTGGAGAAGGAGTCTCGCCAACAACACTGTTGCGCTTGTTTGTGATAACTCCCCCTGCCATGCTAAACACACGTTCAGACAATACACTGGCTGCAGGGCAGGCCAGCACCTCCAAAGCGTAAAGGGCAAGCTCAGGACATGTGACCAATTTGGAGACCCAGAAGTTGAATGGGGCAGACCTATCAGTCATTACGTGTAGGCGTGTGCATACGTACTGTTCCACCATGTTGCTGAAATCCTGCCTCCTACTAAGACGTTCCATATCACCTGTTGGTGCTGGTTCTTGTGGCAGGCTGACCCTGCCTTCTGAGGTGCTGGCGGTGCCGCAGCTGCGTTGGCGACTTCTTCCTCCTCCTCTGCCTTCGCCTTGTGCTTCCACTTTGGCTCCGGTGTCAGGTGGGAATGCTATCAGAAGTGCGTCTACCAGCATGCAGAATATATTTCCCAGTCAGGTATGCAGTGCAGGGGTAGTTTGAAAGAAAAATGGGGTCATGGAGTGTCCCAGTCATCAGGCATCTATTCGCCTCCCTGAAGTGTGTAGAAGCCACACAAGGCCCCCACACTGCAGATTTATCATGGAGACATCATGGAGATTTTACAGCATATAACTACAGCACCCAACAATCTAAACGCCGACAAATTTACAGAATATATTTCCCTGTCAGGTATGCAGTGCAGCAGGAACACACCCTCCAAGCCACTTGTGAATGACTGGTCTGATAACCGTGGAAATGTCCACCCACAATCTAAGAGCTGGATTTACTGATTAAATTTCACTCTCAGAAATGCAGTGCAGGCCGCAAATGTACTTTATGGCAAAAAATACGTGATTTTTTTTTCACAAACAATGTCACAGTTGTTTTTACTGGTTATATTTCACTCTCAGAAATGCAGTGCAGGCTGCAAATGTACTTTATGGCTAAAAAATAAGTGTTTTTTTTCAACCACAATGTCACAGTTGTACTTACTGGTTATATTTCACTCTCAGAAATGCAGTGAACGCCGCAAATGTACTATATGGCAAAAAAAATTAATTTGTCCCCCCAGAATCTAACAGATGGATTTACTGAATTGATTATACTGTCACATATGCAGCACAGGGGTACTTTACAGAACAAAATTATGAATATATCACCCCCTGGGTTCCTGAACTCACAGACGTATTACCTATATAATTTTCCCTTCCCCAGGCATATATGCAGTGCAGGTACACTTAAAACATATGTATATGTCGCCCACTAAACTACAAGAATAGGATTAAATTATTGTCCATGGCACATATGCAGGTGCAAGTGCACTGCACTTGCACAAAATGGCCGCCGGCGCCCACTTATCTAACAGACGGATTAAAAATTATTTCTCTGTGTCACTGGGCTCAGGGCAGGGTACAAAAATGTTGCATTGCATCCACACAAAAAAAATAAAAAAATATTGCTGTAGGTCGCAGACTTAACGCTAATCTCTCCCTCACAGCAGCAGCAACCTATCCCTACACTAGTAAGAGCTGACGTGACATTCAGCGCTACGGGACTCCAGCTTATATAGCGGCTGGATCACATTCTGCACTGGCCAATCACAGCCATGCCATTAGTAGGCATGGCTGTGATGGCTTCTAAGGGCACACATCTTAAATGCTTGTTGATTGGCTGCCCTACAGCCTTTCAACAAGCTTTATTAAATGGCCGAACTACGAACTCAAATCGGAACTTTTACGGAAATTTACAGTTCGGGTTCGCTCAACACTAATGGGTAACCATATGATATTTGGGTGACCAGAATTATAAAATACAAGATAATCACATTAGACACTTCCCGCGTAGATATAAATGGCCGGATAGTGCACCCCATTCATATTCAGTCTGAGAGACACTAGTCCAAGACAAAATCACTACCACACCAGAGACACCAGAACAATTATATCTTCACAGAAAACATGAAAAGGTTAATCTCTCATTCAGACCAAGGGGAGACTGGGATCTAAAATGGTAAATAAATTCGGACCCCTTTTGTAGAATCTGACGATCCCAGTCTTCCCTCCTCTGAGATTCCCTGACAAGTTCCAATGCCGTGAACCTGAGAACCTCAGGTCTCCCTCCATGCATTTCCACCACATGATTGGCTACGGGTGTACTATTTCTTTTGATGACATCATTGATAAGATCACATATTCTTTGTCGCAATTCTCAAAATGTTTTCCCTATGTAATCCTTAGGGCATGGGCATTGGCACAGATATACCACTCCTTTACTCCTACAATTGATGAAGTCCTTGATAATATATTTACGCATTTAAACATTCCCAAAGGGCTGCGATCAAGCCAAGTGCCCACATGCTTGGGGCTGGAGTAATGGCTGTGCACAAGTCTGTCACGTAGACTCTGCCCTTTACATTTTATGACCAATTTGTGCAGAAATCCATATACCGTAATTCCAAAAGGTTCTCACACTTTTTCTTGCAAGTGTATGCATATCATCGTTTTACTAAATGCCGCAAAGGACAAGGACTAATGTCCATATGAAGGGGCGCATGGCTTCACCATTGTACCTATTGCGAGAGACCTGCGTGGTCTGACGTGCGCTCCCTGGTATTGAATACGGCCTGTGGAGTGCACGCCGCACTCCAATAGTTCGAACCTGAATGCACTTCCTTTCGGTGGAGCGCAAGTTGTTTTCCAACGACCGGATGTCCGGGGCATAGGCGCACGTACCACCCTCCGGATACTCCACAAGCGCACGATATTTAAAATCAACATGCGACCTGATGTGCTAGAGCAGTCATATCGAGGTGGAACACATCGTGATCGCGATGACAGCTTTACATGCATTGCTCACGTGAGAGGTCCCTGTGACCATTAACTGTTCTCTTTGAACATGATGTTTATGTTACGGGTTTTGCACCTTTTCATCTTTAACCATACCTCCGGTATTTGCTATTGATATAATATACTAATCGGAGGGGGCTCTTTAAGGTTTGTGTGACCAGCTGCTTTATTATACTCAGCAAACTGTATATGTACCGGGCTTTGTTCTTACAAATGTATTGAGCTTGGATATGTGTTGAACCTGCTGGTATACTTATCTTTGCTGGCTCAAGTATTTGTATCCAGCTTTTCTGTGTATTGGGCATAAATAAGTGCTACTTGTATGCTTATATCTTACATATCAGGGCACTGTACAAGCTGAGATTTTATGTTCTTTTATCTTTACTTGTCCAACAGTCAACTATATATGTTCAGCTTTGATACTTGATGTTTGAAATCAGTTTATAATCGCCTCACGTGCTCTAACTGCCTTTGGATTCATATTTATTTGACTAATTTATAATTATTGACTCTATTTGTGTTGATATGAATCCAGTGGACTAATAACTGTGACGATCATGTTTTTCTGAAATCTTGGTCAACTACAGGTTAATTGTATTAACAAAGGCCTTACGTCACGTATTAACAATCAGATCTACCATCTTGTTTATATCAGTTATTTAAGTCTGGAACAATTATTACTTATCACGGTTTTTCTTTGCCCCATCTCTCCCCTGATGAACCAAGGATTGGGTGAGACAGGGCAGGTACCGGACCACAGGCCACCCACCATAAGGGTGTTCCTGTGGGTTGAGGCATTAGTTATGGATTGAGTAGGCATAATTCTCCCTAACGTGTTATACCCTTCCCCTCTGTGCGTTTATGTATGTCACTGGTGGTGGCTTGGTCCATGTTTGTCTAATATGCTTTACAGCGACATGAAGTGATTTGACATTAAAGTAGTGATTAAAAGTTAATTTTTAATTCCTAGCCCCCTGTGCTACTTTTAATAATTAGCAGGAATTTTTGTATTTAGTATCCAATCAGTATTGGACATTTTGCTCCAATCATAACGGATCCGTCTGGTTTCAGTTATGCTGGACGGAAAACAAAGTTCTGTCAACAAATCTGCTGCAATTCTTCTGGTAACATCTCATAAGAAATATACTCCAGTTAAAAGTGATTTGCTACAAATGGTGATGTCTTCTGCTGGATCTTTCGGGCCTATTATTTTGTCACAGTTTGGGTCCACACGAGAACTCCCCTGGTTCCCTTATGAGCCAGTACAACCCTCATCAAGGCAACCTCTTCTGAGAAAAAAGCCTTCCTAGTGGTGGTATTACATGGTACCCAATGATATTAGTGGGACAAATCTTTAAGAATGGTAGCTTCTGTGTCTTCACTTTGAATTATACCGGAGCACCAGAGGATGGACCTCTTTCTATCATGTCCATATACTCTATATATACAAATTTTATCCTTTAGGACTCAAAGTGTGAAGGGAAGCAGTGAGAACAATCCAATCCCCACATATGACTGCTGTGGGCTATCTCTAGAACAACTACCTTTCCATTTTGCATGATAGGACATATGCACATTACAGAGGAGAATCCTGGCTCGAGAACCCCACAGTAGAGAACCACTGGAAAAACCATCTACAGCCTGGTACACCTCATGTATTGCGTGGTATCTCATTCTTGTAATACTAAATTTGTCCTGCGTATTCTCTTCGCTACATCAGATGATCACTGGGAATTCCATCTACTGAACAACCCCTTTAAGATATAGCCACATATGACAGTTACTGACAGACAGTGTTCCCACAATCCAATAGAAGTAATTGGCGTGGAGGAGAACCAACATAAATGCTATTTCTCCACAGGGGCAGGGGGAGGGAGCCCCATGTGATCCGATGTTTTACCTATCCTGTGGATAGCCCCTATAAAGGGAAAGTGTCATCAGAAAAAGACCTATTGTTTAATCTTATCTTTATGCTGAACACATTTTTTTTAGAATTTTTTATTTATTTTTTTATTTTCCATGTAACTATGTATATAATCCGACAATTTTCACACTGACTACTAGACCTAATAATACGTCAAGATTTTCTGTACTGTACAGAAAACTTTTCAGTAGCCATCTCATTATAATCATAGGCAGTATTATAATGACAAGTAACACCTATATTAGGATAACACAGGACCCACTCTTCATAACAGGTGATATCACCTTATCAACTTCCTCCCACCCTTTGCACAGGTCACAGATCTTGCCTAGAAAACTCCCCCATAGAAGTCAATGAGGTCCCCTCAAAACTTGAGTTAAACAATAGGTCATTTCCTGATGACACATTCCCTTTAAATACATTTTCGGCCCTGCCACAGCTGAAACATCAGCAGTGTTTGGATGTAATAGTTTGCTATGATATAGTGGCTGCTCCTTTCACACAGGAGTTAAACCGACTTGAACGCGTTAAACTCTGAAAGCCATAAATGTTAAGAGAAATCACCGAGCGGCACCTTGGGACTGCAAATTGCAGTCGTTTACAGACCTATTATAGGAGAATTGTTTTTAAATTGTTCATTTTGAAATGCAATTGTTCTCAATGCTGCAGCTGTAAATTTCCTTTTTGGCTAAATATTTCACTGAGATTACATACAGTAAGGCTTTATTTAATGTGTGATATGGTCAGAGATATGATGCCCACCAGTGTTCCCCAACCTGTGACTCTCCAAAACTACAACTCCCATTATTCTCTGACAACCTCAGGTTATCATATATTGAATATATTACTGTACAGGTGGAACTCAAAAAAGTCAAAAGTCCATTTATTTCAGTACTTCAAATTAAAAGGAATTGCATTAAGGCAGCTTAAAATTAGAATTTTGGGAAAAGGTTCAATATTCTAGGCTCAAAGTGGCACACTCTAGTCAGCTAATTAATCCATACCCTCTGAGCAAAGGGTACCACGAAATTGTGACTTTGGGGTTTCATAAGCTGTAAGCCATAATCAGCCAAATTATAACAAACAAAGGCTTGAAATATCTCGCTTTGCATGTAATAAGTTTATTTTATATATTAGTTTTACCTTTTAAGTTGCGTTACTGAAATAAATGAACTTTGCACGATATTCTAATTTTTTTAGTTTCACCTGTACATGTAATAACAATTCAGAGGCATCTTTTCTCGTGATTACCTTATTGCATTCTTACATTATTCCCTCTAGAAGTTTAGGAATGAATTGCAAGCAGTCTGCAATAAAAGGTCCAACCAGTGTCCGAAGTCCAACCAGTGTTAGACTGTGCAGGGACATACCCCAAACTGGTAACACAGAGTTGGACTTATTACAGATTGCTAGCAATTTATTAATAACTATTCTAACAGAAATAATAAAGAAAGGGCACAACATAGAGGCATACGTAGTGTTGAGTGAAGCGAAGCATTCGAAGCATATTTCGATCCGAAGTTTAGGAAAACTTCTATTCGAAAAAAATCCGAATTTCCTTGCGCTTTGTGGTAACGAATCAGGTTTTCCTAAAATGGTGGCTGCCAGTGTTGCAATGTGAAAGTAAGAAGCCCAGAAACAAGAGATCACCCATAGTGCTGTGCAGCAAGCCAGTCTGAAGATAGTCAGCCCCTGTGATGTCACAGCCCTTTAAAACCCTCATCCCGTACGGTCTCTGCAATTGTCCTGTGAGCTGAGCATACGGAGCGCTAAAGTGCACTAAGGACAGTGTTGCTGAAATTGGAGAGGGAGACTGCAGGGAGAGTGCAGTTTTTATTTATTTATTTTTTTACTACATTTATGTATTCTTACATCAGCAGTAAACTAAGATAAGGTGGACAACTTTATTATTCCACTGCCAGTGTGCCAATCAATACCATCCAGTCTGCACCCTTTAGTCTCCCTCATCTTTTGCTGGCTTTACTTCTTCCAAATCCTAGAAAAGTCAGCAAGATGCAGAGAAGAGGAGGAGCTCGATGTTCCTGATGACATATTCTAATCGAGATTAGACGATGTGGAAAAGGAGGAAAAGCAGATTGTAGGAGAGTGCTGGGGTTAGAGAAGTGGGGTTGCCAGAGCTGATTAATATTCTGTGTTTAATGTCAACCTGAGATTGCAGGCAAGAACAGCAATAATATGCATATTGTGCCCCCACCTAACCAGCCAAACCCTATACCGACCCTTTTCAAAGGTGCATTAACCTCCCTGGCGGTCTGATTATGTCAGTAATTTTGTACCGAAAGCGGTACATTGTTTTTCATGGAAATTTGTTTTTTTTCTATTGTAGGCCTGTAATTCTTAGGAATTACTCACTTAAATCTGTTTAAACAAAAGTCTAGTAGACATTCCAGATATGATAAAGTTTGAAACACAACATCATAAATTATAATACAATAAATAATTTTAAAAAATAATATCATTTTATTCAATAATGTAATCAAATCAAAAACACTGCAATTTCTCAAACAAGGGTACAACATCACTAGTCCCTGTAATAATAGACACTGCATAATGGTTCAATAAACCTCCAGGGTGTGAACATTTTTGAAACATGGGACTGCACAAAGTCCGACGTCACAATTAAGAAAATGGACACCTGGTTTCCTTTCGGATTCTCTTTCAATTATCATCTTGCTTTGAGCAAAAAACCACGCACATCATTGTAGGTGCTGACTTTTTTTCGGTTGGTGGGATGTAGTCCATGAAGTGACAACCAGTCAGGCGTACCGGGTTGACAACATCAACAGCACGACATCCAGGTCTATTAACAGCCATTGATGGTGTCTGGTGGTTCACAAAGATCCGTTCAACAACTTTCCCAATGAACAGTGTTGAGCGAACAGTTCGAGCATCGTTCGGATTCGTACCAAATTTTGGGGTGTCCGGGACCTGGACCCGAACCCGGACATTTTCAAAAAAGTTCGGGTTCGGGTTCGGTGTTCGTCGATTACTTCCCGCTTTCTGAAGGGCTGCACAGCAGCCAATCAGCTAGCGTTTTACTTCTTGCCCTAAGAGCCCATCACAGCCATGCCTACTAATGGCATGGCTGTGATTGGCCAAGTGCAGCATGTGACCCAGCCTCTATTTAAGGAGTCACGTAGCGCCGCACGTCACACTGCTCTTACTAGTGTAGGGAGAGGACGCAGCTTCTGTCAGGGCGAGATTAGGCAGGTTAAAGTCAGCAACAGCACCTAATGAACGGATCGATCTACAGCTGAGAATCATTGAACTTCTGCTAGTTTACTAGTGTCCGGCAAAGGATATATTTTGTTCTGGGGTGAAATTCAATTGCCAAAATAGCAATACCGTAAATCAGTGGTTTCAGCTGTTGCTGGCCAAGTGTAAATCTGTCTGTAAAAGGGTATATTACACTCAGTGTGTTAGCATCTAAATACAAGGCTGATAAATAAATCCTCTATATTTGCACACGCTACCGTGCATCTCCAAGTGTACTTCTTTCTGTAAAAGGGGAAATTGCACTAAGTGTTAAAATACTAGTGCTGAAAGCACAATCCTCTAAATTTGCACACACTATTGTGCATCTTATAGTGTATTTCTGTCGGTGAAAGGGTATATTACACTCAAGGTGTAAATACAAGTGCTGATAGGTAGTGTTGAGCGAACAGTTCGAGCATAGTTTGGGTTCGTACCGAATTTTGGGGTGTTCGTAACACGGACCCGGACACGAAAATTTTCAAAAAAGTTCAGGTTCGTGTCCGTTGTTCGGTGATTTCTTCCCGCTTTCTGAAGGGCTGCACAGCAGCCAATCAGCTAGCGTTTTACTTCTTGCCCTAAGAAGCCATCACAGCCATGACTACTAATGGCATGGCTGTGATTGGCCAAGTGCAGCATGTGACCCAGCCTCTATTTAAGCTGGAGTCACGTAGCGCCGCACGTCACACTGCTTTGATTAGTGTAGGGAGAGGGCGCAGCTTCTGTGAGGGCGAGATTAGGCAGGGAAAAGTCAGCAACAGCACCGAATGAACTGATCGATCTACAGCTGTGAATGATTCAACTTCTACTAGTTAATTGCTCACTGGTTTTTAGGCTGCACAGAGCATTTTTCTGTCACTTTTTTCTGGGGTGATCGGCGGCCATTTTGTGACTTGTGGTGCACCAGAACAAGCTGCCACCAAGTCCGTCAATCCATAAATACTAGGTTGTTGTTTTTTTTGCTATATCCTACATCAGGGGCTTGGCTGTGCTTATTCTCACCCCTAGGAACTCAGGATAGCAATTTTTATATTTTATTAAGGGGTTAAATACAATTGCCCAAATACCAATCCCCTAAATCTGGTGTTCCAGCTTTGGCTAGACAAGTATAATACTGTCTGCTGTCTGGCAAAGGATTTCATAGTGTCCGCTTACACATATATTTTTTTCTGGGGTGAAATTAACCTGCCAATATAGCAATATCCTGGATCTGGTGTCCCAGCAGTTGCAGGACCGATTTCATAGTGTCCGCTTACACATATATTTTGTTCTGGGGTTAAATTAACCTGCCAATCTAGCAATACCCTGGATCTGGTGTCCAAACAGTTTCAGGCCAGATTTCATAGTGTCCGCTTACACATATATTTTTTTCTGGGGTGAAATTAACCTGCCAATATAGCAATATCCTGGATCTGGTGTCCCAGCAGTTGCAGGACCGATTTCATAGTGTCCGCTTACACATATATTTTGTTCTGGGGTTAAATTAACCTGCCAATATAGCAATACCCTGGATCTGGTGTCCAAACAGTTGCAGGCCAGATTTCATAGTGTCCGCTTACACATATATTTTTTCTGGGGTTAAATTAACCTGCCAATATAGCAATACCCTGGATCTGGTGTCCAAACAGTTTCAGGCCAGATTTCATAGTGTCCGCTACACATATATTTTGTTCTGGGGTGAAATTAACCTGCCAATATAGCAATACCCTGGATCTGGTGTCCAAACAGTTTCAGGCCAGATTTCATAGTGTCCGCTTACACATATATTTTGTTCTGGGGTTAAATTAACCTGCCAATATAGCAATACCCTGGATCTGGTGTCCAAACAGTTTCAGGCCAGATTTCATAGTGTCCGCTTACACATATATTTTTTCTGGGGTTAAATTAACCTGCCAATATAGCAATACCCTGGATCTGGTGTCCAAGCAGTTGCAGGACCAGATTTCATAGTGTCCGCTTACACATATATTTTGTTCTGGGGTGAAATTAACCTGCCAATATAGCAATACCCTGGATCTGGTGTCCAAACAGTTTCAGGCCAGATTTCATAGTGTCCGCTTACACATATATTTTGTTCTGGGGTTAAATTAACCTGCCAATATAGCAATACCCTGGATCTGGTGTCCAAACAGTTTCAGGCCAGATTTCATAGTGTCCGCTTACACATATATTTTTTCTGGGGTGAAATTAACCTGCCAATATAGCAATACCCTGGATCTGGTGTCCAAACAGTTTCAGGCCAGATTTCATAGTGTCCGCTTACACATATATTTTGTTCTGGGGTGAAATTAACCTGCCAATATAGCAATACCCTGGATCTGGTGTCCAAACAGTTTCAGGCCAGATTTCATAGTGTCCGCTAACACATATATTTTTTTCTGGGGTGAAATTAACCTGACAATATAGCAATACCCTGGATCTGGTGTCCAAACAGTTTCAGGCCAGATTTCATAGTGTCCGCTTACACATATATTTTTTCTGGGGTGAAATTAACCTGCCAATATAGCAATACCCTGGATCTGGTGTCCAAACAGTTTCAGGCCAGATTTCATAGTGTCCGCTTACACATATATTTTTTCTGGGGTGAAATTAACCTGCCAATATAGCAATACCCTGGATCTGGTGTCCAAACAGTTTCAGGCCAGATTTCATAGTGTCCGCTTACACATATATTTTTTTTTCTGGGGTAAAATTAACCTGCCAATAAAGCAATACCCTGGATCTGGTGTCCAAACAGTTTCAGGCCAGATTTCATAGTGTCCGCTTACACATATATTTTTTTCTGGGGTGAAATTAACCTGCCAATATAGCAATACCCTGGATCTGGTGTCCAAACAGTTTCAGGCCAGATTTCATAGTGTCCGCTTACACATATATTTTTTTCTGGGGTAAAATTAACCTGCCAATATAGCAATACCCTGGATCTGGTGTCCAAACAGTTTCAGGCAGATTTCATAGTGTCCGCTTACACATATATTTTTTGCTGGGGTGAAATTAACCTGCCAATATAGCAATACCCTGGATCTGGTGTCCAAACAGTTTCAGGCCAGATTTCATAGTGTCCGCTTACACATATATTTTTTTCTGGGGTGAAATTAACCTGCCAATATAGCAATACCCTGGATCTGGTGTCCCAGCAGTTGCAGGACCGATTTCATAGTGTCCGCTTACACATATATTTTGTTCTGGGGTTAAATTAACCTGCCAATCTAGCAATACCCTGGATCTGGTGTCCAAACAGTTTCAGGCCAGATTTCATAGTGTCCGCTTACACATATATTTTTTTCTGGGGTGAAATTAACCTGCCAATATAGCAATACCCTGGATCTGGTGTCCAAACAGTTTCAGGCCAGATTTCATAGTGTCCGCTTACACATATATTTTTTTCTGGTGTTAAATTAACCTGCCAATATAGCAATACCCTGGATCTGGTGTCCAAACAGTTTCAGGCCAGATTTCATAGTGTCCGCTTACACATATATTTTTTCTGGGGTTAAATTAACCTGCCAATATAGCAATACCCTGGATCTGGTGTCCCAGCAGTTGCAGGACCGATTTCATAGTGCCCGCTTACACATATATATTGTTCTGGGGTGAAATTAACCTGCCAATATAGCAATACCCTGGATCTGGTGTCCAAACAGTTTCAGGCCAGATTTCATAGTGTCCGCTTACACATATATTTTGTTCTGGGGTTAAATTAACCTGCCAATATAGCAATACCCTGGATCTGGTGTCCAAACAGTTTCAGGCCAGATTTCATAGTGTCCGCTTACACATATATATTTTTTTAGGGTGAAATTAACCTGCCAATATTGTAATACCCTGGATCTGGTGTCCAAACAGTTTCAGGCCAGATTTCATAGTGTCCGCTTACACATATATTTTTTTCTGGGGTGAAATTAACCTGCCAATATAGCAATACCCTGGATCTGGTGTCCAAACAGTTTCAGGCCAGATTTCATAGTGTCCGCTTACACATATATTTTTTTCTGGGGTTAAATTAACCTGCCAATATAGCAATACCCTGGATCTGGTGTCCAAACAGTTTCAGGCCAGATTTCATAGTGTCCGCTTACACATATATTTTTTTCTGGGGTGAAATTAACCTGCCAATATAGAAATACCCTGGATCTGGTGTCCAAACAGTTTCAGGCCAGATTTCATAGTGTCCGCTTACACATATATTTTTTTCTGGGGTGAAATTAACCTGCCAATATAGCAATACCCTGGATCTGGTGTCCAAACAGTTTCAGGCCAGATTTCATAGTGTCCGCTTACACATATATTTTTTTCTGGGGTTAAATTAACCTGCCAATATAGCAATACCCTGGATCTGGTGTCCCAGCAGTTGCAGGACCGATTTCATAGTGCACGCTTACACATATATTTTGTTCTGGGGTTAAATTAACCTGCCAATATAGCAATACCCTGGATCTGGTGTCCAAACAGTTTCAGGCCAGATTTCATAGTGTCCGCTTACACATATATTTTGTTCTGGGGTTAAATTAACCTGCCAATATAGCAATACCCTGGATCTGGTGTCCAAACAGTTTCAGGTCAGATTTCATAGTGTCCGTTTACACATATATTTTTTTTTTCTGGGGTAAAATTAACCTGCCAATAAAGCAATACCCTGGATCTAGTGTCCAAACAGTTTCAGGCCAGATTTCATAGTGTCCGCTTACACATATATTTTTTTCTGGGGTGAAATTAACCTGCCAATATAGCAATACCCTGGATCTGGTGTCCAAACAGTTTCAGGCCAGATTTCATAGTGTCCGCTTACACATATATTTTTTTCTGGGGTTAAATTAACCTGCCAATATAGCAATACCCTGGATCTGGTGTCCCAGCAGTTGCAGGACCGATTTCATAGTGCCCGCTTACACATATATATTGTTCTGGGGTGAAATTAACCTGCCAATATAGCAATACCCTGGATCTGGTGTCCAAACAGTTTCAGGCCAGATTTCATAGTGTCCGCTTACACATATATTTTGTTCTGGGGTTAAATTAACCTGCCAATATAGCAATACCCTGGATCTGGTGTCCAAACAGTTTCAGGCCAGATTTCATAGTGTCCGCTTACACATATATATTTTTTAGGGTGAAATTAACCTGCCAATATTGTAATACCCTGGATCTGGTGTCCAAACAGTTTCAGGCCAGATTTCATAGTGTCCGCTTACACATATATTTTTTCTGGGGTGAAATTAACCTGCCAATATAGCAATACCCTGGATCTGGTGTCCAAACAGTTTCAGGCCAGATTTCATAGTGTCCGCTTACACATATATTTTTTTCTGGGGTGAAATTAACCTGCCAATATAGCAATACCCTGGATCTGGTGTCCAAACAGTTTCAGGCCAGATTTCATAGTGTCCGCTTACACATATATTTTTTTCTGGGGTGAAATTAACCTGCCAATATAGCAATACCCTGGATCCGGTGTTCAAACAGTTTCAGGCCAGATTTCATAGTGTCCGCTTACACATATATTTTTTTCTGGGGTGAAATTAACCTGCCAATATAGCAATACCCTGGATCTGGTGTCCAAACAGTTTCAGGTCAGATTTCATAGTGTCCGCTAACACATATATATTTTTTTCTGGGGTAAAATTAACCTGACAATAAAGCAATACCCTGGATCTGGTGTCCAAACAGTTTCAGGCCAGATTTCATAGTGTCCGCTTACACATATATTTTTTTCTGGGGTGAAATTAACCTGCCAATATAGCAATACCCTGGATCTGGTGTCCAAACAGTTTCAGGCAGATTTCATAGTGTCCGCTTACACATATATTTTTTTCTGGGGTGAAATTAACCTGCCAATATAGCAATACCCTGGATCTGGTGTCCAAACAGTTTCAGGTCAGATTTCATAGTGTCCGCTTACACATATATTTTTTTTTCTGGGGTAAAATTAACCTGCCAATAAAGCAATACCCTGGATCTGGTGTCCAAACAGTTTCAGGCCAGATTTCATAGTGTCCGCTTACACATATATTTTTTTCTGGGGTGAAATTAACCTGCCAATATAGCAATACCCTGGATCTGGTGTCCAAACAGTTTCAGGCCAGATTTCATAGTGTCCGCTTACACATATATTTTTTTCTGGGGTAAAATTAACCTGCCAATATAGCAATACCCTGGATCTGGTGTCCAAACAGTTTCAGGCAGATTTCATAGTGTCCGCTTACACATATATTTTTGCTGGGGTGAAATTAACCTGCCAATATAGCAATACCCTGGATCTGGTGTCCAAACAGTTTCAGGCCAGATTTCATAGTGTCCGCTTACACATATATTTTTTTCTGGGGTGAAATTAACCTGCCAATATAGCAATACCCTGGATCTGGTGTCCAAACATTTTCAGGCCAGATTTCATAGTGTCCGCTTACACATATATTTTTTTCTGGGGTAAAATTAACCTGCCAATATAGCAATACCCTGGATCTGGTGTCCAAACAGTTTCAGGCAGATTTCATAGTGTCCGCTTACACATATATTTTTTTCTGGGGTGAAATTAACCTGCCAATATAGCAATACCCTGGATCTGGTGTCCAAATAGTTTCAGGCCAGATTTCATAGTGTCCGCTTACACATATATTTTTTTCTGGGGTGAAATTAACCTGCCAATATAGCAATACCCTGGATCTGGTGTCCAAACAGTTGCAGGCCAGATTTCATAGTGTCCGCTTACACATATATTTTTTCTGGGGTGAAATTAACCTGCCAATATAGCAATACCCTTGATCTGGTGTCCCAGCAGTTGCAGGACCGATTTCATAGTGTCCGCTTACACATATATTTTGTTCTGGGGTTAAATTAACCTGCCAATCTAGCAATACCCTGGATCTGGTGTCCAAACAGTTTCAGGCCAGATTTCATAGTGTCCGCTTACACATATATTTTTTTCTGGGGTGAAATTAACCTGCCAATATAGCAATACCCTGGATCTGGTGTCCAAACAGTTTCAGGCCAGATTTCATAGTGTCCGCTTACACATATATTTTTTTCTGGTGTTAAATTAACCTGCCAATATAGCAATACCCTGGATCTGGTGTCCAAACAGTTTCAGGCCAGATTTCATAGTGTCCGCTTACACATGTATTTTTTTCTGGGGTTAAATTAACCTGCCAATATAGCAATACCCTGGATCTGGTCTCCCAGCAGTTGCAGGACCGATTTCATAGTGCCCGCTTACACATATATTTTGTTCTGGGGTTAAATTAACCTGCCAATATAGCAATACCCTGGATCTGGTGTCCAAACAGTTTCAGGCCAGATTTCATAGTGTCCGCTTACACATATATATTTTTTTAGGGTGAAATTAACCTGCCAATATTGTAATACCCTGGATCTGGTGTCCAAACAGTTTCAGGCCAGATTTCATAGTGTCCGCTTACACATATATTTTTTTCTGGGGTGAAATTAACCTGCCAATATAGCAATACCCTGGATCTGGTGTCCAAACAGTTTCAGGCCAGATTTCATAGTGTCCGCTTACACATATATTTTGTTCTGGGGTTAAATTAACCTGCCAATATAGCAATACCCTGGATCTGGTGTCCAAACAGTTTCAGGCCATATTTCATAGTGTCCGCTTACACATATATTTTTTTCTGGGGTGAAATTAACCTGCCAATATAGCAATACCCTGGATCTGGTGTCCCAGCAGTTGCAGGACTGATTTCATAGTGTCCGCTTACACATATATTTTGTTCTGGGGTGAAATTAACCTGCCAATATAGCAATACACTGGATCTGGTGTCCAAACAGTTGCAGACCAGATTTCATAGTGTCCGCTTACACATATATTTTTTTCTGGGGTGAAATTAACCTGCCAATATAGCAATACCCTGGATCTGGTGTCCAAACAGTTTCAGGCCAGATTTCATAGTGTCCGCTTACACATATATTTTGTTCTGGGGTTAAATTAACCTGCCAATATAGCAATACCCTGGATCTGGTGTCCAAACAGTTTCAGGACAGATTTCATAGTGTCCGCTTACACATATATTTTTTTCTGGGGTGAAATTAACCTGCCAATATAGCAATACCCTGGATCTGGTGTCCCAGCAGTTGCAGGACCGATTTCATAGTGTCCGCTTACACATATATTTTGTTCTGGGGTTAAATTAACCTGCCAATATAGCAATACCCTGGATCTGGTGTCCAAACAGTTTCAGGACAGATTTCATAGTGTCCGCTTACACATATATTTTTTTCTGGGGTGAAATTAACCTGCCAATATAGCAATACCCTGGATCTGGTGTCCCAGCAGTTGCAGGACCGATTTCATAGTGTCCGCTTACACATATATTTTTTTCTGGGGTGAAATTAACCTGCCAATATAGCAATACCCTAGATCTGGTGTCCAAACAGTTGCAGGCCAGATTTCATAGTGTCAGCTTACACATATATTTTGTTCTGGGGTGAAATTAACCTGCCAATATAGCAATACCCTGAATCTGGTGTCCCAGCTGTTGCAGGCCAAGTGTAAATCTGTCCATAAAAGGATACCTTTCATCCAGGGCCTAAAAACTAGCCCTAAAAGAGATATTCCCCTAAATCAGTGGTTACTGCTGTGCCTGGATTAGTGTAATACGCTACATAAACAAATAGGCAGATAGTGTTAGGTGCCTGTAAAAAAAGGCCTAAATTTGAAATCAATACATTGGGCCAAATATTTTTATTCCTTATTGTGGTGCTTGGTGAACGGTAACAATGAGGAAAACATCTAGTAAGGGACGCGGACGCTGTCGTGGTGGTGTTAGTGTACCCTCTGGTGCTGGGAGAGGACGTGGCCATTCTGCCACAGCCACACGTCCTAGTGAACCAACTACCTCAGGTTCCAGTACCCGCCAGAATTTACAGCGATATTTGGTGGGGCCCAATGCCATTGTAAGGATGGTAAGGCCTGAGCAGGTACAGGCGCTAGTCAATTGGGTGGCCGACAGTGGATCCAGCATGTTCACAACATTATCTCCCACCCAGTCTTCTGCAGAAAGCGCACAGGTGGCACCTGAAAACCAAGCCCATCAGTCTGTCACATCACCCCCATGCATATCAGGGAAACTGTCTGAGCCTCAAGTTATGCAGCAGTCTCTTATGCTGTTTGAAGACTCTGCTGGCAGAGTTTCCCAAGGGAATCCACCTAACCCTTCCACAGTGGTGGAAGACATAGAATGCACTGATGCACAACCACTGATGTTTCCTGATGATGAGGACATGGGAATACCACCTCATCGGAGTCCGCACGTCTCTGATGATGACGAAACACAGGTGCCAACTGCTGAGTCTTTCTGCAGTGTGCAGACCGAACAGGGGGTCAGGGAGGAAGACTGTGTGGAAGACGATGCAGGGGACGATGAGGTCCTAGACCCCACATGGAATGAAGGTCGTGCCACTGAATTTCATAGTTCAGAGGAAGAGGCAGTGGTGAGACGGAGCCAACAGCGTAGCAAAAGAGAGAGCAGGGGCCAAAAGCAGAACAGCCGCCTCCAAGAGAGTTCGCCTGCTACTGGCCACCGCCACCAGGGACCGAGCACCCCAAAGGCAGCTTCAAGGAGTTCACTGGCATGGCACTTCTTTAAACAATGTGCTGACGACAAGACCCGAGTGGTTTGCACGCTGTGCCATCGGATCCTGAAGCGAGGCATTAACGTTCTGAACCTTAGCACAACCTGCATGACCAGGCATCTACATGCAAAGCATGAACTGCAGTGGAGTAAACACCTTAAAAGCAAGGAACTCACTCAGGCTCCCCCTGCTCCCTCTTCTGCTGCTGCCTCGGCCTCTTCCTCCGCCTCGGGAGGAATGTTGGCACCTGACGCCCACCAAACAGAGGATGTGCCACCGACACCACCACCTGCGTCACCAAGCATCTCCACCATGTCACACGGCAGCGTTCAGCTCTCCATCTCACAAACCTTGGAGAGAAAGCGTAAATTCCCACCTAGCCACCTAAACTACTGGCCTTTGAAATGCTGTCATTCAGGCTGGTGGACACAGACAGCTTCAAACAGCTGATGTCCATGGCTGTCCCACAGTATGTTGTCCCCAGCCGCCACTACTTCTCCAAGACAGCCGTGCCTTCCCTGCACAACCAAGTATCCGATAAAATCAAGTGTGCACTGGGCAACGCCATCTGTGGCAAGGTCCACCTAACCACAGATACGTGGACCAGTAAGCACGGCCAGGGACGCTATATCGCCCTAACTGCACACTGGGTAAATGTACTGGCGGCTGGGCCCCAGGCAGAGAGTTCCTTGGCGCACGTCCTTCCGCCGCCAAGGATCACAGGGCATCATTCTTTGCCTCCTGTAGCCTCCTCCTCCTACTCGGCTTCCTCCTCCTCTGCTTCCACCAGCTCATCCAGTCAGCCACACACCTTCACCACCAACTTCAGCACAGCCCGGGGTAAACGTCAGCAGGCCATTCTGAAACTCATATGTTTGGGGGACAGGCCCCACACCGCGCAGGAGTTGTGGCGGGGTATTGAACAACAGACCGACCAGTGGTTGCTGCCGGTGGGCCTCAAGCCTGGCCTGGTGGTGTGCGATAATGGGCGAAATCTCGTCGCAGCTCTGAGACTAGCCGGTTTGACGCACATCCCTTGCCTGGCGCATGTGCTGAATTTGGTGGTGCAGAAGTTCATTCACAACTACCTCAACATGTCAGAGTTGATGCATAAAGTGAGGGCCGTCTGTGCGCGCTTCCGGCGTTCACATCCTGCCGCTGCTCGCCTGTCTGCGCTATAGCGTAACTTCGGCCTTCCCGCCCACCCGGTGGAACTCCACCTTGCACATGCTGGAGAGACTGTGCGAGCAGCAGCAGGCCATAGTGGAGTTTCAGCTGCAGCACGCACGTGTCAGTCGCACTACGGAACAGCACCACTTCACCACCAATGATTGGGCCTCCATGCGAGACCTGTGTGCCCTGTTGCGCTGTTTCGAGTACTCCACCAACATGGCCAGTGGCGATGACACCGTTATCAGCGTTACAATACCACTTCTATGTCTCCTTGACAAAAAAGGTTAGGGCGATGATGGAAGAGGAGGTGGCCCAGGAGGAGGAGGAGGAGGATGAGGGGTCATTTTTTGCACTTTCAGGCCAGTCTGTTAGAAGTGGCTCAGAGGGAGGTTTTTTGCAACAGCAGAGGCCAGGTACAAATGTGGCCAGCCAGGGCCCACTTCTGGAGGACGAGGAGGATGAGGAGGAGGTGGAGGAGGATGAGGATGAAGCAGGTTCACAGCAGGGTGGCACCCGACACAGCTCAGGCCCATCACTGGTGCATGGCTGGGTGGATACGGAGGACGATGACGATACGCCTCCCACAGAGGACAGCTCGTCCTTACCTCTGGGGAGCCTGGCACACATGAGCGACTACATGCTGCAGTGCCTGGGCAACGACAGCAGAGTTGCGCACATTTTAACGTGTGCGGACTACTGGGTTGCCACCCTGCTGGATCCCCTGTACAAAGACAATGTGCCCACCTTACTTCCTGCACTGGAGCGTGATAGGAAGATGTGCGAGTTCAAGCGCACGCTGGTAGAGGCGCTCCTAAGAGCATTCCCAAATGTCACAGGGGAACAGGTGGGAGCCCAAGGCGAAGGCAGAGGAGGAGCAAGAGGTCGCCAGCGCAGCAGTGTCACGGCCAGCTCTTCTGAGGGCAGGGTTAGCATGGCAGAAATGTGGAAAAGTCTCCACGCCACAGCTAACTGCACAACCACCTGATACGGAACGTGTTAGCAGGAGGCAGCATTTTGCTAACATCGTTGAACAGTACGTCTGCACACCCCTCCACGTACTGACTGATGGTTCGGCCCCATTCAACTTCTGGGTCTCCAAATTGTCCACGTGGCCAGAGTTAGCATTTTATGCCTTGGAGGTGCTGGCCTGCCCGGCGGCCAGCGTTTTGTCTGAACGTGTATTCAGCACGGCAGGGGGCGTCATTACTGACAAACGCAGCCGCCTGTCCACAGCCAATGTGGACAAGCTGACGTTCATAAAAATTAACCAGGCATGGATCCCACAGGACCTGTGCCTCCCTTGTGCAGAATAAACATTTATAACTGCCTCCCCATCAACCATGTGTTCTTGTACTCCGGGGCACTTCTTTATTGAATCCTCATTTTTTTAACTTTACCATGATCTTGCGGTGCAACCCAAAGTTGAATGAACCTCTCCTCTGTCTGGGTGCTGGTCCGAAATAACTGAGAGTGGCCTTCTCCATTGGTGGTTGATATGACGCATGATTCCTTGCTGTGGGACCTCTCTCCTCTGTCTGGGTGCTGGTCCAAAATAAATGAGAGTGGCCTTCTCCGGTGGTGGTTGATATGACTCATGATTCCTTGCTGTGGGACCTCTCTCCTCTGTCTGGGTTGCGGTCCAAAATAAATGAGAGTGGCCTTCTCCGGTGGTGGTTGATATGACGCATGATTCCTTGCTGTGGGACCTCTCTCCTCTGTCTGGGTGCTGGTCCAAAAGAAATGAGAGTGGCCTTCTCCGGTAGTGGTTGATATGACGCATGATTCCTTGATGTGGGACCTCTCTCCTCTGTCTGGGTGCTGGTCCAAAATAAATGAGAGTGGCCTTCTCCAGTGGTGGTTGATATGACGCATGATTCCTTGATGTGGGACCTCTCTCCTCTGTCTGGGTGCTGGTCCGAACTAAATGAGAGTGGCCTTCTCCGTTGGTGGTTGATATGACGCATGATTCCTTGCTGTGGGACCTCTCTCCTCTGTCTGGGTGCTGGTCCAAAATAAATGAGAGTGGCCTTCTCCGGTGGTGGTTGATATGACGCATGATTCCTTGATGTGGGAATCTCTCCTCTGTCTGGGTGCTGGTCCAAAATAAATGAGGGTGGCCTTCTCCAGTGGTGGTTGATATGACGCATTATTCCTTGATGTGGGACCTCTCTCCTCTGTCTGGGTGCTGGTCCGAAAGAAATGAGAGTGGCCTTCTCCGTTGGTGGTTGATATGACGCATGATTCCTTGCTGTGGGACCTCTCTCCTCTGTCTGGGTGCTGGTCCAAAATAAATGAGAGTGGCCTTCTCCGGTGGTGGTTGATATGACGCATGATTCCTTGATGTGGGACCTCTCTCCTCTGTCTTGGTGCTGGTCCAAAATAAATGAGAGTCGCCTTCTCCGTTGGTGGTTGATATGAAGCATGATTCCTTGCTGTGGAACCTGTATCCTCGGTCTGGGTGCTGGGCCTAAATAACTGAAAGTGGCCTTCTCCAGTGGTGGTTGATATGACGCATGATTCCTTGCTGTGGGACCTCTGTCCTCTGTTTGGGTGCTGGTCCAAAATAAATGAGAGTGGCCTTCTCCGTTGGTGGTTGACATGACGCATGATTCCTTGCTGTGGGACCTCTCTCCTCTGTCTGGGTGCTGGTCCAAAATAAATGAGAGTGGCCTTCTCCATTGGTGGTTGATATGACGCATGAGCCCTTGCTGTGGAACCTGTATCCTCGGTCTGGGTGCTGGGCCTAAATAACTGAAAGTGGCCTTCTCCAGTGGTGGTTGATATGACGCATGATTCCTTGCTGTGGGACCTCTCTCCTCTGTCTGGGTGCTGGTCCAAAATAAATGAGAGTGGCCTTCTCCATTGGTGGTTGATATGACGCATGAGCCCTTGCTGTGGAACCTGTATCCTCGGTCTGGGTGCTGGGCCTAAATAACTGAAAGTGGCCTTCTCCAGTGGTGGTTGATATGACGCATGATTCCTTGCTGTGGGATCTCTCTCCTCTGTCTGGGTGCTGGTCCAAAATAAATGAGAGTGGCCTTCTCCGTTGGTGGTTGATATGACGCATGATTCCTTGCTGTGGAACCTGTATCCTCGGTCTGGGTGCTGTGCCTAAATAACTGAAAGTGGCCTTCTCCAGTGGTGGTTGATATGACGCATGATTCCTTGATGTGGGACCTCTCTCCTCGGTCTGGGTGCTGGTCCAAAATAAATGAGAGTGGCCTTCTCCGGTGGTGGTTGATATGACGCATGATTCCTTGATGTGGGACCTCTCTCCTCTGTCTGGGTGCTGGTCCGAACTAAATGAGAGTGGCCTTCTCCAGTGGTGGGTGATATGACGCATCATTCCTTGCTGTGGGACCTCTCTCCAATTGATATTGGTTAATTTTTATTTATTTTATTTTATTTTAATTCATTTCCCTATCCACATTTGTTTGCAGGGGATTTACCTACATTTTGCTGCCTTTGGCAGCCCTCTAGCCCTTTCCTGGACTATTTTACAGCCTTTTTAGTGCTTAAAAGTTCGGGTACCCATTGACTTCAATGGGGTTCGGGTTCGGGACAAAGTTCGGCTCGAGTTCGAATCCCGAACCCGGACATTTTCGGGAAGTTCGGCCGAACTTCTCGAACCCGAACATCCAGGTGTTCGCTCATCTCTACCAATGATCCAAAATAAATGAGAGTGGCCTTCTCCGGTGGTGGTTGATATGACGCATGAGAATGAACCAGAGGCTTGTCACTCTTTTCTCTGTGCAGAATGTAGGCATTCCACAAGCATTACTCAATAAGATGCCTGAAGATCTCCTTGTAGTACTTCTTTTGCTGTTTCTGCATTGCTGGATAGAATGTAATTTCGTCACTGTCACTTGTCTGATCAGTGTCGGATGACACGCTATCGCTCAATTTAGCGAGTACTTCTAAGTCACTGTCGCTGTCATTTATCTGGTCTAAAACTGCTTTTGCACTCAATTGATGCTTTTTTGATGCCATGGCCGAAAAATTTCCAGGCAGAAATGACAGTAAAAGGGCAGGCAGGGCACTGGAGAATCATCCCTAGGGACAAATCTGAGGCGATTTGGTTTTATACAGTTTAATCCTCACAGATTACACTGTATCACTGTTTGTGTGTGTATGTCAATTTATTGCTTTGAATTTCCCTTCCAGTTCTGCCTTATGCACCGCCCAGGGAACAGGTAATGGACTTTCTGGGACACTGCAGTGTAAGTTTAGACGTTTGTATAAATGGTCCGCACCCGTTACGCAATTATGCGGAATGTGTGCGGACCCATTCATTTTAAATGGGGCAGGAATGGATGCGGACAGCACACAGTGTGCTGTCCGCATCTGCATTTCTGGAGTGCAGCCCCGAACTTCCAGTCCACAGCTCCGCAAAAAAATAAAGCAAGTCCTATTCTTGTCCGCAGCTGCAGACAAGAATAAGACTTCTCTATGTAAATGCCAGCCATGAGCCATGAACGCGACGGCGCAGGCCCGAGATTTACACTACAAACAGGGCCGGAGGTAGGACACCAACGCTGCCAGGCCCTAAAAATCTAGTGAAGCAGGGCGTTGCCAGAGGTGGGAGAATTGAGCCTCTAGGAGCAGGGCCCCCTGCTCTCCCCCCTCCCCCCCCAATAACAGCGGCAGGCAGTGAGATGGCACTAATATAGTTATTTTCAGCTAACATTAGCACATCGCTAATGTTAACCAGCTTAATACCCATTTTTCAGGTGACAGAAACCCTTTAACTTCCAGCACTCCAGCTGTGGTGAAACTACGACATGCTCCATTCATTCCTATGGAGTTCAGCAAAGCAAGTGTACATTTTGGGAGTTGTAGTTTACCACAGCTGGAGCGACAGAGGTTAGCCATCACAGGACTATACAGTGGGGTCTTCATTATTAAATGAAAGGCAGCTCAGGGCTTATTGGCTGTGCAGTTCTTCACCACAGCATGGCCACAATTCGCCTGCAGCATGGCAGCTCTGTCTGGCTGTACCCTAATGCAGAGTGGCCTGGGTATACCTGATTTATACAGATTCAAAATTAATTCAGAGTGAATCAAATTTCTTGACGAACTTTGGCGAAGTTGCCAAATTAAAATTTTTCTAAACTTTTCCACTCTCTTCTCGTAAGAATAGATGCTCCAGGATTATTATTAAAAGGGGAATGCATGTAGTTACTAAAACAAAAATGTCAGGAGAGGTGACAAATCCTCTTTAAGTAGAATAATGATAATAATCATTTTTATTTATTATTATTATTTTAGTATTAGTATAATCATTATTAATAAGCAGAGGTAGCATTGTTATAGTTACAACTATTAAAGCTTTTTCACGCTTAGTGGAGATCTGAAATGTGTCAATTTATGTGGTAATAACTTTGGAACGCTTTTACTTATCCAAGTCATTCTGAGATTGTTTTCGCCTCCATGCTAAAATGTACTGTCGGATGTGAGAATTACGATCTCACAAATTTGACAAAGTTGTAATCGCAATGCGATTAATATAACCTGAATTACTCGCATTGCGAATTCAACTTAGAGCTGGGTTCCTAATGGTTGTATTGCTAGAATATAACGAATATCACAAATTCACGAATATAGCACTATATTCTCAATCTTCTTCATAGTCTACCAAGCCAACCATTAGGAACCCAGCTCTAAGTTGAATTCGCAATGCGAGTATATGTTCCCATTGCGAATTTTACTTAGAGCCCAGTTCCTAATGGTTGTTGCTAGAATATAACGAAGATTGAGAATATAGTGCTATATTCGTGATATTCGTTATCTTCGTCAATTTTAGCAATACAACCATTAGGAACTCAGTTCTAAGTTTAATTCGCAATGTGAATATAAATTTGCATAACATTCGCAATATATAGAATAACGAATATTCGATTTTGACGAATATTCAATTGAATATTCGCGAAAAAGGAATATGGCACCTCCCGCTCATCACTAGTGACACATTGTACTTCATGACAGTGGTAAATTTGAGTAGATATATTTCACCTTTATTTATAAAATAATCCAAAATGTACCAAAAATTTGGAAAAATTCACAATTTTCTAAAAAAAAAATTATACTTTTAAAACAGATAGTAATCTGTTAGTAATCCTCATAAAATAGTTATCAGTCAACATTCCCCATATAAAACCAATGATCTGGATCAATAGGGGTCACATATATGTTATTAACAACAACCTATAAAGAGCATGTGTTTACCCATATATGATATATATCTCTATGCACAAAAATCTAATCAAACACTAATAATTTGTCAAGAGTTAAACTTTATTGAAAATCTCATTAAAAACATACACATGGAGTCTCATATGGAATAGGGGGAATGATCAGGCAGGAGACACATGGGGGAGGGGGCCAGTACATGACATGTAAAAAGTATCAATTCATACATGAAATTGAAGGCTTACATAATGTGGTCACGTGTTGCCGCAAGCAGGATGTAAATAAAGTGCAAATGCAAAGTGCAACAAGGGTTGATAATGTTAAATTCTAGGACAGAGTGTCAAGCAATGGTCATAAATGATAATAAGGCTAACCAGGGTTTAGTACAAATGTATTGTAAGACACAGTGTCAGATGTGAATTAGATGCAAGCGGGAACACATGTGACCACACAATAAGTAAAAAACCAATCAGAGTAAATGCATATAAACAGATACATAAACATGAGCTGCCCCCTTCCCAGTGTCCCCTCACCTACTCAACGCGTTTCGCCACAAGGCTTCATCAGGCATCATTTTTTAACTGTAATTTTTGTAATTTAGGACATTAGAAGGCTTAGAAGTTTAGAAGCCATTTTTCAAATTTTTAACAAATTTTCCAAAACCATTTTTTTAAGCACCAATTCAGTAATAAAGTGATTTTGAGGGGATTACATAATGGAAACCATCCAAACATGACCCCATTTAAAAACTACACACCCCAAATTATTTAAAACTGATGTTTCAAACTTTGTTAACCCTTGATGTGTTCCATAAGAATTAAAGGAAAATGGAGGTGACATTTCAAAATTTCACTTTTTTGGGTAGATTTTTTATGGTAATCAATTTTTTTCTTGCAACACAGCAAGGGTAAACAGCAAAATAAACTTCAATGTACATTACTCTGATTCTGCAGTTTACATTTTGCAAGAACGGTTTTTAGGCACCATTTTGTATTTGAAAAGTCCCTGACGTACCCCTACAGTGGAAACCATCAAAAAGGGACCCCATTTTGGAAACTACACCCCTTAAAGAATATATTAAGGGGGGTACTGAGCACTTTGACCCCCTAAGCGTTTTACAAAATTTGGAAACACTTGGCTGTGAACATGAAAAGTTTCATTTCTTCCAAGAAAATGTTGCTTTAGCCCCAAATTTTCCATTTTTACAGGGGAACAGGAAAAAAGGCACCCCATAATGTGTTACCCATTTTCTCCTGAATACGGCAACACCCCATATGTGGTGGTAAACTGCTGTGGGGGCACATGACAGGACTCAGAAGGGAAGGAGTGCCATATGGCTTTTGCAGCGCAGATTTTGATGGATTGGTTTACCAGTGCCATTGGTTTTTATTTTTTAAGTGATTGTCCTATGTGGGTGCTCATTATTTGCAGGATGAAGTGATGTTTCCATTGGTAGCATTTTGGGGTACATAAGACTTTGATCGTATGGTATTACACTTTTTGCAAATCAAGGTGAAAAAGAAAAAAAAAAAGTCTGTTTTGGCATAGTTTTTTTTTAAGTATTTTTACAGCATTGAGCTGAGGGGGCATATAATATGATATTTTTATAGAGCAGATTGTTACGGACACGGCAATACTAAATATGTATATCATTTTTATTTAGTTTTACACAGTAAAAGCCTTTTTGAACAGAATAAAATATTGTTTTTGTGTTGCCATTTTCTGAGAGCCATATTTTATTTTTTGGCCGATTGTCTTAGGTGAGATGACGGTTTTATTAGTATCATTTTGGGCTAAATATGCCTTTTTGATCACTTGTTATTACACTTTTTATGAGGCAAGGTGACCAGAAAATGGCTGTTTTGGCACTGTTTTTATTTTTTATGGTGTTCCCCTGACGGGGAGGATCATGTGCTATTCTTATAGATATGGACGCGGTGACACCTCATATGTCTACTCTTCTCTGTTTCCCTTTTTTTTTTACAATTATCTTTTAAACTTTATTTTGGAAAAAGGACGCTTTTTTTAAAAAAAAACTTTTTTTTTTTGTAAAACTTTATTTTTCTTCTTTTTTAACTTTATTTTTTGTCCCACTCTGGTGCTTCAACTTTTGGGGGTCTGACCACCTTTACAATGCATTACAATACTTCTGTACTAGTGTAATACAACAAGGCTCCATTTACACGTTCGTAAGTGTTTTGCAGATCCATGTGCACATGGCCTGCACTATCAAGGAAAATGCCTATTCTTGTCCGTTATTGCGGACAAAAATAGGACATGTTCTATTTTTTTGCGGATCCGGAAAAGCGGATGCAGACAGCACATAGTGTGCTGTCTACATCCATTCCGGTCCCATTAAAAATGAATGGGTCCGCACCTGTTCCACAAAATTACGGATGTGGACCCATTTTGTGGATGTGTGAATGGACCCTTACAACATTCCTGCCTGTGAGATCCAGGCTGACTGCAACAGTGCAAGGGTAAATGTGCCGGCATAGGTATTTTCACCGATGCCAACGCATACAGCAGGGGTCCGGCTATCAGAGACTGCCAGACCCCTGCAGCTGATCAGGCGGGCGCAGCTCCTGCGCTCGCCTGATCAGAACTCTGTAGCTGTATGGCGCTGGGATTTGTGACCCTGTTTCCAGCGTACATGTACAGCGCTGGTATCCTACGGGTTAAGTAGTAGTAGTATGTTTGTTATATAAACGCTTCTTCACACTTAGTAGTAGTATTGATGTAATCACTATTACTGTTGTTACTATTATTGAAAATTATATTATTATCAGTATTATTATGGGATCATTAGTAACTGGTGTGATTCTAAAAGGGGTTATCCGGGTTACGGCGGAAAAAAAAAACTTAAAAGAACTCATCAGGATATACATATACATTAGTTAAGCTTGATTTCTTAAGAGAAAAACCCATACTTACACCTTTGCATAGTTCTGTTATTATTGCTTTGTTTTCATGCTGCAGCAAAGCTGTGGGGCGTGTAACAACAATGCCTGAGCTCTCCCTCATGAATATTTGTGGGTGTGAATAATCTGACCTTCCCCTGACCCAACTCTGCACATTCTAACTTTGCATAAAAAAAACAGTCACATGATCATCTCCTAGCTCACACAAGCAGAAGATATTGATCGGTAAATATATATCTCCTTATACATATATATAGATTGTGTGTATATATATATATATATATATATATATATATATATATATATATATATACACACAGTTGTGTTCAAAATTATGCAACCCCCACTGAAATTGAGTGTTTTGGCCAGTTTGACATTGACTTTGATCATTTCAGTCATCTTGTTTACAATTAAATCAAAGAGGCCCTTGTAAGTCAGACAAATATAACATAACATTTATAATGAAATAACCACAAATGTCTTTTCTGTGCTCACATCATTATCAGTTTTATTCAACCCCCAAGTGACATTCAATCTTAGTACTTAGTACAACATCCTTTTCCAGTTATAACAGCTTTTAAACGTGAAGCATAGCTTGACACAAGTGTCTTGCAGCGATCTACGGGTATCTTTACCCATTCTTCATGGGCAAAAGCCTCCAGTTCAGTCACATTCTTAGGCTTGCACGCTGCAACTGCTTTCTTTAAGTCCCAACAGAGGTTCTCAATCGGATTTAAGTCTGGTGACTGCGATGGCCACTTCAAAATGTTTCAGCCTTTAATCTGCAACCATGCTCTAGTGGACTTGGAGGTATGCTTGGGATCATTGTCCTGTTGAAAGGTCCAACGTCTCCCAAGCCTCAGGTTTGTGACGGACTGCATCACATTTTCATCCAATATCTCCTGGTACTGAAGAGAATTCATGGTACCTTGCACACGCTGAAGCTTCCCTGTACCTGTTAGAAGCAAAACAGCCCCAAAGCATGATTGACCCCCCGCCATGCTTCACAGTAGGCAAGGTGTTCTTTTCTTCATAGGACTTGTTCTTCCTCCTCCAAACATAGCGTTGATCCATGGGCCCAAACAGTTCTAATTTTGTTTCATCAGTCCACAGAACACTATCCCAAAACTTTTGTGGTTTGTCCACATGACTTTTGGCATACTGCAGTCGACTCTTCTTATTCTTTGGAGACAGCAAGGGGGTGCACCTGGGAGTTCTGGTATGGAGGCCTTCATTACGCAGTGTGTGCCTTATTGTCTGAGCTGAAACTTCAGTACCTGCATCTGACAAATCTTTTTTCAGTTCCTCAGCAGTCACATGGAACTTTTCTCCACTTTGCGCTTCAAGTAGCGCACAGCAGTCAAAGTCAGCATCTTCTTTCTGCCACGACCAGGTAGCGTTTCAACAGTGCCCTTTGCCTTGAATTTGCGAATGTTGCTTACTATGGTGTCTTTTGGTATGTTTAACATCTTTGCAATCTTCTTATAGCCATTGCCCTTCCTGTGAAGAGAAATCACCTCTTCTCTTGTCTTCCTGGACCATTCTCTTGACTTCACCATGTTTGTATACACACCAGTAAATGTCTAGAAGGAGCTGAGTATCAAAGTCATTTTAAATCTGCCTAATTGGTGCTTATTATGCTTGATTGCTGCTCCTTGACATCCACAGGTGTTTTCAATACCTGATCGAAAACACTTGAATGAACCTCTGTTCTTAAGAGTGGTCGTCTTTAAGGGGTTGAATAATTGTGTCAATGAAGAAATCACAAAAAAAACATTTAATACTGTATTACAAAAACAATTTGGTTCTTTAAAAAGTCCTTGTAAGATTTCATTCTGAACATAATTACAAATGTACACAAATTCCCTAAAATTTAATAATTTTGAACACAACTGTATGTATATATATATATATATATATATATATATATATATATATATATATATATTACTCACTGGCCCCTGGTATTGCCCAAAAGGCACAGGTAGGTGAGTGGTAGGGCCTCGGGCTACTTGAGAGACCTTGGCACGGTTCCCGAGCTTAAGACATGTCCTCCTAGTAGGATATGTCGAACTAACCTCTCAACTTTAACATCAGTGTGAGGGTTTAGTATTACCGCAGAGTGCACCTGTCTTTGCTATTGTTAAGTTTTTGATTGTTCTCCACATCATTGTTACCTTATGTAGGATGGTTATTGTAGTTTGTTGCTGGCATCTTCCATTGTATGCATTTTTTTGCTGTTGATTGCCATCAGCAATGGACTACAAGTGCAGGGTATGCTCCCCTATATACATGCACAACTGCATTTAGGTTTGAGCATCTCCTGCCTGTTTAACACCACACCATGTTTTCTAATGGTTTGTATATCTTTATGAACCCATGCACTGCTAGTTGTTTCTGGACAGGTAGGCTCCTGAGTAGCAGACGGCCTACCCTGGGCACGTTTTGCTTCATATCTCACACTGCTCCCACCCTGTTGACTCGTCTGCCACACTGGCACCACCACACACTGCCACCCTGACGATTTCTCACATGCAAGCTGCCACCCTCACTCCCTGATAATAATGATGAATTCACCTTTTCAGTTATATTATCACACACTGCTATCAGCTCCTCACTTATGTCACCCCCACCAGTTTGATGGCCTGGTCCTTGACCGCTCTCAAAACCTGCTACCACACAACTCTTATTGTTGCTTCTTGCACTGCTACAGGAATAATCAGCAGAGCTCTCCTCCAAATCTGGGCTGGACAGTAGCTGCTGGCTGTCCTCACTAAGCTCGTCTTTACTGAAAAGCGGAGCAGAGCCGGCAGCATACAAACTTTCCAAGCAGAAGGAACAGAAAAATAAAGAGGCAGGTTCAGTACAGGTAGGGCACAGAGCTTGTTCCTGGGCCATGCCAAGTATTGGTGGTGCCAGAGGAACCCACTGAATCCTGGCTGTGGGTGTCTGATGTATGTTGAGAGGATGTTGAAGACCAAGTCAACCATTCTAGCACAGCGGGATTAGTCGTCAAAACACCACCGCTGGATGACAGCGGCAGTTGTGGCCTGTCGCTATGGCTGCTGCTACCACCCCCCTTTTTTTTTGCTGCTACTTCTGCCAGCTCCAGCAACAATTTAGCCACTGCCCATTCACTCAGAGGGCCCTGGCACCTGTCAGTTAGACATAGTGTACAGCAAAGGTAATTGGACATGTACAAAAAAATATTCAATTTTACCCTTTAACAGTAGTATTAGACAGCTTATTTACTCCAATTTGAGAATCAAGGCCTAATGGGATTGCTTATCTAAGAAACAAGGTGAACACCCCAATAACAGTAAAAATAGACTACTTGGTGGAATTTAAATGCCCCAAAGCTACCACTTCACCTGAGAAATAAAACAGTTATAGGATATGGGGACATGTGCTTTTTTTCCCTGTATATTTAATTCAGAAAAAGTAGTAAGAACAATAACAATTTTTTCAGATAGATGATATAAATCAAATGTTTTTTATTCAGTGTATCTGTTTCCTACTGTAAAAAAAACGTGAAAAACAATGGCATAAAGTGATGCTAGTGGTGGTGACAGTATTTGATGATGTTGTCACTACTATTGTTAGTTGTATTAATAATAATGCTGCGGCTACTAATAATAATAATAATACTGCTAATATTATTATTATTAGCAGTATTAATATTAGTAGCATTATTATTATTATTATTAATATTGCTACTACTACTACTACTACTAATAATAATAATAATGCTACTAATATTCTGCCCTGTGCTGCTGCGGGCTTCAGTAAGGTGCGCAACTGGGCACGCTCTTTAACTGTGATCCCCCGTGGGAGGCCACGGCTGGTCTTGCGGATCACAAAGCGGTTTGTTTACACCACCGCTGCGCAGCACGCCGGCAGCAGCACTTATGGGAGGTCCCACGACGCACTAAAAAAAAGCATTTGCAGCGTTACTATTATTTTTGTCATTAGTAGTAGCAGCAGCAGCAGCAGCAGAATAACCATCATTTTATTACAATATTATTAGTAATAGTAGAGTAATGATTTTTTAGTATTATTAGCATTAGCACTAGTGTAAAAATAGTTCATATTATGAGTAGTAGTAAAGCAATAATTTTTCATATTATTATTATTATTACAGTAGTAATTGTTGATGATATTATTATTATTATTATTAGTAGTAGTATTAGTAGAATAACGATGATTTTTCATAATATTAGCAATAGTAGAATAATCGTTTTTACATTATTAACATTGGTAGTAGTGTAGAAATTGCTCAAGTAGTAAAGTACGGTAATCATTTTTCATAATATTATTAATAATATTATTACAGTAGTAATATGATATATAGTAGTATGATATTATTAATATTAGTAGTGGTAGTACAGTAGTAATTGTTGATATTATTATTATTATTATTATTATTATTATTATTATTATTAGTAGTAGTAGTAGTAGTAGTAACGGAATAACCATCATTTTTTATAATATTATTAGTAATAGAGTAATCATTTTTTTATATTATTAGCATTAGTAGTAGTGTAAAAATAGCTCATGAGTAGTATAGTAATATTTTCCTAATATTAATACTATTATTATTGCAATAGTTATTGTTGATATTATTATTAGTAGTAGCAGCAAATTAACCCAAATTTTTCATAATATTATATTATTTGTAGTAGTAGTAGTATTAGTGTGCTAATTATTTATTTGTAGTAGTGTCATTTGTAGTAGTAGCAGTAGTATATTAATAGTTAATTATATAAATATTTCATTATCAGAATTAGTACAGTAGTAAATAATAATAATAATAATAATAATAATAATAATAAAAATAATAGGTAATAGTACAGTACTAATTGATGAGGGTATTATTATCAGTAGCAGTTGTAGGGGATTAGCTCGGTTTTGGGGGTCACTTTCCAGGATACACGGTATCAATGTCCAAACAGTGCATTTATTTGGTTCCAGCACAACATAAACTGTACATAAAATAAACACCTTGCCCGGCTGGGCCCTAACTAAACATACACAGTGTCCCTACCTCGCTATTAGGGCCCATTCACATGACCGTATGTCTTCAGTAAGGCTGTCTGGACAGTTTTTATATGGACAGGATGACATACGGAAATAATTCCGTTGGAATCCGCATATTTGTGGATCCATTGACTTGTATTATGCCACGGACCGTTTTATGCGGACAAGTATAGGACAAGTGAGTTTTGTTTTGTGGAGAAAATCAACGGAACGACGGATGCCAATAGCACACGGTGTACTGTCGGCATCTTTGAGGAGCCCATAGAAATGAATGGATCCACATACATTTCGCAAAATTGCGGATCGGATGCAGATCCGTTCATACTGTCATGTGAATGGTCCCTTAGTCACAGTTCACACCTGGAACTCATGCACCTTGTAGTCCTCCAGCCCTCCCAGGCTTACAGTCCTCCAGCCCCTAGGCTATGCAGCAACAAAGTCCCTTGGGAGATTTGGGCTCACTAGTCCGCCTGACTAGGACCCATGCAACCCACTACCAGGCATTGCTTCGTCCCTCAAGACCAGGCTATACCAAGCCTCGTGGTCCCTCAGCCTTGCCCAGCTGAGGCCACCTCACAGAACCGTCCCAGGCTTCTGCTTCAAACTCTCTACCAGAGCCTCCCTTGCTCTCCCTCAAATATATATCTTGGATTAGACAGAGGGAGGTGCTTTATCCCATCCTGATACCTCTAGCTCTCCCACTGGTGGAATAGGGGTGTGGACAGCACTATCCACCCCTTCCTTACCAGTAACAGGAGTGAGACCTGTCATTGTCTTACATACCCCCTCCCTTTGTTCAAACCCGTGAGGGTGAACACATGTATCAATATGGGAGGCTGGTGAGAGGGCATTTCAATTAATTACAGTTTTCCCGTTGTTCTGCCATATCCATGACAGCAGAGCCCAGTTTATCACAAACACTGTCTTCTTACCTAGTAGAAACTGTCTAAAGGCCTTCTGTGCTCAACTAACAGCCAGATACTCTTTTTCTACTATTTTCTGAGTGACAACAACATGCTCTCGCACTCTTTGATTCTTGCGCTCATGCTCAGGCCGTTTCTTGTACTGCTGCAGCTCTTGATTGGATTGTTCGCATAGTTGCTCCCAGTCATGGTCGTGTTCACACTCGCTTTGTTTCTTTATTCTATAAAAAGATAGCACTTCTCTTTTTTCTTTAGTCCCCACAGGGGTTACCTCAGGCTTGGCTTCAGTTTCAGAGTCTTCTGCTTCTTCAGTGGCTTTCCTCACTTCGGCAGACCCCTCATCAGCCTTATCCTTGGTCTCTGGAACAACTAAGGATTTATGCCACTTCAACTCATCGGCCTTAGCTCCTTCAACCTTTGAGTCTCCTTTGGAGTCTACATTCACCTTGTTAGCCTTCTCAGACATGGCATCATATACTTCCATTCTGAACCCCTTCTCCTCATCAAGGGTGGAGGTACTTGGGACACCAGGGTCTTCACTAGACTCGACGTCTTCTGGTATTTTCTCCATAGGCTCACCCAGGATATTGTTCTCCTTTTAGGCAGGATTCAGGAGAGCCAGCCCATCGCAGTAGCCAGGATCCGCATACTGGTCGTCCATCTCCCCGCATTTCTTCCCCGGCAGACTTCTGGCTTTTTGGAAGGCATTGACAGCAGAGGGAATGTCTTTCATGACCAGGCCACACACCGCCACAAAACTCTTGGCTTCTGCATCTACATCAGCCCCATCAACTAGTTCAGCAGAAATATCATCCATCTTCTCTGCCTCGGTCGGTACTGAAGCACCATCATCTCCAGACCCATTCTTAACAGGCTCTGCCTTCTTGGCCTCTTTCAGAGAATCCTCCTCTTCAGGTTTCTCCTTTTCTTTCACCGGCTGCACGAGAGCACGCTTAGACTTCAACTCAGACATTCTTCCCGACATCATCTTTTGAGCTCCTGAGATCTTCCATCTCTGCTCTGAGTTGCCTGTTCAGCCTCTCAAATTAATCTCGCTCCTTAAGTGCTTCTTCAAAGGCTCGAGCCAAGGAGAGGACCTTGGTCTCCTTCTCCCGAACATCAGTACATCGGCATATCGGGCCAAGGTGTTTTTCTGTTCAGCCAGGAGCTGGTCAAACATCTTCAGTTTCTTCTCCAATCTAGACATAGTTTGTCTCTGGTAGTCCAAGTTGAGCCATCCTGGCTTCCCAATGTATTTGCTCCTCCAAGAGAGCAGATTTTTCTGAGGCGCAGTTTAAAACCTCATCAGCCAGTTCATCTCTTTCCTGCTCTGTATGAAGTCTGGATCGCTCAGAAGCTGCAAGTTCCTCTTGAAGTTAGAGAATTTCCGCTTCTGATTGTGACTCTAGATCCTTCAGTTCATTCATCTGTTTCTGAGTCTCTTCCTGTGACTCTTCTGGAGATTTCTGCAGTTGTTCTGCGAGAACCGCTAGTCCCTTCTCTAGTGCATCAAGGGACTGTGCGGAGCGAACGAAAACATCTTCAAGTTTGTAGCTGTACTGTCCTATCAGGTCATCTACAACTGTCTGGATATGAGCTTCAGACACTAGACTGAACTCTCATCTCGTCAGATATAACTGTCATATGGTCGCTACTAGTAACCACCTTAGTTTTGCAGGGTCTTGACATAGTAGCCTCACTCCCTGAGTTGTTATCAGTCACAGCACATATGTCACATATACTGCTCATGTCATTATTAACGCTGACCTCTGGGGGCACGGATGAGCTAATCCCCACTTCAGACATTTCCCCAGCAACCATGGAACCCTGTGGAAACTTCATTCTCCCATTAGTGTTCTTTCAACATTTATCAGCATTTTTACATTAGACACATGTTCCCCAACAGGGGGCACTTCTCCCCTGATCACAAAAGGTATGTCATCATCATCCCCATCACAAAATATTTCACAAATATCCACATTGTCATTATGCACTTCATCTGCATCACTGTCTTCAATGGACATTTCACTTAATTCCTTGCTTTCCCTTCATTTAAAGGGACAGGTATAGGTTCTTCAGGAGCTTCGTCACTTTCTACAGAAGTGTTTCCATTGCCCCACATTACGTCATGCATTAGCCTATTTGCAACACCAAGTCCATCAGTCTCTGTTCTCACCATGGTTTCACTATCCGTCCACAGTATTCATATAATTGTCCCAAACATTCATCATTCTACCTCTTACCCAGGCTAGCATGGGATCTCTCATTTTCGCCATCCCAAATCTAGCCTTGATCACAGGCACTTTAGACAACACATTGACCTTCTCCCCTGCAGATTCCTGCGAGAGAGCAACTGCAACAGGCTTATCCGCCTGTTCAGACACAGCATTTTTTCCATAGTCACTCATTTTTTAGACATTTTCTCGCCGTATCGCTTTATCAGTAACCAGCCTGGCAGGTAGCAACTGCCAACGGCTCACTGTCACTGCGTCTGCCACACAATTAATAACAGAAACTGTCTTACCGATTGTCATCACTGACTCAGCACTCACGGAAGATAAGGGTAGTCCAGGAACATCTCCAGCACGGTCATCACCCTTCTCCTCAATGCAGTAGTTGCCACGGGAGATGCCTTGGACTTGTCTCCTGTCTTTTTCCGGACTGTCCCTCAAGCCGCACCCTTTAGGATTCTGTGCACAGTCACAGGGAAGATATGTACTCCTGAGAACCTCACCGCTCTCCACCTCTTTATCTTCCCGACAGTTGCCCTTGGCAACTGCATACTTGCGCTGTTCATCCGAAACTCGGCTCCACAGCTGCCAAAACAATGGAAAGTCCTTGCCAAGCACAAATTCCACTTCCAGGGTCTCACATTTTAACCAGCTCCGGACTGCCTCACGCAGAATCGCATGATCTCGGCGGCCGGGTTATTCCTCAGCCACGCGTCATCTCGCGATCTGTGCGCTTGGACAGGCGCAGTGAATGTAGGGAAAGGCGCAGGGCAAGTTGGTCACCAGCTTGCCAGCCAATAATCTGCGCTGGCAGGCTGGTGACTTTTAAAAAAACGAATCATCAGCCTTAGGCTACATGCACACGACCGTTGCCTGCCTCTGCGTCCGCTCCTCCTGCAAATTTTGCGTCCGTCAAAAAAAACAGATGACGGACAGTTTTTTTTGACGGATCCGATTTTTATGGTAGATCCATTGTAAAAATGCCTATCCTTGTCCGCAAATGTGAAAAAAATAGGACATGCACTATTTTTTTGACAGAATGAAAACAAGGATCACAGATGCGGAACAAAAACGGTTGACCATCCGCATTTTTTGACGGACCTATTGAAATGAATGGGGAAGCATCCTATCCGTGAAAAAAAACTGAACGGACGCGGAAACAAACAACGGTTGTGTGCATGAGGCCATATAATGCATTATATTTATAAATATAATGCATTAAATGGCTTCTGTGCTCTGTGCTGGGTCCTTTTCATCGGTTGGACAAAGCACAGAGCACATGTCACAGTGATTACACCAAGCACCACATATTTAGCCCCAGATCACCCCTCATCACTCCAATTAACCCCTTAATCACCCCTGTCAATCACTAGTGAAAGGGAAAAAAGTGATCAGCGTAAACTGTCCCTTTTTTTTTTCACCAGTATTGACTTTTAGGTTTAGCTTAGTTTAGGCCCCCTTTGGTAGGTAGTTAGCTTCCGTTAGCGCCCAGCCCACCGCACCGCAGTCACTGATTCGCTGATTAGCGTATCGCGTATCAGAACTGATCACAGTCAGATCTATTATAGTATTAGTGTCATTTTAGCTCGCCCTCCACCCAAAATGCAGTGTTTGCCCGATCAGGCTTGATCGGTCACCCACACGTGCGTTCACCCACACCCGCCCCACCGCAGTGACAAAATATATATATTTTTTTATCACTGAAAAAACACCGTAAAATCGCTGTGGCGCTATAAAGATCACTTTTGAGCTTTTTGGAACTTTATTAGCGATTGCAGCTTTAGTTTGCAAGAACTCCTATGTTCTTTCCCTTCTTTTTTTTTTTTGCACATTTTTTTGCAGTGATTTTTTCATCCACATTGATCGATGCGAATGAAGAAATCTGTGCCGTTCATTTTTTTTTCAGCCCAGAGGCTGAACGGAAAAAAAATCTCATTACCCGTATGCTCAATATAAGGCTACATGCACACGACAGTTGTTTTTTGCTGTCCGCAAATCGCTGATCCGTCTTCCTTTTTTTTTCACATCCACATCCGTTCCGTGTGTCCGCAAATTTTGTAGGTTGTGTTTCCGTTTGTCTTCCGTTTTTTTTGCGGATCCGCAAAAAAACCCGAAGGCTTGAATCAGTTACTTAAAGTACCTGTACAAGTGCCCTGGTTTCCAAGCAATCATCCGCAAAAAAAAGGATGCGGATGACAAACGGATGGCTTCCGTTGGTCATCCGCATTTTTTGTGGACCCATTGACTTCTATGGGTCCGCAAACCGTTTTTTGCGGACAAGAATAGGACATGCCATATTTTTTTTGCGGACGTGAAATGCGGACAGCGGACGCGGACAGGCAACGGAAGAGGCATCCGCATTTTTAACGGATCCATAGAAATGAATTGGAAACCATCGGATATGCAAAAAAAACGGAACGGAGGCCGCAAAAAAACACTGCCGTGTGCATGTAGGCTAAGGAGAATAGCACAAACTCCTAATGCTGGCCATACATGTAATGATTGCGGAGACCCTCAAATGCCAGGGCAGTACAAACACCCCACACATGACCCCATTTTGGAAAGAAGACAACCCAACGTATTTGCTGAGGGGCATATTGAGTCCATGAAAAATTGAACTTTTTGTCACAAGTTAGCGGAAAGAGAGACTTTGTGAGAAAAAAAAAAAAGTCAATTTCTGCTAACTTGTGCCAAAAAAAATAATCTTCTATGAACTCGCCATGCCACTCACGGAATACCTTGGGGTGTCTTCTTTCCAAAATTGGGTCACACGTATGTGGGGTATTTATACTGCCCTGGCATTTTAGGGGCCCTAAAGCGTGAGAAGAAGTCTGGAATCCAAATGCCTAAAAAAGCCCTCCTAAAATGTACTCATTGGAATTTGGGCCCCTTTGCGCACCTAGGCTGCAAAAAAGTGTCACACATGTGGTATCGCCGTACTCAGAAGAAGTAGGGCAATGTGTTTTAGGGTGTATTTTTACCCATGCTGTGTGTGAGAAATATCTCTGTAAATGACAACTTTTTTAAAAAAATTTATACAAAGTTGTCAATTTACAGAGATATTTCTCTCACCCAGCATGGGTATCTCTGTAAATTGACAACTTTGTATATTTTTTTTTTAAAAAGTTGTCATTTACAGAGATATTTCTCACATACAGCATGGGTAAAAATACACCCCAAAACACATTGCCCTACTTCTTCTGAGTACGGCGATACCACATGTGTGACACTTTTTTGCAGCCTAGGTGCGTAATGGGGCGTAAAGTCCAACGAGTACCTTTAGGCTTTACAGCCAGAACAGTAATCACACCACACAAATCACCCAATTTCGGAAAATAGACACCCCAAGGTATTCACTGAGGGACATAGTGAGATTTTATTTTTTTTGCCAGAAGTTAGCAGAAATGGAAACTTTATTATTTATTTTTTTCCTCAGAAAGTGTCATTTTCCGCTAACTTGTGAAAAAAAATGAAATCATACATGAACTCACAATGCCCCTCCGTGAATACTTTGGGGTGTCTTCTTTCTAAAATGGTGTCATTTGGGGGGTATTTATACTATCCTGACATTCTAGCACCTGAAGAAACATGACAGGTGCTCAGAAAGTCAGAGCTGCTTCAAAATGCTGAAATTCACTTTTTTGCACCATAGTTTGTAAACGCTATAACTTTTACCCAAACCAATAAATATACACTTATTGCATTTTTTTTTATCAAAGACATGTAGAAAAATACATTTATAGAAAAAATTTATATAGAAATTTAGTTTTTTAAAAAAAAATTTACAACAGAAAGCGAAAAATGTCATTTTTTTGCAAAAATATCATTACATTTTTATTAATAGCAAAAAAAGTAAAAATGTCAGCAACAATGAAATACCACCAAATGAAAGCTCTATTAGTGAGAAGAAAAGGAGGTAAAATTCATTTGGGTGGTAAGTTGTATGACTGAGCAATAAACCGTGAAAGTAGTGTAGTGCAGAATTGTAAAAAGGGGCTTGGTCATTAAGGGTGTTTATGCTAGGGGGGCTGAGGTGGTTAAGAGCTCCCATTGCACAGAGCCATATTCTGTTACAAAGGTCAGAGACACTGTGGCTTCTGTCTCTGGCCCCCTCTCTAGAAAGTCCAGTACTTTGGGCATGACCCGAGACACCTGCTGGCGGGAGTCTAGTGTAACGCCCAGCGGTATCCCCCTGATCTCCAACTTGCAGGACTTTTCCCACAGGCTCCACCAGTTTGACAGGTCAGTTTCTTTTACTGTGCTTCTGGCCCTTTAACCTCTTAAGGACGAAGGGCGTACATGTACGCCCTTCGTCCGCACTTTAAAGATGGCGCCCGCTCCCGCACGGAGCGGGCGCATGAGCTGCGGGTAAATGCTTGATTCATCAAGCTGACACCCGCAGCTCATGTCCGTGACCGGCAGCGATGCAGATCGCGAACATTTAACCTCTCAGATGCCGTGGTCAATCCTGACCACGGCATCTGATCGCGCAAAAACCGAAAGTTTCACTTTCGGTTTGTGCTCCGGCTCCCTGATGGCCACAAGGGGAGCCGGAGCATGCATGTAGTAGCCTAGGTCTCTGTGAATGAAACCTAGGTTACTACATAGTATTCCTATGGAGCCTATGACTGTAATAGGCTCCATAGGAAATATGCGATTTTCATATATTCCAATGCTATTGCATTGGAATATATGAGAATAGCAATCTGATGATGGCATCTTATAGTTCCCTATGGGAACTATAAGAAAGTGGTAAAAAAAAAAAAAAAGTTTAAAAAATAAAAATAAAATAAAAAAATATAAAAATTCAAATCACCCCCTTTCCCCAAAATGAAAATAAAATAAATAAAAAATAAAAAAATTACACATAATGGGTGTCGTAATGTGCGAAAACGCCCATACTATAATAATATTAAAAATATTCACCATACGGTAAACATAAAAACGGAAAAAAGCGTCCAAATGGCTAATTCGCCATTTTTGGACGCTTCATTTCCTAAAAAAATGAATAAAAAGTGATCAAAACATCATACGCACCCCATAATGGTATCAATTAAAAGTTCAGATTGCCCCGCAAAAAATGAGCCCCTATACTGCTCCGTACGCATAATTACAAAAAAGTTATAGGGGTCAAAACATGGCAACAAAAAAATAAAAGAAAAAAAATTCACACTTTTAATTTTTTTTTCACTATCAAAACGCAAGACAAACTATACATATTAGGTATTGCCGGATTCGTACTGACCTGAAGAATAAAATTAACCAGTCAGTTTTATCGCAAATCGAACGTTGTAATTTAAAAACCCGTAAAACTGTGGTGAAATTGCTTTTTTTTTGCAATTTCATCCCATTTGGAATTTTTTTCCCGTTTCCCACTACATCACATGCAAAAATAAATGGAAGTGTTAAAAAGTACAACTTGTCCCGCAAAAAACAAGCCATCATATGGCTATGTGAGCGGAAATATAAAAATGTTATGGCTTTTGGAAGGCAGGGAGCGCAAAACAAAAACGCAAAAATCCCAAAAACCCCGGTCCTTAAGGGGTTAAATCCCCATACAGCTTGCACCACAGAAAAAACCTAGCCCACAATTGCATGAGCGGCACTTGATCCACTGGACAAAACAGGCTTCTGGCCCTTTAAATATTTGCAGAGCAACACAGTAATTCCATGGCAACATTCATAGCACCTGCTCTTTCTGCCTTGTTGCTGCCCTCAGCAACCCTTTGCCTTTTTTTGAGCAGGGACAACTGCTCACATCCGACACCAAATGTGGGGGATTCGCTCGATTTCAGGGGTCATTTTCACAAGTATCTTGAGGACACATGGTATTAATGTCCAAACAGTGCATTTATTTGGTTCCAGCACAACATAAACTGTACTGAAAATAAACACCTTGCCTGGCTGGACCCTAACTAAACATACACCGTGTCCCTACCTCTCTATTAGTCAAAGTTCACACCTGGAACTCATGCGCCTTGTAGTCCTCCAGCCCCTAGGCTGTGCAGCCTGACTAGGACCCATGCAACCCACTACCAAGCGTTGCTTCGTCCCCCAAGACCAGGCTATACAAAGCCTCGTGGTCCCTTAGCCTTGCCCAGCTGAGGCCACCTCACAGAACCGTCCCAGGCCTCTGCTTCAGACTCTCTAACAGAGCCTCCCTTGCTCTCCTTCACCCCAGGTACACACCTAAGCGTTTTTCAGCGCGTTCAAACGCGCTGTAAAACGCACAACATGTGGAAAGCCATTCTTCCCTATGGGCATGGTTCACATTTGGGCGTTTTACAGCGCGCTTGAACAGCTGAACGCCAAACGCTGTCGCTTCAGCATGAGCTTCTTTTGGGCGTTTTAACGCGCCTATGGACCATGCTGAAATAGGGGAGAATCACTGAATCGCGTGTATGATGCGCGTTTCTTAGTTACAATCGCGCGTCAATCGCGCGTCATGCGCGCGATTCAGAAACGCTTAGGTGTGTTCCCAGCCTCAAAGCATCTCCCTTGAATGAGACTGTGGTGGAATAGGGGTGTGGACAGCACTATCCACCCCTTCCTTACCAGTAACCGGAGTGAGACCTGTCACTGTCTCACATAGTACATTGGAAATTGCTGATGTTACTATTTCACTATGATTTTTATAAGTAGTTCAGTAGTAATTCTATTGTAATGATCAGCAGTAGTTGATATTTTTAGAAGTAGTAAATAAATAATTGTTGATAATATTTTGCTATGATTATTGTTAGCAGTAAGTAGTTACAGTATTATGATCAGTAGTAGTTATTGTAGATATTAACCATATAATCAGTAGTTGTAGAATAGCATTTTTTTAAATTTTTTTATTACTATTATTTTATGACATCAAAATAGAGAAAATGTTCAGGTGACTTAGAATCTGCTGTTAACATTTCTGGTCTCTTCCTTCAGCTGAAAAAATCGTCTAAAATGGGATTAGAATGCAGCCTCCTCTGAGAATACTTTTTAATATGTTTTATGCTAATACAATTATATAAGTGGGTCATGGTCTACTTTTCATCAAGTTTCCTATTTTTATTCAGCGAATCTCTGGACTTAATTTTCATGTCATACTGACAGACCATGGACTTGAAATCAACCATTAATGTCTTTAAAGCCTACTCAAATATTTTCTGTATCAGCGCAGATGGCACCGTGTCTTGACACTCATAAGTGAGGAAATGGATCTTTCTGTTAGGACGAAACTTTCAACGTTTAAAGGAGGAACACTACTCTGTCTATTGTGCAAATACGTTTGATGTAATAGGAACATAATAGACAGTGTTAACATGTCTTTTTGTGTCTGCTGAAGTCTTTCATATCCATTCCATTATAAATGACTTCATTCTGAGTCAGCTATTGTGCGAAACTTACTGTAATTCTATTCTTTGTGATACTGTTCACCCTTAAATACGATTTTGTCTTTTTATTCTGACCAGCTCTAAAATGCGATGCTGATTAATTTCTTAATTTACCTTTATATCAGTCTCAACTTCATTTTTGTTCTTTATTCACAACTTCAAATCCACTGTAAAAGCCAGAAAGTAATACTGTCCTTCACCACTAGAGGGACCTTAGTTTACGTCATACTGTTTTCATATTTAATTTAACACCTTAAAGACCAGTCTTTTTTGGGCCTTAAATGTGTTGTCCAAGTTATATTTATTGATAACCTATCCTCAGGATAGGTCATCAATATCAGATCGGCGGGTGTCGACACCCGGCATCCCTGCCGATCAGCTGTTTGAAGAGAAGGAACGCGCCGTGCCAGAGCTGCCTCCTCTTCATTGTTTACCTACTCGCCGTTGCATCTGCAGTGGTGAGCAGGTGTAATTACACCCAAGCCGTTCCATTAATTTCAATGGGACAGATCGCTCCTATACAAGTGTACACTACAGAGCCGTCTCATTGAAATGAATGGGACGGATTGGGTGTAATTACACCTGCACACCACTGCAGATGAGAAGGCCAGCAGGTAAACAATAAAGAGGAGGCAGCACTGGCACGGCACGGGCCTTCTCTTCAAACAGCTGATCGGTGGGGGTGCCGGGTGTCGGATCCCCGCCGATCTGATATTGATGACCTATCCTGAGGATAGGTCATCAATAAATATAACTTGGACAACTCCTTTAAAGGGGTTTTTCCAAAAATAATAATCAACAGTTTTCAATCAAGCACCAGGACTGAATAATTTTGCAATTGCATCTAATTAAAAATGTATGGTAGCTACTGAGTTATTCAATTAAATCTATCTGTTTAGCTCCACCTGCTGTTTGCTTTTTTTCTAATTTCTCTGTCCGGCTCACTGTGATGGAAGCACATGCTCATTTCCATCGTTCAACTGCCACCAGCTGCAGCATATGAGACCTGGCTTCTGGGAAAGGACACGCCCACTGGGCTGCCAGCTTGAAGTCTAGCAATACAATTGGAGCAATGAATGGGGAGATCTCTGGATATATGTTAGGTACATAGCTGGTTCAAAATTTTTTAGAAAGAGGTTTTCATGTACTAGACTATGATTCTATTTTTTTTTTACATTAATCATGGGATAATCCCTTTAAGGACCAAGCACTTTTTTGTCACCTTCTAAGAAAAACCTTTTTTATTATTCCATCACTGTAGATATATTTTGTAACCGATTTAATCACCTCTGTGCACCTCAGCTCTATACATTTGCTGATGTGGCGGGCATCAGTGCCACTCCACGTGCCTCTCAAGCTGGATCTCCCAGTGTAAATAGATATTGATCGGTAAGGTGGCTCACCAACTGGTTACTATGGATACCTGGTGCTCTTACCCCAATATACTGGTTCACCCCACCAGAAAATAGTAACAATTGCAAATATTTGGTTACTTTGGGTAGGCACACAGAACTATGGTTTCATGTATCAAACAAATTTATTAATAAAATATTATAATGTTAAAAACCGTGCTCCCAGTGTCACTTATGTTCCAGTATATATACATTACATTTCATCTAGATTCATATACAACATATTTCATCATAGGTTGGATCTAGGTTCCAATTTGCGATTGCTCTTACACTGGATGTAGTTTAATTGTATCCAATATGACAGTATTACTGGACGCAGCTAAATTGTATCCAATATGGGGATATTACATCAAATGTGGAGGTATCGCAATATGGAGGTGTCGCGATCAGCTGATAACAATATAAAACCTTGGTTCATCAATAAGGTAATATAAAAACTTAAAACTTTACACCGTTTATGTTAGTGTGATTCAGCGGGTTATCCCCCATATATGTATCAGTACCATAGGTGATCCTCTGTACTGGTCTGTAGTTTGAAAGAGTCTTTCAGTTCCCGGTAAAGTTTTGTTTTTATCTCCTGTTGGTTTTCAGTTCACAGTTTTGTGTGTTTTCTTAGGGGGTACGCTGTATATTTATAGTGAGGTTTTAGTTTTTACTCACGGTCCCGGTGGTTGTTTGTTTGCGGTGTCTCGCATCCACGCTGAGCCTGTTGCCGGCTCTCCTCGTGTGGCGTCTCACGTGACTGAGTTCCGGTCACGTGATTTCAACTCCCTTTTCTCTTCTCAGTCCGCGGCCGCGGTGATTACTGCTTAGCAGAGTGGTCTTTTCCACTATATAGGTGGGAGTTATATATATTAAGTTCTCGAGTTGCCCGTGTTAGGGATCACAATTATTTAATCTACACGGGTCCTTTGCCTGTTAGATACCAAACGCGTTTCAAAGCCTTTCCCGGCTCCTTCCTCAGGCGTACCCCCTAAGAAAACACACAAAACTGTGAACTGAAAACCAACAGGAGATAAAAACAAAACTTTACCGGGAACTGAAAGACTCTTTCAAACTACAGACCGGTACAGAGGATCACCTATGGTACTGATACATATATGGGGGATAACCCGCTGAATCACACTAACATAAACGGTGTAAAGTTTTAAGTTGTTATCAGCTGATCGCGACACCTCCATATTGCGATACCTCCACATTTGATGTAATATCCCCATATTGGATACAATTTAGCTGCGTCCAGTAATACTGTCATATTGGATACAATTAAACTACATCCAGTGTAAGAGCAATCGCAAATTGGAACCTAGATCCAACCTATGATGAAATATGTTGTATATGAATCTAGATGAAATGTAATGTATATATACTGGAACATAAGTGACACTGGGAGCACGGTTTTTAACATTATAATATTTTATTAATAAATTTGTTTGATACATGAAACCATAGTTCTGTGTGCCTACCCAAACTAACCAAATATTTGCAATTGGATCTCCCAGTGTGTTGCAACTTGACTCTTTGTAGTGCCTTCCCTCAAGTTTTCAGAACTTAGTTTAGCTGTCTCCCTACCTCCCCCTGCATAGAATATAGCCCTCCACATACACAGCCTCAGTTTCCCATCCAGGGGTGAGAATTTAAAGTGGCCCTGGAAAATAAAATAAAAGTGGCCCCAAAAAAGACAGAAGGCAGGGCCAACATGAGTAGGCAGTTTAACTCAAGTATGCAGGGCCAGCACATAGAGGCCCCTCTATGGCAGCAATACCATAGTAATTTCAGCAAAATGGATCCCAGCACTCGCTCTTTATACTGGAGAGATCGGTGCACGTCAGTAAAAGCTTTGTTCAATGCTCCACCACATGAACTTTTCATCATATAGATACAATTCAGACAGCACTCCAGAGGATGATGATGCAAAGGTGTATTTATTAGGCTTTCAGCCGGACATATTGGCACACATAAGCAGGCAACTTTTCGGGCTATATATGAAGCCCTTCATCAGGCCATATGTAGATGCGATAACTGGCGCGTCCGGCGTGCAATACCATAGAGGAGCAATATATTATGCTTCACTTTTGTATTGTTATTGCAGCAGAACCAAATACAAAAGTGCAGCACAATATACTGCCCCAGCAGAACCAAATACAAAGGTGCAGCACAATATACTGCCCCAGCTGAACCAAATACAAAAGTGCAGTATAATATGGTGTGGTAGTTGGTTCTGCTGGGGTTGTATTTTGTTCTGCATTGTGGTATTTGGTTCTCCGGGGGTGGTACATTGTTCTGCCCTCGGGTATTTTGTTCTGTAGGACAATACATTTTGCTGCACTTTGGCATTTTCTTTCTGCTTGTCCGAGTAATATATTGTGCTACACTTTGGTATTTAGTATTGCAGAAGAACTAATTACCACAATGTAGCACAACATACTTCCCCTGTAGCACAAAATACACAACTCACAGAAAAAAGATGCACCAATGGATAAGCAACTGACAACCCTGGCTAATCCCTCACTCGGATGTTAAAAGCTGAGAGATTCGCCAATATTTCCAATCAGGAACATATCGGAGCCCCTTCAAGCACCACGTCACGGTATCTCAGCATGGCATGGAGTCCTACCACTAGACTACCTATGGTGTGTGAACAAGGTCTGAAAAGGTATTAAGCAGCTTACAGCCCCCTCCCACTCACCTGCACTGCAGGACCAACAATGCAATGGGGAACAAATGAGGCCGCAAGCTACACCTACAACAGACCATGTGACACCGGCTTCCAGGTGCAACAGAATGTTTACCAGCCATATGCAATGGCACATTCAATACATATAAAACAAGAATCACAGAAATAAACGTGGCCTAAATGGGTGGGACTGCTCCAAACCCCAAACACTGTGGCGTGTTTCTAACTGGGGGCAGTTCCTCCGCATGTGGTTCGCAGCGAACGGCTATCCCCAGCAAAAATTGCATACAATGGAGGATACCGGCGCGAACCACAAGCACCACACAAACATCCTACACAAAATAAAACATGTGCGGATGAAAATATATAAACACATAACTCACAGAAAAAAGATGCACCAATGGATAAGCAACTGACAACACTGGCTAATCCCTCACTCGGATGTTAAAAGCTGAGAGATTCGCCAATATTTCCAATCAGGAACATATCGGAGCCCCTTCAAGCACCACGTCACGGTATCTCAGCATGGCATGGAGTCCTACCACTAGACTACCTATGGTGTGTGAACAAGGTCTGAAAAGGTATTAAGCAGCCTACAGCCCCTCCCACTCACCTGCACTGCAGGACCAACAATGCAATGGGGAACAAATGAGGCCGCAAGCTACACCTACAACAGACCATGTGACACCGGCTTCCAGGTGCAACAGAATGTTTACCAGCCATATGCAATGGCACATTCAATACATATAAAACAAGAATCACAGAAATAAACGTGGCCTAAATGGGTGGGACTGCTCCAAACCCCAAACACTGTGGCGTGTTTCTAACTGGGGGGGGCAGTTCCTCCGCATGTGGTTCGCAGCGAACGGCTATCCCCAGCAAAAATTGCATACAATGGAGGATACCGGCAGCGAACCACAAGCACCACACAAACATCCTACACAAAATAAAACATGTGCGGATGAAAATATATAAACACATAACTCACAGAAAAAAGATGCACCACATGGATAAGCAACTGACAACACTGGCTAATCCCTCACTCGGATGTTAAAAGCTGAGAGATTCGCCAATATTTCCAATCAGGAACATATCGGAGCCCCTTCAAGCACCACGTCACGGTATCTCAGCATGGCGTCCTACCACTAGACTACCTATGGTGTGTGAACAAGGTCTGAAAAGGTATTAAGCAGCCTACAGCCCCCTCCCACTCACCTGCACTGCAGGACCAACAATGCAATGGGGAACAAATGAGGCCGCAAGCTACACCTTCAACAGACCATGTGACACCGGCTTCCAGGTGCAACAGAATGTTTACCAGCCATATGCAATGGCACATTCAATACATATAAAACAAGAATCACAGAAATAAACGTGGCCTAAATGGGTGGGACTGCTCCAAACCCCAAACACTGTGGCGTGTTTCTAACTGGGGGGGCAGTTCCTCCGCATGTGGTTCGCAGCGAACGGCTATCCCCAGCAAAAATTGCATACAATGGAGGATACCGGCGTGAACCACAAGCACCACACAAACATCCTACACAAAATAAAACATGTGCGGATGAAAATATATAAACACATAACTCACAGAAAAAAGATGCAACAGTGGATAAGCAACTGACAACACTGGCTAATCCCTCACTTGGTTGTTAAAAGCTGAGAGATTCGCCAATATTTCCAATCAGGAACATTTCGGAGCCCCTTCAAGAACCACGTCACGGTATCTCAGCATGGCATGGAGTCCTACCACTAGACTACCTATGGTGTGTGAACAAGGTCTGAAAAGGTATTAAGCAGCCTACAGCCCCCTCCCACTCACCTGCACTGCAGGACCAACAATGCAATGGGGAACAAATGAGGCCGCAAGCTACACCTACAACAGACCATGTGACACCGGCTTCCAGGTGCAACAGAATGTTTATCAGCCATATGCAATGGCACATTCAATACATATAAAACAAGAATCACAGAAATAAATGTGGCCTAAATGGGTGGGACTGCTCCAAACCCCAAACACTGTGGCATGTAGCACAAAATACCTCTCAAGAAGCTGCCTCTCTGTGGTGGCCAGCACCAGCTGCCCTATTCTGACCTCTTCCTCGTCTTCTACTTGTCTTTAATTACAATATGGAGGAGGGGGTTAAGGAGGTGAGATGCAGGCTCCAGCTGTGAGCAACCCTACCAACAGCATATTGCATACTGCCTGTTCATACAGCAGTACACGGCACTACATATCTCTTACCACTACATACCTCTTACCTCCAGTGGTGTCCCAGTGGTGTCTTTTTCCTCATCTCCTTTCTATGAAGCCTGCCATGATGACTTCTTTCAGCCACATCTCGGAGTTCGCCACACAGACATCTTAGATTTCTCACTTTTCCATCATCCGTTTTGCCTTCTCAAATCAAACTCCCCATTCTGGTGTCTCAACTGTGTTAACCTGCTGCGACTCCCATGTATGTATCTTGACAGCGTCTTGCGGGGGGCTTTTGTGGCCCATTGGGCATCTGCATCCTGGGAAAGCTACACAGCAAGAAAGATAGGCAGCTCCACACCAGTAATCAACGGATTCCTAAGAACATGAACAAAAGTAAAAATAACTGTTTCTTGGGCAGGATCTTAAAACCTTTATTAAAAAAAATAAAAATAAAATTGACAATAGGCTGATTCTATAATGGCCACACACTATAATGACCACTGGGGCCCCCACACACTATATAATGCCCTCTGTGACCCCTCCCACGCACTATAATGCTCCATTGTGGTGCCCACACTATATAATTCCCCCTGTGGCCCCACACACATACTAAAATGCCCTATTGGGGCCCCACACACAGTATATTGTCCCCTTGTGTCCCCCACACAGGGTATTATAGCACCCTGTGGCCCCCACACAGTATAATGTCCCCCCGTGGAACCCAATAGTGTGCAATGTCGCAGCCCTTTAAAAATCTAATCCCGCTTGGTCTCCGCCATTTCATTGTTTTAGGGAGAGTTTTTAGACACCATAGGGTGAGCATAGGGAGAGCATAGGGAGACTGCGGGGACAGTGCAGGCTCTGCAATCTGAAGCTGAAGGGATCCATATGAAACAGCCCACTTAAATCCCTGTGTAGGGCACAGAGCTATCTAATTGAACAGTGTACCCCTTGTTTAATATGTAAGCAATTTATTAGGCCTTGATTTTCAAATTGGGGTGAATAATCTGTCTAGTTCTACTATTATTGGGGTGTCCACCTTGTTAAATAGATAAGCAATTTTATTAGAAAAATTGTTGAAGAGTCTGAATCAACTAATTTGCTCATTTCTAGCCACCACACACACTATGATGCCCCATGTGGCCCCCAACACACACTATAATGCCCCCTGTGGCCCATTTACTAATTAATGCCTTCTGTGGCCCCTCCCAGATACTATAATGCTTAATTGTGGCACGAACACACAATATAACGTCCCCTGTGGCCCCACAAACACTATAATGGCCCATTGTGGCCCTACACATGGTTTTATGCTCTCCTTTGGCCCCACTTAGTATAATGACCCCCTGTGGCCCCCCCCCCCAATTATAAAACAAACCCCCAGTTCCCCCATACTGTATAATGATTTCCAATGGCCTCCTATACAGTATAATGACCTCTGTGTGCCCCTATATAGTATAATGACCCTCAGTGCGCCCATACAGTATAATTAACCCCTAGTGGCTCCTCATACAATATAATAACCCCTAGTGTCCCATCATACATTATAACAACCCTCAGTGGCCCTCCATACAGTATAATGACTCCTAGTGGCCTCATCACATACCTTTCATTGCTGGAACACTGGAGAGCTGGCTGTCCTTTCCCTCACTGACAGCACTCATCCAGCCACACTATTTTTCTCCTCCAGGCCCAGGGCAGCCATGGTGCACACATCATGATGTCACCACTGCGCTGGGCCTGGAGGAGATTGGGGGGCTGAGTGTGCTTCCAGCTTCCCGGTACTCTAGCAATAAGAGACTAGGCCTAGTTCTCATCAGCGTACACAAACATGTCCTCCCTCTAGGTCTGCTCAGCAATGACTCTCTAACAAGGGGGCGGGACCAGCTACCACCCCTGCAACTGCACTAAGACTGCTAGTTTTGATTATTTGATGTCTATACACACCCATTTGGGATAAGAGAATGTTTTTACTATTTAAGTGCTTTGGCAGTAACTTACAAAATTAACTTTTTAGCAGTGATCCTCCACAATATTAAATCTTTAGCAGTGATCCACTGATTCCCCACTGGGGAAATGACGGAAAACATAGTTCTCAATTAAATCAATCAATTATCTGGGTGAAATATGCGGGTCTTCAACAAAGGAAGATGTTCTTAGTTGCTGCTATACAGTAAAGACAGGGAAATCATCCCTATTAATACAGAATTCCACAATAGGTTATTTATTTAAAAATGGGTATAAGGTAAAAAGAATTTTGTACAACGCTAATAATACTAATTACAAGTCCATATGTTCCTAAGACTACATATGGATGAGCGATTGTAAAAATGACCATATCTATACAAGATGTGTAGATATGAATGCTCTCAAGGCGCAGAGGTAAGCGCAGTATCATCCCAGTGTGGCCTCCTCTAATTGTAGACATGCATGTTGGGATAAATTAGTAAAAGACCAATTTGCATTTCTGCTTAAATTGTGTTTTCTAAATGACCTCCTTTATTCCCTGTACTACTTACTACTGCTACTTCATCAAACCACCGCACAAAGTGTGTTATAACTTTATAATTTAGCAGGTTGTAAGAGTAATTCAAAGACTATGATTTGTATATGTACTGAGCGAACAACAAAGATATCAACATCTGTAGCCTCATTAGAAGTCTTAAAACAGGACATGTCCACTCTCCTGACGTGTGTGTTTTAGTGAATATTTGCATCCTCCATGAAATAATAGATTTTGGAACATTTTGTAGAGCTCTGCATTATGCAGTCTATCTGTTATTCCTTCTGGAAATGTATGAATACATTTATAACTGGGTGTTATCATTTTTCTTGTCAAAGGGGTGTCTCTAGAAACTCTGATACTCTCCAATCAGTGCTGACAGTGTTAGGGCTATTTCACGCGAACGAGTCAATTGCGAGATTCACACATGTGTGAGCGTGATCCTCCATTCTGGACTTGCAGGAGCGCAAGTCATTATCATGATTTATAATTAGGGTTGAGCGAACCCGAACTGTATAGTTCGGATTCGTACCGAATTTTGGGGTGTTTGTGACACGGACCTGAACCCGAACATTTACGTAAAAGTTCGGGTTCGGGTTCAGAGATTTCTATGGCGCATTTTGAAAACCTGCAAAGAAGCCAATCAACAAGCGTCATACTACTTGCCCCATAAGGCCATCACAGCCATGCCTACTATTGGCATGGCTGTGATTGGCCAAGTGCAGCATGTGACCCAGTCTATATATAAGCTGGAGTCACATAGCGCCGCAGGTCACTCTGCTCTGATTAGTGTAGGGATAGGATACAGCTGCTGTAAAGGCAAGATTAGGCAGGGAAAACTCAGCAAAAAAACCTAATGAAGTGATCGATCTATAGCTGTGAATCATTCAACTTCTGCTAGTTAATTGCTCACTGGTTTTTAGGCTGCCCAGAGCGTTTTTCTGCGGACATTATGTGACTTGTGGTGCACCAGAACAAGCTGCCACCAATTCCATCAATCCATCAATAGTAGGGTTATTTTTGCTATATCCTACATTAGGGGCTTGGCTGTGCTTATTGTCACCCCTAGAAACTCAGAAACTCAGGATAGAAATTTTTATATTTTATTGAGGGGTGAAATTCAATTGCCAAAATAGCAATCCCCTAAATCTGGTGTTCCAGCTGTGACTAACCAAGTGTAATACTGTCTGCTGTCTGTCAAAGGAGAGATATTTTTCTGGGGTGAAATTCAATTGCCAAAATAGCAATACCGTAAATCTGTGATTTCAGCTGTGGCCGGCACAGTTTAATGGTGTCAGGCAAAGGATATTTTTTTTTTCTGGGGTGAAATTCAATTGCCAAAATAGCAATACCGTAAATCTGGTGTTCCAGCTGTGGCTGTCCAAGTTTATTAGTGTCTGGCAAAGGATAGATTTTTTTCTGGGGTGAAATTCAATTGCCAAAATAGCAATCCCCTAAATCTGGTGTTCCAGCTGTGGCTGGCCAAGTGTACTAGTGTCCGGCAAAGGATAAATTTTGTTCTGGGGTGAAATTCAATTGCCAAAATAGCAATCCCCTAAATCTGGTGTTCCAGCTGTGGCTGGCAAAATTTAATAGTGTCTGGCAAAGGATAGATTTTTTTCTGGGGTGAAATTCAATTGCCAAAATAGCAATACCGTAAATCTGGTGTTCTAGCTGTGGCTGGCCAAGTTAATAGTGTCCGGCAAAGGATATATTTTGTTCTGGGGTGAAATTCAATTGCCAAATTAGCATTCCCCTAAATCTGATGTTCCTGCTGTGGCTGGCCAAGTTTACTAGTGTCCGGCAAAGGATATATTTTGTTCTGGGGTGAAATTCATTTGCCAAAATAGCAATACCGTAAATCAGTGGTTTCAGCTGTTGCTGGCCAAGTGTAAATCTGTCCGTAAAAGGGTATATTACACTCAGTGTGTTAGCATCTAAATACAAGGCTGATAAATAAATCCTCTATATTTGCACACGCTACCGTGCATCTCCAAGTGTATTTCTTTCCGTAAAAGGGGAAATTGCACTAAGTGTTAAAATACTAGTGCTGAAAGCATAATCCTCTAAATTTGCACACACTATTGTGCATCTTATAGTGTATTTCTGTCCGTGAAAGGGTATATTACACTCAAGGTGTAAATACAAGTGCTGATAGGTAGTGTTGAGCGAACAGTTCGAGCATAGTTTGGGTTCGTACCGAATTTTGGGGTGTTCGTAACAAGGACCGGGACCCGAACATTTTCAAAAAAGTTCAGGTTCGTGTCCGTTGTTCGGTGATTTCTTCCCGCTTTCTGAAGGGCTGCACAGCAGCCAATCAGCTAGCGTTTTACTTTTTGCCCTAAGATGCCATCACAGCCATGACTACTAATGGCATGGCTGTGATTGGCCAAGTGCAGCATGTGACCCAGCCTCTATTTAAGCTGGAGTCACGTAGCGCCGCACGTCACACTGCTCTGATTAGTGTAGGGAGAGGACGCAGCTTCTGTGAGGGCGAGATTAGGCAGGGAAAAGTCAGCAACAGCACCTAATGAACGGATCGATCTACAGCTGTGAATGATTGAACTTCTGCTAGTTACTTGCTCACTGGTTTTTAGGCTGCACAGAGCGTTTTTCTGTCACTTATTTTCTAGGGTGATCGGCGGCCATTTTGTGACTTGTGGTGCACCAGAACAAGCTGCCAGCAAGTCCATCAATCCATCAATACTAGTTTTATTTTGCTATATCCTACATCAGGGGCTTGGCTGTGCTAATTGTCACCCCTAGAAACTCAGGATAGCAATTTCGATATTTTATTAAGGGGTTAAATACAATTGCCCAAATACCAATCCCCTAAATCTGGTGTTCCAGCTTTGGCTAGCCAAGTATAATACTGTCTGATGTCTGGCAAAGGATAGATTATTTTATGTGGTGAAATTCAATTGCCAAAATAGCAATACCATAAATCAGTGGTTTCAGCTGTGGCTGGCAAAGTATAATAGTGTCCGCCAAAACATATATTTTGTTCTGGGGTGAAATTCAATTGCCAAAATAGCAATACCATAAATCTGGTGTTCTAGCTGTGGCTGGCCAAGTTAATAGTGTCCGGCAAAGGATATATTTTGTTCTGGGGTGAAATTCAATTGCCAAATTAGCATTCCCCTAAATCTGATGTTCCTGCTGTGGCTGGCCAAGTTTACTAGTGTCCGGCAAAGGATATATTTTGTTCTGGGGTGAAATTCATTTGCCAAAATAGCAATACCGTAAATCAGTGGTTTCAGCTGTTGCTGGCCAAGTGTAAATCTGTCCGTAAAAGGGTATATTACACTCAGTGTGTTAGCATCTAAATACAAGGATGATAAATAAATCCTCTATATTTGCACACGCTACTGTGCATCTCCAAGTGTATTTCTTTCCGTAAAAGGGGAAATTGCACTAAGTGTTAAAATACTAGTGCTGAAAGCATAATCCTCTAAATTTGCACACACTATTGTGCATCTTATAGTGTATTTCTGTCCGTGAAAGGGTATATTACACTCAAGGTGTAAATACAAGTGCTGATAGGTAGTGTTGAGCGAACAGTTCGAGCATAGTTTGGGTTCGTACCGAATTTTGGGGTGTTCGTAACAAGGACCGGGACCCGAACATTTTCAAAAAAGTTCAGGTTCGTGTCCGTTGTTCGGTGATTTCTTCCCGCTTTCTGAAGGGCTGCACAGCAGCCAATCAGCTAGCGTTTTACTTTTTGCCCTAAGAAGCCATCACAGCCATGACTACTAATGGCATGGCTGTGATTGGCCAAGTGCAGCATGTGACCCAGCCTCTATTTAAGCTGGAGTCACGTAGCGCCGCACGTCACACTGCTCTGATTAGTGTAGGGAGAGGGCGCAGCTTCTGTGAGGGCGAGATTAGGCAGGGAAAAGTCAGCAACAGCACCGAATGAACTGATCGATCTACAGCTGTGAATGATTCAACTTCTACTAGTTAATTGCTCACTGTTTTTTAGGCTGCACAGAGCGTTTTGCGGACAAGTGCGGATGCAGTGCGATTTTCCCGCATGGTTGCTTAGTAACAGGACCAGATCTTGATTATTTTCCCTTATAACATGGTTATAAGGGGAAATAATAGCATTCTTAATAAAGTATGCATAGTAAAATGAAGAGGAAGGGGTTAAAAATAATAAGTTACCTTACCTTAGCCACTTGATCGCGTAGTTGTGATCTGTCTTCTCTTTTCCAGCTTCAGCTAACAACTAAAGGACCTGTGATGACGTCACATCACATGGTCCAATCACATGGTCCATCTTACCATGGTGATGGACCATGTGATTGGACCATGTGATGTGACGTCATCACAGGTCCTTCAGTTGTTAGCTGATGCTGGAAAAGAGAAGACAGATCGCAACTACGCGATCAAGTGGCTAAGGTAAGTTAACTTTTATTATTTTTAACCCCTTCCTCTTCATTTTACTATGCATTCTTTATTAAGAATGCTATTATTTTCCCTTATAATCATGTTATAAGGGAAAATAATAAATTCTCCAGAATACTCTACCCGAAACCGGACTTCAGTGATGAAAGTGATGAAATTACCTAACATGGCAATTTTTCTCACGCGCATGCAAAACGCATTACAAACGTTTGCACCCGCGCTGGAAAATCGCGCATATTCCCGCAACGCACCAGCCTCTTATCCGGGCGTCAAACATGACGCCCGTGTGAAAGAGGCCTTAATCTGTCCGCAAAAGGGTATATTACACTCAAGGTGTATATACAAGTGCTGAGAGGGTCATCCTCAATAACTTCACACGCTACCGTGCATCTCCCATTGTATTTCTGTCCATTAAAGGGTATATTACACAAAGTGTTAAAATACAATTGCTGAAGGCATAATCCTACATATTTTTTCACACGCTACTGTGCATCTCCAAGTGTAAATCTGTCCATAAAAGGATACCTTTCACCCAGGGCCTAAATACTATCCCTAAAAAAGATATTCCCCTAAATCAGTGGTTACTGCTGTGCCTGGATTAGTGCAATACGCTACATAGATAAAAACTGTTAGGTGCCTGTAAAAAATGTCCTGCATTTGAAGTCAATACCTTTTTATTCTTATCGTGGTGCTTGGTGAACGGTAACAATGAGGAAAACATCTAGTAAGGGACGCGGACGCGGTGGTGGTGGTGTTAGTGGACCCTCTGGTGCTGGGAGAGGACGTGGCCATTCTGCCACAGCCACACGTCCTAGTGAACCAACTACCTCAGGTTCCAGTACCTGCCAGAATTTACAGCGATATTTGGTGGGGCCCAAAGCCGTTCTAAGGATGGTAAGACCTGAGCAGGTACAGGCGCTAGTCAATTGGGTGGAAGACAGTGGATCCAGCACTTTCACAATATAATCTCACACCCAGTCTTCTGCAGAAAGAGCACTGGTGGCGCCTGAAAACCAAGCCCTTCAGTCTGTCACATCAACCCCATGCATATAAGGGAAACTGTCTGAGCTTCAAGTTATGCAGCAGTCTGTTATGCTGTTTGAAGACTCTGCTGGCAGGGTTTCCCAAGGGAATCCACCTAGCCCTTCTTCAGTGGTGGAAGACATAGAATGCACTGATGCACAACCACTGATGTTTCCTGATGATGAGGACATGGGAATACCACCTCATCGGAGTCTGCACGTCTCTAATGATTACGAAACACAGGTGCCAACTGCTGCGTCTTTCTGCAGTGTGCAGACCGAACAGGATGTCAGGGAGGAAGACTGTGTGGAAGACGATGCAGGGGACAATGAGGTCCTAGACCCCATATGGAATAAAGGTCGTGCCACTGACTTTCATAGTTCAGAGGAAGAGGCAGTGGTGAGACCGAACCAACAGCGTAGCAAAAGAGGGAGCAGAGGGCAAAAGCAAGACCCGAGGCATTAACGTTATGAACCTTAGCACAACCTGCATGACCAGGCATCTAAATGCAAAGCATGAACTGCAGTGGAATAAACACCTTAAAAGCAAGGAACTCACTCAGGCTCCCCCTGCTCCCTGTTCTGCTGCTGCCTCGGCCTCTTCCTCCACCTCAGGAAGAATGTTGGCACCTGCCGGCCACCAAACAGAGGATGTGCCACCGACACCACCACCTGCGTCACCAAGCATCTCCACCGTGTCACACGGCAGCGTTCAGCTCTCCATCTCACAAACCTTGGAGAGAAAGCGTAAATTCCCACCTAGCCACCCTCGAGCCCTGGGCCTGAATGCCAGCATTTCTAAACTCTTAGCCTTTGAAATGCTGTTATTCAGGCTGGTGGACACAGACAGCTTCAAACAGCTGATGGCCATGGCTGTCCCACAGTATGTTGTTCCCAGCCGCAACTACCTCTCCAAGACAGCCGTGCCTTCCCTGCACAACCAAGTATCTAATAAAATCAAGTGTGCACTGTGCAACGCCATCTGTGGCAAGGTCCACCTAACCACAGAAACGTGGACCAGTAAGCACGGCCAGGGACGCTATATCTCCCTGCACACTGTGTAAATGTAGTGACGGCTGGGCACCAGGCGGAGCGTTCCTTGGTGCACGTCCTTACGCCACCAAGCATAGCAGGGCATCATTCTTTGCCTCCTGTAGCCTTCTCCTCCTACTCGGCTTCCTCCCCCTCTGCTTCCACCAGCTCATCCAGTCATCCACACACCTTCACCACCAACTTCAGCACAGCCCGGGGTAAACGTCAGCAGGCCATTCTAAAACTCATATGTTTGGGAGACAGGCCCCACACCGCGCAGGAGTTGTGGTGGGGTATTGAACAACAGACCGACGAGTGGTTTCTGCCGGTGGGCCTAAAGCCCGACCTGGTGGTGTGCGATAATGGGCGAAATCTCATCTCAGCTCTGGGACTAGCCGTTTTGACGCACATCCCTTGCCTGGCGCATGTGCTGAATTTGGTGGTGCAGAAGTTCATTCACAACTACCCCGACATGTCAGAGATGCTGCATAAAGTGTGGGCCATCTGTGCGCGCTTCCGGCGTTCACATCCTGCCTCTGCTCGCCTGTCTGCGCTACAGCATAATTTCGGCCTTCCCGCTTACCGCCTCATATGCGACGTGCCCACCAGGTGGAACTCCACCTTGCACATGCTGGAGAGACTGTGAGAGCAGCAGCAGGCCATAGTGGAGTTTCAGTTGCAGAACGCACGTGTCAGTCGCACTGCAGAACAGCACCACTTCACCACCAATGATTAGGCCTCCATGCGAGACCTGTGTGCCCTGTTGTGCTGTTTTGAGTACTCCACCAACATGGCCACTGGCGATGACACCGTTTTCAGCGTTACAATACCACTTCTATGTCTACTTGAGAAAGCGCTTAGGGCGATGATGGAAGAGGAGGTGGCCCAGGAGGAGGAAGAGGAGGATGAGGGGTCATTTTTAGCACTTTCAGGCCAGTCTATTAGAAGTGGCTCAGAGGGAGTTTTTTTGCAGCAGCAGAGGCCAGGTACAAATGTGGCCAGCCAGGGCCCACTACTGGAGGACGAGGAGGATGAGGAGGAGGTGGAGGAGGATGAGGATGAAGCAGGTTCACAGCTGGGTGGCACCCGACACAGCTCAGGCCCATCCCTGGTGCAAGGCTGGGGGGATACGGAGGATGATGAAGATACGCCTCCCACAGAGGACAGCTTGTCCTTACCTCTGGGGAGCCTGGCACACATGAGCGACTACATGCTGCAGTGCCTGCGCAACGACAGCAGAGTTGTCCACATTTTAACGAGTGCGGACTACTGGGTTGCCACCCTGCTGGATCCCTGGTACAAATCCAATGCCTGGCCCACCTTACTTCCTGCACTGGAGAGTGATAGGAAGATGCGCTGGTAGACGTGCTCCTGAGAGCATTCCCAAATGTCACAGGGGAACAGGTGGAAGCCCAAGGCGAAGGCAGAGGAGGAGCAAGAGGTCGCCAACGTAGCTGTGTCACGGCCAGCTCCTCTGAGGGCAGGGTTAGCATGGCAGAAATGTGGAAAAGTTTTGTCTCCACGCCACAGCTAACTGCACCGCCATCTGATACGGAACGTGTTAGCAGGAGGTAGCATTTCACTAACATGGTTGAACAGTACGTCTGCACACCCCTCCACGTACTGACTGATGGTTCGGCCCCATTCAACTTCTGGGTCTCCAAATTGTCCACGTGGCCAGAGTTAGCATTTTATGCCTTGGAGGTGCTGGCCTGCCCGGCAGCCAGCGTTTTGTCTGAGCGTGTATTCAGCACGGAAGGGGGGGCGTCATTACTGACAAACCCAGCCGTCGGTCTACAGCCAACGTGGACAAGCTGACGTTCATAAAAATGAACCAGGCATGGATCCCACAGGACCTGTCCCTAACCTCGTACAGAATAGACATTTATAACTGCCTCCCCCTCGACCATGTATTCTTGTACTCCGGGGCACTTTTTTATTGAATCCTCATTTTTTTAACTTTACCATGATCTTGCGGTGCAAACCAAAGTTGAATGAACCTGTCCTCAATCTGGGTGCCGGGGCCTAAATAACTGAAAGTGGCCTGTTGCAATGGTGGTTGATATGATGCATGATTTCTTGCTGTGGGACCTTTCTCCTCTGTCTTGGTGCTGGGGCCTAAATAACTGAAAGTGGCCTTCTCCAGTGGTGGGTGATATGACTCATGATTCCTTGCTTTGGGACCTCTCTCCTCTGTCTGGGTGCTGGGGCCTAAATAACTGAAAGTGGCCCTCTCCAGTGGTGAGTGATATGACGCATGATTCCTTGCTGTGGGACCTCTCTCCTCTGTCTTGGTGCTGGGGCCTAAATATCTAAAAGTAGCCTTCTCCATTGGTAGGTGATATGACGCATGATTTTCTGCTGTGGGACCTCTCTCCTCTGTCTTGGTGCTGGGGCCTAAATAACTGAAAGTGGCCTTCTCCAGTGGTGGGTGAGATGACACCTTATTTCTTGATGTGGGACCTCTCTCCTCTGTCTGGGTGCTGGGGCCTAAATAACTGAAAGTGGCCTTCTCCAGTGGTTGGTGATATGACGCATGATTTTCTGCTATTGGACCTCTCTCCAATTGATATTGGTTAATTCTTATTTATTTTATTTTATTTTAATTCATTTCCCTATCCACATTTGTTTGCAGGGCATTTACCTTCATTTTGCTGCCTTTTGCAGCCCTCTAGCCCTTTCCTGGACTATTTTACAGCCTTTTTAGTGCCCAAAAGTTCGGGTCTCCATTGACTTCAATGGGGTTCAGGTTCGGGATGAAGTTCAGGTCGAGTTCGTATCCCGAACCCGAACATTTTCGGGAAGTTCAACGAACTTCTCGAACCCGAACATCCAGGTGTTAACTCAACTCTACTGATAGGGTCATCCTCAATAACTGCACATGCTAACGTGCATCTCCAAGTGTATTTCTGTCCGTAAAATGGTATATTACGCTAAGTGTTAAATTACAAGTGCTGAAAGCATAATCCTCTACATTTGCACACACTATTGTGCATCTCCAAGTGTATTTCTTTCCGTAAAAAGGTATTTTACACTAAGTGTTAAAATACAAGTGCTGAAAGCATAATCCTCTACATTTGCACACACTATTGTGCATCTCCAAGTTGCTTGCTGTCTTGGTGGGAGACATTAAACTCTTTTTACTTTCAAATGACCTCTCCTCTGTCTGGGTGTCAGGGGCCTACATAAATGATAATGGACTGTTCCATTGCAGGTTGACCTGAGGCCTGTGTTGCTGTTACGGTACCACTCTCTTCTTTGTGGGTGCCATGGCCCTGAGTCTGTGAATGAGGCCTGTGGCTCTGCAGGCAGACATTAATCCTTTTTGGCTGTGATGAGAACATAAACTCCCATAGCATTCCCACCTGATGCCACCCCAACCTCCTATTCCACCTCCTCCAAGTTGCCAATTGATATTTGTTAATTTTTTTTTAATTAATTTCCCTATCCACATTTATTTGCAGGGAATTTACCTACATTTTGCTGCCTTTTGCAGCCCTCTAGCCCTTTCCTGGGCTATTTTACAGCCTTTTTAGTGCCCAAAAGTTCGGGTCCTTATTGACTTCAATGGCGTTCGGGGTGAAGTTCAGGTCGATTTCAGATACCGAACCCGAACATTTTCGTGAAGTTCGTCCGAACTTCTCGAACCCGAACATCCAGGTGTTTGCTCAACTCTATTTATAATCCTATATTCATCTGCTTGACCTTACTTCTACAGGACAGGGTTGCCAACTGTCCAGAAATTTCTTGTCAATTTGTAAAAATTGACGACAATTTTCCTGTGTCTGTAAAAAAATTGATGTGTCTGTGATTTTTTTTTATGGTGGTGGTTCTTGACTAGATTATTTTGGTAGTAATTATTATTGTTTTACAGCTCACAGTAAATGCTGGTAATGAGGTATTATCAGTAGAGATGAGCGAACTTTAAAAAATAGTTCGGCGTTCGAGTTGTGGTAATCGCCGCATCCCGTTATGGATTCCACTCCCGCGGCTATCCCTGCATATGGAATCCATAAAAGGCGGCTTCCACGAACCCGAACTGTTGAAAAGTCAAGGACCTGGGGTGACGTCCCCGTCATGTGATCAGTGCAGGGGGCGTGGCTCAGCACGGGATCAAATCCAGTGCTGAGCCACGCCCCCTGCACTAATTACATGACGGTGACGTCACCCCAGGTCCTTCGACTTTTCAACAGTTCGGGTTCGTGGAAACCGCCCCTTATGGATTCCATATGTCGTGATAGTCTGCGGTAGTGGAATCCATAACGGGATGCGGCGATTACCACAACCCAAACGCCGAACTATTTTTTAAAGTTCACTCATCTCTAATTATCAGTTATAGACATGAACAGTTTCGGAATTGTGTGCCTAGGGCCCACCAGTAAAATTTATTTTGGGGGCCCACCGTATGGATACATTCAAATATTACCAGCAGCAAGATGCTACCAGATGATTGATTGTAGGGGTTCCTGCAGCAACTCTGAGAAGGTAGGTCCTGGGGAAAGAGGATACTGACTAGCTTTCCTCTATACCTAGAAGTCATCTCAGCTCTGATCATGTCTATAATAATAAACTGGGGAGTTTATTTAATAATCTATCACTCTATCAACATAGGCTGGTTGAGGTGCTGTACATTGTATTTATGTATGTACTGTATGTAGTGTAGTAAGTCTACTGTGTTATGTGTTACTTGTGCAGGGGGTGGGAGACTAGGGGCCCACCTTGCTCAGGGGCCCACCGACGGATTCACCTGTGCCCCTGTGGGCCAGTCCGAGCCTGGATATGTATTACTAATAATTTTTATCATTCATTATGGTTTTTCAATTTGTCCGTAAAAAAGGTTAGCTGTACAATGTGCATTCCGTTTCCGTATGTCCGTTTTTCCGTTCCACAAAAAAATAGAGCATGTCCTATTTTTTTCTAGTTTGCGGACAAGGATAGGCATTATTACAATGGATCCACAAAAATAACGGAGCTGCTAAAAAACGGATGCCATACAGAACGTCATCCTTTTTTTTTTTTTGGGATCCGCAATTTGCGGACTGCAAAACACATACAGTCGTGTGCATGTGCTCCTGCAAGTCCAGAACAGAGGATCACACACAGATCGTGTTTTTAACAGCCCTTAGATAAGTATGGTCACTCCCTATTTATAAAGGGAATGGCAGCATCCTGTCTCATGCAGCCTCATGTCACCACTCTTGACATGTCTGTTTTATTAAATAATTGTATTCCATATTAAATGACCATTCTGGAGCATCTATTCTAATGACCCTATGTCAGGGATCAGCAACCTCCAGCGCTCCAGCTGTTCTGAAAGTACAACTCCCAGAATCCTCTTTACATTTCTATGGAAGTTACAAGAACAGCCAAGTAAGTGTGCATGCGGGGAGTTGCAGGAGCTGGAGTGCCAAGGATTGCTGATCTCTCCCCTATGTTGTGCCATTCCTCAGATTATTCTTACTATGAGGTTATGAATTGATACTCAACTGAGTGTTGCCAGTCTGGGGTGTGGGTCTGCACAGTCTGTGCTGCCATTTTTAGACTGAGCAGGGGAACACCCTCAACTGGTAACACCCAGATTTACATTTATAAACCTCTAGTAGGATTAATAGAGTAATAGCACAACATGGTTATAAAAAAAAAAGAATTCTCCATTGGGGAATGTAAGTGGCTACTAAGACAGACATGCCAGGAGAGGTGAAAGCTCCAGTGGATTATTTCAAAAGGTGACAATTACAAATGACAGTCTGAACAGTGCCCATATATAAACTGTTACCCTGCTTTTCACAGGACCTGTGTGCAATAAATATATCTGCTGTTCCCTCCATCCCACCACTTTGTGTATGCAATGATTATTTCCTTTAGTTGCTGTATGTCTTCTTCTGCAAATAATTGTTGCATGAACCAAATAAAAAGGGCATAAATTATAAGGTGAATCTATTTTAAGTCATTGAATAGCTCAATAATACGGGCTGTATATTGAACGTTTCAGTCCCATTTAGTCATTATAATGCATAAAACTCCATTAGAATAGACACAACTCCACAATTGTCTCTCAGCAGGATCATCTCAGTGCATCATAGTCTCGTGCTGAGCAAGGGCACTGTATGTGTGATTCTCTCGCCTCCTCTTTTCGTACTTTTATCGTTTCTGACAGATTAATCTGTCATTTTAATCTGAACACTAAGAGGTTTAGATCCTTGCTCTATATAATGACTGAAGATGATTCCCCAGGCTCCTAGTAGAATTCCTTTCATATTTCATGTACACCAAGAAACAAAGATCCTCCTGGAGATCTATTTCCCAGATATTGGACATGGGGTATCGCAATGGACAATTGCCAAGTTCCAATGTAAATCTACTCACATGATCTGGATTTCACTGACAGGTAGAATACGGTACATTAAATATGGTGTGCTGTTTATTTTAGAAACCATCCTAGGGTGGCCATAATGGAGGCACACTCCTCCTAACTGTATAGACAGTAACGCAGGATGTGTGTGCTTTATGGCAGCTGTAATGAATGGGTAATGAAGGGTGTTAAAGGATACAAAAGAGTCAATAGACTAATACAGTCTCCAGGAAGTGACAGACTCTCCCTCACATGGTGTATATTGTTTCTTATTAGGATACTATCTTAACATCTTTCTAGTGTTTTATGCTGTTTTGCATTGTTTTGTTTGCCGGCAAAAACGTCAATGTAACTGCAGTGACCCAATGGTTCACTGCTAAAAGGGTAATACTATGATTCACTGTGAAAAGTTTAATACTCAGGTTCACCACTGCAAAATATTAACTGTGATGATGATTTGCACACTATGTACGTCAAATTGATCCTGAGGGTAGGTCATCAATAATAAAAGCCTGGAAAACCCATTTAAACTTGTAGTCTTTAGTTAGTTGCTGGGAGACAGGCTGGCCCTGCCTTCCCCTGGCTTGTAGAGTAGAGACAAAGACTGCTTAGCCAGGAAAGTACCATATCTGAGAGTGAAAGCAACTCTCCAAAGGATCACTCCCTAAGAGAAAGAGAACATTGAGACAGAAAATAAACGCATGTATATGGCAATAGCTTTACTGCATATGGAAAAGGTTATTTGCCTCTGACACCCGCCACGCTTCTGAGACGGACTGACCATCCGATCTAAGACTGCACCTTGCAATTTGGCATGGCATAAAGTTTGTTGAGAAATTTCACACCTGTGATTATTTTGGGGAGAGAGAGAGAGAGAGAGAAACCCAGAGAGAGAGAGAAACTCAGAGGGGATCCATTCTTTGCCAACTCCAATATCCAGCCTTTGGGAAAACCCAACTCTGTGATATACCTCAGAACTGTGCCTATTGCTTGTATTCAGGGGCATAGCTAACGCTTCATGGGCCCTGGTGCAAGAGTTCAGCTTGGGCCCCCTTCCCTCAGTGCTTTGTGTATCTTCTTATGCGGCACAAGGGTCTTTGGGCCCCCTCAGGCTCCTGGGCCCGGTAGCGACTGCTACCTCTGCACCCCCTATAGCTACGCCCATGCTTGTATTTGTATTACAACTTCCATCATCTATTCAGCAAAAAGAGACTTTATTTGTGATAACTATAACTGGTCATTGCCTCCACCATCCCCCTGGCCATCCCACCTGTTCTGCCGCCTATACACCTAACATCAACAGCACTCCAGCCACCACCAGACAGGAGCCCAGGATGTAGCCTGAGGGGAATAATGGTTGTGTCCCTGTCATCGCTGCATGAACCAGCGAGCACTAGGTTAAGAACTGCCACTGTGAGAGCTGCCACCCTCATCATTGCCACTACAGCAACCACTTATCCTCCTCTCACTCTCCCCTCCTGGAGTTGCTGTCTAACCTGAAATCTGTCTAACCTGTGGGACATTGATGACATATCACTAGGATATGCAATCAATGTCAGATAGGTGCAAGTCCCACATCTGGGGCCCACTCCTATCTCCAAACCAGAACTCCCAAAGTGAACAGAGAGCAGCCGTGTATACATGTCCATACTTTGTTCACTGCTATAGGAGTTCCAAAAATAGCTGAGCACTGGCTTGACTTTATCCGGCAGTCTCATGGCGGTGAATGGAGAGGTGGCTGCCCTTGTGTATTTCCCTCTCTATTCATTACCATGAGACTTCCGAAAATATCTTCTACCTACTCTCATGGTAATGAATGCATTCACTTCGAGGGCACTGTTCTCTAGATAGGAGAAGAGCCCACAGGTGGAGCCCACACCTATGTGGCATTGATGGCAAATCCTAGTGATTTGTCATCAACATCCCAGATGGGCCAACCCCTTTAAGTGTGTATTTGAGAGGCTGAAGCATGTTCCTATTAAAACCTCTATGATATTTGTCTAAAAGTAAGGCAGAGCTAAAGTTGACATAGGCTTGCCACTTTTATGAACGTGTCCCCGACCTAGACTCTGACCGGACATGCTCACTATCACGACCTATCTTTGGCCATATTGCCTTTTTCCTCTTTCCTGATTTATGGGCACGCAAGTATACTCCCTATACTCTTAACTTCGTGAGTTTTTATATATATATATATATATATATATATATATATATATATATATATATATATATATAGGGGGGTGACCCCCCCATTCTTATTGCGCCCGTATCTAATTTATATTTATATAATTTATAGCTAACACTGTTCAATCAGTGTCTTATTATAATTCCCTGAATATTATTGTGGCATCAGAGTGCGCATTATGACTTTACTTTATTATTGGTGCATCTATCTATAATTTATAATTTTTCATTTCAGACAATACTTCAAGCTAACTAAGTCCCTTGATGAGCCCATACAATTAAAGGCTGAAACACGTTGGGTCAGGGACACTCTCAATATGGGGTATATTTTACCCTCCATATACATTCATATCTATCTAAGGTTCCATGTTAGGGTTTCTGTGTGTTATCTCTATAATACATCTTCACTTTCATATGATATCACTCTACTCTTTTAACAAAAAAGGATTTTAGTATATTTTTAGTTTGGTTTATTATTCTCTGTACCTTTGTTTTTTGTTTCTTATTGTGGCAATTGATATCTAATACCTACTTCCTATAGTTTGAATTCCTGTCCCTTGATCAGGGCAATCCCAGTGTATAGAGGTTCCTGACACGGGATCGCCCCTATAGCGGCGGCCATTCTGTTTTTAGGCAGGGAATCAAATATAGGGTGAGCTCTAGGGTCAGAAATCCCCTTTATCTGCCGGCCATTCCCCAGGCCTATCTGATACCTTTTAATTTATGTATTATTTTTGATCTTTTTGTTTTGTCATTTTCTTTTGGTCATATTTGGGTTATATATACTTTTTTTACCAGTAATATTAAAGGCTATGTTTTAAGTGGTGGTAGTCTGTGATACACTGTAGCTGAAAGGGAGTGCAGTGTGCAGGCTGTGAGAAGAACACATGTTGGCCATGGGCTTCAAAGCTTTGGCTGAGTTTTGAATCTCGGTCACCCTATCATATGTGTCTGAAGCTTCCATTGCTGCTTGTGAATCTGAACTTCTCTGTTAAATTGCAGAAAAAATAAGAAACATGCACCACTCATCTGAAACTGCAAGGAATTGTGATTTAAAGAATTGCATGTCAGAGGGCATTGGTAAAATAGAAGAACCCAGAACGACTCTATGATCCCAATTCTTTTGGATCTATCATCCGCTTTTGACACAATTGACCATTAAGTGTTATTGAACCGGTTGAAAGTGGTTGCCGGACTAGATGGAAAGGCCTTGGCATGGATGATCTAATTTCTCCAGGACAGGACACAATGAGTGAAGCTGGGGGTATTCTATTCTGCCGACCTTCCATTGTCCTGTGGAGTACCTCAAGGCTCGGCACTATCTCCAGTCTTGTTTAACATCTATTTGAGACCATTGGCCGACATCATCAGGAACAACAATCTTCAGTTCCATGTTTATGCGGATGATACATAACTGTATTATTAGGCTTGCCAAAGATACAGTTGATCATGTGGATCGGGTGGATGTCTCTTGGAGATCGATCACTGGATGAGTGACAACTATTTAAAGCTTAATGGCACCAAAACTGAATGTATTACATTCAGTGACCAGGAAACTACACCTTTAGTACACCAATGGCCATTGTTTTTTGGACCTGTCCCTGAGACAACCATCCGGGTCAGGGATTTGGGAGTGGTCTTGGACTCCAGATTAACCCTGGATCCTCAGATAAATCAGGTGGTCAGTACCTGTCACTACCAGCTGAAAATTCTGAGGAGGATCCTAAAATACATTGAATCCCCTCTCAGGAAAGCCCTGGTGGGAGCAGTGATCAGCAGTCGGCTTGACTATTGCAATGCCTTGTACATGGGTCTCCCTAAGAAGAACTTGCATAAAGTTCAACTTGTACAGAATGCTGCAGCAAGACTACTAACAGGTGTTACTGGCCAAGAGCATATCACTCCCTCTCTTAAAGCCTTGCACTGGCTCCCCATCTAACAACGGGTTATGTTCAAGATTGGATGTTTTATGCATAGGGTGTTCCATGATGTGGGGCTCTTGTACCTGCGATGTAAATTCACCAGGTACGCCCCATTGAGGACATTGAGGTCTAGTAACTCTGCGAATTTTAATTTTCAGCGAGTTAATAAGATCAGACGTGGAGGTAGATCTTTTTTGGGGGCAAGAATTTAGAACTATCTACCTCCGGCACTGAAAAGGAACACCAATCTTCTCTCAATTAGACGTGCACTGAAAACCCTACTTTTCAAACCGGCGTTTGATCTTCCTATGTAGCACTAGGTTTGGTTTACACAAATATGTTTTTTCTTTTTCAGGTTTGGTCTGTGTTTTCACACGTGGTATTGTTTTCATTTTGAAAGACATCTTCATCGCACTTAATAATTTGCAATTCACATTTCTACACACCGTTCGAACCTCTGGGACCCTCTTTTTCTTCTCCCTTTCTTCTCCGTTTCTTGTTTTTCCATTTGATATGTGTTAGGTGGTTGGTGGTGAAATGGGCCTTGTGGCCTATGGTCAAGTGTTATGCCTTTTTTCTACCAGCTAAGGGTAAGACTGTGTGTATATAAGATCATACATCATCATCATCATAGCTGAACTTTAACTCAGTCTCCTGTCTATCATTCACACCTGAACACCATGGGCACCCCTTGCAATCCCCTTGTCACTGTGCCAGTCCTGGGAGAGAAGGAGGATTGGTGGAGAAAAGCCTAGCCACCATGACAATGTGACTACAACTACTGCTACCTCTACAAACTCCCCTTGGGTTGCTGCAGGAGTAGCAGGTGAGCTGTGTACATAGCTTTATCTGTGTATTTTCTCTCTCCCATCTATAATTCACATGGGTGGACTGGCCATAGACCCTACAGGGAAATTCCCTAGTGGGCAAACGCCCAGAGGGCCTCCCAAGCCCTCTTCTTGGCCGCTAGGTACATAATGAACTGTTGCTCTCAGCATTTATATAGAAGCATCAGGCACTTAGGCACCTGGCCAATGCCCACAGGTGCCCTCCTGAACTGTGTTTCCTCCCTCAGGATAATGATACAGTTTCATATTTTAGCACGAATGAAGTATTTTGTGCTGTACTGGGGTATTAGGTTCTGCTTGGGGTGGTGTTTTGTTCTGCACTATGGTATTGCTAACCCTTTCTATTTCTGTTGTCCAGCCTTCTGTCAATTTGGACCCGCCTACAACATGGGGCCACTTTTTTTTTTTTTCCAGGGCAGCTTAAAGTCTTCACTCGGCCCCTGATTGTTCGGTAGAACAGCCAACCAGTTAGTCACTCACTATTCTAGAGAACCTGACATTACTAAGTTTGCACTTCATAAGTAAATGGGAAACATCAACATTTTGAGGGATCATTCTGGTGTTCTAGCTTTAACTCAGAGATGTATAAAGATTACAGTAACTGTTTATAGAACTGACATGATGGGGACTATAATGTGTATATTTACTAAAGCTATATTTAGGTCTAGGAATGCTGTCGACCCTAACTTACAATATCTTCTGTGATAGGATTTCTGAGGGTAAAGTCAAGTGCTGCCAGGGTGGACTGAAAACTTAAAATTCTCAGAATACAAGTTTGTTGTTCATAGTGTTGAGCGTGAATATTCAAATTGCGAATATCGCCACTTCGAGAATTTGCGAATATTTATAATATAGTGCTATATATTCGTATTTGCGAATAGTGTTGATCGTGAATATTCTAATCGCAAATTTATCACAAAGTTATCCCAAATTTATCATTAATATCGGCACTTAGCAACATCCCTAGCAACCAATAGGAAAGTTGCCTACCCCTTAGTGTTGATCGCAAATATTCTAATCGTGAATTTTTATCGCGAATATATTACATTGCTGATTTTTGCAATCAAGTAAATTCTCGAATTTGCTAATCTATAGAGAATATTCGGCCAAAAATTTGAATATTGCCTATGCCGCTCATCACTACTTGTCCACTGAAAATCTCATTTTGACTCACGAAACACCATTTACGACCAGAAAATTGGCGTTTGGTGCACATTGTCATGAACACGAATAGTGGGCCCAATTTTCTTCAGATCATCTGTGAATACCGCAATTTACCTGGAAATCTTTCAACAGTTTTACAACCAACTAACACCAGAAGAAAAAAATATCCTGCTTTTTCCAACAAGATGGGGCAACATGCCGCACCTCACGGAACTCAGTGGCACGGGTTCATGATCTGTTACGGAGGAGTGAACAGTGAGCAAAGGTTTATGACCACCACATTTCCCAGACTTGACCACTTGCGATTTTTATCTGTGGGGAAATTTATGCACTAGCAGTCCACATAGCATGGATGAACTCAAGGAAAACATCACAAACACTATCCACAGCATCACTGCTAAACCGCTGCAAGCAGCATCAAACAACATAAACCGACGTGCCCAAAGATTCATAGAAGTGAAGGGGACCACTTTCAGCATCTTTTGTGACTTGTGGGTAATTAAAAAAAAAAAAAAATTCACTTGCTAGCTCATCTTGTCATACTATCGCTGGAGGTGGGCTACTTTTTCACGGGCCACCCTGTATAATGCTGGTGTCGGACACCTGAGCCGTGAGTGCGGCTGCTTCCTTTGGACCCCCTATATTTATGTCACTGTTTATAAACATAAGCCACCCCCATGTATCAGGTGCCTTGTTACAATAATAAACATTAATTTTTCTGTCACATAATACCATACCTGTTAATTATCCTTAGTAACAAACCCAACTCCTGTTAACATAGAGATCAAGTTATCTTCTGAAATAAATGTGCCTTAAGCAAGGGTCTTGCAACAATAATGAACAAATAATGTTTCTATTCCGGTCGAGGAGATGACAAAAACGAACTACTGAAAAATAACCAGGACGAGAGCAAAATATTATGCCTGGCTTAATGCAGGAATGCTTAATGTGTTACATAACATGACAACTGCAGGGGATACTGGGCCACGGGACATTAAAAGGAGATTCTTTATCTTGAGTGTAATTTTCCATTCATATGTATGGGAATCCTCATCCCCAGCTTCTAACATAAGTGAACATTTGTAATACATATTTAAACTTTGACTAGAAGAACTTTGGTCATTATCATTTCAATTAAAATTGCTCTTTGAAGCAATATATCTTCAGGCTCTGCAAAGGAAAAAATGTCAACGGCAAACATGGAAATACACCAAATAAATTCAAATTTGGGAATTCGATGTTTCCTTTTGTCAGACAATTCATGCGTTCTCTCTAGTTTTGAATATTTGAAAACTACATATGCAGTACTCCAGATTAGATTACTTGCAAATTGTTATTGTTATTTAATGCTATTGGATGTATTCAGTGGCATACCTTCAATGCAGGTAGACCAGGCGACTGCTATGGGGCCATCCGATGGTGAACTCCTTCCTCCTTCCACAGGATATGGGAAAAACGATTAGATCGTGGGTGGTCCTACTGCTGGGACCTCCACCAATCATGAGAATGTGGGTTCTGTACACCCTGCAGCCCCCCTAAAATGAGAAGAACGGTTGGTCGCATATGCGCGTGGCTGCTCCATTTATTTCTATGGGAGTTTCGGAGATAACCAAACTCCCTTAGGAATCAATGGCCACTCTACTCATTTTAGGGAGTATTGGGCCCTCATTTTCATGATCGGTGGGAAGGTCCTATAACTATGAGAGGGGATAACTTGAAACAATTGGAATCTCCCTGTAAGTGCACTTAGGTTGGGCCCGAGCCACTCTGTGCACCCTTGCTCTTCCTGCTTCTCTCCCATAATTGTCAGGACCAGTTTCCTGCATAGTTGTCTCATCTGGCCCTGACAATAGAGATGTCGCGAACATAAAATTTACTGTTCGCGAACGGCGAACGCGAATTTCCGCAAATGTTCGCGAACGTGCGAACAGGGCGAACCGCCATAGACTTCAATAGATAGGCGAATTTTAAAACCCACAAGGACTCCTTCTGGCCACAATAGTGATGGAAAAGTTGTTTCAAAGGGACTAACACCTGGACTGCGGCATGCCGGAGGGGGATCCATGGCAAAACTCCCATGGAAAATTACGTAGTTGACTCAGAGTGTGGCAAGGTGAATTCGCAATGCGAATAATATAACCTGCATTAATCGCATTGCGAATTCAACTTAGAGCTAAGTATGGTATAGGCAAATATGGTAGTCTAGATCAGGGATGCTCAACCTGCGGCCCTCCAGCTGTTGTAAAACTACAACTCCCACCATGCCCTTCTGTAGGCTGATAGCTGTAGGCTATCCGGGAATGATGGGAGTTGTAGTTTTACAACAGCTGGAGGGCCGCAGGTTGAGCATGCCTGGTCTAGATCATTACTCTATAAAAATCTATATTCAGCTACATGGCTTAGAAAATATGCTGTCAAACAATGATCCCAGGTTTTGGTATAGAAACATGATCTAGACTACCATATTTTCCTATACCAAATGTAAATATGCAACTAAATGTGGCAAGATACACAAAAAATAAAATAAAAAAATAAAAAAATCTATCTATCAAAAACGCCCAAATGGCCCCTGAGGGGTTCAGATATCTTGCCTCGGAGGCAGCAGAACGTTGGTGGTAGTCAACCATCATATATAATCAAATAGAGGCATCAAATGGATTCGCAAAGCGATTAATAATTGTAAGTATTATCACTCTGAGATTACAACTTTGGCGAGTTTGCTAATGGTGGGATAGTAGGAAGTAACGAATACAGTGCTATATCTATGAATAGTGCATTATAGAAGTTGGATTCGCAATGCGATTAATATAACCTGTATTATTCGCATTGCGATTATCACTTAGACCTGAGTTCCTAATGGTTGTATTGCTAGAATATAACGAAGATTGAGAATATAGTGCTATATTTGTTATCTTCATTATATTCATACAATTACTTACACTGCAGCTTCAGAACGAATCTAAGATGGATGCTGTCCTTGCGTTTAGATAGGAGGTGGGAGGGTCTGGGAGGGAGGGTATGCTGATTGGCTGGAATGTGTCTGCTGACTGTGAGGTACAGGGTCAAAGTTTGCTCAATGATAAAGTATACAGGCGAACGCGAACATCGCATATGTTCGCCCGCCGCGGCGGACGCAAACAAGCTATGTTCGCCGGGAACTCTTTGCCGGCGAATAGTTCGGGACATCTCTACCTGACAATAATTAGAGTGAGGGGCTGTGACATAACAAATGTGTTTCCTTCAAGAAAACTGCTGTCACAATACTAGCTTAAGTCAGATGAGCCCAGAGTGAACATACTGTATCCACCATCTAATTAGGAGCTGTATAGCATGGGGGCATTTTTTGTTGGTGTCCACCGCTGTGACAATCCATGTGGAAGTTATAATCCTGGACATATCCATAAATTAGATTGACTACGGAACTGGAATTGTTTAATTACAAGACTTACCTGTTGTGTTATCTAGACAGAAAATCCTCCCTGAACCACACAAAAATGTAATAGTGCTCAGATTTATTGTGTAAATGCAAAACCTTACTTTTTTTTCTCAATCAGTTATGAGTTTTGAAGATGGCGAGAAGAACGCATCCGAACCTGTCACATTTCTTCTGTTATTTGCAGACAGAGGATATCAAAGGTCACCTTTCAGGGATGTTTCTTAAAAGGAGAAAATACATCAATGCACACGATGCACACCTAAAACATTTTAAACTTAAGGAAAGAAAAGTTCTTATATACTGTATATTTATATGGTATGTTAAAAGAGGGGGTGTCTGTGTGATTTTTGGGGCATTCTCAGCCAGTGCAGGTCTTAAAGGTGGTTTCCCGCAAGTTAGATATTGATGACCTTTTCATAGGATAGGTCAACAAAAACAGGTTGGTGGGGGCCCAAAACCCATCAGCACCCCCAGCAATCTGCTGTTACCTGCAGTGACAAGTTCCAGGAAGGAACACCAAAGGTCTGTACACTGTGAAGTGGCCGTTGTTGGGTACTGCAGCTCAGCTCCCATTGTCCTTAAATAGAAGTTCACTGCTGGTGGAAGTGTTCATGGGTTACCCCAATGAATGAAAATCACTGACCTAGTCATATCTTCTTTAAAGGGATTATCCCATGATTGATGTAAAAAATTAATATCATTCATCATCTAGTACATAAAAACCTTTTTCTAATAAAGTTAGAACCAGCCCTGTACCTCACATGGATCCAGAGATCTCCCCATTCATTGCTTCAATTGTTCTGCTAGATTTATTTTAAATTTAGGAGACGTGTCCTTTCTCAGATGGCGTATAATGGCTGCTGCAGGTGGTGACAATTGGTGATAGTTGAAGGATGGAACTGAGCATGTGCTTCCATCTCAGTGAGCAGGACAGAGAAATGAGATAAAGGGCAAACAGCAGGTGGAGCTATACAGATATATTTTATTACTTAGTAGCTATAGTAAATGTTTTATTACATTCAATTACAAAAGTATTCAGATCCAGGTGCTGGTTTGAAAACTGTAGAATATTTTTTATGGGACAGCCCCTTTAAGATATTAACCCTTGCTAGAATCCTTAGCATAAGAAGTGCTGAGAAAAATCATTAGCAAAAGGCATATTGAAAACACTAGAAAGCTCCTAGAAAGAACCTGGCAGGAGACTAGGTGCTCTGGCGTTACAGAACTGTTCTGTCCGGTTTTCATCGTCACTGGCTTTTGGCTGTAGAGAGCAGATAGCATTTTCACATGTGGATGGTGTTTATAGCCCCTTGAACAGCCATCTTTCCAGGAAAGGTATTATTTAATTACTAGTGAACTGGGCATTCATTTACCCTGCCGTTAATTTCATTTCTGTGTTGTAAGAACTGGCCATTAACTCATAACCTCTGTGTTTCTCAGCTAAATTAGACAAATTGAATTGAATTATGATCTTTAAATGAAAATTCACTAGAAATTTGAAATGGGGGATGTCAATTATTTACAGATTATGTACTCTCATGATGTGATTTTATAGTATAGATCGCCTCAACATCCCCTGGATGATAACATGAAGATCTTAGCCAGTTATGGAAAATTCTTAAACTTTATCATGACAGAAAGTGCACCTAAACTTTCTGTTCCATTTTTTTTTAATAATATAGTACATGTGATAAAAACATATTTCTAATGTACTTTTATTATCATTTTTACTTTTCCTAGCAAAATAGGCACCTGATGTTTGAGTGAACAATCATAGCTGCATACATTGCATTGTTATATGGTGTAATGGTGTCAAGGATACAATGTTTTCTGGGCACTAAAAAGGAATGTGTGAAGATCTACTTTTGAACAAGAATACTGTATCTTGTACGGAATATGACCTTTATTGCAAGATTGTCCAAACTGTATGCTTGTCTTTTTGATGTTTGTCATAGACTTCATAACCATCTAGGAACTTCTCTTGGATGGCATTAAAGCGTTAAAATCTTTTTCTTTATGTAAGTTGATCCCTTGTTGCCCGACCTAATCATATCAGGCACGAGGTATGGTGGCAACTGTAGACCAGTGCTCCAGTCTGTACTAAAGAGACATCCCATATAACTGTAACAGGGCCCATGGATAAGAAGGACCAATTTCAAGATGGTCTTGTCCCCTGTTTTAATGGATTGTGAGAACCTACAAAGAGATGTGGTGCTCACAAGTGCCGCAATGCTAGCAATTGCAAACAAAGTGTAAAATATTGTGTGGAGGTAACAGAATCTATAGTCTCAATTTGCCCCATTCAAATGTCACTGGTATTGGACAGTGGAAGTGCAGGAAGACTTATGCTGCTTAAATTTAATTTATTCCTATATTTACTTATTCCTACATCAGCCATAAACTAAGAAATATAATTCAATACCAATAAGATGGAAGCCTTTATAACTCCGGTGCCAGCATGCCAACCAATACCATCCAGGCTGGACCCCTTAGGGGAGCAGGTCTTAATGATGACCATCCTCATCTTGTTCTGGCTTTACTTCTTCCAAATCATCCACTAAAGTATCCATGTCCTAGAAAAGTCAGTATAATGTGCGCCCCCCCCCCCCCCCCAGGGTAGTAGTCCCAGTGTGTAGGATGCAAGTGGTATACTTGTAATATTTGTGTCTTTGTGTCCCGTTGCTCCTACCTTCAGGCTATTGCCTATTGCTTGCTGGGGGTCAATCTCTATTGCAGAGATTGAATTGGAACAAGGAACGAAATGAAGTCCAGACTTTGTGAAGTTTAACTTTTCTTTACTTGAAATAGACTTTCAGCAATAGAACAGTACTTGATATTTCTCTTTCTTGGTTCCAGCAGTATGCACGGTTCTGGCAGTTGGCCTTGACAGTTTATTCCATAATATCTTTAGCTTCAAGATTTGGTTACTGTCTAATACAGAGTGGGGTGTCTTGGACCTGTTGTCCCCCTCTAAGATACAAGTCTTGGACCTGTTGTCCCTCTCTAAGATACAAGTCATTGACGTGTTGTCCCCCTCTAGATGCAAAGTCCTATTAAAACCAGGAGTGGGCAGCTCTGCTTTCCCAAAGCTCTTGCAGCAGGAGGGAAAAATGCTTCCCTCACTCTGCCTTGTCTCATCTCTTTGGACTCTCTCACCCAACTCCTCTAACTTCCTGAAAAAAGCCTTCTTTAGTGGGAAGTGGAAAATCCCACTTCTGCTCAATGGGGGTGGTGGGGGGTTTGTGGCGCAGAATGAAATGGTTAGTTTCATTCTTTCTAAAAGAATTTGCCAGAACATATGTCACCTTACCTGCTGGAAAACCAGGCACATCACATGTGAAAACAATTGCATAACAATATTAAGGCACTAAATGAGAAAACCTTGCAATAAATATACTGATATGATACATTGCTAGAAATAGGAACCCATAGCCAGGTGACACAAAATAGTAGTGCCCCACTCCGGGGTAGAGAGATGCAGAGAGAGATGGAGCTGGATGTTTCTGATGACATATTCTCATCGATATTAGATGATGTGGAAAAAGTGGAAAAGCAGATTGGAGAAGAAGGGCTCCCACCTGTAGGGCAGAAGAGCACTGGGGTTGGAGAAGTGAGCATGCCAGAGCTGATTAATATTCTGTGTTTACTGCAGGACAGCAATAATATACAAATTGTGCCCCCAACCTAACCAGCCAAACTCCATACCAGCAACAACTCCTGTTTAAAGGTGCCACGTGGCCAGTAACAATGAAGGACTATACAGTGCGGTCTACATTATTAAATAAAAAGCAGCTGCAAGCTAATTGGCAGTGCGGTCCTTTACAGCAGCAGGGCCGCAACCCACCCACAGCATGACCACTCCATGTGGTCGTACCCTAAGGCAGAGGCCTGGTTATACCTGATTTTTTGCAATTCATGATGAATTAATTCAGAATGAATTGAATTTCTTGTTGAACTTCGTATAAGTTGACGAATCAAATTTTTCAAAACATCGCCATTGAAATGCTTTACCCTGGGTTCACACCTGAGCGTTTTACAGCGCGTTCAAACGCGCTGTAAAACGCTCAACAGATTAAAACCAATGCATCCCTATGGGAGTGGTTCACACTTGAGCGTTTTACAGCGCGCTTGAACGCGCTGTAAAACGCCCAACGCATAAACAAGTACTTGAGCTTCTTTTGGGGCGTTTGACGCGCGTTTTGTGATTGACACCACAGTAGCAATCACAAGAACGCGCATACGAACGCGCGTTTCCTATTTGCAAAAACGCGCAAAAAAACGCGCGTCAAAAACGCGCGTAAAACGCGCGTTTTTGGAACGCTCAGGTCTGAACCCAGGGTTATAGGAGTAGGTTGTTGAAAAACGCACCTATATACAAAAAAACTTATGAAAAACGCATATGCGTTTTTTTTTTGTTTTTTTTCAAGCGGCCAAGGAGCAGAGCCTCTCGAATATATGATAAATATGAAATTACCAACATACTTTTATTTTATTCCAATGTTTCTTATAATTTTCTGTTTGAAACAAATTCCATCCCAGGTTTTATGTCTTCCCGAATTTCCTGGGTGGAGTCTATATGGTATAAAAAAGGCACATGGAGGTTCACAAAATTACCACCGAAGAAGGAGTGAGACCCAAAATACACTCCGAAACGCGTTTGGTCCATCTTAATAATCGGTTTCCAGTGCCTTCTGAGGAAAATGTTCCAAGAATACTGCCGGCAGTAAACATTTTCGAAACACATTGAAAAAAATCACAGAAGAAGAAATTGCACAACCATTAAAGATATTCTACAACAAGAAAGTGAGACACTGCGGTTATCTCGCGTTAACATGCCACAGGTGGCAACTCGGATGCCTTCGAATAACAACCTGAGTTTTAAGGCTGAAAAATCATGAGTACCCCATGAATGTCGCTTCATTAAGCACTGAACCTCTACTGCAAAAAGTTCACATGAATATATCGCTCGAGTTTCGAGTGTAAAACAAGGACAAAAGTTCTATAAGAACTGTGAACAATTTCCATAGGTGCAGATTAGTAAGTACGTATATTGAACTTCCACTTTATCTAAGCTCTCATCAAACTTTCGTTTTACCAAGTCCTTACAGCGAATGTATTGCAATTTTCTGGAAATCACCCAGTTACTTTGCTCAAAGGGATATAAGAATTGATATCAACTGATATTTATGATCCGACATTAGAACTAATCCTCAGATTCACAATATAGTGTGCACACTTTGGATCAAGCCTGTGTTTTTTGCACATGTGTTTCAATTGATTTTGTAAGCTGTCTGAGGAACTGCTTATCCAGAATCCTTTTTATATATTTTCCTTTAAACAATTGTTTTTAGTTTATTAAGTATTGACCAATACGTAATGTGTAATATTTTGCGTTTATGTGATTTTAGCAGTGTTAATAAATTTTACATTTTAATTTTATCTGCGTGACCCATGTATTTGTGAGTGCCGATCCATTTACACAAAAAAAAAACAGCACCAAGCAATCGGTTGTTCACTGGGGTTCAGTCCCTGAGACTATTGATAATTAGCTGTTACTGTATTAGCTGATACTATATGTGTAATACAAAGGCGGATTGTAAAGTGGCCCTGGAAAAAACCTGAAAGTGGTCCCATGTTGTGGGTGGGTCCAAACTGACAGAAGGCATGGCAACACAAGTAGGCAGGCTTGCCCTCCTTCAGACAGCAATACAGTTGAATTCAGGAGGGCACCTGCACTCCTCCCCCAATGCATTGGCCCACCAGAAAATTTCTCTCTAGGGTCTATGTCCAGTTCAACCCTGTGATAATGGTATTACATGCTGGCCACTGAAATAAATGGTTGACCATCTCTCCATAGTCTGCTCTGTCCATAATATGTACAGTCTGCCATGACTAACATCATGGAAGTTGCTCTCCATTCTTGACAATAAAGGTGGGTTCTTATAGGCCATACAGACAGATGTTAGTCATGATAGCAATTTTGAATTCTCTTTGTTCTTTTGTATTGTGATATATTTCTTCTGATTAAAATACAAAAATTTTAAAAGGAAGTTTATTTTATAAAAAAAAAAATGTGTCAAAATGTGGACATTAAGAAAAGTATACTTTCTCTTTTTTGGAACATCCCCTATAATATTAAGAGCAATGTGCTATGGCTTCAGGAGCTCTAGTTAATTGTACTTTATCTTGGGTTATGTTCCGATATCCAAAAATAAGCATGGAAGTCCATATCTATCTCCCCAAAAAGCTAATTCAGATGAGTTAGATTTTATATAATTTTACTTGTTTTACTCGAGGCATTTTTTGAAATCTCAGTTAATTTAATTTGCTCAGATTTGACTCGATTAAAGGGTATTGATTTTTCTCTATAAAATTGCACTCATTTATCAATACTGGTTGGCTTGTAAAATCGCGTTGTTAATAAATCAAGCACTGTAGTGATCTTTGTGCCGTTATTGTAGATAGAAAACAAAGACAAACGGCTTCCCCTCTGGCTCTCATTGACAGAATAATATCATTAAAAGTTGCAGACAGCCATTATGGAAAAAGCCTTTAAACATTAGGAGATGAAGACGATGCACGAGGTACAAATGAGAAATATCTCTCTGTGTGTCAATATAATATGGTAACCTTTCAGCATCGAGGAAATCTCTTCCATCTGTATTCTTCTCCCTTGTTTTTAAATTTATCTAGCTGGCTGTCCTAGCGAAATAGTAGTATGGTTTATTTTAATAAAGATGTCTTTTTTAAGTGCCTTCAATTTTTCTTCATTTTCTGTTAAAGAGGAGAGGAAATGTGATTTTTTGTTCCTCCAGATCTCAAAGTGACCCACCAGGAAGAGAAAACACCTGTAAAGTTATAGTTAGGTTGCATTTAGCCTAGCTTTCTCTGGTGAGGTTGTGCAGGATCAAAAAACATTTGCTACTGTGTTTAACTATCTGGCTAGCTGGTACATCTTGTGCAGTGGCCCATTAGAGCATGTGGCGCACCAGAGGGAATGCCTGAAGCTATGTATCCAGCTCCTAGCATCCCACGTTCCCATCTGGTGTGGCTTTAACACTCTCTCTGGATCGTGAGACAGACATGAGCCCAGGAGCGGACTGGGAACTTAAAGTAACTGTGGATAAAAACCTAAAAGTGGCCCCATGTTGTAGTTGGGTCAAAATTGACAGAAGGCAACACAAGTAGGCAGGGCCAGCAATACCATTGTGCTGAACAATATACTGCCCCAGCAGAACCATATAGTGTTCAAGAGATTCATTGAGGTGTACGGGGAAGTTTTCCATGTGTAGTGAAATAGTACTTTTGCAGTGTAATAAATGACTTTTATTTTCATTACAACAGTGGCTTAACATGCTTCATAGTTACTGTAACACACTTGGTGGCACAGTATGCAAGATGCAATTTAACATTGAACACTAGGTGTAATAACATTTCATGATTTCTTGTTCTGTACAGGAACTTTTCAGTAGTTGCTCTTATTATCACCACAAGCATAATTACAATGACAAGAAACACCTTTATAGAAATAACACAGAATACACCATTCATAATTGGTGATATCACAGTGTATCTACTCCCTGCTGACCTCTGCACAGGTCACCAGTGTCAGACTGGGGTTCCTAGGGCCTCCCATCAAAATTCATTCAGGGGGCCCACTGTACAGCTACATGTTGATATTACCTGCTCACACAGAGGCAGGCAGCAGCAAGATGATTGATTATGAGGGTCTCTGCAACAGCTTGAAAAGGTGGGTCCCAGGGGAAAAAGGATATTGGATGACCTGCCTCTGTACCTAGAAGTCAATTAAGCTTCCCGATGAGTCTATAATAATAAACTGGGTAGTTTATTAAGCTACCCAGTTTTTTATGTTGATTTAGGCTGGTTGAGATGCTGTGCTGGAGGACTGGGGGCACATCTTTGTGAGTAGCCCACTGAGGGATTCACTCGTTCCCCTGTGGGAATGTTTCTAGCAGTGAGAGAGGAGTTCACTGATAGAGATGGCCCGAACTATCCGCCGGCGAACAGTTCCCGGCGAACATAGCTTGTTCGCGTTCGCCTCTGCCGGGCGAACATATGCGATGTTCGGTCCGCCCCCTATACATCATCATTGAGCAAACTTTGACCCTGTACCTCACAGTCAGCAGACACATTCCAGCCAATCAGCAGCATACCCTCCCTCCCAGACCCTCCCACCCCCTGCACAGCATCCATTTTAGATTCATTCTGAAGCTGCAGTCTTAGTGAGAGGAGGGAGAGTGTAGTTGCTGCTGATTTAATTGGGAAATCGATAGCTAGGCTAGTGAATTCAGTGTCCACTCCAGTCCTGAAAGACTCATCTGATCTCTGCTGTAAGGACAGCGTCCTGACAGCACCCCAAAAAGCCCTTTTAGGGCTGCAACATTAGTCTGCTTTTTTTTCCTTTATATACATATTGCAGTTGCCTGGCCTGCCTGTGTGTGAGGAGCTGCAGGCCCACAGACTGTAGTGTGCCCACTGCCAGTGCCCACCCCTGTCATTCCGTGTGGCACAGGACTTTGCATCAAAAAAGGCATTTAATTTTTACACTTTAATCTAAGTTTAGTTGCCTGCCAGTGTGTGTCAGGCTGACTTCCACTGACTGTAGTGTGCCCACTGCCAGTGCCCACCACTCATACCGGCTGGCACAGGACTTTGCATAAAAAGGCATTTAATTTTTACACTTTAGTGTAATTTCAGCTGCTTGCCTGCTGCTAGTGTGTGTCAGGCCGACTTCAACTGACTGTAGTGTGCCCACTGCCAGTGCCCACCCCTGTCATCCCGTGTGGCACAGGACTTTGCTTAAAAAAAGGCACTTAATTTTTACACTTTAATCTAAGGTTAGTTGCCTGCCAGTGTGTGTCAGGCTGACTTCCACTGACTGTAGTGTGCCCACTGCCAGTGTCCACCACTCATACCGGCTGGCACAGGACTTTGCATAAAAGGCATTTAATTTTTACACTTTAGTGTAATTTCAGCTGCTTGCCTGCTGCTAGTGTGTGTCAGGCCGACTTCAACTGACTGTAGTGTGCTCACTGCCAGTGCTCACCCTGTCATCCCGTGTGGCACAGGACTTTGCTTAAAAAAAGGCACTTAATTTTTACACTTTAATCTAAGGTTAGTTGCCTGCCAGTGTGTGTCAGGCTGACTTCCACTGACTGTAGTGTGCCCACTGCCAGTGTCCACCACTCATACCGGCTGGCACAGGACTTTGCATAAAAAGGCATTTAATTTTTACACTTTAGTGTAATTTCAGCTGCTTGCCTGCTGCTAGTGTGTGTCAGGCCGACTTCAACTGACTGTAGTGTGCCCACTGCCAGTGCCCACCCCTGTCATCCCGTGTGGCGTAGGACTTTGCTTAAAAAAAAGGCACTTAATTTTTACACTTTAATCTAAGGTTAGTTGCCTGCCAGTGTGTGTCAGGCTGACTTCCACTGACTGTAGTGTGCCCACTGCCAGTGTCCACCACTCATACCGGCTGGCACAGGACTTTGCATAAAAAGGCATTTCATTTTACACTTTAGTGTAATTTCAGCTGCTTGCCTGCTGCTAGTGTGTGTCAGGCTGACTTCAACTGACTGTAGTGTGCCCACTGCCAGTGCCCACCCCTGTCATCCCGTGTGGCACAGGACTTTGCTTAAAAAAGGCACTTAATTTTACACTTTAATCTAAGGTTAGTTGCCTGCCAGTGTGTGTCAGGCTGACTTCCACTGACTGTAGTGTGCCCACTGCCAGTGCCCACCCCTGTCATCCCGTGTGGCACAGTACTTTGCATCAAAAAAATGCATTTAATTTTTACACTTTAGTGTAATTTCAGTTGCTTGCCTGCTGCCAGTGTGTGTCAGGCCCGCTTCCACTGACTGTAGTGTGCCCACTGCCAGTGCCAACCACTCATACCGGGTGGCACAGTAGCTTGCCGATAAATAAGGCATTTAATTTTTAGACAGTAGTCTAAATTCAGTTGCTTGCCTGCTGCCAGTGTGTGTCAGGCCCTCTTCCACTGACTGTAGTGTGCCCACTGCCAGTGCCAACCACTCATACCGGGTGGCACAGTAGCTTGCCGATAAATAAGGCATTTAATTTTTAGACAGTAGTCTAAATTCAGTTGCTTGCCTGCTGCCAGTGTGTGTCAGGCCCTCTTCCACTGACTGTAGTGTGCCCACTGCCAGTGCCAACCACTCATACCGGGTGGCACAGTAGCTTGCCGATAAATAAGGCATTTAATTTTTAGACAGTAGTCTAAATTCAGTTGCTTGCCTGCTGCCAGTGTGTGTCAGGCCCTCTTCCACTGACTGTAGTGTGCCCACTGCCAGTGCCAACCACTCATACCGGGTGGCACAGTAGCTTGCCGATAAATAAGGCATTTAATTTTTAGACAGTAGTCTAAATTCAGTTGCTTGCCTGCTGCCAGTGTGTGTCAGGCCCGCTTCCACTGACTGTAGTGTGCCCACTGCCAGTGCCAACCACTCATACCGGGTGGCACAGTACCTAGCACGCGTAGTACCACTTATCTAAAAAAAAAATGACAGGCAGAGGAAGGCCATCCCGCAGGGGCCGTCGTGGTTGTGGTGCTGTGATTTCCACTGTCCCTGGAATAATGCCCAGTTTTCAGAGGCCACGTACCCTGAACCCGAAAAATTCAGAGGACGTAGTTGACTGGCTTAGACAGGACACCCAATCTTCAACAGCTTCCGCTAAGAACCTTGACGCACCATCCTCCTCCAGCTCAGCTTCGGTCACCTGCTCTCACGCACCCACCCGTCGCCACCACCACCACTACCACCACAGCCACCACAGCCGCTTCACTTGATCCGTCAGAGGAGTTATTTACACATCAGTTGGATGCAATTAGTGATGCGCAACCATTATTGCCAGATGATGTAGATTACGGGGATATGTCTCAGTCAGGCAGGATTACACACATGGACGTACAGTGTGATGATGATGATGATGATGATGTTGTACCCGCTGCTGCTTCCTTTGCTGAGGTGTCAGATACAAGTGAAGCGGTTGATGATGACGATGTGTCCACGGATGCCACGTGGGTGCCTGCTCGAAGAGAAGAAGAGGGGGAAAGTTCTGAAGGGGAGACAGAGAGAATGAGGAGACGAGTTGGAAGCAGGGGAGGTCGTCGCAAGGAGTTAGTGGCACAGTCAGACAGCATGTATCGGCACCTGGGGTCAGCCAGACAGCACGCCAGTCAACGCATGCTGTTGCCACCACTAGAATGCCGTCATTGCAAAGCTCAGCAGTGTGGCATTTTTTTGTGTGTCTGCCTCTGATAAAAGCAATGCCATTTGCAACCTGTGCCAAAAGAAACTGAGTCGTGGGAAGTTCAACACCCACCTTGGTACAACTGCTTTGCGAAGGCACATGATCTCACATCACAAACGCCTATGGGATCAACACATGAGTACAAGCAGCACACAAACTCAAAGCCACCATGCTCCTCCTGGTCCAGCATCTTCAGCCACGTCAACCACTGCTGTCCTCCCTGCCCCCTCTCAACCACCCGCCACTCCATCTCTCACCTTCAGCAGTTCCTGCTCATCTGCCCACAGTCAGGTGTCTGTCAAGGACATGTTTGAGCATAAGAAGCCAATGTCACAAAGTCACCCCTTGCCCGGCGACTGACAGCTGGCTTGACGGAACTCTTAGCCCGCCAGCTTTTACCATACCAGCTGGTAGAGTCTGAGGCCTTCAAAAAATTTGTCGCTATTGGGACACCGCAGTGGAAGGTACCCGGACGAATTTTTTTTCAAAAAGGCAATCCCAAACCTCTACCATGTCATTGAAAAGGAAGTCATGGCATCTCTGGCATACAGTGTTGGGGCAAGGGTCCATCTGACCACTGATACCTGGTCTGCAAAGCACGGTCAGGGCAGGTATATCACGTATACTGCGCATTGGGTCAACCTGCTGACGGCTGACAAGCATGGAATGCGTGGCTCGCAGCGGAGTTGGTGACACCACCACGACTTGCAGGCAGACCTACTGCCACCTCCTCTACTCCTACTCCATCCACTTCAATATCCTCCTCGGCTGAGTCCTCTTCTGCTGCGGCGTCTGGCTGCACATCAACTGATTCCCCCAGCTCCCCAGGGGCTATTCCACATCCCGGATACGACAGTGTCACGCTATCTTGGGGTTGACTTGCCTGAAAGCAGAGAGCCACACAGGACCAGCACTCCTGTCCGCCCTGAACGCACAGGTGGATCAGTGGCTGACCCCGCACCAACTGGAGATCGGCAAAGTGGTGTGTGACAATGGAAGCAATCTGTTGGCGGCATTAAATTTGGGCAAGTTGTCACATGTGCCGTGCATGGCACATGTGTTGAATCTCATCGTACAACGTTTTGTGTCTAAGTACCCAGGCTTACAGGACGTCCCCAAGCAGGCCAGGAAGGTGTGTGGCCATTTCAGGCGTTCCTACACGGCCATGGCGCACTTTTCCGATATTCAGCGGCGAAACAACATGCCAGTGAGGCGCTTGATATGCAACAGCCCGACACGTTGGAATTCAAAACTCCTAATGTTCGACCGCCTGCTCCAACAAGAATAAGCCGTCAACGAGTATTTGTATGACCGGGGTGCTAGGACAGCCTCTGCGGAGCTGGCAATCTTTTTGCCACGTTACTGGACACTCATGCGCAATGCCTGTAGGCTCATGCGTCCTTTTGAGGAGGTGACAAACCTAGTCAGTCACACCGAAGGCACCATCAGCGACCTCATCCCATTTGTTTTCTTCCTGGAGCGTGCCCTGCGAAGAGTTCTGGATCAGGCTGTAGATGAGCGTGAAGAAGAAGAGGAAGAGTTGTGGTCACCATCACCACCAGAAACAACCTTGTCATCATCGCTTGCCGGACCTGCAGCATCGCTGGAAGAGGAGTATGAGGAAGAGGAGTCAGAGGAGGAATGTGGCGGCTTTGAGGAGGAGGAAGACCAACCACAGCAGGCACCCCAGGGTGCTCGTTGTTGTCACCTATCTGGGACCCATGGTGTTGTACGTGGCTGGGGGGAAGAACAGACCGTCAATGACATCAGTGAGGAAGAGGAACGGGAAATGAGTAGCTCTGCATCCAACCTTGTTCAAATGGGGTCTTTCATGCTGTCATGTCTGTTGAGGGACCCACGTATAAAAAGGATAAAGGAGAACGATCTTTACTGGGTGGCCACGCTACTAGACCCCCGGTATAAGCAGAAAGTGGCAGAAATGTTACCAAATTACCGAAAGTCGGAAAGGATGCAGCAGTTCAAAACCAAACTAAAAAATATGCTTTACACAGCTTATAAGGGGATGTCACAGCACAACGGGAATCTAACAGGGAAGAGGTGAGTGTAATCCTCCTCCTACCACGGCGGCAAGGACTGGACGATTTACAGATGTGTTGTTGATGGAGGACATGCGGAGCTTTTTCAGTCCTACTCATCGCCACAGCCCTTCGGGATCCAGCCTTAGAGAACGACTCGACCGACAGGTAGCAGACTACCTCGCCTTAACAGCAGATATCGACACTCTGAGGAGCAATGAACCCCTTCACTACTGGGTGTGCAGGCTTGACCTGTGGCCTGAGCTATCCCAGTTTGCGATTGAACTTCTGGCCTGCCCTGCTTCAAGTGTCCTGTCAGAAAGGACCTTCAGTGCAGCAGGAGGCATTGTCACTGACAAGAGAAGTCGCCTCGGTCAAAAAGTGTTGATTACCTCACCTTCATAAAGATGAATGAGGCATGGATCCCGAAGGGACTGACAGTGGGGATACGTTTGACTAACAAAAGGCCTGATTACATGCCTTGGCCTCAAAATGGTCCCCACGCTGCTGTATTTAATGTCTGCATACCGGATGACTTTCGTGAATTCTCCACCACCAACTAGGGTTCAAGCCGCAATGTTTTAGTCACTTTTCTGCCTGGAAAACATAAATTTTTCCGGCCGCTGCTACAATAGCGGCTGCAACAGTGCCATTATTTTTCAGGCATGTGTACATGCCTAATTTTTCTGTCCTATGGTGCAGCACTGTGGCTGCAAAAACAAACCAAAAAAAAGGCACATACAAGTGTCAATTCCCTTCGTGATCGTTACCTTGTTGTGGTGAAGGGGCTTGCGTATCACAATGAAGCAATCATCATCACCTCTATAAGTGTGTTGGCAATGTTGCCACACCCCAGATGATAAGGCCGTTGCTTCATTATGGTCAGACCAAAAGCGATCGGGCGGCTGGATAATATTTCATAGAAAAAACATTAATTTACCTTTTTTTTATATGTTGTATGGGTTTTTAATACATAAAATAAAAAATCATAATAAATTCTCTTAATAGTTTATTAGAAATGATGCAGGCAATTAAAAAAATCCCCATCAATTCCAATACAAAGCAATTACAGAGCTCAGAACTAAATTATTTCATGATGTCGTAATGGTTCGCTAATTCGACAATGGTTAATCAATTCGACCGGATAGGGTCCGTAACAGGGATTAAACTGATAGGAATAGTACTAGTTAAGACACCACTCATATAGGGTGTCACAGCACATTGCTCTGTGCACGCGCAGTGCCCCAATTTGGGAGTAAGAGGACCGACCAAGCTGCTTTTTCCATCTCCCGGTTCCTGAAATCAATTCAGTTTAGTGTATGAGAGTTTGGTCTGTCACTGTGAAGGCAGTCGCAGGTACCCGGCCTAAATTTTTTTTCACAAAAGGCAATCCCTGATATGGGACGTAACAGGGATTAAACTGATGAGAATAGTACTACAGAAAATACCACTCATATCGGGTGTGACAGTAAATTGCACGGCGCAGACGCAGTCACCGTGGTTTAAAACAGAGTGGAGGGAGCCAGCGTTTTTTAACCATCTCCCCGTTCAAAAATCTATTCAATAAATGGCCCTCAGATTGGGGACGTTAGAGGATTAAACTGATGAGAATAGTACTACAGAAAATACCACTCATATCGGGTGTGACAGTAAATTGCACGGCGCAGACGCAGTCACCGTGGTTTAAAACAGAGTGGAGGGAGCCAGCGTTTTTAACCATCTCCCGTTCGAAAAATCTATTTAATAAATGGCCCCCAGATTGGGGACGTTAGAGGGATTAAACTGATGAGAATAGTACTACAGAAAATACCACTCATATCGGGTGTGACAGTAAATTGCACGGCGCAGACGCAGTCACCGTGGTTTAAAACAGAGTGGAGGGAGCCAGCGTTTTTTTAACCATCTCCCGTTCGAAAAATCTATTCAATAAATGGCCCCCAGATTGGGGACGTTAGAGGGATTAAACTGATGAGAATAGTACTACAGAAAATACCACTCATATCGGGTGTGACAGTAAATTGCACGGCGCAGACGCAGTCACCGTGGATTAAAACAGAGTGGAGGGAGCCAGCGTTTTTAACCATCTCCCCGTTCGAAAAATCTATTCAATAAATGGCCCCCAGATTGGGGACGTTAGAGGGATTAAACTGATGAGAATAGTACTACAGAAAATACCACTCATATCGGGTGTGACACACTCATATCGGGTGTGACAGTAAATTGCACGGCGCAGACGCAGTCACCGTGGTTTAAAACAGAGTGGAGGGAGCCAGCGTTTTTAACCATCTCCCCGTTCGAAAAATCTATTTAATAAATGGCCCCCAGATTGGGGACGTTAGAGGATTAAACTGATGAGAATAGTACTACAGAAAATACCACTCATATCGGGTGTGACAGTAAATTGCACGGCGCAGACGCAGTCACCGTGGATAAAAACAAAGGGAGGGAGCCAGCGTTTTTAACCATCTCCCGTTCGAAAAATCTATTTAATAAATGGCCTCCAGATTGGGGACGTTAGAGGGATTAAACTGATGAGAATAGTACTACAGAAAATACCACTCATATCGGGTGTGACAGTAAATTGCACGGCGCAGACGCAGTCACCGTGGATTAAAACAGAGTGGAGGGAGCCAGCGTTTTTAACCATCTCCCCGTTCGAAAAATCTATTCAATAAATGGCCCCTAGATTGGGGACGTTAGAGGGATTAAACTGATGAGAATAGTACTACAGAAAATACCACTCATATCGGGTGTGACACACTCATATCGGGTGTGACAGTAAATTGCACGGCGCAGACGCAGTCACCGTGGTTTAAAACAGAGTGGAGGGAGCCAGCGTTTTTAACCATCTCCCGTTCGAAAAATCTATTTAATAAATGGCCCCCAGATTGGGGACTTTAGAGGATTAAACTGATGAGAATAGTACTACAGAAAATACCACTCATATCGGGTGTGACAGTAAATTGCACGGCGCAGACGTAGTCACCGTGGATAAAAACAAAGGGGAGGGAGCCAGCGTTTTTTAACCATCTCCCCGTTCGAAAAATCTATTTAATAAATGGCCCCCAGATTGGGGACGTTAGAGGGATTAAACTGATGAGAATAGTACTACAGAAAATACCACTCATATCGGGTGTGACAGTAAATTGCACGGCGCAGACGCAGTCACCGTGGATTAAAACAGAGTGGAGGGAGCCAGCGTTTTTAACCATCTCCCGTTCGAAAAATCTATTCAATAAATGGCCCCCAGATTGGGGACGTTAGAGGGATTAAACTGATGAGAATAGTACTACAGAAAATACCACTCATATCGGGTGTGACACACTCATATCGGGTGTGACAGTAAATTGCACGGCGCAGACGCAGTCACCGTGGTTTAAAACAGAGTGGAGGGAGCCAGCGTTTTTAACCATCTCCCGTTCGAAAAATCTATTTAATAAATGGCCCTCAGATTGGGGACGTTAGAGGGATTAAACTGATGAGAATAGTACTACAGAAAATACCACTCATATCGGGTGTGACAGTAAATTGCACGGCGCAGACGCAGTCACCGTGGATAAAAACAAAGGGGAGGGAGCCAGCGTTTTTTTAACCATCTCCCCGTTCGAAAAATCAATTCAATTGACCTTTCGGGGACCCTTGGTGTTGTACGTGGCTGGGTGGAGGAAGAAACCTTCAATGACATCACCGGGACGTGGCTAGCTTGGTATCCAACCTTGTGCAAATTGGGAGTTTGCAGTTGTGCAAATGAACTGTTTGCGGTGCATTAAAAGGGGAGTTTGGTCTGTCAATGTCTGTGAAGTGGGCGTAACCCTTACACTACCTGATCGATACAACATCATACCTGATCGTATACACACACTGGATGTTTTAAAGCACGTTATTCCAAACAATTTAGGAATGTTAGTTGATTTATGCCCTTTATGGATTAAAACCCGACTCTGCGTCCACTACGTAATTTTCCATGGGAGTTTTGCCATAGATCCCCCTCCGGCATGCCACAGTCCAGGTGTTAGACCCTTGAAACAACTTTCTCATCACTATTGTGGCCAGAAAGAGTCCCTGTGGGTTTTAAAATTCGCCTGTCTATTGAAGTCTATGGCGGTTCGCCCGGTTCGCCAGTTCGCGAACATTTGCGGAAGTTCGCGCTCGCTGTTCGCGAACTGAAAATTTTATGTTCGCGACATCACTATTCACTGATTCTCTAGGACAAGGTTTTCTCCACTTCAGTCCTCAGGACCCACCTACCGGTCATGTTTTCAGGATTTCCTTAGTACTGAGAAGGTGATGTAATTAGTATCAGTGCATCAAGACTTACCACAGGTATTCATTCTGTGGGGTATTCTCAAATCATGACCGGTAGGTGAGCCCTGAGGACTGGAGTTGAGGAACTCTGCTCTAGGAGGAAGTGATCTGTCTTATCACATAATGAGATTTGTGAGAACAGGGCTGTATGTAACATAGACAGCGTCATGCAGTAGATCAGAATAACATCCTTTACTAAGTAGACCTGGACTTGAAGTTAGCACTAAGAGATGAGTGAGCTTGTCTTGTGATAATGTAATGCCCCAGAATGGCATTGCCACCTCTTTTTGACCCCTACTATCTGTAATGTGTGATCCTGTGTCATTATTAATAGTGTATGTATTGCTTTGCTTATAAACCATTGATAAGTTAAGATAAGATAAGATGCCTTTATTGTCACTGTACAATACAATGAAATGTTGTTTGGAGCAATCTTAGATGCCATGGACAGAGGGACAAGAACTGACATTTAAACTAAAGCATTCCACTTGAAAGATATACATTCACCTAAAGAATTATTAGGAACACCATACTAATACGGTGTTGGACCCCCTTTGCCTTCAGAAACTGCCTTAATTCTATCTGGCATTGATTCAACAAGGTGCTGATAGCATTCTTTAGAAATATTGGCCCATATTGATAGGATAGCATCTTGCAGTTGATTGAGATTTGAGGGATGCACATCCAGGGCACGAAGCTCCCATTCCACCACATCCCAAAGATGCTCTATTGGGTTGAGATCTGGTGACTGTGGGGGCCATTTTAGTACAGTGAACTCATTGTCATGTTCAAGAAACCAATTTGAAATGATTCGAGCTTTGTGACATGGTGCATTATCCTGCTGGAAGTAGCCATCAGAGGATGGGTACATGGTGGTCATGAAGGGATGGACATGGTCAGTAACAATGCTTAGGTAGCCCGTGGCATTTAAATGATGCCCAATTGGCACTAAGGGGCCTAAAGTGTGCCCAGAAAACATCCCCACACCATTACACCACCACCACCAGCCTGCACAGTGGTAACAAGGCATGATGGATACATGTTCTCATTCTGTTTACGCCAAATTCGGACTCTACCATTTGAATGTCTCAACAGAAATCGAGACTCATCAGACCAGGCAACATTTTTCCAGTCTTCAACAGTCCAATTTTGGTGAGCTCGTGCAAATTGTAGCCTCTTTTTCCTATTTGTAGTGGAGATGAGTGGTACCCGATGGGGTCTTCTGCTGTTGTAGCCCATCCGCCTCAAGGTTGTGCGTGTTGTGGCTTCACAAATGCTTTGCTGCATACCTCGGTTGTAACGAGTGGTTATTTCAGTCAACGTTGTTCTTCTATCAGCTTGAATCAGTCGGCCCATTCTCCTCTGACCTCTAGCATCCACAAGGCATTTTCGCCCACAGGACTGCCGCATACTGGATGTTTTTCCTTTTCACACCATTCTTTGTAAACCCTAGAAATGGTTGTGTGTGAAAATCTCAGTAACTGAGCAGATTGTGAAATCCTCGGTCTGACACCAACAACCATACCACGCTCAAAATTGCTTAAATCACCTTTCTTTCCCATTCTGACATTCAGTTTGGAGTTCAGGAGACTGTCTTGACCAGGGCCATACCCTAAATGCATTGAAGCAGCTGCCATGTGATTGGTTGACTAGATAATTGCATTAATGAGAAATAGAACAGGTGTTCCGAATAATTCTTTAGGTGAGTGTATACAGGAGAGTGAATCTGGATCGCACATCCTCAGTACTATGCTTTTGATATAACGACTGTCCTTCAGCATAATTGCGTGGTATATCCGCCCAATTTGTAATAAATTCTATGCTGTGCATAAGAGGCATTACTATACAGTTTGATCAAAGAGCATAGGCCCACTTACCGCGACAAGGTAGCCTCTACAAGTGGGGACCTACTCTAACCTCAATGACACAGCAGTGCGCGGCGACCACCGGCGCCCCAGCACTGCACCAGCAGCAGATGGCGGGAACCAGAAGCCACACAGCATCCCCACTGTGCAGCAAAGCCTCCTTGGCTCTGGGCCCCACCAGCACAGCACTGAGGCAGCAATGGCAGACATGCAGTACTGCACCATGTGAACGAGTGCAAAGAGTTCACCCAGTCACAACCCTCAGGAAATAAAAAAATTAGCCTTAGTCTGCAAAGGGTTTATAAACTCCTACTACCTCTCAGATGGATTTCTTGAGGGTTGTGACTGGGTGAACTCTTTGCACTCATTCACATGGTGCAGTACTGCGTGTCTGCCATGGTGATATGCTGATATGAAATAATATTCCCCTGCTCCCTTCCTCTCTTTTCCAGCTCCCTTGGTCAATGGCTCCATTCAGGGGCCTTCCTGCCTGTAAGCGAATATCAGCAGGTACAGCATGCTTCTATCAACAGTTAAAATGTTCAAAAAGTGTCACAACCTCACCTGTCCAGGTTCCAGCTGCGCAATATCTGGTTTCGGTAAGGCTGCGCTGGAAACGATGTGTTGCTATGTTCCTTAGCAACAGAATATAATACTCTGTTTCTCCGCACATCAGGCATGTGCTTAAGGAGATTAGCAGTGGGTGATTGCTCAGCTGTTCTATTCCTATGTGCTAGTGTTTCTGACTAATGGAGTGCTGAGTCATGGACCCACCAGGTTCTGATCATGGAACTTAGTGCACTATTTAAATCCCTTCCTGGCCATCAACCAGTGCCAGTGATAGTCTCTGACCCACTAGCTGTGTTCCTAGTTCTTGTGCTTTTTGGATTGCTTGTTCCTCTGACCCCAATTTGTCTTCTGACCACTCTCTGTCTCTCATTTGGTACTGCACTGTCCATCTGGTTCTGATCTCGGCATGTCTTCTGACCACTCTCTGTCTCTCTTTCGGTACTGCATAGCCTGTCTTGTTCTGACCCATTTACATATGAAATTTGTTTTGTATTTTTTGTCTCTTGGTGTTTGTCTCTCTCTGCAAGTAAGTAGCGCAGAGGCAGTCAACCAGTTGCAGTATTGCTGTGTATGGCTTGTACTGCAACTAGGTAGGGAAAGTGGGCTAGGTTCAAGGTCAGGACTCACTGTCGGTGTCCGCCCTTACCCAGAGGCATTACAAAAAGCTGGATAATTCTTTTACTGAAGTGCTGCATATGATTGTGGTTTTGTCATGGTGTGAGTACTGAATGGAAGCGAATAGGAGCTCTTACATTAGCCAATTTATGATCCTCAAATCAGCAAGTGAAAAGTTAAAAATTAAAAAATCATTGGGGGAGGGGACAATGCATTAGAAAGCTCTAATCTACAATCATTGTCATGTATCAGCAGTTATATCCCTATTGGGTAATCATTATAACAGTGTTTCGCTCATGAATTCAGACAGGGCTGCCATCAGAAATTTTAGGGCCCCTTACACAGCTCAAGGCCTGGGCCCCCGACACTGCCCCAGTGGTGGACCCAGAGCCTGGTCTTTGGAGGGGCACTTCCCCCAGGAATAGGAGATCATGGGGCCCCTGTGTCCCCGTCCACCTTCAAGCCACACCCACACACAGCCCCACCCATATATCGCGCCCATACCTCTTTCATCCAAGAATGTCTCCCACACGGCCCTCCACTATGTAGTTCGCCCGCCACACTGCCCCCCACTGAGTAATTTGCCCCCCCAAGTTAATTTTGCCCCCAGACAGCCCTGCATTATGTAATTTGCCCCACACGGTCCTCCATTATGTAGTTTGCCCGCCACACTGACCCCCACTGACTAATTCCCCCCTCACAAGTTAATTTTGCCCCAGACAGCCCTGCATTATGCAAGTTGCCCCACTAAGTAATTTGCCCCCACACTAAATAATTTTGCCCCCACATGTCCCTCCATTATGTAGTTTGCCCGCCACACTAACCCCCACTGAGTAATTTGCCCCTCCCACACAAGTTAATTTTGCCCCCACACAAGTTAATTTTGCCCTCAGACAGCCCTGCATTATGTAATTTGCCCCACACGGTCCTCCATTATGTAGTTTGCCCGCCACACTGACCCCCCACTGACTAATTCCCCCTCACAAGTTAATTTTGCCCCAGACAGCCCTGCATTATGCAAGTTGCCCCCACTAAGTAATTTGCCCCCACAATAAATAATTTTTCCCCCACATGTCCCTCCATTATGTAGTTTGCCCGCCACACTAACCCCCATTGAGTAATTTTCCCCTCCCCCACAAGTTAATTTTACCCCCAGACAGCCCTGCATTATGTAATTTGCCCCCACACGGCCCTCCATGTAGTTTACCCGCCACACTGACCTCCCACTAAGTAATTTGCCCCCACGCAAGTTAATTTTGCCCCCAGACAGCCCTCCATTATTGACCCCCCCCCCCGTCAGACAGACACACACGCAGAGACAGACAGACACACACGCGGGGACAGACAGACAGAGACACACACAGGGACAGACAGACAGAGACACACACAGGAACAGAGAGACAGAGACACACACAGAGACAGACAGACAGAGAGACATATACCATGGCCCTCAGAATACACCTGGATCTGTGCTATAAACCCCTTTAATTGCACCAGATTCCACTCCACTTGAACCCCACTGCTCCTGAGTGCTCCACCTGCCCCCTCATACATGAGCAGCCCCTCACCTGCTCTCCATGAAGCTCTGTGGACTCCAGGACTGCAGCACATCCTCCATCACTGAGCAGCCTGCAGGCAGACAGCCCCTCCTCCCTCCACAAGCTGCTGCTGCTGTCGGGGTTTGTCCATGTGACTATGAAGGAGCATGTGACCAGTGATGTCACAGACCTCCTTCTAGCAACTACATTCTACCCATGGATCTGCCGAGACTCCAGCTATCTTGTTCTCAGAACAAGATAGTTGAGGCCCGGGCCCCGGGAGGTAAGGGACAGGCTGCCGAAGGAAGAGGGGGAGGAGCACTGGGCCCCAGAGCCGGCTGCCACAATAAAAAAAAAAAAAAAAAGTTTCAGGACTGGCCGGGCCCCCCCAGGGTCTGGGCCCCTTACTGGGGTATGGGCTGTACCCCCCTGATGGCGGCCCTGAATACAGAATAAGAACAAATATTCCTCTCTCATGTTGGTTTTAAGTACAGGACAAAAATAACAATGATAACATTTGCACTTTTTGTTCCTATCCCATCTGACCTCATTTGCCTTTTCTTGCACGTCACATATTCTGTTCATTTGTAAAAATTAATGAGACTAAATTTATAATATCTGGTCAAGTGCCGTAGTTGATGAGCTATGTGAATCTGCAACTACAGTGTACAATTAAGAATGATTCAGGATCTTTACCTATGTAACAAACCTTTAATTATTCTTCAGTATTATTGATCAGTTTGTACGCTTCAGTATTGATTGAGATATAGAAATAATAACAAGAAAACTCAATGTATACTCATAACGAGGATGGTATTGAGTGAAAATATTTATATCATACTACAGCAATAGGGTAAAAAGCCATCAAGTAAAACATGCAAAATAATACACTGAACATTGAGGCTAAGCATAAAACTAGGGTCATGGTAAAGGCCACATTTAGCCAAAAATGTATTTTTGCCAGGAACAAATGCATTGACCGGGACCACAGGGGCAATGTGTGAGTGCGGATGCACTGGATTCGCCAATACTCTGTGACGCGCTGTAAGGAGGAGTGGCATGAGATGCGCCCTATCCTCGTTGGCTGCTCACGGGCACATACCTCTGGTGGGAGAGGAGTTACCTTTATATGTCCGGGCGTGCCACGGCCACGCACGGCCACTACAGCGCGGTAAACTGCGCGCTATAGTGCGGCGAATACAGGGCAATTACTATTCATTGATTTACTGAACTATATGTGCCCCTGATGAAAGGTGTGCAGATAGGTCCCATGGGGAAACACGTTGAGAAGTGAATGAGTGAGCAGTGAATGAGCTTCCGCACATAGGGATGACAAATTTGTAGGAACGGTTTAACTACATAGGGTCCTACAGGAGACTGATTGCGCTGATATCAGGGTGCCACAGTGCTATTGACCCCCATAGACCGTCATAAGTACGTCACCACCCTATGTATGGCCACCACAGCTACTGGGTAGGGGACTCATAGACATTAGGTCCCATTGGGCAATTTATGCCAGCTAACCACCAGCTGATTAATCAGGTCCCGATGCATGTAGATGGTTATCAACCCAATCCTCCCCACATGCAGGGTTCCCGTATGCCTGAGATTTTATCTAATTTCAAGTACCTCCCGTATTTTGTTAATAAATAAACACTTTATTATTTTTTCCATTTAACATTCTATGAGGCTGTGAGCTAGTTTTATATTGAGAACGTATATTACATATTTTGACGTTAATGAGTTGTCAATATAAGAAATACCCACTTTTCCTGTGTGCCAATACAAAAATTGCCCCTTATAATGTGCGCCAGTACAAAAATACCCATGAATTTTAAGCTAATCAATATAATCAATGTTTGCATGTCTTAGGCCTCTCGGGCTGTTGCTGCATGTTTGCTTTCCCTCAGTTAATTTTGACTATCAACTGCAATCTACTGTATATTCTTACATCGGTCGGCAGATTACATTGCGCATCTTCTGCACATCACTCAGCTCAAGGGAGCACTACAGGTGATCGTCTTAGGCTCTGTTCACATTGTCATCTTGGCCTCTATTCATTACAGCTATGTTAAATTCACTTTTGAACAAACCTTGAAAATTCCTGTGTGATTACATCTTTGACTTATCATAGGGTTCTTCAGATTTCCATTGGGGATCTAGTAGTTTTGATGCCAACAATAATGTTGCAGACTACTTTATTATTCTAGTTAATAATACCGTAACCTCCATCAAACATAAAATAAACTTAAGAACTAAACTAAACTAAATACTGTAAGCTTTTAGCTATTCCCTACAATTTTACAAATGGTTCACTAAAGGAACTGTAAATCTATATATATAAAAAGGACGTATGTATGTGTGTATGTATGTATGTATGTATGTTCTGCAAAAACTCAAAAACGCAACCATCCTTTTCAACGAAACTTGGTATACACATCCCTTACTACCAGGAAAGAAATCTTGTGGGGGTCTCAGCTCTCTAGGATGTACCCTTCTCAAGATATTCCCAAAAAATGACCGGCATTATAGCCAATACAAGCCTGCCAGCCTTTCACTTAAACCCCAACTGCCATACACACGGTCACATGTCCCTTATCAGCCAATAGAAGCTAGCAGGTCTCACACCAGATTTCCATAACAACTGATCACAGCTTTGACCAGTTCACACTGCTACATGCATGGGGTACAGGGGCCACTATTAAACGGAGGAGCGCTGTGGAGTTCCCTGTTAATAGGGCGGTAACTGTTAATGTGGCGGCCACTGTGAAAGTCACTGTTAACCACCTCAGCCCCCTAGCTTAAACACCCTTAGGCTACATGCACACAACCGTTGCCTGCCTCCGTCCGCCCCTCCTTGAAATTTGCGTCCGTCAAAAAAACGGATGACGGACAGTTTTTTTTGACGGATCCAATTTTTATGGCAGATTCATTGTAAAATGCCTATCCTTGTCTCAGAAACGTGAAAAAATAGGACATGCACTATTTTTTTGACGGAATGAAAACACGGATCACGGATGCGGAACAAAAACGGTTGACCATCTGCATTTTTTGACGGACCCATTGAAATGAATGGGGAAGCATTCTATCCGTGAAAAAAAACAGAACGGACGCGAAACAAACAACGGTCGTGTGCATGGGGCCTTAATGACCAGGCCACTTTTTACAATTCTGCACTACACTACTTTTACCGCTTATTGCTCCGTCATACAACTTACCACCCAAATGAATTTTACCTCCTTTTCTTCTCACTAATAGAGCTTTCATTTGGTGGTGTTTCATTGTTGCTGATATTTTTTTTTATATTTTACTTTTTTGACAAAATTTTTGCCAAAAATGACATTTTTCACTTTCTGTTGGAAAATTTGCCAAATAAAACTACATTTCTCTATACATTTTTCTCTAAGTTTATTGTTCTACATGTCTTTGATAAAAAAATGCAATAAGTGTATATGTATTGGTTTGGGTAAAAGTTATAGCGTTTATAAACTATGGTGCAAAAAGTGAATTTCCGCACTTTGACTTTCTGAGCACCTGTCCTGTTTCCTGGGGTACTACAATGCCCAGACAGTATAAACACCCCATAAATGACCCCATTTCAGAAAGTAGACACCCTAAGGTATTCACTGAGGGCATAGTGAGTTCATGGAAGTTTTTATTTTTGTCACAAGTTAGCGGAAATGTTTTTGTTTTCTTTTCAAAAATTTCATTTTCCGCTAACTTGTGACAAAAATAAAACTTCCATGAACTCACTATGCCCATCAGCGAATACATTAGGGTGTCTACTTTCCGAAATGGGGTCACTTGTGGGTATTTATACTGCACTGGCATATTAGGGGCCCCTAAAGCGTGAGAAGTCTGGAATCCAAATGCGTAAAAATGCCCTGTGAAATCCTAAAGGTACTCATTGGATTTAGGGCCCTTTGCACATCTTGGCTGCAAAAAGTGTCAATCATGTGGTATCGCCGTACTCAGGAGAAGTAGGGCAATGTGTTTTGGGGTGTATTTTTACATATACCCATACTGTGTGTGAAAAATATCTCTGTAAATGACAACTTTTTTCCATTTTTTATACAAAGTTGTCATTTACAGAGATATTTCTCTCACCCAGCATGGGTATATGTAAAAATACACCACAAAACACATTGCCTTACTTCTCCTGAGTATGGCGATACCACATGTGTGCCACTTTTTTGCAGCCAAGATGTGCAAAGGGGCCCTGATACCAATGAGTACCTTTAGGATTTCACAGGGCAATTTTACGCATTTGGATTTCAAACTACTTCTCACGCTTTAGGGGCCCCTAAAATGCCAGGACAGTAAAAATACCACACAAGTGAACCCATTCCAGAAAGTAGACACCCTAAGGTATTCGCTGATGGGCATAGTGAGTTCATGGAAGTTTTTATTTTTTGTCACAAGTTAGCGGAAATTGAATTTGTTTTTTTTTTTTTACAAAGTCTCATATTCCACTAACCTGTGACAAAAAATAAAAATTTACATGAACTCACCACACCCCTCACGGAATACCTTGGGGTGTCTACTTTCTAAAATGGGGTCACTTGTGTGGTATTTTACTGCCCTGGCATTTTAGGGGCCCCTAAAGCGTGAGAAGAAGTCTGGAATCCAAATGCGTAAAATTGCCCTGTTAATTCCTAAAGGAACTCATTGTATTTAGGGCCCCTTTGCGCATCTTGGCTGCAAAAATGTGGCACACATGTGGTATCGCCGTACTCAGGAGAAGTAGGGCAATGTGTTTTGGGGTGCACATGCACAGATCGAGTCATCTCGCCTCTCTCAAGGAGGAATAGAAGGACCGCCGAGATTACGTGATCCTGTGTGCGGCGGTCCTAAAGTGGTTAAAGGGGGGGTCACTGTTAAAGGGATGGCCTCCATGAAAGTCACTGTTAAAGGGGCGGTCACTGTGAAAGTAACTTTTAAAGGGGCTGTCACTGTTAAAGGGGCGGACACTGTGAAAGTTACCATTAAAGAAGCCGTCACTGTTAAAGGGGTAGTCACCTTTAAAGCGGCATCCACCGTGAAAGTCACAGTTAAAGGGGCGGCCCCTGTGAAAGTCATCGTTCAAGGGGCGGTCACTGTTAAAGTGGCAGCCACTGTGAAAGTCACTGTTAAAGGGGCGGCCAAAGTCACTGTTAATGGGGCAGCCACTGTGAAAGTCACTCTTAAAGCGGCGATCACTGTCAAAGGTGCGGCCACTGTGAAAGTTACCATTAAAGTGGCGGTCACTGTTAAAGGGACGGCCACTGTGAAAGTCACTGTTAACCGCTTGCCGACCGCCGAACGCACAGATGCGTCCAGGCGGCGGCAAGTTTGTTCCTCCTGGACGCATCTGTGCGTCATCTCGCGAGAGGCGAGATTTACACGCGCACGTTCACAGCAGAGCGCGGCTCTGCAGTAATACTACAGCCTGCCAGCGATGATCAATCGCTGGCAGGCTGTAAATGTAAAATAAATTAGATCAAAGAGGTATATCAGACGCTGTTTTGTTAACAGCGCCTGATATACCTGCTACCTGGTCCTCTGGTGGTCCCATTTACTGGGATCGACCACCAGAGGACCAGGTAACTCTGTAAAGTTGCACCAAACACTAAACTAACCCCCCCCACCCCCCCTCACTTTATAACCACTATTAACCCCTTGTTAACCCCTGATTACCCCATATAGACTCCCTGATCACCCCCCTTTCACTGATCACCCCCCTGTAAGGCTCTATTCACATGTCCATATGTGTTTTGCGGATCCACGGATCCACAGATCCGTGCCGCGGATCCGAAAAACACGGACACCGTCAATGTGCTTTCTGCATTTTGCAGATCCGCACATTGCCAGAACTATATAGAGAATGCTTTTTCTTGTCCGCAATTGCGGACAAGAAAAGGGCATGTTCTATATTTTTGCGGAACGGAAATGCAGACCCGTAAGTGCGGATCCACAATTCCGGATCCGAGCGGGACAAAGTCTGTCCCCATAGAAATGAATGGAAACAGAATTGCGGACGTGTGAATGGGGCATAAGGGTCCCTTATCACCGCCAGTTAGTTAGCTACTTGTTATGTAGCTAGCGCCCAGACCACCGCACTGCAGTCACTGATTTTGGCACAGATTTTTTCATCCACATTGATCGATGCGAATGAAAAAATCTGTGCCGTTCATATTTTTTCTTTTTTCAGCCCAGAAGCTAAACGGAAAAAAAAAATCTCATTACCCTTATGCTCAATATAAGGAGAATCGCAGAAACTCCTAATGCTGGCCATAAGTGTAATGATTGCGGAGACCCTCAAACGCCAGGACAGTATAAATACCTCACATGTGACCCCATTTTACAAAGAAGACACCCCAAGGTATTCCGTGAGGGGTATGGTGAGTTCATGTAAAATTTTATTTTTTGTCACAAGTTAGTGGAATATGAGACTTTGTAAAAAAAAAAATATATATCAATTTCCGCTAACTTGTGTTTTCTGTGTACTCACCATGCCCCTCACGGAATACCTTGGGGTGTCTTCTTTCCAAAATAGGGTCACAAGTGGGGTATTTATACTGCCCCGGCATTTTAGGGGTCCTAAAGCGTGAGAATCCAAATGCGTAAAAATGCCCTGTGAAATCCTAAAGGTACTCATTGGTTTTAGGGCCCCACTCATGTGATATCGCCGTACTCAGGAGAAGTAGGGCAATGAGTTTTGGGGTGTATTTTTACATATACCCATACTGTGTGTGAGAAATATCTCTGTAAACGACAACTTTTTAATTTTTGTTATACAAAGTTGTCAGTTTACAGAGATATTTCTCTCACCCAACATGGGTATATGTAAAAATACACTCAAACACATTGCCCTACTTCTCCTGAGTACTGCAATACCACTGAGTGACACTTTTTGCAGCTTGGGTGCGCAAAGGGGCCCTAAAACCAATGAGTACCTTTAGCTTTTACATGGCTGCTCACAATTTAGCCCCACCCAAAATGCCAGAACAGTAGAAACACCCCACAAATGACCCCATTTTGGAAAGTAGACACCCCAAGGTATTCGCTGAGGGCATAGTGAGTTCATGAAAAATTTAACTTTTGTCAAAAGTTAGCAGAAAGGGAGACTTTATGAGAAAAACAATAAAAAATTAATTTCCGCTAACTTGTGCCAAAAAAAATCTTCTATGAACTCGCCATGCCCCTCACGGAATACCTTAGGGTGTCTTCTTCCAAAATGGGGTCACATGTGGGCTATTTATACTGCCCTGGCAATTTAGGGGCCCTAAAGCGTGAGAAGAAAATGCGTAAAAATGCCCTCCTAAAAGGTACTCATTGGTTTTAGGGCCCTTTACGCATCTTGGCTGCAAAAAGTGTCACTCATGTGGTATCGCCGTACTCAGGAGAAGTAGGGCAATGTGTTTTGGGGTGTATTTTTACATATACCCATGCTGGGTGAGAGAAATATCTCTGTAAATTGACAACTTTGTATACATTTTTTTAAAGTTGTCATTTACAGAGATATTTCTCACACCCAGCATGGGTATATGTAAAATACACCCCAAAACTCATTGCCCTACTTCTCCTGAGTACGGCGATACCACATGAGTGACACTTTTGCAGCCAAGATGCGCAAAGGAGCCCTAAAACCAATGAGTACCTTTAGGATTTCACAGGGCATTTTTACGCATTTTGGATTCTCACGCTTTAGGGCCCCTAAAATGCCAGGGCAGTATAAATACCCCACATGTGACCCCATTATGGAAAGAAGACACCCCAAGGTATTCTGTGAGGGGCATGGCAAGTTCACAGAATTTTTTTTTTTTTGGCACAAGTTAGCGGAAATTTATATATATATATTTTTTTTTTACAAAGTCTCATATTTCACTAACTTGTGACAAAAAATAAAATTTTACATGAACTCACCATACCCCTCACAGAATACCTTGGGGTGTCTTCTTTCTAAAATGGGGTCACATGTGGGGTATTAATACTGTCCTGGCATTTTAGGGGCCCCTAAAGCATGAGAAGAAGTCTGGAATCCAAATACGTAAAAATGCCCTGTGAAATCCTAAAGGTACTCATTGGTTTTAGGGCCCCTTTGCGCACCCAGGCTGCAAAAAAGTGTCACACATGTGGTATTGCCGTACTCAGGGGAAGTAGGGCAATGTGTTTTGGGGTGTATTTTTATATATACCCATACTTTGGGTGAGAACTATCGCTGTAAACGACAACTTTTTACATTTTTTTATACAAAGTTGTCAGTTTACAGAGATATTTCTCTCACCCAACATGGGTATATGTAAAAATACACCCCAAAACTCATTGCCCTACTTCTCTCGAGCACGGCGATACCACATGAGTGACACTTTTTTGCAGCCTGGGTGAGCAAAGGGGCCTAAATTCCAACGAGTACCTTTAGCTTTTACATGGCTGCTCACAATTTAGCCCCGCCCAAAATGCCAGAACAGTAAAGTGACCCCATTTCGGAAAGTAGACACCCCAAGGTATTCACTGAGGGGCATAGTGAGTCCGTGGGAGATTTTTTTTTTTTTTGCCAGAAGTTAGCAGAAATGGAAACTTTATTATTTTTATTTTTTTCCTCAGAAAGTGTCATTTTCCGCTAACTTGTGAAAAAAATTGAAATGATACATGAACTCACCATGCCCCTCCGCGAATACTTTGGGGTGTCTTATTTCTAAAATGGTGTAATTTGGAGGGTATTTATGCTTTTCTGGCATTCTAGCGCCTGAAGATACATGACAGGTGCTCAGAAAGTCAGAGCTGCTGCAAAATCACTTTTTTGCACCATAGTTTGTAAACGCTATAACTTTTACCCAAACCAATAAATATACACTTATTGGATTTTTTCTATGAAAGACATGTAGAACAATAAATTTTGCGAAAAATTTATATGGAAATGTAGTTTTTTAAATAAAAAATTACAACAGAAAGTGAAAAATTTCATTTTTTTGCAAACATTTCGGTAATTTTTGATTAATAGCAAAAAAAGTAAAAATGTCAGCAGCAATGAAATACCACCAAATTAAAGCTCTATTAGTGAGAAGAAAAGGAGGCAAAATTCATTTGGGTGGTAAGTTGTATAGCGGAGCAATAAACGGTGAAAGTAGTGTAGTGCGGAATTGTAAAAAGTGGCCTGGTCATTAGGGGTTTAAGCTAGGGGGCTGAAGTGGTTAAAGGGACGGTTACCGTTAAAGGGGAGGCCGCTGTGAAAGTAACTGTTAAAGTGGCAGTCAGCGTAAAAGAGGCAGCCACTGTGAAAAAAAACTGTTAAAGTGGTGCTCACCTTTAAAGGGTGGCCATTGTGAAAGTCACTGTTATTTAATATAAAGTTGCAATAAATAAATACACTAGCAACGTCGGGTCATCAGCTAGTCTAGTCAATAAATTACCGCCTGCCCCAGACATCAATAGACATGAGACCGTAGGTAAATGGTGAGAGTGATGGTGGTGAGCATCCATCAGGGTTGTCCATTTGGCAGTGCTGGAGTGGGCCATGTCAGGCTAGGTCAAAACATTCAGAGTTTGAGCCGTGGATGTTTTGCCCAATGTCCCTGAAAGTAGTGGTAGCCATACAACTGAATTGCCATCCCCAAACTGTAATACAGTTGAATAATTCAGCAGGGCGCAGGAACCATTGGTTCCGGCCCTACCGTTCACACTCAGAGGCAACAGTCCTATGAGGCAGCTCAGGCAGCCGCAAAGTGATGACATCATTGTGAACACCTGCGCTGGGTCTCAGGTGGTGAAACTATAACTACTGTGGGCACTACAGGGGGCATTATAACTACTGGAGGCACTACAGGGGGGCATTATAATTACTAAGTGCCCTGTAAAGGCACTACAAGAGGATATTAAACATGATAACTACTGGGGACACTACAGGGAGAAATTAGAAATACTAGGGGCACTTCAAGGTGACTGTAACTACTGGTGTCAGTATAAGGGGATATTAGAAGTACTGGGGCAATACAGGGGCACACGATAACTACTGGGGTCCCACCGGGGGGCATTATAATTACTGGGGCACTACAGGGAAATGCTATAACTACTGGGAGCACTTTATGGGGCCTTTTTACTCCTCCTTATTACAGTCCTGTATGTTTAGTAGTGCCTAATGTAATAATGTAATGTGTGTCTATAGAAATATTCCATTAACATTGGAGCAGGGAGGTGGGGAGAGGTTGGATTGTGGTGGAAGCACAAACATATTTCACATTCACTACACGGTTTTAAAATGCCAGGGCAAAATTTTAGTCTCAGTCCGGCCATGGCATCCATACTGTATGTCTCAGTTCCCCAGCTCTAGACTAAGTGTCTTCTAACGTCCACTGAAGAATGGAATAATCTCAATACTGTAAGAGACCAATCATTCGCAATATATGATGTTTGTATCAGGCGTGAAGTGCCATAAACTTCTAATGATATGTGGAAAAATTATCTTTATAAGGATCTAATCCCATGGTACAGCTGAGATGTGGTTCAAAAGGCTAGGAACAAATGGCCAAAAAATGTATGCTGTTTTATCGCTAATTGCTGCTGCTTTACTGAGTTTCACTTGTGTTAGCAGTAAAAACACATCTGGTTTTTGCCATGTGGTTCTCGCCCATGCGACAAAGACTGCTATGATTACTATAAACAGGGGAGATATTGAATATTGTCTAACAGCTAGACTTTCTGTATGTCCCAGCCCCTCTAGTGGACCTCCGTTGGAGCTTGGACATCCAATTATCTGAATCACAAGCAAATTTCTTGAAATAATAATTTATGATGGAATCTGAAGGAGTCATACTGCACAATTAGAAAACTGGGAGTTTTTTTTAGATTATTTGTTCAACAGCTACTGTATTATCTTTAAAAAAAACATGAAAATCATACAAGAACCAAATCATTAATCAAATGTCCAAAAAGGCTATGGTCACATCTCCACTTATTATTTCCATTGTTCTATTCTAGGGGAAGAACAATGAAAATAATTGAAGCAGAATGTCTGTAAATTGATGGATACCAATGGCACCTGATAGACCCCGTTGGCTATAATTACATTCGTTGGGTGTCCATTAAAAAACCCTGCTACTTACGAGACAAAATAGAATAGCATTATTTTATAGAATTTTTAACATAAACTGTGATGGAGACTTCTATATATCTATATCATATCTAATATGTATCTATTATATCTATCTACCTATTATTCATCTATGTGATGAGCAGCATAGGCAATACTCAAATTCACAATATTTCAAGAATTTTTAGCCAAATATTCACCATAAATTTATGATTGTGAAAATTGGTAATGTAATATGCACATATTGCACACACAATTTCATTACCTATAACATGTAATAAACAGACAATCACACAAAGGCTGTATGCCAAAAGCCAGGTATGTAAACCCTACAACATATCCATAAGATAGGTACAGTCAGCATACCTTACAATGGCAGCCTTGTGCACTATGAGACATTCAAAACCAGCTTTTATCTGTGAGAGCCAGTAAGCCTCAAAGTTACGGTACTTGATTTAAGTTGGCTGGCTTGGGGGGACCTGTGCACCTAGATCATTATTATTAGGGTTACAAAAATTTTTTTTTTTTTTTGGATGCCACCTAACTCTTCTCTAACTGCTTAGGAGTGCTGCATAAAAATGTTCAGTTTTCTAATTGTCCTAATATACTGATGATAGGTAAAATAATAGCTATAAAAAAAGGTATGTATGATAGATTGCATAATAAGGATAAAGAAAAGTTACATACAATAAGTTAGAAAAGATTATAGATTTGTATAGTGACGAAAAAAAATCTAGAATATTCGTGATTACAAAGATATAGCACTATATTCTAGATATTCGCGGTAAAAATTCACGATTAAAATATTCGCGCTCAACACTAATCTATCTAACTATCTATCTATCTATCTATCTATCATCATCTTTTACCTTTCTATCTTTTATCTGTCACTGTATATCGATCATCTTTGTTTTCCTATAATATACACCATTTTATTTTTTGATTCCTGCCTACATAACATTAGCCTAAAGTTTTGACTTTACCATACTTCTTTTGTAAGCTTTTAGTTTACCAATTTGACTGCAATTGATGGGTGATATAGCTGACAAGTCTTCTGGGAAAATCAAAGCTGTTAATGTTAATATACTGTAAATGGCAGCTGACCCAGATGCACCACAAAGGATGAAGGAAGGGGCTTGATTTTCCATCAAAACCTTCAATTCTGGCACTTCCCCAAATTTAAACATCTGCCTTTGGCTCATTACAATAATAATGGACTAAATCAGTTCAGGGTCCTCACTACGACAAGAATCTGCACCTGTTCCAGGAGCATTCTGCCATGGGGTAGATCTGCCAAAGGTTAGTTATGATAAACCTTTCATAAATTATACTCTTCCTATTTAGTTAGCAGTTTGAAAGAACAACTTTTGAAAAATACTTCGTTTAAAAAGGCAAAGCTACCTTTTTGTCTGCAAACAGTGATGAAGAAAAAAAAAATCTAATTGATCTTAATGTTTTATCCAGGAAGAGCTATGAAATGTATTTCTCTGTCATTAATGTAATAGTTTCACAGATTTGGTGCCTATAAATAAAGCTAGGATCAGTTATATTAAAGTGTTGTTCCGACTGGATGAAAACAGCACCGCAATTCCTTCATGATCTTTTTAAGGAAGGAGTGCAAGCGTATTGGGATACTTTCACATTAGCGTATTCAATTCCGCTATTGAGATCCGTCATAGGATTTCAATAGCGTAAGAAAACACTTCAGTTTTGTTGTCAATGGGGACAAAAACTGAACGAAACGGAATGCACCAACATGCATTCCGTTTCATTTGGTTGAGGTCAAATCGCTGACAGATTAACACTGCAAGCAGCGTTTTTCTGTGCGAGATATGGTGCGGAGCAAGATGGATCCTTTCTGACACACAATGTAAGTCAATTGGGAGGGATCCGTTTTCTCTGATACAATACTGCCACCCACCATATTCAACTGGTACTGGTATTGTCCCCCACCTCCCCACTTTGTGGTCTCCTCATGCTGCTACTACCTCAATACTCTGTCACTGGGTAACTCTGTGGTCTCCTCATGCTGCTGCCACCTCACCACTATATCACTGGACATCTCTGTGGTCTCCTCATGCTGCTGCCACCTAACCACTCTGTCCATGGGCATCTCTATGGTCTCCTCATGCTGCTGCCACCTTACCACTATGTCACTGGGCATCTCTATAGTCTCCTCATGCTGCTGCCACCTCACCACTCTGTCACTGGACCATTCTGTGGTCTCCTCTTTCTGCTGCCACCTCCCCACTCTGTGGTATCCTCATGCTGCTGCCATATCACTTCTCTGTGGTCTCCTCACGCTGCTGCTACCTCAATACTCTGTCACTGGGCCACTCTGTAGTCTCCTCATGCTGCTGCTAACTCAACAATCTGTAACTGGGCCACTCTGTGGTCTCCTCATGCTGCTGCCATCTCCCCACTGTGTCACTGGGCCACTCTGTGGTCTTCTCATGCTGCTGCCACCTCCCCATTCTGTCACTGGGCCACTATGTAGTCTCCTCATGCTTCTGCCACATCACCAGTCTGTGGTCTCCTTATGCTGCTGCTACCTCAACACTCTGTCACTGGGCTACTCTGTGGTCTCCTTATGCTGCTACCACATCACCACTCTGTGGTCTACTCATGCTACTGCTACCTCAACACTCTGTCACTGGGCCACTATGTGGTCTACTCATGCTGCTGCCAACTCAACAATCTGTCACTGGGCCACACTGTGGTCTCATCATGCTGCTGCCACCTCCCCACTCTGTAAATTGGCAACTCTGTGGTCTCCTCATGCTTCTACCACCTCCCCACTATGTCACTGGGCCACTATGTGGTCTCCTCATTCTGCTGCCATCTCCCCACTCTGTCACTGGACCACTTTATGGTCTCCTCATGCTGCTGCCACCTTACCACTCTGTGGTCTCCTCTTACTGTCACCACATCACCATTCTGTGGTCTCCTCATGCTGCTCCCACCTCCTTACTCTGTCACTGGGCCACTCTGTGGTCTCTTCATGCTGCTGCCACCTCCCCACTATGTCAATAGGCCACTCTGTGGTCTCCTCATGCTGCTGTCATCTCCCCACTGTGTCACTGGGCCATTCTGTGGTATCTTCATGCTGCTGCCACCTCCCCACTATGTCAGGCTACTCTGTGGTCTCTTCATGCTGCTGCCACCTCCCCACTATGTCAACAGGCCACTCTGTGGTCTCCTCATGCTGCTGTCATCTCCCCACTGTGTCACTGGCCAATTCTGTGGTCTCCTCATGCTACTGCCACCCCCCCCACTCTGTGGTATTCACATGCTGCTGCCACATCAGCACTCTGTGGTCATGCATGCGTAGGCCACAGAGTGGCACAATGACAGTGTGGAGGTTGCAGCAGCATGAGTAGGCCAAAGAGTGGCACAATGACTGGAGTCTGAAGTTTTTGTACTGAAATAGGCCAAACTCTTTCACCACAAATAAATGTGACAGTGAAGCGCATACATTTTTTTCCTTTTTTGACTGAAATAGGACACTGAATGTTTTTACCACATGTAATTTCAGAAGTGAACTGAGAAAATATTTTTCTTTTTGTACTGAAATAGGCCAGTAAATGCTTTTACCAGAAATAAATGCACCTGTGAAATGCGTATATTTTTTTCTTTCTGTACTGACATAGGCCACTAAACGCTTTCAACACATATAACTGCAGAAGTCAACTGAAAATATATTTTTCTTTTTGTACTGAAATAGGCCACTAAAAGCTTTTGCCACAAATAAATGCAACAGTGAAGTGTGTATATAACTTTTTTTTTAGACTGAAATAGGACACTAAACCCTTTTGCCACAAATAACTGCGCCAGGGAAGTGCGTATATTTTTTTCTTTCTGTACTGACATAGGCCACTAAACACTTTCAGCACTTATCACTGCAGAAGTAAACTGCATACCATATTTTTCGCCCCATAAGATGCATTCCCCCCCCCCCAAAAAAAGTTGGGGGAAACTGCCCCTGCATCTTATAGTGCGAATACTAATGAGCCGCTTCCATTATGGAAGCGCTCATTAGTATCGGAGGACCAGGAAGCGGTGAAGTCTGTCGGCTGTTCAGGGCAGCGCATCACCGTGAGTGCACTCTGTGATCTCACCCTGTGCGCAGCCTTTGCAGCCTTCACAGCACAGCCGGTGGCAGGATGAAGAGGATCGTAATGTAGGTGAGGAGTGGCAGCATCCGGAGCAGGAGAGGTAAGTGTTTTTTTATTTTATAAAACATGAGGCAATGGGGGCAATATTGAGATGCTGGGGGCTGATCTAGGGCAAATGGGACTGCTGGGGGCTGATCTGGGGCAAATGGAGCTGCTGAGGCTGATATGGGGCAATATAGAGATGCTGGGGCTTATCTGGGGCAAATAGGGCTGCTGGGGCTGATATGGGGGCAATATGGAGAAGTTGGGGGCTGATGGGGCAAAATGGGGCTGATCTGGGGCAATATGGCGCTGATGTGTGGTATTATGGGGCTTCTGATGGCTAATCAGAGACAATAGGTGGCTGCTGGGTGTTTATCTGAGGCAATTAGGGCTAACATAAGAGGCAATGGGTTCTACTGGGGCTCATTTGAGGCAATGGGGACTGCTGGGGGCTGATATGAGATAAAAGGGGCTGCTGGGGGCTGAGACTCTTACCTGAGGTCTAATTGGGGGTCTGATCTGAGGTCTTGCTGGGGTCTGATTAACATTGGGTGTCGGATTGGTGGTCTGACCTGAGTTCTAATGAAAAATATTTTTTTCTTATTGTCCTCCTCTAAAACCTATGGGCCGATGCATCTAATAGGGTGAAAAATACGGTATATATTTTAATTTTTGTAATGAAATACGCCACTGAACGCTTTCACCACATATAGCTGTAGAAGTGAACTGAGAATATATTTTTATGTTTGTAATGAAATACGCCACTAAACTCTTTCACCACATATAGCTGCAGAAGTGAACTGCATATATATTTTTCTTTTTGTTATGAAATACACCCCTGAATGCTTTCACCACATATAGCTACAGAAGTAAACTGCGTATATATTTTTCTTTTTGTAATGAAATACGCCACTAAACGCTTTCACCACATATAGCTGCAGAAGTGAACTGAGAATATATTTTTCTTTTTTAATGAAATACACCACTAAACGCTTTCAACACATATACAGTTGTGTTCAAAATTATTCAACCCCCAATGCTGTAAAAGGTTTTAGGGAATTTAGTGAACATTTTTAATTGTGTTCAGAATGAAATCTTACAAGGACTTTTTAAAGAACCAAATGCAACTAAAATGACATCAATTGTTTTTGTAATACAGTATTACATTTTTTTTTTGTGATTTCTTCATTGGCACAATTATTCAACCCCTTAAAGACTACCACTCTTAAGAACAGAGGTTCATTCAAGTGTTTTTTCGATCAGGTATTGAAAACATCTGTGGATGTCAAGGAGCAGCAGTCAAGCATAATAAGCACCAATTAGTCAGATTTAAAATGACTGTGATACTCAGCTCCTTCTAGACATTTACTGGTGTGTTTACAGACATGGTGAAGTCAAGAGAATGGTCCAGGAAGACAAGAGAAGAGGTGATTTCTCTTCCCAGGAAGGGCAATGGCTATAAGAAGATTGCAAAGATGTTAAACATACCAAGAGACACCATAGTAAGCATCATTCGCAAATTCAAGGCAAAGGGCACTGTTGAAACGCTACCTGGTTGTGGCAGAAAGAAGATGCTGACTTCGACTGCTGTTCGCTACCTGAAGCGCAAAGTGGAGAAAAGTCCCCGTGTGACTGCTGAGGAACTGAAAAAAGATTTGTCAGATGCGGGTACTGAAGTTTCAGCTCAGACAATAAGGCGCACACTGCTTAACGAAGGCCTCCATGCCAGAACTCCCAGGCGCACCCCCTTGCTGTCTCCAAAGAATAAGAAGAGTCGACTGCAGTATGCCAAAAGTCATGTGGACAAACCACAAAAGTTTTGGGATAGTGTTCTTTGGACTGATGAAACAAAATTAGAACAGTTTGGGCCCATGGATCAACACTATGTTTGGAGGAGGAAGAACAAGGCCTATGAAGAAAGGAACACCTTGCCTACTGTGAAGCATGGTGGTGGGTCAGCCATGCTTTGGGGCTGTTTTGCTACTACAGGTACAGGGAAGCTTCAGCGTGTGCAAGGTACCATGCATTCTCTTCAGTACCAGGAGATATTGGATAAAAATACTATGCAGTCCGTGACAAACCTGAGGCTTGGGAGACGTTGGACCTTTCAACAGGACAATGATCCCAATCATACCTCCAAGTCCACTAGAGCATGGTTGCAGATTAAAGGCTGGAACATTTTGAATTGGCCATCGCAGTCACCAGACTTAAATCCGATTGAGAACCTCTGGTGGGACTTAAAGAAAGCAGTTGCAGCGCGCAAGCCTAAGAATGTGACTGAACTGGAGGCTTTTTCCCATGAAGGATGGGCGAAGATACCCGTAGATCGCTGCAAGACACTTGTGTCAAGCTATGCTTCACGTTTAAAGGCTGTTATAACTAGAGATGAGCGAACTGTAAAAAAAAAGTTTGGCGTTCGGGTTGTGGTAACTTGCGCATCGTGTTATGGATTCCACTATCGCGGCATATGGAATCCATAAGGCGGCTCACCAGCGAACTGTTGACTAACCGAAGGACCTGGGGTGACGTCACCGTCATGTGATCAGTGCAGGGGCGTGGCTCAGCACTGGATTTGATCCCGTGCTGAGCCACGCCGACCCTTACTGATCACATGACGGTGACGTCACCCCAGGTCCTTCGGCTGTTCAACAGTTCGGGTTGGTGGAAGCCGCCCCTTATGGATTCCATATGCAGCGATAGTGGAATCCATAACGGGATGCGCAAGTTACCACAACCCGAACGCCGAACTTTTTTTTAAAGTTCGCTCATCTCTAGTTATAACTGGAAAAGGATGTTGTACTAAGTACTAAGATTGAATGTCACTTGGGGGTTGAATAAAACTAATAATGATGTGAGCACAGAAAAGACATTTGTGGTTATTTCATTATAAATGTTATGTTATATTTGTCTGACTTACAAGTGCCTCTTTGATTTAATTGTAAACAAGATGACTGAAATGATCAAAATCAATGTCAAACTGGCCAAAACACTCAATTTCAGTGGGGGTTGAATAATTTTGAACACAACTGTAGCTGCAGAAGTGAACTGAGTATATATTTTTCTTTTTCCACAGATATAAGCCACTAAAGGCTTTTCAACATACTGTAGCACTTAACCCCAAGAACATATTGCTGGAATGACAGAGCTGTATAATGGCTATTTGGATCCCCAATTTTTTAGCACTGTCCCTAGCGCCTTCTGACATCTCTCCCTGCACTAAGATGCTATGAAATGATTCTTCCCTATCCTTACCCTGCACTTATAAATCGTTTTTTCAGTTTTTTTTCAGAAGTAGCTTTTTGCAATTCCTGTCCCTAGCACCTTCTCACGTCTGTCCCTGCACTCAGACCGCTGGAAAATGGCAGAATTTAAAATGGCTGCCGTATTTATAGGGCTGTGACATCACAGGGTTGGCTGGTTGTTGATTGGCTGCATGCATGCATGTCAATCTGGGTGATCCCACCTTCCCAGAGTTCCTTGCCCCATGTCCTCATTCCTCACACATGTGGCTGCCAGTTTAGGAAAAATTGCGATTCATTACCACGAAGCGCGAGGAAATTTGCATTCGTTGCAAATCAAATTTTTCTTGAAATGAATGTTGAATAGACATCATCAGCTTCGATTCGCTCATCTATAGTCTTCTCATGCTGCTGCCAACTCACCACTTTGTCACTGAGCAACTCTGTGGTCTCCTCATGCTGCTCCCACCTCACCACTCTGTCACTGGGCCACTCTGTGGTCTCCTCACGCTGCTGCTAACTCATCACTTTGTCACTGGGCCACTCTGTGGTCTCTCATGCTGCTACCACCTCACCACTCTGTGGTCTCCTCATGCCACTGCTACCTCAACACTCTGTCACTAGGCCACTCTGTGGTCTCCTTATGCTGTTGCCACATAACCAGCCTGTGCTATCCTCATGCTGCTGCTACCTCAACACTCTGTCATTGGGCCACTCTGTGAACTTCGCTGAGGGTCCATACTAAGTTTTGCTGGGGTACTCTATGAGATCTATGTATGAGCCTGGAAGTACAACTAGTGAACATTTACTGGAATATAGTCAAAGGTATTATCCTTTATGAGGCTCCAACTCATCCAGATATTTAAAAATATTGTGGTTGCTTATTATCTCTTGATAGTAATTCCCCTGCGAACTCATTATGAGAACCAATTATAAAGAGTATATCACTTGTAATGATTTAAAAAAGTTCTGGGCTGAGGGTTAAAAGGTATATGGAGGGCAACATTAGATTACTTTATGGAGAAAAAGTTTAAACTGTAGGGATAATTTTGTAACTGATGATCGGATTATGGTTTAGAAATGTTCTATTAATAATATATAATAAACTAGCAGCTTTTTCCACCTCCGTTGCGCTCATATGCTGTGAATATAATGACCAAATAGATTTGTTAAGTCTAATATTAAATTTAAACTTATATATTTGGAAAATAAATGATTAGTGTTGAGCGAACCCGAACTGTTATGTTCCGTACCAAACTTTGCCACTTCGGGTGCCTGGACCCAAACCCAAACTTTGCTGGAAAAGTTTGGGTTCGAGTTCAGTGTTCAGGCATTTAATAAAGCTTTTAAGCTGTGGGCACTTAGAAGCCATCACGGCCATGCCGAGTAATTGCATTGCTGTGATTGGCTGGTGACCCAGCCTCTATACAAGCTGGATCACATGTAGCACCACCCATCAGCTCTGATAGCATTCCTGTGATTAGCCGGTGACCCAGCCTCTGTACACGCTGGATCCCGTGTATCACCACCCATCAGCTCTGAGCAGTGCAGGGACAGGAAGCAGGCAGCTAAAGCAGGGGAGAGTCTTAGGAATGTGGCTATTTGTTTTTGGGTGACCTATAATGATTTTTTGCGGGTGCAATACAACAGCTTTGCACCCCTGACACAGAAATATAATAATTAAACTGGCTGTTAATTCTGTGGGTGACCTATAGTGATTTTTGGTGGGTGCAATGCACCATTTTTGTACCCTTGACACAAAAATATAATAGTTAATCCGTCTGTGAGTTCGATGTGTGACATATTCCCATTTTTGGTGTGAGATATACGTGTGCTGCGTATGTAAAAGGGAAATTAATATAGGTAATCTGTCTGTTAGTTCAGTGGGTGACATATACCCATTTTTGGTGTGAGATACAACTGCACTGCATACGTGACAGGGAAATTAATAGAGTTAATCCGTCTGTTAGTTTGGTGGGGCATATTCCCTTTTTTGGTGTGAGGTACACCTGCACTGCATATGTGACAGGGAAATTAATATAGTTTATCTGTCTGTTAGTTCGGTGGGTCACATATACCCATTTTTTGTGTGAGATACACGTGCACTTTATATGGGACAGGGAAATTACTATAGTTAATCTGACTGTTAGTTCAGCCGGTGACATATACCCAATTGTTGTGAAATATACGTGCACTGCAAATGTGACAGGGAAATTAATATAGTTAATCCATCGGTTACTTCGGTGGGTGGCATATTCCCATTTTTGGTGTGAGGTACACCTGCACTGCATAGGTGACAGGGAAATGAATATAGTTAATCCTTCTGTTAGTTCGGTGGATGACATATTCCCATTTTTGGTGGGAGGTACAGCTGCACTGCATATATGACAGGGAAACTAATATAGTTAATCCGTCTGTAAGTTCGGTGGGTGACCTCAAAGAATGAGGAGAGCATCAAATAAGGAACCTGGCCCTGGTCGTGGTGCAGGTGGAGCTCCTGTTGCAGGGAGAGGACATGGTCGATCTGTGCCAGCTACATGCCCAAATGAAACACCTTCCTCAGGTGCACATAAGCGACAGGACGTTCAGCGTCATTTTGTAGGCCTGAATACCGGTGTATGAATGGTGAGGCCAGAACAAGTAGAGGCGGTAGTAGATTGGATGGCTGACAGTGCCTCCAGTTCCTTCACATTGTCTCCCACCCAGCCCACTGCTGAAATTGCAGAGTTGGCACCTGCAGCCCATGGGTATCTGTCTTTCATCTCACTCCCTTGCAAATCAGCCAAGCAGTCTGAGCCCCAAGTCATGCAGCAGTCTCTTATGCTTTTTGATGACACTGCTGGCAGGGTTTCCATGGGATATCCACCTAGCCCTGCCCCAGAAGTGGAAGAGATTGAGTGCACTGATGCCCAACCACTTATGTTTCAGGATGTGGCCATGGGAGGACCACCGCAGCATATCTCGGCTGAGGATGACGAAACAAAGGTGCCATCTGCTGCGGCTTTCTGCCGTGTGCAGACCGGCAAGGAGGGCAGGGGTGAAGAGTGGGTGGAAGATGATGTGGAGGATGATGAGGTCCTAGAACCCACATGGAATAAAGATCATGCGAGTGACGTGTGCAATTCGGAGGAAGAGCTCCAGCTGCACAGCAAAAGAGGGAGCAGTGTGCAAAAGCAGAGTGGCCATCCCCTAGCCAATATGACTGCTACTACCCACCGCACCAAGGGACTGAGCACACCCAAGCCAGCTCCAAGGAGTTCCATGGTATGGCAGTTTTTTAAACAATGTGCTGATGACAAGACTCGAGTGGTTTGCACGCTGTGCAATCAAAGCCTGAAGCGAGGCATAAATGATCTAAACCTGAGCACCACCTGCATGACCAGGCATCTAAATGCAAAGCACGAGCTGAAGTTTAGTACACAGCTGAAAAACCACAAAAGATCTCTGGTTCATCTTGCTCCCTCTTCTGCTGAGGTCTCGGCCTCTCCCTCCCCCTCTGGAGTAACAGTGGCACCTGCCACCCCACAAACAGAGTATGTGGCAGCAACACCAACACCTCCACCACCTTCACCCAGCATGTCCAACCAAGTGGCGGACAAAATCAGGTGTGCACTGTGCAACACCATCTGTGGCAAGGTCCACATAAGTACCGATACATAGACCAGTAATCACAGGCAGGGACGTTATGTCTCCCTAACTGCACACTGGGTACATGCAGTGGCGGCTGGGCCTGAGGCGAATAGCAGTTTGGCGCATGTCCTACTGCCTACGGGATTGCAGGACATTTCTTATTGCCTCCTGCTGCCTCCTCCTCCTCCGCTTCCTCCTCTACCGCCTCCTCATCCTGTCAGCGTAACATTTTCACCACCAACTTCAGCACAGCCAAGGGAAAATGACAACAGGCTGTTTTGAAACTCATCTGTTTGGGGGAAAAACCCCACACCGCGCAGGAGCTAGCTGTGGACGGGCATGGAACAACAGACCGATAAGTGGTTGGTGCCGCTGAGCCTCAAAGCTGGCCTGGTGGTGTGCGATATTGGGCGAATTCTCGTAGCAGTTCTGGGGCTAGCCGTTTTGACGCACATCCCTTGCCTGGCAGATGTGCTGAATTTGGTGGTGTAGAGGTTCCCGAAAAATTACCCCGATATGTCAGAGCTGCTGCAGAAAATGCGGGCCATGTGTGCGCGCTTTCGACGTTCTCACCCTGCTGCTATTCGCCTGTCTGCTCTACAGCGTAACTTTGGCCTTCCTGCTCACTGCCTCATAAGTGACGTACCCACAAGGTGGAACTCCACCTTGAACATGTGCGAGAGCAGCAGGCAATATTTGAGTTTCAGCTGCAGCACGGATCGGTGAGTCGCTCTGCGGAACAACACCACTTTACCACCAACGAGTGGGCCTTCATGTGGGACGTGTGTGCTGTGTTGCACCATTTCGAATACTCCACCAACAAGACCAGTGCCGATGATGCAGTCCCCAGTGTTACTATCCCACTTCTATGTCTCCTTAAAAACACTTTGGGCGATGACGGAAGAGGATGTGGCACAGGAGGAAGGGGAGTAGGAAGAGGTGGCATTTCTACAGTTATCAGGCCAGTCATTTACAAGTGGCTCGGAGGGTGGGTTCCTGCAACAACAGAGGCCAGGTACACAACTGTCCAGCCAGGGCACAGTTCTGCAGGATAAGGAGGATGATAAGGAGGAGGAACCGTGTTCACAGCAGGGTGGCACCCAAATTAGCTTATGGGCATCAATGGAGCATGGCTGGGGGGAAAGTGAGGACACAGACGATACACCTCCCTGAGGGGAAAGCTAGCCATTGACTCCGGGCAGTCTGGCACACGAGCGACTATATGCTGCAGTACCTGCGCAACGACCACCGAGTTGCCCACATTCTAATGAGTGCTGATTACTGGGTGGCCATTCTGCTGGATCCCCACTAGAAGGACAACGTGCTTTCCTTAATTCCATCACTGGAGAGTGATCGGAAGATGCGCGAGTACAAGTGCATGCTGGTAGACGCGCTGCTGATGGCATTCATACGTGACAGCGGGTGCTCAGAGGAAGCACAAGGCAAAGGCAGAGGAGGAGGAGGAAGTAGTCGCTAATGCAGCTGGGGCAGCGATATCACCTCAGAAGGGTGGGTTAACATGGCCAAAATGTGGAAAAGCTTTGTTAACACGCCACAACAACCAGCACCACCAGCTGATACGAACCGTCTTAGCAGGAGGCATCATTTCAGCAACATGGTGGAACAGGACGTGTGCACATTTCTACACGTACTGACTGATGGGACTACCCCATTCAACTTCTGGGTCTCCAAATTGGGCACATGGCCTGAGCTTTCCCTTTATGCCTTGGAGTTGCTGCCTGACTTGCAGCAAGGATATTGTCCGAACGTGTGTTTAGTACGGCAGGGGGGGTAATCACAGACAAGAGCAGCCGCCTGTTCTCAGCCAATGTGGAAAAGCTCACATTCATTAAAATGAACCAGGCATGGATCCCACAGGACTTGTCCAGACCTTGTGCTGAGTAGACAATTATACTGGCCACACCCAGCCATTGTTATACTCTAGGGCACTTTCTCTTTTCTATTTCCCAATATTTTGGGGTCTTCTCAAATTTATAAAAAAAAAACATCAAAAACAGTGTTTGCTACCTCCTCCTCCACCGCCGCTTCCATCAACACCGACACGTCCTCAACCCTCTACTTCACTTTGACCTCCGCCTCCTAGTTCAAGATTATTTTTTTATATTTTTTTCTATTCTATGTTATTTTAAGTCATTTCCCTATCCACATTTGTTGGCAGGGCAAGTCTCCTGCTCTTACCCCCATTTTGCTTCCTTTTGCAGCCCTCTAGCCCTTACTACGACTATTTTACAGCCATTTTAGTGCACCAAAGTTCAGGTCCCAATTGACTTCAATGGGGTTTGGTTTCGGGTCAAGTTCCAGTCCCAAACCCGAATTTTGACCCGAAGTTTGGCCGAACCTGGCAAACCCGAACATCCACTGGTCCGTTCATCTCTAGAAATGATTCACATTATAAAACATATTGCAGAACTATTCTTATCATATCCAAGCTAAGAAAATCAAACAAGACTTCTCCTGTACACAGCTGCACGGTACATATGGCTCTGTTTTTATTATGATAGTGGATTAACATAAAAAAAAAACTTCTCTAGAAAATTCTCATTTGACAGGTTGAGAATTTTATGTATTTTTGTAAAATGACAAAGCACAAAACTTTTACATCTATATACGTTTTAGCTTTCTTTGGAAAGTTAATCATATATTCAGCTCAAGTCCCCAAAACTTGTCCATCTTAATACTGGCAATTATAATCTTCTACCACAGTAGCAGAGGCATGGTGGATTCTAGTTTTGCAGTAACTGGAAAGCCATTGGTTGGAAATTATCAGTCTACAGCAGGGATCAGCAACCTTCATCACTCCAGCTGTTGTGAAACTACAATTCCCAGCATGCTCCATTCATTTCTATGAGAGTTCTGAGAAGAGTAGAGATGAAGTTTTCATGCTGGGAGGTATAGTTCCACCCCTGGTCTACCGACATCCAAAGGTTTAACCCCTTAGTGACTACCATTAAGGGGTCATTAAGGGGCAATAGGCTGGGCTGCCGCCTTTTCACGGCGGTCCCCAGTGCAATGGAGAGCCAATCTAGGCTGTTTAACCCTTACATGCCACGAACAATGGTGCCTGCTGCATGTAAGCGGTGACAGGGGGAGCACCCCGCAAATGCGATGGGGTGCCGATGTGTGTAAAAGCTGGCTGGGAATGGTATAGACCCCAAGTCTGCCTGCCTTGAGTGTTGTCCAGCAGGCTGAGCATCTATGGAACAGCCTGCTGGTCAATGTCAGTATAGTACTGACATTAAAATACAATGCACTATAGGGATAGTACATTGTATTTTAAAAGTAATCAAAATATTGCTTGTTATAGCCCCATTGTGGGACTATTAAGTGGTAAAAAGGTAAAAATATCAGTTATTAAATGCAAATTTTTAATAAAAAATACTTTTTTTCCAATGAAAATACACTTTTTAGTGAAAAAAATAGCTAAATAAAATCTCCACATGTTTGGTATTGCCACGTCTGTAACGAACTTCACTACACAAATATTATGTAAGTTATCCCCTACAGTGAACACCGTGAAAAATAAAATGGCAGAATTGCTCATTTACTCTTAGTCGGCACTGAAAAAACTTAATAAAAAGCGATCAAAAAGAGTACTTTACCCAAAAATGATACCATTGAAAACTAAAAATCATCACACAAAAATCAAGCCCTCACACAATTCTATAAAAAGAAAAAAGTTATGTGTCTTGGATGTGGCGATGCAAAAAGATGTTTTTCCTTTTAAATAAAAGGTGTTTTTTTTGCACAAAAGTAGTAAAACGTAACCCCCCCCATATTTATTTGGTATCGATGTAGTCCTACTGACCCAGAGACTAAAGATATTATGTTATTTATACCGAAAAATGTACGCCGTAAAATTTATGGTGTAAAAACTCAGTGCCAGTATTGCTGTTTTTCCCATCTCTCTCCCAGAAAGAGTTAATAAAAGTTAATTAGAAAGTTTTATGTACTCCAAAAAAGCCCTCATAGAGTCACATAGAAAAAATATCCAGAGGATAGGTCATCAGTGTAAAACCCTTTAATAATACGTAATAGAGTATAGTACTACAATAGCAATGTATTCTGTATGGTTATATGGAGATATTGCTCCTTTTAACATTTTATTCCCATTGTTAATTACTGTATTTTTCACACCGTAAGGATGGGTTCACACTAGCGTTATGGAGTCCGTTATGGCTTTCCATTATAACAGGGTTATAACGGAAAATAACGGAATCCATAGGATGGAATGCAAAACAGAAGCCTTTAAGAGGCATTCCGTTTTGCTCCGTCCTAATAGAAGTTTATGGGAGAACATAACGGATTTGTCTGGGTCCCGGTATGCAAGACAGAAAACAAAGTCCTGTCGACAGGACTTTCTTTTCCGTCTTGCATAACGGGAACCAGACGGATCCGTTATGTTCTCCCATAGACTTCTATTATGACGGAAAGCAAACGGAATGCCTTTTAAAGGCTTCTGTTTTGCATTCCGTCATAATGCAAGTCTATCGGCAGCAAAACTGATCCGTCCTTCCGTCTTATGGATTCTGTTATTTTCCGTTATAACCATGTTATAACAGAAAGCCATAACGGACTCCATAATGCTAGTGTGAACCCACCCTAAGATGCATTTTCCCAAAAGTGGGGTAAAAATGTCCCTGTGTCTTTTGGGGTGAATACTAATGACCGGTTCCATTATGGAAGCGCTCATTAGTACCAAAGGACCGGGAAGTGGTGAAGGCTCTGTACTCACCGCTTCCTGGTCCTCGGCTGTCGGCTGTGCTGTGACTGCGCACAGTGTGAGGGCGCTCTGTGACCTCACGCTATGCACATCAAGTCACAGCACAGCCAACGGCAGGAGGAGCGGCGGCGTCCAAAGCAGGAGAGGTAAGTTTTTTTTAGTTGATATGAGTCATGGAGGCTAATGAGAGGCATATGGGGGCTGATGAGAGGCACTTATCCAAGTTCTGATTAGGGGTCATTCACATTGGGGTCTGAGCTGAGATCTGATTAGGGGTCTGAACTGAGGTCTTGGGTCTGATCTGAGGGCTGATGAGAGGCATATGGGAGTTGATGAGAGGCATATGAGGAGAATATGGGGGCTGATGAAAGGCATTGGGGGCTGAAGTCTAATTGGGGGTCTGATCTGAGATCTTATTGAGGTCTTATTAATATTGGAGGTCTGATTGGGACTGTCAGCTGAGGTATGATTAACATTGGAGGTCTGATTGGTGGTCTGACCTGAGGTCTAATGAAAACATTTTTTTTTCTTATTGTCCTTCTCTAAAACCTAATTGAGTCTCATGGACTGGTCTGTCTTATAGAGCAAAAAATATGGTATTCCATCAACCAAAAATTCTCACTGCCAGTTTATTGCAGACAATATAGATGAAATGCAGGTACTGAAAAATAAATGGGATGAAGTGTTGTAATTACCCTGCATGGCTGCTACAATCGATACATTGAAAGTGATTCAATGCTCTCACAAGCACTGCAGCTGTTGGTTGTACCCCCATCAAACCCCCATTGATATTATATTGATGACCTATGCTCAAAATAGATAATCGATATCATGATACTACTCATATGCTTTATTATGATTGTCCTCTTGCTGGATGAACTTGGAGTCAGTCAATGGTGGTATTTCATGATTGATGACCAAAGGCTTAGTTGTGAGTATGCCATCTTTTCACCTTGTTTAAAAAATACATACCCAAACCTTAAAGAGGTTTACAGGAATTAACAAAAAATAAAAAATATGCAAAAACCAGGGAATGTGGTAAATTAAAATAAATGTTCTTATACGTATCTAGAAAATCATCACTGTTCTAGTGTCGCTAATCCATGGACCTGTGGATCCTTGTTGACTTGACCTGCAGTGGTGACGTGTCACACAAGTGCGTGTAGTTGCTGCAGCCAATCACTGGGCTCATTGATCTCTTGCTGGAGGAAACCTGATGATTACATTTGTCTTGGCATGCTAATGAAAGCATACCTCCAGTTATAATCATGTTTTTTTTTTTATAAATGAATAGTACAGGTGAATATAAGAAACTTTGTAATAATTTAGTTCCTCATGTGCTTCTTATGCTGCTTTCCTCTTCTTTCCCTTCACTCTCTCAGCCTCTTATCTCTAATAACACCCTTCAAGATATACAGCCTCACACAAAAGTCTATAAAGAGAGGGAGAGGGTTGAGGAGGCTGCTTCCAGCTACTAAGTAATTTATTATCTCACTTTGAACAGTGGTACATCCTTATCCTACTAGATATAGTAGAAACAAAAGTGCTAAGGCCTCTTTCACACTAGCGTTGTTAGGATCCGGCGTGCACTTCCGTCGCCGGAATGCACGCCGGATCCTGCACAACGCAAGTGAACTGAAAGCATTTGAAGACTGATCAGTCTTCAAAATGCTTTCAGTGTTACTATGGCAGCCAGGACGCTACTAGCGTCCTGGTTGCCATAGTAGCAGTGGGGAGCGGGGGAGCGGCATACTTACAGTCCGTGCGGCTCCCGGGGCGCTCCTGAATGGCGTCAGAGCGCCCACGCGCATGGATCACGTGATCCATGCGATCACGTGATCTATGCACTGGGGCGCCCTGGCGTCATCCTGGAGCGTCCGGGAGCCGCACGGAATGTAAGTATGCCGCTCCCCGCTCCCCTACTCTTTACTATGGCAGCCAGGACTTTAGCGTCCTGGCTGCCATAGTAACCATTGACAAAAAGCTAAGCGTCGGTTCCGGCAATGCGCGGAAGCGACGTTTAGCTAAAGGCCGGATCCAGACTAATGCCCTTCAATGGGCATTAATTCCCGGATCGGCGTTGCGCTATGTCTTCCGGATTTTTGGACGGAGACAAATCCGCAGCATGCTGCGCTTTTGTCAACGTCCAAAAAACGTTGACATACTGAACGGAAGACATCCTGATGCATCCTGAACGGATTTCTCTCCATTCAGGATGCATGGGGATAATCCTGATCAGTAGCTTTCCGTCCTAGAGGCCCGACGACGGATCTCTAGGACGGAAAGCTAAAACGCTAGTGTGAAAGAGGCCTAAGTTAAAAGTTAAGAAACTGCAGTTTGTGTCTCTCTTTTTCCATAGACATCTATGTTAAAGTCAAGAAAGAAAAAAGCAACCTGGTAAAAGCAGATAGAAGCCTTTTTTTATAAGATATATTATAAAGTTTCTTATATTCACCTGCACTATTCATTTGTGAAAGGTTGTTTAATAAATGGAGGTGCTCTTTAACTATGTGTCAAACAGGAAACAAAAAAAAAAACAATGATTGTGCCTAAACTCACATCCAAGTCAACGTTTACATATACAAACAATGTATAAATAACAATATGTCAAGATTTGAAAGCTCATATACATATGTAGCAAGTAGTGTTGAGTGAAGCAAAGCATTCAAATTGGTATTTGGTCTGAAGTTTAAGAAAACTTTGATTCGAAACAAAGCCAAATTTCCTCACTTTTTATGATAACAAAGCAGTTTTTCAGAAAAAGGCAGCTGCACGTGTTACAAAGTGAAAATTCTGAGAACGCAAGATCACCCAGAATGCTGAGCAGCCAGCCAATCCACAGGTTGCCATCCCCTGTGATGTCACAGCCCTATAAAAGCTCTCTGCCATTGTCCTGTGAGCTGAACATAGGGAGAGACATGACAAACACTCATGCACTAGGGACAGTGTTGCTGCAAAGTGGTAATTGGACAATATTGGAAAGAGAGAGTGCAGGGAGAGTGCTGGGATTGTGTACTGCTGTGTGCATCACATTCAGTCAGAAGACAGCGAGATCCCAAACAAGCTAAGGCGGTTTGTGGGGTCGGCATAGTTCTGGGTCCATAGTCTGTTGGAAGGAGGCTAGCCCTCAGGCCTCTCCAAAACCCAGTGGCTAGATTATTCTCGCCACAATGCATATTATGGGCAGGTGTAATTTATTGCCTTGGACATAAGTAGCAGTGGAGCAAAATTTATCATAGCTAATCCGTTATGTTAGCGATACAATTGGTATACATTATGGTCAACAGACAATTGCCTGGGTCCTCCAAAGAAACGGGCAGTGACAAAAATGTTGCTGCAGCCAACACAAGTAGCAGCAGAAGAAGGGGGATGGCAGCAGCCACAGCAACAGGCCAGAGCTGCCATAGAAATCCAGTGGTCGTGTTTTGACCAACAATCCAGCTGTACTGGACTGGTTGACTCGCTCTTCAACATAATCTCAAGTGAAGACAGATACACACAGCCAGGAATCTGTGGGTTTCTCTAACACCACGCTTAGTTGGCATTGCCCAGGAACTGCCTCTATGCCCTCACCTGTCCTGAACCTTCCTTTTGCTTTTGATGTTCCTTCTGCTAGCCAAGTAATGGTAGTGCTGGCTGTGCTCTGCTTTTCAGTGACTATGAGTTTTGTCAGGACAGTCAGCAGTTACAGGCCAGCCCAGGCTTGGAGGAGAGGTCAACTAAGGACTCTTTTAGACGTACAACTGCCGATGATGACCGTCGGATGGGAGCACATGTTGCAAGAGGTCAGGAATGAGCGCAAGAGACAGGTAAGGGTGACACAAGTGACAACCAAACATTTGCAGATGATGATTGAGTGGATTGCATGTGGGAGCAGGGTGAAGAGGGGTATTATCATCAGGAGATGAGGATGGCAGCGTCCCCGTGCGACAGCAGGGTGAAAGCAGTGAGAGATCTAGAACCAAGTGCAGGAGGGGTACACCGTCTGCTACTCTGGAGACTACCTGTGAGGAACACGTTAGCAGTGCACAGGTTCATAAAAGCAGTGGCAGGCAGGCATCATGCAATCGTAGAGGGAAAGTGCCATACTTAGCATTGTGGGAATTCTTCACAAAATCACTGAGGGACGGTAGCATAGCAGTATGCAGGATGTGTGGGCAGAAAGTGAAGTGCGGCAAGGGTGCTAATGTTGCCACAATGGCCCTTAGTCAAAACATGGAGCGTTATCATAAAGTGGCCGGGGAAAACCGTGCCACTCATTCAGTCTTACAGTCTGATATACAATTGATCACCAAGTCAATTGTAAAAAGACAACAGTTGGCGTACATTCAATGGCACAGAATCTGAATGTGCACCTGGCTCGTACCATATGGACATATGGAGTTGTAACTATGGTCAAGGACAATATATGTCGTTCACAGCCCACTGGGTAAATGTGGTTCTGGTCCAGGCACACCAGCAACTTGGCTAGATGATGGCAATGCTGCATCAGCGTTGTAATGCTATCATTCCTGTGCCAATGTCCTCCTCTGATTCCTCATGCTGGTCCTCAAGCATATTACCTATGCAAAGCTAGGCGTTGTCATGTGGTTCTGCACCTGGTCAGCCTTGATGAATGGAGCCACACCGGAGAGGAACTGCTCAGCGCCATCAATAAAGAAATCGAGCACTAGCTGTCTCCTCGCCAACTTGAGATAGAATCCATGGTTACTGATAATGGGAAGAACATTTTGTCTGCACTGTGTCAGGGTGGGCTGACCCATGCACCCTGCATGGTGCACATCTTCAATCTTGTTGTCACTCGATTCACCCACTGAACTGCAAGAGCTGTTAAAAATGTCCAGCCACTCTTAACGTGCAAAACGTGCCCTCCTTGAGCTTTCTTCAGCCACCTTTTGAAGAAACCACCCAGCAGCAGCTATAGCAAAACCTTAACCAGTGGGTGGTGGCATGCTTGGATTGCACCCTGTCATCTATGGTTTAAGATCCCCTGGACTACTGGGCATACCAACTTGAAGTTTAATCACAACTGGCCAAGTTTGTCATGGGCTTGCTTTCCTGCCTGGACAGTACTGTGGCATCAGAGCCTGCCTGCTGGTAAGAGCAGCCATGGTGCCCTGATTCCACAGCAATGCAAAATGGAAGTCTTTAAAAGGCATTCCATTTTGCTTTCCGTCATAATATAAGGCAGCATTCACACGAGCGTGATTTCCGCGCGGGTGCAATGCGTGATGTGAATGCATTGCACCCGCACTGAATCCTGACCCATTCATTTCTATGGGGCTGTGTACATGAGCGTTTTTTTTCACGCATTACTTCTGCAACGCGTGTAAATCGCAGCATGCTCTATCTTATGCGTTATAAACGCATCCGCAGCCCCATAGAAATAAATGGGGCTGCGTTAATAACGCATAGCATCCGCAAGCAAGTGCAGGTGCGTTGCCTTTTTCACTGATGGTTGCTAGGAGATGTTGTTTGTAAACCTTCAATTTTTTATCACGCGCATGAAAAACGCATCAAAACGCATTGCATCCGCGCGGAAAAAACTGAACAACTGAACCCAATCGCAGGCAAAACTCAATGGCTTTGCCTGTGAAAACGCTCAGTTTTCACTGAACGCATCCGCAACGCATCCGCACCTAATCCGGACACGCTCGTGTGAACCCAGCCTAAGTCTATGGGTAAGCATACCTAATCCGTCTGGTTTCCGTTATGCAGAACGGAAAAAAAAGTCCTGTCTGGTTTCCATTATGCAGAACGGAAGAAAAAAAGTGACTTCCGTTTTGACTTCCATCTTATGGATTCCGTTATTTTCTGTTATAACCCTGTAATAATGGAAAGCAATGATGGAATCCATAATGGTTATGTGAAGAAGCTCTTAGTGTTGATTTTTGCACACACGCAACATCTTTTTGCGTGTGTGCATCCTGCAATTTTTTTCCCTTTTTTCTATATTTCAAATTTATTACAAGCCCCTTCATGTGTGAAAACACAACATACACACCCCTCACACTAAATTCACATTTCACACGTCACACCCCATTACAATAAAAATTGCCCCTCCGTCCCAACGAGTATACTTAGCTGATGAGGCATACACCATGCTTGTCTCCAATACAGAGTCTGCCAGTGAAGTAAAAGAGGATGCCACTTTCCCCTACTCCTCTACCCCCTCATCATCATCATCATCCGCTGATTAGGGACCCTCTAGAAGGCACCCCAGAACAACAGCTGAGCCAGCCCCCCAGAGTGAGCCCTTTTGGACCCCATCCCCTGATGATTATAAGTCCCAAATTCCGGATTTTGAGGGCAGCTCCTGAATACAGATTGACTGTGCGGGCTTCATTGAACTAGATTTTTTTCAAATTCTTCTTCTCTGAAGATTTTGTAAACTTAATGGTGGCCCAAACCAATTTATACAGTTCATTGATAAGAACCCTACATCTGCATATGCTAGATCCCTAGGTTGGACCCAATAAGTGCAGCAGAGATGATGAAGTTTTGGGGCTCGTGCTGCATATGGGCGTTGTAAAAAAGCCAAACGTTATACAATATTGGAGTTTGGAAATTTTCTACCAGACTCCAATTTACAGTAAGACCATGATCCGGAAGCGATTTGAGTCAATTCGGAAATTCTTACACTACAATGACAATGCACAGTGCCCACCTCAAAACGACCCAACAATTGACCGTCTGTTCAAGGTTAGGCCTGTCATTGACCTTCACTTTAACACCAAGTTTGCTGAGGTGTAGAACCCTGATAAAAATGTCAGTGTAGATGATTCATTATTACTTTTCAAAGGGAGGATTAGATTCCGCCAGTACCTGCCTAGTAGTGATGAACTGCAGGGGCAATATTCGAATTTGCGATATTTCGCGAATATTTGGGCGAATATTCGCCATATATTCGAAAATTTGCAAATTCGTAATCTCCAGACACTATTTTCTTGTTTGCAAAAATTTGCATACAAAATTTGCATAAATTTGCATTAAAATACACATAAACTGGCATTTAAAAGGTACCTTTTAAATACCAGCTTATGCAAATTTTATGCCAATTTTTATGCTAATTTATGTTTTTTTTTTTTCCAGTTTTCGCAAACAAGAAAATAATGACTATTTTCTTGCTTGCGAAAATTTGCATATAAAAAATTCGCATAAAATACACCCACAAGTTCCGCAGGATAGAACCTTCAGAATGCCACCCCATCCTAGGAGTTAGTGGGGAGATCGTGTGGGAGTTACTGCACCCACTGCTAGATAAGGGTTACCACCTCTATGTGTATAACTATTATACCAGATCCCTGGTAGGGCAACGACTGAGAATGGGTGAAAGTAGGGCTCTCCTCCATGAGAACATGCTGGTGGTTAAGTACAAGGACCAGAGGAACGTCCTTGTACTGACCACCATTCACATTAAGACCAGCTCCTCTGCTCCTGTACGAAGTACCACAACCACTACCCCCAAACTTGGACTACACCCTTGTATCCTGGACTACAACAGGCAAATGGTTGGGGTGGATCTTTCAGATCAACTTCTGAAGCTCTACAGTGCCACACAAAAAACGAAAGTGGGGTACAAAAAGCTGGCCGTACACACTGCACAGATGGCAATGTGCAATGCGTATGTGCTACTGTATTTCTGCAGGCCACACAGAAACTTTCCTTCAGTTCTAAGAGGTGGTTATCAAGGCCCTAATTTTTCAAAGAAAGGCTGGGGAGGGTGAGTATTTTTCTCACGCTACTGTGTATCTCCAAGTGTAAATCTGTCCATAAAAGGATACCTTTCATCCAGGGCCTAAATACTAGCCCTAAAAGAGATATTCCCCTAAATCAGTAGTTACTGCTGTGTCTGGATTAGTGTAATATGCTACATATATAAATAGGTAGATAGTGTTAGATGCCTGTAAAAAAAGGCCTGAATTTCAAATCAATACATTGGGCCAAATATTTTTTTTCACCACGGTCGTGGTGGTGTTAGTGTACCCTCTGGTGCTGGGAGAGGACGTGGCCATTCTGCCACAGCCACACGTCCTAGTGAACCAACTACCTCAGGTTCCAGTACCCGCCAGAACTTACAGCCATATTTGGTGGGGCCCAATGCCGTTCTAAGGATGGTAAGGCCTGAGCAGGTACAGGCGCTAGTCAATTGGGTGGCCGACAGTGGATCCAGCACGTTCACAACATTATCTCCCACCCATTATCTCTCCACTCCCACGCACAGGTGGCGCCTTAAAACCAAACCCATTAGTCTGTCACATCACCCCCATGCATATCAGGGAAACTGTCTGAGCCTCAAGTTATGCAGCAGTCTCTTATGCTGTTTGAAGACTCTGCTGGCAGAGTTTCCCAAGGGAATCCACCTAACCCTTCCACAGTGGTGGAAGACATAGAATGCACTGATGCACAACCACTGATGTTTCCTGATGATGAGGACATGGGAATACCACCTCATCGGAGTCCGCACGTCTCTGATGATGACGAAACACAGGTGCCAACTGCTGAGTCTTTCTGCAGTGTGCAGACCGAACAGGGGGTCAGGGAGGAAGACTGTGTGGAAGACGATGCAGGGGACGATGAGGTCCTAGACCCCACATGGAATGAAGGTCGTGCCACTGAATTTCATAGTTCAGAGGAAGAGGCAGTGGTGAGACGGAGCCAACAGCGTAGCAAAAGAGAGAGCAGGGGCCAAAAGCAGAACAGCCGCCTCCAAGAGAGTTCGCCTGCTACTGGCCACCGCCACCAGGGACCGAGCACCCCAAAGGCAGCTTCAAGGAGTTCCCTGGCATGGCACTTCTTTAAACAATGTGCTGACGTCAAGGTGTCACGCTGTGCCATCAGAGCCTGAAGCAAGGCATTAACATTCTGAACCTTAGCACAACCTGCATGACCAGGCATCCACATGCAAAGAAGGAACTGCAGTAAACACCGTAAAAGCAAGGAACTCACTCTGGCTCCCCCTGCTCCCTCTTCTGCTGCTGCCTCGGCCTCTTCCTATGCCTCGGGAGGAACGTTGGCACCTGCCACCCACCAAACAGAGGATGTGCCACCGAAACCACCACCTGCGTCACCAAGCATCTCCACCATGTCACACGGCAGCGTTCAGCGCTCCATCTCACAAACCTTGGAGAGAAAGCGTAAATTTCCACCTAGAGCCCTGGGCCTGAATGCCAGCATTTCTAAACTACTGGCCTTTGAAATGCTGTCATTCAGGCTGGTGGACACAGGTAGCTTCAAACAGCTGATGTCCATGGCTGTCCCACAGTATGTTGTTCCCAGCCGCCACTACTTCTCCAAGACAGCCGTTCCTTCCCTGCACAACCAAGTATCCGATAAAATCCCGAGGTAAATGTCAGCAGGCCATTCTTAAACTCATATGTTTGGGGGACAGGCCCCACACCGCGCAGGAGTTGTGGCGGGGTATTGAACAACAGACCGACGAGTGGTTTCTGCCGGTGGGCCTCTAGCCCGGCCTGGTGGTGTGCGATAATGGGGGAAATCTCGTTGCAGCTCTGGGACTAGCCGATTTGACGCACATCCCTTGCCTGGTGCATGTGCTGAATTTGGTGGTGCAGAAGTTCATTCACAACTACCCCGACATGTCAGAGCTGCTGCATAAAGTGCGGGCCGTCTGTGCGCGCTTCCGGCGTTCTCCTCCTGCCGCTGCTCGACTGTGTGCGCTACAGCGTAACTTCGGCCTTCCCGCTCACCGCCTCATATGCGACTTGCCCACCAGGTGGAACTCCACCTTGCACATTCTGGAGAGACTAGTGGAGTTTCAGCTGCAGCACGCACGCGTCAGTCGCACTGCGGAACAGCACCACTTCACCACCAATGATTGGGCCTCCATGCGAGACCTGTGTGCCCTGTTGTGCTGTTTTGAGTACTCAACCAACATGGCCAGTGGCGATGACACCGTTATCAGCGTTACAATACCACTTCTATGTCTCCTTGAGAAAACGCTTAGGGCGATGATGGAAGAGGAGGTAGCCCAGGAGGATGAGGAGGATGAGGGGTCATTTTTAGCAATTTCAGACCAGTCTGTTAGAAGTGGCTCAGAGGGAGGTTTTTGCAACAGCAGAGGCCAGGTACAAATGTGGCCAGCCAGGGCCCACTACTGGAGGACGAGGAGGATGAGGAGGAGGTGGAGGAGGATGAGGATGAAGCAGGTTCACAGCGGGGTGGCACCCGACACAGCTCAGGCCCATCACTGTTGCGTGGCTGGGGGGATACAGAGGACGATGACGATACGCCTCCCACAGAGGACAGCTTGTCTTTACCTCTGGGGAGCCTGGCACACATGACCGACTACATGCTGCAGTGCCTGCGCAACGACAGCAGAGTTGCCCACATTTTACACATTTTAACGTCTGCGGACTACTGGGTTGCCACCCTGCTGGATCCCCGGTACAAAGATAATGTGCCCACCTTACTTTCTGCACTGGAGCATGATAAGAAGATGCGCGAGTACAAGCGCACGCTGGTAGATGCGCTCCTGAGAGCATTCCCAAATGTGACAGGGGAACAGGTGGAAGCCCAAGTCGAAGGCAGAGGAGCAGCAAGAGGTCGCCAACGCAGCTGTGTCACAGCCAGCTCGTCTGAGGGCAGTGTTAGCATGGCAGAAATATGGAAAAGCTTTGTCCCCACGCCACAGCTAACTGCACCGCCACCTGATACGAAACGTGTTAGCAAGAGGCAGCATTTCACTAACATGGTTGAAAAGTACGTCTGCACACCCCTCCATGTACTGACTGATGGTTCGGCCCCATTCAACTTCTGGGTCTCCAAATTGTCCACGTGGCCAGAGTTAGCATTTTATGCCTTGGAGGTGCTGGCCTGCCTGGCGGCCAGCATTTTGTCTGAAAGTGTATTCAGCACGGCAGGGGGCATCATTACTGACAAAATCAGCCGTCTGTCCACAGCCAACGTGGACAAGCTGACGTTCATAAAAGTGGTGGGTGATATGATTCATGATTCCTTGCTGTGGGGCCTCTCTCCTCTTTCTGGGTGCTGGTGCCTAAATACCTGAAAGTGGCCTTCTCCAGTGGTGGGTGATATAACTTCTTATTCCTTGCTGTGGGACCTCTCTCCTCTGTCTGGGTGCTGGGGCCGAAATAACTGAAAGTGGCCTTCTCCAGTGGTGGGTGATATGACGCATGATTCCTTGCTGTGGGACCTCTCTTCTCTGTCTGGGTGCTGGGCCGAAATAACTGAAAGTGGCCTTCTCCAGTGGTGGGTGATATGACGCATGATTCCTTGCTGTGGGACCTCTCTCCTCTGTCTGGGTGCTGTGCCTAAATAACTGAAAGTGGCCTTCTCCACTGGTGGGTGATATGACGCATGATTCCTTGCTGTGGGACCTCTCGCCTCTTTCTGGGTGCTGGGGCAGAAATAACTAAAAGTGGCCTTCTCCAGTGGTGGGTGAAAAGATGCATGATTCTTTGCTGTGGGACCTCTCTCCTCTGTCTGGGTGCTGGGCAAAAATAACAGAACGTGGCCATCTCCAGTAGTGGCTCATATGACGCCTTATTCCTTCCTGTGGGACCTCTCTCCTTTGTCTGGGTGCTGGGCCTAAATAACTGAAAGTGGCCATCTCCAGTGGTGGGTCATATGACGCCTTATTCCTTGCGGTGGGACTGCTCTCCTTTGTCTGTGTGCTGGGGCCAAAATAACTGAAAATGGCCTTCTCCAGTGGTGGGTGATATAACGCCTTATTCTTTGCTGTGGGACCTCTCTCCTCTGTCTAGTGCTGGGGCTGAAATAACTGAAAGTGGCCTTCTCCAGTGGTGGGTGATCTGACGCATAATTCCTTGCTGTGGGACCTCTCTCTTCTTTCTGGGTGCCGGTCCAAAATAACTGAAAGTGGCCTTCTCCAGTGGTGGGTGATATGACGCATGATTCTTTGCTGTGGGACCTTCTCCTCTGTCTGGGAGCTGGGCATAAATAACTGAAAGTGGCCATCTCAATGGTGGGTCATATGAAACCTTATTACTTGCTGTGGGACCTCTCTCCTTTGTCTGGGTGCTGGGCCTAAATAACTGAAAGTGGCCATTTCCAGTGGTGGGTCATATGACGCCTTATTCCTTGCTGTGGGACCTCTCTCCTTTGTCTCGGTGCTGGGGCTGAATTAACTGAAAGTGGCCTTCTCCAGTGGTGGGTGATATAACGCCTTATTCCTTGCTGTGGGACATCTCTCCTCTGTCTGGGTGCTGGGGCCAGAAATAACTGAAAGTGGCCTTCTCCAGTGGTTGGTGATATGGCGCATGATTCCCTTGCTGTGGGACCGCTCTCCTCTGTCTGGGTGCTGGGGCCGATATAACTGAAAGTGGCCATCTCCAATGGTGGGTCATATGACACCTTATTACTTGCTGTGGGACCTCTCTCCTTTGTCTGGGTGCTGGGCCTAAATAACTGAAAGTGGCCATTTCCAGTGTTGGGTCATATGACGCCTTATTCCTTGCTGTGGGACCTCTCTCCTCTGTCTGGTTGCTGGGGCCGAAATAACTAAAAGTGGCCTTCTTCAGTATTGGGTGATATGACGCATGATTCCTTGCTGTGGGACCTCTCTTCTCTGTTTGGGTGCTGGGCCGAAATAACTGAAAGTGGCCTTCTCCAGTGGTGGGTGATATGACGCATGATTCCTTGCTGTGGGACCTCTCTCCTCTGTCTGGGTGCTGTGCCTAAATAACTGAAAGTGGCCTTCTCCACTGGTGGGTGATATGACGCATGATTCCTTGCTGTGGGACCTCTCGCTTCTTTCTGGGTGCTGGGGCAGAAATAACTAAAAGTGGCCTTCTCCAGTGGTGGGTGATATGACGCTTCATTATTTGCTGTGGGACCTCTCTCCTCTGTCTGGGTGCTGTGGCCGAAATAACTGAAAGTGGCCTTCTCCAGTGGTGGGTGATATGATGCATGATTCTTTGCTGTGGGACCTCTCTCCTCTGTCTGGGTGCTGGGCAAAAATAACAGAACGTGGCCATCTCCAGTAGTGGCTCATATGACGCCTTATTCCTTCCTGTGGGACCTCTCTCCTTTGTCTAGGTGCTGGGCCTAAATAACTGAAAGTGGCCATCTCCAGTGGTGGGTCATATGACGCCTTATTCCTTGCGGTGGGACTGCTCTCCTTTGTCTGTGTGCTGGGGCCAAAATAACTGAAAATGGCCTTCTCCAGTGGTGGGTGATATAACGCCTTATTCTTTGCTGTAGGACCTCTCTCCTCTGTCTAGTGCTGGGGCTGAAATAACTGAAAGTGGCCTTCTCCAGTGGTGGGTGATCTGGCCGCATAATTCCTTGCTGTGGGACCTCTCTCTTCTTTCTGGGTGCCGGTCCAAAATAACTGAAAGTGGCCTTCTCCAGTGGTGGGTGATATGACGCATGATTCTTTGCTGTGGGACCTCTCCTCTGTCTGGGAGCTGGGCATAAATAACTGAAAGTGGCCATCTCCAATGGTGGGTCATATGACACCTTATTACTTGCTGTGGGACCTCTCTCCTTTGTCTGGGTGCTGGGCCTAAATAACTGAAAGTGGCCATTTCCAGTGGTGGGTCATATGACGCCTTATTCCTTGCTGTGGGACCTCTCTCCTTTGTCTGGGTGCTGGGGCTGAATTAACTGAAAGTGGCCTTCTCCAGTGGTGGGTGATATAACGCTTTATTCTTTGCTGTGGGACATCTCTCCTCTGTCTGGGTGCTGGGGCCGAAATAACTGAAAGTGGCCTTCTCCAGTGGTGGGTGATATGGCGCATGATTCCTTGCTGTGGGACCGCTCTCCTCTGTCTGGGTGCTGGGGCCGAAATAACTGAAAGTGGCCTTCTCCAGTGGTGGGTGATATAAGCGCATGATTCCCTTGCTGTGGGACCTCTCTCCTCTGTCTGGGTGCTGGGCCGAAATAACTGAAAGTGGCCTTCTCCAGTGGTCGGTCGATATGACGCATGATTCCTTGCTGTGGGACCTCTCTCCTCTGTCTGGGTGCTGGGGCCGAAATAACTGAAAGTGGCCTTCTCCAGTGGTGGGTGATATAACGCCTTATTCCTTGCTGTGGGACCTCTCTCCTCTGTCTGGGTGCTGGGGCCGAAATAACTGAAAGTGGCCTTCTCCAGTGGTGGGTGATATGACGCATGATTCCTTGCTGTGGGACCTCTCTCCTCTGTCTGGGTGCTGGGCCGAAATAACTGAAAGTGGCCTTCTCCAGTGGTGGGTGATATGACGCATGATTCCTTGCTGTGGGACCTCTCTCCTCTGTCTGGGTGCTGGTGCCTAAATAACTGAAAGTGGCCTTCTCCACTGGTGGGTGATATGACGCATGATTCCTTGCTGTGGGACCTCTCGCCTCTTTCTGGGTGCTGGGCAGAAATAACTAAAAGTGGCCTTCTCCAGTGGTGGGTGAAAAGATGCATGATTCTTTGCTGTGGGACCTCTCTCCTCTGTCTGGGTGCTGGGCAAAAATAACAGAACGTGGCCATCTCCAGTAGTGGCTCATATGACGCCTTATTCCTTCCTGTGGGACCTCTCTCCTTTGTCTGGGTGCTGGGCCTAAATAACTGAAAGTGGCCATCTCCAGTGGTGGGTCATATGACGCCTTATTCCTTGCGGTGGGACTGCTCTCCTTTGTCTGTGTGCTGGGGCCAAAATAACTGAAAATGGCCTTCTCCAGTGGTGGGTGATATAACGCCTTATTCTTTGCTGTGGGACCTCTCTCCTCTGTCTAGTGCTGGGGCTGAAATAACTGAAAGTGGCCTTCTCCAGTGGTGGGTGATCTGACGCATAATTCCTTGCTGTGGGACCTCTCTCTTCTTTCTGGGTGCCGGTCCAAAATAACTGAAAGTGGCCTTCTCCAGTGGTGGGTGATATGACGCATGATTCTTTGCTGTGGGACCTCTCTCTCTGTCTGGGAGCTGGGCATAAATAACTGAAAGTGGCCATCTCAATGGTGGGTCATATGAAACCTTATTACTTGCTGTGGGACCTCTCTCCTTTGTCTGGGTGCTGGGCCTAAATAACTGAAAGTGGCCATTTCCAGTGGTGGGTCATATGACGCCTTATTCCTTGCTGTGGGACCTCTCTCCTTTGTCTCGGTGCTGGGGCTGAATTAACTGAAAGTGGCCTTCTCCAGTGGTGGGTGATATAACGCCTTATTCCTTGCTGTGGGACATCTCTCCTCTGTCTGGGTGCTGGGGCCGAAATAACTGAAAGTGGCCTTCTCCAGTGGTTGGTGATATGGCGCATGATTCCTTGCTGTGGGACCGCTCTCCTCTGTCTGGGTGCTGGGGCCGATATAACTGAAAGTGGCCATCTCCAATGGTGGGTCATATGACACCTTATTACTTGCTGTGGGACCTCTCTCCTTTGTCTGGGTGCTGGGCCTAAATAACTGAAAGTGGCCATTTCCAGTGTTGGGTCATATGACGCCTTATTCCTTGCTGTGGGACCTCTCTCCTCTGTCTGGTTGCTGGGGCCGAAATAACTAAAAGTGGCCTTCTTCAGTATTGGGTGATATGACGCATGATTCCTTGCTGTGGGACCTCTCTTCTCTGTTTGGGTGCTGGGCCGAAATAACTGAAAGTGGCCTTCTCCAGTGGTGGGTGATATGACGCATGATTCCTTGCTGTGGGACCTCTCTCCTCTGTCTGGGTGCTGTGCCTAAATAACTGAAAGTGGCCTTCTCCACTGGTGGGTGATATGACGTATGATTCCTTGCTGTGGGACCTCTCGCTTCTTTCTGGGTGCTGGGGCAGAAATAACTAAAAGTGGCCTTCTCCAGTGGTGGGTGATATGGCGCTTCATTATTTGCTGTGGGACCTCTCTCCTCTGTCTGGGTGCTGTGGCGAAATAACTGAAAGTGGCCTTCTCCAGTGGTGGGTGATATGATGCATGATTCTTTGCTGTGGGACCTCTCTCCTCTGTCTGGGTGCTGGGCAAAAATAACAGAACGTGGCCATCTCCAGTAGTGGCTCATATGACGCCTTATTCCTTCCTGTGGGACCTCTCTCCTTTGTCTAGGTGCTGGGCCTAAATAACTGAAAGTGGCCATCTCCAGTGGTGGGTCATATGACGCCTTATTCCTTGCGGTGGGACTGCTCTCCTTTGTCTGTGTGCTGGGGCCAAAATAACTGAAAATGGCCTTCTCCAGTGGTGGGTGATATAACGCCTTATTCTTTGCTGTGGGACCTCTCTCCTCTGTCTAGTGCTGGGGCTGAAATAACTGAAAGTGGCCTTCTCCAGTGGTGGGTGATCTGACGCATAATTCCTTGCTGTGGGACCTCTCTCTTCTTTCTGGGTGCCGGTCCAAAATAACTGAAAGTGGCCTTCTCCAGTGGTGGGTGATATGACGCATGATTCTTTGCTGTGGGACCTCTCTCCTCTGTCTGGGAGCTGGGCATAAATAACTGAAAGTGGCCATCTCCAATGGTGGGTCATATGACACCTTATTACTTGCTGTGGGACCTCTCTCCTTTGTCTGGGTGCTGGGCCTAAATAACTGAAAGTGGCCATTTCCAGTGGTGGGTCATATGACGCCTTATTCCTTGCTGTGGGACCTCTCTCCTTTGTCTGGGTGCTGGGGCCGAATTAACTGAAAGTGGCCTTCTCCAGTGGTGGGTGATATAACGCTTTATTCTTTGCTGTGGGACATCTCTCCTCTGTCTGGGTGCTGGGGCCGAAATAACTGAAAGTGGCCTTCTCCAGTGGTGGGTGATATGGCGCATGATTCCTTGCTGTGGGACCGCTCTCCTCTGTCTGGGTGCTGGGGCCGATATAACTGAAAGTGGCCTTCTCCAGTGGTGGGTGATATAACGCATGATTCCTTTGCTGTGGGACCTCTCTCCTCTGACTGGGTGCTGGGACCTAAATAACTGAAAGTGGCCTTCTCCAGTGGTCGGTCATATGACGCCTTATTCCTTGCTCTGGGACCTCTCTCCTCTGTCTGGGTGCTGAGGCCGAATTAACTGAAAGTGGCCTTCTCCAGTGGTGGGTGATATAACGCCTTATTCCTTGCTGTGAGACCTCTCTCCTCTGTCTGGGTGCTGGGGCCAAAATAACTGAAAGTGGCTTTCTTCAGTGGTGGGTGATATGCCGCATGATTCCTTGCTGTGGGACCGCTCTCCTCTGTCTGGGTGCTGGGGCCGATATAACTGAAAGTGGCCTTCTCCAGTGGTGGGTGATATGACGCCTTTTTCCTTCTGTGGGACCTCTCTCCTCAGTCTGGGTGCTGGGGCCGAAATAACTGAAAGTGGCCTTCTCCAGTGATATGACGCATGATTCTCTGCTATGGGACCTCTCTCCAATTTATATTGGTTAATTTCTATTTATTTTATTTTAAAGAGGACCTTTCATCACTTCTAAAGATATTAACTAACGATGCTCACATGTAGAGCGGCGCCCAGGGATCTCCCTGCACTTACTATCATCCCTGGGCGTCGCTCCATTCTCCCGGTATAGGCTCCGGTCTCTGTGCTCACAAAGTTATAGTAGGTGTGGACTTGGTTATAGCAGGCAGAGCCTGCCCTTCATCTCCTTCTCTCAGGCTGTAGCGCTGGCCAATCGCAGCGCAGAGCTTATAACCTTGGAGAAAAAAAACTCCCAGGCTATGAGCTCTGCGCTGCGATTGGCCAGCGCTACAGCCTGGGAGAAGGAGATGAAGGACAGGCTCCGCCTACTATAACCAAGTCCCCCAAGTCCCCGCCTACTATAACTTTGTGAGCACAGAGACCAGAGCCTATACCGGGAGAACGGAGCGGCGCCCAGGGATAATAGTAAGTGCAGGGAGATCCCTGGGCACCGCTCTACATGTCAGCACCGTTAATTAATATCTTTAGAAGTGATGAAAGGTCCTCTTTAATTCATTTCCGTATCCACATTTGTTTGCATGGCATTTACCTACATTTTGCTGCCTTTTGCAGCCCTCTAGCCCTTTCCTGGAATATTTTACAGCCTTTTTAGTGCCTAAAAGTTTGGTTCCCCATTGCCTTCAATAGGGTTCGGTTCGAGTTTGCATCCCGAACCCGAACTTTTTGGGGAAGTTCGGCCGAATTTCCCGAACCCGAACTTCCAGGTGTTCGCTCATCTCTATCAACCACTCATCCATGGAGTATTAATTTAATTTCATTCGGGTATCACCCTGTACCTTATATCTTTGATTCAGTCTGCATTGCTGACAGATCCACTTTTCACCAACCACTACATATTAATTTCTGTGAAACACCTGTTAGGTCAAAGTGCCCTTTCCACCCCTTAACATTTTCGTACGGGGGGTGGTCTTTCCAAAATGGGGTCACTTCTTGGGGTTTTCAATTCCGGAGGACTTCAGGAATTTTTTTAATGCAATTCAGGCCTATAAGCAAAATCCATATTTTGCTGTTTGCCTTCTGTGCGCCCACACAGCAGGCAACAAGCAAATATTGTGTATTTCCTGAATGGGGAGAAAATGGGGAACACATAATAGGGTGAATTTTCTTTTTTAAACCCTTGTGAAAATGAAAAATTGGGGCCTGCTAGTAATTTTTCATTTTCACAAATGTGTGCTTTGAAATCCAAGTGTTTCTGCCTTCTGTGAGACACCTGCTTGCTGAAAAGTACCCTTTCTACCTCTTAAAATGTTCGTGCGGGGGTGCTATTTCCAAAATAGTGTCACTTCTTGGGGTTTTTGATTTCTGGGGACCTCAGGAATTTTTTTAATGCAACATGGTATCCTCTTTTCCCCAGGACCTACCTTCTCAGAGTTGTTGCAGGGACCCCATATTCAATCATCTGGTAGCATTTTGCTGCTGTGTGAGCAGGTAATATTTGAATGTTTCCGTACAGTGGGCCCCCAAAATAAATTTTACCTGTGGGCCCTAGGCACCCCTGTCTGACACTGGGTAAACATATTAAAGGAGTTATCTAAGGAATTTCAAACTTTTCTAATAATTTATCTGGATGACTTTCCTCCTGTGGGTGGGCAGTAGCTCATCAAGCACCTGCATATCCCAGGATGCATTGCAATAATAGTCCCTAACATATAGCCCCAGAGATACATATGGCATATAATGTCCCTCTCCCCCCAATGTCCATCTGCACTGTTTGGAGAAATATATAGCTATATCTTTCTATGAATTTCAAAGTAGGAATGAATGAATGAATGAATGGTGTCTGGCCTGCTTCACCTGCTTCACTGTGAGATCACAAGGAACAGAGAAACTACTGGCTATACATACACTCTATTGTCCCTTTACCCTGATGGCATAGTTTAGGATGGGAAACATGTCGGGGGGACATTTGTGGAGGAGCTGAATCCTTAGTAGGCATGTAACCTGTTGATGGTTATTATAGGGTTGGAGATCCGGTAAGCCAGCTCCTCAACATGATTAATTAATAGTGTTGTGAATGTCAAGAGCACAATAAAAATATGAGAGTTGAATCCTCAATCTATACAGGCACATGTGGTTTTAACAGTTCGCTATTCTTGACCCTCAGACTAATGGTGGTTTTGAATTGATAGAATAAAGTGTGTGGCTTTACCAGCCTACCAGTGGCAGGCTGAGTAAGCAAGGGGTTGTAATACCTGTTTTGTATTTGAATACTATTAATTACATAGTAATACAGAGTAACATAATCACATAGTTTCTAAGGCTAGAAAACGTCATGTCCTTCCAGTTCAGCCTATCATCCATAAACTTTTGGTCGGATAACTCCTTTAAGTCAGATGTGTTTCTGAAGGAACTTGAAAAATTGAAATCAGTTTAGTGAGTCAAATATGTGTTAAGATTTGTCACTTCCCACAATCCTCTTGACAGCTCAGACAAATTGAAAAACATACTAGTGGCAACAATAAGCACTGAGAAAATTCTTCCAGGAAAGAAAGAAATTGGGTAAAGTAATTTAAAAGCGCCTGTAGGATAGGTTCTATGGTCATCATTTACTCTGTAGAAGAATATAACCCTCCCTGTACAGGAAAAGAAATGGCATACTGCTCGGACAGTGTGCCGGTATTAATAAATCTACACCATAGTGCATGCCTGAGAGGGCGGTGCATGAGCCAGAATTCTCTTTATCACCACCCCTCGGCTCTGCACTAGGAACAACCCAGTGTATCAGTTTTGCCCTGAGTGTTCTTGTAACAATATTTTAAGAACTGAAAGTTTAATTGAATCAAAAGTGAGCTCTATCCTTGATCCCAACAAACAACCTCAATTTATTTAAAGGGATATTCCAAAAAATGTTAAACTGTGGCAGAGAGCAGGAGACTGTCAAAAATAAATAATAATTAAAAAAAAAAAACGCATTCACTGTCTACATTCACCATTGTTCCACTCTTGTCCTCAGTAGGCCTGCAATGGTCACATGCCATTCATGTGACCACTGCAGCAGCAGTGGCCATTAATGCAAATGTGACCATTGAGGTAAGTTATAAGTTGATGAACGGAAAGTGATCACTGAAGGCAGGGATTGGAGCCACAGTGCTGAACAGAAGGACATCTAAAAGGTGTGTATGTTTTCTTTTTAATTTACAGAATTTTACACAATACTCTGCCCTCTGTCAAATTATAAAAACATTAGAAAACCCCTTTAATAATAATATAGCCTAAATTGCAAGGTACAGAAGTTTTGTTTCTCTGTGTTCTTTAACGTATCTTTCAGTAAAATGATCAAGTAGTTTATTCTAATGAGTAAATGCTTGAGCTCTGCTTTAAGCGACAGGGCATGCCACTAGAATTGTCTCTGTGGTAGAAGTGGGTCTGAGATGTAACTAGTAGTGTTCTACCCGTAGCTTCTACCAGGGAGCCTTACTGCTTACAAATGTATTCAGCTCTTGCTACCATCAATATTATCTGTATAAATCCATATGCGTGTAGCTCCCCCTAGTGGTGACAGTATGCAGCTAGAAGTTAACAGGTTATCAAGTTAGAAAGATAGAGCACGCCTATACAGATATACTATAAAGCCTATGGGGCCCAATGGATTTTGTTCATGTAATGAGTACTAATTTTGCTATCCTGTAGTAATCATAGGAGAATATTTTTACCAATTGTAAAAAAGGAAAATTGCAATTGAAATTTATTGATACTTAAACAGTTCATTTCCGTGATTGTAAAATGTAACTGAACTCAATGGTCCCTAGTTAATAACATTTCAGGTGACTCCCAGAAAATACTGTAGAACATTTTCCACATTGTAATAAGAAAAGTTTTCTCTAATAACATTTTATTAACTTGTCTTCGTCCTGGGCTTGGAATGTGTTGAACATACATAAAGTTCAATTTCACTAAAATGTAAAAGTAGCTAATGAAATAAATGACTGTGATTTATGGCAGCAGTTGTGCCGACCTTCTGCCACTAATCTAAATAGAAAATTATACATCAGGAATTTAATCAGAAGGATGGTAAATCTATTACTTTTGCAACTGTTCGGGAGCAAGAACATTTCTGCTGGAGATATTAATACAATGGAACATGTCTCGGCATAGGCTGGGTACCATCACCAATGTTTGATTGGCGGGCTTCTGATCATTTTGATGTCTGCTGAGACTATGAAGTAACAGCTGCACTGGAAAAACTGTGTCACTGTGGCTCCTGCTGTATGTAGTCTCAACCCCCCCAAACAAATCTCTTTATGATATAACAATGGAGTATAACAATGGCTGGGTGCGGGGGGTATACTTCTCTAATCTGCCAATAAAAGGAGGAGGTCCGAGTGGAGGTGGAGGCAAATGTGGGGGGCAGGCAGAAGAGGCAGACGAGGCGAACATGGAGGTGTAGGCAGAAGAGGAGGAGGAGGTGGGGGAGGTAGCCAACAATTTTTTTTTTATTTTTTTTATTTTTGTTTTGTTTGAGGAGCCCCCAAATCATTAGAAAGTAGCAAATCGAATGAACAAAGTGTGTTGGAGTGTAACAATGCCTGTGTGTGGCCTGTATACTTCTCAGCTCTGCCAATATAAGACATAATAATCTTGAGCCAGGAGGTGGAGGTCTGAGTGGTGGAGAGACACCCAATGGAGGAGGTAGCCAACATGTTTTCTTTTTTTTTCTCATTTTTGTTTTGTGGCGGCCCCAAAACATTGGGAGATAGCAAAGAGAACACACAAAGTGCACTGGAGTCCTGTGGGATCCATGCCTGGTCATTTTAATGAAAGTGAGCTTGTCCATGTTGGCTGTGGACAGGGGGATGTGCAAAAAAAGGGGTAGTTCTAGCACCAATTACCGTAAAAGCTTCTTTATTCCAAAATTTCAGACATAATGTGAACGTACCTATGTCTGAAATTTTGGAATAAAGAAGCTTTTACGGTAATTGGTGCTGGAACTACCCCCTTTTTTGCACATTTTCAAGACTCCAATTCATGTTCCGTGACACCTGAATCCACCAAGCGGTCCTGCATAGGTGAGCTGGAAGCACAAGGGGACAGGGGGCGAACTCTGGGGGCGGCGGCTCGTCTGCTTTGGCCCCCTGCTCCCTCTTTGGCTTCGCTGTTGTCTCGGTCTCACCACTACCTCTTCCTCTGAACTGTGAAAGTCATCGCCACGACCTTCAGTCCATGTGGGGTCTAAGACCTCATCGTCCTCTGCATCGTCTTCCACCCAGTCTCCCTCCCTGACCTCCTCCTGTTCAGTCTGCACACTGCAAAAAGACGCGGCAGTGGGCACCTGTGTTTCGTCATCATCAGAGAGTCGGTGACTCTGCTGTGGTGGTATTCCCATGTCCTCTTCATCTGGAGACATAAGTGGTTGTGCGTCAGTGCATGGTATGTCTTCCTCCACTGGGGAAGGGCTAGGTGGACGCCCTGGCAAACCCTGGAAGCAGAGTCTTCAAACAGAAGAAGAGACTGCTGCATAACTTGTGGCTCAGACCGTTTCCCTGATATGCTTGGGGGTGATGTGACAGACTGATGGGCTTGGTTTTCAGGTGCCACCTGTGCGCTTTCCGCAGAAGACTGGGTGGAAGACCATGTGGTGAACGTGCTGGAAGCACTGTCGGCCACCCAATCGATTAATGCCTGTACCTGCTCAGGCCTTACCATCCTAAGAGCGGCATTGGGCCCCACGAGATATTGCGGTACATTCTGCCGGCTAGTTGAGGGAGTTCGTTCCCTACTGTGTGCGCCTGGGGCCGAACGGCCACGTCCTCTACCAGCAACAGAGGCTCCACGGACACCACCACGACCGCGTCCTCGTCCCTTAATAGTATTTTTCTTCATTGTTGCGATTCAACTCGCACCACAATGAAATATATTATTTTTTATAAGCAAAATCCCCTCACTGGAATACTTTCAGTCTTTTGACTGTATGGATTACAGATGGAATGACTGTTATATGTGAGTACCGCTTTCTTTGACAGATTCTAGTATGGGTACATATATGTTTTCCCAACCACAGCACATTAGTTTGCTAATTCCAGATGTATGAAACGCAGGCCTAACTGTATCTAGTATATTGAACGCCAGATAAACTAACTTGGCCTTTTTAAATAAAAAAATTCCCTCACTGGAATACTTTCAGTCTTTTGACTGTATGGATTACAGATGGAATGACTGTTATATGTGAGTACCGCTTTCTTTGACAGATTCTAGTATGGGTACATATATGTTTTCCCAACCCCAGCACATTAGTTTGCTAATTCCAGATGTATGAAACGCAGGCCTAACTGTATCTAGTATATTGAACGCCAGATAAACTAACTTGGCCTTTTTAAATAAAAAAATTCCCTCACTGGAATACTTTCAGTCTTTTGACTGTATGGATTACAGATGGAATGACTGTTATATGTGAGTACCGCTTTCTTTGACAGATTCTAGTATGGGTACATATATGTTTTCCCAACCCCAGCACATTAGTTTGCTAATTCCAGATGTATGAAACGCAGGCCTAACTGTATCTAGTATATTGAACGCCAGATAAACTAACTTGGCCTTTTTAAATAAAAAAATTCCCTCACTGGAATACTTTCAGTCTTTTGACTGTATGGATTACAGATGGAATGACTGTTACATGTGAGTACCGCTTTCTTTGACAGATTCTAGTATGGGTACATATATATTTTCCCAACCTCGGGAGATTAGTTTGCTAATTCCAGATGTATGAAACGCAGGCCCAACTGTATATAGTATATTGAAAGCCAGATAAACTAACTTGGCCTTTTTAAATAAAAAAATTCCCTCACTGGAATACTTTCAGTCTTTTGACTGTATGGATTACAGGTGGACTGGTATTAGTAGGGGTGACACAAGCACACCCAAGTCCCTGATGTAGGATTTCTATGGCACAGACCACTATTACAAGTGATTAATGGACGTTGGGAGAGATTGTGCTGCAGCACTAGTCCCAAGATGGCCGCCGCCTATCAGCCCAGTAACATGTGCCACAAAATGGTCTGCACAACCTTTAAAAAAATAGCCTTGGACTGTGCTGCTAAATCGCTATTGGTCTGAATCCCAGGTGTAGATGTCTGACTTGTTTGGAGCTTTGAATGCACACTGTGGCAGCTTCTGCTGCAGCACTACAAGTCGCAAAATGGCGGCCGGCGGTCAGCCCAGGTACATGTGGATGGAAAAATCACTCTGGCCACTCTAAAAATAGCCAATCCCTATCAAAAAGCAGCTCAGCTGCAGTTGTTCAGATGAATCACAGGTGGAGGAGAGAAATTTGCTTCCAGTTATTCAATTATCCCTGCCTATTCTCGCCCTAGCATCAGCTGCGTCTATCCCTGTTCTATTCACATCGGGAGTGAGCACGTCCCGACGTGCGCACAAGCTTATAAAGAGGCTGAGTCACATGCTGCACTCGGCCAATCACAGCCTTGCCAATAGTAGGCATGGCTGCGATGGCATCTTAGGGCAAGTAGTATGATGCATGTTGATTGGCTGCTTTGCAGCCTTTCAAAATGCGCCTAAATACATGCCGAACGACGAACCCGAACCCGAACTTTTTTGAAAATGTCCGGGTTCGGGTCCGGGTCCCGGACACCCCAAAATTCGGTACGAACCCGAACGATGCTCGAACTGTTCGCTCAACACTACATTTCACGTGTCATTCGTTCTCTTTCCTCTTTACAGGGCTTCTTGTTTTTCTCAACACACTTGATCATTTTCGCCAGCCCCACATGAGCCTGCTGCATTTGCGCCCATTCCTGTCGTGAGGGGCCAAAGAAAGGAGCCATTTCGGTCCCTTCCATTGCACACTGAATAGCAGTGACCAAGGCTTGTGAAAATCTGCTGAAGTCAGGCACCTCCACATGCTCTAACTCTTGATCCACATCTCCGGTGGGGGCTTGGGTAGGTACCCTAGAAAGTCCATCGGCATTTTGGTTCTCTGTCTTGGACCGATACTTAATACGGTAATTGAACTTAGACATTCGGGCTATCCACCTCTGCTCCAAAGCCCCGAGCTTGGCATTTTCCAGGTGGGCTAGTGGGTTGTTGTCAGTCAATACTAAAACTTCAGCTCCGGTCAAATACTCAGAGAACTTCTCAGTCATGGCCCATACCAGTGCCAACAGTTCTAACTTAAATGAACTATAATTGTCGGGGTTTCTTTCAGAATCTCGCAAAGATCGGCTAGCATATGCTATGACACGCTCCTGGCCATCCTGGAACTGAGAAAGCACTGCTCCGAGACCATACAGGCTTGCATCCGTATATAACTGGAAGGGCAAGTGATAGTCAGCATACGCCAAGATTGGGGCCGTTGTAAGAGCATCCTTTAATGCCTGAAAGGCGCGTTCCTGTTCAGGTCCCCATTTCACGGACCGGTTCTTCGGACCACCAGAAGTGCCCCGTAGGAGAGCATTAAGCGGTGCTGCTACCCTGGCAAAGTCCTTAATAAACCGTCGATAATAGCCGGCTACTCCCAGGAATGCTCTCACCTCTCGCAGGGTAGTTGGTGTCGGCCAATCTCGAATAGCCGCTATCTTGTCCCTCGACGGCCTCACCCCTTCTCCTGATATGCAATGACCCAAGTAATCAATTTCAGATTGGAACAACCGACATTTACTGGGTTTCAGTTTGAGTCCATGTTCCCTAATCGTTGAAATACTTGTCCCAACTGGTAGAGATGATCCTCAAAGGTCGCAGAATACACTACAATGTCATCTAAATAGATGAGAGTGAACTCAAAATTGAAGTCACCAAGACATTTCTCCATCAATCGTTGAAACGTTCCAGGTGCATTTGTCAACCCAAAGGGCATCCTGTTAAATTCGTATAGTCCCATGGGCAAGATAAAGGCTGTCTTTTCCTTGTCGTTCTCAGCCATCGGCACTTGCCAATACCCACTAGCCAGATCTAACGAGGAGAAGTACCGGGCTCTTCCTAGCGCCGAAAGGGACTCCTCAATCCGAGGTAAGGGATAAGAATCTCGTACGGTGCAGGCATTTAACTTGCGATAGTCTACACAGAACCGAATGGACCCATCTTTTTTTTTACTAGTACCACTGGAGCTGCCCAGGGACTTTGGCTTTCTTGAACGATCCCACTCTGCAACATCTGGGTCAACAGTTCCTTCACCTCCTGATACATCCGTGGAGGGATCTGTCGGTAGCGCTCTCTGATTGGAGGGGTGTTTCCTGTGGGAATCTCATGGAAGATCCCTGTTGTACATCCAAAATCTTCAGCATGACGTGCAAAGGTGGTGCGATTTTCCCATAACAGTTCATCCACCCTCCTGATCTGTTCCGGAGACCACGAAGAAGTCTCTACCTTCATCTGTTCTCGAATTGCACCGCCATTCCATTTAAGGTTGGTGTTCTCTTCTTCCCCCATAGACACGGTTACGGTCCATTCACCTCGTTCAGCCGGCCTCAACTGCATCGGGGTCACTTTCCTCACTTCCTCCGGAGTCACATAGAGGTTAGCCAGCAGCCTTCCTGGGACTAGGTCTACACTCTGATCCTGTGTGTTCACACACCGGAGAGTACTCTCCCATTGTGAACTACTGCCAAGGAACGGGCCACTAGTGGATCAATACTTCTTTCAGCTGTCAGTGGTGGCTCTATTAACACAGCTATGCCTTCTAGTTTCCTACAGGTGCCTACAGGCATGGACACTATCATTTCCCGCCTGGGTGGCAATGTAATTTTGTGTGCAGAGGGACCGAAATCCGAGCAAGAGGTCGTTGTGCATCAGAACTTTTCTGTAAGCCGCAGGTTCGGACCAGCCGCTGGAAGGCTGTTTGAGTAGGCCGATGGCTAGTGGTTTCTTTCCAGTAACCGTGACCTTTCTTTTCAAAGAGAATCTGATCCAATTCTTTTAACACATTCATCCCCAAGATGATAGGGACCTCCACTTCATGTGACGCCTGTACCACCACAATGCCTTTCTTGCCTAGATCTTGGCCACATAATCTGACATTCATCCAGGCCACTCCCACCACCGGTACTGGTAGCTGATTAGCTGCAACCACTCGTATGAATGTATGGGGATCATATTTCACATGTTGCTGAAAGTGCCGTTCATAACAGTCTCTACTCAGGGTCGTTACTTGAGAACCCGTGTCAATCATCCCGGTAACCGGAATACCTTCTAATTCTATCTGTATGATGGGACTTGCAGCAATTAGGTCTTCTTCAGGGCATTCTCCCCTCATAGTGTCCCTCTCAGTTTCCCCTACTACACGCCCTACTGCAGCAGGGGGACTCAGTTTAACGGCGGTCTCTCAAACTTGTCGCTGCTCTGGACATCTAGCAGCAATGTGGCCCATGCGTCCACACTCCCAGCAGCGTAATTCTCGTCGCTCCTGCCATCGGTTTGGGCCCCTTCGGTAAGCCCCATCAGTCTCCCCTGAGAGTTGTACTACATTATTGGGACCCCTTCGGTAGGTCCTATCCTCATCCCTCCAGCGGGGTTGTGGGTGACTCTGACCTTCTTGGTGTGAACGGCCCACCCCTAAGTCTCTAGCCTCCTGGAGGCCTGTAATTCTCATAGCATTCTCATTACAACTGGTTTGTAGGTGTTCCATTTGCGCTTGCAATTTCTGCATTACTGTAAGTATCTCTTTAAAGGTCCCTTTTCTACTGTTTCTGAGCCAGAGCTAGCCCCTGCGACAGTGTAACTCCAACTGCGGTCTGAGGTTGCTGAACCATACTATTGGCACGTGAGATGGCCTCTACTTGTACGTCATGAAATTTGGCATCAGTCTCCCGTCTTATAAAGTCCTGCATAGTAACAGACAAACTGCCATCACGGATCCCCAGAACAAACCGGTCACGGAGTGTCCGATCAGGGTTACAGAAGGTTGGTGGGCCCCCTCTTTCCTTCCCTTGAATATCTCGGAGCAGTTCTTGTAGGGCATTGGCATATTGAGGGAGACTTTCATTCTCCTTTTGTACCCTCTGGAAGAACTGTGCCTGCAGGGACCCCAGCAATGCCGTTTCTCCATAAATAGTTTCTAGAATCTGGACAACTTGCTCAAATGTCTGTCTTTGTTCAAATGGCCGCAGTATCACTGTAGTCTTAGCATCCCCTTGTAACGTCAATATGGCTAATTCTACTAGTACTTCTGGTGCGGTCTGGTACATGCGCTGTACCATCCGTATCTGCTCTGCCCACATATTCACAGACATATTATTACCATCAAACTTTGTTAACTGACTCATTATAGCCCCTGCTGTCATTCTTTCTCCAGCACCATCCCTCCTAACAGGTGCGTCGCCGTTCATTCTGGTACACGGATCCTGCCGACTACGCCAATTTGTAAACCGAGAGCAAGGCAGGTGGTTTGACTCCGCGACCAGAAAGGAGTGCGTACGCAGAATTTCAGATTAAGAAAGTTGCATTTACTATAAGTGAATAAAAACAGGTTAACAACACTGGAATTGCAGGGGTAAGGGCAAGCAGAATATTCAGAACAGTATGAACAATATAAGTCATATACTAGAACAATGTCCACCTCCACTGTTTCTGTATTTGCAGCGCGGACACTCAGATACAATAGTCCCAAACACTGTCCCTAACTGACCCTAACTTCAAGTGGGTGCGCACCCCCTTATCCCAGTGGTTCTCTTACAGTTTATAGGAGTGCACGGTGGGGCCCGATGTCGTTCTTTCTCTTTAACCAAGGCAGGATCCACAACCAAGAAGTCCTCCTCAGAAGGCCGGAAGAATCAGTTAGATGTTACAGTCACTGTCCGGTACATCGACAGTACTGTGAGTCCTTTTACCATTATTGGAAATCCACTCAGCACAGGCCAGCTCCACAGATTAGTTGCTGTACACGGTCCTTCTCAGCTCAGCTTGACTAAATGCACTGTCTCTTTATATTCCAACCGAAGTTTACACAGCCTGGATGCACAGGGCAGCTTTGTGATGTCTCCAACCAGGCCTTACACCACACAGAACAGGTTCTCTAACTTGCCATCATGGCTGACACAGCAGCAGCTTCTCTGTCCTCCTTGTTCAGAAAACAGGCCTGCTGACATCATCCGGGGCGTGTCTTATTCAGCACTTAAAGGAGCATCACAGTAACACACTATCTCTATGATAACTTCAACACAAAGTGGTCCTATGCTGCCATCTACTGACCAAAAGAATACTGCAGGCACTTTACATTTTAACACAGAATAGTGAAACTTAGAGACATTACATGACTGTTTCTTACAATTGCACAGGCACTGCAGCATGTAGTCAGTCATGTGTGCCAGGCTGCCCAGAGGCAATGACAAGCTGTCTTTGGTGGCAGTTGTATCATCCTTGTCCTCTGTATTCCCTCAGCCACGCTCCAGTGATGCCCTTGATGCCCGTGAGCTGATGTGGGTGTCACCTTGCTTTGAACATAGATCCTCCTCCTCCACCATCCGTGGGAATGATCCCTGTTTCTCCTCCTCTTTCTCCCCCTTTACCCTCATCCATTGTCTCCAGAAGTGTTTTTTTTTAAAAAGGAGACATAGCAATAGGATAGTAACGCTGAGGATAGCGTCATTGGCGCTGGCCAGGTTGGTGGAGTACTCGAAACAGCGCAACACGGCACACATGTCCCGCATAGAAGCCCACTCGCTGGTGGGGAAGTGGTGCTGTTCCGCAGAGCAAGTCACCAGTGCGTGTCGCAGCTTAAACTCCACCATCACCTGCTGTTGCTCTCCAGCATGTGCAAAGTTGAGTTCCACCTTGTGGGTCCGTCGCATATGAGGCAGTGAGCGGGAAGGCAGAAGTTACACTGCAGCACAGACAGGCGAGCAGCAGCGGGGTGAGAACGCAGAAAGTGCGCACAGACGTTTTGCGCTTTCTGCAGCAGCTCTGACATATTGGGGTAATTCTTCAGGAACCTCTGCACCACCAAATTCAGCACATGCGCCATGCAAGGGATGTGCGTCAAACTGTCTACGCCACGAGATTTTGTCTGTAGTCACATACCACCAGGCTGGGCATGAGGCTGGTTTGTTCTTGGGTTTGTTCTTCCATTCCCCCCCACAGCTCCTGCGCAGTGTGGGGTCTTTCCCCCAAACATATGAGTTTCAGAACAGCCTGCTGTTGTTTCCCCCTGGCTGTGCTGAAGTTGGTGGTGCAGGTGTTACACTGACGTGATGTTGGGGAGGTAGAGGAGGACTTGGAGAAGAAAGCCGGGTAGGAATGGGAGATAACAGGAGGCACAGAGAAATATCCAGCAATCCTCAGTGGCGGTAGGACATGCGCCAAACCGTTGTCCGCCTCAGGGACAGCTGCCACTACATTTACCCAGTGGGCAATTAGGGAGCTATAACTTCCCTACCCGTACTTACTGGTTCACGTGTCTGTGGTTATGTGAACCTTTTCACTGATGGCGTTGCGGAGCGCACATCAGATTTTTTCCGCCTCTTGTTCGTGCAGGGCAGGGACGGCCTACCTGGAAAAGTAGTGGTGGCTGGGAACCACATACCATGGGACACCACAATATCAAATATGTCTACTGTAATTTTTTTGTTTCAGTTTTACATAGTAAAGCATTTTTGAAAGAAATTCATGTTTTTGTGTCTCAATTTTTATAATATTTTTTATTTTTATGCCGATTGTCTTGTGTAGGGTCTCGTATTTTGTAGGAAGAGTTGATGTTTTTATCGGCACCATTTTTGGGTACATATGATTTTTTTGATTATTCAATATTACACTTTATGGGGCAAGGTGACCAAAAATGTATTGTTTTGGCAAATATTTTTTTAAGGCATTCACCTTAGGGGGTATATCATGTGATATTATTACAGAGCAAGTCGTTACAGAGGTGGAGATACCTAATATATCTAGTTTTTTTTATTTATTTTAACTTTACCCAAAAGCATTTAAAAAAAAAAAAAAATGTTTTTGTGTCTCCATTTTCTGAAAGCCAGATGATCTTTCAGGCGATTGTCTTATGTAGGGGCTCTTTTTTGTAGGATGAGATTAAGGTTTGATTTCTATTTTGTGGTACATACGACTTTTTGATTGCTTGGTATTACACTTTTTGTCAAGGTGACAAAAAAAATTATTTTTTGGCACAGCTTTTATTTTTATTTTTTTATGGAGTTCTCCTGATGGGGTGGATTATGTGATATTTTTATAGAGACGGTCGGACACAGCGATACCTAATATGTCTGTTTTTCTTCTTTTACAACTGTATATGTGTTTATTATGGGACAGAGACTTTTTTTTTATTTAAAACTTAATTTTATCTTTTATGAAATAAAAAAAACACTTTTTTTTTTACTTTTTTTTTTACTTTTTGTTTTTGTCCCACTGTGGGACTTCAACTATTGAGGGTCTGATCCCCACTAAAAGGCAGCCAAAAAAGCCTGGATCTCATAGGCTCCAATAGAATGCAAGCCTCAATGCCTATGGAAGGCTGCAAATGTGACCGCTGCATCTAAAAGGCCATAAAACACAGAAGCATGTGCTTCCTGGGCAGGAACGCCTCCCCCATTGAGATTGGGAAAGGGGCTTCTAGGATTATTACTGGTATATTTTAATTCAAATCTGCAGCACTGTATTGGAATAAACTGATGTTTGTATATTGTAATGGATAAAATTCTAATCCCTTATACAAATTGCAATACAATGATTGCATGTTGGGGTCCACTTGAAGGCCTAAAATAAAAAGTAAAAAGGTTTTTAAAAATATTAAAATTCAAATCACCCCCCTTTCCTCCAAAATAAAATAATCAATCAAGGTGCACGTCATATACCTATTTATTGAGTGAAGTACACCTGCACTGCGTACGTGACAAGGAAATTGATATAGTTAATACGTCTGTTAGTTAGATGCATGTCATATACCCATTTTTTGCGTGAAGTACACCTGCACTGCATATGTGACAGGGAAATTGATATAGCTAATCCATCTGTTAGTTAAGTGCATATCATATACCCAGTTATTGCGTGAAGTACACCTGCACTGCATATGTGACAGGTAAAATAATTTGGTGATCTGTCTGTTAGTTCAGTGGGTGACCTCATAGAATGAGGAGAGCATCAAATAAGGGACGTGGCCCTGTTCATGGTGCTGCTGGGGTTGGTGGAGCTCCTGTTGAAGGGAGAGGATGTGGTCGATCTATGCCACCTATACGGTGTCCATATTAGAACATCGTCAGACATCATCCACAACTCCATCCTCCGTCAGGCAAAACACCCTCCTTCGTCAGCCCAAACTCCATCAGTCCTCTTCCCTCAGGCAAAACTCCATCCTCTGTCAGCCAAAACTCCTTTCTTCCTCATACAAAACTGCCTCCTCCCTCAGACATCAGCCAAAATGCCCTCCTCCCGCATCCAAAACTGCCTCCTCCCTCAGACCTCAGCCAGAACGCCCTCCTCCCTCATCCAAAACTCCATCAGATGTCAGCCAAAACTCCCTCAGACATCAGCCAAAAATTCCGTCAGACCTCAGCCAAACCCTCAGCAGAGACTGCTGCATGACTTGGGGCTCAGACTGCTTGGCTGATTTGCAAGGGGGTGAGGTGACAGACAGATGCCCATGGGCTGCAGGTGCCAATTCTGCGCTTTCAGCAGGGGACCAGGTGGGAGACAATGTAAAGCAGGCATGCCCAAACTGAGGCCCTCCAGCTGTTGCAAAACTACAACTCCCAGCATGCCTGGATAGCCTACAGCTATTAGGGCATGCTGGGAGTTGTAGTTTTGCAACAGCTGGAGGGCCGCAGTTTTGACATGCCTGATGTAAAGGAACTGGAGGCACTGTCAGCCACCCAACCTACTACCGCCTCTACTTGTTCTGGCCTCGCCATTTGTACACCGGTATTCGGGCCTACAAAATAACGCTGAACGTTCTGTCGCCTACGCGCACCTGAGGAAGGTGTTTCAATTGGGCTTTTAGGTGTACAGTGTCCATATTAGGACATCGTCAGACATCATCCACAATTCCATCCTCCGTCAGGCAAAACACCCTCCTTCGTCAGCCCAAACTCCATCAGTCCTCTTCCCTCAGGCAAAACGCCATCCTCTGTCAGCCAAAACTCCTTTCTTCCTCATACAAAACTGCCTCCTCCCTCAGACATCAGCCAAAATGCCCTCCTCCCTCATCCAAAACTGCCTCCTCCCTCAGACCTCAGCCAAAACGCCCTCCTCCCTCATCCAAAACTCCATCAGATGTCAGCCAAAACTCCCTCAGACATCAGCCAAAAATTCCGTCAGACCTCAGCCAAAACTGCCTCCCTCAGACAAACCTCCCTCATCCAAAACTGCCTCCTCCCTCAGACCTCAGCAAAAACGCCCTCCTCCCTTATCCAAAACTCCCTCAGAAGTCAGCCAAAACGCCCTCCTCCTTAACTCAAAAGTATGTAATACACAACTCTTAGCCTGAAGAAGCTGCTAGCTGCTGGAAAGGCAAAGGACTTGTGATGATGTCATGACCATGTGATGAGTCATGTGTGTGGGAGGGGTCAGACTTCACAGCGGCTGTAGTCATCAAATAGAGCTGTGTATTAGAGATATGTGTACTGTGTAATAGAGATATGTGTGTATCCTGCATTTAGCAGAGCTGTGTACTGTGTAATAGAGATATGATACACACATATCTCTCTTACACAGCACACACATCTCTAATACACAGCTCTATTTGATGACTACAGTTCTGTACACAGCCGCTGTGAAATCTGACCCGTCCCACACTCATGACTCATCACATGGTCATGACATCATCACAGGTCCTTTGCCTTTCCAGCAGCTAGCAGCTTCTTCAGGCTAAGAGTTGTGTATTACATACTTTTGAGTTAGGGAGGAGGGCGTTTTGGCGGACCTCTGAGGGAGTTTTGGATAAGGGAGGAGGGCGTTTTTGCTGAGGTCTGAGGGAGGAGGCAGTTTTGGATGAGGGAGGTTTGTCTGAGGGAGGCAGTTTTGGCTGAGGTCTGACGGAATTTTTGGCTGATGTCTGAGGGAGTTTTGGCTGACATCTGATGGAGTTTTGGATGAGGGAGGAGGGCGTTTTGGCTGAGGTCTGAGGGAGGAGGCAGTTTTGGATGAGGGAGGAGGGCATTTTGGCTGATGTCTGAGGGAGGAGGCAGTTTTGTATGAGGAAGAAAGGAGTTTTGGCTGACAGAGGATGGCGTTTTGCCTGAGGGAAGAGGACTGATGGAGTTTGGGCTGACGAAGGAGGGTGTTTTGCCTGACGGAGGATGGAATTGTGGATGATGTCTGACGATGTCCTAATATGGACACTGTACACCTAAAAGCCCAATTAAAACACCTTCCTCAGGTGCGCGTAGGCGACAGAACGTTCAGCGTTATTTTGTAGGCCCGAATACCGGTGTACGAATGGTGAGGCCAGAACAAGTAGAGGCGGTAGTTGGTTGGGTGGCTGACAGTGCCTCCAGTTCCTTTACATCAGGCATGTCCAAACTGCGGCCCTCCAGCTGTTGCAAAACTACAACTCCCAGCATGCCCTAATAGCTGTAGGCTATCCAGGCATGCTGGGAGTTGTAGTTTTGCAACAGCTGGAGGGCCTCAGTTTGGGCATGCCTGCTTTACATTGTCTCCCACCTGGTCCCCTGCTGAAAGCGCAGAATTGGCACCTGCAGCCCATGGGCATCTGTCTGTCACCTCACCCCCTTGCAAATCAGCCAAGCAGTCTGAGCCCCAAGTTATGCAGCAGTCTCTTATGCTTTTTGATTACTCTGCTGGCAGGGTTTCCGAGGGCCGTCCACATAGCCCTGCTCCAGAAGTGAAAGAGATTGAGTGTACTGATGCCCAATCACTTATATTTCAGCATGTGGGAGGACCACTGCAGCACATATATGATGATGACGAAACACAGGTGCCAATTGGTGCTGCTTTCTGCAGTGTGCAGACTGGCAATGAGTGCAGGGGTGAAGAGTGGATGAAAGATGATGTGGAGGATGATGAGGTCCTAGCAGGGCCGGACTGGCCTACCGGGATACCGGGAAAATTCCCGGTAGGCTGGTAGCCCTGACTGCCGCACAGATGGCCGCAGGCACATTGGGCTCCATGGCAGGCACAGCAGCAGAGGTGTAGGCATGTAGCTTGCGCTGCTGGCCTGGCTACTGGCGTGGCGCACGGCCCGCCGACCTGTGAGGAGGAGGCTGATGCCTTCTGCTGCAGTGCGCTCTTCTCCCCTGTCACTGTGTGTGGCCCCGAACTTTACTGCTGGCGCTGCCCGGCAGCCGCCGCCTCCGCGCTGAATCAGTGACATGTATATATACCTGGCTGGCTGGTGGCTGCAGGCTGGGGGCGGGCGGCTGCAGCAGACAGTCTACATTCGCATCGGAGTCCCAGCCCAGACGAGAATTGGACCCAGCAGAGGCAGAGAGAGGTCAGGGTCTGTGCGGCGCCGCTCAGGACGTCACGTGACGTGCCCCGAGCCGCGCGCTGCAGTGCCAGTGAGTGCTTGGCTAGCTGGTGAGGTGGTGTGTGGTGAGGCCCTGTGTCCGGCCTTGGCCCCTGCTCCAGCAGCCCCTGATCAGTGACAGTTAAGAAGAGTAGAAGAAGAATTATTCTTCAACAATCATACCATCACCAAGTAAGTGACTGTCCTTGAATCGTGCCTCACAAATAGTATAGTATAAGGTAGCCTTCCTTATTTTATATTGCTTACAATAATACAATTCATACATTTGCAAATGACGCAATGTTATGGGGGATCTGTGGATGTCACTGTTATGGGGGATCTGTGGATGACACCGTTATGGGGGACCTGTGGATGACACTGTAATGGGGGATCAGTGGACGTCACTGTAATGGGGGATCTGTGGATGACACACTGTTATGGGGGATCTGTGGATGACACACTGTTATGGGGGATATGTGGATGACACTGTTATGGGGGATATGTGGATGAAAAACTGTTATGGGGGTACTTTCACACCTGCGGCATGGCTATCCGGCCTATCCGAGCTGTTCACCCGCCGGATCCGCCATGCCGCAAGTACCCGTGCACTTCCGTGCTGCCACTCTGTCCCCACTGACTATAATAGGGGCAGATGGCGGAGCTATGGCGCAGCACGGTAGTGCACGGCAGAGATCGCCAGACTAAAAAGTACTGCATGACCGACTTTTTAGTCCGGCGATCTCTGCTGTGTTGCGCCATAACTCCACCCCCTGCCCCTATTTTAGTAAATGGGGACAGAGCGGCAGCACAGCAGTGCACGGGTAATTGCGGCATGGTTGATCCGGCAGGTGAACAGCCCGGATAGGCCGGATAGCCATGCCGAAGGTGTGAAAGTACCCCCATAACAGTGTGTCATCCACAGATCCCCCATAACATTGTCATCCACAGATCCCCCATAACAGTGTCATCCACAGATCCCCCATACCAGTGACATCCACAGATCCCCCATAACAGTGTCATCCACAGATCCCCCATAACAGTGTCACCCACAGATCCCCCATAACAGTGTGTCAACCACAGATCCCCCAAAACAGTGTGTCATCCGCAGATCCCCCATAACAGTGTGTTATCCACAAGTCCCCCATAACGGTGTCATCCACAGATCCCCCATAACAGTGTGTCATCCACAGTTTCCCCATAACAGTACCAACCACACATCCCCCATAACAGTGTGTCCTCCACAGATCCCCATAACAGTGTGTCCTCCACAGATCCCCCATAACAGTGTGTCATCCACAGATCCCCATAACAGTGTGTCCTCCACAGATCCCCCATAACAGTGTGTCCTCCACAGATCCCCCATAACAGTGTCATTCACAGATCCCCCATAACAGTGTCAGCCACAGATCCCCAAACAGTGTGTCATCTACAAATCCCCCATAACAGTGTGCCATCCACAGATCCCCATAGCAGTATTCCTGCCCTGCGCACTGAGGACAGATTGAAAGGAGGGGAAGATCCGTGGAAGCAAGCAGAGGACTGCACAGCAAGACGGAATAGCTTCTTTTGTAAGTAAATTGTTTTATTATAAATGTATCCCTGCATACCGCAATACTCCCGTATTTTGTATTTATATATACTTATTTCATTTTTTTCAGTTGTATGAATTTAAGTGGTGAAAATTATTAGTGCCCCCCCCCCCATTTTGACTGTGGTATCTTATGTGCCCCCCATATATTGTTCCTAGAGTCGTCACTGCGCAGAGGCCAAGTCACGGCAATGCTAGGGTGAGGCCCGGCCTGTGTGTGTGTGTATAATATATATATATATACATACATACATACATACATACATAAACACGCTCGTGGGGCTGATATGCAACTTTTTCCAGGGCTGGTTCCTAGACCCCACATGGAATCTAGGTCATGCGAGTGATGTGTGCAGTTCAGAGGAAGAGTTGGTGATCACACAGCACCAGCCGCAGAGCAAAAGGAGCAGTGCGCAAAAGCAGAGTGGACGTCCCCTAGCCAGTATGCCTGCTACTGCCCACCACACCCAGAGACTGAGCACACCAAATCCAGTTCCAAGGAGTTCCCTGGCATGGCAGTTCTTAAGACAATATGCTGACAACAAAACATGAGTGGTTTGCACGCTGTGCAATCAGAGCCTGAAGCGAGGCATAAATGTTCTAAACCTCAGCACCACCTGCATGACCAGGTATCAAAATGCAAAGCACGATCTGAAGTGGAGTAAACACCTCAAAAACCACATATAAAACTCCAAAAAAACATAAAGGGACACATATAACAAATTACAAAAACTTTATTGAAAGATAAATAATATATCATAGAAATAAGACAATACATAAAATAAGGCGGCAAAAAAGTCAGTTAGTGACTATGGCTAGCGGCTCACAAGCTAACCTAGAAGGAACACAGCGGATAAGTGCCAATGCTACCTAGTACATGTCTGGCCACTGAGGCCTACCATAGGAAAATGTGGCAACAATTTCAGCTGATAATAGTACCTGGGACCAAAGACGCTAACAGAATCAGGCCTCCTGGTTGCGAGGGGCTCACCCCAACGTACGTTTCGCACCTGCTTTCTCAAGGGGTGTACCTGTGCAGATCTCACCACATTCATTTATGCTCACATAATCAGGCTACATAATGCGCAACAGTTGTGTATAGGGAGGGGGGGTGCGAGGGGGCGGGCGGGGGGAGGGGGAAGGGAGAAAGTAGGAGAGATACTATGATTGTGTACCTTTAAAGTCTCGCTGTGTGTGAGCGTAGTCTCGCGAAGTTTGGGGACCACACGATCGTCATGAGAACGCGACGTGCAATAACAGAGAAAAATAGAGAACGACGCGCAACAACAAAGAAAAAAGAGGTGCAATCTCGCAGTATTCACTAATCTCATTTGTGGTCGGGGCTACATGACACGTAACCGTCTACCTGCCTACCTAACTAGGCTAAGCGGCTTGAGTTGTGCCATAACCGCTGCGTAGGAGGAATGCCTGAAGGGGGGCATGCCCTGCAAGGTGTTTATGAAAAATAAGGGTGGGTTGGGAGGGTACGCAGCAGCCGTCGACACGCCCAAGGGAGGCGCCTGCCTGGTATAAATGTGCTACTTACGCCCCTCCCACAAATACAGGCCAATAAACCGGCCTTCTAACTTGTGGTCGGGGCTACATGACACGTAACCGTCTACCTGCCTACCTAACTAGGCTAAGCGGCTTGAGTTGTGCCATAACCGCTGCGTAGGAGGAATGCCTGAAGGGGGCCAAAAAGCCAACTAAATGATACACAATAGTACGTAACACTAACATGACCAATCTCTGGAATGCAAGAACATCTCAACTAGATTGAGGTATGAACCTAATAAACATGCAGAGCGCCACTGACCTAGCTTCCGAATAAATGGGCCGGAACTATCGTACCTAGAGGCAGCGTATGCCGCACCTCACCTGAAGGAAAGGCTGATAGATGTAGGTTTCAACCCTAATTTGGACATAGGCATGCGGTCATGCCGCACGACAAAGGTGTAAGTAGAGATGAGCGCAAAGACCCACATTCCACCTTGCAACGTCAGACAAACAACCTGCATCACATTCGTCGCGCTTTCGCGATATAGCAATATTCGTTATTTCGCATGCAATATCATGACTAGCGACTAATTCGAGTAATATTTGCGTGCGCATAAATTGTTCGTTATTAATAATGTTTAAACAGCTTTACTCGTATAGAAAGCTTGAAATGGCGGGAGTCATTTGAGTGAATGGAAGGGGCAAAAAGGCATGTGGAAATCCATACAAAACACTCAGCGTACTGGAGTCTGACACGACCTGTTAACGCTAGGTAGGTAAGGGAATACAAACCGCGAATAGATTAATGCGATTATTCAAGTGACGAACATTATTAAAACTCTATCGTTTAATCCCTACTGTGAAAGAAGCAACAAAGGTCGGGGAAATTATGTCTGAATATAATTTATTTATTTTTATTTATTTTTTTCTTCTTTCTCCTTCCAGATACAGTTTCTTTATCACTCACTATCCATCTCAAGAGCGAATATACGCAATTGCGAATATGGGGTCAAGTATTTAACATATTCGCAAACCTCAAAATCACAATATTCAAGATCAAACTCGCCTTGCGAATACTCGCGCCCAACACCAGTGGCGAGTGGGCCATGGGAACCCCAACAGAGTACTCGCAAGGCCTTGGTTTGTTACTGCTGCCAGTAATTGCTGATAGACACGAACCGGGCACCGTGAATAGAAAGTCGGAAAGAAAATGATTATATTGGGGCCAAGAAATGGCAACAAAACCAGTGCCAGCGAAAGCATCTGAAGAAAAAATAAAATAAAATGGTTGAAACTGCCGTGCCCTGAGCGACGTGTACAGTTTGACGTTGCGATACTGCAACCTGATGAAATCGTGACTTACCCAACACTGAACCTATAGCAACGTATAAAGAAACATCAAGTAGCGAGTTTGTAAGCTGATAAAGTTTCACACATACTTACTTTCCATTTAATTTAAGTTCCCCCCTGCTACCTTAGCAACAGATGTAATTGACCACACCAACTAAGAATGGAGAGCTGTTACGTGACCTGAAGAAGCAAATGACATGCAAAGATGCTCCTGGCTGTGGTAGTATGCCGACACTGACGTGATGCCTGTAGGCATCAGAACCAACGAAATGGTTGACACCGCCGAGGCCCGAGTGACGGGTCAGGTCTGACGTTGTGACACCGCAAACTGATGAGAAATGACTTACCCAACATTCTGGACCTGTAACAACCTAAAAATAAAACGTCAAGTAGCAAAGCCCGCAACCTAATGGGAAATCCACCCGAGATGTGATTTTTTTTTTTCCCCACTACCTTAGCAACAGATGTAACTGACCACACCAACTGAGAATGGCGAGCTGTGACATGACCTGAAAAGCAAAATTACATGCAATTAATAAAGCTGGCTGTGGTAGCATGCCGACACTGACACGAGGCATCGGAACCAACAAAATGGTTGAAACCGCTGAGGCCTGAGTGACGGGTCAGGTCTGATGTTGCGAGACCGCAAACTGATGAAATGTGACTTACCCAACATTCAGAACCTATAACAACCTAAAATAAACGTCAAGTAGCAAAGCCCGTAACCTAATGAGAAATCCGCCCATAATGTGATTTTTTTTTATTTTTTTTTTTTCTACTACCCAAGCATGAGAAGTAATTGACCACATCAACTGAGAATGGCGAGCTGTGACGTGACCTCAAAAGCAACGAATGACATATAAAGACAAACCTGACTGTGGTAGTATGCTGACACTAACACGAGGCATGCAGTAATATAAACAACCTGTAGCACACCACTCCACTATAGGCGAGTATATGCAAACGTCGCCACCATCAGCACATGCGCCCAGTAGAGATGTGAGCGTATAAGCCGTAAAACCAAACAAAACTCAGTTCTCGGCAAAAGCCACGCTTCTATCTATTTTTAGCACAAATAAAGCAACAAAACGAGGCAAAAATAACGAAAATAAAAAAGGTCCTCATGGGTCTCTGCAATTACCTTTGTAGCAATAGCTCCCCAGCGTCCAGCTAACACTCTGAACTGAAGATGGATCCCCAGCACCAAGCACAGGTGCTTATTAAGTGCACAGACTCAGGTTCACAACCTTAAAGTGACACACACACATTTTACATTTCCAAAACAAATGAAACAAGACAAATGAAATGTACCTCAGTGCAGAGGAGCTCACCGTCTACTCAATATACATATCGCAAAATAGCATCTATACTAAAGAAACAATAACACTGATAACAGCAACTCTGCTCCACCTGGAGTAATCAGCTGCCTGAACCTATCCCTCTATAATGCAAGTAAGGGGATAATGCTGGATGTCAGTGTGAACAAGGCTTTAGTCTGTCTGCAGAAATATTAGCGGATAGCGAGAGAGGTTTGCTGGGAAGATTCCTCCACACAGAGGAGCTCACCGTCTACTCAATATACATATTGCAAAATAGCATCTATACTAAAGAAACAATAACACTCTGAAAACAGCAACTCTGTGTCACCTGGAGTAATCAGCTGCCTGCATCTTACCCTATATAACGCAAGTAAGGGGATAATGCTTGACGTCAGTGTGAACAAGGCTTTAGTCTGTCTGCAGAAATAATAGCAGATAGTGGGAGAGGTTTGCTGGGAAGATACCTCAGCACAGAGGAGCTCACCGTCTACTCAATATACATATCGCAAATGTCATCTATACTAAAGAAACATTAACCCTTTGTAAACAGCAACTCTGCTCCACCTGGATTAATCAGCTGCCTCACCCTCTATGATGCAAGTAAGGGGATAATGCTGGATGTCAGTGTGAACGAGCCCTTAGTCTGTCTGCAGAAATAATAGCGGATAGCGAGAGAGGTTTGCCGGCGAGCAGCGAAGTGAAAGCAAACAAGAAAGACATACAGATATACACGGACAGACTAAGCAAGGTGGCCTGTGCAAGACATGGGAAACGTGCGAGAAAACGAGACGGAGTCACGCTGACCCCTGCTGCCTAACCGTGCTGCCGCGTGGGCGCCAAACGTGGGCTGCCAGGCAGAATCGCTCCGGTGCAGGGCTGCTCCTACTTACCAAAGGAGCCGACACACCGCCGGCCGGACTAACCGTGTTGCCGCGTGGGCGCCAAACGTGGGCTGCCAGGCAGAATCGCTCCGGTGCAGTGCTGCTCCTACTCACCAAAGGAGCCGACACATTGCCGGCCGGATTGTAATGGGACAATGCTGCACGAGCTGGTTGCAAACGCTCACCCGACCGGAACGACCTCCACTGGGATCCTGGACACTGACTGGGTATGGAAGCTGCAGATTCAGCCCATGTGCTGCAACAGGTGGCTCAGACTGCACACAACTACGCAGCAGCCGTCGACACGCCCAAGGGAGGCGCCTGCCTGGTATAAATGTGCTACTTACGCCCCTCCCACAAATACAGGCCAATAAACCGGCCTTCTAACGTAGCGTCACAGTAACGCGAGATCACGCACACACAGTGATACCAAGTGGGAGAGCGTAGTCTCGCGATGTTCAAAGGATGACATCATAACATAATGCGAAATCTCTCATAACCACCTCAAAAGTGGACAAAAATAAGGACCTCAGGACATAATATATATTTAAATGTCAAACGCTCGCCAGCTTACTCAAATGTATAAGTTAAAAACATTCCCTTTAATGAATCATGTGACTGCAGACCTGGTCACATGATCCTACAGCAGCCAAAAACATATACAGAACACTTCATAACTATATAAAACCCATCCCAATAAAATTCAGGCAATATCCAGTGTAATATCCCGGGCAATTTGCCCGTGTGACCTAATCTATGTGGGCATGAATTCATGCCCACTACGAAGAAGAGTAAGAGAGCATGTACTTGCTATTAATGCAGCAATAGAAGAAGTCGATATAACAGTGCTGAAAACCTTACCAAGGCACTTTAAGGACAGATTCCGATGGATCCCTATTAAGTGTTCGGGGAATAGATAGGGTCATTATACCACATAGGGGAGGGAATTGGAAGAAGCTTCTTGCCCAGCGTGAGATAAAGTGGATTTTTATCGTTAATACCGTCTCCCCATGTGGCCTGAATGAGGGGATTAGTTAAGCCCCCTTCATATAATTTTATGTGAGGGGTGAGACTAGATTCTATTTATACAGTCTAGTCCTCCTACAGTAACTGTCTATGTATAGATGTCCTGTACCTTCGATTTGAGTATCCATCATGTGCTCCTACGGTGCGAGTCCCTCCGCCGTTCCATCATGTTGTTTTTAACTGTTGATTTTATAGTAATTTACACATTCTTTTTAACAGGTTTTTGAACATATGTTATTCTTAATTATATCCATGTTGCATATGTTTCAGGTTCTTTAGAGTGATGCGCACTTGAGAGAAAAAATGTGGGTTGGACAGTCCTACTTTATTGAATGATAGATTCATAAGTATCTAGCCTCCCTCCTCAAAAAATCCTCCTGGATGGATGTGGACAGGACCATGACAACATGGTCCTGTCCAGAGCTCAACGTGCAACTTCACACTGGGTAAATGCAGTGTTGGCTGGCCCTGAGGTGCATGTCCTTCCGCCAATGAGGATTGCAGGACGTTTCTCTTTGCCTCCTGTTGCCTCCTCCTCCTACTCCGCTTCCTCCTTTACCGCCTCCTCATCTGGTCAGCGTAACATTTTCACCACCAGCTTCAGCACAGCCAGTTGGAAACAACAGCAGGCTGTTTTGAAACTCATCTGTTTGGGGGAAAAACCCCACACCGCGCAGGAGCTGTGGAAAGGCATGGATCAACAGACCGATGAGCGGTTGGTGCCACTGAGCCTCAAACCCGGCATGGTGGTGTGCGATAATGGGCGAAATCTCGTAGCAGCTCTGGGCCTAGCCAGTTTGACGCACATCCCTTGCCTGGGGCATGTGCTGAATTTGGTGGGACAGAGGTTCCCGAAAAATTACCCTGATATGTCAGAGCTGCTGCAGAAAGTGCGGTCTGTCTGTGCACGCTTTCGACGTTCTCACCCAGCTGCTGCTCGCCTGTCTGCTCTGCAGCGTAACTTCGGCCTTCCCGCTCACTGCCTTATATGCGACATGCCCACAAGGTGGAACTCCACCTTCCACATGCTGGAGAGACTGTGTGAGCAGCAGCAGGTGATAATGGAGTTTCAGCTGCTGCACACACGGGTAAGTCGTTCTGCAGAACAGCACCACTTCACCACCAACGAGTGGGCCTCCATGTGGGAGGTGAGTGCTGTGTTGCGCTGTTTCGACTACTCCACCAATATGGCCAGTGCTGATGACGCAGTCCACAGCATTACTATCCCACTTCTATGTCTCTTTGAAAAAACGCTTCGGGCGATGATGGAAGAGGACGTGGCACAGGAGGAAGAGGAGGAGGAAGGGGGATCATTTCCACGTTTATCAGGCCAGTCATTCACAAGTGGCTCGGAGGATGGGTTCCTGCACCAACATAGGCCAGTTACACAATTGTCCAGCCATGGCACAGTTGGAGGATGAGGTTGATGAGGAGGAGGGTGGCACCCAAAGCAGCTCATGGGCATTACTGAAGCATGGCTGGGGGGATACAGAGGACACAGATGATACACCTCCCACAGAGGACAGCTTATCGTCGCCTCTTGGCATCCTGGCACACATGAGCGACTACATGCTGCAGTGCCTGCGCAATGACCGCTGAGTTGCCCACATTCTAACCAGTGCTGATTGCTGGATGGCCACCCTGCTGGATCCCCACTACAAGGACAACGTGCCGTCCTTAATTCTGTCACTGGAGTGTGATCGGAAGTTGCGCGAATACAAGGCACGCTGCTGATGGCATTCCCACCTGACACCGTGGGCTCAGTGGAAGAGCAAGGCGAAGGCAGAGGAGGAGGAAGAAGTTGCCAACACAGCTGGGGCACCGCCAGCACCTCAGAAGAGAGGGTTAGCATGGCCGAAATGTGGAAAAGCTTTGTCAGCACGCCACAACAACCAGCACTATCAGCTGATATGGAACGTCTTAGCAGGAGGCAGCATTTCAGCAACATGGTGGAACAGTACATGTGCACACGCCTACACGTACTGACTGATAGGTCTGCCCCATTCAACTTCTGGGTCTCCAAATTGGGCACATGGCCTGAGCTTGCCCTTTATTCCTTGGAGGTGGTGGTCTGCCCTGCGCCCAGTGTATTGTCCAAACTTGTGTTCAGCACGGCAGGGGGTGTAATCACAGACAAGCGCAGCCGCCTGTCCACAGCCAATGTGGACAAGCTCACGTTCATTTAAATGAACCAGGCATGGATCCCACAGGACTTGTCTGTACCTTGTGCAGATTAGACAAGTATACCGGCCGCACGCAGCCATTGTTATACCCCAGCGCACTTTCTATTTGTTTTCTATTTTGCTTACTTTTGCAGCCCCCTAGCCCTTTTCTATGATTTTTTTAGAGCCATTTTAGTGCCCAAAAGTTCGGGTCTCTATTGACTTCAATGGGGTTCGGGGTCAAGTTCGGGTCCCGAACAAGAACTTTGTGGCGAAGTTCGGCCGAACCAGGCGAACCCAAACTTCCAGGTGTTCGCTCAAACCTATTAATGAGCTTGGTTCTGGTGTTGTATTTATACAGTATAATGAGCTTGGTTCTTGATGCTGTATTTATGTAATGAGCTTGGTTCTGATGCTGTATTTATTAAATGAGCTTGGTTCTGATGCTGTATTTATATAATGAGCTTGGTTCTGGTGCTGTATTTATACAGCATACTAAGCTTGGTTCTGGTGTTGTATTTATGTAATGCATTTGGTTCTGGTGTTATATTTATGAAATGCACTTGCTTCTGGTGTATTTATGTAATGAGCTTGGTTCTGATGCTGTATTTATGCAATGCGCTTGGTTCTGGTGCTGTATTCATGTAATGAACTTGGTTCTGGTGTTGTATTTATACAGTATAATGAGCTTGGTTCTGATGCTGTATTTATGTAATGAGCTTGGTTCTAATGCTGTATTTATGTCTGGTTTTCTGTAATAGAGTTTCAAACAGCCTGCTTCCCTTCGCACAGTCACACAGATACAGGATCACAGAAGACCTGTCAGTTCTTGGCATGTCTGTTTCAGTAAGTATTTTATTCCCTAATAAACAGCAATTCTTATGCATGTTTCTGAGAACTCTACATTGTGCCACTCATTCCTCCATTATTCCTCTTAAAAATGCAAGAATAAGTTGACAACTGGGTGTTATCAGCTAGGGGTGAGCCCTTACACATTCTGATATTGTTTTAAGGGTGTTAACAGTGGCAGACCGTAAAGGAACATGCCCCTTTGACAGGGAGAACAGTAACATCCCGTTGTTTATTGATTAATTAAAAATTAGGAGGAATAACCACAACAGAGCGTTATGAGGAAAGATGATTCAGTATTTTATAAAGAATGCAAATATTCACACAAAAAAAGGCATGTCAGAAGCAGTGACAGAGCCTTCTTAAATTGTATTTGCAGCTGCCAATGGTCAAAGGCACCAGTCTTCCCATAGTAGTGGCAGAATGAATATGTCTTTAATATTCTACTGAACTGATGTAGGGCAGGTATGAGGACAAAACATTTGTATTGCACCCAATGAATTATATGTAGATATTATTTTCTAAGAACTATTTCTATAAGAGCAATGGAAGTGATATAGAACATTGATAAATTTGTATATTTTGGATAATGATGTACTGGCAACAGCTTTCTTATTCTTTTTTACAAGAATAGTTGCTGTTTTTATGGCCAGATGGGGAGATGGTTTATGTCAGGACTCCCTAACCTGAGTGATTTGTCACACTTGCCCAATGTAGCAACCTCTCCTGTAAGGTTATTGAGACTTTGGCAAATCTATAATAAATCTGAGCCAACCACAGTCTCATTCAGCTCTAGGAGCTGCCAAAATTCCTGGTGGACCTTTATTCCAAGCTTGTTTTTGACAAATTGCTCAGTTCCTCGGTAGTGTATTCTCTCTTTTATAGTCAATGACCTAAAAGTTTCAGCAGAAATATTTACCCAGATTAAAAAAGGGGCAGAATACATTAAAAGATAAACTGCAGCTGTCATTTCCTACAGAAATATTTTCTTGTGAAATTGTTAGGTAAGTAGTAGCTCATTCATTCCATTCCATTCCTTCATTTAAGGGCATCCCTTATAAAATAAAATCATCAAGTTTGATACTCTGTTGGCACTCAGGGCTGGCATTAGGGGTTTGCGACCTGTGTGGCTGCACACGGCACATCACCTTTCGCTACTAAAGGGGGCACCAGACATCCTGTTGCCGGGTTGATTTATCCAGGTTCTGGATGAATACAAATGCACACCACACTTTCCAGATTTTTGCTTACTAAAAATTTTGAAAACCTTGCATCATTTTCTTTTCACTTCACACATACTTGCTACTTTGTGTTGGTCTATCACATAAAATCCCAATAAAATACATTTGTGGTCGGATCGGCTATCAGAAAGGTGTACCTAACCTATCTAACCCTATCTACAACAAGCAGTAGAATTATGCCATAACTGCTGTGGTAGGGCAGCCTAAAGGGGGCCACCCTAATATGAAATGACTAAGATGGTGTGGGTGGGTGGGAGAAATCAGCTGAATCAGCGTCAGCCTGGGCCCACAGGTGCCTATAAATAGCCTAGCAATCAGCCAGCCTAGGCCCACAGGTGCAAATAAATAGCCTTGTAATCAGCCTCCCCTCCCACAAACACAGCAAATATATTTGCTTAATACTTGTGGTCGGATCGGCTATCAGAAAGGTGTATCTAACCTATCTAACCCTATCTACAACAAGCAGTAGAATTGTGCCATAACTGCTGCGGTAGGGCAGCCTAAAGGGGCCAAAAAGAACAGACCTTAGGTTAGAGCAAAATATATACATACCATTACTACACCCACTTTGAATGTAAAAGACATTCCCCGATGAAGGTGCGGAATGTAACGTACATATCACAGTGACTACCATGTACCTTACCTCTGTCATGTGCAGCTGCACATCGTTCTTGGAGGTGGCTAACGCAGATGCGATTGAAGGAGTGGACGGTAATCAGAAACTATTTATTCCTATGTATACTAACAACGTATGAACATAGAGAGAGCTGCAGACTGAAACAAACAATGGTGAATCTGTTGGAAGGCCTAAATGAATTCCAAGCATTCGCCGAGGGCCCTGATCGGGCACCAACTCTTCCTGGTTGCAAACTACTACACCTCTACTTATTCCCCAGGCCACAACCTAAATATATAAAGGGCCCAAAAGTTAGAACATGGCGTATGCCGTGTTCCTCTATTGGTAGATTTAAGTGGAATGTGTAAACTCACCAGGCCTGGGGAACCATCAACACGAATACATGGCTATTTTAATTAACAAGCTAATGTTGCCTGTAATGAAGACAGAGAAACTTACACACCATACCTGCAGTTGTGACAGGAAATATGCTCACGGTCGTGATACTATGTATGCAGCGCCTGTAGTCGTGATAGGACTTGTGTCTGTAGACGTAAGACATTGAGAATTGCGCCTTATTACTGCACCTCCTACTGGAAGACAGACCGATACCCAGGACTTATTCCCGACACCAACACCCTCGCCCGAGTGGCGGAAAAAGACATGGAACCTACTTGTGGTGGGGCCACGTGGCCGACCTTGAATAGTGAAGTCATATAAGAAACACTTAATCAGAGAAGGCCATGCATGAGAGACACTAATGGCGGTGCCATGCGTGAGAGACTCTAATGGCGAAGTCCTATGTCCACCCTTAATCGAAGAAGCCATGCATGAGAGACTCTAATGGCGTAGCCATGCGTAAGAGACTAATGGCAGAGTCATATGTCAAACACTTAATTGGAAAAGCCATACGTGAGAGACTCTAAAGGCGGAGTCATGTGTGTAAAACATAAACAGAGAAGTCATGCGTGCGAGACTCAACAGCGGTGACATGCGTGAGAGACTCTAATGGAGGACACTAAATCGGACAAAGCCATGCGTGAGAGACTCTAATGGCGGACACTAAATCGGAGAAGCCATGCGTGAGAGACTCTAATGGAGGACACTAAATCGGAGAAGCCATGCGTGAGAGACTGTAATGGAGGACACTAAATCGGAGAAGCCATGCGTTAGAGACTCTAATGGCGGAGTTATGTGTGTAAAACAAACAGAGAAGCCATGTGTGAGAGACTCTAATGGCGGAGTCATATGTAAAAATGCTTAATGGGAGAAGCCATGCGTGAGAGACTCTAATGGCGGAGTCATGTGTGTAAAACATAAACAGAGAAGCCATGCGTGAGAGACTCTAATGGCGGAGTCATATGTGTAACACTAAATGGGAGAAGCCATGCGTGAGGGACTCTAATGGCGGAGTCATATGTGTAACACTAAATCGGAGAAGCCATGCGTGGGGGACTAATGGCGAAGTCATATATAAAAATGCTTAATGGGAGAAGCCATGCGTGAGAGACTCTAATGGCGGAGTCATGTGTGTAAAACATGAACGGAAAAGCCATGCGTGAGAGTCTCTGATGCCGGAGTCATATGTGTAACACTAAATCGGAGAAGCTATGCGTGAGAGACTAATGGCGGAGCCATACATGCGAGACTCTAATGGCAGATATTTTTTTTTTCAATAAACCACTTATACGGCACCAGTATGACTTGGGAACTTGCGTAACCATGAACCCCTCTGATAGGGAACCTAAGACACTAAACAGCCTACAACCATATGGTACCCCTAATGAACAACATGAAGAACGGTCAAAGGGCCCCCCGGAGCCATGAGGCCGAAGTGATCATCGGGCCCCCCGAAGCCATAAGACCCCTCGAAGCCATGAGACTGAACTGAATGGCCTTACAGTGACGAGTAGTAATCAAAACGTGAGCCAGACCCGATGAGATATGCATAGACATTAGTGATGCGAACCATGTGCATAAATAAACATTAACCAACCGCGAACCGTGAAAATGAACAGATGGGAGAAAATGAAGAGTCAGAGGCCTTGCAGTTCGCTAAGAGAAGACCCTTATCTTGACAAACGAAGGATTTGTGAAAATATAGTAGGAAACGTACTCCTATTGGCCCACTGACCGCTGAGAAGCTATTTGGTTAACTGGGGCAAGAGACCAATCTGAGCGAATATGAACCAGAAGTAAAGGAGACCAGACTAAGTAAATGCAAACCAGGACTGAAACACCCAAAAATATATATATATGAATATATATATAGTGAACAGCAAAAGTAGGCCTTTGGAATGTAACAAACCAACGAGGAAAAACACGCAAGCTTAAAAAGAAAGCAGCTATGTTAACCGGGAGAGCAGTGTCAGAGCGGTGTGCTGACTGCCCTAATGAAAATACTGTGTAAACATGATGTCGAATTAATAGGAAAATGTAGCTATAAGTGGAAGCAGAGTATAACGCATGGTGTAAGAACAGGTGGGTGAATGCAGCTCTGGATATGAGTGGTGCCCCTTCACCACAACAAGGTAACGATCACGAAGGGGAATTGACACATGTATGTGCCTTTTTTTTGTTTTGTTTTTACAGCCACAGTGCAGCACCATAGGCCAGAGAAATTAGGCATGTACACATGCCTGAAAAAATAGGCATTGCTGCACGTCTGTAAAATTGATGTTTTCCAGGCAGAATGTGTACTAAAACATTGCGGCTTGAACCCTAGTTGGTGGCAGAGAAGTCACGCAAGTCATCCGGCATGCAGAGATTAAATACAGCAGCGTGGGGACCATTTTTAGCCCAAGGCATCACAGCAGGCCTTTTTTAGTCAAATGTATCCCCCACTGTCAGTCCCTTCGGTATCCACGCCTCATTCATCTTAATAAAGGTGAGGTAATCTAGACTTTTTTAACCTAGGCGACTTCTCTTGTCAGTGACAATACCTCCTGCTGCGCTGAAGGTCCTTTCTGACAGGACACTTGAAGCGGGGCAGGCCAGAAGTTCTATCGCAAATTGGGATAGCTCAGGCCATAGGTCAAGCCTGCACACCTAGTAGTCAAGGGGTTCATCGCTTCTCAGACTGTCGATATCTGCAGTTAAGGGGAGGTAGTCTGTTACCTGTCGGTTGAGTCGTTCTCTGAGGGTGGACCCCGAAGGGCTGTGGCGATGCATAGGACTTAACAAGCTCCGCATGTCCTCCATCAACAACACGTCTGTAAAGCGTCCTGTCCTTCCCGGCGTGGTCATGGTAGGAGGAGGATTACTTTCACCTTTGCCCCTGTTAGATTCCCGTTGTGCTCTGACATCACCCTTATATGCTGTGTAAAGCATACTTTTTAACTTGTTTTGGAACTGCTGCATCCTTTCCGACTTCCGGTAATTCGTTAACATTTCAGCCACTTTCTGCTTATACCGGGGATCTAGTAGTGTGGCCCCCCAGTACAGGTCATTCTCCTTCAGCCTTTTTATACGAGGGTCCCTCAACAGGCATGACAGCATGAACGACCCCATTTGCACAAGGTTGGATGCCGAGCTACTCATCTCCCGTTCCTCGTCCTCACTGATGTCATCGAAGGTCTGTTCTTCTCCCCAGCCACGTACAACACCACGGATCCCAGATAGGTGACAACAACGAGCACCCTCGGATGCCTGCTGTGGTTGGTCTTCCTTCTCCTCAAAGCCACATTCCTCCTCTGACTCCTCTTCCTCAGATTCCTCTTCCAGCATTGCCCCAGGTGCAGCAAGCGATGATGATAAGGCTGTTTCTGTTGGTGATGGTGACCACAACTCTTCCTCTTCCTCTTCACGCTCATCTACGGCCTGATCCAGCACTCTTCGCAGGGCACGCTCCAGGAAGAAAACAAATGGGATGAGGTTGCCGATGCTGCCTTTAGTTCGACTGACTAGGTTTGTCACCTCCTGAAAAGGACGCATGAGCCTACAGGCATTGCGCATGAGTGTCCAGTAACGTGGCAAAAAAATACCCAGCTCTGCAGAGGCTGTCCTAGCACCCCGGTCATACAAATACTCGTTGACGGCTTTTTTGTTGTTGGAGCAGGCGGTCGAACATTAGGAGTGTTGAATTCCAACGTGTCGGGCTGTCGCAAATGAAGCGCCTCACTGGCATGTTGTTTCGCCGCTGAATATCGGAAAAGTGCGCCATGGCCGTGTAGGAACGCCTGAAATGGCCACACACCTTCCTGGCCTGCCTGAGGGCATCCTGTAAGCCTGGGTACTTATACACAAAGCGTTGTACGATCAGATTCAACACATGTGCCATGCACGGCATATGTGTCAACTTGCCCAAATTCAATGCCGCCAACAGATTGCTTCCGTTGTCACACACCACTTTGCCGATCTCCAGTTGGTGCGGGGTCAGCCACTGGTCCACCTGTGCATTCGTGGCAAACAGGAGTGCTGGTCCAGTGTGACTCTCTGCTTTCAGGCAATTTAACTCCAAGATGGCGTGACATTGACGTATCCGGGATGTGGAATAGCCCCCAGGGAGCTGGGGGGGTGCAGTTGATGTGGAGCAAGACGCAGCAGCAAAAGTGGACTCAGCCGAGGAGGTTAGCGAAGAGGAAGGAGTAGGAGGAGTAGAGGAGGTGGCAGCAGGCCTGCCTGCAAGTCGTGGCTATGTCGCCAACTCCGCTGCAGAGCCACGCATTCCATGCTTGGCAGCCGTCAGCAGGTTTACCCAATGTGCAGTGTACGTGATATACCTGCCCTGACCGTGCTTTGCAGACCGGGTATCAGTGGTCAGATGGACCCTTGCCCCAAAACTGTGTGCCAGACATGCCATGACTTCCTTTTCCACAATAGAGTACAGGTTGGGGATTGCCTTTTGTGAAAAAAAAATTCGGCTGCTTGTACTCATGTGTTGATCCCATAGGCATTTGTGATGTGAGATCATGTGCCTTCGCAAAGCAGTTGTACCTAGGTGGGTGTTGGACTTCCCACGACTCAGGCACAGGTTGCAAATGGCATCACTGTTATCAGAGGCAGACTCACCAAAAAAATGCCACACTGCTGAGCTTTGCAATGACGGCATTCTGGTGGTGGCAACAGCATGTGTTGATTGGCTGTCTGGCTGACCCTGGGTGCCGATAAATGCTGTCTGACTGTGCCACTAGCTTCTTGCGAAGACCTCCTCCTGCTTCCAACTCGTCTCCTCCTCCTCTCTGTCTCCCCATCTGAACTTTCCCCCTGTTCTACTTCTCTTCGAGCGGGCACCCACGTGACATCCACGGACACATCGACATCACCAACCGCTTCACTTGTACCTGACAACTCAGCAAAGGAAGCAGCAGAGGGTACAACATTGTCATCATTACACCGTACGTCCATGTGTGTAATGCTGCCTGACTCAGACATATCCCTGTTATCTACATCCTCTGGCAATAATGGTTGCGCATCACTCATTTCTTCCAACTGATGTTGAAATAACTCCTCTAACTGATCAAGTGAAGCGGCTGTGGTGCTAGTGTTGGTGGTGGCGGTGGGCGGTCAAGTGGTAACTTGAGAGGTGCCTGAAGATGAGCTGGAGGAGGATGGTGCGTCAAGGTTCCGAGCGGAAGCTGTAGAAGATTGGGTGTCCTGTGTAAGCCGGTTAACTATGTCCTCAGAATTTTTCGAGTTCAGGGTACGTGGCCTCTGAACACTGGGCATTATTCTAGGGCCAAAGGAAATCACAGCACCATGACAGCCCCTCCGGGGTGGCCTGCCTTTTTTTTTTTTATTAGTGTTACTATGCGTGGATGGTACTGTGCCACCCGATATAAGTGGTGGGCACTGGCAGTGGGCACAGTACAGTCTGTGTGGGCCTGACACACACTGGCAGGCAGCTGAAATAATATTAAAGGGTAAAAATTAAATGACTTTTTTATCTGCAAGGTACTGTGCCACCCAATATGAGTGGTGGACACTGGTAGTGGGCACAGTACAGACTATGTGGGCCTGACACACACTGGCAGTGGCAGGCTACTAAAATTATATTAAAGGGTTGTGGGGATCCGCTCTGGTAGGCAGTGGTAGCGAGTGCAGTATAGAGGCAACACAGACAGGTCTTGGTGTTAAACGGTGCTTTCTTTATTCACACGGTGAACACAAGTGAAAAGGCAGTGCAGTTCATAGGGAGGGTGGTCACACACAACGGCAAAACAATAGTTCAGTCCCAAACCAGCTGCAGGCTACTTGAGGCCTGGTTCCATCATATCAAGAAAAGTCTATTTAAAGCCAGGAGTAATGTCACCTCTTTCTCCTTGGGGAAGCAAGCCCCTGGGCCCGGCTTCTAGCCACGGAATACGGATCCCTCCTGGCTTCAGCTGGGGTTCCCCGCACAGTCCTTTACAGGCCTCAGTACACAGCACAGCACAGCCCAGCTCACCTTCACCTCTCACTCTCACAGCAAGAGAGCAACAGCTTCCACACCACACCCTTGCTGCTGGTCGGGTTTTAAACCCTCCCTGCAAAACCTGGCCTGGACCGTGGGGAGACAGGCACCCACCCGCATATCTGCCTGCTCCCAGTAAGAGCCGGCCCGGATCCGCTGTGTTAACAGCATAACCGCTGCAAAACACACTTTTCCGGCTCTTACTCCACCGGGACCAGGACCCCCGGTGGCACGTACCTACCGTCTATTACCACCCCAGGTACTCTCCTACATATCCCCCCCCTTTGTTCAACCCTGCAGGGTTGCACACCCTGTTCAATCCTGAGAGGTTGGACACATGTACAGCAGTGTACCCGGGACAGGGCATCTGCATTCCCCTGTAAGCGGCCTGCTCTGTGCTCGACACTGAATTTAAAATTCTGGAGGGACAAAAACCATCTGGTGACCCGAGCACTCCTCTCCTTGGCCTGGCTCATCCACTGGAGAGGGGAATGATCAGTCACCAGACGGAACCTTCTCCCTAACAGATAGTATCTATGGGACTCGAGGGTCCACTTGATGGCCAGGCATTCTCTCTCTACCACGCTATACCTGGTTTCTGCTGAAGTGAGCTTGCGACTCAGGAAGACAACGGGGTGTTCTTCCCCATTGACTTCCTGAGAGAGTACTGCCCCTAGGCCTACTCCAGAGGCGTCCGTCTGAACAATAAATTCCCGTGTGAAGTCGGGTGTCACCAAAATCGGTGACCCACACAGAGCCGACTTCAAACGGGAGAACGCCTCTTCCGCCTGCTCATCCCAGCGGACCATTACCGACTTCCTCCCCTTCAAGAGTCCTGTCAATGGGGCCGCTACCGTGGCGAAGTTGGGGATAAAGCGCATGTAATACCCTATCATGCCTAGGAACGAACGTACTTGCTTCGTGGTAAGAGGTCTGGGCCAGCTCTTGATCGCCTCAACCTTGTCTACCTGGGGTTTGACAACTCCCCGCCCAATCACATATCCCAGGTACCTGACTTCCTCAAACCCGATCGAACACTTTTTTGGGTTGGCCGTCAGTCCAGCTTTTCTAAGTGAATCAACTACGGCCTGAACCTTGGGCAGGTGACTCTCCCAGTCCTGGCTAAACACAATGATGTCGTCCAGATATGCCGAAGCATATGGACGATGGGGCCGTAGGATGACGTCCATCAATCGCTGGAAGGTGGCTGGAGCGCCATGTAGGCCAAAGGGCAAAACTCGGTACTGAAACAACCCCTCGGGGGTGACAAAGGCCGTCTTCTCCTTTGCCGCCTCCGTGAGAGGCACCTGCCAGTACCCTTTTGTAAGGTCGAGGACCGAGAAATAGCGAGCTTTCCCCAGCCGTTCGATGAGCTCGTCTACCCGAGGCATGGGGTAGGCATCAAATTTCGACACCTCGTTGAGCTTTCTAAAGTCATTGCAGAAGCGCAGAGTACCGTCAGGTTTTGGGATGAGGACTATGGGACTGGCCCACTCGCTTCTGGACTCCTCAATGACTCCTGACTACTGAAGTTCGACCAGGAAGATCAGAGAACACGTCCCTATTTCGACTCACGAACTCTTTGGCTTCCTGAGCTTGTTTGGGCGACAGTCCACCAGCTATCTTTACTGTGGAGGTGCCCTCCGGACCCTCCGGTGGGGCGGGGATCTTCCCCGCAGTCAAGACCGTGCTTGGGCCGTCCCCAACGAGATTCTCCCTATCTCTCCACGACTTCAGTAAATTTACATGATATACCTGTTCTGGTATATTTAAAGCCAGGAGTAATGTCACCTCTTTCTCCTTGGGGAAGCAAGCCCCTGGGTCCGGCTTCTAGCCACGGAATACGGATCCCTCCTGGCTTCAGCTGGGGTTCCCCGCACAGTCCTTTACAGGCCTCAGTACACAGCACAGCACAGCACAGCCCAGCTCACCTTCACCTCTCACTCTCACAGCAAGAGAGCAACAGCTTCCACACCACACCCTTGCTGCTGGTCGGGTTTTAAACCCTCCCTGCAAAACCTGGCCTGGACCGTGGGGAGACAGGCACCCACCCGCATATCTGCCTGCTCCCAGTAAGAGCCGGCCCGGATCCGCTGTGTTAACAGCATAACCGCTGCAAAACACACTTTTCCGGCTCTTACTCCACCGGGACCAGGACCCCCGGTGGCACGTACCTACCGTCTATTACCACCCCACGTACTCTCCTACAGGGTAAAAATTAAATGACTTTTTTATCTGCAAGGTACTGTGCCACCCGATATGAGTGGTGGGCACTGGCAGTGGGCACAGTACAGTCTGTGTGGGCCTGACACACACTGGCAGGCAACTGAAATTTTATTAAAGGGTAAAAATGAAATGACTTTTTTATCTGCAAGGTACTGTACCACCCGATATGAGTGGTGGGCACTGGCAGTGGGCACAGTACAGTCTGTGTGGGCCTGACACACACTGGCAGTGGCAGGCAACTGCAATTATATTAAAGGGTAAAAATGAAATTACTTTTTTTTCTGCAAGGTACTGTGCCACCTGATATGAGTGGTGGGCACTGGCAGTGGGCACAGTACAGTCTGTGTGGGCCTGACACACACTGGCAGGCAACTGAAATTATATTAAAGGGTAAAAGTTAAATTACTTTTTTATCTGCAAGGTACTGTGCCACCCGATATGCGTGGTGGGCACTGGCAATGGGCACAGTACAGTCTGTGTGGGCCTGACACACACTGGCAGGCAACTGAAATTATATTGAAGGGTAAAAATTAAATGACTTTTTTTTATCTGCAAGGTACTGTGCCACCTGATATGCATGGTGGGCACTGGCAGTGGGGACAGTACAGTCTGTGTGGGCATGACACACACTGGCAGTGGCAGGCAACTGAAATTATATTAAAGCGTAAAAATTTAATGATTTTTTTTTTTTTTACAATTCTTTATTGTTGTCATGTCATTACAATACAAAAGTAAAATAACAATGTAAATAAAGTATACAGAAGAACAATTGGTTCACATTTCTTTTCTTCCATACATATGATGAAAACATGATATCAGTATATCTAAGCTAGAGACTTCCGCAGGCAACCACTTTGTCAGCAGGCACCAGGGGCAGACTGGGCCGGGGGGCAGACTGGGCCGGGGGCGGGGGGCAATTGCCCCCCGGGCCCCTCTGTTGCCTCTGTAAATGGCCCCTGTAGTTTCACCCAGGGCCGGCCTTTGGGGTGTGCATGTGCCCTGCCGCGGCCCTGGTGACAAGTGGGGGCGGCCGGCGGCAGGGCACAGGGAGATGAACGCTTCCATTGCGGAAGTGCTCATCTCCATAGTCATCTGTATCGATAAAGATGTCTGTTCTGCGGCAGAGAAGGGAGAGGTGTGTCCCCTCCCTGTTCCTCTGATAGGCTGCCAGCAGTAGGCTGGCAGCCTATCAGAGGCTGGTGCAGGCGGCGCAATGATGTCATCGCGCTGCCGGAGCGGTACAGCGAGGGACACAGGCCGGAAGAGGTCTGCATCGCATCGCTGGAGGTAAGTATACGTGTTTTTGGTTTGTCTGTTTGTTTGTTTTTTTGGGGGCTACTGGCACATGATATGTTGAGGGGGGGGAGGCTACTGGCACATGATAAGGTGGAGAGGGGGAAGACTACTGGCACATAAGGGGGCTTCTGGCACATAAGGGGGACTACTGGCACATATGGGGGACTACTGGCACATAAGGGGACTACTGGCACATAAAGGGACTACTGGCACATAAGGGGACTACTGGCACATAAGGGGGCTACTGCACATAAGGGGGCTACTGGCACATAAGGGGGCTACTGGCACATAAGGGGGGACTACTGGCACATATGGGGGGACTACTGGCACATATGGGGGGCTACTGGCACATATGGGGGGCTACTGGCACATAAGGGGGACTGCTACTGGCACATAAGGGGGGACGGCTACTGGCACATAAGGGGGGGAGGCTACTGGCACATAAGGGGGGGCTACTGCACATAAGGGGGCTACTGGCACATAAGGGGGGCTACTGGCACATATGGGGGGACTACTGGCACATATGGGGGGGCTACTGGCACATAAGGGGGGCTGCTACTGGCACATAAGGGGGGACGGCTACTGGCACATAAGGGGGGGCATCTACTGGCACATAAGAGGGGACTACTGGCACATAAGGGGGGGGCTATGAGCGCTGTGAGCAGCCAACATCTATCCTCTCCGCAATGCTCAGCCTCATGTGACAGATCAGGAGAGCGAAGTTGCGTGGGGGCAGAGATAGCTGTCAATGCTGTCAAAGAAGGTTGTGCTCTCCTCCCTCAGCTCCCCGCCCAGCCTCTTGTGACAGCGAATTAGGAAGTAGAGGGGGGCTCAGTGGGCCTCTGGGTGTTACTTGCCCCCTGGGCCAAAAGTTGCCAGTCAGCCCCTGCTCGGTACTGAAGGAGTTAATAAGAGCTTTAGAAGAAGTGTGAACAATATTGGTATATTGACCCTGGGAATGTTAGAGAGCTTAGTGAGTCTTTGAGTGTATTTGTGTGTCTAATGCGAGGTGTCTTGTCAGCCTGATATGACAAGTGATGACATCTAAAATCGCTTAGATTTGGATAATGAATCAGTAGAAGGCCTAGTGTGACCCTACAAGCTTCCATCCTGAGTGAAAGCTTTGATTTTGGCACCCTCTGATATATTTTATCAATTACATAATATGTTTCGTTACTTTAAAAAAATGAATACCAAATTTTTGGTGCAGTTAGTGTTATAGTGACAGTATGGCGAGGAGGTACAGTAATATAAAATTGGTCAGAATCTAAGACCATGTCAGAGATGAATCCTAATGTACACAGTCAATATGTCACTTCCTGATTGTCTTCAAGGACCTTTATCCCTGGTGAAGTTGACAATACAGAACATGTAAATTAATGTAGGGCTTAGTAGTGCTGTAGCACAGGATGACATGGTCACGCCAACTGAGATTTGTCATTGGAGGATTTCTCATTTCTGGCGCTCTAAGTAAAGTTATGTCTGTGGGTACTTGCTGCAAGGCTGCTACTGCTATGAGATGAGAATTTAACCTAGGGAGCCAGCTAACCTGCCACTGAGGTTACCAGCAGTGGAGCATTATACATATTAGCACCCTGTACCCTATGATTTTAAAGAAGTTTCAATTAAGATTCAAACAAATTTGATTCCACCTTTTATTTTTTAGGGTTCCTTTGGAAAACGGAAGATGGAATTGGATTGGTTGCTATGATCAACTAAGCCAATTTTCCATTACACTATTTTTGATAAATCTCCCCTCAACAGTAGGCACAGCAGGTAGAGATTGGGAGAAAGGGAATGCAACTCTGCATAAAGGCTCATGCACATGATTGTACTATGAATTCATGAAATAAGGATCCGTAATGCAATAGCCAATTCTATGGGTCTATGCTGCACTTCTAAAGGGTCTCCATTCTCCATTTGGAATCCATGAAAATAAGATAATGGTGCATATGTTCAATGACATGCCTCATTATGGTATGCTGACCCATGACAACACCAAGTTATTCATACTATGTAAACATAGGAGCTCCATATGACTCTGAAAATGATTTTGTCATGTGCAGTACCCCAGAACATGGTTACTGGAAAAGGGTAATTGCTGTAATATTATGTTGTTAAGAGGAATGTTCTTATTGTATTTGTATACCTAACAGCGTGGCATGGACAGTTATAGGTTAACACCTTGGCTAATCCTATGAAGTTGTCAGTGGATGGAATTTGTCTGCCCCCTGGTTAGTTTAGTCAGAGGAGTGTGTGTCTGAGGAACAGTGAAGACGTACTTTCACACTTGCGTTGTTGGATTGCGGCAGGCAGTTCAGTCGCCGGAACTGCCTGCCGGATCCGGCAATCTGCATGCAAATGGATACCATTTGTAGACGGATCTGGGTGCGGATCGTTGTCACAAATGCATTGCAATACCGCAACTGTCTCTCCGGTTGTCATCCGGAAAAACTGATCTGGTATTTATCTTTTTCACATCTTTAAAGGTCTGCGCAGACCAAAAAACCGGATCTGTTTTTCGAGAACACCTGGGGCCGGATCCGGCATAAATGCATTTCAATGGAAAATAATTCTGGATCCGGCATTCCGGCAAGTGTTTCGGAATTTTGGACGGAGAAAATACTGCAGCATGCTGTTGTATTTTCTCCGTCCAAAACCGTACAGTGACTAAACTGAAGACATCCTGATGCATACTGAACGGATTGCTCTCTATTCAGAATGCATTAGGATAAAAGATCAATACTGGAAAAGTTTAACGCAAGTGTAAAAGTACCCTTACACGTGCAAGCTCCTCAGAGCTAGGCCCAAGTTCAGAGAACCATCTCTGAGATTTCTACAGCCAAAGAAACACCTCTGCCATCCAAGTCCACCAGAAAGGCAGCAAGGCATTATGCACATTTATTGCAAAGACCTTACAGCTGTGAGAGAAAACATTGCTAATGCACCCTTCCACGTTTTGAGATGGTTTGGCCAGCTGTACCTTATATCTGCACCTGGGAGTTTGCAGAAGCATTTAACAAGAGCCTCATTGCATGCCAAATTTTCTAAAGAAAGACTTTAGAGAGAGAGAGAGAGAGAAATAAAATGTACTACAACCTTGTTACAGCGGCTGATGTGCGCCAATGTTCCCCTGCTTACTGCCGCGGTTCTGGGCACCGCGTTCAGCGGTGTTCTGCTTCCCATTTCACTGCTGCAGTCTTGGGCTCTGTCTGTGTTGGTGCTGTTGTTCTGGATCCGCTCCAGAGTTTGCTCTCAGCCCTGGCCACAGCATGCTTGCTGTTTGTTCTTGCTGCACTTCCTTTAGGGCCGGCTTGCGTCACTTCCTGGGCTTTGTGTCTTCATGTCTCTCATGTGACCTCGCTGACCTATCCTAGCCCTCCTGTGCATATATAAGAGGCTCAGCCCCCTTCCCAGATGCTTCAGCATCAAGGTCCTTGTGCTCTGCTAAGGCTCCTAATAACCACTTGTCTTTTGTGTTCCTGACTCGTGTTTGTGTCATTGAATACTGCTACCCATCTGATCCCTGCCTGCTAGCTTTGACTCTCCGATTGCCTGACCTGTACCTGCAACGCCTGACCTTTCGCCTGTCTGACTACACCTCTGCCTCATCCTTCGGTCCTGCACTGTTGCTCCTGGTAACGACTCCGCCTGCCTGACTACGCCTGTACTTCTGTTACATTTCCATGGTGCCTCCTGGTCTGCCTGGTTCAGCTGCCTCGTGTGCCTATCCTCCTCAAGAGGTAGAGACCTGGTGTTCCCCTCGGGAAAGTCTATCCCCACCATCAGAGGTACTGTGAAGAATCGAGGGGTTCACTTAAACAACGCCCTTAGAGGAGGTAGGACACGTGGCACAGTGGGCTCACATCCGTTGGTTTGTGACAAACCTTCATCATTGCTGTTTTAGATAATCTAGGGAAGGATTGCACTGTGTTGTATTCCTTGTTATTGATGGATGTACTATTACTCCTATCATGCACTTTAGTAAATAGAAACTTATTTATTGATACCAACTTCTCCAGTTACTGACTCCACCATTTGCCTTGAACCCAGATCAACACTTATCAAAGGCACCCTTTCACCAGACAGGAGCCAATCACTGTGCGGCCCTAAGGAGAGCTAGTGTGAGGATTACCCCGGTGATTTGTGAAAACAACTACCACGGCCAGAGCAACTACCACTGCCATCCCACCTCCATAACACATCTTTTTTTCTCTTCCAATAAGTTGCTAACTTAAAAGCAACCATTTCTAACAGCTGTGGAGATATTTTACCCACCGGGTCAACCTGGCTTCATAGAAATGCAGAGTCTCCCTGCTTTTTTTTACTCTTTCAGTGGCTTTTTTATCCAGTTCAACACAAAGACGCTAATTCCCCTTTTTCACCAGGCACATTTTCCACTTTGAAAAATAAAGTTTTTTTCCCCATTCGATTATGTAAACAATTGTGTTTCTTTTTTGGTGACACACAGGGCCTTATTTTTACAGTGTCATTTTTATTTTAGTATTTAAAAGAAAAATGAAAAAAAAATAGGAAAAAAAGTCTGTTTTTACATTCTTTTTTGTTAATAGCACAAAGTTCAAAAACATTTCTGATTATTATTTCCTCTTTCCATAATGGTTATTTTGATATACAGTAAGGGAAGTACAGGTTATGGTGGCTGAACTAGAAGCTGTGGTATAACGTGTGATGGAGCTTTTTATAATTTTTTTAATTTTTTTTTTTTATCTTGCCTTTATTTTATATTGTTTTATTTTACACTTTGTACCCCTAGAGGTCATACAAGACTGTTGGGGGATACTTCATTTTACATGTTTTTTTTATTGCTGGTTTCTCCTGTAACATGGCTGACATAGTAGCCCCAGTTAGAAGAGGAATACAATCTTTAAAGAGGTTGTACAGGGTTGTACAACCTCACTGCAGAGCTAATCTGAGACTGCTGAGATCTAGCACCCAAACCCCCAACGTTCACATGACCGCTGCAGCTTTGCCGCTTTCTGATCTCTATACATAATACACTCTATGAACTCATTGAGCACAGTGTATGGAGCGATGAAGAAGGCAGGGACGGTGAAAAACCATTGATTTCCTTCTTAATGGGGAGCCCTGCTGTCACTAACGGCAGGCTCCCTACACCCAGAGTTGCACGATTAGCATGCAGCTGCAATCTCTGTAAGTTACTTACTGGAAGTAATGATGGCAAAGTGCACATTCTCTCGTTCTCTCTCTCTGTTTTAGCCAAAGAGTTCAATCTCTCCCTTTCTCCTTTTCCTCTCAATCTTTTTTCTTCTCGTAAGCATCAAAATGTGCCACTACAATGCCCATCTGAGGGGTGTAGTTCATCTAGCAGATCTACAATCTGCCTCCAAAGTTAGCCTAGGTGTTTAAGCTCCCTATTTTTCCATCCCAGACAAGTGTACAATGGAGTTAGGAAGCTTTATGTGGGTTATCTCCACAGTATTTGTCATGCACCTCCTCTTAATGGCTGATATGCATTCCAAGACAAGCTCAATTGCTTCATTAGAGCCTGATATACGACACTGTCTCCCTTTAGCTGTCTGGTTTATCTCCCTAGGGCTGCTTTAGCTTTTTATCTCTTATGCAGTAGGCTACTGACACACTACACAATCTATGGCAGTTTGGGAGTGAAAAGCCTTAAAATCAGGTGTTATCTGAATATCTTTCTCATCAAGTATTTACTCAGTGGTACCCAAATGTATTATGTAGATTATCTTGTTTGATAAATGATGCCATGAGTGGCCCTGGTTAAATCTCTATGTTCAAGCCATATTCAGTTACATCAGAATCACTAAATGCAATTTATAGAGATATTTTCTCAACTTCAGACTTTATTTTGGATAAGTCTGGAAGTTTAACTCATAGTAAAACTGTAGGTAGCATCTGAAAATGTTTGGTTCCTGGCAGCTTCAGTAATAAATAATTTCCGACATGTTTGTGGCTGAGGTAACATGAAAATATTGCAGATTACCTCATTATTTATTGTGAAGGAAATATGCAACGTGCCTGTTTTTCTGCTCTGCTAGAACAACGTCCTCGCAACAAACAGATGGCAGACAGACAGGTGAACATGCTGCGCTTTAATGTCTATTTGATTACAAAATGAGTACTGAGAAAATTTACAAGTCCAAAATTAAAACGGGTTGACAGTTGAAAAGCCAAAGCCTGGTTCAGCTGTCTGGTTTAAGCACAACCATCTGTAAATTATGTGCTGCCATCTTTTGTGTGTCATTGAAGCACTATATTGTGACTCAATTGAACATGACAGTAGGAAATTTGTCATAAGACATGATATTTGGGCAGTCGTCTCTCAAGCTTTATGGTTGATTTCATTGGTAAACTTTGCTTTACCTATGAGAAATAAGCCAAAAGTGTAAAACAACGGACCTTCTCAACAATGACAATCTTACCAACATTGCCTAGCGGTTGATCTTCATGTCCCGAATGAAGATTGCAAGCTACCATCATTTGGCCAATCTCTATTTGTTAGAAAGGTCTTCAAAAATATTTTTATTACAAATTGCCCCTCCAGTGGTCACCTAATCTGTTAAGAAACCCAACAGCAAGTGTTTACTTGTTCTGCAAAAGCACTTATGTCTCTTTCAGAGGAACATCTTTAATTAGGTAAGGTGAAATGGTGTTTTCAGGCAGCACAGAGCTAGAACAGCAAGGGGTGACAATTTAGCCACCAGACCTGTATTTCTGCACAGTCCTGCAGATATCTGTGTCTTTGGGGATTACTGTACATCATGGTTTTACTGCAGTTTTTGTTGCAATTCGCGGAAAAACTGCAACAAAACCATGATGTACAATGACCCTTAGGCAATGATGTACATACAGATTATGAAGACCCCTGGGGATAAAGTAATGGTAAAAAATCACTGAAAAGGATACAAAACATCCTGCATGATATGGTAACTAAATATGCGGATGCACATGGCAACATTTATAAATAAAAAAATCACGGAAAATAATTTACTAATGCATATAATGGATGCATACATTATGTATGGACTAAGCCCTCATTCTGATATAATAAAATCTGAGCCTCCAAGCCAATATATTCTAATCTAAACACATCTGTGCCCACCTACCCCTGCCAAGGTGGTCTCAGTCAGGCAGGTCATACTCTAAACTTACCTATGCCGTTGGGCATCTACATTCAGGAGAGCAGACCCTACACATATAGTGTGCTACTCCTAGTTAGCGCTGTGTGCATTAGCAACCAATGAGAGGAGGAGCACGCACCGCTATATGTACCACCTAATCAAGGTTGCCTAAAGTAATGGTAGGCTAAAGGACCTTTGATGATGTCATCATGTCACATGTTCACAGGTCCTATAACCTCCAAAAGACGGCAGAGAAGAAGGAGGAAAACAGAGAATCTGCAGCCTGTAAGTAAATAAGTATCTGTGTATGTGTACTTGTGTCTGTTAGTGTGTATGTGTGTAACAACTTGATGCTGAGGCGCAGGCCTCATGAATTTGTTGCATCCTCTGACAGGTCATGCAACCATTACATTTATGAGAGACTCCTAGCTGCTGTAGATTTCTATTCTTATTTAGAATAAAGACAGATGTGCTATGCCCTTATGGCCAGCCCCATCCCCACTTTCACGATGCCCCCTTTTCACATCACTTCTGAAAAGTGGTGTGAGGGCCAAAAAGTCCAAAATTTTGCCACAAATACAGCGTGCAACGACATTTGTGACATTTCTACGCCAGAATTCTGGCATGAAAGCCATAGTAAATGCTCCTCCATTAATGTGTGTATAAAAGGAATAAGAGTACTACTACTCATATCCAGATATTTAGGACACTGATACTAAGATACAGATACTTGTTATAGATAGATATATAACAAGTATTTGTATCAGTATCTGCTCCTATCATATGTATATATGGACACTGCAGAGTACCACTTCTTGACATGTATTCTGGGTGCAATTCTCAATATCTGCTCTTTTCCTTTGCTAAACTACTGCTGAGGGGGCTGCATGTTGCATCGGAGAACTGAAGACTATTGTTCCCATTCCCACCTTTCAGTCTCATATGCCTCAGGCAACTAGGCCTGACGCCTATGAGGTTTCAGAATGGCAGATGAGGTCGTGATGACATTTTCATGACTTTCTGTGTCATGAAAATGGTCACGAACGCTTGCATTATACTAAATAGGAGAATAAAAGGAGGAGGGCATTATATATTAAACCTCTAGAGGGGCATTATATTATGTGGGGACTATCTCTGTATAACTATTTTTGCAGTATAGTATTTGGTGGCATTGGGAAGCAGAACACAATATTGGGGGTAGCAGAAGGATAACAACTTTGGTGCACGAGGAGGGGGAGGATGATGGAAAAGTGATGAATCTAAGATGTGCAGTATACTCTGCAGATATGAGATGTGGGTGTGAGATCGGTGTCAAGGCAGCCTGGTCTGAAGGGAGGAGAAGAAAATGTCAACATCAGATAAGACTATCTGTATGGCACTGTTATTTCTGCAGTATTATATTTAGGGGCATTGGGAAGCATAGTGGGCACAGTATTGGAGGTCACAGCAGGATACCAGTTGGGGCACTAGGAAACCAAATCCAAACAGCTTTAGTGTTTGATATTATTGCATTGGCACCATTTACAGGATATGTGTTTCAGACACTGGGTGTGGACCCACTGTTCCAACTAACCGGTTTGGCTTTGGGCTAAAGCTAAGGGCATTGTCCTGGCAGTTCTTTGGTATTCAGCCTTTAACCCTTTTACAGGGATCTGGACTTCTCTACCAGGAATGAATCAGGTCACTACCTCCTGGAGTAGTGTTGACCCACATGGGCCAAAGACACCGGGACGAAGCACCAAGGACACAAGCAAAAGCGTTAATCTGAACACAGTCCAATAGTCAGGGCAGACTGAGTATGTGTGTATTCCAAATATCAGTTCCAAGGTCAGGGCAGGCAGCAAGGAGCAGAATCGGAAGTTACTAGCAAGGAAGAATCTCAAAGCTCAGGCAAGGAGGTGGAACCACAGCTCAGTTAAATAGGGAGACTGATCAGCAACTTAACCAGCACCTGGACAGGGACAAAGGGAAAGCATTTACTCTGTCAGTGCTAAAAGAAAATTTCACAGAGCTCTAATCCCAATTCACAGAGGTAGAGCAGAGCGACGTCCGAGCCTGCCCGGGACAGCAAGTCTCTTTGTGCCAGAAATTTCTTCAGAATGATTGGAACATTGATGTTCTCTGCAGGCTCCCAAGACCTCTCCTCAGGGACAAAACCCTTTTAACCCACAAGATAAAAGGTCTGGACCTTGACCTTCTTCATATCCAAACTATTACTGACTTCAAATTTATCTTCAGCAGCAACAAGAACAGGAGCAGCAACAGAATAATTAAAGAAGCCGTTTAACACCAGGAGTCTGAGAAGAGTTACATGAAAGGAATTGGAAATGTGCTGAGAAGTAGAGATGTCCCGAACTATTCGCCGGCGAACAATTCCCGGTGAACATCGCTTATTCGAGTTCGCCGCGGTGGGCAAACATATGCGATGTTCGGTCCGCTCCCTATACATCATCATTGAGCAAACTTTGACCCTGTAACTCACAGTTAGCAGACACATTCCAAACAATCAGCATACCCTCCCTCCCAGACTCTCCCACCTCCTATAAAAAAGCAAGGATAGCATCCATCTTAGATTCATTCAGAAGCTGCAGTGTTAGTTAGAGCAGGGAGAGTGCTGCTGCTGCTGAATTAATATAGGGATTCTAGGGAAAGCGTTAGCTACTAGTGTTCTGCGTCCACTCCAGTCCTCAAAGACTCATCTGCTGTATGGACTCCAAAAAGCTCTTTTTAGGGCTGGTACATCAGATTGCTTTTCTTTTTTCTTGTGTGAGAGGCTGCAGGCCCACAGACTGTACTGTGTGCACACCACTCATAGAGGGTGGCTCAGTACCTTGCAGATAAAAAAGTCATTTAATTTTTACGCTTTAATATAATTTCAGTTGCCTGCCAGTGTGTCTCAGGCCCACACAGACTGTACTGTGCCCACTGCCAGTGCCCACCACTCATATCGGGTGGCACAGTACCTTGCAGATAAAAAAGTCATTTAATTTTTACGCTTTAATATAATTTCAGTTGCCTGCCACTGCCAGTGTGTGTCAGGCCCACACAGACTGTACTGTGCCCACTGCCAGTGCCCACCTTTCATATCGGTTGGCACAGTACCTTGCAGATAAAAAAGTCATTTCATTTTTAACTTTTAATATAATTTCAGTTGCCTGCCAGTGTGTGTCAGTCCCACACAGACTGTACTCTGCCCACTGCCAGTGCCCACCACTCATATTGGGTGGCACAGTACCTTGCAGATAAAAAAGTCATTTAATGTTTACCCTTTAATATAATTTTAGTAGCCTGCCAGTGTGTGTCAGGCTAACACAGACTGTACTGTGCCCACTGCCAGTGCCCACTACTTATATCAGGTGGCACAGTACTTTGCAGATAAAAAAGTTATTCACTTCCGGTTCCGGCGCTGGGATGCGATCAGCGGAGTGAGGGAGCTCCGGCCACCGCTCACCTAAAACATCGCCTCCTTCCCTCCACGCCGACGGGAGAGACCAGTATATCGGCGTCCAGAACCCCTGTTCGACCGCAGGAACCGGTACATGGTGCGGTACCTCCTGAGAAGTTGCGGGCAGATAGCTCTCACAGCAGGCAGCGCGGGAGGAGAGCAGCACAACATGGCGGATTCGCGCCCATCTTCCCCAGTGGAGTTGCCGGAGACACAAGACGGGGGTGAGTCGCCTCTGCTGACTACCACAACAGCAGCACCCCCTCCGTTGATTATAAAGCCATAGACTATAAGTCACTAGCCATAGAGGTGGCCACCCACCTTGCCCCAGACATTAGAGACACGCTTACCAAGACCTTATCGGTGTTCCTTCAGCAGCTGCATGAGGCCATAGCACAGCATGACACTAAGCTAGAGGAGTTGGAGCAGAGAACCGTGTCCCTAGAAGCAGATAATGCCAAGTTTGCTCACACCATAAATGACCTAACCAAACAGAATATGGTGCTATTGGACCGAGTAGAAGACCTAGCGAACCAGTTAAGACGGAATAATTTTCGTCTCCTGGGACTACCTGAAACCATTAAACCACAATCCCTGAATTTGACCTTCCTAGGGCACTGGGACTGGAGGGCTGCAATAAAGTGGAAAGGGCGCATAGGATTGGGCCCCAGCCAGAGCAACGCCCGGACAGACCTCACGGCTCAAATAATGTACCATTGAGACCTCGTCAGGTGATTGTGAAATTCCTGGACTATTGTGATAAAGAAGCCATCCTGAGAGCATTCAGGACCAGGAAGAGCCCACTTAAAATCATGGGCCACACGGTTCTTATATTTGCAGATTATTCGACGGCTGTAGCTAAAAAGAGGAGGGAATTCAGCAAAGTCTGTTCAGTGCTATACAAAAGACAAATAAAATTCCAACTCATGTACCCGGCAAAACTCCGTGTTACGCACGCGGATGGATCCACTGTCATATTTCACGAACCGTCAGCGGCAGAGGAGATGATGGACTCTCTACAAAATCGTCAAATTGAGAGGGAAGCGGAGCAGAGAAGAAGAGGAGAATCGCCACGTCGAGGATGGTCAGATGGAGAGTGGCGCAGAACGGAATCCAGCCAAGAGGGTGAAGTCAGGGATCGAGGTCAAGGTCGTGGTCATAAGCGGTCCCCTGGAAGAGGTGGCTCGATGAACTCGGGACGGTGACTGCATGATAACCAAGAGGAGCCTTGAGATTGATATCCTTTTTCGTGTTAAGGGGTGTGTTACAGTGTTAAGGCAGCGAGACTCTATCCGTGGCAGTGATGGCTGCCCCTACATACTACCGGAACTGCTGCAGTTAATGATTCACGATTCCAGTTCAGGGGGAAGTTCTATGTTACGTGTTTCTTGCTTGGAGATAATATTTCTCTATGTTTTTGTTATTTAACATTGCATATAAGAGGGGTTTTCAGGAATTGGAGCCTAATAAGGGCGATCAGTGGGGCGGGCCAAGGCCGCAACACAGAAAAAAGGAAGTTCTAGTAACATACGTTGATTCAGTTGCTTGCTGCTCTAACTGAAGGGGCAACACATCGGGAGGGAAGAGTTGGGATGCACTTACAGGGATAGTTGGGGATACTACTACTCTCCTTTTGTATTTTATATTCTTTGGATGTCCCGGGGTGTTAGGCTACAGATAGTATTCTGACGACAAATCAATATGAAAATAATTTCTTGGAATATTAAGGGTCTGAGATCACCGCAAAAAATATGGATGGTCCTCAGGCACCTTAAGAAGCTGAAACCAGGCGTTCTTTTGCAGGAGATCCACCTGAGGGAAGGCGACTTTGATAGAATGAGGAAACTGTTGGTTGGGACAGTGATAGGATCTCCGTCACAGGATAGAAAGGCAGGTGTGCTAATTTTGATTAGTAAGAACTTGAACAGTTCAGTTGTGCAACAATCAGCAGATCCCATGGGCAGGTGGGCACAAGTTCTCTTACAGGTCCAGGATTCATAATATAGTATATATGATATATATGGCCCAAACTCTAATAACGGAGCCTTTTTTTCGAGATTTAGAGATGACCCTCCTGGAAGACTCATGTCTGAACAAAATCGTAGGTGGTGACTTTAACTCGGTAGTTAGAGGGCTGGAGGACAGGAGGAGGGTGGGGGATAGAGTAGGGATGGATGGACCTCAGGATCGTGTACTACAGCCTTTAATGAGTGGAGTTGTGCTGGATGACCCTTGGCGCAAGCTATATCCTGATGATAGAAGTTATACCTTATATTCCAATTCACAGTCTTCTTGGTCCCATATCGACTATATATTTCTATCTCATTCCTTAATGCACAAGTTGGAGGGCGCTGAGATTGGGACATTGTTATTTCCGATCACGCAACGGTATCCCTATCGCTACTAGATTCCTATCCAAGAGGGCCAGATTACATTTGGCGCTTCCCCTCCAACTTGTGCGTGAGAGAAGAGTTTGTAGAGAAACTGGGAATTTGGTGGGAAGAATATAAGTCGGACAACGAGACACACGTGACTGACCCAGGCCTATTTTGGAATGCGTCAAAGGTGGTCATGCGGGGGAAAATCATGGGGTATGTTAATGGGATAAAAAAAAAGGCTTGTCAATCATTCAATTTAGCGAGTCAAAAAGTCAGGGATGCTTACCTTACCTTCTCGACTAACCCTATAGAAGACAATAAAAAGAGGTGCGTTACGGAAAGGCAAACGTTTGAGAAATGCGTGAGTGACTTGGAGTCTTTGAGACATTCAGAGCTGGAAGCTAAGCTGTTCAAGTATGGAAATAAATCAGGGAAACTCCTGGCGAATTTGGCTAAGGGAATGAGACCCCCTCAATATATTGCATGCTTGAAAAACTCGGAGGATGTGGTTGTACACGACCCGCGGAAATTAATAATATAGTGGGAAAATATTATAAGGCCTTGTATAGGGATGAGGGACAATGTGACCTGACGGACACTCTTTTGGGCAGGGTCAACTTACCTAAGGTGACGGACGAACAACTCCAAATGTTAAATGCAGAAATTACGGAACAGGAGATACAGGGAGCCATCAAAAGATTGTGTAATTCGAAAGCACCAGGCTCAGACGGATTCACTGGGGAATACTTTAAAGCACTAATACCACAGATATCACCAGTCTTACTAGAAGTCTTTAATGGAGTCCTTCAGGGCCATATGCCTTTAGATAATGACAACATGTCATACATCAAACTATTGTCCAAACCAGGAAAGGACCCCCTATTGCTGGGTCGTACAGACCAATATCGCTGATCAATGTCGACGCAAAGTTAATGGCCAAAATTGTAGCGGATCGCTTAGCTAACCAGTTACCTGGTCTAATAGGCCCAGAGCAGGTGGGTTCTGTCCAGGGGAGATCGGCGGTGAAAAATATAAGGACGGTCTTGACGGTCCTTGACAGGGTTCACAATCTGCCAGTGCAAGGGGAACACCCAGCCATGCTTGGATGCTGAGAAAGCGTTTGACAATGTGCGGTGGGCATGCCTGTGTGCGGTACTAGATAAAATGGGATTCTCCGGAGATTTCAGGAAGTATCTTTCTCAAATGTATCATAACCCTAGAGCCAGGGTCTATACCCAGGGGTTCTTGTCGGCACCCTTTATGCTGCAAAAAGGCACTCGACAGTGTTGCCCCCTATCACCCCTCTTATTCAATATAGCTTTAGAGCCCCTAGCAAGGGAACTGTGTAGCTCAAGAGTGTTTGAAGGAATTAAAGTAGGGGGGGCTCAGGTGAAAGCAGCGCTATTGGCGGACGATGTTATACTTTTTATGGCAAATCCGAAAAATCAATTAGAAAAAGTAATGGAATTGCTAAAAGATTTTGGTAGGTACTCTGGGTACTCGATCAACATGTCCAAATGTGAACTGCTACCCTTAGCGCAAGGGGATGATGGGGCCTATCTTGGATCCTCGGGTTTAGACATCATGAAATCTACGAAACAAATTACGTATCTAGGGATTAGGATCGGGAAGTCCCCACACTCAATATATCAAATGAACTTTCCCCCATTATTTTCCAAAATTAAGTCTGATTTGGATAGATGGCAAAACTTGCCTCTCTCCTTAGTAGGGAGAAGTCACCTGGTCAAAATGATGGGAGTGGCGAAGCTGATGTACCCTCTCCAGACAATTCCAACTCTTTTGCGTCATGCAGATGTTGTTGAAATGGAAAGTAGGTTCGTCAAATTTCTTTGGGGAGGGAGGCGGGCGAGGATTTCTCTAAAAAAACTAAGACTCAGGAAATGTCATGGGGGTCTTAACTTCCTAGACCTACGGGGTTATAAATTGACATGTCTCAGCAGGCAAATTATAGATTGGGCCAACGCAACAGTATACTATTCTAACCTGCATGTAGAACTTCAGCTTGCGGCCCCTTGGAATTTGATGGCTCTGGTACATGCAAGGGTATCTCAACTTCCAGTTGTGGCAAGAAAGTCATTGATATTGAGGGACACTATTATTGCATGGAAAAACATTAGAAAACTGTTTGGCCTATCATATCAGTTCTCTAAACACCTACCTATTAGGGGCAACCCGGCGTTTGTTTAGGGGAACACGGACAAATTTTTTCACACATGGGCTAACAAGGGGTTGAATAAGATGGGAGATCTCTTCCATGAGAAGGAGGCCAGATGGGCGACGTTAAAGGAAGTGGAGGAAAGATGGACTCTTCGGGGGCTGAATCTTTTCCCTTATATGCAGGTTAGAAGCTACGTAAGAGGCTTGATAAAAGACCTCTCTAAGGAATGGCAAAAAAATAAATTTGACACCCTGATAAGCAATACAAACAAGACATCAATTTCCATGTTTTATAGTGCTCTTAGAGATTCTTGGGAGGAATCCCTACAAGTATAGATGAGCGAACACCTGGAAGTTCGGGTTCGGGAACCCGAGCCTCATTGAAGTCAATGGGGACCCGAACTTTTAGCACTAAAAAGGCTGTAAAATAGTCCAGGAAAGGGCTAGAGTTCTGCAAAAGGCAGCAAAATGTAGGTAAATCACCTGCAAACAAATGTGGATAGGGAAATGAATTAAAATACAATAAAATAAATAAAAATTAACCAATATCAATTGGAGAGAGGTCCCACAGCAAGGAATAAGGCGTCATATCACTCACCACTGGAGAATGCCACTTTCAGTTATTTCGGCCCAGCACCCAGACAGAGGAGAGAGGTCCCACAGCAAGGAATCATGCGTCATATCACCCACCACTGGAGAAGGCCACTTTCAGTTATTTCGGCCCCAGCACCCAGACAGAGGAGAGAGGTCCCACAGCAAGGAATAAGGCGTCATATCACCCATCACTGGGGAAGGCCGCTTTCAGTTATTTCGGCCCAGCACTCAGACCGAGGAGAGAGGTCCCACAACAAGGAATCATGCGTCATATCACCCACCACTGGAGAAGGCCACTTTCAGTTATTTTGGCCCAAACACCCAGACAGAGGAAAGAGGTCCCACAGCAAGGAATCATGCGTCATATCACCCACCACTGGAGAAGGCCACTTTCAGTTATTTCGGCCCCAGCACCCAGACAGAGGAAAGAGGTCCCACAGAAAGGAATCATGCGTCATTTCACCCACCACTAGAGAAGGCCACTTTCAATTATTTCGGCCAAGCACCCAGACAGAGGAGAGAGGTCCCACAGCAAGGAATCATGCGTCATATCACCCACCACTAGAGAAGGCCACTTTCAGTTATTTCGGCCCCAGCACCCAGATAGAGGAGAGAGGTCCCACAGCAAGGAATCATGCGTCATTTCACCCACCACTGGAGACGGCCATTTTCAGTTATTTAGGCCCCAGCACCCAGTCAGAGGAGAGAGGTCCCACAGCAAGGAATCATGCGTCACATCACCCACCACTGGAGAAGGCCACTTTTAGTTATTTAGGCCCAGCTCCCAGACAGAGGAGAGAGGTCCCACAACAAGGAATAAGGCGTCATAGCACCCACCACTGGAGAAGGCCACTTTCAGTTATTTAGGCCCAGCACCCAGACAGAGGAGATAGGACCCACAGCAAGGAATCATGCGTCATATCACCCACCACTGGAGAAGGCCACTTTCAGTTATTTTGGCCCAGCACACAGACCGAGGATACAGGTCCCACTGCAAGGAATCATGCGTCATATCACCCACCACTGGAGAAGGCCACTTTCAGTTATTTCTGCCCAGCACCCAGACTGAGTATACAGGTCCCACTGCAAGGAATCATGCGACATATCACCCACCACTGAAGAAGGCCACTTTCAGTTATTTCGGCCCCAGCACCCAGACAGAGGAGAAAGGTCCCACAGCAAGGAATCATGCGTCATTTCACCCACCACTGGAGAAGGCCACTTTCAGTTATTTCGGCCCCAGCACCCAGACAGAGGAGAGAGGTCTCACAGCAAGGAATCATGCGTCATATCACCCACCACTGGAGAAGGCCACTTTCAGTCATTTAGGCCCCAGCACCCAGACAGAGGAGAACGGTCCCACAGCAAGGAATAAGGCGTCATATCACCCACCACTGGAGAAGGCCACTTTCAGTTATTTAGGCCCCAGCACCCAGACAGAGGAGAGAGGTCCCACAGCAAGGAATAAGGCGTCATATCACCCACCACTGGAAAAGACCACTTTCAGTTATTTCGGCCCAGCACCCAGACAGAGGAGAGAGGTCCCACAGCAAGGAATCATGCGTCATATCACCCACCACTGGAGAAGGCCACTTTCAGTTATTTCGGCCCCAGCACCCAGACAGAGGAGAGAGGTCCCACAGCAAGGAATCATGCGTCATATCACCCACCACTGGAGAAGGCCACTTTCAGTTATTTCGGCCCAGCACCCAGACAGAGGAGAGAGGTCCCACAGCAAGGAATAAGGCATCATATCACCCACCACTGGAGAAGGCCACTTTCAGTTATTTCGGCCCCAGCACCAAGTCAGACTAGAGGTTCATTCAACTTTGGGTTGCACCGCAAGATCATGGTAAAGTTAAAAAAATGAGGATTCAATAAAGAAGTGCCCCGGAGTACAAGAATACATGTTTGAGGGGGAGGCAGTTTTAAATGTCTATTCTGCACAAGGGAGGCACAGGTCCTGTGGGATCCATGCCTGGTTCATTTTTATGAACGTCAGCTTGTCCACGTTGGCTGTGGACAGGTGGCTGTGTTTGTCAGTAATGATGACCCCTGCCGTGCTGAATACACGTTCAGACAAAACGCTGGCCGGCGGGCAAGCCAGCACCTCCAAGGCATAAAATGCTAACTCTGGCCACGTGGGCAATTTGGAGACCCAGAAGTTGAATGGGGCCGAACCATCAGTCAGTACGTGGAGGGGTGTGCAGACGTACTGTTCAACCATGTTAGTGAAATGTTGCCTCCTGCTAACACGTTCCGTATCAGGTGGTGGTGCAGTTAGCTGTGGCGTGGAGACAAAACTTTTCCACATTTCTGCCATTCTAACCCTGCCCTCAGAGGAGCTGGCCGTGACACACTGTTCCCCTGTGACATTTGGGAATGCTCTCAGGAGCGCATCTACCAGCGTGCGCTTGTACTCGCGCATCTTCCTATCAGGTTCCAGTGCAGGAAGTAAGGTGGGCACATTGTCTTTGTACCGGGGATCCAGCAGGGTGGCAACCCAGTAGTCCGCACACATTAAAATGTAGTCGCTTTTGTGTGCCAGGCTCCCCAGAGGTAAGGACAAGCTGAAATCTGTGGGAGGAGTATCGTCATCATCCTCCGTATCCCCCCAGCCATGCACCAGTGATGGGCCTGAGCTGTGTCGGGTGCCACCCCGCTGTGAACCTGCTTCATCCTCATCCTCCTCCACCTTCTCCTCATCCTCCTCGTCCTCCAGTAGTGGGCCCTTGCTGACAACATTTGTACCTGGCCTCTGCTGTTGCAAAAAAACTCCCTCTGAGCCACTTCTAACAGACTGGCCTGAAATTGCTAAAAATGACCCCTCATCCTCCTCCTCCTCCTGGGCCACCTCCTCTTCCATCATCGCCCTAAGCGTTTTCTCAAGGAGACATAGAAGTGGTATTGTAATGCTGATAACGGTGTCATCACCACTGGCCATGTTGGTGGAGTACTCGAAACAGCGCAACAGGGCACACAGGTCTCGCATGGAGGCCCAATCATTGGTGGTGAAGTGGTGCTGTTCCGCAGTGCGACTGACGCGTGCGTGCTGCAGCTGAAACTCCACTATGGCCTGCTGCTGCTCGCACAGCATGTGCAAGGTGGAGTTCCACCTGCTGGGCACGTTGCAAATGAGGCGGTGAGCGGGAAGGCCGAAGTTCCGCTGTAGCGCAGACAGGCGAGCAGCGGCAGGATGTGAACGCCGGAATCGCGCACAGACGGCCCTCACTTTATGCAGCAGCTCTGACATGTCGGGGTAGTTGTGAATGAACTTCTGCACCACCAAATTCAGCACATGCGCCAGGCAAGGGATGTGCGTCAAACCGGCTAGTCCCAGAGCTGCGACGAGATTTCGCCCATTATTGCACACCACCAGGCCGGGCTTGAGGCCCACCGGTAGAAACCACTCGTCGGTCTGTTGTTCAATACCCCGTCACAACTCCTGCGCGGTGTGGGGCCTGTCTCCCAAACATATGAGTTTCAGAATGGCCTGCTGACGTTTACCCCGGGCTGTGTTGAAGTTGGTGGTGAAGGTGTGTGGCTGACTCAATGAGCTGGTGGAAGCAGAGGAGGAGGACGCCGAGTAGGAGGAGGAGGCTACAGGAGGCAAAGAATGATGCCCTGCGATCCTTGGCGGCAGAAGGACATGCGCCAAGGAACTCTCCGCCTGGGGCCCAGCCGCCACTACATTTACCCAGTGTGCAGTTAGGGAGATATAGCGTCCCTGGCCGTGCTTACTGGTCCACGTATCTGTGGTTAGGTGGACCTTGCCACAGATGGCGTTGCGCAGTGCACACTTGATTTTATCGGATACTTGGTTGTGCAGGGAAGGCACGGCTGTCTTGGAGAAGTAGTGGCGGCTGGGAACAACATACTGTGGGACAGCCATGGACATCAGCTGTTTGAAGCTGTCTGTGTCCACCAGCCTGAATGACAGCATTTCAAAGGCCAGTAGTTTAGAAATGCTGGCATTCAGGCCCAGGGCTCGAGGGTGGCTAGGTGGATATTTACGCTTTCTCTCCAAGGTTTGTGAGATGGAGAGCTAAACGCTGCCGTGTGACATGGTGGAGATGCTTGGTGACGCAGGTGGTGTTGTCTGTGGCACATCCTCTGTTTGGTGGGCGGCAGGTGCCAACATTCCTCCCGAGGCGGAGGAAGAGGCCGAGGCAGCAGCAGAAGAGGGAGCAGGGGGAGCCAGAGTGAGTTCCTTTCTTTTAAGGTGTTTACTCCACTGCAGTTCATGCTTTGCATGTAGATGCCTGGTCATGCAGGTTGTGCTAAGGTTCAGAACATTAATGCCTTGCTTCAGGCTCTGATGTCACAGCGTCCAAACCACTCGGGTCTTGTCGTCAGCACATTGTTTAAAGAAGTGCCATGCCAGGGAACTCCTTGAAGCTGCCTTTGGGGTGCTCGGTCCCTAGTGGCGGTGGCCAGTAGCAGGCGAACTCTCTTGGAGGCTGCTGTTTTGCTTTTGCCCCCTGCTCTCTCTTTTGCTACGCTGTTGGCTCGGTCTCACCACTGCCTCTTCCTCTGAACTATGAAATTCAGTGGCACGACCTTCATTCCATGTGGGGTCTAGGACCTCATCGTCCCTTGCATCGTCTTCCACACAGTCTTCCTCCCTGACCTCCTGTTCGGTCTGCACACTGCACCTGTGTTTCGTCATCATCAGAGACGTGCGGACTCCGATGAGGTGATATTCCCATGTCCTCATCATCAGGAAACATCAGTGGTTGTGCATCAGTGCCTTCTATGTCTTCCACCACTGGGGAAGGGCTAGGTGGATTTCCTTGGGAAACCCTGCCAGCAGAGACTTCAAACAGCATAATAGACTGCTGTATAACTTGAGGCTCAGACAGTTTCCCTGATATGCATGGGGGTGATGTGACAGACTGATGGGCTTGGTTTTCAGGTGCCACCTGTGCGCTTTCTGCAGAAGACTGGGTGGGAGATAATATTATGAACATGCTGGATCCACAGTCGGCCACCCAATTGACTAGCGCCTGTACCTGCTCAGGCCTTACCATCCTTAGAACGGCATTTAATCGCTGTAAATTCTGGCGGGTACTGGAACCTGAGGTAGTTGGTTTACTAGGACGTGTGGCTGTGGCAGAATGGCCACGTCCTCTCCCAGCACCAGAGGGTACACTAATACCACCACGACCGCGTCCACGTCCCTTACTAGATGTTTTCCTCATTGTTACCGTTCACCAAGCACCACAATAAGAAAAAAAATATTTGGCCCAATGTATTGATTTCAAATTCAGTCCTTTTTTTTACAGGCACCTAACACTATCTGCCTATTTATTTATGTAGCGTATTACACTAATCCAGGCACAGCAGTAACCACTGATTTAGGGGAATATCTCTTTTAGGGCTAGTATTTTGGCCCTGGATGAAAGGTATCCTTTTATGGACAGATTTACACTTGGCCTGCAACAGCTCGAACACCAGATTCAGGGTATTGCTATTTTGGCAATTGACATTCACCCCAGAACAAAATATACCCTTTTACGGACAGATTATCACTTGGCCTGCAACAGCTGGGACACCAGATTAAGGGTATTGCTATTTTGGCAATTGAATTTCACCACAGAAAATAATCTATCCTTTGCCAGACAGCAGATAGTATTATACTTGGCTAGCCAAAGCTGGAACACCAGATTTAGGGGATTGGTATTTGGGCAATTGTATTTAACCCCTTAATAAAATATAGAAATTGCTATCCTGAGTTTCTAGGGGTGACAATTAGCACAGCCAAGCCCCTGATGTAGGATATAGCAAAAGAACACTAGTATTGATGGATTGATGGACTTGGTGGCAGCTTGTTCTGGTGCACCAGAAGTCACAAAATGCCCGCCGATCACCCCAGACAATAAGTGACATAAAAACGTTCTGTGCAGCCTAAAAACCAGTGAGCAAGTAACTAGCAAAAGTTCTATCATTCACAGCTGTAGATCAATCACTTCATTAGGTGGTTTTGCAGACTTTTCCCTGCCTAATCTCGCCCTCACAGAAGCTGCGTCCTCTCCCTTCACTATTTAGAGCAGTGTGACGTGCGGAGCTACGTGACTCCAGCTTAAATAGAGGCTGGGTCACATGCTGCACTTGGCCAATCACAGCCATGCCATTAGTAGGCATGGCTGTGATGGGCTGTTAGGGCAAGAAGTAAAATGCTAGCTGATTGGCTGCTGTGCAGCCCTTCAGAAAGCGGGAAGTAATTGCAGAACAACGAACCCGAACTTTTTTTTAAAAAAACTATGCTCGAACTGTTCGCTCAACACTACCTACGATCTACCTACGGGTCTCTATTTAAAAAATGGGGCTATCAGCTGGACATACCAAACGTTGGACCGGTGGCCCTCTTGGGACTTCAAGCTGTTTACAGGGCGGTCTCTAATGAAAAAATGAGAGAAACCCAATTCAAAATCTTACACCATGCCATATATGGTTTCGATCTACCGATGTCAACAGCTAAACCCGACAGACTCACGGATTGTCCCAAATGTCGGGCCCCAAAATCTGACCTGTTCCATGGATTATGGAAATGCTCCAAGCTAGATATTTTTTGGATCCAAGTAGCTCAGTTCCTGGAGCGCACTGGTTATCGCCAATCAGGCTTAACGTCATCACTGGTGGTGCTCCAGGCAGATGAAACGGAGACTTCTGAAGTCAATGGGGGCGGTGGGGAAAAGAAACTGACGATGTTAGCTCATAAAGTAGTGTTAGAAGTGAAAAGGTGCTTGCCAGGGGCTGACTGGCAACTTTTGGCCCAGGGGGCAAGTAACACCCAGAGGCCCACTGAGCCCCCCTCTACTTCCTAATTCGCTGTCACAAGAGGCTGGGCGGGGAGCTGAGGGAGGAGAGCACAACCGTCTTTGACAGCATTGACAGCTATCTCTGCCCCCACACAACTGCGCTCTCCTGATCTGTCACATGAGGCTGAGCATTGCGGAGAAGATAGATGTTGGCTGCTCACAGCGCTCATAGCCCCCCCCCTTATGTGCCAGTAGTCCCCCCTTATGTGCCAGTAGCCGTCCCCCCTTATGTGCCAGTAGCCTCCCCCCCTTATGTGCCAGTAGCTGTCCCCCCTTATGTGCCAGTAGCAGTCCTCCTTATGTGCCAGTAGCCGTCCCCCCTTATGTGCCAGTAGCAGTCCTCCTTATGTGCCAGTAGCCCCCCATATGTGCCAGTAGCCCCCCCATATGTGCCAGTAGTCCCTCTATATGTGCCAGTAGTCCCCCCTTATGTGCCAGTAGCCCCCCTTATGTGCCAGTAGCCCCCTTATGTGCAGTAGACCCCCTTATGTGCCAGTAGCCCCCTTATGTGCCAGAAGCCCCCCTTATGTGCCAGTAGTCTCCCCCCCTCTCCACCTTATCATGTGCCAGTAGCTTCCCCCCCTCAACTTATCATGTGCCAGTAGTCCCCAAAAAAACAAACAAACAAACAAACCAAAAACACTTATACTTACCTCCAGCGATGCGATGCAGGCCTTTTCCGGCCTGTGTCCCTCGCTGTACTGCTCCGGCGGCGCGATGACATCATCGCGCCGCCTGCACCAGCCTCTGATAGGCTGCCAGCCTACTGCTGGCAGCCTATCAGAGGAACAGGGAGGGGACACGCCTCTCCCTCCTCTGCCGCAGAACAGACATCTGTATCGCCGTCCTGAGGACGGCGATACAGATGACTATGGAGATGAGCACTTCCGCAATGGAAGCGTTCATCTCCCTGTGCCCTGCCGCCGGCCGCCCCCACTTGTCACCAGGGTCGCGGCAGGGCACATGCACACCCCAAAGGCCGGCCCTGGGTGACACTACGGGGGCCATTTACAGAGGCAACAGAGGGGCCCGGGGGGGCAATTGCCCCCCGGCCCAGTCTGCCTCTGGTACAGAGCCACTTTCCACCTTAAATCCCAGGCCGATTTTTGCAAATGTGTCTGTTAATGTGGTAATAACTTTGGAACGCTTTTACTTATCCAAGCCATTCTGAGAGAGTTTTCTCGTGACAAATCTCGAGTCAATATATTTCACCTTTATTCATGAAAAAATCACACATTTTCAAAATTTATATTTCTCTGATTTTAAAACAGAAAGGGATACCTCATAAAATATTTATTACTTAACATTCCCCATATGTCTGCTTTATGTTGGCATCATTTTGGAAATGTAATTTTATTTTTTTAGGACGTTAGAAGGCTTAGAAGTTTAGAAGCAATTTTTTTAATTTTTCACCAAAAGTTCCAAAAACATTTTTTAAGCACCAATTCAGTTGTAAAGTGATTTTGAGGGGCTTACGTAATGAAGAAACTACACCTCTCAAATTATTCAAAACAGATGTTGCAAACTTTGTTAACCCTTGAGGTGTCTCACACGGATTAAAGGAAAATGGAGAAGAAATGTCAAAATTTCACTTTTCTGGTAGATTTTTTATGTTAATTAATTTTTCTCGCAACACAGCAAGGGATAAAAGCAAAATAAACCTCAATATATATTACTCTGATTCTGCAGTTTACAGAAATACCTCATATGTGGCAGTAAACTGCTGTATGGAGGCAGATTTTGCTAGAATGGTTTTTAGGCACCATTTTGTATTTGAAGAGACCCTGACGTACCCAATACAGTGAAAACTCTCATAAAGTTACCCTATTTACGAAAATACACCCCATAAAGAATATATCAAGTGGGCATTGAGCATTTAACCCGCTAAGCGGTTTACGGAATTTGGAAACACTTGGCTGTGAAAATGAAAAGTTTCATTTCTTTAAATAGAATGATTTTTTAGCCCCAAATTTTTGATTTTTACAAGGGGTAGCAGGAGAAAAAGCACCACATAGTTTGTTACCCACTTTCTCCTCAATAAGGCAACACCCCATATGTGGTGGTAAACTGCTGTGGGGGCAAATAGCATGATTCAGAACGGAATAATCGCAATATGGCTTTTGCAGTGCAGATTTTCATGGACTGGTTTACGGGTGTCATTGGTTTTTAATTTTTAAGCAATTGTCTTATGTGGGGGGATAATTTTTTGCGGGATGAGGTGAAGTTTTCATTGGTACCATTTTGGGGTGCATAAGACTTTTTGATCGCTTAGTATTACACTTTTTGTAAGGCAAGGTGAACAAAATGGCTGTTTTGGCATAGTTTTTATTTTATTATCTCATGTGATATTTTTATAGAGCAGGTTGTTACTGACGTGGTGATACCTTATATGTCTATCATTTTTATTTTTATTACGTTTTACACAGTGAAAGCATTTTTGAACAGAATAAAATCTTGTTTTTGTGTTGCCATTTTCTGTGATTGTCTTATGTGGGGGATAATTTTTTGTGGGATGAAATGACGGTTTGATCAGTACCATTTTGGGCAAAATATGCCTTTTTGATCACTTGGTATTACACTTTTTGTGAGACAAAAAAATGTCTGTTTTGGCATACTTTTTTTTAAATATTGTTACAGCATTCACCTGAGGGGGAATATAAGGTGATAGTTTTATAGCGCAGGTTGTTACGGATGTGGCGATACTTAATATGTCTATCATTTTATCTTTTTAAGTTTTACACAGTGAAAGTCTTTTTGAACAGAATAAAATCTTGTTTTTGTTTTGCCCTTTTCTGAGAGCTATATTTTTTTTATTTTTTGGCTGATTGTTTTAGGTAGCATCACATTTTTTGCGGGATGAGATGATGGTTTGATTGGTACCATTTTTGGATAAATACGCCTTTTTGATCGCTTAGTATTACACTTTTTGTGATGCAAGGTGACCAGAAAATGGCTATTTTGGCACTGTTTTAAAAAATTTTATGTTGTTCACCTGACAGGGTGGATCATGTAATATTTTTATAGAGCCGGTTGATATGGATGCGGCAATGCTTGATATGTCTAATTTTCTCTTTTTCCCTTTTTTTAAAAAATTTTTTTAAACTTTATTTTGGGAAAAAGGACTAGTGTTGATCGAGCAACAAAGTGCTTGAGTAGAACACTTCGTGATGCTTGGGTGCTGTACCGAGCACCCGAGCACAATGGAAGAACCCGAGCATTAAACCAGGCACCCCCTGCTCTGAAGAGGGGAAGGTGTCAGGACTCTAGTTTGGCTTAGGAGTCCCTGCTCTGACTCCATATATAGCTATGTCCATATATGGAATCAGTACTTGGGGACAACCCAGTGTATTTAAATCTAATTTAGCCTGTATTTCAGAAAAGTTTCTGGCTGGGATTTGAACTCACAACCTTCTGCATTAGAGTCAAGGCACTTAACCACACAGCTATAATATCTGCATAACCAGATACTTTAAAAAAATAAAAAACAAAAATATGAGACTTCTACTGTAGAGGAATACTCTACAGTAGAAGTCTCATATATTTTTTTTTTCAGTGACTGGCTATTCAGATATATAATGTAGTGGTTAAAGTTCTGGGCTGTGATGCAAAAGCTGTGAGTTAAAATCCTGTCATACTTTTTCAGAAATAGAGGCTCTGCTACATCCTACAAAACACTGTGGGCTCTGCTACATACAACAGTGTGGGCTCTGCTACATCCTACAGCCTCCTATACAGTAGTGGTTAAATTTCTTGACTGTGATGTAGAAGCTGTGTTCAAATCCCACTAGAAACATTTCAGAAAAAGAGATTACATTTATATATTTTATATTTTTTGGGGGTAATTGTAAAAAATGTATGGCACAAAATAAATGTGTAATTAAAAAAATGTAATAGCTATTTCTGAAAAATTTCTTCCAGGATTCAAACTCACAGCTTCTACATCACAGCCAACACCTTTAACCACTAAACTATATAGCTGCATGGCCACTTACTTACAAAAAATAAAATAAATGAGATGTTTGCTGTACAGGAATACTTACTACTAGTAGGAGGCTGTAGGATGTAGCAAAATCCACAGCGTGCTGTAGGATGTACAGTGGATATAAAAAGTCTATACACCCCTGTTAAAATGTTAGGTTTCTATGCTGTAAATAAAATGAGACAAAGATAAATCATTTCAGAACTTTTTCCACCTTAAATGTGACCTATAAGCTGTACAACTCAATTGAAAAACAAACTGAAATCTTTTCGGTAGAGGGAAGAAAAATTATAAAAATAAAATAAAATGGTTGCATAAGTGTGCACACCATTAAACTAATACTTTGTTGAAGCACCTTTTGATTTTATTACAGCACTCAGTTTTTTTAGGGTATGAGGTATCAGCATGGCACATTTTGACTGGGCAAGATTTGACCACTCTTCTTTGCAAAAACAATCCAAATCTGTCAGGTTGCGAGGTCATCTTCTGTGCACAGCCCTCTTCAGATCACCACACAGATTTTCAGATCGGATTCAGGTCTGGGCTCTGGCTGGGCCATTAAAAAACTTTAATATTCTTCTGGTGAAGCCAATTCCTTTTTTTGATTTGGATCTATGCTTTGGGTTGTTGTCATGCTGAAAGATGAAGTTCCTCTTCATATTCAGCTTTCTAGCAGAAGCCTGAAGGTTTTATGCCAATATTGACTGGAATTTGGAACTGTTAATAATTCCCCAGTTCCAGCTGAAGAAAAACAGCCGCAAAGCTTGATGCTGCCATCACCGTGCTTCACTGTGGGTGTGATGTTCTTTTGGTGATGTGCAGTGTTGTTTTTGTGCCAAACATATCTTTTGGAATTATGGCCAAAAAGTTCAACCTTGGTTTCATCAGACCATAACACCTTTTCCCACATACTTTTGGGAGACTTCAGATGTGTTTTTGCAAAATGTAGCCTGGCTTGGATGTTTTTCTTTGTAAGAAAACGCTTGCGTTTTTCCACTCTACCCCATAGCCCAGACATGAAGCATATGGGAGATTGTTGTCACATGTACCACACAGCCAGTACTTGCCAGGTATTCCTGCATCTCCTTTAATGTTGCTGTAGGCCTCTTGGTAGCATCCCAGACCAGTTTTCTTCTCGTCTTTTCATCAATTTTGGAGGGACGTCCAGTTCTTGGTTATGTCACTGTTGTGTCATATTTTCTCCACTTGATGACTGTCTTCACTGTGTTCCATGGTATATCTAATGCCTTGGAAATTCTTTTGCCTTCTCCTGACTGAAACCTTTTAACAATGAGATCCCTCTGATGCTTTGGAAGCTCTCTGTGCACCATGGCTTTTGCTGTGGGATGTGACTTTCAGGAAAGACCAACTAGAGCAGCTGAACTTTATTTGGGGTTAATCAGAGGCACTTTAAATAATGGCAGGTGTATGCTGACTCCTATTTAAAATGATTTTGAATGTGATTGCTTAATTCTGAACACCGCTACATTCCTAGTTATATGCAACCACATTATTATAGTTTTTTTTTGTTTTCTTCCCTCCACCTAAAAGATTTCAGTTTGTTTTTCAATTGAGTGGTACAGTTTATAGGTCACATTAAAGGTGGAAAAAGTTCTGAAATGATTTATCTTTATCTCATTTTTTACAGCACAGAAACCTGACATTTTAACAGGGGTGTGTAGACTTTTTATATCCACTGTAGCAGAGCCCACACTGTTGTATGTAGCAAAGCCCACAGCGTGTTGTAAGATGTAGAAGAGCCCACGATGTTGTATGTAGCAGATCCAACAAAGTGCTGTAGAATGTATCAGGGCCCACAGCATGCTGTAGGATGTAGCAGAGCCCACACTGTTGTATTTAGCAGAGCCCACAGAGTGCTGTAGAATGTAGCAGGGCCCATATCGTGCTGTAGGATGTAGCAGAGCCCACACTGTTGTATGTAGCAGAGCCCACAGCGTGTTGTAGGATGCAGCAGAACCCACAGCGTGTTGTAGGATGTAGCAGAGCCTACACTGTTGTGTATAGCAGAGCCCACAGTATGCTGTGGGATGTAGCAGAGCCCACACTGTTGTATGCCCACACTACACTATATAGCTACATAGCAACTCACTAAAAATAAATAAATGATGAGACTTCTACAGTATAGGAATACTTACTTGTAGGATATACAGCTATTATATCTGAGTGGTTAAGTGCCTTGCCTCTAATGCAGAACGTCATGAGTTTGAATCCCAGCAGAAATTTTTCTGAAATATAGGCTAAATTAGATTTAAATACACTGGGGTGTCCCCAAGAACTGACTCCATATCTGGACATAGCTATATATGTAGTCAGAGCAGGGACTTCTAAGCCCCGGACTCACAGTGAGGGATTCCCTCACTATACAGCAATTTTCTGCATTTAGAGGCTAAATTAGATTTAAAACCACTGATTTGAGCATCACACTCGAGCACATGAGGGGTTCGGTCAACACTAAAAAGGACGCTTTTTTTTATTTGAAACTTTACTTTTTTTTAAAAAAACTTTGTTTTTATGACTTCTTTAACTTTATTTTTTGTCACAATCTGGGACTTCAACTTTTGGCGGTCTGATCCCCTTTACAATGCAATACATCTGTATTGTAATGCATTGGCTGTAAGTGTATTACCAGTGTAATACACTTACAGCCTTGCTGCTTGTGAGATCTACGGGGCTGGATCTCACAGGCTCATACGAAAGGCAGCCACGATGTCTAAGGAAGGCATCAGGCTGCCTTACCTGCCATCGGTTCCCTGTCACAGCAGCGTGGGGGACCTGATGGACATCCAGCACCCGACAGGTTACCGCACATGCCGCGGTCAGAGCTGACCATGGCAGTGCAAGCGTTAATGCGCTGGCATCAGTGTTTTTACCGATGCCAACGCATACAGCATGAGTCGGCTATCAGTGACTGCTGGACCCCTGCAGCTGAACAGGGTCTCAAATCCCAGCGCCATACAGCTACAGACCTCTAATCGCGCAGACGAAGTAGCTGTGCCTGCCAGATCAGAGCGCTGTATCTGTACAACGCTGGGATTTGTGACCACGTTTACAGCCAGTACAAAAAAACTTTTAAGCAGCACTACATAACCCGAATTTGGGAGAAAAATCAAAACAATACGGTACCCAGTTGGTAGTCCGATGTTGGTGCAAGCAGATGGTAATCCAGCTTAAGGATCCCAAATAATGAACAAAAAAATAATAAATCTGCAGCACTCTTCCGTTTGCAATGAAGTCCGGTGTCTTTATTTAGATAGCAGCATACAATTGCGACATTTCGACTATTCAAGTCTTTCTCAAGCCAAGGCTTGAGAAAGACTGGAATAGTCGAAACGTCGGAATTGTATGCTGCTATCTAAATAAAGACACCGGACTTCATTGCAAACGGAAGAGTGCTGCGGATTTATAATTTTTTTGCCCGTTTACAGCCATACATGTATGGTGTTGGTATCCTATGGGTTAAAATATTAAAATGTTTATTGTGTGCAGTGAATGCTCTAATGGGAAAAATATAGCTGTTTGTTGTTTTTTTATCATGTTGCTCCCCCTTAAAAAGTTGAATAAGAGGTGATTAAAAAGTCATATGTACCCCAATATGGCACCAATAAAAGATAGAGCTCACCTTTAGAGTTGAGCAAACACCTGGAAGTTCGGGTTCACTTGAACTTCGTCGCAAAGTTCAAGTTAGGGACCCGAACTTGACCCTGAACGCGAACCCCATTGAAGTCAATGGGGACCCGAACTTTGGTTCACTAAAATGGCTCTAAAAAAGTAATGGAAAGGGCAAGAGGGCTGCAAAAGCAAGCAAAATGGGGGTAAGAGCTGGCCAATTGCCCTGCAAACAAATGTGGATAGGGAAATGACTTAACATAACATAAAATACATAGAAATTAAAAATAATAATCTTGAACTAGGAGGAGGAGGTCCATATGGAGTAGGAGGTTGAGGAGACAGTGGACGTGGCGGTGTAGGTGGAAGCGGTGGTGGAGGAGGTAGTCGCCAACAACACAGTTTTTTTTTTAAATTTGGGTAGGACCCCAAAACATTGGGAAATATAGAAAAGAAAACAAAGATAAAGTGCGCTGGAGTATAACAAAGGCTGGGTGAGGTCGGTATACATGTCTATTCTGCACAAGTTATGGACAAGTCCTGTGGGATCCATGCCTGGTTCATTTTAACGAACGTGAGCTTGTCCACATTGGCTGTGGACAGGCGGCTGAGCTTGTCTGTGATAACGCCCCCTGCCATGCTAAACACACGTTCAGACAATACACTGGCTGCAGCGCAGACCAGAACCTCCAAGGCATAAAGGGCAAGCTCAGGCCATGTGCCCAATTTGGAGACCCAGAAGTTGAATGGGGCTAGACCCATCAGTCAGTAAGTGTAGGTGTGTGCACACATACTGTTCCACCATGTTTCTCAAATGCTGCCTCCTGCTAAGACGTTCCATATCAGCTGGTGGTGCTGGTTCTTGTGGCGTGCTGACAAAGCTTTTCCGCATTTCAGCCATGCTAACCCTGCCTTCTGAGGTGCTGGCGGTGCCCCAGCTGCATTGGCGACTTCTTCCTCCTCCTCTGCCTTCGCCTCGTGCTTCCAGTGAGGCCCCGTTGTCAGGTGGGAATGCCATCAGCAGCACATCTACCAGCGTGCAGAATATATTTTCCAGTCAGGTGCAGGGGTAGTTTGAAAGAAAAAAGGGATACAGATCACCCAGCAATCTAAACACCGTCGAATTTACAGAATATATTTCCCAGTCAGGTATGCAGTACAGGGGTAGTTTGTAAGAAAAAAGAGGTACAGATCACCCAACAATCTAAACGCCGCCAAATTTACAGAATATATTTCATGGTTAGGTATGCAGTGCAGGGGTAGTTTGAAAGAAAAAAGGGGTACAGATCAGTGAGATCAACCAACAATCTAAATACCGCCGAATTTACAGAATATATTTCCCTGTCAGGTATGCAGTGCAGGGGTAGTTTGAAAGAAAAAAAGGGGAATAGATCACCCAACAATCTAAACCTCCGCCGAATTTACAGAATATATTTCCCAGTCAGGTATGCAGGGCAGGGGTAGTTTGAAAGAAAAAAAGGGTCATTGAGTGTCCCCGTCATTACAATGTAAATGCTGTTGAATTTACAGAATATATTTCTCTGTCAGGTATGCAGTGCAGCAGGAACACACCCTCCAAGCCATTTGTGAATGACTGGTCTGATAACAGTGAAAATGTTCCCCCCCCCCCACCCACAATCTAACAGCTGTGTTTACTGGTTTTCTTTCACTCTCAGAAATGGAGTGCATGCCGCAAAGGTACTTTATGGTAAAAAAAAAGGTGATTTTTTTTTACCCACAATGTCCCATTTGCATTTACTGATTCTATTTCACTCTCAGAAATCGAGTGCAGGCTGCAAAGCTACTTTATGGGGGAAAAAGGTGATTTTTTTTCACCCACAATGTCCCAGTTGTATTTACTGATTATATTTCACTCTCAGAAATGCAGTGCAGGCCGCAGAGGTACTTTATTGCAAACAAAGTGATTTTTTTTCACCAACAATGTCCCAGTTATATTTACTGATTATATTTCGCTATCAGAAATGCAGTGCAGGCCGCAAACCTACTTTTTAGCAAAAAAATAAAAAATAAAGAATTTGTCCCCCCAGAATTTAACAGATGGATTTACTGAATTGATTACACTGTCACATATGCAGCACACGGGTACTTTGCGGAAAAAAATGTGAATATGCCACCCCCTGGGTCGCTGAACTCACAGATGGATTACCTATATTATTTTCCCTTCCCCTGCCACATATGCAGTGCAGTTGCACTTAAAAAAATGGGTATATGTCGCCCACTGAACTACAAGAACAGGATTAAATTATTGTCCCTAGCACATATGCAGGTGCAAGTGCACTGAACTTGCACAAAATGGCCGCCGTCGCCCACCTAACTAACAGACAGATTAAAACTTATTTTTCTGTGTCACTGGGCTCAGGGCAGGATACAAAAATGTTGCATTGCTCCCACACAAAAAAAAAGAAAATCGCTGTAGATGACAGACAACACCAAGCTCTGATATCAGATTCTTTCCTAATCTCTTCCTCACAGCAGCAGCATCCTATGCCTACACTAGTAAGAGATGACGTGACATGCGGCGCTACATGACTCCAGCTTATATAGAGGCTGGGTCACATGCTGCACTGGCCAATCACAGCCATGCCATTAGTAGGCATAGCTGTGATGGCTTCTTAGGGCACACATCTTAAACGCTTGTTTATTGGCTGCCCTGCTGCCTTTCAAGAAGCTTAATTAAACAGCCGAATACAAACTTTTACGGAAAAGTTTGGGTTTGGGTCCGTGTACAAAAAACCCTAAAGTCCGGTACGAACCCAAACTTTACAGTTTGGGTTCGATCAACACTACTCACCTTGTAAAAATAAGCCTTCACACAGCTCTGTAGATGGAAAAATAAAAAGGCTATAACTGTCAGAATATGGTAATGTAAAGATAAATACATTTTATTTTTAAAGTGTTCCCGAGTAAAAAAAAAAAGAAAGAGTTTTCATAATGAATGCGCTTCTTTGTACAATCATAACTGTGAATGAGCAGTTATGTTTGTAATTCCCTAAGGTCTCTTTCAGCCATATGATTCCCTATTTCAGTTGTGCAGCTAGTTGCATTTCTCTCAGAAGCAGCGGTTGTCTTCTTTCTGCAAGTACTGTATGAAGTGAAGTCACTTCATTAACTTCCTACTATGTTTGTTTTCTTCAGAAAGCTGATAAGAGGGAGAGATTATAGACACACGGGTGCTTCTCTGCTTCTCTGCAGTGTATAGGCAGTGCTTCTATCAGGCTCTAGAGCTCAGCTAGCTCTGACACGCCCCCACTTCCAGTGAACCATCTTCTGAGTCTGCGTTACCAGGGATGGACCTTCCTGATAGCAGGACTGCAAATTAGGTGGAAGTGAGACCCCTAGTGGCCATGTCTTTACAGCTTTTTTCAGGTGGATGCAGGCATATTTTTTTTAATGAAGTGATTTAGAGATTTGCTATTGCTAGTTACAACATTCTCTGTGAAATGAAATTGTGTGAAAGTATTGTGACTCTTTAAGGTTTATTTTTCCCCCTTTTTTTAAGTAAAGCATAATAGAAATAATATAAATTTGGAATTTCCGTAATCATTCTGTCCCTCATAAATTAAATGGTGCCATTAAAAAATATAGAATATAGAAAATATAGAACATTTGAGAAGTTAAAACTCTTAGAAGGAAAAAACAAAAATGCCTATGAATATTGAGTTAAAAAAATATCCCTTTATGATGGAAGCATCCTTCTAACATGCCTTATTTATTCGAGCCCTATAATTGCTCACAGGGTGCATTTACTTTTTAATTATAATGTCGGCATAACATTTGATTTTCTGTTTATCGCTTGCTCTTCCTGCTTGGTTTAACACCAATTAAATGATTCTTGGTTCAGCTTTTTCCACGTTTTAAGCATTCTTTACCGACAGATTTCACAATGGATGCACAATACTATCAAAAGATGTAAAAGTGCTGACAAATTACAAGTGTCTGTGTGAATAGGAGAACTATAGAGAAATACGGTATAGACAGAGGGACATGGCAAACAAGAGAAAAGCTTTTGAGCGAGATGTCCTCTTTAAAAATCCCTGAATGTTAGAAACCACTATTAATCGGCTGTGATCTGTAGGAGATCCTGGAAATGACTACTAAATTTCCCTAAAGTTTCACCACAGGAGAGACAAAGTATTACACAGCTATCACTGAAATTAATGGGCTTTCAGCATAATGAATGGATAAGTTAGGTCCTCCAGAGTAGTGTTAATTAAGCATGCTCGGCCAAACACCAGTCGGCTCGAGCATTTCGATGCTCGGCACATGGCGGTACTCGCCTGAGTAGCGCATGTGCTCAAGCGCAATGCTTGAGTCTCCTCCCCGCACGTTTCTTGGCTGCTACGCAGCCAATAAACGTGTCGGGAGGTACTGGCATGCACTGTAATGCCGTAACCATGTTGGCTACTGGCATTACTGTGAGTGGCTGGCCGGAATGCTTCATCGGGTGCTGTATAGCACCTGATGACATGTGTTTGTCTCAGTATTAGTCAGGGAGAGCTGAGCATTGGAAGGGACAGACAGTGTAGGGAGTATTATTGGAAGATTTTTATTAGAAAAACTTTTCAGAGACCCAAAAGTCCTTTCAAAGACTATTGTGTGTGACAGAAGCACTATATGTTTGTAATGCAACCTGCGCTATATTGCTCAGTCTTAGGGAGAGCTGTGCATAGGAAGGGACAGACAGTGTAGAGAGTGTTATTGGAAGATTTTTATTAGAAAAACTTTTCAGAGACCCAAAAGTCCTTTTAAGGACTATTGTGTGTGACAGCAGCAATATATATTTTTAGAGCATCCTGCACTAAATAGTGTCTAATAAGCCGCTGTCGACAGTTAAATTATCAGCGCCACATCTCCTGTGTAAAGTCTGCGCATCCAAAAAATATCAGTGACATCCAGTGTACATTTTCCGTAGACATTGTCCGCTGTGGACAGTTAAATTATCCGTGCCACATCTCCTGTGTAAAGTGTGCGCATCCAAAAAATATCTAGTGATGAGCGGCTGGGGCAATATTCAAATTTGCGATATTTCGCGAATATATGGTAGAATATTCGTCATATGTTTGCGAATATTCGTATTCGAGATATTCGTTTTATTGCGAAAAATCTGTAATAAAAAAAAATCGCATAATGCGAATTTTTATGCGAACAAAGGTGTTGGTCAAAAACGAATATATAGCACTACAGAATTTACTGCTATATATTCGTTTTTAGAATATTCATCATTTTTTCCATCTGAACAAATGATTCCTCCCTGCTTAAAATGCTTGTGGGTCAATGAGTCATTGGCCCACAAGCAAGAAGCAGGAAGGAATCATGACTTTAGATAAAAAAATGAATATATGGCACTATAGCGAATATATTCGTTTTGACATTTTTTAGAATATTCGTCTTTTTTTTCCCCTCCAAACAGTAGAGTTAAACCCCTTTGGCATACTCCTCCCCACAAGCGTCCCCGTCACCATGGGAATGCCTGGTGGTTAGAATATACCATCGGATCTGAGTTAGATCATGAAAACTCAAATCCGATGGTATATTCCAACACAGAGGCGTTCCCATGGTGATGGGGACGCTTAAAGTTAGAGTATACCAACAGGCGCATACATACCGTCTCCCTGCTGCCTGGCGGCACCTGACCTCTGACAGGGCACTCTGATCCACACAATTAACCCCTCAGGTGCCGCACCTGAGGGGTTAATTGTGCGTATCACCGCACCCTGTCAAAGGTCGGGCGCCGCCGGTCAGCAGTGCGCCCCCCCCCCACACTATTAAAATCATTCATGGTCAGTGCACCCTAATCCTATAAGCATACGCCACACAGACCTGTGAGTTTGAGAAGAAGGAGCGCCCGGCGGCCCCAGCGCAGGTAAGTACAATGATGACTAACTGACCATGGCAGCCAGGACGTCAGTAGCTTCCTGGTTGCCAAAGTAACCGATCGGAGCCCCAGCATTACACTGCTGGGACTCCGATCCGAACTGCCACTGCCATCAATAATGGGAGGGCGCACTGCCAGCAATGATTGTAATGGTGGTGGGTGATTAGGGTGCACTGCCCATGAATAATTTTAATAGTGGGGGGGGGACGCACACTGCTGCCCGGCGGCACCCGACCTCTGACAGGGTGCTGTGATCCTCACAATTAACCCCTCAGGTGCGGTTACAGTGCCCTGTCAGAGGTCAGGTGCCGCCAGGCAGCAGGGAGCCGGTATTTATGTGCCTGTTGTTATACTCTAACTTTAAGTGTCCCCATCACCATGGGAATGCCTCTGTGTTAGAATATACAATCGGATTTGAGTTTTCACGATCTAACTCAGATCCGATGGTATATTCTATCCACCAGGCATTCCCATGGTGACGGGTACGCTTGTGGGGAGGAGTATGCCAAAGGGGTTTAACTGTACTGTCTGGAGGGGGGAAAAAAAAGACTAACATTCTAAAAAATTTCAAAACGAATATATTCGCTATAGTGCTATATATTCGTTTTTTATAATATTCGTCTTTTTTCAACATCTAAAGTCATGATTCCTTCCTGCTTCTTGCTTGTGGGCCAATGACTCATTGACCCACAAGCATTTTAAGCAGGGAGGAATCATTTGTTCAGATGGAAAAAATGACGAACATTCGATATAACGAATATATAGCAGTATATTTGTAATATTTGCGAATTATCAAAGTTGCAATATTCGTGATTAATATTCGCTATTCGAATATTCGCACTCAACACTAAAAATATCAATGACATCCAGTGAACTTTTTCTGTAGACGGTGTCTGCTGCAGACAGTGACATTAGTTCACAACATCTGCAGTGCAACGTGTGCACTGAATTTTTTTTATCTGTGACATACAGTGTACTTTTTCGATAGATGGTGTCTGTTTCTGACAATGACATTACCAGGGGAATATATATACAGTGTAACATGTGCGATTAAAAAAATTATCAGTGACATACAGTGTACTTTGTCAATAGACAGTGTCCGCTTCTTACAGTGATATTACCAGGGGTACAACTCCAGTGTAACATGTGCGCATAAAATTTTTATCTATGACATACAGTGTACTTTTTCCGTAGACTCTGCAAACTGTGACATTACCTTTGCTACCTCTCCTGTATAACATTTCCTCATCCCTTTGCTACCTCTCCTGTATAACATTTCCTCATCCCAAATATCTGTGACATTCCCTGTACTTTTTTATTAGCCGCTGGTGACAGCATTGACATTATCTGCGGGATATGTCCTGTGTGACGTTTCCACAAACCCAAATACGTTTTTAAATATTTTTTGCGCATACATTACCAAATCCTACACTACTGTACGTGTGACATATTTTCAAGCATATATAACATTTAAAATGAAGAAGTCAAGGAATAAGGGACGGGGAAGTGGCCATGGTGCTGATGGTGCATGCAGAGGCCGTGGCCCTGGGCACGTTGAAACTGTGCCTGCTGCCAGAGCACAAGAAAAATAATCATCCTACCTAGCTTCATGTCCCAGTTTGCAGGGCAGCCGCAGGACACCACTCTTGAAGTCAGACCAGTGCGACCAGGTGGTTGGTTGGATTTCAGTAGATAATGCTTCCAGTCGGTTAAGCACCACCCTATCTTCCACCAAGTCCAGTCTCAGTAGCCAACAGTCTGGTCAACACAATCCTCCCTCCTCCCACCATGGACAGTCTGGGCAAACAAGGGGTTTCACACTCGGATATCCTGAGGAACTTTTTTCATCGCAATTCCTTCATTTGGCCCTCTCGCCAAGCACGCTTGAAGAGGGACAGATCTTGTGACCTGATTCCCAACCTCTTGAGCATCCACAGTCACAAGAAGATGACAGTTGGGAACAGCAATTACTGTTTAATGAGGTGGATGATTTAATGTGGCCCTCTCGCCAAGCACGCTTGAAGAGGAACAGATCTTGTGACCTGATTCCCAACCTCTTGAGCATCCACAGTCACAAGAAGATAACAGTGGGGAACGGCAATTACTGTTTAATGAGGTGGATGATGATGAAACACAGTTGTCAATAAGTCAACGGCAATTACTGTCTCAAGAGGTTGATGAAGAGGATGAGACACAATTGTCAATCACTGAGGTTGTGCTTAGGTCAACAAATCAGGAGCATGAGCAGAGTGAGGAAGTGGAAGAGGAGGTAGTGGTCGATGAAGTCACTGACCCAACCTTAAAAGGTGTAAAGCTGAGCGAAGACAGCAGTACAGAAGGGGAGGGATCTGCAACACCGCAACAGGCTGGAAGAGGCAGTGGGGTGGCAAAAGGTAGAAGGTGGGCCACACCAAACAGGCCCTCAACTGTTCCACGGATCACCCCCTTGCGGAAATCTCTCTTGCCAAGGGGTAGGTGTTCCACAGTATGTCGATTTTTTGAGGAAAGTGCGGATGACAAAAGAATAGTAGTTTGCAAACTATGCGTACTAAAATGAGCCGGAGAGCGAACACTAGCAACCTCACCACTACCAGCATGATCCACCACATGGCATCCAAACACCCTAATAAGTGGGATGAACACCTGGGTCCACAATCTGTCTACGAGTCCTCCTCTTCCCCCATGTTACACGCTGCGGGCTAATCCCTTGTCGTAGGGGCAGGCCCGGATGCCTCCCGCCCTGCACCTGGACCTTCAAAAGCACCATCAGCGACCACATCCACTTCTCTGTGCTAGCACAGCATCCAAATGTCCTTACCCCAGGCATTTAAACGCAAGCGCAAGTACCCAGCCACCCACCCACAGGCCATAGCACTAAATGCGCAGCTTTCCAAATTATTCGCCCTGTAAATGTTGCCATCAAGGCTTGTGGACAATGAGGCCTTCCGCAGCCTGATGTTGGCGGCCGTCCCGCGTTACACATTCCGCAGCCACCACTAATTTTCAATGTGTGCCGTGTCTGCCTTACACCAACATGTGTCCCGTAACATCACACATGCCCTGACCAACACAGTTACTGGGAAGGTCCACTTAACCACGGACACATGGACAAGTGCATTCGGCCAGGGACACTACATTTCCCTGACGGCACACTGGGTAAACATTGTGGAGGCCAGGAGCGAGTCATACCCTGGGATGGCACAGGTGCTACCGACGCAAAGGATTGCGGGCCCTACGTCAATCAGGGTTTCCGCCAGCACCTATGTTAGTGGCTCCAACCCCCACTTCTCCTCCTCCGCCTCCTCCTCCACTTCCACCTCCGAATTATCCGCGTGCAGCACTAGTCAGCCATCAGTGGGTAGCTGGAAGCAGTGTAGCACTGCAGTGGGGAAGCGGCAACAGGCCCTGCTGAAGCTGATATGCTTAGAGGACAAACAGCACACTGCGCAGAGCTATGGCAGGGGTTAAGAGACCAAACTGAGCTGTGGCTCTCGCCACTCAACCTACAACCAGGCATGGTTGTGTCTAATAATGGCCGTAACTTGGTGGGGGCTTTGGAACTCGGCAAGCTCACACACATCCCATGCCTAGCCCACGTCTTAAAATTAATGGTTCAACAGTTTCTCAAAACCTACCCCAATTTGCCTAAGCTACTGGTGAAGATGCGCAGTGTGTGTGTACATTTCCGCAAGTCAGTCATCGACAGCTTCTGCTGGACTGTCAATGCTGCAGCAGCACTTGAAATTGACAGCTCACCGGCTTTTGTGAGATGTGAGCACACACTGGAACTCGAAGTTTCACATGTTGGCCAGGCTTTGTGAGCAGCAGAGGGCAGTAGTGGAATACCAGCTGCAACATGGTCATCGCCTTTCTAGTCAGCTTCCGCTATTCACAAACGAAGAGTGGGCATGGATTTCTGACCTCTGTGAGGTTTTAAGAAACTTTAAGGAATCAACACAGTGGCGATAACACTATTATCAGTGTAACCATACTACTTCTGTGTTTACTCAAACGCTCGTTGCTCACAATTAAGGACGACGCTTTGTATGTGGAAGAGGTGGAAATGGGGGAAGACATTACACAGGGTGATAGCCAGACAACCCTCAGTTCGTCTAAGTTCTCAGCGCAAATTGGGCGATGAAGATGAGGAGCAGGAGACGGTTGCCTCCGCTACAGAGGGTAGTTCCCATGGAAATTTAATTACATCTGTTCAGCGTTGGTGGGCAGAAGAGGAGGAAGAGAAGGAGGAGATTGAAAGTCATCCTCCTGATGATGACAACGAACTCTTGCCTGTTGGTACTCTGGCACACATGGCTGACTTTATGTTAGGCTGCCTTTCCCACAACCCATGCGCTATACACATTTTAGACAACACAGATTACTGGTTGTTCACCCTTCTCGACCCCCGCTACAAAGAGGGACAAGCAAAGCGGTGCAATACAAGAAGGTCCTTGTTGAAAAATTGCTCCAAAAATCTGACAACGCTGGCGGAAGAGTCCATGGTTCCTTGTGCAACCGAGGAGGGGAGACAAGGGGAACACACAGCAGTTCCAACAGAGGCAGGGCAACACTCTGCAAAGCCTGGAACAGTTTCATGACACCCTGCCAGCATCCTCACCCTTATGCGCGGCCTAATGTCACAAGGAGGGAAAAATTTTGGAAGATGGTGAAGGAGTAGATAGCAGACCATGTGAGCGTCCTCAATGATCCCTCAGTGCCTTACAACTACTAGATGTCCAAGCTGGACACGTGGCACAAACTGGCGCTCTACGCCTTGGAGGTGCTGGAATGCCCAGCCGCCAGCGTTTTGTCTGAGCTTAGTGCTTCTGGTGGCATTATAACAGATAAGCGTATCTGCCTGTCAACTGAAAATGCTGACAGGTTGACTCTGATAAAAATGAACAAGGCCTGGATTGCCCCTGACCTCTCGACTCCACCAGAGGAAAGCTGATGAACATAAAGGCACTTTAAATGTGTTGTTTATAATCTACTGAATACACTGTATTCCCATGCACCCCTTGCACCACAAAAAGGGTATATGGTTGAATCTTCATTTTCTTATCCTCCTCCTCCTCTTCCATCATCTCAACATGCTTATTCGTCACATATAATGCATATAATTCATTTAATTTTTTATAGGGTCAGCTCACCTGCAGGCCCTCGCATATAATGTTTTACAGGGTCAGCTCACCTGCAGGCCCTCACCTACAATCTTTCATAGGGTCATCTCACCTGCAGGCCCTCACCTACAATCTTTTATAGGGTCAGCTCACCTGCAGGCCCTCGCATATAATGTTTTACAGTGTCAGCTCACCTGCAGACCCTCGCATATAATGTTTTACAGGGTTAGCTCACCTGCAGACCCTCACCTACAATCTTTTACAGCGTCAGCTCACCTGTTGGCCCTCGCAAATAATTTTTTAGAGGGTCGGCTCAGCAGCCGGCCCTCACCCCTAATGTTTTAGAGGGTCAGCTCAGCAGCAGGCCCTCGCCCCTGTTTTAGATGGTCAGATCAGCAGGCCCTTGCTCCAAATGTTTTTGAGGGTCACCAGCAGGCCATCAATCATAATTTTTCAAGGGTGTGTAGGATGCCCTCCTTTTTGTGTAACAAAGTGTGTATTGGAATGACGGTTTCTTGTAATTTTTGGCAGCCTTTTCACTTAGTGCATAGGCTTGATGAGTGTAGAAGTCCCACTACATGAACAATTGTAATTTTTGTCAGCACTTGCACTTTATATACAAGTAAATATACAGGAAAGAATGTTTCCTAACAATTTTTCCTCTAAAATCGATTTTATCTTTGGTTTTGTGCGTATTATTGTCAGTCTGTAAAAGTGGCGTATTACTCGCACAACATCGTTCCCAGCAGCCAAGATGCATCCAGATATCCTCCCCATGCTGTTTCCGAACCATTTCAGTAGTGTTTCCATCAATTTTTGAACTGTTCCTATGAACCAGGCACCCTCCCCTTCTTCAGAGCAGGGGGTGCCTGGTAGGAAGGTGCAAGCATATCACTTTTTAGAAGAGAAAGAAAGAGATGCCCATTTCAAGCACCCACATGGTATCTTGTCAGTCAGTGCAGCATGAGCTATGTAGGTGCAGGGTGCCAATGCCAACTGCATAAGGGGTTAAAAAAGGTGTGCATGTGTATTGCCATTTTACAGGCTGCACATATGGATAACATTAATTATTTGTACACACAAGACCCCTTAGCACATGTAATCGCATAATCCAAAAGATCTATTTACAATTATAGGGAATTATCCCCTTTGCCCTGGCTCTTTTAAGAATGTTTTATTGAGTATATAGTTCTTGTATTGCCCACTTTCCATTTTAGAATAAATACTATGTGGTCCAATATCCGAAGAGTGCCCAGGCTCTGCTGTTTATATTACATTTTTTTTGAGTAGTAAGGGTGTATCTACTCTACTGTGAGCACCTCGTTTGGTGACTGGGTAAACCTGTGCACCACTAAAAAATGTTTTTCCATTTACAATTAGTCAGCTGACTACTAGACGCTTTACTTTTATATGTGCTAGTATATCTGAAACTTAACGATTCCCTGAAGATTCCAGTGTTCCTGCGAAACATGTCGGGAGGCAGCATGTTTGTGTATGGTTTTACTTCAGCAAAGGGGCGCAGAATTGATTTACTAATTATGAAAGAAAAGTAACACAATTTAGGTGAAGTAAGGACAGCGGGAGCGCACACCCAGCTGGTACAGGTCTCAGTGTTGCTACACCTGCACACTACTCCAGGGACATAGCAGTGAAAAGCACTTTGAATACATACGCATATATATAAAACTAGACTGTACCAACTACTGATGTTTTTAAACTGTCTCTAAAAAATATTTGTAAATGATCTAAATAAATGTTAAGTTTCAGATAAATACTAGCACATGTAAAAGTAAGGAGTCTAGTAGTCAGCTGTCTAATTGTAAATATGCCTTATGCTTAACATCATCCCATGGGAGCAGTGCCTAGGTGGGGCTGCTACACCCATCCCCTCTGAGGAAGGGGGTTAGTTAGAACAAGAGAGTGAAGAAAGAACGCAGAGCAGCCCTGGGAAGTAAAAGCAGCCAGCTAAAGGAGCATAGAGTGAGACAGAACCCAAATGCCTGTCCCTGAGGAAGCAAAAGATATTGTAGAGCAGCCTTTGCAAGGGTGTTGCTGGAAAAAACAAACGGTGGAGATGATGTCTGTATAAGGTTTTGGGCTTCAGCACATTTGTGTCTGGGGATTAGAGAGCTGAAGCTATCCAGGCATACTATAGAGACAGATTGTAGTGCTGCTAGTGGACTACACCCCACAGCTGGACATTTTAGTGCAACATTTTGAAGAGAAAAAGAGATATTGTTCTCCTTAGCCAGAACAGAGAGAAAGAAGCAACAGATATATTGGAATAGTAACTCAGGGAGCATTGGCACCGTTCATTTCTTATGCGCAGCCTCAATATTGTGTCTGTGGAAAACCGTGAACATGAACTGTGAACGTGAACTTACTGTTCTAAGCACATGTATTTACACCATTTTCTGTAAAGGATGTTTTTTTGTTACACCAAGCCGGCTTCAGTCATTGCCACTCATCTACCTGGCTTGCACCCCACCTTACACCAGGTAGGAGACCTCTCACAGGGTGTGCCTCCAGGGGAAGAAAAGGGTGCACCTCTTCCTTCACTGCGGTCGGCCCATGGAGTGCCAAGGAGGACTATAGCCACCATGAGGACTTCTACCACTACCAGGCATTTACTACTCCTTCAGTCCTCTTATCTCTGATTTCGGTGGCTGCATAGGGTGCTCTAACCCCTAGGAACGGGTGACTGCTGGACATTAGTCTATATCAGAGCCTGCAGGAGGAAGAATGAGTCTTCCTCTTGCATGTATGCTATTAAAGTCAAGCAATAGTACCAGGAGCTGCATACAGCCCACTGCTAGGGGGTGTGCAAAAGAAAAAGTGCTGCAGACCAGGCCCAGCATACTAGGCTATACACCAGGCCTGATCTAAGTCCAGCTAGGGACATGGAGAAACTTCCCAAGGATGAATGCATTTGGCAATTGTGGCCCACAAAGTGTGGAAAGCTTAAAGTAGTGTCCTTTCCCGCCAGGTAGCCTGTTATGCTGAATAGCAGAGAATGACTAGATATGAGCTGCAATGTAGGAGGCGAATCTCCCTCCTCACAGGTGTGCCACAAAGACAAGATAACCTTCAGATGTGACAGCTGCCACAGTGACATTTTCCAACCAGTAACAATGAGCATGGGACCAAAATGAGTACCGGATGAGAGTAGGATTTGCAGAAGAATCAGGTGAGAGCTGGGTTCACAGAGACAGCGGAAATGGGGTTAATGCTGCCAGACCAGAATTGACTCCCTGACCCATGTGTAAGCCCTTTGGAACATTGTAGCAGCAGGAAGAGTCATGTCTCAGTATGCAAGGCAGCTGCAATGAGAGTAAAGAGTAAGTTTGAGGCCTAGATGTCAAGTGTTATCCCTGGATCAGGACTGTCTACTTGGGAGTTATGGACTGTAAATCCAACATTGGTTTACCACCAATAAGCAGTTTCTACAAAAAAAAAACGAAACAAAAAAACAAAACAAAACATGTATTTCACAACTTCTAACCATAGGGAAAAAATGTGCAAGTGAAGTAAATGAAAAGGCGTGTGAAGGCTTCTTACTGCATTTTATAAGATCTATGCATTAGATGGCAGTATTTAGTGAGAGACGTTGATTCAAAGTTCACACTCCTGTTATTGATACTGTAAATCTTATCAGGAGCGAGTTATATTCTGCAGGCTCTATGCAGATATATAAGGGACATAAGGAAATCATATATTTTTCTTTGTCTTCCTCCAAAACCTAAACAAATTTTGAGTTAACTTCACTTCTTAAAAAGCTATATGGATTGCAGATGACAAGGTGCCTTAAAAATGCTTTGCCACGTGAATTTTCAATTAACCACCACAGAACTAAATAATCGATAAGAATATAGTACAGTTTGATTCTGAGCCAAGTTTAAGCTCAGATTGTTGAAGCTTTTGAAATTTTTAGTTATGTGTCCTACAAAAATGCTTATCATATCTTTCTAAAGGGGTCGTCTAGTTTGGACAGTTTTTTTTTCAAGTGCAACCTCTATTGGATTTATTTATTGAAGCCTTGGGAAAGCTGCTGATGCCTAAGCATTTCACATTCAAATGTAATATAGTACCTGCTAGCCCCTGTTCTAAATATGAGCTAGCTTCCTACTAGTGATGTCGCGAACATAAAATTTTCCGTTTGCGGACGGCGAACGCGAACTTCCGCAAATATTCACGAACGGGCGAACCGGGCGAACCGCCATAGACTTCAATAGGCAGGCGAATTTTAAAACCCACAGGGACTCTTTCTGGCCACAATAGTGATAGAAAAGTTGTTTCAAGGGGACTAACACCTGAGCTGTGGCATGCTGTAGGGGAATCCATGGCAAATGGAAAATTACGTAGTGGACGCTGAGTCGGGTTTTAATCCATAAAGGGCATAAATCAACTAACATTCCTAAATTGTTTGGAATAACATGCTTTAAAACATCCAGTGTGTGTATACGATCAGGTATGATGTTGTATCGATCAGGTAGTGTAAGGGTTACGCCCGCTTCACAGACATTGACAGACCAAACTCCACTTTTAATGCACCACAAACAACCGCAAACAGTCCATTTGCACAACTGCAAACTCCCAATTTGCACAAGGTTGGATACCAAGCTAGCCATGTCCCGGTGATGTCATTGAAGGTTTCTTCCTTCATCCGGCCACGTACAACACCAAGGGTCCCCGAAAAGGTGAATTGAATAGATTTTTCGAATGGGGAGATGGTTAAAAAAACTCTGGCTCCCTCCCCTTTGTTTTAATCCATGGTCACTGCGTCTGCGCCGTGCAATTTACTCTCACACCCGATATGAGTGTTATTTTCTGTAGTTCTCTTCTCATCAGTTTAATCCCTGTTACGTCCCCAATCTGGGGACCATTTACTCATAGAGGTGATGATTGCTTCATTGTGATGCGCAAGCCCCTTCACCACAACAAGGTAACGATCACAAAGGGGAATTGACATTTGTATGTGCCTTTTTTGTTTTGTTTTTGCAGCCACAGTGCTGCACCACAGGACAGAAAAATTAAGCATGTACACATGCCTGAAAAATAATGGCATTGTTGCAGCCGCTGTTGTAGTTATGTTTTCCAGGCAGAAAAGTGACTAAAACATTGCGGCTTGAACCCTAGTTGGTGGTGGAGAATTCACGAAAGTCATCCGGTATGCAGACATTAAATACAGCAGCGTGGGGACCATATTGAGGCCAAGGCATGTCATCAGGCCTTTTGTTAGTCAAACGTATCCCCCAATGTCAGTCCCTTCGGGATCCATGCATCATTCATCTTTATGATGGTGAGGTAGTCAACACTTTTTTGACCGAGGCGACTTCTCTTGTCAGTGACAATGCCTCCTGCTGCACTGAAGTTCCTTTCTGACAGGACACTTGAAGCAGGGCAGGCCAGAAGTTCTATCGCAAACTGGGATAGCTCAGGCCACAGGTCAAGCCTGCACACCCAGTAGTGTAGGGGTTCATCGCTCCTCAGAGTGTCGATATCTGCTGTTAAGGCGAGGTAGTCTGCTACCTGTCGGTCGAATCGTTCTCTAAGGCTGGATCCCGAAGGGCTGTGGCGTTGTGTAGGACTGAAAAAGCTCTGCATGTCCTCCATCAACAACACATCTGTAAATCGTCCAGTCCTTGCCGCCGTGGTAGGAGGAGGATTACATTCACCTCTTCCCCAGTAAGATTTCCGTTGTGCTGTGACATCCCCCTTATAAGCTGTGTAAAGCATATTTTTTAGTTTTCAACTGCTGCATCCTTTCCGACTTTCGGTAATTTGGTAATTTGGTAAGCATTTCTGCCACTTTTCATCCTTTTTATGCGAGGGTCCCTCCCTCAACAGACATGACAGCATGAAAGACCCCTTTTGAACAAGGTTGGATGCAGAGCTACTCATTTCCCGTTCCTCGCCCTGAATGTTGTCATTGATGGTCTGTTCTTCCACCCAGCCACGTACAACACCATGGGTCCCAGATAGTTGACAACAATGAGCACCCTGGGGTACCTGCTGTGGTTGGTCTTCCTCCTCCTCAAAGCCACATTCCTCCTCTGACTCCTCTTCCTCATACTCCTCTTCCAGCGTTGCCGCAGGTCCGGCAAGCGATGATGACAAGGCTGTTTCTGGTGGTGATGGTGACTAGTGATGAGCGGCAGGGGCAATATTCGAATTCGCGATATTTCGCGAATATTTGGGCGAATATTCGGCATATATTCGAAAATTCGCAAATTCGTAATCTCCAGCCATTATTTTCTTGTTTGCGAAAATTCGCATAAAAAAATCGCATAAATTAGCATAAAAAATCGCATAAATTAACATAAAAATTCGCATAAACTGGCATTTAAGATACCTTTTAAATACCAGCTTATGCGAATTTTATGCTAATTTATGCGAATTTTTACGCTAATTTATGCGAATTTTTATGCGAATTTTCGCAAACATGAAAATAATGCCATTATTTTCTTGCATGCGAAAATTTGCATATAAAAAATTCGCATAAAGCGAATATTCGCGATCGCGAATATATTTTGCGATATTCTAAATATTCGCGAATTCTCGAAGTGCTGATATTCGCGATTAAAATTCGCAATTCGAAAATTCGTGATCAACACTAATGGTGACTGAAACTCTTTCTCTTCCTCTTCACACTCATCTACTGCCTGATCCAGCACTCTTCGCAGGGCCCGCTCCAGGAATAAAACAAATGGGATGAGGTCGCTGATGGTGTCTTCGGTGCGACTGACTAGGTTTGTCACCTCCTCAAAAGGATGCATGAGCCTACAGGCATTGCGCATGAGCGTCCAGTAACGTGGCAAAAAAATTCACAGCTCCGCACAGGCTGTCCTAGCACCCCGGTCATACAAATACTCGTTGACGGCAGAAGAGGACTCAGCAGAGGAGGATATCGAAGAGGATAGAGTAGGAGTAGAGGAGGTGGCAGTAGGTCTGCCTGCAAGTCGTGGCGGTGTCACCAACTCCGCTGCGGAGCCACGCATTCCATGCTTGTCAGCCGTCAGCAAGTTGACCCAATGCACAGTGTACGTGATATACCTGCCCTGACCGTGCTTTGCAGACCAGGTATCAGTGGTCAGATGGACCCTTGCCCCAACACTGTATGCCAGAGATGCCATGACTTCCTTTTCAATAATATAGTAGAGGTTTGGGATTGCCTTTTTTGAAAAGAAATTTTGTCCGGGTACCTTCCACTGTGGTGTCCCAATAGCGACAAATTTTTTGAAGGCCTCAGACTCCACCAGCTGGTATGGTAAAAGCTGGCGGGCTAAGAGTTCCGTCAAGCCAGCTGTCAGTCGCCGGGCAAGGGGGTGACTCTGTGACATTGGCTTCTTACGCTCAAACATTTCCTTAACAGACACCTGACTATGGGCAGATGAGATGGAACTGCTGAAGGTGAGAGGCGGAGTGGCGGGTGGTTGAGAGGGGTCAAGGAGGACAGCAGTGGTTGACGTGGCTGAAGATGCTGGACCAGGAGAAGGATGGTGGCTCTGAGTTTGTGTGCTGCTTGTACGCATGTGTTGATCCCATTGGCATTTGTGGTGTGAGATCATGTGCCTTCGCAAAGCAGTTGTACTGAGGTGGGTGTTGGACTTCCCACGACTCAGTTTCTTTTGGCACAGGTTGCAAATGGCGATGCTGTTATCAGAGGCAGACACACAAAAAAAATGCCACACTGCTGAGCTTTGCAATGATGGCATTCTGGTGGTGGCAGCAGCATGCGCTGACTGGCGTGCTGTCTGTCTGGCCCCGGGTGCCGATACATGCTTTCTGACTGTGCCCTAACTCCTTGCAACGACCTCCCCCTGCTTCGAACTCGTCTTCTCCTTCTTTTTGTCTCCCCTTCTGAACTTTCCCCCTCTTCTTCTCTTCGAGCTGGCACCCACGTGGCATCTGTGGACACATCATCATCATCACACTGTACGCCCATGTGTGTAATCCTTCCTGACTGAGACATATCCCTGTAATCTACATCATCTGGCAGTAATAGTTGCGCATCACTAATTGCATCCAACTGATGTGTAAATAACTCCTCTGACGGATCAATTGAAACGGCTGTGGTGGCTGTGGTGATAGTGGTGGTGGTGTCGGCGGGCGGGAGCGTGGTAACTTTAGAGCAGGTGACAGAAGCTGATCTGGAGGAGGATGGTGTGTCAAGGTTCTTAGCGGAAGTTGTTAAAGATCGGGTGTCCTGTCTAAGCCAGCTGTGGTGATAGTGGTGGTGGTGTCGGCGGGCAGGAGCGTGGTAACTTTAGAGCAGGTGACAGAAGCTGATCTGGAGGAGGATGGTGTGTCAAGGTTCTTAGCGGAAGTTGTTGAAGATCGGGTGTCCTGTCTAAGCCAGTCAACTATGTCCTCAGAATTTTTCAGGTTCAGTGTACGTGGCCTCTGAACACTGGGCATTATTCCAGGGCCAGTGGAAATCACAGCACCACGACCACGACGTACCCTGTGGGGTGGCCTGCCTCTGTCTGTAATTTTTTTTAAGATAAGTGGTACTACGCGTGCTAGGTACTGTGCCACCCGGAATGAGTGTTGGGCACTAGCAGAGGGCACACTACAGTCTGTGGGCCTGACACACACACACTGGCAGGCAGGCAACTGAAATTAGATTAAGGTGTACAGATAAAGTGCCTTATTTTAAGGCAAAGTCCAGTGCCACATAGTATGATTGATGGGCACTGGCAGTGAGCACACTACAGTCTGTGGAAGTCGGCCTGACACACACTGGCAGCAGGCAAGCAACTGAAATTAGACTAAAGTGTAAAAATTAAATGCCTTATTTATCGGAAAGCTACTGTGCCACCCGGTATGAGTGGTGGGCACTGGCAGTGGGCACACTACAGTCAGTGGAAATGGACCTGACACACACTGGCAACAGGCAGGCAACTGAAATTAGATTAAAGTGTAAAAATCAAATGCCTTTTTTTATGCAAAGTCCTGTGCCACCCGGTATGAGTGGTGGGCACTCTCAGTAGTCACACTACTGTCAGTGGAAGTCGGTCTGACACACACTGGCAGGCAACTAACCTTAGATTAAAGGGTAAAAATGAAATGTCTTTTTTTATGCAAAGTCCTGTGCCACCCGGTATGAGTGGTGGGCACTGGCAGTGGACACACTACTGGGAGGGAGGGTATCCTGCTGATTGGCTGGATTGTGTCTGCTGTCTGTAAGGTACAGGGTCAAAGTTTGCTCAATGATGGCGTATAGGGGGCGGACCGAACATCGCATATGTTCGGCCGCCGCGGCGAACGCGAACAAGCTATGTTCGCCGGGAACTGTTCGGCGGCGAATAGTTCGGGCCATCTCTACTTCCTAGCTCTATTACATTTAGAGAATTTTCTATGCCTAAAATTGATGATCATTGATGGTTACCATTGCCTTAGTTTAATATTCTCTGCTTTCCTAACCACTCTTACCACAGTGCACACTGTTGCATGTGAAGCTAGATTTTAGTTTTTCAACAAAAGCTAATAAAAAAAGTAACAGTAAACATTATAAATAACACCCACCACTGTGCATAATAAATAATTCAGATAAAATACCATTTAATATTCATGGTTAACTATGTCCACATGATTTATTGACTACAAGTCAGCTAATAATGAAATGTCCTGCTGTGAATAGAGCTATATTTTATAAAGTGATGCATACATGTACACAGACTGAATATACTATTTGAAGTTTCTCAGAATCTTCCTAGAATTCCACTATAATTACTCTTAAATGCTGCCCAGTACATATGTGTTGTAAGGGTATTTTACATATTTAATTGTACTGGTTGGTTCTGTTCCTTTTAATTATTGTATCACCTTCTATATTCTTTGTAATGATATTCCTTGTAACGTAGTGAGTTAGGGATAGTTTAATAACATATGCAAACCATTCATTGTGCTGTGAAGGCCATATTCCAGAGTAGTTAACGCATGGGACATATATGCTCTACACTAGATACCCTTAGGAGGAGGGGCTGAAAGGTATAAACTTTTCTGTATACAGACAAATAACTGAAACTCTACAGAGAACATCATCCAGGTAGGATGTTGTAGGTCACTATCTCTCTTGTATCACCTTGGGGTGTCAGCCATGTGCTACAACATGGCAACATGAGTCCCCCCATTGAATTGCAGGCTAGGTGATTGATTATTATTTACCTTTACTATTCTGTATGTGATTTGTCTGTTTTCATATTTATATATTTAATCTCACATAACTATTTTTATCACTTAGCCTGCTTAAGCCTATTTATTCTTAAATCATTGAATTCACGTTAAAACACTAGGTGTCAAATGTGGGATTTAAGCAAATAAATATGCTTTTGTTGATAGCATGATACATAGAGAGGGTAGTTTGGTACCACCACTCTGAATAGGATCCTAGGCATTAGCGGGAATGTAAACATATGCAGGCAGATTATTAATGGTTGCATTGGTTGTGCAAATCTGCTACACGCTGTGAGTGGGGCTATTTTTAATTGTAGAACTGAGCAGGATTCTAGCTACTGTGATGCTGAAGAGGTTCTGATGGCACCAACATTTTTTATTGAAAAAGTAATGTAATGGAAACTTTCCCTATGGGCTCTTAGTGTGTTCATGTCTATATTGTCAGATTTGTTTGTTTCTATGCTTGTATTGTATATTTGGAATGTTCTACTAACACCAAAGATCTGTCTTCATGACTGGGTAGACTGATTAGAATAGGTAGGATCGCACCATCCAACCAAAGGGGGTGGACTTAGATGACCTAGTGGGGAGGAAGGAAAAAAGGGTGGAACCTACACACACAAGGACAGCCCTTTTGCATTTGCCTTAATTACAAAAGATCCCCTTGAAAGTAAAAAGTTATTTGTGAATTCAGAGAAAAGTAACTTTTTATGTTTTGCTGGTGTATGCCTTTATGAAAAAACACTGTTCATTTGGAACATCTGCAAACTAAAATACCAAAGTGTATGAAGCGCATTGTAAGCTACTATATACCACAAACTTGACTATCTTAAAAGATTGCAACATTGGTTATATATATTAGGAGATCTCTTAATAAATTTGAATAACCCTTTCTATCCCAGAGGTTTTATTGACTTTGCCCTTTCATTTTTCGCTCTCTGCCTTCCCAGAGCGTTCACATGGTCGTATAAGAGCATATCTTTTGCAGAACAAGTTGTACGTTCCAACACCACCATTTATTATTGCATAGAATGTAGTGGGAAAAAAAATTCCAAAGGTGTTGGAATTGGAAAAAAAAAAAAAAGAATTTTGCCACAGTTTTATTTTTATTTTTTTACGGTGTTCATTTTGTGGTAAGACTGACTTGTGATCTTTTTTCTCCAGGTAAGTACAAATCTGGCATTACCAAATATGTAAACTTTTCCTTGCGTTTTGATGCTAAAAAAAATAAAAAAACTTTTTTGTGGGAGAACAAGTATATTTTGATAGTTTGGGCATTTATGCACGCAGAGATACTCATGGTGTGTATATTTTTTACATTTTTTTATTCTCATTTTCAGGAAAGAGGGGAGATTTGAACTTTTATATTTTTTTATTTTTTTATTTGTAAAAAATTGATTTTTTTTTTTTTTTTTTAGGATTACCGGAAGCTCGCACTTCCAGTTTTCAGTGTCTTCAGATGCCCTGATCAGGGTTGACCACGGCATCTGAGGGGTTAAATGTTGCAGACATTAGTGCCGGTGTCTGCTGTAGGAAACAGCAGGCCCCATGTTGCTATATCACCCGCTCCGCTTGGGAGTGGGTGCCATTTTTAAGGACCTGACATGTGACCTAATAGTACGTCAAATGTCGAGAAGGGGTTAATGGTGCAAAGTTTTATTGTTGACCTATATGATTAAACTGGTATTTCTGGTTAAACGGTTTACATTGAAGAAGGTATCAATGAATGAAGACACATTAACAACAAATGTATGTTTTTTGGTTTCACAGCACAATGTGCTATGAATATGCAAATTACACATAACTAGAACTCTGCTAAGAACTTTATCCAGGTACAATGTTGTAGGCCACTATCTGTCTCTTCTATCACCATGGGGTTTCAGCCATGTGTTACAATATGGCAACAGGAGTCCCCTTCCCCCCATTGTATTGCAGGCAAGGTGATTACCTTTACTATTCTATATGTGATTTGTCTGTTTTCCTATTTATATATTTTTAATCATACTTAGTAAATATATTTATCACTTATTCTGCTTAAGCCTATTTATTCTCAAATTGTCAAGTTCCTGTTAAAACAGCATAGTAAACATCTTCAGAAAACTTTTATATCAAGGCAGAAGTCATTGCAGGGACTGAACCTTTGATAAAAATTCTAGTATTTTTTATAGATATATTTTTCAAGAAATATTCATACTGTACTTTATAAAGAAATAATATACTGTATACCACATCATCCTGAATATAATATTTTTATGTAATGTATTTTAGCACACACATTACACCAGTGGTATGACAAGTAGGTATAACGCTCTCATATATTTGATATGGACCCTTTAATATAGCATGATTAATGTGCAAATTGGGTGGCTCACTCCAAATGCAGGTATGGATAGGGTGCACAGTCTATAAATGGGTTACACCAATACCCATATATAGAGTTAAAAAAATGTAGCTTCTGTTGCTAGACCGGCACACCTCATTCAGGCCAACATGAGGTCTTGTTGTTAATACTTATTTATTAGGATCAATTAAGGACTTTTGTACTACGGTCGTCATACTGAGGATTCCAATGTGGTTAGTCTGACTGTGATGGACTATATACCATTAACGGAGGATGATTATATGGGTGTGAATCACTGGGATTTTATATAGAATACATTGTGATTACTTGTATTTCAGAATAGCCTTTTTAATTGATTACTTGTATTTCAGAATAGCATGATTAATGATAGTGGTTTAATATTAGGATTGGGTGGTGCTACTGGCAATCTATCATGTCCATTTGATTAAGATCTACATATCCCTGGGTATCTTGTGGATTTGTGCAATATACAATACTAGATGTCCAGTAATTGGTTTCCTCAGAAAGCTGTTTGTATTCAATAATGGTGCTGCAGACTAATAGGTTGAGTCATCAGACAGTCCTCATTCAGAGTATTAATGTCTTAAATAATCCATGGTATGTTGATTGGTTCACCAGATGCTCACTCATATCTGGCAGATTGATGCCTTATAGAATTGCTGTTGTCTAGTGGATTGGTGTAGTACACAGTTCCTAGTATCTGTTATGTTGGTTGTAAAGTCAGTTCCTGACAGTGGATTTGTGCTGCAGACTGCTCCTAGTATCAATGTGTTTATTTTTTCAGTTATGGTAATTATTTTTATCCAGTGTATTGGGGTTATAATCACTTATGTCCAGTAGGTTAGTTACTTGGATTGAACTCCATGTAGTGAATTTCTGACCTGGATAGTCCATGGTACTGCATATGCAGATTGGTTCCTCAGACAGCGTTTATTATCTAGAGGACTGGTACTATAGATAATCCCTGAAGTCTAGTAGCACAGTTCCTCAGACATAGTAAAATAGCTTGTAAGGCTGAAAAAAGGCTTACATATAGTACATCCAGTTAAGCCTATTATCCTGAAAAGTTGATCCAGAGGAAGGAAAAAAGCCCTTATTAGGTAGAAGCCAATTTTCCTCCTTTTCTGGGGGATCTTTCCTGACTCCAATCAAGCAATCATAATAATTCCCTGGATCAATGACCCTTCTTAAAAATTCTAGTTACTACAAACTGTAATTATTACACATTACACTCCGGAAATGCATCTAGGCCCCTCTTCAACTTGTTTAGTGAGTTTACCATCACTACCTCCTGTGACAGACGTATTTATTGCTCTTAAAGAATACCCTTCTATGTTGTATAGAAACATGCTTTCCTCAAGATTTAGGGAATGTCCCCCCGTCATTGTCATAGTCCTGGGTTTATGTAGATCATGGGAGAGATCTCTGTACTGACCCCTGATATATGTATACATAGTTATTCCATTGCCCCTCAGTTGTCTTTTTTTCTAAACTAAATAACTAGTGATGAGCGAGCATGCTCGGCCGAAACTCGTCGGAACTCGTCATCGGGTGCTATATAGCACACAATGACACGTGTTCTGCTCAGTCAGCATCAGGGAGAGCAGAGCGTAGGCAGGCAAAGATAGTGTGTAGAGCGAAATTTAACAGATTTTATTAGAAACAAGATTTGCAAATACTCAAAAGTCCTTTTAAGGACTACAGTGTGTGTGTGTGTGTGTGTGTGTTTTAGAGCAGTAATATATTTTTAGTGCCTGCGCTCAATTGATCAGTCTCAGGGACAACCGTGCAGAGGAAGAGACACAGTACAGGGAGAAAAATCTCTGTTTTAACAACTACCTAAAGCTTTTCATGCAACCAATCATCCTTTTAAGGGCTATTGTGTGTGTGTTTGACAGCAAAATATAGTTTTCTTTAATAACTATTAGTGACATATACTGTACATCATCCACAGACTGTGTATTTTTGCATAAATTCAACTAATCAGTGCCACATATATTGTCAATAGTGTGTGCGATTAATGCACATCCGTGACATATACAGTCCTCTATCCACAAATTTTTTTGGGGGGGAAATTTAACTAATCTGTGCCACATCTTAGTGTGCGTTTAATCCACATCTGTGACATATACTGTACTCCATCCACAAACTCAGTTTTTTTGGGAAATTGAAATAATTAGTGCCACATCTGTGTGTGCGTTTAATCCCCATCAGTGACATATACTATATTCCATCCGCAAACTTTGTTTTTGGGGAAATTAAAATAAGTTGTGCCACATCTGTGTGTGTGTGTTTAATCCACATCCGTGACATATACTGTATTCCTTGTTTGGTGAGGTCAGGTGGCACTGTGTGTTGGTCATTGGGTGCTCAGTTTTGCGGATGTAATTCCGAAGTCTGCACAGCGAAGAAAAACCGGCACTCCAATTTTCTTTGCTCGAAAAGGAATTATTGGTCACTCATATTAAGGTGACGTGCGTTTCGACACTCACAGGTGTCTTTTGCAAACAGAGAGTGAGCAGCTAGTGTATGTGAAAGAACAAACAAACAGATTTAATTAGCCCACCCATGGTCGTGTGATGATGACAACACGTTGCCCATGGTCATGTGATGGTGACATCACGTTGCTGGGGAGACATGTCAACAACAGTGTAAATAGACGCCTCTTGTTTAATCTTCACAGAGATGATCTCCTGAAGGGTGAGTTTCAATTGCACTGCAGAGAAAACAATGTTGCGAAAAAAGACATATATTATATGTACATCCAAGATTTATGATGTATTGTGACAAACTTACCAAACAAATTTAAATAGCCCGTCTTGGTCATGTGATGATGACTAGGGTTGAGCGAACTTGTATTTTAGGTTCACGTCCAAAGTTCGGGTTCGGTTTATCGAAGAGTCCTGTTATGGATTCTGCTACCACGGACCATAACGGAATTTGGAATCCATAAGGGGATTCTTCAATGAACTCGAACGCTGAACTTAAAAAAACAATTTTGCGCAACCATCTTTCACTGCTCTACTTCCTTCTTCTCCTCCACACAGACCAGGAGCTCCACCCCTCATGTCACATGACCATTATACCAGGCTTTTTACCACCTCTTATCCAATCCAGTACTGAGCCACGCCCCCTGCAGTGATCACATGACGGTGACATCACCCCAGGTCCTTAGTGTTGTCCAAGGTTCGGGTTCATCGAAGAATCCCCTTATGGATTCCAAATTCCATTATGGTCAGTGGTAGTGGAATCCATAACAGGATTCTTCGATAACCTGAACCCAAACTTTGGACGCCGAACTTAAAATACAAGTTCGCGCAACCCTATTGATGACATCATGTTGCCCATGGTCATGTAACATAGTAACATAGTACATAAGGCCGAAAAAGACATCTGTCCATCCAGTTCGGCCTGTCATCCTGCTAGTTGATTCAGAGGAAGGCAAAAAAATTCCTTCCCGACTCCATTCAGGCAATCAGAAGTACTCCCTGGATCAATCTCTAGTAGCTATAGCCTGTAATAGCCTGTTATAACACTCCAGAAATACAGCACGTTGCTGGGGAGACATGTCAACAACAGTGTAAATAGACGCCTCTTGTTTAATTTTCACAGAGATGACCTTCTGAGGGGTAAATTTCAATTGCACTGCAAATAAAACAATGTTGCAAAAAACATATACTATATACACATAAAAAATACATGATTCATGATGTATTATGACAAATTTACTGGTTACTGCAAATCGCAACAAAGTGCGGCCAGGAGAGAGAGAGGCAAGATATTTAGAAAAATAAATCTTACAAGAAGCTATTAATGACATAATCCCGATTTAACCCCTTAGGGGCCAATGTCTGTAAGGGATGGATCCAGAAAGCTTCACGTCTGAGCAACATTTCTGCCCGGTTCCCACCCTGTCTAGGTGGGCTAACTTCTTCAACGATCTGAAAGCAAAGTTGTGAGGTATTGTGTCTCTGTTGATGAAAGTGTTGGGGAATTGAGAGTAATAGATTCTTATTATGTATAGTGGATTTATGCTTCCCAAAGCGGTCCTTCGTACGCATGGTGGTTTCACCCACGTAACAAAGACCGCAGGGGCATTTCAACAAGTAGACAACAAACGTGCTGTCACATGTGAAGTGTCCCTTAATGGGGATTTGTTCACATGTATGGGAGTGTGAGATGAAACTTGAGCAATGGACACAATTGAGAGACGGGAAGGTGCCCTTTTTGACAGTGGCAAGTGTCTTTTGTCTGATATTTGTTTTATTGCTGCCTATGTTGGCCCTGATTATCATGTCTCTTATGTTTCTTGCCCGTTTATAGCAGATCATCGGGGGGTTCTGGAGTTCTGTTACAGTGGGGTAAGAGGACTTGACTACATTCCAATGTTTGCGCATGATGGATCTAATGCGGTTAATCCATGGGTGATATTTTACCACAAACGGGAGTCTTTTGGGAGTGGGATATTTTTTTATTGTTTCAGTACTGTGAATCTTGGCCCTTTGTTGCAGTAGCACTGAACTGGGCTATCCCAGATATTTAGAAAAATAAATCTTACAAGAAGCTATTAATGACATAATCCCGATTTAACCCCTTAGGGGCCAATGTCTGTAAGGGATGGATCCAGAAAGCTTCGCGTCTGAGCAACATTTCTGCCCGGTTCCCACCCCGTCTAGGTGGGCTAACTTCTTCAACGATCTGAAAGCGAAGTTGTGAGGTATTGTGTCTCTGTTGATGAAAGTGTTGGGGAATTGAGAGTAGTAGATTCTCATTACGTATGGTGGATTTATGCTTTCCAAAGCGGTCCTTCGTACGCATGGTGGTTTCACCCACGTAACAAAGACCGCAGGGGCATTTCAACAAGTAGACAACAAACGTGCTGTCACATGTGAAGTGTCCCTTAATAGGGATTGGTTCACCTGTATGGGAGTGTGAGATGTATGCCCCTTTAATGACATTTGAGCAATGGACGCAATTGAGATACGGGAAGGTGCCCTTTTTGACAGTGGCAAGTGTCTTTTGTCCGATATTTGTTTTATTGCTGCCTATGTTGGCCCTGATTATCATGTCTCTAATGTTTCTTGCCCGTTTATAGCAGATCATCGGGGGGTTCTGGAGTTCTGTTACAGTGGGGTAAGAGAACTTGACTACATTCCAATGTTTGCACATGATGGATCTATTGCGGTTAATCCATGGGTGATATTTTACCACAAACGGGAGTCTTTTGGGAGTGGGATATTTTTTTATTGTTTCAGTACTGTGAATCTTGGCCCTTTGCTGCAGTAGCACTGAACTGGGCTATCATTGACAATCCTGTTAACTCTTCTGAATTGGGAGTAGGGTAAGGATTTCTTCACTGCTGGTGGATGGTTGCTGTCATAGCTGAGTAGGCTATTGGGGTCAGTCTCCTTGGTGTAGAGGTCTGTTATGCATCTGCCGTCAGTGCCTTTTATGACTCAGGTATCGAAAAAAGATATTTTTAGGGGATCCCAGTGCAGTGTGAAGTTTAGCTCGGGCCAGATGTTGTTAATATGATGGGTGAATTATTGTAGGGTTTCTAGGCCACCCCGTCATATGCAAAATATGTCACCGATAAATCTTTTCCAAAAATTTTGGATTTGGGTTTATATAATCTTTCTCTAATTGAGCCATGTAACAGTTTTCATATGGCGGTGCGGAGTTCGAACCCATCATGGTAAGCGGTGCTGTTTGTAGTATGTGTCTTGAAATAAAAAGGAGTTTCTTTCAAGCACAATAGTTAGAAGTGAGATAAAAAAGTTTTTTTGGTCTGTTTTGTAGTTGCTATTGTCTAATAGAGATTTAACAGCCGCTATCGCCTTTGCATGAGTTATGGATGTGTACAGACTGCATACATCATATGTAGTGTTGAGCGAACAGTTCGAGAATAGTTTTCAAAAAAGTTCGGGTTCGGGTTCATTGTTCGGCGATTTCTTCCCGCTTTCTGAAGGACTGCACAGCAGCCAATCACCTGGCGTTTTACTTCTTGCCCTAAGAGCCCATCACAGCCATGCCTACTAATGGCTTGGCTGTGATTGGCCAAGTGCAGCATGTGACCCAGCTTCTATTTAAACTGGAGTCGCGTAGCGCCGCACGTCACACTGCTCTGATTAGTGTAGGGAGAGGACGCAGCTGCTGTGAGGGCGAGATTAGGCAGGGAAAAGTCTGCAAAACCACCTAATGAAGTGATCGATCTACAGCTGTGAATGATTGAACTTCTGCTAGTTACTTGCTCACTAGATTTTAGGCTGCACAGAGCATTTTTCTGTCACTTATTTTCTGGAGTGATCGGCAGCCATTTTATGACTTGTGGTGCACCAGAACAAGCTGCCACCAAGTCCATCAATCCATCAACACTAGTTTTTTTTTTTTTGCTATATCCTACATCAGGGGCTTGGCTGTGCTAATTGTCACCTCTAGAAACTCAGGATAGCAATTTCTATATTTTATTAAGGGGTTAAATACAATTGCCAAAATACCAATCCCCTGAATCTGGTGTTCCAGCTTTGGCTAGCCAAGTATAATACTGTCTGCTGTTTGGCAAAGGATAGATAATTTCTGTGGTGAAATTCAATTGTCAAAATAGCAATCCCCTAAATCTGGTGTCCCAGCACTGGCTAGCAAACTATAATAGTGTCCGCAAAAACATATATTTTGTTCTGGGGTGAAATTCAATTGCCAAAATAGCAATCCCCTAAATCTGGTGTCCCAGCTGTGGCTGGCAAACTATAATAGTGTCCGCCAAAACATATATTTTGTTCTGGGGTGAAATTCAATTGCCAAAATAGCAATACCATAAATCAGTGGTTTCAGCTGTCGCTGGCCAAGTTTTATAGTGTCCTGCAAATTATATATTTTGTTCTGGGGTGAAATTCAATTGCCAAAATAGCAATACCATGAATCTGGTGTCACAGCTGTGGCTGGCCTAGTTCCAATCTGTCCGTAACAGGGTATATTTTGCTCTTTGGTGAAATTCAACTGCCAAAATAGCAATCCTCTAAATCTGGTGTCCCAGCACTGGCTGGCAAACTATAATAGTGTCCTCCAAAACATATATTTTGTTCTGGGGTGAAATTCAATTACAAAAATAGCAATACCATAGATTTGGTGTCAATGCTGTGGCTGGCAAACTATAATAGTGTCCGCCAAAACATATATTTTGTTCTGGGGTGAAATTAAACTGCCAAAATAGCAATCCCCTAAATCTGGTGTCCCAGCACTGGCTGGCAAACTATAATAGTGTCCGCCAAAACATATATTTTGTTCTGGGGTGAAATTCAATTGCAAAAATAGCAATACCATAAATCTGGTGTCACAGCTGTGGCTGGCAAACTATAATAGTGTCCGCCAAAACATATATTTTGTTCTGGGGTGAAAATCAATTGCCAAAATAGCAATCCCCTAAATCTGGTGTCCCAGCACTGGCTGGCAAACTATAATAGTGTCCACCAAAACATATATTTTGTTCTGGGGTAAAATTCAATTGCCAAAATAGCAATACCATAAATCAGTGGTTTCAGCTGTGGCTGGCCAAGTTTCACAGTGTCCTGCAAATTATATATTTTGTTCTGGGGTGAAATTCAATTGCCAAAATAGCAATAACCTGAATCTGGTGAACCAGCTGTTTCAGGCCTAGTTTAAATCTATCCGTAACAGGGTATATTTTATTCTGGGGTGAAATTCAACTGCCAAAATAGCAATCCCCTAAATCTGGTGTTCCAGCACTGGCTGGCAAACTATAATAGTGTCCACCAAAACATATATTTTGTTCTGGGGTGAAATTCAATTGCCAAAATAGCAATACCCTTAATCTGGTGTTTGAGCTGTTGCAGGCCAATTGTAAATCTGTCCATAAAAGGATACCTTTTATCCAGGGCCTAAATACTAGCCCTAAAAGAGATATTCCCCTAAATCAGTGATTTCTGCTGTGCCTGGATTAGTGTAATACGCTACATAATTAAATAGGCTGATAGTGTTAGGTGCCTGTAAAAAAAAAGGCCTGAATTTGAAATCAATACATTAGGCCTAATATTTTTTTTCTTATTGTGGTGCTTGGTGAACGGTAACAATGAGGAAAACATCTAGTACGGGACGCGGACGCGGTCGTGGATGTGTTAGTGTACTCTCTTGTGCTGGGAGAGGACATGCCCATTCTGCCACAGCCACATGTCCTAGTGAACCAACTACCTCAGGTTCCAGTACCCGCCAGAATTTACAGCGATATTTGGTGGGGCCCAATGCCGTTCTAAGGATGGTAAGGCCTGAGCAGGTACAGGCGGTAGTCAATTGGGTGGCCGACAGTGGATCCAGCATGTTCACAACATTATCTCCCACCCAGTCTTCTGCAGAAAGCGCACAGGTGGCACCTGAAAACCAAGCCCATCAGTCTGTCACATCACCCCCATGCATATCAGGGAAACTGTCTGAGCCTCAAGTTATGCAGCAGTCTCTTAAGCTGTTTGAAGACTCTGCTGGCAGGGTTTCCCAAGGGAATCCACCTAGCCCTTCCCCAGTGGTGGAAGACATAGAATGCACTGATGCACAACCACTGATGTTTCCTGATGATGAGGACATGGGAATACCACCTCATCGGAGTCCGCACGTCTCTGATGATGACGAAACACAGATGCCAACTGCTGCGTCTTTCTGCAGTGTGCAGACCGAACAGGAGGTCAGGGAGGAAGACTGTGTGGAAGATGATGCAGGGGATGATGAGGTCCTAGACCCCACATGGAATGAAGGTCGTGCCACTGACTTTCATAGTTCAGAGGAAGAGGCAGTGGTGAGATGGAGCCAACAGCGTAGCAAAAGAGAGAGCAGGGTGCAAAAGCAGAACAGCCGCCTCCAAGAGAGTTCGCCTGCTACTGGCCACAGCCACCAGGGACCGAGCACCCCAAAGGCAGCTTCAAGGAGTTCCCTGGCATGGCACTTCTTTAAACAATGTGCTGACGACAAGACCCGAGTGGTTTGCACGCTGTGCCATCAGAGCCTGAAGCGAGGCATTAACGTTCTGAACCTTAGCACAACCTGCATGACAAGGCATCTACATGCAAAGCATGAACTGCAGTGGAGTAAACACCTTAAAAGCAAGGAACTCACTCTGGCTCCCCCTGCTCCCTCTTCTGCTGCTGCCTCAGCCTCTTCCTCCGCCTCGGGAGGAATGTTGGCACCTGCTGCTCACCAAACAGAGGATGTGCCACCGACAACACCACCTGCGTCACCAAGAATCTCCACCATGTCACACGGCGACGTTCAGCTCTCCATCTCACAAACCTTGGAGAGAAAGCCATGGAGTCGCGAGTGATAAAGATTGCATGTATTAAAAGTGGTAATGAGAGTCACAATAGGATCGGAAATTTGAGGGCCACTAGGTTAAGTTATGTCCGAAAAGGCCGCCAACGCCTTCGGGGAGGAGCGGAAAGTAATCCAGTCCCTCCAGATATTTTGGAAGGAGTGGTGGGTTCTACGTTCCCACGCGGAAAGTTCCTCCATATGGTAAATGAGAAAATTTTCTTAAGCCATTGATTGATTGAGGGTTGAACCGAGCAGTTCCAATATTGTGGAATAATAGATTAGGAAATGGAAAAGACGTTTTTTATTAGGAGGAATGTCATCTAGTCTGATGTGGAGGATCACTGAAGTTGGGGAAGGGGTTGTTGGAGTGGAGCATATTTGTTTTATCACAGCGAGAACCTCATCCCAGAACGGACGAATATTTGGGCAGTGCCACCACATATGTATATAGTCTGCGTCGGGGCTAGAACATGTCCAGCAATTATCCATACTCAGACAGCGCATCTGTTTGAGACGTTTTGGGGTGAGGTACCACCGCGATACTAATTTAAATGAGTTTTCTTGTAGTCGGGTGCACCTCGTTGCGCCATGGGAGAGAAGATATATCTGCTTAATCTCCTGTTCCGTCCATTTAGTATTTAAGTCCTTCTCCCAGTCACTAATGTATTTCCTCTCTTGTGGGAATTTCGATGTTTGAAGTAGTTTATATATTTGTAAGGAGATGCTTCGGTTGGGAGTGTTGTGCCACCAACTTCTCGAGGGGGTCAGTTCCATGCGGACCTTCGGTTGAGTTAGGTATGGTCGTAATATAGCGCGGATGTGTGATTTATGCAAAAAATGGAGTGGGCTCTTATCCAGCGGGTCCTCTATAATTTCAGGGTCTGTGAACGAGTGAACGAAGATATTTTGTAGTTCTAATTTCTTGAGACCAATGTCAGTATATCTAGTCTGATAAATCTCGGCCAAGTCAGCTAAGGTCATCAAGGGCGAGATGATTGGGCTCAGAGACGATCTGTATTTGTGCCAGACCGTTGTAGTAGCTTTGGTTAAAGCGTTGCGTATAAGGGGGCGCGGAAGCTTCGGGTCGTCTAGGCACCAAAGAAGTGAACATAGAGGACCCGGGCTTAATTCTTTTTCAGAAGAGACCCAGAGTTTATCCGAATCTCGTCTTATCCAGTGGATAAGTCGTGAGAGTTGTACTGCGTCATAATAAAGTTCCCAATCAGGGAGCGCCATACCGCCCCTCGATTTGTGTTGTGTCAGTAGTGCAACATTTAATCTGGGCTTCTTGTCTCTCCATAGGAATTTATTTGTGACCTTCCGCACCGCCAAAAAGAAGGTGGAGGGTAGCGGAAGGTGGAGTGTTTGAAAGAGGTAGAGCAATTTTGGTAACAGTATGGTTTGATCAGGTTTTTTCGACCCATCCAGGACAGAAATGGGAGTGACCAAGACTCTGTAATAGACTGGAATATCTGTGGAATGGGGGAATAATTTAAGGTGTATAAATTTTTCCACTCAGGGAGATTTTCAATCCCAGGTAGGTAATATGTGATGATGGCCATTGGTATGGGAATTGGCTTTGAAGGGAGGATTTGGTAGTGGGAGAGATATTAACGCCAATGGCTTCAGACTTAGAAGGATTCACTTTAAAGTTAGAAATGGAGCCATATGTATTTAGAATAGATTGCAACGCTGGGAAGGCAGAGAGGGTTTGTGATAATTAGGAGAATGTCATCGGCGTAAGCCGCCGTGTGATGTGTGGTCAGTCCGTCGTTGTAGCCTTCGATGTCAGGGTGTGTTCGGATGGATAGGAGCAATGGTTCTAGGGCTAGCATGAATAGAGAGGGGGACAGGGGGCAAACCTGTCTGGTTCCATTATGTATTTCGAAAGGGTCTGTCAAAGATTTATTAATTCGAAGACGTGCAGAGGGACTGGAGTACATTGCAAAGATAGCAGAGATGAAAATCTGCGGGATGCCAAATCGGGCCAACACTAATTTCATATAGGTCCAGTCCACCCTGTCGAACGCCTTTTCAGCGTCAGTTCCCAGTAACCAGGGCCGGCGCTTCCATAGAGGCAAGGGGGGCAATTGCCCCCGGGCCCCCGAGTCCTTAGGGGCCCCCAAGCAGTGGCGGATCCAGGGGGGGGGGCAACGGGGCAATTGAGACAGGAGATGAACGCTTCCACTGTGGAAGCGTTCATCTCCATAGCGATCTGTGTCGCCGTCCTCTGGACAGCGATACAGATCGCTGTGCAGTGCGGCAGGGGAGGGAGAGGCGTCTCCCTCCCCTGCTCCTCTGATAGGCTGCCGGCCTCGTGCCGACAGCCTATCAGAGCAGATTCAGGCGGCGCGATGACGTCATCGCGCCACCTGAACAGAGGATAGAACGGGACACAGGCCGGAAGAGGCCTGCATCCAGGGCTGCAAGGAGGTAAGTAGGGAGGGGGAAAGGGAAAGGAGCCTGCACATGATTTTGGTGGGGGTTGGGAGAAGGAGCCTGCACATGATTTTGGTGGGGGTTGGGAGAAGGAGCCTGCACATGATTTTGGGGGAGGGAGGGAGTGGAAGGAGCCTGCACATGATTTTGGTGGGGGTTGGGAGAAGGAGCCTGCACATGATTTTGGGGGGAAGGAGCCTGCACATGATTTTGGGGGAGGAGAGGGAGTGGAAGGAGCCTGCACATGATTTTGGGGGGTTGGGAGAAGGAGCCTGCACATGATTTTGGGTGGGGGAAGGAGCCTGCACATGATTTTTTTGGGGGAGGGGAAGGAGCCTGCACATGATTTGGGGGGCTGGGAAAGGAGCCTGCAAATAATTTTGGGGAAGGGGGATGGGTGGGAAAAGGAGCCTGCACATGATTGGGGGTGGGGGTGGGGGGACATGATGGGGGAGAGAGGAGACTCGGGGGCACTATGGGGACATTACTGATGTATTTTATATGGGGGTAGTAGGATAATTAGTCCAGAATATGGGAGGATGATGGAAAAGTAGTAACTGAGATTTATTTTGTTGTCAAACTGCAGAGACGAAACCTGACGGTCTGGTCTGAAGGTCTGAAAGGAGAAGATGAGGAAAGAGAACATCTACATCACAGGAGACGTCACTGGATGGAAGAGGTAAGTGGGGCTGTGTTTCTGTAGTGATGGGAGCTGGGGGGGGAGGAGATGTGCAGATGTGCTGGAGAAATGAGCCATGGGGTTGGGGGGAGAGATGTGCTGCTGCCACTGGCCCATACAGGGGAGAAATGTGCCATTCGGGGGAGGGGGGAGTATGCGGCAATGGAGGGGGCGGGGAGAAATTGTGACGCGAAGGGGGTGATTGATGGCGTGACACTGAGGGGGGGGGGGGCCCTTATTGTTTTTCGCCCCAGGGCCCCATTTCACCTAGAACCGGCCCTGCCAGTAACACTAGTGTGGATTTCTTGTGCGTGGCATTCTGCAAGATAGATAGGATCCTTATTGTATTGTCCTTCCCCTCTCTGCCAGTCACGAAGCCTACTTGCTCTGGTGAGACTAAGGAAGGTATATAGGGTTTGAGCCTATTTGCAAGCAAACTGGCATATAACTTAATGTCTGTATTTAGTAACGAAATAGGCCTGTAAGTTTTTCAATCTCAAGCTGCAACTGCTTGATCCGGGCGTCCCTCTGTTTTTTATAATAAGAACTCGCGGAGATGAACTCTCCTCTAATTGTGGCCTTATGAGCCTCCCATACTATTGGAATAGAAATATCTTCAGTTCTATTTTGGGAGAAATAGAGTTCCAGTCGAGTTGCGATTTTAGAACGTATATCCGGGACTGACAGAAGAGTCTCATTAAGACGCCATGAGGGTTTAGTTGGAGGGGTCGGATTTAACGCAAAGGACAAATCTATTGGGGAATGGTCAGAATGTATGCTGGATCCAATACTAGCGGAGAGTAGCTTAGGGAGGGAAGAATTATGTATGAAAAAGTAGTCAATTCTATGGTAAGAATTATGAGGTTGTGAATAGAGAGAGTAGTCCCTGTCAGTGGGGTGGAGAAAACGCCAGGAATCAATTAACGAGAACATGTGAAGGGAAGTCTTAATATGTCTCAGTGCTTTGTAAGAAAGGGGGGATTTGCCAGAAGATGTATCTTGCAAGGGGTCGAGGGAGAGATTCAAGTCTCCTCCCATTATTAGCTCTCCTTGTTTGAGGCTATCTATTAATGCTAATGTGGAGCGGATCCACTTTGCCTGGCGTATGTTTGGAGCGTAAAAATTTACTATGGTGACCAAAGTGCCTTCTAATCTACCGATCAATAGTAGAACCCTCCCATCTAAATCTTTATAGGAGTCAAGTAGTTCAAAGGAAATGTGTTTGGCTATGGCTATGGAGACGCCACAGGAATTTTTACGCTGGGTGAAAGCATGAAACCATTTGTCGAAGTAATGCCTATGAAACATAGGGACTTTTGACGACCTAAAGTGGGTTTCTTGTAAGAGGATCACATCTGCTCCTGATTTCTTACAATTGTGCAAAATTTGTGAGCGCTTGACAGCTGCATTAAGTCCTCTAGTGTTAAAGGATATCAATTTTATGGAACCCATAATGTGAGCAAGTGGTGTAGCGAGCATGTTGTTATGAAATCTAAGACAGACTTACCAGAGATGACTTCGTGACTCCATGGGGGGGGGGGGGGGGGGAGAGGATGAGGGGGGATAACAGGGTTGCAGGGAGGAGAAAAATGCAAACATAAGTTAAACAACAGGTTAGAATGCACCATGTAAAAGAGCATAGAGCATAGCACAAGGTTGAAATTCAACTTAATTAGGTGTAGAGTCATATTTAACACATAACAGCCAAGGCTGTCAGACTAAGCAGGAATACTAAAAAAAGTAGAAAGGAATTCGCTGTTCCTAAAATTACTAAAAAAAAAAAAATAAATAAACTACAGCGAACATCACCTGTAAGATCCATACCTAGGGAGGCATGCGGAGGCCCATGAGAGATCCCGTGGGCAACCCAAACAACCGCTGGGGTACCGATCACACAGGGTGCAATATAAGTCTGCTAACACTGAAAGGACTAAGAAAACCGACAATACTGCAAATTGTCACAGAACCTACGACTCAAACAATAAAGAGAAACTAAAGCTACATAGCTAGCAATACTTAACAAGGGGGTCAGCTTTCAGAAGGCAGGCTATAGGCCTAATGAGGCCTCCCAGGGTGCCCTCTGAACGACTACACCACTGCACTACAGATTGTATCAATAGTGATGGTTCTACTGATATAAAGATTAAAGAAAGAGAAATAGAAAGACAAAGCAGTTATAATAGTGCAGTAGCATATTAGAAACAGTGAGTAAAGGACAGTAATCCTCCTAGATCTCAGGTAGAGTCAGTGTTGATTCGTCTAGGTGTTAGTTACCCCTGGCGACGTCGGTTTCTTCCTCTCTTTTCTATGCCGACTGTTTCCCACGGAGTGGAGGGAGGAATCGTAGGTAGTGACGATAGATCTTGAATAGGAGACCAGTCTGGAATGTCCAGTTCAGTGATGTCGAGCTGTTGTAGTAGTTCAGGCAACTCTAAATGTTCTCGTACAATTAATCTTTTCCCGTCATGGTTAATCGAGAGGCCGAAAGGGAATAGCCATCTATATGGCGTGTTCCGGCGTCTGAGAATTTCTGTAAGAGGTTTTAGGAGGCTTCTTTTCGAAAGGGTGGTTCTCGCCAGATCTTGATAGATAGTAATAGTGGCGTTTTCAATTAAGGGTAGTGAGTGTAGTCTGGCAAGGCTCTAGAGGATAAGAATCGCCCAGTATAGCAATAAAGAATTGTTTCACTGTGTCGGGTAAAGATTCCGGCAATATTGATTCAGGTATTCCTTTCAGGCGTAGATTATTTCGTCTAGCTCTGTTTTCCTGATCCTCCATCCAGTTTACAATCTTATTCAGGTGATTTTGGCAGGAGGACATTGCTTGGGAGGACGCAGAGGTATAAGAGATGATTTGCGCTTGCGTGTTTTCAAGTTGTTCCACTCTATTACCAATGTGTCTAACTTCGTGTTTGAAACCTTGAAATTCTTTATGCAGCGGGTCTAGAGCTTTAGACAGAGCTTTCTCTAAGAAGCCCCTTGAGATGGGCAGATTTTTCTCCTTAGGTACGTCTTCTGTGTCACTGTCCATAGTTGCGAGTTGTGGAGTACCTCGGGGTGTGGCGGTTTCTGATTGGGTGTGAGGGGAGCGAATGGTTTCGCCTAGGGACGGTGGTCGACTTCTTTGTAGAAATGAGTCCAGAGACCTGTGGCTGGCCTTTAGAGAAGAATCCCTCTGTTTTGCTGGGCCTATTTTAACCATATCAGGGGAGAGGGTACGGGCGTAAGAGAATGTCAGAGGTTGACTGGTTGTAATGAACGCTGGAACAGAGAATTCAGTTGGGCCTATTTGGCTATGAAGCAAGTTGATTAGGCCATGCTAATTAGATCTATAGACAGAGAACAAATTTTCCCAGCTTGTGACACGTGATGATCGTGCCTCCTATGCAGGTAGAGCACTATCAAGGACCAGGACGTTTATCCCCTGGTTAATGAAAAAATTGGGCCACTGGCCCTTTAAATTGGGAGATGTAGTACGTAAAGAAGGGCAGTCTTTGACAAGACCTAAAAAAGATCTTAAAAAAATTCAGGCAGTGCCTGTGTGAGTGTATTTCTCAGTCCCAGAGTGCTAGAGTGAACTCTGCTGCGGTGCAGTATAAAACTCCCCCGTCTGTGCTGATGTTATAGCACCGGATCCGCTGCACTAGCGAGTGCCTGGTGTCATACGGGGACCGTTTGCCGGGAGTTAGGAGCAGTAGGGGAGTCGGGCTAGCCCAGCAGGGCCTCTTTGAAGATGGTGTGGAGAGGAAAGCGGCAATATGGCGGCCACAAGGCCGGGCGGGCCGGGCATCCACGAGGTATGTGGGAGCGCGGGCAGTCACTCACCGGTGTGGCCGATCAGCAGGTGGGGCGATAGGCTCGAACAGGGTCGAGCTGTAGATCAGGTCCGCTGGTCAGCAGTAGTAAGTTCGCCGCGGCCCGCAATCCTCTTTCAGCGTGTCGGCGGGCGGGCTGTAGGCCTGACTAGGCCGCAGGACTGGAGCTCAGGATACGGCCAGAAAGTTCTTTTTTGTGTGCTCTTGGAGCGAGATGAGGGCTACAGGAGTGTAGGTGGCTCCTCTGAAGGTCAGTTGGTCGCCTGAAATCTAACGATTCAGGGCGATTGTAGTTGTGGGATCAGGAGCTCAGAGAACTGCGTCCTCTCAGCACGGCTGTTAGACACGCCCCTGAAATGTTGTCATTCAGGCTGGTGGACACAGACAGCTTCAAACAGCTGATGTCCATGGCTGTCCCACAGTATGTTGTTCCCAGCCGCCACTACTTCTCCAAGACAGCCGTGCCTTCCCTGCACAACCAAGTATCCGATAAAATCAAGTGTGCACTGCGCAACGCCATCTGTGGCAAGGTCCACCTAACCACAGATACGTGGACCAGTAAGCACGGCCAGGGACTCTATATCTCCCTAACTGCACACTGGGTAAATGTAGTGGCGGCTGGGCAGCAGGCGGAGAGTTCCTTGGCGCATGTCCTTCCGCCGCCAAGGATCGCAGGGCATCATTCTTTGCCTCCTGTAGCCTCCTGCTCCTACTCGGCTTCCTCCTCCTCTGATTCCACCAGCTCATCCAGTCAGCCACACACCTTCACCACCAACTTCAGCACAGCCCGGGATAAACGTCAGCAGGCCATTCTGAAACTCATATGTTTGGGGGACAGGCCCCACACCGCGCAGGAGTTGTGGCGGGGTATTGAACAACAGACCGACGAGTGGTTTCTGCCAGTGGGCCTCAAGCCCAGCCTGGTGGTGTGTGATAATGGGCGAAATCTCGTCGCAGCTCTGGGACTAGCCGGTTTGACGCACATCCCTTGCCTGGCGCATGTGCTGAATTTGGTGGTGCAGAAGTTCATTCACAACTACCCCGACATGTCAGAGCTGCTGCATAAATTGCGGGCCGTATGTGGTATGTGCGCGCTTCCGGTGTTCACATCCTGCCGCTTCTCGCCTGTCTGCGCTACAGCGGAACTTCGGCCTTCCCGCTCACCGCCTCATATGCGACCTGCCCACCAGGTGGAACTCCACCTTGCACATGCTGGAGAGACTGTGCAAGCAGCAGCAGGCCATAGTGGAGTTTCAGCTGCAGCACACACGCGTCAGTCGCACTGCGGACAGCACCACTTCACCACCAATGATTGGGCTTCCATGCGAGACCTGTGTGCCCTGTTGCACTGTTTCTAGTATTCCACCAACATGGCCAGTGGCGATGACACCGTTATCAGCGTTTCAATACCACTTCTATGTCTCCTTGAGAAAACGCTTAGGGCTATGATGGAAGAGGAGGAGGAGGATGAGGGGTCATTTTTAGCAATTTCAGGCCAGTCTGTTAGAAGTGGCTCAGAGGGAGGTTTTTTGCAACAGCAGAGGCCAGGTACAAATGTGGCCAGCCAGGGCCCACTACTGGAGGACGAGGAGGATGAGCGGGGTGGCACCCGACACAGCTTAGGCCCATCACTGGTGCGTGGCTGGGGGGATACGGAGGACAATGACGATACGCCTCCCACACAGGACAGCTTGTCCTTACCTCTGGGGAGCCTGGCACACATGAGCGACTACATGCTGCAGTGCCTGCGCAACGACAGCAGAGTTGCCCACATTTTAACGAGTGCGGACTACTGGGTTGCCACCCTGCTGGATCCCTGGTACAAATCCAATGCCTGGCCCACCTTACTTCCTGCACTGGAGAGTGATAGGAAGATGCGCTGGTAGACGTGCTCCTGAGAGCATTCCCAAATGTCACAGGGGAACAGGTGGAAGCCCAAGGCGAAGGCAGAGGAGGAGCAAGAGGTCGCCAACGCAGCAGTGTCACGGCCAGCATCTCTGAGGGCAGGGTTAGCAGTGCAGAAATGTGGAAAAGTTTTGTCTCCACGCCACAGCTAACTGCACCACCACCTGATACGGAACGTGTTAGCAGGAGGCAGCATTTCACTAACATTGTTGAACAGTACGTCTGCACACCCCTCCACGTACTGACTGATGGTTCGGCCCCATTCAACTTCTGGGTCTCCAAATTGTCCACGTGGCCAGAGTTAGCATTTTATGCCTTGGAGGTGCTGGCCTGCCCGGCGGCCAGCGTTTTGTCTGAACGTGTATTCAGCACGGCAGGGGGGCGTCATTACTGACAAACGCAGCCGCCTGTCCACAGCCAATGTGGACAAGCTGACGTTCATAAAAATGAACCAGGCATGGATCCCACAGGACCTGTGCCTCCTTTGTGCAGAATAGACATTTAAAACTGCCTCCCCCTCAACCATGTATTCTTGTACTCCGGGGCACTTCTTTATTGAATCCTCTTTTTTTTAACTTTACCATGATCTTGCGGTGCAACCCAAAGTTGAATGAACCTCTCCTCTGTCTGGGTGGTGGGGCCGAAATAACTGAGAGTGGCCTTTTCCGGTGGTGGTTGATATGACGCATGATTCCTTGCTGTGGGACCTCTCTCCTCTGTCTGGGTGCTGGGCCGAAATAACTGAGAGTGGCCTTCTCCGGTGGTGGTTGATATGACGCATGATTCCTTGCTGTGGGACCTCTCTCCTCTGTCTGGGTGCTGGGGCCGAAATAACTGAGTGGCCTTCTCCAGTGGTGGGTGATATGACACATGATTCCTTGATGTGGGACCTGTATCCTCGGTCTGGGTGCTGGGCTGAAATAACTGAAAGTGGACTTCTCCAGTGGTGGGTGATATGACGAATGATTCCTTGCTGTGGGACCTCTCTCCTCTGTCTGGGTGCTGGGGCCGAATTAACTGAGTGGCCTTCTCCAGTGGTGGGTGATATGACGCATGATTCCTTCCTGTGGGACATCTCTCCTCTGTCTGGGTGCTGGGGCCGAAATAACTGAGTGGCCTTCTCCAGTGGTGGGTGATATGACGCATGATTCCTTGATGTGGGACCTGTATCCTCGGTCTTGGTGCTGGGCCGAAATAACTGAAAGTGGCCTTCTCCAGTGGTGGGTGATATGACGCATGATTCCTTGCTGTGGAACCTCTCTCCTCTGTCTGGGTGGAAGGCCGAAATAACTGAGAGTGGCCTTCTCCGGTGGTGGTTGATATGACACATGATTCCTTGCTGTGGGACCTCTCTCCTCTGTCTGGGTGCTGGGGCCGAAATAACTGAGTGGCCTTCTCCAGTAGTGGGTGATATGACGCATGACTCCTTGATGTGGGACCTGTATCCTCGGTCTGGGTGCTGGGTTAAATAACTGAAAGTGGCCTTCTCCAGTGGTGGGTGATATGACGCATGATTCCTTGATGTGGGACCTGTATACTCGGTCTGGGTGCTGGGCTGAAATAACTGAAAGTGGCCTTCTCCAGTGGTGGGTGATTTGAAGCATGATTCCTTTCTGTTGGGACCTCTCTCCTCTGTCTGGGTGCTGGGGCCGAAATAACTGAGTGGCCTTCTCCAGTGGTGGGTGATATGACGCATGATTCCTTCCTATGGGACATCTCTCCTCTGTCTGGGTGCTGGGGCCGAAATAACTGAGTGGCCTTCTCCAGTGGTGGGTGATATGACGCATTATTCCTTGATGTGGGACCTGTATCCTCGGTCTGGGTGCTGGGCCGAAAACACTGAAAGTGGCCTTCTTCAGTGGTGGGTGATATGACGCATGATTCTTTGCTATGGGACCTCTCTCCTCTGTCTGGGTGCTGGGCCGAAATAACTGAGAGTGGCCTTCTCCGGTGGTGGTTGATATGATGCATGATTCCTTGCTGTGGGACCTCTCTCCTCTGTCTGGGTGCTGGGGCCGAAATAACTGAGTGCCTTCTCCAGTGGTGGGTGATATGACGCATGATTCCTTGATGTGGGACCTGTATCCTCGGTCTCGGTGCTGGGCCGAAATAACTGAAAGTGGCCTTCTCCAGTGGTGGGTGATATGACGCATGATTCCTTGCTGTGGGACCTCTCTCCTCGGTCTGGGTGCTAGGCCGAAATAACTGAGAGTGGCCTTCTCCGGTGGTGGTTGATATGACACATGATTCCTTGCTGTGGGACCTCTCTCCTCTGTCTGGGTGCTGGGGCCGAAATAACTGAGTGGCCTTCTCCAGTAGTGGGTGATATGACGCATGATTCCTTGATGTGGGACCTGTATCCTCGGTCTGGGTGCTGGGTTAAATAACTGAAAGTGTCCTTCTCCAGTGGTGGGTGATATGGCGCATGATTCCTTGATGTGGGACCTGTATCCTCGTTCTGGGTGCTGGGATAAATAACTGAAAGTGGCCTTCTCCAGTGGTGGGTGATATGACGCATGATTCCTTGATGTGGGACCTGTATACTCGGTCTGGGTGCTGGGCTGAAATAACTGAAAGTGGCCTTCTCCAGTGGTGGGTGATATGAAGCATGATTCCTTTCTGTTGGGACCTCTCTCCTCTGTCTGGGTGTTGGGGCCGAAATAACTGAGTGGCCTTCTCCAGTGGTGGGTGATATGACGCATGATTCCTTCCTGTGGGACCTCTCTCCTCTGTCTGGGTGCTGGGGCCGAAATAACTGAGTGCCTTCTCCAGTGGTGGGTGATATGACGCATGATTCCTTGATGTGGGACCTGTATCCTCGGTCTCGGTGCTGGGCCGAAATAACTGAAAGTGGCCTTCTCCAGTTGTGGGTGATATGACGCATGATTCCTTGCTGTGGGACCTCTCTCCTCTGTCTGGGTGCTAGGCCAAAATAACTGAGAGTGGCCTTCTCCGGTGGTGGTTGATATGACACATGATTCCTTGCTGTGGGACCTCTCTCCTCTGTCTGGGTGCTGGGGCCGAAATAACTGAGTGGCCTTCTCCAGTACTGGGTGATATGACGCATGATTCCTTGATGTGGGACCTGTATCCTCGGTCTGGGTGCTGGGTTAAATAACTGAAAGTGGCCTTCTCCAGTGGTGGGTGATATGACGCATGATTCCTTGATGTGGGACCTGTATACTCGGTCTGGGTGCTGGGCTGAAATAACTGAAAGTGGCCTTCTCCAGTGGTGGGTGATATGAAGCATGATTTCTTTCTGTTGGGACCTCTCTCCTCTGTCTGGGTGCTCGGGCCGAAATAACTGAGTGACCTTCTCCAGTGGTGGGTGATATGACGCATGATTCCTTCCTGTGGGACATCTCTCCTCTGCCTGGGTGCTGGGGCCGAAATAACTGAGTGGCCTTCTCCAGTGGTGGGTGATATGACGCATGATTCCTTGATGTGGGACCTGTATCCTCGGTCTCGGTGCTGGGCCGAAATAACTGAAAGTGGCCTTCTCCAGTGGTGGGTGATATGACGCATGATTCCTTGCTGTGGGACCTCTCTCCTCTGTCTGGGTGCTGGGCCGAAATAACTGAGTGGCCTTCTCAGTGGTGGTTGATATGGCGCATGATTCCTTGCTGTGGGACCTCTCATCCTCGTGTCTTGGGTGCTGGGGCCGAAATAACTGAAAGTGGCCTTCTCCAGTGGTGGGTGATATGACGCATGATTCCTTGCTGTGGGACCTCTCTCCTCTGTCTGGGTGCTAGGCCGAAATAACTGAGAGTGGCCTTCTCCGGTGGTGGTTGATATGACACATGATTCCTTGCTGTGGGACCTCTCTCCTCTGTCTGGGTGCTGGGGCCGAAATAACTGAGTGGCCTTCTCCAGTAGTGGGTGATATGACGCATGATTCCTTGATGTGGGACCTGTATCCTCGGTCTGGGTGCTGGGTTAAATAACTGAAAGTGGCCTTCTCCAGTGGTGGGTGATATGACGCATGATTCCTTGATGTGGGACCTGTATACTCGGTCTGGGTGCTGGGCTGAAATAACTGAAAGTGGCCTTCTCCAGTGGTGGGTGATATGAAGCATGATTCCTTTCTGTTGGGACCTCTCTCCTCTGTCTGGGTGCTGGGGCCGAAATAACTGAGTGACCTTCTCCAGTGGTGGGTGATATGACGCATGATTCCTTCCTGTGGGACATCTCTCCTCTGTCTGTGTGCTGGGGCCGAAATAACTGAGTGGCCTTCTCCAGTGGTGGGTGATATGACGCATGATTCCTTGATGTGGGACCTGTATCCTCGGTCTGGGTGCTGGGCCGAAAACACTGAAAGTGGCCTTCTTCAGTGGTGGGTGATATGACGCATGATTCTTTGCTATGGGACCTCTCTCCTCTGTCTGGGTGCTGGGCCGAAATAACTGAGAGTGGCCTTCTCCGGTGGTGGTTGATATGATGCATGATTCCTTGCTGTGGGACCTCTCTCCTCTGTCTGGGTGCTGGGGCCGAAATAACTGAGTGCCTTCTCCAGTGGTGGGTGATATGACGCATGATTCCTTGATTTGGGACCTGTATCCTCGGTCTGGGTTCTGCGTTAAATAACTGAAAGTGGCCTTCTCCAGTGGTGGGTGATATGACGCATGATTCCTTCCTGTGGGACATCTCTCCTCTGTCTGGGTGCTGGGGCCGAAATAACTGAGTGGCCTTCTCCAGTGGTGGGTGATATGACGCATGATTCCTTGATGTGGGACCTCTCTCCTCGGTCTGGGTGCTAGGCCGAAATAACTGAGAGTGGCCTTCTCCGGTGGTGGTTGATATGACACATGATTCCTTGCTGTGGGACCTCTCTCCTCTGTCTGGGTGCTGGGGCCGAAATAACTGAGTGGCCTTCTCCAGTAGTGGGTGATATGACGCATGATTCCTTGATGTGGGACCTGTATCCTCGGTCTGGGTGCTGGGTTAAATAACTGAAAGTGTCCTTCTCCAGTGGTGGGTGATATGACGCATGATTCCTTGATGTGGGACCTGTATCCTCGTTCTGGGTGCTGGGATAAATAACTGAAAGTGGCCTTCTCCAGTGGTGGGTGATATGACGCATGATTCCTTGATGTGGGACCTGTATACTCGGTCTGGGTGCTGGGCTGAAATAACTGAAAGTGGCCTTCTCCAGTGGTGGGTGATATGAAGCATGATTCCTTTCTGTTGGGACCTCTCTCCTCTGTCTGGGTGTTGGGGCCGAAATAACTGAGTGGCCTTCTCCAGTGGTGGGTGATATGACGCATGATTCCTTCCTGTGGGACCTCTCTCCTCTGTCTGGGTGCTGGGGCCGAAATAACTGAGTGCCTTCTCCAGTGGTGGGTGATATGACGCATGATTCCTTGATGTGGGACCTGTATCCTCGGTCTCGGTGCTGGGCCGAAATAACTGAAAGTGGCCTTCTCCAGTTGTGGGTGATATGACGCATGATTCCTTGCTGTGGGACCTCTCTCCTCTGTCTGGGTGCTGGGGCCAAAATAACTGAGTGGCCTTCTCCAGTGGTGGGTGATATGACGCATGATTCCTTCCTGTGGGACATCTCTCCTCTGTCTGGGTGCTGGGGCCGAAATAACTGAGTGGCCTTCTCCAGTGGTGGGTGATATGACGCATGATTCCTTGCAGTGGGACTTCTCTCCAATTGATATTGGTTAAATTTTATTTATTTTATTTTATTTTAATTCATTTCCCTATCCACATTTGTTTGCAGGGGATTTACCTACATTTTGCTGCCTTTGGCAGCCCTCTAGCCCGTTCCTGGACTATTTTACTGCCCTTTTAGTGCCTAAAAGTTCGGGTCCCCATTGACTTCAATGGAGTTCGGGTTCGGGATAAAGTTCGGGTCGAGTTCGGATCCCGAACCCGAACATTTTCGGGAAGTTCGGCCTAACTTCCCGAACCCGAACTTCCAGGTGTTCGCTCATCTCTATTAGTGAACTTAATTGTTGACTATTGGCAGTTAAATTGACACCAGAGATAAACCATCTGTTACTTTGGTGGGTGAACGCAAATAATGAGGAGAACATCAAATAAGGGACGTGAGTATGGTCGTGGTGGTGTTGGTGGAGCTCCTGTTGCTGGAAGAAGATGTGGCCATTCCCCTGCTGAAATATCAGAGTTTGCACCTGCAGCCCATGCCCATCAGTCTTTCACCTCACCCCCTTGCAAATCAGCCAAGCAATTTGAGCCCCAAGTCATGTAGCAGTCTCTTATGCTTTTTGATGATCCTGCTGGCAGGTTTTCCCAGAGCCATAACCATAGCCCTGCCCCAGAAGTGGAAGAGATTTAGTGCACTGATGCCCAACCACTTAGGTTTGAAGATGAGGACATGGGAAGACCGCTGCAGCAGTGCAGCACGTCTCTGATGATGACGAAACACAGGTGCAAACTGCTGTGGATTTCTGCAGTGTTCAGACCGACAAAGATGGCAGGGGTGAAGACTGAGTGGAAAATGATGTTAAGAATGATGAGGTCCTAAAAAATACCACTTAAATCCATGTTATTCATGGGTGGTGAAAAAATCATATTTTTTAAGGCCAGGAATTACCTTTGCGGTCTGCGTTGCATATATTTCGGGGACAATAATATAGTTAATCCATCTGGGAGTTCAGGGGTTGACATATTCTAATTTTTTGCTGTCATGTAACCCTGCCCTGTATAGGTGACAGTGACTGAATATGCGGAAAATCTTCTTTCAAATTGTTGGGTGAAATATTACCATTTTTGCCCGGTACAAACCCTTGCTCTGCATTGGTGACAGGGACCGAAAATTTGAAAAATCTTCTTTTAAATTGTCTGTTTCATTGGTGGGTGACATGAACCCCGTTTTGCCGTAAATTAAGCCCTCCTCTGCCTTGGGGCCAGGGGCCTACATTTTTAATAATGGTCTGTTCCATTGGTCGGTGACATGAACCCCATTTTGCTTTGAATAAACCGCTGCTCTGCATAGGTGACAGGGACCTAAATTTCTAAAAATAGCCTGTTCCATTGGTGGGTGACATGAACCCCGTTTTGCCATGAATTAACCCTTCCTTTGCCTGGGTGCCAGGGACCTACATTTCTAAAAATCACCTGTTCCATTGGAGGGTGGCATGAACCCCGTTTTGCCGTGAATAAACACCTCCTCTGCCTGGGTGCCAGTGGCCTACATTTTTCGAAATCGTCTGTTCCATTGGTGGGTGACATTAACCCCGTTTTGCCCTGAATTAACACCTCCTCTGCCTGGGTGCCAGGGGCCTACATTTTTAAAAATCGCCTGTTCCATTGGTGGGTGACATGAACTCCGTTTTGTCGTGAATAAACTCCTCCTCTGACTGGGTGCCAGGGGCCTACATTTTTAAAAATCGTCTGTTCCATTGGTGGGTGATATGAACCCCATTTTGCCGGTAAAAAACCCCTGCTGTGCATTGCTGACAGAAAACCAAATTTGGTAGAAACGTCTGTTAATGATCGAAAGATGCGTGACTAAAAACGCAGGTAGATGCGCTGGTAGGCGCACTGTTGATGGAATTCCCACCTGATGCCTCCTCAACCACCTACTCCACATCCATTTCCTCCTCAACATTTTTATTTTTTATTTTTATTAATTTTATTTTATCTTAAGTCATTTCCTTATCCACATTTGTTTGCAGGGCATTTACGCCTTTTGCAGCCCTCTAGCCCTTTCCATGACTTTTTTTACAGCCGTTTTAGTGCCCAAAAGTTCAGGTCCCCATTGACTTCAATAGGGTTTGGGGTCAAGTTCGGGTTTAGTTCGGATCCTGAACCCGAACTTTTTTGTGAAGTTCGGCCGAACCTGTCTAACCCGAACTTCCAGGTGTCCGCTCAACTCTATCAGCCATCAATAACAAAATTTATGGCCAGTAAACAACTCTACATGCCTAGCCCAACTCCAACCTGGCCAAGTTGCTGGCAGTGCAGTCTCTGCCATACCACTTATTAGAGTCTGATTTTAGGGAGCTGATGGAGTGCGCTTGGCCTTACTGGAAAATACCTATCCGGCATTATTTCTCCAAAAAAGCGATCCCTGTCTTGTACTCTCACGTAGTGGACACCGTGGGCCGCTCCTTGCAATTGTTGATGTGCAGAAAAGTGCATGCCATCATGGACATCTAAAGCATCTGTCACAGGCAGGGAAAGTACACGTCTTAAGGCCCACTGGGTTCATTTTTTTGCAGCAAGGCAGCATCTCAGCAACAAAGTCAGGAAGGACTATTGACACCTCCATTGACACTTCAGTCTGGTTCTCACACCAGCTGCTTATCCGCTTTTATCCACTTCCTTCTCCATGAACATCCTACCTGTTCCCAACAGCAGCAGGACAGTGCGTCATTCCGACTCCCCTTCACTCCTATCAGATGTGCAAAGTGAAGTGTTAGGCCCCTTTCACACAGGAGAGAATTCCGCGCGGGTGCAATGCGTGAGGTGAACGCATTGCACCCGAACTGAATCCAGACCCATTCACTTAAATGGGGCTGTGTACATGAGTGGGGATTTTCACGCATCACTTGTGCGTGAATATTGCAGCAAGCTCTATATTGTGCGTTTTTCACGCAATGCAGGCCCCATAGAAGTAAAAGGGGCTGCGTGAAAATCGCAAGCATCCGCAAGCAAGTTGGTGCTTAGGTTGCTTAGGAGACGATCAAGATGGGGACCTGATCTTTATAATTTTCTCTTATAACATGGTTATAAGGGAAAAAAATTGCGTTCTTAATACAGAATGCTAAGTAAAATAGTGATGGAGCGGTAAAAAAAATAAAAAATAAATAAACTCACCTCATCCACTTGATCGCGCAGCCCAGCTCATCTTCTTTCTTTTTCTTTGGAAAAGGACCTTTCGAGATGTCATTAACCACTTCAGCCCCCCTACCTTAAACACCCTTAAAGACCAGGCCACTTTTTACAATTCCGCACTACACTACTTTCACCGTTTATTGCTCCGTCATACAACTTACCACCCAAATGAATTTTACCTCCTTTTCTTCTCACTAATAGAGCTTTCATTTGGTGCTATTTCTTTCTTGCTGACATTTTTACTTTTTTTGATATTTTACTTTTTTTGATGAAATTTTTGCAAAAAAATTATATTTTTCACTTTATGTTGGAAAATTTGTCAAATAAAACTACATTTCTCTAAAAAATTTTCTCTAAATTTATTGTTCTACATGTCTTTGATAAAAAAATGCAATAAGTGTATATTTATTGGTTTGGGTAAAAGTTATAGCGTTTACAAACTATGGTGCAAAAAGTGAATTTCCGCACTTTGACTTTCTGAGCACCTGTCCTGTTTCCTGACGTACTACAATGCCCAGACAGTAGAAACACCCCATAAATGACCCCATTTCCGAAAGTAGACACCCTAAGGTATTCACTGAGGGGCATAGTGAGTTCATGGAAGTTTTTATTTTTGTCACAAGTTAGCGGAAATGGATTTTTTTTTTTTTTTTACAAAGTCTCATATTCTACTAACTTGTGCCAAAAAATACAATTTTACATGAACTCACCATACCCCTCACAGAATACCTTGGGGTGTCTTCTTTCCGAAATGGGGTCACTTGTGGGGTATTTATACTGCCCTGGCATTTTAGGGGCCCCTAAAGCGTGAGAATCCAAATGCGTAAAAATGCCCTGTAAAATCCTAAAGGTACTCATTGGATTTAGGGCCCATTTGCGCATCTTGGATGCAAAAAGTGGCACACATGGGGTATCGCCGTACTCAGGAGAAGTAGGGCAATGTGTTTTGGGGTGTATTTTTACATATACCCCTACTGGGTGTGAAAAATATCTCTGTAAATGACAACTTTGTATAAATTTTTTTAAAAGTTGTCATTTACAGAGATATTTCTCACACCCTGCATGAGTATATGTAAAATACACCCCAAAACACATTGCCCTACTTCTCCTGAGTACGGCGATACCCCATGTGTGCCACTTTTGCATCCAAGATGCGCAAATGGGCCCTAAATCCAATGAGTACCTTTAGGATTTTACAGGACATTTTTACGCATTTGGATTCCAAACTGCTTTTGACGTTTAGGGGCCCCTAAAATGCCAGGGCAGTAAAAATACCACACAAGTGACCCCATTTCGGAAAGTAGACACCCCAAGGTATTCGCTGATGGGCATAGTGAGTTCATGGAAGTTTTTATTTTTGGCACAAGTTTGCGGAAATTGTTTTATTTTTTTTTTTTTACAAAGTCTCATATTCCACTAACTTGTGCCAAAAATAAAATTTTACATGAACTCACCATACCCCTCACGGAATACCTTGGGGTGTCTTCTTTCCGAAATGGGGTCACTTGTGGGGTATTTATACTGCCCTGGCATTTGAGGGCCCCTAAGCGTCAGAAGCAGTTTGGAATCCAAATGCGTAAAAATGTCCTGTGAAATCCTAAAGGTACTCATTGGATTTAGGGCCCTTTGCGCATCTTGGCTGCAAAAAGTGGCACACATGGGGTATCGCCGTACTCGGAGAAGTAGGGCAATGAGTTTTAGGGTGTCTTTTTACATATACCCCTACTGGGTGTGAAAAATATCTCTGTAAATGACAACTTTGTATAAAAATTTTTAAAAAGTTGTCATTTACAGAGATATTTCTCTCACCCAGCATGGGTATATGTAAAAATACACCCAAAACACATTGCCCTACTTCTCCTGAGTACGGCGATACCCCATGTGTGCCACTTTGCAGCCAAGATGCGCAAAGGGCCCTAAATCCAATGAGTACCTTTAGGATTTCACAGGACATTTTTACGCATTTGGATTCCAAACTGCTTCTGACGTTTAGGGGCCCTCAAATGCCAGGGCAGTAAAAATACCACACAAGTGACCCCATTTCGGAAAGTAGACACCCCAAGGTATTCGCTGATGGGCATAGTGAGTTCATGGAAGTTTTTATTTTTGGCACAAGTTAGCGGAAATGGATATTTTTTTTTTTTTTTTTACAAAGTCTCATATTCCACTAACTTGTGCCAAAAATAAAATTTTACATGAACTCACCATACCCCTCACGGAATACCTTGGGGTGTCTTCTTTCTAATATGGGGTCACTTGTGTGGTATTTTTACTGCCCTGGCATTTTAGGGGCCCCTAAACGTCAGAAGCAGTTTGGAATCCAAATGCGTAAAAAATGTCCTGTGAAATCCTATAAGGTACTCATTGGATTTAGGGCCCCTTTGGCATCTTGGCTGCAAAAAGTGGCACACATGGGGTATCGACGTACTCGGGAGAAGTAGGGCAATGTGTTTTGGGGCGTATTTTTACCTATACCCCTACTGGGTGTGAAAAATATCTCTGTAAATGACAACTTTGTATAATTTTTTTTAAAAAGTTGTCATTTACAGAGATATTTTCACACCCAGTATGGGTATATGTAAAAGTACACCCCAAAACACATTGCCCTACTTCTCCTGAGTACAGAGATACCACATGTGTGCCACTTTTGCAGCCAAGTTGCAATTCGGCCCTAAATCCAATGAGTACCTTTTAGGACGGTATTTTTACGCATTTTTCTTCTCACGCTTCAGGGCCCCTAAAATGCCAGGGCAGTATAAATACCCCACATGTGACCCCATTTTGGAAAGAAGACACCCCAAGGTATTCTGTGAGGGGTATGGTGAGTTCATAGAAGATTTTTTTTTTGCCCAAGTTAGCGGAATTTGATTTTTTGTTTTTTTCACAAAGTCTCCCTTTCCGCTAACTTGTGACAAAAAGTTCAATCTTTCATGGACTCAATATGCCCCTCAGCGAATACCTTGGGGCGTCTTCTTTCCGAAATGGGGTCACATGTGAGGTTTTGTACTGCCCTGGCATTTGAGGGTCACCGCAATCATTACATGTATGGCCAGCATTAGGAGTTTCTGCTATTCTCCTTATATGGAGCATACAGGTAATGAGATTTTTTCCGTTCAGCCTCTGGGCTGAAAGAAAAAATGAACGGCACAGATTTCCTCATTCGCATCGATCGATGTGGATGAAAAATCTCTGCCAAAAATATGCAAGAAAAAAGAGGGGCCTGGCGATTGCCAGGACATAGAGGCTCCGCCCAAACATCCATACCCACTCAGCTCCTATGTCCTGGCAAGCGTGATTTCTCCATTCACATCGATCAATCCATCGGTGTGGAGGAAGACATCTTTGCCAGATTTTTGATACAAAGTGTTTGCCAAAGCATATGAACTCCAACACCTCTCCTCAGCTCACATGCCAGGGCAAGCGTACCTGTCCTGCAGAGGAGAAATCTCGTCTTGCAGCGCCGCATACACTGACTTCACGTGTCTTCTGATAGCAGCAATGCTTCTCTCAGAATTCACATCAGTGCTGCGGCGTTTTCGTCGGTTGGTCCGTTGGTCTGTTGGTATACCTGGAAAATAAAGGGTGGTTATGGGGAAAAAAAAAAAAAAGAAGAAGAAAAACAGGCAGCAGGCACATGACTTGAACGTTGCAAACTTTATAAAACCAGAACATTTTAAAACTTTTATAAAACATGAACATAAAAACCTGAACTAACTCAAGATTTTTTTTCTTGCTACCTGTTTAATTTTTATTTTTTTTACCATTTCACTCTTTATTTTCCTAGCAGAAACCTCTCCTTTCCCATGGGACAATGTGTAAAGTGTAAATCACACAGAGATGGTGCGAAGTACATTATACGCGTTATCCCAAGTGAAAGGAGAGGTTTCTACCGTTTCACACTTCTGCTGTAGCACACCAGCACCGTCCCTATGTGTTAGGGTCTCTCAAAACCTAGTGTCCTGAGAGACCCTAGAGCCTCAGTGGAAAAAAACTACCTGTGTAGTGCTGTCCCTAGGTCCCTAAGTGTACCTGAGTGTGGTACTTCCGGAAACACTCTCCAAGGCATAGGGCAGGGTGGTCAGGACAGTCAGGACAGAAATAGCGGGTGTCACGCCTTATTCCACTCCTGCTACAGACACGACATTTTTTCGGGGTGGCGGTTGGTTTGAGGTACCCGGCACAACGCTAGGGAAGTGCCGCTCGTGTAGACGGCTAACTACACTGGTGGATGGGGCCACGGAACCTCCTGGGTACAGGAGGTTCTCGACGATCTCTTCCTGGAATTTTAGGAAAGATCCAGTTCTCCCAGCCTTACTGTAGAGAACGTAACTATTATATAGAGCCAATTGAATCAGATAAACAGACACTTTTTTATACCAGCGTCTGGTCTTTCGGGAAACCAAATAAGGGGCCAACATCTGGTCGTTGAAGTCCACCCCTCCCATGTGGAGGTTATAGTCGTGGACTGAGAGGGGCTTTCAACGACACTGGTTGCCCGTTGAATTTGTACTGTCGTGTCTGCGTGAATGGAGGAGAGCATGTAAACGTCACGCTTGTCTCTCCATTTCACCGCGAGCAGTTCGTCGTTACACAGTGCAGCCCTCTGCCCCCTTGCAAGTCGGGTGGTAAGAAGCCGTTGGGGGTAGCCCGGCGACTAGGTCGCGCGGTGCCGCAGCAGCCAATCTGTTCTAGGAACAAATGCTTGAAGAGGGCCACACTTGTGTAAAAGTTGTCCACGTAAAGATGGTACCCCTTGCCGAATAAGGGTGACACCAAGTCCCAGACTATCTTCCCACTGCTCCCCAGGTAGTCAGGGCAACCGACCGGCTCCAGGGTCTGATCTTTTCCCTCATAGATCCGAAATTTGTGCGTATAGCCTGTGGCCCTTTCACAGAGCTTATACAATTTGACCCCATACCGGGCGCGCTTGCTCGGGATGTACTGCTTGAAGCCAAGGCGCCCGGTAAAATGTACAAGGGACTCGTCTACGCAGATGTTTTGAGCAGGGGTGTACAAATCTGCAAATTTCTGGTTGAAATGGTCTATGAGGGGCCGAATTTTATGGAGCCGGTCAAAAGCTGGGTGGCCTCTGGGACGGGAGGTGGTGTTGTCACTAAAGTGCAGGAAACGCAGGATGGTCTCAAAACGTGTCCTGGACATGGCAGCAGAGTACATGGGCATGTGATGAATTGGGTTCGTGGACCAATATGACCGCAATTCATGTTTTTGGTTATGCCCATGCTGAGGAGAAGGCCCAGAAAAGTTCTAAGTTCGGAAACTTGGACTGGTTTCCACCGGAAAGGCTGGGCATAAGAGCTTCCCGGGTTGTCGGCGATAAATTGAGTGGCATATCTGTTTGTTTCTGCCACGACTAAGTCAAAGAGCTCCGCAGTGAAAAACAGCTCAAAAACCCCAGCGCCGATCCTATCTGAGCTGTTTCCACCCGAACTCCTGACTGGGCGGTGAAAGGGGAACTACTGGTGCGGCTGAAGATGGGGGCTGCCAATCAGGGTTTGCCAGCACCTCAGGGACTCTAGGGGCTCTACGGGCCTGTTGTCTTTGCGGTGGCTGCGACGGGAAACTATTGCACGTGCCACCGTACCAGCTTCTACTGCCCTTCTGGTGCTCGCCACTTCACCATGTTCTACGGCAGTGCTGGTAGAAGGTCCAGGACGGGCTGCGCTGCTGGTGTATGCCTCACCACGTAATCCGGCAGCGCCAGCCCCACTCTGCTGCCCTTGAAGCGGATCCTGCGCAACCTGTGGTCTAGCGACACGGGGCCGGGTACGCCTGGTTCTATCAGGGACCTCCACCTCCTCGTCAGAACTTTGGCTCAGACTGCCACTGCTTTCTACAGGTTGGTATTCTGACCCGCTGGATTCGTCAGATGAGGGTTCCCACTCCTCATCCGACTGGGTCAGAATCCTGTAGGCCTCTTCAGAGGAATACCCCTTGTTTGACATTTGGCCGTCTAAATTTAGGGGTATTCCCTGAGACTACCCAAGAAAAAAGCAAGCCTGTCTTACAATTGAGAGGGTAGCGAAGTACAGAAGCCGCTGCGATTGATAAAAAATATCAAAACTGATTTTTTATCGCCGCAGCGCTTAGTGAGGATTGTGCAGTGATTACAAAAAAAATTTTTTTGTCACTGCGGCGAGGTGGGCGTGGGTGAGCGCACGTGTGGGCGACCGATCAGGCCTGATCGGGCAAACACTGCGTTTGGGGTGGAGGGCGAACTAAAGTGACACTAGTACTATTATATATCTGACCGTGATCAGTTCTGATCACTTACAGATACTATAAAAGTACAAACGCTGATTAGCGCTACGCTAATCAGCGAACCAGTGACTGCGGTGTGGTGGGCTTGGCGCTAACGCTAACTACCTACCAAAGGGGACTAAACTAAGCTAAACCTAACAGTCAATCTTAGTGGAAAAAAAAAAGTGACAGTTTACACTGATCACTTTTTCCCTTTCACTGGATGATTGACAGGTGCTGAAAGGGGTGATCAAGGGGTTAATTTGGGTGATGGGGGCTGATCAGGGGGCTAATGTGTGGTGCTTGGTGTACTCACTGTAGAGGTGTGCTCTCTCCTGGGTCCAACCGACGAAAAGGACCCAGGAGAGAGCACAAAGCTCATTTAATCCATCATATTTACTAATATGATGGGTTAAATGGCTCCTGATTAGTTTTTTTGAATGTCATCAGCCCGCCAGCGCTGCCGATTGGCTGGCAGGCTGATGACCAAGTTCTTCTAAATTCACTGTGATGCGCAATCTGCGCATGCGCGGGCGCTTGTGCCCGAAATCTCGCGCATCGCGAGAGGACGCCCCGATGCGTCCAAACAGAAGATCCCGGCCGCCCGCAGGACGCAATCCTGCGTACGGCGGTCCGGGACTGGTTAAGCTCACCACGTGGTGAGCGCGGTGATGTCAACGCAGGTCCTGCTAAATGAGGTTAAAAGATCCTTCTATCTTTATTCAGCAGGACCTTCGCTGATGTCACTGCGCTCATCATGTAGTGAGAATGATGATGTCACCAAAGGTCTTTTTCCTTCCAGGTCCTCAAAGAAGAAGTAAGAAGATGAGCCGAGCTGCACGATCAAGTGGATGAGGTGAGTTGTTTTTTTTTAACCCCTTCATCACTATTTTACTTAGCATTCTGTATTAAGAATGCTATTACTTTCCCTCATAACCATGTTATAAGGGAAAATAATAAAATCGACAGAGTACTGAACCCAAACCCGAACTTCTGTGAAGAAGTCTGGGTTCGGGTCTGGGTACCAACATAACGATTTTTCTCACGCGCGTGCAAAACGCATTAAGACTAGTGATTAGTGTTGAGCGAACAGTTCGAGAATAGTTCGGGTTCGTACCGAATTTTGGGGTGTCCGGGTTCGGGTTCGGGTTCGGTGTTCGTCGATTACTTCCCGCTTTCTGAAGGGCTGCACAGCAGCCAATCAGCTAGCGTTTTACTTCTTGCCCTAAGAGCCCATCACAGCCATGCCTACATGGCTGTGATTGGCCAAGTGCAGCATGTGACCCAGCCTCTATTTAAGCTGGAGTCACGTAGCGCCGCACGTCACACTGCTCTGATTAGTGTAGGGAGAGGACGCAGCTTCTGTCAGGGCGAGATTAGGCAGGTTAAAGTCAGCAACAGCACCTAATGAACGGATCAATTTACAGCTGAGAATTATTGAACTTCTGCTAGTTACTTGCTCGCTGGTTTTTAGGCTGCACAGAGCGTTTTCTGTCACTTATTTTCTGGGTTGATCGGCGGCCATTTTGTGACTTGTGGTGCGCCAGAAGAAGCTGCCACCAAGTCCATCAATCCATCAATACTAGTTTTTTTTTTTTGCTATATCCTACATCAGGGGCTTGGCTGTGCTAATTGTCACCCCTAGAAACTCAGGAAAGAAATTTCTATATTTTATTAAGGGTTAAATACAATTGCCCAAATACCAATCCCCTAAATCTGGTGTTCCAGCTTTGGTTAGACAAGTATAATACTGTCTGCTGTCTGGCAAAGGATAGATTATTTTCTGGGGTTAAATTCAATTGCCAAAATAGCAATACCATAAATCAGTGGTTTCAGCTGTGGCTGGCAAAATAGAATAGTGTCCGAGGTAACGCACACACGTACAGACGCACGTACACGATTCTTGAATAGTTGTATTATCGCGATAATAAAACTAACAGTGTAAAGTTGACTGTATTGCTCTAAGTTATATTCGCGTACTGAATGTAACTTCTATTACAGCACACCAATACTAAAACTGACTAAGAGACAGCTTTAAGTTCTATTCAAACGCGATTGCAACTTTGGAACTTAAAGTGGTGTACGATTTTAAAAGTTGAGTACTAAAAAGTTGGAATCGCAATGCGATTCTTATGTATTTGCTTAATCGCATTGTGATTACAACTTTGAGCTACCGATCACCATGGGAACGCCTCCTCCAGTAGAATGTACTGTCGGATGTGAGAATTAAGTTGAAATCGCAATGCGATTATTATATATCTGCTTAATCGCATTGCCGTTTCAACTTAGCATTGCTAAATAATTCCATCCATATTCTTTAACTTACTGACGATATGGATGGAATTATTTAGCAATGCTAAGTTGAAATCGCAATGCGATTAAGCAAATATATAAGAATCGCATTGCGATTTCAACTTAATTCTCAGATCCGACAGTACATTCTACTGGAGGAGGCGTTCCCATGGTGATCGTTAGCTCAAAGTTGTAATCGCGTTTATTGCGGTATATTATCCCTCTGGGTGTCTTTTACAGCCTTTTTAGTGCCCAAAAGTTCGGGTCCCCATTGACTTCTATGGGGTTCGGGTTCGGGATGAAGTTCGGGTTGAGTTCGGATCACGAACCCGGACATTTTCCGGAAGTTCGGCCGAACCTCTCGAACCCGAACATCCAGGTGTTCGCTCATCTCTACTAGTGATGAGCGAGCATGCTCGGCTGAGTATTGGTTTGGCTCGAGCATCGCTATGCTCGGCTTTACTACATGTATTCGTCGCATTGCTCGAATATCCTATCCGCACGTTTGCCGCTTTCTAAGCAGCCGATCAAAGTCCAGGTAAGTAATTCCCCTCAGTGTAAGGCAATACCCATGTTAACAGATATACCTAATTAGCGGCTACACCCAACTGGCAGACAATGTGATAGAGGTGCTCACCCAGTTGCCTTCACCCCAAGGCGTATAAGCTAAATCTAAAATTAAGTATCAAATTAGGGGGCACACTTAGCCACAAGGAACATATGAACAGCAATGTTTAATAGATAATTGACACTACAACAATAAAACTAACATATACGTATGCACTGCAGTGCCAAACAAACAAATGTGCAAAAATGTGCAATATGTGCAAAACTGCAGGAATGGGCAAATTCTAGCTGAATCCTTAAAGTCCGTGGGATCAAAATGCTGAAGAACATGCAATAAAATAAGTTAAATAGTTCATCCATATATGCTTCCAATAAGAAATGATGAGGAAATACTCAAACATTCAAGAGTCTGTATTCAAAACAGTCCTTCCATATAGTAGTCGCCACTGAGAATACCTGCATGCAGATAACTCAACCTTTCCTTCATGCCCAATGCGGTACAGTGTGTTGATGTCTTAATTCGGCTGTAAGTGTCCCACACAGACACTTTCTTACCTCCCTCCAGACGCAAGGCCCGCGCGTGTAAGCTCCCCGGCACCACTGGCGTCCCACGTGGTGCAGGTCCTGACGTGGCGTCCCACGTGACCGGAAGGAGAGTGGAGCGCTTCGGGGAGGAGGAGGAGAAGGATAGCTGCTCCTGGGTCCCAATGTCTCTCTCTTTGGCGAGCCTTTAGGCAAAGCGCTGGAATAGGCAAATGGAGGATATTCACTTAGACCTATATCAAGTCCGGACTTTGTAATAAATAACACCAAATGTGGGCACAACACTAGTCAGTACTCCCACACGCGTTTCGGGGGACATCCCCTTCTTCAATGGATACTGACAGTGTGTGTCTTGATTCCTTTTATAGATGTCAAATTGCCAATCAAAGTGGCAATGGAAACCTGGACTGGATGCACAATAAAAGCATATTATGAGAACAGTAAAAACAATAAAAACAACATAAAAACATAATGATAATGATAACAGTACTAATAGTCATAACTGGGTCCAAACGCAGAGACGGATGGCTGATATTAGTAGACAGAAGGGAGGGGGGCTGCAGGGAGGGGAGATCATGGTGTCGATAAACGGCCAGACCATGAAGTCCCATCCCCCTCAGACCACCACCCTTTAAAGAAAGCCAAAAATCTCAATCTCTGCATTTAGACCCCTAGGGATCAATGTCTCAAATTCAAAAATTTGTCTGGATTCATGCCTAGACATATTCGAGATGTGATTGCCCCCTCTCCATGGTCTATTGACCTTTTCTATAGCTGCAAAGGTAAGTTGTGTCAGATCACAATTGTGTACCAATTTGAAGTGTTTGGACAGAGGGTGTGCTTCATACCCTTTTCTGATGTTTGAGATATGTTCTGATTAGTGTTGAGCGAACAGTTCGAGCATCGTTCGGGTTCGTACCGAATTTTGGGGTGTCCGGGACCCGGACCCGAACCCGGACATTTTCAAAAAAGTTCGGGTTCGGGTTCGTCGTTCGGCATGTATTTAGGCGCATTTTGAAAGGCTGCAAAGCAGCCAATCAACATGCATCATACTACTTGCCCTAAGATGCCATCGCAGCCATGCCTACTATTGGCAAGGCTGTGATTGGCCGAGTGCAGCATGTGACTCAGCCTCTTTATAAGCTTGTGCGCACGTCGGGACGTGCTCACTCCCGATGTGAATAGAACAGGGATAGACGCAGCTGATGCTAGGGCGAGAATAGGCAGGGATAATTGAATACTTCTCTCCTCCACCTGTGATTCATCTGAACAACTGCAGCTGAGCTGCTTTTTTGATAGGGATTGGCTATTTTTAGAGTGACCAGAGTGATTTTTCCATCCACATGTACCTGGGCTGACCGCCGGCCGCCATTTTGCGACTTGTAGTGCTGCAGCAGAAGCTGCCACAGTGTGCATTCCAAAGCTCCAAACAAGTCAGACATCTACACCTGGGATTCAGACCAATAGCGATTTAGCAGCACAGTCCAAGGCTATTTTTTTTAAAGGTTGTGCAGACCATTTTGTGGCACATGTTACTGGGCTGATAGGCGGCGGCCATCTTGGGACTAGTGCTGCAGCACAATCTCTCCCAACGTCCATTAATCACTTGTAATAGTGGTCTGTGCCATAGAAATCCTACATCAGGGACTTGGGTGTGCTTGTGTCACCCCTACTAATACCAGTCCACCTGTAATCCATACAGTCAAAAGACTGAAAGTATTCCAGTGAGGGAATTTTTTATTTATTTAAAAAAGGCCAAGTTAGTTTATCTGGCGTTCAATATACTAGATACAGTTAGGCCTGCGTTTCATACATCTGGAATTAGCAAATTAATGTGCTGGGGTTGGGAAAACATACCCATACTAGAATCTGTCAAAGAAAGCGGTACTCACATATAACAGTCATTCCATCTGTAATCCATACAGTCAAAAGACTGAAAGTATTCCAGTGAGGGAATTTTTATTTATTTAAAAAGGCCAAGTTAGTTTATCTGGCGTTCAATATACTAGATACAGTTAGGCCTGCGTTTCATA